>OX030941.1:7500000-10000000 GCA_943735885.1 Stelis phaeoptera | reverse complement strand
CAAACTTTCCTCTCTCTCCTGTTATTAGTTTATACGCGGTTAAAGGAAAGCCAGCCGACTAAATCACGGCAATCTCCAAGGTTGGTACGAATCTGTTGGTCGACGTTCCATGGCGCAAGAAACTGAAACTCTTGAAACGTTCCTTCCTGCATTACTTTTTCGTCGGAGGGAAAATGTTAATCTTCCTTCTTCTTTTTATAACCTTTTTACTTTAGCCTCCGTCGTTTGTTCAATTTCGTGACAGATATTGCAGAATGTATAATTACGAGAGCGTGTCATTTATTATACGCTGATTCCTTCACGCGATCATTGTTTTAGGCTACAGATACGTTGGAAACATTTTGTCACGAACAGGTTTTTGCAACGCGTGCGATACAAAATATATCTAATTTTTGATGTTTTACTATGATATCTATTATGGCATTAAATTACTTAACACTACTCATATTATACAGTTCAACGTGTTCAAATGTTAGCTAGAGGATACCATATCGACGCTCTTGCGAGCGTAGAAATGGTGGATCGTTCGTTAGGTCGTACGCCACGTACTCGCTCGTATCGATCCTCACTTTTGCCGACGGTTATCGGCCAACTTAGCGGATTCTTTTCCAAGAGATTCTTCGAGAAGGGCGTGGGCGTCCTGGATGGTTGTTTGAAAATCGTGCTGGCGATATTGCTACGCCCTTCCCTCTTGTCCTCTCGAATTCTTCCATTTTCCGGGCTACTCTTGTGATCCTGTCGCGGAATTCTCGATGCACACGTTCGAGGACCAGTTGGCGGGAATGAAAATCGCCGAACACGTATTCCGTTGGTCCTCGAACAACGATGCCACGAATAGCAACCTTTATAGCCAACATTCTCGGATATTTTCGACCAGATGTGCACGACAGTGGGTGTAATTTTTGTTATTTATTATCGAGAAGAAGCAAGTGTATATCAGTAAATTACCGACGTTATTACTATAACTGATAGTCAAGTAATATTGTATAAAAAAAATAATTTGTATTATTTTGTAATACGAATGCAGATCAGACAACCAATTATTAGATACCTTACGTTGTCACGTGGTTAGTGTCAGAAGAAACTTATCAAACCACACAAAATTTAGAGCAATAATTTAAGCGCAATGGTGTATCTGGAAGCGATAGGCGCCGAACAGTCTTCGTTATCTCGGCTGTTATCGAGGCAGACGGATTAGCAAAGTAAACTATAGAGGAAATCTTACCTTAGAAATAGGCAGCACCGCTTGTATATCGTCCTTTTGTATCTCAAGACGGGCCTGAAGCTTCCGCCTCTCCGCGTGATGATGATGATGGTGCTGAATCTGTCTCTGCTGCATTCTCTGCTGCAGCTGATCCATCCCGTTCGCGTGAGAATCGTTATCCTCCTCACCCTCGTAAGCGTAACGCACGCTCCACACGATACGACCACCGTCCCAATTTCCTTCGATTCCCTCCTCGCTAGCCTCCAAAAGCATCGTTAGAATTTCCTCCGCAGACCTGAACAATCGTCAGACAACCTTCTTAATCTATCTAACGATTTGCCGCCATTCGTCGATTTTTCATTGTCCGGGGTCTTAGGTAAAGGAAGTTGTTTACCGAAAAATGGAATTCACAGATTATCTAGGTTCAAGTTTGTCTATCGATCGAGGATAGATAAGAGGCGTGTTTCTTGGATACGAAGAAGAAAATGTTAAAAATTTATCTATTCAAGACTTTGACAGGCGGGGCGTTACCAGGATTTCTGGGTTTGAAACAATTTTCTATGTCAATATTCTGAAATTTCCGTCCCAGTTACTGGGACTTTGTGACACGTATTATACAAGATTCCTACACACCGTTTTCTCAGTTATTCTTTCTTTCGTATAAATAGAAAATACTCTGGTTTTATTCTGTAACAATTCTACAAATAACAATGCTACAGCAGGTGCAAAGGAAACAATACAAACTTGGTAACAACGTTTGCTACGTCAAAGGTACAATGTTTCACAGAGAGTTGAACAACCGCAAGAAACAATATTAACCCTTTCACGTTGGCTGTCACTACGTCAGCCGTACCAGACGAAGGCACGTACAATTAACGAACAAAGTTTCGGCCGAATTAGCGGCGAAATTTTCTTCGCTACATGAAACCACATTTTAGCAACGCCGAGTCACGACGAAACCACTTAACCCGTACTTTAGCTATCGAATTCCCTTTTCTTATCACCCTGTAATCGCGCGAACATTCGCCAGAAAATTATCAGAGATGCTCCTTTGAGAGCAATCGCGACGAATCAAGTCAACGTCGGTGTTTAGGAAGCGCGTCGCGGATGACGAGTAAAATCGTCGTCAGGAGGGGAAAGGTTAAAGAGTCGGTGTAGCGTGTGTACTCGTCGAGCTCCAAGAAGCTAACGAGGATTTTCGTTGAACGAGCAAGCAGCCAGGCGAGAATCAGCCTCGCGTCGAGAATATTTCTAGTTACGAGTTGCTCCCTCCCGTTACGTAACGCGAGCGCAAACGGGTCGCGTTACAAAATCGCGAACCTGCTGCAGTTACGTCGAACACCATGCATTAACGACCCTTACTCGCTCCCTGGCGCCGGATAAACGGGAATCTCCGGTAAAAGCAACGAATTTACGAGTCGAAATAACCATCCTGACCCCGACAGCTTTCCGTAAACTGAAGAGCAGGGAAACGACAGAACGAACATGTTCACGATCGCCGAATTCATATCTTCCTTTTGCGTTACGATCAATGCAATTTCACGGTTGTGCCACGAATTTGCGTACCAATTAATTTCTGAATATAGATTCATTATTCGCTGCTCTAAAATAAAAATAAGCGCTGTAATTTCATAACTAAACGGAGTATGTGCACACGATCAACAGAAACTTTCTGCCATTGCTCACCATCATTTCCAATACATATTTCCTTATATTATCAATTAACCCTAGATCACTAAACATTCGTCGAAACTAAACATTTCTTGCTTTTCTATTTTTTAATTAAGAATTAATAATACATGTCTTCGGTTTTGCTATTTTGTTTGCAATAAATAAAGGAGATGTAACAAGTAGGTATACATGCTTTCAATTCGTAATCTATGAGTTTAGTAATATAGGGTTAAATGATTTCCAAGATACTTATATACATAACATTAGATTGTGGTTTTAATTAAAGCAGTGCATCTTTGCGGGGTCAATTTATATATCATTGCTGTTACAAGTTTCCTCGACAAAATGTGACGAGGCCAATAAAAATTATAATTATCGACGTGGAGAAAAACCTGGCACGTTATCGGTATCGTTAATGGTCATGCATTTAACGCAACGTTAAATAAATATTAATCGTTGAAAGGAATACTGAAAAAAGGAGAAAGAAAAGTATCGTACGATAAGGCATTCTCCTTGACTCGTGCGATATCGAATTGAAAATAAACAGGTCTGGGATATAGAATCGCGAGATCGAGCGCGAAATTAAAGGAGGAGAAGCAGGGTGAGATCGGTTATCGTGGATTTATCGGTGTTTCCTTCGGAGAAACGGAGGGAATCGAAATGTAGAACGATCGAAGGCAATAGGCTGACGCGGTGTTCGGTCGAGATCAATTCTGAAAATGGAACGGAGTTAAAAGGAAAGAAAACCGACTAAAATTAGCGAAAAAAAAACGACGGCACGAACGACAAAGGAATCGATGGAGAAAGCCAGCCATGATCCCAGTCATGATGGCAAAATCTTCTAGACTCTAGACCCGTGGCAAGCTTTATCCAGATCATAGGTCTCGACATTGCGTGTTTAGCACGATCCTCGATCGTTGATCCAAAACTAACGGGGGACCAGTAAACTGTTGATTTCACGGAAGCCGTGGCCACGTAGTAACGCTTCGGGGAAAGGAAAGAGGAAATCAAAGCGGAGCATCGCGAGGCTTAGCTTAGGCGATAAAACAAACGTCCCTAATCCGAACAGTGATACTCACTGCTTATTTTTTCACGAATCTTTTATCGCTTGCCTTATGATTTTTTCGACAGGTGTATCGATCGTAGCTAAATATCTATTGCTGCGATGTTGAGACAAATAAATATTTAACTATAGGATTACGCTTAACATTCAATCCTAGCATAAATATGAATCAGATCTGTCACATTCGTATTGGGGGCTAAGTTAAAAATATGGACGGGTTATTATAAGAGAAGGGGGTTAAAAGTAACCTACGTTCGGTAAGATCTCCTTGCTTGATTCTTCGTTTAAACCCTCAAATAAAAATTAAAGTAAGACCACCGAGGATTCCATGAATATTTCTGAAATTTAGCTATCCAGATGTACCCAAAATATTTAAAGCTTCGGAAATTCTCCTACTTTGCTTTTTATACAAATATCACAAAAATTAAGGATACTGCCGAAGAGGAATCTAATCTGTTAAGATGGCAACCCTTCCTAAAGGAATTAACCCTTAACGGGTTAACAGTTCGATCCCTCCCCCATATTACTTAATAATTAATCTAGAATAGCTACGTGCCACTAGCGTCCTCCACGCCTCCATGAGTACCACTGGCGTGCGTCAGTTAATTTTTTCCAAATTGCTCAATTTATCAGCCGCACCGCTATATAAGACTGCGATCCGCGGACCGGCCGTCAAAGTTCGATAGTTAATTACACGATAACGTCGCAAGATGCGCTCCAACACGTTAATCGTCGCTGTTCTGGCCGCGACGATGCTCCTGCTCGTCGAGGCATACTCCGTCGACAGGCTGCACCAGCAAGAGTCACAGTTAATCAGAGTGAAACTGTATCACGATAAAGGACCCTCCGACTGTAAGGACGATGTGACGTGCATCGCGAAGGAAAGGGCGACGAAGGTGATGGAGAACGAGATGGAACAGTTGCAGGAGGATTTCGAGACGCTGACGAAGGAAATGGATGGAGCACTCGTGAGAAAGGAACGTTCGAGCAAGAAGAAAAAAGGCGACGACAGCAGCAGCAGCAGTAGTAGTAGTAGCAGTAGCAGCAGCAGTAGCAGCAGCAGCAGTAGCAGCAGTAGCAGTTCTTCCTCAGACGAGGACCATCATCATGGTAAAAGAAAGCATGCGAAAAGAGAGTGTAACGATAACAACGACGACAACGACGACGACAACGATGACGAATGCGAAAAGAATAAGGAGAAGAAGGATTGCAACGATGACGACGATGAAAAATGCACGCGCAAGAAGAGGGATGTTGATGAACTAGACAGCAGCTCCATGAGCAATTCCTCGTCCTCGTCTGACGAGGAGACTAAGACTAAATAACAATCGAAGCAGCTGTAGTTTTCTTTTTAAATCTTTGATTAAATTGAAAAAGTGTGGTTCGTCAGATATTCAATTTAGTTTTAGAGTTGGATGAATCTCTTTGAGATTATTTTTCGTCGTTTACTCGAGGGTTCTTCTTTGATTTTAATATAAAAGAAAAGTGATCGAAAGAGGTAGCAGTGAACGTGTTAATCCTCTATAATCCGTATTCTGTATGTTTCTGCAAACAAATGGCAAATCAATTTCAAAGGGATTTCGGAATATAATATTCATTCAATTGTATAATCGTTTACAGATACGTAGCGAAAAAAATGTGAGAAGGAAGGTTTTGAATTTGTAATAAAAATTGACAATGTTATTTTCAAATTACCAGTTGTAAATTTTGTTCTGGAGAAAAGATGAGAAACATTACCAAAAAATCACGGTTACGCATTCTGTTTGTTAAGATAACACGAATTTCGTCAAAATATATCAATTATCAAAAGTTCACAGTTCGAAGAAATCTCAATTATTTATCGTGAATTGAACGAAAGATTTTTATAACGAATATTTTTGCTATCTTCTGTAAACGTTTGCGTGTGCAATCGTTTCTATTCACGACAAACGTGTCGCAATAAAATGGAAAATACGTACACGTCTTGTCGGACGTTTTTGTTTTATTTCAACCTTATGCACCGTTTTCCCGTCGAATACACGATAGAAAATAGTTGCCGTATCATTTTTCCTGGGAATACGACCAAGGGTTGGCTGATATAAAAGTCCTGTCGCAAAAGTGTGACGTACTTACGCGTTTGGTACTCGCGACGCGTTCTCCTTTCGTCTCGCCGTAAATGTTGCGACCGTGTTCTTCACGTTTATCTCGCTATCGACGATCCAGTCGGAGCTGCTCGACGACGCGTCTAGGATTTTTATCCCGGATTTCACCCTGGCCCTGAAACATCCGTCAAAGTATAATTAGAAAACTGTATCGAACAGTTTAACTCGTCCTATAAAATTAGTCATTTCCAAATAACTAACTTCCAAATGCTCAAATACCGGATTTCCAAGTAGGATACAAAGTAAAACTTTCCATCATTACGAATAACCCGATTACACCCTTAAAACTTGACCAATCGAAATATCAAATAACAAAGGATAGACAGTCAACGATTATCCTCTTCCTTTGAAATTACAGAACGATACCGTATAAAGAAATCGATTGACCGAGTAGAAACGGTCGACGTATCTAGCACAATGAAATCCTACCTTGTCTATTAACAAATCGAAGATGTTACATTATTGAAACGAAGAAGAAAACCGCGTGACTGACGTTACGAAACGAGAGACTATTCGATTAGTCGAGGTAGAATCGGAACGAGGCCAACGAATTTTACGGGTGCAAACAAAATCGTCCGATTCCAGGAGCGAGATTCAGAAACGGGAAAAGTAAACGTCGGGATAGTTTGTCGTCGTTCCGGAAATCGTTTTCAAAATGGTCTGATGAGAAAAAGAGGAGACGATAGAGAAACCGTAATCAGCGATCAACAATGAACAGACGATACGAAAAAATTGATGGAAATAAAAAGAGACAAAAGAGACAAAATATTATCAATTTACAAATGACAAATATTTCCAAATTACTTTATAGGAACAGGGTCGTCGGAAAATTAATTTTCGATCTGTGAAATCATTTTCTATACACAAATGGTATATACGCAGATAATCTTTACTCGACATTTTTATTTATACAATAAATTTCTATAATTATTTGCAAGCTATAACATTCGCAGTAATCAAGAATTTATCGACTGCAAAAGAGTTTAACGATGACGCGTGATTCTTCGATGCCACTCTTTTTCTTCGATTCGTCTTTACTTTCTTTTCAATAATTCTGCACGTAGTTTCGCCGAATCGATGTCACGACTCGCCAATTATCGGCTCAAGCTTCTTGAAATAACGCGATCGACCTGGCTCGCTCAACTTTTTTCCAACCCCACGGGTTCTTTCAATTATCCTGGCCGATTGCGAACGTGAGCATCCGCGTATCGGATTTCCCGTCGATCGTGTCGCCACCGGGTGAATTAGGCTCATTTCAAACTCACGGATTAACTTTCTACGGCATCGTAAACATTGCAGGAAACGTCCAAGTTGATAGGTATTTTCACACTGCGATACGTCACAGTTTTGTCGCTCGAAATAGCTGCAGAAAATATAGTATCGTTAGCAATTTTGTTCTCAAAGTATTCCCATAATCATTCTATATTTCAAAGCGTACGTATTTTGGAATAGGTTGAATTTTATTTAGCATTTATTGGAATTTATATTCTGATTTAATATTTTTGGAATTTTCGAATACCTATTATTACCTACTTTTATGCTACTTCAATTACAATGTAAACTACTACCCACCTTTAAAAACAATAAACGGCTAGAATGTCAGATTTGTAACCATACAAAATTGAAGTACCAAAGAACACCGTTGCAATTAAAAAAGTAAAAATTGTACGTATTGTTATAACTTTAAAATAAGGCACGTTTCAAAAATGCTGATTTGAAAGCAGCTTTAATCTCAATGGGTAGGTCCTCGACTGTCGTTCGTAATAACGTCATCTCTTTTTGTTCATCGCGAGAGAACAGTATCTCCGTCTCTTTCTGTCCCTCGGTTTTGCACACCGGATACCTCCTGGAATCATTCATAGTTGGCTGCCTTGTCCCCCCCCCCCCCCCCCCCCCCTCCTGATTACAAAGTATCGGATTGAAAATTGAATTTCCTCCAGCAAGATGAAATATGGGCCTCGGAGCGAAGCTATTCACCGGCCGAGCTTCGTTTAGACAAATCGTTACCTTCATCGGTAACTCGGTACAGGCTCTGCTAAATGCAACCTATCATAAATTCTTCCCGCTAAAACGGATCGTAAAGTTCTTCAACATCTTGCAATCGGTGATAAATTGACGAATAATGTAGTTTTCTAAAAATTAAGATCATTGAAACGTGAAAACCATTCCATGTTACGGCAAATTTTATCTGTGTTTCATTTATCACTTTGTGCACAATTTTATTGCCCCTGGATTACGTGAATACTAGGGCCGTCATTTCGGAGATGACCTATTCAATCCACGGAACAGCTGACGCAGCTGGCCAATTTTTAATCGTTCATATCTCGAATACCAGCCCGCAGATTGCGGAACGATGAAGCACTTTTTCATTCGTTTCGCCACGAAAAATCTACAGTTCTTGTGGTGTGCGTTTTTAAGACGACCTGTATAAAATTCTTAATTTTTTTTTCAATCGAACGGTGTCGATCATCCACTCGACGTGCCTCGGTATAACCGTTCGGTAGAAAATCTCCGTGTGTTTGCGTTTGAAAAATATTTTCCGTCGGGTCGGTCCGATTCAATTATCAGCCGAGGACCATTCCACGCGAAAACGTGGTAGCACGAGGTGGACCGATATCAATTATTATAAAAAAAGAAGAGAGCATCGTTCAGATAGTGAATTTGAATTTCTTCTTTCAAACTTCCTATAACATTGATTACAAACTTTCGCAGTTGTTCTTCGATCGAAGATTTATTCAACTTGCTTCGCGCAGTTCAAAATTGAACAACGATTGATAGACTTCGGAGAAAGTTGGCAACTAATGAGAATCACACCGGAAAGGAGCAATTAAAATATTCAAAAACGACCGAAGTGGCCACCGCTGTTAATTGGTTTTAATTATCGCACGCGTTTCCTCTTCTAATCTTTCTCGTTTCGAAAAAAAAAAGGGAGGAAAAAATTAATCTCGAGCCATAATTAAAGCCGCATTCAAAAGGACCCACTCGTACGTCGTTACCTTTGAACCTTTTGCGGTTCAAGTGTGCTTCAACAGCGCGTCGTTCCCACTCGACAGATCATTATTGAATAGTTAAACAGTTAAACAGCATGTGTAATAACGTTCGAGTGGTGAGAGCAGCGTGTTAACGGAAAGATATTAAAAATAATGAAGAGAGAATGGAATCGTAATTCTTTAACGACGTATTTATACCTGAATGAATCGACTGAACATTTTTATTAACACTTCGAGTGTCAATCATATCTGGATCCAATGTTATCTAATTTTATATCTGACGTTAAAAGTGTATTCAATGCGTGTTAATACTTTGACTGTCCACGTCATTGTCGCTTGCGTGATTAATATCCGTTCAATTACTTAATTAGAAATCGTCGTATTAGGTACTTCAAATTTGGAACAATAGAAATCACGAAGAATTGTAATAATAATAGATAACATTTACCTGACCAAGTTTTCAGCGCCTTTTAGCGTGGCAGTCGAGGTTTCAATATAAAAATGGATAGATATTTAATTGGGATCGATATGTATCATTAGCTGTTTCGCTATTATATTTATTGGAAAACGGAAATTTGAAAGTATCATATTAATAATAATAATCTTAGAAATTTAAGCGATACTACATAAATATTACTGTTTAAGACTTATACAAGAGAGCTGGGTATCGGAAGTAAAAAGAACCAAGGTCTTTACTCGAATTTATTCCTATCGATTCGTCTCTACTCGGTTTAATTCCCTTCTTTTATATCGATCCGTTAAAACTTCGTCTCGTTTCTCCTTTTGAAAACTTTGTCGGTGAATTTCGAATGGATCGCCAAACGAAAGAAAAAAAAAAAGAGGGAGAAAGAAAGAAACTTCGTTCTTTCCAAGTTTATTCGTTCGAGTCTTCAGGTTGGATTAAAGCTTTCGCTGTCTGCGATAAATCCGCTAATGGAGATCGACTTTATTTATGGGGCAACGACGCGTGTATGGAGAGTCAAGTAATTGGAGATTATTGGCGGTTGCATTGCGGAAGAGATCGGGAAAAGGGAACGGAGGAAGAAAGTGCGTTTTATCCGAACCCCGCTAAGTGAACCGATCGAGTATGGCTACTGGTTCGAATGAGCTGAATATCTCGAAAATGTAAACCAGGTCTTTCCATAAGATGCCCTGGATGTTTGCCCCGAAAATAAATTATGTTCGAACGATCGCGGAAGCTGTAACCTGAACAAAGGAAGCCACTTTATCACTTATGCGTTCTTCTTTTATGAACTTCCTTCATTGCGATCCGATATCGCAATTGATAACTAATATGCAGGGTAAAGCAGCTGTTATACATACAGGGTAGTCCACGCAATTGTTTCAGGTCATAACACCGTTATTAATGTATTTACGGAAAAATGTCAAAGGAGAAAGATAAATGACTCGAAGAGCACTGCATCTGTAGGCCCTTCGATTTTGTTTAGGTGCAACAGTGCATGTGCAATTAACAATTGCATCGTTTCTTTATATGGAAATGTATATTTTTTGTTGCACAGATCACTACTTCTGTTTATTTTACGTAAACAATTATTAGGGTATCACGACAAAAATGTTATTATTTCGTAAAATATTATTTCATCATTCAGTAGCAGTTTACGTATCGTAACTCTAGTACGAAAACTAAGAATTCTTAGTTTATAAAGACATTGTTTGAAAATATCTCGAGAAATAATAAAAAAAAAAAAAAATCGAAGGGCCTGCAGATATAGTTCTCTTCGATCCATTTATCTTTTTCCTTTGGCATTTCTTCAGTTGAACTTCGTTAAATCGTCATAACTTTCAAAACATTTACAATATTAAATCGTACCTTGTTCGATTATAACGAGAATAGTTTTATTTATCGGTTCGACATAGTTTTATAAATGAAACGCGAATCATGTATCGTGGGAAGGGTTAAGAAACAATCTTTAGAGTTGGAAGTATTTAGCTTATTACAGAATCATGTATCAAAGTGAAGTGATAAAAACGGAAGACAGACGATACGGCGTTTAAATGGACCGATTATATGTATCGCTACTCCGACTCGACGGTTAAAGCGGAAGTTAATTTATCGAGAGTTTTAACGTAATGAGCAAAAGTATCGATTCATTGTAGTCCCGTCACGAAACGAAAGAAAAAAGAGCTTCTGCTCGAGAGGATGTTAGGCGTCGCGACGCCGCCGCGGCTCGCCTACGCTTTCGACGCTTGCCGAGAATTCACGCTCCAGTTACGTGACCGGGTCATGGGGTCGGCGTCACGGGGAAGTTACGAACGCTAGAGGAAGCACGCCTCTCCGTCTATCCGACGCCATGTCAGATAGATATCTATGCGCTTTGCCGCGCTGCTTACTCTCTCGTCTCGAACGTGCTATACCAATCGAACGGTCGCGTTGCATCGCTCCGACGAAGCGTTTCAAGCTTTGCTACCGTCGGCCTGTGCTCGTATGGCAAACGAAGCCCCCTCGTTCGTCTTCTCGTCTTACTATCGAAATTTCTACCCCCGCCTTGTCGCGGAGGACTGAGGGTCGATGGAATTCTTATTACAGCGCAGTGAGAGGAGGGTCGAAGAATTTGGCCAATTTTATATAGCGGAAGAAAGCTTATACGATCTCCTCCTATGTATTTTTTAAGTCTTCTTGGATTAAAAAAGTTCAAATTACTCGATTTAATTAATTAGGGTGTGGAATCATCGATAGATATTTTGGATCTTTTAATTTTAATTTTAATTAAAGAAAATATTGCAGCTTTCTATGAAAACATTTTTATTGTTTTTTGGACGCTGTTATCAAAGAAGCCACAATTGAAACGAATCAATTTTCCGCCGCGCTTCCGTCGTTCCCGTTTATAATTGCGAGGGAAAACGCGTTTTCTGTGGCTGCAGCTCAAAATCGATACCCGCGATACGGACAATCGGTCGCGTGAATTATTATCGAGGGAAAGAGAGAGATCGGCAGCGGCCATCCCGGCGTAAATAGAATCCGCAGAAAGGAGAGCAGAAACGGTCGTTAATTCGATGGACGATGCAAAACAAGCGGTAGATTCGATTTACGGGCCCCCAACGACCGGGTTAAGTCTTTTCTGCTTCGTTCCGATGAAATGGTAAACTTGGAAACATATACCTTCATTTCATTTCAATTGAAATCATCGAAGACATTGATTAAGCGTCGGGCAGAAGGATGTTGAGTCAGTTTAACCTCGGGATTGTGTAATTGAATAAACAAGATAAAAGATTCAAAGAAATTTCCATATAATCTTAACCGTATTTTAAATAATTGTAATTTTAATCGGTTACATCCTACAAGCGATGAATTTCATTGATAAATTGAACGCGTTCAAATGGTTAAGAACGTCGACACGCGTTCATCCTTCTCCAAATGGAATTACACCTGGCCGAGGTCGATTATTCGAAGCAAACGAACCAACCCTTCTCGGTCGGTCAGCTAAGCTAATTAAGTTAACCCCGGTTGAGAGCGAATTAGGGTTAGGAAAGGTTACGGTGGAGTGCGGACGTCGTTTGGCCGCGATATTCCGAGCGAAATGGCTATCCAAACGCGAGGGGAAACCTTGTTGTGAAAAAAGAAAAAAAAACCGTCGACAGGGAGAGAGAGAGAGAGAAAGAGAGAGAAAGGGAGGGAGAGACAAGAATTGGCCAGGCTTTTGAAAAGAACCTTACACAAAAGAAGGGTCGTTTCCCTTGGTGTTGTTGAAAAGTAAGCGGAGAAGGGTGACGGTGGGCGTAAAATGGCAAAACCGGGCTCCGTCGATGCAATTACAAGTTCGAATCAAGTTATTTCCGCGAGACCATCGAGTACAATTTACATACAAATCGGCGACGTGCAAAGCGGTCGACGTTCTACGGGAAACGTTGACGAACGATCGGTTTCGAGCAACCGGCCACAATTTATTCAATGACTGTCACACCGTTTTGCGATCGATCAGCAACCGAAACGAAACGAAACGTGTAACCGGTCTGCTCGCGAGAAACGTGTCCACCCGATTAAGCTTCAACCTGTCTCTGATAATACGGCTGATAATTATAATCGATACCGAGGGACCATCCTCCGCCCCAGGATGGGGATGAACGTGAGCCCGATCCTGACCAGGGTATTTGGAGATATTACGGTTCAACATCGATTCCCAAAGGTGGGAAATATATTGATTTATATTGTAACTAATGCCACTTGCAAATAGTTAAGGTAAATAAATAGACGTTTATTTATGATATTTTAAAAACTGATATTACAAATATTTAGCGGAAGTAAAATTGAAAATGACAACAGGCGTAGTAATTTTGGGTAGTAATGGATCTATATAGTACGGAGCTAATAATGGTTTCCAATTTTTGTATCCCTTCGTAACGTATTAGGTTGTTAAATATGAAATGTCCGATTTATAATGGCAACTTTAAATAAACACATATGTTTTTTTTATATTAAACGTTAATAATCAAAATAAAAGTTTTCTACTTTCGTTTCAGAAATTATCGGAAAAATTACGATTATTCGTGGTTTATAGAAATCTAAGAAAGACACGTCTAAACACGTAAATCTTAAACAAAATTTCGATGATAATTTATCATAATAAATCATAGTCTTATTTCGAAATAAGTAATTCTTATTTCAAAGAATCAAAATGATTTACGATTTTCGCACAAATCATGTTGCTACATATTTCATAAAAACTTGAGAAGGATGCATCAAAATAGATGAATATTTCAAAATGAAAATTATCTGTGAAGGAGGAGATTCTAAGCTTCGAATCGATATACAAAACATCTCAGAAACACGAATCGAATAAGCAGATTTCAAAAATTGATGAAACAAAACCGAACATTTTACATGCAACAACCTAATACTTTCCCCGATTCTGATTGAAAGTTTGAGTGATTTGTATCTCATTGTCAGAGTAACAAAGAATCTTTATTAGTATGTCCGTTCATTCACGCGACTTCCTAGATAAGATTTTTCGATCTGACATGATCGATACATGAAAATAAAACTCGGAATCTCCTGCTGAAAACGTCGAGGTCACGATACATAAAGTAACCCGACATTTTTCAGATAAGGCTCGCGGAAGCTATGCGAGCAAAAATTCCTTTATCTCTGTAGCGGTGCAGGTAAGCTAGCTCGGTAATCGAATTTCTAAGCAACTCGAGATCACGCTCACACCGCTCGTGATTTCTTCTTAAGAGACAGGGTAACCTCCTCCCCTTCCTCGCCCTCTCTTTCCGATAGCGATACGAATCGCGTACCTTCTTCCACGAAGTTATTTCCCGATAAAATCTTTCCATTGTTACGCGTCCATCGCGATACGTCACACTTTAACACGACCCCTTTTCGAAATCGAACAGATTCGTGAAAAATTGCCACCGTTACGTCGATATATAATTGCTGATCTTGATTTATGACGGTTCAAAGCTGAATTTTAGCTAGCCTTATCCTCTTGCGAATCCATTATATATGAAATATTAAAATATTAAAAATATTGGTAAGTTGGGTCACGGATTGAACCTAGTATCCCCTGGTCGGAGATCAAACTGTTGACTTTATCCATTTCCAGTAACAAATGGATAACGCCAAAGCATGCAACGTCATATAATACTTGAAGTATGAAAAAACAGGGTCGCACCGAAATTGTTAAAAGTTGAACGTCGATTACAGCCGCATCGACGTTTTTCTCGTTACGAAAAACAAACGAGGAGACTGCGAGAGAGTCGACTAACAATGAAAAGGTTATAACTTCACGCGAGTGCTCGACAATTCATCCAATTAGGAAATTTTTGTCCCCGCTCGACGTCCCACTTTCTGTCCGGTCGTCCTCGAGGGGGTTGTATTAAAGCAGTTTCCGGTGGACGTTCGCAGGAAGAAGAGAAGAAAATAAA
This sequence comes from Stelis phaeoptera, assembly GCA_943735885.1. Taxonomy (NCBI): domain Eukaryota; kingdom Metazoa; phylum Arthropoda; class Insecta; order Hymenoptera; family Megachilidae; genus Stelis; species Stelis phaeoptera. Next base: position 9,985,048 of record OX030941.1, on the reverse strand, counting down.
AAAAAACGAGTCAACAAGCGCGGCGAGCGAGCTGGTAAAAGCAGGCAAAGTGAATTTCAGTCGTTTTTTCGCGTATTTCCCCGACCGTTGCGTGAATTAACAAAAACCGAAAGGGAAGTTCTGCAACTCTGTCTTGAACCAACGTGCCGAGTCGAGCTAAAAACGAAGAAGCACCGGCGTAACGTTTGACTCGAGCCCACGGTTGTCTGGCGTGTTTCTTCGTCTCGAAAACTGCTTCGACTTTCTTGTAATTACTTTTCCAGCTACGCCCGCCAAAGGAGCGCTAAGAATTCGAGTGCCCTTCTAAGAAACAAGCTCCACCTCTTTGCTCGTTAATTCCCCGTTACACAGTTCGCCGCTGTGAAACTTCTTTAACACGTTGACACCATAAATTTAATATCATTAAATAACGAAAAGAAGGAAAGTGTAACTCTTTCATCGGTGCGGTACATTTCAACGCAAGTGACATTACACATTAAACGATTTCTATCGAAAATTTGGAACCGACAATTCTTTGTAATTAATCAAATTAATTAAACGCCTAAAAATTCCTTTGGCGTAATGGCGAAGCAAATTTCTAGAGTGGCCTATAGGCGACGCTCGTGATGAAAGGATTAAGCTGTTAAACGAAAGAATTACATTCCAAGGGATTGCAATCGTAACGTGTGTTGGCATTTAACGCGTTAACCATGTATCGATGCAACAGACGACATCGGAAATATTTTGATGACAGGACAGGATTATCATCGTGTGCAAAGTTGTTCAAAAAGAAGAAACAACAGAGGTATTGGTAGTTCGTTTAGTCTATATTATTCGTGTCCGAGTGACACGAGGATCTGTTAGGTAAACTCTGGAGTATTCGTTTGACTGTTCAGCCTCGCTACCCTCGCCATTGAAACCGTGGCTCAGATGAATACCCAGCCTAAACAATACATGGCTGTGGTCGAATGTATACGCTTTCGACGTACGTGCGCTGTTGGTACAGTGTCTGATGCTTTCTAGCTTAAACCGCGTTCAGGAGGATAAACATCCTGGCGTCTAGTCAGCAGCGCAGCTAGCTTCATTAAATGTTGGGTGACGTTTTAATACCAGATACGATTTAATCCCTTGCCTCTGACCAAACATCCTAAGAAATTCACTAGCATGCCATCGGCGGAAACTCATCAGAATTCAACTACACGCGGTTAGTTGGTTGCCTTCAGAAAAGACTTACCTCAGGTAAACGGCAATAATCAACAGCGGCCTGTCCTGTCTGGGATCGGTAACCTTGGACGGATGCAGGAAGACGGGAACGTGTAACCTGGACCTGGGATACAGCGGTCCATGAGGTACCAGCAAGGTCAACGAATCGTCAGTCTTCAGTTCCTTGTAATCGGCCCGATTCGGGGCCAAGGGCACCTGCCCGAGTGGCGTGACGGGCTGAATCTGTACCCTGGGTCTGCAGAAGCCTGCTCCGCTATCCACGGAACCACCGGTTTCTTCCGTTCGTGGTTCCAATACCGAGTAAGCGACCTGCACGAGCCTTGGCAGGCTCTTGATGACCTTGACCCGGCCAGAGGCATCGGGGGGTGGTAACGGTGCCCACCAATCGGCGGGTATGGTGATCTGCGCCAGACAAACACCGTTTTCCCCGTCGGGGCTGCAGGCTGCCGTCAACGCGGACGAAGAAGTATACGAGGAAGATGACGACGATGAAGAAGAAGAAGAAGAAGAATAGCTTCTGGCGTTGTTTCTACTCGCCGTGCTTCTGGACGGAGTGGCTAGGGTCGCGTGCAGGACCACGCAGACTCTCTGATGCCTGGTCAGTAGCAACTGACGCCTTCCGCCTGCCTCGCTTCCGGCATGAAAGAGCACTCTCAGCACAGGTGAGTCACGCGGCACGCTGTTTCCCACCAGATGAGCGGACATGTCCAGGTGGCGTGCACCCAGTTCCTGCGCATCCAGGATCGTCGAGGCAGTCAGGTTTCGCCTAGTTTCCGGTCCCGGCAACGCATCCAACGGATCCGGAACTATATATCGGGCTGGCACGGTCTGCTTCGTGCTGAATGGGCCATAAGTGGCTCTCACGGAGACCGGCTCGCTCGTTTGGAACACGGTGAACTTGTCGATCGAGAGGATGGAACCGAGAGGCATTGACGGAACTACCCCGTTTCCGTTGGTCGATGTTCCTGTTGCTGGAGATATCGCTGGAACCGAATCCCCCCTTACAGGGTAGTACTGTCTCGGTGTGTGCTTCAGAAAGAATCCGCCGTCCTTGTTCTCGAAGTGTACCTCTACCGAGGCTGCTACGTCTGAAATCAGACGAAGAACGTTCTGGTTAGAGCTTGTGTGCACGAAATGCACGGGATATTTCGATACTTTACAAGCAGTACAGACGCAAACGCAGGACAACTTTATCAAGTAATATGATGATCAAATAATAAATAATTGATTACCATGAAATATATTTACGTATGGACGCACATGTTTCACGTTTGTACGTTGAAAATAGGAACCGGGTTCGTAAATGGCGAGCGTGTACAACATAAGAAAATTAATTGGTAATTACTCGGATAATTATGTTTGAGAGCTTTTAATAATTTCGTCGCTGGGGGCTAAGGACTGTGATTATTCCAATATTAACAGCAATATTCAAAACGTGTTACACGTGTTTTCTAGAAGAAATTCCTTCTGTAGCGACGGAAACCACTGACAAACGCGTTGAATCGAATTGAATGAAAGATAAAAAGGGCCAACGAGCAGGTAACGTGAAAGATAAGAGAACAGAGGGCAAATCGGCCCCACCTTTCGCCGTGTTTTCCGCCGTTCCACGGAAGAGGGTGTGCGGGCAGCTGGCGCTTAACGGGGGATTTCCCTGGAAATTTATGTCCGGATCGAGCGCAGCCGCGCCACACCATACTCACACCATGCCACGCCTCACCTTGTCGATTTACAACCTCTCTCCGTTCACCTGTGTGGACTTTCGAGCACGCATAAGTATGGGAACTTTGTTTCAGCCGGTGAAATTCCCAAACTACGCCTTATTCGGGAACGGTGTACCGTGACTCTCGATCAGAATTCTTCTACTTATCGAGCCGAAGTCGCGAGGAAAGTATCGAGGAAATAGTTGATATTTTCTACACGATTTTCCACTCAAACTTCCATCCGTGTACGAGCCGGAGCACGACTCTACCGTGGAATAAACTGGACACGCGTGAAACTCGGAGGAAAATTTTAGGAAAATGAATGTCCGGATCTAAACGCTTCGTTTCTATGTTAATTCAACGCGACCGATAAATTCGGAAGATTACTCGCTCGTAACAGAAACGCTCGTCGCTTTTTGGATTTATTAAAGCGTTAAGGAAAACGAGCACAAAGTATTATGCGTTAAATTAATTTTGACCGCTTGAACGTCCTAGCTGAATTACAAAATGAACATTATCTTTGCTTATTGTATAATCTACCGAACGCCTAGCTGTTTGAACAGTCTTATCAGCAAGTCTGCTAACAGATGCCTAGAGTTCAACCCTAACAACCACGATTGCAGCGTTGATCCACCACATATTTGATAAACCGTGCCGTTTAACACTTTGCCTTACAATTTATCTCAAAGACGTTAGAAGAATTAGTCATCCTTCGGTTTGGCATCACGAGTCAAAGGGTTAACAAGGAGGAACATGTTCGGTTCATTGGACAATGATTCGGTCGGTACCAACGCAAAATGTGTTTATTATTCACGATTTTATTCGATGTTCGAGTAAGTACATAGTCCGTGACGATCGATGAACTATGTCTAGCAATTCCATGGCGAATTCAATTGAACGGAGGCACGTCGAACCACTGGTACTTCTTCGGTTGGCTCTCGTCCAGCTCGTACTCCACACAAGTCTTTCTGCTGTTGAGGATCATTAGAGTAGTCAGCTTGAAACGACTCGAGCTCGAAATCAACGTTAAACGAAAAAGTCGTGATATCTATAACTTACAATATGCCGGCCGTGCGTTTGCAGCCCACGATCGGATAATCGTTACGGTAACATTTGGTGTTTAGACCGCTGAAGTACACGTATCCTACAAAACCGCCCTTGCCGTCCTTCGAACGATGAAGGCAATCGTAGAATTTCTCGTCGCAAGAGCAATCTAACCTGTTAAACAAACCATCTGCTAACGCTTTCCTTTCTAGCCGCTTTGACTTGAAATCTTCGATTTCTGACACAAAGTTATTAATTGAATTATATTCGAATAAATATTGTCGATGTATCTACAAACTTATCAAACTCTAAATTTATAGTTAACTCTCTAGACAAGACAAGAATTTACTTGGCCTGATCGTTGAAACGTTGCTGAAGAATACGACGGGTAACAGGCAACTGATCTTGACGGTATTCGATCTTCAAAGTCTAGTGATTTCTGGGATCTTGCTAACAGGGCAGTCAGAAGTTACTTCTAATCGCATGCTATTTTTCATCGAACGGTAGACACATTAGGGCTGAAAAATCTCGTGTAGGCGTTCACGCGAACCTGACATTACCGCCTAAGAACGGTCGCGTGTTGCGACAAAAGTTTGGATCGTACAACGGCCTGCACGCGGTTGTGTCACACTTCTGAACTGTCATCGATCCCTTTTGCCTTGGATTAGGTATGCGTCCAAGGAACTCAGAAAAATATATAAAATTAAAAAGAAACCTCGTGTAGAAGGCGGTATTGTTCAGCCCGTGTTTGCTCTGATGAGCCTCTATCACGTCCGGACACATATCGTGATCTCGACAGCACGCATCCGTCTCGTTATATTTCCCTAGATCGTTTGGATTCGCTGCCACGTTACCGCTTCCGCACCATTTTGTCCCTGTCGGAAGGAAGTTTAAAAAAACTCACAAACCTCGAATAGTCCATGATATCACCTATTAGTACGTCTGTTCAAGGTGGTCCCAGGTTTGAAAAGCCACGATTTGTTGTTGTTGTTTATTGACACAAAGTTTATCAAATCTTGGGGATAATGTGGAGAGTGAAAATTAATATTTTATTAAAAAATTTTGACGCCTCCCCTGACAATAGTTCACGCCTCCCAGGTTAGAAACCGCTGACTTAGAGTGAAAAAATCATACTAGTCTGTCGCAAGCGGATATTGTGCTGACAGTCACTCTCAGGTAACCAATAGTTACTTTCAGCACAGTGTCCCTTGCGAATTTCACCCTCAAACGAATATACCGAGAAAATTTATCTACTAAAACCTGGAACACCCTGTACAGACACCAATTCCTCTCTCACCTGGAAATATCAGGTCTATCCTGTCCGTGGTTAGAGGCACATCGTCGCTGCCGATTCTATTCTCGTTCCTATAGTACATCGACCATGCGTTCACGTCGAGACAAAGGCGGAGAACGAGAAATGATGAGAACAGTCTAAAAAACGGCATCGTTCTCTCAGGAACGAAGAACAAAAGGGAACAACAGCCTCTTCCGCGAAGAAAAAAAAAGAAACACCGAGCAAAAGGAAAACGGTGACTTTCGACGCGGTGCAAAGTCGTTCGCGGAACGAGCACACACTTGGTCGTTTCTTCGGCTTATATGAAAAAGCTTCGTCCCCCGTTCGACCCAGTTTCGTCGCATCTAATCGTGAAAATTACGCCCGGCGTACGAAATGGGCGACCGCTGCGTGTATCGCGCGATAATTCCGCCTCGCGGGTGAAAACGAACCCGGAAATAGAGCCCACCTTACCCATCGGTTCAAGTTTATTTCCTGGGAAGTGCATAAATTGCACGACTGCCCGTACGAGTAATTTACGCGTCGCTTGAAAAGAGTAAACATCGTTTGTTGGTTCGCGTACGCGGTTTAATAACTTTTCGTGACGCGAAATAAAACCGCGTCGATGTTTTATTGCTCGCACGGTAGCGTCCTGCTGCCACCGAACACCCGTACTTTAATGATCTTCGCCGTGTAAATTGCTCGTTAGTTCGGATAACGGGGGAATTGCGAGGTGGTGCAGAGGGTGAAATGACTCGTCGTATCGGGCTTCTGATAAATACACGCGTTCAAGCAACACGTGTCTCTTTTACACGTTGTTCTTTTATAGAGGACATTTTGAAGACGGACAAATAGCGTCGGCAAGGATCTATGGTGGTTGGTGGCTTTAGGTGTGGTAAATGGGGACATTCTTTGCCGTTATGTGGAACAATCAAATTCAAGAAGATAATGGGATTTAAATTTACTATTTTAACCAGCTATATATTATAATATAAAAATGAAATGGCTGTTCGTATGTCCTCGATAAACTCGCGAACTACTCAACGGATTTTAATAATTTTTTTTTAATGTTCCTTATGGTCTATAATTTGGAAAACTCCGGCTCTAAGTGGTGAAAATGGGCGAGGCAACGTTTAAAATGGTTATAATTTGAAAAATACAAGGACTAGAAAGCTGATATTTTGCATGATGATTCGTATTACACTGTAGAGGTGCGCTAAGAACGGACCGAACATGCGGGAAGAAAGACAACAACAAAATGCACAAAACCATATGACCTGTTCGTCTTGCTTTTTCGATCACCATTAATAAGGCGCAAGACCAGTGTCTGGAAATCTGCGGTATAAATTTGAAGTATCCAGTCTTTTCAGCTCTAAAACCATCGGTATTATTCGTTTACACAACAGATGGAACAACCAAAAATGTTGTCTATCAAAAAACATTACAATAAATTTAATTTAAAGAAAAAAGAGTAAAACCAATTTTAAATTTTTGAAAAAGAAAACATTTCAAGTGTTCCGCCATTCCGACAAATTCTTTCTTTAGAATAATCAGAAGAAAATAAACGAGAAGAAGATTAAATAATAATTTGATATTCGTCAATGGCGGTAAATAAGTGGCCGAGCAACGTCGGGTTACGGACAGCTAACTATATACATATGTTCATTTTAAATGAATAAAAAAATGACTCTTTCGCGGCGAACGTCAAAGCATTGAAACACCTAATTAAAAGAGTTTCGTGAACATGATCAGATCGTGGTTGGTGAACGTTCAAAGATGTCAGACATTTACTGTGCCGAGCAGATTAAAATTCCACCTACGTTTGCGCATATTTTGAAACTGTACGCAAAAGCGGCCATTCGTACGCAGCCCTACGATCTTTTGCAATGGACCTGCGCTTATTTTCGGGCCCTCGCGAACGACGAGGTCCCTCCTGTCAAAGTAAGTACGTATCAATTTGTTTTCCCGTGACATTGTACAGTTGCCTCCAAAAAGAAGCTAATACAACGAAGAATATAACTATTTGCCATATAACTATCAAAAATCTTTTAATTTACATAGTGAAGTTCCAAAATAAATGTCATTATCAAGTTTCAACGATCGATTCATGACCGATTATACGATAGACGTCGCGACAAAAGGCTGAACATCATTTTAAAAGCTTTTCTGAACTGCATGTAACACGCTTGGCATAAAGTCGTGCAGAAAATTTACCTGACGCGTTCGTTCTCACATCCCTTTGTCTTGTTCAAGGTTCCAGTCGAGGGTATCGCTGACGTGTCTTTTCCCGTGTTCCTATTATCTTACAAAGGGTTGATTAAAGTCGGTAAATTAAAGCTTGGCTCGATTGCTCGACTCTCTTCTCTCGTTTAAGTGTCGCCGTACGTCGTAATCTTTTCTATTGCTTTCCATTGTACCTTCCCATATATTTTACTTGCGACCCGCAATTAAGTGGACGGATAAGCGGATAAATCCGCTAATTTAAATTTAATTATTCGGGTCTCGGGCCGACGATCTCCGAGTAACGTTAAAAATATTTTGAGTTGATTAATTAATTGATTGAATTAAATTCATCGAAAATTTGTCGAGTTTCTCAACCCATAAAAATATAATATTTCTAAGCTTCCGAGCTCTCAAAGATATAATATTTCAAAATTTCTAACATACTATCCTATCAATTTCGAATCTAACTTAGAATCGAATTCTTCTATCCTCCTGCTGCACTCGAAACGTTAAATAAATAACCCAAGCATCGAGGAAACGTTTTTATCGCGTGACTTTCGAGTGTGATTAAGAACTTCGCACCTGGAACCCAATCAATTTCTGTCGAATCCCGGGTGTGCCATCGTTGCAACCAGCTCGAAACGTACCCGAACCGCAAACGGCACGGTTAACGGTCCAAACTAGAGGAAAACGATTAAACCGTTTAATTGGACCGATCGCAATAAATTAATTCGTTCGATTTAGCCCGCTATCTCGTATCGATTTTTGGTCAAGAATTTTCTTCGACACGTTGATACATTATGAACCAGATTCGTGAGCAATCGACGATTCCGACAGCCTTGAACTATCGAATTCTCATATTTTTCCGAGTCCTTCTTTCCGTCTCGAAGGATTTTCCATTCGTTAGAATATCAGAAGCAACCACGAACCGACGTAAAACGCTTGTCCGTGACCGAACACGATGTTCCAAGGATCCTACGATATTTTTCTATGCTCCGTTTCGATATCCAGATCGCCGTCTCTTCCTCACGAATAAACCTTACCGACACGTTGGCTGGCGATACGAGAATCCTCGATTTGTAGCACGATGTTTTGAAAGGAGCACGAGCGTTAAATCAGTTTCTATCCGACCCTTTTTATCCTAAATTTTCTATACTTATGGAAAAAGTCGTAATAATCATGATAGTACAACGATGCCGAACCATTTCGGTTCAAAAATATATTTGAGCACAAAAGGTTAAATAATAATTCCGATATCGTTAAATGGTTCAACGTTAACCATGACCTAACGTGTAACGATCGAGCCAATCGTTGACCGTGAATCGTAAGATTATCCTCTTTTTTTTCACAGGAAAGATTGGAGTATCCTCCCTTCAGCCACCCGTCAGGTATCACGCCTGGCTACCTGAAGACTCTTTTGAACGCGTTCGGTCGCGTGGACGAAATCTGCCTGACGAGTTTACTATTAAGATGGCAAGGTATCGCGTTGCCCGAATCGATCCTGTACCAAATTCTCACGGTGGGCAAATTTTTACCCGCCAGACAGTGCCACTTTTACAAATTTCTCGCGATTGCCTGCGGATTCCTGGCCAAGGTAAGACGTCCGGTGCGAAAATAGAAATTCTTTTCCCGTGTCGCGTGAAATACCTGAAATAGAACGAATTTTCTTTCCCGTTTCCCGGATGATCTTTATCGTACCACGTCAAAGGATATTTTTAGAAGGGTCTGTTGATCGATTTACTCCAGGCACCAACTGTTTCAACCCTTTTCACTTGGATGGCTATTTTACGGGGATAAATGTAATTTCATGGAGAACGTAATGTTCAAATTTTATTTATCGTTAAAGGGAATAATAAAAATAAATCTAATTTTCTTTGAAATTTAACCAAAATTGATTGCCACATTGAAATTGTTAAAAATTTGATTAACCGATACTTTTATCCCCACCGAATATTATTTATGTATTATTTTTATAATATTTCGTTAGTTTCATAGACACCTGCTACGAATATTTCTCAATAATTCCTATAGAAATTGAAGTATCATCCTGTGTTTGAGTGACGTGACGATCAAAGAGTTGAAGGAGGAGTAAACCGTTTTGTCGTGCGGACGTGTAAACAGGAACATTTTTGGCCTCTGTAAACGATTAGTTGAGGTCGAGGCAACAAAATCGTGCGGTATTCTAAACAACGAACCCCTCGTCGCCGTCTGTCCGGAAGAATTCGATCGTTGAAAGGCGTGACAGATGGAAACGGTTAACTCTTTGTTTCGGCCCGCTCCGATTTACGACGGGTCACCGACGAGACAAAACATCCTCCAAACTGATCTTTCTTGTCATTGGCCGAGAAAAATGTTCTGTTCAAGGGCGTCGATTAACGCGTTGTAACAACCCTTAAATAACATGGCAGATTCGACCCTGACCAAAATAAATCTATGACGTAAAATTACTTTAACGCGTTGTGTGCCACAGCAAAAACAAACGTCAAGACATATAAAATCCGAATTATTAAGGATGCAGTCGATTAATTTTCAAATTTAACCTTTCAATTCGATAGCCACCACTATTAGCTTAATATTAACGATATCCACGATTTATTTCATAGTTCTTTTTGTCAATTATTTAATTATAAAAAATTTCGTATACCGGTTACCGGTGACCCCGTGGCAGCCAACGTGTTAAATAAAAGTAACAAAAAAAAGTAGTTAAAGAATGAATGTATCAAACCAGAAAAGAATTGAAAAGTAAAAAGTTACCCCAGTTTCTGTTAATTAAATCGGAACCAGAAACATTCCAATTCTATTATATTATAACAAAAGAGGAATAATTTCATTTATCCTGCATGCGATTCAAGAAAGATTATCGAACACGGTACCGTTTACATTTTAATTCGTAGCCCCCGCGTATTAACGTTCCTGCGGGACGTATTTAATTCATGAACTCGTAATAGGAATCGATGAATCATCGTTACCGGTTGAATTAAATTAATCACCGGCCATTGTTGGCCGTTACGTTTCGTTCGCCAATTCACACGCGCCCCTTTCTACCCTCGGTATTTCACACAGAATCTGCTCGAAACGATGGTGTACGTGTGCGAATTGCTGACGGAAGAGCCAGAAGGTGGTTCCTCGATGATACCTCTACCGACTTTTCTCAACCTGTACGTATTTCTGGCGGAGCTCAACTGCAGCGGCAAATGTATCTGCGACACGATCGAGGATCGCAAGGACACCACCGAACTTTATCGTCCTTGTGGACCAAGCACCGATTCTGATCAATCCAGCACGCTAGATTCGAAATTATTCCAAGTGTCATCCACTGTCGTGGAAGAGGTAACCTCTTGCTCTTTTCTTGTTTTACTTTTTCGTGGAAATTTGTTTAACGATACACCGTTTGGCTCTTTCGCTAAAAGGTACGGTTGTGTACGGACCATTAGTCCAATCCAAATACCACGGTAACCTCTTGACCCTTTTGTTGAAAGCGCCAAAACATTTAAAACGTTTTTTCATGCAATTGATGAACTATGCCGAAAGGTTATGAGTTGTTCGATCGATTTCGATACAGTGGACCCACGAATCATCCCCTCGACCCACCCTCTCGTTAGAATATGCTACAATTGAAACAGGCTTCTGTAAATTTGTCCATCGCGTTCCCGGTTCGTCGTGTACCCTCGAAAGCGAGCTTTCCAACGCGTTGGAACGCGGGAAATAGCGCGTTCGACGTATGCAGTAATTATTTCCTGCCTACAACCCCGTTACCCCTTGGTCCCTGTGTGTTTCGATTGCGCGCGATTCCATTTGCATCGGTGCGTTATTAACGAAATTATATTTGGTCGTCGCCAGGGGTGAGAGCACTCGACGAGCCACCCTCGCAGCCTTTTTCGTTCCATTAATCGTTGGACAAATTGGAATTGCTCGAAAAATCATTCGCCACTGTCTGAATAAGCCAACACGGATTGAATGACTCGGAAATGGATCGATTTTTTTTCCCCGTTACAAAAGACACCAACGACTACTACGAAAGACTGTCGTCTTTCTGAAGCAATTCCAAGAATTAATTATTAATTATATTAACACCAGGCAGAAGACACTGGCCACCCAGACATTTGCGGGTCCACGGTGAGCCACGACAGTCGATCGTCAGTGACGTTACTAGTTCTGAAAGAATTCGGAGTCGATACAAGACAATCAGAAGCTGACGAGATATATGGATTAATGAAACAGCAACAACTTCCTCGGGAGGAAAACAAGATCGAAGCTCACACGATCGAACACGAAGGACATCAGGAAGAAGCCAAGGTTCGTAAAGAGAACAAAACCGCGCGAAATATAATCCTCTTTAATTTCGCCGGGAACGAGTTTGCGTTTGCTCGTTACAATTTTCTTTGACAGAACAAACGATAATCGTCGCTTTCCAACCAGAAAGACTCTGTTTATCCGCGCCTGTCTCGTCGAAAGTTAATCGCGTTTAGGCAAGAGCAATTTCCTGCATAAAACATTGAATATTTCAGGTAGCTCCGACCGAAAGCGTCTTAACCGAGGAGAAAAACGAGCGTCAGTCTGATCAACTTCCCTTCTTCGACACGGACGATTTTTATTATAAAGACGACGAACGGTCGTCATGTTACGACGAAGGGGAGGAAAGCCTGGGAGAAGCGATGTCTTTCGAACACCTGGACGATGACTACAAGCCTATCGGTCTCAAAGATATTCTTCAAGGTATTTGCGAATGTCTGGAGCCGGTTCAAGAACCCGTACGCATCCCTACACCGCCACCCCCACCCGACCCTTTCGAAGAGTTTTTGAAAAGGATGAAAACGGAGCTGGAGGAAGGACGTCTACAGATGGTTTTTCAAGTGGCTGGGATCGGTCCACCGGTGTCTACGAATCGCATCACAGCTGTCGGAGTGTGGCTAGCCGATTGTGGTCGTCGTCAGGAAGGAATGGTTGGACCGAGAAACATCACACACTTTCTTTGTCCGGAACTTGAGGATACCATTTCTAATGATATTGAAAATTACGATTGAATCGGCCCAAGAGCCACGGATCCACCGTCACTGCGTTATAAGAATCAACGATTTATTCGAATTGCGTCCATTACTTTTGCAACGCCTCGTACACACGCTCCGCTCGGCGCATTTGCGCGTATTTGGTCCGGGTGCATAATGAATCAGTGGCGTTCGACTCTCTCCCAGGGAGTAGATGGTTGCAATCCCCTGCAGCGCGTATTTTCTCTCCTCTTCGTCCCTCTGGTTCGCCTTGGTTCGAGGATACGGGACCCATGATAAAGTCATCCCTCTCACACCGGTTGACTAACTCCCCGCCGTAATGGCCGGGAATAGTTTCCAATCGATCGAACGGGACGAGTGCCTCTTCAGCCGGCGTCGAGCACGGAAAAAGGAGCGCCTCTACATAGACGGTGTGCCACCGCCACCATCCCCATCGAATATATACGACATCGATGTTCCTTCATTTCGTCCGCATGAATATCGAAAGCCTGCGACCGGAAGCAATTCCAGCATCCCCCTGGGAATGGCCTTGGCATCATCACGACCACGGTTACCGACCACCATCGTGCCGGGCAAAATAATCAGCGTCATCGGACCACCGTCCGTATTGTACCCTTTGAATCCTCTTCGACAGGCTATTATCGACCGACCATTTATTTTGTATTCGGTTGACAATGGATTTATTAAAGTTTAACAAGCAAATAATTTGTACTATATTTATCGTAATTTTTACATCCCTTTGCGATTGAATTGAAATAATTTTATCGCAAACTTATATGGAACTAAGGGAATGCTGGTTCTTCTTCTAGGATCTCTTTGAGAGTTTCCGTGTTACGTTGAATAACGGGTACGAGCGAAAACTTTGTACAACTTTAGCGTTTCTTGAAGATACAACTTCAATTAAGTGAAGTAAGGTTCTTTTCGAATATAGGGTACTTAACTGTTGTTTCCTTTGAAACGTAAGACCTACATTGCATGTAATTAACTCTTCGCAGGCAATCTGGACTTCGATAAGTATCTTACAATTTGTATAGGTGGCTCACAATTCGGATTATTTTTTAAATTTTCAAATTGTTCGAGTAAATATTGCGAATAATGTCTTAAAATTATAACACAAGATAGGAGGATGAAACTCGCTGGCACGGTATTCAATTTTATTAGGTAAAGCGAACAGAAATGTGTTCTATTTTTTCAATGCAATAAAATTGATTTACAACAGGCAACTTTTCGATTCCTCTTTTATAAAATTCTGGCTGATTTGACTCGAAATAGGTATCCAAATGTTAAAAAAAGCGACATTTCTTTTCGCTTTACCTAATATTATGGAATATTACGCGTAGCTTGTCAAATTTCGTGCTATTGTAAACATTACATGCCATTAAATGCTATCATTAATACCGGATACAACAGATAAATGGTGAACGAGCAACGTGTTCGTTTGGCTATAAGAAATAAAGATTGCCTTGCAAACTGATAAACCGAGGTATAGTAAAGTCCGTCTTCAACGCATTTCTAGCTCGTTTTGCGCACCTTAATAATTCAATAACGTTTTGTGTATCGAACGAACGACAAATTTTCAATTTCAGTGAAACCGGGTTGTGTCCTTTTTGGAGACCTGACGTGGCACAATATGTATACGGAAAGCAGAGTTTGTTCCTACTCGTGATTTCTCGGCCGCCATACGATAAAAGTACCAACAGGCTGCAGCCAAGTTTCAAGTGCGCCTGGGAGACACGTGTTGGCATTTTGGAACATTTGTTGACCAGGTGAACAGCGTTAAAATTGTCGCTTTCCAAACGCCACCGACATTTTATGGTAATTAACTTCTCTGTATCAAGTGACTCGATTCGTCGGTGACTGAAGAGGTAATTAACCCCTTGCACTTTGAATATTAACATATAAAAAGTTCCTAGTGCTTTCTTCTCGTTATCATCAGTTCAGTTATTGCACAACAACAGTTCATAAAGTGGGGTTTCACTGATTATGCTGTGAATATTATTTAAAGCGACGATCTAACAATAAGTCAGTTTCACAGCGTTGACGTTCGATGAGGGTTAATTAAAGGGGACTCGTTGAGACATGGAAGATCACAGGCAAGAAATATGAAAGAACAAAACGTCGTCAACGAAGAAGTTTTAATTAATAAAAAAAGAAAAAAAAACGTTTAACAAAAAAAGACGAATCTGAGGGGCAACGATCGCGAAAGGTCTGAGAAAATCCTCTGAAACTCAACTGTTATTTGCCTGGCTCGTTCGTTACCTTGATTATCATAATATAAATTGTAAGAGGTAAATTGCAATTCTTATCACGCAAGTTCGAGCTGAAAGCACGCGCCATAAATATGCGTGAGTTATTTCGTTGCACAAAGACCCCGAGACGTTATGTGAAAGTATTTCATCGACGGATAGAAATGATTGATCGATAAAGTCCCGGGTGGAGGGGCGATCCGGTGATTTATAAGAAGTTAAGTACCCATCAAAGGGTTCGTGACGGTCACGAGAAGATTGATAATCCGAGGCAAGAAGGAAGTATAAAGATAAATCGCTGATAGCTTTAATGACGGCTGGTGGACGGGCCTTGTCGAACGTTCGAATTAAGAAGTCTTCTTTTTTTTTAAGAATTACTCTAATGATTAGCTCAACAGTCAAGGTTATTTACAACTGGGCCGCTTAGCAAGGAGTTGCAGATAGCATAATTAGTATTAATTGGTAACAGTATTAGCTAATAGTTGATTATAAATAAATGTATTTGACACTAAAACTACCGACGTTCAATGCACCCATATTTTTAAAATAAATAAAGGATGAAACGTAAAACTAACATATAGAACAATTCTTTACCTTGATAACAGCCAACGTATATTTCGACCTAAGAATTTAAAATAAGAAATCTGAAACAAGTCATTCTGACCCCTTTGATAGTTCTAGTGTTAATAATATATTAGGATAAAATTTAAATAACATAGGATCGGGGTTATCGTTGGTATAAACTTGAAATATTTGGTAACATTAAACTCCTCTTCAACAGCCATTTTCATCCTTTCGATATGAACGATGATGGCCAATAAAAGGACGAAAGATAGCCTACCATTCGTTCGAGTATGCGGGTGCGTCATATTAAAATTTCCACGAAATCTGCGTACATCAGGCCCGTAACATTGGTGGATAAGTGGGCGAATATTTCTGGGATCCGGTGCAGGTACTTCCGGCGCCTACGTATCACGGAATACGTGGTTACACGGACGCGTCTCGTCTAGGTGTACACCTCGATGAATACCCTCGTGTAGCAACGTATTATGTATGTCCGTATAGAAGTTACGTGACCAGGAAACGAAAATAGATGCACCCGCCCATTTTCCGTCACGCCAACTCGTGCACACGCTCGCGGGATAAGCCTCGCGAGTTACACGTTTCCTCGACCATGATAATTCCTCGCCCGGAAACACTGCAAATCGACGAATATATATATATACCTACATATGAATCGTGATTAACATCTTGACCACCACGCTAAAGGCGCTGAAAACTTGGTCAGGCAAAGCATTTATTTTCATCAAATTTTACCTAATTTACCTAACAGGACGATTTTTGATCAAATAATTGAAAGGATATTAATAAATTAAGCAGCAAATTTCTATGGAAATTCAAGTGTCACTCGCACATGGCTGACGTGGCAGTCAAAGTGTTAACCCTTTCTAGCTTAATAGTGCCACGCTATATCACCTTTATAAATATTAGTATGGTAAGTATTATTAATACCATTATATTACTTATCTATACCAAGCAAACTACACAATCGCAATAACGAAAAAATGACAAAATAGCAGAATTTGCCTCGAAAGTCATGTATCCCAGCTTCTAGATTGAAATTCTATACCAGGAAATCAAGGATCCTGAAGTGAACGAAAGGCGAAGCGAAATCGCAGAACGAGCACTAAAGCTCGAAATTAGCGGAGTTGTTATCGACGCGTGAACGCGCTAAAGAGTCGGAAACGGAAGTACGTTTCGGACAAAGCATCGAGAAGTATCGCGAACGCGGATGAATCCCGAGGCAGCGTTAATAAAATTTAATTAAACCACCGTCCGCTTAGACGCGAAAGACGATTTTTGACGAGGAAACATATTCGACGAGGTAAAATCTCGGCTCTCAAAGATGTATCTGAGAGTATCTTTCTCGACATCGTGTTGCGTCGCGTCGCGTGCAATTTCCAAGAGTTTTCATATTTTAAAACCTTCACCCCACCCAGAGACCGTATTTTTCCTCGAACCTCTTCAACGTTTGAAAGTAAAAGACGCTTCCTTCTTCCTATGCACGCTCGACAGGGTGTCTCCAGTGTCGGATTCTAAATGTTTCACGCAAACAACCGAAACGTTTGTCTTCGAAGACTTTACGAGGGGTGTTGGAGAGTTACGAGGGAAATTGTGTAATAACTTGTGTCGTTACGGAATGCGGGCGACACTCTGGTAAATTCTACTTGAACCTGTAACGATACGAGAGGGGAAGGAAAGGCTCGTCAAACTAAACCAAGGGGCTAAAAGGGACTTAACCCTCGAGTGCATAATTCATAACACATTAGAGTCGAAACGCGGGCGCACGATTCTCGCGCGAGCATTAAACAGCCCTCGCCTAACGTAGTTCAATTAAACAGACACGAGGGAATTCCATAGTTTTCATCAAGGTTAAAGCTTCAAATTGACCCGCCGGAAGTGCTATTGTATGTTCGAAATCGGTTAAATTTTAATGAATAGCCTTGTAGAAGAAAATTCAAAGATCGCAAATTGAATTGCTAATCTAAAAATAATCAGCGAAGAAAACGAGAAAACATGAGATGATAAGACAAATGGTGACGGATGATGATCGCATCGAATATCCTCGTACAGGGATGCAGAACCAAACGCAACCTAATAAAATTGCAAACTGTAATTTCGTTACCCTTTTCATCCCCCGCCGGTCTCCGCCGTTTTCTTTTGATCATCCAACGAGGAAAACGAGATTACCGTGTCACATTGTGCGGCTTGGCTCGAGTGCTCTTCGAGGAAATGTCTCCCTGGTGCCCAAAAGAACGGCGAACCCTTCCATTTAACATCCCACGATCCATTTTAACTGGCCGCAGACAAATCAGCGTCCCAAGAAATTCCGCTCGTACACCAGACTGATGAGAGCTGCCGCGAGAATTACCAACGATAATCTATTTCGATAAACCGGTGATCCTTAACTTTACTTTTCAATCACCGACCCTCTTTTATTTATATTATATTCGAATAACCTACGACCATGGAAGTTGACAATCACAATCTTTGTCGATCTTAGCGACCGAGGAGTTGAAACAAAGAAGTAAAAGTTGTTGATAAAAAGTAACCACGTTGACAGCCAGAAAAAATACTTCAACCCACAGGTCTGGGAACACCGTGATAAACGGAATCGACGCGATGGTGGTCATCGTTGGAAAGGGAAAATTTCAGTGGCATTATCCTTCTGCTTGCCACTAGCATCCGATAATTACTTTCTTCGGAAGGGACAGAGCAGAAGGTCAACAAGATGAAATCAAGTGGAATCCTGGCGCGGTTCGATCAAACGATTAGATGGTGCCGAGGATACAAAGAACGGGGGGGGGGGGGGGGGGGGGGGCAAGCTTCGTCGAGACGAAGGTTGACGTTCGTGTCTCGTCTTCTTCTTAGAGTACAGTCGAATCGAGACGAGCAGGGTCGAGTATCGATTAGGTTGGTGTAGGTAGAGCGAGTCGAAGTCACCAAGATACCAAGAGAAAGAGAGTCGATAGAGAAGGTGGTGGTGGTGGTGGTGGTTGGAGGGTGGTTGGTAGTGGTGGTGGTGGTGGCGGCGCCGAGGATCGATCGTCGCCTCTGCCCCGGCCGAAACAAATAAAACCGTAACGAATGCTCCCGTGACCGGTTTCCAACAGACCCTCGCGTACACGATTTTCACCCCCCGTGACGATTCGCGCCCCAATCCAGCTCGCGATCGATAAGATATCGAGAGTGAAGGGCAAATTCTGATTGGCAAATCGAACGATCGATGCAATTCCTCCATTTGTTACGCTATCTCCCCTTGTTCGGTAGGCTTGCGATCGGGATACAGGGGTGACGTAAAGATCGAATCTCGGGGAACATCGTGGGACAAATCCGTGCTACAGTTTTCTGAATAAATGGGTGCGTGGTGTACCCAGGGGCATGCATGTAAGTAATTATATAATAGTAGTTTGGAAAATTCCAATATCCCTCGTAAACCACCATAAACCACTCAGTGATCGTCGCATTCTTTCTGTGAAGGGCGAGGAAGCTTCCCTGGCCCAGAAGGCACACGCGAAACATCGTTCGCAGTCACACAGAAGTTTCAGTCAAATTAGCCAGCATCATTTTTATTCTCTTTTCTTTTCCTTCTAACAGTTATGAAACGAGTTGTAGCGTTTCCTTTTCACGCGGCAATTTCTGCCAGAAACTATTACCATCCTCAACGAATTATATTAGAAATATGACTGCGATAGAACTGTGGTATATCGAAACAAACGTTGAAACGATTTCTGTATTGCTTTCACCGGTATCCTCTCGTGCTACGTCATCTTGTTGCATTACGAGACTTTATGATCCGGGAAAGTTGAACGCGCATCGTTATGAGGGATAATGATGAAGAGTGTGCAAGCAGGACACGTCATCGATCAAGCTTGCACAGACAACGCGCGAAAGCTTATGGAGTATCCTATGATATAGAGTGGAGAGTGCACGAACAGTGTGCCAGCAAAAGCGAACCGTTCAACCTGGACACCAGGACGGGAAAGATAATAACTCAGCCGCAGTCGAACCGTCGCAATTTCGAAGTTTAATTTCAAGAACCAATAAAGCCCGGGGAATGATGACAATAGGAAAGACAGAGAGGGTAGAAAGCGAGCAAGTTTAAAACGTTTAAATGGATCGAAGGACAGAGATGCCTCCCGTTGTGTGGAAACGATTGATAAACCGGATATACTCTCTTTCTAATATACCTTCGAATTGGAATGATTGTGGCGGTGAGAATGCTATATCCTAGATAACTCATCGACTCGTAGTCTATAATAGATATGGTGGAAAGAAAGGATTTCATTTACAGGCGTTATATAGATTTTAGTTTATTGTAAGTAAACACTGGTGATATTAGATTGTGTCAGATTCATAAGATTACAGATTTAAACAATTAACGAAATTCGAAAAGTCACCCGTAGTACGTTTAATACGACGCTAAAAACTATTAATCGGTTATCATCGAGGCTCGAAAGCGAGCGGACATGAGTACCGTGTTCCAGTGCCAGCTTATACGGTCGAACGACCGCTTTACGCTAAGGTTGGCAGATCGATTTGATAAAATGCAGGTTATTCAATCGTGTCGCGATCGATACGATTTCGTGTTGCTCTTCCAACTGGCTCTCTCTGTTTTGATTATTTTCAAACGTAAGTCGGGGACGTCGACCTCGCCGACCATCCTCTAATAATTCGATAGATAGTCACTGGTAGCCCGTTCCCCGTCATTGCTCGTTCCAATTTTCATTCCGTGGAAATCGAGAAACGTTAATTGTCGCGCTGATAATTACAAGCTGACCGTGGGTGGTTAAAAGTTTCGATGGATTTTTGAAACCTGCAGGCCTCGTACGTAGTTGTTGATTTGATCAAACGAAGTCAGACCTATTCGCTACGTGTCCACTTTTATTAATATATTAAATATCAGAAACGTGGATCTCAAAATCTTAATCAAAAAAGAAACAAAGAAGATGACAGCCCGTGTCTCTAACTGTCAGAAATTTTCTTGTACTTTTACATGTTATTTTTGTCATGGAATTTTGAAGGAACAGCAACGGGTATATTCCTTTCGGGTATTTGTTGATACGAATTTAATTTCCATCTGGACACGGTTTATATTAAAAAGCCTGAGATAGTATCAATCGTTGGTCACCGTTAATCGAACAAACCCGACCACTCGATCCGTTGCCATCGAACGAACTCGACATCCGTTTCCTTCGGTCAATTTGAATACAGATCGACACTCAGCGACGTTATTAAGTCGATGCAGGAATTCCAGAAATTCTCGACGTTCCGACTACCGAGGACCGGAAACGATCGAACCCTGGTTTCTCGTCGAACAATGGTCGACACAGGTAAGAGTAAATTGTACAGTTCCATTTCGATCGATTCACGCCTAATCATTCCTTGTTCAATAAGAGAACAAAAATTGAAATATTAATCATCGTATTAACAATCCAAGAGAAGTTTTCATCGTCGAAGGTTCCTAGATATTTTCATTAATCGGGCTGTATTGAGTCAAGTGTGCGATATGAAATAGTCCAAAGTTCAATATAAAGCCTTCCGTTTGTAATAATACGAGGATACTCCAATGCTAGGAAACTAAAATTCTCTACTACTAGAATCCTAGAATGCTCGACTACTACTCGATGAAACACTGTTCCCGGGCAAGTAGCAACGGATAAAAGGGGGTTGAACAGCGTCACAAGCATTCACCAAACGCAATATTCGTGACGGAGGAAAATTGTATCCATGAAACGATACATATTACG
The DNA here is from genome assembly GCA_943735885.1 of Stelis phaeoptera. NCBI lineage: Eukaryota > Metazoa > Arthropoda > Insecta > Hymenoptera > Megachilidae > Stelis > Stelis phaeoptera. The sequence goes on along the minus strand of OX030941.1, from coordinate 9,964,042 downwards.
ATGTAAAGAAAATGTATCGCTGTCTGCCAGTCAACGAAACACCGAGCACGCCACGAGGACTAAATTTAATGCATAGCTTTCGCGGTGTTACGCGTCTCCTTTACTTCGTGGCCACGTGAAATATGGAAAAGTTATTTTCGCCGAGTCGTTGGCGCATAAGTTTCCACAAAAGAGGCCGGAGCAGGCGACCACAATTTTTCGTTATTTCCTTTTCACAACGCAACCGCTTTCCATGCGTGGAATGCGTACTGCTCGCGTGCATGCTTCGCGTATTTATTCGCGCTCGACCAACACACACACACACACACGCGCGCGTGTGTGTACGTATACGAGAGAACCAGGATGGTTTTACGAGCGGATCTATAGCCAGCTACGCCGGTTACCCGGGTTAACTGCGGTCCGAACGCAATTTATACTCATCGCGATGTACAGCCAGATCACCCAGAGTTACCAGCGAACATTTGCCCTGTTACCGGCGCGCACCGCTGATAGCGCGAATTAAACTACGAAACTACGAGCTGGTTTATACGCGAACACCGGGGGGGGGGGGGGGGGGGGGGAGCGATATTTTTCCTCTTCTTGACTTTTATTAAACTTGACGAAAATTTGGCGGAAATTCTGTCTCAAATACCTAGCGTGTCAATTAACTTGAACAACTCAATGTTGGATGTTATTAACGGACAAATCAAAGTTTCTTTTGTCATTTATAACAGTACAAAAAAATTAATATTTCGTTGGGTATCCTTTGTTTTTTCAGAACAGCTTCGATTCGTCGAGGCATCGATTGCACCAGGCGTCGCAGATCTTCAGGTGTGATCACGCGATACCAGTAATTAACAACACAGTTCAGATTTTTTTTAATTAAAATTTTGATGCATTTACAAACGAAATCGTGTAAAAATATGAAGTATAAACATTATAGATTACAATAAAAATATTACGGTATCAATTTACCATAGTAGAAGATACATATTCTGCACAAATATGAGATAAAAAATATCTTTATTCGAAGTGTCCGGAATTAATTCCACCAATGTATATCAGTTTTCAAGATCATTTTCGATAACCATCGAAGAATCAAACGAAAGAAAATTTCCAACCATAATAACGACCCACCTGAATGTTCCTTTCATTATTTTTTTTCGATCCATCGTAATTAGCGTTTCACTAAACGAACAAGTACCCTAAATTTCGAGAATGCGGAAAGTCGGAGAGAACGAGCAAAAAGGCCACAAAGTATCCGAAACGTTGGCAAAAAGCCGGAAGATATTCGGTCGACGGTAACTCCACTAATTGCAGCCGAAAATTGCGTCTAATTGACGGGCAGACGCTTCATCAGCATTACGAGGAAACCCGAAAGCAGGTGGCTATCGTGACCCCACGGTTTGGAAAGGAAACAGAGAGACAGGGGTCGTTTCGGATCGAAGAAGAAGATGCTGACAATGAACCAGCAATCCCTGTCAGTCGGTATTACAAACCAAGGATTTCCTTTTGCCGTTTCAGCGGATCGTCCCGTTTACAACTCCCATTCTTGATTCTTACCAACGTCGACCTCGTAAGTCACTTCCGGACGATTCCTTTCGAGGTCGACGAGTACCATCCTCCTCCATGATTCGTCCATCGTTCCCTTATCACCTTCTTCCTGGCTGTGCTACCACGACCATCCTCGCGGTCCGCCTACCATGTCGGCAGGACACAAAAGACAATGTCATGAGAAAGGAAACGTTCGACGTTTCAGCTTCGACTTTACCAGACTTCTACGACATGTACAAGGATTTCAAATGTCTTTTCGTTTTGTTTCCAATTGCTTATACAAGCTGAGACTCGTGAAAATCTTTAAAGTGAGTTTGGAATGTTGTGTACAACGTTTATGATTTTTAAACCCTTCACTTCGAAAGATGTTTATACAAAATTACGCCCAAACCATGACCAATACGTCGAAAAATTTGGTCACAAATAACGATAGATGTTAACGATGTAAGTGATTAAAAGGTTTTACAGTTCCGAGGAATGAAAGTGTTAACGTACGTTTCACGGAAAGAGGAGCAAAGTTTCCTTCCTTCCCGTTTATTTGCGCTTACTATCCCGGAATAAACGGGAAGAGCAATTTTTTAAATTCTTTAACGCCTCGAGGCCGAACGTACATGGTCTGGAGCGAAGACATTTTTAACGGTACTTTCTCTAGCGAGGGTGTAGGCGAACTTGAAGAAAGAATAGTAAGGGTTCGTTTCTCATGGATAAAAGGTGGCCGTACGTTAGAAGGAAACGCGTTTTCGTGACCGTGCACACGTTCATAGAACTTTCCTTCAATTCCGACTGCCCGAAAGTTTAGCCGGTTGTTTTTAACGTCACCGTGTGTACGTATGCTTCCATGTTGGACAAAATGTTTCCCGCTAAATCGCTTTACTTCTTCTGTCGACTGTTGCGTTCGTGTTGAGGCGAATAAATTGCGAATCCCGGTATTGATTTTGCACGCCAACCACCGGCTGAAAAGAGAAAGGCAATGCGATGACGAGAATAAAACGAACCCTTTGCCTTTATTAATCGGTTTACTTCCCGGAAGAAGAAAGCGGACGAAGAAAGGGAAAGATGAAGAAGAAGAGAAAAAAGATGAACAGAAAATAGAGATTTACGTCGGCCCTCGGGACTTTGAGACGCATTTTACGAGAAGCTCGTTCCTCTCACCCTTTTTTCCCGGCTCCGATGTTGTTCAATTATACAAGCCAGGAACGAGAACGCAGCTCACCACGTTCCTTGTCAAGATTTGCATTACTTCCGCTAACACGGAGCCAAAGTAACACCGCGTATAACCCTTTCTTTCCCGCGGTGATTTCCTTAGAGAACCAGGCTTCGGTGTGCTTACGTACACTCTTTAAAATTTCAACAGGCTTCCTTTCCCGAAACACCGACTCGAGGGCGATATCCGAAATGTTTTTCCGATTGTCTTTGGAAGGTACTAAATTCCGTGTTAGTAATAGATTGTCCCAAAAGTTTCTTTCCCTATCTGGACACAACGCTTTGACTTGTAGTGTTAAAAAAAAAAGACATAGTATTACTCAGCTTTCGGAGAAATGGAAGAAGATAATGAGTCAAAGTGACACGAAACATAAAGTGTTATACATCCGTTATTTGTTAATAAAACGAAAGGAACTTTTGGGACGACCTAATATTAGTACCATGGTAGTAGTAGCTATACTATAGTAATACGAAACTATAAAATTACAATGGTAATTATTACCATTACTATATTACAGTTATATTACAGTTATATTGCTGTTAAAGTGGCTATGGTAGATGAAAGATTACCTTCTGCACTCGATTGTCCCGTCTGAAGGGACATATTTAATTTACCAAAGTATTTTAAAATGTAAAGTTTAAAGTTTATTTATATCAGAATATAGAAAATTGACTGATAATCATTTGTATCTCTTTTCTTCCAAAAATAGCGAATTTGGTTTTTCGAAGTTTTCGTGGTAAAGTAGACTCAATTCAATCGTATCCAAAAATCCTCCGAGTGCAAAAGTTTTAAACCGTGGTGTTTAAATAAGGAACACCTTGTACAACACGAATAGATCAGAGAGATGTCGAGTATTCCCATCAAACGAGCCTTCGTCGAGGTTTGATTTAATTTCCAGGCTGGTTGGAAGGCTTTTGTGTAAAAAGCTCGCAATCACCGGCTAATATCTAGACGACTGTTACAGAGGATAGGCGGCCACGATACCGTGATGGACGTGACTCGCAAGAAGCCAAGAAATATCCGGACGAAATAAAGTATCATCCCGCTATTGTGGCGGCCAAAATGCCGAAGAAATCGTATTCCAACGACCGAACGATAATGCACGGAAATATGTACGTGTGTGCACGCGTATACATTCGTAACAAAACCGTTTTACCCCTTTATCGTCGTTACGTACACCATTAACGTTCCTATGCATCGCTGGTCTATTACGTTGCAAGTATTTTTGGAACGGCCATGCATCCCATTACGCGAAACATTCTTGGCGAAGCAATTTAACGTCGCCATAGTTCCGCTACCAGCGCAATCTTAATCAATTTCACCGTCTGTCTGACACGTTCTAACGTTTCCGACGTGGAAAACAGTCGCGAGAAGCGCCTGATTCTCCAGCGAAAGGTGCATGTTTTACCGAGTATCATAAGATTCCTTAGGGAAAGTAGCAATTTCGGGGCTAAAGATTCCATCGTTCGTCTCAGTACTTCGATATTACTACCCCTTATACCTTAGTAATTATTTTAATACAAGTCGGTTAATTTACTGACTAAGGAAAACTAGCATGCTTGGTATTGTACTTTCTACCCACAGAATTGACCCTCTGTTAATGAACAATCGACGAGGCGTGATCTAATTTCTTAAGCGAGGAAAATTTTCTTCTCTGGGAGATCCTCTCGAGTTTGCGTCGCGATGCAGCGAGTCGAAACCTTGACACGGAATGCGGATAATTTAATGTACGAGGGTGGAACAGATATTTCTCTGTAGGATTATTCGTTCAAAATCTTTCTTCTCGCATGATTGTTTAATTAATAGTTATTACGATGTGAGATGAAGAATTATCTACAATAAATTATATAAATCTTTCAAAAAACTAGGCGAACGTCGCTTTCTTACCTACGATCTTTCGTCACCGTTTCAATCATTATCAACGCGAGAACCACGTACTGATTAGAATGCAAAGACCATAGAAAAACGTATCGTGGGATGTTTTACCGTTCGATACGTTTACGGGTTTCTGTATTCGCGAGACCGTGTCAGCGGTATCTAATACAAAAGACTAATGCAATATGTATTTGAATGTAGGCGAGCGAGCTGGGAGCATAAGCAGGCGGCTAGGGTCTTAACGAGGTCTTGTCGAGGTCTGATTTAATTTTCAGGACACGAAGGCATTCGAGTGATAATGCGAGCACCGCTACCGACGAGAATTGCAGCTGCTCGCTACGCCATGCTCCCACCGTTTGTTTCTTTAACCCCTTTGCTATTAAAAACGATTATAGTCGCTCGCAGCGATACCACCGGTTTAGTCGTCTGACGCAAAACGTTGTATGCACCCCTCGAAATGAAAATTCCAAAATTACTCTTGCATCAGAAGATACCAAATAGCAAATACCTGTGTTAAACTTTACGAAGAAAATTACTACATTATTGTATTCGAGAACTTTAATACGCACAAGTTGAGTAGTTTCACTGTTTGTCGGAAATTAAATATATAAATTCTTAAGGAGAAAGATTTCATACACTGCTAAATAATATTAACTTTGGAAAATCGAAATAAGATTCATTTAAGTTTAGTCAAATTATTTTATTTGAGAACTTTGTCACACGAAAAGTAGGAGAACGTTTATCGAAAGGATAAAAATGAAATATCGCGTGATCGTTTCAAGTAACTGTGCCGATTAACGTTCATCGATTAATTAGTAGAATTATTATAAACCGGTAAGATATCGATCGAGGATTAAGCTTTTCGTCGCGCTAATAACGACGGCTCTCGTTATAATCGAACCCACTAAATTATCGCTCGTTATCGTGGCCATTAATCTGCCACATTTCTCTTGGTTCGCCGTTCAACGGGACGAATGATCAACGTCGAAACGCGACGAATTATGAAATTCGAAATCTAACCCTTTGAGTTATGAAGTCGACGAGGACACCAAACGATAGGATGATGAATTTAATAGAAAACCGCTTTTGAATGTGTACAGTACGGTTGATGGGAATCGGTAAAACGGGGAAAGCAAAAGTATCATAGAATAAAACAAACGAATGGATAAAAATACCGTTCATCTCGAGTTGTTCGATGAAAATTGAGAGCTAAGGGCTTTGTCGCCGAATATGGTAAATGGCGAATGGTGGTATGCAAATTTATGAACATTATGTTATAATTAGGCAAAATTTGAGCTGTCCACAATGTATAATATTAAGAAATTCGTTCCCTCTCGACATTTTCCATCGTTGTACAATAACGTTCTTCAACAGGCTCGTTCTAACGCGATTATATACCGTTGCAGAGGAACCAGGAGAATAATTCGCAACGCGAATGGGTTAAATTCGTTATCCCGTGGAGCGCATCCCGTAGATACCTTCACGGTGGCTCTTCGAAGGCTCGTTAGAGCCTGGTGTGTCGCACAGAGATACACGACAGACGGTGTTTTCGCCTTTGAATTCAAAGGAGAAGAGCCAGCTAAATCGACAAATTACGTTTACATGCGCATTCACGTAAAGCAACTAGGTGGACCACGCGAGTGACCGTTCCTAACGATGCTTCGTTGCGATTTCATCCAATTTTCTGGATGCATTTCGTCGACGATTCGTCGAAAAGCTTACGGGTCAAGTCGTGGATCAGAGGGAAAACTGGAGGTCCTTGTTGGAAAACGCAATTCAAGAGGGCCTCTCTCTCTCTCTCTGCTCGTGTACAAACTTAATCCATCCGATGGACGGAATGCGGAATGACGGAAACTGTCCTCCGTTCGTAGCTATACATGTATATACACGTATCTATCCGAGAGAAATGGAGTTTCTTCGTCGAGCATTCCTAGCGGAATACGGAGAAGCCAGACTTTACAGGCGGATATTTGTTTTTCCGGCCTGAATGCTGAACACTACGGCAAATGAAGTATTCATAACGAGAGGGAAGCGGGTATACAACGAGGGAGAAAAGAGTATCCGTGTCCCACGGCAAGAAAAGTTAATTGGACGGAGGCTGAAGCGACACAGAGAGACACGGTGCATCGCCTTCCGGCGACTAGACACACACGGTTAATTTCACAAAGACGATCCGCTTGTCGGCTCCGAATTAACCCCGAATTCGTAATTTCGCAAAATCAATGACCCGGACTATTTCTTCTCGACTCACCTTACTACCAAAATAATAATTTCGTAATGAAAACACTGGAAAAAGAATATTAACCCTTTACACTCGGAACATTTTTAAATACGATCGAATCTAGTCTACCTTTTCCCAGCGAAGTTTCCAAAAACCAATCCACTATTTTCTAAGAAAAGAGTTGGAAATATTTGCGAATCTATCTATTTTTATTCCTTTCCTTAAGTTTCTATATTTTAATACAAGTAAAACTTAAATTTCGCATTTTTAAATATTCTGATAAATTAAATACGTCAAGATTATTACTTTTTACACGAAATCACTATTTGGTGAATTTAACACCGTACAGGAGTGTGAAGAAGCACGGTGGATATCGATTCATCGATGGAAAGTAAGGCGATTTTACGGTATTGGAGAAGACCCGCGAGTGACAAAAGGAATCACGCGATATTCCATGAAATTTTCAGACACATCATCGAAGCACGGTTAAAATCCGTGTCCCCGTTCAGGCACGAATTATAAATCAAATGGAAGCCGTGGAAAAAAAAAACAGATGCCACCGGTTGGAGCAAAGAAAAGTCGTCGGCTTGGCGGATCGGCGAGCAGGTATTGGACAGATGTCGCGTTGAATGTGCAAATGCGCCAACGAACGCGAACTGGAAACTGGAACACGACAGCAGAGAATCAGAGGAATGTTGAAGACCCACTGACACGTACGACTCGTAATCTAACGCAGCCACGAACACGTGGTACACTCTTGACACGTACTTAATATACGTGCATCAGTCGTACAATTTCGCCAAGGAACAGGCCACGAAGAAGGTGGGCTGAGGTTCGAGGAAGCATTCGCCAAAGCGTATAATTGCGAAGAAACGCTCTGCTCCCGACTGGTTCCGTCTTCTCCGGAGCAACGTGGAAGAGAATAGGACAAAAAAAGTTGCGGGAAGAAGTTTGATCATCCCGGAGAGGAGCGAAACTCCTTTAATTGATTACACTAGCGCGAGAAAAAGAGGAAGACTCGTGTAATAATTCTTGGGAGACTGCAACGTGTCGTCGTACGCTCGTAGTTTCGATTAAACTAAATTAACCCTTTCGTTACGGTTTCTGAACGCTTCTGCAGTTTCTACAGTAGGTATTTTTATATTTAACCCGTTGCACTCGAAGCATTTTTGGACGTAATCGGGTTTAATCTAATTTTCCAACTATGCTTCCAAAAAGCAAATGCACTATGTCGGAAGAAAAGTGTTAGAAATATTTGAGAATCTGTTTATTTTTATTCCCTTCCTTAATTTTCGCATTTTAGAATACTCCGATAAATTAAATATGGCGCCTCGAGTGCATAGGGTTAATCCTTCTTTGGATTACGGGGGTCGTAACAGACCAGCCCCAAATCTTTGAACTAAGAATAATTTAATACCCGATTAATATAACTATTGGAAAATTTATACCATTCCCTACTATTTCGTTAAGTTTTCAATTCCCGTAAAAGAAATTTATCGGTACTTGGCAATTCTAGAAGTAATAGCTCCTAAAAGTCGCCTGAATGTAGAAATCCAGCGACGGATTAATTGTGACGTGAAAACTTCTTTGGCGAACGACTATAATTACCGTTGTTATCAAAAGGGTTAATTCGATTGCTTTCCGTTAAATTAAAAGCTAGATTCATTTTCCTCGCTAGTGTTTATACGCGTTTCGTATATATGTACATTGGAGTAACGGTGCTACCAGACAACTGGTTCTCCGCTTATTTCACTGTCTCAATTTCACCGGTACTATTCATTATCGATCGTTGTGCGAGCTTGAACAGCACGAAATTAAAGCAGTCACCCGTCACGGGGACAGGCCGAATCTGTTCCCGATTGTACCATTCAATTATCGAATAATCAGAAAATTTGCTGACTCTGGCAAGCCGGTCCGTGTGTACCGTTGCATCGTAAAATCCAAGGAATGGTGCGTTACCGGTTGCGTTTCTTCCTTTCGTCTTTCACCCTTCTACCTTCCTTCTCCACTTACAGCCGTAAGAGGATTATTCTGTTCCTTTTCTTTTGTGCCACCAATTATTACGTGAACATTAATTAACCCTTTGACTGTGACATGCTCCGGCAAAAAGTCATGAAAAATTGTTTTCTTCAAAGCAAAGAAAGAAAAATTATAGTCAAAGCTAAGTTAATTTTTATTTGAAATTTTACAATTCACTGAACGTATATATACGCCTTTCGTAGTCGAAAGGTTAACCCTTTCATATTTATGTTAAAAATATAATATTTCGAAGCTTCCAGGTTCCCAAAACCGTGATAACATTTCTTTTCTTTTAATTTCGAAAGTACCTTACGAGAGGGTTAATCGCAGCTTTGTACAAGAAGCATTTGTAATAAGTGTTATCTCTCGAGACGTTCTTACGTCTCTTCAGAGACACGAGCCTTTTCTCGATTGCTTCTCATCTTTCTTTCTTTCTTTCTTTCACCGCCTTCGCTTTGACCCAGCTCCATGTATACCTCGTAAGTACGTGCACATGCAAGCTGCACATGCATGCAGCTCTCTGGTATGGACCGGATTCGTGGCTTCCGTGTTTCCAAGGTTCGCTCTGTTTGCGTTTATGCGCCTCGACGATCGAAATGCTCGCAGTCGATAGTCATGGAAATGCAAAATCCTTGAAACGGATCCAGTGAATTCGAGAACGAAATTGAAATTATTTGATTTCTATGGCAAACACGTTCAAATTCTAATTATACTTACATTTTTTTAAATTACTTACTAAATCTATAACGAAAACGTTTCGGGATATTTGGCCGACTTTTACGAAATAATTCGGCACTTAAGGGATTCGGTATATCGCAGTAGATCACGTTACGCACAGTTTAAAGAGGTTGCTACCGATAAACGGTTAAAACGCAACGAAAGCACAACGATGCATTATTCCCGGCGAAAATTAACGACCTTTGCTTTTCTCAGTGGAAACTTTTGACAACGGCAGAGACAAGCGAGCGTGTTTCCAAAAACACGACCCCGGACAGAAGTCATTAACGCGACTCCGGTTCAAAGTTTCGAACCGGAATCTCCGGTCGCCTAACGTTCCACGAGACTTTTCAACTCTGTCCATAAATCGTAGCCGGGAAATTCTGAAGAGAATCTTTACGGCTTGCTCGTAATTTTCAAAGATCGATCGAATTTGCGACCAAAGATAATACAAGATCTTCCCTTTTCAGGTAAGAAGATTTCTCTACTTTACGCTTTGAAAATCATCGTTCACGAGCTTTTGATACCTCCACTTTCCCCGTGCGAGAAGTAGTTTTGCACGAGGACATTATGCATTCCGCAACTTCGAAACGATCCGACGTGAAACTTGGAACGAGGCTTTGGCCCGCTTTAACAAAGAATACACCGAGAAGAGGTTACACGTTTCTGCGAACGGGTCCCGCGATACGTTTGCCCCATGAAAATTTCATACGATCCGAAAGTATTAAAGGTACAAGATAGAGGAGTTTTCGCGAAACCACGATAACGAGCCGTCATACCGAAAGCGATCTTCCTTTTATCATACGGATACAACTTGAAGGGCTCATATATGCAGTCATGGGGTCGGAAGAATTCATTTCTTCAAAGAAGGGTGTTTTGGGTGCTGGAGCTGCTGTTGGGGATCCCCATTGACTCCATGGAAGTTCTTACTTTTATTGACAGCCAAAACTTTAGCCACGTTTTTCTCGAAACTAGATTTTTTAGATCTGTGCGTAGAATAAATCAGAATGTACTGCAACGATCTTAATAAAATTTTACATAAGTACATTTTTAATGTGAAAATAACCAGGGATTGAACGAATCATTTTTTCATTTTATTGTTTATAACCTATTTTACAAGCAACAATAGATCGATTTTTTGAGTGAGAATCATGACTGTTTTTTTTTTTTTTTCAAAACCGTACTAAAAATTCCAAATTCAATATTGCACAATATGGATTCGTCCAATCTCGAGAAAAATTCATCTATTAACAGAATCTATTTGGTTTTTGATGTCAGATTCCAACCATTCACTGTATAATATTTTTTCTATGAAAATATTACAAAATGTTCTTGAAATCTTACACTTTTATATACAAAAAGTTTTAAGTAAATTAATCAATTAGATGCTTTTAAAAAAATTCGCAAAAAATCACTTTGACGACCACGCAGAAGCTATTGAAAGTTTCATCTTTTATTTATCATGTTAATAAATAAATGAAAGAATTTCTAGTAATATGGGTAATGGAGTTCTGTGGAATACCTTGTTTTCAAGATTTCATATAAACCTTAGCGCGGGTCACGACAGACCCGGCCGTCAATACTCCGATGGTTTACCGAACTACGTACCCCCGATTCTACGCGTTTTCCTCGATCAACCGGCCAAGCATATTAAAAAAGTTTCTCCCTTGGAATTCGATTCCAACTATTTCCCATCGATATACCTCTACCTCGATTCGATGTATCCTGTAATTAAAAAATTCCATCGAAACAACTTTCCCGCCTTCCAATCGACGCCCCAACCCTCAAACACGTTGACCGCTACAACAGAATTAATTTTCAAATTTAACCGCCCAGTTTTAATCATTTGTATATCCGAGACGTTGCAATCGCTGAACAACATGGAATTCAAGATTGAACAACGTTGCTTATCCCTGAAAAGCTACCAAAAGACACGTAACGTTGATTTCCCGACCCCTGTCTAGCGGGAATTTCAATTTCTACGCGTTCTCGTAAACGATGTCGCGAACAATTTACAACGTAATCGTGCGATCGTCGAGGATCTCTCGCCGAGAAAGCTCTGTTCCGTGAAAAGAGAGGGTGTAGGTAAAAGAAAGAAAGAGAAGGGGGAAAAAGGTGGAAAACGAAGCGAAAATAGAAGACAAGAGGAGGTCTGAGTGGACTCTACCGTCGGCACTCGCGATCCTATATAGTGGCACTCGCTTCCACCCTTGTTCCCTAGACCGACTGCGAGTCGGCGAACTCGTCTCGAGTGTCCCACGGAACTCTTGACACAGACGACCGACCACCATCGGCTCACCCTTATCACCGTTGGCCCGACTCTCGTCGCTTTCAGACGTACACAACGGAATTTTCTTTGACGCGATCATCGTCCCAACACACAATGCTGTCCTCCGCGAGTTTTATGAGCATCTGGTGTATATCGCAGAATAGAAGAAACGGTGACCACCGTCACGATGCCAAAGTCGATACTGGCTCAGACATATGGATACGAAACGCTTGGCGGAACCCTCTGATTTATAGATATCAAGTGGATTTCGTTCCTTATCCCGGCTAGACCGGACAGGACACTTGGAAATTCTTAGCTCAATGTCGCGCCACGTTCTCATGGCCACAGCACTATAATAACTCATTTTCTTTTCTACTGTTCAACGTTAAAACCGGATCCTCGACTGATACTCGTGGTATAGAATAGGTAGCTACCCGCTGGGACAATTTGCCGAGAATACCTATCCTAGAGAATACCAGGAACACGTCCGGATTCTACCATTACCCGTAATTCTAATTAATATTCTCCACGTTCCAAGACTTAAATATTTCAATACACCACCATCTTCAAAACGTTAAAACGTTTCATTTGCCCAACGCCCGCTATTACCACGTTACAACAGTCAACGATCGCGTTGAATGCGTCTTAAACGTTGGCGCGGTATTTTCATCGCTACCAGAAGCGAAACTCCACGTTCCAACGTAGGTCGTTGGTTAAGGACGCGGCATAAAGCATCCGGGAAAACGAAACGCGTACCTCGTGTATAATATGTAAAGTAACACTGTGCACCAGCACTTTTACGCGATCGATCCATCCCGAGCATAGCTTCAACAATATCCACCGACGAAATACGTGTCTGCTGTCTGTTTCGCTTGACTAATGGGGCCACGGACTTATACGGACGGGAAAAAAGAACTCCTTTTCCTTCTTCCCCGACTCGTTATAGTCGCATCATCGAGGATGCTGTTACTGTTTCAACGAGTTACGGACACGCTCCAAGTCTGCTCGGAACGAACGTACTTTTCTTACGACTACGAGCGAAAGGAGTTTTGAATCGCTTTCGATATTCCCAACTGAACTGGTAACTTCTTCAACTCGCGGCCGCAAGATGCACGACCGAAAATTCCCTGGCGAGTCGTGGCCAACTTTTCCCAATTGAAATTACGCGAGGTTCGGCGAGTCAGGAACGCAATAATCGCGACGGCGCGGCGCGACGGCGATTCGTCGCGTTATTGTTTAACGGACAAGTTTCACAGCCGAAAGCGGCTGTGACAAACAAGAAACACAAGTCGGCCGAAGGGAGGAGTGGAAACTTTACTCTCGTATACGTGTCTCGTGTCGCGAGTTACTCGCCAACTTTCGAGGACAAGGGGTAACAAGGTAATGTACACGCTGTTCGCGTGTTCCAAGACGTAACACCGGCGGCAGCAGCCCTGCTCCGTATTATCACGATCGTGCTAGACGGGCTAATTGACTTACGGCACTGCCTTCGTTGTTATTATTAATTAATATGCTCATTAATTAGGAGAGAATAACCGGGGGTGGGCCGATCGAACTTTACGTTTCGTAAAACGTGAGAATCGTTTCTTATGAACTCGTTGAATCTCATCCTATCGTGTTCGTAAAAATTTCGAGATAATTGCGTTTCAGCTACAAAACGAGCCACTTAATTAATGAACGTTATTGTAACGAAGGAACGTTTCTTTTTCAAGCCGTTCATTTTCTATGGTTTGCGTTGAGCATTCTGAATTCGCGATGACTATAGTCATCTTTGATAACAGAATGATTAATAGTTAAAGCACTGGTTCTTAACTTTTTCTTTTTTAATGATTTTTATAATATGGATAATAATGAAACTTGGATAAGAAAATCGTGGATAAATGATTTTAGCCTCAAATAAATTTAATTCAAGAATATATATACATTTTTTCTGTTCCGTAATAATCAGTTTAATTTTTAATAAAAGTCATGTCTGTATATTTTTGTTCTATTTATAAAATATATTACTTTTCTATTTCATCAAATATATAAACTATATATTTTAAAATATATTAAATATACTTTCTAAAATATATTCATTTTTACGCGGGATATTTTTGTTTCTTTGGATCATTAATTTCGAGGTTCCGCAAATTTTTCACACAATCAAAAGCGTTCCCTGACTTCAAACAGGTTAAGAACCACTGATTGTGAGTTAAAGGATTAAACGTATAAATACCATGTAAGACTTTGAAGGACACGATCGAACAAGGAAACAGAATTAGCCCTGAAATGATATACACCGTTGGCGAAAGACGTGTTATAGGGAACAGTGTTACGTTAATTTCGATGGGGTACTGGCAAGCAAGCAAGTGGATCGAGCTGTTGTCTGATGGCGGGGAGCGAACGTCGAAGTTCGGCGCCACGTTAACGAGGTAATATACACGCCGTGCACGTCTATGGTGCCTGTAAGCCTGTAATTCGTATCATCGGTAAGCGCACAGTGCCGAGTAACTCGGTTACTCAGCTTCGGCGACGGTGTATATACACACAGGTACACACCAGAGAAGCCTTCCGTAACTGCTTGCAACACCTAAAACTACGATCCGTGTCTTTGACAACGTCGAAACGTTAAAAGAGAAAGAGAAGGACAACTGTAGCGACGTCGCGTCGTTTCGAATTTTAAGTACGCCAACCTGCAAATCGACGTCGTTGCAAATTGAATTTCTCCCGGAGTTCGACGTTTTCAAACTGGCCCCGAATAAAACTGCGATCCGTGACGTGTTAACGTCGTTAGCCCGCGATACGAAAGGAACAAGAATCCCGAACACGTGGTCGATTCGTTTATTCGACTGAAATGTTCACTGGACAACTAAAATATAGAAGGAAAATTCAGTGAAGTGAGTCAAAGTATCAAAAGTTCTACGACCCTTTATGATCGGCTAAGTTTCAAATTAGAAAACCTTAACCACGAAAAGATATCACGTTTGCGAATCAGATTTCTGCATTTTGAAATCGACGTTGCTCTCGAAAGATAGTATTCTTGGATCGACGCGTCGTTTCGAGATGCAACGCGTTCGATTGGTTACAGGATACACCTTACGCGAAGCAGAAAAGTTAAACGACGCGTGGTAGATGGATAAGGAGCTACGAAACAGAGATTCGAGGTATGTGTTTGTATTTGTAGATGGGTAAGCCAACCCGATTACGTTAACGGAAACTATATCTCATTAGAGGGATTTAACGGGTGCTCGAGACTTTCGAGGCTGGTTCACGTTGGTAAGCTTAAAGCGCAAGCTGATCGGAGATGTCTAAAATCCTCGGGTAAACTCGCAACTGGCGATCAACGTTGTAACTGCAGCTCCGTTAAACTGACAACGATTCGCCTGTGTACAACATTGTCTGTACGAGTGGCAAGTGGCAAGATATCTTATCCCTCTAACCGACTACATTTCTACCTCCTTAACCAACAAATGATCGTATCTACTTAACTGTTTCCCATTCTTGACATCGACAAATTTAAAGTTCAGCCAGATACCAGTTTCAGATTCTAAACGGCGTACAATAGAGAGGTAAAATATGGTCGTAAAAGTATCAATTCTTAAAACTCAAACGACTACCACCTAAAATCCACTAACTCAGGTATACACGATGGTTAAATCGTTCAAAAACGTCAGAAGGCAGGAAGGTAGGAAGGCTGAATTGGCTTTTACCTCGATAATAAGCACAAGTCGATTATCGTTTTCCCAAGCAACCCAGATTCATTTCTAGTTGCATGTGTCGGTGCGTGTACACGAAGAGTACGATCGATTCCACGTATAAGACGCTTTAACCCTCGGACAACGAACCGTGAGGATGCTAATAATGCAAATTTAATTTCCATCTATTTTTCCTCTCAATTCCGAAATTTGAGTTTGACAATTTTACTGATTAACAAACGAAATAGGTACCATGGCATATAGAATTTCGGGTCAACGGAATCGATAAATTCTTAAAGTATGATAGAAAGGATTAAAGAAAGTTTGTGGACGAGGGTGTACGCGTTTCAATGGAACGGAGCATCGTCGGGTATTTCTTTTACCGAAGACGCCGGTAACGCTCGACCTATATACTCTTCCGGTGATTCTTTGCCAGCCAACGAGCACAAGCGTCTCGTCGCGTCGACGAATAGAACGAATTCAGTGTCTGTTGGCGATTTTCTTTAGCAAAGGGGTAGAAAAGAGAGAGTGAGAGAGATTCCTGTCGACGGTAAGAAGACTACTCCGACACGAATGCTCTTAATTTCGACGAGCCGCGAGAATCAAGAGACCAGAAAAATCCCAACGGTCTATATTCCCGTGGAAAAAATTCCTGGGAATGATAGATCTGTTCCGTTATCAACGACGACAATTACCTTCGCGTTCGAACAATCGATTCATTTTTCAAATCCGTCGTTGCTCGTCGATTCTTTTGCACAATTCGGAAACCGAACGTAACGACGGTTTCATCCGGCCATCCATCCCTGAACTTTGAAATCGAGATACGTCGATTGGAAACCGATTCCTAAAAACGCTGCCTTCAAATTTCGTTCGCGTTTTACGTGAAAAAGAATTTTTTCAATTTTTCGTATCGCAGGATGTATTGACAACAGGATTAATCCTTTGTAGCATCGAATCACTATCTTTTTTCTTTTTTTTTTTTTTTTTTTTATCAAAGTCATACGATTAATGACACAGAAAAGGGGGATATCAATTACGGTGCAAACAATTCGACAAATAAAGTATCTAGAAAACTGAAATCAAAGTTACTTATGGAAATTGTAAAATAATTATAATTCAGATATAGGGATGGACTACGTAAGTATTATTCTATAAAATTTGGCATTAAGAACATTACCTAACGAAAGCCTTAAGTTTTAAATTAATATCCCACAATTGTTGTTACGCGGTATTTTCATGTCAGTCCACATTTTGCCATATTTCGCAAGAATTACATTTCTATAAAAGTGGACCATTTTTTGGAACAAACAAAGATTTGAGGAAGAGTGGTTGCATCATCCATAACACAAAGAAGAATTAATTACCTTAATGCAAAAAGTGGAAGGAAAATTTATTCATCTCCAAAATTAAACCGATTCTGTAATAACGGCTAATGGAGTCTGTTTATTATATCACCGTGTGAACTATGTATACAGAAAGAAAAAGGGATAAAAAAGGAGATGTAGGAGGTACAAAAGGGTTGGTGAGCTCAGAGGTTTCCCGGAGGTAGCCGGGGTGTTTGAGAGGGTGGCGAAACTGCGCCGTTCTTTCGCGCGAGAATTTCGCGAGCAGGAAGTAGCTACGTGCTCTTCTGCGCGGATAAAAGTAGCGTCGGTGCAATTTCACAGCCGTCGCGTCGCAGGCACCAGGAAATGCATTCTTTCGTTCGACGTCGACCACCATTTTCATTTGCGTTTAAAACCGCCAAACGACCAGATTTAAGACCAATTTTTATCTACTCCCACAAGTGTCATTTGTCAACTATAAGTATAATACTTAAAATATTAAATTCTGGGTGTTCCACTTATAATTAGAATAGTTATTTATTGCATATCAGCACCTAAGTTTCCTAAGATGTAGGATCAGAAGATTTAACAGACGCATCAAATCGTATATGTATATACGCCTTTCGCAATCAAAGGGTTAATCGTTGTGCGACTAGTACGTAAAGTTTTCTCGTCGATCAACAAGAAGAATCTCGAATGGTACCAAGAGAAAATGGAAATTAATAAGCAAACACGATATACGGAAAATTAATTCGATTAGGTAAAGAGCGGATCGGAGAGATCGAAGCGTGTTTGAGATCGGTCGGATAACAAGCGGAGGGAATACATAGGAAACTCGTATGGCATAACAGCCAGTTGTTCGCAGATGACCGTGCGAAATCCACGACACAGCAAACGAAACGAAACGTTTATACGACAAGCACGAAAAAAAGCGTTCCGCCATTCGATACACGGATTCGCGTTCGTTGAAACGGATATGGGTATCTCGTGGCCAGAGATCGATTTCAAATAAAGCGGAAAAGGCAGCAACACTGAAAAAGAGATAGTAAGAGGAGAGTCGCTATTATATTTGACTTTTTGCTTTCCTCCCACGTTCACCAGGAGGAAGGTGGAGGTATCCTCGTGCTCAAAGGGTTCGTTGAAGCGACTCTTGGCTCCAGCACACCGTCGTCTCTGGGTCCAAAGCGATTCCTCCATTTTCTCTTACAAAAACGAGGACGTATCTACGAATAAAACGGAAGAAAAACTTCTGCCTGTCGACGAGTATCGTCATTACGACATTACGACGGAAACGAAGAATATTCGTATGTCCACCAAATCGACTTCTTTTTTCCTATTCTAGCACTGTTCACGCGTTCTATGTATGTCAGGGGTTCTTAAAATGGTGTAAAATCGAAATTGAAATTACTAAATTTAGTATCAGTTAACATTCTATTTGTATATTTAATTTATATACCTACTTAGGTACGTGTATACTTGAGGGAAATTTTCTCACCAGATGAAAAGGAGTCACGAGTGGATGAAACCTAACTATTGTTTCATAGATTCGTTACTATATATACTTTTGTACTAATTTCTCAAAGTATGCCACACTTCGAAAGAAACATATCAAAGTATGTAGTTAGGAAAGGTAAGGAAAAATACAGCTGTTCGGGTGATCGTGGAGCAGCTAAGAATAAAAAGTGACAGGACAAAAGCGTATATATTCGCCTAGAAACACCTGCTCTTCACCTTCGAAGGGATACGAGTTCTGGATGAGAGGTACGCTTGTCTCCCGACAGGGTTTCTCTTGCAAGAACTCTTAGCCTTACCTTACCTACCTACCTACCTACCTACCTACCTACCTACCTTTGCCCTCTCTTCCCCTCTATTCGAGTTCGTTACAACGGTCGATGTAGCTAGCACCAGAGACCCCGTAAAATCATTCGACTTCGTTGCCAAGACGACCCACCATGTATCGCGAAATCTTAAGAGGACCGACCATGACCAACAACCTACTCGCGCAACGGTCGATCGAGCTTCCCCTCTGCTTTTCCTTTTTTCTTCCTTTCTTTCTTCCTTTCTTTCCATATATATAAGAACATACCAACTGATCGTTTACGACGATTCTGGAGATTTTATTAGGGAGTCAGAGTTAACAAACGGATTGCTTCTTATTGCAAAACTACGGAATCGACAGTGAAATGTAGAAATTAGAAAATTAGGTTGGACCATCTATGGAAATAAGAGATATCCAGAGAATTGCGAAATTAGGGAATTCAAGGCACTTATAAGGATTACGGGGATTAGAGGATCAGATTAAACAATTAGAGTATTAATTTTAATTCTTACGTCCTTACGATTTCTACGGAAATTCGAGTGTCATCCATAAATACACGGCCATACGATTCGAAAGGGTTGATAAATCAAAGGGTCCAACCATTTTCCACCCCTTCGACCCTGTAAAACACTCGTAGCACTTATCGGCGAGTTCGAAAGGGGCCGCAACTCCACGAACAAAGAGCAGAATCACTTTGCTCGGACTAAGGGAGTCCGTGATAACGAATTCTTTAATTATTTCAGCCACTCGAAAGTTTGAAGCAACTATCACGAGGAAGGTGGCGACGTAACACGGAACGATAAAAGGCCCGGTCGCGAAGTACAGTTTCGAAGGGAAAGTTGACGAGGATCTACAAGGTGGACGAGTTTTTGAAACGAGCGACAAAGATAACGGATTATTATGCTCTGTTTCGAGAGAGGGTTACATTCTTAATTCATCCAAGACAGCGGAATAACCGGCGTCGTGTACCTATCCGGTAGATCTTTGTTAAAGTTTAAGCAAGGAAGACTCGCGCGAATTTTATTTGACACCTGATGAATGTGCCCCGTGCCACGAAAAGGTAATGAGAATTCCTAGATCGTGCACCAGTCAGCTATGAAGTATCGCCTGCACGGATAATGAAATAGAAAGAGTGAACACCGTACAACGAAAAAGTAACAAAACCGGTGGATGTTAAAGTACGTGACTGTATTACTATAAGCTCCATTCGGGACCAAAGATTTCTTTTTTTTTTTTTTTACAACGTCATCCCCAGGAGCAGAAATTTTTTAACTTTATTAAGTCCGTTTTATTTAAAAATGAACTTATATCCACGAAAGGTTCACCACGGGTATCGGATATTTTAAATATTACATATTTCTGGAAAATTCTGAAAGAGAATATATCACAGACGGGCAAAGCAATTTGTAGTACAAAACCGAGTGTTTTCGATCGACGAAAGATCAAAATAGGAAGACAGATACTGTGAAAGGTACAAAGGCATTGGCGGACGCGAATAAACGTGAATAAAATGCATCAAATTAATAGTTCCGTCGAACGATGAATAATGCACGATGCAATCTTGAAACGATGAAAGGCTCGAGAATACGGCATGGAACTCGGTGCAACGGTAATTGATTCGTTACGAGTTCGGTAAACGTTCGATGAATGAAAACTAATACAAATATTGTATATCTGTCTCTAGGAAAACAAGAACGAAGCGAAGGCTTATCGAGGAGTAGATAGAACGAGCTGAAAGTAGTACCATTGGAAAAAAGAATGCGATATATCCCATCATCCGAGTGACGTTAACGCCAGAGTGCTTCGTACAGTCAACTACGGCTGCTTATCCGCTTCGTTCGTTTTCGAGTGCCACGAATGAACGTGAATGGCACTCTAATAATTCAAACAGAATGTGTTTCTGCGCTGATGAGTACCAGATACTACTCTCGTTCGAGGTGAAAACGCGTATTCGAGAAATACTCGACTCCTTTACGAACCTGCAACATTAATCGACCTAATTCCCGAGAGAAAGAAAAAAAGAAAATAATTCTACGTAAAACGATCAACGATCAGAGAAATTCCATTTCTGAGAGATCAAATATCCTTCTTCGCATAAAGTTTAACACCTGAAGCTGTTGAAAATTTCATCAAAATTTATTATTTTCAACATAATACTTTCGATTAGAAGACAGAGTATATTATAGAAATAGCTGTCGAAACAGATAACACCACGCCATTCTATTTGAAATAACGGATTGCTACCTACTTTAACCCTTTGCACTCTTCTGTCCCCTCGGAAAGGACATATTTAATTTACCAGAATATTGTAAAATATGAAATTTAAGTTTTATCTATATTAAAATAAAACTTAAGGAAAGAAATAAAAATAAATAGATTCACAAATGTTTGTATCTTTTTACTTACAAAATAGTGCATTGGTTTCCTGAAAGCTTTGCTGGAAAAATAGACTACATTCGATCGTATCTAAAAATGCTCCGAGTGCAAAGGGTTAAGAATAAATATATTCGAGTTGCTGATAGATGATTAAAAAAAAAATTGTCTCCAATTGCAAGGGGGTTATTATTTTAGATGCGAAAATACGGAGCCGGTTTAAAAGCGTTCGTAATTGCTTCTTCCGTATCTATCTGTATTTATCTTCGATTTCGAGCGGAGGGGGATGGCACGTTCTCGAAATCGCGATGGAACGTTCGATCGATCGATTCGACGCCAGGCAATTACCGAGACGAGCGAGAGAGGGATAAAATAGGTATCGAGATTGTACGCTCTCCCTTGGACCGTCACGATCCTAAATGAGATTCGACGAGCACGCTCGTGGATAGTCGCTTCCGTTTCCGTCGATTCTCACGCGCGACCGGGTCCAAGGACCGCCTGGCGAGGAAATGAAACAGGGTGCACAAGGGTGGCAGCAGACATCGCGAATCGGAAATACACGAATGCAGAAGAAGACCGACGGATGGCTGAATTACTAAGTTAAAACCGGTTGCAGTTACAACGTAACGAGTCAAAGTAAGGAAAAAACTGGAAAGCTCACGTTTCATCAGGGTTTGTTAACCTTTGGATGACTATATGACCCAGTATATCACGGTATTTCTACTTGTCATGGAACAGAATCTTTAATCGCAAGACTTTTAAATATTGAACGGGAAGATATTTGTGGGAATGGGCGACCTCCGCGGTTCGAATTTTTCATTTCGATAGTGTGTTATATAGATAGATATCAGATTAGAAAATTTCTAACAATGTAGCCTGACTATTTCCTTTTTCTCAAATTTCCTACGGTATCGTTACGGTTTTTTATCGAAGCTCTGATCGATGACACCGTGTTCACGGGAACCCATTATCTTGCATAGTCAGAACGAATCAAAACCAGCAAGAAAATTGAGGAATCGAAATCCGAGAAGAAGGACACGGGTCGAAAAAATAATTTTTACAAAAAAATACAACCGACTTCGAAATGCACTAAAAAGTATGAAATAATTTTGATCCAATTTGTATGAATTCTATCCAGCTCTTGATAAAATTGATTCAAATATTACATAATATATTAAATACAATGGAATCTTTTCGAAGGCGGTGCAAAATTAAAGATTTTATAAATGAAAAATGAGACTGATTACGATTTGATTGGGGTATGGTGGACTTGGTATTAAATGGGCGGTGTGAAAAAATACATTGATATGTGAAAACGTTGAAGAATTAAACTAATTTGGTAATTTTCAATGTAAGAAATTATAGGCGGGCATACATAAAAAAAAAAAAAAGAAAAAATATACTTATCGAATTGAGTAACCTCCTCATCTTTCAAAGTCCCTTTCAAAAAGGGAAGATCGAGCGGATGCTCCCCGTTGCATGTAAAAACAGAAGGTTACCGATAGATCTAGAATTCGAGCGGAAAAGAGACGACAGAAGAGACGACCATCTGGCATTGTATCACGGTATCCCGACGACAGCGTGTACTCGGTGGCGCCTACCCCACGAGGTTCCCGATAGAAACAAAAGCAAACAACTTGGCTGGAATGATCGAAAGGAAAAGGGGGCAGCGATCCTAACAAAAGAATTGCATTTCAAGATCCACACGCACACGCGTGTATTTCCTCTTACGACACGGACCGATTCGGGTCGATTCCTCGAACGGTGGTCGCGTCAGAGAGCCTTGAAGCGGTCCAAAAACGGAATGCCCGTGTTGGTTCGCGAGCTAAAGAACGAAAGTGGCATCTCCCTCTCCCTCTGTCCCCACAATCTTCTGTCTGTACGTTGAATGAATCGAGGCGAGCCTGAACCGTGGCACAGATACGAACGCACTTACTCAGCGTGCCGCACGTGCCTGTTGTGCATACGTAATGCGTATCGACACGTCGAGTGACAGCACGCGGGACCGAGTCATGCCGCGAATACAAGCCTGGCTCCGAATCGATACCGGACCGGAGCCGAACGCATCCAGGCTCGATGATTTCGTGAACGACGCTCGATAAGATCGATACGGACGGATCGG
Source organism: Stelis phaeoptera (assembly GCA_943735885.1). Taxonomy (NCBI): domain Eukaryota; kingdom Metazoa; phylum Arthropoda; class Insecta; order Hymenoptera; family Megachilidae; genus Stelis; species Stelis phaeoptera. The sequence continues at coordinate 9,940,888 of OX030941.1, read as the reverse complement.
AGCCGTATACGCTCCGATGATCATGATAATAACAATAATAATAATAATAATAAAAAGAAGAAGAAGAATGCAGACTCACCGGCAATGGCGACGAACAGGAAGAATATCCACGTATCCATGAGTATGCCGGCGAGGCGTAGCTGTTGGAAGCTGCTGGCTGCGACCTTGTCCATCACGCTCCAAGATGCATTGTTGTACAGACAGTGTTGTTTCGGTAAGGACGAACTTCTAGGATTACACAAGCGGATTTCGTTGTCACGAGGACGATGCACCCACTGTACGCGAGTACGAGTACACACTATCGCCAAAGTACGTGGTGGCACGGGACCCCCGGCACGGTCTCGTGTCCTGACACTGTCCTTACCAGACTCGCATCGTTTGCTCGCGAACTTAGCGGTCACACGAGCGAGGAAAACGATACGCTGGCTCGCACGCGTGTCCCTTGTGCGTGACTCGCGCCTACCATTCGCAGCTTATCAACGGACCAGCGTTGAGTCTAGTCTGTTCTATTCTATTCTATTTGACGCGAATTCGAACAACGATTTGGTGTATTCGATGGAAGAGAGAAAATTCGCCGCTTACGACGAGCGACAGCGTGCACGAGTACGGGCGAGCGTCGTGTGCTCTCGCCACCGCGTTGCCCGGAGTATTGACCGACTCGGCTCGGCTCGGCTTGGCTCGACACACGGTGCGCCGTTCTGCGGCTCCAACAACCAGACGAGGAGAGAGATGCGGAGGGGGCGGCTGCCCTCTGACGACTACCGCACGACTGATCCCCACCGGTCGGTTGCGCGCGCAACCTCGAAGCGAGCGTACGCGACCGGCTCCTTACACCTATATTGAAGCTCCCTGCCAATTCAACCGTTCCACGGGCCTTGGACCTCTTGTTGCTATTGTTGTTGTTGTTTTTTTTTTCCTCTCTTTTCTTCGCCCTATCCGCCACAGAGACCTGTCCGTATCCATTGGTAAACAAACGAGCCGACTGCGATTTTACCCTCGATCCGTTTACGTTTTGTTCTTCTTGTCTAACTCGTCGATAAGCTAACCCTAACCAGACGACGTATCGTCGATACGGCGCCGTCTGACGTTTTCTTTTCATTAAATGACCGATTCGTTAGGCGTCTCCGACAGGGATCTAGCAGTCTTCTGGCTTAACCCTTGCGTGGACAATCGGATACCTGGTGTACCCCTTTCTGTATTTCCTGTAACAATTTTCGATCGAATTGCTGTTCGTTACGTTGTCAAAATTAACAATTGCTAAATTGGTTGTCCACATAAGGCTTCATCCTAGAACAGTGTTTTCCAACAGGGGGGCAATTAGGGAATAACGCATTTATCGTAAACAAATTGGCATTATTAGTCACAGTATCGGTATGAAAATCTAATGATTCACTGAACTTGTAACTAATGTAAAAAAGAAAATTGATTTGCATTTGTCAAAATGCTATAAAAGGCATCAAAGTCTCCGAGAGGTTGGGGTCGAGTGTGATTCAAAATATGTTGGAAAAAATACTGTCCTAGGGTTAATTGGATAATTACATAAGAAGCAAAATTCTACGTGAAATTAGAAGATAAATATCTTCTATAGGTAGCTTAGTTTCTCGAGAACGACTTATCTTCCTCGTGTTAAATTACGCTTCAGATCGAAGATACGAAGAGAAGTTTTAGCAGCGAACCGTAATGAACTTATTCTCGAAGTCGTTTTTCTCCAAGACGAAGCTACCTGTACAAAAAAAAAAACCGCTTGCTTTCGCGTCGTGCTACTTTAATCATGGAGTAAGAGGTGCGCGATAGAAAAATCACTCACCGTTTGATGGATGACCAATATATAAACAACGGAATCTGTTTACCGAAAACAAAAGATTGTGCGATAACGCATTATCGTTCGTCGGAGGAAAGGTTTACTGACGCAACGATACCGCGATGCTTCTTAGGCTTACCTGAGGAAAATGGCGCCGTAGGAGAAGAAAGTCTCACTGTTTGTCTTACACTACAAAGTCAGTAGACATTGCCTGTTACTATATTACTAATCTCTATATAATTACCAATTTAGCAATTGCTAATTTATGAAATTACTAATTTAATAACCTAACCTAGGTTGAACGCCTAGCAATTCTCGAATATTAATATCAGTAACGTTACTATTAACGTTGGGTAAACTAATACGAAAGGAGGGGTAGACATTCCTTCCCCTGCATCGACATTTCCTCTAGGGAAACCTATCGTACTCGGTAGTGTACTCTTATAGCTCTCGATCCAATAACGATGCAAAGAACCAAAGTAAAGTCCTCCCGCGTTGAAAGTCTTTCGCTATCTCTTCTCCCTCGAACGATCGCTACTTGGGTTTGCGTTTCCGCCACGGAACGCCCGAGAATTCCTGAGACAGCCTAAACAGAGAAAAGCGGTAGAGGGTCGTTGAACGGTTGACACAGGGAAATTCAGCGATACGTATATACATACATACATACTGTAAACGTCTCTGGCGGCAGTTTTGTACAACGATCGATACCCGATAACTTCCCGTCTACCAGAGCAAGATTCGATCTCGAGAACAGCTCCGACGCCTTCCGGACTTAAGAAACAGATCTATGGGTCGGATAAGGATCCGGGCCGAGATCCAGCAGGTTGTTCCACGTGCAAGAGGATGATTCGACGTCTTTTCAACCTTCCTTTCCTTATACGCTATACGGATGTATCCAAAATCGAAAGGACAAGCTCGGTGTTCGTGGTAAGGTCTACAATTCTCGGCCTGAATAATACAAAAAGATATTGGCAAAATATTTTAAATTAAATACAATAAGTTTATCAACACAATACTGAACCCTTTCAACTTGACGCCAATACGTTAGTTTATTACACGAAACTTAAACATTCAAATGTAATAAATAACTACCAAGTATTTGAATAAATTACGACGATTTATATTGAACAAAATTTCTTTCGGTCTTGCCTTAAAAGGTGTCAGCTTAGAGGGTACAGCTTCATATCGTCGGTATTCATATTCTTCCAAGTAGAAGAAAACTTTTGGATCTTACTAGGTAACTGTCATTCCAATTTTTATCTTAATGAGACTATCGAACCGTGAGTTCTATCCCCTCACAACAATGGCGTCGAGTCGGTAGTTAGTCGCACGCGACCCATCGAACCAGCTTAACGACCCGCAGCGTACCGCCCAGCGGGGTACTTTTGTTTAACCGAGGCGTTTATTAATCAATTGCAGTGGTTCGACCGCAAAGCGTTGCTCGTTTGACGGTCAAGTGCCTTTTTTTTTTCTTCTTCTCCTGCCTCGCAAATGGAGAACACTCGGTGCGCATCCTTTGATCTGTCGGGAACGTCTTCTTATAATGAGCAGCTTGCAGATCCTAACCCTTTGCCGCTCCCTGCTGTCCCAACCACAAACATAACATACAGTATTTACCAGTTTCTACCAGTTTTAATTACTAATTTTCTCACGGTTTATTATTTTGAATCGAGACATTGCTTGGAAATAGATGTAAATCCGCGGAAGTACGATGGACTTCGAACGATAATAGCACTGGCTCCACGATAAAGCAGCTGCAACGATTTGGCTGCAACCGAATATTGTAATGGCTCGATTTATATTAACCAGACTTACCCGTGTCAATAGGTCAATAAATGGTACGCAGGGTGAAGCGCTTCAAACAGAAATATTTCTCTGCCATACTTGAAGATGCAAGAAACGAATAAACATGATTGCTTGTTAACCTTTGAGCACCATTTTGTAACTTTTGTGAAATTAAATCTATAGCTACTTAACTTTTTCGACGACTGTGGCTGTTGAAATTTTCAAATGACAATTTTAATTGTAAAAATGTATATTATAAAGTAATTTTTCGACCTACAATATTAAATTGAACGATCCAATATAAAAACACAGAGGAACGTTTAGCGTCAGAGATGTTCGTAGTGAAAGGGTTAAGAGACAAATACAAAAGCGTAACCACGGCCGAAATATTATTGTCAAAGCGTAAAAGTTAACGAGCCCGGGTGCTGGGAGCACGGATTAAAACGGTGTAATCAACGATAATTAAAGCAATCCAATGGAGGCGAGTGTTTTTGAAAGCCGTTTAAATAGGCGAACGACAACGACGTCGTTTTCGGAAGCGAAACTCGATGCCAGCGACGATTCGAAGGCATTAACTCCTCTTAAAATCGGCGTGAGTTTCGGATAATTCTAACAGGGCCAAATTGCCAATAATTGTAAAATTGACTCCTCTCTGTTCGCGTAATTAAACTTTCTTTTCAACGCTCCACCCGTTCGATGATCCCTTGTTTCAGCTATCAATTCAATGATTCTACCATGAATTGCTTTCCTATCTCTTCCGGTTTCGATCTTGTTGGATCGTTCGACTCTTCAGGCTTTTACGGTATCTCAATGGTAGCCTATTACTGATATACGGCTTCCGGGTATGTGTTTCGTGAAACGCACAGGACCATTATGGATAAGGATACAGGACGTCGTTTGGAGCCAATTTGGAACAACTTCTTTGGGTTTCTTAATCGTTCACCTAAGAAAGTAATATGGACGTTAGTGATACATTTTTTGTAAACACGTGTTCATAATTTATTATCAATCGTGTACTTTATACAGTGACCTGCACAATTAGCACACACACACGCACACTTTCGACGAAAAAAATATACACACGCCCATATTTTTCCGTACACTTATACGCATGCGTATGTAACATACACACACATCTATTTTTTGTTCTTTTTTTTTTTCTTCTTTTTGTTACATGTATGACGTATGTATTTATTAGTCGATATTTTTCGTATATAACTATCATTGCGGAGGAATCTTCGTGTATGTGAAGGTTTCTTTTCTTTTTCAAAATATATATATATATTTTTTTTCTGTTTCTTCGTTTATAACTATCTATTATATATATGTACGTATAGGACAAGAACGGTGGAGACGATCGTAATCCAGCTTACAAACTTCGTTACACTCTTAATTTACCTCGTAGTTCATTGTTTCCTGTGCGTCGTCGGATGATCTTTTTGTTTAGATTTTTATTCCTCTCCCTAAGGAATCATGATAATTAACTATTTATACTGACGTGCGATATCCGAGCGTGATAATTAGCAAACACTGGGAAAGAAACGAGGACGAAGTTAGAAATTTATACATTTTCCCCTTTTCGTGTAATTGAGATGATACATGCAGAATTTTCATTTGATAATCATTAACTTATCAGTTATCTGTTATCTTCCATATTATCTGTTAAAATTTAGAAAATAAAAATGTGGATTCATTTACAGTATTATACCACGATTGTTTAAATATTTGTCCACCTAGTTCAGCTTGTACCAGTTATTACACGATAATCGACGACTCGCACAATCACAGTATTTGCTACGTTGTATCATCTCGTACTTGTTATCACAATGCTTCGACGTATTGACTATTTTACAGATAATCTCTTGCTTTCCCTTCGTCTTTTTAATTTTCTACAAGTATCCTCGATAACGTCGCTAGTGACATGCTCGTTTTACTCGATGTTAACATTATTCATTTTAACCCTTTCGGTGCCATGTTATAATTCACTCCTAAGATTAAATTAACCAACGTTCAATTTTCAAATGGAATAAAAATCAGCTCGGACCAAAATAAATATTATGTACACTTGTGAAAAATATTCAACACCGAAGGGATTGTTAATACACGATATTTTATGGTGGTCTCTATTGCAATATTATAAGCACAGGTGAGCTTCTGTTTTCCATTGTTCCATCATCCTTTCTCACTCTCACTCTCACGATTTTTCTTCTTATGGACGGCGATCAAAAAACGTAACGCTTGTTACAGATTATTACGACATGCGAGGAACGCTAAATCCTTAGTAGCTAAAAAACTGTTCGCTATAATGCACACGTTATACAAATTCTCTTCTTTGTTCTTCGTTTCCTCTTGTTTTATCATTGGATAGCCGCTGCTTTAATCTTTTTTTCTGCTTCCTCGAATCCGTGATTCGTTTTATAAAGAAGAAGGAATTTTCATAAAACGAAATAACAGCATCGCCCGTTCAAAACACTCGGGATGCTGTTCCATTTTAATTTAGTCGGATCTACGCGATTTTCTTCCACGGCACTAGGATCGTTATCGTTACATAGAAATTGTCGATCGGATGGTCCACGTAATTTGCGACGTAACGTCTACTCGCACGTAGTCTGCCTCAAAATTAATGAAACTGATTTTTAATCACTTTTTCGCTTGAATTTTTACAGCGGTTCCCTTCAAGATTATTCTTTTCTGAAGTTCAATCGTTAGGACTCCTTTGCGTTGTTTTCGTTGATCATTCCCTTAAATTTTTACTACTTTTCGTAGGTTTCATTTTAATCCTGTTTTTAATATCCTCCTTATATTATTCTTCATAGAATTCACTGTGAACACAGCATCAAATATCATGTACGGTGGGTGATCAAATTATAACAGAGCCACGATAAAAAGTTCATTTTTAATCAGGAACTGTCCACTGGGGACATATAAAATAATTGAACTGAAATTACGTTTAATTATAAGAGATAAAGTGAATTATACAGGTGGCTATAATAATTTGATCACCCATTGTAATTATCAAAAATACACGACACTATGGTATCATGATTATGACGACAGAATTCTGTTATATCCAGTAGTATCAATTTAAGATTCAGTGTCATTACTTCTGCGACAAAACCACGTGTTTCGATACAGGCTTGAAACGAAGCAGCGATTTGTTTTATTTTACAACGACGAGTATGCGTGTAACCTGCGAATGGTTTAGAATAATAATAATCTAACTCCGATTATTGATCTAAACTTAAAAAAAAGAAAAAAAAAACAAGCTTCTGCGAAGTTTCAAATTGTCTCGAACAATTGTCCCAAACTTTTGCTTATAATCAAATTTGTAGATACACCATTATTACTCTGATTGTGAGTTAATACACGCATAATATCGAAATAAAATCAGTGATCCACAGAGCTGATATAAATTTATACATACATACTCTCGCAGAATTCATTCGATTTGGCGAACACTTTACGAGAACCGAAACAACGTAAAAATGTTTCTTTGTTGCGTCGTATAAATATCTCGATAAAATTTGTACAAATTGTTTACTCGTGCATGGCAATTCGAAGCTACGATACGCATTGAGCACATTCTCAAAGTAACGCTCTCTCGTTTGGCAAATAAAAGGAGCAGGGGGGTGAATCGTTTTCACGATTCTCTATCATATCTTTTCCTCGTTTTAATATTTCGTTGCGCTTGGAAAAATATTGTTAACCTTCGGTCGGCGGTTACCTGGTCAATCAGGACCCACACTGGTCAACCAAATCCCAAAACTAAAACTAGACGCTCAGATTCTTACGTTAGAAAAAATATTTCTCTATTAAAATTGTGATACTTTGTATATCAGAAAGATAAATATTTTAAATATTCTAAAATTCAGAAAATGGAAAAGGGAAAAGGGCTGAAATTAAATTAAATTTGTCATTATCTTAGGAAGCCGTCGTCCAAGGGTTAAACATATATTAGACAATTTCTAATGAAGGTTGCTATCAAAGTTGATCCGTTCGATGTTTCACCGGTTACAAAATACGATAACGTTTCTTTCTCTTTCACTAATCAAACGATATATCGCAAGCAAATTTTCTAAGATACGGACAACTACCTGGATTCCATTCGTTAACCTTCACCGTTTTCTTTTCTTTTTTTTATAATACAGATTATTATTTTTATCTCAAGGCAAATATGTTTCACTTTTATTAGAATTAAACGGTGGCGTCGAGACATTTGGGCACATCTTACGCGTACGCACTGTTAAAATTATTAAATTCAATTTCACATTCAGAAAATGAAGGTTTTCGATACCGTAATCGAACTCCGATAAACAAAATCAAGATCGAACTTCCAAAGTTCATTCTTTGATAACGTTACACAGAGATCTCGAGATTGTAAATACAAAATTTTAATTTAACCCTTTGCACTCGAGTGGCGCTTCATTTATCAGAGTATACTAAACTATGAAATTTAAGCATTAAGTGAAACTTAACTATTTGTAACATTTTTCTTCCGACATAGTGCATTTGGTTTCTGGAAGCTTAGCTGGAACAGAAATGCTTCGAGTGCAAAGGTTTAATGATAAAGATCGGGATCGTCGCAAAAATTTTGTCTAACAAATCTATATCAAAATTTTAAAGAGTCGTGCTCGATTGATTAATATTATTCTATCAAGTATATATATTGAACTACAGTTTGTTGAAATACTACTTTTCGCAATATTTGTCACGATCCCAAATATTCTTTTCAACGACCCCATTAAAAATCTTAAAAAAAAAAAGAAGAAGAATGAAATTGTCTCCTAATAAATTGTGCTTTTCGTCTTCCACATATTATGTATACTCTTTGTGCACTACGATTAAGTTGTATTTAAATACTATTACATGTATAACGAAGAATTCAAACACAAGAAGAACAATGTGTTAAAAATATAAAAAAGGAAAGACAGAATAGAACAGTCGGCACGATCATTACATCAATGGACAGCAATTGAACGAGAATATTTCGTAATTGTCCTCTGCCCGATAATATCTCGTACGTACAGAATACTCAGACGGTGTAAGACGAACATCGTGTGCGACAAACATTAAACATAAACATTAACATTAAATTTCATTTACCCCTTAAATGTATGTATTTCTTCTTTTCTTTCACGTTTAAATACTAATGTAGGCCATGGCATTATATCCTTAATGTATATATATATGTATATATATGTGTGTGTATATGTTAAAAAGGTCTGACATAAACAAAGTGTTGCGCACTTGTACTCGATCGAGTGCAAAATATATCAAATTTAAAGTAATCGATTAAAAAAAGAAAAAAAAAAGAACATTGCACGGTGTTTAAATAAAATGATCTAATAATGCACTAATCCTTCGGCTTTCGTTATATCTAAAATTCATATTCTTGCTTTTTAACGTTCGAACGCGACGAATGTTTTACATCAGACCTCTGTTTGTATACGAAAGCCAATAATAAAGCCACCGAGGCAAAATATTGCCTGATACATAGAATGCTCCGTTCCTGATTCAAAATATCAATTACTCGATTAGGATACGAACACCTAATACACGTTTCCATTGACAGAAGAGAGAACCTCGTTTGTCAATTTAGATTACTAATTAGTCGAGTATCGTTTACATCGCTGCTAAGAGACGATGATCAATAATTTAATACAAAATCACGCGTTGTAAAAAACGAATTCGATCGAGAAATATATATATATTAAAAGAAAAGACTGAATTTGGTAGTCTTTAGTGATCCGAAGGAACGACGATCGTTATTATTATAATTGAAAGTAACAAAAAAAAAAGTCGCTTGAAGCTATTCACGTTTGACAGCTGTTTTTCAAAGAAGAAGCTGAAACGATGCACGAAAACCATTATAGTCATTTCATGACAGGATCTTACGCGAAGAAGTAAAAAAGATCTCTATAGAATGCATTGTGCAATAAAAACGCTCAATTCCATGGTGTGTTCTCACGATGGTACAAAAATTGATGTGTGTACACGCGTTACTGAGACGTGGTCTCGTATTAATCGAGTTAGAGTTAGATGAACACTCAATATCTCCGATAAATTTGTCATCATTTTTTTTTTTTTGGTTTTTATTCTTGAATCTTTAAATCTTAAACTGATGCTGAATCGATCATTTTGTTAAAAAATCTAGTTGCACTTTTGGGAGATAGTTAACATTTTTTTCTTTTTTTTTTTTCGATTGATGCATCTCTTATCGTTCCTATTTTGTACACTTATTTTACACTGGTGGGATATCAATCGTACGACGCTTATCGACACTAACAAACTCATACGTGGAATCGACGAACGAAAAGAATACATTCATGAGTTATTATAGATACCTACGTACGATGAAGGACAGAAGACCCCTGTCTTTATTTTCTTTTCTTTTTTTTCCTTTGGCAGGTGCATTTCACTTTTGCGAAAGAAGAAACGTGACCCTCCAAAAAGGTAGCGCGCGATCTTGCCGCGACCCCCTAATACTTGTTTATAAAAGATTACATTTCCCGGAACGTCTTCGTTTCCTTCGATTTTTCTCCAATTCGGCTGGAGGTTGATTTCTGATAATACGAACGACCTGAAGCAAAATTAATCACACCTCTTATCCGCTCCAATCCACGACCGATCAACGATCATCGTCTAACTCTTATCCCCTACCTCGTGGAATGCTGCATCTACGTTTAACGGCGGATCTTTGGCAGAAGTTTCAATGTAAGGTATACCCAAACGATGAGCCAACTCCCTTCCCTGTTCCTCCGTAACTTTTCTCAAGTGTACCAAATCAACTTTGTTGGCCACCAATAGCATAGGATATACATCTCTATCCTTTACCCTAAGTATCTGGGTATAAAAATTCATGATATTCTCGTAAGACTGCTTGTCGGTCACAGAGTATACTAACAGAAACCCGTCGCCCTTGCGCATGTACTGTTCGCGCATAGCACTGAACTCTTCTTGACCGGCGGTGTCTAACACTGTTAGGTACAAACAAACCCTTGTACAGATGAAAGTGTATGGTATGTTTAATACTATACGGCAAATATAATCCGTAAATAGCTGACAGCAGGAATCGAATGAATGATAATGAAGATTTCTGATGTTACTTACCGTCCAGAATGCACCATTGCTTGTCTACCTCTGTATGCTGAATGTAACTGTCCTCGATGGTGGGATCATAATCGGTAACAAACAATTTTTGAAAGAACTGTATAGTAAGCGCGCTCTTTCCAACGCCTCCATCTCCAACTACGACCAACTTGAAGGTCATAAGGTTGTCATTGTTGGGAGGTCGTGTCATACCGCCTCTTGTTCTCCTACCCCCTCCGCCACTGCTCTCTCTACGTCTGCCTATCCTGTCAACTCTTTTAATGTATTGTTAGCAGCCCGCCTGCTCGTTAATTGTCAAATTTCTCTAGCTATCCAAGGTACCCTGAAAGGGTTAACAATTTCATTAGATCAATCAAATTCATGATACACATATTCGAAATGCATCCAGATTCTCTTATAACAAGATTTTGTTTACATAAATTGAAGAATATAGAAAGAACTGATGCACAGCATCGAGATGTAACGGGTGTGTCAATTACACTTAACGAGCCAAAATTAGAAGACAAGCTACTGACGTTCGACCGGGATTTGGCAGCTTATACAATAATAGCTTTGCTCTGTCAAAGTGATGTATCGTTTGATGTAATAAAAGACACTTACCTTACATGTTCTGCCACTGTTGCTTCGCGTTCTTCCAGCTGTCAGTCCAGGCCACTGTGCGCAACATTCGTATCTATATAAAAAGTATGTTTGTGTAAGCTTCCGACGTTAGTGTCGTATACAATAGGTCTTGTATTCTTTTGCAGCCATGCGCGCTAAATATGAACGCTCTAGCGGCATATCTAGTAATTATCACATGGGCTGCAGCGCTGCCAACCACCCTTCACATTTTCGAGAACTTGTAACGAGAAGACAACTTTCAATTCGAAATCGGTTCTATTCCCACACGTATACATTTGATTGATACATTACACATTGTTTAACAATATTTTTCTATCGTATACGATAAAAGCGCTTGACAAAAAATACATCTCTTATATTGGCAAGCCATTTCGTTTTGACGCAGTCTACTTCATTCTATACAATGTTACATGGTTGAGTGTAAACGGGAATAACACGCGTGTAATCGAAGAAAAATATCAGTGACATTCTGTACTTGTATATTTAATGTAATAATTAAATACTTTTAGAAAATATACTCATGTTTTATTTCATTAAGTTGATTTACATTAATTGATTTCATAGAAGTTTATAGCCATAACCGGTTACGTGTATAACGTTGATTCATCGCACATGTATTTATTGATTAAACAATATCAATTTTGAAAAATTGTCAGAACTGCTCTTTTACAAGTGTTAGAATAATTCGGCTAAAAGTGGTTAACGGCTGTTAGCTTTTTTAATAACTTAAATATGACCGATCGTTTGTTAGTTTGAGGTTATGTGCTGATTCATAACCTCTTGTAAACAATCACAATTGAAAGCCGGTTTTTTACACAAGATTCATCACATGTAATATGTAACTGATTCCTGTTAAATAATACATGTACAATCCCTATTATTTACAGTTGTTTAAGTAAAATACAGAACCATCATGGACACAGATCTATACGATGAATTTGGCAATTACATTGGCCCTGATTTGGCCTCTGACAGCGAAGATGAGAATGAATATGGAAATGCTGGAGACGATGCAGAAGACAGAGACCGTTCGGATGAGGAGATGGAAGAAGACAAAGATGAGTCCAGGGAGCAATCCGAGCAAGGCAATTCCATGGCAGTTGTATTGCACGAAGATAAAAGATATTATCCTAGCGCTCTAGAAGTTTATGGACCGGAGGTAAATCAAATAACTGTAAACGTGTTAATTTTACAATGCTCGACTATATAATTGTAACGTATTGTAGGTGGAAACATTAGTACAAGAGGAGGATGCACAACCGTTAGATAAACCACTGATAGCACCAACCAGAAGACCAAAGTTTCAAATAAAACAGCAACAACTTCCAGAAACAACGTACAGCATAGAATTTTTAGCAGATATGATGGATGCACCCCATCTCATAAGAAATGTTGTTTTGCTTGGTCACTTGCACCATGGCAAAACAACTTTGGTCGATTGTTTAGTAAGACAAACTCATCCTTACCTGCATAGTGTAACAGATGAGAAACCGTTGAGGTATATTTTTTTACGGACATTCTACACACTCTGTATTGTTAATGATAAATATAAAATCTGATTTCTTTATTCAGATACACGGACACTCTATTCACGGAGCAACAGCGAGGTGTATCTACAAAGGCTACTCCCGTGACCCTATTGTTACAAGACGTGAAATCAAAGTCCTATCTCTTGAACATATTCGACACTCCAGGTCACGTGAATTTTTCGGACGAAGCGACAGCAGCTATACGCTTATCCGATGGAGCAGTGCTGATCGTCGATGCTGCCGAAGGAGTCATGTTAAATACAGAACGTCTTCTAAAACACGCGTTGCAAGAAAAACTCGCGTTAACAGTGTGCATAAACAAGATAGACCGACTTATTCTGGAATTAAAATTGCCACCTCTAGACGCGTATTATAAACTAAGACACATCATCGAAGAAATCAACGGATTGATAGCTTTGTACTCGGACTCTGAGAATCCGTCATTCGTCTCTCCAGCGATTGGGAACGTGTGTTTCGCGAGTTCCGAGTACAACGTCTGTTTCACACTAAAATCCTTTGCGGCGCTCTACGCCAAGACGCATTTCGCGCTTAATGCCAACGAATTTGCAAAGAGATTGTGGGGCGACATATACTTCAACTCGAAGACACGAAAATTCACTAAGAAACCACCGCACAACACCGCGCAGCGCAGCTTCATCGAGTTCATTCTCGAGCCCCTGTACAAGATATTCGCTCAGGTCGTTGGGGATGTAGACACAACTCTACCCGATGGTCAGTGAACTCCGTTATGCGTTAATAATAACAGGTTCGATTCATCAAAATGTATTCATTATGTAATTTATTTGTATAGTGTTGGACGAATTGGGAATCAGATTAACATCGGAGGAAATGAAGATGAACATCAGACCTCTGTTGAGGTTGGTGTGCACCCGCTTCTTGGGTGATATGTGTGGATTGGTGGACATGTGCGTGGCTCACGTTCCCAGTCCTCAGTCCCATGCACCGGTCAAGGTTCAACACGTGTACACAGGTCCGATGGATTCACCACTGGCGCAGGATATGATCAATTGCGACCCGGATGTTAGTACCGTTAAATCAAGTACTGTGTAGAGCTGAGGAGAATGCACCTGGAAGGGATTCCCTATTGGCGGAAAGGATCACAATTACTAATCCGATGCGTAACAAAGAAGAGAAAACGTAACATGCCGAAACGTTCGCAAGCATTAAAGGTGGGGACAGACAGAGCGAGCGAAAACCTCCTCTCGCCCCTGTGCCGTCCCGGGTACATTCTCCTGAGCTCTACACAATACATCTTGTAAATGTAATCTCTGGTATTTGGCTAAACAGGTTGTGTTTGCAGGGAAGATTAATGATTCACAGTACAAAAATGTATCCCACCGAGGATTGTACGCTGTTCGTGGTCCTGGGTAGAGTCATGTCCGGAACTCTGGAAGCAGGACAACGCGTCCGGGTGTTGGGCGAAGCGTATTCGCGTACGGACGAAGAGGACTCTCGCATTCTTACGGTGGGAAGATTATGGATTAGCGAGGCACGCTATTCTATCGAATTAAACAGAGTGCCCGCGGGCAACTGGGTCCTTATCGAGGGCATAGACAGGCCAATTGTGAAGACTAGTACGATTACCGATCTCAACAATTCGGACGATCTACACATTTTCCGACCGCTGAAATTCAACACGCAGAGTGTAATCAAAATAGCTGTAGAACCTGTCAATCCGTCAGAGTTGCCTAAGATGTTGGATGGTCTCAGAAAAGTGAACAAAAGTTATCCTCTATTGGGCACCAGGGTCGAAGAAAGCGGCGAACACGTGGTCCTAGGAACTGGTGAACTGTACTTGGACTGTGCCATGCACGATTTGCGTCGTATGTACTCTGAGATCGATATAAAAGTAGCGGATCCTGTGGTCGCTTTCGCAGAAACAGTGGTGGAGACGAGTTCTTTGAAATGTTTCGCTGAAACGCCGAACAAGCGTAACAAGTTAACCATGATCGCTGAACCTCTTGAAAGAGGTCTTGCCGAAGACATAGAGGCAGAACATGTTCGAATCACCTGGAACAAGTAAGTACAATATTCGTATGTTGTAGTTGGTACAAGAAACAGGATGTATTTCGTTGTACAGGAAACGACTAGGAGAGTTCTTTCAAACGAAGTACGACTGGGATCTATTAGCCGCTCGAAGCATATGGGCATTTGGCCCGGATGCCACTGGACCTAACATTCTAGTCGACGACACGTTGCCGTCAGAGGTGGACAAAACGTTGCTGAACAGCGCCCGTGACGCCATCATTCAAGGCTTCCAGTGGGGCACCAGAGAAGGTCCACTTTGCGAAGAACCTATTCGGAACGTGAAATTCAAAATTCTGGACGCTGTCATTGCCCAGGAACCTCTCCATCGAGGAGGTACGTAGCCTTCGTTTATTTTCCAAATTATAAAACTCCTAATTCATTATTTGGACTACTATTCTCAAAATCTAGTCGTAGTAATTTTGATCAAAGTTTAGCCTTAGATTACTGAACTTAAATCAGCGTTAATCTGTCATTAATCATTCGATTCATAGATTACGAATTGAAAGCATGTATACTTGTTATATCTCCTTTATTTATTGCAAACAAAATAGCAGAACTGAAGACAAAAAATAGAAAACCAAGAAAAATTATTGTAACTTCGACGAATGTTTAGTGATCTAGGATTAAGTTTCAAACTGATACGCCACAAGTGCTGTTTCACGCTACTTTTATATCATGCCTAATTCATTAATCTTCGAATATTAAATCCGGGTCAATCGTGACCACAGACCCGGAAAATGTATACCACGACATTTCGGATCACGGAAAGAATATAATTTAAATTGAGAAACTGCGCGCTAACGCGATGTGCCATGAAAGCCTTAAAAATTTCCTAAAGCAAATGTCTTTTCATTTTTAATCTTAGGTGGTCAAATAATTCCAACCGCGAGAAGAGTAGCCTACTCCGCTTTCCTCATGGCGACGCCAAGATTGATGGAGCCTTATTTGTTCGTCGAAGTCCAGGCGCCCGCCGATTGCGTGTCGGCCGTTTATACGGTACTAGCTAAACGCAGAGGTCACGTGACTCAAGACGCACCCGTTCCCGGAAGTCCGCTGTACACCATCAAGGCGTTCATACCGGCGATCGATAGCTTCGGTTTCGAGACAGACTTACGAACGCACACGCAAGGCCAAGCGTTCTGTCTGTCCGTGTTCCATCATTGGCAGATCGTACCCGGCGATCCTTTGGACAAAAGCATCACGATACGACCACTCGAGCCCCAACCAGCTACTCATTTAGCTAGGGAATTTATGCTAAAGACACGAAGACGGAAAGGGCTGTCCGAGGACGTGTCCATCAATAAATTCTTCGACGATCCTATGTTGCTCGAATTAGCCAGACAAGATGTACTACTTAATTATCCATTGTAATTTATAGGTATAAATTTTTATTTCTAATTTTAACGTAAGGACTTATTAAAGAAGTAATTTTTGTACAAAAATTTCTGTGTTTTTGTCCACCATTAATCCCTTAATATCCTACTCCTTAATATCCTACTCAACTGTACAGCGCATGTATCAAACTTAATAAAACGAAATACTTACACCTTCCTTTTATTTATGCTTAGAAAGTTAATAGCACGCGGGTATTAAAATTTAGTTTTAAATTCGAGCAAACTTCAACGAGTTTTCGAAGCGATAGAAGGAAAAACTCGGGAAGCCTCGTTATCGAGCGCGATCTTAAAATAAAACGAGAAACGCTCCGACTCGTGACCGCGCGAAAATAAATACTCGGTCGGCAACTCGTGCCAAAGAACTCGAACTGAAACATTCCATCGAGTCACTATTGCAAGATAGTATAGTCGTAAGTCGACTGCAATCGTATCCCTTAAAATTTAAATATTCACACAAATCAATATCCCTACCCCATAACAATATATTTCCAATAAAAATTCACATTCTTATATCAAATTTTTCTAGAAATCATCGTTTCCTTTCTATTTCCCTCGATAAGCCATTTATTTATCGAACTGAACCGTTTCAAAAGCATGCTAATCGAGTTCTAGGATTCTAAAATCCAGAATCATTTTTATAAACATTTTCCCGCATTCCTATCGATTGAGTCGTCTCGAAAACAGGAATCGTCCGATTCTAAGAAGGTTCTAGAACCAGAAATCACTTCGCCGCCCGTTTCTGTTTACCTCAAGGTAGCGCGTTCGTTTAATAGATTATTTCTTTCGAGTGTGCAATTGCGAGGTTCTAAAATGGGATTAATCCAAAAAAGGGTGGAATGCAAAGAGCATAAGGGGGTATCGGAGATTCGATAGGGGGGCAATATAAGCATCGATGCGACGGGAGGCGCGCGCAGTCGTTGGGCGGCGCCGCAACTGCGCGGAGCCATATGGGTGGTCGAAGTGGTCGGAGCCTGACGCCATTTTAACGACTACGATCCTGCCCATCGGAGTCCGCCCATGGGCGCCGATCGACCTGGGAGTCGTGGCTCGATGGACGCGAAACCCGGTTCGCCCGGCGACTGTCTCTTTTCAAGGCGATGTCGCTATGAAGCGGACTGCCGCGTCGTCGCCGATCGATCGGTCCACTTCTCTCTCCGTCTCTGTCTCGCCTCTGTTTGCTCCTCGACCCCCTCGCTGCTCGTACACACACGCGTAATCGTGCCTCTTTGCCGTTTGATCTTCGCGTTAGAATCGAACGATACGCTTTCTTTTTTTTTCCACACTCGATAAACTCGATGCAAAATTGAGAAATTTACACGCGTTTATCCGTTTACGAATTCGAACGGAACGCTCGATGCCTGTGCAACCTTCGCGAGATTATGGTATTCTTAAATATTGACGCACACGATTTATTTAACGATTCTGTTTTATAAGCAAATGTTACGTTCCAGACAGTGAATGGTAGATAATTTGCCTCAAAGATTCGTGTTTTCTGCGAACGATTCAGGCAATAATCGGAAGGAGAAAAATCCAGCCTTATTGTGTGTAACTGTACGATAAAATGGCCCCCGACTTGTTAACTTTGTTGGTCTCTAAACGAGAGCAACGTCGACGTTGCATTTATCGAGAAGAGTCCACGCTACGTAAGAAACTATCGAAGATAACAACCAGCAGTCGCAAGATGGTCGAAAAATGATAGTTCCGCTCCATTACTACCATTGGCTACCGATTTTATAATTGGAACAATGATTCGCACGGTTATCTTTGGCGTACGGTCTCGTATCTGGCGTTATCGAAAGAGTAGCGTACCTGCACGCGTAATTACCTTCGTAATGCCGTTACGAGGATCGTGGATCGAAAACATGCCGTTTCCTTCCATGTTTAGGCCAAAGTTACGAAACCAGAGGTTACAAAGTGTATCGAAGATCGAACGCGCTGAACGAGCAGCTTCGCGAGCGGTGTGCCCCATATACGCCGGCACGCACTTGCCACCGTTACGTACCTGCATATTTATTGCAACAACTCGTCGATATACATGCTTTTTATCGCAACGGTGACAAGCAACCGTTCGTAATACGGCACTGCTCGAAAGCCGCTGTTTTTCTGCTCGATGCACCGCGACGGCACTGGATGCATCTGATAATTAGAGCGACCCGTGGAAAGGGACTGCATGGTCAGATGACGCTCGAGCATCGGTCCGACGAGTTCCTCGCGCTGATTAGTCGTGCATACTTTTGCATCGTTTGCATTATAACTGTTTCGTTGCGTTATAACCAATTTATTTATAATCTATGCAATGGAGCGGATAAGGAAGATTGATTCGAGGGGAAAGAACCGGTTGCGTTTTCGCGTATTCAAATGAAAACTGGTATCGATCGAATAGGATCGATCCAGATTGATCGATGAATATTGAAAGGGTGCGAGAGGTCGAACGGGGGGGAGGGGGAGGGGGGGGCAAAGGGCACGGACGATCGACGGGGGTAAAGTCGGAGGAACAAGAAGAGGTCGGAATCGCGGAAAAGGACGAGGTCGGGAAAGGAGTGACGGGAAGCCGGTTCGTCGACGCTCGCCGACGCTCGGCGTCGCTCGTGCGGCTCCGTCGCAGCGAGGCGGGGTTTAGGCGGGGTCGATACGAACGGAGCCCGTGTCTTCCCGTCGTTTCCGTACAGCGTCGTTCTAATCGCACCGTATCGAAAACTGGCAACGACCACCGCCGCAGTTCGGCGCCACCGGTGCACACACAGTCGTATACTCTCTCTCCTACGTCGAATCGCTATACTGTCGTCTCATCGTTGGATCGCGATTATCATCGTGCATCGTCGCACTCGTTCGACGAGAAAGAGTGGACCGAGTGCACCGAATTGGAATCGTAGTCAGGAGAGGCGAGTGGTTAACGTTGCATTCGCGAGTCGCGAGACGAGACCCCGCGAGTCCTCGAGGAGGAACGAGGAGGAAGGGGTGTGACAGAGGCGATCGCGGGAGGGGGACGGACTGGTAGGACAGAGACGAAGAAACAACGTACGATCGGAGGGGAGACAGAAAACGAGGGAAAGAAAGAGTACGCGGGAAAGAGCGCGCGCGCGCGCACGCCTGTCGAGCCACCGGTCGATCGACAACCACGTCGTCGACGGCAAATAACGTGGTGCGCGCGAGCACGCTAGTGTGACGACGGAATTTCTCTTCTGTCCCCGAGAAAGAGGAATGTGATAAACAAAGAGGAGGCGTGTATACGATAGAAAGAGAAGCATCGAGGAAGGAAGGAAGGAAGGAAGGAAGGAAGGAAGGGAAGGGAAAGGAGAATCGGGTCGAAATCGAGTCGGACATGTGCGCGGCGCTGTACTCGCAGGCAGTAGGGACGTGATGGTACGTAGCTGGCGGCGTGCGAGTTATCAGGATTGCTCGCGGTCACGGGTTCGTGACGACCGTGGTGAGGAGTGCGACGGCGTGAGCGACGACGACAACGAGCGCGCTATCGCGAGAGAGAGCCTCGGGGCGCCGCACGCCGACGGACGGAGCGGCGTTGCCACCTCTCCTGGTTCGGTGCACCGCGAGAAGCGGCGATACGGCAACCAAGAACACCGTCGTTGCCACGTCCGCTGCTACGTTCCGCTGCCAGCCGGGACGGCAGCTCGCCGCTGCTTTGCCACCACGGCCATCTCTCTCGCTACGCTGGTAAGCACCTACTACGCAACCTAACTACCTAACCCTCTGTGTTTCCTTACACACACCGGCTCGAAAACACGCGTGTATTGCTGCTGTTTGCTGGTCGCGTGAATCGCCAAACAACACTTTCTCGCGATCCTACGTCGAAGATAGTAGCGCTGTTCGCCTATGTTGCCCGGCGAGATCCTGTTGACTAGTCTGGAATAGCTACCGTATTCTCGACGTTCCCGAGCAAAAACGTTTCGAATCACCGATCTGTTACCGTAGCAACGCTCCTATCGCCGGCTGTTCTTACCCTTCGCGATCCTCGATCGTTTGTTACTTCCTTTTTTTTCCATTCTCACAGCGTTGCGATCGTATTTATTTACAACGACGTTTTTCGAACCACGACCTCGTGCTCGTCGAGCGTAAAAGACGTGACTGGAATCGAAAACAGACACGCCACGCTCTCGTCCTCTCGTTGTCGGTTGTTCGGTCGATGGAAAAATTGAGATCGCGGTTCCCTGGAGAATCGAACCGGGGAGAAACCGCGATACGAATTCGATCTGTTTTACAGAGTTGGCGCCACACAGACCTTTCTCAAGTTCGAGTCTAAAAGACCCTTTCTCTTTCACTCCGAGCTCTGTTTTTATCTATCTCTGTCTTCCTTTTCTCCACCTCTTCATTACTTGTATGCCATTCCTGGTGACCCCACCTTCGTCCCTGTCGCGTTCCCCGGCCTTGGCGGATCATTCACGGACCAAAATTGCTTGAACGTGAGTAGCGGCCGACCGTGTCTCGTAGCCCTCCAACACACACAGGTGGTCGAGAGTTTCCTTCTCCGAGCCGGAGAGTTCGTTAGCCATGCGCACTGACAACTTGGCCAGTGCGTTTATTATCGCGCGGGAGATCGGTTCGCGCAAGCTCTAAAAACCTAGTTTTTCCAGGCCGACACTGGTCGCGTGACCGGTTCGTTTCACTGTCAAGTACCTTTCACGCGAGGACCTCGTTGTATACGTCTCTCGGTGTCTTCTATTTTACGACTTGTCCATCTGATTCGATCGACCGACAAGAACCCTCTGTGCGGTCGGCGACCGTGGGCCGCTATACCTTTACATGGACGGCTATAGTTATTTAACCCTTCCGGCACAACGATTGCCCACACACTATGTAAAATCTGATTTATAAACTTGTCTCAAAGCTTGTATCGAAATATAATTATGATCGAAGAAATCGCAACTTAATTACGATCATTTGTATATGAAATTTCTATTAGCCATAGAAATATATTTTCATTCAATCTCAGAAAGGTGTTGCGTGTACATTGTCTAAGTCTGGGTCATGATTGACCCGGCTTCGTCGTTCGATGGTTAATTTCTCTGTCTGTGTCGTTCGGAGCCTAGGAGATTTCATTCGCATCCACTTAACGACCGCGCGCGAAACAGCGAGTCGCTATTAGTACCGCTTCGCCAACAACTAAATATGTTCGTTACACGGAACTTACGTTTATCTGCTCGAAAATATGTATTATTGAATGCCTGCAGCCAGAGAGAGAGAGACGGCGAGGGAGGGAAGAGAAAGCATCCCCTTTAAAGAGATAGACCTTAAAGTCTCGGCGTAACTCGCTTCCCCCTCAGGATTTCACGAGATATTTCATTATTCTAAATATATCGACGGCATGCACCGGGCTGCCATAAATGAAAATCACCTCTTCGAATGTGTTCTAACGTGATTACCCGCTTGTATACCTCCCCCCCTAAGGGGATAACGTATGCGCCAGCTACCTGCATTTCGGAATCCGCATAGATACCGTGGATGTTCGGTATTAATGCGTGCGTTAAGCGATTTAATTTTAGATAAGCCAGAAATCACCGATCGCCGATGTGTTCTCTGTCGTGCGGAATGAATCGGAACGGATTAAGATGAATCTTCTTTTTTCCCCTTTTCTTTTCGTCTTGTGTTTCTGTCTTTCGTTACTAAAGATAACCTATAGCCGGCCATCGTGAAATTCTTACCGTGTACCAAGGGTGTAAACCCTTACACGTAGGACGACGGGCCATTGGAGAAACTGAACGTTTTTTGACTATCGTGTAGCTCATAACCGTTATCGACTACAATCGATTGGAAATCAGTCATTTTGGAAAGAAACTCATGGACATCGAGGTATTAATTTAAGCAGACAATTAAGAAAGGTTTGATAAGATGAATTGCTGTTTCTAGTTGTTAGTCGTTGTCGAGTTACAAAACGATAGTGGTTATTATCTACGAGCGGTAGATAAGGTGTTTAATTGTCTCCGTTTGATCCGACAACGGTGGATTAACAACAATATCGTGTGTGGCACACAGCTGTTTCAGAATCGAGTAACGACATGGAGGCAAAGGAGAGAGAGAAGCCACTGGTTAAAGACTTGAACGAACATATCGTGTGTCCTCTGTGCAGAGGCTACCTAATAGATGCCACGACCCTCATGGAATGTCTGCATTCTTGTTAGTATTAACTTTCGAACGAAAAGAAAAAACATTCTTTATATTGCATGTCATTCTTACGCTTCCGCGTACAATAATTAGCATTCGTTTGCAACGAAAACACGTTCGAGCGTTTTACGAGCAATTGATTTCGTTCGGTAACGATGCGAAATAACGTGTGTCTCGAACGAACGTACACTTGGTTCGCGTGCGTGAAATAGTCCGCCCCTCGGGCAGGGTGGCTAAATTCGAGGAGGGTGACTAACCGCATCGCGCTTCTGATACCCTCGCGATCCAGCTAGATGGAGATTTCGAAACCAAGTGGCTAGAGATCGCATGGTAACCGGTAAAATCACGAGAAACTTTTATTACCCTTGCCTTATAATTTAACAGTTTGAGTAATTAGCTGATTAGCTGAATGCAAATGATTTAATAAAGAGCTAAAATCTTAGAAAAATAATGTATCGGGTTTGCTGGAAATCAAATTATATTACATCGTAATATTTTGAATGCCTCGTCTTAAGGCAAGGTGTTGAAAGTTTGCGGTACTTCTATGTACGACCGAATCGCGTCGGACTTTCTACGTTTCGAAATCGGTCATGCGATACAGAATTAATTAACACGAGAAACACTACCCTTCAGTTTGCAGAGGTTGCATAGTGAGAAGATTGAGTAGCGGTGCACGAGCGTGTCCCGTATGCAACGTGGCCACCTCCCCGCCGCTTTTACCGGACGTGAAGTTGCAACGACTGGTGTATCTGGTGGTACCGGGTCTCTTCCGGTCGGAGCTCGAGCGAAGACGCCACTTCCGTCTGGTGAACCCGCAATGTCCACCGTTGGCCCTGCCCTTGGGAGCTCTCAAGCTAACCTTGGACGATTTCGTCAGTCTGAGCCTGTGCGAGCTTGACGAACCGGAAGACGAGGCGCACGATCAGTCAGCGGAAAATCGCGTCGTGTCACGACACCGTGCCAACCTCGAATCGAAACAAGAAGACACGGTGCGTGTTAGGAGCACCAGATATCTCAAGTGTCCTGCGGGAGTGACGGTTCGACACCTTGTACGATTGTTGATGCTGAAGAGAGGCTGGGAAGAGGCGAACTCTCAGGGGGCTAGCGTGAACAGGATCGAGATGCTTTGCGAGAAGAGCAACGAGCAACAACGTGGCGGTACGAGGATGATGGTCCTGGACCAATCGTGGACTCTGCTCGACCTTGCGTGCATATTCGGATGGAAGAGGGTGAGTTTCAGTAGTCGATGTAATCATCAAATTTCTGTAGTCATTGAAAGCGTCGAGTCAAAGGATTGAACAGAAAAATTGTATCGTTTAGATATCGTTGAAAAATGTTATTACGTTGACAACTAAATTCACGACCTGTTCGTAATCGAATTCTATCACAAAGAGATCCAGAGCTTATCACAAGTTACATATAAGTAATTTGAAGTCTTCTGCATAAACGCAAACTAAATCATGAGTTAATCCATTGACAGACATTTGATCGCGGTTAGATGACCGAGCCGTTTACCGAAACACGGGTGCGATGATTTTCACGTTACAGGATTCACCCATGAAACTGTTCTACCGTGTGGTGCGCAAAGAGGAGACGTCGTCGGAGTCGAGATTGAGTCCCTATGAGGATGGGACGAGCAAGGACGCGACGACCATGGAAAACATTCAGAGGCCGCCGACGCCGCCGCCGAGCCCGAAACCAGCCCAAGAATGCGAAGCGGAGTCTCGTAGGATTTTAGAAAGTAGCACCGAGCCGCCACGATCCTTGGAGGCGAATCTGGAACGCGACAAAGAGCCGAAGGCGAAGAAACCCCGATGCGAGGTGACGCCCGTCATGAGAACGCCGGACCTGGTGCCGATACAGACCAACCACGCCGCGGAAAGTTCCAAGAGCAAAGAACTGACGCGGCTGGAGCACCGGAAGCGCAGGAAACGACGGAACAAGCGGGTGATCGCGGAGATCACCACCACGCCCCGAGAGGATCTGTTGAAACTGAAGGTTCGACTGACTCCTTGTCCGCCGAGGATCACGTCGAGCACCAGCAGCGGTCAGACGAAGGAGAAATTGCTGCAGATGAGGGCAGTTAGAAGAGAGAAGATCAAAGTCGGTCAGCAACGATCGACGAGTTCCTTGGTTCGAGAAGAAAACACTGGTACGAAAGAGAACTTGGGAGAGACCGAAGAGACCATAGAAGAAATCATAGACGGCATTCCGGACGAGGTGGTCAGAATTGCCCAGAATATCAGCAACCAAGCCGAAGAAACTACCTCGGCAACGACTGACAGGGTTGATCAGAGAAATACAACTTCTAGTTGTAGATCTTCGGTTAAGAAAGACGAAGCTGAACCAGAGACCTCCAAAACAACGGAACAGGTAGAAGTGGATCGTCCAAAGAAGGATGAAGAGATTCTTCGACGACTTGGTCTGGTAGCCGTGAACAAGGCGACCGATAATTTCCAAGATAAGACGAAACAACGTGTCCAAAGCAACTGTGAGAAAGGACTGGATCGTGAGAAGCTGGAGAAACAATTGCGCGAGAGCAAAGCCAATCGAGTGAGAAGCTTGCTGGCGGAGAAGCAGATGCGTGACGCGTTGAAGAGTATCATGTCAAAGACGAAAGATCATTCGTCCCCTGTTCAGACTAATACAGCTGCTAAGAAGAAAGGTCCACCACCTTTGGCGCCTCTGCGAGTCGCCAAACCTTCTGGTTTCGCTGCCTCGAACGCCATTTTGGAGGCGAACACATCGAAATACGAGATCCCTTTGGATCTCAGTAGCGGTGGAACCGTGCACAACAACGTCCTCGATTTATCCGCCACTTTGTCCGCAAGTAATTTCGCAACATCCCCATTATCCTCTTCGTCCTCTTCACCGTCCTCCTCCGCGTCGTCTTCATCGTCTTCTTCCTCTTCCTGTTCCGTACCTTCGTTGAATCCCAGAGCAACGCGTCCAACGATCACTTCAGGTGGTTTATTACGAGGGAAAAAGGACGTGGAACAACGAAGAGGTCCAGATTCCAACCTGGTCACGCTCTCTGATGCTGCCGTGTCTCTGTTGAGCGGATGCATCACGGACAAGGACGCTGTGGATCCTCTGGTGTTGGGTTCGGGCAACCTCGCCAGCAAGGTGGCTCTTCGAATACCGCAGCCTCATCAAAGGATCTCTGGCTTTGGCATGAAGATCAAACCGAATATGGGCATCAGACATATCCCGAATCCTCAGGCGGTGGTGGCCTCACAGTACAGGAACCAGAGGGTCAGTTACTTCAACACCGCCTCGCAGCAGCCGCCGTAAGCAGGGCTGTGTCTTTTAGTCGTCTTGGCTATTCCAAGGGTGTTTTTTTTCCTTTCTTTTTTTCTTTTTTTTTATTAACTTCTGTAGACCACAGCCGCGCGAGTCTTGAAGGATTTTAGAGGGAGAAAAATCAAGCGTGGAATTGTTTTTCTCCCGGTCCTTTGATAATTGTTTACGAGTAAGATGACGGAAACGAGATTCCTATATGAACTAACCCAAAGGCTGTACGTTACCATATACATACATGTATTTTCTCCCGCTTCCTAGAACGTTTCGTGAAACTCGAGCGACTTTCGCGTGGGTGCGAAGAGACACGCGGTAGTATAAACTAGAACGGCCACTTGGAAAGTGAAAGCGAAAGAACGTTCGCGACATTTGATACACGAAATTCGTACGATTTTTAAAATCGATCGCTGACCCTTTGGACGGCGGATGATGGGTCAATCCCTAGTCCAGACTTACAAAACGCTGCGTCTGTTAAAATTAGCCGTCCAATGTCTACAATTTGGAAGTCGGAAATTTATAGCCACGAGAGTTAATCTTTGAACAAAGGGGGTGAAATTTCTATTTCAAAATTTGCTCGACCGTCTTCCATCGTTCGTGGGTCAATCTGGGTAAAAAAAGGTGACAGGTTTCCGTGTGTCTCGTTCCACGAAAAAAAATCAACGACGACGGTGTCCAGAACCGTCGTTACTTAGATGTACTAAAGCTACGTATGTTTGTTATGCATGTATGTGTGTCTATGATTAACCCCTTACCTCACATTATCCCTACAACAATTTCAATTTTTAATTTACAAAATCGAGGATTCTCAGTGGTACGTTATATCGAATGTTTCATTTCCCTGTTTGAAGAAATTCAACACAAATGGTCGTGCTCGAGTTTACTATTTAGAAATATTATTGAAATTACATGAGTTTTATTTTATCGGCCACGATCGGTATATTCTAGATAAAATAAAATATAGGGGGTTGTAGAGAGGATAGTTGGGTGAGTGTTGAAGAATAAGCTGTCCTGTTTCTACCTTTCATTCTTTTTTTTTTTTAGAAACTTAGCGAAACATGTACTTCATAGAGATGCCAAAGAACGCCAGAGAACGTGTGCAATGTATTAGTGCAATTTAATTATCGTCTATTATAATATACATATATATATATATATATATTGATCGCGGTAAAAGACCGGTATTCAACTCGTGGCAAAGGATAGATGCTAGTCGAGAACGGTTTAAAAGCGTGTGTATCGAATGAACCACGGTTTCAAACGATCCTTGGAATAATTATAGAAGATATAATTATTAATGAAACGAACTCGATGTCGCGGTAAGCTTTGCAAAAGCTTTCGTTCGATTGGGAGCTCATAAAGTGCACGCGGGTACATTGTCGAGCACCATAGACTTCCCCTAGGGTAAATGGCGATTTAGGGAAAGAAGATTTCACCGTTTGTCTAATGCTGAAGCAAGATGATTAACCTAACCAATCATTCGTTACTAAATTACCAAATCCCTTGTTTAGCAACTTTTAGGCATAAGACGAATAGTGATGGCCTTCCCCTATGTCGCCATTTTCCCTAGGGAAGCTTATCTTGCCCGGCAGTGTACGTCTTCGAAGATCGTGGTAAGATTTTTTGATTTTCTAAAGGGCGTGAACTCCCGTAGCTGTTATTATCGATTCGAGAATGATACATATGAGGTGTCGTGTGACTATTGGTACAAGCTCAAAGATGGCGATGCTGCGATAAGTAGATAACTGAGAAATTGTGAAACGAAGTTTCCTTTATCTGAGAACACGATTAGAGATACGTAAACGGTAGAGTAAAACTTTAAGTTAATAATTAGTGTCTTCTTTATCTTGTCCAACACACTATCAAAAATGCGAGATTCTCTTTAATATTCGTAATTCATTATTTTGTCTAATCACCAGTTACACGACACCCTCTTCTGTGTCCAGATTTCAAGCTCGTGATGCGTGATATATAAAAGAAAAAAGAACGATTTTTAACGTCGGCGTCGAAATTTGTATCTGCAATCACTGAATTGCTCCCGTTCGCGCGAGAACGATAATAAAGAAAAGAGAAACGAAGTTGATTGAGAAAAGAGAGAAAAAGGATAATGTTTGCCAGGAATCCAGATCCTACTCGAGCGATCATACTAATTAAAACGATGTGCAACATCGATCGGATCGTACGCATTGCGTAAAAAGTGTGTAATAATTATCGAGTAAGGGTCAGGGTGGGTATGTTAACGTAGAACTTCGATCGACCGGTCGAAACGAATCGGCGTGATGAAAATATATATATGAAAACGTAGAAATCAAATGGAAACTATGTTATGTAATGATACGCGTACATAGGTAGATTGACTGTGGAGAAGCAAATGGGTCGATTAACAGGCATCAAGTTGATGATACAGGTTTGTCGTATATTTCAGTTCTAATTGAACGATCGTTATTGTATGAAATGGAAAATGTTGTTGATTGATCAGTTGATGTGCAATTTAAATTACCTAGACCAGGCGGTGTTTCGGAGGAATATAATTTGTAAAGTGTTAATCAAGTATTACGTTGTTTCGTCTGTTGTAAGGAATTCATACGCATGTTTCGAATAGAAATTGAATAATATTGGAATTTTGATTACTGGAATTCGTATAAAATATAAAAACTTGTTTCAAACCTTTGGCATCAACTTGATATACACGTTCGAAGCGATTATTATAGGATCGAGTTACTTCAATTTTATTGTCACACGCGCGAAGCCAAATGTAAGGGCATCAAAAAACAGAAGAGTTCCACGAAACTGAATGTTTCGATTAAATAACGAATTTGTGTCAATTAATTTCCTGATTAAACTTTATAATATCGAAGAGGAACCAAGCGATTTCGAGTATGCTGAAAATCAAAATAACTGCCAGTTTTAGACAGAAACGGGGATCGCTCGTTAGAATTTTATGGCAAATTAAAAAAAGAAAAAAGGGACCCAGATTTTTACGGCATTGTTATTTTTCTACGGCATTTTTAAACGAAATCGACTTACGTTCTATCGTCACGATCGATCATAATCTATTCGTTGATCCACCGATTATGGAATAACTATGCTGAACAACTAGTAGAATAACTTTTACCCGAAGGTGGTTTATGAAATAAAATAACGTATTAACCTTTTGCGGTCCAAACGTGTCTTCTATAATATCTCTAAAATATAAATCGAGGTGAAAAATTCTGATAGATTATCATGCTTAAGCTTGATATTTTATTTCCCAAAGGGTTTGCTGTGATATTCCATACATTAGTTCGATGTAAATTAACAAACTGCATGGATAAATGGGCCGCAAATGATTAATCTCTGATTTGTTCTAAGAATAAATAGCTGTCACGTAACATTGTACGTAATTTCAGCTTGAAACTTTAACCCTTTCACTACTAATATCAATTGATAAAAATATTCTGATATACTTATTACGTAAGGGTTAAGATAAAGAATGACATATTCGCCCCCCAACGATACGGTATTTCTTTTGTTTTGTTTTAGTCAGAGGGTTAATCTATCGCTTGAAACATCCATGTACTTCCTTGTTAACACCTTATCTACCGTTCTCGAGTAAAGTGAACACCACTGCTTAATAATTTAATACTAAAACAATCCATACTACGATTACCCTTTACTTTATAGGTGTTCTAGCATACCTAAGCATTATTATTTCGATTGAATCGTAAACAATCAGAGTCTATAAATAGGCTTCCAGCGCGGTATAAGGTGTTAACAGCGCCATCGATATAAATCATTTCTAAAATAAAGAATCTGAAAGACTTTAACGCCTACGTACTTTCAGCGTCCGCGTTTGCAACGAGGGATCAAGAATTCTTTCGCCACTTCCTACGTTGTCTCTTCGCTTGTTAAATCATTTTTAACATACTGGAAGAATATTCACGCCCAACCGTGGCGATTTCACGGATGTTTCTGTAACCCTTTTGCGTGTAAGAAATCGTGGAATGCCAAAAAAGAAGAAAAGAAACTTATGATCGTCGTAACTGCGATCGTTAAAACGGTGTCTGTAAATCATCAAGCTTTTATGCGAATGTATTAGATTAATGACAGAAGAAGAGTTATTGAAATTGTATGTAAAAATTCATGTTGTTTTCGTTCGATCGTCGGGAAGACTATCATCTTAAGATTATTCCCTATGTAGTTGGATTAATTTTTGTTTGAGAAATGTTAGGAATCGTATTGATAAGCGTGAGATATGCTTCGAAAGCATCGTGGTGATTAACTCGCGGTATAGAGTGCAACTAATTACACAGTTACTATCGATATTATTGCCCATGATTACTCCATATTTAACGCAATACAGTATTTCTACGATAAGCAAATTGTGAGTTATAATCGAGATAAAAATGTCAATAACCATACCAGAAAAAAAAATATATATATATAATTATTAACGTATTTTAAAGTGTAATGTTAATCCTGTATTTTAATTTCTCGTTTAATATTTGATAAATCTTTGTTTCTTCACGTTATGAGACAGAAAACGGTCCTAAACTTACGAATTCGCTTGATTAAAATCAAAATCGATAAAGAAGAGAAATTGCAAATTATCGTAGATTAATTGTATAGGCGGCAGGATGATTCAGACTATAAATACACGTTACCCGTTACGTTATTACGTATTCGACACGATTGATCGTTCGAGTATCGAATTATCCATTTTCGTTAAAATAAGATTCGTTTCGTTTTGAAAATTGCCCCGTTGCGTCTTGTCGATTAAAAAACACGGTGATCGATGCAACATTTGTTATTCCTAATTAACTAGAGCGTTTGATTAATTATTTTGTTGACATTGTTTTTTAACGTCATGTTACACCCACTGTACGATCATTGCTCGGCAATAAATCATGATGTGTATAATCACAAACCAGCTTATACGTTTCTTTTCCATCATCCATCCCTGACTTCATCCCGTCGTTAAACCTTCAGCACTGTGGTAGGTTCAGATTCGAAGCTACCAAAATTAAATTAAAATTAAATCAGTGCACTACCAATATAAGAATAACAGTTTATAATTTGGATAACGCGATGATTCGTAAGATCGAAGCATTCAATTCCTGAAGGTACCGTAAGTTCCACAACTCCACTTCCACGCCATATTTGCGTCCGAACGGAAACGGCCAACCCTTCGAACGACTCTGGCAATTAATCATCTCAACCTACGTATCCAATAATTTCAGATATTTGCACGTCGGTGTCCTAACATTTCAAGATGTCTACAACAGTGCATCTTTTTCGAAAATATCGTAGACTACTGTCAACCCTTTAACTTTCACACGACCATTAATGTAATTCTTCGACGAAGAAAAAATCAGAATTCAATTATAGCAGCGAATGCTGACAAGAACCACCTATTTCGCATACCACAGTCAAAGAAACCGAACGTAAAGAATGTTTGAAAAGAGTCGAAGACCCGCAACTGCTCGTCAAAATTAATCGCATAACGGTAAAGTCCGCGCAATGGCGGAAATGAAATGTACAAAAGGTTGACCGTTCCTCCAGGTACATCGATTCCCCCGATTCTCCCTCAATTTATCATCAAGAGCTCTGTTCGTGAGTTGCGCAGGAGGGGCGGGCGGGGGGGGGGGGGCTGCACGAAGAGCGCCGAGAGTACGGTGCCCCACAATGTGACCTTCGTTACCTTCGTCCCCTACTCAGCGGAGGGGACGAAGGTAAAAAGGCGAGGAGGGTACAAAGGATGCCTACCTTCGACAACCTACATTAGGTACGGGGCGACGCGGAGTCAGCCTGCGGCCGCGGGCCACGGAAACTCGACCGCTGATTGGCTACAACCTCCCCCAGGGAAGTACGTCGAGAGCGTCGAAAGTGAAGAGGGGTGAGCTTGCTTAGGAACCAGAGTCGTTCGCACACGATGCGGAAACCTTCGTTCCTGACCCTCTACTTAAACCAGAATCGCCCTTTGATTTTCCTTCGCATCGTGTGTAACCGGCTTCCTCGTAATACCGCTTCTACCCCTCCCCCTCTTCGTCAGCTCTCTCTATCGCTCCTACGATTCTGGCACCCCTGATGCCGACACCCCTCCATCAGCACCACCCGTTCGGTGGCGAAGCCTGCCCTCTTTCTCCCCCCTCCGCAGAGGGAGCGAGACAGAGACGAAAACAAGCGAAGGGTGCACGAGGAAGGGCACGATAGATAAGGGAGAAAAAAAAAAGGTGTGGTAGGGTAACGAGGACGGAGAATGGTGGACGAACGAAGCGGAAGAAAGATGCATACGCCGGTCGAAGAGTCGACGAGGAAGGGAACAGAAGGGGGGAGGCGGGTATAGAGAAGGAGGGATATGGCATCGAAAAAAGAGAGAACAGACTCGTATACACGTATTCATACATACACAGAAAGAGAATGTACGCAAGTGCACGGTTGCCTCGTCGACTACGAGGGATACGCACACATTGGTCGGCACCCTCCTGCTGCCGAATGTAGTAGAGAATGAATAATGTACCCACGTACAGCCGATGTCAGGAGGGGCTCCAGGGAATGTAAGCATCGTCCCGGCCCCTCCGTCGGCTTTGAAGGCCGTTTATCGAAACGGCTGCGACAGGATTGCACGTAGGCGATCGTAGGATGCCGCCTTGTTCAGACACTGGCCACCTATCGTGGACCCAATACGAAGAAGATCGACCATTTAAACTTATGTTCATCAATGGACCAATTCATTTCATCCTCGACCATTCATCGATTCATCGACGATAGCGTTTAAATAAAATACCCTGTAATCGTATTCTATCATCTCCATACGAAACGACAAGGTTCGAGGAAAATAACGCGACTTCGATGACTCGTTTTCTTGATGATTGCACGCGAATCGGTCCCGTGGCAGCTTTGAAACACGTGGAAAATTTCCCAAAAGCGTGGTATCGACCGATAACGTCGGCGCAGGCTCACTGGGAACCCTGTGCACGTCTACCAATATATCCTGGCGGGCGAAACGCACAAGGGATCGGGGCCGCCCACGTATCGCCTACAGATTCGATACACGAAGAAGGGAACGATTCGCGGAACACAGGCTCGACAAAGAACGAACGGAGACGAGGAAGCGGCAAAAGGAGCAGAACGAAGAAGAAGAAGAAGAAGAAGAAAAGATAGAGCTACTCGTAGCCGAATCTAGCGGCGTCTCATTCGCACACGGTTAAAACGACCCCGACCATCCCGTCCAGAGGCTCTCCTGGTGGGGAGAACCCTCGAAGGGATCCTTTCCGGAGAAAGCATCGGGAGGAAGCCCATACCGTCTGCTGTTTTTTCGAACGGCGTGCACGCGGTGCCGCGCCGGGGGCAGAGCTGCCTTTGGAGGGGAAAGGGAACGCGACACGCACCATGCGAATATTTTTGTCGGAGCATGAGGTAGAAGGGGGGAACTGTTCTTAAAGTACACCCAGGGAGTGTCAGGATTGGAAGGTCGATCCTCGTGGTGGGAGTACGCTGTTTGTTGCCTCATAGCTGACTGGTGTAATTAAAAACGCCCGCAATTAATACATCCTCGTCATCCGTGGATTTCTGTCGGTTCTCTTTCTTTTTTCTTTTCTATTCCTTCACTGTACACCGATCTCCCTATGCGGTTCATGTTTGTCTACCATTTGGTCGAGTTTAGGATCTTTTTTTTTTTTCATATGTTGGATGGGGCTACGCCGACTCGATGCAATTACTGCACGCATGATTGCGAACAGAGTTCATTGTGCACGAGGGAGATTAATTATACGCACGTTGCTGCATTGCGTTACTATGCGAGTCGTTTTAACGCATTGTGATCACGACCGTCCTTTGTGTTAAGCACCAAGCTCTTGATGGAAAGACCGCCATTTTGGTACTCGTCGTTTCGTCCCCCCAAATTCTCCATTTTTCCTCGATACATTGCATGCGTAGGTCGATTAATGTCAACTTATCAATTAATTTTAGGCAACAATTTTTGTCGAACTTCGTTTATTTGAAAATATACGTAAGAAAAGTAATTGTTTGGCATACAATGATAAACGACCATTACAAATTCGAAACATACATGACGGATTTTCTAGAATTCTGTAATGAGTAACCAATCAAAAGAAGTTCAATGCAACTATTGATACAACAGCTTCATAGCTCTGACGTATCGTAATCTAGAAAAATTCCTACTTGAATCCCTAGCACCTGGTTTCACATTCTTAAACACTAAACAAGGTGCTCCACAAACAATCCCACTGATTAAAAAAAAAAAGGCTGTACATTATGAGAGAGACGAAGAATGGGATATTTGAGAAATCGTTCTATACCGAACGTCTTAACCGAGTTTTTCTCCAAAGGAATGACACTTTTCGTTTCGACCGCTTCTATTCACGCCTGACCAACGCCAATCCCGCTGGATTTCTAATAATAACCTGGAAGATCGTGAGGACTGGTACGTGTTCCCCGGTGAAACGAAAGCGTCGGTGGATTGAAAGATGATTGGAGAGCGCAAGCGCGCCGTACGCGCAAATAGCGAGCGGGTGCACGTCACGGAGATCTGTACGCTGTACTTGCACACGAAGACTCGTATTCGGACACTCGGGTACGCAATTGCGAGTGTACCAATCCGATTCGATACATCTTCTATCATTTACGATAAAACATCGTGGTAATCAATCAGCCGCCAAAAACCTCCCACTATAACATATTTACGGTTCTTCGTCTTCTATCATTTTTATCGTATTTATCTGTAACTATCGATAATTTCTGCTATGCTTATTTGCTGTACTATTTACCAAAAACACGGTGTTTAAGAAATTGAAGGTAGTGCCATATTCTTCGAGAAAAACTCATCTTTCAAAGGAACGAAACCGTAAACTGTTAAATCAAGCTACCAATCACTTACCTTTGGATATGTACATTTTTTCCTCGAATAGAGAAATCTATCGATTCAAAACTATTGGGCGATGATTTATAGCGAGTATTGTCTGTACTTCCCAGACGAAACAGGCATGCCGACATAACTACGCTTGTTTTCGGCAGGGACCAAAATGGCGGTAACCTAGAGGAGTACAGGGAACCTTGGTGAGCCTTGCCAGAGGTCTAAATCCTTATCGTTAACCGAATGGTCGATCCTTGGCCCAACTCACAAACACGTTCCCCTAGTTCTAAATGAGACCGTGCAGGTATACATTTACCTGCAGCTTCCCTCAACATTTGGCAGATTCATAAACGTATTGTTCGTCGACGATGCTTTGAAAATTGAAATGCAGGTATACGACGTTGTTAAAAATTTCTTGTGGGACTTTATAACGAAATCGAATGGCACTCTTGACTAGTACGGTAATAAGGCTCAGTGTTTTGTACCTTAATCCTTAAGTACCGTAGCTCGGAGTTGGAAATATAACAGTGTTTTATAATTTTTCTTACAAACACCGAAAACCCTTTTGAATAGAAACTACTATAGATTTAACTTCGATGTCTGAGCCTGCCATGGTGTTTAAAGATTAATTAGTACTCGCCAGGGAATTCCAAGCTAAAAAGGAGCAGGTATTTGGTCGAACGGAAAATTTCGACAAATTTGCCACACCTGTTAAAAAAACGCGCTCACAAAACTGTATCCGTCGATCGACCTTTGCTCCTTTTTCCTCGTCTTTCGTTCGTTTGTTCCTTCGATTAGCGGCGTAAATCTGGAATCTCGCAGCGGGAAACCTTCTCGAGAAACAACGAGGTGAAAAAGATCATTCGACGAGTCGAAAGCTGACGTCGCGTCGGTCGCTGAAAGCCTACGCATAAATGCGAGAGATGATAGGAACTGAAGACTCGAAGAGTCTCGACAACGTTCGTGGTAAAAGTCTGTCGGTTTTCTGCACGATCTAGCGGGTTTTATTCGCCGATCGGCGACTCTCTCTCTCTCTCCCTCTCTCTCTCGCTTAGGCTACAAATATTGTATCTTTTTTTCATGCAAATTAGGAAACCGACTGTTACATCTTTAGAAACTTGAAAGCTTTGAAATATTATATTTTTAGAAACATTAGGAAGATGGAATATTACATTTTTCGATACCTGGAAGTTTATGGGCGTATTTCTAGGTTATTTGTATTAGATTGAAGGGTACGCGTCCACCCGAAAGTAAAAGTCTTGCGAGAAGCTATCGATAGCATCTGTCACATCTGTCGGACATTACGCTGAAAGTCACTTTTAGTGGACGCATATTCTAAAACAGTGGTTCTTAACCTTTTTAAAGTCAAGGAACAGTTTTGATTATATGAAAAATTTTCGGAACACAAATTGATGATACAAGAAACAAATATATTTTAGAAAATATATTATTAAATATATTTAATATATTTTAAAATATATAAAAATATATAAGAACCAGTGTTCTAAAACAATATAGAAATATTACCAAGCACTCGGATGTTCAAGAATTAGGAAAATCCTCGCATAACACGGCATCCCTATGGTACGGTTTTGTTTCAACAAACCAAGGAGTCAGTAATCGGTATATGGTTTCGATCATTTCTGATGCCCAACCCTGCTTTTTCTACCAGTTCAAATTCGTTAGGAACCTGACGATCGTGTTACACGAGGGTTACCTGTAACGTGTTTCTGCCATCATGGACAGGTTTGCCGCGGGTTCGTTCGAACACGCGCGGAAATCCGTCTCAAGTGGCGATTTCCGTTGCCGTGGCGCGGTGTAATTGGTGGTTACGAGGCAGGAGAACGCTCGCAGAGGAAGAACACGAAGAAGATGAAGACGAAGGAGGAGGAAAAGGATCAGGAGTATCGAGCCAGGGGGTCGTTCCTGCATCCACATACAGAACGAGAGAAGGTTGAAGACGGTATCGTAAAAGAGGGGTGGTGAAAGAAGGGTGAGGTATCGTTGCGCGAAATAGAGGGGAGCTTAGTAACCAGGCTGGTAACACTGTTGATCGTGGGTTGGGGGAAAAAAAGGGGGGGAGTAATCGTGCACGTCGGTGAAGCTCGGCGTAGCGTGCTAGTGTCGTTACGTACCACTCGGCGGAGAGAGGAGGGGTGGCCAGAAGCGGCGCATAGAGGAGAGTGGAGAGAAAAACGAGACTTCTGGTACAGGCAAGGCAAGGCAAGGCAAGGCAAAGGCAAAGCAAGGCGAGCAAGGCAGGCAAGTCGAAGCGAGCCAAGCTGGCAGGCCAGGCAGGCTAGGTAGGCTAGTCAGGCGAACACAGCTGAGTAGAGAGACACACGATGCTCGAAGGGGCAGAAAAGAGTCCCCGGTAACGAGGGAGCGAGACAAAGAGTGGTGAGGGAGGGTGAGCGGGGCGAGGAGAGGAGTGAAACGAAACGGCAGGCGTAGCGAGGAGCGTGTAAAGCCTGGAGGACAGGAGAGAAAGAGCGTGGAGGGGGTCGTGGCTGCGTAGCCGGAAAGGGGCGCGCGGCGAAGGGACGCGCAGGGACCTGGTGGATGGGTGGGGACACGAGGGGAAAGGGCATATCCCACCAAGGGGTTTCACTTTAGTTTGGCGTGAGACGCTGTTCCATTCGGTTCAAAGCGTGGTCCGTTGTTGCTCGCGTTCGATGTCGCTCATTTCCGCGGTTTAGTTCGTGAAAACACCACACGTATTCCGCGGCGCCTTCGTACAGCTCCGTCTCGTACCTCTTCCGACCGTCCGTGTGTCTCTGTATTCGTTTCGTCGTCTCGTCAGCTTTTTCGTTTCGTTTTCCTTTCCGTTCTACTTTGTCGTTCCTTTTTACTTCGCCCCTTTCGCAAATCTGTCCAATTCTCTCCGGCGTTGTTCGCCGCCGTCTCCGTCGAAGACAACCAGTGGCCGTCGCACTCGGTCCGCGGCAAAAGGTGAAAGTAAAATCGCACGTCGGCGGAGCTTGAACCTCGAATGCCAGGGAATCTGGTCGTACGTCGCGAAAATCGCGTACACATCGGGCACGCGACGTCGTCCACTGGACACCCCGCGCCTCCACCATTTCCTCGAACATTGCTGCTGATCCCCAGTGTTCGAACACCGTAGTGTAACGAACTCGATTCCTACTTATCTCCTTTCTTTTCGTTTCTTTTATCTTCTCGGCGACACACGGTGTGGTACTGTGTCGTTCGAACGACGACGTCGCTTTGTGCACCCACGGGACCCAGTATGCCTCGCTACCATACAGGATAACGTTAGGCCACTCCGATATTCTCGTATGCGTGTTGGCCGCACGTACGGCTGGCTCTCATGCTCGCACGTAAGTACACAACACCTACACGATCTACCAGACCGATATCGTACATGTGTAACATAAGCGATCTCGAGCGAATACGTTTGTGTTCGCGTAGACCTTACTCGCCGGTTGAATGCTGAGAAACAACAGCGAGAAAGAGAGAGCGAGATAGGGTTGGGGAAGAGAAAGAGACAGAGAGGGCGGTTTCCTCCATCTTTTTCTCCCTCTCTTCTCTCTGTCCGTCTTGTGCTCCCGTCTTTCTCGTTATTACTCGTTCTGCCCCCTAACCCCACCGCTCCGTCTCTCCTATCCTCTCTCGCGCGCGTCTTCCCTCTTCCTTCGACTCGCACGCGTACTCTCGTGTATTTATGCGTTTTCTCATATCCGCGCGCCGCACCGCCTCGTCTTTCGTCCTCGACGGGATCGTGTACGAGTTCACGATACCCGACCACCACGGGACAAACATTCAGGAATCGTGAGATCTCGGTTGCCACCGCGTTTAGATCTTGCTCGTTGTACGAAATATCGGAGTAACGGGTTCGCCGAGCGTTTTCCGTCGGGAAAGCTCGTCCGTATCGTCTTCCCTTTATTCCGCACGACGAGCGTCACGGTTAAGACGCGAGGAAACGCGTGTCTTGATCAGCTGGCTCGTGAAAGCGGCGGAACAATGGGCGGGAAGTCGCTGGTAATGGATGAAATCAGATTCAAACCGAGTTACCATAGGTATAATCTACCAGTAACGAATAACGCTGTTTCAATCTTCGAATAAAAATTGCGAATAAAGCGCAGTTATTCGATATTTGCGAGTCAAGCCTGGTCAATCGTGACTCAGACCTAGGTAACGTACATCATGATATTACGATTGTTAAACACAAAACTTTCGTATATTGGACGAAACAATCCATCGTCCCAAGACTAAATTTTCCATAGTTTCATTCGAAATATTGTTAGTCAAAAAGTATCCGAGTAATGTCTATCTGTGAGTTCAAAGACCTTCATCGTCAGTCGATAATTATCGTTCTGCTGACAAATGAAAAATCGATCGTGATCGCCGTGTCCGATTTCTGGTCGTTGAAAAACGAGCCGGAAGGAAGGTTGTCGAGTGGTCGAATATTTCTAGACGAGAAAGAATACCACCAAGTTTTTTCCGTGTGGCAAACAGAGCCGCAAAGACTGGCCTCAGACCGATCGAATGCCTTTTCTTTCGCGATCTCTTTGGACGGTCGCTAGGTTACTTCGAATCACGGTCTTTCCGCCCGGTAGGGTCGCCACGTCTCCCTACTCTCTTTTCTCAATGTACCCGGGGCGTATATAGAAACCTACGACGGAGGGATCAGAGAGCAGCTGGGGGTCTAATCTGTAACTCACGTATAATGCGCGATAAGGCTGTTAAAGTTTCGCGAAAGAAAAACGAGCAGAGCGAGCAACTGAGACGAAAGAAAACACGTTTCACGCGTGTTTCCGTTGAAATAACGATCCCTTAATGAGGAATGCTCGTTCTTCTCCTTCCAGCAAACCCATTCCCAACGAACAACGGCACTACCATGTATTGTGCTGGATGATGTGTACCATGGTATGTTCAGATTTGACCCTATCAAAATTAAATCCATCTTTCTAACCAACAATAATATTATTAGTATATTATTCTCATGCGCAAGAAACTTGGAGGGCTCCAATAATCGTAATTCGAACATTTTCCTATCGGTACACCATCCGATATCGTAATTATCTTGAAAGTTATGAGAAATTTCTGTCAACCGTAGGAAACGATCAGATTTTCGCATAAACGGAAGGCGCAGTCGTACCAGTAGCTGGATTTGTAGAAAATTTTGATCAACCATTGATGTAAGATTTTGAGTCGAAATTGTTCGATCATCTTTTATCATTTTTAGGTGATTCTAAACAAAGAGTTTACACGATTGAAAAATCCAAAACTGACTAGAATCCGTTTTCTCGGCTCGCTATCGCCACTTGCAACGTCGTTTGAGAAATTCGCTTCTTACTGACTGGCTCGTTATAAATAGACGAAGTGCTAGGCATCGCAGAACCCGTGCTGTATACCTAACGCGTACCGATTCGCCGACCAAAACGAATCGACTTCCAACAGTTTGCTTCGAGGATAACGCTTATCGTGAATTACGGACCTTTTGTTTCCAATGCATCGTTTCGAGTCCTGGATAAAAAGGCTAGATGACTTGCACAGTTCGATTGTTGCGTATAGGCCTTTACTTGGCCGCTTCCCCTGCATTCGTGACACGTGCTGTACTCGCACAGAATCGTAGCACGAGACTAAAGTGTCCAAGCAAACGGTCGTGTAAGGAACAACGAGACAAAGCGGCAAGAAACTTTGGTAACAAATCCGACGATTCGTGATATTAAGTTGACAACTAAATTCGCGACTTCCACAGTTTGTTTCTGAACAGTTATTTATTAGAATTCGACGGATCAAAGCGATTACCTTTTGAACTATCAATTTTTCCTTTCTTTCAACAGAATTCGAATGATTTTCGAACAAAGTTTGGGAAAAGGTGGGGAATTAAGTTTGAACGCGTTGATCACCGTAATCGAATACTTAAACTTAACCAAAAAGGAATGAAAAATCATGTATCCAATCATAGAGTGTCCAGAGTTATTTCCGTCCCGGTTAATGTTTCATATTTATCGCAGGGAATTAGCGAACGCGTGTAACGTATGCTGGTTGATGATTTAAAAACCGATTAATAAACCTTGATCCATAATACGGTTAACCTTAGGACAGCAAATTACAGATACAGCGGCCAATTTAAATTTCATTCCAAAATGAAAGAAAGTCAGATGCGCCGAAATTCCGAAGAAAAAGAAAATAAGAATTGCTATCAAGTTAAGTTTCATTCGTCGTCGATCGGTAATGCGTTAAGAATAAGAATGTAATTTCCAAGTCTGTACAACCATGCTTTGGCACGAAGTTTTGTCGACTCGTCCTCGATATCCGTGTAAGTAGACGCGATCAAGAAACACGGGCAGAAGTTAATTTTCTTGGCGACGATAACGATAGCGTCGTCGTTGTCGACTTATCGTGCCGGCTCCGCAACGAAATACCGCGATATTCGATCAATACGAGAGAGCAGGTAGACAGGCAAGCAGAGAGAGAGTAGTATTCGTATTCTACGAGTAAACGTGGCTTGCACACGGTGTTTCATTCCGCGTACACAAGCATCAAGGAAGGGCTGTTGCCGGTGTGTGTTTGGCGGTTTCGAACGAGCCCGACAGCCGAGCAATGTGAAAAACGGAAAGGACAATTCCTGAGCGGGGAGAGAGCGAGGATAAAACGCACCCGTATACCTAGCCGGGTGGCTGGAACCCGGTGGAGGGGCAGAGAACGAGGCAACGGGATTCTCTAGCTACCTGAGAAACCTTCGGGAAAGTGGGCTAAACGCATCGTGACACGGACTTAACCGTCTACTCTGTGTCGTGCGATTCGTCTGCGAAACTTGCCAATTACCAACCAGCCGATTAGCCGATTGCTCTTTAACGCGTCCACCGCCATGGGTGTCGTCGATGACCAGCGCTTCAAATTTTCTAATCGAATAATTAACGAAAGAAACGAGACGGTATACCGAGGATAGCGCCAATATTAAGCTAATAACGTATTTTGAAAATTAATTTTTGATGAAAACAGCGAAAAAAGACTTCCGTCCACTTTTGATCGATTGGCACTTGAGATTCATAAATTCCAACTTTTTTCCAATATTAATCCTTGAGGGAAGGAGTTCCTCCCAATATAGACTGAAGCATTTTAATCTTTCCCTTTTAACTAATTTCTTAAATAAAATGTTGATGTGATAAATGCCCAAAAATTTGATTTAGATCGTAAACAACGTATACGAGGACACACACCGTCGGCTCTGAGAAATTTTACGTTATCCCTGAGGAGTTAATGTACTAAAGTCTTTGACCGATCTAATGAACTCCACCCGAAAAGAGTTATTATCAGGCACACGTTGATCCATTCGATCGAACCAGCGTTATGTGAAAACAATACGTGAAATGCAGTTTAACGATAAAATTAAAAAACAGTCTTGTTCAATGATTATTTACCGTGCGAATATTCTCGTAGATTCGCACAGAGATCGTTTTATTTCTCCTTTCAAACCGCGCTTTTTACGCGGGATTACAGAGAAAACGTGTTTCATGATTACAGACAACATCACGGACAGTAGTTGGGTATAACAATAAGAAAAATGTCCGGCGTGGGGAAAAGGACTTACCTCCGCGAGGTGAATCCTTATCTTATTTGTCCGTTGTGCAGAGGCTACCTCATAGACGCGACCACCGTTGTCGAGTGTTTGCATTCGTGTAAGTAACATTCGATCCGTTCGATCTGAATTATGTTGCATGGAACATCTCTAATCATACCTTTCCTTCGTT
Source organism: Stelis phaeoptera (assembly GCA_943735885.1). Classification (NCBI taxonomy): domain Eukaryota; kingdom Metazoa; phylum Arthropoda; class Insecta; order Hymenoptera; family Megachilidae; genus Stelis; species Stelis phaeoptera. Next base: position 9,898,610 of record OX030941.1, on the reverse strand, counting down.
GCTCAGTTTGCAGAAGTTGTATTTTGAAGCATCTCAACACGGAAGCCCATTGCCCGTCTTGCAAACATGTACTCAACAAGGCGAAGCCAAACATCAAGTAAGTCCTCGTTCGTCTGATCGCAATGATAGTCGAAACAATTTTGTTTAAACGATCTTTTCTTCCAAGGGCTGACAAAGCGTTACAAGACATCGTGTACAAACTGGTCCCCGGATTGTACCACAAGGAGATGCGGAAAAGAAGAGAGTTTTATAAAAAGCATCCAGAACACGGTAAAAACACTCTTTAACTTTTTCTGTTTTGTTTTTCATTGACAACCGTGGGTCGATCGTTCGAGGTTTAATATTCCATACTCATTCATATTTAATAATATTTCGACGCTACAATACGCTCAACGCGGATTCATTTATTTTGACGATGAAAATTGTAGCATGTCTCCTATAAACTTTATCGTGACAATAGTTAACGTCTTTCTCATATGGTAAATAAATTTTCTATGCAGCGGATTTGGCTACTCCCGAGCAGCGAGGAGAAGATGTAAGCGGAAGGTTAATCTTCGCACCGGAGGATGCCGTTAGTTTGAGTTTGGAGTATCTACCACCTGGTGCCGATCCTCTGACCATCCTACTCAGCACCAACGACGATACCAACAATTCCAACAACCAAAATAACAACAACAATAGTAGTAGCAATAACAACAATCACGGGCCAAATACGAGCAACAGGCGGTACCTTCAGTGTCCTGCACTGGTGACCATCGCGCACCTGAAAAAATTCTTAGCTTTGAAGTACAGCGTCGATATGACCAGATACACGATTGAAATTTGTCATCGACGAGCCCCTCTTCCTGAACATTGGACTCTCATGGACGTCGCCTACATTTATGCGTGGAAAAGGGTATATCAACATATGATTTGATCTTCAAACGACTCGAGTTTGTTTTGTTCAATCATCTAATCTAATCTTTGTACGATCATGATTTCAGAACGCACCAATGCGATTTTTCTATCGAGTGGCGCTGGAGGAGCAGAGATTGGAAGCGCCTCCTCACGACAGACCTTCCACGCCTGGTTTGGGCGCCAGTTTGCCTCCAGTTGACGCTGCTATTGCCACCAAGGATAATGATAACACGGAAAATTCGGAGAACAACGTGGAGTCGAGGCTGAACAGCGACAAAAGCGAAAAGGCACGATCACCTGGTGAACAAGTGCACGCAAAAGTCGATAAAGAGGTCAAGACCAAGGAAGAACCGTCGTTGAGTAACGCGGTGACCTCGACGACCGTCACTTCGACCACGGCAACGATAGCCGCCTCGAAAACGGTGTCCACGTCCACGACTACCACCACTGTTGCGTCCACCGTGTCGAACGAGACCAATAAACAGATCAAAACGCCGATCAAGATATTGAAGAACCCGGATGGGAGGTACGAGGTTCTAAGGAGTCCTCCCGGTAGCTGGAACTCGAAAGACCAAAACACAGCTACCTCCTCCAGTCCAGAGTTCAGCGTTGTTAGCATAGGAAACGGACAGAACTCGAACGGAGTGAAGATAACGTTGAAACAATGCACACCGAACAACACCACTCCCAATAAGCCCAAAGTGATCAGCAACGTGTTGCTCCACTGCGGTCAGGTGGAGAAAGACTCGTCTGGCTCGTTGGTCATTCAACATTTGCAGAGGGACAAGGATAAGCAACAGGCGGATAAGCAGGAGAAACAAAGACGCAGGGTCACTTTCGTCGAAAGATCGACTCCGGAGAAAAGCACGACCAACAACGTGCTGAAAACGATACAGAAGAAACCGGCCGAACAGCAGGAAAAGAAACGATTCCTTCAAAGTTTCCAATTGACCGCCAGAGAGCCAGGGTCTGAAACAACGTTGGAGTCCAGCTTCGAGTCGAGTAAAGCGAACGCTGTTAACGAAACGAACGAGGCTCGCAACAAGGGGAACGTTACTCCGAAAAAGGAGCAGGATAACGTCGCAACCGAGTTGCCGAACAACGCCGATAACACGAAGAATAAGAACAACAGCGAAAATAACGGTGCAAACGCAGCGAATGCGAATAAACGAGTGTCGACGATGAGCGGACTTGGTGGCAATGCGCGAGTGAACACGAACAAACAGTGCGGTGACGTGGATACGTGTGTATTGAGTTACGCGAAGAGCATCAACGCGAACAACACTTCCACGAAAGTGGACGTGTACACGTTCTCCAACGACCCACCGATAGTTCCAGCGGGAGCGGTGAAGAGGAAATGTCCACCCGGGCTACCTATCTGCGAGGTCAAACGAAAAAGACAGAATCAGGTTCAAACTCAAAACACGAAGAAACAGACTGCTGCTTCTCCGCCATCGCCTGCGGTACAAGACGCGCCAAAGTCGCATCGAAAGCTTGCTAACGAGCACGTTATCCCCGCGAAAAGAGCGAACGTCGTTGGAGAAGCTGGTCCTAGTCGAACACCCGTGTCTCAGAGCTCAAAAGCTTCGTCAAGTCCTGTTTTGTCGAACGACACGAGAAATATACTAGATGGCTGTGGACTAAACATCCCTGCCAGTCTCAGTATCACCCTGACGGCACCCAAGTCACCAGGAAACGGTGGAGGATTCCCTGAACCCAACGATCCCAAAGACAATCGCAAAAATGCACTTGGAAAAGTGAGTCCTAGCATCACTTTGAACGACAGGTCCGTGGATCCGCGTGTATTGAAGGCGTTGAAAGCGGGCCAGATCAGGATGCCTGCACCGCCGAAACCGAGGCAGACCAAGCTGGAACGAGAAGCGAACCAGCAACGACAACCGCCTCCTTCGAAACGGAAAAGAGACCAGGACTCGAGGGACATATTGGATTTGAGCGGAGGAAAGAAGGTGGATATGCATCCGTTGAGAATACCGCAGCCTGTAACGAAGTTGAAGTCAAAATCGGCGATCAAAGACAATATGCCGAGCATCTCGGATCAAGGACAGGTCGTGACGTTGATGGGAGGTCATAGGTATTATCGAGCACCACCCGGTTCGTTAACTCCAGCAGCGCATCGGGTGAACGATTGTCCTTTACCTACGCCATCGCGAACACCGGTCTACGCTCCTGGACTTTCCAGTCCTCTGAGCAACAGCAGATCGAATACCAACCTTTCGTCGGTTTTCCCCAGCCTGCAGAGTCTCTATGCTCTGAGCCAAGCGCCGAATCTTCAACAGTTTCAAATGGACGCGAGGTTGAGGCTACCCCGACCGGCAGACTCCTCCAACACCGATAATCGAAGCGCGAACAGCAACAAAAGTCATTTAGCCGCTCAGTGCGCGCCGATTAAACCTGCCAGGTCGTCGGTAGCTCCCCTGGCTGTTCCTATCGCCAAGCAGCAACAGCAGACGAACGAGAAATCCTCGTCCGCCTGTCTGCCCAGGCCAGCAAGCAACGACACGAGCAAAACGCCCTCGTTTCACAACAACGAACCCCTAGACTCCACCGAGTCCGCTCAACAATTGTCCGTCCAAACCAAGTATTCGCCGGTTACCGAAGCCGATAATCGATATTCACCGCGAAGCTCCAACAACGGCAACGCGAACGGCGAAAACAAAGCGTCTACCAATGGAACACGCGATTCTAATTCGGAGACGAGCAACGATTCCAGAAAGGAAGCGGACAATTCACGCCAGACGCCTCATCGTGAAGCGGCCAGCCCCAGGGTGTCCTCCACGGCCTCCCCATCACCACCCCCTGGAGATACCAACGCGAACACGAATAACACCGACAACTCTAGTAGTCACAATGATAATACAAATACAGCCTCGAATGGCATCGACAACGACCTGCCAGCACCCAGTCCAACGAAGAACATGGGTGCTGAAGTGTCGAGTAGCAAATCGCCCGCCAGCCCTGACTCCAGTTCGGTCACCATCGAGAGCTCTACTAACAAAACCTGCTCTACCGTGGATCAAGGATTCCCCTCGCCACCCCCTGCCTCAGAAGCGGCTAAATCATCGGAACACTCGACGAAAGCTGACAACAACGTTGTGGTCGAAGACTCGACCAACGACAACGACAAGAAGACCTCCTTGAAGCATATAGACGCGAAACAACTGACCTCAGAAATGTTTCAGAAACGATTGTTGGCTGCGTTCCCTTCGAACGAGTGGGCCAATAATCCTATAGCTGCAGAACATCTTGGGAATTTTTTGAAAAGTTTAAACGTATCTATAAAATCGGACACTAATAAGTTGGATAGCTTGGGATCGGAAAAGATCGATGGTGGCCAACTAACGTGCAACGAGCCGACCCGTTTGAACAACGAGGCCTCGTCAAAATCGCGAACGGACGTTGTCGAATAATTTGTGTGTTAATTGAAAAGCTGCATCACTGCCAGATTTACTAATATCGAATGACATTTAGCGTGGATGTATTGACCGATTTGTGTAACTAACTGAAACGCTTCGATAACCTCTTTCTGATAGAGCCAGGCGTACACGCGCGCGCGCCATTACAATACAGGGAAAATAAAGAACACAGCACGGACGCTGGTGACATTATTTTTTCAGATTTTTTAAGGACACGCATCCCCCACGTACTTTTATCCGTGCGTTGTTGCTTGCGCCGACCCCCTAAGTGAGCGACCACGATTTTGACAAAAATCAGGAAATTTTCTTCTTTCCGTGCGAACGAATGATAGAAAGAATGTTACGACAACGATTGGGTTCGTATTGTTTGTGTAATGATTTCCATTTTGCAAAAAAAAAAAAGAAAGAAAAAATTGTTCCTACCTCGACCCACGTTGGAAATACGAAAAAGTACCTCGCATCATGTTTGAATCTGACTTATTTGAACAAACTATTTTACTTGAATAGTATTAATAAAGCACAACGAAAATTTCTTTAGGCGAGACGAATTTGCTTTCCTATTCACTCTACAGGCAACAGAGTATGTACGTAATCAAGAAACACAGGGACCGAAATTAATGGAGAAATAAATTAAAGATACAATTATTCATATAACGTATGGACGAGCTATATATATATATATAGTTCTGTTAGTTCTTTTTGTTTACCTTGCGTTACGTTTCACTATTAGTTACTACTATGTATACGTTGTATAATAATTGTTACGTTATGCGACTGTATTATATACAAGTGTATTATTTCTTTGTCTGTATATATTTATGATTGCGCTAGTGCATCATTTTTTTCGCGAGATGTGCGCGAAATCCTATTACTTTGTAAGCTCGAGAACATTCAATTCGAATCGATCGATCGAGAGTTCGTGTAAAATTAATTCAAGCCAAAATTTCTCGAATACAACTGCATGGATATTGATTTTCACCAACAACAACCTGATATGTAGTAACAAAAGAAAATATCATTATATACTTAAACGTAAAATCGTTATATTTCTTTTTTATTCATCCCGTATCGAATTTACGCAGATTCGAACGTTTGAAATGACCGCGCTTTTTTAGTGTAATGGCGTATGGTAACGACACCGTTTCGAATTGAATCTTTACATTACTCGTACAAGTGTGAAGAATACACTTACTAATTTGCTGTAGACGTTGTCTTTTCCAGCGATGATAAACAGATTGAAGTTTCTGTAACAGAAAATTATATTTAAATACGATCTTTGTAAGTTTCGAGTTTTCGAACATTTAAGGGTATGCTACAATTTACTCAATTTCGTTATAGATCAAGAAGGACTTGTTTTTGGGACATATTATGCAAAGAATATAATACCTTGACTTTTAGGAAGAGTGTTTTCCTATTTCGAACTATATTTCACCACTTTGCACTACTTTCTAATAACTTTTTTTTACATAATATTTGAAATGTTTCGGAAGGACCACTCCGCGCTGCGGCGTTCCACAAACTACCGACTGATGTCTCTAACCGGAAGTAATTGATGATCAGACAAACGCATAAATGATTTTCATTATAGCATATATATATATTATTTTTCTTAAAAACATAATACATTGATAATCGTATGAAAAGTAAAATATGTTTGTAATAAAATAAAATCTTTATCCTTTTTGATATTACATATACAATATATAATGAAACATCCGGTTTTTAAAATTGACTGCAGCGCCACTCGAAGAAAGCGAATTGTAGAAGAATTATGCTTCTCTAAGTGAATGTATAAACTTTAAGGTTATATATATCAGAGGTATGGTATCGCAGAAAATGAAAGGTTAACCTTTTGTGTGATAAGCGTTTAAATGAGTGAATGTTTTAAATTTATTTAAACGGTGCAAGTTAAAATGAGTAATATGAAAGAAAATTCTACGGCTCCAACAAAAAATACAACTGCAGGAAATACCAAACCTTACGGAAAGATCGTGTTAACGCTGCAAAATTGTCTTTTGCCCGACGAAAAGCTTACCTCGACGCCGTCGCATTTAGATGGATTGGACGCTGAAACCGAAACCGATCTAAGGATATTAGGATGCGAACTTATACAAACGGCTGGTATCCTATTGAAATTACCGCAGGTTTGTGTTCTCGAGTGAAAGTAAACAAAATGTTTGTAAACGCTCTAACCTCTCTAACCTCTAAAAATATAATCTTTAATTCTTTTATCCGTTTAAACAGGTTGCGATGGCTACAGGACAAGTAATATTTCAACGATTTTATTACAGTAAATCTTTAGTTAGACATAATATGGAAACAACTGCAATGGGTTGTGTTTGTTTAGCTAGTAAAATTGAAGAGGCACCTAGACGTATCAGGGATGTTATTAATGTATTTAATCATATAAAACAAGTCTCCAGTCAAAAGTAAGTGTAATCTTATATTTTTAGTATTACCATTTACGTACATGTAAATAATTTATATTTATTAGTTGCTTATTTATTTCAGACCGATACAACCAGTCATCCTCGATCAGAATTATGTAGCTTTAAAAAATCAAGTGATTAAATCTGAAAGAAGAGTATTGAAAGAATTAGGATTTTGTGTTCACGTGAAACATCCTCACAAAATCATTGTTATGTATTTACAAGTACTAGGGTATGAGAAGAATCATGCACTGATGCAACAGTGTTGGAATTATATGAACGATTCGTTGAGATCCGATGTGTTCTTAAGACATCAGCCTGAAACGGTCGCTTGTGCGTGTGTATATTTGGGGGCAAGGCAACTTCAACTCCCTCTGCCCACATCTCCCGCCTGGTTTTCCCTCTTTAAAGTTAACGAATCGTCGATCAGAGATGTTTGCCGTCGTATATTACGACTCTATTTTCGTCCTCGCGTTAAACCAGAACAATTAGAGAAACGTGTCGAAGAGCTCCGTCGTCAGTACGAAGAAGCAAGAACGAAAGCAAGAGGGGGAGATGTCGATAGTCACACACCAAGTCCACCGCTGCCTAAACATCATAATGCCTGGGGCGGATTTATTAGCCGTAGTGGCACGCATGCCGCGCCCGAACGTACAAAGTCTCCTAGGTACAACATTGCTGAGAAACCATCGTAACAAAGGTTTTTTTTTTTATTTTTTAATCTAATATTTAGGTCCTTTACTTTTATGCAGGCGTTCAAAGTCTCCAAGTACTTCACCGTCTAGGGGTGAAGGAACAAAACATTCCAAGAGAAAGAAACATAGTAGAAGCAGATCTCGCAGTCACAGTCATGGACGTTCTCGAAAACCGAAGAAGACTCAACGAAGGCGATCTGGCAGCCATAAATCATCCCGTAGCCGTTATAGATCGCGCAGTCGATCTCGGGATAGAGATGTAGAAAAATCAAGCAAACATCGCAGTAAACACAGACGGCATTGAATTGTTCAGTCCATACAAATATTGTTTGATACATTACAAGTGACACTGCAATCACATTAGCAGTTGCATCCATTTTTGAATATAATACGAGGCCTTTTTTACCTCAGTTGATTAATATGCAACTTGAATAGGACAATTCATTTCTACTGTATAATACATATCTTGAGTTAATTTAAAAGTGGTAACAGTAGATTTAAACAAAATTATTTCTAAAAACATTAAGTCGAAGTACCTCAGAAAAAAGCGGTACATTACCGGAGAGAAAATATTACAAATAATGATACTTAAGAAGGCGTGTATTTAATACAAATACAACTTGAAAATAAAGTTTTATATTCATGTATTATTGGTGTATCATTTTATGAAATCCAACAGGTGCAGCTTTTTTCCTTTCGTCCGAAAGTACTGGTGAAAAGTCGATCGTTATTAATTGTGGAAGAATATGAACAATATATCCCCGATAACCCGGAACATTTTCAACAGGATTTCCATGTAGCGATAAAGATCTAAGATTATGTAAATCTTTCAGTTTTACAACATCATTGATGTCCGTAATATTGTTTCCATGTAAATATAAAATTTTCAGATTCGGAAATTTCATAATATCATCACCAATATTATTTATTTCGTTAAAAGAAAGATCAAGCCAGCTAAGGTACGTAGGATCGTCGAGAAGTTTGCTTGCAAGATTTTCGAATCCGTCCATCGTGGTTAATAAATTGTTGCTTAACCATAATGAACACGTTATAAAACGATCCGCAGGCGTTCGCAGTGGAATTTTACCCGTCCGAACAGCTTGTGGCCGTTTACCTGCTAATTCTCTTGTAATAAGAAGAAAGTTTAATTAATTGTAATTGTAATTATAATTTTACAATAACCTCATACTGTAATGTATAGCATACCATCCATTGTGACTGCTTTTTTAAATGACAGATCCAATGGGGTAGCAATCATCATTTCTTGTCGTTCATTTCGTCTATAATCAGAAAACACATCCCCGTAAGAAACAGTATCCATTTTACCTCGTAAAATATTGTTTAATGGTGTTCTGGAGCAAATTTTGAAGAAATTGTTCCGATATTGATGTCAATTCTTAAAATCATTATTAAAATTTTTTCGTTTTCATCCAGCTATCTCCATATAGACAGTCACTTATTCAATAATTGTTTGTCACATATTCTGGAGATTAAAACCTGGCAACTTTCATTATTTCTGCGGGATAAACAATTTTATAGATATCATCAATTTATATATGATAATTTAAATTTAATAATCATGAGGATTGAATTGCGCGCATTTTCAAAAATTTACCGCCGATTTGAGTCAACTCGAATAGATTGTATCGACGCGTTTCTGAACACTCAAATCGTAATACACATAAAGGACGACAGAGCGTTTATTCGAAAAACGTCCGTCAGTAAGCATCAATTTGTCGTTCTATCATTTGTGTGATCATCGATGTTAAATTATAAACTTTTAACGGCGGCAACGGGAATCAAAAACATTGAATTGATGTAAGTTCACTAAGTACGATTTTGTAATCAACCGAATCCACGAAATTCGTTTAGACGATAGATAAACTCGTGCGATACGAGAAACAAATTATTAGACCGGATTCCTTGTTTTGTACCCGTTAAAAATGCCACGAACGAAAAATCTCCGGAAACCAAAACAGGAACAACAGTTCGTGGAAGAAAGTGATTTATTAATTAGGGATTTCGAGCGGCAGGCACAATTACGAATTTTAAAAATGGAAGGTGAGGGAAAAATGGCTATAAAAAGTCTTGAAACTTTCATCGATGTTACATTATCTCGGCTACCGTCGGAGATACGCCAAATGACTCTTGGTGAGATACTCAACTGTGAGTTCGACAATGAAAAGGAAAATTGCAACGAAGTTTCATCGTCCATCGATGACTGCTCATTACCGTTGCCTTCAACGAAAGGAAAAGGAAAGAAAAACAGAGTTACCGCGTCCGACGATGGATATGTAACTGAGGGTATCGCCACAGCACGCTCATCAAGAGCAACAAAAATGACAGAACCTAGCACTGCTCGTAGAACGCGTAGCAGTTCAAGAAACAGTAGGATCATGTTTAGTGAAGTTAAGCAAGAGACTGTAAAGAAGATGACTAGAAAGGAAAGAAATAAAGAATCAATTAAATCCAATAAATTCAAAACACCTGCAACTTTGAAACCTGGAAATCTTGAATTTGGCCTTGTAACTCCAAAAGTCAAACCCAATACACCGTTAAATGTATTAAGACGTCCAAGACAGGGAGAAATGGTTCTCAGCATGCAAGGTAGTCCTTTACTAGTTTCCGCAATTGTACAAGAAGACACAGCCAATATTAATGTACCGTTAGCCAATGGTAATGTTATATCCTTACTACCTAATGATGGTCTGCGTATGTCACATATTCCTGACTTAGATCCAGAAACTATGAGACAATTAGAAACTCTAAAGAATCATATTGAGAAAGTTATCTCTGCAAAATAAGTATAGAAACATTGATAGGATAGGCTTTTTAGAGTGCCTCTTGTATTTGACTACTGTGTTATATCATCAAAATCGATCTTAAGATCGATGCATATTTTGGACATTTTGTTACAACTTTATTGTAAGTAACATTGTTCAAATAAACTAAATTACATTAAATTTAATATATTTAAGTAGTATTTACTATAATTTTTTATACCTTGGCATTTGTGTAGTGTATAATATATAAGTTTTAAGAATAATAAAAGACATATATTATTTTTCTAGAAATTAATATTTTATAATAAAATTTTTGTACAATTAAAATCTATATTAATAATAATACATGTACGTTTTCGCATAATTATAATAAATATTGAAAGACTAAAAAGTTGAATTGTAACTTGGATGTATCCAATATGTATTGTAGACAAAAAAAAATTATAAAATTCTACTTTTATCATGTGAAGCACGTGTTTCAAGTCGTTATATTTTTATTATATAATTGTAACGTATTTCTTATCAATAAAATAATAGACGTAAAACGCTGTTACAATTTTCAAAATAATAAATATATCGTATTCGATAGGCGATAAATCCAAAGCGCGCAAATTATAATACATATACGATGATCGTAAGTGTCATGCGCATACGAGTATGTATATCTATCTGTCAAACGAACGGTGTATTTGCATTCGTAGACTTTGTACAGCAATAGTGTTTCTAGATTGCATAAAACTATGTATAAAATGTCTTAATGTTCTTTCTGACACGTATAAACTAATGTAATTGTCATATATTTTAGCGTAATTTGTCTTTGTATAACAGTATTATTAAATGTATACAAAGTGAATTGAGAATGCCGAAGTATACATTACTGACAATGAGTTTGTTAACACGGGTTTTAAGGCGGTCTAAAATAGATTTTTCTTAACTTTATCGTATTCAAGTGATATTGAATTCGCCTCTTTTTATGATCGAACCTATACTTCGTTACAATTAACCCTTTAATTGAAAAGACAACGAATTTATCGTTTCATATTCTGCTATAAATAACTTGTACTAATTGCATTATTACAAAATGTAAGCTAACCTTCAACGAACCGAAACAACGTATATTTTTAAATATTATTTAATTTAAGCCATGCGTAAAAATGTATATATGTATGTTTAAGTTGATTACAGAAACAATCAGTATACTTTAAACATACATAGTAATTTTCTTCTATACGTGATATAGATATGTTCAAGGAGCTATTCTAGTACAACATTGAACATGGTGCGTGTAATCACAGTACATAACTTTTTGGGACAAAACATTACTCAAATTGAGGAACCAACTGCAAGCTGTATAGCAAATGCATCTGGACACGAGATGCTCCTTTTAGCGCTTTCAACACATTGTGTTGAAGTGTGGGAATTGACGATGTCTGACATTAAGTTGCATACTGTGTTTCCAACAGTAGATACGATCAATCAAATGGTACATTGCACCAAAGGTGATTACGTTGTAACATTGGAATCAAAAGTGATCAGGGATGCGAGCATTAATAATCATATCGGCAAAGCAACTAATAACTTTGTTAGAATTTATGTTAATTGGGCTGTAGTGAAAGATCAGAGTCAACCTATGCGTGCTAGAATAGCAGGACGTGTGACTCCAAGTTTAAACAGACCATTAAATAGTTTAGAGATGATAGAACTGCCATTAAGCGTACAACCCACATTAATTGCTTGTTGTCAAAGTACCGGTAACCTTCTAGTGGCCTCTGGAAATAATGCCATTCTTCATGAATTCAAAATTGAAACGCAACAAGTATCGAAGATGAAATTTATAGATTTTGAAGCCAGACCATGGTCCTTGGGATTCTCGTTTAGTCCTACCCATATGGAAATTGTGGAAGATTTCGTATCGGTTATGGACAAATCAAATTTGTGTGTTTTTCGATTAACCAATTCAATGTACGAAGACATTGATCAATTGAGTTCTTTAACTTCCACAAATTCTTCCTCCATTGATAAAACCTCTATATCTACTGATTCCTCCCTTGTGGAAAATAGTAATAATATGGGAAATCAAGATGACAATACGATATTGCAAGCAACAAATTCAAAAGTTAAAATTTCCGTTCAAGATCTCCACTGTACTATATCAGAGAACAATGATTCCTTTGGAGCAACTATAAAGTCCAAAAGTAGAAGACATAAAAATTCCAAAGGAAATATTTGGAGCAAATTAGAAACAGGAGACTTAAGAAAAATAAAATCTAATAACAATGAAGGTATCATAGATTTGGATCATTTAATGTACAACGAAAAGGATGAGCTGCAAAGACTAGTCGATCAAGAGATCATAGATGGAAATTCGCAACCATTGACTATCAATTTGCCATCCATAAGTTTAGAAAGAGCAGGACCTGGACATACCTTAAGTCCTTTTATATTAAATCCAACAGACATAAAGATTATAATTAAAACAAATTCTCCCGACTTGGGATGGTCTGAAAATTATATGATAAAAACTTTGTTGTCTCTGAAAATAATGGCAGCTAATAATAATTCGAAATTTGATGGTAATTCTGAACTGTTCAGTTGCTCGTTACTAAAACCATTGTACATGAAAAAAGAATGTAATAATACTTGCTTAAAAAAATCAATTCTCAGATCAGATAAGTACATGTATTTACAAGGTGTAAGTTGTTTGTTATGCACACTTCAAGAAGGATATCTTTACCACTTCCCTGCTACTAGTTCAAATCCCACGGACGCAACTTGTTTAACTACATATCCATTTACTGCACCTGTTAATCATGTTGCACTGGAACATACCGCTTTACATGCATTAACCGAAGCTGGCCTCGAATCTTACACATTACGTATATCCCATCATATCGCAAGAACGTCGAGTAACATCGATAATATGAAAGTCACGTGCCCCAGTGTATCTGAGCCAGTTTGTTTGATCGGTCTACGACCGTTTCTAGGGATACAGCAGTTATTGCACAGCAGAAACTATTTGATTCTTCTAGCCAAAGCAGACAATTCTTGGACCTTGTACTCTTTGATTTTACCCAAACTGGAGAACTTGTATTATGACATTTTGAACGCAGCAAGAAGTCACAAATCATCCAGCCCAAGCACCTACAGACACTTATTGGGCGAGGCTCACGCCTTGGTACGTTTGGCAAAGGATGCCGCGTACAATTGTTCGGACATTAACGAATTCGACGACAGCGTTAACAAAAATGGATTGAAATTGAGAAATTTGTACAATCAATCCTGCGCTCTGCTTGGAGATTATTATATCCGATCCGAGTACGAGCCAGATTGGGACTTTTGTATACCTTATTACAAAATGTCAGGATTAAAGACAACAGAAGTATTGTCTAGAAAATCCAGCCAAGACGCACCTGGTCTCGTTACGTTTCTTACAGATGTACTTCTAACGATGAAAAGTGGGTCAGAAGCCGATGCCCTGTTCCAAGGATTCAACATCGTAGAAATTATCTGTAAATTGAAGAAACTGGACCTGCTTAAGTTGATCTTCAGCAGCCCTGTATTAAGGGAGTACACCACAGAGAAGTTGATACACATTTTGTTCCTGTACGAAACCGACGAGTTAGTCAAGTTAGCTTTGGCTCTGTTGCATATACAAGCCGAGAAGCAGGAACAAGCTGAAAGAATGCTGGAGCCAGTTTCTGCGTTGTGCATCAAAAGAATAGTCGTGGAACATTGGGACTTGTTATTCGATATGACGGCAATGAAGAAAAGAAGTCCGATGATTCCAACGTTCTCCGATTTTGCAGGCATGTTGATGCGTCAGAAGAATTCAACTTTCGCCGAAATTTTGATACAGATTATAGAGGACGATGGGATTTTATCACTTCATCAAATCATACAGGTGTTTTTAGAGTATTTACCGTCGAGGGTGGGTCGGGACGGGCACAACGCAGCCATGACCCTACAAGTTTTCCTCGAGATGTATCTCCATAATCATTTCAGTACAAAATTGATCACCGACTCGTCTCTTCTAAGTAAAAATCAAATACGCACGGATTTCGCTTTGGTAGAAGCGTTTAAGTTATTGGTACGATCGTACTTAGGCAAATTGACTCAAACCAAAGTGTACAAATTAGAGAAAAATGATGAAAGTATACCAGAAAGTTATGATAACTTCATGTTCGCGAAATTCAGACCTAATTATCTGAACGGTATGCCACCGTACGCGAAGGATTATCAGAAGATGTTGAACGTGTGCGATCTGAAGTATTTAGTTAATATCGATAAGACTGATGATGATAAAACTATACCCACGGAATTGTTTAAGTTACAGTCTATACTATCGTGTGATTTTATACCAAACGAATGCTTGTACGAAGTCAAGCAGTTCCTTGAAACGCAAGAAATCGATGGAAGCTTATCCTTGAGAAGCCTGTGCATCAGAAACACGGAGGAAGTGACAGCTCTTCTAATGGAGAACTGTCCTCAAGCAGTTGTACAATATGCAAAGGTACATATACTGTATACCTAACTGTATCAATTTATCTTCTAATTCATAAGATTGAATTTTACTCAATTACTTGTTTATTTTAGGATACGTATACCAAAGACTCTGAATGGAAGTACTTAATCGAATTGACTCAAAATAAAATTTCTGCATCGATCACACAACAAGAATTGCATTGTTTGTACACTCAAATTATGAAAGGTAAACTATTTTTTATTCTAATTAACTCTTGGTTGGTGGACTGCGACATTATTTTAGCTCCAATTATTCATAGTAGATATTGATTAATTTTATTTATTTTTGACCTAGTGTGTTAAATATGTAATTATATGGAAATGTACCAACCAAGGGTTAAGAAAAGAATAGGAATGACCAAAGTTTATTTATAGTAAAACATAGCAGATTATATTATAATGTTATTCTTTAATATTTTAGCGATTTTAAATTACCTGCCGCACACATTATCTTTAAAAGGTCTACATCGTGTTCTTCCTAAGGACGATGTAATAGCATTTCAGAAATGCAGCGAAATGTGTAATCAGATTATGCACGCGGAACATGTGAAATCTTTGATAATGGAAACCGGTCAGCAACTGTTGTCGACTTTAAAATTGTGAGCGGCGATATCAGCGAATTAATTGTATCGTCGTTCGGCGATAACATAGGTCCAATTTACTTCAGTTTGGTAAAAGGAATGATTTGAATGCAACAGAATATTCTGTTGTATGATAATTATATTAGGAGGAATAGATCTGAAACAAATAATACTTAGTCGAATTTGTTGAGAACAATAATTCTACATGTGATACGATCTTCGCGAAGTCTTAATTAATCGTTTCAAGTTACTCGACATTGAATCTAACTATACTGTGCCCAATTTCTTCTTTCGGAATATACTTCGATTCGTGGATAACTTTTTTACTATCAGGTTTGCTTTCATAAACATATCTTTTTCAATTGAATATATAATAATAAATTTACCGTCGAATGCACAATTTTCAATGTATCTTGAATATTTTATCGTCTATACAATTTCAAATGTTTGCACACTTCTTTGATCAGAATTGATTCGAATGTTCGATTTGCGTTATAATAATCGTAGTTACGCACAAAATGTTTCATGGGTAAAATTATATCAAAAAAGATGTCAAAAATCGAAGACAAATACTACTATAGATAAAATTTAATTCACTATAACTGATTGTTGAAATGTTCTATATAGATATATTGTATTATGTCTAGACGTATGTTATCTTACCCTTAACCGATGGAATAGTTGAATCATAGTTAATAACAAATTTATACAGAACCAAGCATATATAGATATGAAAATTTTACAGTGTTACGCATATGTATATCGAACGTAATAGATTGCTTTCTACATTGAACTAAGAAATTCTGTAGCGATGATCATGTATTTTTTACCGTTGTTTGAATATTTCTAAGAATCTGTTGAACATTGTTTATATTTTAATCGCTAAGGGCGAGATGGCATGTGTTTAGGACACATATTACTAAGATAGTTACTTTTTATTATATTCGTTGATCTTATGATGTAGTATTTTCATCACTTTCTGAATGTTACAAGATATGTAACTTTGATGTGCCTTTAGGACTAATTTCTCTTTGTTACAAATCTAATAATATAATTATGTTAGAAGTAATCTATGATATTTATAAATTATGATAGAAATAATATATCTGTAACTTATGCTACAGTGTTTTTTTTTCTTTTTTTTTCTAATTGTACAGTCATGCTTTTTCTACTGATTTATTATTTGAAGGGAAAATAGAGACGAACTCAGTTACCGATATTGTTCCGTCTGTTTTGTTTATCAGCTTGTATTTATTTAATATCCTAAATAGAATTACTTTACTCGGGGATTGAAGTGGTTTGCGCGCAACTTTTAAATGCATAACAATTTTATTATATAGATACAATCAATTTATAACCCGTTTTTAATTTATATAATATGAAGTAATAAAAAGCTATATACTTATTGAATATAGCTACTAAACCGAGTTTCTAAAAGTATAGAATATCTTAATCTGATACTTAATATTTTTAAATTAACCCCTTTAATTAATAAAGAAATTACATTGTTATTCGAAAGCAATCCTAGTTTTTGTTTGTATATACATTTTTATATTTATTAAAAAATATTTTTAACTATTTTTTTTTTGTGGTATTTTAAATATTAAACAAGGTTTATCTTTTTATCAAATAAATTTAATGAGTTTAAAGTTATGCAATCTCAAATTCTTCGTTCAACCTTGATAAGTTTCTGAAAAATAAAGAACGTTATTATGTACAAAGAGTTTTAAGATTTCACTAAAAGTACCCTGTGTGTTCAGACATACCTAGTTTCTATAGCTTCGTTTAAATGGTATTTATGCATTAACGAAATGACAAGCCTTAAAGTTGACCAAATAATATTCGACATCGCTTTTGGCGAGAAATTTTCACCTTCCACTCCGCGACCAGCAGCTTGTTGATTTAAAGCTATTAAAAGATGTTCACCCGCTTCTCTGTGGAGAAATAAATGGAAGTATATTAAATGTTTTATTACGTGAAAATATTTTACTTACCTATGTGCACCAAGATTAATACAAGAAATTCCAAGATTATAACGAGCTCTAATGAATCCAGGTGATAATTTTAAGGCATGATGGTATGCGTTTATAGCTTCTTCCGATTTTTGACCATTTGCGAGAGTCGCGCCTAATCTATTCCACAATCTGGAATCCTTCCAGAAATATTATTTTTAATAATATTATTAATGCTTGAATACACGCAATGGACAAAGGTTTATTTCATACATACATTAGGGCGTACTTGTAACGCTGCCTGGAAACAATCGCAAGCCTTATCGTACTCGCTAGATAAATTGAAAAGTACTCCTAGCCCGCACTGCACATCCGCATCTATTTCGTTTAACGGATTTATACGCGCAGCTTGAATATAAAGATTTTTTACTTCTTCATGCACATCTCTGAAAAAATCAAACAATGTTATCAAGCATAATTCTTTAGGTATATCGTTTATAAACGGTGAGTCACTTACTCAAATAAAATAGATGATACACTGAATTTTGTATGTTGTTCAGTGTTACTTTTTTTCACCGAGAGGTGTTTATATTTTTCATTCCTCAATAACCATTCTTTAAGAATTATACATGCTTGATTTTGGTAAGATTCGTTTGTATACGAAACTGCAAGCGCCATAAGGGCGGTACCATTTGCAGGATCCAGGTCTAAACATCGTTTCAAAGCATAAATAGCTAACGGATCCTGTTCGTTTTCGGCTTGGGTTTTACCAAGTAGTAACCAAGCTTCTGGATTCGTTTCGTTTTGCTGTACCGCTGCCTCGAAACAAAGTATTGCACTTGGTAAATCTCCAGCTTCTAATCTTTTCTTGCCTTCTTCTAATGCATTCGGTAAATCCTTCATTGGATTTTCTTCGTGAAATTCATAATCTTTAAACGGGTCGTAAAAGGAGTCGTATTCTGAAAGCCATGGATGTTTAGACGACACCTTTTCGGAAGGTGATATTTTCTCCAATTCATTTTGAAGTTTTAAAAACGTGGATTCGTACGTGTCTATTTCTAAAATAAAAATTATTCATTTTCAAAGGCGTTTCAAGGAAAACCTAATTAAACAACACTAACCTGAAGAAGCACTTTCTTTTTGAAATTCATCTATCCAATTCTCGGCAACAGCTGGCTCTTTTTCAACTTTGTTTAAGATCTTATCTTCCTGAGTATTACTATCAGAAACTTTATCTTCAGACTTTTCATCTTTTTCAAATTGTTCTGTCCACTCTTCGCTTACAACCTGAAATTCTGGCAGTGATTCTTGTTCATTTTCAGCCGAAGTTTCTCCTTCTTGTTTCATGAATTTCATAAATTTTGAGTACGCAAAGTTAGGATTATCAGTATTTTCTATCGGTTGCGTCGCATCGTCTATATTCATATCACTCTGTATGGCATCTATACTGTGTTCTATATATTCCTCTGCCCATTTAGGTCCTAATCCTAACTCGTGTTTCTGATGGATCAAAGTATTTGGATTTTGTTCTGCTTCCGGAACCCAAATGTCATCGCCGTGATGTTCCTACAACAACACAAATTACAACAAATTTATTTATAAGATAGTATCGCAAATATATATTGCAACAACGAAGTAAGAATAATTACATTGAAGTGACGTCCTGATTCAAGATATTGATTCGCCCATGCTGTGTCTAAAGTGGTTAATTCTTGAGCTACTCCTGGTGCTGCTATAGGTGGATGAATGTTTTGATCAATTTCGCGCATTTCTTGTAACAAATTATCCATTCTAAACGTTTGAGGACACGATTGATGTTCTCCTAAGAACTGTTTAACTAACTGATCTGAATCTGAGGCTTGGAAAGGTTCCACAGGTTCGAAAGGATGATGTATTCCCTCTTCTTTGAATCCATGATCATTTACAAAATGCGAAGTAAGACGAATCAAGGAGCTAGGTCCCCCGCAATCACCCTCGACTAATTCACGAAATGCCATTTTTCTTTTATATTATTAATATTCACCTGTAGTAATCCAACAGATTATGTTAATTTTGAAAGATTCTAGTTAAAATGTCTGTTGACACATGTTAAAATTAATATATAAAAAAAAAATGATTGAAAAAATCACACAGTAATCAAATACATTAGTATTAATTTATTTTTAAAGGAACTGAATGTTGAAACATATTTATAATATAGAATGTTTATTGCGAAAAGTTTTTTCATATATAGCACTAAAAACTCAATGTTAAGTATTAATAAAACAAAGTGATTGTTAATTATATGTTCGCAAAAAAGATTAAAGTATACAAACCTGTTTCGTGTTTAATATTGCTGTGTACTTTCGTAATATCGTTGATGTTACACTGTGTTACACTAAAATGTGATTTTATATCATGCACACTGTCTGAGAGTGATCATTTCTTTGCTACCAAACAATATCAGTAACTTGCATCAAATAAGTTTCGTCATTCGATGGTGGGGCGTACAAAATTACCATAAAAAATGTATAAGTTAATGTTAGAATAAGATGCATATTACAAAGACATTCTTTATACACAGTTGGTCAGTGAACGTCAAATCATCGACAAGTTGCTGAACTATCTAAAGCTATGAACATCTTTTTTGTAACAGCTATACATACATTATTTTTTTTACCAAAAATGTATACCTTCGAACGAGGACCAGTACTTGTTCTTCTATTATTAAACAGTATCTTCTTAATTATTGAATTGTTATATAACGTAATGAAGTTACTGCAAAAAACGATATCTGCATTTTATCCTTTGCATACATTTGAGGATGCAAAGACATTAGCAGTATAACGAAGTACTTTTGAATCGTATTCTATGTAGGAAAATATATCGAAAAAGACACATCATTGAAATAGATACGAAAGAACTATCATATTATTCCTGGAAACTTCGTTCAATGTATTTAAAATCAAATATATTTAAAACTACCTATAGAAAATGTTTAGAGGATGAAATTGGACAAAATTTGCACGAAGAAACGCTTTGGAATACAGCTGTATCGTAACGCCACCATACGAGTGTTACAAAGATTCGAACAGATGCAACTTCCAGAAGATGGGGGCATAGCCTTTATTTGGTTTGATTAGGTGCATTGTTGAGAAAGTAAACGCGTTTTATAGGTTGTATTCTACTGATAAATTAATAAATTGATACATTTTACATATTAATGCAAGTCAAATCGTAATAATTAAAAAGCTAGTCATGAATGATTTTGCGAAATCTCAGCTTATGAAGTATGGCTGGACAGAAGGTATGGTTTTAATCGGTGTAAATTACAAATTTCCAATGTATCTTTATTCTGTATTCAATATAATATGTTGAAATAAACCAGAATAATTTAAAATTACGCGCATCAACATTGAAATAAACTTCATCTTGCTCTTTATATTTAATACAGGCAAAGGTTTGGGTAAACATGAAAATGGTATTACAGAAGCGTTAAAACCAAAATTAAAACTTGATACAGCAGGTGTAGGACATAAAGAGAAAGACTGGACTAATTGGTGGGAAAGTACTTTCGATAAAGCAGCTAATAGCATCAAAGTTAATGCGCAATCTGATAATGTTTCCATATCTCTTTCAAACGATAACACAATAAACAATCTTTCAAAGAGTTCGAATGGAAAACAAAGTCAAAATCCTGGAAATTATAACAATTTTCTCAAGACCTCGACGCTACTGAATGGCAGTCTAATAACAGAGAATAATTCTAACGTGCCTAAAGAAACAGATTTTACTCAGGTGTCGTTAACCGACGAGGAACTATTCAAAATATGCGGTGGCAGAACTGCCCACAAAGGGGCCAGGCACGGGTTGACATTAAATGGCAAACTGAATAGAATCGCACAGCAAGAAAAAGATTTATTAAGCAGAAATGTAAATAAAAATACATTTGAAAAATTAGAAAACAACAATAATACATTTCAAGATGAATACGAAATAGATAATAATAACGAAATAACGTTGCCGATGCATCCTTTCTCCGAAGAATTAATAGTTCCCAGGATATCTAAAACCACCAAGAGGAAGAACAGGAAGCGTATAAATGATTTAACTCATCAATTAAATATTCTGTGTAATGTAAACGACGATAACGATGAAAGAGCTGTACATAGTATAAGCAATGGAACATCTAAAAAGGAATCAAAAGTAGAGGAGAAAGAAAAAAGTAAAAAATGTAAAAGAAAGAAGGAAAGAAAGGGTTCAATATCTGACGATGTTGAGAGCATAAAAATAGAAGATACAGATAATGTAATTGATGACATACCGTCTGCTGTTAATAAAAAATTAAAGAAGAAAATGAAACGAAAGATTCAAGAACAACCAGATGAATGTCCTAGGAATAATTTTAACGATGAGCTTAAGCATAGGAAAAAGAAAAAGAAATCAAAGAAGAAGAGACTAGATTATCAAGATGAGTGCATCATTGATTCACAGGAAGATGAAGAATTTGATGGTTCTACGATAAAAAAATTGAAGTCACAGAAATTTGATTCTATTTCACAGCCTTTGTCTAAGGCAAAATTTTTTCACGATGAAACATCTATGCAGTCAAATCAAACGAGCGATTCGGGTATGGGTGTAGGTGAATCTACCTCAAACTTGACAGACGAATATTTTAAAAACAAGGCAGATGAAATAAATGTTAAAATATTGAAAAAGAAGAGATACAAATTAAAAAAAAAACGAAAACGTCAATTAATTAAAATAACAGAAAGCTTAAAAGCTGTTCATATTGACAATGCAGAATCTACAAAAGAAAAAAATATTAAAAAGGAAGTGGAAGCAATAGTAGAGAACATAATGTCGCCCAATATTGGGATTGATCAGACTCAATTTTTGAAAAAAGAAAAGAAAAAGCTCAACAAATAAAAGATGCTGAAAAAACGAATTTTGTTGTAAAGCGCTTGCAAGGTTTCATGTAATTAAAGAATTATTTGTATAAAAGTATGTAATAATTTTTACAATAATTGTGTATATAAATTTGTATACATATAAGAATCAATTTATCATGCGTATAAAACGTTTTTTATGTATTTATTTTCTAAATATACAATTAATATTTTTGTAGGCGTGATGTTATTAATTAAAACGTTTACTGGAAGCTATTATAATTTTTGTAATTAATTTTCCTTATTTTTAAGCAAAATTTAAACAGCAAACAAATGTGTAATATCAAACTCTTGGTATAATTTGAAAAATACATATTAAACTCCACATATTTCAATATATTCTCAACAGCACTTTTTTTTTCCTTTTTTATACAATTTATTAGCGGACATAAATCTTCAACAATTTGATAGATGCACGTAACAAATCAGTTGTACACATACGATCATATAAATATGATATTTACCTTGAAACTTTTTTGTGTCTATTACTGTTGTATATACTTATGTTTAGTTCGTCTAAAAGGAAACAAGCATAATAATATCTTTAAGAATCGTCAATCTCTCCTTAAAAAATACTTTTTCTTTTTTTGTAAGAACAACTTAGTTCATACAAAAATCAATCGACAATCTATACAGTAGTATATACAACGAATGTATAATTAATTACTATTTAGCACCAAATTTCGTAGTAGCATGCAAGTACAATTTTTTTTTTCCAATAATATATATTTATATAAAATAAAACAAATTTTCTAAGGCCACTAGAATACTCCGCAGAGTCAATGGTAATCCTAGTTTCGCTGTTATTAGTGAACAAATTTCACTCGACAAGCGTAACGAATTAGATTATGATTCGTATTGTTTAATTGAGCTAATAATTGATTCAAACATTGACTCACTAAGTATGTATAGTTCGTTATAGGATTATCGAGAAATGTAACCCTTTCTTACGTTTTGTGATGGTTCAAATATCGTATAAATATCATACAATCAAGCCCAAGTACTAGAATTATGATAACCATCATCATTAATATCGCTAGCCTTAATTAATACGTTGTAACGAACTTTTAAATTATACTAACTGCTGAATACATATCATGATACCTAAATAAATAATTGTTAATACTTAGATATCACAATACAATTATAACAGTATATTTGCTTAAATTCTTGTATGCTATATATTTGATACGCATCATTACCGCATTATACATATTTAAAACATACTGAATTTCAGAATTATTCAGTAATGTTCTTGAAAAAATTACATCATTCCTAATGTACAATACCTTGAACAAAATAAACTTTTATTCAACGCAATTAGCTATTAAACATTACCGATAGTAAGTGTAAATAGCAAAATATATGTATATATATACATATATATCCATATACGTCTTCTTATAACAATTCTTTCAGAATTGTGTAAAAGTTAAATATTTATATTGGAGAGACTTTTTTCTTATGTATAGACAATAAGTGTAATATACTACACTTATAACGTATTTCGTGTGTCTTCTGCTATGACATTTTATTTACTAAATGATAATGATCGTTTGAAATTCTGAATTATACACGATGAGATTTTTCGTGAATATGAATTTGATATTCTACTTATAACGAATATTAGAATTATCCCATTTATAATAATGGAATGTTAAAACATGTTAGTCTGACTATTATAGATCTTGTATTTTTTATATAAATGGTAAAAACAATTCGAAATAAAATGCAAGTAAGCAATTACGGACATATTTACAGAATATTAAGATAGAATATAAAACTGATCTTACTGCATTTTAATTGTATCTATTATTAATAAAATCTCGGAGACAATCGAGCAAAACACTCATTGTAAATGCATGTACCAATGCCACAATATTTCAATTCCCGAAACGTAAACATATGTATGTAATTAATGGGATACTCCAATTTGCAAAAGAAACAATAGTTACAGAGAAATCTCATATTTCCGAGTTACAATAGAAATTTGATATGTTGAATTATCGTGATTATTTGATACTACTTTTAAAGATCTCCATTTAATAGTAAGGTTTTAATAATAATATTAAAATTGATAATCAGCAGCTGATCAAATTTGAAACATTTAACGTAAGAAATAAATTATTCAATTCAAATTTTAGTTACTACAAACAGGTATCGGATAAATATCTGATGAACGAAGAAATTAATTTGCATAGGAAATCTAATTGACACTGTACCCTTAAACCCTATTGCTGTTCTAATCGGAAAACAGTCTATAAAATTTCATTGTATTATCAACTACAAAATATCTCTCGTCATAAAAACAAAGAGAATGTAAAAGTTCATTCAATATAATATATAAGGAAATGATCTGATCACAAATAAATTAAATCAATATCAGGTATGATGCTTAAAGATTCTTTACAGTTAAACACATCTGTTAAGATTTCTTCTTTTTACGACGTAATATCCAACGTTTCTACTACTTCGACTTAAAGTAACCGATTGTTTATCAGTATGAGAATGATTGCTACAAGAGAGACTTGTATTATTCAGTTTGTTCCATATTACATACATGTTAGAGGCGTTAACTTTATGCGCTGTAATAGCATTTTTCAATATATGAGGGTCCAATTTGCGTGGTATATAACTGAAACCAGGATGATTTACGGGTCGTACTTTTGCGCGTTTCGCGCAAAGACCAGTGATATAAACGTCTTCTAAGTGAAGCAGCGGCGTTGTCAATGCTGCCTGATACAATTTAAATGCTACATCTAAACTCATTACATACCCAGTACCTGACAAATAATTAGGATATATTTTCTCTGCGTACATATATTTTGGCGTATACCTAATTAAACATAATCAATTAGACTGCCGTACCCAGTTACCTTATTAAATATAAACTTTATAGTATAAATACCGCTTACCACTTATTCTTTGGATCTAGAATGGGTTTAGCATTACAGATGAGAGATCCTAATAATGTATCGGTAGTTTGTGATCTTGATTCTAATGTCTTTATTAAAGTAGGAATATTTACAAACATATCATCGTCTGTTTTCATGAGATATTTAGCTTGGCCACAGTTTGATGTTACCCATTTCAGCATCATAACAGACTTCAATGTTAAATTATTGTACGTGTCGTAAAAGTTTTCTTGTATGATATCATTGTATTGATGACTTTCTTCGACTATTACACTCTGCAACGAAAATTTCCGTTAGTTCTGTTGCTGTAGTTTTTATTTAAGAAAATTATAATTACACAGGGGAACATACATCGACAGTATCGTTATCACTTTGTCCAAGAAGAAATGCTATCTTTACGGTTGAATTGTATGTATTATCTAAATTACTTTTATTAGCCCAGGTATTTCTTATGGCTGTTCTAGCTTTGAAATTTGTAACAGCTGAACAAACAACTATAAGAAGGTATGGTGGCGGAGAACATATACCGGTAGGACTTAAAACTGATGTTGTATTTTCTGGATGGATGTACACACAAAGATCTCTTGAAGTATTATACGCCCATCCTGGTAATTGAGCTGTAAATGAATTATTTGGAAATACATTATTCTATCGCTAAAGAAAAATGCATTCATAAAATTCTTTCACCTACATTCTGATCTCAGTGCTAATAAAAATGGATATTCATTTTATTGTAATATCATATAAGCATGCTACTATAAGTTGAGGAAAGGAATATTATTTAATTTTAACCCTTTCGCTACGGGCGGTTACTCCGGCGTGACATTCCCGCTGAAATGCCGCGCCAACAATGTGCACGGCGGCGTTTACGCTTCACTGCAACTCGAGTAGCTCTGACAGTATTTTTTGGAAAAAAAAGATGCAAAACAAGATACTCAATGTTTAATAACTTCAATTGCTCGTTGTACGTACCATACGCGACATCTTATGCAGAGCGACTATAGTCTATAGTAGTAACGAAAGGGTTAAGACTATTTTTGTCTATTGTTTCAACTTATTTACTGTACTCTAGCTTTAAGCATGAATACTTATGAATTAGATGAAATTATTTATAATTATAATATTAATTTCATTTTTTAGCTTATAGAAAATATTTTCCTATATCAACTATTTGCATTTATTAAGCTAACAAAACCTAAAGAATTCAATTTTCAACTGACCGACAAAATTATACAAGAAAAATGAAAAGCAAGAATGGTTAGTTAATACTCCAAGAGTTCAAGCACTGTTAGTGAATGCATACCTACTGAAACTACCAAGTGTAGATCACCAACAGGCTCGGCAGGAGGTAGAGTCTTACCTAAGCCTAAAAATGGGCCTTGGGCAGAATGGTATGCTGGTACATACAATAAACCTAATGTAGCTAAAATAACAAATCCTACTGCTAATCTTCGAACGAATGATATTCTCCCTTTAACTGTTCCATTATTATTTATATTGGTAGCTGATGGCAATTCCAGTGGCAATAGTCGCAATCTATCCATCTAAGAATAAACAATCATTATATTTGTATCATAAAACAGTACGGAATGAAATATATACTATATATTACGATCAAACTTTACAAACTTATACGTAGGAATCTTTCACCATACAGATATAATTTTCTCTAATTATTTTGATAAATCCAAATATGGATAACATTCATGATCATAAATGTGTTAACTGAGAAATGGAATTGCAGTTTAATTCAATTACAGATGCAACAATAACTCATTACAATAGAAAAAACTTTATAGAAGGCATTATGTTAAAACGTTTTATTTTCATGAACGTTTCAAAGATTATTTACCTTTTATCAGTCGCATAATATAAAACAGCAATGTTTTGATACAAAAATGTTGAAAACAATCGCGAAGTTATGTAAATATATACATCGCAAACAAGCTTACCTTTGAGATGCGATGATTGCATTACGTTGCATGTGACGGTTCTCCATTTACCTTTATCGTTAAATTTATATAATATCAGGAAAGTTTATCTTAATCATCAATTAACCAGACAATTCCGGATAAAACTAAACAAAAAATGTTACGTTTACAATTATACCAATAGTATGAACAGGTGCACCGAAGATGTTTGTAACGTACTTCCCTGTTCAAAACTGCAAGATTTTATGAGATTTTCATGTTTATGAGAGCATAATTATCAATATATGCATATCCATGGTGTATGGTATTAATTTTTTCCACCTATGCAATTTAATTAACTGCTAACCGACCACTGTTATCAGTTGCAAGGTATCAGTGTATCAGTCTTGTCGTCTCTGTTTTTTTTTACTTAAAGACTAGATTGTTTTTAGTCTCTCACGATAGATGTCGCAATGATTGATCTAGAGAAATTTTGAAAGATCATGGTACCATCTGGTGTGGATTATTTGAGATGTTTATTGAATGATAACACAGTATTCTCACAAACTATCACACAGAAAGACTGTGTCCAATTGTGCTTTTAGTTCATTGTACTTTATTACTGTATTTATGTTTATAAAGCCATATTTTTTTTGTTAAACAATCGTGTACCATTAATATTAGTTTTTATACAACATTAGTTACCAGTAGCGAAAGAATCAATTATTGTTACTGTTTACTGAAGATAAAAAGAAAAGACTTCAAAGTTTATACAATGCTTTAACAATTGTAAAATGGATTATCTACTTTATTGTCAATTCAGTTATAATTAACCTAAATTCTTTCGCTAAAGCAATGTTTAAGAATTAGTTGTATTCTTGGTGCATTAAACATTACCATTATTTGAAGCTTTAACCCTTATAGATACAAATGATTATTTATTGTTAATTGAGTTTTAAGTAAAATTAAAACTCATTTTGTCGATTGCTTACTAGTCATGATTAAGGCAATTTTGGTGTTCAATAATCATGGAAAGCCAAGACTTTCCAAATTCTACCAATATTTTGTAAGTATAATAATAAATATAATTCATTATCATCACATTGTATAAACACTGTTTCTTTTTCTTTAGAATGAAGATATGCAACAACAGATAATAAAAGAAACCTTTCAACTAGTTTCGAAGAGAGATGATAATGTTTGTAATTTTTTGGAAGGTGGAAGCTTGATCGGTGGCTCTGATTATAAGTTAATTTATCGACATTATGCAACTTTATATTTTGTATTCTGTGTTGATAGCTCAGAATCAGAATTAGGAATATTAGATCTAATCCAAGTTTTCGTTGAAACATTAGACAAATGTTTTGAAAATGTATGCGAGCTTGATTTAATCTTCCATGTAGATAAAGTTCATTATATACTTAATGAATTGGTGATGGGTGGAATGGTCCTTGAAACTAACATGACAGAAATACTCACGCGAATCGAAGATCAAAATAAATTGGAAAAACAAGAGGTAAGTAGTATTTCATAAATAACAATCAAGACTAAAAACATATATTGTATGTCTAAGCTTTAGTTGTATAATTTATGGATATTAAAGATAACAAATTTTTTTTTTATGGTATAACAATGCACTGTGATCAAGTTTAATTTACTAAATCACAGTTGTGACAACTAATTTATGCAAACATCCCTTAACTTTTTGGGCCCAATTTCATTTGACTTTTGTTTGAGTTATATAGAGTTTGGTAAAACAGAGTTCTGTATGAAATGGTATTTGAAGTTTTCATTAAAAATTAATTTTCTGGGCTTGAAGAAGTTAATAATGCCTAAAGCAAGTTTAATTCGTTAGCTATGCATGCTTTGGAATGTTTTGTAGAGCAATTTCATATGGTGGTAGGACTGATTGACCTAACATGAATTTTAGGGAACTTACAAATCAGGACGATCTTGCTCACCTCGTCCGTTTGTCCTTCTGGGGCCCCCTCCCTAAGTAAATCGGCAGTAAAAAAAAAAATCAGATCATTATCATTCCTTTATACGATTTATCTGTGATTTCTTTTTTTTTTTTTCTTTTTCACCAAGAATCTCGAAACATGAATCTTTCTTAGCTTTACAAAATAAATACTCATAACACGCATGATGGTGCTATTGTTTATAAATGTTTGCTCGGTAACAGTGCCTTAATGCAAATGTATACGTCGCCATGCTCTAAGAATAAACTATGTATTGCGTAGCTACTTATTTGTCTTTACTTCTATTTAAGGAATTTAAGTTGACAAAATCCTTGAAAATTTCATCCATTTTCCATTTTTTTTTCCATCCGTATGGTATGTGCAGGCAGGAATCACAGCAGCGCCGGCGCGTGCTGTTTCTGCTGTCAAGAATATGAATATACCACAGCAGATAAAGGACATGAAGTTGCCTGATCTGCCACAGGCCATAAAAGATCTCAAATTCTGACCAGCCGTTACATCGTTGGCTCCAAGCTGACTGATTTCGTCTACAATTCCAAACACAACTGACACCGTAAGGGTTTTTTTCCCCCCTCTACGAACAAATGAGAGTGCACCAATACTGTCCACAAACTCTTCATATATTTCGTCTCGGCGGTACCAGAATTAAAAACGAAGATTATTTAACGAAATGAAGAGGACTTTTATTCTGGAGAATTAAAAAAATATCTTTGATTTTAAACACAAGGATGTGAAATTTTTAAACTATATCAACTCATTATAATAAAGAAAAAAGTAAAACAGCTTTATGGTTTTAAAAATACTGATATTTTATAAAGAATACAATATCATTCCTCTGATATGGAAAAAAAAAATATACATATTTCAATTATAGCATAACTAAAATTGCATTTCCATTGCTATGACTAAAGCAGTATATTTAATGTTATCTCATTTGTGAATATTTCCACCCAGTTATTAAAGTTATTGAATTGAATAATGTTATATTGTATCAAAAAAATATGTATTAAGTAATAAATATTATGGTAACATACGATAGTTTTTATTTTTAAAGAGCTATCAGACAGCTTTAGGTACATTTCAAACATTTATGTTTTATTGCTCCAAACAAAATTTTGTATATATTCATAAAATTAAACAAAACTTTTATCAAAAAGATACTTAGAACGACTGATTTATAAAATCAAAGTTACTTTTTAAAGGTAGAAATTTCATTTCTAAGGGTAGTCCATATGTATCCAGTGCCTCTTTCTGTGAGCGATGGTGGATATGGTGTATTTTTTAGTTGATAATAATCCGACGGAGCATGCATTACAAATTCCATGCATTCCAATTTACGTGGAAGATCTTCCTCCGGGCCTATAATATATGTCTCAGGACTAAATCCTTCGTCAGGTGGTGGGCTAAATACAAAGCACATATAAAACAAACCGATTCATAAACACATTAATACATGGTCTGATTATTACCTTGCTGTGGTAGGAAGAAGCCAAGTAACGGCAGCACTTTTTTCACAGTACTGATCTGTGAGTAAACCACGAATTTGTGCATAATAAATTCCACCGTCAACGTCTTGCATAGAAACTATATCGCCCACTTGAAAATAAGTGCCTTTATAAAATACATAATTACTTGTAACTGGAGTTGCTGTAGCCGTTGGTGCTTTCACTGGCTAAAAATAAAAAAATGAAGAAAAGTAATGT
The DNA here is from genome assembly GCA_943735885.1 of Stelis phaeoptera. Lineage (NCBI taxonomy): Eukaryota > Metazoa > Arthropoda > Insecta > Hymenoptera > Megachilidae > Stelis > Stelis phaeoptera. Next base: position 9,867,883 of record OX030941.1, on the reverse strand, counting down.
ATGGTATCACCTTTTTAATTACTAAAGTTAAACTTACAGTTTTCTTGAATAAATTTCTTCGTCCTTTCCCTTTGGGTACAATTTTATGGGATACCGTTTTTGTTGCATTGCAATATCTTGTTATTCTTGTACTTCTCCTTGTAGGCTTCAACGATCCCGCTTTATCTTCTTCCTCATTTTTTGGATTCGAACTCACTTCCGAGTTTCTTTCCTCTTCAAGACAGGAATTACAAAGGTTACCGGCTTCGGTCGAGTGCCATAGCGGGGTCTCTCGAGTCCCACACTTGACACATTCAGGTTTGTTGCCGAGAGGCATGGAATTCTTCTTTAATTCGATCTCATTAATTATTTACCCATCAATAGTCAACCGATAAGAAAATGTTTCTTTCCTTCAATCTGCACCTCGATCTTTTTGTTGATTGGATTCCATTGAATATCATTTTGACTGTACACAATCCAGAGATTTTCGTGTGCATAAATATAATTATGGAGAAAAACTATCGAAACATTTATGCTAATTATTTACATTTTTCACAGAACAAGCGTATATATAATACACAAAATTGTATACAGTAATTGTAATGATGAAAATACTACAGTGTGGGAATTTTATTAGGTCTAAGAAAATGGTGATCAGTGTGTTCGTACTACAAAGTCCCTAGCATTTGAACCGAGTTTCATGTAATTTGTTAGACACCTCAAAAGTCAAAAGTATAAATTTTATTTCTATCGGTATGACATTTCCTTCTGAAAACACAAATAAACAACATGTAATATGCAAAAACAATTTTTATTAAAATCTGATTGGTCTTTCACAAGTGTCAAGTAGAGTATATTATATTCATTGGTATTAAATTTTAATTTTCATATATAAATGTACATTTTTATATTGCCATTCATTTACTGTATAAACAGGATAAAAGTGTGATAATACATAATGTATTAAAATTTGTTTTAAAATTTGAAAAACATTTGTTTACATACTACTACGAAATGATGATTCACTGGAAGTATGTAAATAAAGCCTTTTTCATTTTCTTCCTCCTACTGACTCGTTTCTAATCTCTTTATTTCTTTCGAAATTTCAGCTTTTCTTGCTAATTTGTCAAGTATGTCTTTTTCTGGATTTTTCAACAATCCAGATTTTACTTTCTCCTCCAAAGTTTCAATTTCTCTAATCTTTTTTCTTAGATTTTTTAATCTTTTCTGCGGATCCGATACGGACGCTTCAGACTGGTTTTGAACATTTGGTTTTAATGGCAGAGTTTGACTGTTTGGTACTGATTTTGCACCGATCTGTGACTTATTATTTTGTGCTAATGATTCTTTCTTTTGTTCCGGTTCTGAGATAGTGGTTTTAGCCAATTCTTCCGTTACTTGTTCGGTTGTTTTCTGTTTATTCTTTTTCTTTTTTTTCTTCACTTCTGTTTTAACTTGCACACCAGGAACCGGTTTAGTTTTCGCAGCTAGCAATGCTTCCTGTTTAGCCTTGTGCTCTGCTATAAATTGTGGACTTGCGCCTATTGGATACATAGATTTATTTTTTATCTGTTTACCTTTACTTTCATATCTGAAAGAAGATTCATAACATTAGATATCACAAAACCAAGATTAACAGGCTTATTCTATAAATTGATTATGTACAATGGAACTTCTTCTTGAGGTATATAACCATCTTTAACACGGCGTGGCTTACGCCATGTGCCATCTGGACGTTGACTGGCAGGGATGAATGTTCCACCTGGAAATATTTTTTAAGTATAAAAAAATGAATTTCATGAATTAACATGAACATATTATTTAAGTACCTTAAATTGTGTAACTTCATTGAATTACATTAAACCTACAGTTCAATTTTCACTAAAAGAATTTAGTACATAATTATGTTTGCAAGTGAATTAAATATTGGAATGGAGCCTATATTTTGTATAATATTAGTTGTTTACATCTTAAAGGTTATAAATAATGTAACGATCAGAATAAATGAAATATTGTAACAGAAACAAGTTTGTTACCTTGTTCATCTTTAATATAAGCCGACGCCATCGTTATGTAGTACGATTGTTCGCCGTGAATATTTTTCTATTATATTTCTTGATAATTCTTACTACCCGTGTGCCATTTTGCGATCGTGGAGACCTCAACTTTCTTTAAGCTGCATCGTCCTCTTCAAATTAGCAGCAATACATATTCCATTCCTTATGATTATAAGATGTCGCCACAATATTCTTATCACCGCGATGGTTTTAATCAAAAGCCAAGTAAAAATTAAACACTATGTATGCAGTCTTATACATAATAAGATATTAGGAAATACTAATTAAAAGACTGCATTCCAAAATAATATAAAATTTCGTCTGCTATTTCGGTCATTAAAGAGGCAATGAAGATTATAAGGTGACTAATTGTAGATTCAATTGCAAGGAAAATATAATATATGTAACATTATTGTATGTAAATTATTATTATTTACAATTAGTAAATCTTAGTTGGTTTGCAAGAGGTTCTTATCAATCGCAGGACCATCTATTGCCGTCGACTTGAACTACAGACTTATCACTATCCGTTGGTAGACAACGAATTGTAATGTTGATAAGAGATAACATTGTGATAAGTGAAAATGATCATTTATATAGTATAATTATTTATTAAATGTTTATCTGGTATGCATGTAAGAGTAATTATTGAAAATTTAGTAGATAAATTTTGTTCGGTATCGATCAGCGATAAAACAATTAGGTCCTCTATTGGGGCATTAGAATTTCCTTGATAAAATACTGTCCTATTCTAAATCTAATTGTTATGAAACAACAAACATTTAATATAAGTATATATAGGGGCACCGACGAATATCTCATCGGGTAATCCCGAGGCAGAAAAGAGTAACCACCTTGGTTCGTGTTTTGGATCGTTCTATTATTACTTATTTCGTTAAAAATTCTTAATTTTACGATCATTTACGGTCATTTCTTTTTTTTTTGCACCTGCATATCTTGTGAATTTTTTTTTTTTTTAATTACCATACTTCATAAGGATAATTATTATATTTTTATATTTATGTTATTTTTATGATCTTTTGTTTGATTTCAAAGTTAATTTCCTAATTAAAATTATATTAGTGATAAGGGTGTCATCGACGGGTGTCGTATGAATTGTATCCCGGATTTCCCGTCGGCAGCGCTTACACGATCGCTCGGAGATTCAAATAGAAAGGCGGGAACGCGTCAAACATTAACAGGATAATTAGCGAATAATTTACCTTGTTTCGTAATTTATTATTAAACAATGCAAATCAAATGAATCATATTCGTTTCTTGAATACTGAAATTCAATTTCGTGATCAAACATTTGTCAAATGGAAAGAAAAATCAACAATCCCCAAGGATTTGCTTGAAACAATTTAACTCGTCAGTCGAGTAACAATTTTCTTGCAAATCTCTGCTATTAAATCATTGTTATTAAACATTTCAACAGAAACAAGGTTTCTGATGGAAAGTAAACGAAAGAACTCGTAACAAATCTCGTCATGTTTATGTACCCCAATTTCATTGGCAACCGGGTGACAAGGAAATGTCGTCAAATTATTTTTTAATTTAATGTTACATAACTGTTTGCCGCTGTTGTTGCAACGGAAACGATTCGATCATCGAAAATTTGTTCATTTACAATAACTCCAAGAGTTTTGTCGTTCACAGAACGAACGCAGATGACTCGAAAACATGGCAACATAATGCACAATAGGCGACGAGGGGGATACGCGTCCACGGTACCGGAAGCGAAGCACACACAATCAGGATCGGAAGCAATTCCGGTGACCGAACGCTACGTTGGCATTGGTGGCCGATCCGCTGAATAATAATTGACGCTCGATACATTTACATGGACACAATCGTAGAGTGTCAATTTATTTCCGGATGCAATGGAAACGCCAGTCGGTTGCTTTGCTTCGTGACATTAACGTTCGTTCAGTGTTTACCGTGGATCTATGTCTGTGAACTTGGTCGTGCTCGGTAAGTACCTCCGCAAAGGTACTACGAATTAACCCTTTGCACTCCGAGTATTTTTCGATAAGGATCGAATCTAGTCTACTTTTCCAGCAAACCTTCCGAAAATCAAACGCCCTGTTTTGGAACAAAAGAGTTGCAAATGCTTATGAGCCTATTTATTTTCATTCTTTTTCTCAGTTGTCTGCGTTCCAATAGAAATAAAACTTAAACGCCGTATTTCAAAATATTCCGGTAAATTAAATAATGTCCCCTCAGAAGGGACAGCGGAGTGCAAAGGGTTAAATATAATTATATATACGTCGTGTTTCAAAGTGTTTACAATTGAATATTTTCACAGTGACATTCTATCAACATGTAAATTACTATTTTGTCGGTGACAGACTATTTCTCATTTTCTATATTTATAGTTTTATAAAATTGCAAATGGTGTGTCGCGCGCGATCCAAAGGACATTCTTTTGCGCAAACACATGAATAATTTAGGAGAGCTCGGTGCTCTGCTGTTAATCTACATATTACGTGTTTAACACGGATCCGTGTCACCCTCAGTTATTAATATTAATAATATCAGTAGCAATGCTAATAATATTACTATTATCTATGCTATTATTAAACATTAACCCTTTGTCCTACGATTTTCCCGACAGGTGCGTCAGTCAGAGTTCAAAATATTTTTTACTTCAGCGTTCAAACAAATCAAGGAAATTTGAAATATTACATATACTTCGTACTTGACAAACATTAACCGTGTAAAGTGTCAATTGTGATCAAAGTTTGAACGACAGAAGTCACATCTGAACTGCAAGCTGCGTCACGAGTGTGACACGTAATTGTAAGCCAAGGGGTTAAACGTTAAATTTGCGCCAAAATACCTATCGAAACCGAAACACTTGAAAGAGGAAGAATCGTGACGGAAGACGCGAAAAAATGGCTATAGCGTCATGACGAAGCAAGCTGACAGAGACGTATGCACGGAATCCGTCGGGAAAGCGAGAATGTGCATTCCCAAGGAATTCCGTTTCGAAACAGTTCCAAGCTGGTCGGCCGTTTAGCAGCCAAAGCTTCGACACGACGGCGACGTGATTTAACAACGTGGTAGATACGAGCCATAGAGAGATTGATTCTCTCCGCGTGATTTATCGCGTAACCTCGTTTCTTGTTCAGCTTCCGCGTTTCCGATCAGAAATTCTTCCCCGGTGTCTTCTCTCGATCGGAAAACGTTGATCGCTTCGTAATCTCGCACGTGTACCGTTTACCACGCGAACTTCACTTTTCCATCGATTTTTATTTTGTTCTTCTCTTTTTTTATTTCCCCCCTCCGACAGAGAATGGGCTGTTCACCCAGTGTGCCGTCGTGCAAGAAGGGTGGCATTCGATTAATGGCTACGAAACTCGCTTTTACCAAGGGTCAGCTGTGCAATCTGAACGCGTACTTCCGCAACCTGGTCGACCAGACTCACAACGGTGAATGTTTAACGAGGATTCTCGATAAATGTTGCACGTCGACTCGCCCTATCGTGGACAGACCGTAAAACAACGAGAATATCGGATTCAGGAGTCGAACAGTATGGTGTTAGATATTTCTTTTCCAATCGGTTGGATCTGTTACAGATCCCTCGAATGTTTCTACGATTGAAGCCGTTGTGGAGAGATTGGTTCAACGTTTGATGTTGGTCGCTGGTAATCTGGACCGTAGGTTTTCGTCCATGTTCCTCGTTTCGTTGAACGAGCCTCGACGAATAAAGGTAAAGGATCGCGGAGACGGGAATCGTTGGAATTGTAACGATATCCTCGGATTTCAGTTTGTGTAATAATTCATTGTTTAGTACACGTTCAAAACCATGACTTATTATGAATGGGGAGTAGAATGGGACGAAAGAATTCAAAATATTTTTTTCAAGTCGTAATACCGCGGAAAGGGGGTAAAGAAAGAAATAAAATCGGTTTATATCTTCCGGTCGCGCATAGGTACCTACTTTCTTAGGTACAGCCTGGTTACGGAAGATATAAACCGATTTTACTTTTTTTCTTTACCCCTTCTTAGTCCCCCCAATTCGCAACTTTTCCGCGGTATTACGAATGTTTTCGGTCCATCCTAATAGGGAGATTTCCCTCTTTCTTCACGCCTTGTCTAATTATTATTTGTGTCTTTCGAGTAGTGAAAAATGCGCGGGTGGTCGGCTAAGTGTTAAGTATCGAACGAGGTTCAAAAGTCTTTTACTTTTCCTCTGTTTAGCAACTAAGGTTCGAATACCTGCTGCGAATAGATGAGTTGTCGAGTCCAAGCGCACGTTCCGAGCTAGAGGTCTCGAGGGTGAGCGTCGAGGAAGATGCTTCTTTGCCAGGCTTCGTTCGGTTGAAGTTGCTCGCCGTTGGAACAGACCAGTGGCAGGAGTACACGGATGCCTCGGGGAGATTGAGGAGGGATCTTGTAAAAGCCAAATTAGCAAATTTGTTGGCTACGGCTATTAAGCGAGGTATTTCGTATTCGCAGAATGCGTTCACTTTACCGAACAAGCTGTGGATTTGTTTCCGGAATGCTAACAAGCTTCGAGAACGTTTGAACATCGAAGGATAACGTTCGACTTGTTGTTTCAGATATTACAAACCCAACAGAGGAGCAGAATTGTGTTTCACCGGGCCAAGTGGTCGATGCCGAGGTCCTCGAGAAAATACTAAAGCAACCGGGCCACTGTAGGATATCTTACGGACCTGGTAATCTTTTGGAATTATCAGGATACAAAAATGACTATCCCTGTTATTACAGGGGCTCCGAAACAAACGTTCATATTTGCGGTCAACAAAAGCGACTCGCCTCAAAACTACACAATACATAAAGAAGAATGAAATTTTTCTCATCTTTTTACGATCCGGCCAGATGTTTCATTTCGTGCATTCATCTCGTCAACGTCGTACCGTCGTTCATGAATTTCTTATCCGTCTTTCGTTCATCCTCGTCTCGTCCTTCCACCTTTAACATTAAATAACCGATGCGTCAGGAGACTCGGGTAATTCGATATACCAGGTGTTCAATAAATCAGAACAAGATGCTCCAACGAAGTTACCTTCTAACGACTGTGCAGGGGATTTAAAATAACGAGCGCTACAAAATATGCCCAGTTTCCATGTAACTGTATTAAAGGAGCATCTTATAAATCAAGCCGCGTCTCGTCTAGCCCGTAACAACGGCCCCTCCGGCTAACGACGTGATTTTTAACCGTGTATAAAAACAAGATAACAGGCTGAATCGTGAAACTGTTGGTTGCTCGTAGCCGTCTTGGATGGACCGTTACCGGAACCGAGGAGTCATCGAGTCGCCATGATAGAGGACGCCGGAGGAATATTGTTAAGAATCGGTTTGGACGGACTTAAAGCTCGGGAGGTTGAAGTCAGACTTTTAATCGGTATCGGTGTGTCGTCGTGGCCCAGTCTGGTTGATTATCCTCGAAGAGTACCTCTTTATCATTGCGATGCTCTTCTTCATTACGCCGTGGCACAAAGTGTGAGTAAATCCCTAATCGAACGATTTAACTCTTTATACGTATTATAATATTACAGAATTCTAGTATTGCAGGCATAGTGGGGAAAAGTGTAGACGGTGTTTGTCTGTCTCCACCCCAGACGCCCTTGGTTCGAGTCGGCAGCCGCCAGGTGGCTGTGTTCTCTCGCTAACGGCCGGATATTAAACGATCATCCAAAAAGCGGTATCAAGGCGTCTGGGGCAGGGATCGGCTGTCGTCGGTCCAACTGACGAGTCTGACAGCCGATCCCGAGACGAAACGCCAATAAGGAGTCTACAGTATTACAACCTTTTATTACAACATTGAAGTATTTAGAAAATGAAAATTTGTAATCGTGAAAAGGCAAAGTACAATTTGGTATACACTCAATTGTGGGTATTAATGGATTAAGCGACACGATTGGATCAAGACAGCACTTGATTAGCCCCCTTTTTAAAAATATTGTTTCAAGCAATCCTACCGTGAACAGAAAAAGATCAAATACCACGGTGTCAGTGTGCATCGTACTTTATAATCCCGTTCTTCACGCTGTTTTTGCTGGTATTTGTGTTCCGCTCTAATTCATCAGTACAAAAGTTATTATCGAAAATCGACTTGCACCATACGCACGCGTCATGCAATTAGAGCATTGATTATTCCTGGTTACATCGTTCGCAGATAAGCGATTGTTGAAAGGAATCGGCTAACGAAAACCGCGGAAGGCCGTCGAGCGGAAACCACGGCCGCACCCTTCGTTATAGAATACAAAGAGAAAATTTCAATGCAAAACGAACGGTAAAACTTCTAGCGAATTCTTTTTCAATATTTAACGTCGGATTCGTTTGTAGCAACGAAGTAACATTCTGTTGCACGCTTTCCACCGTTTACTTTGCTCGTAAAATAAATATTGTGTTCGGTAACAAACTCTGCGTGGATCCTTTGTCGTCTCTGTTCGCGTTTGAACAATCTATCGGCTCACGTGAACGTAAAACGTGAGAATGTAACGTTTCTGTTTGTATCGATTTACACGAGGTTCGCGAGGTAAATCCTTCGGTTATAAAATTCAATTAATGTTTTGTTACGCAGGCCTCCCCTAGGATTAATTGATCAGTCCGCAAACAAAGTCGAACGAGTTTTACCCAACAGCTATGGTTGATCGATTTCGATTGCGTAATTTCTACGTTCTATCGCATACGAAAATTGATTCGTTCGTTTCACGTCCTTTCCTCGTCGCCGTTGTTCCAGGGTATGTACGCGGTGGCTGTTGGACCGTACTCCGGTGCACGCTGCGAGAGCCGAGCAACCCTCTGGAGGGTACGTGTTCCGGCAGCGGAGAAAATTATGAGTCAACAGTATGCCGTCGACAGTGTCCCTGCTCTCACGGAATCTGTGCTGTTGGAAATTTTGTACGAGCTGCGCCAAGGATGTCCCACGAATCCACTGATGAAATCAAAGGTAACGCTTCCGGAGGCGTTAATGTTTCAATCCTGTATGCACTCGTGTGCAATTTCTGTGAAGCATAGAAAATTCGAGCTATAGCGAGTTAAAGTAAAAACGTTAAATTTTCCATTTCTAGGATCGTAAGTTTTCTGATCGCCTTGCAGACGATCCCGAAGCATGCAGTATGGACAGATTTCACTGCACCTTCTGCTGCACGCGACATTTTCGATCCCATTCGTAGCCGGATTTGTGACAAATGCACTTCTTCCCGATGGATTTTATTTCGTCGATTCAGTCGGCCGTATCATTTGTTTCCCCTTTCGCGACAGACGCCTCGTAGATATCCCCGGCGAGGTTATTCCGTTTCTTTCGATGATATCATACCTGCGAGCGTCGAGATCGGGGCACAACGACCAATTCCAAGAGGGTGTCACGACGATAATTCAACGTTCCTTCGGTTCCTTGGTCTATCTCTCGAACACGAGTTATGTTCGACGAACAACCTCTTCCATCTTTCACGAACGACCCGGATGTCCCGAGACTCCGCAAAACCTATTCTCCCAGTCGCCTGATTGTCGTGCCGGTTATTTAATAAAAACGTTGCCGCTTGCTGCTCGGCAATAATTTATCCGCCTTCATCCACGGTAACCGAACGTGCAGCGTCGGTGAATACGTAATGAGAAAAGTTGAATCGATTTTAAACATTTCCATCCCGTCTTCCCTCCTTCTTCTGCTTCCGGTTTAATCACCCCCGTCTCACCCTATCGATCGCGAACGGTTTCCTGCTTGTTCCTCTACCATGTACTTAATGCGTTTACCTTGTAACGTATCTTGGAAATAATATATATTCGGCGCCCGGGGATTAACAAGTTAACCGATACGTTGTAACATCTTCGATTCTTGAATAAACCTAGCAAACGTGTTTCCAGGCAACCCGGAATGACTCCGACTTGTCTGAAGATCGTCTACGAGTGGTGTCCAGGCACATCCTGAGAACGGTGCACCGGTGGTCCCTGGAAAGAATAGGGCCGGATCCATTGACGACTTGGTCGCCCGACACCCTCTCGCGACACGTTTTATTAGCGTTGGACGAGTTAATTGCTGCCCTGAAATGCCAGAATCTGAGATGTTATTTTCATCCACGTTGCAACGTGATGCTACAATGCGCGAGAGGTAATTCAGTTCACCGTGGTGCAAAGGAAAGAAGATAAACATGCATTTTGCAAAAGAGGCGAGGTATCCAATCTCAGGCTCCTTTTTTCTCCAAGCTTATTTTTCATATTACAATCAATAACTCGGGTCACACGTAGAGCGTTCGATCGTCTGGTTTCCATGGAAATTCGTAATTGGCGACGATAACGAGGCGTACCATTGTACCGTGGACATTGAATTCATAGAATTCCGCGATACTCCTCGATTTTTTTTTTTTTTTTTTATATCATAGAATCGTTTATTCACGGACACGCCCGCCTGCCTCGAACAATGTATACAATTTAATCGTACCGCGATTTAATTAAGGAGCTCGAAATCCTGTCGGTACGAATTAGTTCCGCTTGCCGTTTGAAAGTTTAAGCCGGTGGAAAGAGAGTTCTTTATTCTAACAGCGTTATTACTCGGGAGGAGAAAAAAGGGAAAAATATAGCCTGGCTATATTCAGATTACATGTATCCTTGCGTTCCGTAGGCGGCACAGTGCATCACGAGGATTCTTATGTCTCCGACTGCAGGCTGCTCGAGTCGTACTTGGAGACGCTCCATTGTCGCTCTTTCTCCATGACACGGCACGTGGCCAGACCTTTGGACGTTATGGAGACCGAGCTCATTGTCAGATGGCGAGACATCATGACCTCCTTGCCTAGGGGAATCCCGGACGAGGATCACGGATACAGCCCCAGGCAACTGGAATATTTCAGTTTGATCCTGGAACAAGTGTTGCGTGCGAAGAGAGCCTCGTTGCAGGTAGAACTTTGATAAAGAATCATGCGCCACTCGTTTTGACGCATTACTTACCTGGATAAAAATGAAACGTACAGAGTGCAGCATACGTTTATTAAGTTATTTTCAATTTCCACTTACTCGTAACACGCTTAATCCCGTCCGCCGAAGTACCGTCACTGAATGGAAACTCGCGCCGGAAATATGCACAGTGCGCGTAGTTTCTATCATTTCGATGCCGCGTATATGTGGCGCTTGTACCCAGAAGTCGGCGCTTGGCGCGAAAGGGTTAATGCTAGGTCGACATTTTTACCGAGTCACTCGGTAGCTATATTCGGTTCTTAACTGTTATCCTAGGTTCGCACCTACCGAGTGACTCGGCCGAATGCTGTTCACACCAGACGAGTGCTTGGCCGAGTACTCGGTAGGTGTAAACCTAGCATTATATGTATACAATGATCCTTTCGCTAGTAGACCCGAAAGGAATGCCAGTTCAATAGAATGAGGAAGCCGAAATCCCATTTCAGTCATCGTTCACTTGACCCCTGCAGCGGAGATGGATGAGTGCGTGGAAATGTGTTTTCTGCTTTATCACATAGTGTCTGCTGCACTTTCACGCACACAGCCGTCGTCAAGTAAACGATGATAGAAATGGCATATCGGCTTCTTCATTCTATCGAAGCGGCATTCCCTTTGAGTCCACTAGCGAGAGGATCACCCTTAATAATTTCGATCGAATCATATATAAATTTAAGAATTACGAAAGATTTGTTAATTAATCTGAAGGACGTATATTACATCTGCAGGATCGTATGGATAACTGTTCGCGCTTGAAGTTTACCGAATTGTCTTACCACTCGATGGAACACGTGGAGAATCTGGTGTACTTGTTGAGGTTAGTTCTAACCCAGGCTAAGGAGCAGATTTGTGCGATGACGAATCGTAGGATGCGAGTACGTCAGATGTGTAGGAAAAAGAAACATTACAACACCAACAGCCAGTTCGATTATGCGGTAGGACTTTTGATCGATATAATCAGGAGGGACGGTGAAACAGCTAACATGGATCTGGAGGCCTATCCAATAATGACTAAGATGCTTTTACACTGGTTGCATTTCGGTATGAAAACGTGATTACAGCTTATACTACTGTATTCCCTAACATAAATTATATTGTTCAAGGTATGGACTACGATCGAAAGGTGCTGGAACCAATCTTGCGCCCCTATCTGAACAATCTTTTCAACAGTCTTCACGAGCATTGTTGGTGCGCAGCGTCCTGGAAGAGGAGAAAACAGATTTACACCTCGGAGATGCAGTCGTTGGCTAAGTTCTGTAAATCTGTGATAAGTGAAGAGGTGTCGCCCGCCAGTGGGCTCGTAGATCATCTGTCGGAAGGCTGGTGTTGGGCAGAAAGTATGACGAATATGATCGAACGTTCAGGGAACTGTCTACGGCTGATCTTTTTTCCTGGGGACAAAATCATTAGGTACAACTTAACGTTCAACGAGAACAAGGGACTCGGATCGTTCTCCGCGTGGAGCAAAGCTAGAAGCGTCAGCGCCATCGCCAGAAGGAAAAGAATCAACTCGAGAGCCAGTGAAATCCTCGAGTCCCTGATGCAGTCACAGCGAGGAATTTCTTTTGAAGAAAAAGGTGAGACGTGACGTGGAGGTATTTAGCATTTAGTAAAACAGCAAATTAGGGCATTTGATTGAAAAGAAAAGGCAAATCCTTGATAGTTTAAGAAATAAAGTAGTCGTATTATAGTTTTTCACCAACTTGTAAAATAATAACTTTATTTCGTTGCACCGAATCGATAGATTAGAGAAACGTCGAGGAAAAGCTGCGCGTGAGTAATTACGGAGAAGCTCGATAAATCAGGTATTAAGACAGAAACTTAAGTAAGAAGCATGCCTAGTTCCGTTGTACTGTAGGAAAACTTGTCACGCCGTAATAAGGTGCTTCTATCGGGCGTTCCCGAGTTCGAGTTTAGGGAATTAATTAGATTCCCAGGCACGAGTCGGTTTCCACGAAACTTTCAGACCGGGGAAAAAAAGCATCCGGAATTTCACCGACGTGGTTTGGCTCGAACCTGGTACGATTAATAACAGCGATACAAGTTAATTACGTATTTTCGAGCAAAACACGGTAAACAAATAGAACAGAACTTTTCCGCACACGATTTCACTATCGTTCTTGCGAAAAAGATGGGTTAATCGCCTTTCGTTCGGTAAAAGTGTTAAGAAGATCGATCCCCTCGTACGAAGGAGCTTCTGCGCGTTAACATCGAAAGTTCCAAGCTATCCGTTTGGTAAAGATTTACGTGACGTTATTGCCTTTCGTTGTTGCTTTTGGGTTCGACCACAAGCCATTGAAATCCAAACTTATCTCGCAAAGTGGACGCGAAATAGCTTTGTCCCTTTGCGGGCTGTTTTCGAAACGATAACTCTATCTAACCGAGGCTTTGTGCACAGAATAAACGTGCGCGGCATTAAAAATTGAAAGGCAAGGGCTGAACAGAGGACGAAGATTCACGTCGACGTCGCTAGAGAATATCGTCCGTGTAACGGACACGAATAATTCCGGGTGAAAACAGCCGGCGATAGATCAAGCTGCTCGGGAAAAGAACGGCCGGGATCCGCGCTTCTAAATCAACGCTGCCGACCGGCTGACGTAGGCAAATTTCTGCCCTCGGTCACTGGATCACGCAGCAGCGTTTACGGAAATCACGTGACACGCGGGACTTGGCGTAAAATCAATATTTTTGTTAGGCACCGCAGGATACACGGAGCTGAGGGATGACAGCCCTTTGACGTATGTCGTGATGATGGGCAGATCGCGAGCTCGACAACGTGGTCCTGGTGATTTGATCTCTGCCATGGTCTCCCTTGGAAAATTTACGGTGAGTCTTTCAAATTTTCATGCAATTTTTGTTCACTTTTAGCTGACTGAAAGGAGCAATTTGTACGGGATTAAAATCGCGTAAAGCCGCGGTGGTCGAAATACTTCACTATTAATGGTTAAGTTCAGATTCGATGACCGTATTATTTGTCGAAGTAATTTTCGGCTGTTTGCACGGAGTTTCAGTGGGTACTGGCTTTCATTCCGCGCGACAGACGCGGGTTAGGCAGCTTAATTACACACAGTTCGCGCAGTTTCATTAGATTAGACGAGCACGGATTTCCGGCGCGCGATGGCAATTCCACAGGACAGTAATTTACCAGGATCGTCCAACGGGGGAACGTTTGTTCGTCCGATGTCGAAGCTACGCTGTCAGCTTCGCGGACAATAATATCGATGCGGAACTCGAAGATAACTGCAAACTTCGTTGCTCGAGTTCCGTCGCCATTTCCAACCATTCGCCTCTTCCTTGACGATCGTTCTATTATTCTTCGCTTGTGTAATCCGCTCGTGGTCGATTTATCCCTTTATGGAGATTATGCGCCGACTTATCGAGCTGTTGTAATCATTTATACTTATGGGATAGGTAGGCTGACAGTGACCTATATCGATGCTGACTTATACGGTAAGCAACGTTTCAGAAATTTATACCTTCGGTGATTTTAATAAGCACCACACTTATTCAGCGTTCATCGATTCTATCTATACACGCTACTCACAAAGGAAAGTAATTGCGACGCGGCACCAAGGGAGGAATAGATTTTGCAAAGTTATCGATCTCATTTGCGAGAGCATCATCCTCATCGCTGTGGCAACAACCTTCTTGTCGTTATTACAGTAACACGATCCTTTGAAGCAACATCGCAGCCCCGATTTTATGATCTCTCTGTAAACCGAGGTTTCACTTGGCAGTTTCTCGCCGCCGGCTTTCCCGAAGCATTAAACCGGATTTCAGAGCGCTACTCGAAAATGCAAGAAAAACGGAAGTCGTTTCAGCGGTCTTTTCAGCCGATCCTTTGACCACGTTCGTTTCAAATTTCATCTCCAGCACGGACATTCCGGATGAACGCGTTTCTTTTTTTTTTCTTTTTCTTTTTCTGCCTCGTTTTTAGATCGTACCTGCGATGTTAATTAGCTCCTCACGCGTTTGATCGAACGCGAAAGTATCTCTCGGAGCAAATAATAATTACCGATGGGTACCTACTCGATGAGACTCCGTCGCGAATTTTCAGATTATCTCGACGGTTAATTACGGTTAAATATTATCGAAGCTCTTGAACATTCTGAGAAAATTGATAACATCGATAATATTTCAAGTCTCGATCAATTTTCTGATATTCGAGCGATGTTTGAAATTTGAAATAATCCAAATGTGACGATTAATCCCATAGCGAGTTATTCGACGCAAAATGAATGATTTAACTTGCACGTCCCATTAAAGCTTATTTGCGTTGCGATTAAAAGTCAATTCACATTCAGCGAAGATTTATGCGAACGAAATGAACAACGATGCTGAACAGACAGGGCCCGGTTTCTTAACGGCGACGCGTGAGCGACGTTTAATTCGTGTTGTCAAGGAAGAAGTTTCCTGAAGGAAGATAAACGTCCTTTCGTACCCCTGTACACGCATATATGGTCGTACAGCGAATTGCAACGAAGACACGCGATTACTTTCCCGCCAGTTCTCTTGTCACGACAGAAATGTATTTATAGCTGAGGTATATAACAAACTTATAGCACAGATATAGGTCACCGTACGTATATGTGTACTGTAGTTATGTACATACAAGTCACTATAGATCTGCTTAGTAGGAATACTTACACTATAAATATAGGCCACCGTAGATGTTCTTAAATATACTTGGGCGCGGTAAAGTTACTTATACTATATATTAACACTTTGACTGCCACGTTAAAAGCGCTGAAAACTTTGTTAGGCGAAGCATTTATTTCTCCCAAATTTTACCTATCATTCTTACAATTCAGAATTTGGAGTACCTAATACGACGATTTGATATTAATAATGCAAGTGACAAATTTCTATGGAAATTCAAGCGTCACCCACATATGGCTCACCTGGCAATTAAAGTGTTAATAAGTATATCCAAGTAATACAAACAGCAACGTTGGAAATAATATCACGCTTAACAGCGGAGAAAAGTTGAAATAAGAAATGTTTCGAGCCTGGATATTATAAGATTAAAGAAGAATGTTGAGCGACTTTTTCTAATGCCAACTTAATACGTCTTCTAAAGTGTAATTATCTTGGAGACGGTTTCGCTGTCGGTCGACTGACTCGATGAGATAATTAAACGGAAGGTTCGGATTCGGTGGCTCGAAGAATCGATGAACGGGAGTCATGCAAACGACAGAACACGATCCTGCACTTAGTACGAAAAATATTTTCTTTTTTTTTTTACCTTCAGTTAGAAGTGCCGTTGGTTCTACATACGAACCGTTGCCCATTCCCGCGAGTCTTTTCCACGAGACTTCAACCACAGGACCAAACGGACTTTTCGTAAAGGTTGCCGGAATCTCCGGAGGATCTTAAATGTATCAACAGCGTTCAGGGAGTCGGGGGGATCGAGTTAAACCACACCTAATAGGTGTCAGCGAGTTCTCGCGAGATGGGTAAGACGGTCGACCAATCCCTTTGCTCGATATCCGTAAACCAACACCGACCAAACTCTTTTCACGGAGCTCCTGGGATCCTATTTTCGTCGACCCGAACTGTATTCACCGGGAAATCCTGAATTTGAAGTAACGTCTAATCGACCAGGTAAAAAGCTCGCAACGAAATCTGTTGTACGATAGTAGCAAAACTTTCGTTTACTATCTGAACAAGTTTCTGTTTTGTTCTGGTGTTACATACTTTCGAGTTTTATCATTAATATTGGGTGGTAATAGGAAAATTTCTAATTTTCACTTCAAATGCGACGGAATTTCTCCTTTCGTTCGTTGTTCGTCCGGTTAAAGCCACTGTTGAAATTGGATGGACAATACTTCGTCGCACGAATACCCTTTACTCTTCATGATAATGGTCGTTCGATATTACTCCTCACGCGACGATTATCGCGACGAGCAGCAAGTTTTCGCCGAGGAAACTTTCGAATCGACTCGCATTCTTCGTACGAGTTGGTCTCGGGTATCGAGAAGAACTTTATCCTCTCGAAGGGATAATATCGAACAGTCACGGGAGGGATGAAAGGGTATTTCTCGCTTTGTTTATTCAGCAACGTGGAGAAGAGAGCCTCGGGGTCTTGGTCGCGTTCTTCCGTTTCAGCTAATTTCCGGTCGCGCGTACTTCCGCCATCCAGCCGAACTTTTTGGGAATGTATCGACGCTTCGAGGATCGAAATCTACAACTCGTAGACTCTTTAAATCTCGATGGATTTCTTCTTTTTTACTTTTTTATTTTTATGTACCGCGAATGGAATTCTCCCGAGCGTCTTGGAAATTTTCATCCTGTTTGCCGTGCCAATCAATCCTCGCGAGAAAAAAAGAAATTTCAATGGTGGATAGTTGGCATCGATAGGAGAATAACTCCTTCTTTATCGAATACATAGGGTGTCTCATTATAATCTTTCCACGCGATTATCTCGCAAAATATTCATTATTCGAAACAAATGTTTAAACGAAACATGCTCTATCTGAAGGGGGATATTCAATGGTGTACACTGCTTTTTTTCTGGGTGGAGGCGCCTCCGAGATTTGAAGGTGATCTTTGTTTATTTAAATGGAAACGTAGTTTCACGCTATACACATAGCTTACCTCAAGACGAATCCATTGATCTACATTATGTTAACCTTTTAAATGTCTTCACTGCACGTCCAGAAAATGTTTCTTATCTTCTAAATTCAAAAGTACCTGATTCTATCCCTAAATGACAGTTCAACTTATTCTAAAGTTTCCCTAGTAATTTGCCTGCAAGCATTTATTATTCGAGATAATCGCGTGGAAAGATTATAATGAGACACCCTGTATACACCCTATCTTATAATTGATAAATAATAAATGGATTGGTCCTCCCTCCAAAATTTACATTTCTTGAGCCGTGTCATCGTGGATGCCAAATAGCGATATTTTCCAACAATTTCGTACAAAATCGTTCGACGTAGATCGACGAAACCGTCCCAAACGTGAAAGAAAAAGACGAGCAACTCTCGTATCCCTGGTACCCCGGATGTATGTGTTTCCAGAGCCGCTGAAGCTCTGAAATAAAAAGAAAAAAAAAAGGAAAAGTGGACACGTATTTACTTTCTCGAGCGCGCTACGCCGAGGAGCACTTGGCTGCTGCTTCTCGTCTCCATCCTCTATGTGCCAACTTTCTACTTAAAGAGCGACAGCCCGATTCAGCAGGATGCTACGGGTCCCCTTATGCTTATGGAAAATGCGTTTTGCGCTTCGAAACTAAGTTTAATCCTGGCCGACGTCGAGCGTAGTCTTGTTACAAACCACGATGTTTCGAAACTCTTGCCTCTCGTTTGAACCGCGAATAAACGGGGAAGACCTTTCTCAGCCAACGAGGCAACCGAAGATTCAAGGAGGAACGTTCGTTTTTTATTTAACGAGTTTCGAGGCTTCCTCGTGAATAACGTTTCTTCGCTCCTGGCCCGAACCGGCATCGGTTTCTCTTTCTTCTCGATGCTGAAACTACTGATGTTCGATGTAAGCTTCTTTTTCAATTCGAAATGAAGCAGAAAAATAAGGAACTGAAAGATAGAACGTATACAAGTAAGTCTTTGTTTCGTTAACACTTTAACTGCCATGTCACCCATATGTGAGAAATTTGTCGCTTGCATTATTAATATCCTTTCAATCACTTAATTAGAAATCGTTGTATTAGGTATATTAGGTTGTATCAGGATAATACAATTTTTCATCGCCTTTAACGTGACAGTCAAAATGTTTAAAGGTGAAGGAATTCGGAGTATGCGAAAGTAGGACAATCTCGTTTATTATTATTGCGACGTGTTAGAATTAATTAAGAATCAGTCTTTTTAGCGAGAAACATTTTGTTCGCAGATTTTACAAGAGCTGGCAGCGCTTTTACCACGGGAACAGCAAGAGGTGATGCTGGATATGATACAACGGGTCGCTAGAGAATCTTCTCGTCGCTCGAGGAAGCTTGTGTTCGTTGATGAATCGGATTCCCCGAGACAAGTCTATAGACCTAGGTGCAGTTTCATTTTTAACGTTCTAACTCTGGATCGATTTTTCACAGAAATTCCTATAAATGTTGAATGCACGAGAGGATTACTTTATCAATTATTTGATCGCGTCGAACTTTGAATGGTCGGAGAATCATTAACGGATGCTCAACGCATAATGGAGTCATCTTTATCCTCTTCAGGTCTGAATCGGATCTTCTGGATTCACCGCCACTATTATCGCCAGGGGTTCGCGAACGGCGTATCATCGCGGAGCATCAGAAGCAGCTCGAGAAGGAAATGCAAGAAATGCACGATACTTTGAGGCGGAACGCGTTCAGGAGACAGCGTCTCTGCGTCTGGGATTCGTATTCGGTATCGTCTTGGAGCTCCTCGATCGATTCCTTCGCGGGCACAATAACGCTCAGAAAACACCGTGCTCCTATATGGGACGCCATCAGAGGTTGCTTTTATCTTTATATGTGTCACAGCATCAATGGAACGTCGGTGAACGTATATTATTATACCAATGAAAGTACACCATCGTTGAATAGTGAAGGAATAAATCAACATTCATTAGTGACTGTTTATTTAAAATTTTCTAGATGACACATTCACTGGTAATAATTTATGTTCACTGATTCATTGGCTTCCATTGTAACGTGTTTATCGGAAATACAGAATAAGTTGTAGGATAATTTGGTGAGAGGGCGAAAAAGTTGAAGTCAGAATTATAGCAGAGGATACGATATTAGTATACTTAATTTATTTAACCCATTTGACTTCTCGTTAAAACGAACGCGCGAAAATATTTACAAGAATATCTCTTCCGCTGTTTCAACGAATTAAATTCGAACGACAGCGTCGATCCCTTTTCGAAGCCAATTATTTTATTCCGGCTCGTGTTCTGGTTTATTCGTATTTCTCTCGGTTCGGGGCATCCGATCGTTTAATATAGAGCGTGGCAACAATTTACTCGTAGCATGTTACGGCTTTCAATTTTTATTATTTTTATTCTTTTATTTTATTCGCCAACGAATGACGCTAACGGTGCACAAACAATACGTCGATCGATCTTGCAATTTCAGGATGTAGCCCGGCACGGGCCAGCCCCTGTAATATCGCAAAAAATACATCCGCTGAGATGATCAGCCGAGAGGAATCGCCTACCTGGAGCAGCCTGGACTGGCGCCGGAAGTTGGACGGCAACGAGCCGAAGAATGGAGACGGATTGCCATCTTGGGACACGCTCGAGGCGACTCTGAATAGGAGACTGTGTAATTATGACAACGCTTTGGCTAGATCTTTGGAAACGGATGAAAGTATTGCGGAGAAACCGCGGCGTGATGCAACGCGAGGGAGCAGCCGCGAACGAAGAAAATAAATTTTTTTTTATCTCGAGGGCGAACTTCTGGATACGCTTTCGTGCTTCGCCGTGTCTTGGATATCTTCACAGCAATTCCTTCGTCTTGGTGAACACGAGTGTCCGTTGATAAATAACGAACACGATTGGCTGTCTTGAGAACGGAGGACGGTATTTAAGAAACTATAAAAATGAAATGGAACTTTCGATGTATTTGCTTTTCAATATACATATTTATGCACTCGTGCAACTATAAGTTTCTTAGCTTTTGATATTACTTATCAAATCGATTTCCGTGTTTAGTGACCATCTTATGCTCAGTAGAAAACTTATTTCTCGCAAACAGAACTTCGACAGCGGTTCTTGTCCTCTTTCTGAGTAGGTATGTATAATAGTAACTGGGAAGCTCGACAAAGCTGTGCAGAGCGACTGGATCGTCGTCTTAAATTTTAATCCTCAGACGAGAGCAAGGACTGATGTTGGTTCACAGTTTGCCTGCATCCTGTTTTGACCCGTTGTTAATTAATGGCGGCTGCAAAGACCAGTTTCTCTCACGAATAACGTTGAGTGATTTTTTGGCAAATTCTTAGGTAAAATTTTCTTACGGCTCCGACGTTGCTTCCGCTCATCAATCTCCACCACCTACGGCTATTCCGCGATCGTACGTTTTTATTAAGGATCCCTCGTGCTTTTCCTCGAAGAAGGAGAAAAAGAAGAAACCTTCCTGTGTACTCTCGGACTCTTCCTCGGCTTCCAGCGTGACGTCGAAACTTCCGGACCGCTTTAAATTGCGAAAAGATGTAACGTCACTTTATCGGGGCCAGGGGTTATTTGATTGTACAACGTCTTGCATGAGACACGGAATGAAAAATGAAATTTGTCACCGGGAAATTTCGTACACGCTCCCCTTTCAATTTGCCGCGAACGATGCGCTCGTCAATAAAACGCTTGGAAACTTTCCTCGGGAGTCGAGTCGGCTGTCGCGCGAGATCGAACGCTGAATTCAAAGGTGAAATTGTAAATTTTGTTCGAAATTGGCAAGGAATTTCGATTAAAACGTACATTGTGTGCGTTCCACTAACAAGATATGGAATTCATAAATATTGGGAGCGTAACAAAAATTAACCAAACAGAAAAAGCTACACCAACAGATAAATCGACCGCCAAACAAATAAATTATGGTACCAGAGAAGTGGTTGTTCGATCATTCAATAATTGCAATATCCAAACACTCACGCGTCCCTTTTCATTTTTCCTTCCAGCCTCCTAGAAATATCTTCGTGTCGATAAATCGTAGTTGTAAAATCTACTATTCCAGGAACTTTTCAATCGCTTTCCTCGTCAAGGACACAGGAACAGAGTTAGTTCGACGGCGACTGGTTAGCGATTTAACGCGAACCCGGGAAACGCGACGTTCGGAGAGTAATTGGAAGCTTGGTGGCGGAGACACTCTACGAGCGTGGGATTCGATTGACCGAATTTAAAAAAGCCCCGAGTTTACCGACCGGCCTCGTAATTGCCAATTAAGCTCCTCGGAATGAGCAACATTGTTTGGGTTCTATCAATGATTCATTGACTTTCAGCCACGCGAACTCTAATCGAGTAAATTCCACTCGCTCCGTGTATTCCGTTGGATTGCTCTTTTCCGTTTCCTTTCGCTTACATAATCGAATATCTAACAATGAGTTTGATCGGAAACGATCACAGTGTTAACCAGAATCCTGACCACTATTTCCATTCCAGTTAACTTTCGAATCAGTGCGGTAATAATCAATCAAGAACGGCGCTAACGAAACGGAGAACGCGACGACGTCCCGTAGGTTACACCATGGAAGCATTGATTAATAGAGACAGAAGCCGGTGGCTACGAATGCCCCCGAGGTTTCGATTCGCGGAGAATTTCGCGTTCGTCCAGCAGGAAGAAGGAGGAAGAAAAGAAAGAGGACAATGGAACACGGGCTTCGTGGAAAAATGGAAGCGGGAGCACATCGTCGTCCTCGTCGCGGAGCGCTGTGTGGTCCTGTCGAGAAGGTAAGTAGGGAGGGACGAGGGGTGGCGTTCGGTTGGCCGGGCTGCTTCCGTGTATACCGGGGGTGGTTTGTGCGCGCGCGCACCGGGGTTGCGCCGTGCTTTCATCTCAGTTTCGCAGCCTCCCTTTCGCGGTCCGCATCAACGCTGCCCGACTCTTCTTACAGAGGTGTGTCGCGTTCTTTTTTTTTTTTTTTCAAAATCTCGTTCGTGTTTCGCTGCAACATTTATTTCATCGTTCTACGAAAAGAATCAGTTATCCTTGAATTATTAACAAGGTCTTATACAAGAAAGTTAACGAAGATCGCGAGTACAAGTGAACAGATCGTTTCAGGGACACGTAACGTCCTCCTTGTAGTATGTTGTCGTGCGATAAGTGATCCAACGAATAGAAGAACGCAATGGTGCGCGATGCGAAGCTTCCGACGCGTGTAACTTGGTAAGCGAACGTTTTTCTGCGGTAAACTGTTAAGGTCAACTTACGTTAGTCAGATGGAAGGAATTCATCTATAAATCCTTTCAATCCTCAAAGCTTCCTATATTAAACTCAAGTACCGCGATATAATACATATATAATCATTCTGGGTATAACGTGGGGAATTACGGTCGAAAATGACGAAATTTTAGACACTTTCGCGAGTGTCCTTGTTGCGATAGCGCCGATTGAACTGTATCATCGAACGACGTGTCGTGCGGTGACGTGACGGCCCGTGTCGCACCAGGGTAAACTGACCTCAAAGGTCGATTATCGGACATACCCTTGGATCGCGTTTATTACATCGACCCCGGAATCGATTTTTCTAGTAAACAGAGCCTGGTGGTGTTACTTGGTTGTTCCAACGAGACGGAGCAGTGAATTTCTCGAATACCACTTTGTCGATTGTACTCTCGAGATAATGCGGAATTCTCCGGTACTGGCCGCCGTCGATTTCGGGACAATAAAGTGCCCTTTGAACCCTTGGCCCGCCATTACGCGTAATACAGTTAATCGTCGGAAAATCGGTCGCCGTAGAAACCGACGCGACGGAGGTTGGTTCCAGGTCGGGAAACGAAAGTCGAGACGTAGGCTGGAACGGTTGAGGGAATAAAGGTTGCCGAAACGTATTGCATATGCAAATTGTATCAAACTTAGACCTCGAAACCATTTTACGAGTTTCCAACGAGTTTTCTCGCCACCCGACAACTACTTTCCTATTCAGTGGCTGCCTTTTCTCTCCTCTTTTCTCGTCGCCGAAGAACTTCCGGCGTAACCAGCCATCTGCGAACGATATAATTGTCTTCCTATGTTCGTATCGACGGGACACCTCGAAAGGGTGCCAAGGGGATCTAGCATCCGTCAAAGAATAAATGAATGTAATTCACAAGAGCTTCGTAAAAAGAAAAGAAAATTTAAATAAATCGTTTCCCCCGACGTTAAATCCCGAATGCGTCACTGGGGTGTATGTTGTTCTTTTTTTGGGGATATAAAAACGATTCTGGACGGATTATGTTCTAACACGATGTCAAATATTTCGACGGTACTCGTTCGACGAACAACACCACCGATAACTGATTTTTCATGCGCACAGTTTGTACATCGTGCAGCCCGTGTAGGTGCAGGCAAACGAACCGTGTTCCCCTTGATCCGCTCTCCAGGATCATTTATTAAACGGATGCCGATATCGATGCGATTGATTTATAGCCGGCCTTCTCGGGACCCTTATATTTCTGCTCGAACCTTTAGTTACGCGTTTGATCGCCGATATTCGAAGCTCCGCTCTTCCGGTTTCGGCCACGTTCGTCGATTTCATCCGAGGAAAAGATAATTGATGAACGACGAACCGCGAAGTTTTCAATTTATTGACAGAACTTTGCATTGTTAACTATAGTGGATAAGCAGGAGTAGTCGCGGATTATTTGATCGTGAATATAATTGGAACAAACGCAGCAGCGTTCCGGGATCGTTCCATTGTACGGTGCATAGATGAATGCTTGATGTCGCGTCGAGTTTCTCCTGTCACTCGCTTCGAATAAGCGTGGCTCGTCCGCTTGATGTTCGGAGTCGATCCAGGCTGCGCTCGCAATTGAGGGGCCGGATGCAATAAGGGGATACGCGCGAATTTTGGAGAATAACTATTGTCCGCGAGGCTAATTTTGAACATTGTTCGAATTTGGATTTTGACGACTGATACTTATAGAGAATTTCATAATACACGTTTTTTGTTTATAAGTCTCATTTGTAGCTGTTTTCGTTTTTGAATTATTAACGAAAATGATCGTTTTTAAGTAAAATAGATTTCAATGTACTTTTACGTTCAACTCGTAATATCTCGGCCGAATATGAATATTTATCTTTGAAACTTACACAAAATAATCTTTAACATATTTCTCGAGGTATAACAGCTATACAAAGTTTCTAAAATATTTGAGAACCAAATGCTAAATTTTTCAATACATTATCGCCGAATTTGTTGGTTTCTTCATTCGATCGCAAAAGTTGTGCTACGAAATTTCGAATCATAAATTTGGACCTATACTATAATCTTGTGTATTAGTTAAGGAAGTTTTGTGGAAAATGCTAGATCTTTAGATATTGAGGTTGCAAAGATATGGCGATTTATAATCGATGCGTTTACGTATCGCTCAAGGAGTCCGAGCCATTCGTCATTATACGAGACGGAGGCCGCAACAATGTATTAAAATTAACGATATTTCTTTAGAGAAATACATTTTTATTGTGTTTTAGTGACATTCAAGAATTAGAATATCATTGAAAATCAATAAAAATTTATTGTTCATACTTACCGTGTTATTTGTCAATGCATTAAGATATGCTAGTACGAACATTAAATTTTTATTGATTTTCAATGATATTCTAATTCTTGAATGTCACTAACACACAATAATACAAGAAAACACAATAAAAATGTGTTTCTCTAAAGAAATATCGTTAATTTTAATACATTGATGCGGTCTCTGTCTCGTATAATGACGAATGGCTCGGACTCCTTGAGCGATACGTAAACGCATCGATTATAAATCGCCATATCTTTGCAACCTCAATATCTAAAGATCTAGCATTTTCCACAAAACTTCCTTAACTAATACACAAGATTATAGTATAGGTCCAAATTTATAATTCGAAATTTCGTAGCACAACTTTTGCGATCGAATGAATAAACCAACAAATTCGGCGATAATGTATTGAAAAATTTAGCATTTGGTTCTCAAATATTTTAGAAACTTTGTATAGCTGTTATACCTCGAGAAATATGTTAAAGATTATTTTGTGTAAGTTTCAAAGATAAATATTCATATTCGGCCGAGATATTACGAGTTGAACGTAAAAGTACATTGAAATCTATTTTACTTAAAAACGATCATTTTCGTTAATAATTCAAAAACGAAAACAGCTACAAATGAGACTTATAAACAAAAAACGTGTATTATGAAATTCTCTATAAGTATCAGTCGTCAAAATCCAAATTCGAACAATGTTCAAAATTAGCCTCGCGGACAATAGTTATTCTCCAAAATTCGCGCGTATCCCCTTATTGCATCCGGCCCCTCAATTACTGCAATGGCCGATGAAAGACAATCGAATTCGCACGACCGGGCACAGAATCCGTGTGTTCGCGAAATTTCAATGCAATTTCGGTGGAAAGTGGGCCACAAGCGACCGTCCAAAGGCGCGCGACTTAATAAGCAGAATAATTTCAGGGCGCGACGACGAATTCGAACGGAGTTCAGCGTTGAAACAAACGCGAATTGTATACGCGTTTCTACCTTGTTCCTTTGACACGTTGCGGCCCGGTTTCTTTCATTTAACTCGCTTCGTACCGTGAACCTTCTTTCTTCAACTTATTCGATAGAGTTATGCAATGAACAAAGAGACAAACACACGGTTCATTCATTGAATGTGACAATTGGGGATCTTGCAGCGGAAGGGGTGTTCCTTGAGCAAATTCTGAACCTCCATTTTGCGCATTCTTTTTCTTGCAACTTGACTATATGCAAAAATTTCAAATGGTGTCAGACCCTTTGAATAAATCTCCCCTTTAACACTTTAACTGCCACGTTAGCCATATGTGGGTGACACTTGAATTTCCACAGAAATTTATCGCTCGCATTATTAATATCCTTTCAATTACTTAATTAGAAACCGTCGTATTAGGTACTCGAAATTCCGAATAATAAAAATTACGAAGAATTATAATAATAATAGGTGAAATTTGATGAAAATAAATGCTTTGCCTGACCAAGTTTTCAGTGTCCTTAGCGTGGCAGTCAAGGTGCTAAAAGAAACGGGTGAAGGGGAACGTCTTCAGGTCGTTTGATCGTGATAGACACTACGAGAGCATAATTTTCATCGGTACAAGCCGATGAACAATCCCATGGATCGATCGGTTTCTCCACGCGATACGTTGCGCTTTATTTATAACTTGTAACTCGAGGAAAACTGCGAACCAGTTACCCATCAGGCCGTGCCAATATCCCCGGGTCTAATGACTCCTGGAAAATGAAATTTTCCACGAGGTATACAAAGTCGGC
Source organism: Stelis phaeoptera (assembly GCA_943735885.1). Lineage (NCBI taxonomy): Eukaryota > Metazoa > Arthropoda > Insecta > Hymenoptera > Megachilidae > Stelis > Stelis phaeoptera. The sequence continues at coordinate 9,841,028 of OX030941.1, read as the reverse complement.
ATTCGTCTCTGTACACCGTCGAATACTATAGGATTCCCTAGGGGAAATGGCGATGTAGACGGAAGTCCCACCATTCGTCTTACACACAAAAGTTATTAGCAATTCATGCCTAGGTACAATAATTAACCCAGCCTATCGATCATTACTAAATTGGTGATTTTCTAATTTACAAATCTGCTAATTTGCTAATTTACAAATCTGCTAATTTACTAATTTACAAATTTGCTAATTTGCTAATTTACTAATCTACTAATTTACTACTTTACTAATCTGCTAATTTGCCAATTTACCAATTTAATAACTTAAATCCCCCCAAATCACCATTTCCCTAGGAAATCCCAGCAAGTTCTACATTGAACAGTGTACGGTGTAGCAAAGTGAAGGGGCGGCTGTGTTTGGACCGCTTTGAATACAAACGATCGCCTGTATTTCTGCTGGGAGGATCATCCGGAGAAAACGGATCGAGGCTCGAAGTAGGATCGCGATAAATGTTTCCTCGTTTTAATAGCGGGAGGCGGTGGGCGCACGCGTGTGGCAATTACCTTTGAATATTTCAGCCATTCATTTGCCAGGGCGAAACCAGGCCGACCCGAATAGGGAACGTGACTCGGATTGAATCGGTTTCGGCTGATTTTCCACTACGATCGAGCTACGAATAATTCGGGTGTTTTCCTTTTTACACTGACGTTTTCCCAATTGGGGTCATTGATGGGAAAAAAAAGTACATGAACCTATGAAACTTTTTCCCTTAAATCGTTTCATTCTTTACGATCGATTGGACATATTTAACACGTTGCGGTACACTTTTAATTTGACGATCGTGCTCAGAAACACATTTTTTTTTTTTACCAATTGTTTATGGCTGCTGTAAGAACGGCTATAGCCGTCATTTGCGGTAACGTGTTAATTTTTAAATGCAAAACTTTAGGCTTTCGGATCGTAACTTCTATTTTTCAGAATTATGTGTTTAAAAAGAACATTGAACCTAAATGCAAATGTCTCGATCGTAAAGGTCAGTCAGAGATTTATAGCGGAATTTATTCGCAGCCCGAGCTCGTTTTACGGTCCCCCGAACACAACAATTCTAGTATAATAGAAGAAAATGGAACAATAACAACGCCAATTCTCCTAATAATGCCTGTACTACGCGTGAGGTGTCAGTTACCATTGTGATCGTACAACGCGTAAGATACTGTTTGCCAGGAATTTAGCTGGCTGTCTCCAGCGGTGACTGACGAGCTTTATCTTGTCCGTCTACCTTCGTCTTCTTTTCACTCCCTTTCCTTCACCATCACCGTTTTTCACATTCGTTCGCTTTCTCGGATCAGTTAATTAGAAAAGTCAGTCTTCCTACGATACGGTTGATCCGTACCTACATAATATTGCATCAAAACCAAAATCATTCGTGTTACAATGGGGGTTGTCTATGATTATTAAATCGTGTCATATGGAAACCGTGTTATAGAACGGTTGTCGTTATAAAAGGTTGACTGGTGCTAACATGGTACAAGGTGATAATTAGAAACGAACGATTTTGCAACGAATATGAAAATTTCACGAAAGTCCAAGGTCGTCCATCACCAGTTTCCGTGTCGCGGAGCAAATGGTCCCCGGTCAATGAATTAATCACCGGGAACACGGTGTAGGTGGTAAGGCGAAGAGCGAACAGACGGTTTGTACTTGAAGGAAGTGCTTCTTGACCCGCACCTCTTCTTCGTTATCATTCGCCGTTAGGAAAGTGTAGCGGAACGTTTACAGTTCTTAAACTGTTCTCGTTCCGATCGACGTTTTCACCGGCAACGAATGAGTCCTTTCACGTTCCGAAGCATCTGTCGGATCGTCGTCCACTCTCGTCAGCAGTTTGGCTTAACTGGAACGAAACGGTGCAAAGTAACCCTTGACCCTTTCCCAACACCACTTTCCCTCTGTACGATCGTTGCAAAGTGGTCTTCCGGTGTTTAACGTTCTCTCGTCAGTTTCTTCATAGCTCCCTCGGTTTCCGCCGTGCCGGTGGCTTCGTCTCGAGAAAATACAACGATCGAGCTGAAGCACCAGAAAACGTTTTCCACCGTTATCAACCGATGTTACAATATTTATCTTTCTCTACGCGTTTTTCCCGACAGGGCAGCTTGTAGGACAAATTTTTATCGATTTCGCTTCGAAGAGTCGAAAGATAAAGGGTTCTATGCTTTTAGAGGACAATTGAAATCGAAGGAATAAAGATATTAAAAAGTGTGAACGCTACGTCAATGAAGATTTTTCAAAGGTGTCGCAACGACAGAGTGCGTTCTGCAATAAATAAGTAGATAACGGAGGGGCAAAAATGGCGGGTCGGTGTTTTAATAGGGCGGTAGGGAAAAAAGAACGGGATAAAATCAGAAAATTTACGGGTTGGGCTGATTTATTTTCACGGTGTTTAATGGTGTCAGCGCACGGGAAAAATTTACTCTGGTGGAAATCTCGGTGGAGCCATTCTGGCCGGATACGACGAGCCAGAGATGCTTCCTCGCCGATGTACACCGGAATGGAATTCCGTAATTAACCGGCTCGAGTAATTAATGAAAACTCTCTCTCGCGTCTAGAGACCCCGAGAACGTCTTAAGCTTCGTCGAGGATCGACGATTTCCGGAAAATATTACCGATTTGGAAATGAAACCAACGGATTCTGTTGATCCGCTAGAAGTTTCACCTCTTCGTATTTCTTTCGAGCCCTTTTATTAATTGTTATCAATACCTTTATCCGTTTCTACGCCCTTCTCTTATTCGCGGATCTGTAAATGCAACTTTGCAGCAATTTCGTTGAACAGAAATTACCTTAATTTCAAAGATTGAAAGTAACGAATGTAGAAAGGTTCAATGTACGAGCCACTTGAAAGAATATTTCCGCGTTAGGCAACTTTTCTCCATAGGTTTTCGTGAGATGGGTCCATCGTTAGGTAAATATACACATAACCATCTATGGAAAATATGAAAAGATGTTCTGAAGGGTAAGTAGCTCACGTTCGCCAAGTTTTAGCCGAGACGTTGCTTCGCAGGGAACCGCATACAGTTTGTGGGTACAGCGGCAAACTTCGTCAGCGTGTTTGGTAAGCGATACACGTGTTAACATACTGTGTCAGACCGGCTCTGTTCACCAGCCAGGGTTTGCTTTGAACCCAGATTCGCGTTGTTCACCTTGCTATTGTTTCTAAGACACAGTAAGATAGAGAGAGAGAGAGAGAGAGAGAGAGAGAGAGAGAGAGAGAGAGAGAGAGAGAGAGAGATAGAGAGAGAGAGAGAGAGGTAAACAGCCTGACCGCTGAAGCAAGCAAGCTTACTCGTGGCAGTGCATAATTAAATTTCGTTTCATAGAACAACAGTTCAATCGTTTATTAAACATAACACAAGCGCTATTCAATATTCGATCAATTGTTTAATTTGTGGACCAGTAAGGTATATGTCCCAATTAGCGAGCCCTGTCCAAATTGACACTTTATCGTTCTTATTTAACTATTACATTTTGTATGTTACGAATAAGCGTCAGAAGCATTTAATTCGATTCGTAAATGTTCGAAATATCATGCAGTGATTAAGTAATTAATAGGTGTTCTCACGCATGTCAACTATACAGACATTAAGAGTAGGAAACTTTTAAATATTAAATATTTCTTGCAGGAATATATTAATGTACCTGATACACGTTGAAATAAGCTCAGAAATATTTGTGACGTTATTATTAAAACAAATTGAGTCTAATTTTTGGTTAATCGATACTACAAAACTGTGCATGTCCTTGTTATTGGCATATTCACTTTTCGCTGTATTGATGTTGCAAATGGTTGCAACTTCAATTTGTTTAAAGTTTAAATGATCGTACTATAGTCGCAAATTGGGACATTTACATTCGATATGTATGAATCAATAATCTAGTCAGGAGTAGGTCATTATATTAAAAAACTCGTATACCAACACCCTATTATATCTTTACCATAAATTATCACATGTAAGCAATTTTATGGATATGAAAAGGACGTTTTTCGTATCACAAAGGAACCAGAAAAAATGATAAGCACACAGCTAATTTAATTTTCCAGCTATGCTTCCAGAAACCAAATGCACTATGTCGGGAGAAAAGTGTTAGAAATATTTGAGCATCTGTTGATTTTTATTCCCTTCTTTAATTTTCTATATTTTAATACGGATGAAACTGAAATTTTGCATTTTAGAATACTCTGATAAATTAAATATAGTGCCTCAGAGGCGCCACTCGAGCGCAAAGGATTAATGAGTTTACTCCAGAAAATAAATATGTTAAAGTGTATACTTGAATCTTACAAAGTCGTTAATTGGTACATTTACCTCATTGCTTAATCGTTAATAACCCGAGTTCTCCACAAAATACTTTAGTAACGAAACCTTTGTCACTGGTAAAAAAACACAAATACAGCGAATGGCATACATTCCTTAATCTTTCAAACAAAAACTCACATTTTTCCACCAGCTTGCTATAGCGTACACACCCTCGCAATCATGCTATTTCTTGCAGTTTAAAGGAACAACGGTCAAGAAAAATCATCGCGTGAATTTGATTAGCTGCTGTAGCAGCAACCATCCCTATTTTCCCAGCCGATGGTCTCGCAGGGTTTTTAAAGAAGTTATCCTTCAATGGGAGCCCATCAACTTCTCGAATAGAACGGCCTAACAGCTTTTAGAATTCTATTAGCGTTGCCAACTCAAAGATAGCGTTGAAACGGTTTCTCTTCCACTCTTCTCTGGTTTGCTTCCCGCGCTGTACACAGCTTGTTTCTTTCTCCCTTTATTCAGCCGCGTAACCACGCTTGTTTAGGGTTAACGACGAATTCTTCGGGTCTCCGATAGGAACCGCGCACAAAGAGCTATTGTAACGAGCGACGGCTACGACTACGCCTTCGAATTCGAGCGGACTAACGAACCTTGGCGAATTTCCCAACCGAGGGATATTCAGGACGGCGCATCAGCCCGTCATTTTCCGAGTCGGAAGCGGAAACTCTGTTCCCTTAATCTTCAACCCTTTTGCTACCATATTTGCTAAAGACGCTTTTAGACGTTCAATCATAACGATTCGATTGATTAAGAAGCATTGTTGCGTTCGAGTCGTTGATCATTTTTCAAGTTCTTCGATTACTTATTAAGAAAATGCACTGGGGTACCAAGTTTTATCCGTTACTTGTCTATACGGGGTACTCCGGGAATCCATTACAGCAACGAAGGGTTGAATTTTCGTGGAATTCCTAAGAAGATTCTGGGAATCTTCTGGTTATTTCCAAAGGATGAAATTGGGAATCTTATCGACCGCACGTTCGCGAGAGGTCGCGAACTGTCGCGTTCCAGTTTTCAGACCATTTTTAAAATAAACAATCGATCGGTTTGCATAGAAAATATTCCCTTCGTCTCAAATATAATTAGTATATTCGATTAATAAAAAAAGCGGTATTTTATCCAAAGAGTCGATTGCTTGAATATTTGATTATAGAATCAGATTTTGCAAATTAATCGCTCGATAAACGATTCGCGAACCATGGAATCTCGAGTTACCAGTTTCATCCTTACCTTTCAGATAAATAATACATAAGCGTAACTTTCCGCGAAAGTTGCCTCGCTTTTCATGAAAACAAGCCACGCTTGATGCGTGCTCGAGCTCGCGAAACTTCTCTCCGCAAAGTTTCCCCGGCTTGTTCGAACGACAACATCTATCGTAGTCGATCGATTGGCTCGTCTCCTTGCCGAGGATTTGTCCGAGAATATCGTGCATCGTACACGGAACGCGTATTCGCGGGAATCGTTTTTGAAACGCCGGAAAATTCTCGAGGATAATGTTGTGACAGAATGTTTCGTCAGACTGGATCGCGTTCGGCCAAAGAGTAAACGAACTTGTTCGTCTTGTTGAAAATTCATGCAACTGTAGTATTAAAAAGATGGCCAATTTCTATTTGAATATTCGACTATCAGAATATTAGTGAAATTTTGAATGTTTGGATATTCAAATGTCTACCAAATAAATAAGGCCACTTAAAGTCAACGTCCCCTATAGCTATCGCTAGCATTTCTACGTCAATGGTTGTAAGGGTAGTTACTCCCAATAAGTGAAAGATCGATGTTCCAATTTCATACTTCAACAATTCGAGGGAATATTTTTCTTCCTGCTCGTTGAAAGGATAGAATAGTTTCACAGGTGAATGGAAAAATTTCCGAGCGAAGAATGTTTCAGGAAATTTCCTTCTCTCTTTCGAGAAGGAAAATTCGTTCGAACGGGGCTCAACCGCGACTGGGGTGAGAGTCGAAAATTCTTGAAACCGCTGAAGCTGGTTAGATCGATCATCGAATTCCGTGTCGGCGGCGTAACAATTCCGTAATGTTCTTTCATAGAACGACAATAAACGTTTTATGGAGGAGGCACGTAACGACAGAAGAGCAGAAAGAACGAAAGGAAGAAGGTGGTACGGAGAGACGATAACGGACGTATCGAATAGCGTTTTTCGCGAGAAAATGAGATTCCAAAGCCTTCCTACAGCCTGTACAAACGCAACGCTTCCATTTCCCCGGGTACCTCTATGTTTTCCTAACACATGAACCTTGAGGGAAGGGTAGGTGTGAACAGATTGCAAAGGTGTCTAGAAAGTTGCCGATGGCAGGTCGAAATGCAAAGGATATCGATCACAGGGATATAGAGATGCAAGATTGCAATAGGGCTTCCAATGTTTGCCTCTCTATAAATCCTTAAAAAAAAAAAATACACACGAATGGTTCGAAATAATAGTCGTGCATCTTCCGTTACTTTTTTTTTTTTTTTTTGAACAAAGCTTCGCCAAGCAATCCCCTTTCGCTGTAGGACTATTTTTGCAAAGAGTAATTGATCATTCTGTACATTTAATCGAGAAACACAAAAAGATATTAATTCGAAATTTGTGTATTTGCGGATTTGGTGTGTTCTGGCATGGAATTGTTGTCAGCTATAGAATTCCAACGATGGTAACACGGCCAGAATCGCAGAATAATTTAATTAAATCACGTATCGTGCGATACTTTCACGCTCTGCTCGTCCTGCAATTAAACACGGTCTAACGAGCAGCACCCAGAAAAGGGACACGTTGTCGACCCTTTTTCAAATCTACTCGCTGGCCCAACTTTCTGCTCCACGGAGCTCTCTCCCTGTACGATCTACCCGTTCAACCCTGAACAGCCCGGCCAAAGTTTCGTACCAGTTGTACCCTGCAAATAAAATGCGTTACGAGACCGATCGATTTCAAGTTGTGTACTTGGAAAGCTGATAATTAACCCTTTGAAAGTAGATATTAAGAAAATTACTGAATTATTCAGTTCCTGAAAATATACAATTTCGAATTTCCTAAATTTCTAAAAATAAGAAAGATTCGTCTTTTTTCGACGATTCGATCGGCGGAAGTTCGAGTACCAGAACTCGCCAAACGTCTCCAAAATCGGTCAGACCACAGCGTATCTAAACAAACTTCATCGTGCGATGAGACCCAATTACACGGATCTAACGAGATCCAGTAGCATATCAAATTACGGTTATCAACTGTAGAAACCGAGTTCAATTTGGTTGAATTCCCTGTAACAGAATCGATGGGATATTTGGCTAGGAATTAGTTTCGATTAATCTCCTGTATTCCAGTGTAATCGCAGTATTGATTGCATAAAATTGAAGCATGGGAGGCTGTTGCGAGAGCATGCAGTAGAGCTTACCAATAAGGCACCAACGATTCTTACGAGATCTTTGCCACAGGCACCATTAGCAACATAAGAATTAGAGTTCCAAATATTCAACAACGTATTTGTACCTCTTCAGCTGGAAGTTAGGTTTCCAACTGCTAAAATTGAATTATCCGCAAAAGTGTGTTTCAATTTTCATTAATTTGTCACAGCCAATGTATACAACGCGAATGCTCGAACCCAAGAGGATTAAACTTCACGTCGCGTCGTAGCAGCAGATGCAGTTGCATCGATCGGCAACAGGATGGAAACACGAATTGTTGCAAGACGGCCGCCAAGAGAGATAGGGGTTGAGGAATTGCGGTCGCGATAGAAGCCAGTCTGTCACGTTTACCCAGTTGCTGACCATTGTTCCTTTGATGCGACTAATTTGCACGCGAATTTGCGTGCTGTGACGTAAATGAAGTCTACCAGAAACCATCAAATTACTTGCTGGTAAATCATCCCCGAGCCAATATCACACCAAGATTCTATCGTTCCTTTTAATTCTTTCGTCGCTTCAGAAATTTACCCGATTCTCTGCTGTTGGCGCGTGTTTCGCTCATTTTTTAAAACTCTTTCACGAGGGGGATGGGACGGTACATATTTATCCAAAGTTACCGATTCTTAGAGCGTTCTTGGCTGTTTTAACGGTGTATTCGGTTCGTTAACCGTAACCGGCGTAGTTCCATGTTCTCACGGAATATAAAACTCCATCGAAATTGATTATTTTCAGTCGAGCGATCTCCAGACCTGGCACGGGTTTTTGCAAATGGCCTACAATTATGCAGCGTATGCTAGATTCGTAAAATTTACGAGCGTAGCTTAGCTATTATCTCGGGCGTAATTCACGTTCTACGAGGTGTGGGTAGAATGAGTCCGTTAAGTTTGCAATTAACGCCATTAAATCGACCAATTTTGCATAATTTAATTGACTGTTCGACCTGTGGTTCGCGTACGAACGATGAAAAATCTGCGATTCGATTAATTCCTTCTGTTCTTCAATTTTTATCCTTCGTTCAAGGATAAACGAAGGTGGAAACATTTTTAAAACGTATGAAAATACATTTAACACGAAACCACCGATCGCAATAAATAAATTCTAATCGGATAATAAGAACTGGGAACATATATTCCCACTTTCGATCGATATCTCGAATAAATTTCCTGTACTTTTGTCCGTAGAAAATGCATCAATCGATGTCGACAAGAAAACGATTGATCAGAGGTCAGTGCAGTTTGCTGTCCGCTGAAAAGCGTTGGCTGAAAGTCGAGACGCGAACGGGGGCGGTCGGGAAAAGTTAATTATAAAGCAGTATCGAAGATCAAAGTGGATGCATCCGGTGCACTCACGAAATTTATTCCGTGGAATGGTCGACAGGTTTGCCGAGCATCGGCCAAATTAATCTACGATTTAATTAACTAGCGATGGCAGGTCACCGACCCTCCGCATCTGTTCTCATCCTAAAAAGACTTTATTATTAAAACAAACCAGGACAATCTTTCTCAATTCGCAAAACACGTCGCGCTGTTAATTTTAACTAAGAAATGATTCCAGTTATCTATCGATGGTTCTATCTTCTAGGGATTTCTTTCTTTCCTCGAAACATCGACAATGAATGCATATACGATTGCATCGTTCGATAGAAAAATAGAGTTCCAGGATGTACGGATGCGGAAAGGAATTAAAATCAATGTTTCTCTTCTTAAAATGCACCAGTATCCGGTTGTTCGCTAATAAAAACTCGTGTTCCCGATTTCGTTATTAGAACAGGCAGCCCACGAATGTCGTAGCTACGGCGCACGGTTTAACGAACCTAACGGAATTAATGTCGAGAAAGTTTCTTATTAAACGCGGCAGATGCCGCGATCGCGTTTAGCTGGCGTAGCAGTTAGCGGCTCGAAAGACCCAAGATGTGTTCGATTATGCAAATCGGCTTCGTAACGATGTATGTATACATGTATGTACACACACGTATATGCATCCTCGTGGAACGGTGTTACGTAAGAATTACCGAAAAAACCATAACGCTCGGTTGTTCTACGAACCGAGAAAACGAACCTCGAAGACGATTCTCCTTTTATCCGCTTATAAAACGACCACGTCCAACACCCACACGGCAGTCACGTTTAAGCTGATATACAGAGTGGTCCGTAACTGGTGGTATAATTGCGGCTAAGCCGATTTTGCGAGAAAAAGTGAGGCGAAGATATAAGACAACATTTTTAAATTATAAATAACAGAAATAATGAAGCGTCGAGAAAATAACAAGTTCAATTTCTTAAGAATAAAACTACTATACAAATGAAATTTTCAATGTAGATTAGATACAATTTTTTTCAACAATAAAGCCTGGTATGAGAAAATTATATTATAGATTTTTGTGTTACTTTTTCTCCTGAAATGATCCTAGACACAATTGTACCACCAGTTACGAACCATCCTGTATTCCTCGAGGACACATGACGTATCAGGATGGCTGACAGATACTGGTGGAACACCGGCGCCGTCGAGAATGTAAATTTTCATTAAAATCACGGCCCACCAACGGTCTCGCGATTTCCACGCCTGATTACCACCAACCGACAGGCGTCCCGTTGATTGCGCCAACTCGTGGAATCTTTGTCTTTCGCGTTTACCAAACAAACGGCTTGTTTCGCTTCTCTTTCGTCAATTTGGAAATTTACTCTCTGCCTGAGTGAAATCAAAGGAATTCTATTCGAGCAGTTTAGGTATTCTGACCTCGTGGAAATTTTCCCTTTCATATTTTGCTCCGTTCTGTATGCGTTGAATCACGTTCAATTACAGGAATTTTCACGGAGGTAACAAAGTGCTGTAAACTCGTAGAATCTTTGCTTTCTGTTCGCCATTACGTAGAATTAGAGGAATTTTGCTTGATGCTCTTTGTTTTTTACGTTCAACGTCTAACGAAACATTTTCACTCATCATTTGAACTTTATTCTATATGCACAGAGTTACGTTGGATTAAAAGAATTAAGTAGAATTTTTTATTTTATACTCTCCAACGAGATGAATATTTTGCATTTTTTTTTCTTCTGTAATTTGGACTTCGTTCCACGCACGTGAAGTTACGTGGAAATTAATTTCCGGCTGATGGACCATAGAGAGCGCCAACAATTTGAATTGACGTTTTGAGCCATTTTTCGTTCCCACTTTTGTCATTTCAAAGCTCTACTTCGAATACTCCGTCGTTCAATTTAGCGGAGGTGTGGCGTTTAAAAATTTGAGGATTGAAAGAAATTCGTTGTTACAAACCTTTGACAACGAAATAATTAACGAATTCTCTTATTTTCCTCTGATAATTTCAGTTTTCATCTGTACGCGTAGAATTCAAGTGAAATCAGAGCAATTTTAATATTTTGCTTTACCATATAATCAGGGCTCCATCTTATATGCCCCAAATTATATCGAAGTGGAGGAAATTTACCAGAATATCTTACGTGAGCTTCGTTCGATCGAGGCTCTCTTAACAAGACTGTCAAGACGTCGCATTCGTTAGATATTCCCGGTAGTTTCTGGTGCCACGAAGAAAATGAAAGATGGCGATAAAAGAGGTCGCGAAAGCGTACGGCGTTGGTTCCCTTGTTCCCCCCGAGTCCGATGAACTTCCGTGGCAGAAGTCTAATAAATTAAGCAAGGACCGTGTTTCAGGCACTCGACCGTCACAAAAGAAGCTCCTTCCGCGACATGTCTCGTTGGAATTCGCCGTAATCGTTTTTCAGTCCGATTAATTATTTCGTTTCGTGCCGCCTCGAGTTCGAGTGTCAATAGTAACACGTGTTACATTTAGGTATGAATAAAAGATAAAAATGGACGAATTAGGTCCAATATAATTTAAACTTAATTATTTTTATCGTATCCTGCAACGATGCTGCCACGAGCGCAGGAGTGTCCTCGAGGCAGCCGCAGTGCAGTTGCAATTTCAATGCGCCCTGCCAATTAATGCGAAGTCGTGTTCGAACTATCGATGTCTTGTGTTAACAACGTACCGTTCTCCCGTCGAGTGCCAATTACCGGGCCATTAAACGTTCGAACGTAATCATAATTTTTCTCAATTTTTCCAACGTTAATTGGACCTGTGATTTTTCATCATAGCATTAATTCGTTTTCCTACGTTTCGCCCGAATTTCAGTTAAATGGCACAAAGGGTAAGCTAGGAAACTACTTTTCATTTTTATTATACGCTTCGAAGCTTCCGTTTAACGATGGGTTTGTAACGTTTTCGGTGAAAATTTACGCGCATACGCGGTCGAAAGCGTGTACAGTGGATAGAAACGAACGTTTCCAAGGAAAATTGGAAAGCACGAGGTCACCGTGCTCGGCAAACCAGCCTCCTTCCCCGCGGCCGCAACTCGCATGCACACGTTTATTATGAACTTACGCTTATGGATAATTTACCGGACCGGCCGGAAAACTGTTAGCGGAACAATGCTTGCGCTAACTATCGGTCAAGTTTAATTATCGAGTGTGCGTTCGCTTTGTTAACCATCGGTTGTGACTGCAGCCAGGTCTGCTCCGCGTAATTGCTTGCCCGTGGCTGCTTTGAATTCGGGCTAGATCCATCGCTAATCGTCAACCACATGTATAGATAGATGAAAATCAGTTTCGGCGTCCCGTTAGCCTCTGTACGCCTATCAAACGGTTAACCCTTTTGCTGTCACTCGATACAACGTGATTAGTCAACGATTCAGTATGGATATTTATGTAATCCACCGAATGTACCGTGATTAGATCTTAAGAGGCAGTAAATTTGGCGCAAACAATTTGCTACCTTGAAAGAAATCAACGAACACGGTTCATTTTCTGGCCAGGGATAACTAATGTCGCTCGTGCGACCACTGTAGGGTTAAAGGACAAAAGGTTCGAGAGGAGAGCATGGGGTGAAACGCGAAGACACGAGCAAGGGGACAAAGACAAATTCGAAAGGGTGGACAGAGGGCCGAAGATGAAATATTAGATTGTCCCAAAAGTTTCTTTTCCTATCTGCACACAACGCTTTGCGTGGCGGTGTTAAGAAAGAATATAGTATTATTCAGCTTTCAGAAAAATGGTAGAAGATAATTGTAGGTGAAAGTGAATCACGTACGTAACTCAATAACGAAATAATATGTAATTTACCAGAATGTTTAAAAACGTGAAATTCAAGGTTTGTTTATATTGAAATATAGAAAATTAACGAAAGAAATAAGACTAAGGAGGGTGGAACAACGGGTAGGGGGAAGGAAATAACCAACGTGAAATGACCTCGAGAAAGATTACTCTCTCGAGGATCGCGCGCCTGAAGACGGTAACGAGCGTGCAAGCGAGCCGTCACGTAAACGCGTGTCTACACTTTCCAGTATCGCGTCCTCCTTCAAACGCGTCCCTTAACCTCCTACCAACCGCGACTGAATTCCCCAACAGGAAATGAAATTACACGGACGATTCAGTACACGGGTTTGCCTTTTTTTTTCTGTTTCAGAAGGGGAACAGCGAAAATGAACGACACTTGCTTGGTCTCTAACAAACACCAACAAGATCGTCCTTGTTCACGTTGGTGAAAGTCGGTTTCGATTGAAAATTAGATTCCATAAACGCTTTGCTTCGATTCGACGCATCTGGCTCATCGTTGTCGTCCGTTTAGCGAACAGGGGGAGCAAAGTTTCCGGGGAAGGATCGGTAGATCGCGTTCAAAGTTAACCGACAGTGCTACTTCGCGGGAGGGGAAGTTTCTGTGTACTCGTTATCGTGTTCGTTAATTGATCGATAGGATGCCGTCGAAGCCAATTAACCGGCCGTCTTTAAGGAAACCGGCTTGAGTCGGTCTTGTCCGGCTAATTGCGTCCAAGCTTTTTGGGGAAGAGATGCGAAACGCGGAAGCACGGTTTCGTGTTCGCCATTCGATCGCAAGGGACTCGATTTTATCTCGTTCGACCAGGTCAAAGGTCATTTGCATCCCCGGTGCTGCTGTGGCGCGGGCTAATCCGATCGGTGCAGCTTCGGTGTAAATTGAATAGTAATTGCGGATCGAAGATAAGGGTGGCGATAGTTTGCGATTGTTCGAATCGCGGATCTTTGACAAAAGTGATATGCTGTAACGGGGGTTGGGGGGAAAGGGACACGAGGTCCAGGGGCGACAATGACGAGCGAGGTAAACGCGACCAAGGTCGAGAACTCGACCAGCAGCACGATGAATCTCGTATCAACGATATCATCCTCGTCGCCGCGTAGCACGCTGGCAGCCGCGATTACCGCTGGCACAGCAATTCCGACTAATCCGTCCACGACAGCTACGGGTGGAGCTGTGGTCACCATCACGGCTAAACCCGACCATCACGTCTACAACGCGACTGGATACCTTGGGGAGCACGACGAGCTCGATCACAGTAAGTATTATAATAAAGGTATGTGAACAGGGTTTACCCGCGTTAATCCTTCTTTGGATTATGAGGGCTGCAACGGTCCACCCTTCACATCTCTCAACTATAAGATGTGTGTATTCTTTACTCTTGCATTATGTTTCGAAGTTTTTATTAAATATTAGGAAGCTTGCCAACTGGCGACTCTGATGTTTGATAACTGTTTCAATCGGCGTGTTAATTTAGCACAGATGGCCGTAGCAGGTGGGTTAATTGAGAGATTTAGATTTAAGGGCTTACGTGCAGTCATGATGTCGGTAAATTGGTCCTTTTACGGTACCTAGGTTCGCACGGACCTAAAGAATGTAGTTTTGAGAAAAACGTGATTAAAGTTTTGGCTGTCAATAAAAGTAAGAACTTCCATGGAGTCAATGGGGATTCTCAACAGCAGCCCCAGCATCCAAAACACAACTTTCTTTGAAAAAATGAGTGTTTTCGATCTCATGATCTGGCCTAACTTTTCCGTTAAAACGGATCAAGAGAAATTCAAAATAACCCAAAAAATAAGGGAATTTCCAATAAGAGATGGTTTACGATGATATGACTGTTGTTGTAGAGGATCCGTTTTCGACTCGAAGCTATTTATTGACCTGACTCGAGGTTCGAACCTCTTTGGAGCAACTCGAATCCCGTTTCATCGGACATTAAGGAGATTTAGGGAATTGGTCAAAACGTTATCCGCCCCATCGTATTTCGAGCTTTCCCTTTGTTTCACCTCCCCCGTGTCCTGCAAAACTGTTGCCCCACCCCTGTCCTTTATTTCTCTGAATTTATTTCTACATTCGTTTTCTGACTGGCAAAGTCCAGTAAACAGCTACTGCTACGATTCTGTGAGAAATTGAAGAAATCGCGTTTTAATTTCAATAATTGTACGGTGTAAGAGGGTGTTGCTTCTTCCGAGGCACGATTCGATCGAGGGATAATCCTTATAGACGGGATTAGAGACTGCGTGGCTCTCATCGTCCGTTTTGCCAGAGCAAATCTTGCCATCCTCGTCCTTGTCCGAGCGGCCAACTGCGACACCGGCTGAATACTAATCGTAACGCTGCGGTCTACCAAAGCCGGATCGATACCATCCGCGCCCGCTACAAACCATGATATACGACGGAATTCAGTCTCCGATCGAGGCGTTCTTTTTTTTTTTTTTGCTGTTAGATATTCATGCGACTCGCGAGCTACTCACCCCGCCATGATTTTTTGCAATATTTATGAGGGTTACCTGCTACGCATCAAGCTGCCAAACGAATCAGACCTTTCTTCTTATTTTTCCTCGAGCCGAGTCTGAAAAATCGAGGGGACTGTTTTCTCTTTCGATCGAGTGCCGATCAAATATTTAACGGCAGTTTACCTGTTCCACTGTCTTCCATTCCCGTTTATCGTCGACACGATTTTTCAACTAATTCTGTCTTAGGAGCTGGCAGCTTTGGAAGACAAATTAATTAACGAAATACTTTATTCGTGCACGAGAAAGGATTATTAATCCTCGATAATTACCTTCGATTCAATCGTTATGCTTGCCAAAACTTTCTGAATTTCTGACTGTGCCTTAAGTGCAACCGGTTTGTCCAATTTCCTCAAATGTCGCGCGATGATCATCGAGAAATCATCTATCCGATCGGAATCAGTTTCGTTAGAACTTTCGCTCGATGACTCGCTGCGTAATCCGCAAATAGTAAGCTCGTGGCATTCCTATTCATCGATAACAATCCTTTAAACCTAAAGGTTTCAAACACCGAAAAAGTATCTGTGATTAACCCTTCAAGAATTTCATTAACATAATTGTTAACCTTTGTGTTATTCAAATCTCCAAATATTTGAAACTCTAATTATTAAGCTTTCAGTTTGGCATCGTATAATTAGCGTGATATTAACTTCATCTACGCGTTGTGAAAATTTCAGACCACCATGCCAATCAACGTGCTAAATCAAGACGGAAAGGGTTAATTCACCGCTGTCACATCATCGATCAACCTGTCCGGTTCCTGTTAATTGGTCCGTGGTCGCATCCCCTCGGTGTTCCATGTTTTCATAGTAGAAATTCGAATCGTTGCTCGTCGCGCAGACGGTCGGAAATCCGTTCGTCTGCCTCCTCGTGTCGTTTATTCGGCTGCAGGAACGAGAACAACTTCGCGGGCGAGTCTTGACCTCTGGCAACGAGACGACGGGGGAGCTGATCGAATTCAGGGCGCAGGAGTCTCGGTTACACGGCAAGAAATTCACGAGTCGATCCTTTCTGCCCGACAACGGACAATCGATGCAACTGCACGTCGAACGATCTCCATCGAGTTCGTTCGTTTCCCTCAGTTCGCCGATAGTTTGTTCAATGTTCTGCTGGACCGTAGGAAATTCAGTTTAAGGGTGGAACAGTGTCGAGTTGTAACATAAGTTCATCCCATTTTCTAAAAGAAAACTTTTCACTTGACGATTTTATCGTTGGAATTTATAGTTATACTTCCAGCAAATGTAGTATGCTATCGAGAATGATTTACGATCAGCTAAATAAGATCGTTCCCACTGAACTATGCGGTACAGCAATATTTTAAATTGAAATAATAAGGTTTGGGTTGAAACGATGGATGTTGCAAGCGTCCTTCTACCGTGAACTTATGTTACGACATAATAACTTCCACGCTGGTGGATAATATGAATCTATTTCTTAAGTATTTATGACTTTACGGGGGTGTTTTATGCACGGGACATTGAGCTAAAAGTGTTTGTCAATTAACCCCTTAAGATTACCCAAGATTTTATGATAAAACTCGCTAGAAGCAATTTCTATTAATTCTCGGTTGTGATTTTAAACATTTCTCTTAATCATTTAACTCCTAATTTCTCCCATATTCAATACTTAAATGACACAAAACGAAACTACATATTTTTCATCCAACTCGATAAAGAAAATAATTTCTAGTACTATTACGTTATCCTTATACCCGAGCCTATAGTAGAGACACAATTAAAACATTCCAAATCTCCTTAAATATTCAATTCAAATTGTCTGTCTGCCAAGTCACCCGCTTAACAGAGAATGCCACAACACTAACCGGTGGTTAAGGACATTTTAGAACAGGAACAAGCTAATTTGAAAGGATTACAAAAACGAAACCCCCACGCATCTCGTTACCGTAATCGAACTTAAACGACCATCATATCAGTTCCGTTTAACGTGGAGTATCGAATTAAAAACTCTCGACGTCGCTACCCTGAAACCCTCGTAACGAGAAGCTACATCGAAGTTATTACACGAGTTTCTCGATACGAACGTGCAACTCGACCGACTCGTCGTAATCCAGGTACGGATAAAGAAATCGATGCAAATCGTAGAACCAGGGGATCCGGATCCGGTAGCTGTGACAGTTTGACTTGGCCTTCAGCAAGCTCTTCAGCTCGTTCACGTAGATCCGTCGCATTTCGCGGATCTTCAAGATGATCTCGACGAAAGTCAGCCCCGGCAGGTTCATAGCTCGGTGAATACGGGCGTAAGCCCGATGCCTGTGCCCGCTGTCGAGATAATACCGCGAGTCTTTCTTCCACAGGCACGTCGACTTTCTGTACAGCGAAGCCAGCTTCCGGAAATAACAGTTCATCCATTCCTCTTGCTCGACCTGCTCCCGTGACAGATCTCTCGCGAAACACTCGCTCATCGTACCGTACCGTTTGTTCGAATTTCCAGGCTGAACGAGATCGTTGATGGTTTCATCCTTTCGGGACTCATCGTTAATGATGATGAATACTGGGAGGTTGGGTTAGGTCGGGTCTAAAGAATCACAAATATGTATTGAAGATTCGTTCGAATGAATTTGTGATTGGAGTGGTGTTTTACCAAGAATCTGGATCGGATGCACAGCTGTCGAGTAATTTAATTCGATGTCATTTTCATGCCGAAATTAGGGGAAACGCGAGCGTCGTGCGTTCTGTTGGCAACACGCTCCGCTCGTTCATTACACTCGTTTGCATCGCTCGTACGTTTTAATTGGTGAAATCGAAGTGGCCATGACCACGGTCTCACAATCAGCGAGATTCCAGTGCCGTATTAACACGTTGACTATGTAGTCAGACACGTTGAAACAATCAGCTAATTTTCAAATTTAACCTTCCAATTCGATTGCTAACGTTATTAGCTTAATGCTAACACTTTACCGGCCGGTAGCGGTTGCATATAAGCCTATCAATTAGCCGATCCGTGGTTTACTTCGTCATTTCTTTTGGTAATGTGGGATCAGGACCTCCAGACACAATAGTGAAAAGGGAATCGTGGAAACTAGAAGTGTTAGCGGACTGGGTTCGAATCCAGGCAAAAAAGTCCGCTATTTTCACGATTTCCTACAGTAATTATTTGATTGTAAAACAGTACGGGTGCTGGCTTAATTGCTACGTTTTATCACGTTATTGTTTCGAAAAATATTTCAATGTTACATCGTTAAGATTAACGGGTGCAATTGTTACAGGTATACTAGCTGGTTTCTCAGATATACAGACGGTATTTCTGGCCTGTATCTCGACGCTTCTGCCGCTGATCGTCGCGCTGGGAATCGCCTTCGGCGTCAGGTAAGATGAATATAACTGGCTCTCAACGCGTGCCTAGAAAACTGTTGCAAACTTCTGCTCCCTTTCTCTCGGCAGCATACTTGTCGCTTGTCGCCGGAGATTTTATATATTCCGCCGACAAGCATGCTTTTCTTTTTAAGCAAAACGAAAAAGAGAGGGAAGAAGTAGACAGTTTATGATACGCTTATGTGGCGTCTTTTATTATTCACACGAACTTTCAGAAATTTTCTTGCAAACTTTGTTCCTTCAAAACCTGGTACATGTTTGATACTTTGACTTTGGAAATTTGATCGATAGAAAGCTCTAAATGTCGTACAAATAGTAAATTGTAGATTGATCGACGTTAAACGACACGCGACCAACAGAAGAAGCTGAATGGATTGCTCGACAATAAGATGACTGATCGAATGAATCGTCGATCGATTTAAGGGAGCCGGGAACAGGATTCGGAATCTAACTACTCGAAGAGGAGCCGAGGGAAACCGTTAAGTCAGCGAATAAGTTAACGGTACAGCGACGGTCGCGTTATAACCGCGAATAAGACGACACGCTGGTTGTCTGTCTCGCGAAAGCAAAACCCTTCGACGTTGATTAACGAAGCAATTAAAGACTCGATCGTCCTCCAAGTCGCACGCGACTCGATCACTGTCGAATCTATCTCACGAGTAACAACACATCCGCTGGAAATTTTAGTCCTGATCGATTGTTATCCTCTCTCTGACGTGATCTCTAATCCTTCGCGATGTATCGACGCCTGAAATCCTCGCGATTCTAACATCCACGCGTCCACGACAAGAGGGTGGCTGAAGAGGGGTTGCTCTCGACCCTGGAAACGTAAACTACGCTGGTCGAATCACGCGATCCTCGCACCATTCGCCTGGGAAATTGAATTCTCCGCAAATATTTTTGTTTTCTTTCTTTCCCTTTTCGTTCGCACGACCCCTTTGCTGCTGCGATAAATAAGTGTTTCGACCCTAACTACGGGCGTGTATTTGCGTCGATCGTCCAGAAATGGTCGAATTACTTACCCACAAGTTCCAAATGGCACATTTTTCTCCACCCTCGGCAAAATCGCCATCATGCGCATAAAATTCGAATATCCCGTGATCCCTTGATCCTGAAAAATTAACTCCAGCCTAAAACCCGGGTCCCGTTAACCGCGTTCCGACAATAAGAGTCGATTTCCACGGATTTGTAACTATGGGGAACCGACTAAGCTCGTGTTATTGGCGAAATTGTGGCAACCAGAAGGTGAATTGCATTTGGGTCCATTCGGTGATAGGGGGAGGAATTTATTCGGTGACTGTTCAGCTACCCGCGGATGCATCCAAATTATTTTCTACGAGGACGATCCAGTTCGTGGCGAAATTATATGGCGCCCTGTTGTCGCAGTTTCGAGACTCTCTATTCGAAATAATTGTCCCAAACGTGCTTTATACGCCGGAGAAACGTTCATTCGCAAAGAGACTGTTCGTGTATGCAGACACGATGAGCGTTCGCTCTTAGAAATGGCTGCTAATTAACCCTTTGCGGACCATCGACGTACATGAACAGAATCGTAAATTCGTATATACATAATATACAACAAATATTGTACCGCTTTCATGACACAGGAAACAACTCTAAGCGGTCTGTTTTGTTGACAATTAAGAGGCTAATTGCTTGCTCCAAAATTAGTTTACGACATGCATTTTTATATTCAATTTGAATCTCCGAACGGTCGCTATCGTCTCGTAAAGGGTTAAAAGCCAAGCCACGATTAAAAGTGTTGATTCGTTTTTACTATATCAATTTTCCTTTAGGGAAGCATTAAGCTTTGTGGTTGGAAAAGATCTATGACCGGTTTTATCCCGCGTTTTCCTCTCACGATCGAGATTCCTTCTAAACAGCCACGTACCAGGTGGATCGAAAGTACTTGTTGCTTTTGAAGCTTAAAGAAACACGGTTCGGCTCTCGAACCAGTTAACAAGCTAAAGGTTTCGTCGCCGATCGAAGGAACGACGACAGAAGAAAAGAAAAAAAAAACCCGAGATAATTAAACGTAGCCGAGAGATACGTGGAACGTTTTGTTTTTATTTCGTTTCGCAGACACGTGTGGAGGAAATATCGAAACCGACGAGACAGCTCGAGTGGATTGCCCTGGTACAGAAGTGTCTGCTCTCGAGACAATACCGCCGAATCCTTGCATCATCGACCACACTCGGGGAACACGACCATCCAGTCCGCCACGAGGATCCTTTCTGCCCAGGACGTGAGTACACATCTTCATCGTTTCAATACAAATTCTGATTTATTAACACTAGAACAACCAGTTCTAGTTCCAGACTTTCGAGTGGAAAATAAAATTGAAAAATAAATAAATAAAGAATGAAATATATATATATATTATCATATGGAATAGATCTTTATCCTGCTAAAAATGAATACACACTTTAATAAAAGCATCCTGATCAATTTTATCATTCAATTTAACACGTTGGCTGCCACAGTGAATACGGACGTGCGTAGTCAGACACGTTGGATTTCGTAATTATTAAGAATACGATCAACTAATTTTCAAATTTAACCTTTCAATTCAATAGCTAGCATTATTAGTTTAACGTTAACGCTATCCATAGTTTATTTCATGATTTCTTTCATAAAATTTCGGACGTCGGTCACCGGTGACCCCTGTGGCAGTCAACGTGTTAAAAAACCCTCAATCAGTCATTTTGACTGGTTCGGTTAGTTCTAGTGTTAAATTCTGTATAATGTTTCGTCTTATTCTATTTTTATCTTTTCTATAATAACAATCAAGGTACAGTGACTGTGGTCAGTCTTAAGTAACGAAAGGGTTAATTTTACGTTACTACCCAGTCCTCTACTTTAATATTTACAAATTCTACACAAATTCTTACTGTGAAAATGATCTATCTACTTTATCCTCGAATATTAAGCGTTACTAGAATTTCGTTGACACGAGGATGAATTTTCCGAGCAATTTTTTCCAATAGCTCGTCAGGGTTTAGGTCAGCGAACACGTGGCTGACCGAGAAGCATCCCTGACGCGTTCGGAAATCGATTTTTTTCCCTCGATAATTCGGTGGTGGCCGATGTTAATTTTACCGGGAATCGTGAATAAATAAAATACTCGATCCGCTCGAAAAATCGAACCGTGTTCCTGAGCGCGGAAAACAGAATTCTTATGCCCCAGTTGTTACGGATCCCTAGCCAGTCTAATTCTCGTGACTTTGGATGAATCTTCCGCGTCCCTGAGCTTTCATGGCCGTAATCGTGACGAATACAACCCCGATATTATCTATTGAGGATGTTATTTACCTTAATGTTCAAATTATGTTTGCGCGAGACTCGATGCCAAAGTTGGCAAGTTCATTGAACGTGTCCGGGTGTCGAGGGATAGGCGATGAACGAATGAAAAGGAAAAAAGATAATGAACAGTCCCTCGATTCGGTTATCCAATAGGGATGGACATGACAGAGTACAACGATGCAAGCGTACACTGTTTTTCCATTATATGGCACCAACAGCATCCGTAGGATTTTTCTTTTTACACCAGGGCGCGAATGAATTTTCGCCAACCAGGGAAACAAATCCCTCATTTTTTTTTTCTTTTTCACTGATCCATTAATCATCGAGCGAAACGTTCGAGGGAACGTTTGCACGGTTTACCGGAAACCCCTTCCGGTTTTGATCCGCGAAGTAGCGAAAGAAGCGTTGCGATTATGCCAGACTTGGTATCTCTAAGGAAACACTCGCTCGCTGCTGGAGCATCGGTTTTCGTCCAGGAATCCAGGATAAATCCTTCTTAATCCTCCGTAACTGAAATATTTTATATTTGCGAAATAAGGTATTTCCACCTTCAGAAATATTTGCGCTTCCAAATTGTGAAACTTATTTATTTCATCGAATACTGTGAAAGGAACGACCGTCGAAATGTACGAATTCGATGAAACATGACGCCCAGCTTTG
Organism: Stelis phaeoptera; assembly: GCA_943735885.1. Lineage (NCBI taxonomy): Eukaryota > Metazoa > Arthropoda > Insecta > Hymenoptera > Megachilidae > Stelis > Stelis phaeoptera. Next base: position 9,818,363 of record OX030941.1, on the reverse strand, counting down.
ATCCTTCGTTCTTGTCCCTTCGTCCGATCGGTTATCGTTCGTCGGGCGCTATCCATCCCCGACTATAGTCACCCAACGCCTGACGCTCGCCAATTTACTGACGATGACTAAAGTCACCCGTGAATTTTCCCATTCACAGAGTGTATCTGTCATTTACGTCACTAGACGTTAAAACTACGAGCCGATCCGCCTAATAGGTTGAATAACCTAATATTTCAAGTAATTAATATTTCTACACCCCGGCATCGATTGAAAATTAATTTATTTCAAATTTAATATTTCAATTTCCAACTCCGAATTGCTAATCTAATTGCAATGATACGCGTGAACGATGGAAACTTGTGCCACGACCCTTATTAAAATTCGCAAATTGACGTTAAACGCGCGTGTAACGGTAGAGCGGGACGCGCCACCGTCTATCGAGCGCAGCTGACACGATTCGTTTCCAAATGAGTCGAGCTCTTCCTATCGGACATCGATCGAATATGCAAAAGCGACCGGCCGATCGGGCCAGAAATCTACCGCGAGCTACGACCACGATACGATGCCACGCTCGCCTTTTTAAACGGCGAACGTGTTGCTTCGTTGCAAACGGCTGCAAAACCGCTTTGCGAACCGCCCGCTCGAAGTCGAACGAACAATGTAGGTCAAATGACTCGCAGCCAGCCTCGCGTCGCTGAACACCCGGCTTCAACTTTACGACCACGTCCTCTTCTTCTTCTTCTTCTTCTTCTTCTTCTCTTTACGACGACTTTTCGTGCTCACGGCGTTTCCCTCTCTCCCTGACTACCGCTTCAAACATTCATGCCTATATAGAACGATCTCACCCGTGCATTTTTCCTCTGACACGATTCGCGCCTCGAATAGCGTCGTTGAAACGTGCACTCCGCATCGGGGTTATCTAACGGGTTCAGCGTGAGTTAGAAGCTGAAACGACGCTTGACATTCACGCTGTTCGATCGTATAATTCGACCAGGCGGTATTTATTATGTTAGTCGGGTAACAGTTACGGGCCTGCACTTGCGAACAAGACAGACTGTACATCGATTAATCAAGAATTGTATTATGTTCGATTATTGTTGTGATTTCTGGCCGTGGTTCGATTAACATCTTGACTGCCTCGATAAAGGCGCAGAATTTGGTCAGGCAAAGGATTTATTTTGATCAAATTTTACCTATTATTATTACCTAATATACCTAATTTATCTAATAGGACGATTTCTAATTAAGTAATTGGAAGGATATTAATAACGCGAGTGACAAATTTCTATCGAAATTTGGTAGTTAAAGTGGTAATTAGTCATGTATCGTCAAATTGAAGTTCGGCTCCTAAATATATTCACCGTGACAGTGAAAACGGACAGGTGTTGTCCGCCGCAGGCGATAGTACGCGTTATTAGCGCATTTTATGTAATTCTCGATTTTGTGCGATTTTAAATCTCCTTTTGTATCTAACGAAATAACAGTCAGTATTCTGGCAAAATGAAGAAAAAGGAAGTAAAGAATAACAAGACGAAAATTGGACATGCGATGGTAGAATGTTTGAAATATGTTTCAAAAGTACATGGCAATCAAGGCAAGATCCAGTTCACACAGTGTATTTTTAAGAAATAACTTCGCGTTTTAATTACTTCGCCAACGACCGACCGTGAGAGTCATCGTGTTAACGGGTTAATTCTATCGACCAGCCAACAGCCACGCGACGTTACACGTTTGAGTCGAGCTGAAAATATCAAGAGCGATCGTTCTGGCGGCAGTGACCTGATTTTAATTCCACGCGTGTTCAATAGCACTCGCCGTGGCGCTTAGATGAGTTTCCTGAGCGCACCTTTCCCGTCCCGGCGTGTTGTTTCGCTTGCCTCTTCACTTCCTCGCATATTTTCAAATGTTTTCCTGCCAACGTTTGCCACGATTTTAATCGCGTCGCTCGCCGACCGGCATCTAAAACGACTCTTCGTTTTTCGCAGCGCTGCGCTCGATCCGGTTCAAAGATTTCTCCTCCTTGCGGGAAAACACAGCGAGAGTACGCGAGCCGAACAACGCCGCACGCTCGGGATCACACGGAAATGGAACGAAGGGAATTTTGCTCGAGTTTCTTTCGTCCTTTCTCCTCCGAATTGAATGGTTTTATATGCCATTATACGGCAATTAACGAGTTGGAATCACTTGAAATAATCTTTTACGCTCAGTAAATGGTAGAATTCTCGTAAACGTGACAAGGTTTTCGAGCGGTGACGCAGGCAAACGTTAGAAAAAGGGGACGTTGAAGTTTAAAGAGGCAGAAGGCGAGCAAGCAAACGCTTGGAATCTCTGCTTTTTCACGTTGCATTCAACGTGGAGAAGGTGGACGCGGGACATTACGTAGTCGGGGTCAAGGAAAATACGGTGCACCGGCTGAAACGGGGAATTGCCCGCTTGGCGCCGCTTTTTCGCAGCGTCGGTGTTCGCCTCCCTCGGCGTCCCTCGGCGTCCCTGGTCGGTCTCTGCATGGCACACCTGGACGAACAACGGGAACGATGCCGCGGGCTGCTGGAAGAAAAAGACCGAGGGTTCTCCACGCGAGAGCCGTCTCTCGTTTAAACGACCAGGGAGGGTTTTTCGAAGGAAATAAAATTACTCGAAGCGCCAGAGGTGTGCCAGAGAACGCGAAATACGAGTTATTAGTTCATAGGCCATTCGCCATTTTTTGACCCTCCTTTTTTTTTCTCATTTACTTCCACCGCCTAACCTTACGCGTTAGGCTGAAACGAAACATAGGGGCAACGTTTATTTTCACTCCCCGTGACATCTAACTAAAGTTACTTTATATTAGATTCTGTGTAAAAGTTTCCCTGAATACGAAATGACTTAAAAATTGCCGTGACGCAGCAAAGGTTGCCCAGAAGGCAAAAATCAAGTTTTATTAGCCGCAGCTGTCGAACGATTCTGACATTTTATCGCCGATTGCTTTCAACAAGCGATCTCCCAAGCCCACGGTACGAAAGTTTGACGCGTTTTGAAGCGGGCTAGTCGATCGATCGTGCGTGTACGAAAGCAGTTGGATAATTAAGAAACCGGACCGACGTTTGTCACGACTTTATTGCCGTCATAATTCCATCATGGGTTCGCCTTCTCGACGCGCTGTCACAATCGAGCGACCGATAAACCTTTTCTTTTTATCGAGCCTCGTTCCATTTTTAACGCTTCGAGAATTCCAGCGTGACGTTTCAAGGGAACAGCCGCGAAATTGAGTCATGGAAAACAGTCTTGTGTCTTTTCAGGCTGACGCTTACCATATTCCAGGCATCGATTGTCACTGCGCAAATTTAATGAAGGGTAAAACTACAATATTCGTCCACTGTACAGGACATGGAAATACATTTTACAGCTCGTAGCTGTATCAAATGATTAAATGATATTAAAACAACAGAAGATGGACATAAACAACTTGTACCTTAATTGCGTTAAAAATAGCCAACGAACGGGTTAAAGCAGAAAAAAGTAATTACCTAAGAATTTCTGGTCGTAAAACGGAAAGGCATCCTGGTCGATTTTTACGGCACGAAAGTTCACCGCCCCTTTTGCCACCGTTTTCCCGCCCAGCAGCGGTAAGCCCCGAGGGCATCGGGGCACCCGCTCGATGCCGGTGCGTGCCAATAACATTAGGATAAACGATCCGAATTCGCCGCGTCTAAACTTGGCACGAAACGAACCGGCGAATAAACCGCATCCAAGTTCCAGTAATAATGCTGTGACTAAAGAAAAACGAACGAAAGAGGAATGTAAAACGATGTACTGGTTGACTGAAGAGGCTGTGACCGCAAATCCGGTAACGAGGGGCATTCAAGAAAATAGCGAGACACGACGCTTTGTACAAAGTGCACCACGATGCATGCCGATTCTCCATAGGAATCGCGGACAATGCATGCCAGATGGCGACGCGCACCTTTTCATGCGGTGCATCGGCCTCGAGTGCTCTCGAGTTACTAAGTAGCCAGCTTGTACGCTCATTATCTGTCCTGGAGCTTTTTTGCAACTAGAGGTCTGCCCCTGAGGTTAGACGGAATACGTATCGACCCCTTTCTCTGCTGTGCAACATCAATTAGGATAAGTGTCCAATTCGTACGACAAGCTGTCGAGAGTATGTATTTGTCGCAGGTGGACTATGCTGAGTGTTACTTTCACTTGGAGACGGTCATTCTCGACGCAGTATTCTACGTAGGTTTTCGCGCGAGTTTTACTCTCAATCGGGACGGTTACATTTATATATTGAACCACGCCGCGATGCCTTGATAAATTGCATAAGCTTGTTTCCGTTTGGTCAGCGCTAATTCGTCCGGCCTTTGCCCATTGGATTTCATCCGTCGCTTTGCCGCGCTACGTATAATTGCCCGTGCACCATACAGCCTGATAATCCCCGCGACCGTTTTAATGCCGGTAAATGCTTGTTAAACGCGGATTCAAACACGGATTTCACCGCCACTATTGCAACAACTATCTCGTCTCCTTCCGCTTTCTCCTGCGAGCACGATGCTATCGTTAACCCTCCCGTAAGCAACCTTTAACATTCAAACACTTCATATAGATTTTTATTACGAAAATATAAATCCTGAGATTTGGACCGGTTTTGTTATAGAATAGCCTCTTAACCCTTTGCCTTAAATATTTGTCAGAGATAAATATTTATTGGTCCAGCGTTAAAACAAATCAAGGAAATTGAAATATTACGTTCACGTCACACTTGACAATCATTAACCGTGTAAAACTGAAAATTCAATTGTAATCAAAGTTCGAACGACAGAAGTCACGTCTGAACTGTAAGGTGTGTCACGTACGTGACACGAGATTGTAAGCGAAGGGGTTAAGTGCAGTAATTAAGCACTGTAATTAAGGAATCAATTTTATAAGCTGTAAGTCGTTAGTTCGCTATGCCAACCGGGTTCGGTTCGTTCTCCAGGTATCCTCCGTTAATTATTCAACCCCCTGTCCTCCCACGCGCAAGATCCATTGCGCAACAATTACAGCCAGCAGTTGTGAAACTTGAAGCTATGAATAGTTATAGATGCAGTTCGACGTGCAGACGTTACCTTTACAGGCTGCGGCGCATCGATCTTCTCCACTGTGCCAGTCTCGGATCTAACCGCTACAATTTCGACCCGCGTTCGATTCGTACGTCAGGAAATTCGAGTATCATTCCTATCAGAATCGATCGTTAATTATCTATCGATAGTTAACCCTTCTGGTATTAAAATACAGCTAAACGATTTGACGAACAGTAAGTACATTCGCTGCAAAGATACGTATAAAATACAGAAACGTTTAGCGGCAGAAATTGGTGTAGCGAAAGGGTGAACGTTGATGCAACTTTGAGAAGTTTCGTGAAGATCGTTCTTAAAAGATTCATCGAGACCGATTCGAAGTTCGGCCAGCTCCAAACTCAAACCGAAACTTTCGAGTAATCGCAAGTCGAAAGTGGCTCGTTCGCAGGATAAATGCCATTACGGGACTCGGAGGATTTTCAAGGATCGCCATAACAAATTCATGCTCGCATTAACGCGACCGACCCCTTAACTCTCGATAAATCGAGCAGATCAGATTGTCCCAGGGTAATGTGTCTAGCTTGGAGAATATCTCGGGTGATGGATGGAGACCATCGATAGTTTAATCGTGGCCGGTGCTACCTGCTTCTTCTCCGTTCCAGATATTTCAATTCTTAAGCGGATTTTCGATTTTAATTTAATATAATTTTATACAAAGTTGTGTTTATTATGCAATAGTTTCTTTCGAACGACGATCGTCTTATAAGGTAACGAGTACAGAAATGATTAGTTTAAAGTTAAATAGGGCCACAGTAGTCCGCTTAAGGGTCGATATTTCGATCGTTAACCCTTTTGTCGGATTTCCACGAAAATCCTTAGATTGTAATTTGAAAGTTTTATTTCTTCTTCGTCCCAAGGTTTATGATTACTTTTCGTCGCACAGAGGCATAATGACGGGGAATTCCCAAGAAAAAAACAAAAAGAAATCTCTGGAACAACGTTATGACTCTGTGGAGTCAGTTAGTCCTCGTTGTAATCCGGAAGCGTACGGATCGAAGTAGCCGAGTAAACCGCGTCACTCGCAACCCTTTTTCAACGCCTGTAACGTATTTTTTATTTTAATTTTTTCTTAAATAAATTGCGCGAACGAAGATATTGAAAACCTGCGTGTTTTATTTCGTTAAATATTCAACAGCTTTATAATCCGAGCGCGTATAAAAAGGTAAATCTTGAAGGTACTTTGAAACTAATCGATGATACAGTTTACCGGGCGTTCTTTTATCTTTCGTCCTAAAGTCTCTACTCTGCGCCAGTGACTCGTCCCTGTCCATATTTCAGCCGATAAAGGGTAATATAGTGGATTCTCAATGCATACGGAGGATCCTGTATGCAGCACGTAAACTCTTAAAAAGATCCCTGAAAGGACGGTTTAGCGAATACTGCGCTACCATGAATATTTTACATATGTATGTACATCTATCAAGCTACCGGTCGTACACGACGCTTTCGATGAACACTCCCAGGGAAAATTGTGTCTCGGAACATATTCACTTTATTTGCAACGATCGTTAGAGAAGCAAATTAATTCGTGAATTGTCTGTAGATCGCTAGATATTAGACACGGAATTATGGCATCACTTAAACTCGATAGAGACATTAACGGTGTACGTACGGATTTTTTACACTAGTTCACTGCACGCATGCCCGTACACTTTTTATGAACCCTTTAATTTCACTTAATTCACTCTGTTCTCAGAATACTGTCATTAACTCGTATCATTTAACGTACACTACCGATCAAAAGTTTCAGGTCACTTACGATTTACGGAACGTATGCAACAATATTTGGAATAAAGTTAGACGTGGTAATTTTTACACAAAATAAAATTAATAATTCGCGGATTAACGAAAGGAAGTATATTTTCACGATCACTTCGTAAAATCGTGAAAGTTTAAAAATACAGATCTCAGATTATCGCACGTGTATTCACAATTATAACTGATTTCACCTAAACTGATAAACACCGTTACTTTCAATTTCTCACCGGAACACTGGAATTCATGGTGCAAGGTTGCGCCATTCCTTGTTTCCCAGGCGCGGTAGGGTGTCGGCGCGATTACCGAGATTTCCGTACGTGCCACGATAAAAGATTAGATCTCTCGTACGTGCAGAAGCTCGGGCAAAAGGTGAAGAGTTTCGGTCCGGCGTGGTAGGTGCTCGTGACTGCACTTTAATCTCGCAAATGATGCGAGGGAAACTGCATTTGCCGGCCCCCCCTCGATGCCGTCAGATTCGGGCGAAAAGAATACCGCGACGGATCCTGGATTTTCCGAATCTTTCGACTTGTTTATCCTCGTTGCTTTCGCTGTTGCCGTCGCAAACGATTCCTTGAACGTCCAAGGAAAGCGTAGCGTCGATCTTGAAATACTGTTCAGCCGAATTGGATTCCGCCAGCAAATGGAAGAAACGTGGAACGTAGCAAGACCGGCACGAAATTGAAACTCCGAAACGTTCCGAAACGTGGAACAATGCAAACGACGAGAACACCTGCCCGGTCGAATAGCGACGAGTTATCTTGGAAATTTATCGTTTGGTCTGCAGGTATTTTCATTTCTCTTATTAAACTCGACGTTCTCCAAATATTATATTAATCCTTTAGTTTCCAACGAATCCGGGTGCTAACTGTAGTCGGCTCCGATCAAACGAGCCCTCTATTATTATTACTAAATTTATGTACAGGGATAGCTCACTCGCGTACAGGTTAATTATTGATAACCATCTGCACAATGCAACGTTACACGAATTTTACTCTGCATCATTGTTTGCCAGCAATCAGCCATTATCCTATTAAGGATATTAATGGTGTTTGTACAATCATCATTTCCATTCAACTTTCAGCTTCAAATTGATAATACACAAGCGCTGTTTGATGGCACTTTCTATAATTACGCCGTGCGCAATTCGAAACGTTGAGAGCGAAACTCACGAGAGGGACTGTCGATAGCAATTACTACAAGTGGTTCATTTTATCTACATCCTAGAAAAGCTCTCGATAGCTTTCGCCGCGTACCTTCGTGAACTTTCCGAACCACGAAAACAGCCGGAAACGCGGGTCAGCTACGCGTCAAACAGCATCCGACGGATGATACGGCGTTCGTACAGGGCCGTACGTGCGAGATACGTGCGCAACATACGCCAGACCCACGACACACGTGCGAGTTATGTTAACAATGCGTGTATACGCGTCGCTCGCGATCCAATTTTCCACGTGCCCGTGAGAAGGGCGTAAGCGGTTTACGGGCTCGGCGTATCCATAGCCTAGCCACCTGTCCAAATGCAATTGCAGGATCACGCGGTGCACCGACGCAGACCGTTGAATAATTTCGCGATCATAGGAACGCAGTCGTCGACCAGAAGTGATACCCTACGTCGCGGCAAGTCGCGTTTCGTCCTCATCGGAATGAATCACGAATTAACTCGCCATTCGACCGATTAACTTTCAGTAAATGATAGGCAGTCGATGTTACGAGAACTTATTAGTAAGTTCGTGACGTACGTTTGTGGAAGCTTTCGCACATCACCCAACATCAGAGTGAAAACTTGGAATAATAGGAAACGAGTTAATAATTGTTATCCAAACTTGCCCGATCAACATTCAACCCTTTGGTCGTGTAAAGTGGCACGATTGCGATCAAACAATTTAGCAGTACTTTGAGAGCTTTCGCGAAAGGAGAAGTAGCTCTCGAGTTAGGAAGAAGGACGAAAAGTCAAACATCGGTCGGTGAAAGTGTACAGAAGAAGTACTGGTCGGAAAGGGAAGCATTTTCACGAACGTTGCAAAAGCAGGAAGACGAAGCGTGTAATAAATTTAGCCGTCAATCGAACGCTGGCCGCCCCTTTCAACCCCTAAAATTATAATACGGAGGCGAAGCTCGCGCGATAAATCATGCAGCGTGTTGCTAAACGCGGGCAGTAAATCTTTCCGCTTCGACCGATACCCGTGAAATTTCTTCGTTGAATCTAATAAATCGCGTATCCTAAAGTGCTCGGAATGAAAAAGAAAAAAGAAAAAAAGAAACGTTCTCGCGTGCTAATCGATGCCTGTCAATTATCGACGATAACCACGGACGCTCACTCTATCATCGGAACACAATCGTTTCTATGTATCACCATTGCTTTTCTTCCAAAGATCTCAAAGATACGGTCGATTCGATTCCTTTTCGACGGTCGCCCATAAAAGGGTGACCTTCTTGCCGTTTTTCAAGCGCTGACACGATGCCTGTCCCATTCCAAAGATGGTCATTGAATTTCCACGAAACTCGATCGGTCGTAGCGGCGGGGCCAGGATCGCAAAGGACGAAACCACGATTGTCGAAAAAATGGACCGCAAGTAGGGTAAGGGAGCCAATGGTTGGCACTGTTCCGGTTATCGGCACTTCTTTTATCAGAATTCGATAATAACGTTTAAATTGAATTGTCCTTTTGCTTAGGAAATCTTTTTACCTTAGTAATTTTAAGGGCTTGTACGCAGTCATGGGGTCGGAAAAATTCATTTTTTCAAAGAAGGGTGTTTTGGATGCTGGAGCTGCTGTTGAGGATATCCGATATGGAGTCTGGAATCGATGACTCCATGCAAGTTCTTAGTTTTATTGACAGCCAAAACTTTAAATTTTTTTAACTTAAAAATCTTGATTTGACATACATCTTTAATATGAAAATAACCGGGGATTGCACGAATCATTTTTTCGTTTTTTTTTGTTGTTTATAACCTATTTTACGAGCAACAATAGACCGATTTTTCGAGTGAGAATCATGACTACACTAAAAGTTCAAAATTCAAAATTCAATATTTTACAATATCGATTAGTCCAATCTCGAGAGAAATTCATTTATTAACAGAATCTATTTGGTTTTTTGATGTCAGATAACCCTGTGATGAGTTATGTTACGCACCGCAAAGTATCCTTTTGTAAAACCTTCTCATACTATTAAAAATAATATTTTTTTATGAAAAAATTACAAAATCTTCTTAAAATATTACTATATTTCATACACAAACATTTTTAAACGAATTAATCAATTAGATGCATTTAAAAAAAATGGACAAAAAATCGCTTTTATACGATCTCATGACTGCACGTAAGCCCTTAAGTAGAATCTCGATAGAAAAGTGCATTTAAAACACAAATCCGCTTCAAGTGCCAACAATCGGATATTTTACCCTACTCGAACGAGAAACAAACTTCCCAGCCAACGACGCAGAGTTCCAACAGTTACATCGCGTTCGACGATATCCGAAATTTCGTTTAACCAAAACGGAACCAGGGTTGGAAATCTATCTAAAAACGATTTTTCAAACGTGCTTATTTTCACGACGATAAATTCTCCCGATACACGGATCGCTTTGGACGGTGTCCGTTTTCCCGACGGCGCGAGAGTCGCGCGGCTCCGACTTTACATCCTCCATCCTTACGATCCTCCCCCAAAATTAGCAAAAACGTTCTTCCGGGTTACCGACTCTGGCTTCGAACTCGAGGAACACTTTTTCACCGATCGACGGATTTTCCGCGACGACGAGCCGCGTAGCTCGAACTATTTTCCAGCAATAGTAAGGCGCGAGGCTTGTCTATGTCGGCCGCTAGTTGCTCGCGTAGTACTCGAGGGTGGGGGGTGGCGCGCGCCTTCTTAAAGCTTTGCGGTTTTTTCAAAAGCGGCGCGCCGACCCCCACTACCGTCGATCGGTACCCCCACCACCGGACGTTGCACTCTGTCCAACGTTCGGCTCGGATTTTCCTCGTCTCGGTTGCACTCGTTGTCCTCGCGATTCGTTTCTCTCTTATCTCGCTTCGACTTCCTCCTTTCTCCGTTCCGCCGCCTCGCCAGGCTGACGTTCTTCCTCCGCTTCTTTCCTCCTCTCCTCTCCGCTTCGCTCCTCTCGTTGCTGCACTCGCATGCCACTAGCTCTTTACACGACTCGATTGGCTGCACCAGCCTCGGTTATTCAGCCTCGAACAAATTTCGATCTTCACCCGAACGGAAATGGATCTCAGCTTCTTCTAGCGAATCTCCATGACCTGTATATCGTATTTGAAGAAAACGATCATTCGTGTATTTTCGCGGAAATTTACAACGGGACGTGACCGGATTTCGCCGAGTTTCTTTTTCTTCTCTTTCCTTCTGTCACGAGCATGAATAGTTTACGCGTTACCCACGGTGTTGCAACAGTTAGCGATCAATTTTTGTCCCCGTTGCAAAAACACGTTTTAACCATCGGTCGAGGCTACCTATGCTGCCCTCCTTAGTTAAAATGTCGATATTTAAGTAAGATTGAAACGTTACAAGCGCTTCGTGGCTGTCTAAGAATAATTTAATTTATTTATCAGAATTTCAAGACGATACTCAAGACGGAACTCTTTGAAACGGGCAAAGGCATGATATTCACACTTTCGTTGCATCGCTCGGAGAATTTTACTCTGAGCAAAGTTTCGGGGTAAGTTCGCGGCTATTTTGCTTTGTCATTGCCGCGGGCTACGCTTGGACTCGGTTTAACTGCAACATAAATAGAGATAATTATTTCCGCCAGCAGGTACAGTTCCGTGCAGTCAGTCACGCGAACGGTTTCCGAAGATACGTATACATATTTGTCGACGGTGATCGTGCAAAAATTACACGGTGATTAATCGATTTCAAACTTCACCCCTAATTGGCTATGAAATCTCCTCGAAAAAGAAACCCTAGCTGCAAGAATCATTCGCCAAATTACGCCGTGTAAAATGATTAATTATAGCAAACTTTTTCGTTCAATTTTGATCGAACGATTCTTACTCAAAAGAATCTGCATTTGTTTGAGAAACGGGGGCGATCGAGGAAAGATAAAATCCAAGCCCGACGAAAACGAGCTGGCAAGCCTGCTGCGATGCACTCGGTTCGCAAGCTAGCTGGACGCGGCGCTAATGCGCCTGCTAACCTTACTTTCGCATTGCTAGACTCAATTCATGCCAAGGCTGACTGGGTGCGTTGCCCTCCATTGCCCCTATACCGCCGTCATTGGGTTCCTCCCCCTCGCCCCTCGAACGTCGCCCGCTTCCATGCCGCCCACCGACAGTTTCTTGCCCCTTCGCCCTGCCCGCTTAGCCCCTGCTAGGCGACTTCGTCTTCGACTGCAACTCCCTGGCTCCGCCACCGACTCCTTTCGCCTTTCGATGCACCGCGATGCACCGTTGCGCTCGCCTCTTTAGACTTTAATCAACCGCTCGCAGTCTAAATGTCCCAATTTCTCCTCGTTCCGTTTCACGTTTCATTTGCTAATCTTTTCTTTTTTTCATTCGTCGGTGCATTCGATTCGCGTTCAAATTCGCCACCGTAGCAACGTTAAATTTTTCTCTGCTCGAAGGTTGCGCGTCCGCTTGAGAGTAAAAAAGAGCCAGGTGCTATCGACGGTACGGTGAGAGTAACTTTCAGCTGATAATCAGTTTGCAGAAAGTGGACATCTACCCTTTGTTCGTCGTGAATTCGAAAATTGAAGTAGTATCGTCGAGGAGCTTCGTAAAATTGTCAGTAACTTTGTTATTTCTGATCGTGTTCTTATTTGGAAATTTTGATTTCGTGGTCCCGAAGGGGTCGCGTCATCTTATTTGCCGTAGACGTTCGTCTGTTTGAACGTTGCTCGAGAAATATTTGGCTAGCAGAATAGCGAGGTAAGACGGGGGGAGCCGGTCTCGATTGATAAGCAAACGTTGCTTTCACGACGGAAATAGAATTCGAAGGAATTGTTTTCGGATCGAATACGGGTAAGCTATTTCCGTTTCACGAATTTTCGCGCCGATCGTTCCACCTTATTATTGTTTCGTCGATCTTTCGAAGTGCACCGGCGAGGATTTGCGGAATTCCCTGGTGTTTTTCAGTCCGGTCGAAAACGGCGATCATTGCGCGTCAGTTGTATTCGCGTCGAGAGAACAATGGTGGCGACGCTCGTAAAATTTTTATATCGCCCGGGCCTCGATGCTATTCACGACGGAAGGTTACCAAACCCCCGAGGTTAGATTAACACGTCAAAAGAAGAAAAATTAGAATCAATTTTACGTAGCATAATATTCTATTATTGTTCAAAGTATGAAATCGAAAGATTGTTAACTATTTGACTGCGGCATGTTCCGGAAAAAAGTCACGAAAAATTGTTTTCTTAAAATCAAAGAAAGAAAAATTATAGTCAAAGCTAAGTTAATTTTTATTATTTGAAATCTTACAATTTACTGAGCGTATATATACGCCTTTCGTATATATTGACAGACTCCTGAGGGCGCATGCATACAGTGAGTCACAAAATTATTGGCACACCATTTAAAACACAATTCCCACTTTTGAAATTGGACCAAATGACTTGAATTTTTTCGAGAAGCTAGAAGAACTAGTTTACTAGATGACAAAAAAAAATGTTGAAAAATCCTAGTCGGTTGTTTGTCATCTAGTAAACTAGTTCCTCTAGCTTCTCAAAAAAAATTCAAGTGATTTGGTCCAATTTCAAAAGAGGGAATTGTGTTTTAAATGGTGTGCCAATAATTCTGTGACTCACTGTACGTCTCTCGCCTTCAAAGGGTTACAAATACACTTTTACCTGACATTGATTGTTCAATAGTAATAAGACAGCCTTTGATAAGTTCATATAAAATAACGAAACAATCGTACCTATCCCGAGTGGTTACAATTATAACGTGTCCGACAACACACGGCCATTATCGCTGTAACAGTGAAGATGTTAAAAGAAAAAACAAAACAACGATTGAAATTATAGACTTCGGTACGTGTCTAGTTCGTCGAAACTTTCCACTCCGTGTTAGAACCGTCTCCATTATCAGTGAGCCTGGATTGCAGCCGCGTGTTTGATCTTTGATAACGTAACATCGGCTGCGTTTCGCTGGTCTACGCGGTTCGGCGTCACTATTTCGAGCGAGGAACGCTCGCGAGCTCGTTTTACAGCGGGACCCGTGCACTATCCGCTCGGCCCCGCCCGTAGAAACTCTGCCTATTATTAAAATCCTCCGCGTGGCGCATAAACTTCCCAAAAATAAAACTGCAGCATCGCTACGCGGACGTAGACAGCCACAGCTTACTCGTGTCCCTCCGGTCGCCAGAAACCGTAGGAAGAGGAGCATCGATCGTACGTCTCTGCGGAAGCAATCAGCGTTCGATTTGATTTGCAAACGCGACCCGGGATTTCCAGCTCTCGTGGGATTCGAGGGTGGCGTTGATGTATTGATTGATCCACTATCGATGTCAAGAAAACGATCTCTGTACACTGTACAGCAGAACTTCCGGTATGCGAATGCATTACATCACAGTTCTATTATGCGAACAGAGTGGTAAATATTAGATGCGATTTTTTAGGATAGAAATATTATATTTCTCGATGGAAATTAAGACGATGAATATTTGAGTAATCGAATATCAAAGATATTATATTTTGGAATCATGAAAACTGAGAAATGTATTTTCAGAGGAAAAATCTCAATATTCGAGCACTTGTTAATTAAAACTAATTAATTTGGATAAGGGAGGCACTATACTGTGTTTGTATTAGGGATACTAACACGTCGTCGAACGCAACGTTTATTTATAACTTTTTCATCCGGCGAGTTCTCTTATCTGGCGCCTTGCCATCGGTTCCTCCCCTCTCCTTCTCTCTCTCATCCTTTCTTTTTCTCTTTTCATAGCCGCTTCTCGTTGCAACTGCACACCACGTTGATCGCTGCCAGCGTGCATTCGCGTTCCATCGTTGCGTTGATGTATAAAATAGTTAAAAAAGACAAAAAGAACTCAACTTCTGCATCGATTCGTTCGAAAACACCGACCAATTTTAGTGAAACAGGGAACCTCTTTCGGACAGCTGAAGCTTGATAAACAACTCGTTTTACGTTTCAGAATCCTTCTGAAATTTATCAAAGAAATTAGCCAACAGCTAGAGCTTCGATATTTGTTCGTTACACTCGAGCAAACGATTAATATACCTACGATTAGTTCTAGCGGCATTCGACGACGCGTATATGTATAAGTGCACACGGTGGTACACGGGCAAAGGATGGCATAGGTCGATGCACGGAGGGATACGCTTAGTCCCGTGCAAGCCGAAGCGATACAGAAGGTAGAGAGCCGGGCAAATTGGCGTGCACGTTGCGCTGCTCTCTTTCGGAAGGATGCAACTCGTTCGAGCTGGCGTCGTTCCGTACACCTGTTTACATGGGAGCGGCGCGCAACCGCCACGATATTAAAAGGATTTAACGTGGCGTACATCGCGCGTCAAGAGTCCACGTCTCTTTCGGATCGATACGCCTTTTCGATCTTCTCCTTATCTTCGCCAATCGTGACGCTGATAAATCGATACATACGCCGATCATAATAATATTCAGGTGTTGCGTAAAGTTGGTTTATTTATAGGCCGGTTAAATTATGCGACACACTTCTACGAGTATTGTTACGAGGAAAGTGGCTTGCATCTTTCAAGGCACGCGGCTATGGAACGGTTCACGTGATTCACGAGGAAAGTTATGCGGACCCGGTCAAAATTCTGCACACTTTGCCCATTGTTCGCAAGCTGCAATTAGAATACGTTCCGCCTGAGCGTGTTACGACGTTCGCTGGAAAATGACACCGTTGCAAATAAATATTCTTTATTGCCGTCTGAACGCGAGGCGAAATAAACCAGGAAACATTTGAGAATGCGGTACGCATCACGTACGAGTATTAACTCGTTGACTGTGGACTAATAAGTAAGGGACGATGGACGTCCGAAAAATATGAAATAAGTAAAAATAATTTTGTCAAATTATAAATAGCGTTCGTTTCTCTCGGTCAATATGTTAACACGTGGTCAAAGTTTCTGTAATCGAATATTAGTCAAAGGAAAGGAAGATTACACCGTGAATAACGGTAGTATCAGACTGGTAATGCATGGTAGCATTGTATGATTTGAAAAATCAGGATTTTTTTACTACGCCGTATCACATACGTTCGTTTCCTCTTTGGCAGCGAACGTTTAGATTTGAGATTTAGAAATCCAAGGAACGTAGCGGCGTATCGAAAGTAGATAGTGGCCGCGAGTAACGTAGGTGGTCAGACAGCGCCACGATTCTCCTTCGCTCGTCTCGCGAAACGTAGAATATGTAGGTAAACGCGAACCGATCGATCTTAAGATCGTGTTGCGGCCACGGTTCTCGATATTGTATTGCGTTTCCTATTCTCGGTAGGTTTCTCCTTCGTTTCCAATATCATAGCCCGAGCTTTGTACATTCGACTTCCGTCGAATGGCAACTCTCCTTTGTTTCACCTTACGCATCGAAATTCCGGCTTCGATCTTGAAACATAGACACCGAGGAAACCATTGTAACTCGATACCAGGCTTTTCCAGAACTGTGTGTTTGTACTCGACCGTTGCTTTCTGATAAAATCACGGGGAATACGCGAACCAATTTGAAAGTAAATTTAGAAACATTTCACGGTACGCGATGCTTCGTTCGTGAAAGCTACGTATTTTATGCTTTTACCGTACCAGGGAAATTTACTCCAATTTGGACGGACGTCGAGGGACAGAATCGCTTCGTGGAATAGACATAACCCAAATCTACGCCGAATTATCTATTAGCCCTTTAAAACTTCACCGGGGACAATATTATTTCTTGCAATTAATCAACAGTTTTTCTAATGATTTGTAAAAATCATTTATGGCGCCATTTCAAAACTATTTAGAAACTTAAAAAAGGCTCGAAATCCTAAATTGTTTACGGTCGAGGTGTCAGGAGTAATTTTAAATTTAATAAAAAGAAAGCTAATTCTCGAAAATTTCGATAAGAAGGAAAGTTTATAGTATCATCCTAACAATTCGATCTCTCCTCGATACGAAGGACTACGTGATCTTCGTCGTTGGTGTACATCGCAGGCGAATATAATCGGTTCGTAGAATAATACGAAGCAGGTTCCGCGCGTGGAGTATCGAATCGTACGCGAAAGGAACGCGTTCGCGGTTACTCTCTCCGTGCGATTACACGATTCTCCAAGTTCGTCCATCGGACTGTCCATTCGTCTGTACATCTGTCCATCCGTATGTCCGGCCGACCACCAGTCCGGTCCGTTTCGCGTTGGTTCGTACGTGGGGTAGCTGACCTAACAGAAGGGGTCGTTGCACTCGAGTTGGGCCCGCTTTCATCCCCTCCACGCGTCTCTGCTTCTTTTGCTGGTCAGCCTCGCGGACCTAACCGCTCTTCTCCTCTCCCACTCTTTCTTCTTCGATTCGTTCTTCCTAGCTTTCTTCTTCCTCTTCTTCTGCCACGCTCGTTTCTTCGATCCTCACTCGGCCTGCTATCCTTCTATCGTCGTGCGTTTTGGCACACACGTGTGTACACTCTGGCCAACAGCCTGTTCAACCCTCTGAAAACGTAGTGGGGTCCGAAAAGAAATTATAGTTATTTACCGTCGGCTCTTTCGGATAGTCGGTTATTTCGCGGTAGTTGTTCCCCCGCTCTTGTAGGCATAACTCGACTTGGGAACCGAGAGACAACTTCTTCGCAGGGCCCGAGGAGTCACGATAGAACGGCTCGAACGGTTTCGAGAGGGAGAGACAGACGGATAGACGAGCGTGCAAAGGAGGAATAAAGAGAGGGAAGGAAGGAGGGATGTGTTGCAGTTGAAGAGGATGAGGGGGGCTGGTAATACTGGTGATGTTGCTGCCGTTGCTGCTGTTGCCGCTTCCACCCGATGGCTGGCACCGATCCTCGAGCAACCAAGAATCCTCTTTTTCTTCCCTCCTTTTTTCCTTTGACAGGGGACTCGCGATAAGTATCGTATACGATTCGCCTATCTCGTCGCGCAATCTCGAGGAAATTATGATTCTTCGGTCGGAATTTCGCTGCTTCACCCACCCCCTTTCTGCACTGTTTCTTCTTCTTTATCTCTTTCACTCTCGGACGTTGCATCCTCTTTTCGCAATTTGGTACTTTGCGTTCGCCGTTAGCCGAGATCGAATTTGTCGTGGATGAGAACATCCCAAAATTGATGGGCTTAATAACGAAGTAAATTGGACGATGGACTAGACGAATTATCGTAGACAAGGTACCTATAATCCTTGATAACTTTCAGTTAGAAAACAAACAGCGAGGTTTCTTTCTCCTATATCACCATTTTCCCTAGGAAATTCTATCAAGTTTGTCCGTCTACTCGATAAAAACAATCGTAGAGACGGATGCAACAAAGTTCTAGTTAGGTGGTTCGTTCCGTTTCGTGACACGCTCGGTAGGTAAGGAGTCAATGCCTTCTGAAAAAGGGGCAAAGAGAACGGTGGCCACGAGACGGGGAGAGGGGAAGGGAAAAAGAGGCCCAAGGAAATCACGCTGTTTCGACGGGATTCACGAAGCGTGCATGACGGAAATGCAGCGGGCTCGGTCGTGCAGCGGTGGCACGAAACCTGGCCAAGACAAAAAATCCTCTCCGCAGGGGAGGAAGAGAAAGGAAGAAGCGCATAGAATGGAAACGAGAGAAGGAAGAGAAGATCTGGCTGGTCGAAGGGGGACCAAACAGAGCCAACAGCAACGAGAATAAGAAGAAGAAGGAGAAGGAGGAGGAGGAGGAGGAGGTGGTGGTGGATGCGGTAGAGAAAGGTAGTAGAGGAAAGGGAGAGAAAAAGTTTTGGCGATCCGATGTACACGCGCGAGAGTCGAGGCTCGAAGGAGTCGCGACCGGCTAGAGGTATCTTCGTGCGATCGTGATTATAGCCCTCTCGTATTTTATTGCGGTGTCGGCCCGCTCTCTGCCCTCTCGCGATTCCCGTTTCACGCGCTGCTGCGGTACACGAAACGCGTCCAAACACGGAACCACCGAAACGCTAACTCCAGCCGGTCAGAATCGATATCGTAAGGCCGGTGTCTACCGATCTGTCGCCTCGACTACTCGATTAATTCGTCCCGGCTGGCAGCTGCGATTTCCCGATCGGTGAAAATACCAACGAGGAACGATAATTCTTCCCGTGGACGGGAAAAAAACACGGGAAAGGCAAAATTATCGATTCGTCGAAGCAATCGCAGTTGCGAACTATCCGGCTCGAGGATTTAGATTTTCAGCGTGAAATGGCACGGTTCTTGTTATCGGCTGACGTAGCGGCCACGATAGCCCGCGATAAGGATATTTGTTTGCCGCGAGCTCGCCAGACTATGATAGAGATTACATTTATCTCTCGACTACGACAGAACCACAAGGAAGTCTCTGTCCGTTCGCCCAGCGTACTATGTCAATATTATTTCTGTGACCGACGTCGTGCAAATACTGGCGTAGAATTGGCGAAATCTCGAGTCTCGATCCGCGTTTTCGGCGAACGATAGAAACTAACCGAGTATCGATTCAACGTTCAAGCTCGACCAAGAAAGAAAAGAAAGAAGGAAAGAAAAAAAAAACTAAATCCGTCCCAGTCATTGGTAATAACGTCATTCTCTGAAGTCGTACATTTCTATGGGAACGCGTACGAATTTCATTTCGAGGGCTAGAATCAGCCGGAAATCCGGCCAACATTAATCACGGTCTATTTGCTCGCGCGACCATAGAATACGAAACAGGCTACCGCGAAGGGTGGTCGAAATTTATTTCGCTGCATTCATCGTGGACAAAGAGGGATGGGCGGATGATACGGGATGTACGAAATAATTTGTCTGTTGATGCTTCAACGTGTACCGTCGAGCATGCTAGGCTTTGCCAGGGGAAATGGCCTATACTTGAAAGTTACTAGGAACAGGCAGATTATTATGAAAATCTCACAGCAGCCACAGTTGGTCGAGAACGTATCAGAGGTGGGTTCATTCACGAGCGATGCTGTTCGCGGCTCGACGCTTCTCAAACGACGAAACGCGTCCGCGTTCCTTTCGTCGTGAGACTTAAATTATTAATGCCAGTTGCTTCGGGCACTCATGCAACATTTATAGGAGGCGGTGGTACGAGAAAAAAAAAAAGAAACGAGCGAGGAGAGATTCGCCGATCCGCCGTGAGCGAATTCGCTTGACCTTTATAATAAAAACGGCCTGAAATAAATCTAGTAGCAAATTCAGCGAGCGCCTCTCATTATCGTTTGACGATATGCTCCTTTACTCTCCCCACCTCTCGTCTTCTTGTGCCGATCCACCCGGTGTTTTGCTTTACCACGCGATTCCACAAACTTTCTACTTCTACCCATAAAACGTGATAATCCTGACAGAACCGCAACTACGATTTCGACATGTATTATATTTTGTATATAAAGCGTTTCCTTCGATCGATTAGCATTTTTGGCCAGTACAACGATCTCTGTTCTTGGCAGCGGTCCACTCGACTCAATGGCCATGGATCGTATAATTTAATTACCAGCTTTGAATCTACGATGCCTCGAAGACCAACCGAGTCGAACACGCGGCCGACAAAGTTGATTTTGAACGCGTTTTTTAGTTTCTTTTCACGCGAAATACCACGACTCGGTTAGACACGAGCGGTCCAGCTTAATCGAATCGAAACGCTGTCGAGCGTGTACGAGCACCACTCTCTGCGGATGGCGCGTGTGGAAAAGCGTCGAGTGTTCTTCAGGGGATATTTTGCCGAATTATAAAATCGACCGAACCGAGTACGCAATCTTTTCAGCGAGTAAACACGATCCTCTGTCAGGAACAGACTCGTTCGAAAAGAGTGGAACTGTTGTTTCGTCGCGCGTATCTTTGTCCGTTTACCGGAGTACCAAGCGTGTCCTCATAGAATTTCAATTTTTTTTTCCACTCGTAGAATCGTTTCCACTTTTGCATCGACGGTGTCTGAGTGCATCGTCGGACCCGTCGCTGTGCTTTCATTCGTGCACAACGACGCAATACATTTTGCGTCTCCCGTTTTGTTTGTTAGTCCGTACGTGTCTGCTCGAGACTCGGGGCGTTACTCTCAGCAATTGAAATTATCATCTTGCTCATCTTGCGTTTTCATTCGATACATTTATTCGCTTAACCTTGCTACATCAAATTGTACGCAAATTTCTGGGTACCACGGGTCGACGATGCACCGTGGACCGCAAAAATACGTGGACAAATTCGGCTCGACTAGGCGCGTTTAATTAAAAGCCGGCGAGACAGCAAAACGGTCGCCGGGGCAATGTTTGGAAATTTAATTTAAAAACTCAGTTCAACGCGACACGGAGCCACGCCTAGGAAATTACGATTCTCAGATTATCGTTTCCGTTTCTCCTTCTTCGCCGGTTGTTTTATTTCCCATTAGTCGCCGCGCGAAAATCTCCGGGGCTATCGTTGCCGATCTAATAAATAATCTTCTTCCTTCCACAAGGTACGACGATGAATTCCCGATCGAAAGATTGTTCTTTCCGTGTTCGATGACACGGCAAGGGAGCAGCGTTCTCGAGGAAGAGGAAGACAATAAGGAAGACGTCAAAGGGGTTGCAGGCTAGCGACGGGAGGGGTTAACAACGGTTTCCCTCGACAGAAATCGGAGATTTCGGCGAGCAGCAGTCGGATATAATGGCGTTTTGGACGGTGCAAAGCTGGCGGCGGAGAGAGTATCGCGGCGGGCCATCTTTTGCTCTTTGTCTCGGTGACCTCTCCGACGCAGATTGCTTTTGGGTATTATACGAGAGACGTGGGCATAATACTCGCACTACCTGGCCGTTGGCCGTGGCTACCACTATTCTCTGTACTAACGGTACATACACACCGAGCCACCGTGTACAACCGCATAACGGACGACTGGTTTATGGCGGCCCACTAACAGACAACTAAGTAAAGTTCCTCTCTAGCTCGAGCCAGCCGGTTCTACTAACGAGGACTCGTGAAAGCCGACTTACGATTTGATGCGTCATTAAACGGAGAAAGAAAAAAAAAACCTAGCACGAGGTCACGGATTAATTATTCACGATCGTTCCATCGTGTTTTATCGACGAATGTTGGTTGCGGCGTTAGCGACTGGCGGAAAGCTACTACAGGCAACATCGGCTCCTAACAAAAATTTATTTTCGCATGACATTTAGTTTGGCTCGAGTGCTTCGTGTTATCGTCGCCTATGAAACTATATTGGCCTAACCTGAGTTGATAAACGGCGATAGACCGAAACAATGAATCATTAATCGATCGTTGAAAAGTTACAGCTTAGCAGTTATGGTAGTTATCCTGAATATCTCGAATGAGATTCATCGTGAAGTCGAACGCGTGAATCTGCGTCTAGCTGGACTAATTAGGTATCGATGTTTCTCTTGTGCAATTATCCGTTCGATATCGATTGCAACGACCAGACAAACATATCCGATGCATTTGCACGGCTCCCATATTGTTGCCACTGTGCGCTGAATATTGGGTAGCCTATATTGGTTCAATCATAGTCCAGGTTTGCTCGAGTCGTTCGACAAAAAAAGAATTTCGTCAAATTGGGATCTTAAGCTAGAAATAATACATCCTCTCGATGAAGAAATGCGTGAAAGCCTCGTCTTCCAGCATTCCGAGTTACCGTGGAATTTAGGTTAAACGACAAAGCATTCCTCCTATCACGAAGAATCCTGGTTGTTCCGAAGGGCGATCTGGGACCTTGATAATGAAAGCACCATTTGCCTGGCGTGCCATTAGACGACCTTCCTCTACGTCCGGCGAAGACGAAGCTGGAAATTTGGTCAAGTTCGAGCGTCGGCCTCGATCGGCGCATTTCTAACGCGTCTTAGAACCGGAATAGAACGAAACGAACAGCTTGACTGCGTGGTTGGAAAAGTCGGCCAAGATCAACGAAAGGACGAGTGTTCGCGATTCGTTGACGTCAGACTGCGTCTCGTTTCGCTTCCTGCTTACCCAGCTTCCGTGGAAAAGCGTGCCTCACGGCGCAGGAATTTCACAACGATTCCACGCACTCTAGTCCTCGACTTTGTGAGAAACAAAATTTGCATCCGTTTCAGTTCAGATCAAGATGTTTTTTTCACCGAAACGCGTCAATTTCATTTTTTGCGGAAAAAAGTAATTGTTTTTAACAAGGCAAGAAGTATTTTTCAGCCTCACCGTGGAACCGGTTATCGAACAAACACCTCCTCGTTACGATTGTTTTGTTCCGTATAATTTAATCGAGGTGGCAAAATATTTATCCCTAAAGAATACCGATATAAATCGAGGTAGTATTATATTCGTGGTGTTGCGCGAGCATCGTCGATATTACACGATTTATCGAGCTAGACTCGCGCCCAGGTGTCACATACACGACACAGATTTCGGTAAATTAACGTGAAATTATTAACGCGTGTTCAACGTGAAGCCGATTTTTATTTCCCCGGCTGGCGATAAGTCGGCCTTTGTAACGTCCAAATGAATAATCACGTTCTCACAATAATGGTAATGGGAACAACGTGGCCCGCTATTTCCGTCCGTTTGTTTACCTCTTTATTTCGAACTGCAAACAGGTCGGCCGGACGTTTCTCCGCGTTTTAACATTCAAAACCAGGCCCTGTCTCGCGGCCTCTTTTGTTCCTTCGTTCCAGCTTATCTAGTCGACTTTATTCGTTCAGTTTCGCGAGGATCTCGTAAATTTTCAACACAATGACGCGAAGAAGAGATGATTGAAGCCAGACCGGAAATCGTTGGTCGTTGTCCCGACCTTGGCCGTCGAGAAGTGTGCTAAGCGACAGTTTTATTGGTTCCTGGTTAACTTCCTTTATTCATCGAAAACATTCTCTCGTCAAATTTGTCGAGGAAGAGTGGTGCCTTTCGTTTCCACGGCCACCGAGATCGTTTTTGTACAGGCTGTCTCAAAAAAACGTGTATCCGCGCCACGAACAATTATAAATTACAATATAGTATACCTATGATAAGTAAATTGCAACGTAACGTAGCAAATATTGTCTTAGAAAACATAAACAATTCGAAAGTTATTAATATTTATATTAATGTCTAATATTATTAAATATTTAATAATAATAGACAGAGGGTTAATAACGAGGCAAGGATTTACGATGGCCTGTATAAGGAGCGGAAAGAGATCCGTGGGCGTGCGTTAATACGAAATATCGAGGAAGGGGGAGGATTGATTAATTAATCACCGTCGGTAATCGAGCGTATCGTCGAGAGGATTTCGTATATTCAGACCGGCGCTGTGCGGCGATTCTTTCTTCGCCGTTTGATGAAAAGAAATAGCGGGACGCTGGTGAACGAGCGAAAGAATGGGCTCCTCCATATTTCGTGCGTCACGGAAGACGGAACGAAACGTGAGCGGCACTCGCGATGTCGAGGGGGTGAGAAGACCGAATGCCGGACCGATAGAACGAGACACCTCGCCGATAGGTATCTTACAAGATGGAAATCAAAAACGATTTTCTATATTTTTCTCGGAAATCTTTGGTGGCCTTATTTTAGACGAATCTTTCGAAATTTTTAAGTCGTGATAGTTAAAGGTTGAATAAACTTTTCAATATACAGGGTGTTTGAAAGAAACAAAAATTTTCCTCCAGAAATATCCTCGCAAACGTTTCGTTCAAGAGCTATTGACTTCTGAATAATGTCGAAATGTCCCTTTCGTTTGCAAACATTTAATAATTAAAATTATTATTATCATTAGTATTATTTATTCCTAATTCCTAATGGAATAACTTCAGAGGTGAATATCTTTTGAACGAAACGTTTGCGAGCATATTTGTATAACAAATTTATTTTCTCTCGAGGTCTTAAATTCATCCGGAAACACCTTGTAGAAATTGTAAAAGCTCCGGTAGAAAAATACTCTAGTCTCGATTGCATAAAAAAAAAATGCTTCAAGTGCAAAGGGTTAAATTGATCCGAAGTAACAATGGATTTCCGCTCGATGGAACGAACGAAGGAGAATAAATAAAAAAGAAAAAAAAAAAAAAAAAAGAAACGTCTGGTGCGTGTATGGGTGCCATTCGATTTTTGGTATTCTTGCCAGTCGGAGAATCTAGTTGGCATTTAAAGTTCGCCATTGCGGAGCCACATTTGCAGACGCTTAGGCTCACTTAGACACTTACGTAATAGCCGTGGAACCGGTGTGCGAGCGAGTGTTACGGCAAAGTTGCGCAACTAAGCCGGAATAATAATGATCCTTGATCGTTCTAACGAGCCTACCTCCGAGCGACCGTCTGCGACCCTACCATTAGAAAGCAAAAGTTAAAGCTGCCGGCTCATTCTAGTCAATCAAGATTATTTCCTCCCGAGACGGTGGCCTTGATTCTTTCTTTTCTTTTTATTTTCTTCTTCTTCTTCTTTCATCCGACGGTCTATTACCGTGAACTAGCTATACAGAGGCTAATGTCACGCGGGCCGCTTCGTCTCTCTAGCGAGATTTCAAGGAAACATGGAATTTTACCACGGAGACACGATTATCGAGCGGGCTGATTACGAGTTGCGTTGTCGTCGTTGTCGTCGTCGATGCAATTCCTCGATCGAATTTAATAACCTTGACCTCGGTCTGTTGCAACAGGATCGATTCGAATTCGTTTCGACGACAACAACGCGACGCGTTTATGGCTTTAATTAGAAATTAGGATGCGTCGAAGTTTTTTTGTTGACCCCGAGAATGATGTAATCGACATGCCACTTGTCTGGTTTTGGCCCGTAACTGGTACGTAACTGGTGGGTTTTTGCAAGAATAGAGCTATTGATTATCAAAATTTCACAAGTATTTCGCTATCTGGGTAATTTAAAAGGCCGTGGATTTAGTTGCCAACTTATCAGTTGTTATATCAGCAGGACGGTAATTGACGCTTCAAACTTTTCAAATTCTAACTGATCGAATAACAGAAAACAGATCAACTTTTACTATTGCAAGATAGTGTAATAGTTTTACCGATGTAAGGTACCAAATTGAAATCCCGTCCGAAGGGACACGTTTAATTTACCAGAGTATTTTAAAATGTGAAATTTAAGATTTATTTATATTAGAATATAGGAAATTAAGGAAAGGACACATTTGTATCTTTTTTCTTCCAAAATCGGGCATTTAGTCTTTGAAAGTTTTGTTGGAAAAGTAGACTAAAATCAATCGTAGCCAAAAATGCCCCGAGTGCAAAGGGTTAACATGTTAAACGCCACGTTAGTCACCAGTGACTGACACCCGACATTTTCTACAATCAAATAATTGACAAAAAAACGTTACTATTAAGCTAATAATGCTGGCTATCGAATTGAAAGATTAAATATGAAAATTAATCGACTACATCCTTAACATGTTGGCTGCCACGGGGGTCACCGGTGACCGGCACCCGAAATTTTTTACAATCAAATAATTACCAACAGAAATGATAAAATAAACCACGAATAGCGTTAACATTAAGCTAATAATGCTAGCTATCGAATTGAAAAGTTAAATTTGAAAATTAGTTGATTGTATTGTTAATAATTAGGATTTTAGCGTGTCTGACTACCCACGCCCGTTTTCACCGTGGCAGTCAACGTGTTAATAATTAGGATTTTATCCTGTCTGACTACGTACGTCCGTTTTCACTGTGCCAAATTAACTGATGTAATATGTGCCTGACTACCGACGTCCTTCTTCCCTTTGACAACGTTCGACCGAGTCACTTCCAGATCAGGAAAGAATTATTTCTCTCGAAAGAAAAATATTCAAGGAAAAGGTGGCTGGTTGGAAGAACCCATATGTTATAAATAGCTATTAATATCCTTTTTACGAAACCATAAGATACATATACATATATCATCTACAATCAACATCATTGGCGAACCACAAAGTTATTTGCATTCGGACGATTTGCGTCAGCAAAAATGATATCCTTAGAAATCTTTTCCCAACCATAAGGAAGGATTCACGTCCGTGAAGCAAGATGTCCCTGAAGTCTCGACGGTTAGAACGTTTCCGTCTAATTGTAAGTGTCCTTCAAAGTTGTTTGACCGTCTGCAACCTCTAACGGTGTAAGGAAAAAAACTAGTCGTTAAATAACGATCCTTATCCTTGAGTGTCTAGCAAGCTGGTGTTGCCGTTGAAAGGAAGAGACACGACCGTCGACGGGTCTGTTAATGCGATCGCGATAGAAAACGATAAACGATCCATAAGACACTTTTGTTGTTTCTTTCTGCTCGTATAAATTTGCAGGCTAACACGCCAAATTTATAAATACACTGTAAAAGTATTATATAGCTTTGAAACTATAATCAATTTCTGACGTTTATATTTCTCCTCTTCCACAAAATTATTTATCAAGGCTTATAGTAAGACTTAGAAAATCTAATTTAGTGAGTTTAGCAAGACTGTAAAAAAAAGATCCTCAAAGAAAGATCCGAAACATCTGGATATTCTATTAGCAAATTGATAAAAATAACCTGGATCTGTGGGTGTATGCATCGTCTATGTCTGGCCGGGCGATAATCTTGTTCAGCGGCTCGAGACTTCGAAGAAGCAAAATATTTGCTAAAAATTTGGCGACCAACGTTTGACGAGGATGGCCAGGACGTGGATGGGCAATGGTTTCAAGCAGCTACGAAGCCACGGCTCGTTTTTGTGGGCGTGTAACGTAAACACTGGTCTGGCAGACTAAGCAGCGTCGAAAAGCTGCGACGCGTCTAATCTTGCGGCCACTTGCGAGCCCTCGGTCTGCACGCTCGTAAAGCCATCGTTCAACGCGAACGTTATCGCGATGCCGTTTCCGTTTTTCCCGGAAACGACGGCTTCATAGTCGCGAAACGCGATAACCGAACGGCCAACTTGTCCAATGAACGATTTCAAACGGTTCCGTCGTCATAGAGCGCATATGAATGCGAAGTTATACAAGCTAACTTTAGCCGAATCGTGAGTCACAAAGAACGTGACTCAATCTATTTTTCCACGTAGCTTCAATTGACTCATTGTTTGAGCCCGACTATAATCAAACACGCGAGAAATTAAGCCACTTAAAGCGTCGATCAGGGACGAATCCGGGTCGTTTGATTTGTGTTCTACAATAAAATCACGTGTTCCAATTCGACGCTACGATACCTTGCTTTTTCATTTGACAGATTACGAAAGCATTCTTGCTGAAGCTTTTTAATAGGATCGATCGTTTGTTTAACTACGAACGATCGTGTAACGGGAGGGGTCTGAAATCGCACGACACAAAGCGTCGCCACGTTGCATACCTAAATACTTAAATTTGCTCGATCAGCCGTTGGAAAATTCCATTTAATCCACTTTCGCGAAAACACTCCGATCCACCCACGTTATCCAAGGCGTAACTCTTCTAGAAACTTTTTATCCTGCTAGGCAACCGGTCGAAATTGTCCAAACAACGGCGTCGTTTGTTCGTCCAACAATATTGAAAACAAACAGCGCCAGACTCTGCCTTTTAACATCTATTCCTGAGGCGATGGCTGGCGTGTAAACGCGAAATTGCAGGCTGACCGAATGCATATTTTTAAGCGGATCGCGTAAACGCTATTAGATAGCATCACGATACCGGTCCGAGAATTGGGAAATTTCCGTTGTATCATTTAATTTTCAGTGAGAATCCATATTTGAACGAGCAAAAATCTGAATAAAACTGAAGGTTGTCTCTGAGTGAGTCTTCTATGACTCAATGGCGTTTGACTCATTTGTTGCAACATGGTCCGGTGCTAGGCACACTTAGCGTGACCTTCGCAGTGTCACTAACCTATGTTACCGCCGGCGACAGTCCAACCCAGACGATCGTCTAATTCGTTCCCCTGCTGAACACGCTTTTGGACAAACACGTTCGTTCCCGGCACGTATGTATTCCCAAGCATACGCGAGAAGCCAGACTTCCGTTTGATATGTGCTAGCCTTGAACTAGCGTCGTTAACCTTGACAGTCGCGTCTGAACGCTCGGAATCACGCTCTCGCCCTATGAATAGAAGTCGCAAGCTGTTAGAATCTACCCGCGGGAATGCCAGACTCGAAATATTCCGATCGTGCCACTTGCAGCCGATTCTGAGATCACTTTATCGAGAAAACAGGCGAAATAGTCCGGAGTTGTTGGAAATTTCTATTAGTTGGTAATTTTAATCCTTATTTTGCAAATGAAGTGGTTGTAAGAATTATAAAACGTTTGGATACTCGAGGTTTCAATCGAGATTTGACAGAGTTTGGCACGGCTCGAATTTTTCAACCGTCTCGAACGAGAATAATTCGCAACGGACGTTAGTCGGGGTCTGTGACCAGCGGTCAACGACGAGGATTAGACTCAAGGCCGAATTAGAGCGAACGAGTATAGTCTGTCCGTGACGTCGTCCAAGAATATTGCAAGCAACGATATTTTCATTCTCTTCGTTCTGCAGACGCTTGCTTAAACATTATCAAGCCGAACGAACTACGATACCGTGTTATCAATAATTGCTATTTGGTCTGCAACTAAATTCGCGAGCTTTCCGTATACTTGGTGTAAAAATGATTTAATATCTATCGCAACGGGATAAAATAATGATGGGTGTTGATTCTGATTATTACTATTAACCAAATGACTACCTTACCAATTTTCCGAAATATCAACATTCAGACGCGGAGCATGAAAATTCCGAAGACCAATTAGATAGACACTGAAAGTGCAAAAGGTCGAGCAGCAAATGGAAGCCTCTCGAAAACGTCTGCTTTGAAATGTTTGCTACACAGCCCGAGTGAAAGGCTCGACTATTAAAGCGATATTTTCACGAAACGGGTAGAAGAATCGTTTCGAAGCGTATCGTGGCGATCACCGTGACGATCTTGGCCGTTGTGCCGATCGATGGATCGGATCGATCGGCACGGTTGCGTAACGAGAAACCGCAGGATTTCTGAATACTCGGCAAAGGCACGCTGTTTACAGTCTACGCGATCGTGTTTATCGCGTGACTTCATTCACTCGTCGAATGCCAACGGCTCGACTATTTTCATTCTTCGAAAACCGAGGCTCTTGTTGAAACGAGTGGCGATGCCTGGACACGAAATAGCCTCTGGGTGGTCTGGCGAGAGCCGGGGCATTAAAAGAAATCTCGAGCAGACCAAGTGCAACATTTCAGAACGATTCGATTCCCTGGAATCCGGTCGCCAACCAGAAACCACGGAGTTGCCACACGAATCCTGGAAACTTAGTCCGATCACTTTTATCTTATCTTTCTATGTTTCTTTTTGTCTAAGGATAAAAAGTTCAGCAGAAGATTTTCTAGCGATTTTGTGACTCGTGAGAGTACATTGCCAGTTTCTTTGGCAAGAAATCGCACGGTCGAAACGGAATGGCGAGAGATCAGACTCGCGCGAAAGGTGAAAGGCCTGGTATATGGGACACTGGCTGGCCAAAACTCGTCTACGTGGTATCCTTTTTCTTGATGGTACGTCTACAGGACTCATTGGAAGGGGAAGGCACGGGGGACAAAGGGGCACGAGGGAGATCTTAGCCGAACCTTTTATGGGGAAGGCGAACGACCAGCGAGAAATCGGAACGCGAATCGCTCGACTATGCTCTTTCTTCGACTCGCCCGTTCCAGTACTCTAACAACGATGGCTACTCTTCTTCTTCATTGAAGAAATTTTACAGCTACGGTGGAACCGGTTTTTATTGGAATTAACACTTTGAATACCACATCCTCCGTATCTTGGATATTTTCACTAGGACCTGTTATTAAACAACACGAAACACTCTATTCAAATAATAGAACTTCAGACAGTAGTTTAAATTTACTGTGTATAGTATAATATTGTATAGTATATCTATTTTATAATAAACGAGGGAAATGCACGATAAAAGATCCTTTGGATGTTTCGATTTTGAGGCTCTCAGTCTTGCGTTTGTAACAGTCCGAGATCGATGACCATCGATCACTGCTATCGTCGATTCGATGCATATCGTGACTCAAAGAATTTTTTTTTCTTGTGTCGTGCTAACAGTATACAGTAGAATTCCGACAATCCGACATTCGATGCTTCGATACACCCGACAGTCCGAAGCGCGGTGAAAAATTGCCACAAATTTGGAAAAAAATTATTTCTTGCGAATAACGATAGGGAAAAAATGGATATATGTCAATTTCCAATGTATACTTTTATCGAATTATAAATTAGGATCGCGTTCAAAATGTTCCAAAATTCTAACAGAACAAGGATTCTTCGGCACGCGCAACAAGCATCGTAGAAAATCTAAAATTTCGCCTGACACCGATTCTGTTAATTAGAATCAGCCTAATCCGTGTTGCCACTGGCCACGAATTTAACCGGAAGGCGTGGGTAGCATTTAGCGTGCATTCTAATCGAAACGATCCGCGCCGAAGAAGAAAAGAACGACACCGGATCGCTTCCTCGCTCGACCGGAGCAAAGCTGATTCGTCGATTACTAGTTTCCAAAGTGAACCGTTTAGCGTTCGCATAAAAGAAAAAACAAAAAAAAAAACAAAAAAGAAATAAAAGATGGTCGATGATGGCCCGGGACATCGTTACTAAGCCGTCGCTACGCCGGTGTGAGCGATCTAACAGAAAAGGAACGGAGAAACGCACCGTAGGAGCAATGCCCCTTGGGTCAGGGTCAGTACCCTTTGGCACAAGCCACACCGAACCACAGCCACGCACGCGAAACCACGCACACAACACGCTTCGAATCGCGCCTGTACACGCACACCTGCGTGGTCCTTCGGCTTTTTTTCGTCGATGATTCTCGCCTAGCCGTCACCGTCTTCCTTCGACTATTTTCTTGATCAAGAACAAGGCTTCGCCCTTTTCGCACGGGGTGTTATGTAAAATTTCTTCTTACGAGGCTTCCCTTTCAAGGAAATTGATTTCGAACGCTCGCATGGTACACCTGAACACCGTTCCCCTGAAAGTATTTCGCAATTTCGTTCGTATTATCGCGCTCGCTAAAGAAGGATACCGAGTAACACAGTTAATCCTCGTTTGTTAACAGTTTTTATCTGAACGCCCCGAGGGTTGTTGCTGATTGGCGCCTCGATCGTAATGCAATCGAATGATCGAACAAAGGCAATAGTAAAGCAAATTTTGAGCGACGTTACTAAGGCGTGATGAATTTCAGAAGGCTCAGAATTAAAAATTGAGTAAGGTAAAAATTTGAATTAACGATACAGTGGCTCATTATATTTTCATACCAGTTTTAAAATGATAAATTTCTCAACGATCCATTCTGCTTCTCGGAAGACGAACGTCGTTATGAATCGTTCTACTTAGAAGGTCGATCGAGCGAGCGAGCAGACAAACGAGAGATCTTGTTATGCAAAGAAGTGCGCGACTAGGTTTTCGTTTCTGATTCGGCCAGCTGTAGCTCGGACGCGATCTGAAATTGTAATGGTAACACGGCTCGGTTCTGGATTACCGTTTCTTGCCGTTCGTCGGTCCCTTTGACCGGTTCTATCGTGATTCAAACACCGGCTAGACGAGCAGGTACCCGTTCACCTGAATGGACTCGGACAACCTTGGCCTGTTCGGTCTAGGAATCCATGTCTAGCCTGTGTCTAGCCAAGCTAAGCGTGACTATGGACTATCGTCTTTTCTATCGTTCTTCTCGAGGTCGTGGTGTCGGTTTCTATGACCGTGAAAGTATTCACGGTTCGTGTACTCGTTTCCTTGTAGCGTTCCCGCTTCGTCGTTCAACTTTGCTTGTTAATTTTGCCTCGGTTCTAAGCTTCTAACATACAAATTTTCGTCTATTCGGTAAAAGTATCGAGCTGTCAACATCGGAGAAATTTATAAAAGTGAAATTCAAATTTTATTTGTAATATTAGAATACGATAAATCAGAGAAAGGTATAAGTTTTGATTTTCAACAGCTTCGGAAACTTATCGAGTTATAACTTTTTCCTATCGTAGACTAGACTTTCTGGCTTGTTCCGATTCATCGATCCATTTCTTTCGATGCCCAACTTCTTCCAGCCGGTTTATAGCGAAAAGCTAGTTTTGGCAAGCGTTCATAGTCCATTCCAAGAACGTGTATCGATGCCATTTCTCCCTATATTTGTCCGCTTTATCACACGCGGCAAATACATTCAGCCTCGAGTATATCCACTAACCTTCCCCTCACGAATTTCATTTCGATTGCCCGTATCCTACTTGTATATTTGCTATGATACATGTTTCGTTTTCGCATCAGCCAACAACTGCTATTATCGTCTCGTACCGTTTCGTTTACGTCCTTGTTCTACAATATTTTCTCAAACTTTGCTCGACCGTTGCCAACTCACTGTACTTAGTTTTCAATCTTTTCTCGTAATTACGATATGTGTTAGAAATTAAACAAAATATATTATTTTACAACTTTTATAGTATTCAGGTATCGTTACATGTTTCGAGTTACAAGAAAAAGCCTGAAATTTGACGAGTTCTTAAAGGGTAAATTAGGTACACGAAGGGCAATCAACAGAATGCGTGACCCTTTTTGGACCTGATGTTCGAGGAACTTGATTTTTGGGCAACGAATTCGCGAATCCGACGCCTCGATAAAACTGTGGCAAGAATTTCCAGTAAATTGCCGGTTGCCGAGTTACTTTCTTGTACGTGGAGTTTCATCGTAATTGCCACGGTGTGTCCGGTTCATAGGCGCTAACTTTCTTACGCTAACTGCCAGTCGGATGGCCCGGTTCCAACCGGGTAATTAGGGAAAGGTAGCCATTGCCTTGGATCCCCTCTCGTCCTTTCGATCGTTGAGAAATCGCATCAATCTCCTACCGTTCGGTGCCCAGATGATTATAATCGACCCGGTGCACCGTGATTCTCTCTCTGTTCTCCTTCGTTAGATCCACGTGGAACCGTTTTACTCTGCTCGAAATATAAAGTAGAACGGTAATTGAACGGTAACTCGAAAACTATTAAAATAAATAAATTGGACAAAATTTCCGATCGAATGCTGGAATTACGAATAATTTACAAAATATTGCATAAGAATTTGCACGCAAAGAGATTTCTGCGAACCGTGCGAAGCGTCGAATCGAAAGGGTTAAACGATCGGATGGAACACGCGATCGTCAAAGCTTTAACAGTACCTGCGAAGTTCGACTGTGTTTCGAGGACACGGACGGAATGTATTGTACCTTTGAATGCAAAGTTCCACGAAGCAGCCTCTTACAGCGTGCTCGGAGCCAGCAATTATTTAAATCAAAAGACCTCTCTTCTATGGATACCACGACGGCCAGAGGAATCGAGCTCGTCGACGGTGTCCCAGATCGAACGGTTTCTGTTGAAGCGAATAGAACGTGGCTGTATGCGTTTCCCCAGGAAACTCGAACGGAGAAACGATAAAGGATAGGAGATAAGGATTGCCAGGAAACGAGGGTAACGTTCGAATGTAACATTACTTACAGACGTTCTCGCTGACTCGTTTCAATTGGCGATTCCTTCGTTTCCGATCGACCGACTCGGTTTGTTTCCAGAAAACTGGAAACTCCGCGTTTCTCTATAAGAGAAGCGTGTATTTTCTGTTTCACCGGAATTGCACGATGCCGGGGCCGGTAATTTCGTCTGGATACCGAGCCAACGGTTTTCAATGGGTTTCGCGAATCGTCTCGTAATCGCAAATAAAAGGAGAGTCGTTAAGGACGAACCGAGAACACGGCCGGAAATTATCTGCCTCTCGATGTCGCCCTTTTAACGAACGTTCAGGAAGAACGCGGAGCTCGCGCGTTTCACCTTTTCTAAATCAGGGACGATCATCGAGAAGAGAAGAACCGAGGCAATGAACCAATCAGGTTGTTCGATCGAGAGGGTTGAGGAAACGAGGTCGCAGCCGTTCGTCGCGCGACCATCGCCCAAGACCACCGCCCTTCGCGGATGACAAACATTCTTTCGAACTATGGCTGTCTGTAACGAAAACTCGAATATTCGGATATTCCAATAGCACTAGGATTCGAGTTTGAAATATTGGAATGGTAATGAAACTTTGATACCGGTAGAATTAAGATTTAACACGTTGGCTGCCACGGGGGTCACCGGTGACCGTGCGCTCGAAATTTTCTACAATCAAATAATTGACAAAACAGAAATGATAAAATAAACCACGGATAACGTTAACATTAAGCTAATAATGCTAGCTATCGAATTGAAAAGTTAAATTTGAAAATTAGTTGATTGTATTGTTAATAATTAAGATTTCAGCGTGTCTGACTACCCACGTCCGTTTTCACTGTGGCAGTCAACGTGTTAATATGGGTTTAATTTGATCAAACGATTGTTATGTAGATTGTAATAAAAGAACGATACGAAAAGATCGTCAAAGGAGAAACGTATTTTGTGCCGGTCCTGGCATTTCCTTCTCGTTCCCTGAGGAAGCGCAAGGGGGTGGGAAACGGTCTCTTTATAACGAGATGAAACGTCAACGGCGCCAGGTGAGAACGCACAGGTAAATGAAGATCGACGACGCCACGGAAGAAATGATTGCGTTGCACTGGATCCTATTTCAGACCTCGAAGAAATCTGCTGAGCGTAGGATGCGGTTATTTGTCGAGCACAATGTGTTAGTTGCGAGAAGGAAGTAGGACGGGACAATTGTGAAATTTTCAACGAGACGTTAAACGCGAAATCTCACGATATCTGCCCTTTGCAAGAAAGATTAGACAGAGATAAACGTTTCTCGTTACGATTCATCCATCGATAATACGCTCGACTTGCGTGCCTCTCGATATTTCATTCTCCCGTTATCTGTTCTTATCGGACGTCGTACTTTGCCGCGTCATTCGTCGCTCATTATCCCAGAGTCCTGTCGAACAGACAGCCTCGAATCAACTGGGGATAAAAATGCGAAGGAAGAAGATCCATTCTTCTACTCTGTCATGAATCATTTTCAATGCTTCGGCCTTCTTATTTAACCCTTTATCTTTCAAAATAGAACTTTCGAGTCTCAAAGTTTAATTTAATTACCCTAACCCGCACTCAACGAGTATAAAATCAGAGACAAAGATCGATAGTGTAATACCTTAAGCCTTAAGCTTAACCCCTGTGTTAATATCTTCGCGGGTTATTTATTGTTTCTCGCGGAGAGCGAACAATCGAAAGAAAAACGAATTAAATTCCGCTCGATCAGCGCCGCAGCCTGATCCGAGAAACGGAAGGATGAATTTCTGTTTCGAGTGATGGCCGAGGAAACGAAGTCGCATAACGGGGGACGAGGGGTGGTGGGATGTTCCGTTTCGCTGTCAATTTCCTTGACAGATAACCCCGCTTCCGTTATTCAGGATCACACCGGGAACGATGGTCGTTCGAGGATACCGGAGGCTGGCCGTGTGCATCCATCAAGAAGGGTTAGAAACGTATCCTCCAGCCTATAAGCTGATAGTATCTCTCACGCTCGTTGACCCAGTTTTTCTCGCCTCGTAACGGCGTAAGCGAGAAAACTTTTCTCGCGCAAACAAATGCGAACTGGCGCAGTTTTAAAAGTAGAAACAACGTGTCGCGGAGCCAGTTCGTAAATTTTATTCGGAATTCTCCCTCGTGCCGATGTAAATTCTCAGATTAAAAACTTTTAATCGCGGCCGACGCTCGACGAAGAAACCCGGCCCGATCCTGGTCCTTGCAACTTCGTAACAGCCTACCCACGCGATTACGTGGCCGCTCGAGGTGTGGATGACCGGTTCCTCTCTAAGAGAAACCTTTTCTTTAGACCGAAGCCACGTCACGTTTTTTTCTTTTCAATAATTTCGTAGAATTTTCGAAGAAAGGGGTAAATAAATTACCCCGATTTTGTCGAATTCCGTTGATTTAACCCTTCCGTTCCATTTGAATTTTTAATATTTCACTCTATCGGTAAAATTAATGATTTTTGAGAAAAATGGCTAAGATTGCAATCTGTCAGAATTATTAAAATCTTATTCTTTTTCTTTTTAAATTGTCTCGTTTACACGCAGGCGTGCACACTAAATGTGGATGATCTACATACACGGAGGATCGTAGTTTATTTCTTATCCGACACCATCTAATTAATTGATAAAATCAAGTGTTCGTTTGTTTTTACTGGTTTCAGTTGGTGAACGGCCTCGATGGAGCCAGGTACATTTGCGAGACCGAGGTCATGGAGGAGGTAAACGTAAGCAACGCGGCCCCGGTCGAGTACACTCCTCCAGGGAATCATACGAATAAAAACTCCAACGGGAACATCATCACGCTCACCCTGAAGAATAACCATCTTATCGTAGAAACTGAGGAACGAGCAGTGAGTGTATTAACCACTTTGCGTTTACAGACCAGATACTTAGGGTGTGTGTCTTTTGGGGTATTTTTGGGATACTATGCTATAATTACTCTAATTATAGCATACTACATCGAATCACGTCGAAATGTCAGTTGGCGAAATATCTCGTCCATAAATGCGAGGGGCTTAAAACTATCGGTCGAATCGTCGTAAATCGGTACAGACTCGAATTATTTTTACAAAGGGCAAAGGGCTTCTTTCGCGAATCCGATTAAATAGAACTCGTCGATAATTGGAGGTCAGCTTCATTAGTGGATCGTGCGTTGTGAATTGAGTAGGGGACGTACGAACAGAAGGGGTAAAGATTGAAAAAGAATTGTTAATTAGCTTTGGAAAAAAAGGGGTCGGTTATTAACTTTGAAAATTCGAGCAAGATTTCGAATTGGCGCAATCTAAAAAAGGTTTCGCTCGTTCGACAATAATATTTGAAGAAATAGTGTAAAATTGAAGACTGCAGACCTTAAGGTAATCAAATTCAATTGAAATTATCGGTATTTTAACGCTTCGATGTTCGAGGGTTAACCGAATATCGATCAGTTCCCTTCCCAGAGAAGCAGGTGTTGTCCCAGAACCATCGAGCCACCGAGATACGGGGAAACAAAGGTTCCTGGAATCCTCTACCGGTATGCTTCGCGTCAGCCCGCGTCGCGACGCTCGTGTAAGTTGTGCCACGGAATAATCAGCATCCCAGGTACAATAAGGGTGCAACAGGTGCGGTAAGGTAGACGAATCGACAAATCGGGCGGAGAAAACGGGCCGATAGGTGGCTGCTTGTAACTAATTAACGTAATCGCTTCACGCTACATCTGCTTTTATTGGGAACTTCTTACCTACGGCTTCGTGTCCACGAACTTCTAATCCTTATCAGATCGTTGTATATCTTCACAGTATTATAGGAAATCGTGAAAAAAGCAGACTTTTCTCGATTTGTCTCTTTTTTATCGGGTCTGGAGGGTCCCGATCCCACAGTATCGATAGAGAATATGTTTTTTTTTTTAATACTTCATCAAAATAACTACTATAATATTAGATTGTCCCAAAAGTTTCGTTCCCTATCTGTTCGCAACGCTTTGTTTGGCAATGTTAAAGAAGGAAGAGCATTATGCAGCTTTACGGAGAAATGGAAGAAGATGATAGGCCAAAGTTAATCGTACGTAACTCAATAACATGACATGAAAAATAAAGTATTATATACCCGTTATTTATTTACTAAACGAAAGGAACTTCTGGCTTAACCCAATACTATAAAACTAGTGCGTTCACTGTTCATCCCTAGAGCCTGGTCTCTCGCTACGCGTCCGCAGACCAATATCCGAAGGGTTAACCCTTTTGCACTCGAAGCATTTTTGGACGTAATCGGGTCTAATCTAATTTTCCAGCTATGCTTCCAGAAACCAAATGCATTATTTCGGAAGAAAAGTGTTAGAAATATTTGAGAATCTGTTGATTTTGATTCCCTTCCTTAATTTTCTATATTTTCATACGAATGAAACTGAAATTTCGCATTTTAGAATACTCCGATAAATTAAATATGGCGTCGCAGAGGCGCCACTCGAGTGCAAAGGGTTTTTGTGGTAATTATGAAAGTCAGTGTGAACGCACGACAGAATAAAGATTATAGTTCAGAGCATCTAAATAAGTAACAAGCTATTAATTAAATGTCAGCGATGAATTAGTGACTGGTACATAATAGATACCGCAATAATGGTGATAGATGAACGATACACGATTTTCCATCGCGTGTTCACGATGGAAAGGGGGCTAGTTCGAGGGCCGCACGAGATTAATACCTCTTTTTTGTTCGAGCGAGTCGACAAGGGCATCCGTGAAATCGATCCACCGGTGGTAGATTCGTGCAGCTGGGTCAGCCACTGGTTTCCCCCCTTTTGACAGGGATAACAGGTTCGCAATTATCAGGACTCGTACGGCCCTGTAAGGTCGAAGGTTACCAGGCAATTTCGTCTCCGCCTATCGTCCTACTTACGGGCTCAGGCTTATCCGTGGAAACTCATCTTGTCGGGGATTCTCGAAACCCGCCATCGCGCTACTTCCTTCTACTTTTGCACGGATTACGGTGAAATTTCATTGAAGCGACGCTTTGAAAGTAAATTCGACTCGTTTGCAAGCGGATGTTTATTAAAAGCAAAGTTTCAACTGTCCTGAAAGTAATCTTAACCCTTCTTTAGATCATGGCCATCCTAACGGCGTCTTTTCAAATCTTTAATTTAAATATACCTTAGCGTGATTACTTGAAAATTTGTGTTAATCGTGTCGAAGTAACTTAATCAATACTCTTGCGATTATTAACCCTTAACCATCTACCACCCGCCCAGGAGATGTAGGCACATTATTGCCCTCCCTAATAAAATCCAGTACAGTGAGAGGTTATCTAAAATCATTACAAGTATTTTCAGGCTTTAAATTCTTTATTTACATAAAATCAACATTCGAAAATTAACGTTTACCTCTATAACAACCATTTACGTTTCATGGACTTCTTATTTTCGGAAGAAGGGTGGTTAAGGGTGGTGAAGGGTTAATGTTTTCTCAACAAATTCCACCAAATGTACACAATTAAAATCGACCAGTTTCGACAACATCGTTTTATAGAGATCCTATTCTCACGGGTTCGATTTACCCAGTCGCGTAAACAAGCACGATTCAGAAGTAACAGGGTGGAAGTATCCCTGGAGTAACGGGACGTATGTTCAAAGACGGGCATCATTCGAGGAGCTTCGATCGAAACTTTTGTCCCTCGTTCTTTTTATCCCCCCGGTTGACACGAGTACACGATCAAGGTACGCACACTCTAAACCATGGGAGGCGATCGAACAACGAAAGGGCGTGGATCCCCGAACGAGTCCCTAAATCTGAGGTAAGTACCTCGTCGTAGCCCGACCATCGGTCCGTTAATCGACGGATAAACGGAACGAAAACTTGCCTGTACCGAGGACACGTGCATGTCGGTTGGATGTCCCTGTTTCCGCGATGATAAACAGATTCGATCCGCAGATATCGTCGGAAAGAAAAAGATGATTATCGTAAGAGAAACTTTCGACGATAAAAATCATGAAGCTTCTTCGAGTGTTGGATGACAGAGTATTTTCACCGTGTCAGGGAATAGGGTTGCTTTGTGGCAATTTACGAGAACGGGTAACCTAGGGAAAATGGTCCCACCGTTTGTCTTACGCTCGAGCATTATGTCCAGACACGATAAGTAACCGATTACTATAAATAAAAGTATATATATATGTAAATAAGCCTTTACAACTTTTACGTATATAAATCTTTGGGTATTAAAGGGTTAACCTAGCCCACCATCTATTCTACTTGTACTGCATAGTAATTGTGGAGTATTGGAGTCGAATGCCGTTATCTAGAGAAATTTAGCATGCCTACCTTGAGAGTTTTGAGAATTCAGTGTTACATGAAACTCGCTTCACGATCGAGTTAAAAATATAGAAATCCTGTTGTGCCCTCTCGTAGTCTTCGGAGTACAAGAGTCTCACGACCGTTTCTCCTCGAAGGAATGCAAAAATCGCACGATAGAGGACAAATACGGAAAAGGATGAAGAAACGACAGCGATTTAAAGGGTGAATGCCCGGGATGCTTCGACGTAATACTTGGCACGACGTCAAGTCGTAGTATTCACCCTTGGTCGCGTTGAATACCCTCCCGAATTCGAGAAACACTCACACCGTTCGGGATACCAACGTTTCTTTCGAACGAAGTGTATTTCGACGAAGACTCATCCTCGATTCGTATCTATCGTGTCCCTTGATTCCTCGTCGAATCAAATCGAAGGAAGAACTTCCCGTCCTTCGAAAAACTTTATCCTACAGTTCTTGTTACTCCTATGAAGTCAATTTCTAAGCTTCATTGTCTATTGTAGGAACTGCAAATGCACCCTTGCACGAATACCTTTGTTTCACACAGATTAGCTCGTTCACCTTGCAAAGTTAAACGGAATGTTTATGGAGACGCAATTGCGGTTGAAGTTCAAGCACCTTCGAGACCATCGATACGGTTATTAGAAACTGGGAACGTATATAACGTTATTGAAATTTTGTTTAATCGAAGCTACTTAAAATCGTAACGGGTTTCAATTATTCTATGCAACCAGTTCTCGATTGGTTCGTTGTTCGATAAGTGGTAGAAACAAAAGAAACAATTTGGGTTATATAAAAGGTTATTAACTATGCAGCCGGTATAAATATAACGGTTAGAAGGGGGCACGAACTGCGCGTCAACCGTTTAGTAGAGCATCCGGGATCAGTAACGCGTGATCGGTAATCTTGCACCCCATTATGCATCGATTAATTTATTACGTGGAAGATATTGAATTCTCGACGAACCGTTCCCCTTGTGATCTCGATAAGCAAACATATTTATACGTGTTACGTCGTAATGCGATCACATCGTAGACGGTATACAAGGTGTTTCAAAACATACACGAATATTATATTATTTCTCTTCGTCTTTCTTAAAGAATTAACCCTCGGTTTGCGAGTAACTGGACTTTGTCGTTCGAGGGTTAATATTCAACCGTACTTTGCTAAGTAGAAAATGAAATTTAAAATTGCGCGATCACACGTCGGAGCGTTAACAAGGATAGAATCGCACAGCAAAGGATATTATTTAATCTCTTAGCGCACTCGCCCGAGTTAAGTTAGTCTTAAGAAGACGATTTTTTCCCTTCGATTTTTTGAATATACTCGATAGACAGTGTTGCGACAAACAACACTTACCATGCCGTCGTAAATTTTGACTAAAAGCTTATTTTTCAATATTTTTTTATCCTTTTCAAGTTTCTTTTTTTTTTCTTGCCCAAGTTAACTCGGTCAAGCGAAGTAGGTGTAATTTTAACACCTACTTTTTCTTTTAAGATTTGTTAATGTTCTTTTGCATTTGAAGAAAATAGAAAATTAAAAAATTGGTGGAAAAACGACTGCTTTTGAATTTTTACTTAGTGCATCAAATGGGTTAAAGAAAGGGAAGAAATGAATATACTTATATTGCAGCCTAATAGAATCATTTTCCTCTTAAACTGTACTCGTGAAACAACCTGTACACGAACACACCTACGTATTTGCGTTTAATCTTCTCCATCCAGCTATCGCCAGTTTCTTCGCCGAATTTCCGCCCTCGTGTTTGCATTCAATTTGTGGCCCCTGTTCCCCGTCCACTTTTCGAATAAACAGCAATTACGCGCAGCTCGTCGTGGAAGCATAAAGTGCGATGTTTAATAATCGCGTGGCCAGATAAAGATGCAACGAAGGTGTCACATTGACTTACATTGGACTTCTCGAAAACGGAAGCGTTCCTTAGTCTCTGAATCATGGCAGTTTCCCGGGAACTTGGCTTTTTGAAAATGACGAGATTTCGAGCCAGGCTTCCAAAGTAGAACGAATGGCGACATCGTCCAATTTTCCTTTTCGTCTGGCCAACCACCCTCGAACAATCCCCTCGAGACACGCTTCTTCTTATTTTCATCCCCTTTTTACCCGTTACAGTTTCACGTGTCACGCGTCATCAGGATTCTACGAAGCGTCTCCAGCGATCGATTCGTCGGTTTGATTTATCGAAGGATCGACTGGAAGGTGAGCGGACACTTTTGATGGGGGTCGTGAAAAAGTGCGAGGCTCGCGGTCCGCTTCGAACGACGCCTCCGGGAGTCACTTTCCACGGAGGAATCATGAAATAGAAGCCACTTTACTTCTTCTTCTTCTTTTGTCTTTTTATTTTGTCGCTTGACGACGTCTCTTTGTCCTTTCAGACGCCGTGGAAGGACAAAGGTGCTATCGGTTCGACAGATTCCGTTTCCCCTCGTTGAACTACTAACCGCGACCACTCCGGGAAAGTTT
This sequence comes from Stelis phaeoptera, assembly GCA_943735885.1. NCBI lineage: Eukaryota > Metazoa > Arthropoda > Insecta > Hymenoptera > Megachilidae > Stelis > Stelis phaeoptera. The sequence goes on along the minus strand of OX030941.1, from coordinate 9,775,355 downwards.
CTTGAGGAACGGCCCTGGGTTGAACGCGACGTGATTCGTCGCTAAAAGGTCCTTACGAATCGATGAAACTGTTCTTCCTTTGAAATTATTCACTCGGTGATGTTGGTGAAAAAAAAAAAACAAAAACTATCGCCGTCGAATTAGCTAAAAATTTCAATAAACTTTTACACCCTTAATTACCATTGTCCAGAATTAGGCGTACGACACGGAGGTCACGATGGGGCCATGATCGACAAAATGTCAAGGAAGGACACACGCCTATCGAAAAAGGTTATCGATTCAGCGAACCAGCGTCGATGGGGTGGTCGGGAATATAGCTGAAATAGAAATAAAACCTTGGCGAGAATGTCGGTTCGTTCCAGCACGATTTATGAATCATAAAAGATACGTCGTTCCAGCTACACGATACTTTTGTTTACGACCGTTTTGGTAACCGACAGGAGGCTGGTCGAGTTTTCAGCCATCGTTGTTTCGTGGATACGTTTCTAGTTTCTGATACGTGGCCTGAGCGACGTGCCCCGCAGGAAAACGTACCACGTGTCGGAATTGCAACAGAACGTACAATACAGGGAAATTAATTCTGCGGTAGAAGTCGGCCAACTTCCACTTGCATTTATACACACGCCTCGTAGCTACGTCTGCCTCGAAACTAGAAACATTGGATCAGCAAATCCACCGGGTGAAAACGTGTCGGTTGTACGAACTCCGTGACCTCTTTGCTCCAGAACTGGTATCGTCTATTTCTGACGTTGCAGTTACACCAACGCCTCTTAATTCTTTCAAAAGCCACGGAACGAACAGTGTTGGTTCTAAGAAAAATTGGTAGCGCAACCAAACTTGCTAATAATTAGTCGCTGTTCGTCGTTTTAACGCGTTCCGCGGTTTTCCTTCTTCCAACAGAAGCAATAAACGCGTTTTATCGCGGTGGTAATGATGCGGTCGTCGGTTAATGAAAAATAAAAGAGGTCGTGAGAAGAAGTTAACGAAGTTCGTCCCGTGTTTCAGGTGACGATGGAGGATAATAAAAATCGTAGGTACCAAGATAACGGGTGTTCGTTCGTGGTCGAGGTGCAGCCTAGCTATCAGAGCGAGGAGACGGAGGCTAATAAAGGAGGATCCTCCGACGATGTAACCGCTGCTGTTACCGATCAAAAAGCCTTGGTCCACAGGGCGGAGATACCGGATGATAGATCGCCGGGTATATATCCAAGATTTTAACGATTTAAACCCTTTGACACGTTAGGCGCCAAGATCAGTCATCGGTGACTGACATCGGAAATTTTTTACAATCAAATAATTGACAAAAAGAACTATGAAATAAACCGTGGATAGCGTTAATATTAAGCTGATAATTAAGATCAATAATTAGGATTTTATCGTATCAGACTACGTACGTCCGTTTTCACTGCGCCACTCAACGTGTTAAGGGGTGGAATTTTATTTTGGTATCTGAGTGTGTATCACTCGTGATTAATCAAAAAGTGGTGAAAAAAGATTTAATTTCAAATAGAAACCGTGTCCCTGTTCTTCGTCGCAGGTATCGAGAAAGCGAAACTATTCGGAAGCACGAACACGGGTCTGTCGCAGTCGGATCTGTCGATCTCTAGCCAAGGCTCGGTTAATCCAAGCTATCGTTATGGAAATCAAATGGAATACGACGCGGGCCATCTGGGTTACCCGATGTACGGTGGTAGTTACGAGTCCGACACTTTGTCCCGGAAACTCGAGGGCGGATCCAAATGGGTGGAATTCGATAAGTCACCGGACACCGAGAAGACGTTGCTGAACGTATCCAACACGTCCAGTATGGAGAAAGATGGCGAGGAAAGTGTAAGTAATCCGTCCGAAGGTCAATTTACAATAGTACGGTTAGAGTAAGATCAGAAACTAGCGTTAGTTGAACTAAAAACTTCAAATTGATCTTAAATTCGATCTTCTGTTGTTCAGCCGTCGATCCAAGGGAAACAGAACAACCTGGACGTATCGCAAGGATCCGGAGGATCGATAGAGCAACAGGATTCGACGGACGCCAGTATCTCGACGGACACGGTGCGTTCGAATCCGAATCTCCAAGTGAACGGCGCCACCCCTAACAAACTGGAGATCATGGAACAGAAGGCGTTGAGCAACGATTTCGGCAAAATGGAGACGAGCAAACCAGTGATCACCGGGGCGTTGTTGAAGGACGACGTACAGGAGGACACTTTCCAGGAACAACAACGAAAGCTGGGCAACGGTACCCTAACCCCGGAACACAAGGAGGACAGGCCGAAGGATCAGAAACCGGAAGGCAGCACCTTCGTGCCTAGTCACAAACGTTCCGGCAGTATTCCACCGCGATTGATCGAGGAAACGCTCGAGTTGGACCGGAAGAAATCGTTGGATATCTACAGTCAGATCAAAACCAGCACTAAAAGCATCCTGCCGGGTTTGAGCACAAAATTCGAGCTACTTCAAAACGAAGTGAGCCCCATCGAGGAGAAGGAGAGTTAATGGGGATGGCTGGTTGTCCCTGGTGATTCGTCTCGGGGTCAAAACGTGACGTCGAACGATCGAATACGAAAACAGAGACGCTTTTACGTGGGTTTTGGGACATACGCTGTATATCGTACCTCGCACGGGGAGCCAAATCAAAACGAAAGAAAAGAAAGGAATAACAAACGACCACCCGATTTTCATACGTTCGCCAGAAACGGTTTTTTTTTTTTTTATTTCACCGGAACAGTCCAAACTCATTGTAGATATCTCATCAGAGTTAACGAGCGGACTCCATTCCTCCAGAAACTCCCGGAAATCCCGAAGCTTGCCCAGGAACTTTGGCAATATCGGTGGAACAGCAGTTCCATCAGGTGTCCCGCGTTAAACGTGGCGGTCTCGCTCGAAGAACTCTCCAGCGGCGGAACAGGACCGGCGCGAGAAGAAGAGCGATAAAAACGGGTCACGTCCGAGTTTGCCTATGATAAAATCATCGAGGGAGAAAATCACGGCGGATCGATGCGAGCGAGGCTCTGCTACTGATCAGACCGAATGCTCGTAAACACCGACTCGCCATTACCTTCTCACTGTGTACACGGGCGTGAACGCAGCCTGCATTTAATGCATTTTAAAATCTAAACAAAACTTTTTAATATCGATATTCCTATTTAAACGAAGATCCATGTTTCGTTGCATTTTGCATCGAAAATGCATGAAAATGTACATGCGTCGGTGTTACAATATTTGCACACAGGGAGAAGGATAATTATCCTTACCATAGTTTCCAATTCTTGAATCATCCCCGGTTATCCCTGTCCCTCCTCGTTCCGTCGCCGAAATTATCGAAGCGAGGATCCACGAACAATCGTCGGCTAACGAACTCGACGCGTTGATTCGTGGATTCCGCCCCCCGTGCGTTTCATTCGCGTACGCTTTCAAAATCCAAGAGATTAACAGGCGAACTTTTCGAAATTCGTACCCTGCGCTATGCTCAAACACAATTTTGTGTATCAACCCTTTCGCTACAGCCATTTCCGTTTCTAAGCTTGTATTTTAACTGAGTTAATTTATCTTTCTGTATCTTGGCTGCACCGAAAGGGTTAATTGTCGTTCGAAGATTTCCTCCAAACGACTGCAGTCGTTCCGTAATACAGCGAAAGTGCTTCGATCCTCGAGAGAAAATTGTTTTGAAGATAATAAAAAGCCGTCCAGGTCCGTGAATATCGCGAGACACGCGATCACGCGTTCGGAAGCTAAAACTGGCAATGTTAGCCGTAGGGCGAGAAATATGTATAAACGCGTGCCACTTTCATTCTTCCCTCTTTTTTTTCCGCCGCTTGTCTCCTCCTTTGATCGCGCCGTGCTTTCTCCTCGTTGCGATTTTGTGCTAAGGAAAAACTCGTTTGTGCGAAACTTTCGAGGCTGATATCGTTTCAGAAGCACGCGTTTCGAGGGACCGATTCGACGGAGTCCTTTGAGCAGATTCGCTGCTTATTCTTTTTTTTTTTATCTTTTAAGTATCACGATACAGATTTATCTGTACGAATTTTGTAAGTGGTTCCAGGGAATCGTAGCGAGAAATGCAGTTTTACAAACGACGAACCAGATTTACTAAGAATTTTCTATTGTCCAAATAAAAAGAAAAAAAAAAGACAACACATAGGTACGAAATAGATAATTAAGCATCGTAATTGGAACGCTATTTAAGTGTCCAGGTTCTGTAGAACGTAAGATTTCGATCATTGTACCCAACAGCGTTTCGATTGCCACAGCGAAAGTAGACATCACTGATTTTTCCTTTGTACGTGTTTTTAGTCGATCAATTATAACCAATTAATATAAAATTCGAGGTGGCAGCCAACGCGAAACATCGACAGAACGCTGTTGGCCCGTGTCTTGATCCAAGATTTTTACTTTAAGTGCAATCGGAACCAGCAAACGAGATGCTAGATATTATACTAGGTATATGATAGTATCGAGTAAAGCATACACACGCGTCAAGCACGAGATTCGCGATTCGAGGAAGTCGAACGCAAACGACAGAGGCTTAAAGATTTAACGTCAACGTGGATTCTAGTGCCAAAATAGTTCCTTAAGGTTTCTCGAGTGCAAACTCGACGAACGTACGTATATTTACTCGACGATCTTCTAATTACGTGTATGTTTCGTGCCAGATGCTCGCGTTATCAATATTTCAGATTTTATACGCTTCCGTTGAATAGTTGCGAACGTTTGTTGTTAATATGGTGCTATTACGTATGAATCCGCGGGACACGGAGCTTGTTCCCGGCTACCACGTTCTCGTTTCTTCGTTCGTCGCGCTTCATTTCGTTGAAAATCAACGTCCTCATAATAATTAGTATCAGGCTGGCGACCGAATTCACGATCTTTCGACACGTTTCGCTTCGAACCGGTTCGGATGTGACCAAATGGTTACTTGTTTGTTCAATTTTAATCAAGAATTTAGATCGCGAATTTAGTTGCCAACTTGATGCTTCAGAGACTAGGCTTTCGGTTGTTTCGAGCGACCGTGTACAATGTTATCATTCCAAGTGGCAAATGTTCAATCGAATAACTTAACACTTTTAGAGGAATAACAGAGATTTGAAGGATCTCTTATTAGATTCGATTCCACAATACTGTGATGTAACCGATTGGGAACAACAACTGGGCAGAATATTTACACGTCGGCTTTAACCGTTTGAGTCCCAAGCAGCTGGAGATTTTATGTCGAGAAAACCCAGCACATTTCGAGCATTGTGGACAACTGACGGTGCGTTACCGATATCGTCAAAGTCGCGCGCTCAGATTTACTGACGCAAGTACATCACACAGCTCCTTTCTCGACTTACAATAAAACAAGCCCCATCGCGCTGCTTGGGTCTTTTCGTACTCATTTAGAGAAAGCGCGGTTGCGCTGTTTAGGATTCTTCGACAGTGTTTTTTCAATACCCCTTGGGACTTAAACGGTTAAATACCTCGAGGCTGTTCCAGTGTTTTTCTTTCAACAATGAAAAATATAAATTTCGATGTTGATCTTTCTGCAAACGATGGTTTCATTTTAGAATCAAAGCTCGCAAACAACCGAGACCGCAAATGTCCCAAGAATACGACTCCGCATCTCGTGTGAAGCCATTGTCGAGCCCGAGCCGACGAAAGCGTACACACACACGTTCATCGAAAAAGTATTCACCGTCTACGTTAAGATGATAGATTATAGCGTATCTAGAAATTAAGATACACCCCGTACGTAAGGATCTTTTAGCCATAATCTCCATCCCCTTAAATAAAAAAGGAATAGGACTCGATTCATTTACCGGCTCTGCGCGTAAACGCCAAGCATCTCATCCCAGCTTGATACACACACATACACACACATTGCTAACGAGTAAGTCTAGTTTTCAGGTTTAGCGATTCTCGTGTGGCTGTTACTAGATGGTATTAGAGGTCTAACTGTGGACAGGTAATAAATTTTCTATAACACCTGAATGTCTCGCGTATTTCTAGAGATACTAATTCCGAGAAAAGTAGCTGGTCGATCGATCGACGATTAATTTAGGTCGTTCTCGCGTCGATCTCGAACACTCCGATGCGACAGGAGGAGGGAAAAATGCTCGAGATCGACTCGAGGCTGTGTCACGCTTCGTAAGAGGAAAATCGTTCGACCTTCTTTCACGTAAAACGCTCTGATATACTATCGCATCGCGCATCGTCAACTCGTTAGGACACTTTAGAGATAATTACTCGTAGAGACTCGATTAACGATTAAGCGAGACGCGGATCCCTGCGATCCCGGCACACAACCGTTCCATATTGATCAATTAAAGAACACAAGGAAAAGAAAGGATAAGAAATCTCGAATCGTAGTAATTTAAGGGAACGACGAACAGTGAGCAGCGTCGGTTAAAACTTGAGCTTCAGATGATGGATTATGTTCTCACTCGTTCGGTTAAGTTTCAGCACGACCCTCCATTCGCGTTTGTCCTCTCGATCGAAAGCGGATCGAAACGAATCGAAATCCGAAAGTAAACTGTACGCCCGAGTCGACACGTGTAACACGTTTTAGAACGAACGTGTAGACATTCATTTTCGCTAAAGTACCATGTTGTATATGTCAATTTATTTTGCAAAATAAACCATTGGACACGAACACTGAAGTCGTCCTAAGTTCCCGCAACAATTTCAGTCAAACCCGTTACAATGTTTTTCATTTTTCATTCAAGCTACTAAAAATTCTTATTTTTATCAACTTATTTTCATGATATATATTATGGTTAACTACGGAAGATAAGATCACGTCGGTAAAGCGATTCGATAACGTCGTAGAGGGTGCACAACCCCTCGAGAACCATCGATCGACGGGGCAGTTTTGTCCTCGGTATTGCACGCCATCTGGACAGGGAAACCGGAGGACTGATACCAGTACGGCTCGACTGATAAAGCGTCACAGGGGGTGGATACATAAGGGGGTTGAAACACTCGCGGCGCCGACGGCGAATCCGGGGAAACGCGAAATATCACCGAATTATACATGCGCGTTTTTAATTCGGTAATCAATAGTAAAAACCGCTAATACATCCCCACCATTTTTCCGCTATTTGAGATTCGCCAATGCCCGACTGCCAACAACCCTTGATGATCGCGGCTGGGTGGAGCCGCGAAATAACGGCTCCGTATTTCTGCGGACGATCGATGGATTTATTCGAAGCCAAGATTTTTTCTCTTTTAAATCCGCTTTAACGATTTCATGGGTGGCCAGTGTATTCGTGCGTTAATTGAAATGCGATTGCACCAATCGCGTTAAAACCTGATCATCACAGTTTAGAATTAAAATAAAAAACATTTATTTAAAACGTCGGCTAACGTACACGACCAATATACTTTTTGAGTAGAAAAATGATAGATATAGTTTTGGGAGGGTGAAATTTGCCCCTGCTACGGTACTCATGGGTTGAACATAAATTGAGAGGGCATCGAGAATATCGAGAAACGATACACGTACATTTTTTCCCAGCCAAAGCCATTAACTTGGCAAAAGACGCGAAACGGTGGTGGATGCGATTGGTCGCAGGCACGCACAGGCCGTTTCGACGGGGCAAGCGCGTGCAGTAGCGTAATTACTATATATTAAAGACGATTGCAAAAAACGGGGCAGGTGTCCATTGCGAAGAGAACGGGAGAGGCCCGTTGTTAAACTCTCGAAAAGCCAGTACACCTTTATCTACAAGACTTCTCTCGGCGGTTTTATTGTGACCCGGCCAGAGCCCTCGCGCTAATTTCCTTTGCCTCTTAGCAATTTCATTTTCGCTAAGGTGGCTTCTCGAGAGGCGGCGGCACGCTCCGCGATCTCGTCGCTGCGTCGACGGGCGTGTGCTCGGAGGGAATAAAAAAAAAAAAAAAAAAAATTAAAAATTGGCCGCCGCAACGATAACGATTCGCCCGATCGACGAACTTTCACGGGAAACCGACGACGTCCCACCATCCCGCGTACGCTGACACGCTAGCTGGCCGCGAATCGAGGCGAACGGGACTGCCCACCCGCGCCTCTTGGCCAATTATTTTTACCCGTGGAATCGAATTATCGGGCGCGGCGATTAACGCGGATTTAATCGCGCCACTCGTGTCGTCCTTCCGCGGATCGACGACCAAGGAAGCGGGGACGGCAGGGATATCGGTGGGGGTGCAGAGAGGAGACAGGTAACGAACACGGGGATAGAGAGAATAGAAGATGGGGAAAAAAAGGGGGTGGCAAAGGGCGGTGTAGCGTCATACCTACGCGTGGGTGACAAGAGAGCGAGGCTAAATAGGAGGTTAAGGGTGAGCGGGGAAAGAGCGAGAGGGAGAAGAAAGAGAGGAACAGGGGGCGAGCCGCGGGGGACAGAGAAGGGTGCGCTCGAGCTTCGGTACAGATACGGCATTATGAAAACACGAATGTACTTTTAAATCAATACCACCATCGCATTGTGGGGAGCGAGCTGGTGGGGGCGGCACGCTCGCATCCCAGAATACAGGAGAGGAGAGCGGAGAGCGCGAGCAAGAGAAAGAAAAAGAGGAAGAGGAAGAGGAAAAGGTCGGTGGCGCTGCCACGCGGGAATCGGCGGAGGAGCAAAAGGGGTGTCATAAAAGGATAGGATAGGCAGCGGGGGGAGGGTTGGGGTGGATGGCAGAAGGTGGCCACGAGGGTGGCAGGAGAAACGATTCAGCCGGGTGAAAAGTATGATCACCGGTTACGCCGTTGCTCAGCCTCGTAACGAGAACGACGCGTTACACTTGCCGCGAGAATGGCTTTTGACAACGCGATTCGTTCTCAGTCGACGCTTTACCAAGCGTCTCGATGCCGCGGGACGCTTCGTTGTTAATCGTCGGCTTTTGCCCACCGTCCTCTCTTTGTTTCTCTCTGTTTTCTTTTTTTTTTCTTTTTTATTTCTTTTTTTTTACCAGACGCCAACGGTGCCCGCCAGCGAAACGAGAACGAACGACACTTCGCGCTCGAGTTTTCCATCGGAACTGGCTTCGATTCGGCACCGTGTACAAATTGGGACGAGAATCGTGCCATTCGAATCGATTAATCCGGTCAGCTGAATTTTGATCGATGCGCGACAGAGAAAGTATCGGGGGATTATTAAAACATAGAGCGCGGGGGAAAAAAAAGTGAAAAAAAAAGAAAGAAAAAAAAAAACAGCGAGCGGATAAAACGAAACAAAAATGAACGAAAAAAAAAAACTACACAGCATACACGCACCGGCACACAGACAGAAAAAGCAAAACGACGAAGGTTGCGCTCCGCACGGTGTGTACGGATAAACGCGAACAAATTGGCGGAGAGGAATATTTATTTTCAATAATATCGATGTCGCGATTCCCGATGTACGTAGCTTTCGTAACCGTTTTAATGCATCACCGACCGGCCAATTTATACGCGACACGAAATTAGAGTTTACGTTAATTATTTTAATTGGTTTTGCTAATTAAGCGCAACCATTATGTAGGGTCGGACAACGGTCACAAAACGGACATATTATTTGCTAAACACATTGTCGTTGCCGATTACCACCATGGAACTGACGAGCACTGTCAGTCGGTTCGTCTACCCGATTAATTACGTTGATTAGAATCTCTCCTGTTCAACGATCAAACCTTCAACCCTTTCACCCGCGCAAGGTTCATCCACTCTGTGCGAAAAGTTGGTTCGAAATTACCTCGAGGCTCGAACGACACGCGTCGAAAAGACGACACCTGATTGAAAATCGAGACGAACCGTTGCCGTTTCCCATCGCCTCAGCTCGCTCATCCCCTTGTTTACAAACAGGACACGCAAGGTCAGCGATCTTGAGGGAACGGCACGGCTGTCGTTCAACCGGTGTCCCTCTCCACCCTTCGACCAAATTCCTTCGTCGCGGAAGGGTGCAACGGAACGAGGCTGCTCGCCGGATGTGTCGGCCGGAGGGGGTGGGATTTCCGATACGTAACCACCGACGCTACCAACCCCATCGTTCGTCGACGTCCTCTCGCAGCTTCTTATCCGATACGGCTCCCTCTGTTCGTCTTCGTGGCGGTAAACATATGCCCGTGAACTACCCAGGCACGGGCCTCGAGCACGGACAACCGTACACAAACACACACACACACGGTCGCACGTGGAAAGGATGATGAAAGCGTGCTCGGCCACCTGTATGCTTTAACCGTGGATCGAACCTTACCTGTTACTCGTCCGGCGCACCGAGGTAGTCGGCCCGAGGCCCTCGACCGGGGATTTCCGTTTCCGGTTACAGACACCACTTTTCCAGATTATTCTTTCCTCGCTTGGACTCGTTTCGCCGCGAAACTAACAATTTGGGCGTCGATCGATGAAAACGATCCGCGTAAAACTGAATCCTCGATTCGATCGGAAACCGACGACTCGAGATCAGAGGAAACGAGTCGGGCGAAAGTTTCGATAGATCGAGAGAAATAATTTGACTAACAAATCGGATCAGTGGCGTGCCAGCAGGGGAAAATGGTTCGATTTAACGAATGGGCTGGCAGTTACGCGGCAACACAACAGGTAACACGCCGATTATCCTTGCATGGTTCCGGGGGCCGTTTCGCGGCACCGGAATCGTGGCGGCTTGTTCTCGTTTCGATCCTGTGCACGCAATAATATTCCGCGTTATTCACGCGACGACTCGCGGCCCCGGGATTAAATCTGTCCCGCGCTGTCCAATCGGTCGAACGAATTTGAACGAGATTCAATCGTGGGAACAAAAAAAAAGAAAGAAAAAAAGTGACGCGGGGGCGAAATAAAAAGAGCAACAATCGGGGGTGAAAAAAAAGCGCGATACAGAGATAGAGAGAAAGAGAATGATTCGCGTTGAATCGCGAAAATCACGCGCGACCATCGAGAGAAAGCGTATCTCGATATACCGGCACTATTTCCGACCACTTTTCAGGGTTTCGAGGGACGCGGTGGTTGATGAGAGGGTGGCGGTGTTCCTGGCAGGGTCCCTGGGCACGTGGTGCTACTATTGATTTTAATTTTAGTGAAAGAGGTGGAAAAATTAGAAGGGTGGCACGAGGAGGGCTGACACGCGGTAGGAAGGTAAAGGGAGTCTAGTAGAGAGAGATGGAGAGATACAACGAGAGACGAGAAGAGCGAGCATGAAACATAGTAGAAGAGAAACGCGAGTTCGTATGAGAGATAGAAAGCGAGCAAGAGAGAAAAAGAGACGCGAAATCGGGTGAGAGCACCGTTCTGAACAGTTTCGCTTTCATTTCCCTCTTTAGCCGTAGGCAAAGGTAGTCGCAACCGAGGGTGGGAGGGATCTCGGTGGCCGAGGGATGGCAAGGCAAAGCAGGGCAAGGCGAAGCAAGGCGAGAGGGTGAAATCGTATCGCGGTGGGATGAGTGGGGTTAGAGCGCGATGGAGAGAAAATGCGGGATGTAGAGTGGCGAAGAAAGACACCTGGAATCGGTTGGAAAAAGAGAAACCGAGGCTAAAAGGAAGGTGGGTACTATTGAATGAGAGGGTAGGACGGGGCAGGGCTCGTGAAAAAGAGGAGAACATACTCTCGACTGTGTAAAACACAGAGGTTCGCGTTTAAAAAACGATTTCTCTTTCTCTCTCAACCTTTTTCCTTCTTCTTTTTTCCTTTTTTTTTTTCGATCTACCCCAGTCCTATCCGCGAATCTTCTCCGTGTACCCCTTTCGCTCCACGTGGCTGTGTTCCTCGGATACCGAGGACGACCTCCGCGATAATTCTCGCCGTGCGCCACTTTTTCTTTTTTTTTTTTCCCCCATTTCCTTTCTTCACTTTTCTTTTTGCTATTTTCTTGTCGGAAGGATCGCGTGCGCGTGGCACGCCGCGGAGCACGGACAAACGCACGCTTTACGAGTGCATACGCGTACACGCGCTTCCACGCCGAGGAACGAGAAAGCGAGAGTGAGAGAGGCGGACAAGGGAGGGTTAGGTAGGCGCGCGAGAGGGTAAAGGATGAGTTCCTTTGTGGCCGCCTAGATTAAAGGCAGACGCTGATGGGCCGTCAAAGGAAACTATTAGCGTAGAAGGTAATGCAATATTTTTTCCCAGCCCGCAAGCAGGATTTCTCTGAGAGCGACGACGACGACGACGACGACGACGACGACGCTCTTTCGAGGAGAAACGAAGAGGAGCGAACACACGCGTGCTACCTATATCGTGCTTACGTAAACGGAGCGTATTGGCCGTGCCGGAATCCTTTTTTTAACAGCCGCGTTTCCAGCCGGAGATTTTTCCTTCGCCGACTATTTTATTAATATCCGATTCAATAATGGCGTTACGCATCGGAACTCGTTCGAACGAACGAGTCGCGACGATGGATAATTAATATTATTATACCCTGCGAAACACAAAGAGCGGAGTTACGACATTTAATTAACAATATTACGAATCGGGAGGGCGGAGGAGGCGGACGGGCGGTCGGCGAGGGTGGACGAGAGAGTGACGAGGGGTGCAGGACGAGGGGATATAAAGAGAAACAACGGTGTGTTTTTCCCGTGCGATAGGCGAGCCAGGTATGATGATCGAGGGGCGTAGGGGGTGGAAAAAGGGGGGCACCCGGCTGTACAAGCGGCGTGTCGAGAGGCAGCGGGCGCCGGGTGGCGAGGGACGGGAAAGAAGAGCGACAAAAAATTGACTTTGCCAAAAGCCGGCATCGGTCGTGATCGTTCTCATTGGCCGGCAGCGAAAAAATCCCATCGAATCAGCGGACGAGGTGAGATTTGCAATTAAAACGCGGCATAGTATACCACGGGCCGGAGGGTGACGGAGGGTGGGTGGAGAGCCGTGGCTGTTAAGCGGGGAAGGGGTAGGCGGATACCGTCGACCGAAAGGGCGCAATAAATGTACGCATTGCGCAGAATTAGTTGATTAAAATATAAAAGAAGAGCGGTGGGGATGGTGGATGGGTTCGGTCGGGGCGCGGTGTGGCGCGGTGTGTAGCGAGGCGGAGAGGGTGGCGGATAGGCGCCAGAAGGAGAAATTTCTTTTCCCCTCTCGCTTTTGCTCCTCTTCGCTTCTCCGCGAGCCAGGCCGTTCAGAGAGCGGGGTGAGGCTTGAGCGCGGCGCGGCGTGCCGGCGAGAAAGAGAAAGAACAAGACTAGGCGGGAGAGCGCAGCAGCCCGGGAAAAGAAATAATCTGCGAGCTGTATTGACGTTTCTAGTCTAACTCTGATTGAATTATGCATGAGCACACCGGAGATACCGTGTAGCCGCTACCCTTCTCTTTTCCTCCCTATGCGCATAATTTTCCTTCCTGCGTACATAAATACGGCTACTGGGATCCAAGCCCGAAAGAAGGGCTCCAGCGTGTCGCCAGGTGCGCGTAATAGTCTCGAAAATGAGCCGAGAGGGGGGAAAAAAATGAAGAAGCAGAAACAAACACGTTGCTCGAACGTTCGCGGTTCGTGTTCGCTAGATTCGCTTGGCCGATGTCGAAAAGATCACACTTGTCAAACAACCGCATCCCGTACCGGTGAAACACACCCTTCGCAGCACGCGTACGGCGATTGTTCGAAACGGAAACCGCGAAGCTCGATCAACACCGCGTGTGGATTCTCTGGATTTGTTCGTTTACTTTATATTTTTCGATGCGTTTTTTATTTTTTCCATACCAAACGCCACTCTTCTGTATTTTCACAGCCGTCCCCCACACTCGTCCGCGTATTTTGATATCATATCCGCGTGGATCGACGATCACCGTACACGCGCGACGGTATTCCGTCGTTCGTTATCGAGGACCGCCACCCACACCCTCCGTCAAATCCGTTATCGCAAAACGATCGAAATCGCAGTTACAATCGCGTCAATCTTCTGTTTTTTTTTTTCGTCCCCCCTTGCAACGACGAACGATTAACGGAAACTTGGCGTGCTTTGACTTCAGAGACGAAGGGACCCGTTTTCGACGTAGATCGCGGCAGGATCGACGACGAAACAGAGAGGACGAGCCACTCGTGGATTCCACGACGCGCGTCGGGACGCGTTCCTTTGAAAATCGCGAAGGGAAAGCGGCACCGGTGTGAGCAAGCAACGTGTATGCCGTTTGAAAAAGAAAAAAAAAAAGTTGACGCCTCTTAGCTACCCTTGGCAACGTCGTCGCCCACGTACAACCCTTTCGAAGCGCTATCCACCGTAGCAGTCTCGAGTAATGCATTTTCTTCTCTTTTTCCCCCTTCTTTTTCCTTCAACGTTTCCCTAACTAATTTGCCGAGAACGGCGCTGTCCTCGCACGGCTTAGAATCTCACGGAAATAGCCCCTTCTACGCACGAGTGGCTCGCGTTCCATCCCGACCATTTCGTGGGGAGGTGAACAAACCGGAAGCAACGGTTGCCACCCTTCCGAACGGGCCTTCCGCAAACGTGTGTTTCCGATAAGACCGTTAATCGTCCCGATTACTAGCAGTCATTCTCTCGTTTCGTGAAAGGAAACGCTATCATCGCTTTATGTATTTTTGTTCATGCCTAGAGGATGTTAACCATTTGCGAACGAGCACATGGAATTTATTTCAAGTAAAGTATGTCGGTTGGTACTGTTGGGTGCCGGTAACCACTTTCGTAGAAATCGCAACTCTTACTTTAGATAAGTGAAAAATTACAGTGCCAAAATAAACGTTAACGCGATCGATATTTGAAATAGCTGCGACAGCTTCGTAACAAGCAGTCGGTATATATTTTGATCTAGGCGATCGTTTAGCGAATCACGCGTGTCTACTTTGCACGCACAGCAAAGGAAAACTCGAGGTTCCGCTATTAATAGAGGAAACCAGGCCAGGGGAGGACGGTCAACGGTGCGTGCAAGAAGGGAAGGGTAGAAAACGATGCGCGATATCGGGGGAAGGGTTGCTCGGCCGTGCGTGTATCTCGGCTGTGAGAACGCGCGAAAATCTTTCTCGTCGATGGTGTCATCGACTCCTCGAACGCGGAAATCGTTTGTAATCGCGTCTGATCGAAAACCGTCGGCTCCCATCGACAGATTATCGATAATTACGTGACGAATGTACTCGTACGGTTTGAACTTGAAAGTTTTTTTTTTTTTACCTATGAAACGATATCGACCTTGGAAGATTTTTCGTAGAAACGATCGAGATGACAACTGTAAATCGGATCCGTCGAATTGTTCGACGAGTGGAAGGATTGACTGGATGTTTCGGATGGTCGAAAGCTCGACGACGCCGAAAATATTGCGCCGAATGAGCGGGCGAACGGAATTGATAGTAGTTTTCCTTCGTTCAATTTATTAATCGAATATTTACGACGAAACTGGCAGCCGGCTGCCGACATCGACAGAACGAGACAGGGGATGGTCGGTTTGGGTGGGAGAACGCAATTATCATAGAAACAGAAAGAGCTCTCTTTCGTGTTTGTTTAACTGTCGAGATAATTATGAAATGCATTCGTTGTTGCTACGTGGAAAATAACAATAGGTATATACTTTCTACGGTAATACGACTAATTATTATAAATGGTCATGCTAATTTATAAACGAAATTCATCGAATTACGCGAACGCCCAGAGGGTTGAAGGGTGGCGGGCAGAAATGAGCGGGTGGGTCGAGATGGGTGGGTTGTGGAACTAGGCGCGATAGGCAGTCAGAGGGGAGGTGAAACGCCATCAAATGGAAATGCATGTTTTTTGCCGCTTTAGTAAAATCAGGGGCGCAGGAATTACGTCCCTCTGATGCTCAACGCGTGAGTTTTATTATGCATTTACACACTTATACAGCCAGTGTAACTACGCATCGCTCTCTGGCAAGCCAACCCGCGACAGGGGCTGGCTGCCAGAGGGATGTTGAATCTCCCACCATCGCGGTCCAGGTACATCCCCACCAGCCCGACCGCCGATGAGGGAGTTTCGCGTCTAGTACTAAAAACGAGGATCGATACTAAAATGCTTTAAACTCCTGAATTTTATATCCGACCAACGAGTTCTCTCGCCCTTCTAACGCGCCTCCGTTTTCCTCCGTTCTCCTCCGTTCTCCTCCGTTCTCCTCCGTTCTCCTTCTTTCCGTTCAAGGACAACCGATGTCATCTCGATTCTTGGAACGTGGCATCGAAACAATTCTCACGATCATTTCGTTTCCAATCCTAGGATCTACGATTTTTCGACGGCTCGTTGAAACCAAAACCACCCTTGAACATTTCTTTCTACCCCGCGATAAATTTCTTATTCCTCTCGGTTTCTCGGCCGGACGTCTCTTTCGAGATCCTGCTTCGCGACCGATCGCCCTGCAGAGAATCGACGGGATTGTTTGAACGCTCGAAGATTAATTTTCGGTTCATCGACGATGGAGTGGGGAAAGAAAAAAAGAAAGGAAAGGATTTGATAGGAACGAAAAGAAAGCATTGGAGGTCCTCGTGGTTGGTTCGTGGGTTAGCGTGGGTGGGCAGTCGAGCAGAGAGGTCCAAAGGGCCGGCGAATGTCTACCAGTCGCTCGGTACGTAACTTTTCTCCCTTGTTGGCAAGCCGACCCTAGAGCATCGAGCGTGGAGAACGCGAGAAGAAAGTGGGAGGAAGATGGTGAAAGGCGTGCCGCGTGGTAGCGAGAAGGATAGAGCGTGAGGCGCGGGGGGCTCGCCGGGGGACGAAGCACCCCTTGTTTCATTCCGCTTTTTAATAAGGACCTCGTTTGGAACTCTAGGCTTTAAATAGATCAATACCTACGTACTTCATCCCTGGCAACGAACCCATCCCGTTCCCGTTCGTTCCAGCCCCCCTAGCCGCCCTTTTTACCCCGCGTTCAACTTCCCTCTTTCTCTCTTTTCTATACTTTCTTTCTCCGTCGTACACCCTTCCGTTCCTTCCCTCTCCGTCGGCCACCGTTTCTCTTTCCACTTCTCTCGCCACTCTAGCCTCTCCCGCGCCACCCCCTTCCTCTCTCTCCCTTCTTCGTAGCCGGTCTCGCTTCCTCGGTCGTCGCCCAACCACCACCCCAACCGTCCCTTGTCCTACAACCCATCCGCGACGAACCTACACCCTTTTTCGTGATTCCCCTCCCTCGACCACCCCCTCGAGCGGACGCGTATCCGTTTGCAAACGTGGCGTACGCGTGGCGCAACGTGCTCGTCGCGTATCCGTACGCTTTTCGTCGCTATTAGTGTGCACGTACATACTCTCGTTCAACCGTGCTCTCTCGGTGTCTCTCCGCAAAACACCCTTTTTCGCCGCGTCGCTGCCGATACTGGCACCGGTTGCCTGCCTGCCACCGGGCGTCCTGCTTTTTTCCCCGTTTTTTTTTTTCCTTTCCTTCTTCTTCGTTTTATTTTACTTTCTCTCCTCTTTCTTCTTCTACTCTTTCTTGTTTTTTTTTTTATCGTCCTACCACCCTCGCCGTCCGTTGCCAGCCACCCTCTTCCCTCGACTACCCTCCAGCCTCCGGTTCTCGGCCTCTCTGCGTGAATGGGCGAAATGTAGGTAGGAGCCCGTTTTCGCTTTCTATACGGCAGCCGGCGAAAACGAGAGTCACGTACGCTCCAGAGTACCGACGCCGGTAGCATCACGCACCCGACACACGTGGTCGGACAACCTCTCACCTTTCCACCCCTTTTTTCTACGGTCCCGCAAGCCCCACGCTTCTCTTTCTCTATTAACCCGTTCGCGGGAACGATCTTTCGTCGTTCTTTTACTCCGATCACATATTCGTATCCGATTCGGTTTGCAAACGATGGATACATAAATGTTAACAGCGTAGGTACAGTGGCGAACACGTTGATTCTCTTTAGGGAAAATAGAGGCTTATAATCGAACGTTTCTAGACGTTAAATTTGAATATGATGATTAACCCTTCGGATCCAATGCTTACTACAGTCGATAAAAATTCACGCAGACTCCGAAATAATCTTCGATACTAAATTATGATTTTCACAATTTACACTTAGAGTAGTTATTTGTTATATCCCAATACTTCAGTTTCGAGGTAATTTTATAAGTGAAAATTACTAATGTTTGTCTGTCTACCTCAATGTATATCTAGTATACCTCTTCACCAAAATAACAGTGATCGTCGGATATTAAGACGAGTGGCGGGGTTTTCTTCCTCTGCATCATCATCTTCCATAAGAAAGCGTACGGTGCTCGACGGAGTACAGGTTCGATGGGACAAGAATTTTCTGTTCACTCGCATATTTTCCCCCCAACGGATCCTCTTGGCTCGTTAAGCGGATCGTTCTGTCGGTGCATCGTGGTCGAGCGTGAAAATCGGTCAACACACGCGAGTACGAGACTCGTGGTCGGTGAAAGCGGAAGAAGACGAAAGAGAAACGCGCTCGATTTTAAACGCCCGTAACCAAAGAGACTCGAGTGCGCGTGAATAATCGGAATGACTGATTCGCAGTCTCTAAATCGTGCCGTTTTTATTTTTTTATTTTTTTATTTTTTCTACGTTATCCAACAGTTGCCCGAGCTGGCTATCGTGAATTTTTATTTTTTTCCGTTTATTGGTCGATGCAGCATAGAATCGAGGAACCATAGATATATTTTATCAATTTGAATCGGTCGTCGTTGATTCGAGAGGCACGGGACACCGAGCGAAAATCATTAATTGTCGTCGTTGCCGGCAATTCGTGTAAGTGATCGGTCCAATAAATATGTTTCAATTAATTAAAACGAAATCAAGTCTGGTCCATCGAACTTTTCACCGGACGAAAACGCCCGCTCGAAAATGGAGGGACGAGGCATCGTCCTCGATAATGGTTGTGAGCATAACGACACAGGCGGATCGTTTCCAGCATATGTTTCGAGCGTTTATCCGAGCGTTGAAGGCGAGTCACGTAATTTTGTGGCCGATCGGCCGAACGACGGAGGGTGACTCGGGATTGGTCGCGAGATTTGTAATTTTTTTTCCCTTTTCGGGGTCAAAAGGGGAGCCATCGATGGGCGAGAAAACCGAAGGGTGTCGGATTCTCTCTTGCTCGCACCTCGTTTTTCCCTTTCTCTCTCTCTCTCTCTCTCCCCTTTTTTTTTCACGGACGTTCGGCCCGGAAAGGGTGATTTGTCGACCTGACCTCGAGAACCGTGAGAGCGTCCTTGACCTATCGACGTCGACGCGCAACGTCGCCCGTTTCAAGGTGTCTCCTCTCCCTCGTCCGCCACCTCTCGATGGAAACGTCCTGTCGAACTGCCTTTCCGCTGAATTTCTCGCAAACCAATTGATACCTTGATCGATTCCGCGTCTTCTGAATTCGCTTTCGCACGGAATCGTCGGAGAAACGAGAAGGAAGCTCGTCATTTCCATAACGTCTGTTCGTTTGGTAATCCAGACGAAGGGGGCATAGCGCGGAAGACGCGTTCAGCAGGCGACGTTGTCGTTATCGTTATCAAAGATGATGGCGTACTTGCCATGCCAACAGTCAGTCATCCAGTGCTCAAAGTCAGAGTCGAGCGAAGAAGAGGAAACGTGGAACGTGACGGGACGGGACGGGACGGGACGGGGAGGAGACGGGACGAGACGAGACGAGACGAGACGAAGCGAGCCAGGGCGTGCATACATCCATGGGCCGTATAATTTCCGCGGGTCGCCGCAAAATCAATAAAAGAAACATTACATCGGCGGCTGGCAGTACTGAGCTTGGCAGGGGCCATGGGATTGGATGGGGAAAACGAGATGGGAATGGGTCGCGCAAGCGTTGCTAGAAACTCTGACAGCGGCACAGGGCTCTGCTGGCTCGGCCGTTCGACCATCGAAAGAGGAAAAAGGAGAGGGAAAGAAGAACCGGAGGAGCTTGGAACAGCGGTGGCAGCAGCGGCAGCAGCACACAGGAGGAAAAGGAGCAAAAGCGGCGGTAGCAGAAGGAGGCGGCGAACAAGGAGGTTGAGAAGGAGGAAAGGAAAGCAGCGAGTCTTATGAAATATGGCCTCCTTACGAAGGAGTCTGTACTTACTCGGGTTGGTCGGCTAAGGAGCAGCTGCGAACGAGGGATACAGGGAACAGAGTGTGCCGAAGAGAAGTAGACGAAGCAGTCAAAGATAAAGAGGGCCAAGTTTGCGCGGCTATCTGGTCTAACGCGAACCTACAGGCTGTCCCATGAAAGCATTATACAATCGCCTTCGATAATCTTATTTTAATTAGCTAACTATCGAAGGAGAGTTTTGTGCCTATGTATGAAATTTTCCATCGTTACGTCAGGAGGACTGACGCGACGCACGATTAACCCTATTCATCGTTCCATTGTAAAACAAAACTGTCGACTGACGCAATAGAATCGTATTGATCATCAAATATGTTAAATTATCTTCGCTGTATTCAAAGTTACTTTGCTATCGGAATTTGTTCACCTTCGAACAAACTTTATACGACGTTGAAATGATATTGTTTAAACCGGGCTATTCATGTTCATAATTGACGTTACCAAATTCATCAAGTTCCCGCTAGAATATTAAAATTTCCTGAGTTATTCAAAATTTATGTCACGTTCGTTTGAAATGGAACACTTGGGATACCTGAGAATCTTGACTGGCAAGTGGACAGCTTAATTTAAGAAACGACACGATTATATTCTAAATAATTTTGACACGAACGTGTGAAGCTCGCAGCGAACCCTTGGACGACGGATCACGGAGGGAGCTAACGATTTTAATCGAATTCTGGACTACTATGACGAAGGGATTTAAAAAATGCATAGTTATTCGAGAAATAATCGAAGCTAGCATTGTTCTAAGGTAGGCAACGGTCTCTGGCGTCCCGTTGGTAGCGGTAAAGGCGAAGCGCTATTATTCCGATTGCGAGCAACAAGGTGCACCACTTGTGGCTCGAGCGGCAAAACGAAACACCTACGTCAGTATCGGTTCTCCGAGCAAAGCCAAAGAGAAGAGAAAGAGGGAACACGGGGGTGGGTCTGTGGCTGTGTGCAGGGGTAGGTTTTGCTCGGCGATACGGTGACGTACAATCGAACGAGAGTTGCTCGATAGAAGGAGAAGGAGGCGAGCGTAAGAGAGCAGCGCGAATGCCGAGAATGCCGGACAGAGGAAATGAGAAAGCCGCCCTTTCGAACGGCAAACGGACAAAAGAGAAAAGCGAGAGAACAGGAGGTGGAGTTTGTCCGTCACTCGGCGTGGATATTTATCGAAGAACTCGATTCTTTGCTAAGGGATCGATCCTTCCTCCACGCTTGTCATCGAAACGCGAAAGGATCTCGCTGAGTTAAGGGTGTGCTTTATCCGCCCTCGAAAAGAGCACTTTTTCTGCACTTGTTCGATACCGAGTGGCGAGCGTAATTGCACAGACGTATCGTTTCCTCCTCCGTCTGTGCATCAAAGTTACCCACCGACGTTTGCTTCAAGACTCCTCTCGACGTTCGATGTGAAAAGTTACAAAAAAGAAAAGAAAGCGATCGATCGATTTTTCTTACAGACTTTTCCTTGTTTTGCAATAATTTCGTACAGCAGGTGTCTCTCGTTTCCATGTTCTCGCGACACAGGCTTATCACTCTTTGTATCCGCGTTTCAATCTCGGCTGAAACGCTCGGCTCGCGTGTACAGGCTGCTTTTGAGCTGTGTCCACGCGCGTTCTCGGTGGCGTGTGTACGGCAATTAGCGCACCACTGGTCCTTCGATGCTCGACCGCTTCTTTCCCGTCGCGAGCCGGTAAATCCATGCTCGGAAACGGATATATTCACGGACGTCTTACATTCACGTCGATACGCATTCTTGTACGATGTCACGGGTAGTTAATACATTGTAGTTTATGTAGACGCGATAACCAGCTACCGAAATTTGCCATCTTCTCGTGCCATAACCTTCGATAAGGAACATAAGCTGATATAATCTGCTGTTAGACGAAAGGGTAGCACCTTATTCGACGAATCGCACACGGAGTACGTAAGACTTGTACACCCATGACGTATCTTGTGGGCTTTCTCTTCTTTTTCCCGACGCGTTCTCAAACCATGACGCGACAGCTGGGCTGGCATTTCCATGAAAATTGCGCAACTGTCGTCCTTTTATCGTGTACCTACAAGACAGGGATTGTGAACATTGTACGTCATATACGTCGAACGCCGTCTACGATCGCTTCATCTTTACCTTATGAAAAGCTATTTTATTTCATTGACAATAGAATCGATTATCCATCGGTACGGATAAAAGTAGCGAGCCCGAAGGTAGATGAAAGAGTAAAATTGTT
Organism: Stelis phaeoptera; assembly: GCA_943735885.1. NCBI lineage: Eukaryota > Metazoa > Arthropoda > Insecta > Hymenoptera > Megachilidae > Stelis > Stelis phaeoptera. The sequence continues at coordinate 9,753,251 of OX030941.1, read as the reverse complement.
CCAAGACGAAAATTTGCGAACCACTGAGGAAACTAGTTGGCGTTCTTGCGGCCAAAGAAGTCGAAAACCTCCCGTGAACCCTACGTACCCCCCACCACTGGGCCCAGGCTCCTTTCTTTCGTTTCGTTGGGCCCACTCCTCGATGGCCGGGCCCGAGCGTGCACCTAAAATGCATGCTAGGCTTTCCCCCTCGGGCTCGCGCCCCCGCCCACCAAAAATTCTCCCCACCAAAACCGTTGCTAGGCATCTTCCTCCGGTTGCCACGGCCCCGTGCACTCGAACCTCCTTTCCCTCTGACGATCGGTCCCCTACCTAGCGATGGGCTCAATACGTTTCGGACCCATCGGGCCAGAGCTTTCTTTTAAATATTATTTTAACATACAGCCCCTCCCTATTTTCAATCTTTCCTATTTAACAACAGTGGAAGATAGTTTGCTCACTCGTGAAATTAATAGCAACATCAAGGTAATGATAATACATCAGGAAAACTATAAAAGCCTCAACCCTTCGGTTATGGCGACCACGTTTCAAATTTTCTCCACGCGGCCGGTAATATTCACTGTATGTGTTTCAGAGTCAATACTGGTTATTTAGGATTTCTTAGGATTTCTGGTTAAAGGATTTCTTTATAATCTAAGCTATGTCCAGGTAAATTTGCATAACATTTTCAACGACGCGACGTTAGCGTTCGCGCGAGCGAGTCACTTGAAAAACTTACAAGAGAGAGGAGCGGAGAATCGAACGGCCATCGCTACCCCTACCCTGAAACCAACCCCTCGCTCCCCCTCGGTCTGCAGAGCGTACCTACGGTCTGTTCGCTGCCAAATAGTCCCAAAATGCATCGGTGCCCCGTTCCTCGTCCCTCTAACCGCCCGCGCCAATGCGAGCGACCGAGACGGACGGACCCAAGTGCAACGGCTTCTATACCAGTACGTTCTTAACGTGGTGAACCACCACTACACGATCGTCATCACCACCAATACGATCATCGCCACGATCACCTTCTCTACCGCTTAAACTTTTGCGAGGCTGCTGCTTCTTGGTCCTCTCTCTTTCTCCTCCTTTACCCTTCCTTTTCTCGTAAATGCAGTTCTCCAACCTTCACCGTGTATACTCCCCTCTAGTTGCTAGGTCCACTTGCCCGCTTTCTTCGCGAATAGGCATGCAGCTATATACATAAGTTATATAGCCACTCGCAGGGGGAGCAGCGTGGGCAAACCCCACCTTAGATGCAACGGCCTAAATGCAACTTGTTCCTCAGGCTACGTTTCTCTGGCCCGGACCCCATTTTACTCGCTTCTGCTACCGTCCTCCACCCGAGACCTCCGTCTTTCCACTATCTGTTTCGAAAGTTATCGCAGAAATTAGACGTAAGTTACAGTAAAATACATCTGATTCTAAATCAAAATATTGAATAAAGTTTGTAAATGTAAATTCCTTCGATCGTACCCCAAAGCTACGATTGACGCTCTGTATTATGGAGGCTTCGCATTAAGTTTGGTATAGATATTACCATCTTACTTTAAGAGGGTCGTTTATAAACTGCACCCTGTCGAATAAAGTTTAATACCACGGGATAGCAATTCGAGTATTGAGAGTCATTGATAATTTAAAAACGTAAGCTACGTTCGATGGGCGAAGTATTTTATCTTAAACAACTGACAGATTGCCGCGCAGTTTTCTTGATAATATGAATTGATACTGTACCGTTATCTTCCGCTCGAGGACGGAGGAATGGAAGAGGGCTTATAGTAGGGAAACTAGGAGGGTCGGAGAGCAAGAATTTTTTCCGGAATATGGCAACAAAGAACGATTCGATCGATAATCCTTGTTTGTTTCTGACGTGTTTCTACTAGGTAGAAGCTAACGTAGTCGCCACGTTCAACAGGGTTTTCTTGAATTATTAATAGAGCTTGTGTTTGTACTCGTAGAGAAATAGTTGTGATAAGTGTTGGTTATAAAATACGAGACGCGCGCCTCAAGATAGCGTTGTTCCGTCGAGTAGTGAAAAAGGGAAGTTTGATATTTATTTGAACTAACATCGATAACACGCTTTCACGTCGATAAAGAAATATGAAAATGACCGAAGCCTAACGGAAGACAGAGGCACGCGTTCGGCCACTCGTTGTGTGAAAATTTCCAGACGCCCCCGTTGTGTGCGATCCATTCGAACTGGTTGCTTAGAAGCGTTTCAAGTACTATTTCAGCTTCGAGAAACGGGCCAGTGTTTTGTTCAAACGTTTAGATCTCGAAGGTACTCGACCTTTCGAAATTTTACGGTCAAAAAGGGCAATGGCTAGCGATTGGAAAGCTCGTGGCTGTGACGTGTCGTGGCGATGTGCTCGAAGGAAGACATAAATATTCGAATATAACAAAAGGAGTCTCGATGGAGTTTGAAGAAACGTGACAATGCCTTTTGAGAGGAGGGTCACATTAGGGACAGCGTGGCGCTTATCCCATACCCTTAACGAGACAACGATTCTAAAGCTTCTAGCAGAGAGTATCTTTCGCGCAATTTTCATACACATTCGTCCTTCGTTCTTTCCCTACCTTCGTTCAAAGAAACTAAACGATAGCGTGTGTGCCAGAACTAGCCCTTCTGGAAAATGTCAGGAACTGACATTAAGTATCTACGTTATGTCAATGAATTCTCAACGAACACGAATGGTACTCGAAGTACTGCTAACATTTTTGCGACCGCCTCGAAAGCTACGAGGATTTCGATGGAAAACGTACAAGCCGGGAAGAAAGGAGATCGAGGGTCGGGACAAGAAATCGAGGGGATAAAAAAATTTCGAGCCAGATGCGGCCCTGTCTCTTTGCTAGAGGTCCCCCTCTCACCGAATCGAGGCTGCACCTAAATGCGCTATCCCTCCGTGGTTCGTCGTTGCGTCTCGCCACCCCACCAAACGCATTCCTCCTATTTGGGCCCCCCACCATAGCGGGCCGAAAAGTGCAACGGCCTAAATTCACGTAGGGGAAGGTAACAAGGGCCTTGGGCTTCCCCCACTCGTAACCCCGGTGCAACAACCTAATTTCTAGAGGCACCTCTCTCTCCTCGCTCGTCCGTTTTGCTTCGTCTCCTCCTCCGCCACCTCCTCCATCCTCGTTTTCATCCTCACGACAGCCCCCGCCGCACCGTACCCCTTTGCTCCTTGATCATCGTTACCCTCTGGCCCCTCGTCGTTGCTCTCTACGAGCAGCAGTTCAGACGTTCGTCGAGCCAACCGCTCGAGGAATCATCGTGCTTCTTCTATTTAATGCAATCGCTAGTCGCTTTTTGGCAGCGTTACCCGTTGCCCCCCCACCCGCTGATCACTCGTCTGCCGTTCCGCTTCCATCCGTTCACTTTGCTTCCCCTCTCGCGCTCCTCTCTTCTTTTTCTTCCCATCCGTGCAATCGTCTCGGCTTACTAGCAGCGAGTCCTGCATGCAATACGATGCCCTCCGTGTACTACGGCTAGCACGAAGCCCTTGCCTCGGCTTCGACGCGCCGCGCCGTCCCCGATTTCTCCTGAGAACCGACAGCTTTGAACACCAACTTCGCATTCTTTTCGCTGATCAACACCGCCCGAGACCATGGAATTTAAATGACCCGATAGCCATCCAAGTTTATACATTGTTGAGCAGTATAGACATTTTTCGGAAAAATTTCGATGTAAAGAAAGGAGAGTCCACTGGGGATTTATGAGTGGACACTATGATTAACCTAGCACATTATACATTTTACCTCGTTACTGAATTAACCGACTGGTTTTGAAATAATTGTTATGCTTGTCACGTTTACTCTAATTCAGATCTAACCTAGGCATAACGCGTGGTAACTTTCTAATATTATAGTAAGTGGCTGGGGTTTGCCTTCCTCCACGGTGCCATTATCCCTAGGGAAGCCTAATCGTGCTCGACATTACCGGAAGCGAAAGGTACGAATCGTTGCGACGGAACGCAGCTCCGTCGAACAGAATTCTTTCGAACAGAATAGTTATCTTTTCTATTGGATCGAGGCTTGTTCCTTTATAAATCGTGTAGGTTGGCGGGCTTCGACGAATATCATTAAGATTTGACGATCGTTGATGACGTCGACGTGGTCGGACCAGCGGTCGACCGGATGGATTTATTCCGTTGATTTCGACAGACGGAAAGCAGCCAAGCTGGTTCTATGGTGTCTCTCGAAAGGAGAAGGCGTAACATCGTTACACAAGAGATCGCCGCAAGATGCCACGTCCCCCCCTCTTCCCGACGTTTTCGTTGCAACTGTGCAACTTTCGTTCGATAAAACGCCCCCTCGGGCCACGGAGAACCTTCCGGGGGCCGGTTTTCTACACGCTTTCGAATTTCACGCGAAAATCAAGCGATTTTGACGGAACCCGACGCGACGCGTGTAGAAACGTTCGCGAGCGGCCAATGCACCTTTTCCTCGACGGCGCGGCGTTTGCTTTTCAAATCTGAGAACCGGGAACCTTCGGTCATCCTCGCGTTAACGTCCTCGCGTAGAGGTGTCTCTCCACGGTGGGAGAGACAGAGAGGCTGCTTAGCCCGTGCTCGGGAAGATCAACGCCCCGACAAAAGTTCTTTGAGCCGGGGACCACCTGCCCGCGAAAGACCCGCCCTGCGTGCATCGGCTCTGGTGCATTGCCCTCGTCCTTCGCCGTTCGTCTCACTTCGCTTGACTTAGTCACTTAGAAGAGAAGCTGTTTACATCGTGCCACGATAATCAATCAACGTATCGGTTGCAACATCCTCGCAGCCAATGGATTTTATTCGTAACACGGTCAGGACTCTAATCGTTCCGAGATAGAAGCAGCTTCCAGCTATCCTCTAACTCGTTAGACGAATAACCGAGCTACCGGGGTTTCGTGCAAGCGATTAGATTCGTGATTGGAGCCCCGGTTGATCTTCCCATACCCTGAAAAGGGCAAAAAACTAGAGGGAATACGTGCAAGGATTTCTTATACCTTTTTCTCAGGTTAACACGCTACCAGTGCTCAATAGGGAATTCTACTATCCCAGATCTCTTTCCCTGGTAGTTTGTATATTATATGACAGAAGAGTATAAAAAGAAATCAATGACTTGGTTGGCGAACGTGTTAAACGAAAGTTCGAACTTCTCTCGGTTGATCATAATTGAGCCATCAGAAGCGCAGAATTTATTGGACACCTTTGGTCCACTTTGACGCGGGTACTGTCGAAGACAATGGAATCAAATTATCGAAGAAAAGTCAAGCCGATATAACCAGTAGCCAGTAGGTAGCGCAGTCGTTGCAAGTCGAGTGTTTCGAGGGTTCCGGTGCAACGGCCTTAATCTCTCTAGGGCCGAACTCCGTGCAGAGCGTGCGTGACTGTACGCGTTGCGCGCACGTGTAGGCGTGTTCGCGTGCGAGTTGGCCACATACACGCGCGTTGCGTGTACAACAACCGCCTCGCAGATCGGCCAAACTTTATTTCCAGAATGTTTGATTTGAGAAAGAAATAGCCGTGACCCAGCCACGGCTGGGAAAGCCTTTCTCGCGCAGCCTGTAAACTACGCCGAATTTAACGGGTCTTCTTGCTCTTCGATGGTGAAAAAAAGAAAAGAAAGAAAGAAAGAAAGAAATATAGTAGCGGGACCGGGTGATGCTACTTGCACCGCTAGCGTATTAATAGAGCGGAGTCCGTTGCAGCGGAAAACTTTGCTCCGCGACCGCACGCTCGGTTTCGAAGTTTACACGGAGGCCCGTTAAAAATAGGACACTTGCGTTACGAGAAAACGCAGGTTCTTCGGGCATAGAATGGAATTCGAAGAAGATATTCTCGCCGCGAGAAAGGAAGCGCCGCCAAACATATAGCCTGATCTCCGTTATGATCTCTTACGGTACCTTCGAAGTCTGTCGACGGCAGAATCACCCTCTGCACTCGTTCATTTCTTGCGATACGATGGAAAGAGGCTCGCGACGAGACGAAGGATCGATTCTCGAACCGTGAATTTTGGTTGCGGCCCGGTCACGGGCTCGTGAGCTCGCTAAACATTTTATCCATCCTTCCGGCGAACGATTGTTTCGCTGCATCCTGCCGGCTCGCATTCTCCCACAAACTTTGGGAACGAAAGCGACGCGACGTCTCGTGTTCACGCCAATACGTATCTACGACCGCGAGTTTGCAAACGTAACAAATCATTTTTTCTTATGTTATCCACTCTGGTTACCCGCTTTGTACACGTAGCTTGGAAAAAAGAGAAGAGAAACCCTGGAAACGATAGCGCGCCGCTGGGAAAATAAAGTACCAACTCGAATGCAATAGGTGTTATTTTTTCCTTCTTTTTTTTTTCAACTTTTCGAAAAGCCAATCGTTTAAATCGGTAGGTGATTATGGGATCAGCGAAGCGGAACGAGGCGAAAGAGGGATGGGAAAGAGAGAGAAAGAGAAGGGGTGGCCAGATCTGTATCTTGTTTCGGCGGGTGGTGCGTTATCGACGAGCCGGGCGCATTATATTTTTGCAATTTTATCAAAAAAGAGGTGGGTGAGGCGGGTCGGGGAGGAGGGGTACTCGCGTCGAAATAAATGTGCGAGCCATCCGCCGTCGAGCGTGATCAGCATTATCGAATTAGCGCGGATGGTCTACGGAACGAAATTTTCGATGGTGCCGCGGCGCGTTTGCATTAGCGCGTCCGCTCCAGGGAATATTGCGTTCCGATTGGACGTGCACGCGGAAATCGTGAATGATAAATATTAATTATTTTTGTTTGCCTCCCGCCGCGCCCACCAGCATTAATAACACTTCGATCTGCCCCCGCCCCATTCGTACCCCCTCCCACCCCCATCCCCGTTCGTCCGACACAAAACTATAACGTTGCCGGCAAACGAATCGGTTAGCACCGCTACCTGTCCGTTCGACCTGGCAAAAACGTTAAAATAACAGAGATCTCTCGCGCTCGCGTGTTCACCGACGAACCATCCTGCTACCGTCTCTTGTTCCGTTTAACCCCGCCTTCTCTCGCCCCCATTCTAGCTTGCATCCGCCATTCCTCATCCCTCCTGGACGCTGGACTACGTAACCGAGGTACAATGATCGTCGCGCGCGAATACGTAATTTTCGCAAACAAAGTAGCCACGCAAATAATAAAACGCCCCTGTTTACCTTGACCGATCCTGCCTTCCCCCATCCTTCCTCTGCTTCCTCTCGCCGCCGAAACAACCGACCTAATCGAACGACGTGTATCGCGTTTGAGAATTTAATCGCGATACCGGTCTGACTGAAATAGCGCCCGAAGGTTCCGGATGAAATCGGGTTTTCGCCGGGAATCTGTTCAGTTTCCTTCGATATTTGATAATGGTGTACTACGATGGAAATGGAAAGGGGGCCGGTGTAGCAAGGAATCTCGAGAGGGGACACGATTAAACGACCGCGTTAATCGCCTTTACACACCGGTCATGAGGTAATTACCGCTTCGAGCACCGTGTCACCTGTGTACCTGAGTACAAGTTTCATAGCGTTCGGTGGTATTCAGATCAGGACAGGTAATAGAACTTTTATTACCTCTGTCAATGTCGAACGGTTAAGGATTAGTAAGGTTACACTTCACAATGCGTTGCAAATACTTCGTTAAAATTTCGAGCATAATTACAGCCATTTCGAGTTTCCTAATCTCGAATATTTCTTAAAGACAGGTTTAATGTCTCAATAGGTATTCTATTACTAGTTTCCTCGCGCGACCGTCGGCATAATAATACGTAGTCTGCAAATCATAAAACCTTTCAAAATTAGCGACCAGCTGAACGTTATAAAGTCTTAGAAACTATTTCTTTTGTTGGTCAGAAATCGGCCGATTCTTAAAGTGCATCACGAATACAAGTGGAAGACAACAGTTCAATTCGTCCAGCTAAAGCCCCAAAAATAGAAACGATAAACTGTGTTAATTGCCGTAGCGAGTTAGTTGGAAGACCGACGACGACGACACATGGGAAATTCCGGGATCCCTTTCGTTCAGAGGCAGACCACTCGCGGATGCATAGAATTTCCCTATGCGTCTATTGAAAAATTCCATGCATCCGTGACACTTACCAACCGCAAAGATATATCTCGGTGGCACTAGTCGTTTGAATTTCCCGCGCGGGAACCCCTGTTAATATTATATTTCCCGGATTAAAGTTGAATTACTCTGGCAACGGTGAACGCTCAGACATTCACCGGAAAAGAAAGTTTTCATCATTGTCGAGCGAGCTGGAACGTTTTCGTAAAAATTTACTGTCCCGTGGTGTGTTTGCGAGTGGAAGGAACGTCGGGGTGAATAATCGTTAGTTTTCCCTAGGGAAAATGGCGACGCAGAAGAAGGAAACACCCACGTTCGTCTCAATATTTTGCTGATCATTTCAAAGCGAGTTAGTTAATTTTAAAGAGTCAAAATGAACGAGAGATTGAATTAACAATTTTGCACCGGGTTGGTTATGTTTAGGCAAAGAGTAGGTATACTACTTTGAAGTCAACCGATCGCCTGTCCCTTTAAATTGGTTGTACAGGCAAGCGGGAAATTCAAATCAACTCTGGATATTACTATCTTCGTTTCATTTCAATCTGTAATAATCAGAAATCTATTTGTGTCGTAAATGTTCTGTGTATTACTAACATTGGCTCTCGACACATTTACATCAGTTTAACACGTTGGCTGCCAAGGGGGTCACCGGTGGCCGGCACCCGAAATTTTTTACAATCAAATAACTACCAACAGAAATGATAAAATAGACCACTGATAGCGTTAACATTAAGCTAATAATGCTAGCTATCGAATTGAAAAGTTAAATTTAAAAATCAGTAGATTATATTCTTAATAATTAGGATTTCAGCGTGTCTGACTACCCACGTCCGTTTTCACTGTGGCAGTCAACGTGTTAACGAGATAGAAAAGTTGAAAAAGAGAAAATATAATAAAACGATAACGATAGAAAATATATCATATTTTACGCGTTATATACATTACCAATATATTATAAAAGTGTTTATTATAAATAAGTTGCATAGAAAGGATCGAATGTTTATTACGATTGTAGGTACCAACCACCTATACCAGGTAAGACGGAAATTCCCGGTTTATGGCAGATAGTCCGAGGTCCGAAGTGCCATCTTGGATGCCACGAGCATCTCGTTTACCGGAACATCAGGCCAAAAACATTCCCCCACTCTTCGTTTACCGAGTGGGCATTTAAATTGGTTGTACACTTTATCTCTCTCTAAAATCAGTTTCTCTCTCAGAGCGTCGCCTCTTGGTATACCTACCCTTTGGTTCAGGTGTAAACGACTGGTTCCAGGGACGAGTACAGTCGTGACAACGGCTTAAAGTTTCGGCAGGGCCGAAAACTGCGAAGAGGAAGTTCACATGGGTAAGCCGGTGCGCGTTTGCTAGACCGAGTACACACCTAATTACGACTATCTTACATCTACCGTATCGTATTATTAAGCCAAAAGGTATCCGTCAGTTTGTTTGCGCGCGGTGCGTTCAGCAAACGTTTCGGACGAAATTTGTAAGGATGCGCATAATAATCGTCCATTATATGCAGTCGGTCTACGTCCGGGAACAGGGCTTTCCCACGCGTAGCCGTTCGACGATCGATCGGCAAAAAAAAATTAAAATAAAATTAACTCGACTTACGAAACGGGAATCCGTCCCGCGGAAAATGTTTCTCTTCGAATTTCACCGGCTATTCGCTGGTGAATGAAATGGAATGAAGAAAAAACGATAAAAAAAAAAAAAACGGTCGAACGGAAATGATCCTTCGTGACGGGAAAATAAAAACTCGACCGCGAAAACTCGGTCGGATTAAAAGCCGCGTCGGGCGTGAAACGAATTTAAAACGTTTAACCGTGAACATCGATTTTTATACGCGATAGAGGAAAGCAGATTTTCAACGTTCGCGAATTAAAACAATCCGTGTACGGGTGATTTGACCGAGCCGTGACTTACGAACCGATTGCTCGTTTTCCCAATTCCATTTGCTATCTCCCCCTTGCCGTTCTCCTACTGTCTAGAAACGAAAAACGACAAGTGAACGGACGAAGAAAAATGACGTTGGGAACTGTTTTTGGATCGCCTTTAGGACGAGAAATCATCCGAGCCGAGCTGTAATTTTGCACTGATGCCACATTGTGCCGAGACACTTATTAATCACTTCGAGTGACGCCCTGAAGTCGCAGAACCCTCTCGAAATTTACAGCTTCACTTTCAACAAATATAACATATCTTACAAATTCTCGATTTTTCCAATAAAATCGTTCCTAGTTTGATAAGTTTCGAAACATCGGTGATAAATAATTTAGGATCATTAATACGTTTAATTTTCCAAACGGGTGGCACTCAAGGTGTTATAAAAGGAAGAGCCGGTCACGAGGATGCCAAGAGAAGAAAAGAAGACGCTGTTTTTGTTCCCCTCTGTTTACCAGTGAAAGTTCAGATATCAATGAATCTCCCGATAAATTCGTGAACCTGTTTCATTCGCGTAAACGATTGTTGTAGCGGGTCACAGGCTTGGAAACGGGTGTTGGGCATCGAGGAAATTGACGAGGATCAGCACGATTATGTACAATGTAATTTATGCAACGGTGTCTCGAAATCTGCAAGCGAGTCTAAAAATCGCGCGACAGCCTCTATGGGGCCTCGTTTCCAGCGATTTCATAACCAGTCTTGCGTCACCGGCTTCGGACACAACCGAACGTTTCATGCCTGTCCGATGAACGCGTTTGCACGATTGTGTTGCTCTCCGGCTACCCGTTTTGTAGTGCACGAGGTCGTGCTTAATGTCTCGCCCTGACTGTTGCTCGGCCAATCACGCACGATACGTACTCGTAGAAACCTCTCTGGCTACAAGACTTTTTGCACCTTCGTGAATACCTCGAGCCGACCGTATCACCTACTTACGAATACAGGTTCACCAAAAAATCTTTGTTACGGTTTGCCGCTACTTCGCACGAATTTCCTTTGGCCAATAACTCCAGAATCGAATATCCTACTTGCCGAATAGAAGAAATTTGCAAAATAAGGGTATTCTGTCGTTAATCGTTCCGCACCAAATTAACTTAATTGACCAAAGTATTTTGAAACGCGACATTTAACCTTTATTTATATTAAAACCTAGAAAATTGCATAAGCATTTTTGTAACTCTTTTGTACCAAAACAACGCGTTTGGTTTTCGGAGGGTTTGCTGCAAAAGTAGACTAGATTCGATCGTATCTAAAAATGCTCCGAGTGAAAAAGGGTTAAGTTAGTAATATTTGTAAAGAACGTTATCGATAACGTTTTGCGCGAGTTCGACCTTCCAACGGACGATACTAACCTTAGCCTAACATAAGTAGGACTTCGATGGCTCCAGTTTGCGAAAGAGATTGCGTTGCAACCTTCGTTGAAATCAGCCTTAAAATCAAAACAAGTTCGACGAAACAATGTTGCAACTACATCGTGCTACAATTCTTATCCGTCATCCGTCCTAACAATAATATATCAGTAAATTGTAAAGCAGGAATCGAAGGATACTAGAATCGAGGGAACGAACGAACAAGCACACGGTCACCGTCCGTAAAATTTCATTTATTAATTCCAACGTGAGCGTTTAAGCGACGGGGCACGTCCATCGGTTGCACAAAAATTCTCTCGAATCACGAAACAGAAGGGGGAAGTCACTTCCGGTTCTTCATTATGCGTTAGAATGCACACGCGTGTAATTGGGGAGCCGCGTGGTGAATTAGGGCTCCCGGTATCCTCGTTTTTTCTTTCTCCTTTTTTTTTTTTGCGTCGAGCAAAATTGCAGGAACGTCAGAAGCGCTTCCTGCTTTCTCGCGTCAACTCTGCCTCTTTGACGCGTCCTTTTGCCGCGTGACATCGCTTTTTGCCTCGATACCGCAATTCCGTACACACACACCAGGCACACAATACACCAACGATCCTCTGTGTGGAAACGAAGGGCAGTTATGGTTCGCGAAATTGCCACTCATTCAACGATTAAACTACGCGTGATACAATATATCAACCCCTGGACAATTTCGATTTAATTTTCGTATCATTCTTTCAAAATATTCTTTCGTCCAACACACGAACGACTCGCGTTTCAACATTTTATTATTCAACAATGGAAATACTTTGGTTTTCTAGGTTTGGATCCGTGAAATTAGGAAAAATCGTTCCTCGCGACACGCCCTGTTTACAATAGCCGTGGCGCGACTGTCACGTGTCCTAGAACGACCTAGAGAGTAGAATTCTAATCTTTCCAGAAACTCGATTCTTCGCATTATTCCCAGTGCTGGTATTTCAATTGCTAAGCGATATTCGAGACTCGAGCCGAGCGAGAAGTTTATAGAAACAAGAGGAAAAAGAGAAAAGAAAAAAAAAGAAATGGCTGTTATACGCTGCTCGATCGGTGAAATATATGGCCGTCAGAGGTGGAATGGAGAAAAGGTAAAAGAAAAATGAGAGGGAACTTGTTCGTCGGTAGGTACGTCCAGGTAAGACAGGAAGGATTTATTTTTAATATCGATACGCGTGATCTTCGGCAAAGGGCTTGTCCCAAATACTCGGGCGAAGTTCAACGACCGGCACGGGCGATTTCGTTGAATGGCCAAGGGTCAGGAAGCAAGAAGTTGCTGGACGAAACAGCAACCGGCGGGGCTGTAACGAGTGCGCGACGTGAAGCGGCGTGGCCGCGAGGAAACGAGCGGATTGAGGCGAAGTGACAGTGACAGTGACAGTGATGCATTGTTCGAGCGAACTCGATTGCCAAATCCGATGAGCTGGTAATAAACCTTTTAAAACGGCGACGCTTCGCGCTGGAGAGACCCGGTTCGGTTCCACGAACGCCTATTTCTTCGTTTGAACCGCTTGCCACTTTGTGGTATGCGCTCGCGCGATCACCATGCAAATACATTTCTATCGCACGACCACGATACTCCTTTGTAACGTCCTCGTATCCGGCTAGTCAGCGGAATCGCGAACGGTCAGCGTAATTGAAGCTCTAGGAAAGGCTCCGCTCGCTTGCGCGATTGCCTAACGTTTCTCTATGCAAGGATTTAGACGAGTCGTTGCATTCTAGATTCAGCGGTTCCCGATCGAGAAACGAGACACTCGAATCGAGTTGTTAGCCGGTTCACGGATCGACGCGACGATGCGATGGTCGCGTGCGATCGATCGCGGTAACGTTACACGCGCGTCGACGGAGAAATACGAGCAACCGTGCATTCGAGACTGCGAATCGCTCATTAACACTTTGACTGCCACGTCACCCGTGTGCGGCTGACACTTGAATCTCCGCAGAAATCATTCAACCATTATTATTAGGTGTTCCAGGATTTATTTAATCAGAAGTATGCGTAATTACGAGTAATAAAAATAGTGAAGTATTGCGAAAATAATGGATAAAATTTGACAAAAATAATCATTCTGTCCGATGAAATTGTCACTAGTTTTAGTGTGACGGTTTTCGGGTTAAAGGATGTCTTTGTTTTCGATTCTCCAGCCTTTTCAAAATCGTCGCCAACCTATTCGCGATTGCCCCACGAACGCATACCGCAAACGCGTTTGCAATTTTTGATCGCCAGCTGTCGCAATAGCCGTCTTGCGAAAATCGCCCCGATTGAGACATCTCAAAAATTCCTATTCCGTCGCGACGGAACGCGACAGAACAAACGTATCGTCGTAAAAATTTATATCACAATAATCTTCTCAAGTAAGAAATCAACAATACAAATTACAAAACAGTGCAACAACATATAGGACGGATCACGTGCTGTATGTTACGTTTCGAAATGTAAACCACCAGGGTTAAGGGCTAATTTCCGTAAACGCGGGCTCCTCGCAAAATCCTTATGTATCGCTTCGAATTTAGACGTTTCGTTCGCACGGTGGATACCAAAGAAAGAAAAAAAAAAAGAAGAAATGAAAGAAAGAAAATGAAAAGCAAGCGGAGAGAATAAAAATCACGAGAAAAAGGTGGAATGTTTGTAGAGGAGGGGGTCGAACCGGAATTCGAATCGCATCGCGTAGCGCCTATTCGAAACAGAACGGATACTCTGGGTCGGGGAACAGGAGGAATTTTTGCAGAGGGCCCCAGGGCCCAGGGAGAGATTTTTAACGCGAGAGATTATCTAACAGCGGCGAAGTGGCGCGTGAATACAGCGTAGATCCCGTGTTGGGTATTACAAGGTTGAGAGAAGGAGAGACGCGAAGAAACGGAGGGGTTCGAGAAACGGTAGGGGCGGATGAGAGGAGAAGAGGGGAAACGCAGGTCCATGGGGCCCAGGGTGGCTGGCTAGCTTTTGAAGCTGGCCAGAAAAATGGTGGTAGAGACGAAAGGTAGCCGAAGAAGAGAGGGGGGAGCCAAGAGGCGAACAGACCCTTTGGAGCGAGATAGAGCAAGAACAAGGGCCAGGGGGACGGGTGTTGAGGCGGCACAGGAGGTGAACGTCCAAGAGGGCAACCTGTTCGGGGTTCATGGTCCTCTGTCGACTAGCAAACTCGCAGGAAGCCATCCTTGCCCAATCTGCTAGGCCCGTGCGAAGGAGCGCCTGTACGAATAAAGCTGCTTCGGGGTAGATTCTTCTCGCGTTCAAGGACGCCGAGAAATGCACATCTAGGATGCAGCAGTTGAAAAAAAAGAAGCAAACGTTCCCCTTCCGTTCTTTAAGCCGACCACTGAAGGTATCCGTACCATAGGTACTCAATTTTGAAAAGTTTCAAACCTTTTTGCGTGCAAAGAGTATATATAGTTAGCTAAACAGGAAATAAAATTAGAGAAACCTTGCGTTTTCTTCGCTGTCAAGAATACGTATCGTAAGTTTATCGTAACCAAAAATTGTACCGTTATAAATACATCAAAGTACGAAATGTGATCCAAATATATTTCGTCCCCTTTTATCTTCCATGTCAAATGTCTATAATTGCCTGATTCAAGTACTTGGTATCGAGGCAAAGGTATCGATTCAGCCCTAGCCGCGATTCTTTCGAGAAAAAAAAAATAGAATAACAGCGGTTCGTTCGTTCCCCGATATCATCAGGTTGTTTTGTTTCGATTAACTCGTTCCTTGCCGGTTCATTCGTTTCGTTTCCGCAGAAAGAAGAGATAGCCGAGAAGAAGGATCGTTCGAGCAGGAGAAAAGGGAAAAGATTGCGAAAGCAAGGAGAAGCGTCGAGCCTCGCTCTCGAAGCGAGTTTAAAAGAAGGAACCAGTTTTCGAGTTTTACACTCGCGGCTTGGTTCCGCGAGCCAAATTTCGCTTCTCGTCCCGTTGCTTGCAACTCCTTGCGGACGGTATCCTATTCCGTTCTGCGCGGAGATTTATTTGTCGTGAAACGGTGCGATCCACCGGGCCAGTCTCGTTATAATTTATAATTCATTCACGTCGGGGCACAACGGTAGCTTATGCGCGGAACGCTCGCAACAAGAAGTTCGTTTCACTTTGCCCGATCGGGTGAGTCAGGTCAAGGATCTCTGTCGGGAGATCGTTCGAGCAGAGATCGATGATTCGTGGAAACATCCTTTCTTCTTTCGTTTGTCATTTTTTTTCTTTTTTGCTACTCGCACAAGAAGAATCTATCATAGAGAGTACCTTTCGAATGGACACCGAGCTGATAATTACTCTCGGTATAGTCGACTTAGATTTTGATTCTCGAGTGGGCACGTATCGCGAACAACAATTGCAAATTTGAAATTTATCGCAAAACTATTCAAGGACGAAGCAAAATTGATCGAAGCACGGTTGTTTTTCTCTGCTGTAGATAAAGAAAGTATTATGCTTCGTTGTAGGAGCGTCGAGCAAGCATTAGGCAACCGAGATCTTGACGAGTGTGAAATTATAATCTTATCTGACGCTCGCATTAGTCACACTATAAATACGTGCGTACACAGGAAAGCGATAGGTTTAATTCTGCACCGTCGTGATAATAGGTGACTTCTAGATAGGCTGATTAATCGCGACGGCTTAGGGGGGACAGGGAGGAGGCAAACAGTTGACCCTGGGGGCTGTGTTCGTATCCCCAGGGTCTCAGGTGGAAATTCTACGTCCAACGTTATCGAGTGTGCTAGCCTTGCTTAGGCTATACTAGACGCGATGTTTGAACCTAGCCCGTCATCTATTTTACCTCGATTACTAAATCAACCCATTGGCTTGAAGCGTGCTAAATTTCTAGTATTATAGCAAGCGGTGGGTGTACTTTTTTTTTTCCTAAGGAAGCCTACCGTGGCCGACATTGTACAAATCGAATTCTGAATTCTTGCTCGGATGTTGCGATTCTTTTTCAGCTCGGCGAATTTCGGTCACGGGTAATACGAGACTCGGCAAGAGCGTCCGCTCGAGAACTCGTCGTTGGCCACGGATCCGGCTCGATTTACCTTTCGAGACCGCAAGAAAGTGGACGGCTGCGAAGATTCGTGCCGCGGTCGAAAGTCGATAAGTTGGAACGTGGAACGGACTCGCGAGGATTAGAAGTTCATCGACGCCCACGAGATTCGTTCGTTGTTTTACTCCCTGCGTCGAGTATTCTCGCGGACAGCCTTCCGTTAACTTTCGGATCCGTTGGAAATCCATGCTCGGCGAATTCTTTCGTCGTAGACGAGCCGGGTTGACGATTAAATTTGCGACTCGATTGTTTCGCAGCGGTAGGTAGGATGCACGTTCCACGAACGCGTACCAGGGAGCACACGCGCGCGCGAAAACGCTGTTTCAGAAATGGTATTTTTAGAAATGGCATACATATCTACCCGATGCAGAGCTAACTTTTTATCGACGACGAACCGTTTCTTTTTCAGGTCGCAGCCACATGCGCAAACACCGACCACCGACACATTCCTTCGTTCTTTCTTTCTTTCTTTCTTTCTTTCTCTCTTTTTTTTTCCTTCCGATACGTAGAAAACAGCGACAACCGCGACGCGTACAAGGTGTCGCAAGACTCTAGGAAATTTCTCGTCAACGCAGAACGGATATTCTCCGTGAAAGAACGAGAAGGAACAGAGCATAGGATAAGGTTCGACCTCGAAGACAAACGCCCGTCAATTAGATTCGCGAGTACGCACTGGTAGCAATATGTACGGTTGGATCGAAGAAGACGGTCAATTAAGGGCGAACGAACGGGAGTTCGCTAATGACCCCGAAAGATATTAATTGGCCCTTCTTGGGTCTCGACTGGACGAGGTTTCGCAGGCGGATCGACCAATAAACGAAATTCGAGATAGTCGTGGTCTTCTCGTGGAACACCTGCCGGCAATCCTGTCGACGCTCGCGCCAGGGACAAAGAGAGCCAACACATTCGAGAACGTCTTCATTTGGAATTTGCTTCGACTGTCGAAAATTACGGAAAGCTCTGGCCAAATGGAATAATTGATGGGGCGCTTTGAAAACCAACTGTCCGCGACTGACCTCGATACATTCGCGAACAAGCTTGCAAGCTTCGAGGTCGTCGATGGTCGAGTCTCGATTACGGTTTTCTTCCAAGCGTTTATTCCCACGGATGATCAAGATTCGTGTTCAAGGACCAAGAACTTCGGAGGCACCAAAACATACGCGTATATATATTCGACGCGACGATTAGATCGGTCGATCGATGGCGAATCGAACCGCCGAAGGACACGAATCCGTATTCACGCGTTATCGTTCTAATCTAGACGCGTGTTGAGACCATGGAAAGGTAAACACCTTGCAGCTTATTGACACAGATGCATCGGAATTGTCGGGCAACGTCGAAGGATATTCTCTTATAGATTCAACCAGCCGTGCCACGAAAGCAGAAGTAACTCGGCCAGAAAAAGCATCTGCGAAAACGATCGATCTTTTTATTGGCTTTCTACCGAGTTGGCAAAACACCGAAAATCTCGATCGAGCAAGCAGAGGAAGAGTAAGGGTCGTTGGCGAAAGATCACAGAGCGTCGAGGGAAAAATTGACAGGACTATTCGATGCGTAGCTAACTGTACACAAGTTTGGCTATGCACGGCTAAATGCCGCGACAGGACCTGAAGGGAAAGATAAAGGCGAAGGGTGCGTGCGATAGAAAGAAGAAGAAGAAGAAGAAGAAGAAGAAGAATAAGGAAAGAGACAGAGAGACGGGGAAGGGGTTCGAAAGTAGAAGGAAGCAAAGAGAAGGGTGTGCAACGAAGAGTAGGGAGTAGAGGGTGAGGAAGAAACGAAACGAAACGAAACGGGACGGGACGGAACGGAACGGAATGGAATGAAACAGAGAGAGGGTTAGGAAGGGTGCAGGCAGTGGCGAGTGTACAGAGGGAAGTGTACGCGAAAGATAGTTGCGAGAAGAAGACGGAGAAAGCAGGCACGGATAGAGACGCGGGCCAGGGGTCGAGGGGCGACGAAGAGGGAAACTTAGAGACGAAACGAGGCAGAGCGGGAAAGCAGACGAACGGTTGAGTCTCGAGACGTGCGAGGGGAACGAACGAACGAACCAACGAACGAACGAACGAACGAACGACGAACGAAGAGTTGCATGGACGTGGCACGGAGGGCGAGAGGAACAGAGAGGGACAAAAGCGAGGGTTGGGGGACCACTAGCGAGGAAGTGGTGGGGCCAAAGAATTGGCGAGGACCAGGCTGCTCGGAGCAGCAGCAGGAGGAGGAGAAGGAAGGTGGCGGTGGAGGAGGAGGGTAGTCGAGTGTACGGAGGGGTAGCGCGGGGCCAGAATACGATGTTAGGTGGGGGTTGCCGCCCCTCTTACGCGTTAACCCCGCCAACGTGGAGAGAATCGTGAGACGGAAAGAGAAAAAGAGACGAACGGAGAGAGAAAGAGAGAGAGAGAGACGGGGGGGAGGGGGCCACTGCCCCTCTCTTCCTTACGCGAGGTTCCTATGAATTTTGCGACACTCAATAAAAAGTGGTTCCACGAGGTTAACATTTCGGTAACTATACCCTCGCCTACCCGGGGCGCGCACGCACGTACCACCGACGAACGCGGATCGGGACGGACGCGCGTAGACACACGATTCCGACGAGGACGAAGACGAATACGAAGACGGGGACGAAGACGACGACGATACGACGCGACGACACGACGACGACTATACGAGAGGAGAAAGAGCGCGCGTAAAGACGCTCACGGACGCGTGTACCAGCGCGTAGAGGAACAACCGGCGCACACAACGACGAAAATTCAGTCGTGTGTACGAGAGAATACAAGAAGCGTGCGGAGAGCTAAGCCGGTACATACGCGCGTCCAGAGAGAGAAACACGGTCGTGTGTAACACACATCGAGGAGAGCGAGAGAGGGACAGGAAGAAGGAGGAGGAAGGAGAGAGAGAGAAAAAGTCCGAGGGACACACACAGAGGAGCGCGCGGGTCTCACGCATACATGCACGCGCATGCACGCATACCACGAGACCGCCGAAAAAACTGCACGGGAGAGGCGCAGCAACGGGCAAACCGAACCGCGCGCGAATCAAGTGCTTTGGCCAGTCGCGTTCCCAATCACTCTACGACTAGGTAGTCCCCCGGTGTGTCCCAAAGAAGCGGCAGGAAGCTGGTCCTTCGCTCTATACTCTATACTCTATGGTGTCGTCCCGCAAGATAATATCGGATACTATACCGCGGGATTGTTCTTCGTCACTGGTCAACGAAAGATTCTACGTAACGTTCGTCGACACCGTTTTAAAAGAGAAAAAAAAGAAGAAATAATAATTATTGATCTCTTCGGGAATTTCGATCGCCATTCAACGATCATCGACGCGTTGCTGTCGCATCCGCGTTTCGTGTTCTCCGGGTTAGACGGGAGTGCGTTCGTTCTTCGTTTTTTTTATTTTATTTTCATTTCTTTTTTATTCCCCCTCGAATATCCGTTCTCGTTGCATCATTTACGGCAACACGGAAGAAGGAAGAAGAACCGAGATCGAGAAACAGTGACAGCCCAAGCCAGTCGACGAAAACATATTGGGAATCATCGTTGCGTATAAACGATTCACGGTGATCCAGTTGCATCTCGTCGCACGTTTACGAACATCCAACGAGGAGAGAAGGGAAAATCCTTGGCGAACGGATATTTGTCCTTCTTCTTCTTCTTCTTCTTCTTCGTGTACGCACGGTGTTGTTACGCTGTAACGGCTACGAGGATCGTTCCTTCACGGACGCGCGTTTCCTTCGCCCTCTTCGTCCTTCGAGGCGCGTGTGACAGCCGCGTGTATCCCTTTCGAACAGACGTCTTCTAATTCGCGTGGGACAGGACGATTAGTGACAAGTCTACGATAAAAAAAAAACAGGCTACTATCAAGATAGAAGAAAGGAAAGAAGAAAAGTGTGATCGTATTTGTTTGCGCGTTCGACTACGACAAACGTGACAAGAAGACAGAGAAAAGTTCGTCGCGTCTCAAGGATCGAGGCGAACAGTGGATTCGTGCCGATCGAACGCAACGATCATCGGCCGCGTTCTTGGCGGGTAAATCGTAGTATCGTCGACGAGTTGTCGATCGGTTGGCTGTGCGTCGTTTCTCACGAGGATGGACCTACAAGTGTCCTCGAGATCCTGCGGAACGCACCAGACCGCCAGATACGATCGCGTGATTTAGGAAATCTTCATTTCCACGGTGTGAACAATCTCAGAAGGGGACGACAGTGACAAGGACGAGATCCCGAAGATCACAGCAGGAAGACGAAATCGAAGTCGGGGGACGGACGGAGCCGGGGCGTTCGAACATAGTAGAAGAAGAAAAAAAGAAAGCTTGCTCGCTTGGTCGTCGCGATCGTCGCATCCGACAGTCAAACGGTGGGTTTTAGCACCGACGACAAGGACACCGGGCAAAAGGAGCCCACACTTTACTTCGCACTCGACGATCAAGGTACGTCCACAGCTGAGAGCAGTGGCCTTCGGCCGCCTGTCGGCTTCTAAAGCGAGAGACACGACCGATAGAGAGTACGCGAGCGCGCGCGCCAAACCGAGAAAGAACGAGCGGTATGGTCGAGAAGAGACAGAGAGACGGCTAGATAGGTGTACGAACGGAGAAAGACGATGAGTGCATGTACGTATAATATGCGTGTGGCAGAAAGGAAACGACGGATCGCGTATCCGTGTAAGCGAGAGTGTGCGTGCGTGTGTGTGTGTATGTGTGTGTGAATGTGTCACGAATCGTTACGTTGCATGCGTGCACGCACACACTATATAGTTTTCGTGGTTGCATACTCGTGGCACGCATATCTGTTCGAGAAAGCGTGTGTATAGCAGTGTTGCACACAAACAGATGCCGATTGGGCGAGTGGATACTATCTGTGCATGCCGTTGTTAACGGGCACGATATTTCGTGCGTGTACGCGCGGCTAGTTAACGCGTCGCGTCGCGGTAGAGTAGCCAGCTATCGGCGGGTAAAGAGCGCGACCGTGAAAGGTAGCGGCACTGGTTCTGGTTGGCATGTGTTTGTCCGTGGCAGGGATTGCCGTGGCTAGACGACCGCTAGACGAACACATAATGCCAGACGTTAGAGGTTGCCTGGGAAATGACGTAATCCGTCTGAGAGAGTGCCCCGATCCTTTTGTCGTTACGCGCCAAGCCGCGCAGCGTGTTACGAGTACACACGTACGTTAAGCTCGACCCTGTTCCTCTATAGCTTTCTCGTTCACTCTCGTTTTCGCTCGTGTTTTTTCCACGGTTTTTCCTAGTCGCTCCTGCGTACCGCGTATTCTATCCGTCTCGCTCGTTTTTTTTTTTCTTCTCTCTCACCCTGTGTTCCACCAACCCCTGCTGCTGCCGGTTGCTCGTTTTCCTTCCTCTCTCTGTTTCCCCGGCCGTTCATTCACGAAAAATTCCGCGTCTCCCGTGAAACGACGACGCCCTCTCGCGGAGAGCGGGAACGGAAACTGTAGAGACCCGTGACCGTTGCTGCGACAGGATCCAATTAAAACAGCTTCGTCGCAATCGCCACGAGGATGATTTTTTCTTTTTTCTTTTTGTTTTTATTTATTTTTTTATTGCGTTCCACAAGACGCTTGTTTTTATCCCGACGTATTAGGATGAACGTACGAAAATAACTCGTACCAGGAAATCGTTCGTTTCCTCGACAAGGTCACGAGTCGCAGAGATCTAGCGACGCGATCGCGCCAGATTCGATTCTCGATACGTTTACGCGATTTTTCCTGTTCGCTACTTATTCTCTTAAACATACCCGAACGCGTACTTTTTAATAACTAGAAATTTACTCTCACGGTGTCTCGACCCTATGGTGCGACCACTCTCCGGACGTTTCACGAATTCTCTCGCTCTTTCCCGTTCTCCTTTCTCCCTCCCGCACGGCCACGGGACGTGCAACGTATCGTGCAGATCCCCTATTTTTACGAGCGACGCGCGTTTGTTACACGATGCCGCTGCAACTTGAAAACACCGAGCAACTAGGTATAAATAGATCTCGCGATACAAAACGAACATCGGGGAAAGAAGATGGAAAAGCGAGGGCGACGATGTGAAACGTAAAGCGAAATGTGGGGGCGGAGGGGAGGAATTGCATGAGACGAAAGAAGAAAATCGGGAGAAGGGAGAGTAAAAAATAAAAATCGGACTCACTCCCATACTCTCTTTCTCGCGCGCGTAGCTTCTGAAAAAAATTCAGCGCGAGACCCGCTTGCACGCGTGTATTATGCACGAATCAGACGAGTACCCAAGGTGTGCCAATAAAAATTCCTCCGTACAAAGCTGATCCTTGAACGCCCGAGAGTTTGGAACCGCGATCAAGGAAGCCTTGAGGCTTCGACGCTCGCCTACGAGCTCTCGTCGAGTCCTGTCCTCGATAGAAGGATACCCGTCTTTATTGTTTTCTTTTACTTTTCTTTCCCGTCTTTTTCGATATTCCGTTCTCTCGATCGGATCGTTAGTTCGCCGATTTGCCCATCGTGCCAACACCATCGTCGCCACGCTCTTCTCTCGATCTCTCCGTCGAATCGCACTTTCGTTCGTCAACATATTTTCGAAACAGGTACGGGAATCTGTTTACGTAGCTTTAGGGTTCGAGAATACTTTCGGGATAACGTGGCGTTTCATTTCGAGGAGGAACGGACGGGAGAAAGAGGAGATCCGCCATTCAGCCACGTTACCGAGAGCGCCTCTTAGAAAAGAGGGAAAAGAGACAAACCAGCTTTGCTAGTCGTGCCGCTGTTTTGTCGACGTTGTCCTTACATTCTGCCAGCCTTACGCCTTTTTTTTTATCATCCACAATGACGCATAGATGTCCAGGTGCTTCTCTTGCCTTGCCTTGGCTTACCTTGCCTGCGTATATACACACACACACATGTTCGGCTCGGATGCGTGCAAAGTTTCGCGACCACGCCACAGAGAGCCGTAGAAAGGACCCACGTTGTCATGTTTTCATCCATCGACGAATCGACTTTTCCGACGATCGCGTAAACTAACAAGTATCGCAATTTCTTTTTTTTTTTTCGACGTCCCCCCCACCCCTCATGGAAACGAGACGTTCGATGAGTCGGCAAAACGTTTCGTTTACCGTGAACCACTTTGAATCGTTTCGAAACAACCTTTCCCGCTTCGATGAGTTTATTTTTGCCGATCTAACGACACACTTTTTTTGACGATTCTGCCCCTCCTTCCTGCCCCTCTCGTTCGTATGTTCGTGAAACAATAAAGCAATCGGTCGTTGCAAAACGGCGTGCAACGTTTCTACTTGCACCGGCAATTTGCAATTTGTAATTCGCAATTGGCCTGGTTTTCGTCCAGGATAACGTCGTTTGGAAATTGTACAACGGAGAACCGGTATTTCGACTGACGTTAACCCGGAGGCATCTGTTGCTTCAACGTCCCTTCTTTATTCCGTTCCCGTACCATTTCTCTGCCGCGTTTTTCGATCCTCGACAGAGACAATGCTTGGCGTCGAACGTATTTAGTTCCGATTGAAATTGCACAATGTCTTTGTCGAGGTGTCCAGCCGATCTCTGCGACATTGACACGATCTCGATTCGCTCTTTCTCTCTCTCTCTCTCTCTCTTTGGTGGCAACGTGTGCACCTGGAAAAGGGGTATACAGTATCCGATAACGGTTTGTTCTCCTTGAACGGTGGAGGGCAGTGCTTCTCGTACCCGTTATTTCTCCCTTTCTCTTTTCCGCTTCGCACGTCTTCCCTCGGCTTCCCTCTCGCCGATGTTCCGCGGAACTGTATTTTGTGGCGCCCATCTCTGTTCCTCCTCATCGTTCGTCGTAACGATATTCCGTTTCGTTTCGTCCCTTGACACGTTAACCGCCACAGTGAAAATAGACGTATGTAGTCAGACACGCAAAAACCCTAATAAATTAACGATGCAGTCAATTAATTTTCCAATTTTACCTTCCACTTGGATAGCTAGCATTATTAGCTTGATATTATACGCTTCTGTTTTAAATTATTTAATTGTGAAAAACTTCGACTGCCGATCAACGGTAACCGTCACGGCATTCAACGCGTTTACGACGATCTATTTCGGTGCTGTTAGCGATTCGCAATCGATCACGGTCGGAATCTGTATCCTAGAGCCAGCCTAACGTTACTTTTCCAGCCGAGCAAAAAAAGAACAGAAACGATCATACATTTCTTAACACGTTGATTGCTACCCTGTTCACCGGCGCTTAGAATCTTCCGTAATCGAACATAATTAGTAAGAGCACAGAAAAGACGAACCGTGAATATCGCAACGTACCAGATTGAAAGTTGACGAAACGTAGCGATATAATATGATCGACGAATTACAGGGGAAAAAGAGTCGCGAGCGTTACGATGTCGTAATGTATTTGTCGAGATAAGACAAATATTTAAATAATTGGTCGTGCGAGAGGATCGCGCGCAAAAGTCGTGAATAATCGCGGCAGTCGTGCACGTTGACGAAAACAACCGGGCTCGCTACCAACAAGATCAACCCAATTCGCAAGCATTCTTTTTCTTTCGTTTTTCTTTTTTTTTTTTTGACGAATAAAAGAAGGGAGAGAGAGTTGGGGAAGGGGGGTTCTAATTAAATTTAATGAGTACTCGCGGCTGTTGCTCGTCGTGGCGAACCGTTCGACGAGTCACGCTTCGCTTTGGTCGCGGCTAGTCGAATTTTTGCGACTCGATAGTATTCGCACGCACACCGCGGTACGCGCAGGTATGCATGCAGCACACAATTCGAATCGACCGATTAGATTAGACGCCTAG
The DNA here is from genome assembly GCA_943735885.1 of Stelis phaeoptera. Lineage (NCBI taxonomy): Eukaryota > Metazoa > Arthropoda > Insecta > Hymenoptera > Megachilidae > Stelis > Stelis phaeoptera. Next base: position 9,728,158 of record OX030941.1, on the reverse strand, counting down.
TAACTAGATTACGCGACGCCCGTGTTATCTGCGAAATTAGAGCCCGGCTTGAATACGTTATTTAGGCGAACCGGATGCTAGAATAACCTTCGCGAGGATTTAACGCTCGCTCGATTGGCACACGCGATTCACCAACGCCGCCTCTTGCGTCTTGGGCGTAGTCGATTATTCGTCAACTTCTTTTGTTGTAATAAAATTTGTCTATTTTAGTGAGCCTTTTCTTTTTCTTTTTTGTTGGCGTACGAGTCGATTAAAAATTCGTGATCGAAGGTGGCGGCGTTGTCTTATCGCAGCTGCCAGATTCTGCCGCTAGGCAAATATGCATTTCGCGTGGCAGCTCATTGAAATTCATCCCGAGTCCCCGCTGTCCACGGTCTCCTAGCACGTACGTTACAGAGAAACACTGGCCATTATGAGAAGCACTGGCGAGACGTTCGCGAATATACTTACATGCATTTGAATGTACGCGTTGATCCGGCGACCGGCGACGCCGGGAACGAACTTTATACCGTCGAAACGAACGATTAGGGAAGAAAGAACGGCTCGATTCTTCTACGCGCGAGTACGCTCGCAGAAAAGGAAAATTCAGAGCGTGCGTCGATTATTTGGTCGTTTAATCGATCGAAACATGTACAGTTTCTCTGATACGCAGTCTATTCTTATCATGTAGTTTGTAGCTTCTGTACACTAGCACCGCTTTGACGAAAACGTCAAAATCTGTTTATCTTGAAACGTTTGGTTTCTTTGGTAAAGAAAAAAAAAATCGACAGGTGCGAATAGCAGAACGTCACGGAAAAGTATGACACACGAAAAAAAAAGGAAAAGAAAAAAAATGAAGAGGTGTGCGTCAAGGTTGTGCCGCGTCTCCGCGAATCATCGCACCTCGAGTCGCTACGTTGTACGTTGTTACTGGTCGAAATTCTTTCCGCGTAAAGGCGGCCGGATGTCGCATGGAATCTCGATTAATTATCAACGCGTGCATATCGTTAAGGTAACAGTATCCATCGGGTATTATAACTGACCGTCGCCGAATCAGAGGGAAACAATGGGCCGCCGGCCGCGTCGTTTTTCGCGCACCTTAAAATTCAAGGTGTTTCGGCACAGCTGATCGTGACGAATCACGGTCTCTCGTGGCCTGCTCCCTCGGCAACCGAGTTATATCGACGAGGATATAGCAGAACCGTAGAGAAAGAGTGCTTTCGTTCGTCGCTTCTTTGTTTCGTGCCGTGCGTTACTCGCACATGTGCACATGCGAGCACCCACGACCGCCTCGATGAAAGAAAAGAAAAAAAAAAAAGAAAAAGAAAACGATCTCTGTTGGGCCCATCCACGAGCGTCTGTTTCGTCAGCGCCGTTTAAAGATCGACCGGATGAAAAACTTTGACTCCCTTGGCCCTGGGTCGTCCAGCTTCGATGGTCGACGCCTCGGAAGAATAACGGTCCCGTCCAAGGTGCAAGAACGGGCTCGACCCGAAACGAAACTCCTCTTTCTCCCATTCTTCTCGGCTCCGTTCCGTCCGAATTTCTTCTTCCGGGATTCCGTGGAAACCGATCTCGCGTTTTTGCCAATCACCCCGATCGAATTGGACTCGCGTCGATAGATGGCCGCGTGGGGAGCGTCCGGCTTTCTCTCTCTCTTTTTTTTTTTCTTCTTTCGTTTCGTTTCGTTTCGTACAATTCGATTAACGACGAGAACGAGAAGCGGGATGCACCGCCGTCTACGTAGGCGTCTGCGGCCCAATTAAAAATACAGTCGACGACCCATTTTCGGTATTTTTAACCAGTGACAGAAATAATCGACGCGATGGATCATCGTGTTCTCCCCGATTAATCGCGCGAGCCACCGATGGAAAAGTGGGTCGACGCGAGATTCGGGGACACGAACATCGGGCAAAACGAGACACGACTCGACGACAAGATTTCTACCGATTCGTTAGCTATCCTTGGTTGCCCTGAGAATTTAATCGACAATTGGCCTGGTTCGTATCAAACAATTTTATCGTAATCGACTCTATTCCTCTCTTGTTTCCCTTACCTTACGTTAGTCTTTTAATTGCACGATCATGGAACAAACACATGAATACGCAACGTGACGTTGGTCGTTTCGAAACCGGCAGTTATAAAAATTACATCCAGTTCGCTAGTGGAATGCACGCGGCTCGGACGCGACGAGCGATCAAGTAGATACGGACGCCGAGACGTCGGCCACGGCTGCAGTAGTGCGAGTGCAGCGCTAGTTGACCGTAGTTGCAGTAGAATAGCACCGTACGGGAATAGACACGCACTAGGCAGCGGTGCAAGTAGCATACGTCTAGTACTAGCCAGACAAGACAAGTCTCGCCACGGCCCTTTCGCTCGCTCGCCGTTCAGGCTATTCTCGTCCGATTTTTTCCGCTCTTTTTTTCATTTCCATCGTATCGTTTCTATATTTCATCTTTAGTCAATTCTATCAAGCAAAATTCGTCGCTTTGTACTATCAGATTAGTAACTAAATTTACGAGCTTTCCATGTATTTTGCATCGAAATTACGAGTACGTCGAGTCTCCGAGTGTTGAGTTAAAATTCTAATAAATAATTCTGTAAAAAAAAAAGAAAAAAAAAGAAGAAGAAATATTTAAAGATGTAATCTGACAAGGTTATTTTCGCTTTGGTATCGACCTATCGAACCGAGGTCTGGGTAATTTTGCTAATCCGTCGATACGCGGTTCCTAAGTTAGCGAACGTTGACGGTGCGAAACGCGGTATCGCAGGAAATTGACCCGAGCAATTCTCACCTGTACGCTCGTGGGGCGGTGGCATCGTCGACTTCACCTCCTAATACATTCCCACGTTTCACGGTGTGTATCGGCCAGCCACCGCTATACCGATGAAAAGAAATAATTGGTTGTTTGGCTGGCGGCGGATTAGCCTGTTCGAGGTCAACGGCCACCAAATGTTTGCGAATGCAGTAGGAGGGAGGGAGGGAAAAAGGAAAGGGTACCGGTTCGAACGAAACACGCTGGTAAGGAGACGAGGGATGAGGAACGAGGGAGGTGACGTCGAACCGTGAAACAGGCGGTGGTGGAAGGAATGAAGGGGGTGGGGTAGGAGAGAAAGAGAAAAGGTGGAGAGAGAGAGAGGGCACGTACGATGCAACCACATAGAGAGACTAACAGACCCCGCATATTCTTTTGCCCTGTTGCCTACCTACCTACCTATCTATCCCCCCCCCCCCCCCCCCCCCCGCGACAGGGCTCGCGTGTGTAGAGTGCATTTAGGACGCATGTACGGCCGTACCTAAAGAGGATGATATTCTTTATCGCTGCAGTTTCTGTCTATTGGGACGAATTCATGCGGCGGTTGTGTTGGCGAGCGCGTTAACTGGCAGGTGGGCCGAGTTAATGAGCGGATCGGGGGTTCAAAACTGCCGAAAAGGACGCTTTTGGTGGCGTCTTCGTTGTACCAGGCACCGTAAGCACGAGCAAACGATTTTTCCGTATTTTTTCTTTTTATTTACTCTTTCCTTTCTTTTCGTTAACTGGACCAACGGTATATCCGGAATAATTAATCGTAGAATATCGAGGATTGTCGCGACAAAGCAATTCGTTTAAAAGGTAGAAGAAGTCTTCTCGTCCATCGACGTAGATATTGGAAAGAATTCCGAGCAGCTACGGTGGTAAATATTTAGTCGGGTTGCTTTCATCGAGCACAAAAGGATTAGATGTCCTGGAAGCTCTTCTTTGGAGATAAAAATTCTCTTTGACGGCAAACGGAATACATATTCTTTATTCTTTTTCCACCAAACGACAGCTAGAAATACGGACGATAGTATCAGTTCGTATAGCTCGTTACTTAAACGGCAAGAAGGACAGGGGTGCGAGGACAGAGGAAGAAGGGTAGTCGACGGAGGAGTAAATGCGTGACGTTAAAGGACGGTGGGGAGAGCGAGTTGGTAAATGCGTGCAAGCGAAACTAGGTAGGGAAGGGACGGTGGCCAGGGGTAGGAGTTGGTTACAGCAAAGGGTAGGAATGTCTTGTTGGTCCAGTGTTCCGCGGTAGGTTAGCCTTGAACTCCGTACACCGACACACATCGCCGACTGGATATATGTACCAGGTGATACATGTTCTCGTCGTTCTGGATTCGTGAAAAACCAATCGGGAATTAAACTATCCGCTATGTCGTTCCGATTCCACGAGGTCGAGACTTTCGACCCAATTATCGAAACGGGACGTCGAATTCGTCTGAAAATATTATCTCTGCATACTTAACGACGCTTAATAGGAGAACAAGGATATTCGATCGATCCGGTTATATACCTTACAAAAAAACCTCGTTCGGCGACGGATTGATCGCGCGCGTTCTAGAAAACCCGCTTCCGAAATTCACGCAGCTGCAAAATTACGCGCTCGCTAGCGAAACAAGCGAAGGATCGTGTATCACGCGATCGAATCTAACGCAGGTGGGACACCATGGAACTGACTACGCGTACGAAGGACCGGTCGAAACATCTGCATTTACCCTTACACGCGTTTTCGACCCGAGCTTACCTACTCGACCGTTTTACGTGCACTTTTTTTCGCTACTTTGACTACGATTACTAACGTTTAACGCGCAAACGATCTCGTAGTAGGACGGGTACAGGCGTTATTTACGGGGCTTCCTCCTCCTCCACCCCTCGCGTCAGTTAATTAATTTTTCAACCGTAGCCTCGATTCTGTAAACGCGGATAAGATGTGTAGGTAGAAGAGGCGAGGGAGACGCGCAACGCGCGGCATCCTGAATATGCACGTTCAAGGGCAACTGACTCATAGACTCCGGTGGCGTATTCCATAGGAAACAACACGTCCAATGTATCGTCCACCGATAGATCGGGGAGGGGATGAAAAAGGCGACGTACCGTTTCTGCTGTCTGAATGGCGTATCGTTGAATGAGAATAGCGACGACGACGACGACGACGATGACGTCGATGGCGTAGTTAGGGGGATCTATCCTTTTCTAGATCGTTTGCTCGTTAATTCGACACTCTGTGCCCAGTCGGTTTCGTTCGGTTCGTTCAATTGACGTTTAAAGAAAAAATAAAATAGCTCGCAATTACGGGTTTTTTGCGCAGTTACGTTTAACAGGGAAATAGAACGCGAACCACCGGCTGTGATTCATCGCTCAAACGGTCGATTTTTCTTTTTCAAACACAATTGCGCGTGATGGAATAAACGCGTTTTATTTCGATACGCTTTATCGTCGAACCGATTTCGATATAAAAGGATTAACGCTTCGCGCTTTCTCTCTCAATTCTCTTTCTATTTTTCTCCCTCCCACTTGATTTATTTATTTACTTTTTCCTCTCTCTCTCTCTCTCGTTTCTTTTTTTTTTTTGATTTTCGAGGAATCAACGTCCGAGTGGCGCGTTTCAAATATTTTTCACATGGAATTTATCTCGCGATCGGTCGATCGGTTGACGGTAAAGCTTTGCATCCCGGCTCACGGCTATTTACGGTGAATTATTCGACCAAGGTCAGTGGAACGCGTTTCTCCGATCCGCTGGCAGCGTCGAAGAGAACGAGCGGATCGGGAAAACCGAGATTCTCGTCGAACGTCGAGATGCATGGAAACATTTCTAGGCAATCTAGTCGAAGTATAGGTGCCACAGCCCTCAGCTTTGGCTCCTAGGAATCCAATCAATAAATATTACAATGGAACCCCTAGAGAAGTAGGGGAGCGTATCCTCCTCTCGCCCGGCTCCCTCCATCACCGTGTCGTCTTCCGTCTTTCTCTCTCTCTTTTTCTTTCTCTCCACCGGTACTCCTCTTTCTGTCGCGTCGGTGGAAAAAGGATCTGTCCTACGTCGCGCTCTCACAGTCGTCGCGTTCCTCGTCCTCCTCTCGTTCGTCTCGTCCTCGACTACGTTCGCGAAACTTTGCCTCTATACTTCTTACTCTCTTACTCTCTTCTTTTTCTCTCACTTGCTCCCTTTCTCGTTCCCTCTGTGTAACTTCCCCGCCGCCCTTTAGCGCCTGTTTCCATTTTGCCTATATCCCTCTTTCTCCCGTTCCCTCGCCCCTTCCTAAACCCGCGCCAACCACCCGTCCGACCCACCCTCCACACCCTCCCTTGTCCCTCTCATCCAGCGGCGTTTACATTTTACTTTTCTAGTAGCGAATTAAAACCGCGTTCATGCGCAGCCCGCGGAAGGGCGTAATGATTTTTTGAGGGGCGAATCGAGTGGGGTCGCCTACAGCACACCGGCAGAGGGGGTAGTAGTAGCTGCGGGCGCGAGCTTAGGCAGAAGCAGGACGGCAGAGGAGGGTTTCCACGAGACAGACCGCCGCGCCGGCTGCCGAATAGATGGATGGTTAGATTCTCTAGCCAGTCGAGAGACGGGGGCACGTTCAAACGTATCGAGCTCGAACGATATTACATGGGAATCTCGGAGCTGCTACTACCACCGGTTAGGAAAGGGTGGCGTGCGCGACCGTCGTCGTAAGTGAAACCAGCCAGTAAGAACGGTGTGGCGGGAATTTCGATTTCGCGAAACTTATCATCCCTAAATATACCACGCGCGCTTGTGTGTGTGTGTGTGTGCGTTCGTATATGTTATTGGTCCAGTTAGAACCGTTGGCTACGCATCGCTTTATCCTTGATAATCCTCGAATACGGGAATCGCGCGAAACCGTCTTCGGAGTAATACCAGGCAACGGTGGCGCCTTTAAAATTCCAGCTCCGGCACTTTTAATTGGAAGTCGTTAGCTTTGCGCATTTTCGTCTCGCGGGCTAACCGGTGAAGCGGGGTTGGGCCCGTATGGGTGGGACAGGGAGGGAAGTAAAGGATATCGTGGAGGAGAGAAAGAGGAGAAGATAAAAGAGAGGTGGGCTGGGTAGGGTGGAGCGGGGTGAAAGGGGAGGCACAGCCGATGCGGCCGCAGGCATAAAGCTCCCCACCAACGGTGCCTTTGGCTCTCTTTTCTCCTTTCCTTTCTCTCTCTCTCTCTCTCTCTCTCTGCGTACGCACTATTTTTTAGTCCGCACTTATTACGACAGATGTCTCATGCTCCGATAAAGAATAACGGCGGCCGGCGGGCGCCGCTTCCCCCCGCGTGCTAGTCCTAACCAGACTCGGGAGCTGCAGTCCGTACTCTTGGTGCTTCTCGGTTTCGTGGTGTCGCCGTGACACGACACGACACGGACACCGTACGTTACGTTACGATACGTTACTCACACCTAGTTATACCACTCGGGTGCTTGCAGACGTACGCACACGCGCGTCCAACGGTTTTTTCCTCTTATTTCTCGCCACCCTCGAGGGAGCCACGAGGGCTCCACCTCCCTCTCCGTGGAACGCACTCGCGGAACGTGTTGCGTCGCCGTGACAGTGACTTTGTTCCTGGACGTGTCAACGGTTGGTTTGTCTGTGGTACGCGATACGCTTGCTCGGTTACGTGGTGGTGGTTGTTAACAGTGGCGGTGGTGATCGTGGTGTGGCGGTGTGTCTCCCGGTGCAAAAGTAGCGGGCGAGAAAGCCTTCGCATTCCGGAGTGGAGCGCGCGACAATTTGCGTCACGGTGGCTGCTTGCATCCCGACACTGAGAAACACGTGGCTAGGTGGGTCGTGCGTGCGAGACACCGGTTCGAAATTCCCGCGCGTTGCCTGTCTGTCTGTCTGTCTGCCTGTCCGTCCGTCCGTCTGTTCGTCCTTCCCGGTGTTTTCGTATTTCGCGGGAAACACGAACGCTACGGACGGACCGCGAATAAACGAACAGAGGAGAACGATGACGAATTAAAACACGCGAAAGATCTTCTCTCTTTCCTTTCTTCGCTTTCCCTTTCGATCTTTTTTCTCTCCCACTCTTTAACTTCTTCGCTGCTGTGTCGCCGACAAACCGTACTGTGTATGCCCCGCTTGGACGTTGTGTATCGCCGACCAGAGAGTTTCAGACTTCTCCCCTCGTGTCTCTCGGCTGCCACGAGGCCTATTCTCTCGTGGCAACCCTCTTCTCTCCTCTCTCGTCCTCGCACAGATCGAACGCGGCTCCGCGCCCGTCCGTTTGCTCGCTCGCGTGGGTGCGCGCGCGAGCGCACGCTCGATCGTGTGTGCGTGGCTGCGTGTTTCGCGAACGAGCGGGACGCGTGAACAGAAGAAAAAAGGATAAGAAAAAAAAGAAACGTGTGGTTGGTTTTTAGGCAACGCGCGCGACCGCAACTGTCGTTGCTCGGTTTCGCCGCGAGATAACGGACTTTCCCGTCTTCTTTTGCGAATGGTAAGCTACGAGGGGTACGCGTGCAAAAGCGGCGCAGGCTGCGCTCGAAAGATGCGCTTGTGAATCGCGCGAACAACGAAGCAGAGGAGGAGGAACGGTACGCGCACGTGAGCAAAGTGTCCGACACGACAGGTGCCGTAAGGTAAACCTTCCTCGTGATCTTCCGCTTTCCCGATCGAACCAGAACGTTTAAGGCGTACGCTCTGTCTTCTTTCTCCGCGAAATCTGCTCCTCTTTTTTCTTCTTCTTCTTCTTCCTCCTCCATCTCGACCCCGTGTCACTATCCGTCTGTCCGTTCGTTGGTCGCGTGTGTCCGCCGTCTGTGCGTGTCTCCGTCAATGTGTGTACGTGTGTCTCTGTCGGCGTCTTTGTCCGTCAGACGGTAGCTCTTCGTCTCTCTTGTCGGTCGCGTTCTTGTTCGTCGTACCGGCGATCGCCGGCTTTTCGTACGTTTTCGTGCAGCCTCGCTGCCGCGCCGCGCCGCGCCGCGACGACGACGACGACGTACGCCCGCGTCGACGGAGCCCACACAGTTGCACAGTCGTGACGTGACGTTTCGGGGGTTAGTTCGCACGGTATGTGACGGAGAGAAAAGAGGCCACCGGTGGACACTGCTGGCTCCCCAACAACGTGTGCTCCTTCGAGGATCGTAGTGTGCGTTTCCGGTTTTGCCAACACACCTCGTGTGTATTCGTTCTCCTTCTCTCCTTCGAGCGCGATTCTACTCGTTCGTTGCTTCGTTCGTTGCTTCTCTTTCTCCCCCTAGTCTGTTTCTGTTTCCGTTGCTCCAGTTGGTGCCGCTTCACGTGTGATCCTTCGCGATTCTCTGCCGATCGACGAATCACGGTGGCCGTGGAAAAGCGGGAAATCAACCACGTACTTATCTCCCTTTCCCCTCGACATTTTTTTTGTTCCTTCCCTCTGTTGTACGCGTCGAGCCACGCGTGTAATCGGACGCGGTTGCTCCGTTTCGTCTGCTTTTCCTTCATTCCTTCTTTTTCCCTTTTCTTTTTTTTCCCCTCTACGCGACTGTTCCCTTCTTTCTTTGTGCATTCCTGATCGACGCGATAACGCGATCCTTGTCAACGTGACCGTGCTTCGTTCGATTTCGACTTTCGATTCGATCGGTATTCGTGGAAAATCTAACCGAGACGAGGATCGGTGGAGAATGAGTTTCCGGTATGAAGCAGCACTACTGGCCGAGTGTAGGGGATCTTTTCGCGAACTTGTGAAGTGCGCACTTTTTTGCGAGGTGGCGTTGTGCAGATAAAACGCAGAGCCTTTCAATTCGGTTCATTGTTACGGTCATTAGCTTACGCGGCATGACGAGTGATAGGTGTGCTTTCACGATAACGCGTCTACTTTCTTCGAACTGTGATTCCTTTCTGGATAGTGTTGTGAATGTGCCTTAGAGATACGAATACCTTAACAGCCGTGTTTAGCCGCGATCTCGCTGAGAAACAGGTATCGTATAAACGTGACCGATCTGTGTCGCTCGCTTTCGATCTTCTGTTTTTCTTTTTCTTTTTCTTCTTTTCCATTTACTACACATTTTTCGCATATTCTCGTGAATCTTTCGACACCTTTCTAACGCATCGAGACGCAAGAAGATATTCGAAGAGAGGGAAACGATCGACGGTGTGCACTTGGTGTTTTTTCGTTTTCTTTCCTTTTTTTTTTCTCGGAGTGTCGCGTGATCCGCGAATAATATATTTAGCAACGAGTATGGTAAATAACTTTCTTTCTCCGTTGTCCCCTAGATCGTCGACAAAGCTTGAAATCGGGCCCCTATTATCGCAAGCGTTGGCCAGGATTTTCACGAGAATGTGTGAAACTTATCTCGAATTCGTCACACATAAATTTAGAAGTACCGCGATAGCAAACTTAAAAAGTCTGAAAACAGTTTCCGAATCGCAGCACGGTTTATGATAAACGATGTATCGTCCAAAAAACTCTTCGTCTTTTTTTCTCTCTATCCCCCTCTCTTCTCGATAATCGTTTATACGTATCCAAAATATTTGTTAAAAAACAGTCAATTATGTTTGGTCCCTCCAACGTCAATCGTGTTCACTGTAATAACTATTTCTTCGAAGTTAATGAACGCAAAAAAAAAAAAGAAACACCTTTCGAATCAACGATACGATATCAACGGAAACCTTATAAAATAGTAGACGGTGTATCCATGCTGTCCGTTATCGTAATAACGCGTTATAGAATATTAAAAGGAGCAAAGACAACAGGCATAAGAAGAAGAAGAAGAAGAAGGAGAAGGAGAAGAAGATGACGGGCAAAGAAAAAAGTGGAAAAGAGAAAAGAAATAATAATCGACGATCATTAATTCCATTCTATATCGAAGCTTTTGTCATGACACACACCACCGCAAAACGACGCTAGCAACGAGCACTGTAAATTTGTTTTAAGATCTTTCCTTTTTTTTTTTATCATTTCGCTAAGATAACACTATCAGCATACATTTAATGCTTGCGCTTTTATAAGTGGCTGAGAGAATTATTTAATCGTATGTTCTGGCTTCGCTCCAGCCTGCCGACCTAATTTTTTTTTTCTTCTTGTATAGTGCAAATAAAAAGTAGCGTAATCCATCGGTTCGCTTCTATTTTTACGCCGTCATGCACTCTCTTTCGAATCTCTTATTCTTCGTCTACGCTTCACGACGTTCGGTTCGATTAGTATTTTTCTTTTTCCGATTCGTTACTGTAGCCAGCGAGTCGAATCTCGTTTACGTTCGCAAACCGTTCGTGAAAGATCGTTTCGAACCGATCTGAAACGTCCACGTAAAAAAAATAAAAAAAAAAATAACGCGAATTCTCGCAAGGAGTGTCGTTGTTTTGCAATCGATTCGAAGAAAAAAACACGTTTCTCTATTCGTACTTTTGTATTCCGCCTGTACGATACCTTTGGTGTCCAGTTGAACCGTCCGTTCTTTCCTTTGCCGCATTAATTCGCAAGTTACATAAGTTTTCGCGACTCTTCGAAAGTGGCCAGAAAATTAACATCTGTTCTAATGCAGCCACTACGATAAACACGCCGATCAAGTTACCCGTACGAACGTAGAAATATTTTTCTCGTTTTTCTTTTTGCCTACAACCCCACCAACAGATCAAGGTCATCGTTGCATACGTGTTGCAACAATTCGTGTTTATTTCTTAATTTTTGAATCGACGCCTATCGACAAATTATCGGTGTCACTGACAGCTTATCAGACAGCTTATCGTGGTTAGAAAGTTTTCGCGAGACCGACCGATTTCGATTCCTGATGAAAAACGAACCGATCCTAGACTCGTTCAAACGTTCCTTGATTCGCTCGCCGCGCCGTGCCGATCGAAACATAACTGTGTTTTATTCAACGATAAGATAAGCTGGACAGGTTTAAATAGGATACATTATTTCTCTCTGATTATAGGTGAATAAACATAACGATGGTAGATACGCAACACTTTTGCCTGCGATGGAACAATTACCAAAGCAGTATAACCTCTGCGTTTGAGAACTTGAGGGACGATGAGGATTTCGTGGACGTCACACTGGCCTGCGATGGCAAAAGCCTCAAAGCGCACCGGGTCGTACTTTCCGCTTGCAGTCCTTACTTTAGAGAATTGCTCAAGGTAAGACAAAAAAAAAACCCTCTTACGTTTTCATCGCTTTCTTCTGTTACACCTTGTTTCAAGCCCAATTTGTTTTTCGACTCGATGATATACGATCGAGTGCGCAACATCGATGCTTCAACTAATGCGAGAAAATATCTCCTCTTTTCTTCCCTGCGTTCCGTTTTCCAGAGCACACCGTGTAAACACCCGGTGATAGTACTTCAGGATGTAGCGTTCAGCGATCTGCACGCGCTGGTGGAGTTCATCTATCACGGGGAAGTGAACGTGCACCAACGATCCCTTAGCAGTTTTTTGAAGACCGCCGAAGTCCTCAGGGTATCGGGGCTTACGCAACAGACAGACCAAACAGACAGGGACGAGGTAAGAGAGAGCAATTCCGGTCTCCTCCTTCTGTTTACCGTTGCTTCCTTTGCTTCCTCCTTTCCCGTTAGCCGAGAGCGTAATTACAAAATACAAGCGTAGGTAATTCGAAAAATTGATCGCGCTTTGCATGTTATCTCCGCGATTATAAAGAGGTGCGTTATCTCGGTGCACAATGCGTACATCCATCTTGATTCCAATCCACAATTGCCATAGGTCAAGCAAACAAAGATAACCGCGAGTGTAACGGGATTCTCGATCCACCGTCGTTTTTTCCCGTTCTGTTTCCAGCTGTCCCACGTCCGCGCGTTGGCCGCCGGTGGCAATCACCTTCCGTTGCACGAAAAATTGGAGGAGAGCTTCCTGCGGGGTGGCTCGCCGCCCACGCCGGTCACCACGACGCCGACCACCGTGCAACAGCTTCTACGCAGAGCACAGATACGCAGGAACGAGAGACGAACGCCCGATCCTCACGATGAATCGGCGAAGAAGCCTAGGGTGCCGTCGCCGCCGCTCAACAACAACGATGCGACGCCCACCGATTTCTCGATGGTGAAGAACAACCATCTGTCGGGCAAGGTGGAGGGCAACGGATTGCACGAGGAGAACAGCCCGTTGGAGGATACCATCAAGTGCGAGCCGTTGGAGCTGACCGGAGCTAACAGCGGTAACGGAGGCAACAACGAGGATTCGTCGGACTCTGGAGCAGCGGCGTCCGATCGACCACCGGCCTCGGCCAGCAGTAACGAGCACGAGGTCGAGTCCGAGCACACACCCACCTCGAATTTTCTCTCGGAGACGAAGATTTTCCCGCCAACGCCTGGAGGCTTCAATTTCAGTATGGCAGCGTTAGCCTCCGAGCACACACCATTGTCAGGTACGTGAACGGGTCGCTTTTCTCTCGGGCCTGTACGCATTGACCAATTTTGTTTATCACCTGTGCGTGTTTCACGCGATTTACCTTTTATTTTTTCTCTTTTTTCGTTCAGTCGACCCTTCGTTCCGTTTCGTTTCGTTTCATTTCAGGGTATCGTTTTACTTGTTTAGCGTTCATTTTCCTTTCATTATTGTTTCACGTTCGTTCATCACGTTTCATGTACACTGTCGAGCGTGTTAGGCTTATCTAAGGAAAATGGCGATGGAGGAGGAAAAGCCTCATCAATCGTCTTGTACTGTACCAGGGGTTATCCTAAGATTAATTCGTTGCTATTAGGTTTTACCAAATGATGGCTTATTTCATTTTCTTACGTACGAAAAATGTAGATTTTATAAATCTTCGACAAAAATTGTTAGCTTCTGATAAAAAGTGCAAACTCCTTTTGAGTATTTTCGTATAATAAAACATTGTTCCCCCAATGGCTGGCATTTACCCTAAGAAAGCTTACGGCTCTCGAAAGTGTACCCGGTACGTAGACGATCGCAGACGATTCTGTCCCGAATTAATTGCGATGTTGCGTACAGGCCATCGTTCGTTCGTTCGCACCGAAAGAATGTTCGTTGCTACGTGTGACGATAGTGAAATTTCCAGGATTGGGCCACGGGTTGCAACCACCGGACTTGGCAGGAACTTCGCAAGGTAAGAACGTTTTACCATTTAGCTCTGTCCTGGAAAGTCATTAGAATCGTGCCACGAGAGAACGTTCCAGATACGAATGGCTAAAGAAAAAAAAAAAAAAGAAAGAAAAAGCAATCGTTCCCCTTTGTTGAAATTATCTTGTCCCCGTTTGTGTAAATCGGATCAGAATAGATTCTCCAGTGGTAGCGATCTCTTTTGATTTTTCATCGGGCATTTTCTCTATGCTGTTCCATTTATTTTCCACCGACAGTCGATACATCGTGGCCGCAATTGTCTGCGGTGTAGCGGTTTGTTCTAATAAAAGAAACAAAGTAACTAAACAAAAAACGAAAAAGACTTGTGCAGTTATATCAAACACTAACAAATCACAAATCAATTACAAAAATGAATTTTATATATATATTATTTATTTGGTTGCGGTGAAAGAGCACTACTGTCTGCTTGGACGATTAAAACTTCTTCTAATTGGCATGCGTTACAAAAATCATTGATATCATCATTCTTTATACGGTACATACTTACGAATCGCCTTGCATTTGCATACTTCATGATATCATAACTTCACTTTATTATTTTTTTTTTCTCTTTTTTTTTTCTTATGTTCGCTCACTCGCGGGATTATCAACGAATTCGCGCGACGTTAGAAGGAATTTATCTGCTGACCTATCCGTTTCGTGTATCGCTATCGGTATTGGTTCCCCTTCGCTCTCTTCCTCAAACTTCGTGGCCAACCGACGCGCACCAGATAAACCTGACTGGACTTTTTAAATTTTTATTTTATTTTGCTTTCTTTTTTTTGTTTTTTTCTCTCTTTTTATTTCTGTCTTTACAGACGTAACGCTGTTTATCGTATTTCGGCACCAACGACAACAAATCTGTTTAAATTGTTTACGAGGCCGTTTTGCTCTTTGTACCTCTCGGCCGAAACGAAACGAAAACACGTAACGCGATTGATACGATTCATAGACCTTTTCTTTTTCCACCCCTATCGCGACAAACACCGAGCAGCAGATACATTCGCTCGAGCCGAGTCGTCGAATTCGCTCCGATCATTATTCGAATTCGCACCAAATATCGATGAAACGAAACAAAAAAAAAAAAAAACAACGACAAATACCATCATTGTTTGGCATCACTGTACAAAGTATCACAAGTCGCAATCGCTACCATACATAATATCTAATGAATATAAAAACAAAAAGGTATATACAACAACCTGAATGGAAAAGAAAAAAGAAATTCAACGAAACATATCCCCCGTCCCCTGTTGATCGAAAAGCAAAAACATATCGAATAAAATTATAAGCACAGAAGAAGTTGAGACGATTTTTAACGATGCAGCGACAGACTGTTCTCTTTGTATAACGACTGGTATTCTCGGAGAAATGCTTATTATTATTATTTTTTTTACTTTGAATTAATCAACCGCGTGATGCGTCCTTTTATCAACGATCAATGATCGTTCGTATTATTATTTATATATATATATACGTGCCGTGCTCGTATTGTCCAATTGGTCGTCAAGTTTTGTTTCAGTGTTGTCCCATTATTATATGAACGTTTGGTAACGGAATACAGGCCGCTGCCGCGATATCGCCGATACGAAACAGCATTATGACATTGCTTACAATATATATATATTATATATGTTATATATATTACAATATATATTACAATATATCTATATATATATTATATTATAATTTATATCATTTTTCGTTTTTCTGTATATTATCTGTATATTATACACGTTTCTTTTTATTATATGTATTTTACAGACGCGTTATCGTACGTACTAATCCGAAAGCTTACAGTTACACCCGTAATTGTACGTAATTATAATTGTGAAATGCTTCGTCACGAGAGAGAACACTTTTGCAGTTTGCTGCTCGTTTCCAATTACGAAAGAGGATGCGATAGGTCGACCAAGTTTGTCACACTCTTTTATGTTATTCGAGCGACATTTGACCCCCTAAGTGCGTGTACCATATGCTCGCGTTTATTGTATATCTATCGACTTATTACCGATCTCTCTGTTTCTTTCTTATCTTCCTCCCTACGCGCGATTTTCATTTGCATCGAGCGAAGAAATTCGCTTGCGACCGGGATAGGGTGTAAAACGGTAAAAAAGAATATAGCTTTTTGCTTTCTTTCTTTCTTTATTCCTTACGACAATTTCTGTCTTCGCGTCGAGGAAATTCGATAGATCGTTCTTTATGATGGTTCGCGAAGAAAAGGAAAGAGAAAGGAGAAGCGGGAGGATTTTTTTTTTTTTTTTTTTTTTTTTTTTTAAATAAATGCATTCTGACAGTGTGTCATTAAGTAAATTCAGGTGTGGCCTCTCTCGCCGCCTTTCTCGATTAATATTTGAACGGCTGGCTTATACTAGGTTAGTACTGAAAAAGTTATCAGGGGCCGTCGATAAGGCCGCAGATGTTATCCGCGAAATTCAAGGTCCCTCTATCTCCGACGGACGTGGCGAACTAAACATTGGCCTAACTAAAAATACGACGACCTTGGTACGCCACTCACGTTCTTGCGGCGCACAGCGAATCATTAGACACATTAAATTATACGTGGATGGTCTCGCGAGGTTGACTTTGATCCGTAGCCTTAACCCGTTGTACATTCTCTCTTTGCTCCTTTTTTTTTGCTCCCCACATTTCTATCTTTTTTATTTATTTATTTATTTATTTTATTTTTTTGAAAAATCATCTCTCCGTCACGTTTTCTTTTTCTTTATCTGGTCGGTTATCTCGCTCCCGGTTCGTAGCAGACAACAAAACGCAACGAACGAGGATAGAGGTCGTTGCGGCATTTCGATGCAAAAATAGACGGGTTGTTTGGACGACTCGTTAAAAACGATATCGTTCTTTCTTCTCTTTCGCGAAGAAATTTCATCCCTTGAAATGAACGATTCTAGAAGCGGCGAGTATCCTCTAATCGGTCATTTGCAGCGATTTCTGTTTCTTTTTTTTTCCCCCTCGCACTTTTATCACCCTAAGGCTAACACGAGCGCGGGCATTCGAATTGCGAATCGGTCAGACAGTTACCCGCGACGGACATTATTTTTCAGATCGGATCGAGCCGGTTGCAGACACCGCGATTTTGGCAACGTTTCAGCGAGATAGTTGCAGGGTCGTCGGTCCCGCGAAAACTTTCCACCTACTCCGTGTTCGTTAACGACAATAACGTCGAACGATCGTTCTCTCCCTCCCCCCCTCTCTCTCTCTCTCTCTCTTCCTTTCGCATACACGTACGTTACCGCGTTAAAATTAAATTGTACACGACGCTTTCGATTTTCAATGTGACTTTACTGCGACTTTGCTTCGAGTATCAAACGATTCGAATACGATAATAACGATAGTGGTGATGGTAGCGTTAAACGCCGACGATTATCGGGCGTCCTCGAGAAAAAGAGGAGGGAAAGTCTAGAAGTTTCGTAGATCAAATTTCTAGAAAGCCTGTTATCAGCACGGCGAGCGATAAAGTGTAATTTCAATTCGCGCCAGTGAATCGCGTGGTTCGGTCCGCTCTTTTAATCGTCTTCAATTCGCGATGCTCTGGTTACGTAAAAAACAATCGTGCGCCAGATAGAAAGTACAACGTACGACCACTTGTCGCGCGATCAGCCTTAGGAAGACGAGCAAACCGTTCGGATTTCTTTGTTCCTCCGACTACTTTTCCTCTGCTTCGTTTAAACGTCTTTTTTTATTCCGACAAACGGCCGGCTGCGAGCATATGGCAGAAGTTTGCCTGCTACCTCGTGCACGTATGTTTTCTAGTCGACGTTCGTTTCGGCTCCGCGAAAAATGTGTTTGTTTCGCGAACGGTTTTGCACTCTTTTCATTTTCTTTCCAGCTACCATCTCTCTTTCCTTCTTTCTTACCCCCCCACCATCGCCGCCATCAATCAGCTGGTGTTTTCGTAACGGTAGCCGAAAATGTACGTTGCTCCGTTATGCACAATTTTTGTATAGATGAACGAGAGGAAATCGCTGGAAACAATGGAAATTATACGATCAAACGAGTTAACCTTTCGCACTCTGGGGGGCTACGTTTTGTTTTTCTTTTTTTTTTTTTTCTTTCTCGCTTCTCTCCTCGATACGGTCGTCGTCAATTTCGTCCGGGAACATTTGAAATTAAAATATTATTATAAAATGTACGAGAAACATTTGCGCGCGGGCGTACCCAACGATCGACTAACCACCACGAGGATGGTCGTGTATTTTACGCGTATTTCTTTCGCAGGCGGAGCGAGGTCGCGTTTATTGAGCGCGGCCAAGAGCAGTTTTGCATAGAGCAGACCGACACACTCCGGAGAAAGATGCGTTTATCGCGGTCTAATTTTAAATCTATTCATTCTGTTCCTTTCTCTCTCTCTCTCTCTCTCTCTCCGCGTGCCTCTATGTCCGCGTTTCTCGCCGGTTTCGATGTCATTATCGCAAAGAGAGGAGAAATTCTTTCCCCGGGCCTAGATATTCTTAGCCTGTATCCCGCTGAACGTTGAAATTGTTTAAAAAGAGCCCGATGATACGTTTCGCGTCACCATCCCCAGTTTCCTTTTCCGTAACAACTTCTCCACCGCGTTACGTATCAAAACGTACTATCAATTATCAAATCTAACCTTTCGGTTCGATGCCTTTGCATCGTTAGAGCGTAATATTCAGTAATTATTAAAAATCTTAACCTTCTCTATTCCGTTATTTTCCTGGATTTTCTCTGGTTCGTTTTTTTCCGCGAACGGCCGCAAACCGGTGGCACGGTAACCTGTTGTAAAAGCCAGGCAAGCCGCATTAAAAATAGCGGGTGCCGGGCTCTGGAGTCGAGGATCACTTTATCCTCTTTCTCCGTCTCTTTGTATCAGAAGAGGGCCGCGTTGCAGCGCATCGAGCAAATATTTATTTCACCGGACGTTACTGGTGCCGGACCCCGTGTTCCGTTCTTCTTGTTTTACTCGCTTCGATTATTTCCACGATCTTTTCGCCGCGATTTTCAGCAGAACGAACCGTATGGTGGAGCGTGGGGGGGGGGGGGGGGGGGAAGGTTCCGATGTCAAAGCCGTTATTGTTCAACCCGATAGACAAACCCGTTCCTGGCGAACAATAGGTGTACGCGCGAAGAGGAGCACAGAGAGGAGGGGAAGGGGATTTTGTATCGGGAGAAGATTGGAGCAAACTAGTCGAGGAAAGAAATTTCGGGTTACGTAACGTTTGCTAATGGACTCTGTTTGCGAAACGTGGAATTCATGCTGCCATCTGGCGACGTTGGCGATTCCGATGGTGTGCAAAAACCTCTCCTCCGGCTTCTCTTGCTTACGTGACGTCCGCTAAGTCCTCCTTGCATACGTCTATTTACTCGAATACTTGCTCCTCTCTCTTTCTCTCTCGTTTTTTCCTTTCTTCCCATGCTCTCTGTCTCTCTGTGTGTATTCGCACACCACGAACACACACACACACACTCGAGCCACCGTTTGTCGTTTCGGTAGCGAACGATCCGCCTAGCGAGTTGGCAATTCACTTTCGGGCTGCGAGCGCGGACGCGGAGCGGAGCGGCGCCCGCCAAGGCCAAACGAAAGTTCGTTCTGAACCAAATCCGACGGAATTTTTTATCTGTAGTATGTGTACTTATCGGGACCGCCCAGGTCTAGCTGCTTGTTTTCGCCTTGTGCTATTATCGATGATGAACTTGAGGTGACCTCGAAAACTGCGCAACAGTGAGCGTGGGTGTGACAGAAACGGGTGGAGCGCAACAGAATGAGAGAGCATGAGAATCGGGGGCGGGAGGGAGAGTGGGGGGAGGTAGGGGGACTAGGAACGACGGGTCAGGGAGGGGCAGGAGAGAGAGAGAGTGTGAGAGAGAGAGAGAGAGAGAGAGTGAGAAAGGAGGGAGGCGTTTACACTTTCGTTCTATATCATTTGCTGTCATGGCTCGATCTTTTTTTTTTTGTTTTTTCTTATTTTTGCAACACTTTCCAAAACGACTGATACGTTTTCGTCGAAGAATTTCTTTCTGATCGCTGGGTCCATCGGATGATCGAGAATAATTAAACGCCGTCCAACCTGTCGGTCCGGTCGATGAGGCTCTGTGTTTTTTTTCCCTTCTTTTTCTATTTCTTTTTGCGAAATCGCACGCGGTTACGTAAGAAACGTGCGAGGCGAAAGAACTCGCGACGATCGATCGTCGATCACGACGCGCGGGTTCGTAGCCTCGCGACGATTCATCCTCGTTCCGGGATAGTGATCGTGGCGAGGCTCGGTTTACGCATCGGACGGATCAAGATTGCTCCGGGAGAGGCGTGTGCACGTTTCGAGACAAGGTGAAGGTCTGCTTGGTCGTAGTGCTTAATTCATCGAGGCACTTTAGTTCCGAGCCTCGCCGCTAGTCCCATCAGAGCGTTTTCTCGATGAAAGAATTGGTCCGCCACGGTCCCGTTTTTTTTCTTTTTTTTTTTTTTTTATTATTCGCTTCGCGTTACATCAATTTCTCGTAGCAGCACTTTTCGAGCTGCATCCGTTAACATCACGAATTTTCCTGGAAACGCGATTGTTAAAGTGAAATTTCTCACTAAATACCTATTAAAACGAACGGGCACAAATACGTTATCCAATAACCGAGGAGAATTATCGTTTGATCGCAGTGATTTGACGAAACGCGCAACCGCATCCGGATAGAAAGAGGGCCGCGGTCGAAGGAGAAGGTAGAGTTCTTCCTGAGGTCGTCCTCCTCCACCATCTTCTCCACCTCCACCTCCACCCCACCACTGTCCACGTAACTCTTTCAAAAAGTTCGTAAGACTAGCGTAACCAATCCGGAAGCTACTTAGATTTTTCTCTCCCCGCCGATCCCTCGGCCCTATCCTCCATCCTTCTCTGTCGTTCTCCTCTTTTGCCAACCCCTTGGTCCTCCTCCCTTTGGTCGTTGCGCTCTCTCGGTTTCGTAGTCGCGCGGTGTGGTAGCGAGCTATCGATCGCCGTGGCTCTCCGCGCTTAGAGTCAACATCAGTCATAATACAGCGCAACGGCATACGGGGGTTATTAAGAATAATACGCATCCTAGGTATATATCCCCTTCCCGGCACCACGGAAAAACGGGGGAAGGTCGTGGGGGGTTCCGTTGCTAGGGTAACCGGCTGGGTAAAATCCCGCAAAGAAGAAGCATCGCCGTTATGTTCCTGCTCTTGCTCTTGCTCTTACTCTTGTTACTACCGTTGCTCTCTCGTTGTATCGACATCTCATCCTCGCGGACGTTATACTGGCTTTTATGAGACGATGAATGTACACTCGCCCTACCTTCTTCACCGAGCTCCCCTAGCCCACCTTTTACAACCCTCCTTTTACCTTTACCTCCTTCCTTCCTTCCTTCCTTCCTTCCTTCCTTCCTCTATCGTCTTCTCGATGCTCAAGACTCCTTTTAACCGCTGGACGATTAACAACATCCGTATCCGTTTAGTCGTAAAACGAACCGCGTTTTTGTTGTTTCCTTCGTCGTCTTCTTCTTCTTTTGTCGCGACCGCGAGAGCCTTTCAACGCGGAATGAAAAAAAAAAACGAGGGCCGTCAGGATTCGTGTATATAAAAGAAACGCATAATTGATCGTCAGCGTGAAATCTCGGTTGACATCTCGGTGGACTCAGCCCCCTCCTCTTTGGTTGCAGACCGGGAGGTCGCCGAGGAGGACGGGGGTTGGCAGTCCGCTACCAACGGAGACGGTCAACGACAAACCGGCCAATCGAGCCAAAGTACGGGAACTAGTCAATGCGAGGTGGTGCAAGGACACCAGCAACACCAGGAACTGCCGATTACCGATCTCTTAGACGACATTCACGATCAGATGCAGATTGTTCTCAAGTCGGAACCTCTGTCGCCGAAGATCGAAGAGTTCGAGACCTGTTTGCTAACGGAACAGATCGATCTGCAGTCGGATCGAGGCTCGACCACTTTGTCTAACAATCAACAGACTCGTCAGCCGAACAACAGGCAATCTCAGCAACAGTTTGCTGATCTACGCTGGCTCACGCAGAACGGCAACAATCTTCAATCGACGCCAAAGCTGCGCGAAGCGTCGCGAACGACCGTCGACCATGAATCGAAGCACTCGAATCGCTCGATCAGCGGCACGTACTGCAGCTTCTGTCAGAAGACGTTTTCACGCGCTTGGTCGCTTCAGAGGCACCTGGCGGACACGCATTTTTACGTGCCGCAATCGTTGTCCTGCGACCAGTGCGGCAGAAGTTACAAATCGAGAAACAGCCTGGTCAGCCATAAGAGCCAATACCATGCGAAGAAAGAGCGCAAAGAGCACGAGGAACAATGCGAGGTCACGTATTTACCGGCGTCCATGGTTTAGTGACCGAATTACCAGCGCCGAGGTTCTGTCTTCTGCCCCCGAGCCACCGGATCCATACCAGAAGCGGACAGCGCGAAACGGAGAGGAAACGTTCGCGAGAGGATCGTTCGTGTTTCCCGGCATGAGAAAGGAAGCAGATACTTTTCGACACGCATTTCGAAAATGTCCTCGTTCAAACGATTATTTCGTACAAATAATAATTTCAGCTTGCCATGTCATGTAGTATACACAATTTGCCTGTAGCTTCGTCCATTTAACCATTTCCTTCGCGAGAAACGATCGCGTTACCGTGATTAAAGCTAGTCCTCTCGATAGCGAAACAAGTTACCTCTGATGCACGCCAAAGAGAAACGAATAGATGTCGTTAACACGCGTCTTTCCTTCGAAAGATTCTTCGTTTCGTAGCCAGTCGATGAGAGCACCTACCCTCGCTAACCGGAAATAGGTTCCGCCATCTGGACTATTCTGTGCCAAGTTCACGAGTGTCTTTCCGTGGCAAAATCGATAGTTCTCTCATACGGTACGACTGTGCTCTTCCTCATTTACCCCTCGAGTTTACTAGCCAGTGGGTAGTTCACCCCGCGTAACCGACCACGATAAAGTCGAACCCCCCCCGTCGTAACTTTTTTTCCCGTCGATTACACCAGCGCTGTTGGTGATTTCCGTGAACGGTCGACAACCGGAAGCTATGCTCTCGAGTTGTTGCCGACAGCGGACCACCTTTAACCGTGACTCTCATCTCTATCTGTTGAGCCGTTGATAATGATTGCTCGTTTACGATACCGTTCGAAGATTCTCGTTTTCGTTTCTCGTCGTTCCGTCCATCTCCTCTTCTCGTTTGCCTTTCTCATGCCAGGTCGACGATCGCTGCGTTTCTCTGTTCAACAACAGTTAAAAGGACGATACTTAGAATCGTATTAGCGCGAAAAGAAAATTGTCGTTTAGAGATCAATTAAAGAAAAATAATAAAACACGCTTCGAAGGAATGGAAAATTGTGTTGTTTCACTGACAAAATCAACAAAATACCAGATAAATGACCAGGGTAGCGTTAGCCGACGAACAATCGCGAGTATCTCATCCCCCGTTTAGCTGTATCTATACGCTTGGTTGCCGACCGTTAAACAAATGACCAAGATATTCGACCGTTCGTTTCATCGCATCATCCCCGTTTAGACCAAAATAATCACATACTCTTGTATATATATATGTACATATATATATATCCACACACGTATTACCTACAAGATCTACTCTGCTCTGTCTTGCTGTAAATAATACGCATCGACATGGATTACATCTCTGGTGCTCTGAAAACACTAACGTCATCGCTCACGATCGTTCACTGGAATCTTGGAATTGCTTGCACTCTACTATCGTAATACGCTAAAACAAAAAAAAAAAAAAAACAAGAGCACAACGATGAACCGTGAAATAATAATAAAAAATAAAAAATGTAAAAGGGGTACGGTACGCGTCGCCTTTCGACCCGGAACAACCTTCTGCAACACAGTCGCCAACCATTGTCATCGTTACAGTCGAACGATCCGATTTTTTCATGTATCGTGAAGGATTTTTTTCATTCGTTTCGTTAGATTTTTACTAGAGTTCTAGAGACAAGACGAGGACACGCTGGTTCGTGAAACGCTCGAGACCAAGTAGAACTGGTTGACAATGGTCAGACGACGGCTCGCAGAAGGTACTTCCCTGGGAAAGGCACGGA
The DNA here is from genome assembly GCA_943735885.1 of Stelis phaeoptera. Lineage (NCBI taxonomy): Eukaryota > Metazoa > Arthropoda > Insecta > Hymenoptera > Megachilidae > Stelis > Stelis phaeoptera. Next base: position 9,704,295 of record OX030941.1, on the reverse strand, counting down.
CGTCATATCGGTGTTGTAAAAAAAAAAAAAAAACACATACACGCACACAATGAAAAAAAAAATAGAATGGGCATAAGACGAAGATGCTGTGTGTCTGGGTAGCACCTGCAAGCATATTAATTACGTGGTACCAAAGTAATGCAAAAATAAAACAATAAAAAATGACAGTTTGAGCACGGCTTGGTCGGGTGACGGTGCAACGTGTGCGCGACTAATCGAGAGGAGGGCGCACGAAATTTTTCTCTCTCTCTCCCTCTCGGCTCGGATAGATGGTGGTAGATGGTGGTGTTAAGAGCGAGAGAACAAAATAATATATATATATATATATAACGAGGATTCTAGAGAGAGAGACAAGAGTCTATAGAGAGAGAGAGCGGAGGGGAACACACGACGCTTTCCTCGTTCTCCTTGTTAAAAAATGAGCGTGTGTCCGAATCCACGATATACGTCCCGAGCTGTCCGGACGTACCAGCACAAAAAACCAAAAAAAGTAACCCCTGTGTGTCTCTGGTTCTGCCGCCAGGTCAGTTGGCCGGCAGCGGCGGCGCGTCCGATGAGTTTCGATGCGAGCCTTGCAACAAAATCCTCACCTCCCTAACGCGGTTGAGGCGGCACATACAGAACGTGCACACCAGGCCCAGCAAGGAACCGATCTGTAACATCTGCAAGCGGGTATACTCGAGCCTGAACAGCCTCCGGAACCACAAGAGCATCTATCATCGCCAACACAGCAAGAACGAGCAGCAACGCAAGGAGATGGAACAGATGCGCGAACGGGAGAGAGAGCAGAGAGAACATTCTGAGAGAGTTAACTCTCAGCAACACCAGCAACAACAACAATCATCATCCCAGGATCAGCAACAACAACAACAATCGCGATTAGGATAAATTTCCCGTAAGATCGAAACACGGGCTCTCCTTGGTCCTCGAATCCTCGTTCATACTTTCGAGGACGAGGGATCGATCGAACGTTGCCCGTGACGTTTTTACAAGCGGACATACCTCGATCATCGACGCGTGTGTGACTTCGTCTCGTGGATGAGATGCGAATCGCGCCAACTTTTCCGTCGTTTCGTGTACGCGTACGTCGTTCGAAGAATCTCTGTTTAGAAACGTTGATCCTGTTTTCATTGGCTCTCGAGATATACTCGTGCCCACGATAGGCTGTTTCGTCGTCGGTTTTATTACGAACGTTCACAAGAAGCGGCGTAACCGCGCGGATCATTCGTTTCTAGCACTACAACCCCTCATCACGTCGAGAGACTGGGATAGGTGTGCCGTCTTTGAGTTCGAATCGCGGGGATGACCATGTGATAGTAGGCGATACTGTTATTAATTATTATTATAGTTTTCCAAGTTTACCGTCGAGCGGATTTACAAGGGTATATTATATATCGTGTACGAGAGGAGAAAGCGAGAAAGGAAAAACTTAGGGCTCGAGTTGCGCTGGTGTCGCGCGGAAAGTTTAATTTTTCTACTAAAGTTACAAAAAAAAAAAAAACAAAGAAAAAGAAGAGATATATATATATACACAATACTTATATACATACGTATATTACGTTGCGTTGAGTGTTGTAAATAATTAAGAAGTTTTGAGATTTAAACTCCTCGCTCAGAGAGACGTTTTCTTTAAACTTTTTTGCTCTCGTGAAATGAAAGAATAAGGAATAGAGCAACGTTCCTTTGTTATTTTTCTATTTACTTACAATTTGTTCGCGAACGGTGGTGCGAATCGGTGGTTAGTCGCTGTTTTAACGAATGCAAGTCGCAGTACAAACGTGAAACTAATAAATATATATAAACTATAAGTTAGCCGTATCTAAGTTAATAACGATAATCGCGAATGCTCTCATTATCGACGAAGAAGGTGCCGTGGATGTTCGCGGTCGCACGTCCTTTTTCACATCCTGTTCCTGTCTTTTCTCCTCCTTTCTCCCGTCCAGGCACGCGTACGAGAAGATGGGACTGATCCTTACGGGAACACGTACCATTCTCATACCTGTGTCCATTTACACAGCGACGAACTTAAAACGAGAGCATTGCAAATGCGCGTAGGTACCTTAAGGTGCAGCCAAAGGAAATTACTCGATACCTGTTCTTGCGGGAAACGGTGCAATGAAAATACTACCGAAACGGAAAGAAAAAGGTTCGTTCCTTTAGATCACGCACGAGAATCAGGAATTATTGGGAATCGGTAACGGTGCCGGAACTGACGAGAACGACGCGTTTATCGGTCCTGGCGAATAATTTCATTCGAGACAATCAACGTCGATTGCTAAATTACCGGTTACAATTCGGCTCGACCGAGATTTCGATCGGTGGTTCAACGGTGGCATCATTCGCGCTACACGATTTTATGGTATTTCATTCAAATTTATCCTACGTTCGGGACGCGGTTTTTCGTTTCCTTCTCTTCTTTGTTCTCCTGCAATTAGAAGAAAACAAGTAAAAAAAAAAGAAGAAAAAGAAAATGTGATAATTGCCGTGATTTTTCTCCGGAAAAATTTCGAAACACGGGAACGTTCTTGTGACGTCGATCGAGAAGAGATACTCGATTCAGTGAGGCTCGCGTGAAAAATAATTGAGGCTTTTCGAGCGTAGAATTGTTCGCGACGAATAAAAGTGCGTCTCCTATTGCTTAGAATGTACATAAAAAGATCTGTTCGATCGAATAAAACGAAAAAGGATATAAATAAAAAAAAGGAAAAACGAAAAAAAAAAGAAGTCAGACGCCGTCGAGCGCGCGTGCGTGCGTACGTACTCGTATTTAACGAGAAAGTCTTTTATATCTGAATCGAATTATCGATACGAATTACGAATCGTAACTACATAAGTATATGCAAGTTTATGAATACGTACACACACGCACATATAATATTGTATACGTAGCACATACTTCGTTTCTTTTTATCTTCGATATCGTCGTTTCCTCTTCTTCTTTCTCTCTTTCTTTTTTTAATTGTTCTTATCGGGCTTTCGGGGATAGCGTACGTCCAATAGTACTCACGCACGTATACGCTTATCGTATCCTTGTTTTCTTGTTTCATTACTATTAATCAGATTATTAATATTATTTTTAATATTATTATTATTATTATTATATTACCATAATTATTATTATTATTATTATTATTATGTTACGATTATTATTATTATTATTATATGATTATTATTAATATTATTACTGCAATTTATCTTAATAATTTATGAAATAAAATGTTTCTTTTGTACGCTGAGAGAGAGCGGCCCCTCTTATTTTTCACGTATAAATATGCCGTGGAAAGGTGCACGCGGGTAACGTAGTGCCGCTCGTTAACCTTCGCAGTTAGCTTGTTATGCAACCACAGACGGTTTTGCATTTTCTTTTCTATTCCTGTTTGGCCGCGTTACACCTCGTTGCCCTGCGTGTGCTTCCGGCCGACCCACATACACACGCACACACAGGCCCACCGTCGTGATACCGGTACTTACACACGGTCGTCGTGTTTGCCTGTTGATGTTCAGCCCCAGACCCCGTGACACGTATATTCGTCCGAGGTGCCTCTCCCGTGTCCGTAGCCGCGTCGTTCCCCGTGTACCGAGTCAACGGGTATACGCGCGCGTTCACGCTCCACAGCGCAGCGCCGAGGGTCAGACTCTCGTGAATACGCCGTTATAATCAGCCCCGCTGGAGGACGCGCCATACCGTCTCCTCGCTACTCGTATACTTCTTCCTTCCTTTCTTTCTCTTTCTTTCCTTGGAACGGAAGCTCTTTCCAGAGAAAGAAGGAGCAAGACGGGCAATTAAAGAGGGAGAGGTTTCCGCGTCCATCAGATTCTCGGGACGAAAGCGGTCGGACCCGTCGTCGGGTCCCACCTCTTTCGCTTTCACTGCGCCAACGATCGCGAGGCCTCTGTTGCATTCCTCCGGACAACGACGTTCTCTCGATCTGAATCGAGCCATGTACACACAGGAAAGGAATACGTGTTTACTTTAGCTCGCTCGTGGTGCATGAAACCCGTACGAAAGAATGCAGCGGAGACCTCGAACACTCGGTCCACGGCTCAGGGCCGCGCAGGAACGTGCACGCGCATCGATAACAATCTTGCCTCTCGAAAGAGATTCGTTGAGAATCATGCCCGACTTCCGGTGGCGACGATCCGCCGATCGTTGCGTTACCCAACGGTCAATGACAAACCAGAGCCCCGAGCCACCGTTCTCTCTGCGATCAGAACGATCAAATGGAAAAGAGAAAAAGAAAAGAGAAAAAAAAAGACGAAGAAAGGAAAGCAAAAGTAAGAAAAATAATAGACGCGCAAAATATATCGAGCGGCCGCGCTGCATTCTCGTGGCCGGGGGTTGAAAGTGCCGCCGCACGGTCATCAACGGCCATCATCGATACAATTTCTGCATTTCCTTATCGTTTTTATCCTGAAATTTGCAGCTTCCCTTTACATTTCCTTTGTTAACCCATCTACCTATTTTTCACAGCCTTGTACGAATACCAATTGATTATCCACATTTAGCCTTACAACCCGCCCTCGCCCCCTCAATACCGATCATGTCGTTTGAAAAAAAAAAACCCCCGGCCCTGCGCATTGAAGAACACCATCAGCGTACACTAATTTTGTCCAGTGATAATTAATGGCAGTCGTATCTTTGTTCTTGTTTGTTCCCGGTCCCGCTCGCTCGGCTATACGTTCGGCTCTGGTTCGTCATTGTTCTGTGTGTACCTACCCGCTACCTTCACGAACACGGATTTGCGCTGGGGGTCCATCCACACACGTGGCTCTCCGTGTGCCTCCTCCTACGCCACAAATATTGGTTCGTAACGGAAAAATATCTTTTCTTTTTAATTGGGTGTCGATACTTATAACGGACATTGGTGCTTGGTCTCTCTCTCTCTCTCTCTATCTCTCTCACTATTTTTCTCTCTAATTCTCCGTAAATTCTTCATGAATCTATTTTATTTACTATCTATCTCATTTTTATTTTTATTTTTTTTTTGTCTTCACTTTTTGATTCAAACATTTTGTTTCACCTAACTCTGTCTGTCTCTCGTTTTACGCTGCTTCGCGTGCTATATTTCATTTTTATCATCTTTCTATCTTTATGTTTCTCTGTCTGTCTAACCTTAAAATCGTCTCTGTCTGTCTCGCTTTAACGATTTAAAAATGAAAAACGACATCGCCGTTTCGAACCGAATGAAAAAAAAACAACAAAAAACGAACGAATGAAAAAAAAAAGCAGGTCCACCGTCGGCGATTCTCGCGATGAGATTGTCGCACCCGTTGCACGGTAGCCTGCTGCCACCGGGTGTTTGTTACACGTGCGACGTTTGCGGTAAAACCCTATCCACGAAGCTCACCCTGAAACGGCACAAAGAGCAGCAACATTTTCAGCCCCTCAACAGCGCGGTCTGCGCGCTCTGCCACAAGGTGTTCAGGACGCTCAACAGCCTGAACAATCACAAGAGCATCTACCACCGTAGGCAGAAATAGAGCCGGTTATCGTCGCGTTTGCTCGCATCGTGTCGAGGAACACTGTAATTACCGAGCTTAACAATGGTTAGGAGAGTGAAAGGCAACGAGAGAAAACAGCATCGGTGTTGCGTGCCAATGGACGACGACGACGACGACGACGACAACGGCGACGACGACGACGAAATGCATCGAGTTTGCGTCGACAGCATGTCCGCTCGAAGGATAACGCGCCTTTGTCCAAATATTCTTCTCGGTTTCTTTCGTTTTTCTTCTGTGTTTCCCATAACGCGCAACGGTTACCTTTGTTATCGTCCCGTTTTTCTCGAAGAAGCTTCTTCGAGTTTCGTCGCGTTGTTATTGTTGGTTGATCGAATCGGTTGTTCGTTGGTTCCGCGAGATCACTCTGTTTAACGTTTGCGATACATGGGACCAGTTTGCGGTAACGAGATATCTCGCGCGTTGATATATCATCGAATCTAGAGAACATTCTCGGAAACAGAGAGGCAGAGACGGTGTCAAAAATAGAGTGCACATGCTGTCCGCAACGAGGGAAAGAAAAGAGGTCCGGTTCGAGCGTGTACGACGTCCGTAGGCGAAACAACGTCCTGGAAAAGAATCGAAGAAAAAAGAAACTGGCTTATACAGAGAAACTAAAATCAGTGCTTCCAGACCGAAGATGATGATGAACGTGGCGATTACGTGACATTTTTCACCGAGTTCCGACGTCGAACCACTGCACGGTGTATCTTCTTAATATTAATCCGTGCCGTGAGATTTTGTAGCGTGGCAGAGAGAGAAAAAAAAAAAAGGGAAATACGCGGCTCGATTTGGCCTCGGTTTGGCCTCGATTCTTTAGCCGGACTAATGTTATCAAAATTGTTAGTGCTAAGCGATATGAAAGATTACCAGGAATCGATAGAGCGTAGAGATTCTCTGTGGAAACGATATGGTTACGATTCCTTGGCCAAAGGCTCGTACACCATCGTCCTTTTCCATCTAGTAGTCGAGGAAGTCCGTTAGGGAAATTGATCTTCCGGACGTGTCCCGTCCGGAGTCGCGAGGCGTCGAAACACGGAATCACCCTCAACGTGCACCTCGAAACGGAAACGGATCTGACGCGACAATCCTTTCGAATACGCGTGATCTCCTCATCGTCGGATGAACGGATCACGCGACAGCGCAAAATTAGGATAAATTGCATAGTTATTTTCGTCTACTTTTATATCGCGTAACTTTCTTGATCCGTCTTACGGTACCCGGAACGAAGGGGACGCGTTACAAACCATGGGGGAAGGTTTTAATGATCGAGTCGCGGATCGACGGTGTAGAATTTTCGATTCTAAACCACTGCGAAAGCCTAACTGCATCGGACTATCTCGACAATTTCCGGTGTACGTTGACGGTGATCCCTCGATACTGAAGAATTTCGGGACGAATTTTCTTGGCCGCTTTCACCGTGATTCGCTCTCGAGACGCGCCTACGCGACTCCCGCATCGATACACGGCTTAATCGCAGGCTATATACAGTAGGTAGATTTACGTATTGCGACGAATGCACGAAACAAGGGGGGGGGGGGGAGAAAGGAAGGTAGGGAGGAAAGGAGGGGGGAAAAAAAAGAATACTTCCAGGTGTCAAAGACACCATCGTCCAACTAACTTTAGGCGGAAACGTCCGAAACGTTTCGACAAGACTGTAAACGAAATATTGATTAACCAGAAGACTCGAGAATTTTTAATTGTTTCAATGTTGATAGGGACGGGGTCGCAGAGTGATGGAACAAAACAGGGAGGGTGGGGAGGGGGTGAAAAATTTAGCGCGTTAATAAAAATCAGACGGAAAAATGTCCGTCGCGGATCGACGACGAACGCACATACGGTGACACGGTTGTAAAAAAGTAGATAAAACAAAAAAAAAAAGTTACAAAAATGTTACGCAGAGTCAGGGTACCCGTGGCAGAGGATTTCGTTGTCGTTCCGCGACGGTCTCCGTGGCCGGGCGGGGAAGGGGGGGGGGGGGAAGATACATTGATATAATATAATATAATATAATATATATACATATATTTTATCTTAATATATTCATTCCATATTAAATGCTTTAGAGGGGTACCTTGCACACAGACACATATTCATTTTCAGTGGTATATACTGGGCTTTACGTAAAGTACCTTATCTTATTAATATTATTTTTATTATTATCCACGTACGAACGAGTATAGTTACATATCTATCGCTATTGATTATCGTTATATCGTAGTTGTTAGTATCGTCGAACGTTTTGTTTCCTTTCCTTTTCCACGTTGTTTGTTGTTACACGTCGCCGTAACGCCACTCGTTACCTTTTTTTTCTTCTTCTGTTTTCGTTCCGTCTTTTAACACGTCGATTGCCACAGGCTTTCGTTAAACCGCTGACGATCGTAAGCGTACTTGACGGCTGACCATCGACGCCGTAAGCCTACTGCCACGCAATATTGCAAAATTAGTAATATATTTATATTCGAGTTTTTGCACGTTCGACCGAAGCTGTTGAACATTTCATTATTCAAAACAATATCCCTCCCCTCCCACAGATTTGTTAACGTAACCGTCAGTGGATTAAGGATACTATTGGTTAATTTTACAACGTAAACTTCCAATTCTATGTACACCCTTACATTATCGATGTAATTGGTACCGTTCTCCAATTATTGTGGCGATCGACCTGTTGATTCGTTTCTTCTTCCGCCACCGTTTCGAGAAACCGATCCCCATATTCTGTATCGTTCTCGAAAGTCTGACTGTTACAATACTCAAACGAGACGGAGCAGGAGCGAGAAATGCAGGAAAGAAAGGCGTGTATCACACTCGCGGCCTTGGCACGTTAATTTGCATACTTCATTCTTTGCCACCTCTCTTCGCCCCGTCCGCCCAACCTCGTCTCTACTTTCTTCTTACTTGCACCGTTTGGATTTTTTCTTCTTTCCACGTAATCGCGGCAGGACGCGTGCTAAAAGCGAAGGGAGACGAGGACGACATCGTTTCACGGGAAACCTTCTTCTTCTTCTTTTGTTTTCCGCAAACGGCAGAAACGCGTCGCGAATTTTGAACGCTCATCGTGGTTTTTCAACCAGTTTAAAAAGAAAAGAATTGTGGAGAGGGGGGTGGGGGGTGAGAAATGAGGAAACACGGTCCACTAACACTGACAGGTTACTTATATACTAAACGATAATAGCCATGTATACATATAACCGACTACATAGCATATACCTATATTTTAGTAGAACTTTGATAAGCCACCTTCGCGAGCGCTTCCTGATGATTGCGAGATCGTTCGTTTTTCTACGTTAATTATCCACGCCTAGAGTCTGGTCTCTCCCACACGTCCCACGGGCTGATATCACGGCGTAAACCGGCTAATTTTAACGATACATGGCAAGAGAAAAATGTTCCATAGGAAAAGAAAAGAAACTTACAGTTTTGCTTTGTTTTCGTGTCGATCCTTTGGAAAATTGCAATTGTTAAAAAACCGATTGATCGTGCGTCAGGAAGGCTCGGAAGGTCCCCGAACGATAAACATATGTAGACAGACTAGGTCCCGTGGTGCGTCGACATTTGTAGAAGGTCGGTCGCGAAATAATTCACAGAGCACACATAGACACGTATAACGATATATTTTACAACGTATCGATTCACTGTGCATCGTTGTGCAAACGGTTAACCACCAGGCATACATGCATATACAGGTACACAAGGACTAACCAACACGGACAATTCGATACACACCCATATTTATATGATGGAACACGAGACACACGTTTGACACCGAGGACACTTGTACATCGTTAGATAGGCTATGATAATTTAAATTAGGTTATATTCCGTTAAATGATCCGTGTCGCGCGTATCTTTGAACCGGGGCTTCTGAAAATATTAATTAAGACAGCGAAAAGGGAACCGACAAGAAGGGGGGTTTATAATTTTGCAAAAGTTTCGAAGGTACGTTCGACGCCGAACATTTTCTTATTGCAAATAGATGAATGGGGGAAAGGAGGAAAGAAAGAAGGAACGATGTAGGGACACGAGTATGTTGTGGTGTTTCTTTGTTTGTGGTCGGAAAGAGGAAATGAGGAAGAACGAAGCTTTAAATTTATGAGAGAGAGAGAGAGAGAGAGAGCGAGAGAAAGAGAAAGAGAGAGAGTAACGAACACAATTTTATAGTAGTCAGGACTGGAGAAAGAACTGATATTGATAATATTTAAACTAGTAGATTTATTCAAAGAAATTGATTCGTGACTACTGTAAAGAAAATGAAAAAAAAAAAACACAAAAAATGGCCAAATATTATTGCGGAAATATATATTCGCCCTCCGATCCGCGGTCGGCGCTATATTATGAGAGTAATAAATTATTAATGAAATTAATATAAATTCAATGAATATTTAACTGCAAATTATATATTTTTAGTAGAGATTTATTTGAGAGTATCTTCATCTTCTTATTATTCTTGTTTTATTTTTTTTTTTGTTTATCGTTCGTTTAATTTCGCTCTACGTTGAATGCGTTAACGAGAATCGCGAGACCGTGTACAAAACCGCGGTGTTCTTTTTTTTTTTTGTATTTTTTAAAATAATTTATAATCGTACCGACGGCTCGCGAAACGTGCGTATAAATAAGTAGCCAACCGTTGGGAAATATAAATTCTCGGAATTCGGCGCTCTGTAGTTGGCCTTGCGAAACGCGCGCAAACACAAGGAGCGATGGTGCTTCCTTCACTAATTTTACGGATTGGCCAGTGCAAATTAATAATTAATAATAATTAATTAAAAAAAAAGATGCAAATATTAACAAACAGTTCGAAATCGTTTTCGAACTTCGAAAGACTGAATTGTTGAATTGAACGTGTCGCGGCTGGCGGCTATGGTTCTTAGACCCTTTTTCTTTTTTTTCTTTTTTTTTCGTTGAGGAGGGACTGAGTGAAAGAGCGTTTGCCAGAAAATAAAAAAAGATAATTAAATAAAAGAAAAACGACACAAGCTCGAGACGAGTGTACCTGATTGCAATCATCGTAAGTTATGCCATTAACTGCCACCCGCGACATGATTTGGCGTCAGACTGAATTGGACTGATTTATCTTTTTTTTTTCTTTCTATATTTTTCTTTTTTTTTTTTATCGTTTCTAATTAGTCGACCCTAGATTGGACTGATCTTAAATAATGTTTCTTGACTGATGTTACCAAACGAGTGTTAATTAAAAAGTATCTAATTTCTAAGTTACGAGACACGGTTAGAGGGAAAGTTTATATATGATGAACGCCGCGATCAGATTGGCAGGGCACCGCAGCAGTTCGAATCGACTGAGAACGAAAGTGAGAAGAAAATAGAATGAATGAATAAATAATTAAGCGGAAATTGTAAAAAGCGTATCGTTTCGAATAACAACAGCTGATCGATTGAGACGCGATTTTTTTAATTTCGTTCGTATTCGTAAACGCAAGTTTCTTTACTACCGCTTTTATACTATCTGACATATCCTTCGTTCGCTTCTCGTTTTTTTTTTAATTTTATTTTTTGTACACGATAGGCTTTTTAACGCACGGACACACCACTACTCTTGTTTAATAATAATTATGGTCATGGGTTACGAGGCACGTTTATACACATAGTTACTTACGTAATACGCGCACGCACGCACCAAACACACGTAAACACACATACAACACCGCATCCTTTTGTTAGATTTTTTTTTGTCTTCTTCTTGTTTCACGTAATTATTAATCCGTAGACTTACGCCATAGAGACGATAGGATCTTTGCACCGTTCACATGTTTACTCAATTTTTTGTTTTTATTTCTTACTTTAACGCAAGCAGCTATATTATCACCGAGTACAGACGAGAAAAAAAAGCAAGCAGCAGCTTCCTTATAATAAATAAAGTAAGCCGTATATCATCCGTTCAATTCACCGTACCGATAGAGTTAAACGATTTACCGTTCACCCACGGATACTCTGAGCAGACCGATTACATAGAAAAGCAAGTGAAAAAAAAAAAAGAAATCATATCACCTGTGCGAAAACGATATATCGCGATAACCGTTCGAATAAAAAAGGATAAAGAAAAAGAACAGTTAATTTTGTAATCCTGAGTTAGAGAGAGTCGGAGAAAAGAAAGTTAGAAAGCGAGCGAACGAGTGAGAGAGTGCGCGTGTGTATGAGGGAGAGGCAGTGAGAGAAAGAAGGAACGAGGAGGATAAAAAAGGGAGTAAAGTGAAAAAAAAAAAAAGAAAAGAAAAGAAAGCAGCAAAAAGCACTCAGAGAGAAAAAGAAAACGAGCTTATTCGAAATTCGTCAGATATGTAAAAAAAAAATAAACTAAAAAAAAAAAACAAATTTTATTGAGAAATAAACGAAAAAGAAACAACCGGTGCCATCGGCTCGAAACATCTCGAAAACATCCGGGGAGCATAGAAAAAGGCTGAATTCTTTCCGGTAACGACTCCATTTCGGGTACAAATTGTTTCTTCTTAAGCGAAATATGTCGAGCGTTACCGTGCTTACTTATTATTTGTTATCTGCCAAGGTGTTCTGGTTATAATATATATTTATTGATGACTATTATTAATATTATTATTATTATTATATTATAATAATTATAGTTATTATTATTTTTATTTTTAAGCAATGTCAAATGCATCTTAATATATTTTCAACTTTTTTTTATATATATATATACATATATATATATACATAATATGAAAATGTACTATTTGGTTTAATAATTCGCTTGTATCTCTTCTTCTTCTTCTTTATTATTATTAATTTTTTTTTTGTTCTTCAATTCTTCGTTCTTGGTCACCTATCACATCCTTGATAAACGATAACGCGCACACAGGAGATTGTTGTCCACCCTAAAGCCCCCCGTACGCGCACGCGTGTGATCTCTTTAAAGTGGTAGCAACGCGTGCACCGCGCGTGTGTTGTCACGTTTCTTTCTTTCAGCAAAAGGAAGGTAAGTTTTCGTCGCCGTTCGATGATCGACGAAATCGCGTGGCCACGCTTTTGGCGCGTACACGTTCGCGCTTTTTCCTCGTCGTCGATCCTCTTTTCCACGTGGCACGCAGAAAAACGTGGCTTTCTGTCGCATTGGAAAGTTCAATTAGCCGACGACGACGACGACGGCGACGACGATGATGCGTGGTCGTGTGGAGATCGAAGTAAGAACGATCGCGTTTCAAAAGGTGACAAGGGTTTCCGAAGGTGGAGAAACGAATCCTTTTATTGTTTCCCGCGAAAAATTCGGACGACACCGTCGGCGATAAAACCATTCCAGCACACCTCATCAATGGACTCGATACGTTCGAACGAAGATCGATCGTGAGAGAAACGAGGGCCATTCGTACAGTATGGCAAATCGAAAAAAAAAAAAAAAAATACCAAAGAAATTACAGAAAATAAAAATAGCAGAGAACGATTAAGCCGCCACGCCGCTCGCCAGGCTCACGCATATTATTACGTTTACTTCGAATTGCATGCTTTAAGTGTCACCCAGAATGCTCAGTGTTTCCTTCTCGTCGTCTCCTTTATTTCTCTTCTCGTTCGTTTTTATTATTACATATTACGTTTGTTCTTTTTTTTTTTTTAATTTTTTTTCTCATCATCATTTGTTCCTCACGTTTGCCCCAAGGCTCCACACGAACGTACGCGTGACGCCTAACGAAGCATACGTGTATAACTACATATTATATGCCTGTGTAGAATGACTCGAGAGAAGAGTTCATGTACATGCATATTCTTTCTTTAGAAACGGACAGAAAGGAATACACGCAATTTTTGCACAACCTGGATCTCCGTTTATCCGCCCGTTCACAAACTTCCTCCTTTATTGTCCCAGTATTCTCCTCTATTCGCTCGTACCAACGGATTCGTATGCACTTGTATGCGCGTGCGCGCGCGTGTGTGTGTTTACTTGTGCACGCGCGTACAGCGAATACGTCTGACCACGATCTCTCTCTTCTTCCATCGAAATCCTTCGGCCGACCTCATCAGAGTGGAGGCTGTTCACAATTTCTTTTGGCCGAAGTTTAACGAGACGCAGCTCGAGAAATTGGATAAAAAGCTTTTTTCTCCGGCCAAAGGCATTGAACGAAGGGGGTTGGCCTCGCCTTCATTCGCGTTCGATGCCTAAAGGGCGAACGAAAGAAAGAAAAGAAAAGGGTAGATATACCGTATTATATAGACACCTCAACATACACACATACACACACACACGCGCGCACACGTATAAGGGTAGTAACGTCGTCGCGTTCAGCAGCCGCGTACCGTCTGACCGGATCTTTTTCTTTTTTCTTTTTTTTATTTTTAATTAACGAGCACACGCGGCCATTACAAATGAACTGTGCGTCTTTCTTATATCGAAGCTTAATTCGTTTCCGTGTTCGTGCTTCGTTTCGTTCTTTAGCCGTATTCTCTTTCTCCCTGCCCCTTTCCTTTCTTTTTCTCTCTTTTCTCTACTTGCCCACCCCATCCTCCTCCCACCGCTCGCTTGCTCGTTCGTTCGTTCTCTATCTTCTTGTCTCTCAATTGCATATATAAAAGTAAAATGCATAGAATCGCACAGACGAGACCAGCGTGATCATTCTACTTGTTTTCTGCGAGCGCGAGCGCGCGCGAGTACGAGTCTTAAACCCTCTCGAGGAAGGCCTTTGGTTTCGCGACTGGATTTTGCAGCGGTTCGAAGAAGAAAAATACTGCCATTGAAAGTTCTTACTTCGCTCCCCCAAAAGACGACCAGGCATTTTGAAACGTCGTCGAAAGAGTTTCCAAAGCCTCCAACCTCAGCCCGTTGTGCCCCCTTTTCTTTTATCCAGAACCGAGCTGCCGTATCGAATGTGTCCCCACCCCTCTCCCTTGCTACTTCGCGTCTCTTTTCTCTCCTTTCGGGCTCCACTTGTTTATTTTTATTGTTTTTTTTTTTTTTCATTCGTTCCGTCGAATCTTAGCTCCGTTTAATTTCAACGACGACGTTCGAATGAACAACTCGCACGATAACAGGGCGGACCGAGGCTGGGGACGCTTGATTGCTTCGCGATCGTTGCGGAACGTGTCGATTGTCGAGGGATTCCTCGTCTTGGCTGGTTTCTTAGCCAGTTCGGTGAATAATTTTGCAAGAACGCGACAATAGCGGGGAGAGACGGGGCCACGAATCGGTGAATCGCAAATAAACTCGGTCGGAGAAAAGATTCTGGGATTTATCGCGCGTTCAATGTTACCGCGAATTGAGAGTTTAATACCCTTCGAATCCTGCGGAAAGAAGCGAACCCATAATCCTGTACGAAGATTCCTTGGAACCGACACCATATATCCCCTTTCGATACGTGAACCTGCTATCGAACTTCAGGAGACATACGAGCACGAGCAAGGAGACTCGGTGAGAGGGAGAGACGTTGAGAATCAGAGGTACAGAGGGATCGAGTATAAGGCAAAAAGCAAACAAAAATAAAACCCCCCCAAAAAAAAAACGACAAGAGAAAAGAGGAGAATCGTGAACAGAGAGAAAGTTTATCGCTTGCGTCACCCTTATTTTGAATATGGGATAGGGTATAAGTGTGGGGGTTGCAGCTGCATGAGGTGCATTGTTGTGTTTCAGTGCTCACCTCTATGACGGGGCTGACCTTGAACTCTCTGAACACCCAGTCAGCGAAGAAGCTGTTCACCTGCCAGCTGTGCGGCAAGGTGCTATGCAGCAAAGCATCCCTGAAACGCCACGTTGCCGACAAGCACGCCGAGCGACAGGAGGAGTACAGATGCGTCATCTGCGAGCGGGTATACTGCTCGCGTAACTCCTTGATGACCCACATATATACCTATCATAAGAGCAGACCCGGCGACATTGACATTAAGTTCTTTTGAAGGTTTAGATAAGGTAGGGACACCACGTACCTATCAAAACACACCCAGACACACACTTTTTTTCAAAGGTTTCTCGCGTTTTCTATCTTGTCCATTCGTCCACCCCCTTCGATCCTCGATATCCCATCTTTTGTCATTTCCTCCAATCTTTTTAACATCGTTCATCCCTTCGACTCGACCACGTTTAACCTACTTTTTATTTTACGAGGTTACGGATCCTGCGTAATCGTGGTTGCGTCGTTACGACCTCGGCATCGCGTACACACTTTATTCCCTTCCTCCTTTTCTGTTCGACTGAAAATGCATGCCAGGAGAAACCGGTCTCAACTCCCACGTGGAACGACCCTTCTTCTTCTTCTTGCGGTTCGAGAGCTTTCGTCCCCGACGTCGGTCGTTCCTCCATCCTCGTTCCTCAGAACTGCTTTTCTTTCCTCGCCTCTCGTCGTCCTTCGTTCTCTTCGGTACCGTACGCTCGCCGATCGAATTCTTCCGGTATTCTCCAGCTCCGTTATACCCCCTGTCGGCCACTCGGGATCGACGCGTCCAGTTTTGTCCTTCGGCGTGCCAGCCAACCACGCCGGAGACACAGGAATCGAGCCGAGAATCGATCATTAATCAGAAGATGAAAAAAAAAAAAAATCAAAAAGAAAACCGATCGCGTTCGATGGGGTTACGCTTAATTTACGAGCAGACCGAGTTTTTGTTTGCTCACCGTCGGCCAAACGACCGAACTTCAAGGTATAATTACGCTTCAGGTTCTTCCCTACTAACAACCCTTCAACTCCTTCCGCCTACTCTTCGTTTCTTCTCTTTTTGTTTTTCTTCGTTTCTTTCTTTTTTTTTTCTTTTCTTATGTACGTTTTGTGATCGTCACCCTGTTTACTCGTGTACGCGCTTTGTTTTCTTTTCCTTATTTATCTCCGTTCTTCTTCTTTCAATACAGTTTTATTTCAGCATTTCACTTTCGTCCGATGGCTTCCTCGATGTTCGATGTTATGTGTGCATGCTGATGTGTAGCATCGTTTCACAGCTTTTCACGCGGCTAACACAGAATGCCGGCTTCCAGGACGGTGAATCGATCGTCGACGAATCGTTGATCATTTTTGAAACGATCCAAAAATTAGCTGTTCATTATTTTTCTAAGAATCGAAACGTTTGCATCGTTGCATGAGTAACAGTGCATCGTACACGCGGCTCGTGTCATCGCATACATTTAATTATCGTAAATAGTACTTTTCTTTTTTTTCCGCGTATCAATTTCGTGATCACTAATTAATCGCACACGAACACGAAGACGTTTCATTTCTGCACGTTACGAACATATTTCTTTCGTCGTTCGAGGAGATTAGAAAAACGAGTACGTGGCTTATTTCACGCAATTATTGCACGACTACGTAGCCTCTCGCACTTTCAAAGCATTCAATTAACATTCTTTTGTTTCTTTTCTATTTTCTAACCGCCCATCAGGATTGACGAATGTTATTCTTAAGCGTTTCTCTAACTCGATATCGGACACGACGCGTCTGGCATGGTGGTTTTGGTCCTTCTTCATCTCGACTCATTCTCGACTAATTGAAATTCGGTCAATTTTTTTCACGATAGTTCCAGCATCTGTCATGGATCGGTTGCGCGATATGATTCGATCCGTTTCGTTTCGATGTATCGATCGACGAGGCAACGGTACCACTCGGCGCGAAACGAGAGAACGAGATAGAGGAAAGGGAGTGAGTTAACCTGTGCTAATCCTTAATTGATCCCGAGACAGCTGGTAGGGTCGAGTTAAAACCGAGCCGAGGTCGTCTCGAGAAGGGAACGAGAAACCTTAATCGAGAACTGCATCGAACGTTCGAAGTTCCTGTTAATTGTTAGATACACAATCACACCGTGTCTTTCTTTAACGTTGAAATTCCCGATTAGCTGATTTTAACGCGTTCCTTTCCGATTCGCGAGAACATCTTCCTTCCTATCTTCTTCTCCGTTTCCCCTCGGACGTTCGACCAAAGATTATACCCTAAGAAATCGCGTGTGTTTCGCAAACTCGCGCGAGAACAGTGTCGTAATTCGAGCGAACAGAGATTTTGCTTATCGACTAAATCTTCACGAAAACTTTCCAGCGTTAACTGCTCGTCCAGCTGGGGACCGCTTACACTGTCAAATATTAACCCCTTGACGTCTGGTTCGCCGTTTGCAACAAAATCTTGACAACCTTCACGTGCCTGACAAGACACATTAAAATCCCAATAATTAAGGATACGATCGATTAATTTTCAAATTTACGTTTACAGTTTAATACCTTGCATCATTAGCTTAATATTAACGTCAATCACGGTTTAAACCTTTCTTCTGTTTAACACGTTGGCTGCCACGGGGGTCATCGGTGACCGGCACCCGAAATTTTTTACAATCAAATAATTACCAACAGAAATGATAAAATAAACCACGGATAGCGTTAACATTAATCTAATAATGCTAGCTATCGAATTGAAAAGTTAAATTTGAAAATTAGTTGATTGTATTGTTAATAATTAGGATTTCAGCGTGTCTGACTACCCACGTCCGTTTTCACTGTGGCAGTCAACGTGTTAACTAATTATTATTGTAGAAACGACTCGAGTTGTCGTTGATTTTGTCGTCAGAGCAACTGCGAACGCGAAGGGGTTAAAAACGGATTACTGTTCTCGCGCGAGGATCAATAGGGATACAACGATCGAAGGTGGTTATTTTTTCTGATCGGAGACGGACGATTTTCAGGTACGGGCAACGGGATGCATCCAGCACCGTCGACGCCTCCCTCTGCCATGTACCGGATGCCACCCCCAACGGCGGGTGGTATAAACGAGCCTCAGGAATGTCCCTACTGCCGTCGCAACTTCTCATGCTACTACTCCCTGAAGCGTCATTTCCAGGATAAGCACGAGCAATCGGACACTCTGTACGTATGCGAGTTCTGCAACCGCAGGTATCGAACCAAGAACTCGCTGACGACGCACAAGAGCCTGCAGCATCGTGGCTCGAGCGGTATGCTGAAGAGGCTGTTGAAGACCACGGCGATCAAGAACGTTCTAGGCAGCATGCAACAGGCCCAGATGCAGCAGCAGCCGCAATGAAATTGTCGGGACCGTCTTACAGCCTCCTCCCTGTCCCTTGGACTATCCGCGTCTTCGTCATCTCATCGTTTGCGTTCGCGTCCTTGCCACCACAATTACCATCCGGTTCTTCGTCGTTCGTCGATCTTCGACGGATCAAAGCATGCTGCGAAGCGTCGTCGAGCGGTCCCGCGTCTACCGAAGATCGATCGAACGAACACTCTTCAAGGCACGCGTCGTCAATCGTTTGCGATCTCGAATCGATCGGCTCGTCTCTGCCGATCATTCACCACCCCTCGCTCGCACGTGTTCTTCCATCGGCCGAGGGTCGCGCTTCTCACACCCTCCTGCACCT
This sequence comes from Stelis phaeoptera, assembly GCA_943735885.1. Taxonomy (NCBI): domain Eukaryota; kingdom Metazoa; phylum Arthropoda; class Insecta; order Hymenoptera; family Megachilidae; genus Stelis; species Stelis phaeoptera. Next base: position 9,685,506 of record OX030941.1, on the reverse strand, counting down.
TGTAGTCGTCGTTTTGTAGTTCTCCTCCGAGTCAAGACTGCGATTAATCCAAAGATGAAGAAGAAAATGGACTGAGAGACACACGATCTCGTTAATATATCTCCACGATACGTATCGCTGGAGATTATTAAAAGAATATGGTAGCGGCGTGCCACGTAAGCGGGCACGAGCTGAGAAATACATTCCATTTGCGTCGGCTTGCAGCCCTCGCTGACCGGAAGCGAGTGGCTCGGGCCGACTCGTTTCTCGACGCGTTCTAACGAGGGACTGACTCGACAAGGACCTTTAGCAACGTCCTTCTTTTCCTTTACTAAATTTCATACCACGAAATTTACCTTTCTAGACGAACAGGAAGGATCCTCGTGGATCCGTTCGATATCACGAAAACATCGTTGCGAAGGATTGAAATATTTTTCTGCCGCGAAACAGAGAACGCGGCGTTTGGCCTTCTCGGTCAGTCCCGCGACACATGTCAATTTACAAGATTATATCTTGGTAACGATCGTTTCGTGGCGAGGGGAAAGGTTTCGAAAGCAGCGATCTCGACGTCGCGAGGAACCAGGGACAGGGGAAAAGAGAAAAGTGATTTGAGGGAAACATGTATCGAGAAATGATCGAAACATCGTGCTGTACATAGATGTTAACGCGTATATGTATGTGTGTACGTACGGTATGCGTGAAGAGTGAGCAAGAAAATCGAGCGTACGTGGGTGGTTGATTAGTACGTCTCTGTCGCTGGAACTTTTTATGCGCACACACGCGAAACACGTAAGCATTCTTGGACGTTGGGGGGGGGGGGGGGGGGGGGGTGATTGTATCTTAGGCCTAAATGAAATTCAATTACAAGTCTACAAAATATGTGCTCAAATTTCGGGAATAGGGAGTGAGAATCCGTGATTTCGGCAATCGAGAAACGGATGTCGAAAATTAGCTAAGTAGGCCAAGTTAGAGCAGGATTTTAACGGGGGGGGGGGGGTCGTGTTGCGTGGAGACAAAAACGGGGATGAGAAGCGTTAGGAAAAGAAAGAAGAGGAAAACAGAAAAAAGTGCAAGTAGAAGTTAGATATTCGGCTCTTACACGTGTACAGGTCCGTCGTGCGCGCAAATTACAGACTATATTTTTAACTCTTTAAAAATAAGAATATTTTGAACTGTAAATATATATATATATATATATACATACATATATATATTATATTCGTACGATATTGATAACGATGATATTCTCTTGTTCAGGTTTTATAAGGGGGGGGATGAACGAATGGAAGAAACGAGAAGCAGAGTGTAGTTCGACGTAGATAAGAAAAATAATCACGGCGGGGGCAGGGCAGTGATAAAAGAAAAAAAGAAATAAGAAAGGCTCACGCGTCCTTTAATTATTTTCGTTTCGTTCGAGAATCGCGCGTTTACGACTGATATGCGCGTGTCAATTGGCGAATGTGCAATATTACGAGTAAGACAGGGAGGGAGGGGGGAGGGGGGGGGGGGGGGGTAAATTAGAAGATTCGGAATACCCTTGACGATACAAGGCTCCGTGTCTCGATCTTTTTCGTTTTCTCTTCGCGTTTCGTCAGTCGTGTCGTTCGAAGGGTTCTAGAAAAAGACAGAGTGATTCAATTAGGCCAAAGAAAAACAGAAAAAAAGAATAATAGATACACGGGGATAGAAAGTGTTTCTAAAAGAAAGAAGTTCGCGCGAGGACCACTGCCCTGTTCTTTTCGAATCTTCGAAACCTTATGGAACAACGTTGTTCATCGTGCAACATATTCAGGTTTAGAACTCAAGTATAAAGAAACAAAAAAAAAAAACACGAAGAAGAAGAAAAACGGAAAAAGAATAAAGTTGATGTTTTATCGCGTAATTAAGGGGTGGGTGGGAGTGGTTACAAACGAGGAAAAAAAAAATGAATAAAGGAAAATGCCATTATAACTAACGAGCAAGTACAAATTATCGGGGGGGGGGGGGAAAAAATGATAAAACAAATTACGTCTACGTCTTAATTTTTAGGTTTCGTAGTAGGAGGTGAAAAGAAGAGGGGCAAGATATTTAACGAGACGAAAGAGGTAGAATTCGCGTGCGCGTGCGTCTTCTCGGGCTTTAAACGACGGGGTTAAGCGTGGAGACGAACAGACAAAGGGATAAAAGGAACGAAAAAAAAAGAGGACGAGGGAGAAAAATGAAGTTTTCCAAAAAAAAAGAGAAAAAAAAAAGAACAACATATCTTCGAAACGAGAAGTATACCGTGAACGAGAAATACGATTTTAGATTTAGGTGTCTTCCGATTGCGGAAGTTTTTAAAATAATTGCGTATACATTACGTAGGGGTGGAGAGAACAGATAAACCGGTCAAAGCATAATGTGGAAAAATAAGAAGAAACAAAAGGGTGGAGTGTTTGCTTTTCTAAAAAATAAAAAATTTCTTTTTGACACGAGAAAAGCGTGAATATAATTCGTTAGTGAAAATTATCCTAGTCATTTTGGAAACCTTTTATAATTCTGTGATATAACGTCGGACTAGTATCAAAATGTTTGTATTTGGCGCTACAAAAATGAAAAGGGGAACAAGGAATCAGGGTTGGGTCGCGCGGTGGGGGATACAAAAGAGGGACGAAACCAAAAAAACCAAACTTACGTGTACCACCTTTCCACATTATGACATTTGCCGGCGCGCGCGCGCGCGCGTGTGTGTGTGTGTGTGTGTGCAAAATTGCATATGTATAGCCAAAAGGAGAAAGGAAAGCTAATTGGTTAATTAATATATCGAGGAAATTCTGTGATGTTCTTCAGTTGAGGTATACTAGAAAACGAAAATGTTAGAGGTATAACGATGAAAAGAAATAAAAACGTATACGGAATTAGGTCGATGTTCGGTGTTGTGTAAGTTAATATCGTAATTTAAAGAAAACTCTGAAAAACAAAGAAGAGAAAAAATACCGAGACACGAGACGAGACTTTTGCGCCAAGATGATTCAAAATCGAATACTGCACGGAGTCCCTACGATCGTCCAGGCGACCACCGATCAGTTTCTTAAGAAATAATTAAAAAAAAAAAACGAGCGAAGAACTGAACCGCGTGTCGTGCAAAATTTCCCCCTGGAAAGGGAATAAGATATCGCGTGGAGCGTTGTTGTGTCTCGTTGGCTCGAAATTTTAACGATCGGTACGATACCAAAGTGGATTTGACTGTTATATCGTGATTATTTCTTTCTTTTTCGTTTTTATCAATTTCTATTTTCGTCCGCTTCCTTTAAGCGAAACCAAAGCGTTGCAACGAGTTTTCCCGAGGACGACGCGCGAATCTACCGCTCCAAACAAACGCTTCCAAACGATCGGCTGTCGCCACGGATCGAGGAACGAAGCGCAGCGTTTTTCGATGCATCATATAACATATCTCTTCAGGGTACTCGACCCACTGTACGCTGACACGGTGTTGAATCGATAAATTGCAAAAAAGGGGGAGAAAAGAATGGAAAAAAAAATTATATATATATACATATTATACATACACACATACACAGAATCTATTCCAATGTGCCAACGTCTTCGAATTCTGAAAAAACAAAAAGAGAAGAAACGCAAGAAACTTTAGGTCTTTTACTATTTACATGAGAAATGAAAGAGGAAAATGTAGTTAGAGACTCGTCGCATCTTCTATCGAGAAACGAATACATTACCAACGTCATTACTACCACTAATCGTTTTAGACTTTAAAGCGAATATTATACAAAATATTATCGAGGAACTTTTTCGAACTTTAATGCATGAATTTTTGTCTCGTATGATATTAAAACAAACAAAAACGAAAAAAAAAAAAGAAACGAATAATGATACAAAGAAACACAAGTTAGAAGTTCTACATGGGGGAATGAGAGAAAGAGAGAGAAAACGAGTACAGGGGTGAAGAGCGAAAGTGAGAGAATGAGAATGAACGAGACGATGAGCGAAAGAAGATATTTTAAACTATCTATTTTTATTCGTAATCTAAATATCATGTGCGTGTAAATATATCGATATCAGTAAGTAACGTGTGTACCTCTGACGATGATTAGATGGTAATCGTAGAGGACAGGGAGGGTTCATAATTTCGTATCGGAATTGGAGTGCGATCGTGTGCGAGAATACTGGACGTTGGAAAGGCTTTGCGTCTCAGTGTAGACGATGATACGTGGTTCGTTGTTGTCTCTTATTTTCTATTCGTGTACTTCCGTTTTTTGCTTGTCGATCGTGAATCGCACCGACGAAAAGCCAACACGGCCACAGATCTCTTTTATACCGTTTCAAAACCGACGACCATCGATTGTGAGGGAAAGCTCGTCGAATCGTGAACACCCATTATATTTACGATTTTACTTTATAGAGGGTGATCCTTTCGCTAAGTACATTTTCACCCGACTGCTCTTCTCTTCTATGTCTTACTTACGTCTTTAAAATGTCTCGAAAACATGATACAACCGTCTCTTCTACAGAACTTTGTTAACAAAAGAATCACCCTGAAAGAGTAGTCAAGGGTTCTACGAGTTTTTTCACAGACAACCAATACACAGCATTTTGTTCTAGCTTCCGTTCGTGCCGTTAGTGTTAACAGCGTTTACTTGTCATCCGGTTTCGTTTGATTTTTTTCTGGTTACTTTTGAACGTCGACGATTTGCATCGTGTTTGAGCCGAGCCAACAGCCGGCTGTGGTCAAATTATAATTTCCTGGCGCTGTGACGAAATACTTTGATACGCGAATTTACTTTCGAGAAGGCTGATTTTTATAATTCTTAAACGTGTCCACGTTTAATTAAGGACTAAAATTTATTTTTACTAGTTTCCAGACTCTTTTTTTTGTTTGTTTGTTTTTTTTTTTTTTTAATCCTTGCGTTCAGGGGAGAAATCGACTGATTAGACTGTTTTTTTTTTTTCGATTGGTTTAAACTGTGTTTTTTTTCCTTTCTTGATCATGTGATATTGTCTTACCAAAGAGCATCGGAAAATCGTGAGATTCTCGGACTTTCGAGCAGATGCGGTTATATTTTGAAGAAAATTTCCATCGAACGAGAAGGGAACATTTTACGTTGAGCTTAAACCGAAATTATTCCATTACTTTTTCGAGTAATTCCACGAGGTGTCGCGAAAGTCCGAGAAAACGTCGCGAATGTAATTATTCTTGGTACGAACACTGTTCGATTTCGATCGAAAGAGAAGCAAAATTTCCATTGTTTTCAAAAAAAGGAAAAAAGAAAAAAATAATGATAAGAAGAAACGGGGGATCAAAAACAAAAATGGAACTACAAAAGGGGGGTGGGGAAAAAAAAAAGAAACGAGAGGTAGAGAAAGAAAACAAAAACCTGTTTAGGGGTGTGTGATTACAGTGAGAAAAATCGATTTAAACGAAACAAAAAGGTTTTAAAAGGGGGAAAAAACGAGAAAAAAAAAATAACAATAACGTCGAGCATATAGGAGAAAGACTACTTAGATTTATTTTTATTATGTCTTCAAAAAGACTTTAAATATAATATTTATATTGTGCCATAATTAATATTAACAGAACCTTAAGTATAAATTAATTGTTACGAAAGTTTTTAAATTTATCGGAAGGGGAAAATTGCAAAGATAAAAAAAAGCTAAAAAAAAAAAAATGGTGAAAAACGATAAGACGAAGAAGAAAGATATATGAATATATATATATATCCGCTGTCTGTCGAATATAATTAACTGTAACGATAGTTATTAAGCGAAAGAAAACAGAAAAAAAAAATAATTGCGTCATTTTTAAGTGAATATCGTATTTACAAGAGAAGCTAGGATTAAAAAGATATAACGGTCAATCACATTCGCTCATCGTAATGTAACACTAACAAGATTCACCCAGCGTGCGTCCTTTTTGTCAACTTCTGTCGAATAAACACGAAACAAAAAGGAAAAGAGAAACACCATAGAATGATGAAACTGATGAAACGTTAAAAGAGACACCTTATCTACCCGTCGTTCTTCCGCGTACGAAGTAATCCGCCTCGCTTCGTTCTTGCCAAATTTGTTCACCGGATACACCGATCGTTTCGCGACATCGTCGGCCCGTTTCTTGCGAGGCATATTTTTCTGGCTCTTACATTTGTTCGCAAGTTTTCTCATCGATGCACGGATCAAGCCGTTTAAACGATGTATCAACCGTCCCGTATGAAAAAGCACGACCAAAGAAACGGGTCGACGATAACAGCTACGCAAACTGTTCGGCGAGAAAAAGAAGTATGACACACAGTATGTAATGCGAGATAACGAACGTATACGACGTACACGCTCCTAATCAGGGAAAGAAAGAAAGAAAGAAAAAGAAAAAGGAAAGAGATTCGCAACTCTAACGATGTTTGCAAGACCTTGCAAACGTTCAAATTGTTCTTATTTCATTGGTTTTCGTTTCGAAACAGAGAGCGTACGCGCGTGTACGTTCGATCCGACGATAGCACGCTAAACCGCGTCGAATATCATCGTTTCATTCGATTCTACATATCGTCTGTGAGCGTGTATCCCTTAGATTTATAGATCCTCCTGTCATCCCGATACATTTTACGTTCAGCCCCGTCAAGCGTATTTTAATCGTGCGACGACACTTTCTGTCTATTCCGGCTCTTCTGCTCGTTTCAAGCAATCGCTTTCTTTTTCTTTTTCTTTTTTTTTTTTTTTTATCGTCGGCCATTTAACGGCCGTGCTACTGTCATTAATCGATTTTAACCAGGGATAGTTTAATCATTAGTTAGTCTCGCGAGGGAAAGAATATAACGAACGAAGATGTACGATATACAATATTATTATATTAGTGACGAGGAGAGTCGATGGCACGTTATGTTAATTTTTATGCAGATATGTACGTGTACATATATGATACGCATAAAATATTATATATACATATATATAATATCACAGTTACATATATTAAATATATATAGGCCTATTTTGTAAGATTTCTCCTTGGTTTTATTTTTTATGTTAATTCTTTATTTTTCTTCTATTCTGTCGACTTGTTACTGCGATTTCTCGAGAGTGATTTTGTTTCAACGCGTTAAGAAGAACTTACTGGATACTTATTATTATTATTATTATTATCATTATCACAATTATTGCTATTATTATAATTATTATTATTATCATCATTATTATTATTATCACTCTTGCAATTATTGTAATAATATAATTATTAGCAGTAGAATTATTATTATTATTATTGTCGTTTCTGTCACGATTACGATAGTTTGTTTGTTTCTTCGAGATCGATCGATCGATCGCGATGTGTGCGCGCACCCTTGTAATCGCTCGGGAGCTCTGCTCTCCGCGAGTCCCCTGTTCAACTCTCACAGACTTTTGACTGTCCGATGCGAGCCGCTCACACATCGTGAACACGCCGTCGTCTTCTCGCTTTCGAGTTTTTGTTGCTTGCGATTTATTATTATTATTATTATTATTATTATTAATATTATTATTATTATTATTAATTTTCTTTCTTTTTACTTCTTCCTTGTCACGATCACGAAGCGTCGATGGTTTCCATCCGTATGTAAAGGTTAATTTTAGGTCCCGTAATTAACGATACGAAGCAGAAATTGAATAAGAGATAGACCGGGTCGTCGTCGAGCGCAAAAGGATCCACGTGTTGCGAGCTAAACGTTACAGACTCGTCAGCTTCGAACGAGATCTCGGCCTCGCCGTCGAAAGTTTTTCCAGACACGAACAACATCTGTCCTCTTTATCGGCTTGTAGATATACATTTTCATCGAGCATCCTCTGATTCTTCACCTTGTACTCGATTTTTCAATGTTGCCACCTAGCTTCGATCGTTCTCCATCGCGAAAGCATTGTCCAGAGAAGCACACATATGGTACACACAAATATACATACACACGCGCGCGCCACAGTTCAAAGATTGTGCGCGAAAAATAAAATAATTAAAAGAAAGAGAGAATCATTCGCGACGTTGTGGAATCTTTCGTGGACAATCACGGCCCGACTATAATTGTAATTGTAAACAAAGTGCAACACGCTGCCTTGCTGAACAGTACAAGTACAAAACGAATACAAATACATAAAGCATGTCTTCGATTTAATGGATGGAACTGAATTCCGGTAGTTAAGATATCAAAAGTGTACGAAAGAGCGAAAGTGGGAGAGAGAGAGTGTGTGTGTGAGAGAGAACGAAAGTAAAATAAGTGAAAACGAAAATTAATTAAAAAGAAGAAAACAAAAAAAAAATATGAACAAGAAGAACATAGCGTTTTAATCGTAGAGAATGGAAGGGAAAACGAGCCTCCGTTGTAACCTACGCGCTGTTCGTCGAACGGTGTTAAGATAGGTGTCCTCTCGAGAGCAAAACTCGCGCAACAGACTGTCGATGATAAACGAACATCGTCGCTGAAAGTTATAATTATAAGGTACGTATCCACTCGAAAGTGAAACTCTCGAGAAGCTATCGACAGTTATTTTTTCGCTAACGGACACTGCGCTGAGAGTTACTTTTTGCATATTGTCCGCTTGCAACGAGTACTGTCGATAGCTACTCGCGTGATTTTCACTCGTAACCCTTGTGCGGCCAACCAATAACGCGAGTATCTATGGAAGCTGGTTTACCGCTTGATTTGAAAACGTATGCTAACGTAGAAATATATTTTGCAATATTTTCACAAAAATCTAAATAAAAATTGTTGAAAGTAACACTGTTGGCCATGAAAGGGTTAAGTGGACACGTAGCCTTCAGCCGTGAAAACGACTATAAGCATTATCAACAGCTTCTCGCGCGAATTTTACTCTTGTGCGAACACCTATCCTTAAGGATCAGAAAGGCGTGCGTTCGTTCAGAAAATACCTCATTTGCCGTGGCCTCAGACATTTGAAAAAAAAAAAAAAAAAGAAAAAACACGCCCAAACGATCCTTCTAACGCGCGTCTTATACATATCTATCCGTCTTTTTGCAAATCTTTACGATTTTACGTTTCTGTATCCTTCTTTTCTCAACCGCGGGATACGTTTTGCGCTTCGAGAAGGTGGCGTTGTTGTTCAAAAAGAATCGTCTCCTTCTGGAAACCGAAAAAGTCCGTTGTTTCTTAATCGAGACGCATCAAGATCGTTGGTCCAAAGCACGATGTCACTGCCAAACGCAAAATAAAAAAGAATACACGCGTAAAAAAGAGCCTTTCTTGGAACAAAGAAGAGAAAAACGTAGAAGAAGAGGGGGAAACGTTCCGCGTCTGAGGCCCGGCAATAACAGATTCTCATCTAACAATAAGCTACAATAGTTGTTGTACTTACTTGTCTTCTATTTTGTCACTACATTTGTCTGGGTATTATAATAGAACGAGCAGGGTGACGGGCGTCGTTCCCCGGTCGACCGGCGGCCAAGCTGCTTCCGGTCTCAGCGCCGGAAGCGGTGACAGAACTATCCCGGTAGCCGGTCACCGTGGCGACACGAAACACAAGATTGAACGAATAAAAAAAAAAGAAAGAACCAGAAACAACAGAAGAAGAGAAAACGTAAAAGAAAAATAAATAAATAAACGTGGGAACGTCGCACGTGTACCGCGATCGTGCAACAATCGCCGTATTATTATATTTTACAGAATGCAAAGTATATAAATATATAAATAATAAATGAATAAATATAAATGAAAAAAATTATATATATATATATTGTTCCGTTATCGCCGTTATGTACCATCCGTGTAACATTGCGAATAAATTTGCAGTTTATTAATCGACGAAATAAACAAAAGAACAAAAAAAAGAAAAAGAAAAAAAGAAATCAGTTCTTCAGTGTGCTCTGTAAAGGATTAACGAGCTTCTTTCTTCCGTATATTAATGATATTATAATATATCGTGTAATTCGTAAAGTCTCTATCTCTCTCTATATATATATAAATAAATATATGAATATTATAAATAAATATATATATATAAACATACACACGTATTCGATCGAACTTTCCGCCCGGTTGTTTCACCGTCTGTGGATGCAAACCCCGGGAAACCTTCGTTTCCTGATTATCATTGTAACAAACGTACCTCTTGTCTTTCTTACGTAGAAAAGGATGACGATAACGTAGGAAGAGAGCGATTGAGCGCGACGGGAACCGATATGGGAAGAAAAGTGGAAGGAAGAAGAAGCGAGAATCGATGCCGATCGATCGGAGGTTAATGTGTATTTAACGTGCATACGATACGATAGTGTATTAATGTATAGAGAGGCGACGAAGATTTAGCTCGTACATTTGCTCCCCCCCCGTGTACGAATCGTTTCGTTTCGCAAATTACAATCCCGAATCGTCAGATCGATCAACGGACTTTATCGTAATCGGGATCATTCCGCGTGTCGACGACGGAATAAGAGAAATCGAGGGTAAACCGAGAGCCGTTCGTATGCAATTTTCCCGATCACGGGACTTTGCCGAAGCTTCGACGATCGATCTCGACTCAAATACATATACGAAAATACGATGAACGGAGAGAACGGTGAGAACGAAGAGAGAAAGAGAGAGAGAGAAATGAGAGAGAAATATATATATATAGTTCAATATATGCATATATATGTATATATATACAAAAAAATTATCTATATATATATATATATATATACATATGGCGAACAATGTCGAAATATTTTCTAACGCGCGTCGCGTCTTTAGGCTATTATTACATTAATTGTAAGACACTGCAATTAATTAATGTATGTATGTAAGCATTCATTCGTATTTTTCAATGCAGTAAAAAAAAAAAGAATTCTTATTGTCTTTATTATTATTGATTATTATTGATTATTATTATCTATTAATTATTATTATTATTATTATTGATGATTAATTATTATTATTATTATTATTATATAAAAATTCAATAATAGTTGTTGGTGTAATATTATGAAATAAATCTTTAACGATAGTAAAAGAGAACCTGATCGACGCCCCTTATTTTCTTAACCCGACTAATTCGCCTTTGAACTACTTAAATGGCTCGAAATTGCCTGTAGACCTTTTCAATTTTTACGCTTTCTTATTTTATCGCGTTTCGCTTGGGTAATGGGAAACTTTCGAGAAGCAACAAATGACCAAGATGGATGGGGGCTAGTGATCGAGTTCCGATTGGTGCCGGCGCGTGCAGAAATAGCAGCTGTTCGCCGATAAATCACTGGATCGATAGGATCGCATCCACGGTGCACCGTTGAGCCGATGGCGCAAAAGCGTGAGGTGGTACGCGCGAATTTCCGCGTGGAAACACGTGGAAAACAACAGGCATTTGTAATCGAGCGCGTCTAGGAATAGCATTATGCGACAAGAGTACGGGGACGGCTAACGAAATTCACCGCGAGGAGAAATCGATTCTTCTCGATGGCAGATTCCGTGCGAAGGCGGGTAAAGTACGCGGCGAGGAAAGGGCCACCTTGTGCGTGGGTTGCTCGAGAAACCAGATGAATATTTCATCAAAACACGCGGCGTACTCACCCTCCGTCTCGTCTTCGTGAGCGCTAATGCACACCGGTCGATGATTTTAAGACAGCTTCCGTCGTTAATTAACCGGCTTAATGCGGTTTCGAGCGGTCCGTTTCTTCGTTATGTACACGCGCTCCCCTTAATCTCTTCGTTGGACTTTGTTAATTAAGAAAACTCCGGCGACACTCGGGGAGATCTCGAAATATATTGAAGTTTCAAACTCTAATTTACCAGGCGCCCAAAAAGAAGCAGCTACAGGGGAAGATCTGAATTCCTATCGTACTTTCATCGTTTTATTTTTCGATCCGGCCCAGCTGTTCCCCGTCTGAACGAACTCCATGGGCTCGTAACATTATTATAGAACCACAATCTCCACACCGTGTCGCTTAACCTTCTGAAGATGAATCACTTTTTACTTTAACATAGAACGGTACGTAACTTGTGCGACGTTCGAAATATATGTATATTATAACATTCTATTGCCTACAGCCTACACCCACAGTTGAACTTTGTTTTTACGATTAGTTACTATAATATACAATAATTCGGTCAATCGTCCTAAGACGCAGAAAAATAAGATCCTTGATCCATGGGGACATCACCAAGATGCATAAAGTACCGGATGAATATTTAAATAGAGGTTGAAACGTTGGTCGACAGTGGGCTGATCCTCTTAACAATTTACAAAGGGCCGTAACGAAAGAATAATTCCAAGGTGAAGAGTATCGGGAGTAGAAATTTCCCAAGGAAACACGGGGCTCCCGTTGGACGATCGAAGACTCGACGGCTAGATATTCCCAAGGCGTCGAACGCATGGAAAAGTAATGACGAAGGACAGGTTGGGACACGAGGTAGACAAAAGCTTTCCGAAGACATAGTGCACGTTCCACGGCCTTGGTGCTTCGACCTTGGCACTTCTGGTCTAGGTGTCCGTAAAGTAGGCGCGGCCCTGGTGTACATCGCTATGGCGTCGCGGCGAGCGTGCGCGAGAAAGCGCCGGGGTGGTTTTCTCGCTCCACCTCGGCTGCTCGGAGACCAGCCAGACGGGACAACCGATCAGACGCTACTCGAGCCAGAGTCGCGTCAACGTCCTTCCGCGTACATCCTATCCGAACGTCCCAAAGACGTTTCGTTTCCTTTTCGTCGAGCTTTCCACTTTGTGCGTCGCGGCGTCGTGCTGTTTTCCCATCGTCGACGTCAGTCGACACGCCAGGAAACGACGCACAGCTGTTCTCGCGAACAGCAGTATCCTTTTCGACGGTTCCCTTTTCCCTCGCTCGTTCACCAGCCTCGATATATCAAGGTGGTTTCGCGCGCCACCGCCTGTTTCCGTGTGCACGAGCCTGCGTGGCGATTTCCACCGAGCGAGAAACATCGCATCGGCGGGTAGGTCTAGCGACAACGCGCGACCACCTGTAGTTTGCGGCCTCGAGCCACCTCTAACGGTCGTTCGGACGAGCCTTCCCGCTTTCCGTGGACCGGAAACACTCGCTTCGAGCAGAACAACGACCAGCACCCCATTCTAGACAAATACCGCACAGGTCTGCCAGGATTACCACCAAAATGAAGACGTCATCGTTCTCGCTGCGCGTCATGCGACGGGTAAGTGAACACCGACGATTCTTTCAGTCACTTTCATGCACCCTCGAGACGATGAAAACGATCATAACCGCGGTTAGGGGTCTCTTCGAACCTTTGCTCACGTTCTGGAAGCTTCGCTAATCGGGCTGCTTTTCCGGCGTGTTTTCCGGTCGTTGGAAAATCTGCCACGTTATCCTTCATTTGAGATCAAAGGTCTAGGATACGTTGTAATAGCCGAAAATCACGCCCTAAACTGTGGAGCGGATAGTCGAAGGCGGGAACCGTGGTCGGTTGAATTTCCGGGATACGGTGAAGTTATGAGGAATATAAACGCTCGCTCCTTACCTCCCTAGCTTTGGCGTCGGTTTTTTCAATTGCGAAACGATTCGGTGAATTTGCTCGACAGGACGTGGGAGGGACACGTTTTGTTTCGTGCGTTTCGAATATGTGCTAGCCGTTTCTTTCGCGAGGATATCACGATCGCATAGAACTATGATGTCATAAATAAGTCAGCTGGCTAAAATTCGTGCCAACATCGCGAACATACTCGTGCAAACTGATTTATTCGCTTAGCCGACGCTCCCTATGCATATTCCATTCGACATTGCATATTCAAGCCCGCGATTCGCGTTGCACACGGTGCTAGGTAACTCGAAACGGACGTAAACGTCGAAGATCGTTGAAAGGTGAAACAGAAACGAGGGTGTTATTCGCGATGCAAGTACAATTTAGGAGCTGCCTAATGGTAGTTGGCAATCAATTACCCTCGAAGCGTTCGATATCGCACGGGATATTATTTCGAAATAAGAGCTGGTAATATCGACGCTGAACGCGTTAATTGATGCACTGGCCGCCGTGAAATTGAATTGGTCCCACATGAAACGCGGGAAATAACGCGGATTTATGTTATCGATTCAGGTACCGATTGGTTGCGTTCAGGTAAATCTTTCTCATCTTAATTAATATTTACGCCGACTCACGCAACGTCGATTTACGTCGGCTTGATGTAATTATTTAAAAATTTGTATGATTCCTTATCGTCTTACCAAATTTATAAATTAACACTTCGTGATTAATATTTTGCTATCAAATCTACTAATTACTTTTTTTCGGATGTAAAAAATACTCGAAGTTACAAGGATCGTAAATTCCATGAAATGTATCACCGTCACCGTTACCATCGATACCGAAAAATAGGAATTTTTGACATTGTCCGACGATGCAGCTGCCTGACGCGAACTAATGGCGTGAACAACGAGCGTGGTTGTTCGAACGTGACCGTTCCACCACCCTCTCGTGTCCCAACGAACAAAATAAATTACCCAGTACACCAGAAGAAACAAATATCCGATCCCAATTGTCGTGAATCGTGTATCGGTCTCATTCTGTTGCGTTTCCTCGCAACTTGGCGCGAAAGAAGACGGTATCCGGGATCCGGTTTAATTTGCCTTTCAATTATTTCCCTACGAAATTCGAGCAATAAAACCCGAGCGATCGTCTCCAAGGGATTCGTCGAACGAGTTGCACCCCCGCTCGATCCGTAATCCTGTCGCCTAAGAGGAACCTTCGTTTCGCTGGATCGAAATCCTCCTTGGGAAAACTTCATCCCCGTGATAGACAATTAAATTGGAAAATGCAGCCACGTAATACGACAAGTTGAAACGTACGACCCAGAATTCGTCTTGTAACAACTTCTCCCGTCTGCCTTACGATTAGAGATCCTCGTCATTCTAATAACCATGATTCTCGTTGAAACTTGTTAAACTTGGAGACCGAGATTAAAACGTGATCTGCGTTTTAACGATGCTGCTCGCGATACTTCTTAATTAATAATTTTCCGTCCACGATTTACAATTTACATAATTCTTCCGTGAAATAAAGCATCGAACGAACGGGAGACGGGAAGCTCGTTTAACTTCTCCCTTTGTTCCCGATCAATTCTCGAATTTACGCGTTAAACATTTCTCTTGTTCGCGTTCGACAACTTGTACCAGATATTTTCCCAAAGGCAGAAGCATTATTTTCGTCTGACGCATGCAAAAACACAAAGGGGGACTCGCTTTGCGAACAGTCCGTGTAACTTCGTTTCGTCGGTCGTCTTTCGAACGAAACGGAACACAAAGAGACGTTTCGAGCCGTGCCGTGGCGCAAACAGTTTCAAACTCAAAGGAGTTGTTCCCCTGCTAACCATTTCTGCCCGCTTTTCACGCGAATATTTCAAATCCCACAAAGCTCCTCGCGCTTTCGCCCTGCTGGAAAAACCTTCTCACATATCTTCTACGAAACTGTACACGATATCTCCGTCCAGTTTCGAAACTAGACCAGTCGAATTTTCCTCGAAAAACGGGATGATCGTTTCGAGTCCATTTCATTAGTGGGTCCCCGCGTTAACCTAAAAGCATCCTTTCTATTCGCTGGAATACTTTGAGCTTTCAGATCCGTTTCACCGATACAGATAATACCCCCACGGTTTCGGAAAAATCCCTTCGTAACACTACGATAAATCAAAACAACAGATTCTGTGGATAAAGTGAATATTTACTGCTATTGTTGCGTTTGATTACACATTGTTAATTCTTGGAACACAACTCGTTTCACGTAACATCACGTAATCTTTTAAGAGCCTAACGACCGTGTTATTACCAAGGTTGTCTGTACACTTACGTTTCCATCATGGTAGGATTTTCCGAAGAAACGTGTACTCCTGGATAGTCGATAAGCGAACAAACGTCTCGAAAATCCGTTTACCTTCTCGCGCGATTTTGCCACCCTCGCGGGACATCCCCGAAGGCTCAACCGCTCCAGAAGTTTTCTCATTTTCCTCGAGAAAACAGGATACTCGTCCTTGACGAAAGCCATCATTTACAAGGATTCTCCGTTGTCCCCGTTACGTCTGTCCTTCTATACCTTGCTCCCGCAACTGTGATGCGATAAATTGATGCTACCAACGTTCAAACAACTGACCCCGAACTTTTCTACTTTTTTCTTTTCCTCGAACAGTTCAATTTGCACCGCCCCTCCTCCGTACACCTAATAGCAATCTATTTATCATCGAAGATCGAATCACTTTCAAAAGTTTCAACTCTAATATCGTTACACACGTCCGATTCAATTTATACAAATGGACGCTCCCGCAACTAGACGTTTAATCGAAAGTAATTTCGCAAGTTAAGCGTTACTGCTAAAAGTTTTCGAATGGTTCGAGTAACTCGATTTCCTCGGACGAGGCACCTATGCAGATTCAACGCAGCCAGGACGTGTTTGCACGTCCTTTCAACCGCTTCATCGCCGCTCACAGATAATATTGACCGTCTAAGGCGCAACACGATGCAATTAAGTCGGAGGTTAATTGATCGCGGCATCAAATTCCTCCGCTGACACGGAGCAAGCTCGAGGAGCATCGAGGAATAATACTCTGTCGTCGAACGTCGTTGCTTCGAGAGGATGAAAAGGGTCGAGTTTCTTTCACGCGTTAATCAAAAGCGGGAAAGAAGCTTCCGGGGCAAAACGTGACCGTCGTACGAGCCGAGTTCTCGCGCCGGAAGCTGAACAGAAGCGGCTAATGTCAAAAGGCAACGCGGACGAATCGCAACCACGAATTCACGAGAAATGTAATCCGATTGTCGAGCCTGTCGATCTTCTCTGGACTACTCTGTTAGTACTCGCATAATTGGTGCACGGGTTACGAGAACGCGGAAAACCTACACGCCTCGAAAAGTTCACAAACCGTTCCCTAACACGATCCAATGTTCTTCGTGATGCTATCTCGCGTGTCGTTTCATCGTGACTAGAATCAGCTGAACTTCGTTTGCCCCAGTTTTCGGTCTAGCCAAAAATGCGACGCTTCTTTAAGGATGCATCGATCCTGTCTTCGATATGGTTAAGAAATTGATCAGAGGTTCGTAGGAAAATCATGGAATATACACTTTTTTCGCAAGATCAGAGAATACTCGATACACGATTCGATATTTTCTTACGAATTGATGGTAGATTGTTTCTTTATCTTTATCTTAGGTGTTGTATAGTTGCTTTTGAGAATCGTCCTTGCGACGAGCTTTACTTTGGTATCATGTGGAACACGTATCGAGAAAATGGTGGCACGTTTTCGAAAGGTTCACGGTATCCGATTATAGTATTCCCCCGCAAGCTGTTGTAAGCGACGACTTTCGGGGAAAACCGATGTTGTTTCTGAATACATAACAAGCGAAACTGAGACGGTTTCGTTTACCAAAAGATATTAACCCTTTGCGCTCGAAGCATATTTAAAAGTAATTAAATCGAGATAATCCTTCCAATACAGTTTCTAAAATCCAAAAAGCACTATTTCAGGAGAAAAGTGCTACGAATTCTCGAGAATCTATTTAGTTTTATTTCTTTCGTTAATTTTCTATATTCTGATACAAACAAAGCTTAAATTTCACATTTTTAAATATTCTGTTAAATTACACATGGCGCCGTAGAGACGCCACCCGAGCACAAAGTGTTAATAAGGTATTTTTGTACCGATATGGCTGACAATGAAAATATCAATGAAAATTGACGGTCAACGGTGTATTTTCAAAACGTTCAACGTAACCCACCTACGTAACACCACCAGAAACAAAGCAATGCATTTTATCGTTCGAATCGTACCTGCAAAGCGCTATATCTTCCTTTGAGGCTCTCCTCGTTGAAACGAGAATTCCCGGTCCCGGTTTGAAAAGGAACATCCCAGTTATATATGAAATTCCTTTCACGATCGTTCGATCGTATCCAGCGTTCCCGGTATCCGTGGAGGCGATGAAAGTTGTGATCCTTCTTGCAAAGAGAGTCACGAGTACGACTCGCGGGGAATAAGCCGCGAAAGCTTTCGAGAAGGAAGAGGAGGATTCATAAGGCTAGGAGGAAGCGTAGGAGTTTTCTAATATTTGTCGAACAGCTCTTGAGGAAGCTTCGATTCGATCGAAAATTATTCTTACTTCCCGAGGAACAACACGCTCGTCCGTTTCCGTGTGCAAACGTTCTATTTCCTGGACACTGGAGAGACCATTCTGTCTCTCGGGGAACATAATGTTATCGCGGATAACGACTTAGTTTTGCGACGAGCTTCTTTGCAACGAAAGCTTGTAAATACACACGGGATCTGAAAGCTTGTCGTTATCCATTGGAACATGAAACGCTGCTATGAAGAGATATTAGCTCGCATCGCTGCCGTGGCGCCGTTAAATCGTCCTGACGTTGCTCGAGAGATCCTCGGGAACAGCGAAAGGTCAAAGGTAGCGACTGGTTAAAGGCCGATCGATCTTCGTCGTTTCGATCTCTGGCAAAGGTGTTGCGGGAACCACGCGAAAACACGGCGGCGTTGGCCTGGAAAACCGATCATGCGAAATAGACCGGGTGCGAATGCGTCGATTAATCGACCGGCATCCACGGATTTCGAGCCAGATGCAATTTTCTGCCGTTCAATTCGTTGGTCGACCGAGATAAAATTACTACAGCTGCGGCCTCCATTGAACAACACAAATTAATCAAAATTTCATGCTGTCGACAGTTCGCCTGCGCTCAATTTTCTGGCGAAGGGGAAAATATAACCGACGTGGACGTCGTCAAAAATTGACCGTTTTTCATTTTTAGCTTCTGTTCGCGCAACTCTAGTGAATCCTTAATTTGTGGAACGAATCCAATTAATCGGTTAAACGAGCTTGTTCGGGATCCAATTTATCTCGCAGTCTCTTACTCTTTTATCGTAGTAATTCACCTTTCCTCGGTAATAGGATTCGCTCGTTAAAACAAACGTTTTCGAGCTACCGTTTCCTTCGCACGCCAAATGGACAATGTCGACCAACGAGCCTAGACGATCGTTTTGTTCTTCAAACTGTCTGGACGGCGACGGGCCCGTTTTATTATCTCGTTGAAACGTGATCAAACGGTTCCACGGTTTCGAATTAAAACGGCGCACAATCTCTGTCCCATTTGCAGCGCGATCGTAACGATAAATCAGCAATAAAAGCGACGACGTTAAACACGAGCAATAAAGAGGCGTACGATCGAAAACAATGTCCACTTTTCAGCCATTCGTAGGCGAGAAACGATTTCCTGCATTCGATTCGAGAGAACGTTCCGGCTCCGTGGAGACGATAAATCCTCGCTTTATTTTTGCGGCTCAAGGATTACTCGATGCCTGGCTCGTAAATCTTTCGACGATACAGACTTGGTCTCGTTGGGTGCAGCTATCGCGTGTGTAACCTTTAACCCGTTAACCGGTTCGCTTTTCGATCGAAGAAACATCATTTCTCTTCTGTTCGCGTAACAAAGAGCGCAGAGAAACGGATTGAGCCGTCTTCGTTGTGAACAGAACAGGCAAGCACAAAGCGGTGTTTCACTTAACAAGTTAATCGAAGTCTCGAAGTTTCGTTCGCGCGTAGCATAAGAGAATGTGCGGAAATTTTGGAAAATTGAATTATTTTTTTGAATTAATTGTGTTTTTCGTAGGATCGCGTGGCGATAAACGGGAGCGGATAGACGAGCGTGTTTGAAATAGCGCGGCGTGTCGGCGTGCACCTCGTGACATGCAAACTATCCTGTCGCGGGAAGTCCTTGCATTTCCATCGGCTTAATTAAGCCGGCCACCGGGTAGCGGAATTGCGGCATAATTCCGCGGGCTGGTCGTCGTCGGCGTTGTCGTTGACAAACAGCGTTGACAACGATCGACCACTTGCTTCGAACCGATAGTTCCGGTCAGAGGTTCCGTTTCTTGGCTTTTAACCTAATTGCTGGATTACCGATCGACTGTCGCCGAATTTTAATGTCGTTCGAAGGCGTCCAGCTGCCGTTACGCGCCCGTTGCCTCGAGCAATCTTTTAATTAAGCTCCTCTTTGATTTGCTCGATCAGTATCTCGTCACCTGTATGGAAATCGACGACTCGATTAATATTCGGGATTCGTTTGCTTGAAAGAGTGGCACAGATATATCTATACAAGTCCAATTTTGAGAACAGTATGGAGCTAATTTAGGCTATCGGATGGTTAAATAAATACGTGTAAGCAAGGATTAGTTTACCCTGGAAAAATGACGATTGTAGATGATTTAGATATAAAAGCGAAAAGAAATGTCGCTTTTTTTTTTCAAGTCAGAACAACCAGAATTCTATAAAAGAGGCACCGAAAAGTCACCTAAGTTGTAGCAAGATAATTTTCTGTTCGAATAAATATTATGTATTCTTTTTATAAATAAATTTTTCCGTACCGAATAAAAACAACATTTCTTTTCGCTTTATCTAATATCTACGATAGTCGAGGTATAATAGAAGAAGGAATTAGGAAAATGCATTCATATTTGGGATTCAAATTGTCCATAAGGATGAAGACGAACGGTCGAGTTACCCTCGAATGGCCAATTTCAGAATAATCCCCAATCTATCACCCTTATATTCAATAAGAAGAATCGTAAAACGAGGGGCGATAACAATGAACTATGACTAACGGCAAAGTTTCTGAACTTCACTGTCTATTGATTTCTATACATGCTGTATTACGTTCACGTATCATTTAGAGGAAACCATTCGGATATAATATCCGTTAAGAGAACTGCTAATGGAAGTACCATTCCCGTTTCTGCATTTCATTCGTTCTACAATTTACCAAGCTTTTCCTTTTAATGGCATCCTTCCGCTGCAAAGAGAATTAAACGGATCGGCAAGAGAAAAATACAAAAAGAAACGCAATTACTTTCTGACGTTGAAAGGCTCGCTGTTCAATGGCCGTCTCTCTGGAGCTTGAAAGCCGGCCGCTCATTAACCCATTTGCATAAATAATTATGACATAACACGTATCACCTGTGACACTCGTGTTTTAAGTGTCGATCGTTTTATTTTTAGTGGAGAAATTGGACGTTTAACGCGTTGCTTGCTACTTTCGTGTTATGCGAATAAATTTATGATCGATCGAATTTTTATTTCGTTGGCATTGGCCGCTAGATCAGTTTTTGACAGAACGAAGGTGACAGGAACGCGAAAGAAGGCAATCTACACGTAGTTATTTTTTTGTCACGCTGCCTTTCATCCCTTTTCATCCCCTTTCACGTGCCGATGGAAAATCAATTTTCCCAGCTATCGAGTTTAATTTCCGCTCAGCTCATCCTCCTGGATCCAGAAATTCTGAGAAATTACGCGGCAATAGCTTCCAGTATTCGGCGTATTTAAATCGTTACGCTTTTTATTGGCAACAACCGGGATTGCACGCGTGTTCGTGGCGCAATTTGCATCCAGCGCCGGTATGCAATTAAAGGTGCACCGTTATCGAGCCGCGTACGAGTTTCACCGAACAAAGGTTAAGGATTAATATTCATGGGAGAGTCTGTTAAGAAAGGAAGTAGCCGTGGTCTCAAGTGGATACACGGTACCGCGAATTATTCATACGATACTCGTTACGCTTTTCGAAGAAACGAGATTCGCGAGAGAGTCGGGTGCAACGTTTGAAAGCTACAGGTACGAGCAGCAATTACGCTCGTTAGCTTTTCGCGGTGGTTCGCCTACGGCACGATGTCAAGGTTGCCTTTCGCGTTCTCCCTCTTCCGTAAATCTTTTCTCCTTGTCCTCTTTTTATTATTCTTATCCTGCCGTTCTTTGCTCGAGTCTCGAACGCAAGCAACCAATCTCCAACGTTTCGCCCGGGAGAAAATTCTCGACTACGTGCTGAAAGTTTGTCGGAATTGAAGGAAAGAAATATAACGTTTGACCGTGGTAGCACATATTTCCGAGCTTGCCACCAGAGGGACATTTGCAAATAACTTACTCGCAAGTACTCGTTCAATTACCCACTCCGATAGGACTGTCCAGAAAGCATCGGATTTATGAAAAATTTATTGAAAATGAATGTTCACTGTTTGGGAAGAACCTTTCAGAGTCCGAATTCGGGTAGAGCCTGCAATAAATTTGCCAAAAATTTGGCCGTTCGCGTTCTTCTTCTTCTTCTTCTGGCTATTCTCCAGGTTAAAGGATCCTCTGAACGAACAAAGATTCGAAGACGTAGAGAATATTAAATGAAACGTGACAAGGCAGCTGTTGGCCATTCCAAAAACTGAATTTAAGGAACGCTTTCGAAATTGGCAAGATAGCTGGATGAACATTGCGATTTACGAAGCCATCGTAACTGAAGAAGATCAATCACTCGTAGAGTCAGAACTAAATGTTTATCGAAGCAGTGTCTTTATATGTGAGGATCTTTGACAAACTGTACGCACATGATTAGCACAGTGGAAACTATAGGGTGTGTCACGAGGACATTATATAGCAAGGGGTTAACTCTTTCGTCGTATATTCTCCAACTCTATTTTACAACACACCCATCACGCAACGAACAATTTTCTCAGCAACGGTTGATGAATCAAACTCGTCGGAAAACGTAATTTTTCCGCGGTTTATGAAACACGCGATCGGAGAAACAGAGCGTGAAAGGGGAGGGGGGAAAAAATGAAATGAAAACGTTGCATCACCGTTCAGCTGGGAATTAACTAGAACTTCACCACCGTTGCAATTCTGTGACAATAATTGAGAAGCATCGCGTATTCCCGGCGGTCGACAACGAGGCGAAAAAGCCAATCTCTTAATTAATCTCGCAATTAACCTTCACTGATTATACAAACAGGCGCAAAAACGAGGCCGAACATTAACAGGCGCGTGCTTCTCTGTCGGTGCACGACGGAAAAACGAAAACGACCAACAGGCTTTGGCAGCGAAGCGTAAGAATACCGCGACGCGACACACAAAAGCATCGCGTTGCTTGTGTGCGCGGCCTAAACTGCAGCCCACCTGTTGCTAGGCCTATATCGCCCGATCTCTCGCATTTTCATCGTCCTACTCGGATCTTTCGCGTTCTCCACGGCTAACGGCCAACCCTACTTTATTTCCGACCGACGACGATCGAATTATCCGGATAAACGATCTCCTCGTTTCCTAACGGATCCGCCGGAAGTCCTCTTTTATCGATAAAACGCTCGTATCTACAAGATAAATGAATACACAGTGGTTAATATGTATACACAATGACAAGAATAAGTAAATTAACAAATATGCGCTCGTTGCCCGTTGTATTTTCCTGACGTTCCATTTCCTGTTCGTCTCGATTATCTTCTTTTATTTCTGGTGGGCGGGCATAAGAATATCAATCAAATTTTGGCCAAAGTATTCCGTGTGTCTGACAGCAAATTTTACAGAAGCGGCTTCTGCTTCTCTGCTCGTCCCTCAGAATTATATTAATGCAGCTGGTTCTTAGCTACCTTATTCGTTGAAATGAAATTGCATACGATCGGAGGCTTAAGGTATTGGCAGGGCAACGCGAAGCAGTCATTTTATTGGTTCTGTAGTTTCTCCGGAGGTTAATTCTATCACGAGAAGACGGTTCGATTCAATTTTCCTCGGATGTAATTTAATCCACGCGGAGTTAGTCTTCTTACGTCACGAAGGTCTGGAACTACTTACCCTTTTTTCGTTCTTCTGTCTGTTAGAACGCGTTAGTACCCAGCTGGAACTAGTTAGTTCCAGTGAATCCGCGAGACAAGCGAAGATTAAATATTTATGTTCGCGAAGCTTGCGCCAATTGTAAATTGATAGACTCAGAATCGTTCGCCCTCGTTAAATATATACCATCCCCTTTGGCGAAGTTGGACGTGATATTTGCTCTCCGCTTTGCCTCTCGCGAGCTTCCTCTTTGCCCACGGTCCTCTCGAAAGGAAAAATAACAGTCGAAGAGAAATGAATTCCGCTTTAAAACACTGCAACTTCCCCCGCTAAGCTCGTGGATCGTAAACTTCCCAACGATTCCCCTTCGATCCCCTGATTTCTTCGTTTCAGAAGCAATTTCAAAAGAGCTTTGTTCTAAAAGCAGCCGAAGGAGGCAGAAATGTTTCGAGAGATCATTGTCGTTAATTTTCGACCATTTTGTTGCGAATAACTCGCAACAAAGATCTCGAAGCACCTAAGTTATTTTATAACAACCTTCTTTCCCCGATCGATTCCGAAAGAAACTTGGAAATCAAACTATTTTATCCAACTGCTAACTACCCGAACTTTTTGCAAAAGAGGGGATCGGAGGAATTAAGTTAAAGGCAACGAGTGAGTTGATAACAAAGTTTCGGTGGCGTCGAGCAAAGGCAACAAGGTTGAATCCCATTCGTCGACGTATTTGTAACGAAGTTTCCGTGAGTTATCAAGCATCCATAAGCGAGAAACCCTGGATGCTGACGGTTGCTAGGGGAGCCAGTCGCACGTGTCGACTACGTGATCGTGTTCGATTATACGAAATGCCACGTATTTACTCGTGCCGATGTATCTCGTGTAACCTCGTGAAAAATTCTACCCGGCTGTCCTTGAAAACATTGTCCATGATTTTGATTCCTTTCGTTCCGTGTTTTCGGGACACGAGAGGAAAAGCGATCGAAGGCTTCGCTTGAAAAATGTCGAGTATTATCGATGCATGAACGTGTATCAGCGTTCACAATACCGGGGACTTGGCGCGAAGATCCTTTAAATCCCATGTTGCGTAATTAAATGTACGATGCACACGCGACCGGGCTTTTACCTTCAGCTCGACTCCCATCGGACACACGAAACTTCCTGTCGCTATTCACCACGGTACAGAATGTTTCGTAGCATGCGGGATGTACCTTAATGCAGGGAAACTTCGAGGGAAGGATGAAAGTGTGGTTAGTTTCAACGCGTTCGTTGAGTTATGAATATTTACACAAGCGTTAGAGCTTGTTAAGCAATCTTGCGTGTGCTAATAAGAACGACGTCTGCTGGGAATAATTACATTCACCGCTGGGATACTTCTAACTGAAGATTGCAACGAAAAGAAGCGGAAGAAGCGACGAAGGAATCCTTTGTACTTGTAGGGAAGTACAGCGTTAGGAGTGAATTAACAGAGGGAAAACTTTCCAAGTCCCTGGTTTCGTTGCTTTAGCGAAACAAGAGTTTAAGTCTTAAGCTCCGTGCGTCGCCGGCCGTTTATACAAATCTTTGCTATCTACAGGGAGAGACAGTGTTAGAAACTAGTTGGGATAGAACGAGAAGTTCAACTCTAAGTTTCGCGTAAGACAGAGAGTCGAATCTCAGAAATACAGAAGACTATTTGTACGAGAAGCTTGGGAAGAAAGAGCAGAGTATATCCAGCACCGTTTTGTCCCAGTTTTGTCAAATTTTCTGATTCTTCTTTCGGCCATATGTTCACCGTGCCGACGGGTTGGAGAAGTTATAGCAGGAAACGGTAACGGTGATGTTACGAGGAACGATGTAACGCAAGAAAGAGCGAGGCGTTGTGGACGATGTTAACAGTGTGTTCGTTCGGCCATTTATCGAATGGGAGCTAGAATAAATATCTAGCCGCAACGTTATGTGCTCGCCGTGACGTTGACAAAGTGGTTGTTCCACTTTTCGATGGGCTAGACGGCTAGAGGGATCGTTGCAGGTGCAGGGACACACAGGTACACGACATCGAACTCGTAAGCCGAGGGAAATTCGCTCGGAAGGTGTGCTAGAAGAGGAGATTCATTTTTAAAGGGCGAACCATGTCTGATCGACCAGCGTGTTCGGGGACAGCCTGTAAATAATTGCAGTCTCGTGGATTTTGATGCACGATCTTTCGCTAGCTGGTCACGAAAACCAATCTGGCCAGAATAAGCCTTCTCTCGTCGCGGTAGAAACAAAATGGGCCACTCGAGGAAAATATCAATCGTTTCGCGGAAAGAAGGCAAAGCTTTTCAACGATTACACGGATCCACTCGAGCCGAGAGCTTGCACAAACTCGACGAGCTTTTTAATTATGTCGATGTTTGCTGAAATCACAATACACACAGGTAAAGGAATGCTTACGTTTATCGTAAATATCATGAAAACGTATGTTTCGCGTTGTAAAACCAGAATCAGAACAATGGCGCACGATACACAGAATTTTACCGATTAATGCAAACAATTGCTTCCATACGGATAAAACGGTGAAAGGGTTAACTCTATTCTTATGTTATAATTACTGATTATTCTAATAAACGGTAGCTTTGACGAAATTAAAGAAGAGAAGAGCACGCGAAACGGTATAATGGAAACGGGCTGTTCGAAGCGACAAGAACAATTAAATGGCGATAAAAGTTGAAGTTACTTGGAGCAGGCCTGCGAGGGGGTAATCGAAACTGTTTCAATGGCGGATAAGTTGCTGTCAGCGTTCAGGAAGATGACACTCTGTAACGATCGGTCGCGGACCACTTAACAATGAACGTCAGTTTCATTGTCGTGGCTGTATCGTGTTTCACGCGCAACTGATAGTTTGCACCTTGAAGCTCGTCTCAATTACCCATCCGACTTCGTTCTCCGCGCCAATTTGTTCTCTCGATCCTTCAACGCTGCGCTCCAATCATATTTCATCGACGAACGTCTGTTCGATACGATTCTAAATTGTACTCGGAACAACCTTTCGCTGTATACATATATTTCGACATCTTTTCTATCTCTGGTGAATCGTATTTCCTCGCTGGCGAGGCGAGTGCAATTTCTTTCTTCGCGCATCGAAGCGAAAGTGTGCTTCGCCACGTGAACGTCACGGATCCGTGAATTGCTGGAAGATCCACGGGAAAATCGGAGAACAGGGAGAAAAATCTTTCCTGACCGAGAGCTGAAACTCGCACGCGACCTCTGACATTACCTGCCCTACATTAATGACCTAGATCCTCATGATTCCGGTCTTGCAATTTCCACTGGACAATAGTGCGATCCAATAACGAGCATATATAACGCCATGGTCGATGGAGATCGCCCGATTCGCCGGAACTGCTAACAATCCTATGCCAATAATTCGATCGCCAGCTGTTCGATCATCCTCCAACAATAGTCACGTAAACGCGTACACTTTATTCATGATATTCGACAATCTTACGTAACCGAACGATCGTGATCGGCATCGATTTCTGCTCCCAAGAATAGAAGTTTCCTCGAAGCTGAGTTTATCTAGAAAACACTCGGTAAACAAAAGTAACCGCCAACCCCGGGTGCATTTTCATCCTCCATAGACTGCGTCCCGCTTTCTTACAGCTTCCTCGGCATCGTCACAATGGGGCAAAGCAACCCTCGGGGTGCTTGTCGGAAAGCAATAACGCGCCACCCGTTTCCTTACACGTGTCGCGAGAGAAAAAAAAACTGGCTTTGATAATACGGAGCTTCCAAGTGTTCTCAGCTTCCACAAACGTGGCTGCGCTTTCCTTGGATTCGAAACGTTCGTCCTGCTGCTCGAAAGAAACTCGAGTTTTCGAACGGGATTCGCCCTTGGAAAAGCATGGTGTCGTTCTCTTTCTCCTCGCCCTATTGACCCGTTGAACGAGATTTCCCGTTCTGGTGGCGAGAGGCGACACGGGGAAAATTTCATGGTCGCACGTCGGTTTCGCGTGTCTCGCCTCGGTTTTCCATTGAAACGACCACCCTCTGTCTCTGTCTCGCTCACTCGCGGGTTTCCATGGTGATTCCCGGATATGAAGCGGCTCGTAAAATCAATGGAACGAAGTCAAGCCGTCACCGGTAGTCGGGCGGAAGTAATTACGGTATCAGGAACAACGAAATCCATGCGACGAGATCAACGCGGAGTTTCTTCTCGATCAGCCTCGATGGCGACGAGATTCCTCGTTGAATAAATTTTATCGAGTCTCTGTCTAGCCCTGTTTGTTCATCTTTTTCAAGGTTCCTTTGTTCACCGAAGCAATAAAAGCTCGCTTTTTTTTTCAACGTTCCCTGTCTTTTTCTCTCTCTCCTTCTTTTTCCTTTTTCATTTCTTTCTGGGTGTATATCGACGAGTCGGTTCTCTCGTTTACAGTATGCGCGACAGATAAAAGCAGAATTTTACATTTTAATCTGGAGCGAGGGGCGAGAAGGGGCGAATCGAAGGTCGGAAGCGCTTTGAAAGTAAATTGGCTTTCCTGTTGATCGCTACATTCATCGACAATCGCGCGGGAACCTGAATAATGGCCCAATACAAATCCTATAATTAATCTTCACTGGCGGAAAGGTTTCTCTCGAGACTCCGATTGACGCACCAAGTCCAACCGAGCTTCCGAAGGACCAAGCAATCTTGTCCCATTCGCCATGACACGCTCTCGAGAGTTTCACGCGATTAAACTCGCCGTATTTTCATCCACGAGACACGGTCAGCCGACCATACGTTTGCGTGTACGCGGTTTCGCGTAACAAACGATGCACCACCGCTCGAACAAGTTAATCTCGAGCGGGACGCCAACTTTGGAAGCAAAGATCACGGTTCACGAGAACGCTGGACGCACGCAAGACACCGGAAGCTCCAATGATCGCATCGCCTTTGTTTTATGTTTCATCGCGAGCTTGCCAAACGAACTGCGAACAGAGAAAATCGAACAAGGACGCGACACGCCGTTTTTCTTTGAAACGAGATTCGAACTTCTTTCGCGAGACGGAGCTGAACTCGAAAATAGTATATTACGTACCAAGGGAGTCATCTTGCGCCCGTGTTACGTACGCTATTTTTTGAACCAGAGGACGCAAAAATCGAACTTTTAATGTCTATTTAACGAGCGCAAAGTACTTTGAGCCTTTGAGCAAACAGGTATTGAAAGCTCATTTTTGCGACCTCTGGTTTATAAACTCAATTTCGTTGCATGCCACGCGAAAACTATCGGCGTTATCTATTCCTGTTTCTGTCACACGCATTCTTACATACCGTTCTATCTTTTCGTTTGATTGTATAATTCTACCTCTACCTATCTATATAACATTGTTTCTTGTGTTTCTATTGCACAGGCGCATCGCGGGCCGGCAGTCGTGCAGGTACAAAAATCTTCACGCAAAATTCGACAATTTTTCAGTGCACCAACAGAAGACACCTTAGGCGTCTTTAGTTTAGATTGTTCTGTTTTTTTTTTTTTTTTTTTTTTTTTTTATATCCAGCTAGTCAATCACTGTTAGTCGCGTAGTTCGCAAATACGCTCTTAGCAGAGCTAAACGAAAGCTTCGTAGCGAAACGATTGTCAATTAGTATAACCGTCGTCGGATCGTAACGACGGAATATATACATCGCAATAGATCGCTTTAATCGGACACTTAGCGACAGCTAGATCACTGAATGCCCTAGAACGTTTGCGTTGCATAATAAATCGTTTTGTCACTCGAGCGTTTCACGATCATAGAAGTAGCAATTCGTGGTGAAAAACTTTCCAATTATTGAAATCGATACTCCTGTATCGATGCGTTGCTCCGATTCGCCAGTGTGCCTTACGAAAAACAGCATGAAAACCTCGATGAAGCATGAGAATTTTTTCAGCTAGGCCGCATGATTACCTTTCTGTTCGATACGTTTCTGTCTGTATCGTTTCACCTTAGTTCCACGATTAAAAATCTTCTAGTGCGATGCCAGCATCCGCTCCACGCGAACTTATGCCAGAGTGTTTAACCCGTTGTGCTCTTTTTCTTTTGTAGGTAAGTGACTATCGCGCTCGACGAGTTATCCAGGTATCCGGTCGGTAAGTCAGCTTGTCTCGTTTGAAAAAGCTCCGTGACGGCACGCGAAAGCTCGATGTACCGATGGTCGATACGACAGAGCCGGTAAAAAGCTCTGCGTGGATCGCGCGCCGCCACCGGCGGTAATATCCTCGACCTGTACTACTCGCGCCGCACTTATCGTCCGTTTACTTCGCTAGTTTCCTGTCGTGTTCGTCGATGATACGTTCGACGACCGTCCAGTACCCTCCGGGTATATCAATTAATAAACACATCGAGAAATCGTTTTATGATATTTGAAACAGGCAACTAAGAGAATTATAGTGCCACGTGTCATACGACGTTTATACTCAACCAAGAGATACGAGATAATTTATTTTGAATCGTGAGTTGATCTGTACTCGTTCCGCGATAAACGATTTATCTATTTCACGGGAATTCACTATGGATAATTTAGTGGCTTCGACACACCGAGTTGTCGACAGGCACGTTATACAAAAGATTGTCATCCAGTCAACCCGAGTCAGAGATATCTTATTCCGTATCGATCACGAATAGTCGAGGTGCAACGGCTACGAGAAATCATCGAACCTTTTCGATTTTATCCGTACTCTGGAATATTTCGTGTTGAATTTGAAATCGATTTTGCAGTCACTCGTCATCAAGTAGATTAGCCCCGCGCGTGGTCAGACACCGAGTCCGTCTAATCGCGAGCCACTACCACTGTCACCGTTTCGTGTTCGTCGTAAAATATTCATTTCTGCGTACAGGAAATAGCGTTTCCGTGCCAAGGACGACCGATAGCGTAATTCGCCGATAGCCTGTCGCTTCGCTGCTGGCTGATTCAACAGATATACAGGCGCGATCGTTACGTTAACGATTCCGGCCGACGCGACTCGACGAGGCGAAAAAAACGAGCAACCGCGAGCCTGAAGTGTGTCAGGTTGTTGGTAAATCGACCGGAGTCGAGGAAAAAGAAATATTTTTTTATTTTTTTTTATTTATAAACGTCGCGTGCCCCGTTAGATAAAGTCGGCGAGGTATAAATCAGCGGACGGTGATCCTTTCCCTAGTTTCTTATCGCGAGCTTACATCCAGCGTCGGGCTTGCAACGAGCCACGCCGGAAAGAACATTCCTGGGAGCACGACGAGCTATTATTCCGACAACGGGGGTTATTGGAAAGCTGCGCGTTCAACATGCACTGAATTTCCAAGGGTGTCGTTCGAACGGCCAATTAGAATTCACGAGGAATCTCCACTGTTTACTCCGTCTCGAATTATCTCAGTCGAGTCGTCGAATTCCTGTCGGATCAACGTACATCGTGCTATCAAAATTTCTTAATCACCACCACGATTTTTTGTTTTTATTATTCTTGGTTAGACGATTTATAAAACGGATCTCTGCCGAGTTAATAACCAAATGTTTAATCATCGGTTCTTTAACCGAGTCTGTACTGAACGTTTTATGAGAACGTTTTATGAAAGACGCTATCTTTGAACGTTCGTTTAGCGAACGGTAGGTTGCTGGTGGTTCTGACATCGGGTGATTGAGAGACCGATTACCCTTGGTTCTGGTTAGCGAAAACGAGGACACGGGCCATTTTTCATCCCGTACAGTTTACTTACACAAAGTTCATACGGCTGCTCCATGGTGAATATTTAATGCACCGATTAGGAGGAAAAGAGCCGTTCGTTGAAAATGTGGTATTCCATCGCGTTTGTCTTCCACCTTTTTTTTTTCTTTTTTATTCTTTGAACGGTATCGTAGATGTACGTTTTCTGTTGTCTTATTTGTATCGTTCCCTCAATTTCGACACGAGAAAGGATCTAAAGAATTTTATTCTGCTCGATAACGAGGCCGTCGAGGAACGGCAGCCATTTTTCAATCCATTGAAAGAGTTCACGATATCGACGCCGTGCGGCATTTTAATACCCCTCACGAATCGTGGTAATCTCGCTGAAAAATCGTGAAAACACCCCCTGGCCAGGATTTCGACCTAAACCCTCTGTCCTCCAAGGAACCGCCAGGAAGAAAAAGGAGCATTTTCCCAACTGAATAAACGTTTAACTTTTAATGGTATTCCGGGACTAATTTATGAGAGTTGTCGTCGAGAGTTCTCCAAACAGAGCACCGGCCACGCCTTATGAAAATATAATAAACGGCGAATAAAAGTTTCATCGCGGGCCTGCGATTTACATGAACGGTATCGGTCGTTTAACGGTTTCGCAAGCTGTGACAAGTTGTTCGAGAAAGTAAAATCTCCCTCGATCGACGAGAAAATTCGGCAAACCTTTTAACGGAGCTTCATGCAAATGTCACCGTTTTAATAGACGAGATGAAAGGTAGAAGAAACTTCCGATGTTTCTCGCGAAGTAGACGGCGAGTGTTTGGAGATGCGCTCGGGGAAGCGTTTCGAAAGGAGCGAGCAAGCACTCTGGTCAGATTATCTCCGAGCGTAATGTTCACCGAGCTGTCTGCTGTACTTCTCTTTAATCAAGGTCAGGAGATGCTGCACGAGCCGTTTTAGAGGAAATGAAACGTTCGCCACCTTCAATTTTCTAGATATAACGCGACGCGATGCTTCCTTTTCGGCGAATTAACGAGTTGAATATTGCTCGAGTCATTGGTAACGTGAATTTCACATGCTACAGCATTGGTAACAAATTGGAAATCGATTGATTTCTCTCCGGCTGCGGTAGTTCGGTTTTGTCGCTGTCAGACTCGCCTTGGCAGTAGTATATGTCAATGATATTCGCCACTTCCAGATATAACAAACGATGCCGCACCATTAATTTATATATTTACTTATAAATATGATTTAACGGCATTACGTGTTCCAGTGATAAATTTTGTCGGAAAAATCCCAGCTACATTCGCGAGCTAACAAGATTAGAAAGTTCCGCGCTCATTTCAATAGAGGGTGCTTTAGATACGCCAGCAGCTCGAGCGACGTTCAGGTGAACGTGGCTTGTTTCCGTGCACCGTAGACGGAAAAAAGGATATATCGAAAGATATTTCGTTCCATGTCGGGGAATGATGGCATTGGAGAGATTCGCGGCTCTTCGAAGTCGTTTGTGTAATGGACGTCAGGCGAACGCGCCTCTGGCAGCTGTCAATAGTTTCTAAAGGAAGTTGCACAAAAGCCTCGCCAGACCAGAAAGACGGTCCGTTCGCAGTCAACAAAACCATTTTATATACATTCTTTTTTTTTTTCCTATCGTTTTTACCACCATCGACATCCTTTGTGCAAACGAAGCAGGCCGAGGGAGGAGAAGCACTTACCGCGGATTCGTTTAAACGTTCCACGAGACGGCGTTTAAATACTTTATCAAAAAACGGGACAGGCTTACCAATTGGAAGCGAGCGTTTGTTAAATACACGGCGAGCTTCGTTCTCGAAATTTTAAGACGCCATAATTCTTGCAGCGTCGGATCCCTTAGTCATACAACGTCCCCATCCCCCGTCGCGTGAAAGATTTAGGAGCCGGCCCGTTGATTGGTAACAGTAATTAAACTTGGCAAGGGCGCAGGGGGGGGGGGGGGGGAGGGGGGAATTATAAAGCTACAAATACCTCGCAACTCCTTGCTACGTGTTCTCGAGTTCGACGGATTATCCTTTTAATCTGCTCGGCAACTTTTTAATTGCCCTCGAGTTCGTACGATGAATCGATTCACGTGTCGATCCAAAAGATACCAAAACCATCGATGAATCTTGCAGCTGCTCGCCCGTGACTCGCGTGGAACAACACGCTACCCCAAGTCGATGTAAGCGGGGTATTTTTTGGAAAATTCGAATTTCGAAGCGGAAATCAATCGCTGGAACGAGAGCTCGGTCAAGTACAACGTCTCCGCGACCCCGTGGAACACGATCGTCGGGCAAAACCGCAATGGCAGTCGGTGGTTTCGAACGATCGATCGACTGTGGAACAGAGACACACCATTGTGCGTTTTTTTTACGCCGACGGATCTTCGGATTGAATCGCAAGACATTCTAATTTCATTGAACTGTTTCAACCCAATGCTCAGCCGTTTGGCACAACAAACAATTGTATTTTACCACTCTGTTTACGCTGAAAGCAACAGTCCACATCACATCGGGGAAAACTGCGCTCGAACGACGGTGTTTGCCTCAAGACGACGATGACTTTGCGCAGGAAGCTGAAGTTAATTTTCTAAATAACTTTGGGATGGACACACCATGAATATTGTTTATAATTGCTAGGAAAATCATTGCGCCGTTTGTAAATTATTTAACTCATAATTAAGCTGATAATAATTTTCCGAAAGAGATGTCTAAGCGTTAAAGGGGTTAACGGAGAGGCATTCACCCTAATTATGGGCACAGATGATGGTAGGAGACGAAGGTTAGAGCACATTGGTCGTTGGTTCGGGTGAAGCGACACGGATGATGCTCCCTCGGGGGTCCGAACAAGCTCCGAAAAAGCTCTGATCGTGGCGGTCTAGCGGGGCTTCGAGCCTGCGCGTTGTCCTGGAAATCGCGGACTCGGTGCGCGAGGGGCGCGTGGCGGCACCGGGGGTGTCAGTCACGGCCCATCTGCCCACCATCGAGCACGTAAGTCCGTAAGCGGTTACTTTTTCTCCTCCCTTTCTGTGATACCACTTTCACCACTTTCACCCCCCTTTTTTCTTAACACCTTCCGTGTTTTTTTTTCCCCTCCTTACCCTTCTGTTTTCATTCAATCTCTCTTCCGACGATACTTTTCAAGCTTTCCTCTTCAGTCTTGTCTCGTCCATTTCTTTCAAGAGTTTCCTCCTTCTTGGTCTCGTGCCTCGTTAGATAGTTTTTTCCCGTTGGAAAATGGTCGATGTGCATCGAGGAGAAGATTGAATTTCTGAGGAGGTGCGTGAATAACGATGGGGTTGAACCGGCGGCAGTTTCAGTGATTATGTCGAAAATGGCGGGTACCGTGGTGCGATTCCACGAAATCATCAACTGCCGAATGTTTCCGGGGAGGGTTGAAAAGCGAGTGTTTGCAGTACTTTCGAGTGGAATTATTTTTTGAACGAGACGAACAAGCGAGCGAGAGCAAGCACTCCTATCTGTCTCTTATCGCTTGACAGGAAATGGATTTCCTCCGTCGAGCGCCTTTTCCTTCACAGGGACCTTCGATAAAAACGCTGTGCCTATCGGCTGTCGAGGAAACTCTTCTTCATTGTGCTCCTCGCTCGAATCGTTGACTCGTACTACTTGCTCATCTGCCTTTTAACGAGTTCCGCTGGAATTCCCTGAGATTTCTTAATCGAATCTTCACTGAACACCATCGAAAGCTTACCGGTGATCGTTAACAATGCGATTGACGTCCAGTTTAATCCTGAAACGTACAATTTCCAAGGAAATTATCACTTTTCCGTAACGTTGTCTAGTTTGAAAATTTCACTCCTCCTGTTTTCTCTTTTGCAAACGTGACACGTGATGCACGCACGAGACAATCAATTTCCATAAAAATTTAACAAAGAATTTTCTTTATTCTCAAAGAATCATCCCACCAGTTAATTATCTAACTTAATGGCTAGTATGGTTTTTTCATGGGGTAGTAATTTGTCACCTCTTTGCACGTTTGGAATTCTCTCTTCTAGGAAAGTTACCATGAAAATTCCCCAGTTGTTATGTGCGTCGACCAATGGAATATTCATGTCGCGGGTCGCGTGGAGTGTTACGTAAGGTCAATCTGCTCCTTCGAGGAGGCTGCTGGAAATGACCACGTGCGTCGCAGTCGCTGATAAATATTATCACTCACCCATCTTAACCCAGACCAACAGGGAGTATTCAGATCCTATTCCATTAACCTTAAGAAAGAGATCAGACTGAAGAGGTTTAACTCTGACCAATTATCCAACTGCACGTTCCCCGCCTGTCCCACGATCGATCATCGACAGTTTATTAACAGTGTTTCCGCACAATAAATTTCAGCATTCCGAACGTTCGTCGTTTTACAGCGTGCAGATAATTGCCTCTCGACCAAACGCATCTCTGTTAATGCTGATTTGTTGCCAGTACGCCAAAGATGTTTCAAAAAAATAATACGAGCGATACATCGAAATATCACGAGTCCGGTATTCAAAGGAATATGGACGTTCCTACACAGCCGCGTTAAATCGTGAGCCTTTTCAATTTCTCGCCGCTCGCAATCGCCAAAGGGACGTTCAAGCGATGAAAAGGCGGACCGTTCGAAAGCTTCTATCTCGTTCCCATGCTTTGTCCGCCTCTTACATATGGAATTCGTGGGAATTGGGATTCGAATATCGTGAGAATCGATTCACCACCGTAAAGGTTAACTTAATTGATAGCGGCGACGACCTCCGTGGCAGTGAGCGTGTCAACCGAGAAACATATATTTGTACTGTCATTTCGCGTGTCGAATCGATAAAAGGATTATGGAAGCCGGTAAAGTTATGAAACTAGTCTGGATGGTTAACTTAATCTTATCGCGTCGCGTTCGCTCGGTCGTGTTATAGGACTTTTCACGCACAAGGATGGTAATCGCGAACACTGGTTCAACCTTTCTAGGTTGAAACCAGCCGCTAATCAAACCTGTTGCCGGTGCGATAAATTATAGCAATTAATACGGGTGTTGCGTGTCGAGTGTTATTGTAAGCGCGAGGCCTTGAAATAAGTCCTCTCGAGTTACCATGCCGAAGAATCGTTCGGTACGCTTCGAAGGATTTTGGAAACGGGACAAGTCAGTTGACCGCGGGCGTATGCAATCCCGGTAGCTCGTCGCGATCGCGAGTTTTAATTATCCGGCGCGAAAATACGAGACCGTTACTGAAAACCGTAACCCGACCACACGAGAAATAAACGGGGGGGTCATTGATCGTGTCTTTAAGGTGCTCGACCCTAATGTCGCAAAACATGCGAAAATACGCCGAACCAACCGAATTGAGAGTCGCGTGAGACGAGCGATGAATTCTTTACGAGCTGCTCGACCGTTTCTTCTTTTTTTGTAAGTTTAACCACCTACCCGTGCCACGATAAGGAATTATTTTTAAACGTCTTATCCTGACTGAAATTACGAACCTACTGTTAGCATTAGCTAACCTTATCGCGTCGTGTTCTCGGAATGGCCGAAAATAGTTTCTTGCGGTACAATAATAGACGTTATATCTTTCCACACGCTTCTGCATTAAATTACTTCGAAAAATAATCCTCAAGCCATCTTGTGGTGTCCGCTGTGGCAATCAAACGACTCTACGAAACGAGAAACGACGACGAACGATGTTTGCGTAAAGATTATTACGTCGACGGTGCACGAGTTCTCGCGGAAATATCCCCAGAACGATATACCAGGACGAGCCACTCGAGAAACCTCAGTGATATTTCACCGAACCATCTTGGAGGAGCTTCCACTTCGTTATCGGCTCACAGGATCGAAGGATACGGCTTCGACGATTTTCATCGTGCGAAAGGAACGGTGTTACGAAAGGACGAGATTGAATTTCCCTGGTAGAATTAAATGACGCGATGGGGAGTGTTCGATGGGAGATCGATGCAAGCAAAATGGACTTTTTCAATAATTTCCCCCCGTCCACAGTTCCCAAAGTTACGTTCTTCCCGATGCTCGAGAAGCTTTCCAGGATTTAATGGCGTCCCGATAGAACGTGCGAAATAAACGAGCAGCGAGGTTCTTTTTAACAGAACTTCGATACTCCCGAGAGGTATTTCTCCGTAGCTGTTGGAGCACACAGCGAAGGTTACCAGGACAAACTAGGACCTTTCTCAAATGGCTGTGAGGTATACTTGGTTGAAAATAGGCTCGATTTATTCAAGCGATAACCGCGACAATCGTGCTTTCTCGCGATGTATCTCCTCGCCGTTTCTCCCTTTGTTTCCTGTCCACCTTTCCGTTACTTGTCTGCACCGTCTTCGGACATCTGGCCGTTTCTCCACCGATTCTTCCGCTTCCGCATCGCTCGAAAGCTCTCGCGAGCTCTCTCGGTCACGCGAGCGCACGCTTCGATTCTCCGGTGTAATCGAGATCGATACGGTGACGCGGCGCAACGATCGCGATCCGTGAATTATCGCCGTTGGTCGTAAACCAGACGACAATAAACCAGTAACCTAGAAGAGACGTCACTCCCGAAGAAAACCTTATTGTTTTACACGTTCCAATTTCGTAAATGAACGGCTCGGTGGAATCAGCGTTGCAACCCTTGGCATTACGTTCCACGCGATTACAGGCTCCCTCTTCGTATCCTGAATGACCGCACAGTTCCACTTGGCCATCGTTCAATTACCTCTCTTCCTCTTCCGTTGACGAGGAATTCCTCCAGGACAGAAGCGTCGCGCCGTTAATTGGCGCAATTATTCCGATTACTTCTTCGTCGTCCGTTCTACGTCCCTTTTACTTTTCAACGGCGTATCCCAACGCATTACAAAATTACTTTCTTTTTTATCGAACGACGAGAACCATTCGTGCTCGTTATCGTAATTAATCGCAAACACGCCCCGTTCGGAGCGTGGTTAATCTGTTGCTCCGCGGTGCTTGAATTCTCCAATGATTCTTGGTACTTCCTCTGTTTTTTCTCTCTCTCCGCCGCGCCGATTGGTCCCTTTGACAAGCTATCGAAGCGTGAAAACGAAATTTCGCGGGTAAACAACGAACGACAGAAACGGTTTCGGCGGCTCGCCCTGCCCTCGTGCAGTTCGATATCGTAAGTAGGACGAGAACCTGGACGGCACGCACGCGCACGCACGCGTTCACACGCGTGTCGCGCGAATTCTTTCTGTAAATAGTTTAAACGAAGAATGTCATTCTGTCGCGACGAGGGACCATCGATCCGGCGAACGTATTAAAGAAGAAAAAAAGAAAAATGAAACTGGAACGGTTAGTTAATTGCTAGTCGTGGAAAATCGAATGACTGTGTCGGCCGGGTTTCAAAGAGTAGTTAAACGCGAATTTAACTCTCAGTTTTGATTAAACGCCAGTCGGCGGATCGCTCCGTTCGGCACTGACTACCGTTGTTAAAACAGAGCACGAACGAGAAATTTTATTGTCAGTGGCAACAGGTGTAGACTGTCGTCGACCAACATACTTCTGCGTAACAGCTGTATTTCGCGAGCGAATCGCTTTTTTTTTTCATTCTTCGTGACGTCAGATGTTTCTGGCTTGGACGACGCGACGTCAACCTCCGTCGATTCGTTTCCATGGCGCGCCAGAGAATCGTTTACGTAGCCGGGTAAATACGTAACGCGGAAATTTCACGTCCCGACGTTGGCCAAACTCCAACATCGTCGGCGTCGAAACGCTTCCCCGGATCCTTCTTCGCTGACGGTTTCCATAAATCAGCTCCTCGTCCCACTACCATTTCCCTACGTCCTCGACGAAGCAACGCAACGCAACGCGCGAAAGTGCCTTTCAACAAAGAAACGTTGCGTTTCGCTCCATTTGGTTGCCATGAGATCGTAAATCTCTCGATCGGGCCGCGAAACAACGATATCATATACAGTCTTTGCCGCCTCGAAGTCGTTAATCCTCGTAACGGCTACGTAGCGACAACTGGTGAAAAACTTTTGCCAGAAAACGGGATTTGATTCGCCGCGCCGCCGGCTACGAAGCGGCTTACAAAAAGGGCGAGGCGAGCGAGTCGCGGAAACGCGAGAGGATTTTTGCCTGCAGCGTCTCCCATTCAGCTGGGGATTACTGAATTTTTTCACAGACAGCCGCGGTTAAATGCCACTCCTCTAATACCCGCTCCGCGAGCATCTCGAGCAGAAAAAGCGCGCAGACGGATGAAAATTTCGTAACCGAAAAACGGCAATTTTGCCGTGAAAATCGGTCGCTGTTAACCGACGATCGCGTAAGATTTTGCTAGGATGACACAATCGGGGATGACGCTCGGCTGCAGGCTGCGTCAGGAAAGATGAAGAGCGGAGGACGCCGGATTGAAGAGGGTGCAGGATAAAGGACGGAGGATGCAGAACGGAGGATGGAAAACAGAGGTCGGAGGACGTCGAGGGTGGAGGTGGGCGCAGCATGGGAGTGATCAATACTACCTCCACACCAAGTTCCCGCGGGAGTAACAAAGATGGAACAGGACGCGAGGAAGACACGATTTTCGGAAAGATTCCTCTCGAACGGTTACCCCGCTCCAAATCCTTCAAATTACGAACATTTATCGTTACTTTTCTCTGGATATTCTGACGCGAAACCATAGAGCCACAGCAGGACAAAATTAATTTTTATCGTATAATGTTTCGTTGTAACGCAAACTAGTTCTTGAAACAGAAGCGAAGGTGGTCGCTGCGGATAATAGTAGCAAGAGAACACGGTCTACGCCGAGATTTCCGTGAAACCGGAAGGTGGATTCGATGAAATATGAATGCTAAGCGATGTCGAGCAGTTCGTTCCTGATTTGTCGTTTTCATTATTAATTACCAGCTTACCGGAAAGTCTCCAGCGGAAAATTGCAATTCCCTCCTGCGAACGGACAGAGACGTTTGTCTCGGTACAATTGCGTCCCCTTGCCCAACTTATTAAGGGAAATTTCTTTCTTGCTCGAAACATTGTTTCGTTTGATAAAAGCAGCGCCTGGCCACTGTTCTTTTGTTGAAACATCATCCCTTCATGATATCGAATTGTACGAGCCTGTCTTGCACGAAACTCGCGGAATAAATTCCAAAGTTTGACGTCCAGGACGAAAGAACGTCATCCTTCACGATATCCGAAACGGTATTCTTGCGTTGAATTTATAGGATAATTATTTTTTACGACGGAACGTAAAAATGAAAAGGCGAGCCACTACTGAAATCATTAATTTCCTAATTAGAACTGGTAACTGCTACACGACAAGAAACAAATGAAACAACGATAAATTAGAGGAATACGTCTCGAAGTCCTGAATACGTGACAGCATCCGTTAAAGTGTTAGGACCGAGCCGAGCCAACTCGTTCCGATTGTCTCCCAAAGGAGGATAAAATCAAAGATCATCTAGCCGAGTGATTGGTTATTTTATTCGTCTGCGACAGAAATCGAAATCGAGGAAACGAGGAGCCACGCGGAAAGCGAACGATAGAACAAGCGAAAGGAATGGATAGAGATGGTGGACGTGTATCCAGAGAGGAAAGGGGAACGTTATAGCCGGAATCCATTCGCCGGTGCGTGACTGGAGGCTATTAACCTAAACAACGAGCCACACCATCGATAGCCCAGTGACTCCGTTTCTCTGCATACCAGCAACGTTCATGGACGCTGCTCGGTCGCATCAGCAACCACAACCGAACACCATCCATTAAACGTCGCAGTCGATTCGATTCTCTTTTTATGCCGATAGCTTTATGTCCCGTGTGCTGGATAATGGACGTCCACGAGCTTCCGTGCAAACCTGACGCGTTCCGCGTTTATCCAACGCCGCACCCACACCCTGCCGATCACGACCGCCATTCGGAATATAACGGTAACGTTACCACTCGTTACCAAGAGAGGGAACGACGGGAGCGACGTGTAATATTAGGAACTGAGGGGAAAGAAAGGTATTCGTTTCGATCCGTCAACCCCCTACTTTTGACACCATAAACCTTAAATAACAGACGTACACGCTCACCCAATTAACGAACTAGGCGTGTGTCATTTGATGTGTTGGCCCGTGAAGGTTGCTCGTACCATCGAAAGGGTTAATCGAGTTTTAAAGGAAAATTACAGGCCGAGGCCAACGCGACGTAACGCACGAGGCTGAAAACGAGAGAATCG
This sequence comes from Stelis phaeoptera, assembly GCA_943735885.1. Classification (NCBI taxonomy): domain Eukaryota; kingdom Metazoa; phylum Arthropoda; class Insecta; order Hymenoptera; family Megachilidae; genus Stelis; species Stelis phaeoptera. Next base: position 9,644,291 of record OX030941.1, on the reverse strand, counting down.
TGACCGTCTTGTCGAGTAGTTGCAAATTCGCGTTGGTTATCGTCGAAATCCCATTTCGAGACACACCGCCTGCGATACACGTGTCGGACTTGAAATCCTCGTTGGCATTCTTCGAAAATTGTCGAAACTTTCGAAACGATAAATCAAACGGTTCGGCGTGTTAAATCTGCCTGTCGTTACTGTTTACCGGAGCTCTTCCGATTAGCCCAAAAACGGTGTCTCCTTTTTGAAAAGCATCGTAACTTTGTTCTTCTCGAAGTAGGTCAAAGTTGAGATTAATCTTTCCTGGTAGAACGTGTCGCTCTTTTACGCGGTAACAAACTTCTCATCGACGAAAACGATTCCTCTCGATATCCGCATAATCTGCTGAATTTCCGCAGGACCTTCCCCTGCAGGAGTTCGTTATCCAGGATCCGATTTCGCGGTTGGTCGGTCGCATTTATCAGAACTGTAGCGTTTTCGTGAACGTGAACGTGATCCGACGGGAGCGTGCTGACTCGTGACACGATTCGAGATTAGAAAGAAATCGCCAATGGATCGGAAGGAAATACAATATTACCCCGGCAACGCGGAACGATGAAATCCGATATTTTAATTTCGCGAGGAGAATGATTGCAGGACGGTTCGATAACACGCATGCCCGATTAAATCGTTCCAGTCGACGAGAGGCTGTTAGCCTTGGACAGGGGCAGAAATTGCAATTTTTCAGTGAAACTGTTCCTCGGGAAATTTCATTCGAGTTTCAATGGGCTGCTCTTATCGACGTTATTACTCCTGTCGTTCGGGGCATCGTTACCCGTAGCCAGCCTTATCGAGGGGAATCGGGTCTCTTCTTTCGTTAAGGAACCGACGCGAAACTTCAGCTGCAACACGCTGTTTGCATGAATTTTTGCTCAATATTTCGATCGATACAGAGCGTAATTTACTGAAGCATTACACGAGTAGTTGGAAAATCGAATAACAGCTTAATTAAGCAAATATCGTGTACGCGATCTTATTTAATTTATTTAATTGATATAATCGATAAGTATCTCTTCGAACATTATGATAGCTGCTCCCGTGGTTGGTTGGCTTTCAGTGCGAAATCGATTAAGTAGATCCAGCCGTACGTGCGCGGCCACGCCTCGAAAAGCAACCTGTAACAACACGGCCGTCAGATAGCATTTTTAACGGACCTTTTGCTTTCGTTGTGTCCGTCTCGTTATAAACCGTAACAGAGTTTGTTAGTCGAATGCCGTTCGATCTTCCTGCCCGGTCGCTGGTCGGCCTATTATTCTGCATACACTTTTTTAACCCTTCCGTGATCATAGTCGGTCGACAGGATATTTTGCGAAAGCGACCACTCGAAGGAAAATTTCAAACGACGATTAAAATAAAAATACCTATCGTAAAGATACTGCATTAAAAACACAATTTGGCGGATATAAAGTAGTGTATTACGTATCAAGGGCGCAAAATAGGTGATTGGCGCCCGAGTCGAGGTTACAGAGACGAGGTTGAGAGTCGCCTTGCGCTCGTGTTACGTACACTATTTTGTTAACCAGAGGGCGCAAAAATCGGGCTTCCAACGCCTATTTGGCTTAGGGCGAGAAGTCAAATACTTTGCGGCGTCTGGTTAAAAAATTACTTTATTCACTCTTAATACAACAACGTTAAGAACCGTTGTGGCATAGCGAAAGGGTTACAAGCTTTATTATCGCCTGGTGCCAGTATCGTACGTTCTAGGCTGGATCGACACAGCGAAACTTTAATTTCACCCTGACACGTTGTCGTTTCACGGAGGAGGAGGGGGAGGGCTTCGAGAGGGGCGGTTTTCAAGGCAAAACGATTGGTCGGCATTGTCCGTTTGGTAGTTGCTTCGAGCACGAATGACACGGTCCGCTGAATCGATTTAAACTTCTTCCATTTGTACGACACGTTCCGCTCGAGATACGAGATTTTCGTCTAGTTCTATGCTTTTTTCTCTCTCTTTTTTTTTTTTTAACGCACACCTTGTACGCGATCGTTGTTCGTCGAGAAATGTCGACAGGGGAAGAAGAACGAGAGCAATTTTTCTATGGCGCCTGGTATCCGGCAAATTCGAGAAGGGCGCTAAATTAAACAGGATACAGGGCGGCTGGGCTATTAACGTGCAAATTGAATTATTTTGTAACTCGTTGGACGGGTAAATTGCGAAATAACGTTTCAAGCCCGGAACAACCGGTGCAAGCGTCGCGGTGAATTATTTCAAATAGGAGAAACGCAAGGGGCTCGTTTCTCATTCGAACATTACCGTTTCCTGCTCGAGGAAACGCGGAAACGCGAGAAACAGCCCTGTTTCTGCTTCCCTCTCTTTTTCATCGATTTGTTTTTCCTCCGTGAAAACCTATCGAGGCGTCGAGCGAACGAATTTAATTAGAAAAAGTTTCGCGGTTCAGGCCAGACGCTAACGCGGCTGATTCAACTTTCCTTCTCGACGAACCTCGTCGACTCCTCTCCAACGCACACTCGAAACCTGGAGTTTTCGCGTTTCCCCTCGTTCCGGCGCGGTTTAAACGATTTCGCCGCGAGTGCGAAAATCTTCGCTTACTTTTAACCCTCGAGCTGGGTCAAAGGCAGAAAAGCAACGCGTACTGGCAACAAATCAAACGAGGATAGGTAACCCTTCATTTTTTTCGAAGGTAATTCGTGGTCATTTGTCGACCGGCGAAAGCATAACGGCAGGACACGATTCTATTATAGATTCGTTCGTGTGGAAACACCCGTTGAGTTAACAAGATCGATCGTAGGCGTTCGAGTATCCGGAGTCCGTTTCTTTTTAGATCCATGGCCATTATTGCAACAACTAATGATCGATCGATCGAGCCATGAAGAAGCATCAGCCGCGGCTCGTGACGCCTGGAATGTAGTCGTTCGAAGGAGCGCATAACAACGGACAAGCTCGTAACACAAAAGGCGAAAGCGTTGTGTATCGTATAATTTATCGAGAAACGTCGGGGACGAAGAATCGAGCGGAAATAACGGTGACACAGCGACAGGCAAATGTCCTCGCCGAGTTTTCGCAAGAGCCCGTCGTCGTCGAGCTACACACCGGAAACGAGAGGAACAAAGAGATACGGACGGCGACGTTTGACGTCGCGCGTACTCGTTGTCGATATCACGAGTATACTCGAGGAACGAAGGAACCCGGTTTAGTCGAACCGCGGTCAGACCATTGGCTGTGTTTATCCAGAAAATCATAATCGATAGTGTTCACCGATCTCGTCTTTTTCGTCGCGCTCGAAGTACAGAAAATCTAAGGAGTAAGAGTCAACGATAAGGGCGGCGGCCAGACGAGACGACCGTCAATATTAGTTCTAGCCAAGTGATACGCAAACGGGAATCATAGATATATCTTCGTAGTACAAAAGTAGCGTCGCGAATCTCAATTTACACCCATACACACACACACATCTACACATACGAGTGTCAATCAAATCGTAGTCGCGAGTTGGCTCGTTCGGGATTCAACGATAATCCGTGTGATCCAGAAGCAATAATAGTTTACATTAGTTAATTCCGTGAATATCGAGTCGCGAATTAACCTGTAATTACCTGCCAGGCTGTGGTTCATCGTGTGTGTGTGCACGCGCATTTTATTTCGTCGAGCTCGACGAAGTTTGCCGAAACAGGGGAAAAAAGGAATAAAGGAAAAAGTGCATCGACAGAATGGCGTTCGCCGCGGCGAGAATGATCCTGAAGGATAAGCGACGGAAGGCCAGCAAAGAGGACTTCGCGCCACGTAACAGGAGCAAGGTAAAAGTCGACGAGATCCTATTTGCAAAATTGAACAACGCGAGCACCGGTTTTTTCTTTTTTTTTTTTCTCAATCGCGTTCGATCACGTCGGTCACCACCGACGTTAAGTAATATTGTTTCGAACGGTTTGCAAACCGCACGATGCTGAACAAACACGATTTTTCTCTGCACAGATCAAGGTGGATCAAACTCGAACACCATTCACCCTCTTTTCCTGCTGTCACTTATAAATCGATATCTTTTCTTTAACGCGCCCCAATGAAATTATCGAGACGACAGGTGTCAGTTTTTATTATCCCCGAACGATATTCGGAGAAGCATATCAAGTTCCAGAGTACGGATCCACGTAATCGTGCGATCGGATAACAGCCACTTGGTCTAATAATTTAACTCTTGGACACTGTTTTGGGTCAAATCTAATATTTAACAACTTCTCAATACGAGATCGTGTCTTTGAAAAAGTACCAACTCAATGGTTAAAAAGCAGCGATCGTGAAAAATCAAAAGCATCGACGAGCAAACATTTACGCTGGACGAACGATTGGAGCGTTAAGCGTTCGCATGAATCTCGTAGCTGGCAAGTCTCGTTCGTGGCGAAGCGGATTTACTATTTACGTAAATACGATTGACGAGGCGCGAGATGATAGCGCGGACACCTGAAACACCGGAAAAGAGGGTTGGACGCTCAGGGTGCATACTAACGAAGGCTCTAAACGCGGCTCGTTCGAAGCTATCACGTTTCTTCGCGTAGCAACCGGGAAGGGTAGATTCAGTTTCCTCCGTTATGTTCTTTTTATGTTACTTAATACACTTTTTACATGTATTTCGGGGTCGAATGGCGATTAATTCCAACGGCCCGGTGTCTTTACAAAAAGAGGCGTTCACGGGTGTTTCGCGCTTAAATCGAGGATGTCCTTGGAAGCTTTTAGACAGCTTTTACGACGCCAGGTGGTCTTTTCTCACGTACACCAAAAGATCCCTTCTTCGTCTTCTGCTATCTTCTCTATTTAAGAAAATCTTATAGTACGTCTTTAAGAATCACGCGTTCGGTTAACCTTCTTGATTCCTTTTGAAAAAGTCAAGGTAATCGGAAGAAAAGATACTGACACGCTTCTTTCGGTTGCTCGATCGAAAGAAAAATTGCAAGAAAATCGTGAAAAAAGGTTTTATCGTGCATCGTGGTCTTTGGCACGAACGTAGGCCAAGCGGTGATTTTCAGGCAATCGTTCGGATCGCGACCGCAATCAATGGACGGTGGCATAAGGAAATCGTAAGAACGATAAGAAACTTGGTTACGACCACGGGAACGGAAATTAAATCCGCCTTTAACGGCCGACGAACTTTTCCCATCTCATTGTCTGAATGTTCTGCCGTTAGGTCTTTCTTCGTTCCTCGTTTCTGCGGCTAATTAACAGACTATCGACAATCGGCTGCATCACGCCAAGTACTTATCTGCTCGCTAGAAAAAGAAAAACCTCGCACTGACCAGAACGTCTGCAGAGGGAATTCCAGCCATTTCAGAATATTCTTATCACTATTTCCCCGGAATTACATCGTAACCTTTGGAATACGATGATCCAAGAAAACATTGGACAACATGCAAAGTAGACTGTCGTATCTGGAAGCGAGACGGTTTTATATCGCATCTCGTTCGCGTTATCCAAGCAGTTTCGCTGATCGTACATTACCGTCGTTCCTGTTATCGACCACGGCCAACTATGTACACGCCTCATCGTACACGTACTTTTCCCATTGAAGACAGCTGACACGTTCGTTTTCCACGGACAGGTAACACGTAAAAACGGAACCGCTTATTCGCGGACAATATAACACGGAACACGGCGTGTACGGTAGGCTAAATTGGTCCCAGATCGTTTAATTGTTTTGCAAATGTTCACTCGGCCGAGCGTAGAAATATTCGACGTTGTCCGTCGCGCTAACTCCCACGGCGAGCATCCAATTAGCGAACATTTACGGCTGACTGGAATTTTAATGATCTATGAACCCTCGGTGAGCCACGGTTTTTCAACCGATAGCTGGCTGAATCGATGGAAATTCGAATCTATTTGTTAGGAACGACCGATTAACGTTTCTTTCTCGACGCGTCACGCTGCGATCACGATCCTCTCGTGAATTCCACGCCCGACACACGCTATCGCGATTCAATTAATCCTACAGAATACTTTCGGAAGCAACGAACCGTGCATAACGAGCGGATAATTGAGCGTGAAAACGCATTCGTTCACGGTGCACACCTTGCCACTGTCCGCAATCTGCTGCAAAGTAGTGTGAGCGTAAATTAAAATTCTACTTCTTGAAAAATTATTACGATCTATTCATCGAAATATACCGTGCGAAATTATTTACAAAAATTTCACGCTGCAAATGTAATGACTTTTAACGCGTGCCGTCTCGTTACCTTTGACGAACGAAGCCGAGACCTAATTAAAAGCGACAATGCCCGCTCTCGAGCGCAAACTGTTGCCCTTCTTTTTTGCAAAGCCGCAACGCGGCCTCGCGAAACGAGTACAGATTGATCGAGGAAGGAAGGCGTACTGGAATTAATCGCCACGCGAAACGTCGAGGAAACCGCAAAAAGAAAAGGAATACAGCGCGACAACAGTTCCCCTTTCTTTTTCTTTTTTATCAGCTTCGAGATTCATGCGAGCCCTCGAGTTAAACAGAAGTTACCGCGCCGAAGAATCAACACGAACCTTTTCTGTCCACTTTGTCACGAGATACTGTCTCTTTGCTTCTCCTAAACGCTTTCGTTGTACAGAACTTTGAGTGACACTAAAACTCGCCTCGTAACTGTCCAACACTGAGAACCTCACGCTATGCTGTCGTCTGTGTTCGGTGTGCACTGCTGTTGATACGCTCTACTACCACGATATGTATATATATATTCGCGTTTACGAAAATGACAAACTATACAAGATCGGTTCCGTGTACTCTCCGAGCCAGCAGGGAACGTTTGCCTTTGGAAAGCGTCATAATGTAGGTCTTAGAGAGTTAAATTTCAAGAAATGTTTGCGAGCATCCGCAAAACTTCATTACTACAAAAATATCATTATTACAATTCTTCGTAATTTGTATTATTCAGAATTTGGAATATCTAATACGACGATTTCTAATTAAGTAATTGAAAGGAAATTCAAGTGTCACCCACATATAGCGGGTATTTCGAAAGAGTTAAATAATTGAAAATCTGGAAGGAATTTTCCCTGCTGGATCCTACCGTAACAGACTCGCATCTAATCTATCTCTATAAATACAAACAAACGTCTATTCTATTTGTAAATCACAGATAGCCACCAATAACTATGTATGTACTCTAACTCGTCGACTGTCTGTCCGACACTGCCACGTGCCCGTATTAAATCGTAACTAGCTATATCCTATGTATCTATATAATTCTATACCATATCTGTATTTGTACTTTTTCCAACTGCAGTATCGTTGTGGTGATTGGTGACCTGTACTGTACTTGTGTTTACAGGCCCGCAGCGCCAGTACAAGTAGCTTTAGAAGCCTCAGCCAGGTACATACCAAAATGACATAATCCACGTATAGCTGAGAAATTAGTAATACTAGCTACATTAGCTGGACATAGCTAGACACTTAGACTATAGACATTAAACTTTGCTCGTGCGTAGTTGCGTAGAACAGAACTCGAGTCTCCAACATTCTCTCCGTGTTGAGAATTAATTAACTCCGTTAACGATCCACTGCGTGATTACGATCGTGATCGCCACACCATTAACGTCGAGCGCCAGACAACGAACGACCGACCCAAAGTTACCGCGATTAGTCGAGCGTAATGGGAACGGTACGGAACCGTTAGGCTGTACCGACCACCGCACCGGTTTATCATAGTTTTGTTCCTTACGACAGAGATAATTGACACGGTGGTACACGGCCGCGTTATATTATACATATACATATAGTTAACATGCATGCTCACGGTTTACCCTTTTCACACGCAGAGACACAGGAATGTTGAATGAGGCATGCCATCGTAACGCACACCCTTTACCTAACCCATAGTATCTTGCATGCCTTTTGCCGCCTCTCTCTTCGACACGTGCACCCCTTCTTACTTAATCTTTCTTAACTCACTCACCTTCTTCTTCTTCTTCTTCTTCTTCTTCCTCTTCTTCTTCTCTTCTGTTTCTTCTTTTCTTGGACACAATTCGCGGAGATTCTCGCGCGAGAAGCAAAGTAAGTATAGGATAGTCTATTACGTATCAAGGGCGCAACAATAGGAGAGCAACAATAGGGGCGAGGGTGAGCGTCACCTTGTGCCCGTGTTACGCACGCTATTTTTTTCCCCAGAGGGCGTAGAAAGCGTGCTTTTAATGACTATCTGGCGAGCGCAAAGTGCCCGACTCTTATCGTAGAGCGCAGATTATTTTATATCTCGCCTTAGGGCAAGAATCGGGCACTTTGCGCTCTCCAGATTGTCGTTAAAAGCCCAATTTTGCGTCTTCTGGTTCAAAAAACAATAGAGACGCAAAAACATCGAGATTCGTGTAGAAAAAGAGGAAATTTGGTGGACGGGACAAGTTCGCAGACACGGTGTCGCCATATTTCGATAACGGGCGAACCGAATCGGCGACGGGTCGTTATTTACCCGTCACGCGGACTACTAATTCCGGAAATGGACACTGATAACTGTCTCGCGAGACAAAGTCGCTCGAATCACCTTTAAATCTGAATATTTGACGATAATTGACTCGCTGTAATTAGAAGTGTTTTTTTTTTCCGATCGATTCGCTTTGCTTTGAGGCGGATTCGATCAAGGCGGTGGCAAAGAAACCCTGGAGGCTATGGTAATTAATTCTTGCCTCGACTTTCGGTCGTAGAGTTTCGTTCGCCAGCAGCTTTTCTCTGCGGTTTTGCATATTAATTAGTGGAACCGCGAATCGTGCTCTCTTTATCTCTGTCTGCGGGCTATTTAAACGGGAACCGTTTGATCATGAAACCGGTGGACTGCAATGCGAGCGACGGGGCGTGGTGCCACGGCTGCGCTTCTCCTCGTCAATCGAATGGTCATCGAAATACTTGATTACCTTCCTTCCAGATCACGTTTGCCCGAGTAATAACTTCTTTCGCACGTTTGCGCAGATTCTCGACTCAAGGTGCTTCCTACTCTTAATTAACCATTATTATTGCAATTATTCAGAGTATAACGTGTGGATCTCTACTTTTGAGTAAAAGAAATATAGGTTTAACTTTGACCCTGCCATGGTGCTAAGCAGATCGTTGATGTTGTTCGCAAGATCGTGTGGAATCTCAGAGTGAAAAAGACCATCGATACTTCCCCCTTGTCGAGTTCTGATCAATCGTTTCCGGAATGCAGAGCAGAGGAGCAACGAATTCCTGTCGCGCCGATCAGACTACAGAGGCGCTAAGCGAGGCGATTCGTTTCCGGGACGAGAAGTCACTCTCGGAAACAAACGGGCCGAAAACGGCCGGTGTCGTAGATTAAGAGACGAGAAAGTCCGGGTGAATGGCATCTTAGGCCCTCGTTCGGAGCACCCTTCTGACAAGTAGTCGTCGGATATAAAAGCAATAAGAGAGAGGACGGCGAGAGCCTTTGAACGTAGTGGGGAAGGCATTAGGCTTTGATTGAGGATGGTTCGGGTTGAGAACGACGATCGATAGCCCGGCTGCACCCTTCTCGTTTTGCCTTTGTCGTGGCCAATTACTTTAATTATTAATCGTATCCAGTTGTTTCCATTCTTTCTGTTCTAGGTGCACTGACACGTTCCAAGGTCGCGATTTTCCACGTTTCTTTGCTCGCTTTCACGCACCACTGCTCGTAGGAACCCTTGATTCACCGTGTGTCGTCTTACGATTTTCAATGGAGTCGATTATGTTAATGCCATCGGACATTATTAGAATCATTAGACGAAACGTCGCGTCGCGTCGTAGAGCATTGGGGCAACGTGCGATTGAATGCTCCGGAATTTCTGGTTGCATTTCGGAGAATGCGCTTTCTGCTGTTTCAACGTTGCTCCGCTTTCCCCTACGACCCTGCTGAAGAACGTATACAGGGTGTACAAGCAGGATGATGCACTTTGAAACGAGTTAAAACAGGTGCGTACGGATTTCTCTTGTTGGATCGAGCAATTTCACACCGACGACTATATTGGATATCCGTCATTCGTGTCACGTCGATCTCTCGACACGATTCAATCGACTGCTGGACCTATCCACGCGCATCGCGACGTGTTCGTTCGGCTGCGAACGTTTCCTGATTCTCCCCCGGTTGATCGTTACGTCACACGAGCAACAACGACGCCTGGAAGCCCTGTATTAAAACACGTGGAAAACGACGAGGTAACAGTGTCACGAGTATAAAGACGAACCAATCCAGGTCACAATTATTGTAATTGCACTTCAGGGCTATATACCTTTCCTTTTGTTTCCCTCGCGTAACAAGTCTTACCACAGTTTTATAACGTTCGAAACGATTCTTCTTTTGTCCCCGAGCAATTTTAACGACCACCATTTACTCTAAACGTCCCCATGGAAACATTTTGACTCGGCATTTTTGCTTTTCTCTACAAAACCGACCGGTAGTCTGACCGCTACCGCGATATTTCTACCGATCAAGGCCTCGAGTGTCCATTCATTTGCACGATTCTTTGCATTTTTACGAGAACAGCAACCGTTTCACCTACAGGGTATAGCTTTTCAAGGGCGGTTGCAGTCGGCCCCAATTATTGATCCTTCGGAAGCCGGCTTCCGGGTCTTGCTCGCACGCCACTCGGACAAAACTTGAGTGGGTGAAACGGCCGGGGCCAGGCCAGCAGCCAGTGGTCCTGGATGAAGGGATGGCGAGAAAGAGAGAGGAGCGAAGAGGCGAAAGCTGAAAGCGGAACATGGGAGACGTTGGGTGGCGATGGCTGTTCCTGGGCGTTTTCACTCGATCGTCACTTTTTCCGCCTTCTTTTCGGCGGAAAAGAATCTTTCAAAGACGCTCCTCGTCCTCGGGATGCAAGAGGCTTCTTGCCTGAAATTCGAAGCGATTAGGATACGCTACAATCTCCTTCGTTACTACTTTTGCATATCACGTGGATAAAGTAATTTTGTTTAAAACGTTTTATCTGTAATAAGAAGTTTTTTTAACATATCGCTTGCACCAGCGAAAGGGTTAACGAAATTAGACGAAATCGATCTGTTAACATGGGTTTCCTTATAAAGCGCAATCTAGGCAAAATTGAATGGTCGCGTATTCGCGTTGTTATCGAATAGCCAACCAAGCGGTATCATCGTGTATAACCCCGATAAACTGTACGACACATGAACACCGCTAGAAACTATAAAGCACGAAGACATCGAACGTAGCCGCGAGTCGATGGCCGACTTGATCGAATAAGTGGCCTTCACGGAATTCGAACACGAGCCTGCTGCACGCTCACCGATCTTTGATTAATATCCTGTGCAACTTTCCTACTTTCGGGGAAGACAAGGAATTATTGGCTGTCCCGGATCCTGTTTAACGATCGTCGAAACGAAACATGCAAAAGTACGACCCGTTCGCCGATCATCGTGAAAAAGGGGTCGATTTCCTGCAAGAAATGATTTCCTGAAAGAATAATGGACGTCCAATGATTCGAACGTGTAACGTTTCGAATCGAACGGTTCTTTCTGGCAAATGAATACAATCGATGTGCGATCGTAAAACATAGCGTTTAATCGAGTGCTCAATTAACGATTCCGATACATGACGATACGAGCAGGATGGAGTTCGGTGAAGTCTCTTCGATCCTTCGTGTCCGGGCTCGGCCGATACGTGTGACGCGTGCTCGGTTCTCCCTCGTGGAATTTCAATTTCGAGACGGAGGACCGCTCGTTCGGTCACGATCAACGGGGGAGTATCGTAGAAAGAAAATGCAAGAGTTCCTTTCACGCGAAACGGTGAGCTCGGGACGAAGCGTTTAATCGCCGGTCATCATCTCCATGAACTCTGCAACAGAATGAAAATGAAAAAGAAAAAAAATTAACGAGGTTAATTGGACGCGTTTTACTCGTTCGAGGCTTCGTCACTTTCAGAATGAATTTTCCATGGCCAAGCTCTTATTATCGAATGAAACTGTTGCGTAATCCTCGAGATTATTACGATACGGTTCTTTTTCAATTTGGTCGTCGCGCAAGACGGATATTTCTTCTGAAAAGCAACTAGGTCGTATCCTTGCCCCTTTATACGGCCTGGGCCGAGTTTTTTGAAAGGAGCTTTCAAGGGACGGTATATTAAGACGTTCGAAGTTTAATCAAGCCTTCGCATGAGCTGCTGTAACGAGCTCTATAGATATTGGGCTAACGAAAAAGAGAAAAAAAAAGAAAAGTAGAACGTTCGCGTGCTCGATATCGTAACTGTTTTCTCGTTCGACTTGCCTCGAAGGAACTTTCCCTCGTCAAAAATACCGTAAATTTATAATCGAGCCAACCTATCGACGAGGTAACAGTACTTTTCATTGCATCTATTGTGTGATAATTAAATGGTAGAACACGGATGGTTAGTCCATTAGGAAAATGAAAACTCACCGTCAAAGTCAACGGTACCAGAGCCATCGGTATCAATTTCCGCGATCATACCGTCCATTTGATCGGGAGTTATCTGATCGTCCAAGGCCATCAGGATCTCTCGCAGGGAACTCGTTGGAATGTATCCGTTACCTTCCTTGTCGTACAGCCTGAAAGCCTCTTTCAACTCTTTCTGTAAAGCCTCGTCGTCCTCCTCTTGGAAGTGGCTGGCCACCCGATAGAACGATTCGAAACATAATTTGCCGCTGCCTGAAAGCCCGATCAATCGTCGATTAAAAGAACCACCCTTCACCCTTCTCTCTGCACACACTAGCTCTGGCTTGACGCAGACGCGACACTGTAAACAAGCGTGTCCGTGGAAAGATATCCAAGATAATATACTTGGTAACGTTCCAAGGCTCCGTTTACGCGGAACCGGGAATAAATATGAAATTTATATCGAGCGTGGATACATATGTATAACGTCCGTCGTGTCTTCCTCGAGGATACGGAAACCAAGGAATGTCTCGACGGAAAATTACGTTCGACAGCGAAATTAGGCTCGCTGATAAAGCTGGAGCATGGAACGCGTTGTTAGCCACCAGCATTGTCTCGATTTCCAGCCAATTCGACGGGCTTACGCTAATTCCTGCTGTCCGACTCTTGGTTATCACCGATCGACGTCACGGTTAAATTATCGTCGATACGAAAGGTTAACGCATGACGGATAAGCTACGATTAATTAACTAACAACGACGAACGGTATAGTTGCGCGTATGATAATCGATCGGAGAAAATTGTACGTTGCGTCGTGGCCGACGGTATAAAATGTGTAGGAAAGTTTTCGCGTCCACGTCGTTCAGCTTTCGTTACTTCTATACACGTGCATCGCCGCGTCTCAGCCATTATGTCATGAATTATTTGGCCCGGTTCGGTCGAACGAAGGCATCGATCGCCGGCGCACCCCGAAGTCGTCGGTCCAAAAATTACTATAACGCTCGCGGAGAGACAACGAGATGCTCGTTCACAGATGCTCGTCCATATTCAAGACAATCGCCCATTTAACGATACTGCATACCGACAGTTGTTAATTGTCCATTTCAGACCTGGTCGTCTGAACTTTTTACCAATTTTAATTCAAATTCTTCCCTTCATTTTTATCGAGGCGATCATAACGTTTCGAAGAATCGAAACCACCATCGTGATCCCTTCTATGTCATATAGAACTGCTTTCATACATTGACAAAGAACGAGGACAGGATGACAACGAAAATATTGATAAAGAACGAAAGCACCAGGCCGAAAAGGGTTAAATGGGCGACGAGCTGTGAGATTTCGCGGAAATCAGAAATATCGTATATACCATCTTCGTCCTCTTGTTTCAACAGCACTTCGAGTTCATGATCGTCGAAAGTGTGGCCCAGGGTGTTTAGGATCGTTCTGACTTTTTCCTTTTCGATGCGGCCCGACTTGGTCGAATCGAACATGGAGAAAGCTCTCTTGAGCACTGTAAAATAACAACGAATCCTTGTGTTCCGCGTCCGGCTCGAAAGAAAGGGTGGGAACGGTATATCTCGGAAACGAGCCGACAGAATTAGACGCGGTTTCGCATTCCTCTGAAAATTCTAGAGCGAGAGGGGGAGGCGTTCGTGCGGACTCGAGGCGCATCGTCATGCTCCCTATTTATTTACACGCTCGGCCAGCGGTGTGTGCGTATTAAAATAACGTGGCCGACTCAATCGACGGTTTATTTTGCGATAGGAAACTGGGATTGCGTAACCGTCGCGTTTCTCCGCTGCTTCGCGTCGAAATGCGTGGGCGGACGCGCGCCAGCATAGGTGTTACGTTTCCGAGAAAGTTCGCGAAATAACTTGTAATCGAGTTATCTGTCGCCGCGACCAATCGATACCGATCGGAGCCTGTCCGTGTTTCGAGTCGCGACAACTCTCTTCAAATCCAACGAAATTCCGTTCCCACTCTTTCGATCGTTAACTCGTGGCTACTTACTTTTCACTTGGTCGTCATCCTGAAACAGAGAAGAAACCGTGTTTCAGTACGATTGAACCGCTCGCTCGGCTACATATAGCGGCACTTTTTCTGCAGAAACGACAGAGAAATGGACAGACTCGTCGCGATTTTAATTCCACCGTTCGTCGATTATTTTTCCGTAACGAAGAAAAGCGGGTCCGATCGAAAGATAACGGTACTCTATCGTTTCCGCACAGAAATCCACCAATTAATTAATAATGCGTTCTCGTGCAACAACAACAACAGCAACAACGACCCGTCACACACAGTCGAGGCTCGTTCGACACTCGATCGTAATGGAACTGACCATCTTCCGTGCTTTGTGTGCGATTAAGCTCGACGCTCTGTCCCTTCGTTGTTTCGCACTAATGGTTTATCCGCACTGGATATCTTTTATAAGCTCAGCTAGAACGCATGGAAGGGGAGGAGAAGAGTCGAAACTCTCTCTCATCCCTTCCTGCGAACTATCGAAATTCACGGGTTCCCGCTACGCCGTGCACGACTTCGCGCCGCTATAATGCTACGATTCCTCGCTGTTCACCGTTCAAAAGCGACGCGACGCGTCCCGAAAACGCGTCCGACCCAAGGACGCGTGTCAAGCTGTCACTCTTGGAATGCTCGCACCCGTTTCGTCATGGAAAATCTCGAGGAACCTCGGAAATTGGATACCTGTTCCTCGTCGAATTGAAACTGGAACGCAGAAGTGTACCGTAATCGAGTTTTTAAACGGTTTAAGAGTTTCGAACGCCGACAGGATGAATTTTGTCGCGTGAAAAAACAAAAAAGGAAAAAGAAAAATAGAAAGAAAGAAATGTGCAATTCGATACATCGTAGGGAGAGTATATTGCTTAGACTCGTGGACTATGTGGTTGTTTGCGACGCGGATCGGACAGGCTGCCAAAAAGTTTGAGGGAAAAGCAGTAAAATTTTCGTGCATCGCATAACTGGTCCGTTAGTAGGCGGATGGGAGAACGGGACGACGGGAAGACGGGAACGGAACGGAGATAGAAGTGGGGGTGCTGCTATTTCAAAACATTCCAGACTATGATACTACCGCTTTCCATTCAACCGCTACAACCGCTCCGCGCAATATACCGCGGATTCTTTTTATTGCTTACCGAGAAATTTAATATCCTTGGACGCTCGTGAATTCATACAGTTGGCCCGTGAAAGAATTATCCGGTAGCTTCGATTTACGAGATCAACCACAACTTTGTACACACAATTTTTAATACGGCGAATCGTTGCCAGACTTGCACTCGTAAGTAATGCGAATCAAAGTTTCGGTATATCGAACGTAAAGGGTTAAGGTTCAAGGTTTGATCGTTGGGCCGCCGCGCCGGTATTATTTATGGCTGGTGAACAATGGTCTCGTAAACAATGCTAATCAAAGTTTCGATATTTCAAAGGCGGTTACTTTAGTGTTCGAGCGTAAAGGTTGAAATTGATTGTTTCATTGGTGGATGGCCGATATTATTTATGACGGTTGTCGGTTATCGTTGGCACAACGGCGTAACTTGACGCATCGTGGCGACGACAGAAACTTGTTATCGTAAACGACAGCAAAGTGCAGGCTCTGGCCGCGTTTTTTCGCCCGACCGGCTCGAATGATATAGTGCTTTTCGTAAGAACGCGGTAGAAGGCAAACGCTATAATTATCTCGTCAGTTCCGGCCCACGCGAGGCGTGCCATCTCTACGCGAAATTATTATTTGAATAAACTCCACAGTTGGTATTTTTAGATTGTCCAATACCAATTGTGTACCTCGGCCGAATAGTTCTATATTTAAAACGGAGTCTACCTTGTCGTGTAATTTGGCAAACGGTCGACGAGCTGCTTGCTTCGCCCTTTCTTTTCTCGTCGATTGCATAGACCGTTCGACAAACGATGATTCATCGTAGAAAATCTTTCCTCTTCTTTCTTGGATCTTCGAATTGTCCGATGGCACGGTCCAGTTTCCGTGATTGTACCTCTTCCTGTTGGCCTCGACGCCGGACCCCAGATCGACCGATAGTTTGTAGCAACCAACTCGATTTATTCCCACTCGATGTCCAACCATCGAAATCCGACTCGTTTCCAAAGATTCGAATCTAAACGACTCACGACTTTACAAACTTAGCTGAAAATTATCTAAACACTTTTATTCCAATCCAAATTTCACCCTTGATCGTTTAATTATAAAATTCGTAAAGGTTTGAATTGATACAAAACTAAACAGTTGATCCTGGCTGTACCGTTGTGTTGATTATCGTAGCAGGCAATTCATTTCCGCGGGGAAGCTAACAGGAAAATAAAACAATGGGCTTGGTGGATCATTCGACGATGCGCCATTAGCACGAACCCGTGAACAATAGCGCGCGATGCATCCCCCGACCTCGAAACGTTGACTCAACGTTCGCTCGAATTCTCCACTCGTAATTGAGGATATTGTTCGTCCCGCGACCTTAGATTTCTTTCATCCCTCTAGGAAAAACGAATTTTCCTTCCGACGTACTGTCTTTGTCGCGTTACGCTACGTTTTCTTACAATTCCTGTCTCATCGACGCTTTCGTCGATTAAAACTTTGTTCAGCCAAGATACAGATTCGGACGAAAAACGTGGACGGAAGATATTGTTGCATTAGAATCGAGGGTATTGGAAAGCGCAAGATATAATGCCGTATAAGGAGATCAGATAAGTAGCTAGGGATACGGAATATCGGAGATAAGGACAATACGATCTGGACAGAAGAAATTCGTGATCGGCGATGGCCTGGTTTTCGTATCGACCCCAACGGTCATGCAGGATCGGCAAACAACGTTACTTCGCAATTCTTGATGCTTATTTTGCCTGCTGTTCCCCGGGGGCAAACACGATAGTCGGAAATGTCTCCATCGACTGTACGTTTACTTTCACGAGCTAATCTTTTTGTTTTAAACGGGCCTTGGCCGCCCCGTGTCCATTGCAGTCCAATTAAATGTCCAACCGCAAGGACAAGGCTGACGAGGTGGAAAAGAAGAAGAGGAGTTCCCAAACGAACTACGCGGTTCGATTTTGTCGCTTGTTTAATCAGGCTGCGATTAAAAGGAACCTGCTCGACCGGCGTGCTGGTTCTCGATTCGTCCATGAAATTCCATTAATCCGCGGTCACGTGGGAAACGAGGCGCGATTACACGCTCGCCGATAGAGGTATCTTCGGGGGCCGTTATCGATCGTCCGACGAATCTAACGATGCTGTTTTTATTTGCCGCACGATAGGCTCGCAACAAACCAGCAGATGGAGTGGGCCACGTGAACCAGAAGGGATCGACGGGTCAAAAGGCACCGCTCGCGGCCGGGCAAAAGGTGGCGCCTGGCGCGAAAGTTGCCGCGAAACCAGCACAGAAACCAACCGCTCAAAAAGGACAGGTTAAGGTTACGCCTAAAGCAGCTTCCGTGAAGACCGGCAAGAACAAAAAGAAGGGCCAGAGACAGCAGTACGACCTCATCGTCACCATCAATCTGGTGAGTATTCGTTTCGTTTTCAAATGTAGCGGTTCGTAGTGGATAAGGTCGGTATTGGTCAGACGCGGTCAACCTTACTACTGCCACCGCGGCGTGGGGTAAGGCAGCGTTTCGATCAAAATACGCTCCTGTATACCACGTCGAAAAGTAGAAAATTCTTTATCGAGCACAGTAGAAGTGGGTGGCAATGGTCAGACCGCCTAGATGGTAGCACAGGTTCCAGTTCGTCGCGTTCGTTGTCGTAATAAAAACGGTTGTAATTATTTTAAATATGATTAACACTTAGTAATATAATACTGCTTGAAATTTTCTTTTCAAGATGTTGGTGGCGGTGCTGAACGAATGACCCGTGCGGCAGTCAACGCGTTAACGGGTTACATCGGACCGATAATCGTCGTTTATTCGAAACGAATTCAATTCGATACTTAACCTTCGCGATTGTCGTAAGCAAAGATCAATTCACCGATGACGCGACGATAACCGTGATCCAATAAAACGCGAAACGAGTTTTCCATCGTTTAAATTGCCTTCGTGTGGGCAAGTTGTTTTCAAGGGTACGGTTACAGTGTTGTTCGTGTCGATATGAAATATTCGTAAAAATAGCGGACGGGGAATGAATTTCAAGAAATATACACAAGGAGACACCTACGACAAAGCGGGTCAGCATGTCCGTGATTTTTCGTCGCGACGCTCCAGAAATAGTCGCGGACGACTTTACCTTCGTCCCGTTCAAACGAAACTCTCGCTAAGGAAAATACTCGAATCCCGTTGATTATCGGCCAGCTTAGAATAATACGTGAGTTCAAGAAACTCGATCTTTTCTGACGCACGAAGCGGGTCACAAAAGCAACATAACATGCAATAATAAGATCGCCCAAAGTTAGAACGGCCGAATTATTTGTGGCAGTCTTCATGATTGCAGCCGTTGTCCGTTTGAATCACCCTCGATACGCTCGATTCGGTTTGGCCAGCTAGTCGATGCGTTGGCGCGTAACGTTCTGAAGGATCGTTCGCAAACAGATATTTACTCGATCGGTCGCAGTTGGCCGTTTTTGCGACCGCGACGCTTTGGCAACGCTAACGCGAACAAGTTGCCATTAACAGAAACGTAATGAAAGAGCGAGGAGGACGGAGAACGAGAAGCAAACGCAGAAGGAGCCAATCGTCGAGTAACGTTGACAAGTTAAAAACAGCCTCGTCTTAGAAAGTAGCTGCTGCGACCAGTAGTCTCGAAAAAATGATTTATTCGCGTCAAGATCGACCGACCAGGGGAAAAATCAGACGCGAGTGTTCCGCGTGCGATTCGAGAGTGGGAGAATCAGAATGAAGTCGAGTCGCTGCCACAAACTAGCGGTGACGTTGCCGCTCGCTAGTCCATAAATATTATTTGTGTTCGGTCCTGTATCCGCGCTGGTTCGATTGACGCGTGGCAGCCTCTTCGAGACAGCCCTCAAGGCGAGCTTGCGAGCAAAAGGAAAGAGGTTCGAGTGGAATCGAAGAGGAACATATCGCGTTTGTGAACGCTTGAAGCGGTGTAACCGTGAACCGACGTGAATTCGAGAGGTGTTTTGTACCCCGCTAGGTGTTGCAATCGTTATTGATCGGTTAAATTAGCAAGTATGCCGTTGTTGCCCGTGATGGCGGACACTGAGAAGAAGTACACGACCGCGTATGGAAAGCTGCGAAGACTGACGAGCACCATAGACGGACAGATTCGGCAAATAAGCGTAAGTAGTTCGACTCAGAAAACATATCTGCGTTCGTCAATTGTAAACGCGACGATCAGCTTTCGAGAAATTCTTCAAATACAAACGATACAAGAGTCTACTTCTTTGGTATTAATTCCATTTCGAAGAAAGCGTGGTTGAATTTGCCAAAGGGATGGAGAGTAAATACATAAATACGAGACAGACGCGTATACTCGTGAACGGTGGGCTGACTTTGCTCGAATTTCTATGCGAACCCCTGCGAGGAACGCTGGAGAAGGACGTGACCCAGTTGAACGTCGACTATGTCTACTCGCAAAGAGCTTCGAAGCATCGAACCAAGAGCTTCCGGCTGTAAGACAGATCCGACAGGCTCGTGTCCTTTTCTCACAGTGCTTACGGTTACGTTCACGGATCTCCGCGGAACGTAATCCACGAAAGTCATTTCGAAACGGCATCCTCGAACGTTTCCGTGACAAAGTAACGGTGACACAATCATGTGACACTCGGCGAGTAAAAGTGGTCGTTCGAAAAAAGAAAACAAGGTAACAAAGGATAAATTCTAAAATTCAACAAGTTTATTTTGGGTGTAAATTGCAACATCTACGAAGCCATAGATCACTCGATGACTGACTCACGACCAAACTTAACCGATCCGCTCGGCTTATGGTGAGCTTCATTAGCGCGATCTTTCGGGCAACTATTTCTAAAACGCTTGTATTAACGGTGCTGCCGGGAAATCGATTACTTCGAGCACTTCCTAAGACGATTATCTTTACCAAGGATGCAATCGTGTCTCGAATTATCCTTTATCCTTACCCACTAACGTGATCAACACGTTGAATGCCACAGTGGAAATGGACGTATATAGTCAGACACGGTAAAAACCTAATTATTAACGATTTCAAATTTAACCTTTCAGTTCGATAGCCAACATTATTTAGCTTAATATTAACGCTACCCGCGGTTTATTTTATCGTTTCTTTTGTTAATTATATAATTGTGAATAATTTCGGGTGCCGGTCACCGGTGACCCCCGCGGCATTCGACGTGTTAACGATTATTTTTCAGTTTCGTTGTTTTCCAACGTGACCCCGATCGCGTCATATTGAATGACCCAGCGTATTTGCAACAGCTCATTATTAATAATCATTCTTGGATCTCTTCTTCGTATTCCTATCGGTGAAGAGAGTTACGGGTGAGCTTAACAGGCAATCCGCCAAAGGTTGACCGAGCGGCAGACACGGTATTGCAACGCTTCGTCGGATAACGAGTTGAATAGGCGAATCAAAATCGTTAATCAAAAAGATATGATTTAGTAAGAAATTTGATCGAAAGGTATTCACGATACAAAGCCAATCGCACAATGGGGTACGCGTAAACGCCAATTGCGACCAATGGAACGGCTGCGCTGATAAGTCGGCGTTGGTGTAATCGCGTTAACGGCATATGTTCCTTAATCCTCTGTCTATTAATGCTGATTTACCAATGCAATGTCGAGTGGAGTCACATGTAGAAGGCGGATAAGCCGGCACGGGTATTACCGTGGCTCGACTAATTTGCAAGTTAGGACAGGCTCGTTAATCGTGCGAATTCCACGTAACCGTACCTGCACACGTCGGCGTGATTAAACACTCGTCCTGCAAAACGTTGAAACGGCGTAACATTAATTAACTCGCCCTCGGAGTGGAATCTGCGTTCCTCGAGCTCCATTTTATTTCGAACTAATCCAATCGAATCTCGGCGAATCGAGGAAAAATTAATCAACCGGTCTGGTAATTATCAGACAGAAAATTTATTATCCGCTGTTAATTCGATCGAATCGATGAGGTTTCGGTCGCAATTCAAATAGACGGCGCGTGTCATTCTCGTTATGTATTAAACTTCGATACAACGCGTTGATAACGATTTAATTAATTTCATTATTTGTTCTTTCCTTTTTTCCAGTCTGAATATGGGCTGACGGAGGATCAGGTAGCCGGTAAGTGGAATTTAAATAATGTATTCATCATCCGTGCGAAATTTCATCCAGCCTAGCTAAAGCTTTTCCCTCGAAAAGATTTAAGGAATACGAGCGGCGCGGTTATCCGCATTTTCGCAACGTTACAACTCGTTTTCTCGGTGAAACAGTTTTAAGAGGCCCATTGGGTTCGACGGCGCGGGAAAAAGAGCGCCGAACACACGGTTGCTGGTGTAACCAGTCAAGATTTTGACCCAGAATTCAAGCGTCCACGTTAACGAGTGGAAGGTCGAAAGGCATTTTTTTCGCTCTTCCCGACGACGAACGAACGCGAGCACACGTATGACACTCGACGCGACGTACACGTGTACCTGGTTTCACAAATTACAGTCGGAGAAGTTGTTTGCGATTTTGAACGCAATGCAACGCCGCAATACGCGGCCAACTTTTTAATTGCACCAAACATCGCGCTTAAGCTACTTCCCTTTGGAAATGAGCGTGTTACAAAAGCACTTTGCTCTCGCTCCGCGTTTCCCGCCGTTGCCACTCGTTGATGCTTTGATTAATTAACTCGAGGGATCGCGGTACGAACGATTCGTGTTTCCGGAACTGAGAGTGACGAGATTGAAGCCGAGGCGTCGAGTGGCCCCGCGTAAGCTCGTTCAATTTGCGAGAGTACCTTTTACGTGAGGGCGTATCGCGTTCGAATATGTTTCGTATAAAACATTATTCCGTGCTCACGTGACTGCGAGCATTGGCCTTGTTGCTATTCAGCGTCCAGAAGCTTTGGAAACGTCGGGACGCGGGTTTTTACAATGGCACGCGACCAGAGATCCGCTGATTGCGCCCACGGCAAACCGCTGAATGAGAAGTTGCCCGCTCGTTTATGCGCGCTAATTCATCGCCGGGTGTTTACGCGGTGATAAACGCAAGGTGAATGCAGCCACGACGACCACGTCTAGAAAACCGTCGCAGCGCGTTTCGTGTTTTCGAATTATAATCCAGCGTACCTTTGCCGTTGGATATTTGTTACCTCCCGTGATTTATCGCACTCGATTGACACGATTAACGCTCGAATTGATATTTACCAAGTCGATTTTTCTGCTCGGATCTATTCGATATTGTGCTCTTTCTTCGTCCTTAAATATAATCCCTTTTTAATTTTAATTTCCATAGAAATTATGAAGGTATTACCGAAAATTCATATAAAATCGATATTTTCCATTTCTGTAGAAATCCCTAAAAGGTGAGACCGTGTATCGAACCGATTGCAAACGCTCTTTGACGAATGAACACACGAAAGAAACGAGACAGCGGATTGAAAGAGCCGTAATCAAACCTGGACGTACAACGATAAAGATAGAAATGAGAGTGCTGTTTTCTCGACGAACAGGGAAAAGAGCCGTTTTAACAAACGCAGTGTATCTCGTAAAGTTGTAAAACATCGAGGAAACCCGGTTCGTCGTGCACGGATTTTTGCTACGCCCTGTTCGTCGGAGGATCTGAGAATTTATAACGGCGCATCTCTCGCGATCTCGTGGTGGCTGGCCACTTGCCCGATGCCCGCGCGATCTCGGCTAGCTTTGCACGACTTGCATCCATATGTACATACGTGCACGCACACGGAATCGCTCATGATTAATAGACATCTAAATTCGCGACTTCTCGACAATGCTACGCCGAGCAGAAGCGTTTGTTGTATATCGTGGTATTGCCAAATTTCCGCCAGAGTTTTTGCCCTCTTGTTATTTACGGCTCGGTTGGCCGATCTCTGGAATTTTCAGCGTGACCGCGCCGCCGCGCCGCCGC
Source organism: Stelis phaeoptera (assembly GCA_943735885.1). Taxonomy (NCBI): domain Eukaryota; kingdom Metazoa; phylum Arthropoda; class Insecta; order Hymenoptera; family Megachilidae; genus Stelis; species Stelis phaeoptera. The sequence continues at coordinate 9,620,994 of OX030941.1, read as the reverse complement.
GACTGCATCGAAAACATAGAAAGAGAAATCACGGTGGATTTGTTCTCCCGTTTTAATTCATTTCGATTCGTTAAAAAATGAAATTCGACGCTTACCGTCGCCTACCTAAACTATGAACGAGAAGATTAACGAATAGATTTATGGTTTCAGAATTCAAGGAAGCGTTCATGCTGTTCGACAAGGACGAGGATGGAACCATCACGATGGCGGAGCTTGGCGTGGTTATGCGATCTTTGGGACAGAGGCCGTCTGGTAAGTGTAGCCGCGTGTCGTCCACGTGTACCAAGGTAGATGCGAGCTGGCTGCAAGCCACGGGTTGACGAAAGCTCTACACGTGCGACCAAAAAATATCACGGTAATCTAAACCGCTAGCCAACCGGATCGCCCTATTGTCTATTAGTTACTAATCCGTCAATTTGACGAGAACGATGTGTCATCTAACGGTGTTTTCATTCTAACCGTCGCCAACGCATCAAAATATCATTTTTCATTCCAACAATACAAACGCTCTCGAAACAGGACTTAACTCTCCGAAACGGCGACGTTTAAAGCCGATCAAAATTTAGAATGAAATAAATTATATCTGGTAAAATGGTTTTCGGTCGTAGCACCGTGAACCGCGTCACAAGTTCGAAACGGAAGGCAAACTTTGCGGGAACGCTTCTTACGAAACGAATATCTCGGTCGACAGTTTCGAGGACTTTTGAAAACGGTACCGGTTGAATTTCTGAAAACTAGGCTGTGACAAGAGCTTAGGGGAAAATTAACTTTCGACCGATCCCGAGCTAGAAACTGTGACAGCCAGCCGCACGTGCACAGGCCTTGCTTAATTAACTGCGCGTTTCGAGTTCTTCTATTCCCAGTCCCGAGAAATCCGTCGCGTCGGGGAAATTAAATGTCTTCCATGAAACGACGATGAATTTACGCCAACCAGTAGAAAGGGAAACGAGCCGTTGTCACGCCGTTTCAACGACAACTTTTCATTTCATCAGCCTCGACCAGTCCTCATATCTGGCCAATTTCCGCTTTTAGAAACAGAGCTGCGGGATATGGTGAACGAAGTGGATCAAGACGGAAACGGTACCATCGAGTTTAACGAGTTTCTACAGATGATGTCGAAGAAGATGAAAGGCGCCGACGGTGAAGACGAGCTGCGCGAAGCGTTTAGGTATATCGAAGTCACCCTTCATTTGGACAATTATCCATGAAATTGATCAAATTTTATTTTCAAAGCTTTTCCGATAAGATTAAAGATGAAATTCTTATATTTCTCAGAGTGTTCGATAAGAACAACGACGGTTTGATCTCCTCGAAGGAGCTGCGACACGTGATGACGAACCTTGGGGAGAAATTATCGGAAGAGGAAGTCGACGACATGATCAAGGAAGCGGATCTGGACGGTGACGGGATGGTGAACTACGAAGGTAATTCATTTCTTCGAATTTAATGGTACATTAGTCGGTCTTCGTAATTCTTTGGCGTTTGAAAAAGTTATCACCGGCGACCGGAATTTACGAACGTCGCCAACAGGGCTAATTACGAAATGTAACGAATATAATAACTTGATAGTTTCGTGCTTGCTTGAAACGATTCGATATTTGCCTAGAATTCGTGACAATCCTGACGTCAAAGAATTAGTTCGGTGGCTCTGGATCGGACAAGAAGCTATCCAGCTGCCGGAAGTCTTCGACGAAGAACAGAATCGAAGCCGCGAAGTTCCTTCCCGCTCCGAACCGTAGCGAAACGAACGTCTTCGCGCGTCTCGCCATCCAACACATCCCCGAGAGATCATAGGATTCTGAAACACACGGGAAAATCGTCGAAAAATCGTTGATACGCAGGAGCTTTGAAAAAATTTCCTCGAACGAAGAAGAGACGTCGTTCGTTTATGCCGTTTGGCGTGCAAGAATTTTTTCCCGCGCTAGGGTGAATGGTACAGGAAGACTGTGGAAACGGTGTCTCGAGTGGTGGGGTGGCAGGATGTCCATGAAACATGGACGGAGGATGAGCTAGGGAGAAGGAGGGTGACTTTCGCAGTTGCGACACGCATACACGCATACACACCTCGCTCCTTCGAATTAATTTTACAAGTATAAGCTAGCGAAACGACACTGTACGTGACAAACGAGTGAGGTGCTCGCTCCCGAAACAATCAACTGAGCTTCGTTTAGCGTTTACCTACCTAAATTACCTATACTCTCTATTAAATGCTATAACAACGTCGTTAATTGATATTGTTAGGAACCAAACGATCTTTCTTCATCCCTCACCGACCTCATTTACCTACGCGAAATTTGTGGCGTGGCCGTTTCGTAAATCGTCAAACGGCGGATATCATTCGTCGCTGGCCTACAATGTGTTTCAGTATCGTGCAACAATATTGACTCGAGGTTTCCTCGGTTCGATTCAACGATGTGGAACGTGTTTAAATTTCGAGTTCAATATTGACGTTCGGGTGTTGAGAAAATTATGGTCGTTTCTGATTCGCGAGAAAACGCGAGTTCATTTCCCATCCGTTCGATCGGTATTGTTCCTTCGACGTGATCGAATTCGCTTGCAAACAAGACGAATCCTCACGGTTTCTGTCGTGAACACAATTCTAGCGTGCGAGACTCGACGCGGGATAGCTCTAAAGTAAACGGATCTGTCTTCAAAATTTAGATGAATGTGTCGTTGGCAATGTAGATTAGCTTTAACGACGATATACTCTTGTGGCAGAATTTTTAGACGCACGTTGTGGCTGCATGCCAGAACGTTCGCTGGAAAGTAAGAATCAAAGCAACCAGTAGCGTACTACCCCTTTCCGCCCCCTGCCGGACCTTGCGATCATTCGTACGGGTCTTATAAGTTATCGATCGTTTTGTATCCGTATCGTTACGAAGTAGCCAAGAATCTCGTGTCGCTCGTTCCTGTCGATCCTAGGATTGTTACAGGGCCGAGTTTAGGATCCTTATCTACGTGTCGAATCCTTCTGTATCGAACACCGTCCACCTTAAAAGAAAAACCTTAACACTGACATACACACATATTATCACACACATAGACACGATCCCATCCAGCAGCCCAACCCGTATTTAAAAACTACGTCGTTGCACCCTTAGGTCCTTAAAATGACAAGCCACAGCCGTAGCTCGCGAATAAATGGTAGTTAGTTAGCGCAATAGAAAAGTGAAAACAGATACGTACACGTAAATAAATGATGCATTATACACATACCTATTATATATACCTATACATGATGTTACTACCGAACGGTACTTGAAGTAACGTTATTAAGGATATTCGTATACAGGGTGTTAAAGTATTACCTGAACAGCTCTACACCGTTGGATAGATCACGGAAAAAATCGAGGTCGTAGAGCTCTTCGGGTAATTTTCTAACACCCTGTATATACATACCTACCTACATATATATGTGAATATATTTAGAATATACTTATACATACATACGTACATATATATATATATTATATATACATATACACGTTAGCGACCTACGTCGGTGGTATACTGGCATTGATATTTTTATGGTTTTAAAAAAAAAAAGATACAACAACATAAACAACAAGTATTAGCGTCAGAAAGAGGAAGAGCGAAAGTGTGAGAATGAATGAATGAAAGGGAGAGAAAAATCGAGTGAAAGAGAGCGAAAGAGAAATCGGTCGGTTGGTCGAAGCGCGGAAGGGAAGCGTGTGTAAATAACGAGCGAAACGGGGAGACGGGATTATAATCAAATGACAAAGAACAATAAGAGTAGAGGAGATTCGTTTCGTCGTAAGGGAGCGTCGACGGATGGTACGCTGAATATACATCGCTATCGCTTATCGTTGGTAACGTTGGTCACACGAAACGGTGAGTTCTCGCAAACGTACACGACAACACACACATATAGATGGATAGACAATAATTCTGTTGTTTAGTTAGGTGACACGCGTATAGTTACATTGCCTTGTTTCCGCTCGATCGTTGGGTAAACGTACGACGAAGATCGCCGGAAGTATCAGATTGAAATTTCACAAACAGGACAAGCTTGAACTTTTCAGAATCGACGTAGTTACCTAAAATCACGATCGATCGCGATTTTTCAACCGCCTCGCGCCCCTGTCTCACGGTCGACCGAATCAACAGAATTGAACGAAGCTTGAAATTGTATGATTTTCTAAATTCAGTTTCGATCTTTTTCTTCCTTTCGTCGACGAGAAATTTTACGACCGGCTGATATCGGCGTGACGCAAAAATAGTGCACGGGCTGTGCAATTATTAAGATAAAAAAAAAATAAATAAATAAATAAACAAGGATACATGAGAAACGCGTAAATATACATGCAAACATAAAGCAAAACGCTTCGACAGTTAAAACATAAAGAGAGAAAAAAAAACGAGCTCGACAAGTCGACGCAAAATAGTAATGTATAACGTCCCGAAGACAATATCTTTAACGATTTTATTAAAGGAAGATTAATCGAGATTTACCTCGAGAGAAGGCCTACGTTTTGCCACGTGTGTCCGACAAGATAGATCGTAGAAAGATTGTCAGAGAGAAGGAGAATGAGTAAAAGACGAATGCATCGAGAAAGTGAGAGTGAGGATAGGAGAAACGAAGAGTTTTATGATGCAGGAAACAAGAGAAAAAGAAAAGGTGCTGTTTAGCTTTAGACATCAAAAATTTCCTTTCCATTCTATCCGTTTTATCTCACCTGAATTACTGCACTTTCCTTTCCAATTATTCCCTCGATGACTTCTTCCCTTCGAATTCCAAAATCTTCTTATGTTTTTGAAAGATGCGACGAACAGATGGGCCGATTCATTTGGATTCACACGAAATGCACGAAAAATTTCACTGCACCCCATGAGTCTTTCGTTAGACAGATTTGTTTCTCGATATAAGAAACGCATACAAAAAGAGAAAGAAAAAAAAAATCACACAGAAGTACAAGATATCGTCAATACCTGTATATATCCCCCCCCCCCGCCCCTCCCCCAAAAAAAGGAATGGTAACCCGATCAAAGACCTCGTGATCGTTGCATCGAACAACAGCGAACGTCGATCGGACGCATTTTCAGTTCGCAACGCGACACTAATTGTAAAACGCACATTTGTCACGCGCGCTTGTCATAGGTACCTCTTTTATTAAATATAGTATCATCGTACGGTTTCACGAGGTCTACGATCGCGTACACCTTTCGTCGAATCAATTACACGCCCCTACCCTGTCCCGCCATAAACACTCCCGTAACGATAAACTCACTATTTTCCCTCCCGGAGGGATGCATTCGTGTCCCATGCGATGCAACCGCCGCGATTGAACCTCAAAAGCTCAGGGCTGTCTCGAAAAATTCTTTAGAAGATGAAATATTCTGAAAGCGAGTTGAATTTGCAATAAAAAAATATTTCTTCGACGCGGGTAACAGGGACAGCCCGTGGCGAACCAGTGTCAATCGATCGAAAACGAAAAGTATTTTTATAGAATACTCTTCGAGAGCCAGAATCCTACGATACATTCGAGATACATACGACACCGCGTTATATTGTATTCTTATAATATTCTATTAATCATATTACATTTACGTGAATGTATACGCGCGTGTACAAATCGTATATCATATCGAATCGTCCTAACTCTGCTGGCAGATTATTCATTCTATTCTTGTTATTACGCGTGTCCGGTAAACGACGGACGAGCTGATATAACGTTTATATTCGTCGCTAGACGGCAATTTAAATAAACGCGTTAAATTAAAATTACGTAAACGTCCTGACGAGGAGTAGGCAAAGTCTTCCTTTCGATCTGCACCGTTCGACGTTTGAGAATTGACTGTACGATTTCATTTTGACGGCGTACCTGCTGCGATCGCGTTGCGTCCTTCGACAAAGTAAAGCAAAAAGAAACACCCTTACATTTCGCTTCGTTTCACGCGTTATTAGTTTCGGAACAGCGTTGTTGCTCAAAGTCGATATTTCGAGGGGTGGTCTTTAACCCTTGTCTGGCCACGCGTGGTCTGTGAGACTTCATCGTTTCATAAGAAATGCGTTCGAATTCGTCTTTTTTCCAGATTTCTTTCACACGACCAGTTAAGGGTTAACACTCGAAGCGTCGGAACGTTGATGGGCTGTAGATCAGAATTGCAACGCGTCAGAAGGAAACCGGCGAAGACCAATCTGTTTAAAAATATAGTTTGTTCTGGAATTGAAATCAATTTTACAGACGATCGCAGAAGGTTGGTCTTCGCTTGTTACGTTCGTATCGATCCTCTGGTATACTAATAGACCTTCAGAATAACGCGGCAGCGTGAGATGTTCGAGATAGATACGCTTGGTACGTTACGAGTCGTGCTGCGAACTTGTGTCGGTGTTTTAGATAAATAGTTTTGCTTACTTGTCGGAAGTAGAGACAAACCTAACGAGCCTACCAATAGCCATGACATTTTCATACGCGTCTGATACGTTCACGGTCCGCGTTGAAGTCGAGTCTTCGGATCGAGAATCGTGCAGGATCTTCTCGTAACATCAACTATCAATCGAAAGCATTGATTATTTATCGTAAAACGATAGCGTTTATTCATTTCGTTTTTTAACGATAAATAATGTGTTGAGAACGATATGAAGATCGGAGCTCAGACGATGGGTGATCAAAGACCGCGCGAAAGAACAGGGGAAACGAATACTAGTCGATATCGAAAACAAGTTGAATGATGCAAAGGTAATATAATCAAATAATTGTAATTATATACATTGCTAGATATGGAAATGAAACCTGATTAACTTAGATGTATGATAATTGTAATCGTTAAATAAGTGTAACTATGTTGTATTAAGAAGAAGAAAAAAAAAAAAGAAAAATCACGAGAGAGTCTCATGAAATTAAAGATCCTTCAGGTCTTGGAGGATCTTAACTTTTCGTTGAAACGAGATGGTTACCTCGGATCGGTTGTTTGTTAATAATAATCAAATGTATCTACGTTTTGTATCCGTTGGCTGACGTTCAAAGTGTCTCCGCGCTTCGCAATTGTGATTTAAGAATGGTCAATGGATGCGTCGAAAGTTACGATCGCGCGAATTGCTCGCAACAATCAGCTAAACCGATTGCATCGTTGAAGATTCACGATTCGTTGATTGGGAAAAGGCGATTTTGAGGAGCAAAGGAACGGTATGTGGTCGCGTTAACGCTTTTCCTATATTCGAAGTTCGATTTGTGCAACAGGATCGGGCAAAGGCGAAAGAGCAAACGCAAAATTAAAAAATCAAATTCACGGTAACGGTGTTTCAAAGACTTCCGAACGATACTCGATCATCGCGTCGCGAATCCTTTCATTTGTTCAGATTATTTCCCACTAATCGTTTCACGCTTGAATAAGACTCGTTCGATAATATTTGAAGTAATCGAGCTTAGTTTAAAAATTTCATTTTTTTTTTTTTCGCCGACTATTTCGTTCTCGGTTCGCCTAATGTGAAGCAGGTCTAATCGTAATAGTATTTACAAGTTGGCAATACAAGGTGTCGTTGCAACATATACGACCCGAAACACGATGAAGATCACGAATAATTATCGTAATAAGAAAACGTCTTTCATTACTTTATTAAAACGATCGCGAGTACAAGTCGTGTTAGTTAAACGGTTATACGAGTGCGTATATCCCGGTATAATAGAAAAAGCATGATGGAAGACCCGTTCGAGATAGGTCTTTGGTTATTTCGTGGGGTGCAAAGTAATTTTAAGGGATACGGCACGAAAGCGGGGAATAGGCTCGTTAAGATTTTAACAAGGATGAATATAATCTTCGAGGTGTATTAAGAAAATAGCGTTAAAACACTAAGTCGAGCGGGATTACACCAGAGATATCGCACTGTGAATGAGAATGTTTATATTTTTACTTGAGGAAAACAGAAAAAAATAAATGGTTAATAGTAACGTTTGTAACATCTAATTCCCACCCGATAAGGAATGTTTATAATGTTATTTTTCTAGAGTATATATCGAAACAATTATTATTGTGTTATGACGAAACGTGCTCTCAGACCTATATTGTAAATGCGGTACATAGTTTTGCTCTAACAAGCGTCGTTGCGTTCGCTTCGAATTACTTTGTCTATTTCATTGTAAGTAAATTATTATACTAGAGATGTACGACGTTGCCGTTACAACGTTCTGAATTTTATTGCGAATATGTACGCGTGCGATACAACCAATGTGTTTCTCGCGGTGTTCATTACCGTTTAAATACTGTAAATATAATTTATGCCTAAGTTCCAGAAACGTGTGGTTACTCTGTACGATTTAACGAAAAAGGTCGATAGCCACCGCTTATCGTTATTTCGACTAATTTTCTACTAACTTGTAAGACGTCGTGTATTAACAATTTACAGTCAAATGACATTGTAATTTTTTTTTTTACTTCAAATATTTCAGTGGATTTATGTTATCGTACTTTCGCTTGAAAACGATTTGGAGAGGAAAGACGAGAAACGACGACGTTGTCAGTTGGTTAAAACGTTTCTTTGTACTGTAAGAAAAATATTCTGTTCTCTATCTACGGTACCTGTGATTGAAGGTTCTTACACGGATTTGCTCCATTCACGTTTCGTCGTAAAAGATGGAGAAATAAAAAAAAAATAAAAATAAAAAATAAAAAAGAAGAACGGAAGTGATCGGAAACTGTGAGTGGCGAGAGTGCAGTATGTATGGTGTTAGTTGTACGAAAATCATGTTACGTGTAATGTTATGTATTGTAACATTAGAATACATCATAAAATGGTGATGGCATGTACTGCTGGAATGTAATACATGTATCAAGTTACCCCTAAATACAGCCATTTTATAATGGACATTCTCCTCTCTATAAGAATTATTTTTTTCTTTATACCCATACAATAGAAAGAAGAAGAAACGAAAAGAACGAGGTACAATGTACAATAGTACGAGATAAGGATTATAAACGTCTGACTTAGAAATTGTTTATTAACAGGAAAATTAATACCGTCATCCGTACAAATTAGCTTCTTAGAAGTATCTTAGTACTATATTGTACAAAGCATTAATATCGTTACCCTTAATCGTGTATTTGAAATATCGAAATTCGTCGATGTGTCGAGTCTAAAATACTTCGCCCAAGAAGCGACTTTGTTTACCAAACAGAACAATCGATTCGAAATTCGCGATCGCTTACGCGCCACGTGATTTGTCGATAAATCGAACGCGATCGAGTTCCCAAAGCTTTCTCATCCTCCTCGGCGTGCTCGTCTTACTTGTTAGAACATACTCGCGGTACCATTAACGCAGTTTCACGTCGTGCTAGAAGAAACGTTTAAGAGAAGTAATTTGAAAGTATCAAAATGTGACCACTTTGAAACATCAACTTCGCGTTACCGTTGTCTCGTTTAATTGATGGATCAACTCGAAAGATTAATCTCTTTTTCAATCGCGAAGCATGGGAACAACGCGGGACAAAAGCCGGTAATCGCAGCCATCGCATCACCAGCACATTCGGTATTGTAAAACTTAATATTTAATTACAAGAAAATGATATATTACAGGTTGTTTCTTCATTTTTTTTTCTCTTTTTTTCGTTCTACCTACAACTGAGTAAATCTTGTTTTATGTCACTTGCTAATATCCTATGAATTCTGTTACAAATTGAAACGTAATTTTTATTACACAAATATCGACACTGGGAAATTATTAAGGTCTCTGGGATAAGTTTTATAATTTCGTTAAGAATTAGTTGTCTCGTTTGTATATTCAGTATGAAAGGAAAGATAATATAAAAAGCACACGTTATGTAAAAATAGAATAAAATCTACTATCTCCTGTTGTGAAACCTCTACACAGGTCTCGGCTATACAGATTTGTGGGTAATAAATTTTTTTACAGGTTAGAGTTTAGACGTATGTATATAACATTTGGTAGATGCTACAAACTTTTCGCTTAAATTATTAACGTAAAATTGACCGTGGATATTCGTTTCTAAATAAACGCTAACTAAACGTTCCAATTTTTACGGAGAATACTGTAAAACACGATAAAATATTATGTTAGCCGCGTGGATCGAATTCGATATCTAATCGTACCACAGATTTCAATCTGATCACTGTAAATAACTGTAAGTAACTAACAAATTGCATAACCAAAATTGTACAAATGCCAATACCTTGACATATCTAAACTTTATCATTATAGTTCATCCCTGAGTAACGTGTACCTGTTTTTGCTTGGTGCAAGCTTTTTGAAGGTAGATTCTGGCGGGGTTGTAGGCACCTTAATTTGTCCAACAATCTGCGGAGGTACTTCGTTAGTACTGGGTTCTGGCCCATAATGAAACTCCCTATGCAGCTTTCCCGAATATAAGTCTCTTAGGAAAGCTTTTAATTTCCCCTCTACATGAATATCGTGGAAGTTTGGAAACAGGTACATATGTTTAAAACTATCTATTGCAATTAAAGGTAAGTCTCCTGGAGTTTTGCCTAAATGATGGAGAGGATGAGCAAATTTCAAACCGTCCGCCGTCAAAAAATTCACATTTTCTAAAATCAAAGAAACATTACATTTTTTTAACTAGTACAGTAGGTCGTTACCATAGGAAAATCTATGTTCAACAATGTTTCCTTACGTTTCTCATCGATTAATGTTCTTGTAACTACATCTTTGTACAATTTAACGCTCTCAATATCATCGGGAGCGTGAAATAATATGAGAAAGGGTAAACCTTCCTCCGTCAATTCCTCTGCATTTTCAAATGTGATTTCCCTCACAAGGGGAACACATTTTTCTTGTGCCCAAACATTCAGTTCATCAAAATTATGCAAACTTCCATGGTATGTTTCGTCTTCATCATTAGAAAGTGCCTTATCCGAACGGAAGACGATAATAGGTTGTCCAGGAGGGTGCATAGCAGTGCTTGCATTCCTAAAAAAAATATTCAACGCTTGTTCATATATGATTGTTACAAACAAATTGGGTTTTAACACAGAAAACAACAGAAAGTGGCTCTATTTGTATAAAGAAATATACAAGCGCTACAAATAACACCCGTACCATGCACAACCTCTTACTTACAGCAAATGAAAATGCTCTCCAATTTCACAGTTTTGAGCTGAGCATGTGCTTGTCAGAGGAAACAATACAATAGTTACACACACTTGTCAGAATTGTTAGTCGAGTTGTTAGGAAATACCAATAGGATGTTAATTGCGTGAACAACTTCAATAAGTAGCGATAACAACACCTACCCAAAGCCAACATGAAATTGACAATCATCTTTAAGATTTGTAGCAACCCTTCTAAACATTTCGTATTCAGGAACATCCTTTCTATCAAAATATCCGATAATCATCCGTTTTTTATCATCTAGATTGGTTAATTCTTTCAAGTTATAAAATTCCTTGATCGGATCTTCCAGTTGTTTCCTTACAAACTCCACAAAAGCTTCTACGGATCTTTGACCCCTGTATTCCCTTTTGGTCGGCTGGCCATTTCTTATCACTTTCAGAGTTGGATATTTGGTAATATGAAACCTTGAAGCAATAGAGGCTAAAAGATAATTTCTTATTTAGTACTTTTAACAACTTACTTGCACACTTATACTGGCGTAAAATTAATATTAGTTTAGTGCGCTCATTTATTTTGTATGTGATTTACTCACATTCCCTATCGCAATCCACTTTTGCCATCACCACTTTGCCTGGCTCAGGAAATGCAGCTTTTACTTTAACAGCTGCTTCATCAAAAATAGGTGCCAATAAATTACTAAAACGGCACCATTGTGCGTAAAAATTTATAAATACCAATTCGTTCGATGCTGCAACAGAACGCAAATTAGTCGAAATACGTTAATTGATTTTCCATTTATCTGTTTTTTTTTATCCCATTGTAACTTACCAAGCGTCATATCAATATTTTGTTGAGTGAGCGACATCGCGCCATCGTTTGCATCGTCCGCTAAATTATTTGGCAAAAATGCCTAAAAAAATATCAAACATTCCGTCATTATATTCATCCGTGATTTATACAACAAATTTTCGCGATATTCACGAAGGTGTTACGATGCGTTTACACGTGCAATTTTCAAAATATTTAATACATGGATAGGATATATCCGTATGGGTAGAACAATTTGGGAAAGGTAAATGAAAATAATAAGATAGGATTGAAACAAAATGTTTTTATTTTTCAATATGGTATTTTGGGTGTTTTCTTTCCGTCATGTTATACGCTACTGGTATCTGATTAGGATTAGGCGGTGAAAAACATACACAGTGATTGGAATTAGTTGAACATGCAGTTTGTTTAATATATTTTTGAGGTTATTCTTTCATTTATAGGTGTACAGGTTATGCCGCTAATTTACAGCATAAAATTCGATTCGGTTAAGTTGAAACGGGCGGAGAATTAACGGATTGTAATAACGGGAAATGGAGTGTCTAGAATTCGTACGCTCGTAAATACGTGTCACTTTAGATGTTACTGGCGGTATTCAAAATTTTCGTACAACTTCGTTTGATAAAACAACGAAACACACCGATTCAAATGGTACTCACCAGAAAACAGGCAAATATAAGTATTTTGAAATGGAAAATATCACAGAAGACCAGCATATTACGATCTTATAGTAGAAATTTGATCAGGCAATAATTTTTTGAATAACCATCAGTAAGCAGCTGCCTCTGCGTCAAATGCCACGAATTTGCGGTAAATCGAAAGCTAGTGGAATATTTTCGAGACATCGATGCGACAGTGTCGGCACAGGTAATCCGTAAATTCTCTATATGAAACTCGTACCTGTCTCGAGTTTCTTTGTTCAGCTTGTGCGATCTATCGTTAGGTCTCGCTCCAATATTTTACCTGGCCCTCTTACCGTTTCTATCTTCCCTAGCCAACACCTCTAGTTCTAGAACCTTTTCCTTCTTAACTTTGCTCCAACAACCAACCAATAGCGTTCGCTTACGCATAACCACGCAACCGGTCGATATCCCCTAGGTTATTTGAATCAGTGGCGGGACTTTCTCGTTCTTCCACTCTACACTTTGCTCGCGTTTTAAAACCGTTCCAAGAAACTCGTAAAACGATAAAACCAATTTCTTGAAAAATTAGACCCCCCCCCCCCCCCCCCCCAGTTTATGACGGTTTGGTTGACCATTCTTTGTATAAAACAATTTATGGTTCGTATTTATATACAGTATCTTGAACCGCAGAGCGAATTTTTCAAAAGAGCTTGTTTCGGGGAGTATCGTAAAATAATTATACCTTGTAATCTCCGTATACAAATGCTGGTCAAACGGTAAAAGGTATCGGTACTTCTGCTCGCAAGTCAGGACGAGCTTTCAATAGACCGTAGAAAATCTTGTAGACAATTTCATTGAAAACCGGCCAGATTCTTTCTATTTAACAACCGCAGCTCGTTTAACATTTTGGTCTGTTCCTTGACCTGACTAGAACGAACTTTACCTGCGAAAGGATGCGTCGCGGAAAGTGCAATAAAACAATCATACATCCGTAATCTCCGTGTAAAAGCGAGTTATTTGCTATACAGAAGGTAACAGTTAAGGTTCATTCAGCATCGCTGGCACAGACATCGTCGCACAAGCATGACTTCACGAAATCGCTTCTTGTTTCCCTACGAAATTTCAATGTTCAGGTACACCTGGGCCGAGTCCTCGGCCCTCGACGATATAATCCCTATTGAACGATTACTGTAGCCACGAACTCCAACGAATAATTTATGACCACACGAGGCTGCAACAAAACCGCTCGAACGGGGTACACTGTAGCGTAAGCCGTGGCTTAACCGTAATTTACAACGAAATCCAATTTTTCCGATTCTATGCTCGTCCCGTAATTCTCTCGAATTTCTGTAAATGTTTTCATTCTTCATCGCGACTTTTACTAAAATTTATATTCCAGATTTTCGGATTTTTCTTATTTTGCTGTCGAAACTTATATTTTCGTACGATCTTACCTAATAGTAATATTAATTTTTTCGCAAGACGCATACGGTGCGTTGTCGGTTACCCTTGAATGGCGACTCAAACGTGTTTTCGGCCACTTCAGTCATTCGTACAGATTTAAATGCATCCGCTTGACATAAGTTTCCGCCAATAGTTCTGTTGGATGGCAGTCGGGATGACTTTGAGTTGGTAGGGACCTTTATGCTTCTTGGTTGCCGACGTTTTTAGACCTCTCCGCAGGGGGTGAACGTTCGAACGTACCCGATGTCAATCTTGCATCCGAATGGACCAAGCCGCATGTCATCGTAAACGATCCGTGTTCATGAATTTCGAGCGTTGCTCGATTTCTCCTGTTAATCGAATATTCCTAATCTACTTTTCAAGCGTTTGTACAGAGCGGTCTATCGTTGTTCGTACAAATTGGTCCATAGGCAATGATTAATTTGAACGCATTACGGGTGACACTTGTTTGCTCGAGGATCGGCGTTCTTTGACACTGGATCGGGTGCACTGCTGGATACTAGTTGAACAAACGAGCCTGTTGAAAGATAAAACCACACAATGCACCGCAGGACTCTGCATCCTACACAATATTTCCTTTCCAGGAAAAGCTCTGATTCGAACTTCTAGGCCGGCATCGACTTTTACTGCGACAAAACGCGTTGACTTTTACCCGACAAAAAAGGAAAAATGGAAAAATGAAATATCTACGTTCCGAAATTATACGTTTCGTTTTTATTCGATTCGCACTCGTTCCGATAAATTCGCAATGGAAAGCACCGGTGATATTCGTGTTCATGATCGCGACCAGTTCTTCTCACGTTTTTATTTTCTCTCTGAAATTACGAGAGAAAAGAAATGGTAGTAATGTCGAGGTAACGTTTTTTTTTTCCCCCCTGGTACATCATTTATAAAGTTAGAGGAAAAAGTTGTATAGCGGGCCGAGAGATATCCGCGAAGTCGTTAATTTTATATCAAAGCCCTTTTACGAGCCTACCTGGAACAACGTGGGTCCCCGGCACGGTTCTGGAAGGAAGCAATTATCCATTTTAATTCCTCGTTGACTTGAGGTGGGCTATACACACGGATACCATGTTGGACTGTTTGATCAGTCCGGCCATCCGTGGTCGTTTCAGTTTCTCGTGATTCGTTCCCGGAGAACGGCACACAAATCATATTCAGCCGGTCGTGGTCTAGAATTCTTCTTCTACCTTTTAACTTTCGAACTTTCCTACCGCCCTATCGTCCTTTAACCCACAAAAGCCGACACGATTGAGACAATAGAAAGAAACTATTACCTGCTCCCTGTTAATTAAAATCTATTGCTGAAAAATGAACCGACCCGGTAAACGTCGAACCTTTTTTTCCCCCCTTAAAGTATCATTACTTTTCGTCGAAGTATATTCCTTTCCCAAATTCTGTCGATTGTCTTCGAGACAATCGTCGATCGAATTGACAAATTGAAAGAGTCAATTCTCTCCTTGGTACCTTTCTTAGTGGAATTACCTGCGTCTTAACAGTAAGTAGAGTCATAATATTTAGAGCACTCCTCGTAAATCTTCGATAATACGATATTTCCAAAATTGTTCGTTAACCGTTGCTTCCAATACCTTGTTGTCCCAGATTACCAGGAAAGCGACCATTTGAAAACTCGCCGACACCAAGTATTAAAAGCTGGTGGAATCGTCACCTTTTTAATTCGGCACGATCACAAAACGTTCAGTTGCGTAATGAATCCGCGTACAATGTGACGGCTTCCTTTGAACCGTGGATATTCTCACGGCTACCAATGGGTATCCCAAGGATGCCCGTCGATTCTGCTTCTTATTCCAGCGTTTTCTTTCTTTATTTCCTCTTTCTTCATCTGAAACGCAACAGGTCGTATTGTGACGAGGGTGTCATTCGGTTCGAATGGGATCGGCAAGAGAGGACCCCTTGCGTCGTGTCTCTACGACGAAGAACAAATTTATGGACTTGGGACCGACGTTTTACAGCAGGTACACACGCTTCTTTCCCCCCCCCCCCCCCCCCCCGGTGTTCTCGCACCTTTTGCTGATCGTTAATTCGTTCACCGCGATCGGCTACCTGCGGGACATTTTGATAACTCATAAACGGGTTGGCTCGATTGGAAAAAAAAAAGAAAAGAAAAAAACACGCGACAACTTTCAGAAGTTTAATCATCCTAATAAGACTTCCGTACACGACGTTGGTCTAACAGAAGACTTTCACAATTCGATCTTATCGATTATCAACGTCAACAATCTACCGGTCTTTGTTCGTAAACGATGTGTAATAAATGAATATCGTAACGCGACTAGGAGAACCTGCTTATACGCCACCAAGACTCGTTCTCTTTCTTCCTCTCTTTCTCTTCGGCAAAATGATTAATGACGAAGCACTGTTTGCTTGTCCATTTGTCTACTGCTGAACAGGTTGGAGCAAAGAACGAGCACCCTAATCGGACGGTTGAAACGTTATTGGAATCGACTCGATGCCGGTTCGACTTTGATTACGTTATTAACCTTCCGGAAATCGGGTATTTAGTCGTAGGGAAGCGAAATTCTAACTCGAACGGGTAGAACAATACCGGTGGTTATTCATTGTCGGGTTATTAACCATGGAACGTTTCCAAATATTTGACCGGTCAGGTAAAAGTAAGCTCGAGATCGGTTTTCGTGTAACCAGCCTGTTTACGTACACAAGATATCCAACGATCTTTGGCAAACGTTGTAATCTCTTGTTTACGTCCTCGTAATCCTAACCCGATTAGCAGCTATGTAGCAGTTAGCGGGGACAGATCCGACTAATCTTGTTCCATAGGATGGTACGCGATCCGATCGGCTTCAAACGGGCTTTCTTCCCTTGCAGAGCGAGAGAGAGAGGGAGAGAGAAATCGTGAGGGACCACGTTACGCCGATCATCGTGTGAAAACTGCAAAGTCTCGCTCCATTAGCTTCGAAGACTAGTCCCATTGTCGGTCCATTGTCGAGGAACGTGGCCCTTTGCCTTCTTCCTCGTCGTCGTCTATCTCGTTTTTTTTTTCTCTTCTTCTTCTCCACCTTCCTTCTGACCCGTCTTCGCTACGTTTTCTTCCAGATTCGAGCATAAGTTAGAAGAAACCCGTCAAGACTAGTGACCTGCTGATCCCGATGATGCCTCTTCTTCGACCAGGTAAATCGCGTATAAAATTGACCCGTAGCGAGGATGAAAAGGTTTCAGCCCTTAATGACGTCTCGACGAATGAACCGTCATCAGGAAAATGCCTTCGAGTCATCATCCAACGGTGCTCTGTTCGACGTTTTACGAAGCCGTACGTTTTTCCTGTTCTGTTTCGTGTACTGGAAAGGTAAGTACCATTGTTACGTACAATCTCAAATTAGAGATAACGAAACATTGTGAAAATAATCGATAATATTCGTTCGAAATAAAAACTTCAACGCGTTAGTCGACGCCAAAAGAGAAAATCACACCGACTTCCAGCAAACTATAAAAGTTGGTGAGTTACGATAAACCGTAGGAAAACGTTCGTTTTTCGAGAACATTAGTTCCCGCAAGCCGTAAGCGATAGCTCATGTTTACGCACCTAGAACGCGACGGTTCCTTTAGAAAAGAGCGTCGAAAGGCTGCTACTAGACTTTCCGTGTCCATTTTCTATATTAACTAACGCCGTCGGTCGTTCCCTTAATTCGTAAAAACAGTTCCTGACCACCGTAGGGAAAATGGGAGCTGCTGTTTTCCTTTTTTCTTTTGCGTTAAACATTAAAGCGTCGTTCGCGGACTCGCAAGTCCGAGAAAGATGCAAGAAATCGAGGAGCAGTCAATTTCTTATTTTGCGGATAGCCGGGATTTGACCTGCGTCGTCCTTTCGATTTGCATCGGTCCACCGCCTCTGAATGTCTCCCAAAAATGCACGGCTTTCGCAGGAACTTCGAACGTCCTGAAGAATGCAACAAAGCGTACTTTTCCACCCTCGCGTTTCCCTCCGTTTACCGATTGGACACACACCGCATGAAAGTGTAGTTTTGATCATCGTTTCTTTTTTTTACACCCTGCATGATCGCTTACGGAGTCGATTTTTTTCAAACAGGTCCGCAAGATGCCCCGACTTTTTTTTTTTTTTTGAGATCGGCGGGTCTGTGAACCAAGCGAGCGAAAAAAAGTGAAAAAATATCGAAGTGCAAGTCGTTTCTATTCGAAGCGGTGAAAGAAGAGTATTCTCGAAGATAAAGCAACGCATTGTGGCGAAGGAATACAAATTTTCGGAAAAATTTCTATCTCCTCCCGGGAAAATCGATGGACCGCGTGGGAGTAGTGTTTACCAGCGAAGCAATTTACCCCTGGTGGAGACGTTAAGCGGCTTATTAAGGGACAATGGGCAGCTTCGAGCAGAGGAAAGTAAAGGGTTGCTCGGGGCGTGCCCCCACCTTTTACCCTTCTGCTGCTACGACACTGTCGCCAAGATTTACGACGACGCTGCAGTTGCAACGCTACCGGTACTCGTTCGGACATGTGTCATCCACCACTGTCCAATTTTCATGCTTTTCCCACTTCTGCCAATACGATGCTTTCGATGAATTCGACAAACAACCACGCCAGTCCCTTGGGAGTCTGCTTGTGGTCGTCCGGGAAATATTCCAGAAGATCGATGGACTGGTCTGTCCTTTCGTGTACGTACACGTGACGTCAGATGATATTTCCTGCACGCCGGAAATTGATAATCTTCTTCCGGTATGCAGCTGACTCGCTGCGCCGCGTCGGTCAACCACTCATTGTCACTATCTATCGCTGAAACTCGTCTTCGTTTTATTGCGACGTTTTCATCGAGATTGCACGACTACGCATAAAAATAACGAGAAAACTATGGACTTATGTTCGATATGCTGAATTCTCGTTGGTTCGCAAAGCCGAGGTTGGTTTGACAGATAACGACAGCCTTCGTCAACTGCCAAGATGCTATCGAAACACAAGTTGTTCCCTCGTATAGCTGAACAAACAAGATTCGAAGAACGAAAGACAGGGACAAAAGTCGTGATACTTTGAAAAAAAAATGTTATCGACTTGTCGTCAAAAGTACTCTTCAGTATTTTTGCCCGACTACCTGCATCGGACTGCCATGCCGCTCGCATTGTCCGTCCGGACAGAATCTGGTAATGGTAGTAGCTATCTGGTGGTGATCGGTAGCGCGAAAGTGTCGTCACCTCGTCCTGCCGATGATCGCTTTACAGCCACCATAAACCGGCACTTTGTGCACCCTGTGCACAGTTCAGTTCCACTTGGTACAAGGCATTGTGAATGCGCCCGTTTAGCACGACCAGGATCTTTCGTGGATTTATGGTACGACGTACGCCACAAAGCGTACCTAGAACCTTTGGGAAGCTGGCATCCGTTATCACGTGCACTTCCGTGCAGCGGCCTGGTCGTAGCGCGGGCCCTTTTGCACGCTTTGATACGTCTTTGCAAAATTCGTTCGTCTCCATTGACGGCCGTCAACGACCCTCTAAATACCGTGAAAATGTTCACTTTAACTCCTTTCAACTATCAGCCAACGTTCGAGCTTTCAGAAAATTTAGAAAATTTAGAAAATCTCTTCCCTTTGCCTACGGTGTGAATTTTAGTTGACCATGGTAGAGATGGAACTGAACGATCCTCACGCGCAGATCCGCTAATTAAAAAGAAATGCCTTATTTGCTAATTAAAGCTGAACGGTTCAGTTTATTCTTCCTCTAATTACGACGTCTCTACAGATAATTATTACCTACCACAGGTCGGCTGCTTCTTGAATCTTGGGCGGTCGAGTCGTGAGGCAATGATTTTAATTGCCATTTAAGTAACACGTAACGAAAAAGGCTCAAACATTATTGCAAGTTCGAGGAACTGCGTTTAACGAAATCGAACGAAGGATACAACGCAAATGCAAAAATCGGATTTATCCTATTCCGTGAATCCCGTCGTTAGAAAGGAATAATTGTACGTGTTTCGAGTAAAAGATGGCGATTTGTAAAAACTATAGATGCTCTCGAGAGAATAGCGTAGGATTCACGAAGGCTTTCCTCGGTGGCATGAGGCAGCCCCCAGGGACGACCACAAAAGGTGCGTAGCCTCGATCCTCGATCCTCTATCCTCGGAACGCAGGGTTGATTTATGGGCCGATGGAGGGGAGGGCGCATGCGCACCAGGCCACAGGATTCACTGGGGTCTATCCCCACCTCCATAGAGGAACCCGGCAGAGTATTCAGCCTCCTCCCTTCTTCGTCGGTTCCTTGTCCACTCGGTTATTAAAACCGAGGCGACACGCTCGGCAACCAGCAATTATCTGGCGAACGCTCGGAGTCGCGCACGCTCCGATCCGAGCGCACTTCTCTACGCTTTTCTTTTCGTTTTTCTTTTCATTTTTTTTTCCGTTCGCGAAACCCACGGTTACCAGTGATTAAGATCGCGGAATTACCTTGTCCGTTGTTCCGTCTAGGGAACACGTGTCGGAAGGATTCGGTTCATCGAAGGAGCAATTGTATTCGTGGAAGAAAGGATTACGAGGAATCAGGAAGTGAAGTGATGGCTCAAGTGATGCAGTATCAACAGGTTCGTAATAAACCCAACGATAGTGTGTAGAACAACGTTTTCGTGCAGTCGATTAGTGAAATGCTTTGATACAAAAGTGATTTTTCTTTTTATCGTCAATTGATCGTATTTTGAAAAGGAAAAAGAATACCGATCGTACGACGACACCTTCCGACGGTTAGAGCTCGTGCTCGACATTGAAATAATCTCGACTTTATTTGTGTTGCAGATGTGCATGCCGACAATGTCCCCGATGCCTGGCATGACGCCAATGTCTGGCCTCTCGATGCCGATGCATCAACCCGCGGCGATGGACTACGGAAGTCCGGCCATCCATTATCAGCCGTACAATCCGGCGTTAGGCAGTCATCATCTTCAGAGCGGCCAATCCAGCTACTGGTACCCTGGATCCACGAGTCATGGTCAAATTACGGAGCCGTTGACGCCGCCAGCGTACACGATGCCGAACATACCGAGCAG
This sequence comes from Stelis phaeoptera, assembly GCA_943735885.1. Taxonomy (NCBI): domain Eukaryota; kingdom Metazoa; phylum Arthropoda; class Insecta; order Hymenoptera; family Megachilidae; genus Stelis; species Stelis phaeoptera. The sequence continues at coordinate 9,600,017 of OX030941.1, read as the reverse complement.
CTCCGTTTCGTGGACCACTCAAACCCATCTTGGCCAACCTCAGTTAACAACAATCCCGTCGATTCAGCATTATTCGTTGCCGCCGAGCCCTGCTGAGCTACCGTCGAGCCCTCAGGATCACGCATCTCCGTATCAGTGGCCGTTAACGCCGCCAGCGGAGCATCATTTGCTCGGCACCGACGAGGCGGGCAAAGCGGGCAGAAAGTGTACGAGATGTCGGTGTCCAAACTGCCAAACGGACAGCGGGGCTCAGTTGGGTATCGACGGCAAGAGGCAACACTTGTGTCACGTGCCTGGATGTGGCAAAGTGTACGGGAAAACCTCTCATTTGAAGGCGCATCTCAGGTGGCACACCGGCGAACGGCCTTTCGTATGCAACTGGCTGTTCTGCGGCAAACGATTCACCAGGAGCGACGAGTTGCAACGTCATCTTCGCACGCACACCGGCGAGAAAAGATTCGCCTGTCCTACGTGCGGGAAAAGGTTCATGAGGAGCGATCATTTGACGAAACACGTGAAAACGCACGAGAATCAAAAGAGAAAAAGTTCCACGGCTAAAAAGGAGTCGAACAAAGAGAATTCGTTGCTCGCCACGTCTACGCAGAATTCGTATCCACCGATTGGTGCACAATATACCATGATTTAGAATTGGAACGCGATAAAAATTAATTGTTGATGTACGTTGTACCAGACCGATACGATTGGACAATGTTCTAGCATGACCGTCCTTGTAAATAGTCGACGAATGTTCCTTGTTTCTTTTGTAATTATTGTACATAGAAAAATACTTGTATATTTTTGTAAATTATACGTAAATTTAAACGACTGTAATTATGTTACGATACGAATTAAAATGATTAACAGCAACGCGTTTAAAATAATTTGAGAATTCGATGACCCACAACCCCGATAAATTAAATACTCCTTTATAACCTGTCTGTATAGCGTGATCGTAGGGAATAGGCGTGATCAGAACGAACGTAAATTTTATGCGGACTAGTCTCGATTTACCGTGAAAATTCACATAATAACGAATCATCCCCTTGTCGTATATCAGGTTCCTCCCTGACATCTTCCTGTCATACGATACATCACAAGTCCCGCCCAAGAAGCACAATACGACGCGGATACTTTACAATCGAGCCCCTCTTCGTAGTCTCTGATGATTTCCTACCTGGCAGGTGTTTCGATAAATAGAAAATATCATTTCATAGAAACTCTACCCTAAATATCCCGATCGTCTCTCTATTCCACTCCCCCCCCCCCCCCCTCCCAATAAATTAGAAAGAAAAAAATGTTTCTTCCCAAGTTCACGAGTTTCTCTTTCCAACCAGTTTCTCGTTGGAGGGGAAATCGGTGAAACGCGTACGGCACTGTAGCGGCTCGTTTCATTCGTATTCCAGCCAATAGATGGCTGCACGGTGAATGGAAAAAGGCCGCGTAGCCCTATTAAGGGGGCGGCGCGCCGTAGCCCCATAGCCCCGTTGCCCTGGCAAGGATTCATGGCTGGCACGTAGAGGTAGAGGTAGAGGTGAAGAAGAGGCAGACGCAGAGAAGATAGAGGTAGAAGAAGCCACGAGAGAGGGAATGCTAGACGGGTAAAGAAGAAAGGGAGATGGTCGAAAGAAACGGGAAGAAGGCGCGAAAGCGAGACGACGGTGGGCGAAGGGGAGTAGAAGGGTGGAAAAGGGGGTACGAAAATGGAATAAAACAAAAAGGAGGCAGCCGTGGAGCAAATTATAGGGAAAAATAGGGAGGGACGTGGCGGAGAAGGCAGCACAGGCGGCACAGGCACCGGTGGTGTGGCACTCATGGAGGAAGAGGATCAGGTGGATGGGTGGAAAGAGGTAGGAGGGGAGGAGGGGTGGCGCCACGGCAATTCCAGGCTCGCGTTCAACGTTCCCCGTGGAGTACCGCGGATAGCCGCGAAGTTAGTGCGCAACAGATTCAAAGAGAGTCCAGAGTGACGAGAGAGAGACTCGTGTCTCCTGTTTGTGCCGGGTCTCGAACGTCGCGTCGGATCGTCGCGAGCCTGGACGTCGCGCTGGTCGCCGAAGAAAAACGCGCGCGAGTCGAACGAGTCGTCCAGAGCGCGACGAAGGCGGACAGTTTCGATTCTACGGAAGAGGTAGAGGGAGAGGGAGAGGGAGATAGAGATAGTGAGTCGAGTACACAGTACACACGGCTCTCTCTTACGGGTTACACGCGGTCAGTGCGAGAGGCTGCAACGTGCCGCGAGCATGCGTCTGCGACGGACGGCCCTTAAGGCAAACACGCAACACGCCGACTCGCCGTCGTCGCCGTTGTCGTCGTCGTCGTCGTCGTCATCATCGTCGTCGATACCCGTGAACGTTCGATTCTTAGCATCGCTACCGAACCGATGCACGCGCTAATACCGTCCACGGGACGAATAATGCACGAACAGGTTCGTAGGCGCGCGCATGTCACCAATCGAGCCGATACCGATCTCGATTTCTAGCCGATCCACTCGCGATTCTCGCGCCTGTTTCCTCCTACGACCGTACGCACCTTGCCCGCCGAAATCGTCAATTCCTTTATCCGTGTCAAACGACTCTGCTGGTGACACACCGGTGAACATGGAACATACGGTAACGATCTCGAGACGAAGGCAACGCGGCTCCGTTCGTCAACGCCGGGACTTGGTGGTCACTCTTGGCGGTGTTGATGATCCATCCCTGTGTATATCGGCGTCGAAACAGTTCGACACTTTGTTCGTTGTGTTTACTCCGTTTTGTACACCTTATCGAGCGTCATTGAATTCGCGTGTTTCGAGTTAAAACACAACAAACGACTTCTATCTTTTCGCGTTATCGATTCCAACGACCTGTATACGCGTCGAAGGTTAATCAGTTGAACTCGAACCACGGTACGGCACAAGTGTGATTCGTGCGATAGAATACTTCTGAATATATATATCGTTGATCGAACAGTGATCGATAATTGTGACGACCCGGTGTTGTTTACTGTCGTTCAGTGTGAGCGGTGGTGCGCGAACAGACCATTCGGAGGATCGAACAGGACTGCGATCGTATCCAGTCTTCCTTCGATATTTTTTGAGATCCACGGAACCAACCGAGTCGGCAAGCTGGACGCGGAGGTCGGAAGCGGCGCAGGCCGCAGGGGTATCAGCCCCCCAACTCATCTTGGCAACATAAACGTGAGTTTTTATACTTTGATATATTTTTTCAAGTTGCACGTTAAACACTTTCGGACTATTTTTCTTTCATATTTAATCTCCTAAGCGATCTAACCCTTTGCAGTCCGGTGTCGAGCGTGACTCGACGTTAGTTTTTAGCACAGGGACACTGCTACGTTAAAATAAAGAAATAATTGAAAAATAATTCGGACCGCAAATGGTTAAACATCTAAGAAGCTTTTGTATGATGTTAATAGCAAGCCGTTCAGTACATCTTACACTTTTTAAAGAAAAATCACCCAAGTTCCCTCGTTCGCTTCTTCAAAACGTGTTTGCATTGAACGAAGTTGCAATCAACGCGTGGGATTTTCACCTTTCACAATACACGCAGAGATTGTCAGTTTAAAATGAAACGATGATAGTTAAGGATCTTAATGCGGATAGTTATCGCGTACGATACGAATTTTTCAAACAACCTGATACACAATAGATTGTATAGGATCATAAGATTTCTTGGTTATTCTCTAATAGCTATAATATATACTGTTATGTAATCGTTTTCGTAATATAAACCTATCGGTAAGTTAATACGCCGGGTACAAGTAGGCAGAAAATTGTTAATAAATGGTTTACGCTTTGCAATCACGAACAATATTTTACAAAGTGTACAACTTATACCGAGCTGTGAATTGATCTTCCGTTTATCGACGGTACTCGTAATCACGCCCGTTACCTGAAATTACGCATAATAGGTAAATGGAATCTCTACGATAGCTCGTTTTATTTTCATTCGTTACGGACACCCTAGCAGACGTGTCGTGTCAATACGCTAGCTACGACGAATACAAGCGTAATTGGTATTTCTTACACGGTCAACGAAAAGACCTTTTTAATAGTTCAGTACGATGAAAGGGTTACTTTACCACTTGACGATGGATGATTATCGAGAGGGAAACGACACGAACGAACCGTCGCTATACTTTTACATTTTTCCCTCGTTTAACCCGTTCGAGACTCGTTACAAGACCTCTCCCCAACAGTTGGAACATTCGTTCTACTTTATAATATGCAGGCTACCTACCTTTTTACTTTAATTATATATCCTTTTACGTTTACTTTATCGGCCGTTTAAGTATGAAATAATAATAACTTCATAATTATATCTTTTCTAAATTATGTTAGGGAGGGAAGGACGCAAAAGGTGCGTGTTCAATTTCGAAGGTATCAAAGCATGTATCGTTTGGAATGAAGAAGTGTGAAATCAACTCGTTAAGGTCAGGAACGATATTTGCGAGGTCGCGAAAGTTAATCGTGGAACCGTAATTTTGTTACACGAATTCATCGAGAGAATTGCTAGCCAGTTTTCAGTCCGATATTAGTAAACGTTACTATGTTGGTACGCCCGTTTCACGCCCACCATATATCATGCGTTACACGCAGCCCTACCTGCCGACTTAATACGTCGTTTCAAAGGTGTTCCACGCGTTCTCAACACAATCCTTTTAGTGAAAATCACATACAAAACTGTCTATCTATTTTTGCACGAACAAAATCCCTATACGAGTAAAGGTCACAGAAATGAATACTTTACGAATACCATCTTTATTTTCATAACTTTTCCAACAATTCGTGACGCAATGGCCGGTCAAATCGTTAGGTACATAGTAAAATCCATCGCGGTTGTAAGCGTGGCTAATTTCGAGAAGATGGAGCAGGTTTCTACGTCAAGAAACAAATATATTTGAAAAGTTATGGAAGCATGTATGTATAGGTAGCGAGGAGTAGGGCATTGGGTCTCGTTCGTTGAACGGCGGCAGAGCAGACGGTCGTAAGGCAAGAAACACAGTGCCGGCACTTGCGGCTGACACACCTCCACACAAATCTAATTAATTTATATCCTGAGAGAGGCGCCACTAGGGATGCTAAGTCCGACAGGAAAAAAGAAACGAGCAAAAGAGAAAAAGGTAACCGTGGTACCGGCTCTCTCGCTCTCTGACTCGCAACAATCAAAAGGTTCTGGCATTCTTACCGGGGAAAGGATTATAGAATCCCTTCTCGAACCTTCGTCGACACAAAGCGAATCGATTTTTTTTTTCTTTCTTCTTCTTCTGTACTTCTATTCCCTTTTGCCACGTCGCGTGCTACGAAACGTTTAAAACTGTAGCAACCGTGAAAAAAAAAAAACGAACAGACTGGCGTTAGAGGCGTTGAAAGAAAAAGAAGGAAAGCTAATTAGCCGTTTATAATCGCGCGGAAATTAACGAGACCGACGAGCAGCTATCGTAGTTCTGGGACGATTTTGAAACATTTGACAAGAATCGCGTCGCTCTACATAACTGTTGGTTACATTGTCGAGCTGACAGGAATTACAGAATGGAACGGCCACGAAAACGCACACGCCATAATACCTAACCGGCCAACCGACGGGTAATTAACCTGTCCCCCAGCAAAATCTACACGCGTCGCACAACGCGTACCACACTGGTACCCTCATTAGCGGTTTACCTCGAGCGTCACGTGAACTTTGCACCTGCAAATTGCCTCCTTCTAGCTTCGCCACACCGTCATGGATCGATCACAATTCAACGATATCCTCGATTTCGTGGTATCTTTTGTCGCGGCCTAGGGCACCGGTTGCCCACTGCCTAAGAAATTCAAATAGCCACCAGATGCGAGCCCGATTTCGACCCGCAAAACAGTCACGAGCAAATCGTCGTCGCAACTGTTGTAGGCTATGCAATTTTGTTTGGGAATTAAGACATCGGTGTGTTCCCTCTTTGACAGCTAAAATAAAAGAGTCTGGTTTTCGGTGTTGCTTATTGAAACACAAGGATACGGTGGCGGCGGTTAAACACGGTGGCACGTACTTAACCGAATGATTTACTTTTTCACTATTTTACATAGCCGATGCGATTAGTTTCTGAATCCAGTCTGAAAGTTATTGAGCCATTATTCTTAATTGGAACAACGAATCGAGGGAAACACTGCGGATTAAGCGCGTGCTCGCCTCTTCTTTTCTAACTTTTATGATAGACGATTAATAATTTGCACGGAGCAAACGAGCCCCTGAATATTAACGGGTGGTTGGCGGGAGAGCGTGCCTGGAATAAAATCAGTGGATTATGCAGATGAGTGTCCGATTCTGTCACTTTTGATTTACGCTCGTCCCGTAAAGTGTAAAGGATGCGCGCGAGCGACAGCTCGCAAGGAAGAAAGAGAATCGAGAAGACCGCGAGCGGAGAGCATTTCCGCCGCGGTACACGGAACCCCACCACGACCACCGACTATTTACGTTCCCTGGATAAGTGCACTATTAACTAACCTCGCGTTAATATCTACGTTTTCTCCCTCATTATGTTAATTGTGGGACCAGCGGCCCTCCAGGCCACAAAAGGACAACGCCGCGCGCTGCCGCTGCCTCTGTATCGTCGTGTAGTGACCTCGTTTTCGCCATTACACCTCCGGCAACCCTTGCTCGATTTTCAATACGAAGTCTTCTTTTGTTTTTACTCACAAAATCATCGCGAAAATACGCGTATTGAAAATAAATGTTAGCAGTATAAAATATTAACGAACTCCGATAGGGTTGATTCAAGTAATAAGAACAAAAACCGTGAATCGAAGGCAATCTTCCAGCTGCTGGTCATTTTTCGTTTATCGTGTAGTAACCGAGTCGATCCGATTAATCCCATCTCCGATCGATTACCCTGTCTCCCCGAAGTCGACAGCAAGATGTCGATAAATTTATATGCGGGTAAAATGTTCATACGCGGTATATCGTGTCGAGGTAGGAACATGTTCAGAGACGCGTGGAGGAAATGTAATGTAACGAACGATGGATTACAAATGATGTCAAATGTTCCATAAAGCTTAAGTCGAGTTGTAGAGGAACGTATCATTGGTTTGGTTGATAATATTTTCCGTATACTTGGAACGGAATAGAGCGTTCCACGGGAAGCGGATAACGTTTGCAGCGCGATTATTACACACGGTGTATGGAAACGAAAAGAGAGCGGTAAAAACGGCGCCTTCGCTGCCCCCGGCGAAGACTGGAAGCCGTTTCGTAATCGCGGCCTGGATCATTTTCTGCACGACTGCGCGGGAAATTAGATCACCTAACCCTCATCCCGGTAGCCAGAGATCTAGGCAGGTTTCATCGCACGATACAGGAAGAGTCACTTCTTCTTCTTCTTCTTCTTCTTCTTCTCTGTCCTCCTGTTTCACCTCGTCATTTGCCTCTCATCGACAGCTTGTCGTTGATAATTTAGCAATTAGTTACGATGCCCCCCCCCCCCTGTTTCTCGTTTCTTGTTTCTAGTCGAACGTAGAGTGTTCCTTTATTCTTGACCCATGTTTCTGAACCGTTATACTCGTCCCGTTATCAGCAGTTATTAATTCTTGCTCGTTTCTTTGTATCTCTTGATAGCGCATACCATTTTTGTATTTGCTTTATTTTGAAACATTGAAAAAAGAGGTTCAGACGCTCGAGATGCGCTCGCTATTCCTTTCATCAAATTTCACGAGGGAACGTGTTAGCCGATTACGCGAAGTCTCGGGGATTATCCATAACCGTGGCGCCCTATAGAAGAACATTCAAAATAACGTCTCGAGCGTAGGAACCCCCAGCCCTTCTCTCTTCTTCCTTCCCTTCGTCGGATCGTCCCCGTTCCTCCTCTTCTCTGCACTCTCTGCTCCTTCGCCGCTCTGGCTTTGCTTTTGGCCGGGTGTAATCGGTTCCCCGAAGCCAGGGCTCATTATCGACCCGTCGGCCTAGCAATTACCTGCGAAGCCTCTTTCGACTTCGTGTGTGCCAGCCAGCACAGTTTCCGACTCTCCACGAGGCCTTCCGAGATCCTTCGAAGATCCTTTCAAAAGATCAGGAAAGAGACGAAGAAAGACGACGACGAAGAAGAAGGAAGGGAAAACCGGGAGAGAATATCCAGTGAAACACGGCAGTCTTCTTCGTAGATGCTGGTACCCGCTCGCGAGGCGTCCAACACCACGATAATCTTTACTAAGACGCGGATGAACGACCGATGATAATTACTGGACGCCAGTAGTATGCGATAATTGCCGGGGCTGCGAAGTTCGCACCAGTTACGGCCAACAATCCACCTGGGGGAGTTTTCTTTCTCGACGATTCTGTTTTCCTGTTTAACAACATTCTCGGGATGATCGAAGGCGACAGCACGCGATCGGACGAAATTCTGACACGAAGTTTCCTCCTGTTCCTTACGTTTGCGTATTCAATTGTTTAGTTCGATATACAAACACAATTAATTGTAAGATCATTTTGCTGGCCAAATTTTATGGTCAAAGTTTCATAATAGGTGTTTTATTAGGTAAAGCGAAAAGAAATGTCGTTTATCTTCAATGTGAAAAAATTTATTTACAAAAAAAAAAATATACAATATTTGTTCCGATAGGTAATTTCCATGGTTATTTACAATATCTTGCCACAACTTTGGCAACTTGTCGATACCTTTTTTTTATAAAATTCTGACTGCTTTGACTTGAAACAGGCGTCGAAATGTTGAAAAAAAGCTCTGAAGATTGCTTTGAATTTTCACTATTTTGTAGTATGTGTATCTCCTCGTGTACGCTATAGTTTGTTTGTAATGAAAGTTTTAACATAGCTTCAACCTAGAATTTAAAGTGCATCGGTACAATGCCAATCGGAATGCGTCGTTATCGCGTAAGTAAATTGTAAGAATGTTTCGTTTTCAAAAAGCGAAGTAAAATAAAACACAATCAATATTCGACAGTATACAATATATGTACACATTATGTAACGAGGTATTGTATTATCGCAATAAATTACGGCCGTCATCGCTATCGGCAATGCTTTACCTAACTACATAATTCACAAGCAGCGCAACAAAGTAACAGAGTACGGCGGTAAACCGTATCACAGACAAACGACGATAGTCATGCTAATTACGGAAAGAACTAATTTCACAACTTTGTGGTTATGACAAAAACCACTCTATCCAGTTGTCCTTACTTGTTAACGGTCGTTTTTGCTGCATTAAAATATTAAAGTGCGTTTTTTTCCTGGCAGTGTCGTGCAACGATTTGTGAACGTTGGTGATCCCGAGGCTAGTTTGTAGCGTTCAATTTGAGCTCGAAGAAAAGCATTTTTTTAAGGTAAGTCAGAGAACTCGTTTAGAATGAATCTAGAACGCGACTCATCACGCAATCGAAACTGCTAAGGGAAACAGGAATATCGGGATGGCGCGATGTTTTTAAAACACGATATCAAATAATTTAAAGTGTCTGATAATAATTATAATTGGGCCCGTCGTTTTCTTGATACCGTTGATCGCAATTGATCATCGTACAAACTCAGCTGATTTTAAGGATACTCGCACGATTCGAAAGTTATACTTTTAAAAAGGACACTCCGTTACGAAGCACGACCTAACGAGTTTCGTATCCCCGACCATACGGCGAGGAACCTTATCAGAGAGTGGTATCGCGGTTTTTATGTGGTTCGTAAAACGTTAAACCTTCAAATGTTTAAGTAAAGAAGTGTTCACGACCTCTTTGAGAATTTCTCGTCCAATTCGAAAATTGCACCGTGGATAAGCGCCAAAATGAATTTTATTTTCGAGCAAGTACATAGTTTTTCGTAGGTTCAATTTACTGAACACTGCAAAATTTTAATGCACTTGTTATGGGAGAACGAAACAGAGACTTGGACTCGATATAAGAGGAACGTTGGAAATTGATTGTGGATGTACGGACGATCTCGCGGCTCGTATCAATCCATGCCATCGGACCGCAATGTTCCTCGAATTATCGATCGTGCTCTTTCTTAAACCGACAAGAGTGGAAAGCACGTCGATGGTTTTCCATCAACAGACTGTATGCTCGAACGAGTTAAGATTATCCTCTTCCTGTCGTTAGCGTGGTTTCGCGCCTAGAGTCTAACCACCGACAGTAGAATCGTGCTCGAACACGTGAACGGGGGAAAATGTAGATCAGGTCGAGTTCTGACTTGTAACAAAACGTTAACGTTTCGCCTGGCATTTCATGAATTCTATTCTTCTTGTTATTTTATATCGAAAAAGTTGCCAACAATCCGTGTTAACGGTGATCGTCGTTCAACATTTCATGGAACGGGATAATTATTAAAGAAGCAGCGAATAGCATTTGAAAGCTTTTAAATTGAAAATAATAGTAATCAGGATTGTCTGTGTAGATAATTTATATTCGTTTCGTAGTGATTTATTTAAATTAATTAACGCGACGTCACGTTGCAAATTAGCGACGGCAGCGTTCGAAATCGGGTAACGTTTCTGTGCAGACCGGTGGAAAGTAATTAGCCGTCATCACCGCATACCCGGTAACGGGTATACGGCCCCTGGAGTAAGAGAGTCTGGATTCAGTTTGCCGAAGTGATTATTTTTATTGTCATTTCCGGCTGGATTCTCAGAAATCTCGGAAACGGCACGTAAGCTCGATATATGTACTTACACACGAGATCCGCGAGCTTCTTTCTCTTCGCCGACTTCCTCTTCTCGTTCCTCGAACGTTTATCTCCATTTTCCGTTCCCTTGAACACATTCCAACAAAGTAATCAATGTAACCAACAGAGCATTATCTCCGGTTTAACGGAATAATTAAAAGAAGAAGATAGAGGGAAACTTTGTAAGCGACATTAATACCGTATACTAATAACACAGGGTGGTAGTAAATTGATAGTTTAAATTGAAAATTACGCAACCATGTCCTCGATAATCATTATTATAATTTGCCGTAGCGCACCTGGTCATTTTCACTACGGCGATTACCGTGTTAACGCTATATTTATTCTCGCGCTTGTTTTGACTCAGCACCTTCGCGTGTTACCACGGCTTTTCTTTTGCCCTGCCTATGTTCATTCGAAGAAGAAGAAGAAAAAAGAAGAAAAACGGGCACGCTCGTTAATTCGAAATAAATGACATAATTGTTAAGTAGAAGAAAAGCGCGTCAACCCCAACACGATTACGTCCGACTCGATGAATGGTGTATATCTCATGGTCGCAGAAGTTACGAGTTTCGTAGGCCTGGTCGCGAGACAATAATTTCCAGGCAGTACATCAGCGTCTGCCGATTTTTCATACCGTTCTGGCTATAGTATATCATCGTTTCGTTCGAGTGGTGGTCGGTTCGCGGTGCACACGCCTCGAGCGGTGTAAGAAAAGTGGCGGTACGCGTAACCGCAATAAAACTCGCATTACGCCGCGCGTAATATGTGCAACGCATACAAAATGGCCAAGTTGTTCGGGTTCTCCTAGGGCAGATCGACGCGACGTACGATAGATTTATGCGTTTCACAGAAAACAACCGTCCCCTTATATTGTGTATCCCTCGTGCCGACGACGATTTTGCTTACCTGGATGAAATTCAGAACGGTTGAAATTCGAAATAGCGACCGGTTAGCGTGTCGACGGTAATTTACCGCTTTCTATTCGATCCAATTTGTCGATACGAAACGCTAGAGCGACACGACTTCCGTAATCGTTCGGAGAGCAGCGCACACGCGTAAAACGTGGGTGTGGAAGGCGCCAGCAGCTCTTTCGCTACAGCTGGATCGTGTTTCTGGCGTGGCGATACCGGTATACCTTCATTCCTGAGTAATCGTCAGGCCCAAGGCACGCTATCCGCCATTTTCTAAATACGCTGGCCGAATATCGGCCGCGTACGGGAACCGTGGCTTCGGCAGAAACCTTGTGTCTCGTGTTCGAAACACGCTCTGCTTAAAAGAAACCTATTCGACCCGTAATTAACGTCTTACGGTTCGGTTACGTTTCCCTATTCGAAACGGACATAATCCAAGATGGATCGAAACGATTCGTTTCAGGACAGAACTCGAAGAGATCCGAAATGGCTGTTTATTATTAGCTTGATGTCTTGTTGCGAGAACGCGTTCCACGAACGGGTCCGAGCCTTTGAATTTCTGGAATTTCAAGGGTTGTCGCTCCGAGCTAATTGCTTAACGCAATGAATTTATTGAAGGGAACGGTGACGTGGCACGGTGCCTTCCGCGTAATCGCGTTGCCGAACGCAAAACAAAGACACAACCAGAGACCAGATGAAATTGCGGGAAACGCGGCTCGGACAAGCAACAAAACGAGCAAGAAGAAGTCGTGGCAAGTTGAACGATGTTCGTTGAGGATTATCCGTCTTTTGAGAAACTACGTGGACGGTTAGTTTACGATGTAACTTCTCATCGAAGGTTTCTCGGTGTCAAAGTTTTATTGCTGAACGAGAACACGATGACGCGGGACAATACGTGAAGCAAGTATGTACGCGCATCAGTTAGGAAACCTTAATCACCGTCGAGGGATCTGGAATAGCACTGACTACGTTTTAATTACTCGTCGCATCGCGGCGAATGTAGAGTGACATCAAGATGCTCGGGGGTGACGAGGCACGCGGAGAAGGACAGGAAGGAGCGTTGACCGCTTGCAAAAAGTACTTCGTCAGTTTTCCAGTTCGCCTCTCCCTCTCCCTCTCTCTGTCTTTCTCACACTCGATCACGACCCGATGCAAATACGAGGCAAACGACTGGCGGCGGTGTGATAACAGAGCCGATAGCCGAGTGATCGTTCGTCTCTTTGAGCTTTATTAGCAAGTGCTGATCGATCAGAGAAGCGTGTATCGTTAAACGGTAGACAAATTAATACGATTTGATGGCAAGGCAACAAGTGTTTTTATCGTGTTGTTTCCGATGGAATCTAGGACGAGTCGACGAACCAGGATCGAGGATCGAAGTTCGTGGTCATGATAGCATTTTCTTTTCTCTCCTAAGAGAGACCTCTTTTTTTTGTTCTCGTCTGGCTCGACTTAGCTCCTGGACAATAATTCGGTAAACGAGCGCACCGTTTAAATGTTCGTCAGCACGAGATTCGTCGTTCTACCTGAAACTCTAGCTGATCGCGTGTTCATCTAATGCGACGACCTTGAAACAATTCAGATCAAGCCGACCAAAAGGTCTCTGAATCCTTTCGTGTGACTTCCTCGATCCGTTTGTTAACCGCCCTTCTTTTTCTTCCACGAAGCTCACCAAAGTAGAAAATTATCCCGACGATTATGCCAACCTATCACGGATCTTTCGAGCGTCTTTTCGGTCGAGCTTCGTCGATGACGAAACGGTGTGTTTCGTTCTTAGAAAGTGATCCAGAAATTCTTATCCTATCGATCGGAGGCAAACTATCGCCTAGACCACGATCTTCGCAGTTTTACAAAGACGTAGGAAAAAGGGTTTCGAGAGAAAATGTTGAAAGGGTGATCGATCGGTATTCGAAGCGTTTCCTAAAGACGAACGTTCGAACGCGGGTTATAATGATTGAAAGCCGATGCGGGGCAACACCGGGGAAGCAGAAGTTCCCACGTAGCCCGAACGTTCGCCGTTCAAAAGATCGCCGGCATGAAAACGGGGATAATTGTGGCTTCGTAAATACCGCTACTTAATATACCCAGCGTGATGCTGGTACACGCGTGCATAGATCGCGGAGGTTAGTTGCAGGCTCGCGTATTAGCTCCTCCGTAGGTTCGTGGCAACGTCAATCCGCTTGGAAAACGGTCCTCGACTCGTGCAACGTGTTAGAAAACGAGGTGATTGTACGCCAGCCAGTTGCATACGGTTGCAAGGTAACCGTTTCCGCCACGGGTCTGACTCGGTGTAATTTCACGGCATCGCGGTTCACTGATTTACATCCTTCAATCTATATCTCCGATCCTGATGCCGAGGATTCGATAAATCTCATTTTTCATTAATTGTCCCATCGTTGTTTCGTGTATCCTTTGAATTTCAACCTTTTGTTATTTCAGTTAAGTTTGAAACGAACAACGTCTTTATTCCACCACATTATCGCGGTATCTATTGATTGGTGCACAATTACGAGTTGTTATTCGATAGAGTCCAAAAAGATAGTCGTAAAAAGTATCGATGCTGATTCACGTAACGTAACGACGCCGACGACGCTGGTAGATAACTCGTTTTTTTCATTTACGACAAAAACGCACGAGACGTGAACCGTGTCGCGGGTCAATTATAGCAAAAAGGACTTTTGATTACGATCATTACGCAAATGGAGCTCTCTCTCGCGATTCACGGCCATCTCGGTGTCGTCCCGATGCTCTGTACGTATTTAAGATCGATCGAACGTCGCGTCGGCTCGTTCGCGATACCAAATTCGACGACACCTATTCGGAATTAGAATTGATGGTAAATCGTCTAGCAGGATGTTCCGTTACCAGATTGCCGTTCGAAAGTAATTTATTGCTATACACTTGTGTACGTATCGAATTTTAATCGAGGGTAATTATGCGGGACATTATTACTGCACGCGTTATGACGATAATCAGCTCTTATTTCGTTTTATTTACATGAGAAAAACTGGTTTACCAACTGGAGCGCGAAGGTGGACAAGAAAACTAATTCACGCGTACACTTTCGTAAATATTGTAATAAAATCATGCGCACTTTTTACACTTGTACGTAGTCCAATGTGTAGTATAATTCATTTACCTCTCGAAAGAGTCGCGTATAATCTAATTGTACGTTTACTTAGAACGTTGGACAATTTGTTGTAACTTTGTAGCGCAAACTACCTTCGAAAATATGAGTGCTTTTGAACGATAACGCGAAGACGATAAGGGGACGTACCTTAAACATTGTTGTGCAAGAATGTATGCATAACTTTTTTTTCTTTTGTTAGATAATTAACGAGTCGACGAGCGCAAAGCGAACAAATAATCACACGTGCGACTCCGAATTTTCGTTACAATATTGTAGAACGGTGATACGTGTATCGTCACAAGAAATCGTTTATTCATGACGGTAACAACGATGGCAGTTCGTAAACAGATCAGAGCAGAGAATACGCGAAAAGATTAGAAAATCGTCTGGTTAAGCGAACAGGTTCGTTTACGATCTGTCAATGAACGGACGGCCGTAATATTGGAAACGTTCCTCGATAAATCGTGGAAGATTTAATTGTCGATTTCTGTGATAAGATGAAGTTTTATCGCCTAGCAAGAACTGGTTTACTCCGGTATCTTTTACCTGAGTGGCGAGCATCGGGGAAACAAGATTACAGATGATCATTCCTTCCCCGCAACGAAATACTCTAGATTATCGTCGTCCCTGATTAATTACGCGTCGTATTATATATATTCTGCTTTCAAATTTGCATATTCCTATCAAAGAGTTTGCTTATCCGATCGAAAGAGCTAAGCATTCCAATAACAACATACTAAATTCACTGAAAACTGGGAGAATTCTCTACGATTTTAACAAAGTACTCAAAGTGTTAATCACTCATAAGTGTTAAGTACCAATTCTTTAATTGTCGAGATCGTTCCGGCGAGGTAAAGTGAAACTGAAATGCTAAAAGCGACTCCATCAGCAGCGAGAACTCGCCGAGTAATCGCGAAAGAACGCTGAAACGAGGAACAGAAGGCGTCGCATCCCTTTTGGAATATTTAGCTGGCAGGCTTCCGCGTAACATAGCTACCGGTCGTTATGGAATCGTGACCGTTTGCCAACAGCCGACAGAGAACATCGTCATTAAGCGTCTTAAGGCCTCGCGTACACGTTGAACAACGAAAACTTGTGCTTAGCACGCGATCCACGGATTTCTTAGCAGGATGCCACGTCCTTGAATCACGGCCTACCCCCGCCGACGCGACGATCCTGAAGAACGTTTGACGTGGCCTCTGCACGACGGAAACGTCTCTTTATTCATCGCTGCGTTACTTTTTTTTTTTCATCTCGCCTATTCCTGTACCTTTTACACACCCACTGTTCTCTAAGAAATATATCATCGCTTTTTTTTTTCCTAATCGTTAACCTTATTTTTTGCCGTTATCTTACGCACGACACCGGTGTGCAAAAAACAATAACGGAAGAATGAGAACGATATCGTTTTATAACAAAACTCGTGCAATTTGTTAGATTTTCCAGACTCGTGTCGACCGAGATTAGAATCGCTTTTTCCGAACTCAAAGGATAAAAAAAAATGAAGTTAAAAGGCGTTCAACCGCGGCAAAGCTCGTTATTAATTTCTTTTCATTTTTGCATTTGTCAAAAATGTGCCCTGCTATACCCCCTTCCATCGAGAATACGATTATTTTCTCGCGATAGCAGCGTGATAACGTTGTTGCGCGCGTTGCCATTTTCGAAAGCACGCGCTGGTCACCGGTCGAACGAGCACTTCTCATTTACAATGATAAATTGTTCGAGCAAAGTTCGCCGTTTACTTGGAAGCCGTTCGCTCGCTAGATTTCTCGAGCAAGATTACGTCAGTCGGTGCGGCATTTCCAAAAAAAAGTTACATAAAAGTCCGGTTTTATCCGGTTCCTTGGCCCGCGATCGGTTCAACGGAACGCGCCCCGAATAAAATACGAGTCCGATAAATGCTCGGTTAATGAAATTCATGAGGATAAAGTAGACACGCGTGCGGAAGCCGGACCCGTCGTATATCACTCGGAATACTCGAGTGCATCTTCATTTTTTTTCCTTTTTTCTCGCTTCGGCTCGATCGCAGGCTCTCCCTCCGGAATGAATTTGTTCGCTCGCCGTTAGGAAAAAAGGGACATTTATTGCCCGCCGTTTCCACGCTCTTCCTTTCCTTACACACCTCCTCCCATTCCCCCCCGCTAGTTACTACCAGAAAAGACGTTATTCCTCTCGCTCGTTTCCCTTCTTACGTATGCAGAACGATCATGAAATAAATGCACTAGAAAGAGGACGGTTCCGCGAATCGTATCTCGAGCGTTAGCGAAGACGATTTTTAGGATAATATAAAACGAAGACTGTTATCGAACGTCGCGCGAAAGACTTGCGAATTACGGAAACACTGCGTCAGCAGACACGCCGCGCGATTTTACGGAATGTCCGCATCGATTCTTGCGGTCACGTCGCTCAGAGTTTCCACCCTTCCTCCCATCTCTCTCCGCTATTCCCGTTTTCCCCGATCCCTCTATTCCTCGACCCCGTTTGGAATCGAGCCCTCCTTCGCCACCAGCTGCCACTACCTCCTTTCCTCCTTCCTTTGCCGCATTCACCCTCGAATCCCGCGGCATTTACCGACAGTGCCACTCAGGGAAACCAAGATGGTTACCGCGTCAGCACTTCCACGTCGTTTTCGTCCCTCGTTTTTCCTACGTACCTATCCACTCTTGCCCCTACCGAGAGGCTGACACGGAACAGAGCAAACTGTTCCAGCATCGAGACTATAGTTTCTTCCAAATTACTTTTCTCAATATTGTAGTTAAATGAACGACATAAAGGAAGGATGTTGATACATCTTCATCGAGCGTTCGTATATTCGCACCTATGCTCCCGGTTATATTCCGTAATTTACCTAGAAAAATAAAAGGGCAAGCCCGATGCAGAGCTTTATTAAAAAAAGAAAAATTGTAATCGGCCAGAATCGGGAATTTCTCGCGTTCGTTGTATCAAAGCGTACGATTTTCCATTTCTCGACCTTTCGTGGATGGAACGAGGAGAGATAGAGGAAGGAAAGGTTCGGACGAAACGTTTAGGATAACTCTGCGTCGAACGGACGGATAATAATCCGTCCGTGGCCGTGTACATCCTCCGTTATTGCTACAGCCACGCTACAGCCAATTAATCCGGCAATCACGAGCGGAGAACCGCTCCACTCCACCTGCTTTATTTGCCGTTAAAAAAGGAACGGATACGGACGCCGACCGCGCCATTCCAATGAACGGGAGGAAAGCAAAAGATGGAGGATAAGCGAGTCGATGCTTTTTCAGCGTGGGCGTCGACGACGTTTTCAGACACCGGTCTGATATCGTTGAAACTTTCGTGCCATTTTGACGCTCGACTTTCGTTTCTTCGTTCGAACCTTTTCCTCTTCGATCCAGTCGCCGCACCGTGCTTCTTCTTGCACGGTCACTCGTCCCCTTCTTCTCTCGTACGGGTCCGTTTCGCGAGCCTTCCACCTTGGTGGCCGACCCGATGCGCACACAGACGTATCCACGCACGGTAATGCGAAGTACGAGTCGAACGTGTTCTTCGGACCCGTTCGCTTTTTTTTTTGTGCCCTTGATTTTCTTTTCGTGAAATCTTGTATCTACCTTCGAGAAACGTTAAGACCAGATATCTCGTTGTTTGATAATGATAAAAATTAGGAAAGACGGTTGATTGTTCGCCGACGAGGGTAATCTAGTCGCTATTCGAAAAGTGAGAGGGGCGGGATAGAATCGTGGTTGAATTTTATCGAAACGTGAAATTTTTCCACGCAAGGTGCAACGTGACCCGGGCTGGTGCTCTCGATATGAAGCGAAGGGGGGGATGGCGGCGTAGCGGTTCCCTCTCTCGAACTATAAACTCCGTCACTATTTTGATTCCCAGCATTTGGCATGATCGTACGCGCGTCCGTGCTCCCCTCATGCAATATTGATGACCCGCCGCGGATCAAATGCCCCATGATAGCCCCCTCCCACTATCTCCCTAACCGGTATCCTGATTGCGAACCGGGTCAGAGCCACTGATTTTCAATGGATGCCAGCCGAATTTAAACTATGATTATACCCCCCGCGTCGTCTAAGTACGGCCCTCGAGCTCGGCCCTAATGAAGCTTTGCTGAATTAGTGTCGCGTAAATAGCGCACGCTCTCCACCGAGCTTAGATAGACGACACGTGCCTGTCTCGCGAAATTAACACCGCGTTCGCATCGTCCAAGTAATTAGCGTTCGTTAGCCGGCCTGGCCAATTCGTCGGCTATACCACTCTGTGTAATACGATGATCGAATTTCTCATTTTCAAGGCTACCCTGTTACGCTTCTCAAAATTCAATGGGTTTCGTAGCCGAAAACACGATTCGTCGCGCCAAATACTGTTCAGAAGCAAAGACAAAGAAACATTTGAATTACAGAGCACCCTTTTTCTCGGTTAGGAAGAATTAGCAAGGTTTTGCTGTCGAAGTTGGCAAGCACAACGGCGCGTCTGAATTCTCATTACCGTGGCTCACGCTGTTTCATGGTGGATGGATCGAATTTCGAAAGGCTGTGGAAATGGTTTGGGAAAGAAAACGAGAGGTTTCGAAGGGAAATCGTGGCCAGTATTCGACTGGAACGTTGGCCGGATCGGTAAAACAAAGGGAACGAATTTGGGCGTCGCGTCGTCCGGACCGATCGACCGTCTCGAATTCTGTCTCGTTAATAGTTTAGAAACGAAGGCAGCTGCTTTTCCATCGATGGAAATTGTTCGTTCTCGACGAATTGATAGACGGCGAACAGGATTTGCCAATTTTCACTTTCGCTCGGTCGTGTTTAAACGCTGTTTAATTACCTGTCACGAGCGCGTAGCTAGAATGAATAATAGTACGCGGGTAAAATTAATACGACAATTAATCTTACCGGTGTCAAGATGTGAAAATTATGATCGCTTTATGTAGCACTGTGTCAGACTGACAACCACGGGTCGTAATGTCAGGGTTGCTACATTTTTCCGCGCTGTTGAAAAAAAGAAACGACACGCGACGCGTTGCCTCAAAATGAGTCAAGTTTTTTTTTTTCCCGAGAAGATAGACGATGGTTCGCGTGGTGTATGTTCTCGGTGCATCGAGGAGCAGGACAGTCGTTCCCGGGCGTAATATTCCGACGTCACTTCCAGAGGGTGTCCCTTTAATAATTTATTAGCAAGCCTGCTAGCGGAACAGGGAGTCTCTGATTGTGTCGTGTCGTCTGTCCCCGGCATTGTCGGGCCAACTCGCCGCGGGTGGTCCTTGACACGGTCCTGGTACTTGGATGCTGTAGCTGTTATTAATACGGGGACCATCGATCAATTATTTACGATACGATCCTTATTGTCGTCCAATCGTTTCTTGCGGTAGATAATTGAAATAAACCTACCAAAATATATTCAACCCCCGTTCGCATTACGATTTTCTTCGATCGTTCACCGGTAGATCCTCGATTGTGCAAATTGCAGTTTATTAAGATATTACGAGGCAAAAGGTTAAGAAGCGACCCGAATTTGATCGTTCTATAATTTGCATGTTTGATCGGTGAAAGAAATATTGTCAGCTCGTAAGGAAGGCTCGCCGGGATACGTGTTTAGATTCCAATTGCGTCATCGATTATTAATGTCACAAGGGTCGCGATAATAATTCTTCCTGGCTCTATCTCTCGGTCTTATCGTACACGCGAGCGTTCATTATTCGAAGGTATCAATTACCGCATTGAATCCTTAGAAAATGCTGCCATTAATCGAGCAGCGATTCGACCGTTAGTCATCCTACGATCATTCCTCGTTCGAGCGTTAGCCGGATCTCGATATACTTCTTCGCGATTTTGCACAACCTACGCCGATCGGACTTTTATCCGTGTTCGATTTATACGCGTATATTAACTCGTGTTACCGCTTCGATAAATCACAGAGCTCGTGTAGTCGTACGTTTAAATATTAATTAAAACGTGGTACCACATCGAAGTGGGCATTCGTGGAAAAAAATCGAATATTTTCGTGTGAACATTTCCGTCCCGGGCATCGATAGCCCAACGACGATAAGGATCGAGATAAGGTCGGCAGGGTACGAAAGACAAAGATTCCTGGTCGTAAATCGACTTTCGTCGCGCATATATACGTGGATAGAAGTTGGCGTGCCTCCCATCGTCGTTCGCGATCGGCCCGTGTGCGAATTAATCCACCGACGGGCTGTACGTGTTCAGTGTTCGCCAACAACAACATAGAATAGAATCTGTGTGCGTGAGTGATACATGCGTATTTCGGACCGCGTATATAATAACAGGTTGCCAGTACGGGGCCCTCTCTTAGCCCCTCGCGGCCTCTCAGCCAGTGATGTATGCGCTAATTGTGAGGCCCTTCGCATCGACCCGCTCTCTCGCTTCGATCCTTTCCTTACCATCCTCTCTTCTGTTCTTCTCTTCGTGACCGACTCGCGATTCCTCGACGAGGTTAATATCGACCGATTCAATTTCAGA
Source organism: Stelis phaeoptera (assembly GCA_943735885.1). Classification (NCBI taxonomy): domain Eukaryota; kingdom Metazoa; phylum Arthropoda; class Insecta; order Hymenoptera; family Megachilidae; genus Stelis; species Stelis phaeoptera. The sequence goes on along the minus strand of OX030941.1, from coordinate 9,578,890 downwards.
TCGAGAAAAAAAGGAGACAGCAGGTACTCCTCCTCCTCCTCCTTGTTCTTTTTCTTCATCTTCTTCTTCTTGTTTCTTGAGAATACGAATCCACGAATGAAGATCGTCCGTACCGAAGTTTTTCTCGTATCGGCGAACGAACACTCGTCGCGTAAATTTATTTCCAAAGGGAACGTCAGATAAGACGAGTTACTTGTTCTTTCATTCGCCCGAAGGCTCTCGACATCTGCCAGTGCGGCAACAGCAGAATGTATCGACCAGTCCGGAGCGAGCAATTAAGTAATTAAACAAATCTGTCGAAGGCGTTACGAGATCGAGTCTCCGTGGAACGTAAATGTATGCAGAATGCAGAACTTTATGTCTTTGTTCGCAATCATTGGGTTCGATCTTGATAAAACGCCACGAAGATAGCTACCTATCTATCAATTCTCGCAGTTTAACGGTTTCCGTCGTCGAATTTCGAAACTTGCAAGGAAGGGTGATGCTAGGATCGAATCCCGATGAAAAAAAAAAAAAAAAAATAAAAAATAAAAATAAAAGGGGAAATCAGCGGCTAGGCTGTTTTACGACGCGCTGTCAATTTCGTTGGCGCGCAATCGAGCGCGGGCCGAGCATTAACATCGCTCTCACTCCCAAGTTTAATCAAACGCTAACCAGCGGAGATTTAATCTAGCACACAGACTCCCCCTATCCTTCTCGTTTGCCAGGATCTGGCATGGCAGAAAGGTCGCGGTATCGTTCCTCCAGCCGTGTCTCCTCGCACCCCCGTCTCTCTTTTCGCCCGTTTGATTCCCTGGCGTAGGTAATGTAATCACAACACACAGGGTGGCCTCGTTATTTATAGACGCTCTATTTGCGCCGATGGAGGCCGATTTCGGCGACGATATCGAGTCGGGACCACAGATCGGGGGGATGGGTTTCCTAAGCACTCGATCCGGGGAACCCTAATGTGCCCCCGGGGAACGTTAAACGTCGCTTAGCCCGACACACACGGGCCGAAACAAAGACACGGTTTGTCAGCCGGTGGTTACAGAATCGAGGAAACCTCGCGTTAATTGATCGATCCGGAACGCGAGGGGTCTTCGGGAACCTTCGAACGTTAGCGAAACGAGCGGTTTGATCAAGTGGGAGAAGAAAGTTGTAAGCGACGAGTATATCAGGAACTGAAGGAAATAAACGGTGATAGAATCGACGCGGACGGCAAAAGTTGGCTCGCTTTCGTCGCACGACCCACAAAAGTTTCACGACCCACGTGTCGCCAGCTTTGCACGCCCACGTAATATCCCGTGTCAAGCGTGGGGCACACGCAGGTTGGCGTAAGAAAAAAAAAAAAAGAAAAAGAAAAAATACATGGCGTCGTGTGTGACTTCCGACCGCGATCGCCAAGTGTGTCTCGCAGATAACACGTTACGATACTTTGTCCTCGGGACGAAATGACTAACCGCGCACGACTGTTGTAAAAGCTGTTGAAAAGTATCCTGGTCAGAGAGATATCAATAATTTATATACTTTGGAAGTTTACTATGAAAAATTGCAGGGAAACGCTTAAGGACGCTCGATACCCCACGGACGTACAATTACACTGGGAACTTCTTGGTTTCTTGCAAGGCGTTCCTCGTATGATTTTTACCTATATCGAAAGTGAGTAATTCACAGGCTGTTGATGGCTACTCGGTCATCGTTTCTTCGACACTTAAAATATCGTGCAAAAAAAAAAAATTATAAAGCCACCGTAGCTTTGAAGCGTTCGATGGTCGAATCACGAAACGACCACGGTGGTCTGAACGTCCCCGGCATCTGCGTAGAAATTTTTCCAAGCTTTTCGGGGCGGCAGATCGGTATCTCTGTCGAGGCAATTACAAAAGGTTGCGGTGGCGGTACAGGGATCCGACCAGAGACAAAAATTTTGGCGCGTGGGCCTCTCTGGTTTGCCCTTCTCACCAGGTTTTCAGGCCCGGATAAAAAGGTACCGCTTTGCTCATTTCCTACACCTGCCAGTATTCCTTCCAGATGAATCGTGTCTAGTCGAGTTTATGAAGATTAATTGCGACGTCGTTCAAGATGAAATTTCTCAACAGAAAGTTTACTTTTTATCGAAGAGTTACGTGAATTTCCAGGCATCGCGATTTCGTCAACGGCACCGATTAACAGAAGGAAAGATCAGTGGAGACAAGTCGTTGCACGCTGCCATTATTACAAACTTCAATTTGCATTTTAATCTGGACAAATAAGCGGAGACGGCGTGAAAATGTTACCTGTCACCTTGGGCAGAAATTTAAATAGTGCCACGGGATGGAAAATCGATATTATCGTCGACGTTCTTCGAATTGAGACGTTGTCAATGATTTCGATCTACCGTTCGATCGTTGCTCGCCGCACGGGGACAATTTCGTTGCTCGTTCGTGACGTGAAATCGATAGGGCTGCGCCGAAGAAGGTGGAACTCGATGCGAACTTGCCAATTAAGTAATTAAACTGTCATATATTCAGCTCGATTGGTGCGATTACGCGGGACGGAGGTGATTCTTCGACGACCCAAGGCATCGCGATATAAAGCGCGAACGCTAATTGCGAGCGAATCGTTTGTAGAAATTTGAAAGGCAGGAACAACGATTTTGCCGTATAATTTCAGAAGGTTCCTAAGGACTATAACGAGGTATCATCGGTATCATCTAACGCTTCGCGGAGAACGGACGATGCGACGGGGCCAAGACGCGAAGATAAAAAGAATCCGAAGCGATTGGTTGTTCGAACGAATCGCGTTATCTTCCACCTAAAGGCTTAATTCCAGTAATCTTCGTGTCAGGCTGGCTTCTGATCCAGGCCGATGGCCGACGAGCACCGATGCTGGATACCCCTCGGAGTCCAGCGATGCTTGACTAGCCGGTAGGTGCACACACCGAATAATAATACACGAGGCCAGGCAGAAATAAAGGGCGAACGCGATCCGTACCGAGCGGGTAGACCAAAAGAGCAGGGTGATGAAGAAGAAGAAGAAGAGGAGGAGGAGGAGGATGAAGAAGATGGAGGAGGAAGAGAAGAGATTCGATAATTACTACCGGGAGTCGTGGGGGCGGCCGTGGAATCCTCCTCCCGCAACGAGCGCAAACGCGCAATTATTTCCCATCGCCATCCGACGGGATCTCTGATTCCGAGTTTCCTGCCCCGGTATAACGTGCACGCGCGTACGGATAAGAACCAGCTCCCTGTATTTGATCTTACGTACCACTCGTTTTCCGCCTCGAGTCGATCAAGCGATGATAAAACCACGATGCGATCGCGAGATGTCTGGTGTACATATCGTTCCCAGTTGTTGCGTACCAAATTCCCGAAAATACTTTATGCTTAGAAGTTTTTTCAAACGCGTGTTGCCAACTTGTGTTATACACGGTACGCACGCGAATTGTTAATCAGTCTTGTTTACTCGTACATGGCACAAGTAAAAAGCTGTAAATTTAAAAAGTAAAAGGTAGCTCTCCTTATATGGTAAATCATTGCGGTTCCACCCGTCTGTTGGTCGATTGTTTCGTCGGACGTCACGGTCTAACGCTCGCGATACTTGCGGAATAAAGATAACGAGCCCTCAGGATCTCCAACGACTCGAAACCGCAGAACATGCTCGAGAATCGAGCCGTTAAAGCGTCGTGTACGCGTTCACAGCCTCCTGCCGCAAATGAAGAACACGAATGTTAATCGCGGTGGCCGAGACGTGTTCAAAAGAGGATGACATTCCGACGATGTTTCCCGACGACGTAGCAACTTTTCTCCGGGCGTATTTTTGGCAGCAGGGTGCATCCACCTTTTGAACGCGTTTGGGATGCAAGACGAGTGACACCGGCGTCTTTGCTCCGCGTCATGGACGAGCGAGTGCGGTCGCGATGGGCGTGGTAGGCCGCAGTCAGAGAACCGTGACGCATCGAGCACACGCTATTCACGCGCACGCACGCACGCACGCACGCGTACACGAGCATGACACGGGACACGGTTTTATACATATATAAATATACAATATGTACACGTCCGTGACGCGTGCTCCATTGTGCTCGATCTTACCACCTTAGCGTTTGTCCAAGACCTGGACGAACCTCGTAAAGGTGAACGAAAACAGAGAAATCTGTTAACGCGTACTCGCAAACCCAAACACGGACAATTTTAAAGGTAATAATTTGTCAGGGCGATCGTTCGGAGGTTACACGCGTACCAGGATGCATGTTCGCTGATTTACGCTCAACCTCTGGCTGGGTGATGACGCGTGACCAACTGAAATAATAAATTCACCGGTCACCGATGCAAAAAGAGTCATTACCGATCGCTCGTAAATCGTGTCACCTCCTTAAAGGTAAAAACGTGAGATTTACGAGACTTTTGGATTCGATGGACATTTTCTCGACAAGACGACACAACCGCCATCTGTGTGTGTGTGTGTGTGTGTGTGTTTTCTTAATAACGACGCTTCTTCACGGTTGCTGCTACCCCATTTATCGTCACGACGATCGCCACTGAATGTGTTTGCTGTAATTGTTCCACTGACACGAAAAGCAATTTGCGTATAGTAACGGTATAAGAGAGCACAGTGTCGATTCGTTCATTCCGTGAGCCAAGCTCGTTACCGTGTCCCTAACGTGCATGGCCCACTAGTGGCGGAATAATTATGGAAAATTATCGTCCCACGCTGAACTGGAGATGCTCGTGAGCTATGGAAAAAAAAAACTGGCGTCCATCATAAATCACGTAAATCGTCGTATCGAAGGACTATCTCGAGCCCCGTTCAAATCTATCTAATTTCACGAGGATCATGACAACCCACGCACGTTGCATCTGCTTCCCGTTTGAGTGACAATCGAAAGTTAGCTGGTGTTCCTCGAGCCACGGAAGTTGCTCGATCCTGTCGTTTTTACGTTCTCTCTGTCTCGTCCATCAATCGATATGGATATTTACGGAAGAGAATCAACGAGGCAGCTTTACCGCCTTGGATGTGTTTTGTTCCCGGACGCAAGCACGATGTGTCCGGACCCTGAAAGGGTGTTCGACCCCCGCCGAGTTCAGTGACGTACCACTCCCTCGAGTTCGGTGTCAGTCGTAAGTAATGACAACGCGATGACTGGCCGTGCGCTAAACACCTGCGTTCACCACCTTATCTCGCGGATCCCGCTGTTAGGACAGGTTTTTCGCTATCGTTAGCCGTCCTCGACGATAGTCGATGCTCGATAGTCGGGACCAAACGCTTTGGGTGGTCCACCATCGACGATGGGACGCAATTTTAACGCGTCCTCTGCGATCCATTGTGAACGACGCTGTCGACCGATCTGCGACTCATCCCGCGTCGAACGAACCGAAATCCAGCCTCGGTTTCTTTTTGTTCTTTTCATCCCCGTTTGCGTTCCGTTTCTCTCGAAGGGGGATGACTAATCGACCAGACACGATTCCGTCGTTATCCAAAATGTAGAGGGTGAACCTCCAGGTCCTCCCGTATTTACGGCAGCCTGCCAAAACTTTGGAGAACGTCGAGAGGCTGCCGCTTTCCGCTTTAATAGCGACACGTTTTCGCAAGGACGGAAGTAATTAACGGTGTTCGCCTCCCGTGTCTCGGGATTGACGATCGATATCAACGACAGTTCTGAATTCCGGCCTTCCCTTGTCGCGTCTTCCATGACGACGGCACGCACACCTTGATCTTATTGATCCTGACGTCCAAGTCCGTGTTAATTATGCCGCGCGTTATCGGTCGACCCGATACTCGTTGCTCCAGAAACAATTTGTTCGACGGACATTATTATACTTTCAAATCATCATGTACACCGATGCGTGTGTGTAAGAAGCACCGTCACGCCGATACCGTCAAAGCGGTCTTTTCGTGCGAAGAATCCAACAAAATCTTGTTTTTGTCCTAGCCAGTTTCTGGTTTTTTATCATCACCGCTGGCCACCGTTATGAATTTAATTTACTTCAATAATCATCCATATTATCGCGTGCCACGCTGCGCACCACCGTTTCCACTTTGCCAGTCAGTCTGCTCGGCACACCTCAACCCCTTCTCCCCTCGGAAAGGTGTGTTTACACGCGTTTCCAAATCCACTGTCAACTCCAAGGAGTAATAGTGCATATTCTAGAAATTTGCTGATCCTGTGTTAAAGACACTCTGTTATCTAAGCAGATAATTTGGCAGCTCGATTTAGTTTATCATCAGAAGATTCGATTCGGGAATCGAGCATGCGTAGCCCCAGAGACGGGGAGCATCGAAGTTCGCTCCACTTCCGAGCTTCGTTGAATATTTATCGACGTTCTTGTTGTCTGTAGCTGGTTGCGGCTCGCTTGAATTTAAATATCGGTGGCTTTCGGCTCGCTCGTGCCTTCTTCGCCACCATTTTCCCTCACCTCCCACCTAATGCAGCTCGTATTATTTATAGGCACTGCGGTGCGTGTGCCGTTTGTCGCTTTGGCCGCTGTACGTTGAAAGAAAAATCTCGAAAAGATCGCGAAAGAATAACAAGCCGTCCGTCCGAGTATATTTAGAAACAGCGTGTCACGATACACAACGAGTACATCCATAACGTATATACATAATCTGCCTCGACACGCAATCGCGTTGCGATGTACATTTTTTTATCCAAGACGGCTATACCGTCTTGCGCCGTTGTTCTCGTCGAGTCGACGGATTTTGATTTGCACGAGCGTGAACGCTTACCTACCACTCGTCCTCTAGGGTACTCTGCTCTCCTCGAACAGTTTGCGAAAATCGTTTACCCTGAAAACTCGTCGACGACCCTTTTTTCGTCTTGAAAGCTCTTCAACAGGCAGACACTCGTTCCAGAGAGCGTACGGTGCTCTTCATCGCCTAACGATCGTTCAAAATCCTTATCTAACCCTTGTTCGTGAAAATGGAAGCTATTTCGCGTAAATTTCAGGGGATATCGCGCGATCAACATCCATGATAAAGCGTAAAAAGACAAGTCCAGCGTACGTTGGTTACCCCTGGAGCAATTCGGGCCCGTTCCATTTGGAGGCAAGTAACGAAACGAGACGGAGACAAGACGAGGTCGAGAAAGGCATCGTGAATCGTGGCAAAGGCAAAGGCAAAGGCAAAGGGTACACGCAACGGAGTTTCTTCTCCCGCGGGAAGGCGTGGTCGGGAGACGCGCGACGTCCATTTGTCTCGTGCGCCTCCCGCACCAGGAACGCCCTCGCATCCCACGGGCATCGATCACGTCTTCCTCTTACCAGCCGCATCGTACAGCGCCTGTGTACACTTTACGCGCACCTACGCTCCCACGTGTACGTGTACGTCCACCACGTACAACCAGCCTCCCTCGGCTTCGTTTCACTCCCCCGCGTTCAGGCTCCGACACATTCTGGCCCTTCCATCCACCAGTTCCCTCGACGAACCGGGAACCGAACTTTCGCTACACTTTCCAAACGGAATCGTGCCGAAAAACATGGAAACGCAATTGCATCCCTCAAGTACCACGGCATTATGATTAAATCTATAGCTTCCCTGCGTAAAAACGGATAGCGGTATGAACACGATACTTAAACAAGTCTTTGGCACTTTGCAATACTTATGTTACCTTCTTCTTTTCTGTTTCAGCCGGTGAGTGAAACTCTGTTCCCAATTCTCACCAGCCAACCGTAAGTTGGAATTTCACGCGTTACACGAACGTACGTGGCATGGAAGTTCATCCTCGATTTGAAATCGTTCGAAAGCCAGTAGAATTAGTTGATTCGTTTGGTCGTTGATCAGATTTCCGAACAGCATGGCACGAAAGCGGCGTTATTTGACATTCAAGTATGCAAAACGCGGCCACGTATTTATACGTACGTGCCAGCCCGTGAATATTCATGCCCCTGTACGAATGATATAGCACGCTTCGTCGAATAAGCGCCACCGTGCGAGGCTTGGCGAAATTTCGTTATCGCGAAGATCACCTCGTTTCCGGGAACGTTTGTTCGTGTCTGGTAAGAAGAGGAAAGAGTTCGCGAAGACGGAGGCGAAAGAAATCGAGAAGAAGCGGACGAGATCCGTTCGCCGATCGTTTGCAACGGGAGGCGTCGTTTTTTTTTTTTATCCCGTTCCCGACAGAAGAAGGGGTTTCCGTGAACCTCCGGAACGATTCTCGCTCCGTCCACTGATTTATCGGCGTAAAATATTCAACGACGCGTTTTATGCGAGTCTCCTTAACGTCCACTCGAGCAGTCGTGCAAAGGGATACGCGTTGGAAAATTGTCCGGCACGCAATATTTCGCGGAAATATTTAGCAAGGTAATTGCGACCGCGAGCGATACAGGACGTCGCAGTTTGCAATTGCGTGTCGAGCCCGGTGGAACTTTCGAATCGTCCTCGCGAATAAAAAGAATTTTTGTAAAATCTTGCGAGAAACTGCGGCGAACATGGTCTCGCGATTCGTGCTGATCGTGCGATGGCAATTAACGATCATACGCGGTCACGCATGCCTACGCTCGCGCAAATTTATGCGTCGCTATTTTTCATTTTTCTCTTTCTCCCTTGTTCTTTCGCCACGTCGCACACGCGTCAAGTCCGCGCCGGCAAAGCGTGGACGAGGTGTTGCATATGCATGCCACCATTGATATGAATGCATCGCTGCATACTAAACGGCCACGCTGCTATCTGATCCCATTTTCCTTTCGGCTGCGAAAGGTCTCCGCGTGGTCGCGACGCTTGCAGCCGCGAGAAGCTTTAATTATTCTTTATTTCCCTGTTCGTTATCGATCCACATCGTGAAACCCTACCAAATCACAAATCTTTCAGTGAAAGAAACCGGATTTCAAGAATTCTATCGTAAAACCTGGTCGAGGAGCTTTTAAACTTGAAAGCTTGTCATCGTTGGATCGAAAATAGAGTCGAGAGGACGGCCATCGTGAATATATTGGCCGTTGGAACAAACCGCCGATTTTATCTGCGGAATTTCGAGGTCCGTCCCAAACTGCGTGGGAGGATAATGTTTCCCCTTCTCGCGCCTTTCGCTTTTTAACTCCACCTTCTCCTCCTTCACGTTTTTTTTCCCTTTCTTTTTTCTTTTCTCCGCTCCTTTCCATTCTTCTCTCGGTGTTGTTCGTCTTCCGCTCCGGCTCGTAAACCGGACGATCTTGTATGTACCAGTGACGTCACGATCCTCTCCCCACCGCATCGTCTTCTCCTCTTGTTTCGCCGCCACGCCGCGCCGCATCGACCTCCAGGCGGATTCGCTTAAACTTAAACGATTCGCTATTACTTCCAACAGTCGTTTATCGTAACGCGGCGAATCGGTCGGGATTCTTTTACTCTGATAAATTCGATTTCTAAAGTCGACCCGAAACACAGATAGAAACGAATGGAAAGAAGCGGCAACAAACTGTGCGAACGGCAGCTGTAACCGGTCGATAGCGTTTAAGGGTGAACTCTGATCGGTCGAAACAGCTGCATCCCAGCAGGGTTATCCCGTCTCATTATATCGGTTGACCATCGGCGATAACGAGCCGTATAGCTCGTAGCCGACCGTATAGCTCCGCCGAACGGTTACTAACATCAGCGTGGTGGCTCGTGTAATTCGCCGACTAGACGACTCGGCAACTCGAGAGAAGTTCTTATTGCTCTTGCCACGATATTACGACTCGTTCTCCTAGCCCAGAGCTTGATCGTGTTTCTTGTATCTACGTACGTAAGTATGTGTGCGTGGCTCGCTTGCATCAGCCAGCCTCGGCACGTTCTCCCTCTCGCGTCTATATCGTATCTAATTATCGAGAAAATTGCTCGATATCATTGACGCAGCGAGCACGGCTAACCCTTGCCGCGATTACGACCGGCTGTGACCGTTTCTACCTCGATCCCCTTCCAATATACATATTCGTCTTTTAACGAATCGCCATTCCGTGTTACCGGGTAATCGGGGAAGCTTGGTACAATGACACGACCAGACGATTGATAAGGTTAGCAAGATCGATAGGTAATTGAGACGCTAAGGCGCGGCGTCGACCACTTTATCCAAGGAGGCGCATCTTATAGGGTTATAAGAGTTATAGGAGTTAATGGGCAGAGGCGTATCTATCGAGGAGATCGATAGGTAATTGGGTCGAATCGCGCTAGTACGTAACTGGCGTGCAATTTCGCGCATCGGATCTAATTATCGTTGAAATTGAGCGGTATCGTTGACACGTACGATACACGTGCCAATCTTCGATATTCCAACGTTTTACCAGGATAATGATTGCACTTTTCCGTGATAGGTGTTGACTCGATCGTCGGCCTGTTTGACGCTGAAAAAAGCGTAACTCGTTACCGGACTAATTACGAGCCAGGCATTAAGGCTCACGTTTGATCTCGACGTATCTTGACGCTCATCTCTACCGACACCCACTTCGACACACGTTAGACACGAACCACGACAAGTCGTCTCCTCGAAATCCTCAAATTGCATCGATGCGTTACATCACGTGGACGAATTTGTTGGTGGTTTAACCCTTTCGCACCGGACGGGACATGTGTTGTCCCAGTCTGGAAAATTTTTGATATTACGGCTGGGACAACATATGTCCTAGTTATTGAAAAACATCTAGGACAGAAAATTTGGGTTTACGGCGGGACATATGCTTTCCCATCAATGAAGCTTGTGAAATCATTGTTGTCGATGGTGCGCTGTTATGGGGACGTTTATGCGTCTCCAAGACCTTCAACCTTTTAAGCATAAAAGTTATCTTATCTAATAATCGCTTGGAGGAGAAATAACTGATCCCGGCAATGGAGCGCACTCGGACTGATTTTTCGCCGTATTGAAAGGGTTAAAGTCGAAACTCGATGCGTCTAGCTACGTTCTAACGTCAAGAGTCCGAGGTATAATTTCGTGGGACGTTCAAACGTCGAAACTTTGGTGGAGCCACGAGGGGAGATATATGACTGAGCACCCTCGTCACTGAAAAAATCCGAGCCGAGGAGGAACGGAAGAGTTTTCGGCCCTCTGGGCCAGGGCGATCGTCTCGCGTGCACCATAATAGGCAACTTCGACGAGGTGTTATTAAAGTATCTTTTAATTGTTCCCTCGTTCTGCACGTGGGAACCGGCCCGGTCAGGATGCAACATTTTTCAAGCTCGAAGAAACAACTTTCGATGCATCTTCGAACAACTTTCGAGATGATGATGCTGGTGGTGGTGCGTTGGCAAACGAAACGAATCCTCCGATTAGATTTATTCGTTCGGATCGAGGATCGCAAATGGAGGCCGAAAGGATCGTGGCGATCGAACGATTTCAAAAGTGTACGCGATATCTCGCGAAAGATCGACGAATCTCGACGAAGCACGGCAGAAGGGAGAAGAGGGAAAAGACAGCGAGGAATCGAGCGGAGAATGAATGGACTCGGTAACGTTATACGTGGACCGGTAATTATGACTCCTCTAATCACCGACAATTACCGCAGTTACCGGCCTCGCGGCGTTATCTCGACCGGTCCATCTCCGGTTCTCGCCCAGCCACAAGGAACAGAAACGAAAGAAACAAAGAGAACGATGCTACGATTCGGTTGCAGGAATCGATCGCGACGAAAAGAAAATCGTGGCTGAAATTCACCTCGAATGATTTAATTAATAATTGTCAAAATAATATCGTGTTACGCTCATGACACACCCTGCAGTGTAATTGTAGCAAATCTAGGTCGAATTTTGGTGTAATTGAATTGTAAGTTTAATTCCAATTATGAATGGTACAGTTAACATCGCAATGTCATGTGTCAAAGGGTTAAAGCATCGGAGAAAACACTTTTCTGGAGCTATCTGAAAACAGAAATTCTGATGAGAATCTGAAAAGATTCGATGAACTACCGTTCCTCGTTTCGCTCCACCGGTAATTAGTCAATGGTCGAACTGGATGGCGAGGAAACGAGTTGGTCCCTTTAATTAAAAACGAAGTCTACGACCAGACAAATAATGAAAACGGTTCAATCGGCTTTTTATCGATCTTTTTTTCTCAATCTCGAGGAAACTTGGTTCCCGAGCCTTTCGTCGACGAGCAATCTATCGTTTGACCAAGGATAATGTCCTTTTTATCGAACGAGCAGATCGCAGAGAGAGAGAGAGAAAAAAAATTCTCGTTAACGAGCAATCGTACGCGATCGATGGCGGCACGATCGTTGTCGGGGTTCGCGCGATCACGAAACTTGAAGGGAAAAAACGTGGTCGCGAATCGAGAATCGCCTTTGAATGGGCTGATTTTCTCGATGACCGATTATGCTCGCGTCTCGGAACGTTTCTACTGGAAATAACGCGATTGATTTCGTGTACGATAGTTTGGGGGCTTTTACCCACGATCCTTAATCCTGCGACGCGATCGTTCCCATAGAGAAGCGGCTCGTTCGATCGGAAACGTTCAAAGCGAACGCGAATCAACGCGAACAGCGATTGAAACTGTTTATAAATAAACTGGTCGTGTCGCGTTGCGCCGTGGAAACAATATAGCGAGAGTGGCGTGCAGTGGGAGGCACGATGGCACGTTAATTAGACGCGCTGTCAAAACTGTTGTATTTTCGCCAGTCATCAGAGCTCACGCAGCAGCGTTACATCGGTCGAGGAGATATCAGATCGCCACGCTCCGATGTCGGCTATGTAATTCGCTCGGCCGTGCAGGCCCGTCTGCTTTCGAGCAACAGGAGAAAAAGAGAGGAGGAGAGCGGTAGAGGACGTTCAGGCTACACGGGGATATTCAAATGCCGCCACTCTTGTATGGAAATACGCGAGATGTAAAGATGACGGTGAGATACGCACCGAGATATTACCAGTTGCTAACGCGTCGACTAAATCATCGACCATGATACATACCACAGAGTTCGCCACTTTTCAGACCGTTTAACCTCCGCCCGTCTGCCCTGTACGCGTGATCTTCTACGAAAATCTGTTACGATTTCGTCTTAACTTAACGATCCGGTCCATGTAGCGCGTGCGTACCTCGACTCGGCCCCTCGACCGAAGAGGGAAGCGTACTAAGGCCGGCCACCTCGAAACGAGTCCCGTAACGAGAGCGTCGCTGATTATAAAACCATCTCACAATATCGCCCTGATGAAGCCACTTTTCCCGCGCGTTTGTGTGAGTCGGCTTCGCGTACACTCCTATTCAACGTAGTCGCGCGGATGCGTGAGTTATTTCCGTTGGTCCCCTTTTCCTTCCCATTCACCACGACCAAAGTAGGAGCGTGTGGCAATATATAACTTGTATATAGATGTCGCCGCTGATGACAGAGCGAAGGCAATAATTATTGCAGTGCGCGAATCGCGATTACAGGGCAGCAGCCTGGTCGGGTCGGTCCGGCGCGGCGCGGAGCAAAGTCGAGCACGTTCGTCGACTCGTTGAACGACATTGGTGCAGCCAAGCGTCGCCAGCACCAGATAGAATCCAATCCACCTACGTACGCAAACCTAACCGCGCAAAACTGCGTCAAAAAATCCATGAATACTGTCATTTGTGTCTGAATATCGATGCTTATGTATCTTATCCGCTTCTATTGCTTCGTCGTCGTAAACTCGCTGTTGGAAAGATAAGACGATGGTGCGATTTCTTTTGAAACTGAAATGCGCTTTGAACTCGACACTTCAAACATCGCGCATTAAACGAGATAATTATCACGCGGATACGGAATAAATTGCGTGAGGAGATTAAACGTCAATATTCATCGTATTGTTGGTCGACTCGATTTCTCGCGAAACGTTAATAAAGAACACGATCAAGATACGTCGATAGCCGACTTCTTCGCTTTATTCCATTGTAGTAACGTAATTACGCTGTTACTCACCAACCATAAAATCCTTATCACGTGATCCCGCTGCGGACATCCGTTGTACATTTTCCCTTTTTTCTTCACCTGTACACGCGTATTGTCTTTCTCTCTTTCTCCTCGTGGAACTTCTTTCGTACCAGGAAGACAACGGACAAGGCGCAAAGTGTTGCGAAGGATCACTGATCTCCCGCACCTTTCTCCATTGTCTTTGCCCGGCATCGTCCAGTCGATTTTTTGCATCGCCTCTCGTTGCGACCTTATTGCATACGAATTTCGCCAAATACCGATCCAAGTCGAGTATCTGCCAGTAGTGAAATCAACGATAAATGCCTTTCCCTTACGAGAACCGACGGTTCTTTCGTTTAAAAATTCCCATCCTCGTGATAGCCGAATCGAGTTTCGTATTCCAAGAGACGCGACAGACACCTCGGCTAATTGAATAAATTCTACATGCGACTTGGCCCGAGCGGAGAAAACAGCATCGCGTCTGGAGGTGGTCGTCGTCGACGTCGGTGGTATTCTCTCGTGGTTCGTGCAACGTTCCGGGTTCCGAGCGAATCGAGGGGGAAACGAATCGTTGGTAAGAAAGGGGATGGATGTTGCGCGGATGGGGTACCGATTTACGAGCCCGCGCATCCGCCTGGCGCAGGCATTATCGAGATTAACAGGCGTACGTTACTCTCCGAAACGACTCCGTCGATGATCGTCGAGGAAGCGAATGCAATCCGGTCGGAAAAACGTGAAGAAAGCCCGCGTCCGCCTCGCCTCGCCTCGCCGTTGCGTTTTCTGAACACCGCCCTCAGATCGCTTATCGCGGCCACCCAACGCGTTTGCGAGGAATAAAATCAATTTCATTGAATTAAAATTCATCGAAGTTAAATGAAAAATTAGCAATTATATAGCTTGTCAACGAGAGTTCGTTGCACGGAACGGAGCTTCTCGGATAATAATTACGTCGTACGATTAAAAGAAGGAAAGAACCACGCGTTAATGCAACGGAACATCGTAATGAATAGCCGTCCTGTCGTAGAGATCGTCGAATACCCGTATCTTTGAGTCGTAGGGTCAGGATCGCCCGATTCGACTCGTGTGGTCTTTCTCAATAAGATTTTCGGAAGATAGGATGGTGATGCTACGGATGTTAATGATAACACGCACGAGTTCATTGAAAATCACAGCGCGAAATAATAACGCAGCGCAGTTACAACTAGGGAAATTTATCCTCGAATTACCGACAGCGAATCTATTCTCGGCCCTCGAACAACGATCGAGCTGTAACGCGTGCAATCCGCGTGGACAATACGCGGTCCAACCCAGCCACCGAAGCGGATGATTTATCCTGGTACCGCGCGTGCCACCGAAAATGATACCAAATGATACTGGCCCAATCGTCTCGTTACCTTTTTTCTTCTTTTTTCGATTTCATTCTTCAGAAACGCTGTTTTGCAGAGGTACGCTTTTTAAGAAAACATCCAAAGCAGAAGAGACGCGTGCCGGGTGTCTGGAGATCGATGAAAAATGAACGTAGATGAATTTGAACGTATGCGCGTGATTAAACGATTCGTATAGTCAACGAGGGCACAGAGGTTGGTCACCGCGTTTACTTTCGCCTATTCATCAGACACGGACCGAGGCTACACGCCACGCCAACGAGGTAGTACGATCTTGGATCGCGTTACTCGGCTGATCCCCAACCCCCGGTCATTATCTCGATGACAAATAAAGCATTTTATACCTAGACGATAACTCATCGCCGCCCCGCTGTTGGAATGTAACAAAATGTTAAATCGATAAAGTGTTTCGCGGCGTGGTAAAAGAACGAGCGAAAACCGAGTCGAGGGGGGGTTTAGAGGCGAAGAATTATGAGAGTTATTACGGAGTTCGTCGAACAGAGCGAGCGTTGTTACTCGCCAAGAACGCTCGTGTTTCTCTGCAACCTTTTCTCCGGTAAACGTTCGTTCGTAGAGCAGCAGTTCAGGACGCGTTAAGGATTAACGAGTGGAATCGTTTCGTCGATAAAACGCGGCTCGTTTGCTCCGATGAGCGTTATAGCATTCAATGGATGTGTACTTTAAAAGTTGGAGACTGGGGGTAGCACTCCCTTACATCGGAAAATGCGTAGTCGAGGTAAAGAAGGGGTTCGTGCGACGATAATCCATAGGATGGCAGGGAAAGCGGGTGATTTCTTGGAAATCGGTTTAAAATATGCACGTGGCGCGTGTGTCGTACGCGCATTTACGTAAGCGTCGTACATGCGAACAAGAAGGGATTGCAAATCGACGCGAACGAGGGGAGATTTACGGATCGCGTTTATGCAAACAATAAATGCGGTTTGCCGTGGTGCGCCTGTAAGAACCGGCCTGAGCAGAGCTACGCCGGCAAAGGATATCCACGTACAAGAATTGGCGCTGTTCAGGCTCGAACGTCCAGGTTAGGTCGTTCCCTCAATGATTCACCGGATAATGGAGACGAATGCGCCCATAACTCCTCGTCCTCTCGTGCTCGATGTGCTGGGCCCTTGACTATTGGCCCGGTACCGTTCATCGGACCCGAGTTAACACATTCCGCGTCATCGTTTTCTTATTTTCGTATATAATCGAGGCTAGAACGAACGATTGTCGCGTTCGACGTTCCGTTGACACGAGCGATGACGTTAATGGACACGCGCCTCTGTATTCCACGGCGCGGCGTTTACAGTTGGCGCTTACGTGCATCTACATAGTTCCAAGTTTCCCTTTCCACATTGTACTCGGTAATTACCGCGCTCGCCACGCCGTAATAACGAGTTACGCTCGGGACACCCGCTATTGGGCCGCGAGTAAATACTATAATAATATGACTAATGACGCGTTATGAATTACAAACCGGATAATGAATAAAGTATATATATATATATACGCGTTTGCGCTTTTTTCCTTCTCCCGCTGCTCCCTTTTTTTCTTTCTTCTTTTTTTCCGTTGCTCGTTTCAACGGTATTGGCTGCCATTATGTATGCGTGATTGCGCGGTGTTCGTAATTTTTGCTGGGACAGAAAAATAAAATCAAACTGATAGGAAAAGGGGAGACGTTTCGTCGAATCGTTATCGAAAGGTGTACCAAAGGGCTGTCGAGAGTGATCGGATGGATTGGCCACGTTTACCAGAGGATAATCGCGCGCAATTTCTTGCCTCTTTGCTTTGAAGCGGTTTCACACCTTGCCCGTGCTTTCTTTCCCTCCCTTTCCGCACTGGCGTTCTTCTGGTCCGGCCGCAAACCTCTTGCACGGCCGTACGCCGCGTTCGAGGTAAAAGGTTAAGTTGATAACCACGCGGTAACCGCGGTCTAACCGCTGGCGAACCCTGCGGGATCGGTGCACGCTCGCTGCGCGCCCGCGCTGCGGCTTCCACGCGAGCCAACACGTACAAGCAACTACCGTAAGGGCTCTTCTGGTAAGCTTCGTCCATTCCATTCCATTCCATTCCATTCCTGTTTTGCCCATCGCTACTTAGAGGCCGTGATTGCGGTCGCAACGACTTGCCCCGCCGCGCCGTGCTACTTTAAACGACTCCATGCCTCTTCGATAATTGCACGGTCCGTGGCACGAGATATCGTTTATCCTCTTGTACGCACTCCACAAAAATTCGAGCGTCGCGAGATGAATAAAGAAAAAGAAGAAAAAAAAAAGAAAAAGGGCGTGTATAGGGATCGCTTAACTGAACGGAGCCTAATATCTGTTGCCAGAGGCGACTATCTCGCTAAACTTAACATACGTGTTCGCGCGTTAATGTAATCCGGATATCATCGAGATTTCGTCCCGGGGGGTGGGATTTGAGCGACGTCGATCGACCAACAACGACGTACTATCGGGGATCGACGGTCGAATTTACTTCTCGCTTTCCACTTAGCGCCTACATGACCGTACATCCTGTTGCATTAGCAACCTATTTGTAAAGATCGATGCCACCCGCGGTCCAACAATGGCCGCGAAGGTGTGTTCGGCCGGGAAGCGATCTTTCGCAGCGTGCGTTCTCACAGCGGGCGATCCCTTGTTCCTTTCGTCTCGCGGTGACTTTACGATACAACGTGCCATCTTTCCGTTCAACGTCCTTGTAACTTCACACCGTGGCTTTTTCATTCGGACGGAACTAGCAGAAACAAGATTCAGATAACGCTCGACATACTTATCCACTTCCTTCTGCTCTATGTTCTACGTACGATTAAGAAACGAACGATCCTCTGCGATCATTTGTATCTGAACGGTACTGTTTTTTTTGTATACGCACACGGCAAACGTTGTATGGTGCTTTCGATAACGAGAAATAATTTTGTGAGCTTGGCGAGTAGAGAGATTTAATAATGCTCCCTGTACACGTTGTCAGGTTTAAAAATACTTCGTCCTCAAGAGGTTAAACGCTAACCATCTTATGCTAATTTTCTCGTAATACACGATTCCTCGATGATACATGACGTTTCGAATCAGAGAATTCTCCAGCTCCACCTTGTTTCTCCTTCTCCGTCCACCTTCCTTCGAATCGTCGCGTTGCGCTGGTTCCCTCGAACGGCCATGCTGCTCCTCCTCGGCAAGAACGGTTGTACGTGGGTACGCGGGGTAATCAATTAATTTACCGCAGTGCAGTACGCAGGCATCCCACACCGACACCGACTCACCCTCGTCCTCCACCTCGAGGTTTACTTTGTGAGCGAGACTTGTCCGTGTGGACCGACACTAGCGGGCTAGCACGGATATTAGTCGAGATTGAGGCACGGATCCGGAGATCCATTAGCTTTTATACACGCGCGTACAGGGCCAAGCCGGGTACGTACGTAGATGGTACATCGAGATAACGATGCCCGTACCTTTCCGATCGGTCGAGCGTCACGATAATTAGAAAATTAAATTGTCTGCTCTCGGTTCGGGCGCCGCGCCGTATCTTTTGTAAAAGGATGCCTGCACCTGCTAATCTATATTTCATCGCGGACCATCATCGACCGCCGTACTCTCTTTCTTGTCGTTTGAACGGAGCTGCATCTTTGTGCACGAATCCGTTCAGATTTTTTGCCCTCCGCCGTTATCTTGCAAGAAAGAAAAAGTATAAGAAGAAGAGAGAGAGAGAGAGAGAGAGAGTTTGGTGTGTAGGGTGTAGGAGGAAGCCGGTAGATTTACTACAAATGCAAAGAGACTTGCTCGAAAGCGGGGAGACTGTTAGGGCGATATCTTAGCCGGTCCACAGATAGGCTTGGAAGATAACCCGAGGGCTGGTGGGTGGTTGATTTAATGCGAACCAGGCAAAGGGAGAACGTGGGGTAAGGTCGGGGCGAGAGGGACTCTCTGATATTTTAATACGACGGGGAGCGTGATGCTCGGTCATCCATCTAACGTCGCGGGTGCCGGGTTAGTGCGTGTGCATGCTCGATTTTGCATACACGGAAATCACGATGCATTCCCGCGTTAACCATCCCCGCGAACGCTTGGCAGAAGAAGTTCTGTAACAGGAAGGAAGACAGTTTGTTACCATTATCTTCGTTCCTGCCTATGCACGTAATTGCGCTGCTCGACGCTAGGCAGGAAATTCTCGACAAATATCGATGCAATGGCAATCACCGGGAGCATAAACTTTCTATTCGACCACGTTATAATTCATGAGACTCGGAACTTGGTAGGTTATAGCTTCCGCGGATAATGCTCCTACCGTGGTCGACCAACTCGTGGATGATTTACAAAGGTTAGTGCGCTGTTGCAACAAAACGTCAAGTACTTTGTTTGAAAATAGCAAAAGTTTGACGTTGTTCACGCAAGGATCGCGGAGGGTCGAGAGGAGGGAGCGTGCGAACGAAATAGGCTGCTAGGGTGGATGCGCATGAAACGCATCTAAGCAGAGGGCGATCTTTTTCTCGATTAGGTTCCCACATATTACCAAGCCACCCCCGCGACGTCCGCGTCTCGTTCGAAGCCCGCTTGGTACATCGGTGTGCGAGGTTCGCTCTCGCTGGCTTAAGCAACGTTTCGACGTTGTTTTTTGTGTCTGGCAGGCCCTTGGCTAGCCAGGGCCAGGCTCCGCCACGATTTAGTGGCCCTAATTGCAGGGTTCAGCTATTTAATTACCGGGTTTGGGGCCCCGCCGCGACCGTCCCTGGCCCCCTACACGCCCGCTCAAAACGCGAGTACATTCATACCCGAGCACACGTACATACATGCGTCTCGGACGATTCCACCCACAAAACAGGGACCGATCTGCTTTCTCTGCTTTCCTTTTGCATATATCTGGCATCTTACTTTACACCCACGTGAAGCTTTGCGTGTCCCACTCGTCGCGCTTTCTCGTTGGCGAGGAATACTTTGCTCGCGCAATTTTTTCTACCCCAGCTCCTTCTAATCGTTGCTTCGCGATCAAATCGATGATACGTCCCACGCGAAGATGACCGGTGTAAATTCATGCGAATAGAGTTCGATTCCATCTGACCCCGGAATCATTCAATCCTTCCTAATAACAGGCTATAAATTGGCAAGAAAGTTCGGGCACCGGCCAGTTCTCTGCAAGGGGCTACCAAATGATTGATAAGTCCATAAAGCATTCCGCGCATCCTGTTTCTCGGTTGGTCCCCGGTGTTGTCGATGCTGGCGGAGCTGTTGATGCCCGGGGTATGTGCACAAGGGTTAAGGACGTGCGTGGCACGGTTTTGTGGCCGCGGGTGACGCGGTGACGAGATGATGACCGACCCCGAACTCGGAATCATCGTGATTACCCCGCCCGCGTAACCCGTAATGCGAACCAAACCACCGGAGCAACTGCCACCGTTGCCATACGCCTTGCCTTCTTCCTGTCTTTTTCTTCCCTCGATGCTCGTCTTGCCATTCGACCGCGGACCTAACCCATTTCCGATACGCTCGCTAATTTATGTTATTAACCCGACAGCAACTGATCACCTTCCTTTCTTACCACCGCGCCGCGCTACGTTGTGTACGCCTTTCACGCAGCCACGGATTACTTTCCCTTTCTTCGGACGGATCGAAGTTCAACAGATTAATTAAAGCGAACTGATCGTTGTTACAAAAGCAAAGGCACGTTTTATGTTTGCCAACGATACCCCGCCAACCTCCGGTTTTCTTCGTCCCTAGTTTTTTCGGGACGTTCTTGGCGAAACGAATGTTTCCCTTTCCGGCTGACGAAAAAGAGGGTTCGACGGGTACCGGAAGAAGTAACGTCGACGGCGTAAATTTCCCATAGACTTGCCGAATTCCGGATAGAATCGCGAAAAAAAGGCAAGCTGGACGATCGACGAGTCGATTAGTCGGGACCTGGCAACGAGAGCCCTTCCCGCCCTTAAGAGAACGCGCGAGAGTTTTAATTGTAGACCGCGGCCACCGTAGGGGGAGGCTATTATTCTTTCTCTCGTCGGTAACGCTTGGCCCGGACGGCGATCCGAAGACTCGAAGAAAAGAGAAGAGAAACGAGAAAGGGAGACAGATATAATAACAGAGCGCTGCAGCCCGCTCGCGCTCGAAAAGAACGACCATCCGTTCTTTCCTCCGTCCATCCGGTACGTCCGTACGTCCATCCGTCTGGCAGTTTCATATCCGAGAGAACGCACGAGTCTCCAGCGGCACAATTTTTCATCGTGCATCCCTGTGCGTCGCGGTACACACCGATACGCCTCTTCTCGTCTACCTCGTGCCCTCCCCGGGCCCGTCATTCATCATCCCTTAATGCGATCGGCGTTTACTTTATCTCGGAAAAGCTCATTGGCGCCACCTGGCCGGACGTCGACGCGTCTACCTCGGACCTGTACCCCGAACGGAAAATTTTACCAGATAGAAGACCACCCCGTACGACCCCGATCAATCGCACCCCTAATTAACCGGATCATAATTCACCGTTTAAACACGCTGACAGAGGAAAGAATCGAAAGTTTGCTCGAACGATTTCACCCTTGCTCTCTGGCGTTAGCACGGGGATATAAAGTTTTACCCTGCGACGGATGGCTTTGAAAGGGAACACGAGGGTGGGTGTAGGCGCAAAATAAAAATCCGACAATCGGCCACGGGTTACGTTTAAAGAGCGTCGAATCCCTTGAAGTATCCGCTCGGGGAGACGGAAGACTTTGTCGGCGAAGCAATCCTTTGGGTCCTTCCCCAACGTTTTAGCCGCTGTTGAATGGAGATCACACGCGGTTCCCACTGTATCGAGTTACACCGACCAAGGGAGACGCGCACCAAGAAAGAGCAAGAAGCACTTTGGCATTATGCGTCCGAGGGAGAATACGAATCCATTCACCGGCGATCATCCGTTCACCCAAGCGTTCTTGCCCACCGCCGCACAGTGGGTTGAAACGCGAAAAACGCGGACAAAACCTATTTTTATGACATCCGAAAAAATTGAAAATCTTGTCATTAACTTGTTAGTAAATAAATGAGGCATCGTATCCTGTGTTCGATTTTTCAAAATTTCCTTCCTGTAGCCCATAATCAAGCAGTGAATTGTAGTTAAAATTCATAAATTTATCTATTTCTCAATTCTTTAAAAAATCGGTTGTTATGACGGGATACAAATCAATATATACATGCCTTAAGTATCTGTGTATATACTCAGTTGAAAGGGCGTTTCAAGACGAAAAAAATAAGTACCTACTTCGCTTCTTTTGGTTACATAGAGCAACTATAGAAACTAATTAAGTAAAGTGTAATTTTCCTGTGTTTTTTTCAGTTAAGTAGAGTTATAAATCGATCGCCATCGATTTCCGCATCCAATTAATATTTATATTAAAGCTGAATGTATGTAGAATAAAATTAAAAAAAATTTAACTGCAGCTAGCTGCAGCTGTCTGTAATAAACTGCAAAAACGACGACACGACAGCGTACGCATGATGCGCCGTATGTCACTCGTCGCGTCGTTGACCAATGATTTCAACTATAGGACCGATTCGGTTATCGACGTTGTTTAAAATCAGATCTCAATATTTTGTCTGAGTTAGTTTATGTTAAAAAGGTTGACTGAGTGCGTTCGAATTTAAGGGTGTTTAGTCTACACTGAAGTGGTGGTCGCAAGAAAAATGCGTTTCGTTTTCCAATCTTTTCACGATGCAAGCATCGATATTTTTTCAAGCAGATCGTCTTCAGCCTTCAGATGGTATACAGTGCATAGATGTTTTCAGTGAATTACAAACTATTAGGAAAGTATTATTGTGAATTATAAATTGTGACATATCGATTGTGGATTGTGTATTCTGAACTGTGAATTGTGAACTGCGAATTGTAAACTGTGAATTGTGAATTGCGAACACATTAAGAGAACAGTTCATATATAAATATCAAAAACGGTGGCGCGATTCTCATAGGTGAAGATAATGATGAAGACGACTACGGAGAATGATCCGAAGATTATTAAAATCAAGTAGACTATACAGATTTTATACGAATATAACATATAAGTATAAAACATACAATATAATATGATATATTTAATAATAAGTCTGAATAAATTCATAATTAACGCTTTCAAAAACAAATTTCACCTTATATCTTTTATATGTTTCGAATCAGGTAAAATCTGATTATTTATTTGAATTCTGCACATCAAAATCTATAAAATTATATGTTTTCGTTAATTTTGAGTCAAAAATTACTTCAAAAATAGTTTTGTCCGCGTTTTTCGCGTTTCAACCCACTGTGCGCCGTCTCCTTCGTTTCATCGTTCATTCATTCTTCGCCGCTGTTAAACTAGCTCTCGAGTAATTCACACTGAAACGGGGGAAATCGCTCCAGCGAATCGTGGGACGAGAAGAAGAAAAAAAAAAAAACGATTGGAATCCTCGATCGAGCGAGGATAATCGTGCTCGATCGAACGTGTATCCAGCCGTGCCTATGAATAAAGAAAGCAGCATCGACGATCATAGGTTAAATGTCGTATTATAATACTTGAATTGTCTTCGTTACGCGTTTCTCCATGGTGGTTTCTCAACTTTTTTCTTTCTTTTTCTTTTTTTTTTTTTCAAAGGAATTCGTTACGAACGTCCACGGTTCGTTCGAAACAATAGGAAGATCGGGGTATTAATCGATTAAAAAGGTAGTCGGTTACCAGACGATACGAAGCAAGGATTGAAACTAGAGTGCGCGGCACAACGCTCGTGCTACGATAAATTGTTGGCGAGTATGCAATATTATTAGCGTGCAGGATAATGGGCTCGATCCCGAGGCTAGGATCATTATATCGCTACGGTGCCGCGGATCGAACGCTAAAAAGAGGCACGCATCGACGCGGCAACGTAACTTACGAACATTACGGATAGATAGTGCACACTATCCTGCTATTACCCGCTACGAGTTACTTTATCGCATTAATCTCGCATACGTGCTACTCACGGTTTTTCTGAAACTTTCTCACCTGCTTTTTAATCGAAGCTATAATTCAACGAGGACCAGATATAATATCGGGCCGGTTGTTTAACTTGTACCGCCGATAACCACCTATCCTTTAAGCTTGGCAAATTGAATTAACCACGAGCTTTGCGCGGTGACGAACGTGGCCATTTGATTCTATAATTGAATTTTAATTGCCGGTTCTTACTTTATTAATGATTGTGAACCAAGAATACCCCGTAACGCGTACTTCGTTAACGAGATTGCCGCGATTGCTTTTCGCCAACTTATTCGAGGAATTCCATTAACGAAATGCGAGGATCGGCTACGTACTTGCAATTCCCCGTCTCGTTGCGACGCGTACCGTCCCCGCCGACAATATTGACTCCGTGAAATCGAAGAACCTGTTTGTTCTCTGCCTTAACGATATATACTAATATCACGGACCTGGTCGTTGTTATCTGCCCGTTCGCCTCCCACGCGGCTGACCCCGAACGAGTATCGACGCAAGGGGGACAAGAAGAACGCCGCGAGTACCGTGAAGAAGGGCGGCGAGGGTGCAGACGAGGGGCACCAAGTAAAAACAAAACGGCATAAGCGAAAAGGATAGAAAAAGGAGAAAAAGACGAGAGTGGACAGTACGAGAGGAACCAGCAGCCGCAGAAGAAGAAGTAGAAGGAGCATGGAAGAAGAAGAAGAAGCAGAAGAAGAAGAAGAAGTAGTAGTAGTAGAGGCCGCGACGTTGAACCACGTGATCCCAGCGCGTTTTAATTGGTCGAGAGTGTGGTCCGCGGTAGGATGGAAGGAGGAGGAGACAGACAGGGAAGGAAAGAGAGAAAGAGAGAAGGGGAGACGAAGCGAGGGTTCGTTAGGGTTGCCACGAGGATTAGACAATCGCGAGGTTGTACGAGGAGGACCGTTGCGAGGGCGGGCGCTGCTTTTGCCCCACCAGCAACACCTTCCACGATGGAAACACACTTGTGGAGTTTGTGCGGGACGTGCTCGGCCACTGCCACTCGTCGCGAACTCTCCCTGCACGCACTCGCGTATCCGGACACCTATGTGTATCCCCGTGCTGAAAAGGCCAGCCGTTGGTAGTAGAGAAGCCAAGAGAAGAAGGGAGAAACAGAACGAGAGGAGGATCCGCCTTCGTCGAGGTGCTCTCCTCTTCTACGTGGGGCACGAAAAAGCTCAGTTATAATTGTTGCACGCCGCGAGCTGCACCTCTCCAGTCCTCCCTTCGCTTAATTGCAATCATCTCCTTCCGTTGCGTCAACGCGTTGTCCACCGCGCGTCCTCGACCGATCTGCTTGTCGACTGACCTCCTCCGTGCTGTTGCCTTGCCTTTGTGGCCGACAGCCACAGAAATTACTGTGATTTACCAGGATATACGAGGGACTACGTGGCAACAACCTTCGAACGGACTACCGATGCCGAGGAGCAGCGTCTCTGCCACACGAACGACCCATCCACCACGGATTCTCTCGATACCTCAAGGATCTATAACGGGAGCTTGCGATTTCTTCTTTTTTCAACGAACGATCGTGAACCGGCTCGGCGTCGATCCATCGCGGAAACATGTTCATTGATCTGTCTGCTCTACTCGAACCACCTGACGCGTTTCTTCAATCTACGGTCGTTTGATTCACCTCTGTAGCGATTATCTTTGACGTTTTACAACAGACGACGTTCCGTGTGACATATATCGTTCGCGTCAAGTTTGGAACTAAAAAGTGCCGGAAGATGAATTGCGCGTACCAGTACTCGTACTCGGCGCATCCGCAGAACGTCATGACCATACCTACGACGGCTGGCCAACAACCTCATCATCCCACGGATACCGAGTACCTCGAGGTAAAGTTGCTTGTAATTACGATTAATTTGATAGACAGGTAAAGGGCGAATTCGGCTACCCCACGTGGAAACGTGTACCGGAACATTTCGTCAAACTGCCAGTAATATTTGACAGAATCTATCGACAGCATCTGTTCCCTTCTGCGACGACATCCTGGGCGGTTCAGGAACACCCTTCGTTAATTGTTCATCTCCCGGTGGCGAGAAAGGCCAATGCGAGACCTCGCGCACCCCTTATTCTCCTTAACGCGTTGCCAATTCATCGGCTCTCGCTCGTGAATCCAATTTGCGCGATTGCCAATCGTATCTTGCAATTCAATTTGACAAAGCTTCGACTTTCTCGATCCACGATCGAGTCGCAGGGGGATAAGAACGCGCTCGAGCGCAAAAGGAGCCACGATGATCGTCGAGACTCTCTGTTTGGAAGGCGCTCGTTAACGAATCACACGACAATAATGTAAAAATTGGAGTCGATCGGTTCGCGTGAAAGGTTGCGGAAAAGAGTGGACGGTTTCGCGTGGCTACCATAGAATCGCCGCGAAATGGAGAGAGAAGGAAAAAGAGGAAGAGAGACGTAGCTGGGGGATATTAATATAAGGGCTCGATACGTAATTATAGTGATTACCGTATTGCCAGGGGGCGGACGAGGGCGTCCCTCAGTTTGCACGTCATTTTGCAATCTCAACTTCCAGCGAACATGCGCGCAAATTTGTCGGCGGTCCTGGGCCAGGCTAATTGTTTCCCCCTTTTTGCGCTAATTCTTCACGTTCCTCACGTTCCTTTTGTTCAAAGTAACGCGTGTTCCGGAACAAAATCACTTGTCGATACCAACACCCTCTCCTTGTTTTAAATTCTTATCATCTTCCCTTTGTTCCCGCTCGATTCGATGAAAAGTATCTCGCGAATCGCGTGCTGCCTCTTTTTTTTTTTTTTTTTGTTACCATTATGACGCTTTTCCACGAAAGAACTATAATTATCATCGAAGCCGGTGATTATATTAACTGCCTCGTATTATCTCTTCTGATTGACACGGAATCAAACGTCCACTCGCGTTGTTTATCTTGAAACGTAATTGTTAAAGGTCGGCAATTATCGTTACGCAATATAGCATCGAATTTCTTTTGCTTTTGCGACGGAGTAAGGGCGGTGAGTTCCTAGTTTGCGGATTACGCGCCGACAGAAAACCATGTGCCACGTGAATTACGGAACATCGGCTTCTCTCCTCCCCGTGAAACACCCCATAAATCTGGCCCGTGAACGTTTCTCTATTCCGGACCACGATGTAGACGGGACTGCGAGTTGTACGCCAGCCTCAACCCGGCCAACGAGTCCGTAAATCAGTCCTAGACAAGTTTCTCTTCGCCTTGTTTCCACGGCAAAACGTGCTGCTCGATCTTAAAAGCCTCGAAGAGATACTTCTACGCGCCACCGTCTGCCCGTTTGCGCAAATGAATCGCCAACACAACGGTCAAAACGAGCCACGGTGCTCGGTGTATCGCTATAAATTCTTTTCTACAATTAGAACAGCGCGACCGATCGTTTGCTCTACGCTGAGAATAACTTCGGTTGAGATAACGTTTTTCAACGATCGGTACTTACAGTTCTGTAAGACTACGCTAGAATCACGAATATGTAAGCAACAACGAACAAATGACACGTCGATGAAATCTTTTCATTTCAATCGTAGAGATGTCAGACACTAGACTGCGAAGAGTTAACAATCGCGTGCAGCGAACGAAGCGTTCGTACGTCTATATGGTTGAAAGAATGTTTGCACGTTATCAGTACTCCTCCATTACGTACTTCACGCGAGTGTTTGTCTGATTTATGAAACGAGCGTTACAACCAGTTGACATTAGGGGCTTACTGTTCAAATCCAACTTATCCACCGCAACAGGCGAGTAAACTGTTTTCAGGGATGCACTGTACACGGTTTAACCTGTTCACATCGGCATATCGGCGTTTCATTTCATCGAACCCGATTAGCGATAGACTAAACAGATAGTGGTCATAGTGGTTATTAAAGTGGAAGAACACCTTTCCGCTCTCGAGCCATCTACCAGTGGAGCTGGTACGATGATACCGTACGCGGGCTATGGTTCCAGTCTGGTCCGGTGAATCTTCATTTTCGACGGTCCCAGCCGCTATATGCGAAGCTGGTTCCTTGGTAATTATTAGTCCATCAGCATCTCCCGATGGCCACATGGTCGTATAAGAGGCAAAAGCCGGAGCTGGTCCCAACGCGGACCATCTTAGCTCTCGCGAGACCGCCCTGTCATTATCCGCCCCCGTCAGGCCCGTGGGCCCCATTTCCCTTTCAACCCCGTTCAGCTCGTCTCTGCCAATCAGCGATCCGTCATTTCGTTGCCTCTCGATATCGCTTGATCGTTACCGAGGAAATCAATCGTCGCTCGTTGATCTCAACATTTCCCCTTTCTTCTCATCTTCTTCTCGCCAAACCATCCAGTTCATCTCTTGCGCTTCGTCCCGTATTCGACGACTATGCGTGACCAAACTCGTGCCAATAAATAACCATGCTCGTTTTTGTAAAAAAAAAAATCTAAAAACCATCATCCAGGGAAATGAAAGAAGGGGAAGGGGGAGGACAAAGTAGCATCGATCAACGAAACAAAAAGCAACCAGTCCCTGATGAGGTATTCGCACCCTCTTTTGGGCGATCCAATACCGTTTGCTCCTTGAAAGGACGTTAACGCCCGCTCCTGCTTTGGTTCATTGTAAAACATCCCTTTTCTCGCTTCTCGTAACATTGGCGCTTATCCTGTGACCTCGAGAAGGTGGGGTGGATCGCACCTTTTGTGGCCCGATCGCACGCGATGTACGCATCATCGTCCGTTCGAGTCTACAGGGGGACGGTCACCGATAATGCCCCGCGTTCCGCGAAATATTTCTGTTCGTTACTCCGCCACTTTTTATCGATTTTCACCGAGCGTCCTGCGCGTCGAGTTACATGGAATAGCAAATGGTACGCGACAAAAACAGGTACACTGTTTTTCCTTTTACGAGCGACATTATAAAGAAATCAAGATTCCAACCGGATGCGACGTATGCACACGCGGTGCACGCGAAACGCGCCGCGTTCACCAGTGTACACATTCCATCGCGCACGGATCGTCACGAGGGAAAATTACGAAATTGATGTGGTTAGCGTGGACATTAGTGGGCAAGATATTGCGCGTAGATCGAGTGCGGAAATCTTCGAACGCGCAACTTAGGAAACGGCCTCTCGAAGAGCACGACGGTTGTGAATGGAGCACGATTAGACGCTCGCCTCGCCACAGTGGCGCCTCTGTCTTCTCCATTATGGAAAATTAGGGCTTAATGCGACCCGAACGCGTCCATCCGCGGCGTTCGTTGCTTCGTCGGACATTGGCGTAGCTATTCGATCATTCGCAGTCTTGTTAGCTCGCATGGCGTTTAAAATCGGACGAAACAAACAACTGATACGCCACTGCGAGCATAACGGTCGTAATGGACCTCCGCCCCATTCGCTGAAATTTTACTCGGCATACGCAGGGCTGCCTCGTAGAGTCGAGTCGATAACATCTGAAATTCAAACTCCTCGATTAAAATCACATTAGACGCTCGTAAGACGGTATAGCAGAGTGATCTTCTTGCGCTAGACCTCACGAGCAACATCATAATGCTCCCGATCCAACGGATCCTCTCGAGCGGGAGGTTGCAAATGCCGTTCCGTTGTAAATTACAGGATAATCTGTTTCGCGAGGAGCAAAAAGATTGGCCAAACGCTGCCCGCATCTTTTCCCCGGTTCCAGCAAATTCTGCAAGTAGACCAAGGAACGTATCTGGTCAGACGTAACAGTGACGCGCACGAATGCACGCCAAGTCTGTTTTCAGACGCTTGGATTCGATTTGTGTATCAATTACGCGGGCCCTGGTCGACGAACTTGGTCCGTTTTGTCGCTATCAAATAGCGGCGTGTTGGTATTTAAATATCGACGACAGCCTGCATACTGTTACGTCAAACAACAAGACCGAAGTTAATACTACAACTTCGGGTCACGTAAACTCCAGCCTGTAACCCAGCAGGAGAAGAAGAGAGAGAAAATAGGAGGAAGAGGAAGGACAGAGGCGAAAAGTCTTCGGACGAGGTTGAAACGTCGAGAGGGCACCACCAAAGTCGGCGTGCATCGTACGCGTGCCTCCTCTTGGAGTCGAGGCGCAGTGCGCGCGCATTTCACTGTTAAATTATCGAGGGAAGGGCTGTAGATGTCGTCGTCGACGACGACGACGACGACGACGGCGGTGGTGACGGTGGCGTTGGCGTTGGTGGCGACGGAGGCAGGAGGAACAGAGAAGGATCGGTGAAGGAAAGAGAAGGGAACGGGAGAGAAAAGAGGGACGGGATGAGAGTGGGAAGAAAATTGGTGGGGATAAATAAAGTAAAGAGGAAGCAGGCATGGCACGGAGGCGGTCAGGGGCGGTAACTGGCTCTCCCTAAGTTCCGCCCAGCTGGCTCTGCCCCTTTTTTGCCCGGGGGCCGAGTCCCGCTCGCTTCCCTACTACCATTCCCCTGTCTGGTCGGTGCAAAGCCGATCGGATAGCCGGCAGTCTGTCACGGGGCGAAGAACGGGAACCACGTTAACCGGTTTCCCCGAAGCACCACTACGTTTCCGACCCACTCGATTTTTTTATCCAGCCGACGGCTGTGGCCCCGCGACTGCCACGTCGCAATTCTTCAAGCCTTTCATTCTTATTTTCGCCGAGTTACGAGTCCTCCTGGTGTTCGCTAGTGAAGTGTTTATCGAACCAAGACTTTGACATCGTCCGAACCAACTCGTCGCTTCAAGAACTGTCAATCGGTACCCATTCGCTACAGTTGAACAACGGCCGACAGGATTCCGCGATTCATCGGGGTCTAGTCCTTGGAGCGTCAACGAGATGTTGACCGACATGACACCGGCTGCGGCTGGTCAACTGTACCCGCAGTTACAGTCCATCGCCAAATCACCGGTACACGGACACGTGGTGAGTTCTCTCGAACATCGTTCGTCGAGTTTGCTACGCGCAACAATCCGTGGGATTCGTTTAGATTTTGCTCCGTTGGTAAGAATAAAACGATCAGGTTAGAAGGAAACTAATGGCTTTAAAGCGTACGGGTCTGCCTTTCCAGGCAAGGGTAGCCTGTCAACCTCTGATCTCCCCGAGGCAAGGTCAATTACTCAGCCTCTTTCCAGATAGGGATCTTAATCCTGCCAGGTAGACTAGGAATCGTTGATCTCGTAGATCAGGTGCTACTGTTCGCCTTGTCACCTTTTACCAGACAGCTTTCGACTAGCTTCGACGATAAAATCAGAGGTCCTTTTGGTTCGAGCAAATTAGCAGCACCTTAGACAGAAGTGCCGTCGGCAGCACATTGAGAGGAGTCTCGATAGCAGGATGTCGCGCAATGACCTGAAGCCTCGAATCGATAAATCAAACGCATTAACAGGGGCATTAAAAATACGATAGTTTGCTACGGATGCGACGAAGGTACGGGGAGCATCTTGGTTGCGCAGACGCTGACCGTTTCCGTATCCGCATTATCGTTTCCAGACCCCTGCATCTTTGGCGCATTGTCCAGGTACAAAGATCCTCGAGGCTACCTGAATGTCGCATTATCAGCCGGCCGTAATCCAGCCAGATCATCCTGGATGATCTATTTTCTGTTTTGACAGAAACGGCCGGTGTCCGTGGCCACGGATCGTCCGAGCATCACGGGCAACCGGCATTTCTGCCTTCTTCTCTCCCTACGCAACACGTGTTCTTCCGCTCGCTCCTCGCACACGGGTTTGGAACTTTTTATTTTATGACTCGGCAAGAAGGACGCCGTGGCTGCCGTGGCCTCGACTGGATGATTTACGAGTCAACGTAAAAAAGTAATTAAATCCTTGGCGTCGAAAAACAGACCCGTACGAGTATTAATTAAGTCAGCAGAGAAGTTTTCTGTCTGTGCGTCGTGCCGAATATTAATCTCGGTGGAAAGTCTTCCCTGCGCGTCTCGTTCATGGCGGCCTCTTCCTGTACGATCTTGATGCCGATTTTTCTCCTTTTGTTTCTTGATTGCCTTTCCCTATCAATTTTTGCCAACTCGTCGTAATTTGTTAAACAGATTTAAGACGGCTACCAGGCCAATTAAATTCAATTTGCATTTTTGGTCAATATTGATCGAACCAACATTGGGCGCTGTCAACGTCGAGAATGTTACAAACAATTTGTTTTTCTTCGTCTCTTTTCTCTCGTTCACCCCGTCAAAGCATCCAATCCCAATGTATCGAGTAACCCTGGCATAATGGTCCTTACGCAAGGTTCTCAGGGATCAAAGGGACTGGCCTCTACCTGTGCGCCCAAGCAGCCAATTATTTGTCTGCTCCTCTTTGTGCACCAAGAGGATCCACTTGACAGGATGCGTGGGATGGTAACACGATACCTACTTCCTCTCGTCACTCGATCTCCGTGACGGAGACATGCAAGAATTTTCCTCTTTCACGGGTTTTTTTTTCCTTCTTCTTTCTGTCATTGTACCAAAGTTTGCTCTTTTAGACGTTCCCGTTTTCATTTGTAACAACGTCCACGTCCGAGCACAGTTAGTACATAACAGTAACCTCGTTTGCGCGTGAACGTCGAATAATATGAAAAGCTTTACTCGTTTGTAGAAAACTTTAGACAAGCAACACCGAGTCTAAGTTTGGATTGTTTCACTGATTAATTAATCAACGGCAGCGGTATGTATGTACCTGGAGCTATAAGCAATCCGACCGGTGACTAAGTTGTCCGTTTCACGCCGACGATCGATAGGCTTTGTCTCAACACTTATTACATTGATCGCGAAAATACATTTATACGCGGAATATCGTTTGAATTTTTGTGATTAATTCATGGAGTGAAATTCACAGTACCCCGTCGCTTCTTGTCGAGAACCCGACGTTACTCTCCAGTTGGCTGTAAAGACTGCGTATATAGGCTGTGACCGTGTTTCGATACCAGTAGCTCGCTTCTACCGTCGACGTTATCGCCATTGTCTTTTTACCGCGGCGTACGCAAATGCGAAACTAGGGAAACAGAAGGGGGGGGGGGGGGGGGGGGGGGCTACAATTAGCAAGCAGCGGCCACTCGGACTAAAAACGGGACAGAAAATTTCTGTCGTCGCGTTCGAGGATCCTGAAAAATCTCGCTCCACTTCACTTCCATGCTAGTAATCCGATAATCCGATTCGTAGGGTGAAAGTGTCCTTTTAAGCGACGCCCCGTTGACATTTTCAAGCACTACAATAGACTGCGAACGGCCGACAGCGTGCATCGTTTGTCGCAAAAATGCGACCTTCGTCACGCTTGGAGGGGATGAAAGCACGACACGGCCTTTTTACGTGACCTAAGAGGATTTACCTGAAGCACCGGATGCAACCAGGATGTCATCCTAATTTATCCCCTCAGTGAACAAATTTCTCAAAGACCAGAAGCTCCGTTTTCGTCGATCAGGCTAGCGTCGCTCTTTAACACCGTCGAAACGGCGCGTTGACAGACGCTAGGAAAATTATTCTACGTAGATAAACGAACGGAAATGCTTGGTTTGTAACGTCAAAGAGAAAAGAAAAAAATGAAGCGTTCGTTAGGAAGCTCCACCCCTCGATAGAAAACGTTTCACGAAAGTTAACCGGCGCGTCGTTCCTCGCGCGTTCTTCGTTACCGTGCGATGACAAAATCCCTTCCGATTGCCGTCACGCCCACCACAGTCGACGCTCAGGGGCTTAACGAATTATTTTTGTCGAGTACACAACGAGACCCAACATGTAAACACCCTTTCGAAAACTTGTTCGTACCGCGTATCTGGTTGGAAACGCGGGGTTCGAAAGTGGCAGATGTTCAGGGTGACAATATGGCCGCTATATGCTTGCTCGATGCAGGCATCTTGAAAAACCGTTTTTGCGTATGATCGATCAATTTCCTGGCCCCTGCGACGGCCTTTTGTCGTCGAATTGGGCAAATAGTTTTTTTTTTTTACCCCATTCACCGATCAGCTTTTGGGTTTTAAAATATCAGACGCAGGCAAAGATGCAAGTTCGTTGGGAATCGGTAAAGGGGTGTACTCGCGGAAGGAAGATACGCGTATGTAATCCTATCGGCACCGTTATCGAAGAAAATTCAATAATTGAAAACCCTAGCCATCCCTTAACTTGTCAGCGTATATGGTATTCTTAATGCACGCGCCAGAGTCGGTACCTAGAAATTATTGGTCATTATTCCTTCGCAGTACCATCATCGATGGAATTATTCATCGAATAGCAACCTGAAATTTCCCTTCGTATTTCAACCTTTCAACCAGCTTCGTGTTAACTCACTAACTGATCGTAAAAAGAGCGTGATGATAATTTAAAAAATACGTGCTTATCGATACGATGACGTGTCAAACACGAGAGGACAAATTCACGATCGAATCGAGTTGGACGGTATAAAGATTGAGCCTGGTTTAGACTGCCATTTGGTAGAAATGTGCGGACGTGCGTGTGGGTTTACCAGTGGTGTGCACGCCTTCCAGCGAGCATCATCGTATCGCTGGAAGGTTCGATAATTGAAAAGGCAAGAGTTCTCGGCGCGGTGCATCGTCGTTGTAAACAATATTCCTGGTGGAGTGCGCGCACGAGCCCTCACGAGAGATGGTACGTCGAATTACCGACCATTATCGTGACGTATCATCGCAGCCAGCGTCATTCAGCGGACCATCATGGGAAAGGCGAACAATACTCGATCTGGTCAACACCTCGAGGCTTTAACGCGTGCGCGCGCCACTCGAGCAAAGTGGAAGACGATTATTAACGACTCTCGATTCTATTAACCCGACTACTTTTCTCCATTAAACACAATGCAATATTTTTCCACCGACGAAAATTACACGCTCGAATCGGTTGCTTCGCTTACCATTATTACCAGCGATAGATCTCCCTCTTTGCGCAGCGCGAGACGGGGATACGCTCTCCTCTACGAATTGTTCCTTTTTTTTTTCTTTTCTTTTTTTTTTCGTCTCTCGATCATCGTCCATTATCGTACGAGCGTCATCGCAAACTGGCACGGTGCGCTCCTATTTCGCGTGGCAAACACCTCGAGGCCCCGATCGGATCGCGTCGATCTTCGCTCTGCTAGGTCGAAAGAAGCGTGGCAACAGCAGGGATTCCCCGCAGGGGTGCCAAACCCCCGCAGAGTCGGAACCAAAATACCAAACGTTGGTTCACCGGCCCGCCAGAGCGCGAGATGATTTATCGGCTGCATATTATACGTCCCATCGAGCGCGAATTTTCTACACTCGGCTCGCTTCACTCCTTGTTCTCACTTCGGACGCACGATTTTCCACGCTTTGTCTAACGTTCGGAGATACCGCAACCTGTTCCACCGCAAGCAACAATTATCGGGATATTTATTAGTCCCCTGTTTGTTCACGAACGACGGTGTGAAGTTAAATAACACCGCCGTGGCGGTATAAGAAAGTTGCTGGTCGAAACGCAACCGCACGAAAAGAAAACGTTAAACGTCGCTAATCCCAGGATTCACGGAGATACGACGGCAAACTGGTCGCTTGGCAAAAATGTTTCACCACGGCGGAGTTGCTTTTTATCGAGAGATACGCGTCAACTCACCTCAGCGAGTAATTAACTGGAATTCCAGTTCTATGCGTCGCGTCGCACCTTTGGAGACAGAGACGTGAGGCCGCTTCTCGAAAGCGGCGGGATTACCTCTCGCCGCGACGAGTACACGGGGCAACGACCCTTTTCAAGGTCCATAAAAACTTCCGGTATACTCTGCACGAGAGAAGATGCAGCCACGATTTTCCCTTTTGCGGATGCATATGGCCGATTGGACCGCTCGTTCTCGCGCCCCTTCCTCCCTCGAGTGCCACGATCGTTGCGTGTTCCTCGCGAACGAAAGAGAAGAACCGGTACGTTTCCAACGATGGCTGGGATAATTGCGTTTCAAAGACGTTCGCGATGGAATGCCACACAACACAACCGATACCGAAACGTTACTCTCTCGACGCGGCCAGATATGTATCTCTGTCCCTGTCGAAAAACGGCCAATTCGCCTGGACCAGTTCGCTCGCGAACACCCAGACACGCGTTCGTGTATCGATCGGGACGAAAATATTATATTTGTACCGTTTGTTTTCACAAAATTGGTCCAGTTACAACCAGACGAATACGCCCATGCGCCATAAACAAGAAATTATCTTGGCATCGATTCGGAGTCGATCCTGCGGCGATAAACGGCGATAAACGGCAAACGCGGTTTCCAATTCTCCTATCTAACGTGCGATCGCGATTGCGCAAGAACGCGCGAGTTGGAACCGGAATGGTCGACACTATTGGCCACCATCGCGACTCAATTTTGCTAAGTTGTATCCGTACGTGTCCCAGCGAGCGGATAATTTGCATTTCGGTGTCTTTCCCTACGGGGACGAATTATCCTCTCGACGTATCGCGTCACGAGCCTGGCCGCGTTTGTCCCGTTAGATTGGACGCTTCGTTAACCAAGACAAGAGCTGAGCTTTCGGTAAATTTACGGGAAACGTTCTAAGAATAATCCGCTCGACAGACTGCGTACACCAGCGACGTTTTTCTTCGTCGCCCTAGTAGTCAGTCGTTTAGCGTACAAGCGTTCGTTTCTGTTCCACGAACGTTCCTCGACGCGTTTACTTTTTTCTTGTTTTTTTTTTCTTTCTTTTTTCTTCACGAAACTCTTCGAAAAATGACGTTCGAGCGTGCTCGAGTCAAGAAGAGGCTTTTACCTTGGTCATGAATTTTTATGGAGGGGTGAACGGTTGGCGAGTTTCATGGGAATAAAGAGCTCTTCGTTCCGTAAACCCTTGCAAAAACTGTAACGTCTTTCTCTTGGAGAATTTTCGTGTCGTCGGAAACTCTCATCCAACGATTAACGACTCGATTATTGTATCGAGCAGTCGTCCCATGTGCTTATCGTCTTTAATCTGACCGCGTTTATCGTACGGACGATAATTTATTTACGAGTTGAAAGGGGGTGAATATCGTGACAGGGTCGAAGCGAAAGCGACCGCAGTTGCTCCCACGGCTTGCTTTGGCCACTAAATCGCGAAACAATAAATCCGGGAGCGGAGTCACCCTCTTTATGGACCTCTTATACGGGGATGATGTCCTCAGGGGGTAGCCTAATATGTCACAGTCTGTTGCAGCGTTCTCTCCGGCAAAGGTTACCGTCGTGAACGAGGGTGGATCCGCGCGAACCAACCGCTTCTAAGGGTTACGCTCGCCGAGGGGTTAGCTTTCTACGCTTCTAATGGACTGATTCAATAGCGACGATCCGATAAACTGATCCCGCGATACACGCGTCTTCGTGGATCGAATTAAGCGGATCGTCGTTTTTCAATTTGCCGCTAATCGACACCCTCTTCTGTTCGAGAATATTCTCATAGCCTCGAGGATTTTTCTTTTGCAATATCTGACCAGTTTGTTGTCATAACTTTTAGCTGCGGTATTCTCTGGTTAAGCTCAAAATGTAGCTTTGTGTCAATTCAACATGTTTTCAAGTTATGGGATGAAATGTTATCGCGTAAACGCAGAAGGTAACTTAACAAAAAAAAAAAAAAACATCGTATCGCGGAACGATTACGCGATCTCGAGAGTTTTGTCACGTCTTCGTGATTCTCTCATCCCGCATAAGCTGGTTTCGGTAAATCGACGCCGAAACAAGCCTAAGCGACGAGCGGTAGACTGGCGCGACCGTGCTTCCGCGCTAGCTAACAAAGGACTCTTCCTACAAACTGGAAGAAGATCGGAGCTTCGTGTAGCACGTACGGCACGGAGGCACGCTATCGCTCGTGAAATCGTAATCATTACAAACGAAACATGACAGTTGAAAAATTATTATAATCTTCAACGATCGGGTTAACCGAGCGTCGATTTACATAATCTCGGAACCGCGTGTGACGTATCGCGGCGAACGGCGAGGAAAAGCCTGCCAAAGCTCGTGCACGCGCTTGCGTACCTCTGTATCGTGGATTTACGATACGAAAGCACGATGAAGCTATAAATCGCGCGCGCGAACTCTCACAGAAGACACGCGAACCAATTTGCCAGACGATCCGGGTACGCGCGTCGTCTCGTCGATAATCGCTGTTCTGGCGGATATTCGGCCGACAGAAAGCCATCGTGTATCAATTTTCGTCAGTTACGGGCTTTGGTAATTACAAAACGGATCGTTGTTGCTTGTAACGCGGATCCACTTTAAGGAGAGGCTATGGTGCAAAATTATTGAATTTATGGACCTTTCGACGGGCGAGATTTTGATAAATCACTCGTTGAATCTTCAGAAATTATAATCGAATAATTGTGTATAGTAAATATAAATCGCGGAAGCGATATAAACATTGCGAGCACGCGTTTACCACGAGGTAGGCAAATACCGAAATTAAATGGTCTCCATAGTCCTCTTTAGCGGTTTCTAGCCGACCATGCTCGTAATACCTATACAATCGTTGCGCGTATAACTCATAGTCGGAACGTTTGTCTCGTCATGTTCAAGAACACATCTTTTTCGACTTATTCCTCAAATATTTTCCACAAAACTGTGACAAACCTGGCTTCTTTTCACACGATAAACATTCAAGCTCACGCGGTGGGATCGCGTACAGGATTATTTACCTTGTCGAGTTATTTGTCCGGTATTAGAGATTAATCCGGTAATCGTCCACTTTTGCCAGCTTACATCGCGCGGATGAAGATTGGATTCAGGGAACGATTCGCTTTAACAACACCTGCGTTGGGCCAGATGAACGGGTTCGCGGTCTATCAAAGGTGATTTAATGACAGTTTGTTGGCGCGGCGCGTTACAGAGGGCAGCGGATTCCTCGCCGCGCCGCTAAATTGCCCCGACCAGTCTACTCGTCAATTTTCTTACAGCGTCGCGGTGCTGTCGCGTGTCGGTACGTCTCAACGTGGAAAAATGGACGCCGTCGACACGGCTGATCGTTATCGAGAACACCGAACGTCCGGATCGATTAGCCCTGTCGGTAGCCCATTTGTTTCGCCCTCGTTATTTCGAGCCCGCTCGACCGTCCGACCGACTGGTTACCTGTTACCTGGACGTTCGGCAGACCGAACGACTAGTACGTTTCCCTTCAATTCCCGGTGATCTTTAACCATTACAAGCGTTTTATAAGGTGTCATAGATATGGAGCGTGCATGTCTGTACACACGATTGGCTAATATTTTATCATAAACTGTGTTCGTGGTAACAGTTTGCGTTTGGAAAGTTTTGCTACGAAAGGGTTAATAGCGATACGTAGTTTCGCAAGAGGCTCGAGAAACCCTGACAAAAAAACGTAATCGCTTTAATACGGCAATTTGGCTTTGATCCGAGTATCGGTCTCGTTAAAGCGTTTCCAAAAAAATTGCAACATTTTTTACCGCGAAGCGAAGGGACAAAATTGGCAAAGCCATCGAGGGACAGGTGTGCGCGTAGCCCCTTAACACGCGAAGATAACAGAACGCGGTCTCTATTTCTCTGGCAAAAAAAAAAAAAGAAAAAAAAGTAAAAACGCGCTCGTACATATGTGGGTCAAGCGTGCAAAGCTGGAGCCGCATTAATGTCTCAACGACTGGCCAGGATAACTTAATTGGCAGAGCGAAGGATCCGGGTTCGAATCCCGGTCTAGTAAACCGACCGACCAAGTTGTATTCCTTCTATAAACGGTTATTCGCTACAGCCAGCTTGGAGGGTGAACGAACGAGCCAGTTACCCCGCCAGAAGTTCATTTGGATTTGGCCGATGTTAGGTGTTTACGACTTTTTAATTGAACGTAAATATTCGCCGGTGCGGGTCTCCGTTTGTCGGATTTCAGCCTCAATTACGAGAAATGGGCTCTCGCGTACCCGTATCGCCTCGTATCGCCTCGTATCTTGGTTTCAATGTAACCTTTCGTCGTAAAAGAAGCACTTGGCTCGTTAGAAGTATGCCGCGCTCGGAGTAAATTTATCGGCTCGCGAGTTGGCTCGTTGGCGAATTTTGTCGAGTACCGTTCGCTCAACCGGGCCCCTTTGCGTCTCGTAAAACATTGCCACCAGTAAATTACGCGTCTTTCTCTCCGTATCGACTGATCTTGCCAGGTTCGCGAACGCCGCGAATAAATAACGTCGAACGCGCGCAGGTGAGAGCCCTCTGTGTGGTCAGTCAGCCGGTTGTTCTCTATCCGTATCGCTATCTTCTCGAACGACCGTTCTCCGAATGTTCACTTGGATTCGAAGAACGTTGTAAAAACGCTGGGGTCGAGTTTTTCTGGCAAGTTTCGGTTCGATCGACTTCATCGCTCGAGGGACACAAGCTTGTGTTCACGGGCAACGTGGACCGTGTGTTTTTTGGAGGACGACGATGGGCAAACGATGGACGAGTGAAAAGGTTCATCCATCAGAGGGGCAGATCGGTGTCGAAGACATTGACACGGGCCAGATGTGCACCGAGCGTTTTCTGGCTCGATTCGATTTTTCGCAGTCGATAGCCCATCGAAAAATCCCTGGTAAACCGTCGGATCGTTTAAATGCTAATGCTCGTTTAATTTATCGCCGTACGATTCCGTTTCCCGAGCCAGCGGCAACGCTATTTACTTAAACTTTCGTAATTGAAAGAAAGCCGCCGACCAGGACCACCATGGCAGCATCGGTAATAAAACGTCGAATATACGAGAACGAGGCTGGAGAAGATGTCGGTAGGTCGATCTAGGAGGTGAATAATATAATATACCGAACGATAGACTGTGCCCTAGTCTACCTGGCCGAACGATAAAGATGCGCTTACGACCCCGCCCACTGACGCGTCTTCGGGATGCGACCGTGATAGTCCTGTAGGACAAATGGTGCGGAAAATATTGTCGTTATAGCGGGTCCCTAGTTCGTAATATATTGGCGGTTACGACTCGTACGAGACGGGACGTCGATTAAACCGAAGAGCCTACCCTTCCGGCGAATATCGACACCGTCCTCTCTCTAATTTTCTTCTCTTCTTTCGGAGCGTAGATACTCCGTTTCGATCATTCGTATGGTTATTGGACTCGAAACGTATCATTCGTCCCCTTTCAACACGGGCATGAATATGTATACACAAATCCTTGGGTTCGATCCCTTTGATTTCACGATATATATGCTGAAAACCCGTAAAAAGAGCGAAATTGTGTTTGTTAAACGAAGAAGTTTCGTGGAATTTGCGCGTAGAACGCGCGTATCTTGGATCGAGATCGTCAAGAAAAATGCGACCGAGCGCACAACTTTTACTGCCCTCGTAACGTTAATTTAATCGACCGCATTGCCAAAAGCGGGTCCTGCCTTTTCTGCAAATGTTGAATTTTATGCCTGCCCGCTTGCCTGGTCTGCTCGTCGAAACAAGCATCGGAACGCGATGCTTACGCAAGATTTCACCAGCGCCGCGTCGATAGACGGCCATGGCTGTAAAAAGTTATCGGACGAGGAACGAGATTACCGGAACACACTCGAAAGGACATCGAAAACGGGCCTTCTTTCTGGGAGCATTTCAGGGAGCGTATTAACGACTGACCGAGCGATAGATCGGACACTTGACCGCTAATTGGCTGCAGAATTTTATGCACCACTAAATTACTCGATGCAAATGCGCTGGCTTCCGTTCACCGGCTGAGCCAATGTTCCAGAAGCACGCGCAACTCTACCGGCCGGACCGTCTCGCGTAAGATTTACGCCGGCCTCATTATCCTAATGAAGACGTAACGCTTGAAAAACGAGTCGCGATTTTTGCCAAAAACCACACCGGTTAACCGAAATATCTTCTCGTTAATGTTTACTGCCTTTGGGATGCCGAAGGCAATTCTTTTTCTTCTAACTTCATTTTTCCTAACGATATCGGATAACGTCGTTTTTCTCCCGCTTTTTCGACGAATCGTCGTCCACAAAACAACAGTTTTAATCTTTTGGCCGCATAGGTTTGTGGTAATCGAAGCGTTGTCGTGCGGCTTTCCGCTTTGAAACGTTGTTTCGAGGCAGTCGATTACGTGGGTGCCCTCTGTTCTATACCCGGAAATCATTAAGTCCAAGGGCGATTTGAAATTTGTCGAGGGATTGGGTCTATGAGGGCCAAAAAAACTCGGTGCCGAGTGTACAACGGAAAAACAAAAAGAGGAGAGCGTAGAAAAGAAGTTAGTAGAAGAGAAAGAAGAAGAAGAAGAAGAGGAGGAGGCTATATTCCCTCCGGTCGCTCGATAGCCGAATAAATTTGGGTAGCTCCCTGTTTTGGCCCCGGGCCACGGCTACAGCGAGGTAGACTTTTTCGGATATACGATCGGACCTTTCGTAACGCGCCGCGCACACCGGACGGACGAGAGAAACCACACGGGGACAGAGGGCGAAAAAGAGATGGCCGAGTCGCTCTCTCACGATGGATTTAATTAAAAAACATAATTTAGAAGGGAGGATAACAGGTAGCGCTGCTGTTTGGTGGGAACAAACGGAGGCTCGGTCGCGGTGAAGCCTCGGTTATTCATGAATAAAATTATTAATCCCCTCCTCCACAGAGAGCTGCTCTATCGCGTCCATCCCCACTCGTCTATCTTTCGTTTTCCAATAACCACGAAACCTTCGTCCTCGATCCTAATTCCGATTTCACCCGTATGTCGATCGAACCGAACAATCATGAAAATTTACTGCCTCTCCGAAGAAGTGGGTCGACATAACGGGCACAATTTACAAGATTCGTTTTGTTTCAACTTGTTGGAATAAACGCCGCGCCGCGCCGCGCCACCTGGAGACCTGGAGAAAAGGGAAAAGGGAAAAAGGCGACGCGACATTTCTGTAATCGCAATCTTGGAGAAATAATAAGTTAGACGGGTAGAGTGCTGGAAGGGGATCGCGCCGTTTTATCGAGACAAGTCTGCGTGTTGGCGCGATTGCATGCGGAGGCTGATAAATAAATAATTAGCATTAGAAACGAGCCACAATCGAGATTCAGAAGAAGGCTAGCTCCGATACGGGCCACCGTTAAACTACAAACGCTTTACCGCGTGCATCAACGGTTTCTTCGGGGTGACCAGGAAAAACGATTAACAGGAGATCTGAAAATCTTGCGTTTAACAGTGCCTCTTTTTTCTCGATCTTAACTTTCTAAGAGGGTTTTTATTACCGCGACAAGGAAGACCTTATTTTCACAACCGGCGCCGGAATTGCTTTTATTAAGAAGCCTTTCGATATTAAAATTACGACGCGTGGCTCATTCTCGGAAGGGTTTATACCGAGGCACCATACAGGAAGCGAAAAATCTTTACTGCTCAGTTTACGAGTGTTTCGCGAAAGATATCGGGGACCAGCGGCCTGAAAAGATAACTCTTGGGATTGAAATGCCACGATTCGGAAACACGAGCTAGCGGAGCAGTCGAGTTCTCGTTGTCTGACCCGCACCGCGGTCGGTACGCAGGTGGATCCAATCAGAAACGAGCGAAGGCAGGTGCCGGAGAGGCGGCGGTCAATGGCTCTCGAAGACGAGCAACGCTTTTTACTCGGAAACCAGAAAAGAGCGCCGACTAATTTCGCGTTCGGCTCTATTACCGGCCAAAATAGGCTCCGACCTTCCCTCGGCTTTTTACCACGATACACGCTTTAATTGTCTTTTTGAGACTTAGTTATCCTCGTGTCCCTACACTTTGGCTAGGAACACGATTTTTTCGCGAGATTCCACCTTTATTTTGCCGTTTCGATTCGCATCAGGGCAGGGTCGAGAACTCTATTTGTGGCCAGGAGGACGTTTCGTTTCGAGTGGCAGGAAGGGCAAGAAGCTTGACGCGTAGACGTCGGATGCGGTTTGCCACATACCGCGCTGAATCGACACCCTACCGGTTCACCGGGTTCGCACCCTCGCTGTCACGTCGGCTTCCTCCCCCGCGTCCAGCTGTCGCGTGGCTATTGCTTTCGCTCCAACACCCACTTCTTTTCGTGTCTCTTCATCAGCTAGACATCGTGTCGCTTTAGTTCATCGAAAGGCATCGTTTCTTGGTCTCAGTTTCAAACAGTTCAATACATTCACACGATTATAATGGTTTTGGTGGTAGCATTGGCGATAGATGAATCTTTTTGGACGCTCCATGAATCTCATTCGACACACTGTCGGCCCGCTTCGATACGCATCCCTGCTCAGCTAGAACGTATGATTCTCGCGAGAAATATTAACGTTTCGAATCGCTTTGGCATCTTTCCGAGGATCCACGACATTTTATATTTGATAGCTAGTTGCAGAAGGTTTACGACAGCACACCATCCCTCGGCTGCTGTTGCGCACTTTTCTCGGAAGGTAGTAGTTCGCTCGAAAGGCGACGCAGACGAAGGGATACGACGAAGCAGCTCCCTTGGTTTTAATTTATGCGCGGCACAGCCGAAGGCGTTATTAGTCCTAGCTGGATAGGATGGGCGTGACGTCACGCGGCTAAAACAAAGGATCCTAACCATGCCCATCCTACGATGGCTCTCTTTCAACGGTGCCGACAGGAGACCAGGAAATCTACGATGGATTTCGTTCGCGCACTCTTTTCGATTCGCTTGTCCCCCGTTCAACCACGCGGAGGGTCGCTCGAATTTACTTTGCCGCGCGAACGAAAGAAATCCGTGCACCGCCTGTCGTGCCTAGTATGCATAAAACATGCCCCGTTCGCGAAGAATCATGGTAATCGACGGAAGGACAGATATACGTGTAAAGGCGACTCAAAGGCGCCGGGGCGCACCGCGTAGCGCTCGTGCTCGTGCTTACGCTCTGCTGGAATAGAATAACAATTGTTTTTCGTTGTGCGTAAGTAATTACAGGCCAGCCAGACCATTGTTTTAATCGATAATCCTGTTAACACCCCCTACAAGTTCTCGTTAACCAACTCTCCGAACTGTCGGGGTAATACTTGTTTCTTTTTCTACGTATATGTCACAATGG
The DNA here is from genome assembly GCA_943735885.1 of Stelis phaeoptera. NCBI lineage: Eukaryota > Metazoa > Arthropoda > Insecta > Hymenoptera > Megachilidae > Stelis > Stelis phaeoptera. The sequence continues at coordinate 9,533,992 of OX030941.1, read as the reverse complement.
GAATGATTTTCTTATACGTCGGTCGTTGGTTCGATCGTCATCACCGCAGCTACAAGCCCGAAACGAAGACAGAGCAGGCTAATTGAGAGACGTCGTTGTCTCCACCGGGCCACTGTCATATCGCTCCGGCGGATCAATACGTAGCCTGCCTACAACCTGCACTCACGAAGCTCAAAGAGGGCGTGGCTCGAACACCACCGGCCGAGAGATTCTCTCTCTCTCTCTCTCTCTATTTCAACTTTGTCCCTCTCATCCTTTCTGTCTCTCCTCCAGCTTCTCTCCCCTTTCTGTATCCTCTCGCCCTAGCCACGCGGGTTAGCAAGAATGATTTTGTCTTTCACCCCTCGCGAGCAGGCCACGGCGAGCAAGCGCCTAAACTCGTAGCCATCTCACTGTTCGTCGACGCGTTCAATGCTCCTTCGGGAATCATTTGACAGTGAAATGACACCGAGAGTTATTAAAGAATGCCCATCATCGATGAGCATAAGCATGGATCTCGATGTTGAAAACGTTGTCCAATGTTACAGCACGGGGTTACCGCGGATTGGTAGGATACTCTCCTTCTCTATCCCTTTGGTGGCCGCTATCGTCGAAGGGTGCGTGCACCCGTTGTCTTTGGTCGGTGTTGGTGCAAGGTTAAACCGCGTGGGGGCGTGTCGCCTCGATGGCGCCGGCTGCTAATGGCTGCGCGGCCCGCCAGACTTTAATTTCCTGCCGCTTCCGCGGACCCTTTGCCTTTACCTTTACCTTTTCACGTCCGAATCCGCTTCGGTCTCTTCCCAGCCTCCAGCCTTTCGGTAGCCATCGACCTAGTCTACTCGTCTTTTGTCCCTTCAAAAACGACGCACCGACGATGATTTGCATGAGAGTCGTTTTTGTGTCCTGACAGACTTCGAGAAAACTTGCATCGTTCGTCTGGGCTGCAGCTTATACGATATCGTTTACAAGGGCTTCCGATCACGAATTCGGTACTTAAGCCGGAATTGCCTATCTCTTCTAGAATAGGATCGGTAATTTTGTGTCATTATACACCCTCGGGGGAGAAGACTTGATTTCTACGGCCGCTAGAACGAACACGGGCCAGATTTCCAAGTTGGGTCGATTTAAGTGCGATTATGGCCACGGCGTCCAGCGTCCGGCTGGATTTCGATATTACGAGCTGCGTTACCTTGAGAAAGCGTCTCAATCGCTCGATCGATTTCGTCGATCGATATACGCGAGCGCCTAATTCGCGAACCCCGACGAAACTCGTTATTATCGGTTTGCGTAATGGTATCGGAAGAGCAGACCGTAATTCCCAGGTAACACCTGCCCGAAAACGTATTTCGACCATAATAAAATCTTGGCTAGGATGCAACACGGTCCCACCAGCCGGTCGAATCGACCGAAACTTGGATCGAGTTGAGTTGTAATCCGATGGTTTTTTTTCTTTCTCGTTCCAGGATCACCCAGGCCTGCGGGGTACACCACTGGCGATGCTCGCCGCTCAGTGCAACAAGCTGAGCAGCAAAAGTCCGCCGCCGCTGGCCGACGCGGCGGTGGGCAAAGGTTTTCACCCATGGAAGAAGAGCCCGCAAAGCAGCGGCAGTTCGCCCCAACACTCAACTGGCAGCGGTGGAGGTGGAGGGGGTGGAGGCGGTGGAGGAGGAGGAGGTGGATGCACGACGACCGGAGTCAGTCAAAGACCGGCTGCGACTAGCAGCGCCGGCAGCACGACCGGTGGTTACGCGAGAGCGCCAGTCACCTCTTGCGCGTCGACCGCGCCCCAGTACGGCAGCGATCTGTACTTTCCCGGGACGGCTAGCGCTCAACCGGCCGGTGATCCGCACCATCATCAGAGCAGCCTGCTCGGAAAGGTCGAGGGTGCAACGTTGGGCTCGGTGTACGGTCGACATCCGTACGAGTCGTGGCCGTTCAACGCGATGCCGGGCGCGACGCACGGCGGAATCAAAGCGAGCGACGGCTGGTGGGACGTGCACGGAGCCGCGACTGCCGGCGGTTGGCTAGACGTCGGCAGCACGGTTGGCGTTGGCGTTCACGCGGCCCAAATGGCCAACTACTCGGCCGATTACTCGACCAGCCTCGCGCTCGCGGGCAATCATCTGTTGACCACCGCGACCACCGCCGGTCACAATCTTCTTCAAGACACGTACAAATCAATGTTGCCGGGTGGGCCGCCGGGCTTCGGGCTTCACCATCACGCGGCCGCCTCGGCGAGCTCGGGCGCCGGTGGCGGCAGCCCACAGGGTAGCGGCGGCGGCGTGGGCGTCGGGGCCGGTGGTGTCGGCCAGGCGCCCTCGCCACGCTCCCAGAGACGTTACACCGGCCGTGCCACCTGCGACTGTCCGAACTGTCAAGAAGCTGAGAGACTCGGTCCGGCCGGCGTACATCTCAGGAAGAAGAACATCCACAGCTGTCACATACCCGGTTGCGGTAAGGTCTACGGGAAAACGTCGCATCTGAAGGCCCACTTACGGTGGCACACTGGTGAGCGACCGTTTGTTTGCAACTGGCTTTTCTGTGGCAAGCGGTTCACACGTTCGGATGAGTTGCAGCGGCACCTTCGAACCCACACCGGCGAAAAGAGATTCGCCTGCCCGGTCTGCAACAAGCGGTTCATGCGCAGCGACCATCTCGCGAAGCACGTCAAGACCCACAGCAGCAGCAGCAGCAGCAGCGGCAGCAAGGGCAAGGGGGGAGCGGGGAGCTCGTCAGCCGAGTCCTGCTCCGACAGCGAGGACAACGGGAGTCAGCAGAGTCCCACTTCCAGCTCGGTGCCGCCGCAGCCGCAGCCGCCGCCGCCGCAGCCGCAGCAGCAGCCAACTCAACAACCGGCACAACCGGGTCAGGCCCAGCAACAGCAGCAGGCGCTGGTAGCGGCGGCGGCGGCGGCGGCAGCGGCAGCGGCGGGTCAGGACACCAACAACACCACATCCCAGACCACCACCACCACCACCAGTCTCGGCCATCAGCCGACAACGCCCATGACCCCAATACAGATGACCCCACCGCCTCTGACGCCACACCATCCCCACCACCCCCATCTCCCGCCTCTAATGCACCATCCGCATCATCACGCAACATCCGTCCCGGCGGCGGCGGCGGTGGCCCACCATCATCCGCACGCGGGGATGAGCATGCACTGAGCCCGGTGGGGCCCGGAGCCGGTGCCTCTGCCGCAACGGCCCTGGGCTCCCCCTTATCCTACCCCCTCAACTTGAATCTCGTCCAGAATCACGCTACCATCGGCCACCATCACGCCACTTCCACTTCCGTCAACACCACGTCCCATCATCAGCACCAAAATCACCATCCTCATCACCATCACCATCACCAACACCAACACCATCATCACCAGCAGCAACAGCAACACTCGCGTCAGACCAATTCCTATTCCGTGCAACAAAATCCTGGCACGCCGGGGACCGCGCAGACTCCCTCACCCTCGTCCCCTGCACCTGTACATAGTCTCTAGGTTGATGCTTCGCCCGACCTTCGTTCCCTTGCTCTTTGCTACCCGTCTTTCCTTCGGACTCCCGTCGGCGGTACCGATCAAGTTGTCCATTTCAATAGAATTTCTCGGCCTTTTCGAATTGCAAACCCTCGAATCGAATCTTTGTACACGACTCGTCGCTTGACCGCCGATTCTCTCCTCGATCAATCCCCATCGGCCCTTTGTCGGCAGTTGGAGCCTCTCCAGGCACCCACTTACCACCCGATGCATACCAACTTTGTCACTTGTAAATACTATAAATAGCGCGCGTGAGAAAGATATATATACATTATATTATTATATATTATGCGGTGTAATGTTAAGCGGTGTAAAAATTCTATATAAATGCACTGTCGCGCTGTACCATACACTGATACGTACGTAGACACAACACATACACGTAAAAAACACTTCACACAGGTAACCGAAGGATAAATACGAAAGGAGACGGCCACGACTATATGTCGTGTCTCGTCTCTTCGCTCGTCTTCTGGTCTCCCACAAATTCACGGAGGATTCAACGTACGATCTTTGATACAGGACAAACGTATGTCTCCGATCAGGTTCCAAACGTCGTTGATCGTGAAACGAATCCGTCGAACCGCTAGAACGCATCGACGAATTTTCATTGTCGCATTTCGATTATTTCCTCTTGCGTGTAATTGCGTTTGGAACTTGAACGTCGAACAAGATTCCGTATGTTCGTCGATCACGATATTATGGATTAATTATTATTATTATTATTATTATTATTATTATTATTATTATTATTACTTATTAATTAATTATTATTATTGATGTATTATTATAAAGATTATTATAAATTCATTTTAAAAGAGATAAAAAGAAAAATAAACGATGCTTTTTGTGAGTAACAGAATGTGCTTCTTCTCGTGATCATGTTCTCCACTAAACATCTATCGTCTCGTCTCTCCTAGCTCTCTGCCCTTGCTCCTGCTGCTGCTAATCCGGAGGTCCGCGCGTCACCATCCCTGGGAGTCGTTCCAGATTCAGATAGCTCTTACTCCTGCCTTCCGAAATCACTGGAAGGATCTTCGTCCGTCGCGAATCAACAATATTTCACTCGAAAGTAAGTTGTTTTCCATGCGTTCCGATTCCTAATCCTGAATCAAGCTCTCATCCTTGTCTCATCCTACCACAAGCTATCCGAGTTCCTCGTCGGTCGAGTACCGTGATAGACGACGTGATTCGTATTAATGGTCGTTGTTCTTGTTGCGTCGCGCGTCGTATCGGTTCACGAACGAAATCGTGCACAAGCTTCTAAACGATCTTCTTAGCTCGATTAACTCGAAAAATCGTTCGTTTTTTTTTTTCTTTTTCTTCTTTATTCGCTCGAGGATACACTCTTTGTTGGCCTATTTCTGGCGGTGTCCCGGGACCGCTCGCTACGTACCCGAGCACTCGACGTTATTACCGAGGATGACTCGGCTTATTCGTACACCGTGGGCCTCGTTCTCCCTTCGCTAATGCCTAAATAATGACGCATACACGCGACACGCGGCTTTATAAGCTCCGATAAATTTAATTACCCACGGTTCCAGACGTTCCCCGGTAATTTTCTTTTAATCGCGCGTCGTCAAAGAAGGATGCGCGGTTCGGTCAGTCGAACGATTCCGTCCCGTTCTTTTTCTATTTGAAACTCGACAATTACGTCCGAAAATGGTCGACGCGAGGAGAAAATTGAGCGATCTGACAACGGCAGACGGTAACCGTGCCCATAAACGATCCCCGTTCGCTACATCGGATCAATATGGCAGAGATTACGAAATAAGATCGTTATGCAAAGCAGAGGGTGGAGGGTTTGAAACATCGCGACGCGACGTGACGCGACGCAACGATCCGCGGGGGGTGCGGTTAACGTCGAGCACCGTACAAGCCCAGGGGATGGCTTTTTCGGTGATTTAACCAACGAGGGTGAACGTTTGTTATTCAATTTGCGATCCCCTTGGTACCAGCCACTGCTCTGCTCCCTCCCTATCCACAGATCATCGCGCCTTACCACCGTCACCGTACGCTTCCAGTTCGACAACTATTTCTCCTCTTTCTCCTACATCTCCCCACTTCAGATACCACTGCCATTTATTTCTCATCCTCTTCCATCCGTTTCTTTTGCCTGTACTTTCAAGCACTTTGCTTATACACGCTACTACGACATTAGAAATTCCCTCGATGTTTGTTAATGTAGTTTCCAGAAACAACTCGACGCGGCTTGTTAGCTGCGAGGACGATCTAAGAGAGGTAGGTTATCGACTTTATTTCAATTGTTCGAATTTACTACGATACGATAGAGTGGTAACGCTCCGCTGGTCGACTGGTCGTGAATTTCTTCTTTTTGTCACAGGAGACGTCGCGTCGATCGGCTTGCAGCTCGATTAACCATGCATCCGCTTGATATTCTGAAAACAATGTGAAACAGACGAATAAAATAAATTAAAGCTCCGATTGATAAAAAAAAAAAAACATTTTTCGCTTCGATCAAAAAATATCCATCACCTTACTCCCCGTTTCTAATTGAAAAATCCTAACGTCCTTTAGACGCACACGTTGTCGTACGAGCGCGGGAGAGCTACGAGAAAGAACCGAGTGTACTTTGGAACACTTTGAAACCCCACACCATTCCCATCGGGCGGCGACAACTAGCACAGAATCTGGACAAAAGCTCGAAAGCCACGCGGTAAGTATCTTTGTCGGCCGTTGGAGGCCCGCTAACAAACCTCATGAAACTAACGACCCGGACCTGCTTCGAAAACGCCACGGTGTCGGATTTACAAAAGCTAACCCGGTCCCCTCTCTCTTTCCCTTTCCTCTCTTCCATTCGTAGGCTAAGCAACGAAGCAACGTATTCTCTTAGGTGTTATAATTAAATGCGCCCGAAAATAACGGTCGAATCCATCAAACTATTTCGTTCGAGAAAGAAATGAAAGGTAAAAAATTGTATTTCGCGGCTGTCGGTCTTGCGATTCAATTGCCTAAGTTCCCCAAGACTCTAGTCTTGGTTCGATATCGTCGACCCGCCTGCGAATTAACGCCGCGACGGAAATCCTGTCGATAATCTCGACGGCGTGTAACGAGCGAACAGATTAGGCTGCCGTCCGATCGCGATCCACGTTTCAACGACGTTGACGAAGGCTAACGAAGCCGAGGGCAATGTGGTTCACGACAACGCAGCCAGGTCACAGGGCGAGACACATGCGTGAATCGTTGCACTGGTTCCGAGAGGAACGCACACGCCCGCACACGAATCAGAAAAGCACACACGTGCTGGTATCGAAGGCACACGAGTCCTGTTACCAAAGTGCCGCAGCATCGAGGAAGGCTCCGTCCTGTTCTCGAGCATGACAGGCGAACAGATTAGAACGCACTTCTAACTTTGAACTCTCGAGTGGATTAGCTTTGAAAAGTTAGCCGGCTGTTGCGTAAATTATCGGCAAATTAGGCACGCTCCGGGGTAGGTGTTTGGGGATGGCAAGCATCATTTTTAAACGTTTCCGAAGAGGATAGGTCTTTTCTTTTTCCATAAATAATAAATACTCTTCGTTATCGGCGCAGATATCTGAATTGAAGTTGGGCAGAGGGAAGGATTACAGTCAAAGATGAAATACAGCCAGGATAAGGTAAGCAATTTTAACAGCTACGCTAGTCGAACCTGTAACGTAAACCTGATAGCATTACTGGTCCGATTCGATCTAATTATTGGTCGTTAAAGGTGATTAAAGTATCTGGTTGGTTCATACGACACTGGTGGAGGGAGCCGGTGACGCGGCGATATTCCTGGTAACCGGTCAGTGAATCAACACGGGCCGACAATAACTTCGTTACGGGAGCTTACCCTAATTGAAACGGGTCGCCGAAACTAATTACCAGCCGCTGCCGATTCACGATCGAATTATTCGGAGCCAAGCCTCATCTATTCATCTTTGATCGATCGCTCGTTCACCCCCGTGGGACTCGTTAACCCGTTCGCGTCGCCAAATCATTTGCCGTCCTTCGAACAAATTGCAACGGGAGAAGGTTGCCGTTGAAAAACGAGCTGAACGAAATAATTTGCCCGACAAAAGTTGATGTTTCTCGTCCTACGCGAATCGAACGAACGATCGATTTCACAGAACTCTGAACAACCGTACGCCGACGAAGGAAATAAAACGATGCTGCCCTTTCATCCAGGAACATTCTCCATGCTCGATATCGCGATCGCGTTTATAACCTGTGCAAGCGTGGCGAATCGTGGGATGACTGTCAGAAATCAATTCAATTCCTTCGTATATCTAATTCAATAATCTGACCGGGAGTGAGTAGGCGAAGAGTCGAGGAACGAAGAATATAAAATGCGATAAACGAAGGCTGTAACGACGATGCACGGGTCAAGAAGGAGCGGAGGAACAAAAGGTACCGCGCGACTTCCGGTTGACTCGCATGGTCGACCCGCCGCTCATAAACCATTCCCGACTGCTTGGAACCGGGTCGTTCAAAAATCTGACAAACGATGCTCTCACGGGAAGTCGATTAACACTTCGTGTTTTTAATAGTCTCGACTTTATCCCAATGGAGAATCATTTATCTTTCCACGCTATCGAGTTCTCATCGAAGAAACTCTTCATTCCACGAACAGAATTGTGTCGTGCTCTCGGGTAAAATGTAATATTCAGCCTGATCGGTGACATTCGTACGAGTGTTTACGTTAAAGTCGATCACCGATCGGAAGAGGAGTCACTGTAAAAGAGATCGTTCGAGCCTGAAAAAGAACGGCACGGTAGCAGTTCGTAAGTATCGGCCGATAATTTCATGGCACATCGAGTAGGTATGTTGGGAATGGATGGAAATTAGTCGAGATGGCCGTCGAGTTCCAGAGTTAATTGATACGTCTGCGCCCGGAGCGGCGGCAGAATATATACACACACGAGCTGACAGAGAGAAAGAGAAACGAGCCGCAGGAGGAGAAAAGGAAATGAGAGAGCGGAAGAGAGAGAGAGAACTCGTTGGCAGTTCGCGGCCGGTCCAGATCGGTGTGCATGCATTCATCGTGTCGGGTTCTGAGTTTGTTCGTAACTCGCGTGATTTAGCGGCTCCGCTTCCTGGCGATCTAGTTAACACACGTACACACAAGTTGGCCCGCGTGGAAAACAGACAGAGGAACGGACGGATACAGGCCGCGCTTCTCTCTGAAGCTCACGGGCCATCGCAACATGACTAATATCCTTTCAGACCGTATTTTTATCTCGCCACGAGCGAGCGCCTGTTCCCCGTGTTACGGCACCGGACCACAAAAAAAAAAAAAAAAAAAAATAAAACACCGACTGCGAACGGATGTGCCAAGTTGACGGGGACATCGCAGCATCTTTGGCTATTCGCGTACAACCGCATCGAACTGTGCCACCGTGCCGTTTCTAAGCTCCGAAATCGCCGAGTTTTCATCAATTATTCTCGAACGGGAGGCCACCGTTTAACCAAACTGAAGTGCAGCGACCGAAAACGCGGCGGCGGCGGCAGCGGAACTGGCTGTCAGGTGTCTGTCAATTAAAAATTCATCGTTACACGATTTAACGACGTTCTAACGAGGAAGAAAATAAAGAGCGGATGGCAGATCCGAAGGATATCGGAAGACGATCCATCGTTAATAAGGCTAGGCCACGAGTTGGCGTTGAAAGCACACCGCGCGTTAGGCTGAAGGAGCACGTGTCTGGCGTCGAATATCGGAAGGGACACGACCCGCCCCCCCTCGGAGAGGACTTAACGATCGTCGTTATTGAATAAATCCGACGCGACGTTATACGTTGCCAGGTCGACAAGCGTGGCAACCTCGAGGACCTCCTTCGTCGAACGTACGCCCACCGGAACGGTGTTCGATTCCGATAGACCGATCCTGTATAATGAGCCATCGTTGGTACACGACCGAGCATACGTACGTAATGCGCCACGAAGATGGCTCGGATAAGAAACGAAAGGTCGAACAGAGTGGGAGTCCGGAAGAGGGAATCGCGTAGAAAAAAGCGTCGACGACGTTCAACAGGCGAAGGATCGAAGATCCTTTTCATTCACGGTTACTCGTCTATCCGAGAGACATCCTTCCCCCGTTTGGCCTTTGCGGAGATTATTTCGTTAAATTTACCACCGTGGTTTAAAGAGAGAGAGAGAGAGAGAGAGAAAGGATGCGGACCGAAGGGTTATCGCGTGCGTGATTCTTTCGCGGTTCGACAGCCCAGAGGCTTCGGTTCGGCTAGATCTGAATTCGCGGCCACGCATGAATAAGGCATTGCCGTGACAGAGGCGGAACAACGGCAATGCACGTTACGTCGGCCACATGCGAAACATCTGGCATTTTTCACGTGAAAGAAAAAGAGCGGAGAGACCCCGGCCCAAAGACGAATTTCTGAAACGGTGTACGCCCCCCTGTCATGCTTCTCCGGTGATACACACCGAGACACAAACCCCGGGGAATTTGTATTGTCGCGCCGCTTTTATTCCACCGGACACGCAGAAATTATATCGCGATTGTTCTTCCATCTAACCGTTAATTAGAAATCAATGAGCTCGCTCGTGCGTGAAACGTGTTTTACCGAGGCTCTACAAACAATCGGCGAAACAAGCTGCGATTGTGCCGAGGCGTCGCGTCGCGTCGCGTCGATTGATTTTCGGATTCTCGCTTCTCGCGATGAGATACCAACGAACGCAGCACGCGTCAACGACGGTGTTTCAATTTGAAAACGACCGGAAATTTTGCTCGATGGTAAATTATGCGCTTCCTGTCGCACCGCACAAGATGTGCCGCGACAACTCTTCTCGGTAAAAATAATTTGCCGGCAGCACGGGCCGCTAATTGTCGAGCAGTACCATTGGCCGTGTCACCGACATTGACCGTGATCAGTCGGCGTAAGTAATCAAGTAAAACGCGCGAGACAATGCGTGAAGGTGTGGCACGCAGCCGGGCTCTTTGTTCAGCAATTAAAAGCACTTTTCTTCTTTGTACTTCGCCACCTGCCGCTTTTGTTTGTATTTTCGTCGCGATTAACGCGCGTGACCGCGCATTTCGCAACTCGTTGGCCACGTCAGAACGCGTTCCTCAGGTCACGAGCGGATCCGAGGCGACAGGTAACGCTGCCGAAAATCCTCCTTCCATTACCGCTCCGGATTGAATTATGTATAGGCTAACGCCGATGCCCCCACTCGAAGCGATACGAGCCATCGCGCCATTGGCGACATACCAAACTTATTTCGACGAAACACGCAATTTACTTTCGAGCCGAATTCGCACACGGATATCGTAAAACGAAGGCTGTAAAGAGGTTCGATTTTGCAAGGGTTTCGTCAAAACGAATCGGTAGATTGAATAGCATATGGTTACGGGCGGATAATGACTGTAATTTTCCGAAGGCGCGCGTACTTTCTAGTTTCGTGGAAAATGCGTTTCGATTTTCCTTAGGTCGCACCGCGCAATTTCAGCGTGGAAACGGCGTCCATTTGTTTGCAGAGGCGGACAGGGGTAGCCACGCAAGTGGCAGTCGACTTCTTACGTCTAGCATTATACAATATCCGGCCTTGCCTCTATCTCGCATAATCGTTACCAACGGAACCCTCTTCCCTCGTTTCGCAATGGAAAAGTACAATTCGAAAAGTTAATGTTAGCCTCCCGAAAGCGAAAAATCGTAATGCTTTTCTTACGACGATTCCACCAACGAAGGGTGGTCGCTCGTTTGCTTCTGATCAGTCGCAGCACTCGTGTTTATCGTGTCGTCGTTGTTTGAAATCGACGTGAAAATACTTAACCGAAACTCGATCAATGGCTGCACTTTTGGCAACGCGAAGAACGTCAGCTCAGCGGACAAACGCGAGGAAAGATTGATCTTTCTCGACGGAAGAATTATTACCGGTCTTGGTTGCACGAAGAATCGACACAACGGATTTGTTTGGGCTTTTCCGGCGGGTCCTTTTATTTCGGCCGAACCCACTGAGTCGACTCTCGAGAGCACCGAAGGAGACCACTCGTGCGGTCGCAGAAGTAACCGCGTTCTTGCTTTACTCGCGTTACAAAACATCTGGAAGCGACGTCTATACCCACCGACTAAAAGTCTAGAACGACTTTAGCCCTTTGTTCGCCGATCCTCGTAAAATATCGTGGAACGAGAAGTACGGGAAAGCAACGCGACTGAAAGTCTCGTATAGCACGGTTCGATCGAGAAGGTGCATCGAGCGGATCGACGAGCAACCAGTTTGAAAGTCGGTTTTGTGCGACAATTCGAGTCCAGTTGTTGGACAGGAGTTTAACCGCGGACAAAGAACAACAAACTTTTCCGCTGAATCCGTTTGTTGGTGGATCGAAGAGACATCGTGGTCAGCTGAAAAACGAGGAAGTGACGTCGGACGAATCGATGATTATAATTAGCGGCCGATATACCGGAACAGGAACGGACTGATTACGGTAATCAGTAGCACGCAGTCGCACGCGGAATGATTCACCGTGGCATAAGGACGATCGTCGAGCGGGTTAGAGAGGCATACAGAGGGAGTGAGGGAGGGAGAGGCCGCGAACGGGCAGGAAAAAAGGGAGAAAACGATGGAACCGATGAAAGGAAAGAGGAAAGACGGAAAGGAACTGTAAAGGGAAGAGGAGGCTGGTCTCCTCGCCACGCATGCGCGTGCACAACTCTTTCCGTGAGCGACTATTATTATATACCGTATATAGTGGCGAACAAAAGGGTCTCCATATGGCGACTCGCGGGCTAATGTATGTCATTAGACGCATTACTCTATGATAATTAAACGTCTATATGCGCAGTATTGTTACGCTCGTACCTTGCGCCGTATCACCGGAATGACATGTTGCGCTACAATGCTTCGGATGTCGTGAACGATTCGCTTGCCCGCTTCCACGCGTTGATTGCGCGCTCTCTTAACAACGGATACACCGTCACACAAATCTACCGCGGGAAAATACGAACCTCTTCGTTTTCCCACTTGAAACGTCCCTCGGAACACACACACACACACACACATATCCTTCGCAACGAATACTCGAAACACCTTTCTGTTTTGGATAAGCGGGAAGAAGGGAGAAACTTTTCGTTGTCGAAAGACATCGAATTGCTTCGATCCAACAATGGCTCGGAAACTTTCGTTCGCTTTATTCGAACGGTGGACGGTGAACGGGGTTAAAAACTTTCGCGAATCTACAAAGTTCTTCCAAGCTGAGAACAGAAAAGAGGCGGGCAGGAAGAAATCTCTACGCCCCGACGACAAAGAACCGCGCAATTATAATACCTACTATTGTCGACGACGCTACGGGTCGTATTTTGCATGAAACGCGACGTTTCGAAAGGATCGTTCGAGCCTCAATGGTAAAAGAAATTCCTCGTGAAAATAAGGTGAAACCGAGCGAGGAAACGTAACGTAGGTCGGTGGTTATCCAGCTTCCATTCTTCCTTTACAAAACTTGGAATCGGACCGATGGAACTGGGTCAGATGCGACTAAATACAGTGATGCAGCCTGATATCACGTGGTCTGCGGTCGCTCATACGTGTATCGGTCGTTCTTTGCATTCTTTATTCTTCCCGTTCCACCAGTTCTTTTCTACCCGGATCCAGCCATCGAACGCCGGTATTTCGCGGTCGAGCTTTCAACGCTCGCTTCTGAAGCGCGTGCATCTCGTCGAGCAATCGTGTCTACAGCAACCGCAATTCCCGTCGCATCTGTTTCCCGTTGGTCTCGAGAACGATTTAAAGATCTTGCGATCTGTCGGCGCGTCGATAATCGCAATTACGTCCCAAAGATGCAACAACTTGCGCCAAAATCCCACCGATGCAATGGACGGGGATCCTGCCCCAGGGGGGAATCGTTTATTTGTCGGTAGTTAACGCGTATAGGGTTCGCAAAGACAGACATATCGATGCATCTGCCAGACGACCCCGGCTGCGACACGGGACCACGACACGAGAGAATATTAGGGCACACAGATCGAGGCGTGTCCGATGGTGTCGTTTCCTACGTGGCATTGTACGTCCCAGGACGAGGCGCACCTGGGAGTGAACCTACCACGCCTCTAAACCCCGTGCCCGTGTAAGAGGTGTACCCGTAAAGGTACACACGCATCTCGCACACGCGTGCACGATTGCATTTATGCGCGTACCACCTCCGGCCGTGCATTCATCGGTTACGATTCTCTAGACACGGCTTGGTCCCGAATGCGAGCGTGTGGTCACACATCTGACGACGCGACGCGAGTACGACATACGGAATCGTGCGAGAACCATCGGAGAAGGCACAATACGAGCCGGTCATTACTATCTATAGGCATTGTTCGAGACGTATAACGCCGGTTAACCGGAGACCGAAAAAAAAGTAACGTCACCCCGGACCGGTACCTACCTAGTTGTACGCATCCGCGTAATCCTTCACCCTCTATTTCGATTCCTGTTTCTCCCGCTTCCCTGAAGCGTCGTTTGCCATTATCCATTTTGGGGAAACGATCCGAAAGGCGCGCCGCGCCGCGCCGTCTTGCCCGTTTCGACGATTTAAACGATACCCGGCGGCAACGTGATATACTCGAGCGACCCGAATACGCCCGGGGGCGGCTAGGGTGGCTAGGGCGGAGGCGATTCCGCCTCCAGGTGGGTCAGGGTGGTGCCTGGCGTATCTCGTTCCGCTGATGCGTAAATAACGCGTCGGAAAGTGTATCGCTCGAGAGGCATAAATCTTTCGAATCGAGTCAACTTACATAGTTGGTAAAGAAACGAAGAAAATAAGAAATCTCGAACGGCGAACAGATGGCGGGAGAAAGAGCTGGCAACAATTTTGCTCGAACAATACGCTCTCGATATCGCGTGTCTGAGACGCGTATTGTCGTAATATGCGTGTACGGTTGTTGCCTCGGTCGGTGAAATTCGCATCCTCCGAGCCGTTCTTTGGTCGCGCGAGAAGGGTTTTTGTTCGCCGGGTTCCGGCGACCAACAATAAGGTAACTGTAGTTCCTGGAGGGTAACACGAGCGGTGTAATCGCAACAGATGGAGAAACGCGTTCGTCGATGTCTTCGGAAGCGTTTCCTTTTCAATGGATGTCCCACATATGCCTGAAGAAATAATAACGATCGGCCGATGCCGAGAGAGTCGTACGCATGCGATCGCGGCTACCGCTGTTCCTCTTCCGGTTACCGATCACGCGTATTGCGAAATCGGGTAGCTCTTTCAACGGGCGTAAAAGGTAATCGAATCCGTGTATTTAATACCTAATTGATAGGAAACGATCGTAAAAAACCCGGGCCAGTCGCGCTGCAATTAACGACCGCGGACAGATGGTCGTTCGGTATAGTTACGATCGAAAGATGTATTTCATCGCGTGATCGTTAAGCTTCTCGACAATAAACGCGGAGAAACCGCGTACGTTTGTTTAGTGGCAGCCACCGTGCGCCATTAATTTAAAAAAGAAAAATTACGCGCAATTAACCGACGTCGTTTTGCTTGATGATCGAAGCGCGTTAACCAAGCGAAGAATCGGTGCACGTGCTGCGCGAGCGCGGCGTTTAACAAGCGGATCATAAACTGCTGTTTACAAGGCGATGCCGATAATAGATGACAAATATTGGCAGATGCTCGAGCGTAGAGGCACGCTGGATATCCCTAACGTCTAACCTCGTCCTTTTATTGGCCCTGTCCCGGGGCACAGGGGTTCCTAACTGGGTACCCGAAAATAGAGGATGACATTTACGCGGTTTCTTTCTCGGGTCGCATTGTCGGCTCGGGTTTTCTCTAGCCCGGAGCCGGAATGCATAAATCAAACTGGATCGGTGCGAAACCGAAGCAACAATGTTCGATGTGGATCGTTCTCCCTTCGAGGAGGAAAGAAATTCCTGGCCGCGGTATTTTCATGGCACAGAGGCGCGACCATAATACGACACGATGACAAATGGTACCTGGAGCAAACTGGAAAACCTGCGATTCGTCGTTTGTGTCCGTCCTGGCAAGAAAGAAGCTACGATTCTTCCGTGATCGATTCGTCGACGAGTCGAGAAATCTTTCGAGTAGGCAAACAAAAGTTTTCAGGATCCTTTTCACGCGGTTAAAAAGCCCGTGGTCCCCTCTTCTTGCGACGCTTGTAAATTGTACTGCGTGTACCATTATCCAATTCACCTTGAACGCGCGAACACGCTTCGTTCCCGGGTGCCAAAGAGCTTCGGTTGGTGCGCACCGTTTCCGAAAATAACCGATCGGGCGTCTCCGAAATCACGTAAAAATGTCTGGAAAGGGGTACACTCGGTACGGTGTCAACCGCGTGAAGAACTGCTCGCAAGAATTACGAGTTCACCGGGCGATAAAGTTGGCCCTCCGTAACGCCTCGCGCAGACCCAACCAACGGATTTCTGTCGACGTTGGGTTTGTTTTATGTGACCGTCCCGAGACCGCCAGGAGGAAACGCGTCCTTGTTTCTGCTCCATCTGCGCTTTATGGTCCTTTAAGAAATTCAACGTGGAAAGACGAATCGCGCCAGTTGCGCGCAGACAAGCGTCTGCTTTCACCTCTATCGGTGAAAAAATTCACTAAAGTCGGTCGAAAAGAGCGTTCGTAAAAATGGTGGATCGAGGTCGAGATTGGTCGTTTTAAGGATCGTTCCAGCCGACGTCGTCGCGGCTCGGAAACGCAAAGGCGCCGAGGTCAGGTGTCAAACAGCTCGACAGCGTCGAGAATTCGTTGGTCGGACGCGATGAATTTCTGGCGATCCGAGAACGGGGTTTACGGCCTCGACGAGGCCCAAGAAGAAGCCTAAGAAGATGCCTCTAGGAGAAGAGGGGCCGTAGGTGTCTCCGACAGCATGTGCTCGGGGCGTGGACCAACGCGAAAGAGATATACTGCTTCGCCCGAGTATTTATGGCATATCCGCACTTCGTCCGATATATATACATCAGGGACAGCGCGGAATGCGCGAACAGCCATCCCGAATAATTGTTTCTGGAAGCGCGAACGACCAGCTTATTAACGGCTTGTCCCTACCCCCATCCTCCTCCTCCTCCTCCTCCTCTTTGTTTTTTCTTTCTCTTTTTCTTTCTCTTTCTCTTTTTCTTTTTCTTTTTCTGTCGCTCGTTCACTCGGGACAGAACGTAGCTCAACGATATGGATGCCGGTTTCGTTGTCAACGAAGAGAAGCTTGATGCGACGCGATCAACACCGAAAGCACCGACTATGTAAAAACCCAAATCGATCCTTCTGAACGATGACGTTACGAGATGAAGCGAGCGGGTGTTCGAGCGAAGACAGAATGTAATTAACGTTAGAGGCGGAGCAAGAATAAACGAATACGATGATTCTTTCAAAGTGACGCTGCAGTATAAGCTTCCTACTTCAATCTGGATATTTTCCCGTTACCTCTTTCCCTCGCGCTCTCTCAACTGACTTCTTTATCCGATAGATGATAAATCACCCAACAACGTATGCTTCCTTCAACGAACAGCATCGAATCATGCATTTCGCGACGCAACCTTTCAACTCGAAGAATTTTGATCAACAATGAAATCGTTAAAACGATACACGATCCCGTTCTTTCGAGAATCGTTTTATCTTTCCTATACGCACGGTTGTTTCGTGCAGGATACCTTGATACGATATCGTGTGCGTCCGTGTGTTGTTTCTTTTTTTTTTTTCAGATCGTACAGGTACCGTTGCATCCGGTATCATTTCTGTCGTTAAGAACAAGTCAGCGATAATTACGACACGGTAGACACGTTGCAAGAGTTGTTTCGCGTTTATGAATTCCACGAAGGGACGGATCAACAATGTTTGTACGGTGGACAAAAAATAACGTACCATTATCCAGAATTCATTGCCAACGGTTGATCTACAAGCTTTTTATCGATCCGAGATAATTACCTGGCAGTCGTACACGCGATGAGAACTACGGATATGACACATTCATTACGAACGGTTTAACACAGTCCTCTTTGGTTCAGCCCCTCCGTGTAATCGCGCTTCTTGCGCGGCTATAAGTAACACTCGTTCGAACAGATTTCATTGTCGGTAATCCCTTCGTGTTATAACCATGAGTTCGATTCGTAGTAGTAGTAGTAGATACATGGGAGCCACAGGTTTCGAAGATTCGACGAATAAAAAGCTGTTAGAGAGAGCGGAGAAGGGCAATTAGTATCGAATGTCGATAGATCGCGAGCCACGTAGGAACCTGTAGGAATCGGGACCTACGGTTTTCCCAGCGGGGTGCAACCTGTACGACTCGCAAGGATCGAAAAAGGCCGACCGTTCGTTCATTCATCTGGCCAAGCAGGACACTAATAGCTCACCTTCGGGTTCATTCAGAACGAACCGTCGGGGTTCCGATTCATGGGAAACCAAAGGGATTATAACCGGCATTTCGGACGCGTTGCGGCTTTTCGGAATCGTCTTCGAACCAGGAACGCAAGATTCCCTGGTCGTAAATAAAAAATTGGACTAACCTTTTGGCCATGGAAAAGCGTTTTCACGGTCGTAAAAAAAATTCATGGGTCATCCGCGACGCGTTTACGTTTTTCCCCGTGCTTTTCCTCACGGATAAACGTCTGGTACTATTTTCACTTTATGACCGGGTCCATGGATATTATTTATCGAGAGGCACAGACGCAAGGACCACCCTTGGGATTTGAGTGGAGCTCGAATTTGCCCGCTCGATAAATATCATTCGTTCCGATACTCGAGCTTCGAGGACCCCTCCGGCTCCTCGTGTAACTAAACAGAAGGGCTGTTTGCCACCATGTGTTTCCCTTGTTCGAATATCATCTCTTTTTTACCATCTTTTAAAAGACACTCGGACAGCACGGAGTCGATTCACGCTTCGATCTTTTACGAATACGTTGGCTTAAAGTTTGAAATATCGACAGACAACGAATTTTCTGCTTGAGCCCGTTTCTAACGGACACCCGACGTTCACACCCCTTTCCATTCGGTAGAAAGTATCCTTTCGGTCAGGATAAACGTAACGATTGCCGCGGTCGAAGGGTCGAAGAATCCCTCGTAGCAGTCGGTCGACCCTCGGGAACTCGTTTCCATCATTAGGGAGCGGCTAAGTGGCTACTACTGCCCAAGGCCGTGGCAACCGAGTACTCGAGGTGGACGCTCCAGAAAATGGCTGACGATAAACTGGACATTCGGAACCGACCCCGATCTCTGTGCAACGTCCGAGCTATTTCCTGTTTGCTTCAGGCTCGATCACGGCATACCTTTTGACCATAAAGCTAATACATCCGCAGGGGTCACGACTGGGGTGTTGCGTGGTCTACGCTTCCCCCGTTGCTCCCTTTCGCCTTCTTTCTTTCCCCTCGACCCCCGTCTACCCCCTTCGCTTTTTCAAAGCGACCTTCCGACGTTTCCACCATTGTTATCGTACGCGAAGCGTACGGATATCGTTGAAACTTTCTGACAAATCGGTCACGTGTCGAATACGCGTGCACGTACGACGCTTTCCATCCGTGAATGATGCTTAAACCGGAAGGAAGTTGTAACCAGGAACCGATAAGTAAGGTCTGAACGAACTGGAAAACGAGGTTGATACTGCCACGAGATTTTCAGATTGCCCGAAATCGTTCGGGGAGGAATCTTTCGGCAGGTCGTAAAGATAAATAGTTAGCCGGCAAATTTACGCAATTGGTAGCGAACTACGGCGAGCGGTGATGGTCGAGGAAAGAAAAGAATAAAGCTGCGGACAAGGTAAAATCGAGAACGAAGAGGGAAGCGAACAGCAATCTACGGAAATTGGCAAGAACGACGAACCAATTTCCGAAAGAGGCCCGCAAACGCTGGCCCAGGGGTCAGTTAGGGTGAGGGTTAATCGTCGATGAAACGATCCTCGTTAACACGCTCGACCGATACGCACCGATACAAGCCTGTGAAAACGTTGGCCATTGCCGTCCCAATATTTTGCGTTATCTTGTCGTCGATCAAACGTTGACATCGTTCTACCCGTTAAATCCCTAGAATTTGTAGCTTAGCTTACCATTTGGTTGAAAGATGGTAAGAAAGGCTCGTTCCACGGAACTGACTAAACAAATAAAAATAGAACAAGATAACGGTTAACGATCGTTCGTTACGGGCGAAGGAAAGGAGAAACAGAAGAAATCATTAAGGAACTTTCACGAATCGAGATGACCTTAATGCGCGTTGCACTCGGCTACCTTCAGGACCAAAAACTAAAAACGTAATTTTGGTCTCGTGGACCACCGGCTGGCTGGTCGTCCCGGCGATTAACATTCCCAAAGCAATTGCACCCACCTCTCGGCCAGGAGAGCCAATTTCTTCTCTCCGCTTGCTGAATATCGTGGCCACGCTTCGGATGGTTAACTGAAAGATGGCAGCACCGCTCGAAAGCTGCACCTTGGACGACGGATCATCCCCGCGGATACTGCAGAGAACACCTTCGTCCGCAAAAATCAAAGGAAATGTTTTTTACACGTTCCGTGCAAGAAAACATACCAATGGCTACATACCAATTAACGACGTAACTTTAAATGAGAAAGAGAAATTACTGTAACAGAGCTTGTAGAAGGAAAGAAAATCTATCAGCGTTGTTTCTCGTCGTTGGGACGACTGGGTCGTTTGCCAAGTCTTACAACCTTGATTCGTGCTCAGTGCTCAGACATTTTTGTCCTCGAGTGTCGCGATCGGGCGGCCTCATCACGTGAATTACAGGCTTCGACCGCGTTCGTGGGTGCCTCGGAGAGTCGCGTGGATAGGCGGAGAAGCCTGGAAGAGTACGAATGCTTCGGATGAATTGGCAAGGCAACCTCCGAGAACTTTTAGCTCAGCAGTAGTGTTTTTCCTCGTGACTTGGTTTGCGAAAGCTCTTTCTTTCTCTTTGTTCGGGGATTAGCGACGGAAGAAAATTCAAATTCGAAACAGTTTCGACGGGAATTAGGTGAGCGTGGTTGAAGGGTTGAAAAACTTAACCGCCTTTGTCGGTCAGGTTAGACGAACGAGTGTGCGGCACGTCGCATGAAATGAGGAGCGGCAATGGCAAATAAATCGCTTCGCTCGCGTCACGTCTCGATCCAAGGCGAGACCGAAGCCTCGCGAAAGCTTATGATGGACCCGCACGAACCATTCTCTCCTACGCTTTGAAGTCGCCGCCTGACTCGTAATCCACCTCGGTTGACAGAGTCCAGATCTCTTTCCACCTACGCCGGCACACATCGGAACGATGCGATTCGCGATCGAACGGATTCGACGATACACCGAGATTCCTCGGACGAGATCGGATATGCGGTTTGACGCACGATAAACCGAGGATTCCATCGACGCGACGATTCGTTCTCCTGCTCGTTACGCGACTACGAGTAATCATTTTCTATCACGCAACTTGTCGCATTTGTCCATTCGTCGAAGAGGAATCCATTTGTCCGTCTAAAAATAATACTTACTTCAGAGTGGAAGAGCAAGTATTCCAGATTAGTTTCATCGGGAGTGAATAAACGTACCGATGCCAACCTATCGTACTTGTAACGATAATAACTTGCAGTCGTTTATTTCTATCTTGCTAGAAAAGATATCCTGTTTATCGCGATCGTATCAACGAGACGATAGCGCTCGTAAGGGGATCGTCCGAACGAAGTAGATAATCCCTTCGGGAGCGAAAGAACCTTCAGTACTGTGCACGGTAATTGAAATTTGCCCAGAACGCTGCTCGGCGTAATCATCGTATACGTTTCGCGAGCGTAATTGATTATCGACCTCCGACTTCGCTTCAGCCCCCTCGACTGCCAGGACGGAATTCAAGAATGTATTCGTTAGCGAGTTTTGCCACGAGTGGTCGAGACTGTAAAATCCAGGGTTACGGCATCGTTGCGTGTTGTCGCAGAAGCGCAACCAACTGTGATCCGTTCTTACCCGGGCACGTTGATTTTCCCCTCTCCCTACCCGAATCTCCGGCATCGTAATTATATCCTCTCTCGACCGAATTATCGAGCTGTTATTATCCCACTGGCGAATCTAATAAAAGCCCATCCTCTCTGACTCTAATTCATGTGATACGCGTATCCGCTCGAGTCGCCGCGCCGGAACCTTTACCATTCCCTTCCATTCTGGCCAACGTAACTGCTTTACGTCTACGATCGTGAGATTCGTATCCACCGCTCTTTCAAATATCAATCGCATAATCCTTGCCGATTAAGCGTAATGGTTATTCGTGTAAGTGCCTACCCAGTTAATATTTACCACGAAGCAATGGTACAAACTAGGGAACAAGTAGAAGCACCAGTACCTATGCAGGCGGATATAGCTAGATTTTTGGCATTTCGCCTCGACCTGCCTCCCCCAAGGAATTCAACCTTTTTCTCTCTCCTTCGTTCAGCCTTCCACGGTCTATAATCGTGTATGCAAATCGTCACACAGCGGCGGGGTGAAGCAATCGTCTCTCAATCGTGCCTTATTAAGTCGTTCCACTGATTTTCTGTATTCGATCGACGGGAACCCATTGGCGAAGTCCTACCTTGACCCCGAAGCAGCAGGTCGTCGGGATCATTCGTGATCAGGAGCCACCGGCATCGACGCCTCGCCGATACGCGCAAGAATTTCCTAAGGAAAACGTATTTCTCCGCTGAGTCTTCAAATCTTTCCGACAAACGTCGGGTGTATAGTTGCGAAAGGCGTTTAACTTGTCGATTCGGCATTCAGTCGTTCTACTTTTAGACTCACTGCTTGCCAATAATGCTCGCCAATCCGTAAAACTCGAAACAGAGAACGATAAGCGTATCCTGCTGTTTCTGCTTCCGCAATTCCGGCCGCAAGCGCAACGAATAACGGCGCTGCTTCTTGACGCGGAAAAAAGCTCAATTCCTAGCCGGTTCTTAAGCTAATCTCTTATCTCGATGCCCTCGCTCCCGGTGTAAACGTTAATTATCCTTAATCTGCACGCTAATCTGCGAAACTCGACGCTAACGATGTTACGTTATTACATTAACGCGATACAAGCAGACAGTTTTTAGCTCTCGTTATCGCGCGATTTTATTATAAAACACCGTCCTCCAGTTCGATACAGCTAATTTGGCTGCACCAAAATTGGGAATCAGAGACAGCCGATTTTTTGCCCGGTAATCGAATACTCGCTCGCTTCGGATTAGCCCGATGCAACGCAACACCCTCTTTTCTTCCGTTCGATTGAATGCACCCAAACGGAAAAACCCAGGTTGGAAAAGCTCGTCTAATAAGCTGTAATCGGAGAGACTCGTAACCACCGTACAGTGACCCTGCCCCTTTCATTCGTATCTCGATCGTAGATCTTTGTCGTGTTCGAGAATTAAGCGAATTAAAAAGTTGCAACGATTTTTTGCCGATCGAATTCCGTGCACGCGTTCTGCAAACATCGGACGTCAATTTTAACTGCGGATTCGCCCGTGAATCAAAGGAGACGGTCTGTTTATTGTGTCGTTGCGCCCTCCCGACGTGGGAACCCTGGAAAAGCCAAGCTACGAGGAGAGGCGGTGAATCGGGCACCCCCGAAGCTAATCGCTCGATCGCGTCTCGCCTTTGACAAATTCGTCGGACGGTGATAGATGTTATTGACTGCTAAGCTCTGTTGATCGTCGAGTGATCGAGCACCGATAACTTCACATTGAAAACTTTCAATTCGATCCCTCTACACTCCAGGGGATCACCCCTATGATTTGACGACATAGATTTTTAGATACCGCTTTCGAATGGGAGGGTTACTTATCCGCTACTTAATTACCACTCTAAACAGTCGCGTGCCTCGATCGGTGAACAAGCTAATTCGTCGACAAAAACGATTGAAATTTGAGAACTCGTCGAGTCGTTTCTATGAGGTTTCTCTGGGAAGCTGGAAGCAATAATCTCGAGCCGCGAATTCGAAAGGATTTTCCAGAGACGGGGCGCTGCAAGATTGCTTTAGGGTGCGAGAGACCGTCACTTTGATATGTAAATACACGCAGCACGGGGTGTATAACAGCCGTTCGCACTGCGTGCGCGTAGCAGACACGAGTGCGAGCAACTATCGAAGGCTTACGCACGTACGGATACGGGAACCCCGTTGAAGAGCAGCCGATGTGCATTTGCTTCATCGAACATGCCACAATGGAGCTCTGACTGCAAAGGCAAATCCACCGAAAGAGGGGATGAAAGATCGAAGCGCAAAGGGCAAAGAGATTGGGCTCATACCTGGAACCCACCAGAAACACCCAATATCTCCGTCAATATTGTTCGGAACACTTTTAAACGCGTCGCTTCCCGTCATTTTTCTTCTCCCGGATGAAATAGCGAACGCGAATGGTGAACCTGGAGTAAGAAGTTTTCCAAGATTGACTACAACCCACCAAATAGCGCAATAAGAATCGGAAGAATCGGAAGAATCGAACGGCACGCTCGGAGGTAGGTAATTGTTGGGAAAACGATCGCCAAGTAATACACGGGTCGGTCCTCGCCTCCGCGTTCGATATATTAAACGAAAGCATGGGTGCCTCCGATGCTAAATAATTACCATACGTGATCTACTACACGCACCGTGAAAGGATAAGCGATTTAATGGCGTCTTATTGTGCGGTAATCTCAAAGTAATCGGTTTCTCGTTCCCGGTCGAAGTTTTCTTTCGTTTTTTTCCCCCCCGTTTGAAATTACACGTCGAGTCACACCCTTTCCGAATGAAACTGCTGGAAATGATAGCGCGGCCGAACGACCGGTATCGTCGCATGCCAAACGGTAATGTCGTGGAGCGCCGCAGCGCCGCAGCGACGCCGACTTTCCTACGATCACCGTTGCTCCAGCTTACGTACGTTCTTGCATAAACGTTCCTACCCGCGCCGCGCCACGGTTGCAACCGCCACCCCTGGGACTCGTAACCGGCTCGTTCCACACGCACGCGAGCGAGACTCCAGAATCCGCGCGTGTAGTGGTAGCCGCGCATAATGGTGCCCATTTAATGTTAACGACGCCATTTTCTGAATATGGATATCACAACCGCCTTTGACTTCGGGCGCTCATGAATTTTCATACGCGTTAGGGTTCCACGCGTTGCCTTCGTGCCACAGAAGCTTCGCCGAATCAACAGCCATTGCCTTTAATTCTGACTCTGTCCTGCGCATTTCTGTCCTTCGCTACAGTCGATGAATCTTTTTTCGAAGAATTCTCGCAGCATCGAGTCATGTAGATTGAAGCTTCGTGGAAGAATCGTCGCCTCGACGACCATCTTTCGTTGGAAATTGATCGATGCGCAGCGAAGAAGAAACAAAAAAAAAAAAAAAAAAAGAAAAGCATCGCACAAAAGCGGGTACGTATAGTTTCTGACAGCGCTTACGTTCGGTCTGGAGTAGCGTGACTTTGGTGACGTCAGCGTCAGGTAAGTCTTGCCCCCACCACGAAATGCGTTAGCTGCAGGTGAGCAGGCGTGGTCTTTTCTCAACCAATGGTATTCGCGGGGCAGGACGTTACCTGAACTACCTGATAGCTCACCTGGGACGCGCGCACCTCTTGCGCGTATCGAATCGCGTTCAGGATGAATTTCATTAATCTTGTAATGTATTAACATTATGACCACCATCCGCGCTGTCCTAATTGGACTGTATAAGTACAAGAGATCCGGATCAAAAACAATGCAATTTCTTTGAAAGAAATTCCCAGAACACTCGAAAAGGGAATATCTATCGTATTCCCGACAAAGGAACGTAATAGAAAAATAACAAGCTAAAGTGGATACAGTCAAGACACTATCACTTTGACTAATCGAAGTATCGTTGAAACGCTTGTTGCAACTCGACCCGTTTTCGTTTCAATCGCGATAATTGCACGTCATCGTTGGAGCGACGTAAACGTTCGTCCCGTTTAACGGACACGAGGCGTGACAACGGCGTGTTTCTGGTTCACGACGTAATCTCAATTACAAGCGACGTTAAATAATAATAGAAATTAGAGAAATGGACCTCCTGAGAAGATAATTTCGCGGTAGCGTCCGATATTAGATACGGCTGGAGAAGTGAGAAGAGCAACAGGACCTCCCAGCTGTCCTCCCACTGCGCCAAGATTACAATAATTACGATTCTTATTTGCCTTCTCTGCCGCCGTTGCGAGTCCCTCACGGCCTTTCCCGGCATCAATTATACACCCGTCAAAGTTTCTCGCTTTAATCTCGAGATTAATCGCGGCTATCAAACTGCTGCCAATTTAAACAATAGTTTTGCCACGTGGATACCTTACCGTGCCACCTACCCGTAAATACCTGTGTCGGATTCTCTGCCATCTCGCACGCAACTTTTACTTTCTTGATTTCACGAAAAATTCGTCCGTAGCGAGGTGGCGAGGTGCGAACAGAACGTCAGTAAACCGAGCAAACAACGAGGACAATAAGTTGGCAAATCTCAGGGTGGGACGCTGGCGGGCGGTCGCACGTGCTGAGAGGAAACACGAGACACCAGCAATCATCGCGGCGCAGCGTGGCGCGTTAAGGGAGGAGAAGCGAAACAGGGCGAAGGGACGAGGTATGGCCGCGGCACCTCCTGGAACGATAATTCGACGTAGGGGCACCCTGAAGTACCCGTCGTGCTCCATCGGCAGGAGGTCACTGGTTACGCCCCTGAGATATGCGCAAGAACGCTGCATAGCCACCCTTTAGCCGGTTTCCACGCAACCGTACGAGCTGGTACGCGCTTTTTGATCCTGTTCCTTTTCTCTTTGTGCTTCTTTACTTTCCTTTCTTTCGGTCTTTCTCTTTTTTTTTTATATATATATTTTTTTCCCCCGAAGTACCATAGGTCGTCTGCAACGACGCAACCGGAGGGTTGTTGGCTGCTCGTTGCATTCCGGCCGGTACTCGAAAAGAATCGCGAACCCGTTTTCACCGTGAACGCCCACCGGAAACAGCTGAACCGGCGCCTGAATGGTCCGTCGATAGAAGATATAAGAGCGTTGGGATCCGATTACGAGGACACGCGGTACGTTGGGTGACCGTTTCTCAATTGAACGTACACGTCAAATCCTTTTCAACGATCTTAGACTCGCGGCTCCTTTATCAATTGAACGACGATAACCGATCGAGTCTGCGTCCACGCCTCGTCTCGAAAAATCGGAAGTTGGATAGGTATTTGTTTTTCTTCAACGAGGATCCAGATTCGTTTAACGAATCGAAGAAATATTACGCTCGGAAACCCTCGTTTCCTTTTTCCAGCATTATTCCGACCAGCGAGCGAAGAGGATGTCGGAAGAACAAAGGAAAATCCTTGGTGTTCCAAACGGCATCCTTGCTAGATGAAACTCCGCCTACTCTACCCTTATTACGACTCCTTTTCCGCTGCTTTTGTCGGCGAATTGAAATTCCTCGAGAAACTAACGCGTTTCTGGAAACATTCGTATTCGTTCTCGCAACGAGGGCAGAGAATAAGCGAGTCGACGTCTTATCGCACAAAGTGTCGTCGAGTGAACCGATCCTCCGCCACATGGCGTTTCGCCGCGACAGGCCGAAGAAGATCAGGATCATCCAGATGTCGAGGATACGCGCTCACCTCGTTATATTTCGGGCGAGAAAAGCTCGCCTCGTCATCTGGCTCGACACGAGTGTCAGTTGGTCGCGAAAGCAAACTCAACTCGGGCTAAAGCTAAAATTCGAATCCGTTCCAAGGATCCAAGAAGGACCGGGAAGTTGGTTTCGCAACGAACGCGTCGATCCGCCTGAAAGGAAAAAGGGTGAATGACGAGAGGGAGAGGAGACAAAGTATCGACTTATTTGTGAATCGTGCACGTTTCAAGGGAGGAGAAGAGAAGAACGCGTGCCGTGGTGACACGCTTTTTCTCCACGGGACTGCCTGTGCGTTGAATTTCGGGAGGCTGTCCAGGGGCACGCCCTCGCCCCTACGAGTATAATTCCGATTCTGGCGATGGTGCATGTGCTCCAGCGAGCAACGGTACAATCTTTATCCACGGAGTGAATAACGTGTGTGCAGCTACCGGCTCCAGGGAAGTTCTTACAGCACGCGCAGGGGCGTATCAAGGACGCCTCGAACCAACGCCCCTGTCGACCCCTAGGTGGTCCAGGGCGTCACTGGGTGGTACGCTTTAATTCCAGACCACTGGCTTTCTCTTCCTTCTCGACTCGTCGCGAACCCGCTCGTTCTCCACGATTCCATCGATGCACACGCGTTCTGGTTGATCATCGTAAATATCATTTCGGTCCCGCGGAAATGGGAACGGTTTAATGATAGTGGCCGTGACCACGAATCTCGAGCGCAATTCGTTAGACGGTCCGTCGTCGAAACGAACCGACACCCTTTGACGCGCCGTTTCTCCGAATGCGTTTGAATCAAGTGCTATTTAATAAATTCCAATTAACACGATAGGACCACCAAGATATTCGGTAGTCGGTTGGCAAATCGCATAAACACGTATACACGAAACACACTCGCACGGCTCATTAGCCACGAAAGGACAGGATCGGTTGCCTTTAATAGCCGAAGGTGGCAGCCGCTACCGCCTAGCCTCCTGGAACAGCCGGATAGAGAACGCCGGTTTACGACAGGACATAAACTCCATGGATATTACCAACGAATACCATCCCCTGTGGTCCTTCATTTTTCTCCCCTTTCATACATTCTGATTACGAGACTCCTTATCATTCGTGCTTCCGCACTTTCTCAACTCCTGTCTTCGCGCTTTGCTCGAAAATTGTCCCAAAAATCGCGAAAGGGTGTTGACCTTTCTTTATCTCTCGCAAGGAATCGAATGCAATCCCAGAAATCAGAGTGTAAAGTGTCGAAGCAAAATCGTTATTTCGTGTACCAACTTCTTTTTTTTTTCTTTCTTTTTTCTAATTACTTACGAGAATTGCATCGTGCTACACGCTTTCTAGAGTATCACGAGTGCCAGATATAACCGGCAGAGAGACAGTAACGGTAACGGGAACCGAGAAATTGAGGAACGGGTTGTAATTACACTGGCATAGAACAGGAACCGGAGGGTGAACCAGCGTCGACGGTGAAACGACAGTAATTGCGCGTTTGTAATTAATTAAATAACGATATAATTGGCTCATAGAGCAATTAGTTGATTGATACACGAGAACTCGATGAACGAGGGAAGGGAGACGAAGGGTGAATCGGACAGCAGGTGAAAGAGAGAGCGGAACGAAATGATACGACGAAGCCAGAGGGAAATTGTTTCACAGAAGTTGCGTGCCAGTCAAACGACGAATAAGGGTGTAATTTATTAGTGATTTGCATTCGATTTACCAGCAAAATCTATGATGATTTTGTCGGTTTCGGGTAATAAATTAATCCGGTTAAACAGATAGGATGCAAAAAAAAAAGTCGTTCTATTAGCATTCACGGTATCTGAGAATTTCAGCAGGAACGGAAAGAAGTCGACGATTTAACGATCGTTGTTCTCGAATCGTCTGGGAAAAAAACGATTAATCAAGATCTCGGATACACCGAGTTCGTGTGAAAATACCTACCAACCACTCGTAGAAGCGAAGAATCTTTTCTTACTTAAACGATCAATTTGTCGTGAAAGAGATCGTCCCGTCGATACGCGACAATTCTTTCACGCCTCTACACTGTTTTTTTTACACTGTTTCTTACTTTGGTGACTCTTGTCTAGAGAAGTTTTCCGGACGAAACAAAGGAATAACAACGTGTAAAGTTGGATGTAAGTGGTCGTGTAAGACGTCGACGCGGTTCTTTCGGTGGACGCAGGCGGCGCCAACGAATCCTTTGATGCTTTGCCGCTTGGTCACTTTTTCAGGTAGCCACAGACGCATTAGTCACTCTTCTCGTTCTCTTCGCCTGTCCCTCTTCACCGGAGAGGATGCTGAAGCTGCAGGTATCTAAATGAGCTGCTCAGAATCGTTAATAGGCGCTGCAGCCGCGAACAAACGCGTGTCTTCTTCGCCTTGATCCTCCAGTCCCTCGTCTTTCTTTCCAACTTTCAACGTTTCTTTGGTGACAATCTTTGGTCACACGAGTAGCTTGGTAGCGTAAATAAATTATCATCGAACCGAAAGAGATAGTACGCAAGAAAGTGCAAAAAGGTAACAACGCGACGGGTCTTGATTGGGTTATTTTCACTGAAAAAGTAGTTCGTTCAAGGTCCTGGATCTCTTTGTTCTTTCATAAAATCAAGTATAAAGCCGTCAAACGGGCGAGCTGCCGCGGCAGCCTCCGTTTTTCTGCGCCTGCGATCTCGGCGCCAGTCGGAGAAGCAAATCATGGCCTCATTATAAAGTAATTAAAACCCATTACTAATACTATCCTTTATCGGAGGAGGCAAAGGGCAGAGGAGCCGACACAATGAAGCGGCAGTCAGACCCTCGTCTTCTCGCCCGGGCTCGAATCTAGAATCTCGATTTCGACTATATAATCGAATAGTAATACGAGACGCGAGAGGACAACACCTTCAAACCAAGACCCCCTTCGACCCGTCAATATCCGTCCCACGATGGACTTTCGATACAATTTTCACGCGAGTTAATCGAATTCGCTCGACGATGCTCAATAAACGTACCAATCGGCCAACGCACTGGACCGTTCGTTCTAAAAGGGTTCTGTAACTAACTCGTCGAAAGAAAACGATTAGAAACGGTCGATCCCTTGATACAAAAAGACTTTCCTTTGTACTCGCGCGTTCACAATCTGCCAATCATGTTTCGAAACGTGACCGCGACAAAAACTGGCCGAAACGAAATAAAACGAGAACGAAGAGGCTGGCGCCAACGATCCTCCTCGTTCCTTCCATCGTATATGCTACTCGAAAACGCAATACCCTACGCCCTACTGGATAAGGTAAACGGATGAAAAATCTTTGTCTGCGTTAGTAATTCGTTCCCGATATACCCCGTTAAGGAAAAAGGGGGGCCAACGTTCTTGAATAGAGAACGCGTTTCCCGCATTTAACCGTGGAAAAGGGAACGAGGGAAAGGAAGGATAAACAAACAGGATAGTTCATCGATCACGTTAACGGCGTGAACGAATTCTGGCGCCTAAGGGTCAGCGAGGTAGTTCAACCAAGGAAATTCCAAGAGAGCTGTTGAACTCTCCTCGAGAATGATTCGCTGGTACACCTAATTTTCCCTCTAACGAACCGTCCGTAATTCTTGGCTGGCGAAATGCTGCGCGATTAGAGAGCCACGACATTTACACGATCTTATCGCGAAGTTAAGTATCGCTGTTCGTATTCCGACAAAGTCGACCGTCGGTAAAAAGGTGGCCATGATCACGAGGGAAAGATAGAAATTGAGGTCGAGAGAGTAAAGGTCCAATCGACCAATATACGAGATCTTATCCATCTAATGGACAGAAGCCACTGCGGGTAAAATCAAGAGTCACTTATTTCAGAATCTACGCACAAACCAGTCATTCTCCTTCTTTTTTCTCTTTTTTTTCTTTTAATCGCTCGCTTTCCATTCCGATCGGTTCCTCGTCGTCTCGTTAATTCGTAAGAGGAAATCGAATCTGTCAATGAACACAATGGAGCGATGACTGGTCAGAATCCCGGTCAAATCGACTCACGGAATAATTTAATTAGCCACTCTGTCGACCGAAGCACCGATACCTTAGGCACCCTTCGAACCACTTGTACGAAATGTATTCCACTCGATGCTACTAATCCTCGCCAGCGGTTTTCTTTCTACCTGTGAAAGGTGTTGACTGTAATCTCCCTGTGTCGATACTTTCCATTTCACCGTTCAGATTTTTCCAAGCAGAATTCGGGCCAGTCAGAAACGGAGCAGCTGTCATTCGAATAAATGTACAGGTGGAATCCTTTGGTCCTTCCTTTATAGATTTTACTCACGCCCCCGGATCCTTATTTACGTGGTCAAAACCGTCCGTCGCTAAACGTTTATCGTCTTCTCGAACGAAAAGCACGATAACGTTATTATTACCCAGGACGGTGTACCCTGAGGCGTTTCGATCGCTTGCAAGCATCGAAAGTGCTTTTTTAAGATGAGATCGCGTCTGGATCGAACAGCGCGGCATCACCCGTTGTATCCGGGATCGTCCGAGAGAAGCTCGATAATGCCGCGCAACCGTAAATTGACGGACGTTCGAGCACATACAGTAATTGAAACTCTGGGAACTTAGCAAATGAAATCTCGGGCCCCATGATTGGTATTATTATTCGAGACGGACGTTCGCGCCAGATTATAACTCCCGGGACCGCGTAACTTTACGGAAAGTTTGAAAAAGAAAAAAAGCTCCTGCTCGTTGCACGCGTAACGTAATTGTTCCTTTTATTTGCCTTTCCTCCCGCGTCTCGTTTAATAAACGGTGGTTCGTCGTGTCGTAAAGTTGGCCAAGACCATGTAATCCTAGCGGTTACGACTTCGATCCACCATCGTGTTGACGAGGTGTTAAGAAAGCATCGCGTTCGTGGCTATTTACGTTTGCCATGATTTACGTTGGTTAGGGGCATAAAGGCATAGGGGATGCAGAAGTTTGAGACGTCTTCGGGGTTTCTCCCTCGGAACTCGTGGTCGAATACGCTTCGAACGTTCGACGTCCGGATCTTTTCTAGAACGAGAGAGGAATCGATGCTGCTGGA
Organism: Stelis phaeoptera; assembly: GCA_943735885.1. Lineage (NCBI taxonomy): Eukaryota > Metazoa > Arthropoda > Insecta > Hymenoptera > Megachilidae > Stelis > Stelis phaeoptera. The sequence goes on along the minus strand of OX030941.1, from coordinate 9,501,992 downwards.
CCCTCGTAAATTGTGCACAGACTGGCGCGTATTGTGCTCGGTGATTTACCGGTGCAAGTCCATTAGTCGTAAAGCAATGCTCCTCTCGGCGTTGCTAGATGACGGACGATAAGACAAACTGCGTTTCCAGCGTCGATAATACCGCTGCTGCTAGCGATGGTCCAGCAACGCTTCCAACTTCTCTTTCATCGACAGTCGTCAAACGCTAGGCCTCGTTCTCCGTTGCGCTTTGCGTGGCCATAATTTACGATCTTGGCCTCGTCATTACCAGTCGAATACCTTCGTTACCGGCCGTACAAAGGCAGAACCACCCTGCTCGATAATGCGTATCCTACCCCCTTCTCTAATCATCGATCGCCTACTTTATCGCGAACAATTGAAGCATCCATAATGTATCCATCCTAACAAAGAAAAGTATTTTTTCGCTTCCGATCAACCCCCTTCGTTGCTTTCTGCGATACCTCGGCTGTTTATCGTTCCACAGATCACGCGTGTGTGTAATTATTCTAGCAAAAGAGAACTGGCACCGATGATTTTTAATGGTACTTTGCAACAGATTATCTTCGAGAAGATTTACACGTGTTACGCAAGAAAACGCTCCGTTTCTTTTCGCTCACCTGCGTCGAAATGCTGCGCGGATAATCCTCGTTACGCCCTGCTAAGCAGTATTTTTTCTCGGTAAATAACAGTAATTACCCTCGTGGCGAGCGATCAAACACGCAAATCAGGAGCGTGATCTTGCGAGAAGCTTTGACCGCGAGGCGCAAAATCGCAACCGCGGAAAAACTGAAAGAACAGCGGGCGTCGTACGCGTAATAATAAATTGCTGATTCGCAAGAAACCTAACGAGACGGACATTAATGTACCTACCCGTTGCACTCGCGCGCGCGCCTACCGTACGGAGGATGCTTACGATTTTATGGGATTTTGCACGCACCGTGAAATCGCGTTCGATGTCAGCCTGGTCGCGATATCAACGAATAATACACGAAATACACGAGAGTCCGTGCTCGTGGGCGGTCCTCCGTGTAATAAGACTATGATGAACCATGTTGCGGCAAACGAGCGACAGAGATCTATTCGCGTATTATACGTCCTTCCTGTGCGGTTAATTATACGATTGCGTCGCAGCGCAACGGGGAAACAATGACTGCCACGAAATCACGATTTTATTATTCAAAGAGGATGCCCGTTCGCGTGTGTCCGTTCGCAGAATCGCGTATTCACCGTACACGGATAGACACGCTCTTTTTTTCTGAAAACACTTTGTCGGGAAAGATACGAGAAATCGGTGTCTCCTAGATGTTGCCGTTGAAAGAACGGAAACGGTAACAGTAACAGCGCTATTGAATCGTGACCGACGAGTACCTACGCTGACCGATCTCCTTTGTAACACGTTGCATTTCCGTGACGAGCGGCTGGTCTGTCCGTTATTGTGACGAATTTCCTCGGTTTCTTTCGTGAAAAGAGTCGAAACAGGGTCGTAACAGAAGGTACCGCGTGGCTACCGGTTCGTGTACCTGAACCGAGAAGGACGCATAATGAAATTGTGAAGACAGATCGGGTAGGAGGTGTTCGTGGGCGTGTAGAAGCCTCTATCCCGCGTTACGACGCGACGTTACCACGAATTGTCCTAAATCGACGAGATGTCACGGTAATTTTCAACCGTTTGCTTCGGCAAGTTGGCTCACGAAAACGAATCGCCTTCTGCGATTTTTAGCATGACACGTGGCTTCCTGGGGATACCATCTGCCGGAACATCACGGACGAAAACAACGTGCCCATTTTACGATTGAATTGGACACCGTTGTATCGTTCCCGATGATTCTAGTTATTACGGGGCCCCGATACCCGCGTATTAGAATTCGTACCGCTATTATTCGATATCGAGCGAAACACATGTGGTCGAACGGTATCGTACGAAAACTACGAATCAACTTCGTACGGAATATTCGCTACTACCGAATTCGAGGGTGATTCGTGGAATCGAAAGAAGCGACAAGTTCTAAAAGAGCCGGAAGTCTCGTGAAAACGGAGCATACTCTCTTTCGCCTCTTCCTGTCACTCGAGACCCTTTTAGCGGCACCCTAAAAATCCGCTCCTCCCTCCGCGGCACGTTAATAGGTGATTCTTTAGCTAATGGGGTAGCTGCTGCTGGGCATTCGTTATTCTTCTTTCGAAGCTGGTTGTCGGGTGGAAGCGCTTATTATTTAGCAACAGAACCGTCGGCCCCGGTGGGTGTCGCCCGGTCATGCCCATCGCACGAGTCTCGATATATTTTTGGGGTGTGCGCCGCGTTGAGAAGCTCAACCTTTTTCTCGATTAATCTGTGCGTGTTTGTATAATACGTGTATGCGCGAATGGTCTTCTGTGTCGTCGACAACGATCGTGGAACGAGCGCGCGTGTCACGAACAGACAAACATCGATCACGACGCAAAGTACGCAATTAACGCGAGTAGGAATAATAAATTGGAATTTACTTATCGTACGTTTCGCTTATCGAAACGACTTGACAGATATTTCTGTGTTCACAGGCTCTCGGGGCAAGCGGGACGCGTGCAAACCACTGGTGCAGCTGCAGCTCACACGCCCTCGACACACCCCTAGATATGCAGGGGGTAACACGAGTTTTCGAATAACGGTGTATTCGCGTCAACTCGTGCCCTTTTATCGCTCCCTTATTTTCCGCGTACACGGGATATAAATTCTATACTCGTATAAATACTTGATGTACCTATACTTAGAAGTTTCGTAAGAGTCGTAGCTATTAAAAAGAAAAAACTTGATCGAGCAAGATACTTTCAAAGGAAAAATTGCGTGGTCGTTAACGATGCAAGAGTTTTCCAAGCGATGATGACGCGAATCCGTTGTATCCAGTAATGCGGTGGATTATGAATGGGTGGAGAACCTTAAGGGCCCGCCTTTCCAGTAAACTACTACAACTTCGAATATCGGCACCAGAACACTACCACCTTCACCGATGCCGTGTCTGCCACCCCCGGGGGGCAGTAATCTCGCATGGAGATCCAGCTTAAACGATAGGCCCTGTTTCCAGCGCCGCCCTCGTACGCGAGACTCTTAATTTCCAAGCAAAACGAGTACACGCCGCAGCCAGCAGCCAGCCGGTCGGTCGCTCGGTTTCCACGAAAATACTTTGCGTCCAGTTCTTCGTCGCCGTACCACGCCGTTTACCGAAACAACACCCCGCCTCGATGCCATGTTATTACACCTGGCTCCGATATTTCCATATCGCGCGACTAGACGAGGTTAATGCTGCTACCATCGGGACCGAGCCAACCCCTTTTCTCGAAGATGGCGCGCTATTAAAAAGATTCCCCTGTTTCTTTCGTTCGCCCGAAAACGTGCTCCCACGATCATCTAGGATACTTTACTCGGCTCGTTTCCGGTGACGCGCACGCAAGAATCCCCCCCCCCCCCCCCTTCCCCCAAGAGTGTCAAAAATTACGCGAACATCGAAGGAAAGATGAAGCGTCCGTTTTGTGGAGAGAAAATAAGAAATAAAAAAGGACAATCGCGAGTAAAACGGCGAGAAAGAAAGGAAGACAGAAAAGTAGTCGGCCATGATGCTTTGATATAGCCTGGAGGAATATAAAACGAGGAGAGATATCATCGTGCCGGTGAGTCGGAATAAAACTATAAACCAGAGGAAACAATTACCCCGACTGCTCGGTAGAAGATGCGGCTAATGATAAGTGGTTAGTTGCTCTCGGCTCTTCCACGGTCGCTGTATTGCCTTCGGTCGCCTCCTTTGGCGCTATTTTTCACCGAGTCGATAGAAAACCTCTTCTTCTCTTTCGAAAACCTCGACCTCGATTATTCCCCGAACGGAGCGCCGACCGATTGACGATCTCGCCGAAAACCACGATCGTTTCGGTCATTTTGTCGATTGTATGGAATTTTATTATATCGTAATTACACCGAGACGAAAAATGATTTTTAAGCCGCAAACGGATGATGTACGTCCGGCGTGATACAAAATTCTTCGCTTTTCACGTTGTATCGAAGAAAAAGAAAGCGTACGCGAGGATCGGTCAAAGACAACGGTCATGAAACACGAGCAAAACGATGTTCGTATTTCAATTTTCCACCCTTCTGGCCGCTAAAAGCCTGTGAATCTTCTAAAGAGACTGTGCTCGGCAGCTTTGCCTCACGGTCGTTTTCTTTCGCGTGGCGAAGATCACAGTGTTCACAGAAGGCATCTAATTGCCAACCTCTCGCATCTCGCGCTCCTCCATAAACTTAACGACCGGCTCGACGGTTGGCCCTGCCGCGCCGGTATGCTAAAGAGCGTTTCTTCGGCTATTTCGCCAAGTACCCTGTTAAACACTCGGATGGGCCGTTGTAACGTTTGAACGGCGCAAAAGACCGCGTTCTATACGAGACCACCGTCTCATTTCGGCCATCTGGTAATCGTAAAATCGTCGAATTATTGTACGCGACCGGTTCGTTAACGCGACTATGTAACTCGGCGAAACAGACAGCAAAACGATCGCGTACAAAGACACGAGAACGAAACGTTCATTCGCGACTTCCTAGGGACATCGATATCGCGAACGATAACTAATAGATGCTGATTGTTGGCTGCGTGTTTCGAGCAGGCTGACGTTGTTCGATTTTTGCATCGGTTTGCATGATTCTGATTGAAGCGATTGAGAAAAAGTGTAGGGTTCGACGTACGGGGCGGGCGGCGAAGAGGGTAGAGGGTGCAGACGGTGGAGGGTCCGTGATTGGCGGAACATTAGTGTAATGAGAGTCTTGAGTTAAGGGGTAAAACGTGGTAGCAGCTACCGCGGCGTGTATCCGCCATGATTAGAGCCTCGGCTTGCATTTTCGTCGATATCGTGAGTTCGCGAAATCGCTCCTGCAATTTTAATCCTCGTCTCGAGAGTCTTCCTCCGTCCAACGGGGAAAGGAAAGAAGGAAAGAATGTCGATGAAACGATGTGCTTCTATATAATCGACAGGGAATAAAGAGAAAGCTTAATCGAACGGAGCACCGTAAAAGTACCACAGTACCACTCGTCTTATCGTTCGGTGGGTATATTCGTACGCGTCTTCGTATCGATGCACGTCAATCAAAGACATATCCTCGGACATAGGAACGTGCGTGAACGATGATAACGTCACAAATTGCTTTCGATGTGATTTACGATACGACGTAACTGTCTCGTTTACTGATACTACGTGATTTTACTATCATTTCGTAGTTTTCTTTGTGCGCTCCTTCCTTCGTGAATATTTTATTAAGCCTGTTTCCCGACTGTCGTGCACCGAAACCGTATCGAGCCGAGAGGATCGATTTTCCGCAAACATCGATGTTTTTCACGTTGATCTCTATGCACGGACGCTTAGCCGGTTGCCTGTTCTCAGGCGCTACGTACCAGATTGCTATCGTACCTTCGTGTATTTTTTAACGTCGATCTCGTGTTGTCGTTGTTTTAACGTTTAAACTGATCGTACATAAACGACGGGACAGACAATAAAAACGACAAGGTTAAAAAGATTTCCGCGCAAAGTACGATACATGTATGTACAATGTACATACATATATCGAGAGAAGCGATCGAATAAGCTGACGTTTAGCAACAATGTTTTCTACTTGAAAGTGGTTTTATCGAGGCACGAGAGTCGATGTAAGTCGCAGAGTTACCCTCTAATCATAACCGCGAGTCTCGACCGCAGTCCGGATGCGAGGAAGCACGTGTTGTGCCGGTTCCGCCAGCAGGTCGACCAGTTTCGTCCATGGGCATTACGTATTCAGTGGCCAGCGCCATTTTGCCTCGACCATTTTTGCCGATCAAATCTTAATTGTTGGCTGGCGGCTGTCTAAGGAGGCGTGGCCACTGGTTGGTTCACTTTCTGCCACGCGATGCACGAACGCATTGGTTTTCTTCTTCTTCTTCTTCTTCTTCTTCTTCTTCTGTTTCTTCTACTACTATTACTTTTTCTTTCTTCCGTGGCCACGCAAGCAACACGATACATCGCAACTTTTGAATCGCTTATAATGCCGTTTCTGGGGGAAAAAAAAAACGAGAGCAAAAAGTGCGAACGATCGCACCAAGTTTCAACGCAAGACTCTAAGGTAAATAGCGTTGTGATCAAGCCAGACCGATGCAAAGTATCTTTGGCGCCTACCTATGCCAGACTGTAATAAATCCATGCATAGACCTGGGACTGAAACACCGGATTTCTGGATTGTAAAATCCAGTATTACACCACTATACGCGCATGTTTAATTAATTTTTCACAAATTATTCGCCGAACATCGACACTTAAAAGCACGTTAAGGAACCTTTCTGTTTCCGTGATTAATTTTAATCGTCGTGCACGTCCATCCATAATGATAGTTTACGCACGCGTATATTATATTATATTGTAGAATATCAGGCTATTTATAGTCTTGTAGATTTAATTAGCACCATCGTCAATTATCGCCGCTCTATCGATAGATCTGAAAAGTGTAATTAAAGACTTTTACGAGTCTCGTGAGTTAGCGTAATACGCGTCGCAACGCTGTTCCGAAGCCGAAGAGGGAATTGAATGGATTCTCAACGAAGAAACTCGACCGGATTGAAATATAATTAGAAACGGCACACGTGTCCACGGGATACCACGTAATTATCGCCAAATTAATATCGTGTATAGTACACTCGGGTCGGTCGAGGATGGAACGGTGCGCACTGCTGCTAACCTTCCTGCCATAATGACACGTATTACTCTGATTGGTAACAATTGGTAACAATTGACGGGCGGAACTGAGCCTCGGAGGTTCCGCTACTTCGCCCGTGTTGTTTACGAGCAGAACTTCGAAACGTTACACCTTAATTGCGTGGCTACATGTTCGGGGAATTATCAAGGCTGCCTCTTCTTCTTCTTTCTACGCAATTAGTTGTTAGAGTCGTACCTACGGTATGTACCCCGACACGGCGTTACAATCTGGTTCATCCTGAACGCGTATAATTTCGAAGCTTTCGAAGGATAAGTCCCTCGAGGGGTCTTCGTTCAGCTGGCCACGTATCTGTTTCCTTCCTCTTCGCAAGCGTAAAAGAACCAGTTGTACGAAATCAGGACGATAATTACGTTATCTGTTAACGAGAGGGAAGTTCGTTCGCGATGATAATCCTATGAATTAAGGATTAACTTTGCCGTGAATTTTTCCACTTGCTCGACCGAGCTTCCTGCGTAATTTTCCTTCGCAACTTTATCCCGAATATGGGATACGCGAACGAAGGAAGGAAGCTGTAACAGCTGGGAAAACTCATCCCGTAATCTTTCATTTGCCTCGTAAAAGACATGAAATACCGGATGCAACGTGGAAGCAGCATCGCGTTTTATGAACGCGTAATGCAGCCGATAAACTGCACCGTGAAACACAATTGTCGAGAAGTTGTTGCAACGAGGTCCTTATACGCCAACAACTCTTTTCGTTTCATCGATTCTCTTCCTTCTTCGGCTGTTAAATTAACCGCGTGATACTCGCTCACAACTGTTCCAGCAGGTGGTTATCAATTTCTGACAGTTGCCAAGTTGAAAATGAACTAATGAAGATTAAAATCGACCGAGTATCTAGAATGTAATATAATTGATAGATTTATCTGCAACTAACGGAGTTTTTTTCCATCCGAAACAAAGGATATCGATTAACAGTAGTGTCGATTAAGTAATTTCGAACGGTGATTACAGTGCGCGTATCGTAACGAGATACAACAATTTTATACGCCATCTAATTGGCCCGTGCTGGATGCTTTCGACGTTATTCCCTCGTAAACGCGAGTACTGCGAGTTTCTCATTAAACGATCGTTTTTATATTTATTATCTCCCAAAGCAAACTCTGTTCTTATTTCTCCATACCCTGTTATTCGAACGCTCCATTTACGATCCATCCTCTATTTTTCATAGCAATAAAAGTCGAAAACACTGCAACAAAATGGCTGGCGAAACATCGTTACGATGTTACAATTGCCTCTAACCAAATGACAGGCCCAGAAAGTGGGCACTGTTTGAACAAAGACTTAATGCACCTTCCTTGTTGGTACTTGCTTTTGCCGTTACACCAAATGAACGGTTATATTCTTTGTTTGATAAGAAGAACAATCGATTTCACTGCTGTTGCATCTTGTTACGATGCATCAACTTTACCATGCTCGAATAAATCTTTCGGCAACGAGGAGCGCGTCGGTCGTTCGACGGAATTAGTAACGCAATCCTTCAATTCGGTGTATATCTAATCTGGTGAAATTCCTATAATTCGTTGGCCTTTAATGCGCTTTTTATCGAAATTGTCGGCCAATAAGGCTAGCGGAACGAGGAGAATCGATCGTGCGCCGCGGCGCGCCACGCCGGCAAGATGCTCCAGTGCACCAGTGACGTCAGCGAGTTTGCGGTCTCCAAATTACAATATCACGAAAACGAGCCAGCCAAGATGTTATGGTATGCTATGGTGTGGTACGGTATCGTCTATGGACCGAAGAGAAAGGTAGAGGAGAGGTCCTTTTCCGCCAGCCGTGCGCTCGTGAAATAATAGCCTCCTGATTATATGCATTATATGAGCCGAGATTGATACGGTTCGTAATAAAATAATTGAAATATAATCACACGCCACAAGGTCGATTTTACGTCAGAAATCTGTTGACCGAACGAAAACGGCAGTTAAGGCGATATCACGCTCGCAATGATTAAAATCTCTTGAATGATTTGTCGATTAGCGCTCAATTCAAATCAGTACTCAACGAGAGGGGCCACGATATCTGTATCGATTATTCTTTCAAAGGTAACGGATAAAAGTCTCGTTTAGATGCAAAGTCGTTGTCGACGATGGTTTTATATCCATTCTTGTTCTGATCTCACGGCGCCAATAGGGCAGACATCGAACCACACACACGCACACGCGACTCCTCAGAACGTATTTTTTGTTCCATTCTACGGCAATCTTAATATTATCCTTCGAATTACGGGCCTCCGGTGATCCACGATGTGCGTTCCCATCGCATACGCACACCATCGAATCAGACTCCAATAATCGCGTGCAGATTTTTCCTTTGTCTGCACCTAAATCATCCGTAAGAATCTCACGATCAACTAAACGTATAAAATGGACTATGTCGTTCCTAAAGCGTTCGCGATGTCAATTGTCCTTTAAGTGCTAACAGTTACAACAAATGCCAGCTTCGTTTTATCGAGACAAGCCTATGGTTCTTGGGCGCAATTTCAATCACGAGCAAAATTTTCTAAACCTCGAGATGGTTTTAAAATTAAAATGTTTAGGAATGATATGCGCCTTTATGGTTTCCATGAAAGCATGGCAATCAACCCTTCTTTGATGGCCCCTTTTTCTACGGGAGATAAAAGATGCTGCTTCATTTTGTAAAACTATTCCTAGAATCGCAACGTAAACTCGTCTGGAAATAGACGTTCCGAGGGGGATGCAATCAGTGGATCATTTTACGAAAATTACAAAGCAATGAATACCTAAATGCCAGTGGGAATAATTCAACCACGAATTAGAAGAACGGCGTACGCGTTTAAGCAAAATTTGGAAAATAATCATTTTGCATATAACTTCCAACATTTATATTATTATTATTGTTATTATTATTAGATTTTAGCAGAGCGCACGTTTTGGTCGATAACGCAGTTGCCTGTTTCCAAGCTGGAGGCCGGTTGACCCATGACGTCACTTCGGTGCTGTGTTCCTTTAGTTGCCACGCGTTGTGCAGCGATATACGCTTTTATTTAAAGAGTACGAAAATATACAAGGTATTCGATCGACGTTTAATTGCTTGATACGTTTGTACAGTGAGTGAAAACAGTGCCAGTTTCACGGCCGTTAGTATAATTATCGCAGCTGATAGGTAACGTACGTGCATGCAAAACTGATGCAATCTTAGTTGCACCGATAAAAAGGCATACGTGGAATTTACACGCAAGCAGTCGAGTTGTTGAAATTACGAGATCATTGAAAACCGTAGAATTTCCGATTGTTAAGGTTAGCAATCGATAGATAACTCCGTTTCCTTGGCAAAAGTAAGGTTAAGTTGCCGTGTGCCAGTTGCGTGTGGTTCCCGAGTCAAGTGTTACGAGGCAGCACCGTGCAATATCGTATCTAACTCGAAGCTCCCTCGATAATGCAAAGTCGGTACTAAGGTCGCGCGGATTATTTAAAATCTACAAATCTATATTCTATCTTCTGTACAAAAAGAAAAATGTCATCGATCGTTAAAATCTTTAGTCATACGCAACGTTAAAGGTATCGAGATACAAGTAGAACAAAAGGCAGAAAGTAAAGTGAGGTCGACGATGACGCTCTGCGGCGCCAAATCGGCTGTTGAGTAGCATCGGGGGACGGGTTTCTTCTTCTCTTCCATTATCGTAATTTGCAAATTTCCTGGGGACCGATCGTGATGAGGAACGACGCGAGGTGGCGGGGGTTTCGAGTTAAACCGTTCTTGGGGACCGGATAGTTTGGGGGATAGACGGAGATGGAGGAAAAAGAAGAGGAAAGCCAGTCGGATGGTTAAAAAGAAGGAGGGTGAAAGAGGAAGAAGAATCGCAAAGTCGGTGGCGGATTGGCGGCCTGAGGCGCGGTTGCAGATTCCCGGCGTGATGCCGGTGATTCGCGGCTTTGGTGCCCAGTAATCGTCGGTCCCCTTACTCAACGTATTCCTCCTCCCTCGCATCTTTCCTCGGTAAATCCACCGCATCCCTTCTCCTCTTCTTCTCCGGTTCGCTTCTCCGCGCTTTTCTTCGCCTTCCTTTGCTTCCTCATCGGTCGTAGCTGCATCGGTCCTTTGATATGGCGCGGCCCGTTGTACACCGAAGGATGAGCAGGAAAAAGGGGCGGGGACGTGGGGGGCAATCTCGCGGTAAATACAGCAATCGCTTGATGTGCCGTCCGCATTAATATAATTAGTCACCCCGAGCGCTCGAGAAGCCGACTCGACTTGACTCGATTCCGTTGGAAAGATCGTGAAGCCGGGGGCAGTGCACGTATAGGTGAAGCATGGCGGACTGTTAAGGATTCGGGGGTGGGGGTTGGGGGGGGGGGGGGGGGGTGGAGGAACGAGGGCGTGGTCGATCCATGTTGGATCATTTTCATTTCTATCCGTGCAAACTGATATCCCTCTTCCTCCTCCTCTCTCCACTTTTCGTAAATGCATTCGTTTTTGCGTGCCGCACGTTAACCTGTAACGCGTAGACAAAGATGGACCCAGTACCCTTGGGCATCACTGACCGACCAGTGATGCTGCGAAAACGAGTCCGACGTTTATCGACGGTAACGAACGCGTATCCTTCTTCTACATCGTGATAAAGGAGTAAAGCAGCATTAGATCAAACGGGACAATAATGGATCTGTATTCTTTCGTAGAATGGCGCCAAAAAAGATCGAGGAGCCCGAACGGAAACCGCTGATTGGTCGCGTGGGGACCAATTTGAAAGTTGGTATAGTGGGCATACCGAACGTAGGAAAATCAACCTTCTTCAATGTTCTCACCAAAAGTCAGGCGGCTGCTGAGAATTTTCCCTTCTGCACCATCGATCCCAATGAAAATAAGTATCTAAATTACATTTCTCTATCGTAATTCTATAATATCGTTGCCGATACTTAACCTATTATTTGCTTGTCGCTTGTTTCTAACATATCGAAGTATCCACGATGTGCGATGAAAGTTTACGCCGTGAAAAACGCGAGCCAAAGAATGTTGACGATGAATTTTACGCGAATTCATCGTTCATAATAAAAAAGAATTTTTTCCGATTCATTAAAGAACACCCCCGGGAAGAGTACGTTTCGTCATGGCCCGAGCCTCATCGATACGTGTATCCAAAACCTAACGCTTATTACGAGTTCCACGAGGATACCAACCCCTTTACCAGACTCCCTGTAAAACGTGAATCCAGGAGATACGGAAATGTGCAACCACATTTTGAACCTCCCAAAGAAGCTTACACTGTTCGTGATCCTTACTACGAAAACGAAGCAAAAAGGAAGTATCTTGGAAGCACACCAACCTGTTTCGTTATTTTGGGAAAACCTGATCTAAACACCACGAAACTAGCGAAAATGATCGCAGATTCTTGGCACTGCGTTTTGATTTCCCCGTTATTGCTCGTTAAACATGAAATCGAACGAGGTACCGAAAGGGGTAACATTTTGAAAGATATTTTGAAGAGAGGCGAACGCTTGGGTCCGCAGATCATCTTGAATTTGATAGCAGACAGACTCAACAAAAGGGACGTGTTCCACAAAGGTTATGTCGTGGAAGGTCTGCCGTTGATACTAAACGAGATACTAGATTATTCCTCTTATTCGAAGCCCTCCAACGAACAATCTAACGCGGAAACTATTTTTCAACAAGTTAACAAATTCTTTGATTCGTCGATTCGAAGAGTGTGCGGCACCACGATTGAATTCGATGAATTTCCAATTTCCTTCGATCAAGAATTAGCGAATAAAACATGTCAAGTTAAGCCCAAGTACGAGGATTTTATCTTCGGTCAAATCGAAGACATTTTCACGACGTGGCCTATAAAACCTTCGATAATTATTTACGCAATGTGTCCGGATACAGATGTCGTGATAAAGCGGGAACATTTTCGCACGGATTCAACGACGGGTCGCATCGTGGATACGAGTCTCGTTAGAACGAATAGAAACGTCGAAACTTTATTCTCTCGTGGAAGAGAGGAAAACGGCCTGAACATCTCCTTCGAAATGTATCAAGAACTGATGAACGAAGAACGAATGTTGGACGAACAGCAAAGCAAGTACCTATTGAAACGACTTTCCGATACAAAATCGAACGTGGAGATGCAATGCAAGTTGTACAAGCGTTTCGCGCTGCCTGCTATCGACAGATGGATTTTGCTGCACAAACCGCAAAACATGATTCGCGTTGACGGTCGTACGTCTGCGTCGCGAATGTTTCAAATCGTCGTCGCTCGTCTAAGAACGTTACCACTTCCGCGAGTTATTTGTCCGCGAAAATTTGCGAATCGTTTCGAGTACGAGGGTGAATTCCCGGAGGGTGAATCTGTGGACGAGTTTCAAGGCAAATCGAACGAGGAAGCGTTCCAAGATCTAACGAACAGGGAGACCGTTTCGCCACTGTATCCTTGGCAACTGTCACCTTGGAAGTTTCTGTGCCCGGTGGAACTAACCGCAGGAACAACCGTCGAGGGAACACCGAAGCATGCTGTCAGGTTCATGAACAATGTTTTCTTCCTCTCGTCGCCGGAGGCAGCTGCTTTGTTCATTGACAATCCCAGAACCTTCCTGTTTCCTTTCTATCCCCGACCAACCTGTAAATTAGCGGTGTTCGGTCCAAGGTATGCCGGAAAATCGGATCTGTGCAAGAAACTGGCCCGGGTACTTCGAGGTACGGTAATAAACGCGAAGGAAATTGAGAAGTCTCTCGTGAACGTTGATTCTGACGTTTCTATCTACTCGCCCGATCGTTTAACGTTGGAAGAAAAGACTGATAGCATCGTGAAAAGTATACGAGACGTACCGAAGGAAGAAGTGGACATAGAAGTATGGAGAAACGGGGGTTACATCGTGGATGGCATGCATCCTGACGTTAACAGTTGGAGAAGTATCGTAGAAGATTCGAAGATTATCTTCGAAGACGTTGTTCTTTTATTCGACGAGGATCCGTACGAACATTTATTGGCTAAATGGCATAGCGTTCACGATATTGAAGATTATACGGAAGAATATCACGAGTACTTGAACGATGGTATCGAGCAAAACAAGGAAGACGAAGACGAACACGAAGAAGAAGAAGAATCGCAAGGAGTGGTAGATTATCTTAGACATATACGACAATTTGAACAAGATTGGGAAAAAGTAAGGGAAACAGTGGCGCATACCTGTAAAAATCTGATCGCTTGCAATCTTAAAACAGTCAATAATCTATCAGATTACGTTATCAGGCGGATTAAAGACCGTTATGCGGACAAAGCGAGGATCATGAGCGACGAGGAGAAGGAAAGAGAAAAAGATCTTGCGGAATACATTGGCATGACTGATACAGAGGATATTGACGAAGAAGAGGAGCAAGAAGGTGAGAAACAGGCCATAGAATTAGACGTTAAAGAGGATGCTCGTCGCCTCGGTGATACCGGTTACTACTGTCCAGTGGCGTTGTTACGATACAACGTTTTTTACAAAGGTAGAGAAGATTTCAGCGCAATTTTTATGAACAAACCGTATCTTCTCACCAGTGCAGTGGCTCTCGAGCAATTTTTACGCGGTCCACAGGAATTGAACCTACCGCTTCGAAAACCCTTGTCCAAGATTCCGCCGTTTCGCGTCAGCATCATCGGTTCGTTAGGAAGCGGTAAAAGTACGTTGGCTGATGGGATAGCTCGAAAATACGGTTTGGTGCACGTCGATCACTGCGACGCTTTCACCAACTACATGAAGGATCGGGGAATGCCAGCAATCTCCGACAGAGACATACTCATTGCACCGGAGAATCTTTTGGAGGAAATCGAACTGCCGGAAGACCTGGACGACGAAAGATACAACTGTGACGCGGCCACGGTGCAAACGTTCGTTCGACGTTACTGGAAAACGGGCGGTGTTCTGCCGAAAAGAATGCTTCGCGAATGCGTGCTAATGTTTTTCGAAGGGCTGTACAACGAACACGGTATAGTCCTCGATCACTTTCCAAGCTGTCCGCAAAACGTGCAAGACGCGTTGAAACATTACACGATTCCTGAATTAGTCATCGATCTTCGCTGTGACAAAGACACGGTGCTCAATAGGACGCTACCCGCGTTACTCGTGTCCTGGAAGGATAGGTTGGAAGAGAAGAAACGTATTGAAAATGAACGATACGCGGAGGAATTGGAAGCTTACGCGGAGCAACGGGACTCCTGGATCGATGAAATGCTGGGTGAAACGTTCAGTGATCATGATACGGAAGAAGAAGACGCGACGGCGAATTATTTCGAGTCTGAGGAAGCACCGCCAAACAGACAGGAACTCGAAGAAATGTGGCGTCTAGAACATCCTGAACCGGTGCTTTTCACCGATTGGGAGGAGTTCGAGGTGGTCAAGCAAAGAATCGAGCGAGACTTCGAAGAAATGTACGAATACGAATTCGAGAAGCTGAACGGTACACGAACCGCGCTGGAAACCGAATCGATACCGTGCGTGGCCGTGAACGCGGATGGAAACGCGGCGCAAGTACTTTCGCAAGTTGTGAAAATTATCGAGCCGTACGCCTGTCGAAACCTTTCCTTCGTAGAAAAAACATACAGCCTGGATCTGGAAACAGCCGAAACTCTTCTGGACTGTGGCTATTATCTTGCCAGCTCGTTCGGTCGCTGGTGTCCCGTGCAATTGCACGAAAATAAGATCCCTCTGCAAATGTTTCTGCCGTTGGAAGCTCTGCAAGAAGTTTATCCCGTAATACACCGACAGTTCGTTTATTTTCTTGGCGGTAAAGAAGCTCGTTCCGCGTTTTCGAGAAATCCGCTCGAGTACCTCGAACAGGACTCTTGCGTGCCTGTTGTTCCGTTTCGGGTGTCCATTGTTGGCCCGCCAAAGTGTGGAAAAAGCAGCGTGGCCCGTCGCTTTGCAAACAAGTACGGCTTGAAAATAATAACACGTGGCACAGCACTGCGTCACGCCATTAAACATTTTTCCTGGACCGATTCGTCGCGATTCGCGGAATCACGTCTTCGAGCTGGTCACGTGGCACCAGAGGAATCCGTATCTCGCTCTGTCGAGATGTATTCGATCGATCCTGCTTCGATTTCTCAAGGCTTCGTGTTGGACGGTTTCCCTGCTAATCGTAAGGAGTACGAGCAATTAACTTTCTTAGGCGTTCAACCGATGATCGTGATCGATCTGAAAGCGAATCTATCGTTCTGTATCGAATGTTTGTCCCAGGAAACGAATCGAACGACAAAGCCAATGAATTTCTCGAACAACTTCTTGAAGCATCGTTACGCGAACTGGGATATCGATCAGGTAAACTTTCGCGAATGGTTGAAGAAATTCACTCAAAACGTGATCGAAATCGACGCGACTAAAAGCAGCTGGCACGTATGGATGTTAGCCGATCGAGAAGTTTGCTCCAGATACGCGCACGTTAGAACATACTTTCGCGAAACCGATTACGACAAAGTCCATGCCTTGAAATTTATGAACGTTTCGTCGTACGAGTTCAAGATACGACAAAGCGGATTCGAATCGTATTGTCCTGTTTGCCTGTATCAGGAGAAATCGATGAAAAATACGGGACCGCCGGCCGATCATCGAGGAATGTTTCAATACAGGGAACATTTCTATTGGATCTGTTCGCAACATACCAATGATTTCCTTCAAAATCCACAGAAGCATCTTCCGCCGATAAATACTGTCAGCCTGCCGAAACATCGTCCCCGTATTTTGACAGAAATAATTGACATGGAACATTCCTGTTGGGCGAGGCGCTTGCGGGTTGGAGGATTTTGCTTGGTAACCTACGTCGAGAATCTACCAAATCGTCGACTGGTGCCTGGAAAGACGAACCTTGCCGTTTTGTACGACGATAACGTGTATCTGTTTTGTACCAAGGAATGTCGCGACAAGTTTCTAGAACGATGCTACGAATACGCGAACACTGACATTAAATTTTTGCGTACACTATCGCCCGTCAGTATCAAGGAATTGCCGACACTTGGTTTTTTGGAACAATCGGTGGCGAAATTGATAATAGAAGCTGTGAATCAAGTTAGCGTGAAACGGCCAAAAATACCGGGGTTGTCGTGTTCCGCCAGCGCGGCGATTTACGTCGGTGTTTATTTGAAGACGACTGGTAACACGTCCGGATTGAACGAATTAGAGATCTATAAAGCGGTTAAGAATAGAATGGCCGGTCACGATAGTATTATCAAGGTAGCTACTCATACGATGAAGAAAAAAGTAAATCCTTTCATAAACATGTCTGCTTACGAGAATCAAGTTAACGAGAAAGCTAGGATAAGCCAGCAATGGTCGGTGTTGTCGCACGTATTGTCACGTTACTCGAACTCGATTATGTTCCGTCGAACATCTCCGACACAGATTTTAACAGATCCCAATTACGATTCGGGCGATTGAATTCACAATTTACTCTGTAATTGTTTTTTTTTTTCTCTTTTTTTTACCATTTTACACATTAGTTTAACGAGTAAGTTTAACAACGCTGAAGTGTCGCTGTAACGTATTCTGTCTCAGTGCAATAAACGACTTACAACCTACCAAACAAGCATTATTCCTATCGTTACGCAACGTTTCTCTTCTTTTACCCGATATCTAACTGCCGTTTGTTTTTTCAGCACGTCGCGTACCGGTGCCCGATCCAAGGTTCGATTATTTGTGCGAATATTTCAAACCAGCCAGGTAAGCAGTCACGCAGATGTTGTTCGATCGTGTATTATCAAAAAAGGAAAAGAAAAAAACGACCAGCCTATCCGGGAATACGCCCTCGATATGGGAAACGAGTTGGAATAACTATTGGCATTTCCATGCTTCTTCTTCGCTTTTATTTTCGCGAGTCGGGAACAAGGGGCGACGCGACGGGAGAAAACGGTACGTGATCTGCAATGCAGATTCCGTTAAATTCGTCTACGCGACACATAGTCCATGTTGAACATCCGTCGAATTTACATACCTATTTCTTCGCTCGTTTTACAATATCTACGCGTTCAAGATAGTGTTTCTCGTGTCTGCGAGAAATTCAACGCGATTCAAATTGTATACAGGTGACAGCGGATCAAAATTAAACCGCAACCAGTTGATTAAAATCCTATATCGTGGACTGATCGACTTTGATAATGTACAGTTTCATTGGAATACGTGGAAACCACTATGCGGCGTACACGAACGTGGGTAACCGTCGATGAAAAGCGTGTTTACCGTGGCCACGCGTCATCATGCTGGCTCGTTGACACGATGAGATTGAATGTACTACCTACAAAGCAGCGTATTCCCGTCACGAGGGGATTGCAAAGCGCAGCGTGTCGTTTAAGCGTCGCGAAACTATTCTTTAAAGTTGATAAACGAGTAACCGGAGCGTAGTGAAAATGTAAAGATAAAAAAAGATGCAAAAATGCAAAGAACAAAGGACGATTAATCATCATCGAACGTCGAACGGAAGTCGAAGTTTACTTAGCGACACGTGCTCGGTTCACAATTCCGCTAATTTCGAGAGAGATTGAAATGCGAAACGGTCTGTAGATCAAAGAGCATCTCTTCGTCCTGGTCTCCCACGATCTAACGCTCGCGCACACACTCTTGCCCAATGACATTGTACGATCCGACTACCGTCACGTGTCGAACGATTCAACGATCCCTGATGAAAGCCACCTAACACGAGCCATCCCCCTTCTTGTTCATTTTACCAACGCCTCTCTTCAAAGGCTAATTGTTTAATGAGGCTACTCGCATTAGCATTTAAATACAGCTCGTTGTCACTGCGACACCCTTCGTGCTTCGATTCGAAACGCACACGCGCCTGTGTCGTCGTTCTGATCTATATTCGCTCTCCTACCTTCCCTCACCCTCTCTGACGACGATCGTAAGACGAATACCAATTTTTTTTTTGTGCGTATGCTTTCAGCAAAGTTCCAGCATTCTTGAACGTGGTGGACATTGCCGGATTGGTGAAGGGCGCCGCCGAGGGACAGGGATTAGGAAACAGTTTTCTTTCGCACATCAACGCTTGCGACGGCATTTTTCACCTTTGTCGTAAGTTGCTTTTGCTAGACGTATCGCGTTCATTTGACATGAATAAACGACGTTGTTATTGTTCTGGACAAACGACGAGCGATAAGGATGGTCAATTTGGCCGATTAGATCGAAAGATTAGTTTGTCGACGTAGTTTACCGCGTTCGTGTATCGATGCATATGGAGTGGAAGCACGCGTTGTGGCTTCTGTTTTCCTAGAATCGCGTCAAACGAACGATGAAAAAAAGGAGCTAACAGTGTATTCTGAATTATCTGAACGCAGGCGCGTTCGAGGACGACGACGTGACCCACGTGGAGGGAGACGTGAACCCCGTGAGGGACCTTGAGATTATTGGCGAGGAATTACGATTGAAGGACATCGAGTTTCTAAATGGTCACCTGGAAAAGCTGGAAAAGCTGGTCGTCAGAGGAAACGACAAGAAACTGAAACCAGAATACGTAAGCGTTGATTGTTCTCTAGTTTTGTTTTTTTTTCCTCGGTAATGCGTTCGAACGAATCGTTTCCTTGTGGTTCCCGGGTCGAAAAGCGATGGAAAGCATCGTAAATGCAAGCTCATCGAGGAACCCGAGCAAAATTACCGAGGAAATTAAGAGAGCCCGGTCGGTACACTACTTCCTAGAACGAATCAATCGAATTACCACCCTCTTTCCGTGGATTGACCCACGCCAATTTCCGATCTCTCCCTCGTTCTAGACTTTGCAATTTGCTGAAACTTTTCGAGACCTCGTAGCTACCTCTTCGTTCTCTCGGCCGAACTAATGGAACAAGGTTTCGTTCGCTTGCAACCCCGCTAATCACATCTCGATCACGAAATTATTCCACTTAACGGTGCACAATCCGTCTAGTCAAATGTTAAACGGATCATCGATTTCTTTCCATTGTCGACGGTATATGTATACGTGTATTTACATAGCGAGGAAAGCTTGAAAGAAGGGAGACGAAAGATAAATTTCCGTACACAAGAGAGGTATAATTGAGTACTTTTCTGCGTAGGACACGTTATTGAAAGTGAAAGGTGTAATGGTGGATGACAAGAGGCATATTAGGTTTGCTGATTGGAGTGCCACTGATGTAAGTTGATTATAACGATTTGCCAATTACACGTTCAATTTGTCAGCCTACAAAAAAGACAACAAAAAGAAGAAGAAAAGGAAACAAAAATATTCTACGTTTATTGCAGATCGAAGTACTCAACAAATATTTATTCCTCACGTCGAAGCCGGTTATTTATCTAATTAATCTGTCCGAGAAGGATTACATACGTAAGAAGAATAAATGGTACGTATACATCATCGTTTCTCACATCTATTGCTATTAATATTCCTGTCTACAAGACAATTGATCGGACATTGTGCCTTATGAAATATTTAGGTTGATCAAAATAAAGGAATGGGTTGACAAGAACGATCCTGGCTCTGTTTTAATCCCGTTCAGCGGCGCTTTCGAGAATAAACTTCTCGATATGGACGAAGCAGAGCGTGCAAAGTACCTCGAAGAAAATAAGGTTACCAGGTGAGCAGAGAGAAAGAGAGAGAGGTGCCTATCATTTCCAACAAAATACAATCCAATTAAACGCTATTTCTACGTTCCCAAAATTCCGGCCCTTTAAATTACCCTCGTCTCTTTATACTTGCAAATGAAAGCATTGCATTTGAAAATAACACGCTTTCGGATATTCGAGTCGCATTTATGAACCGATTATTAAAACGCCGCCCTAAGGAAACGTTGCAAGGTTCGTAAAAATTCGTAAAGTCCGCTTCTCGGGCTAACCCGAGATAAAAAAAAAAAAAAACTCGGTTCCCACATTTAACTATGCACCGAGTTATCTACTAGCGGTAATAATAATGGAGGGCTCGGTCTAAACGTCTAGACTAGTCTCCGGCATCTATGGGCGCATTATATTTTTACGAACGGCTATTCAAATTCTTGCAAAATTGCATGAAAACCTCCCTCAACCCGCACAGGCACACCGGTAGAACCAGGGATACGAGTGGAGCCGAAGATCGACCGGTTCGCTTGGCTGGCGGGTCGTTCGCAAATGAAATTAATTCGCGTAAAGATTTGATTTGAAAGATTGCAATTATCTGTATGAACGTGTGTGATCTGTAAATTGGAGAAATAAAAGAATGCAATTCGAAACGTTGCCGTGTATTATACGCACGGATAAAAGAGATAATTATCGTGAATTGAAAGCCGTATAAAGGAACGCTGATTGTAGCCAAGATATAAAAATATTAAATCGTGCTCGCCAATGATGGCCATAATCTTCGCTTCGCGTTGGTGGTTAGAAATCTAAATTCGTCGGCAAATTTTGTCGATCCTTCGAAATGATCGCATAGGATAGGCTGGCCCCGGTAATCACAGGGGACAAACGAAAGATTTCTAGATACCGCGATTTTATTTCGAGACCACAGATAACTAAGGCGCCGAACTGGATCTCGAACAGAGTCAGAGTGATAAAATTGCGGTATTAAGTCGTTCAGCTTTATGTGTATTCCCTGAAGTCTCGAAGCTGGCCGGGCCCACGGAACTGGATGGCTTCCCTTCCCGCTAACCTGTCATTAGACGATATTCGGCTCGAGACAATCATATTCCGCAGTCCTCTTTCTAACCACCCCTTTTTTCTTCTTTCGACCGAGAATCCGTCCTTTTAACTCTAATAACCTTTCACTTTTAATCTCTCTCGTATCGTTCTTAATAATACGCTCTACTTACGTGCCTTCCATTCAGACGTTCGTACTTTCATATTTTCTCATTGTCTCGTTGCGATACGTTTCAATTTTCAGCGCCCTCGACAAGATTATCGTTCAGGGATACAAGGCGCTGCAGTTGCAATACTTCTTTACCGCTGGACACGACGAAGTCAAAGCATGGACGATTCAGGTAAGCAAAACTACAAATATTTTTGTCCTTTTTGCTTTTCTTTCATACACGCGTTTATCGTTTCAGAAAGGTACAAAAGCGCCTCAGGCTGCGGGTAAAATTCACACAGACTTCGAGAAGGGATTTATTATGGCGGAAGTGATGAAGTACGATGATTTTAAAAACGAAGGATCGGAATCAGCGGTAAAGGTAGGTGTTGATAACAGTACCGTATTAATATTTCGTCCGTGTCCTTATTTTGGCTCTTTTGGTTCGAACAGGCGGCTGGAAAATACAGACAACAGGGACGTAATTACGTGGTAGAGGATGGTGACATAATTTTCTTCAAGTTCAACGCCGGTGCGGGGCTGAAAGACGCGAAGAAAAAGTGATGGCACGCGTTGCTCGTGTTGTTGCTCGTTCATTTGTACATCAACATGATCCTAATGTTCTGTTGCACACGAGACACGCGTATGAAACGATCCAACTCGCTTTCGAATATCCCTTGACTTCTTTTCGCGTCACTTCCGATTAATATGTATCATCGCTGATCAAAACTTGTATAGCGAAACAAGTATTTTTCTATGTTTTATTATACGAATAAATGTAGCAGACATTTTCTTTCCATTATTACAAATGCACGTAAATTATTATCACTTTCTTTCGCATCGATGTTGGTAACTATTTTTGGAACAATTATATTACAGTAATCCCGGTACGCTAATGGTGTGTAAATAAACGATAATGACTTCGCAACACGCTACTTTCTGTCGCTTCGAATAGCCAGTGATAACGAAATGGGAAGTACGACGAAAGAAGTATCATTTACGTTACTTGACCGATTTTGTATATTGACATATTTATTCTATATAAATATATTTCTTTTAAAACGAGAACCGGGTTAGTTTACCCTCCTTCCAGATTTCCCTTCTTCACCTATTATTATTTATGTTAATACCATTGTATGATTTTTTTTTTTGTATAATAAATATTAACTGATAATTGTAGAAAACTTGGATAAATAGCAAAGTGTACTTTTTGTTTCTTTGTTATGTCGGTAAACAGGTTAACGTCACGCTGAGTTCAAATACTTGATAACAGATGTTGCTGCGATTCACTTTTCGAGAAGCGTGCATATTGATTTTGAAAAACGAACCATTACACGTTACAGTAACCTACTAAACTATATCAATCAACATTTATGATAAAAAAAAAAAAACAGTGATTAAGAAGGAAAAAATAATCATTTCTGGACATTTTTCTTGGAGAACTTTTTTAATTTTTTTTTCTTTTCTTTTCTTTTTTATAAAATCGTTTATCGTTCGAGATTTAAAAAAATATTACCACATCACATTTAGTACAATTATCTTTGGTGTAATTTAAAACTATAGATAACAGAGCATGGCAATGTGTTTCGTAAATATATACATGCATATACTAACTTTTTAAATCTCCGATCCGCGTTTCGTTCAAAAGTCGAATTTTTAACCACTGATACAATTCTATCTCATCTTCGAGAAGTTTCAAGAGAATATTTTTTTCGCGTGGCTTTAACGTTATCGTGTAATTGGAAGAGTGTTTCTTTCTCGGTCCTAAACAGTAACGATCGAAGTAATTGAAAGTACATCGACGCAGACTGTACGCAGGTGCGTTGAAAAGTGTTTGCTTTTTCATATTTACTTACGAATCTTTTTGTACATTCGCGTAGCCCCACGAAAGAAAAATGGAAATTTCTGTTCCAATACGTCTATCGATTGTTCCATGCAATCTAATACACCCACAACGGGGTACCATTCGATAATATTTGCTTTAGCCTGTTGCAACGCCCATTTATTATTTATCTCTCTATAATTAACAGGCGATATGGAGAGATATGACGATGCGAAAATATCATTGGAAAAATTTTATGTATCAGGTACTCACGTGCATCGAGGATCCTGTCCACAAAACGTAGGTATCGCCCTACTTTCGAACACCATTTTTCGTTTTTCACGATATCTAGAAAAGAGAAATACGTATATCCGTATCATTAAGTTGATCGTTTAAAGCAATCCGTTTTTAGCGAAATGTCAATAGGATCCTGGGAGGAAAATGTCAGATCCGTTTACCTTTGCAAAGTTCGACCGCCTATTGGATTTCTCACCAAGGAAATAAACGTCGGTGCTTGTCGTCCGTATTTTGAGAAATTTAAAAACCTAACATCCCCGTCGAAACTAAGAGGAATCGCTTCTTGTCTTATGATATTCGTAACCTCTTCCACCAACAGTTCCTATAAAATACGATTTCAATCAAATTCCAATCTGTATGGAATTTCGCGAACGCGCATACCTGTCCGAGTCGAATTATACTTTTAGAAGCGATACGGAGATCGCTCGACAATCTCTGCAACCTTTATGCAACGTGTAAAATTGCCAACTAGCAAAATAGCGCGTAATACCTTAACACGCGGACATCGAACGTCAAGATGATTGATTATCGTGCTCGAAACACGTTGAATCTTTTAATATTCATTGACTTTCGCGTCCGCTCCCGTGTTTTCGTTCCCGCGGTTACCCAGACATGCTCCAAATAGGAATTCTCTGACCCGCTGCTGCTTTAATTGGACAGACGAAAGTGGCACAACTTCGATTGCAACAGCGAAAACCGAGTGTGACGTGAACGTAAAGTGCAACGACCAAGGTGTGATTAAAATTTTTCCGCAGATTTATGCGATCAATGAATCAGCTGCTGATTCATGCTCCTTGCGTTATTGTTCGGCGTTCGATCAATGCTACGGTAAAACGGTGCCGCGGCTATTCCATACCATTTCACAGAAGCATTAGAAGAGATTCTGCGATAAATCCGCGCCCATCCTTTAGCGACGCGACGCAACGGTTCGAATTTTACAGCTCATAAATCCGTTGTAACGAAATGATCATGAACGATAGGTGGATTGAAAGATAATTTCGAGAACGTCGTAGCTTGACATTTACCTGTTGTAAAGTTGATAAAAGTTTGTGATCACCTGGCGGCAACCGTATGTGTTTAAAAGCATTGTAACCTTGCAAACGTTGCAAGATCAAGACCAACAGTTCGGCTCCAGCGTCTGGCACGCGTGTCAACATCAAGATATGCTTGTTCGTTTTCGGCATACTTCCATGACCGCCCAATTCCGCAAGGGAGGGTGTAACGTATCTATACGTCTGCGTAACAAATTACGTTAACGTAGCTGGTCGCGTTGTCAAGATTTCCAATGTCGTTTTGAAACTAGTAACTCGACCAGAAACCAAACGAAAGAAAAATGATATTTCTCTATAACTTTATATTACGTGAAACTTCCGTTGAACTCGTTTGTAAATCGTAAAAGGGAAAGATCACTTTCCAACTATTACCATCCTTAGCTGGCGCACTTTCACTGCGATAAACATGATCTGAACTCGACCAGAGTCCATTGTTCGGAAAGAAGAAAAGAAAAGAAAAAAAAAACATTTGTTCAGTGCGTTACGTTAAAAGGCACAAAGTTAGAAAAAAATACGCTGAGATTTTACTTCGTTTGCCACATGTTGATTATCAAATGTATGTAAATCATAAATGTGATTTTCAAGTAAAGATTGGATGCAATTCACCTGGCCTTTATAGGTCTGTTGTTTTCCCGCGAAACGCTTTTCTATGTCAGCATCGGAATCGTTGACGACTTCCAGGGCAGATTTTGTATTGAAAACGATGAAGAGGACCGTGAAGCAGGCAGCGACACTGGTCAGCAAGCCACGATTCAAGCGCATCTCAATGCGAAAATCGGACAAGTGCTGATCGCAAGGATGTTGGGCTACCTTCTCCTTTCAAAAAGTATCTGACCAGTAATCCTGATTACCGGCATCGAAACTCTCGTTTGTGTCTAGCAAGTAACTGAGGAGAATGTCAGTGGGTCAGAGACTTCCTACCGCTTGATCTGATCCCCACATCTTCACCCGAACTCCCACCAGCGAAGCGGTAGATCCCGTGAAAAACGAAACTCAACTTTTCCATGCACTATTGGTTGAATTTTTTAATTACGAAACAGTTTCGTAACGAATCCTCGATAAATTTACCTCGCCGACCAGCTTAAACGTGTGTTCACCGATTCAGAAATACGAAATTTGCAACTGAGTCATACAGTTATGATCTAGCAACTGACTTATGCTGTAATTTTTCTGATACGTCTATCAGCTATCGACAGGATACAGCGTCTACCATTACAACGGGCCAAGACGCGTGCAGTGAAAGGAAGCTTGACTCTTCGTTCGCAAATGATGATTCAATGTTTCTATTGACCTTCGTAACTCCGTTGATGTTGGTTCGGATATCGTTGAACTCGTTCACACGAAGAATGCCAAGAAGGAATGTCGAGACTGTCAAGACTGTCGAAACTCGGATATTGGAACTGTTACCGAGGCTGACAGTTCGACAAAGTTAAGCTTCGAAGCGATGCAAAAAGTAAGATAGATTCGGATGATTTTAAACTCGTAACAAGGAATTCTCGGAGAAAATGAAACGAATTGTTGGAAAAAAGTGGCGCGCTTCGTGAAGTTCCGCGTTTGCCCGCTATTCAACCGGCCGGCGTAGTGGCGCAACCGTCCACGTGGTAGAGGCGCTTCGCGATCCTTCTATACCGTCAGCCTATTATACAAGTTTATTTGTAAACACGCGACACATCATTCCGTAAGATGGACGCATACGAAGCACGTAGAAAAGATTGGGAAGATTTGGAAATGACCAAGGAGGAGTTGAATAATCTAACCGAGTGCCTGAAAAAGGAAGAGTTCCGTAAATTATTGATCGAGTACGCGGAAGAAGTGACCGATCCGGAAAACCGAAAGATCTATGAAAAAGAGATCACGCAGTTGGAAAAAGAACGGGGCGTCGACGTTACGTTCGTTAACCCGGAGCCTGGTTACGTCATTAAAACGAGCGTGAACGGAGAGAAGAAATGTTTCCTGAACATCAGCAAAAGCGACATTGTGGCTCGTCCGACCAGTCAACCTTCTTTCGAACAAGGTCACCGCGGTTTGCAGTGGTCTATTCCGTATACGTTGATACCGCCGCGTGACGACCTTGATAAGAAGAATCTGCGTTGCATGGTATTTGACGTGGTCTTCCATCCGGACACCCTTTATCTATCCTCGAAGAATGCACAGTTTCGCGAAATTGTCAACAACACAGCCATGGATGGCGTGGAAAATAACTTCAAGGTAAGTCTACCTGGTCGGCAGAACGTATTCGCAGCATATTCGTAACGTGTTCTCTTCTTTGCCTTTGCATTAGGTCAAATTGGACAGGAAGAACATCAAGTTTCCAAAATTGAGCTACAAAGGAACATGCCCTGTTACGGTGCTCAGGAAACCATCCATGGAACCTCCAAAGGAACCCTTAGACATAGAGCCAGAAATTTATCAGAAGCTGATGTCCAGTTACGATCAGAGCAGAGAACAGCGATTGAAGAGGACAGAGGAAAAGCTACACCGACCTCAGCCATCCACCAAGTACTATAGTGAGAGAATGGGCAACAGTGAAGAGACAAATAACAAATATGTAACACCTAAATTCTCCATTAAACATCAGTCAGATGTAGAGCTGGAAGATTTTAGTACTAATAGAAATGCAAATATGAATGCTACGATACCTAAGCGATTGATCATTACTATAGACTTACCCCTACTGAAAACTGCCACCGATGCTTTCTTAGATGTTCAAGAGCGTTTTCTTAGCGTAAAGAGTGAAAAGCCAGCAAAATATTTACTGGAACTTCCTTTGCCTTATCGTGTGGATGCAGACCATGGTAACGCCAAATTTGATCCAAAATACAAGAAGCTAACGGTGATTCTACCTGTTGTTCAACCTGTGGTCCCAGTGTCCGACACCAGAGAAGACAGCGGAGTTGACAGTGATCATGGCAGTCCTATACCGATGCTTCCAGATAATAGTATGGAAGATTCTTTTGACCAGAGTCGTACGAGTAACTCTATGCCAGATTTAATAAAAGAGTGTGAAACAGTGCTTGCGACCACAATACTAGAGGATAAAAGTGAAAACTTAGAAGATACAAGTGACACAGCATTACGGACTAGCATAGAGAATATAGATACTTTTATAGATCCTAACGTTAAGTATTCCCTACCGTCGTTTGTTTGTAATTTATACGATAATCAACTAGCAATTACGATAAATGTAAAAAACGTTGATCCAAATTCGATTCGCTATAGAATTTTGCAAAACAATTCCGGGCTGCATGTATTGTTAACTTCGGTAGGCGCAGGATTTTATCCGCAACATTATTCGTTGTGTTTAAAAATAAACAAGGATTCCGTGGATCCTGATTCTCCCACAGTTGATCCGTGGGACAATAACGTTGTCTTCTCTGTTAAATTAAAAAACACCGAACACTTAGCACGATACCAGGTCGGTGTAACCGAAGAATTCATGGAGGAGAAAGATTTTCCCGTTGCTGTGTCGTTCCAGAACCAATTGAAAGAATTAACGGTAAGTGTGCGAGACGATAACGCAGAAGGAACGATTATTTGTACATTTGTCTATCTTTTTCCACAGGCAGAAGAAGATCTCGAAGTGAGTCGAACGATCGATGTGCAGGCAGAGGACGACGGCGTTGTTATCAATATTATTCCGAATCAATTGGATTCCGACGACGAAATCGATCAACACTCGGTAGAGCACGAAGAGAATCATCGCGACACCGTGTCAGAGACTAGATCCGTTTCCGAAAGTAGCGGGGACGAGTTGACAAGTGGCAGCATCGGTACAAGTACATTCTCAAAGGGTATACTGAAATCGCGGCGCGCTAATGCCTTTTCGCGTTCAGTATCCGAATCGAGCGTCGACGAAAACGGAATGCCTGCCTCCTCCATAGACTGCCATTACGGTTCGGTCCAGGACATGAACTCTGAATCGGAATGTTCCAGTTTGAAGAAAACAGTACGATTCAACGATGTGGTGTCGCGCCAATTGTTCAGGTACTATTGCGTACAGAACGATAACAACTTGATCGACGATGCTTCGCACGTTACGCGCTTACCTAATTTCATTTTTCAGATCTAACTCCAGTATTCTTGGTCGACGCAAGAAGAATCAACGTAAACTGCGAAACAAACGACGCGCTCACGAGCGTAGGATGAGCGAAAGCGAAAACTCGGAGACGGAGGAGCGCGACAAGTACAAGATAAATCAGAAGAATTCGGAGGTTTCCGATGCCGTGAAGCCTATACTTAATAAAAATAAACAACCCGTTAACCAGAAAACTGCCAATATCGAAATAAAGAAAGGGGCTAATGATAATAATCGTCCGTCGATGAAAAGAAATTCGAGCGTCGAGGAGGAAATTGAAAATGAAATACATTCGGGTCAACAAATCGAATCGAAGGACGTGGTTAAGGCGGAATTTAAGAACGATTTGATATTTGATCTTGATATGTAGATTTTTCCGATTTACCAACGAACTGAAACCAGTATGTGATATCTTTTGAATCTAAGCGAGTAACGATCGTATTTTCTTTTTTAACCATCTTGAAATATAGGTATTACCGCGTGACCAGTTGGAAAGCTAGTTACTGAAAGAACCACGGCGTTTACTTTGAATCATGTGATAATGTTTTTTTTTTTTCTGTTTTTTATTATTATTCAAGAGAAGCGACTATTCGATGAGAACGTAGTCAACAACGTGATTATGAATCGATAAAATTGTACATTCGTATTATTACATAGAAGGCTCGTAATCGTGAGTACACGTAGTTCTAGAGAGTATTACAATTTTTTTTTTTTTTTCCAAGTACGATAGCTCAAAAACCTCGATCTTATATTATTATATCTTTTACGTATTTATACAAATTGCACGCAAGCAATCGATACAGTGCAGAGATGGATGGGAATCTCTTTAATATATCTCATACTTGAAAAAGCATTTCTTATAAAAAAAAAAAAAAAAAAAACGGGATGGATGCGATTTATTAAAATTGTTCGTGAAAAAACTTTGCATGTATGATACGAAAACACACGCTCTATTTTATAGAATGAAGTTCTTAGAAGAAAAAGAAAAAAAATCAATTTTTACATACATTTTATAGAGATTATCGTACGATCGTTTGTATAGATTGCACTTAGCGAATGCATTCTTCCAATAATCACGATCATATAGTCTGATTCGTGATTCGAAAGTTTTGTTCCATCGCGGAGCGAATCGCGCACTCTTGCTTTTGTAGCGAGGTGTTTGCCATATCAATGTACACAAGATACGATATTAGCGTATTCCATGCAACAAAACAAAAAAGGAGGAATAAAATGTGGTAACATCACGATCAATCTTCATTTATTTGTAGCTACAAAATCTCCTTTTGAAATTATACTTGAAGATTTTAATTAAGTCTCTCTTTATCCGTGACTCGTTGCTCGCCGTTCCCCATTGTCCGAGGATTGTCGAACAAAACATCGAACGTTCGTTTATCGTTGGCGAACGATGATCGCAAGGTGTGAAGCAAAGTGCCAGGCTGCATCGTAGTACTGAAACGTGATAGAAAAGTGGGACAAGCGAGCACGGCAGAGGTACGAACCGCGGATGAGAGGTTGCCCGGAATTGGAGCCCATCGATCCCGCTACCTGCGGGGGTGTAAGGTCGTTACACTCGCGTCTACCTATGTACCAGCTGCATTGCATAGTTCCTCGTATTATTCCTATTGATGGCCCGCCGCGCCGCCACAACACCGAGACACCGACGAGCCTCACGAATGCAACGTTCTAATTTCATAGCACAACCCCCTGCTGCAACCACTACCCACACAGATTTGCATCACGACAATCTCGTCGCCACCGACCACGACCAGGTCGGCGACGGGGTCGTGGCCTGATTCGCAAACACTCTAAAAGACGGCCTAGAAGGACAAGGGCCTCTCTCGTCAAAGACTACGAAGGTACTCCCTCTCCTTTGGGAACGTAGACTAAAGAGTAGAATACACGATGTGGAATCTTTCGATCTTTACCTCCTCACTTTTCCTATTCTTTTTTACTTTTGCATCTGGTCTACGAGAATAATTCATACGATCTAAATCGGATTCTGATTTGAGTAAAAAAAGAAAGAAATTCGATGCAACAAGCGTGATATCGATCGAATTGGCTCGACTAAAGATCGATGGTAGGTGGTACACGGAGAAGATCGACGCGATCGAATACTCGTGTAACAGATTTCGCGATTCGAGTATCGGTGAGGTAAAGGTGGTAAGCCTGCGACTAGCACCAGGTCGATAAGTCGTCCACCCCTCGAGAGAGAGTCAGAGGCCGCCGTGGGTGCACGAGGGTACACGTACCCCACGTACCGTGGTTACGGCAGGCACGACATCGGCAATGCGGCAGCCGTTTACCTCGTTATACCATTCAGCCATCGCACCTGGCACCATCGGGGAACACGGACCGGGTCGACCGGTATCTAATTAATGCAAGATTTACAAAACTCATACGTTACCAGGCTATATTTGTCACCAATCAGCGGATTTCGCTCGTGCCTCGTTCACCAAAATGGATACTGTCGTAGAACTTCGATTCTTCGACGTACGCGACTGGCGAACCGAAAGAAATTCTTAATCTTGCAAGTTGTTGCGGTAATAGGAAATGCTGGTTCGCAAGAATCGTACTGTTTGCACAAAGATGCAATAAGTTCTTGGGCCTTTGAAGAGCTTCAAATCTCGGAGTAATTTCTCCGCGACCTAGAAGTGCAGCCGGAAAGATCGACGGGATGGATTTGTGGCAAACGTAAAATAAGTATTTCGAAATTCGAATAAATGAAATTTAACGCCAAGGAGTATCGTGACGAGAAAATTGCGATCAAGTTACTTAAATAAATTAGTGACATACGTTTTAAACGCATCTGTGACTGTACGTAGTTTTCGTGGTTTATCTCCCTTACATTCTTACTGATGCTATTTACGTTTATTCGAATGACGTACTTTTATTTTACCTGGGAAACGAAAAACGGAACGCTTGTTATGAAACTTTAACGAAGAGCTCGTTAGAAATATTTTCATTCCTGCTTGTTGCTATTATAATCCTGTAGGAGCGTAATATTATACGAATCGCGTTATACATAATTTTCAACTAGCCGATTTAAGTAACGTTTCGAAACTCTAATTGATCAAAGTATCCGGCTACGATGTTCGCATAAAATATTTTCCACCGATTCGTACTTGGGTTAAAAATATATAGATTGCAAGATGAAACGTGACGGAGGAAGAGCTGTCTTTGTAGAAGAGTAAAAGAATGGATTAAAATAAGAAGCGAGGCACGAAAGAATGGATTCGTTAATTTTGCCATCGTTCATGCGAATGATTCCTTATTATTCTGATATCCCATAGGGAAAAGGAGGAGGAGTGCTCAACAAAACAGAAGGGAAGTGGGTGGTAGGTACCCCGAGAACAACCTTCTTGCCTCTTTTCTATCTATCTCAATCCGTCTCCTTTTAACCATCCCTCCCTACAGAGTCAGGTACTCGAAGTAGTGGAGTATCGATTATATGGACCCTGCTTCGTGACCACGCGCCGTCTGTACGGCGTGTTGCCCGGATAACCTACTGACACTGACAATTTTCGTGCAACACAGACATTTTTTTGAATATCGATTATTATTTTCTCCCCCTTAATCCTCTAGCGATATCGTGATCCTTGCTACCCCGTTCGTCAACGTTGCCCGTCTATCCGTTATTCCCTTCGGTACGCCGCCGAGCGCTTTTCAAACGTTTCCATTTAAATTTCATATAGTTTCTCGACATAAAAATTCTCGTAAACTCGCATATTTGATTTCGTATTCGTATCTAGAGAAGCCGTAAAACAGGAAAATAAATATACTTCACGATTTGCCGGAGGTCTCGGGGTCTCGCGTGATTTATAGGACCTTTTTCACGAGTCAACCCTCAGCCATTTGTATTTCAGAAAGCGTATCGAGCAAGATCAAACGGGAGATACGAGAAGGACACGTTACACACCATGGGTCTGAGTCGTTCGGAAAGCTAGGAAAGAAGTTAAATCGAGCTTTGACGAAGAAAGTCGATGTCCTAGCGTGGATCGATGCGTTCGAGTCTTTTCTGGAAAATGAAAAGACCGGCAACAAAAGCTTTCTGATGTTTCGCGTGTAAGCGCGATCTGCTCTGGCGAGCACATTCACGCGGCTGCTTGATTCGCACTTGAAAAATAGGCCGACATGTCGGATTTACCTTTTCTTCTTCCTTTTTTTCTTTCACGTTGCGTTTCAAGAAACTCGACTCGTCGCATTGAAGAAACAAGCGATACCAGAAAACAGTGTTTGCGATTTATACTTTATCGACCGTAACATTGCAGGGACGATAATGTCAAAGAATTTTTTCGGAAAATACAATGTCGCATCGTAACGTACCAAGCTACAAAGGAAGTTTACTCGTAGGATAACGCGTCAGCATGTAATACACATCGGAAGGGATAAGTAAACGTGCATTTCGAAGGCACGAAGGCATCATCGCTCTTCGTTTAATCCGAATCCCTCGATTCTCTGACGCGATACGTACTACTAGCGCGCGCCGTCGATATCGTGTACCAGTTCTACTTACTTAGTTCAGCCGATTCTGTCAAACACCCTTTAGAATTAAGCGACTTACGAGAATATTTTCCTCTTTCCTTATTTTTTCTTTTTCTTTCCTTTTTTTTTTTCGAGCGATCTATATTAGGAACGCCTGCAGATTGCATGGCTCGTTCACGAGGGACTAACACGCGAATACAGTCATCGACCCCCTTTGGTACGGTCACATTATACAATACCACGAAACTGACCTGAGTTAACGTTCCATTCTCTCTACGTATGTATGCGTATTTGTATACACGCGACCACGAATGTGTACTCGGTCGCGAAAAAATCAATGGAACGGTGCACGAAATCACCCCGATGGTAATTTTCTGGCCTTTATATCTGCAATCTCGTTTCATTTATTACGCTGGTCATTGTTCGCGCAATATTCTGCGCAAACAAGTCGATTAACCCCGCAAAAAGTAGGCAGAGGTATGAGCGGAACGTGTATCACGATTGTTTCTCTTAAAAAAATAAAATAAAATCATTCGAAATTTTGCAGCACAGAGGGTCGATGAAAAATTCTCGATATCACAGCACAAGGAAAATTCGTGTACTCCTTTTACCAGCACGACTACCAAAAGAACAATGAATTCCTTTATAGAAACAATGTACGATGATACGTCTTTGCATGTCTATTCAACAGGCAGGAATATCGAATATCACCATTTTTATAACGTTCAGAATATTACTTCTACGACGTTTCGCGTTACCCTCTATTCCATTTCATCCTTGATTTCCAGATCTTCTGAAAGAGAACTACACGTTTATATCATAAGCCTAAGCGAAACAACGACGCATCCGGAACGAATCGTAACGAAATGAAAAAGAAATTTCATAGATACGGAACGAAACGTTTTCAAGGTTCGCAAACATTTCAAGTACCATACAAGCGGTTCCACGAAAATTTCATATCGTCTATGAAACGATATCGAGTTAACGTCTACGATATTCCTTTATGGGTACTTCGTTCGGCTCAGAAATTTCACGTTACATCGTATTTTCCCTTGTTATCTTTCAACGAACCAAGAACAAGCTATCCACCCTCTCGAAAGTAATATACTTCGATACTTCTTTCGCGTCCTGTTTGAAGCCGAAAGCACGCTTCTTCGAGCGAATCCCAGGATCCATCGAAACGTCGGATCGTCGGATCGTTACGTTTGAAAATAATCGTGGAAGACGGTGCAGCAAGATGTTTGATTCTCACTGAAAGTCTTGACCCTGTTTTTCAGCGGTCGCGGTATACACGCGTTCGGGAACGATCAGGGCGCGTGCGTATGCAGGTTAGACGGTATCGTTGTTAGCGTGTATTTATCAGAGTACAGTGAAATGTATGCATGCACATAGATCGAGACGTAGCTGTATGAGTGTATACCTTCAACGGTTTACCACATGTTGCGCCTTGGTGCGCGGAGCGCAAGTCAGCCAGGAGCCCGGGCCATCAGGATAGACAGAATCTCTCCCCTCGACTCGGTCAGTTACGCGAGTACCAGCGAACGTTCCGCGTGTCTTCCGTTTTAATCCCTCGTGTTACGATAAAACCTCGTTATCTATCGCAACGCGGCCAATTGGCCGTCTTTCAACGTGTTCAGTGAGAAATTGTGAATCAACCGAGTCGAAGGATAAGGTAACAAGGTGCAGTGCCGGTGGGACGATGATCTTCCAGTGAGCTGGAACCTTTTTCTCTCGATAAGGTCTGTACTCGATGATTTACGATCACTTTTCGCGCTTGGAAAAATTTATGTACGCGCCGAGCGAGAAAAATGTTTGCCTGACAATATATTGTCGTAACTCCGGGCTGACACACGCTTTTTGACCATGTAACCATGGAACGCGAAACGTGCTTTTCATCTGGACCTCTCAAATACGAGACAACGACGTGATAACGATAACGGCAATAATATCGTGAGTAATCACGGAAAAGAGGTAATTGATAGTTATCAAGGTCTTTCGAATAGTTTACTCGACTGTTATCTATGTATATGTCGAAAAGGTAGTTTGGTAAACGAAGTTTTGGACAACGGACGTATCCTACACAATATCTTCTGGTCACACCTGTTACGTTGCTAGAATCGCTATACCACGATAGCGATCTGTCTTACGCGAGAAACAAAGACATCGTGGTTTTTTGTACATTTTTTATTATAAATCAAGAGGGAGAAGGTAATTTATGGAAGCATCGCAGATACATAAAGCTACACTTTTTATTCGTGCATCCTCTACTTTTGTAAGCAAAGAGAAGCAGATTAATTAAATTGTAAGTAAACCTTTCAACAAGTTCTTTCATAAAAAAAAATAAAAAAACCGTAAGTTAATTACATTTGCTGAGACGCAAGTTACACTATAGGTTCGTATAAAGATTGAATGATGTTGAAGAGCAAAATTAAGATCAATTTTTTATCTCGTTACATAATCTATAATGTAGACTTATCAAGTTGAATGTTTTCGAATCGTAAACTGATACCTTATTGTGAATATTTTGTCTCGTTCTTTGTTTATCTCCAAAAATAGTCGAAAAAGGATTTATTTGATAATAAAATTCTGGTCGAATGTATCGAACGAATTTCAGCTGAAAATGATATTTAATTGGTATTTCGATATTGACGAAACATTATGATCATATGTTATTGCAATAATGCAAATGAGCTACATCCCGTTGGTAATTGCGTTGTGCCGATTGCATAATAATAACGTGTATCGAAAGGTAATTCGGATGAAAGA
This sequence comes from Stelis phaeoptera, assembly GCA_943735885.1. Taxonomy (NCBI): domain Eukaryota; kingdom Metazoa; phylum Arthropoda; class Insecta; order Hymenoptera; family Megachilidae; genus Stelis; species Stelis phaeoptera. Next base: position 9,466,060 of record OX030941.1, on the reverse strand, counting down.
AAGGTATAACTTCAGTTGGAGTAATTCCAGAAATCACAAATACCATTGAACAACGTGAGTAACAATAGAACTGTCCAATATCGAAAAGCTATGAATATCACCGAGACTTTCAGGTTTCTCGAGTCTCCTGTTTCTGCGATCGCGTTTCTGCGCCTACTCGTAAAAGTGCATAAAAGAACAAAATATCTGTAAATCGATAGTTATTAATGTAAGACTACTGTACCTGTATTTGATCGAGAACGTGGAATACTTGAGACGCGTGTTAAATGAATATTATCGTCTAAAAATAGTCCTATCCAAGACTTTTTATAGGCTGCGACCATCCATCATTGCAACTACCGTACCACACGCAATCCTCTATTTTCATTGGACCACTGACCTACCTATCGACGAGTTAGACGACTTTTTTCATGCAAACATTTTCCAGCTTGAAGCACGCTTCGTGCATTGTTCTTCCGAATAACAAACGAGCTGAACTTTTATATCCGAACGTGTACATTTACATCTGTAACCCATATTTTGCGCGTAATTGACTCAACAACACGTCTACGTATACAATCCGTTTTCACGTTTCTTCTTTTTTTTTTACAGATTTCAGCGCCTGACAGCGCGGCGGGGTGGCCCCAATGCCGGTCAGGAAGGGCCTCCTCGCCCCACAAAATACTTTCTTAGATACTATCGCCACACGTTTCGATGGAACCCGTAAGTATATCAGCCTTCCTCGTACTTTATACGATGATTCGTTCATTTTCAACCTTCGATACGTTCGCGTAAAATAAGCAATTGAATCCGTGTTTAACCATCCGCGTCAAGGAACTCGAAGTATATACATAATATTCTAATCACGACCGAAAGTTTTCCTCTCGAGTGAATCGTGCGACGTACAAATAAAGCGAAATAACACCGATAAAATTCTCATCACGTCAGAGAAACGCCGACGGTGGTATTCGCGTAAACTTTCTCAGGGTTGTAAAAGAACGAGGTGTAGCGTAGCTGCCATTCGATTAGCCCCAATTCCGACGTTTCGGAGACGACCCTCGTTTGCGAGTCGTCCAACGGAACGATTTGTCAATACAAAAAGTCTCGATCGATTCGAACGGTTCGCTAGGAGAAACGGAATTCCCGCTAGAAAATTCGTCCTATCCTCCCGTTTAATTTCTGCCGCGCGATTTTTCATCGAAATACGCCCGCTCGAGTAGCTGACAACGCAATGACGAATTCTGTATATATTAATTCGATTCCCGTTTCGACAGCACAGTGCATCTAATATAATTCGAGGCTAGAACGCGTGTTGCTGTTCACCAATCGCTCCATCAATCTGCAAATTAATACCAAAACGTCCCTCGATAGTCGCCGCGGTCGTGGATGTCGTTGTCGGTAATTCGTATACCGATATTGCGGCCCGCAACGTTAACAACGCGCGAAACCAGATTCTACGAGAACCACGACAGTACCAAAGCGTGTTTACGTCGAAACAATTGCTAATATCATCGCAGGGTCTCGAAATAGTAAAAGATAGGAGGAAATCGAGATCATCTCGTCTAACGCCGGGTGTCCTCGCCGTCCTTCCCCCGGGACACCAACTTGGTTACCTTCAACCTTTCCCTTTGGGGCAAAACCTTGTTTTGGGTCGAGAGAAAAAGTAATACGAACTGAAATTATCGATAACGCTGTGAGACGCTACCCTCTCCCTTGATTTTCGACAATAGTACCGTCGACACGGTGATAAAACGATATTCATCGAAAATTGCACACGTTTCGCTATGTCGCAAACACCGTTCGCAAATCTGTACAAACATTTGACAAACAGACAATCAATCCTACAATAAATTCACCATCCGTTTCCAGTGTTTGACTAACCTTTTCGAACGAGCTTTAACGCTCGACCTTATCCGCGCGAAAATAGTTCGACGGCACCGTTTTAGGCGAAATTCCAGCAATAAATATAAAGTTGAAGTAATCCACTGATATACCCGTTGTAAACTTCGAGAGCCTACCGAGCAAGAAAAACTAATTACGAGAAAGGGGGCTACGAATCGTCGTTATCGTCGTCGTAAGGGAATTACAGGAAAGTTACGTCCCTGGAAAGTAATGGAATCGCATCGTTTTTTTCCTTCTTTCGAGATGCCGACGAAATTATATTCATGCCGATCCAACTAATCCTACGGACGGCACATTTTAATTTAATTGGGAAAAGGACTTTAAAATCGGGAGTATTTAATTTTTAACCGGCTAATTTATTCTGTACATTTGCGTAAGGCTACTTTCGTGGCGTCGCGTATTAGAAAAGCGGATCCTTCTTTCGTGTACAACCACATAATTAAGTATCGTGACCGTTGCGTAACACACCGCATTACCATTTACGCAAGAATTAATTTCATAGAAACATCTGGTCTGCGGCTCGTTAAGACGATCAAAAGCTTCTTAACTTCGACGCGTACGCCACAATGGGAAATTTATCCGTTCGTTATACGTTCGCGACATGGTGAATCAGCACACGTTATCTCGATAAAGGAGGAAAAACGAAATATGGCGCGTCATTTAATCGATAACCATCAAACTAGCCGAATTTAACTGCCAACCACAGATTTGCTCGATCGTGTTTGCGTTAGCTCAGGTAACTTTCGAATATATCTACTGATCGAGGTACGAGTACTTGCGGGACGATCGTGTCGTTCAAGGGGATACGACGACCCTAGAATTATGCTATTACGCTCAATCTTGGTGTTCCATCAAATACTCCAGTTTCCCTACAAACTCGATCGCTCTCTAGGCAATACAAATATCGTTTAGCTGCGTTTGCGTGGGAATAACGAGTGGGGGGGCTGGGGGGGAGAAGGGCCATCGACGTCGGTGTCGCGATACCGTATCTTTAGCGGTTTCCAAGCAGGAGGATAAAAACGAAAATCAGGTAATTAGGTGAACGCATAATTAGTAATTACGCGAGTCAGTTTTTCAGGCGTGTGGTATCGAGTCAGCGCGGTCGGTGGATTCGTTACACGAAATGTCGGTGAAAGGAGCGAACGCGTACACCTGGAAGTTCGTGACCTTTCCCCATTGTGAATACACTGATTTCGCCGAGAGAGAAAAGGGAAATAATTGCTCGTTAACAACGCCCGAAGTACTTATTCGCGGATATTTTTGGCGCTCTCTTTCTTTCTTCGAGCGTGTTTGGCGCATCGCCAACTGGGCTAAAGGATGGTTGACTACTGTTCAAACACTCGTTTGTCTTTGCTGACCAAGACTCATGGAGGACCAATTGGAATATTCGTTTTAACCAAGCCTCTTACGCTCCTGTCTGTGATTTTTTTTTTGTTTTCTCTCCTCATCTTCTTTTCTCATCGAGCCAGAGTTTGATGAAGGGCATTGCGAACAGAATGCAAACTAGAATAAGGCAGAGAGGGGAACGTCGCGCCGCGCCGCGCCGCGCCGTGCCGCACCGGTCGATCAACGAAACTAATTTTCCAACAGAACAAAAACATGGCCGTTAGCGTACGTAAAACTTCGACGCAACTTCGAATAATGCAAACTTCGTCGCGACATCGTGTTTCAATACCTAACCTGGTTAAGGCAGGGGGACTTACCAGCTCCCTTCTGTTCGTGACCTATGAATTCCAAGTAATACGTTCCCGCTAGTTTTACCGCCGAGTCCGTCGACCCCAGACAAACCATGGAATATTAATCAGAAATCGGCGCCGTGAAAATCGATTTTATTCTAATCTTCATACGTCGGTACTCGCAGTTCAATGATATCTTTTATCGAACGTTTATTAAATTTCAATTTTTTTATTCCTCTCTCTCTCTCTCTCTCTCTTGTTTCATCCTCTGTACCTGTTCGCTCTAATAACGAAACGTAAATCTTTGTTGTTTCCTGACCTTGATTCAAGATCAATAATTTCTTCTTAACGAACGATACAAAGCGCGCTGTATGTATCGATACCGTTTGTAAACAAAGATTGTGCATATTTCTAGAAAATGGCAAAATGTGAAGGTAAATATCGTCCGGTGTATATTATCCGAAACGGTAACGGAAAGGTACAGGGAAATCGTGTGCCCACGTTTACTGCGTTTGGCGTGGAATTTTATTACACGGTATAAACAGACTATCGAGAAGATTAATTTTCTCACGGTGAAGCCTATTAAACTTGGTAATCTCAGGTTTATGACGTATTCTTGCCATTGGAGAAGCAGGGGAAACCGAACGACACCGTATTTGCACCGAATTCCCGAAATAGAAACGTATAATTTCGACCCAACTCCATTTCCAACAAACGCGAATAAAGCCTATGACTTTTTGTTCTCGTTGGAAGAAAGAAAAAAAAATTCTGCCAAGAAGGGCCAAGAAACAGTGGCTGTCGAGTGGCGAATAAAAAGGAAAGCAAGAAAGGTCAAGAAATCTCTTGGCACGCGTCTAATAACCTAATTGCCTTTTCCGCTTCTCTTTTACCATTAGTGTTGATTTCATTCTGTTTGAAAAATCGATAATTACCAGGTTATACGAAACGAGAAAACTAGACCAATTTCACGAAGACGGTAAAGGGACTCAGGGGAAGGAAAGAAAAAAAAAAAGCATCTTGTCGTCAAGAAACGTCCGATTTATTCGTCGCTATCTCTGGGGAGCAATCTTGTGAAAAAGTAAAAAACTTTATCGCCGAAAACCTTTTCACTTTTTTCCCTTCGTGCATCATTGAGCGGGCAAATTTCTGACGTAGCCCGATACGCTGTTGGGTAGAAAGTGTTTCTCTCAAGTGGTAACGATCAAGCGAACGTCAGCCGAGAAATCGGAGCGCGCGATAGATCGAGTACACCACTGTCGAATCCTTTCGCGGTCAACCGAGTTTTAGTCCTCGTTGTTCGCGTTTTCACGAGCTAGAAATAAATGTGTGATGAAACACGTGCATACGCACGAGAATTGAACGAAAGTACGGATAAATATTATTAGCGAAACGCGATTCGTTTGTCTGTAACGGTTTCAAACTGAAAAGTCGAATGGCAGTTCTCGAATCGCTGTAGCTGTCGTATCGTTTCAACGTATATTTATCGACGATACAACCTCGATGCACTTCGCAACGAATTCAAAGCTGCATATCACTGTGTGACCTGAAAACTTCTACTAATAGTTACCGACACCACAAATAAATGCCAGACCGGAGCGGCGTTCGTTTGCAACAGGCTTTTCTATCGTTTCCAGTATTCGTTACAGAATATGCCCTATGCCAGTTACAAAACCGTAAGCGAGCGTTTTTCTACCTTTGGTCTCTTGTCCCTTGATCTCGTAAAGATTTGCCTTCAATCCTGACTAATTTCACATTTTGATCAATAACCGTACGTAAACATTTCGTGCGATTAAATATTGCTTGTTATATCTGATTTGCAGAAAAAGGGATGATACGTCGTTCTTGAGCGGTGAAACGCTTCTACAAGCATTAGCAATTCCTTCTTGCACACCGAAAATTAATTACAGCGCAACGTCGACCAATGTTAAATTTCATAATCCCCCGCAAGTGAATAAATGCGTAGTTTGTCTAGAATCTGGAAACCGTGCTCGCGATTTCGATTGTAAGCGACGTCGAGTAAATTTGTAACGGGAGCACGCGAATCCCCGTGTGAATCAATTTGCGAAATCAAAACGAGCCAGAATCTCATGCAAAATACGTGCAATCGGAATATACATATATCCCGGAATAGATTACAAGAACGACACGCGACCGAGCGCTAAGATTGCTTTTCTTCAGTTTTCTGTTACGCTAATTGCACGATGCCCTTGACAGGATGGAAATTGATATCGATCTCAGGATACAATGGAGCATCGAGAAACGAGAAAAATCCTTTTTAACTGGCTAAACCGTCCCCGGCCATCCAATAGCGGGAACCGAGGAAACTTTGATGGTGAGAAAGCACGAACCCTGGTAATTGTGCGGAACATTGAGTTTCATCGTGTTCATTAACCTGGTTTAAAGTGAAATTATCCCAGCTGCTAGAAAATATCCATTCCCTTAAAGAATATCATGGATCCGACACTCAGGGTTCAGGAATATTTTCCGCGAAAGTTGGAACGAAATCAAGCCAGGATACACCTACTTAATGAAATTTATCTTATCGTTGCAATCGATATTGTGACGAAAAGTAATGACGCGGCTTATTCGCGGTAAACGTACATACGCTTATCGATTGAAGCCTGTTCCCTCGTTCTTCGCTGCACATCGAAAACATATGTTGCGATGTAACTGTTTGCAACGAGAACAAATTGTTTACGATTCGGTGTTACGAGTCTGCCAACAGACAATATTACACAAGCGATGTAACGGTCAATAATCGTTTCATTTCCTCCGATGAAACGCATTCGACGTTTGACCAATGAAAATCCATTCGTGTCGAGACGAAATCGGGAAACGTCGAGGGATTTTTTTTTTTTTTTTTTTTTTTTTTTTTTTTAGCTGCGGCCAAATGAGTCAATACGACGATGGAGGGAAGTCTGTATGGGTTCCCTTAGACAGCGGACCTGATACTAGGCAGGCTTAATCTCTTCATATTCCGGTCTAAGGAAGGCATTATACAGCAAAAGGAGATCTAACTTGTTCAGGCTTAAAAGAGAGGATACCGTACAGCGACGTGGACGAACAGAAATCCTCTTTTATTTCAGTCTACCTTTTCAAAGAAGATTCCAAGCTTTCCAGTTTCGCTTGAAATTTACGCTAGTACCGCAATAAAACAAATACACTCATCTAGACAGACGGTGTGTTATGATCGAGATCGAAATTGATTCATCAAAATCAATTTTTACACCATTTCGTTGAAGATACGCAAACACAAGTATTGAAAACGATACGTATGATAAGCGACCTTTTTCCTGCTTGGGAAAAGTTTCCGGAATATCGAACTTTTCATATTTTTTTGCACGACGGAAAGCAGTAGCCGTCTAGTTCGCGAGACTTTTATAAAATGAAGTAATTTAGGGGAGGTAACGAAAATCCGACCGTTTCATTTACCTCGCAATCCCACGTACTCGATATTTTGTAGAAATCTGATTAGAGGGAACGGTAGAATGCGACCTTAGTAGAAATTGCCAAGTTATCATCGTCACCGACCTCAATCATGGGTGATAAAGTTCCGTTGGTAATGAGTCTCTTACTACTCTCCCTCTCCGCCCTCTCTATCTCTATCTTGGCTTTCCTCTTTAAATTGCATCGAAGAACGACGATTATAAATACCAAATGTCGTTTTTACTCGGCAGAGAGGTTGCGGCGCAAAAATTTTCTCAGAAAATTTTCATTACAAACGGATCGATAGAAGGCGCAAGAAAGGTCGTAGTGCTGCATTAAAAAAATTGCTTACAGTCGAATAATCGGAATAGAAGTTTAGCCTGCGGAGAATAGGAGAAAGGGAGAAAAAGTAGAAAGGAAAACGGGGAAAAAGCGATGCAAAGTTTAGGAATCGCTAAGTGCTAGAAACGGGATAAAAGTTTCTGCGCTGAACAGACGAGAATATTTTCGGTTACAATGTGCAAAAAGACACGGTGGCTCGCGTTGCAATGGAGGTCAACCTTTGCTCGCGGATCCTTTCAAGAATATTACGTGCACGACAATGGAAAGCACCGGGAAAAGATTGCAACTGCTACGATCAATTCATTGATTTAATCGAAACGAGCCTTTTCTAAGCATCTTGGACAAAATGAAATTTCTAAATAATACCGCATCGTATGGAGCGAAGACTGAAGCTACACACGTTCTATGTATGTTCGATAAGAATTAATCGGACATGTATAAACAAACATGGTGTACCACGTACTCTTTCTCAAATGGCGACTCGTGGCCGCGTCAACCGTATCGAAAACCGACTGATATAATTTACTGCTTTAGATTTTCTCTCGTTTGCCCGATCCGTGGGGTAACTTCAAGTTTGATTAAGCCACTTTCCTCTATTTTCTACGATTAGCGCCATACCGGAACTGTATCGAATTTATCCATTAAGAGTTCAACTACGACCCCCGTTGCTTCGTCGCGCCACGTCGTCCACCGGGAAACTTACTTGGGATGAAAATTTCCACGTGAACTTTAATCCGTCTAACGAAAGATTAAGAACGTACGCGCGCGCGAGCAAAAAAAAAATATGGAACGAAAGCTCTCCCCTTTATTTACGAGGACTTTGATAAAGTCTCCGATACGTGATGAAATGCACAAGGTCGACATGTATGCTTAATACCAACTTTTAATCCGTGTAACCACGGTATCGTCATCGTAAACATACAACGCATGCTTTTCATTACCACACGGGTATACCACTTTCGACACGTTTGCGAATTTCCAACAAAGTTACCTATCACGTTTTCTTAATCCCTCTGTTGCTATAGTTTCAGCGACGGGAACAAAATCCGTCCAGTCTCCTCCGGTTTCGTCGTATCGATTTTTTATTAATTTAACGTACACCAGGACGGAATCGCGCCGATACGGCTTAAATGACGAAGAACAAGATAAGAATGAAGTACAGAGGGACGTTTTACACGTTCACGTGTACGTGTGACACTAATACAACTATCGGACGCATTTAACGGGTCATCGATTCAACCGCAACAACCACCAATAGCTACGGCAACACACCGTCCTATCCACTTAATTATTTGGAGGTTATCGGAAAATATGGCTAGCAACTTACGAAGCAGTTATCGCTTTTCAATTAACGGCCGGAAACACGAAAATCTGTTCGATCCCGACCAATGCAATTTTAGCTCAGAAAATGTACGCTAATTGCATACGATCGGATTACAGTTTTATCGGAACCCTTTGAAGCGTGCCGGAATCGCTGAATTTTCACGTTTAAATCGATACTAAATTAATTCGGTCAACAAGAAAGAAAGAAAACGAACGATTGACAAACAGTTTGCTTTCTATGAAATCGACGAACACGATTTTTCAAACGTGCGACCAAAACGAACAAACCTGCTTTCTCGTTTATTTTCCATCCGTGCCTAGCTGCCACCATAAAATCTATATTTGTTTAAAACACGCTTCTCACGATCTACGGTTATTTTTATCTTAAACTCTTTAATTATTTACCACGTTCCGTTTGCCTATCGTATTTGCAACGAAAAACCATCTCGTGTATCGTACGGTGTAGTAGCATTTGATACAACGAATCAAAGTGAATTGAAAAGATCAGAAGTGTCGGAAGAGTTGGAATTCCGTTTCTGTTTAGAACAAAATTTTCTAACTCTAGCGTGCGTTCGACACGCACGCGATACACAATCGGTTCCATTAGTCTTTGTCAAGACTTGGTTGAAACTGTTACGTTTACGCTGCTTTTAGCGGCTGATGCGATGATCGTAAACGCTGTCGTTGTCGTGACCCCCCCGTTTATACGTACATACATATGTACATACACGCCTAGTGTGCCCACATACCACCGAATAGGATGTATGGACGATGATTTCATATACTTATCGAGACTGTACAAATACGCTTACGAGAATGAAACTCTGTGCGAACCACGAAACGTAGTCTTTAATCACAGAATTTATTTTTCTTAAATCGTTCAAGTTTCACCATTGTTCGTAGGTGGTCGGTAGTTGGCTACACTTTCAGCGACTGAGATTAATCTTTCGCCATTTCGTGACAACACATTCGCAACAAGCGCGTAATTAACAATCTGCTCGAGCTAAAAGAGCAATTTAATTACGCGATTCATCCGTGGACGTTGTTTAAATATTTGAATTGAAATTACAATCGAATCGTTTAATAACGGAAGGGGATGCGAATTTGATGAAACCGGGGAAAATCAATCGATAAGGTGACGCGAAAATAAGCAACGAGTTAAATCGTCAAACAACGTACAAAATTTTACCCTTAAACCGTATTTTTATTTATCGGACAACCCCACGCAATCGAACTCCCTGCGCATGGAACACGTAGCAAGTGCGAAGGGTGGTTTTAATCGTCCTACTAACTGTAGAAAAAGTTACTCGACGCTGTTTGGACGTGCTCATCCACCGAAAAACAAAGACGAACTCTCAATCCACCCGTACCTCTAGCCAAAGTTCCAACTATATTTTACGCTTTTACCGAACCGTGGATAATTCCGGCGTTCGATAGGGAAACCGAAGACGGCTGGAAAAAAAAACACGATATTTAGATAAACGACGCGTCGTTGCATTTGCATCCGTGAAGAGGAAACGACAGGAGAAAGAGAGTTGGATTCGCGCAAGACTGAGAAAAGATGAACGCGTTTCAGGGGTGGCCGTAAAATTAAAAATAGTACCGTCGTTACCCTGAGAATGATTACGCGTGACGTCAAAGACGTTGACAAAGCTATCAACCAATGAACTGTACCACATGGTGCAATCATGCATCAACTTCTTGCTCTACGCGTTTTTATCTCGCGTATTTATCAAAATCTTGTTTACGTGTGCTTTTGTTACGCGTTTCACTTTGCAACGTACATTATATAGTATTATATACATATGTATTATGTAGGATATTGCTACAACCTACGCGTGAGTTTTGCTTTGGTTTTCCTATAAATTATAATTGCACAAAGTCACCGGTTTGCGAACGCTGTTGTTGGTCAGTGCATTTTAATCTGGTGATATACAATTGCTTAACAACTTATATCGAGAAATGAACTCGGTCGAGATAATGAATAAAACCGAGCTGATCCACGATATTAAAAGTTTTATCGAAACTTGTTGTTTCTTTTTTCCCTTTTCGATTTCTCGTTGTTCCTTTTGATGTACGCGAGTATGGTATTGACTCGATCGACTGGCCATATCGGAACAGTTAAAGCGAACAATAATTGAGAGAAAACACAATTCACGCGGAATTAATTGGTGAAAATTGCGGACGTTTCGCCGCGCCGCGAAATAATAACAAAGCCACATAATAGGACCGTCGCGTCGCGTCGATGGGAATCTAAATGCAATTATCGTCAGTTAAAATAACCGTCACGACTACCACATTCTTCCGTTTAATCAAACGTTCCTTTTGTTGACAGACAGCAACTTTGTGTTGGGAAATGCGCAGGTTCCGACGATCTACCCGATCGTTTATTGCTCGGACGGTTTCTGCGAGCTGACAGGATTCGCGCGAGCGCAAATCATGCAGAAAGGTTGCGCTTGCAAGTTCCTGTACGGCCCGGAAACGAAAGAAGAGGAGAGAGCAATGATCGACAAGAGCCTCGAGAGCAAGACGGAACTGAAGATGGAAATTGTATTTTACAAAAAGGACGGTAAGTTTTTACGTAATTCTTCCTACCCCCCAACACGTCAAACCGTTTCGAACGCGAAAACTGTGCCAGCTGGTGTTCAGAGTTTCCTTCTTACGTACAAATCTCGCATTTCATCGTCGAAATGCAGTCTGGCAAGTTGAAAGGCAAGCAATTTATTACAGACAGTGGAATGCATTGGTCTTTAATTTGCTTTCTTCTTGCAAGTCAAAGTTTATCTTCTGTAATTACTTCCGCCAGACTTCCACCATCTTGTCCGTTTCTTACTGGTTCGATGCGCAATTTCGACCAATACATCATTTGCCAAGAGAAAAAATGAAAATGTTTTTGTTTTTTTTTTTTTAATTTATCAAACGGCAAATATTGATTCTGCAATTTAATACCATAAAACGGGTGTACGAAGGGCACAGGTGCAACAAAATACATTTAATCAAGGTAATCGATTCGGTCTAGTTCTATCATATTTATACAACAGCAACCGTTCGCGTAACCAACGCGAATACGAATCTTGCTTCCATTCGTTTTGTTTCCGTTCAGCTTTCGAAACGGGAAGTTTACACTTGGCGTTTTTAATTTATATCGATCAACGCAACGGTTTCAAGAGCGCAATTTAAATTTATCCATTTTCCCGGTCAATTATATCTTACCGACACTTGATTTTTATTATCAATAGGAAGCCCGTTCGATTGTTTGCTCGATATCGTTCCGATCAAGAACGAAAAAGGCGACGTCGTTCTGTTCTTGGCCTCCCACAAGGATATCACCCACACGAAGAACCTTCAGCTGTGTGAGTTGCACGATAGTGGTGAGTTCTAGCCAAGCTTCGCTGCCGAACTCTCAGTCTGACGAAACGATTTTCTCTGGAATGCATTTCGATCCACGAGACTGATGAATTGCATTCCAAAGTGTCCGGGCACGGACCATACGTCGGGTATGGATTAAACGTTCCCAATGTAACGTAACGTACATACTTTTCTTAAAACGTGTCTAACGTTTCGTGCTTTCTACACCGCGATCACGCTAAATCACCGCTGCACGTTAATCCGAAATGCAACATTATTCCTCAAAGCAAAACATCCGAGAACGCAAATCAAAAGCCGGCCAACAGCTTTTCGAATAGTAGTTTGCTTTTCTTGTAGAATTTACACATTACGCCAGTCGTTGCACGTGTTGCCCGATTACTGGAACGACGCGCGTACATATTTTGCTCGAACCAACGATATTTCCGCAGTTGACGCTAGTATACCGAGCAAGCCAATTTTTTAAAGAAGAAAACAGAAGCAAACAGTTCGCCTAGTATAGGAGTGCTTGAATTGCACGCGAAAGTACAGTTTTCAAACTGTACAAAGGAAGAAACGTGTAGAACAATTGGATAAAATTACATTTCAGATGCAAACGGCGGTCTCGATCCGGAAGCACCGCCGGCTAATTACGGCAGGAGGAGAAGTCGCGCCGTCCTTTATCAATTATCAGGCCATTACAAACAGGACAATAAGCACAAAATTAAACTGAGCAATGTAAGCCATTCGTTCTTATTGTATCAAAATTCTCTACGTATACGCGTTTGAAACGTTGAACGCAAGTCGACCATTAAAGGTAAACCGAATCCTTTTATTTACCGTGAAAAACTATCGTGTATCTGTTATTTTAGAATCTTCTGCATTCCACTGCACCACCATTACCGGAGTATAAAACAACGGGAATCAAAAAGTCTCAATTCATCCTGAGCCACTACGGTGGCTTCAAGTCTTGCTGGGACTGGTTAATACTCATCGCAACGTTTTACGTGGCGATCGTCGTCCCTTTTAACGCAAGCTTCATTAACATCGACAGGCCTACGATGGTCAGCGACGTTGTCGTCGAGGTCCTTTTTATAATCGGTAATCACCCTCCGTTTTCGTTTCCATTTTATACGAATTAATTAATTATTAAGCTTGGTCGAGTTTCACGGACAGCGAGGACAATGATCGATTCCAGAATGTTCCATACAAGTATCGATCGGTACACTTTTATAACAATCTGGTCGAGAAAAAACGGAAAGAAGGCTGGTGGTGTTCTTTTTATTTCATTGGTGATTCGAGGAGCTCGTTAATTTCAAAAGCAAACTCCTACTACTAATCCACTCATGGAATTTCTTCAGATTTTTTTCTACCTGCGAACACACCAAGGTTCGCTTCATTTTCCATCACGCGTTTATTTAGCTCTTAAACACGGACACGATGCGAAAGAACGAGACCTCGTGCTGGAGTGTGTGGGTCGCATCTTTTAACACGAATCAAACTCCTCGAATCACTGTTCGCGAACGATACATTCATGCTACAATCATGGAATCAATTTATCCTGTTGAATATCGAGTAACGACGTTTCAAAAGCGACTACGCTCCGCGAGTGTTCGATAAGATTATCCCTTTGAGAATTTAAAAAGAAACAAGAAACAAAAAACCGAGAAAGAGTTAAAGAGAAAAGAGAGAGACTAAAAAAATGGTTTCACGGATTAAAGATCAGTCTTTACCGTTCGCGTCGTTCAATTTACCCGTAGACAACAGCTTAGTTATTCGAAAGCATAACTTTGCTCCGAACTAATTCAATGTCCAGCGAGCGAGCAAATTTTCGGACGGACATTCAGTTTCTAAACGGGATTAAAAGCAGCCCATCGCACAGGGATAAAGTTCCTTAACGCGTTTCCACGTGTCCACGTTAACGGAACTCGAAAGGACGTCTATAACTGTGAGAATAGTTTGCATCCTCTTTCGTCTGAAACTGGGAGCCTCGCGTTTCTATCTGGCGGTAGTTTGTAAACGCGTCTATCGCGAGTCTACGGAATGTCAGAAACAAACGAAACGTATGAAACGATCTCTTTCCGTAGATATCGTTCTGAACTTTCGAACAACCTACGTAAGCAGAAAAGGCGAAGTTGTGAGCAACAGCAAAAGCATTGCCGTGAATTATGTAAAGGGTTGGTTTTTTGTCGACCTGGTCGCCGCCCTGCCCTTCGACTTTCTTTACGCCTCGGACGTTTATAGTGGCGAGGTGAGTAATTATATCGTCAAATATTTAACTCGCGGTTCGGTCGCATCGCACAAAGCAACTAGGTAATTAATCGTAAAAAGAAAATCGTAAGGTGAAAAGAGTTCGTTTAGCAAAGCTTCGTATACGTATTATTCGTGTTTCCCCCGGAAGTTGAATGCGCTTCGATACGATTGAAACGACGCGACGTATCTCATCGATGAATGGTATAATCATCCGGTGTTCGCGTAGTAAGTTCCCGTTGCTCGAGAATTCCGTACCACACGGATTGTTATCGAATCGAATCACTCGGAATGTGTGCGAACGTGCGAACGCGTGAAACGATAGAGAAACAATCGTGTTAATCGACACGATGTGACCGTCTCGTCTCGTTTCACGGGTCGTTAACAACTTGTATTCTTGTCGTAGGAATCGGGCCACGGTAACATTCATTTGGTGAAATTAACAAGATTACTGAGGCTAGCGCGGTTACTTCAAAAGATGGACAGATATTCGCAGTACAGCGCTGTGATTTTGACCATGCTAATGTTATTTTTTATCCTGGTGGCGCATTGGTTGGCCTGCATTTGGTTCGTTATCGCGGAAAAAGAAAGATTAAGAAACGACAACGAATGGGATCTCGGTAAGTACAGACAAGCTATGATTTCAATGAGATAAACAAATGTCGATGCATAGTTGCAATCGCCTACGAGTGTATCGTTGCTTCCCCTTCCACTAAAAACACGCAAATCGCGTAAGTCTTGAACGAAAAACCCCAAGCCGTTCCGACACACATAACGCGTACAGTAGCTTATCCCTTATACGTATACCCGCTTAAATATACAGATCGGTCCCCCGTTGATCATTTCGAGAAGAGCCCGTCTTTGGAGAGCTTTGAATCCTACGTGGAAACGATGCTCGGGGAAGTTGACGAGCTATATTCGCGTTAAAGCGAAAAGTTATCACTTAAGGGAAAGTGTATCGTGTAATATAATCGCGGACGTTTGCAACACTATTACCGTTTAATCACAAAACCCTGGGAGCAACCAACTTTGACGCGTTCAAAGAAGAGATTCTTAGCGACTTTGACATACTTGTAGACGAGATTTTTCAATTAAGCTACCGAACGATCGAGATCGATGGGAATTCTAATCCAGTGGATATTTTCCAGGCTGGATTCACACGTTGGCGGAAAGATTAAAAATTTCCGTGAACAATGTGACGCACGCGGAAAGCTACATCACAGCGCTGTATTTCACTTGCAGCAGCTTAACGTCAGTAGGATTTGGCAACGTTTCGGCGAACACGTTCTCCGAAAAATTCTTCTCAATTTGCACGATGCTGATCGGCGGTTAGTAATAGTCCCGATTCAATGCGTTTGTTCCGTCAGGATTATCAATGAATTACTGAATAATTAATTAAGGGTTGCTCGATGCTTGTTTGCCTAGTTGAGGCAAACGATTTTAATTAGGACGAAACACATTTAACCGTAAACGTACAGTAGGAAATACTGACAGATTGTATCACGTATTGTGTATGCTACACAGCTCTGATGCATGCCGTGGTGTTTGGTAACGTGACGGCGATTATTCAAAGAATTTACTCTAGAAGATCGCTGTATCAAACGAAACTGCGAGATCTGAAGGATTTTTTCGTGCTGCATCAGATCCCGGAGGAACTGAAGCAACGCATGCAAGACTATTTCCAAACTATGTGGTCCCTGAATCACGGTATCGATATACACGAGGTAAAGTGCACGATGGACAAATGGTAAACAATAATTGCGCTACGTGACGCTAGAATGCCATCGCGCTTGTCGCTGCCTAATCTTCAATACGTGAAATTAATTGTACACACACACATACCACCTATTAATCCTTTTAGACCCTGAAACAATTTCCCGAGGAACTCAGGGGAGACGTATCGATGCACCTGCATCGCGAGATATTACATTTACCAATATTCGACGCCGCTTCTCAGGGATGTCTCAAGCTACTTTCCCTCCGAATTCGAAATAATTTTTGCGCTCCTGGCGAGTTTCTAGTTCACAAGGGTGACGCGCTTTCGTACATCTATTACCTGTGCAACGGTTCCATGGAGGTCGTGCAAAACGACATGGTCGTCGCAATCCTAGGTAGGATTATCGTTACGAGATTCCATTTAAGTTGACTAGATCAAGATCTCTGCGTTACCTCGTTTAATTTCGTTTCAAGGGAAAGGTGATCTGATAGGCTGTGACATAAACGTTCACCTACAGCACAGCAGCAACGGGGGTGGTGCTGGTGGTTCGGGTTCCGATGTCGTAGTTAAATCGAGCTGCGACGTAAAAGCGTTGACCTATTGCGATTTAAAATGCATAAACATGCATGGGCTGGTCGAAGTGCTTCGATTATATCCCGAGTATCAGCACGAATTTGCGAACGACATACAACACGATCTTACTTACAACTTACGAGAGGGATACGAAGCCGAGGTAATCTACCTGAACATTTAAAATACTACGTGGCACTAGCCGGTTAACACGTTGAGTGGCACAGTGAAAACGGACGTACGTAGTCAGACAGGATAAAATCCTAATTTTATTAAGGGTGCAGTCGATTATTTTTCAAATTTAACCTTTCAATTCGATAGCCCAGCGTTATTAGCTTAATATTTTTGTCAACTATTTGATTGTAACGAATTTCGGGTGACTGACGTGGCGCTTAACGTGTTAAGAAGAATCGGTGTACAGTGTACGACAATATTCGCGTCGATCTATTTTTCAGCAAGAGTCGGACATGAACGGACCGTCGTTAACGTTGCCGTCGATCAGCGAAGACGACGAAAATGTACCTGAGGAAGGGGAAACTTCACCCTTATCGCCACCAAACAAATCACCGTTGCACACGTCTTCGAGCCCGAGGCACGCGAAATTCAGGTAAGTCCACGTTCGATCGTTTCATTGATACGTATGCGCTATGTACAAGAGTGAACAAATAGGGACGACTATCGAGAAACGAGAAGACACGGGAGAGGTGTTCTGGTAAGAGGAAGAGCGGCTCAGATGATCGCTCAAGAGTCGGTGGAAGAACACATCCGAGGATCGGTGGAAAGACTCGACACACAATTTTCTACCTTGCATCAGGATGTTGCCACGCTCAGCTGCGAGGTACGTGTTCGAGAGGTGACGCGTACCACAGAGATACACGGATGTCTTTGATACTATTTTATCTTGGATAAATCTAGGTCAGAAACGCGATTCAAGCTCTGCAGATACTAGCGTGTTCGCCACAAAGCAATCCAAACTTGCCAACCCCTGCGAACCGAGGAAGCGGCCTTTTAGCGAGAAGTTCGTCCCATCCGCCGGATGCTTTGTGCTGGGATCCACCCGCGAGGCTGTCCGACGCATCCACGCAAACCGACTGGCCCGTGGATTTGTTCGAGTCCTGGGTGCGTGCAAACCCTCAAAGAGTCCTGAGGATTCTCGAGCTCGACTCGGACACTCTATCACGGCAACCTCCGTCTCCGACACCGTCGCCGTCTTCTCCACCCCCGCCACCATACGAACCTCTGTCACCCGTGGTGGGTACTCCGCCACAGTCGCCGACCCCCTCGCAAGGTATTTATTCAAGTCACTGTTAACGTTCTGATCACGACTGTATAATGTTCGCACAAACTGCTCCCCTCCCTCCCAGGTAACGATCATTTCATGTTCGACGATAATCACGGAGAACGACACATTCCTCGTTTGTACAAACCGACGAATTCTAACTGGGATCCGGAGAACAAACAGTCGCATCGATTTAGCGCCGGCGACGCCGATAACGCGTCCTTGTACCAAGCGTTCAGCGCGATGCGCCGACTTCCAGAATCGCGCTCCTTGAAATTCGATCCTTTCGATAGCTGAACATTTCGAAAAAACATATCAGGGTTATCAGCCTTAGAGCACGCCCGACGAACGGAGAGAGGCCGGAACGAGGAGAAACGCGAATTCGATGGCTAAAAGCAGAGAGCAACGAGACGTAAAATCGGATATTTTCGGTGTTTCGATTCATTCATCCGCCGTATTCCAACGTTGATAGACTTTACGACGTCTGTTCATTTTTACACGCGGTAAATAGAGAACCTCGGTGCTTGAACTCGATTTTATATTTACGATGTCGTGCGATGTTGCTCGTATCACTTCTCTTTTTTCTCGACAACTTGCTTCGATCGATCGATTGAAATCTATCTTTATCTAAAATCTAAAATTCTAATTTGAACGCATACAATTCGAATTTCGAATGGTCGTGTAAACATTGGTAACTTATTATACGTATATGCAACGACGTTCCAATCGTTATAAAATGTTACTTCTGATACGAGAAACGTTCAAAGTATAGTATCGTAACGATGGTTTGATTTGAAAAACAAAAAGGACCGTTGAAGATGCCACACAGAAGGAAATTTAAAAACTTTAGCGTAGCAATAACGTGCACAAAAGAAATTTCGATGTATCCTATGACGTCCAAGTTATATTTACATTATTAGTAGTTATGATAAAGTAGCCCTCGTTCGAGCATTAGTATCGCATTAAACACAAGATTGATTTCAAGGAACGATTCTATATGAATGTATCGTATAAAAAGTGTGTCGTGCGGGTGTGTATCCAATTGTAAGTACGTCACATGAATGGATTTAATGTAAATAGCGTATCGCTATCGAAAATATGTGATAAGGCACGGCTTTGGCCATGCACAACAATATTGTATTCGTTCACCTTTCATCGTCATTTGTGAAACACTTGTATCGGTAACGAAAGTTGCCCGTGTAATTAATTATGGGATCTAGTACCTATCCATAGATTAATAGCTACATAATGTATATACGTTTCTATCTATATAAAAAACGAAATCGATCGTTTCGATCGCGATCAAAAGCACAGATCACGCAATACGAATACCTTGAGGAAACAATCATTACATTGGACAAATAATATTACTATATCGAAAGACCAACAATCGCGAAACACTCGAGTCTAGTACATATGTATAGTAGAGGGATTTTAGAAAAAGGTATAAAATATTTACATGTTGTATCGATAACGTAATCATTTCACAAATGTCAATGAAAGCAGCTGTTTTATAAATATTTCATATATTTTGTTATACTATTTCTATGCTCCTCACCTTATAATTCAATCTAAACGTATTGTAATACATACATATTATCTATTCAACCTATCCCACGTATTCTACTACTTTTTACACACTTCGAGTAACTTACAAAACGGAAACGTTCGTCGTTTTAACATGTATATGTATGTACGAAAATGTCAGTGAGCACACAAAAGAATAACGAACGCGTATGTTTTTAAAGTTGACGAATTTCCAAAGAATGTTCAAAGATTGTTCAGTTTTCAGACTGTTCACGGCCCGATGGTGTTACAGTTAATACCTGCTTAAGACTTTCGGGTGTAAGCCGTGTCCGATAGAAAATAATTACTGCCAACGTATTTCATATCATCAGAGGTGTATGTATTGCTGGCAAAACGTTGGAAACAATTTCTTCTTATTGAACGCGGATCAACACGAAAGTCTGAAACAGTGCTAACTGTAATCTTCGATGATGTACAATCTACAATGTACAATTATCGTTCGGTATATCAATTCGATTCGAATTTAGAATTAAAACAAACGATTATTCGTGTTACATGCGCATGTGTGTGTGTACGCAGCGGACAGTAGCATGTTGATGTACACTGCACACGCACACGCGTGTACCTAATCCACCTTGTACGAGCTTAGTTGATAAGTTTACGTCAAGATGGAAAAGCATCATCGAATTATCGAAAATTTAACTAAACTCAATGAGATTTTTTATCACACAATTTTTTATCTAAACTAGTTAGAGAGAAACTTCGAGTCAACGGCCTTAAAATAAAAGATTTATTTTTCTCACTCTTCTTGGATACTACTACGATCCAAATCTAAAATGTTTCATCTCTATCAGAACCGACGCCAATGTAATTATTCGTTTCAACTTCATATCGGATTACAAAACAAGAAACTGCGCTCTAACCTAATCCGGCAACAATACGGCAATCAAACGATTCGATCGAATCGAATCGAGTCGATCTTTGAAACTTGAAAATATTTTGTAACGTTTGTACGATTCATCATCGAGCTATTAATTTAATTAACTCCACAGGTGTCGGATATCAAGTATTTTGATATCGGTTGAAAATATATAAATATTGTACAAATGCGAATAGACGAATGTATAATTTTCAAGCGACAGAGTATATTTATAGTCTACAGTCTACGCTGTCAGAGAATGACGATATCTTGAAAGTACCAATAATGTTTTAATGGATAATAAAGTTACAAAAAAAAATAAAATAAAAAATTATAATACTTTCACGATTGAAACGTGCCTGTTGTACACACTTTCCATCGATAATTTCAACAAGGAATTAAACAACGGTATCCGTACTTTACTGTCACGCATTATACATTTTAGCAAACACGAGAAAAACTAACAATAAGTAGCATTACCACGCAAACGGAGAGGGAAGTTAATCTATCGAAATCTTTCAGGCGTTTGTAAATATTCTTCAATGCTTATTGTACAGTGTGCATCTTATGATTGGCATCATTTGTTCATTTGTCTTATAAAAAATAAAAATAATCACCGAAAAATCTGATCAAACTATTCCTTTAAATAATTTGGTATTAATTAATCGTGACGTAACCACTGTTATCAGTGATTTCAACGTGTGGTTATACAAAATCTGATAATAAAATGTTCATTGTAAAAATGAATATGTTTTATGTGTATCTTGAAAACAAAGGATTCAGAAAAGTTTGCCTTTCCCTATTTTTTGTTATGAATATCGAGTTTCAACGATTGCAATAGCGACATACATGTGTATATCGAGACGCGAGTGATCGTCCGGCGCCATGTTTATACGTTATTTTAGAAAATCATTCAAATTAAAATATATTTGGTTGTAGATAGTATGATACAGAAAACACACGAATCGTCGTAATAACCTTTTAAAAGCGCAAAAATAAACACAGATGGGGAGGATAATAACGGTCAAACTAACGTGACATTGTGTTTGTTCGTGCACCAATAATCATACTGTGTTTTGGAATCGATATATTAATATTTTCCATTTTAACTGTTTCGACACTCTCATCTCGATATTGTGAATACTATTTAAATTTATTTGACTTACCAATTCGCGAAATAAAACCTTCCTGCCAATCATTCCTGATAAACCACCTGTAGCAGCACAGCATCTACACTTCCCTATGACACACACCGGTCACAACTAACAATAAGGTCAATACGCCGCGCCGCTTGAAAAAAAACTACGCTAGTTAAGAGGAATTTACAATGTCGTGCAACAATATTTATACGTTGTTTTATGAACGTTGTATGAAACTTAATGATCGTAAAAAATATAGAAAAATTGATTTTATATTTTTATTGTAACTTTTATGTTTTATATTGGAGTTTAATATTATTCGTGTGTTGTCAAATGTATTGTAAAATATTCGCAATTATTTTTAGTTAAACGAAATATAAAAGAAGGAATGAATTATTATGAATTATAATTAAAATAAATATTTTTAATTATCATTATCAGGTATATTTTCACTCAAATAATTTTTCATATTATATTTCTATCTTATGTACAATATTATTTGAATGTTGTACGTAGTAGTCACATGACCATTACCGTTAGTTCTTCTAAAACTCTTAAACGGTGAACGTCGCGTTTCTTGAATCGTAAGATTTTTGTTGAAAAATTTCGTAAATTAATATGTTTTAGTGTGATATAAAGTGAAAGAAGTGTGAAATAGACGATAGGACTACGAGTATGGTAAGATTTTTTAAATATTAAGTAAAATATTATAACATATACAAGTTTGATTTTCGTGCTACCGGTACCCGGGTACCACTGTTTTCAAATTGTTACAAAAAATGACTCGTATCAGTTTTCACATGATCAATTCTCATACAGGATGTTAATAGTTTGATTGTATCTTTTTGTCACAGGCATCTGACACTAATTGTAAGATAATCGAAATACTCCCTCGACAGATTCTCAAGCAAAAATCTACGGTCGCACGAAGCAGTCTACAAACGGTGAGTCTTGTATATTTATGATTTATCGCTACCAACTATACTGAAAATGAATCCCTCGAGTAAAAGTTGAAACACTATTAGAATTTAATCGTAATTAATAATCTTTTTAAACGGTGTTATCTTGATAAATAATTTTCAAAATACTATAAAATATTTCAAAAGATTCTGATAACGCGATTTAGAAACATACAGATCTTTATAGGTTTTATTCGCTGTAACGTTCGAGAATCATAATAAAATCAATGCGATTAACAATATTATGATAAACTAATAAATATGAATATTAGGCAGCATGTAACAATAAGGCATGTATATTTTTATAAGCAAATACACTAAATGTGAACAGGTGTAATGCAAAATAAACACCGGGTTATAAAAGGGCTCTATATTATCGGCACTCATAGTTCCGTATCTTTCGTTCCAAAATTCCAATCGTTCGAATCTGCTTTCCCTTTTCGAAGGTGCTGTAACGAACCTTATGCTACAAGATGTCGCTAAACGTTCAAATTTTTATCAGTTCAGTGTCGGTAAGAGAGAAGGATGGAATTTCACGGGAATTTGATAATCTTTCATTTAGATTATTTTAGTGTTCGTGACCAGTGTACCTTGGACTGGCACTTGTTCTCTGTGAATATTACATTCATTAAAAATCTAGTTCATCTTTAATCTTTTTAAATCAATTTTATCAGTAACATTTATATCGTTCAACTGTCAATTTAAGTGTCACATAGTCTTGTCAAAATGAGTAATGAAAAATCTGTGCCAAATGCGATAAAATTTCTTTTCGGAGGAACCGCCGGGTTTGTTTTACTTGTTTAATTACAAATAGCTTTACATTGAATAATGTATATAAAAATTAAAAATTTCAAGTAAAATATAAAATAGATATGCAATAAATTCTTGTATCCTTCAAGCAAATTCTGACATTGTATATTTTATAGATGTAAAAATAACTCCAAGGATTTTCTATATTTTTATAGCTATATTTCTTAAGTTTAAGTATCATGAAGGAATCAAGTAGTTCAGACTTTAAATATTATTTTAGAATGGCTGCCACATGTTTTGTTCAACCATTAGATTTAATAAAAAATCGAATGCAATTAAGCGGCACAAAAACATCTACACTAAATATCATTTCTTCGATATCAAAAAATGAGGGTTTCTTAGCTTTCTATTCGGGTTTATCCGCTGGTTTATTGCGTCAAGGTACATATACCACGGCACGACTTGGTGTATACACATGGTTGTATGAACTCGCTTCGTGAGTATATTTCTTTTGTTGATCGCATAAGGATGCAGGAAACGTTATATGCTCTATTCATTGTTGTCTGGTATACCTTACATTTAGGAAGGACAGCCAACCAAACTTTTTTATGAAGGCATTGATAGGTAGTGGTGCTGGTTGTATAGGAGCATTTGTAGGCACACCAGCTGAAGTTGCTTTAATTAGAATGACCGCGGATGGTAGATTACCTGTTGGTATGTTCATAGCTTGCAGATTATTCAGTAGAAATTTTACAATTCTCAGTACCGCTGTGTTTTTAGCCGAGAGACGAAATTACAAGAATGCATTTAATGCATTATTTCGAATAGTCAGAGAGGAAGGTTTCTTAACATTGTGGAGAGGTACTATTCCAACAATGGGAAGGGCTATGGTTGTAAATGCAGCTCAGTTAGCATCCTATTCCCAATCTAAAGAAATATTACTTAAAACTGGTTTGTAAAAATATCAAATGAGAATATCAAGCGAACAACATTCCGGTAATCGAATTGCTTATATTCTTTCTTTGTTTATTTGAATAGGCTATTTTGAAGAAGGCATTTCATTACATTTTGTAAGCTCCATGATATCAGGTTTAGTAACAACTATTGCTTCTATGCCAGTCGATATTGCTAAGACAAGGTAAATATGATATGATACTACACTAGTAAATAACGGTACAAGTACTTTCACACACTGCATTGTTAATGGCTTACAGGATCCAAAACATGAAAATTGTGGATGGTAAACCAGAGTTTAAAGGTGCGATAGATGTCATAATTCGGGTTTGTAAAAACGAGGGATTGTTCTCATTATGGAAAGGTTTCTTTCCTTACTATGCTCGTTTAGGTCCTCACACTGTTTTGACATTTATTTTCTTGGAGCAAATGTTTGGTGTATATAAAAGATATACAGCAAACCAAGATAAAGATTAACACTTTGTACACATATATTCCACACAATTGTAATTCAATGTGTTTTTTAACAATATTTAACCTGTATTTTATACAAATCTTCCAAGAAATATGCTTACATACATATTTGCAAGATAGCCTATATGTATAGTATTGTGCAATGTTATCATTTAGTAGTCAATATATATATTTCATTTGTAAACGCACAATGCTTATCAAATTAGGCATTTATTTTTAGATAATTGACTATCAAAGGTTTTATGATTTAAATGTTGATTTCCATGTTACTTTGTACAAACTTTAGTGTACAAATTTGATTGTAAATTAGGTTACATCCAGAACCTATCAAATGTTTATTTTTACACTCAGAAACCTGAATCTCATTGATATTACAAAACTGCCACATTCTATGAACATTCTCTTGATAAATAGACATAGAGAAAGATTGTACGAATTATTTAGTATATTTTTTTATATCGTTTAGAAGATAGAAAAGAATATTTTATTATTTCATACATTTGTATGTATGTATAATGTACAAAGTGTGTTATCATAAATTTCAGGTTTGTTAAAACATTTGCAATAATATCATTTTATAGGATTTTTATGAATTGAAAGGCAATGAAGTGTATAAACGAATACAAGTGCATATATTATTTAAATTGTACAAATAATTGTTGAATAAAAAAATGAAAATTATTTTTGTGTATATTTGTACATGTACGAATTTATTTAACATCTTTTGTCTCAACTATAATATCCTGCATAAGCTAATGAAAGCGAAGTGAAATGACCTCTCGCCGCGTGTCACATGTCATGTTGACCGCGATACTTGTCTACGGCATTGAGAATTGATTAGCACAAGTAGTTTTTCTTTAATTCACCGTCAGTAAATTCTAAACTTGTTTTTTTTTTTTAATGCTTTATTTATGTTTGAGTTCCACTTGCATTCGCAGATAAATATGCATTTGGCAAACAAGTATTTCATGCTAACAAGGTTAGATGTAATCGAATGTTTTATGAAAGAAGATATTTTTATGCGTTTATTATTATGATTAACAAATGGAGCAATATAATCTTTTAAAGTGGGTTATTTTATTTAAAATTTGTCTCAATGTCAAGAAAGAAAAAAGGTGAAACTTGGGGGGAAAATGGATTTGAAGATTGGGTATGTAAAAAAGTAGCCAGTATCTTTTTGTTGGATTAATTAAGTTGGAGGTATAATTTAAGTATAATACAATGATTTTAGGGTGGGTATATGGCTGCTAAACAAGCGAAATTAGAAGAACAATTTCACAATGAAGCCACTCACGAGTCCAAAGCATCAGAAATATTTCAAGGGATTGCAATTTTTGTGAATGGTTATACCGATCCGACTGCTGATGAACTTCGTCGTCTAATGATGAAACACGGGGGTACATATCATCATTATTTGAGACCAAAAGTTACCACTCATATCATCGCATCTAATTTGCCGTATTCAAAAATAATATTATACAGAAAAAGTCAAAATCCTATCCCCATATGCAAACCCGAATGGATTGTAGATAGTATAAAAGCTGGTAGGATTCTAAATTTTCAGAATTATTTACTTTACTCGCATTGTACAGATGTGCAGCCAAAGTTAAATTATATCATAAAAAATAAAGAAAGCAAAGAGAACAGTACCTTTCCAGGGACTAATAAAGTAAATACTTCAACGAGTCATGTTGATAGCAAAACCGAAACAATACAAAGTAATACTGTAAATCAGGGAGTAGCCTCTGGTTCAAGAGATGCTCGGTCATCCAAAAATTCAGGATTTATATCAGAATTTTACAATCATTCTCGATTGCATCATTTATCAACTATGGGAACAACATTCAAAGATTATGTCAATGAATTAAGAGATAAGAGCGACGGAAAATTTCCTGGCCTTGCCAAATTGAAGGGATTAAAGCATGTCAAATTAAACAGATTATCATCAGGTTCTCAGTTAAGCTTCAACAATGAATTCCTTGACTTTCAAGAAGAAAATAGGGCAGAAATTAGTCAAGATCCTATTATAATGCATATAGACATGGACTGTTTCTTTGTCTCGGTTGGTCTTAGAGATAAGCCAGAATTAAAGGGTGTACCTGTTGCGGTAACCCACGCAAAGGGTAATAAAAATCCTGTAAATAATAACAAACAAGGAGTAGATGGCAATGCGAACAAAGATGAAGAGCATGGTTCACTGTCAGAAGTATCATCTTGTTCTTACGAAGCAAGGAAAGCTGGGGTAAAAAATGGCATGTTTTTAGGGGAGGCATTAAAAATATGTCCTAATTTAAAGACAATACCGTATGATTTTGAAGGCTACAAAGAGGTTTCTTACATTTTATACGATACCGTAGCATCATACACGTTAGATATCGAGGCAGTCAGCTGTGATGAAATGTATGCAGATTGCACAAAAATATTGGACGAATCTGGTTTAACACCCATGGAATTTGCAGCTGTGATTAGACAAGAAATAAAAGATAAAACAGGTTGTCCTGTATCGACGGGATTCGGGAGTAACAAATTATTGGCTAGATTAGCAACAAAAAAGGCTAAGCCAAACGGTCAGTTTTATATACAGCGAGAAAACGTTGAAAGATGTATCGGTACTTTCAGTGTACAAGATCTTCCAGGTAGGATAATTGTAATCGTAAAGTATCTTAATGAAGTTAAGGAATAGAATTGTTTAATGACGTATTTGTTTAAATTAGGGGTGGGGTATACAACGGCGTATAAGTTAAACGGTATTAACGTGAAAACATGCACGGAATTGCGAGCAATTTCATTGGCAACGTTACAAAAAGAATTTGGCAAAAAAATGGGGGAAATGTTATACAATATGTGTCGCGGTATAGATCGTTCGAAACTTAATTTAGAACACGTTAGAAAATCAGTTTCCGCTGACGTTAATTATGGGATAAGATTCGACAACAACGAAGAAGCAATAGATTTTCTTAAAAAATTATCTCAGGAGGTATGCAATCGATTGATTAAAGTTAACGCAAAGGGTAGATGTATTACGTTAAAAGTATTAGTTCGGGCAAAAGAAGCACCAAAAGAAACTGAAAAATTTATGGGTCATGGTTTATGCGATTATATAACAAAGTCGAAGAATCTTATCGCTTCTATCAACGACGTTGACATTATAACGAAGTAAGTGAAGCAATTATTTTCAGAACTTTCGTATCGTATTGAATATGCACATGTATAATACATATATGTACTTGATTCGTTAATATATTCTATAGGGAAGTAATTACACTTTGGAATCAAATCCAAAAAGTTCCAGAAGATGCCAGAGGTATCGGTATACAGATATCCAGATTAGAAATATTGAAAAACAAATCACGCGATGTAACTTTAACGAGCTTCGTTAACAAGAACAAACAAAGTGAGCCATCTCATCGATCCACAATCGGAACAAATCAAGTCAATGAAACGGGGTCTGTAATAAAAGATCCAGATGTTATCCAGTCTGTTTCTATAAATGAAATTTCTAACAACGAACAAAAACTGTACGTTCCATCTGTTATTAACGAATCAATTCTTGCTGAACTTCCGGAAGAAATACGAAATGAAATTTTAAACGCGAAAGGTAGCGAACAATTAATCGTTGCGGCGAATAAGGATAAACAGGTAAATGTTCGGGTAGAAGAAGTTAACGAAAAAACATCACAGAAACGTGTACAAACGAATCAGGAACAATTCTTTAAACAATTGAAACCCGGTGTTTCAAGATCAACGAAGGTGGAGATGCCGCCGATACAAGAGATCGATATGTCCGTTCTGATTGAACTACCCGAGGATATACGAAACGAAATACTTAATGAATACAGCTCTAGAAAAAACCAGAATCAACCGAACAATGTTGATGCAAATCGAAACAGTTGTACATCTTCGTCGAGTAGAGCAGCTCCGGCACAAATTAACTGTGACGAGCAAAACATATCTTTTTCGCAAGTAGA
This sequence comes from Stelis phaeoptera, assembly GCA_943735885.1. NCBI lineage: Eukaryota > Metazoa > Arthropoda > Insecta > Hymenoptera > Megachilidae > Stelis > Stelis phaeoptera. Next base: position 9,437,561 of record OX030941.1, on the reverse strand, counting down.
TCCAGAATTTTTGGCCGCGTTATCGGAGGATTTGAAACGGGACGTTCAAATGTATTGCACCGCGAAGAAAGCGGAATCTTCGAAACCAAAAAGAGACGAAACAACTCGTAACGTTCAGTTGATGAAAACTGAATGTACGAAACAAAACAAGAAAATTGAACATAATTCAAGAACGAAAACTAATGGTAAAAATTCGAAAACGGCAGCTCCGAAAGCTAAGAAAAAAGGTATACAAGCTGCCTTTAAAAAATTGAAAAATGAACAGAATTCGAATTGCGCGTCGAACAACAAAATTAATGGTGGCGCAAGAACTGTAATACCTTGCATGGAAACTATCGAATCTGTTGGCAATCAGATCACCGCGGACGAAGCCGAGGCTATTCTGTCTCATAATCGTACCATTACGGAAAACAGCGATAATGGAAATCAACATCAGGATATTTTACTCAGTCTTGTTAATCGTTTACTTAATTTACCTCTCGAACAGGTAGCGTTTGTAATTAATACCTATCACTGTGTAGATCATTATATGCTCTCATGAGTATTAGTTCTTGTTCGTTTTCCTTGATTTTATCGTTTACAAAAAGGGGAGAACGGAGGGTCGCATGCTCGATAATGTTTCGGATAATATCTATTCTGGATACTTTTTTTTTTTTTGGGTTCAATGCAAATATAAAATGCACGGTTGCAGGTAAAGATGCAAATACAGACATGGATCACTAACTCTAAGACCGTGAACGAAGTAGACTTTTTATCGCTTGCAACATTTCTCAGCATGCTTCCGGAGAAGAGACGTATCGAAGATTTACACGTGTTGTTGAAAACCATGCATAGGTAAATCTATATTGTATGCAAGAGAGATTCATTCATACGCCCCTATAATAGGTAGAATATATTTAATAATATAACACAGAGGATTCGGGGGATAGATATCATTTTACTCACTTACGATCGATAAATAAAGATGATATTAAAGACAATACATTAACTTATCGATGTTCGCATCTTTTTTTGCTTTGTTTTTCTTTCTTTTTAGATGTATGACAAAAAGTGGAAATTGCATTTGGCATAGGACATACAGGAAAACAGTGAAATACGTTCAACATTATATGCAAATTGAATATAACAGCAATCTAATGGTACCATCAATTAAATGCAATCTTTTACAGTGTAACAGTGATGTAATGTAAATTTCATCGGAATTTAATAAATTAATATTTTTACAATGAGGTTAATAAGAAACCTATTTACAAGCAAACGTGATACTTACCTTCAATTTCATTGAACACAGTATCAGTATTTCGTTAGGTAACATATTAATTTACAAACGAGAACATATGCTTTTGAAAGTCATAAACCTTGAGTTCGTACGTATTTTTGTAATATATATATTTTTTACTTTGTTGTTGTTGTTGTTGTCGTCGTCGTCGTCGTTACGCGTTGGGAAGGTGAAAAAATAGAAAAGGGTGAGTCAGAGATCAGCGTTTACTACTCCCATTCGGTGGTTCCTGGCGGTTTAGATGTTAAGTCATACAAAACGCGCGAGATACCGGGTATTGTAGATAATTCAGCTACTAATTTCTTCACCACCTACGGAATAAAAAAGAAAAAACACGGTCATGGATGGCAGAAATTGTGAGGGGATGGTAAAAAAATTTGTTACACTTACACTCAACGACAACTCCTTTCCTGGTACAGCCGGAGTGCCGGTCATAAAATCGTTAGTAACGAACGGCCTAAGGACTACTGAACGTTGGCATGAAGGTATTCGAGAACCAGCTTCACGATCGAAATGTATGGGAATTAAAACTACTGGCATTTGGCTGATCGCTCCCATACAACCATTAGTAGCTAGCACTAAGTTTGCTACGTGATCTGCCTGTCGGAGCGTAGCTATTACATTCGACGTAAGATGAGTTGGCGTGATATCCATAACAGGATGATGCAACTGAGAGCCAAAAATGAAGCACACACGATTTACATTATGACATACACGCGGTATTAGCTTCGCAAGGAACAACAGATCGTTCCAGTTTATTCCCTCAGATACGTTCTCGTCGGCAGATAAACCTACTACGTAACTGTAACTTCTTCGATCTCCCTGGTAACATCATTTAATGCATGTATTAAACTCGATTAAATCGGACGATCGTAAAACAGTGAAATAGCAAAGATTTATATAGAAAACCGAATCGAATGAGAATCATACCTGTACTCCTACGCTGCGTATTGGTAAAAGGGTTGCAGCGATATGACGATAACTAGACAACTGTCGTAAATACTGACGTTCAGATTCACTAGTCGCGTCTTCTACGCGATTTAGTAGTCCGTGCTTTTTCTGAAGCATTTGTTCGTATTCTGCCATTATTTTCACTATCACCTTGAAAAATGTTTATCCGGGATAAAATACTCGGCAACTTTTTAATAATATTGGTACAGCAATTAAAGAAAAGACGGACAAAATACCTGTGTTTCTGGGAAATCTTTGTCCATGTAAGGTTCATCCGCGCAAAGGATACGTACAGCAAGTCCAGGTCCAGGAAATGGATGACGAGAAACTAGCGACGATGGTAATCCAAGGTCGCGTCCTAATTGTCTCACTTCGTCCTTGTGAAAATCTTTTAAAGGTTCTACTACTTGACCCTGTGCTCTCAATGCTCTAATAAGATCGCTATCGTTGTGATGTGTTTTTATCGCGTCAGCTTTACCTGATAGGAGAACGAGTGTATGCCAAGTGAACAACTATGAAAAAACTAATACGTTAATATAAAAAAGAAAAAGTATTAATTTACCACTAGCTAATGCATTCGCACTTTCTATAAGATCGGGCCTAAGAGTGCCTTGCCCAAGAAACACTTCCTCCGGCTTTAATCCCATTTCCTCCATCGCTTCGTTTGCTACCTTTACAAAAACATCACCTATAATTTTTCGCTTCTCTTCCGGATTAATTGTTGCGCACAACACTTTAGTTATTCTAGTTCTTGGACTAGTTGCTGTCCCACATATTCCTTTGTTGTTGACGGTATTCGCGTTGGCTACCGGGGCGACGTTGTCCAACGGGACAGTTGTGGTCCCTTGCATGAACCAGCGTACAGCGTTGACTACTCTCAATCGAATTCCCAGCTCTGCCAAACTTTGCTCCACAATCTGTGTCTCTCCTTTCCGCATGAAGCCGTTGTTGATATGCAGAGCTATGACTTGATCCTTATTTAAAGCTTTATGTAACAGCGCCGCGCATACTGTGGAATCCACACCTCCGCTCACTAACAACTATGATTGTTTTTTTTTTCTATTTTAATTAACAATCACACTTTGTCATACCTTATTCTATGTCTTTTAATTAATCTTCCAAAATAGCGTATCGCATCTTATGTAACTAAATATTAGATACTTTAAGAATTGTATATTAAAAGTTTTCTTTTATTTTTACCAAAACTTACCAGAACTTTCTTGTTGCCAACAGTATCTCTGATATACTGAATACATTGTGCTTCCCGATCACGAAGCGTATAATTACCCGTAAGACCAGCAATACCGAATAAAAAATTGTTTAACATCGTTTTCCCGTTAGGTGTAAGATCCACCTCCGGGTGAAATTGTACTCCGTATAAATTCATTTTGTCGCTCGCTATCCCTACTATAAAGTTTGACGATCTGGCAGTAACGTGAAAATTATCGGCCACCCTATCTATACTGTCTCCATGCGTTAAAAGTACCATTTGTTCCTTGTCCAAGCTCCTGACATACAATTTCCTCTTTTTACATTATATTCAGACATGAAAATACCGGATGGAAATGTTTTTTAGACTCACTTACTTGAATAAAAGGCACTTGGAATCTATTTCTATTGGAAACTGACCATCTTCTCTACCCTCTTTGCTGATCACCGTACCGCCAAACTCTTTATTCATCATTTGCATCCCGTAACAAATACCCAATACGGGTATCCCTATTCTAAAGATGTCTGCGTCATATTTAGGTGCATCTTCTGCATATACCGAACTTGGCCCTCCAGAAATTATAATAGCTCTATAATTTACAGTTGAAATGATAATTAATATGTGAATACATCTGGTTCGTTAGAAAAATATATAATCAAAAATAGTATGTAATCATACTTATAGCCTTTTTCTTGAAGCGTAAATGCAGATGTATCGAGGGGCAGAATTTCGCTGTGAACATTTAGTTCACGAATCTTGCGGTCTATCACTTTACCGTACTGTGCACCCGCGTCCAAAATGGCCACCTTTTCGTCGACACAAGCCATTCCCATTGCTCCCTCATTAGCCCCATTATTTCTCTCTGCGCGAAACAATAATCCGTCCGCGCTCTTTTCCATTTCAAAATTTCGTATATTGCTGTTACTATTGCTATTTCTATTGCTGTTGCTGCTGGTGCTGTGATTTCAATATCCCTATAAATTTTTAACAAATGAATAAATAATGAATTAAACTAAAATACTTGTCGATATTATAGAAGATTTGTCATAATTAAACCTAAACAATGATAATAAGGTATTGAAATAAAAGGTTCATTATAAACATAAAAAGACCACATTTATATGTATTTATGTTTAAATATTATAATGAAAAAAACTACAAATTATTATGATTAGAAATCATATAATTGCTTAATAAAAATTGTTAATTATTTATCTTTATGTATCATATCGATCATGACATCGGATCAAAAAAAAATTTAATATAAAATGATCTCTTATAACCATTTTGATCAGCTAATTTGAATATCTTTAAGTAATTATACATCTATATTGTTTCAATCTCATTTGGTAGTATTTACTTGATCACTTAAATTACTCCAATTTAGATTATTCCAATAAAGCTGACTTTGAGCAATCTATATTATATTAAACATAGAATATATATCATAAATATATTTAATCGGTAAAATTGCACCGATTTCTCTAGTTTGAATAATTTATTAAAGACAATACTGCGTGCAAATATAAGATGCTTTTATGATATGTCATAATTCAGTAGGAATTCTGGCAACTACTGTACATTATCGATATTTAATTCGTTTTTTACGTTCATTTAGAAGAATGTGCTGGTACGTTCTTTACAGTTTAATGAAAAATCTATACTGTATACGAAGAAAAAACATTGAATACGATGTTTAGTAAAAAAATAAATAACCGGCCGTAAATTTTACGAGCACGTTTCTTACAAACAAAAGTATAGTGATAACGCATCTGGCACCCGAATCATTCGTTTCGAGGTAATGAGAACGCATCGAATGACTTACCAAATTATGTGAGGCAGAGTATTTTTCACGTATAAATCACCGAGTAACGTAAAATTAATTACAGCAAAACAGAATGTGCACTCTTCAGACGAGGCAGCCATTCAATCGCCTGCAATAGCCACAACGTAGTGCCTGCCTTCAGATTGAAAGTAACATTGAGAGCCAACGCTACAGTTTTGCAGGTTACTAGCGGAACGTGTTGGTTATTCAATTAACCGATTAATTTCAGCATAAATATCACTCCATCTGTTCGTCTCAGTTTCATTGTATCGTTCAGATCTTATATCTTGCAATTTAAAACCTTCGTTTTATCGATCTTTTCGCAAATCGTAAAAATTACTTTTTCCTCGTCTAGTTTTTTTCTGAAACGGAAGTAACGTGAAGCTAGCAAAATCTGACATTTATTGAGCAGCATTTTTGGTCACGTTCAAGAGCTATGTTTATTATTTCTTGTGTATTTATATGTATAGCACTGATTCACAAAAGCGTTGCAAAATCACAGCGCGACGCGGTTATAGCATTTAACAAATTGTCAGATCAGTATTTTACAAAATGCAAAATTTTAACAATGATATTGAACAGGTTAAAATACGAGATTGTCTAAATAATGTTTCACCAGACGAGTGACCAAAGTTATTCTTTTACCATATCCTAAAATATTTATAGTAGCTCGTATAAAATTGATATAATCTGTACAAGTTTAATTGAGAATCGTTGAAAGAGAGTTTGAATGAAAGGCACGTGTCGATCTCGTATCACGTAAAATGTCATCTACGGGTCAAATGATTTCTTATTGCGAAATAGATTACAAATGTTCTTCAGATTCTATCGACGATAACTCTAATAAGATCAAATATTTTCTACCGTCGGAGGTTGCGGTACATAATACATCAAAGGATTGTTGGGTCTCGTACAACGGCGAGGTGTACGATTTGACCGATCTCTGCAAAATTTGGGCCAACACACGACAGATCAAACCTATACTAGCCCATGCTGGCAAAGACATCAGTCACTGGTTCGATCATGAGAGAAACGATATTAAATATCATATACATCCGGTTACGGGAGCTTCGGTGCCTTATTGTCCACACGGACCGATACCGGATGTAATTTCTTGCGTAGTACCTGCTGCCAATTGGCGACCGCTGAACAAATGCCCATGGTGGTTAGATACAAAGTACAAGAAGGGATTATTAACTAAAAACGCACGACCCTGTCGAATTTTAAACGTGCTCACTGGTATACAAGTTGTTACAATGGTAGGAATTCCTTATTAAATGAAACAGCAAGTAGACGATGCATTAAAGACAGAATTATTTTACTAAGGTTTGCGAGGAAGATACGATCAGGCGCATTCAAGAACGTGCTCTTATTTACAATGAAAATGGAACGTCTTACACGTGGAAATTCGAAGGAAAGGATATAGATCTTGATTTAACTCTAACAGAAAATAATATTCCGGACGAACGGGATCGGTTCGCAGCTTGTAAACTTCCCGACGATTATTACATTCCGTGCTTGATGTGTTATTATAATTACGACTGACTTGCGATATTTGTAATTCGATCGACGAATATAATACACAATACAAAATTTAATTAATACGTTCACTCGCATTGTAACCAGATGAGTTTTCTACGATACCATCGCGTAAGATTTAGACCGAGTACAAAAGATGGCACCACGACCACTTGCTTCGACGCGCATTTTGTTCGATATGTTGCTATAGGACATAAGTAGCATTTTTTTTTTTTTTTCAAAATTTTCGAAAGCGTGACAATATGTTTGCATCTACAATTCGTAGATCCACATCTTTTTATGAAAGACGTTTAGGTTTCCTGATTAATTCTAATGTTATGCGAATTGATAGGACGAAACAGAGTATTTCAGAAATATATTTGACACGATTGAATTGTTTTTCTTCAAAATCTATGAAAGTGGCTGTTCTTGGAGCTGCCAGCAAAACGGGTAATTTAGGTTACGGCTTCATCAATTTTTTTTTTTTTTTATATTATCTTTATTAATTTAACGTTGCTTTGTCGTAGGAAATTGTCTTTCGTTGTTCCTGAAACAATCACCATTGATCGACGAATTGGCAATTTACGATAACAAATGTACTCAGGGTCTTTCGTTGGACTTGAACCATATCGATACGAAATGTAGGGTTAACGCGTGCAATTCTTCCGAGAAATACTTGAAAGAAACGCTGGAGGGTGCGAAAATAGTAATGATAGTAGGGGACGAACCAAAATCAAACGAAACATTGAAGTATAATGCAAACATCTTATCAGACTTGTTGCCAAATGTTATTAAATTTTGTCCTCAGGTAAGCCAATAGATTTTGCGACGATGGTTCGATTATTTTATTAAGTGTAGTTTTGGACTTTGTTGATCGGTTATTATCCGAGGAGGTCTAATAAAACTATTAGAATTACATTAGTTCCCTTTGCGAGAAATAAAAATACCGATTCTTCGATACCGGGTCGACTTCGATTAACCGTAACTACCGTTACTCCAACGAGTACTAATTAAGTCATTTGCTTGATTCTCAGTATTCGCAGAACAAGTCGTGGGTATTTTTTTATTCATACATCAGCGATCGGAGCTGGGCCTATTCTTTTCTCCCCCGTTTAATACATTCTCGATAATAACATAAATCTCTGAAAAATATTTCGCGACGAAGAGTCGCGCTTTATACACGATCGAGCATCGTTTCTTTCGTTTTTTGTTTCTTTTCTCTTTTTACACATAGTAGTTGACCTCGGCTTTTAACGCCCTCGCAGCTTCATTAATTACGAGCAGGCTGTTTTCGACATTCTTCGTGACAATCTCGACAAGGACAAGAGTGTTTGTCTTTCGTCGTCTTCCATTTTCTTTATAGCGATGACGCGTCTCTTTCTTTTTTCGTTTTGCCTATTTTTACATCCGCCAGTTTTTATCCTATAAAGTTTTTAAACATTAGCATCGTCGGCCTGTTATAAGATTTTTCCTATTCTTTGTCTCCAGGCGATGGTCGCGGTTGCGATGAATCCGATAAACAGCTTAATACCATTGACACTCGAGATGTACAAGAAATCCGGGGTTTACAATCCTAATTGTATTTTTGGTGTAATTAGTCTGAATTGCGTTAGAGCGAATACTTTTGCAGCGGAAATATTAGGCATCGAACCCGAATGCGTAATGGTGCCCGTGATTGGCGGAGCTTGTTCGAACACATGTATTCCACTTTTTTCTCAAACAAAGCCTTGCAACAAAATGTCCGAGGTTCTTAATAATATCCCTCTATATACATAGTATCTTTTCTGCGATCGTGCAAATAATTAACTCGTTCGTTAATCCATCAGCAAGAAGTTAGGAGATTAACCGAGACGATACGAACGACCGACGAAGAGATATTAAAGATAAGCAAAGGGAAAGAAAGGACTTGTTTCGCGATGGCTTTTGGAGCAGCCAGATTCTGCGCATCTCTTTGCAAAGGTATCCGTGTTTCGTACATAATATTTGCCACGATTAAGCTACGAATTGGTGGTTTGTATTGGAACGTTTAGCTTTGCGACATCAAAGCGGCGTCGTGGAATACGCCTACGTTCGATCCTGCCTGATACCAGAATTAACGTATTTCGCTGCTCCTCTGGAATTGGGCCCGGATGGAATTCAAAAGCACTTGGGCATTCCACCTCTGAACAATTACGAATGCAGCCTTCTCGAAACAGCCATACCTCGTATTAAAGAAGCCATTACACTCGGAGAGGTAATGGATTAATAAGTTTCAATTTAATCGGGAGAATAAACCGTCCTTCTTAACCGTTTCACAGGCTCTTGCACTTGGAGAGGCGAATATTTCTTCCGAGATATGTTTACTGCAGAACAGGTCGTGTCAAGAAGCGAGTTCGACTTCTGTATCGCAGTCTTCGTCGTAAATTTATATCGCGCGAACGCAAAGTTAAAATTCGGCATTACGCAACAGTCTTCGCTCGTTATTTAGATCGATTAAACTTCGTTTGATCCTATTAACGTATAACGGGAGTTCATGCATGACATAGGAAAAACAGGAAGTCGACCAGCCGGCGTTTCCACGAGGAAAGTAACGAATCTGACGACATCGTTATCGAATCGTTTCACACTGAAAGTTCACTCGCCACTCGTGGTCTCGGTAAGGTTGAAAAAATGGCCAACAATGGGTCGTAAAGCAAGCGAGACCGTGAAGCATCGTGTCGAAGCGAAACGCTGTACTCGAGATCGAACCATGATAAACTTGTAAAATAGTTAATGGCGATCGTAATAGTGGCAGGCGATCCGTTCCATAGAGTATTGCTTTACGAGCAAGTTGGACGTCAGCATGGGGATTGGACGCATTTATTTTCGTGTAAATCGGTGCGAGCGACCGCGGCAGAAACGTTCGACTAACAATAAGTTTCCGAACGTGGCGCGATGCTAGCCACGAAAACAAATCGATAAAGACAGCCAGGTGGCGGTTCGAGATGTAGCGCTACAAGTTGTTCTTGATCTGCACGGCTATCGAGCCGAAATGATTAACGAGTTTCAGGGAACCACGTTTCGAGTACAATCGAACTTCTTGCTCGATTATACGCGTGACGCTCTAATTGCAAGAAATCCAGCGAGTTTGTTAACTTGACCAAGGAAGCCTTTGAATCTGATAAGAACAAATACAATCTGGTCTAAAAGATTACAGATGCAGACGCGGTTTTCGAAGAGCTACCGCATCAACGAGTCTCAGGTTGCCAGGTAGATACGTGCAACAAAAGTACTAGAAACTCGTTCTTTCCGCATTCCCGGTACGCCATGGTGTTCCCAAGTGTGCGCCACCAGTGCAGACAAGATACGGACGACTGCAGCTGGCAACTCTTTGGCAGAAGGGATTATTGCGAAGTCGCGAAGAGGGAGGCAGACAGGCGCGGGTGTTGCCTATCGCAAATCCTCTCTCTAACTCGAAGCGAACCACTCTTAAACTCTCTACATTCCAGCGCGATTCAACCTTACAAGCCATAACCGAACCGGTGTAATAATAATACGAGCCGTTGCCAACGTCACCTTCTTCTGGTATAACCGTTTTCTCTTATGAGTTACTCACTCGACACGATTATATTTAACTATTCAATTTCTACATGCCCGAGCACAAATTCGTCCTTCCTTACGTCTCAATCGTCGCCAAAATCGTTTACGATTTTGCCAACAAGTGTTCCTCGTTGCGAGTCATAAACCGACGAATTTAACGAGATACATCATCGAGCGTGACTGATACACTGCTCGAACAGTTTCGTTGCAACGATCCATCTTTTTACTCGCGAACACACCGGTCGGCCTTGATAGGATAAGCGACTAGGCTCAGGTCCCGATGGTAACGATCAATTTCAACGTAATATCGACTCCGCGTAACGAGCCAATAAGGAATAAACCGACAAACAAAGTAGTAGAATTATTATCGAACAAACGATCCAATATGTACATACGCGGTGGTGCCAGTTTGTCTTGCGTATAAAAAGGAATTTCGCGGTAAATTCGAGCGACGCGAAGGATAGAATTCCTTTGGCGGAAGTTTGAAAATCGGTGACTCGTTTGCTTCGTCTTTGCTGGAAGATCATCGACGGGCTGAACGCGTTTACCTGGTTCTTGCTAGTGCAACCGGTGTACTTGGGTTGGTAGCGCCGCGGTACACTCGCGGAGCAGGAAATTAATCGCATAGTTTCTCACGACATAATAGCGGCAGTACCCACCTGCCCGTCTCTCGCGTTCACGATCTTTGATCGTCCAACATCGGAAACGCGGTGCCTATCGATAATTGCTTTAATTACGCCAGGACGTTAACGGCCTTTGTAACTTGAAAAATATAATGGTTCGCGACGGTGCAACGCGACGACGAACAAACGTTAAGTGGTACGTTTAACCGGCAATAGTTTCGTGGAAGCTGTTTCAGGTAAAAGGCTGGTAAGATCGGCGTGGCGCGGTACAGCGAGGTGATTCGTTAGCACGAATCAGAGACAATTATTTCTATATTCCAGCCGCGTGTCGTTACTTCATAATAAATACTTTCGTGCTGCTCCTTTTTCAATCGCGACCGCCGCCGCGCCGCGCCGCGCCGTGGCTCGTACGCGTTCGTATAACTGTCAACATCGATGCAACGAACGGTCATACCATCTAGAAATACAGAAGTCGAATGGTATTCGAGTATTAGAACGGCTCACACGACCGCTTTTTCTTAGCAAAGCCTGGCGCCGTCTGCTTCGTTCTTGTTGAATTCTTCTAATCAAGGAGGTTATCGAGGATTGCGTAGCTTCGATCGTGCCTTCTTTTGCCCAAGGACGTAGACTGGAGGGACACATGTTGCGATTAACGAGAGAAATCGCTTCGAGTGTACTGGAACTCGAAGGAAGAGCACAGATTGTGGCTCGCAGTCGCTTTGACGCGTGAGAAAATCTGGAAATCAAGGATGAACTGGATTTTTGACTCGACCAGGACGTTACACTTCGGCCGAGATACGAATTTATTAGCGGGATCGTAGTTTTTTTTTTTTTTTTCATCGACGCTAATTCGTCACCCTAGGCGTTTGCTTGGAACGATCAACGCATTCTAAGGACCGGTTATGAGAACGCGTTAGAAAGATAAGAGGATGCAGGAGGACAAATGGCCGAGAGGTGAACGTCCTGGCCAAGACCATTTGCTGATATACCAGAGTATGAAAGCGTTAAGAAGCTAATCGTATCAGCTGACAGCCATTGTAAATGTACCTATTTCACCCTCGCGTATCTCTTGCTTTTAAATCGGCCACGCTATAATATAGCACCGTATCGCGATGCGTCTCTTACTTAACCCTATCGTTGTGCCGTATATTCTTCTATTTTTTCCCCCTCCTTTTCGCGTTTGCATCTCATACACGAAACAGAAAATTAAGGTTTCGCAGCCAGAAAGAAATGAATTTTTTTTCCCTTCGACCGAATCGGACGTTGCATGATTCTAGTAGTATATCTATAATAAATGTATAGTAACAACATCGGATATCGGCTATACTTGAGCTAGGTAAGGAAAAGAAGGAGGAGAAGAGTGGAAAAAGAAAGGGATGACGGGTGAACGGCCGCTGAATGGCACGACCTTCCTAGGAGGCCGGTCGACCGGTCGAGCGGATGAGCGGACGAGCGGACGAGCGGACGAGCGGCCGTAAGACGCGATCCTGCATATGCACTCCCCCGCAACAAGCTTCCGCGTTCGGAGATGTACTCGAGGCTAGATGCGCAGGAATATCGTGAAGAAGAAGAGGGAAACAGGGAGAGAGAGGTTACGGTTACGGTGTCTCGATGCAGAAGATAGAGAATAGAAGAACGTACTTTTGCCCGACATCAGGAAAGTCTGTTCTCCGAAGGCTTCCTTCGGCACGCACAGATATACTCGTGTTGCACGGAACGCGATCCCGTATCTTCTGCTTTGTTCGTCGGTTCGTGGCCGTTTCTCTTCTTGATAAAGGGAAATCGAGTCGAAACCGTGCATCGAGAGGGGGGAATCGATAGATCGCGCGTGACGGTTATTGGTGCGGTTCGGTCCGGTATTAAGTCGATTCGTTACGGTCGCGGCGTTACTCGCAAAGTTATCTATAGCGATGCGTTTGCACAAGGGAGGCAGAGAAGAGATAGGAAGGAAGTCGTCGCCGTCGAGTATACTCGTTGTCCATACAATCCGCATAATCTTATTTAAGCACGACGGTTCTAATAATAGTTCGAGCGTTCTTTTCTTTACTTCGGGCTGGGTATTGGCGAAACAGGGTATATCCTATTTTCTCTCGTTGCCAATGAAAAATACGCGGAGCCAATAAACCGGCTGTAATACAACGAGAGAGCCGAGCTTTCGCAGCGGTGCGCAACGGGGCATAGGAGTGCAGTGACTTGCACTGCGGCTGCACCTAACCTCGCAGATCGTCCACTAGTTTATCTCTTTCCCCCGTTTGCTATTTACCTCCTCCCTCTTCTCTATGCTGCATTCAGATCCACCTACATCATCGCCATTGGCGCCTGTGCGCGATCCTCCGCGGAGATCCTGCTCGGGCCAAGGCGAAAGCATTGTTGCCAGGAGCCCTTAAGGGCAAAGGCGTAGTTCATGCGTCGCGTCCGGGGATTGCAACGAGGCCGACTTGTTTATGGTACCTTGGTAACGAGATGATGTTTCTCTTCCGAGATCAATCATCGATGCCCTTCGCGTTTCCATTGCTGTGGAAATCAACCTTTACCATGTTTACGTCGTGGATTGAGTGCAAACGACGTTATTGTCAGGGATGGAATAACACGAGACATTCGCATCGTGTTCTTCGCTGTTAATTTGAAGAAACGCCGATCGCGAATCTTTTCGCGGCAGGTGTTGGCTTGTTCCTCAACCACTCTCGAGTCTCGTTTCCTCGAAGAATTTACAACCGCTTTGCGTCCTGCAGTGCACGGCTGTTTATTTTTTCCAAAGTATTTTCCTACTATCCCTGTTCAAATTTGCCCCGCGATTGTGTACGTACTCGTTCTCGACGCTAGCATAAAATCGCATTCCATTCTCGAAAAGCGATACTTTATTCCAGTAAGTCAGCAAAACGAAGCAGGTTGTTCGAAAGTGACGCGATAAACAGTATTATAGTAGAGCAACTGGCACGGGTGTGCGTATTCGGGATACAAATGGGAAAATTATACGCATCGTTTCTAAGTCTACCTGTCGTCTGTTATAATTTCACTTGGAATATCTCGATACGATATACGAGCAATAGAAAATAAAGGAGTAAACTGGAAACTATCCTGCCCTTGTAACTCGCGCGTGTACGCCGATGCTCGCCATCCAAGACATCCTTGAACTTGACGATCGTCGAGAACGGTAGGACTTCGATATAACGTTCGAACGATGGCTCGTAAAAAAAAACTCGACGAACATCGAGCCAAAGGATTTCTAGCACGGCCTTGCCTTTGCTGAAATGCTGTTCATCGTTTACCGGTCATGTAACGAGCCAGCGTGCTACGCACTTTTAAAACAATGTACGTTATCTGATCGAGGCATCTCTGTTCGAACGGTTAGATATGGGAACGGAATCGAAAGAGGGAAATCTCTTTCTATCCACGGTTGAACCTAGACCTCGACGGCATCCTTGAACTTGACGATACAACCGCGAGGATCGAGGGGATAGCGATGCGGGATGCGCACGGCTTTTAAAGTATTCGCATCTACTAGTTACACATATTCCTCTGAATCCTGATTTAGCCTCGAAGCGTTCATCCTCTTCGAACAACAACTCGTAAATAGGTAGCGCGTGTTTGAACCGTGTATCATTTAGCCTTTTTATCGATTTAAATCTATTGCTGGCCGATTTATCGTGTGCGTGTAATCGTAGGGTTGAAAGGAAATTTTTTCCACCGAACAAGAAAATCAAGCGTTAAGTTACAGGCTTGAATTCTTTATGGCCGTGAGAGCACATACGCGGTAAACAGGGTATGAAATACTGCGTTGTAGAACGCGTCTTGCATTTGTAATGCTAATACTGTAAACAAGTTGGATGGTAAAAATGAAATCATAAGCGTTGTGCGATGCCAAGCAGCCGTTCTGTAACACTAGTTCTACAGTTTTGCTTAACATGTTCCGATACAATGTTAAGGAATATCCCTAATAGGTTGATGTTTATTATTTCCTATATGTATAATCACCAAAGAATCATCCACCTGTCTAATAGAATTACTTTGTCCGTCATCATCGATTTTATACCATCTTCCACCCTCCTATTAGCAACGTCGAGTAATAAGTATACTTCGGTTCAACCTGTCGGAGAAATAAGCGTTCACATTTTACTGTGGTAAGATAAAGAACTTGCAGACTAAGGTTACATTCGTATTTTCATGCACAGAAGAACGAAGTAGGTACGCGCATGTTGTTTTTAATTGCAAGTCATGTACTAAGTGCAATGTTCAAAATTCACAAAGATTTTTAATAATCTCCCTTGAAGTCTGCGAGATGTACAGATAGCCGTCGTGTAATAATTTCACGTTGATCGCAAGATTAAAACTCGGCCATTTTCTGCCACTGTCCATTCCAAGAATAATTATAACTTACGATAATCACGGGTGTCTCTCCGTCAAGTAGTCGCGTAATTTAAGATCAACGCGTGGAACCCTACCGCGAATACCAATTTTGCATAATCGTGTATTCTGCTCGGGCTGTTCGCTATATCGCGGCAGGGATTCGCGCGTGCTTATCTTACAACGTCTAGGCAATATCTCTGTATAATGTGTAAGACACATGGTCACCGGTAATTGTGCTGGTTTCAATGTAAACGCGAAACAATGTCTCGAGAATACCGATTCAGCGACACGTTGCCTTCCACCGTTTCAGAAACGGACGATTTCTCTCTCGTAAATGCATCCGAATCAAACTCGTGCGATCGTTTCTTCTTTTCTTTCCTTCTGTTTTCTCTTCGATGGAGACTGTCGTGTAATTTGCGAAATTTCTATGGTACACGTTACGTGTATCGTTTAAGCAGGATAATTAGTTAACATCCGGTGTGTTTCCTAGCGATCCACGGGAGCGCCTATACTTTCGTCTAAATCGAACAAAAAGCTGCAAACTTTCATTTCCTTGCGTAACGCGTAAGAGGCTCAGGTATATCGGTAATTTTCTTCGATCACAAATTATCCCCTTACGATTCTCGGTCAGTGGAAGCTACGGGAATCAGGAAGTAGATTTACCCTGACAAATAAAAGCTATCGCGTGACCGGGGGATACGTACTCGGTTTCCTATGAACATTTCGCGCTACGTACACCCATGGTTGCGCAACGCGTTCCTCGCGTTGCTAAAACATGAAAAGTGTTTTGCGTTTTCCATCGTTATCCTTCGGCACCTTACAGATCGACCACGTTGACGAACTCTCGGTAACGGTATATATTTATAACGTCAGTATCGTATTACCGAGAACAACAATTACCTCCGATCCAACGATTTGTTAGGCAACTTACTCTTTCACGTACACGTAAAACGCGACGATCGTACCTAACTACCTATTGCTGATCACTTAGCGCACGACGCGTATACGTTACAAGAAACTGAATATTTGGCGGCCAGAATTGAATATTTTTGAAGGAATTCGACGGTATTAAAGTTACGACACGTTGTTTCGATACGTTGAAATTGCATCACGTCGCATTACGACTACCGATATAGGTTTTTAATGAGTCGGAGTGCACGGTACTCTGCGGCTTACCGCACGGCTACCATCATCAATTTTTTGATAACTTCTCAGCTCCGGTATAATACCGCCAACGACGACGATATCGTGATGCTAATAACGATAATGATAATAATACAGATAATATTTAATCGAGGTGGAAGCAACGCTTTTGGCTAATAAATTTTCTGATTGTTCATCAGTATCGTCTGGACGATATTTTTACTTGGCATTTTAAATGGTCGTCGACTTTTCTCGTACTCGGGTTTTTCCGTTCAAGTATGGAGGAAAAGTGGAACAGTAGCGACGGAAACAGGTGTTTTGTAAACAATATTGTAATATTCAAAATATTACCGATTTGGCTCTTGTTGTAATTTCCGGCATATCGACAAAATAATACGAATCTTTCGTATAATGTTATTATTGAACACGAAATCGATTACGCAACGACCCGGGCGTTGTATAAGAGATTGGAAAACCCGTTGGTTCGGCGTTCAATTGTCAGTTTTCTGATTTCATGTTTTCGCGTATCGGATTAGAACGGTTCGAACACGTCGAGGACAACCTACACCTCTACTTATACTTATACGGATCTCTGGGTGACCGCTCTCGCGTATAACGCGCCAGATGAAGACACGCGAATGCGGTTACGCGTCTAACTGAAACCCGAGATTTACGCTTGTTTTCCTGGATTATAAATTATTTCGCTGTTCAACATCTCTTAACCTAGGGATCGTGTCGACTGTAGGTGATTCCGTTTCATCGTTGCTCTATCTTTTCGAAGGAAAATCAAGGGGATAACACGACGTGGCTTCATAACGAGAGCTTTGATCGTTCAGAAAAGTTTGAATGGATCATGCTGAGCAAAACGTAACAGTACAGAGCAAACCGTTCCTCGACGACAATGGTCCCGCTCATTTACCATAATGTCACATTGTTCTCGAGCAGCGTGGCTCAAGGTACACACCCACGATTCTGTTTCGCTGTACGCTAAAGGACGGATACAGCGTGCCACGGGGTTTGATGATCATTATAAAATCATTTTCCTTTCTACCATGGCTCACGTTACACGAATCTGCGTGTAAAGGCGCATTGTTGGCCTCCAGTTGCGACTGTCGTTCTTGAAGAGACATCACTGTGCGTGAAACGTATATACACATACAACGGATTCAATGTATCCGCGAGTGCAAAACATGAAACGAGGTCAGTTTACTTTTTTCCGTGACAATCGATAAACAATTTGACTCGATATCATGGTAGGTGAACCGTTTCGTGTAGATATTCGCGCGCGAAACAGTGACAACTTTTTCTCATAAACTTGGTAAAGTTTAACTTTGATCGTTTGGCCGAAGGATGTAAAGTTCCGTCACGATTTATCTTGGACCGTGCAGCCTGCCGTTTCCAAAGACCCACCGACAGTTTTTTACCTACCTTATCGTGTACTCGTTTCCAGCTCGGGTCGTAAATCTTAAAAAGGAATACATCGGTCTTCGAAGCTCGCGTTTTAACGAGTGGAACGATCGCTGACGTGTTTTCCACCAAGATTTTCTACCCACGATAAAACCTTGTTGCTACAGTTTGAGACTATCCGGGGAGTTTTTTTTTTCTTTTTATCTCGACGAAAGGAAAGCGAGCGTATGCTCGATTTTACGAAACATCACGAAATCCCGAGCAAACTATACGATCATGTAGCTTCGTTGTTCTTCGGACGGATCGTTCGTCTTGTTAACCGCCTCCACGCGCTACCGATGCTGCTGTTGCTATCGCAGCCATATCCACTCGTGGAATTGCTAAGCGTAAAGATCGCCAATAGCGAGCAAAGCGAACTCATCGTTAACTCTAACGGTTCCTCTGGAACTTGCTAGTCCCGTGTACGATCTTACGATCACGATCTTTGCTCTTCCGTGGATTCGTGAACGCCTTCATCTCCTTTCCTCCTGGAACGAGTGTGTATGAATCCAACGATTTCTCCTGGTACATCGGCGCGGTACATTTTTCTTTCTCGTAAAAGTTGTTTAACGACAGAGCATTCGTGATCTGTATTAAACAAGCAACGAAAACAGGATCCAGGCGAATTTAATCGTTATCTGGCAGAGAGATTTCTAGTGTTTTTTTTTTCCTCCCGGAGAATCTCTCTTCTCCACCTATTTTCCCTTCACTCGGCTCCCCAATGGTTTACACGGCTTGTAATCAGAGTCGTGACTACCGTTGGTTCGCACGATAGAGCCACACGAGGGACTCGGTTCGAGGCTGTTATGGATAGAGCGAGGCTTAACTCTCGATCACCTATCAACCAAGATCATAGGTTAGTTGGGGTCGATACCCGTTTAACGCTGTTACCTTTGGCTTGATACGTTGGCGGGTACCTAACCCATCGACCCGTGCGGGAAAACCCGTTCCTCTCTCGTGATCACTTTTCAAAAGCGTTTTCGAGCGAAAACAAGCCTTCTAATGAGCAATCTGTCCAACGAACAGCAAATAATTCCAATTTATAATCTGTCGACGTTTCGATGCTAATAGCGCAATAACATTCTGTGAACGTTGTTGCTCAACGACATTATCCGCTTCGATTACTCGTCGGATAACAGAACCAGGGAGGTGGAGAATCTGGATGATTTCCGGTGAACAGCTATATTCATCATTCGTCATGGGAATCGTTTTACGGATCTCACCAGTCGATCGGTGTTCGCGAAATTCATCGCGTCGATTTAACGATCGCATTTCTTATCCTTAATACAAATAATAATTAACGAATGAAAGGGGAGAATCGAATGGTTACCGCGTCGATCGAACGGGACCAGTAAAGAGATTACAAAGCATCGTATCCCTCCCTTCTTTCTGGCATTGTTCGATAACTAGGCGATCATAGGTACTGAGCGTCGTGATGTTTACCGGCACTCCCTCGAGCCACAGAAAGATCTGCCGTTGCATTTATTGTGGGAACGGAAGACTCGGCTCGACTCGACTTAACTCGCGAAGGAAACGCTCGGGAATCTAGTTAATAAAATTGTATATTAGCTAACGGTGAAATCGTCGTCAACGGAACTCGATGAAAAATATGTAACGCCCTCTTCCACTTGCACTCCACGTGCTTTTAGCGAAGCTTAAGTCACGAACGAATCACAACGGTCTGTTGTTCGGCCTGGATTAATCATCGTTTTATTTTCTGTGCGAACAATCGTGTTACGTTCGACGACTGATCACGGGAAAAATATTCGACAATTATCCAAGGAAGGATGAAATTGGAATTAATGGAGTATCGACCTTACCCGTGTATGACAAGTGCTGCTCACGTTCGATGAATCATGAACGATCTCGAGGAACGACAAGACCGCGAATGCACGCGTCGAGCATACGCATTGGTCTTTGGTAAATTGTTAACAATTTGATCATGTCCGACGACTGGTCTCCGGTATGATAGACTGTACGCGCTGGAAAGGTCGTGTACACGTTCATCTTCTTACGTTCCTGGTCGTTTCACGAACAAATCTTTTATCGAAACGGAGAAATTGTTCCGTGTTGAATGCGTTTCGATTAAAACTTGTGCAACCAGCGTAGAAATGCTATAGGATATCGGTTTTGCAACGCGATCGAACAATCGTAGATATTGGCGTCCGATAGTATTGGGTTCGGCGTGAAAAGCGCTTGACGTTTTATCCGGCCAAGTAGGTTACGCTATTACTCGGGTAGTAAGGAAAAAAAATAGTCGACGGAGCGAATGGTGACTGTAGGTCGGGTGGTGCAATCTCGGCGAGGTAAAAATCCTGTAGCTTGTCTGCGTTCCCTTCCTCGGCACGATGTTTAAATGTTAGCCACAATAGCGTGCCATGTCAGCTGAATCGTGTCGAAACGAACGGGCGAGAGGTTCGATCCGTGGACCTTCTACTCGAGTTAAACCTGTTGTACAGCTTACGTTAACGTTCCTTGGAAAACTTCTTAAATCTCCTTGTTCCCTCGTAATTGATCAAATCGACAAGCAAATTATTACCCTTTTCTCCTTTTATATACTTTCGATACTAACGATCGTACATTATTCCTGTTGTTTCACCGACTCGGACTGGCGAGTCTTGTCGTAGGTCTGCAATGTTTCGTACAAGATGATATAATTGTCACGAAGCTGTACCAAACGGTGCCACAAGTTGGCGTGAATCAGCTCGTTAGGTTTGATTTCTTCTTCGGTCACCACCTGACGAAACAGCGTTTCTTTAACAAGTTTCGAAGCACGGCTGAAACTCGTCGTTACACTCGCATCGGCTCGAAAGGAAAATCAACGCATTCCCCGTGGCCGAGCGTACGCAACGGACAGTATTGGCTGGAAATAAGGATCGCCTACCTTGTCGGCGGTGGTTCGTCGTTTACGATTCGCTTGAAGATACTTGAGATGAAAGAACAACTCGTAGGCCCAACAGTCGATGGTTTCGGTGTTGCGAGTCGCGTTCGTTAATTCTGTGGAAGGTGAGGGGGTCGCCAAAGCGACCGCTTGCAACCAGCGTTTCAACTGAACCGAGCAAGACGCGTTCTCATTAAAACGAAACGAATTCACGATGGCCGAACACTTACGATCGTGGTGTCGGTGATGAGTTTCACTACGGTGGGTCGCATGACATCGATAAGCTTTCCAATGATCGTGGTGTCTTTCTTGAGCGCAAACACACAAGTCGAGAGAGAGCTGTTCCAATCCGGCGATGGTCCGCATTCGGCGTTTTTCAATTCTCGTCTTCTCGTTCGGAGAATAACGCGGTCGATCAATTTCTATCTTTAATCGTAAGAGATAAAAATTCCATCTTACCGTTGGAAAAACGTCGACACAACGTTATCGAGAAAGTATTTGGACGGAGCTATGACAATCTTTTTCGTGCACGTCGTCAACCTGGTCACTATAAACGCCAACAGTTGTCCAAGGGGACCGGGTCTTCGACGTCCGTTGCAGCTAGCTACACCTCGCGATCGATAGTATTTTCTCTTGCAAATTCCGTGTCGCGATCGACTACGTTCACATACCGGCAGAGAGTAGTAACTCGAAACTGCGGGAGAACCGAAATGGAAAGGAAACGTTTTTGTTGATCGCGACCACATCCGTATTTACGTTTGTCAACAATAATTATATACCACCAAAATCCGAGACGCTGTTCAGATCGCAATTTTTCGTGGTAGAAAGCGTGGATTGACACCTGACTTTTCGGCCGATCGTGTTCTCGTCATACTTGTTGTTTTTAACGGATTCCGGCATATACTCGTCGATGAAAGCATTCAATTCGATGATTTTGTCCGGAAACGTTTCTAAACAATTAAAGGCCTGCGCGAGAATATAGCGGATAGCATAGAGAGGTTAGGCGGCACCGGTAAAACCATGTATGTTTCGTACTTCTCGATGAAGATGCTCGAGACTCGAAGTCTCGCCACTTGTCTCGGAAGTCATCACGGTATTTCAGCAACAGTCGAGGCTAAGAAGCGTAATCGGATATCTCACGTGAATTTGGACCAACGTTCATCTTGACATTCGCGTACGGTGAAAAAAGCAACGAAAGCACGATTCCGGGGTAGCGTGCGCGGAACGCTGAAAAATTTCGACAACGAACGATCGCGATCTCTATTGCAGTTATAAACGCGAATTTATCGTCGAAACCGAACGAGCCGGTATTGATTAATTTTGCGAATCGAATCGCCCGCGGAACCAAGAGAAAATTGCAAAAATATAAAATTGTTGATAGGCACGTTTCCGGCGAAACAAAGGTTCGAGTTAAATAGTGTAACGAATAATTCGCCGAGCGGTGTACAGTGTACAGGATGCATTCAAAAGTAGAGACGGCTAATGAGAATGCAATGGGCGCCTTAACTTCGCTTAGGATCGGCGAGCTGGAAACGGATGTGCTTCCAGATTTTTCCTAATTAAGATGTGGCCGGTGCAACTCCATTACGTAAAGCAACCATCTTGATTTACCGTTCGACTCGACTCGACTCGACACGACTCGACGGCGATCCGGCTACAACAAAACCTTTATGGTCACGAGAGAATTGGAAGGGTTCGAAAAGAAAGAGGAACGAAGGGCTTACTAGCTGCCGGTCTTCTACCTTCCTCTTTGTGTTCATGCTGTTCGTTTTCTCCTTCTTCTTCTTCTTCTTCTGGTCGTTCTCGTTGTCGTCTCGCATATTCGCCTCTTTCCTCTTCCTTCCTCCTTTCTTCTTTACGTTCGTGTCCGCGAGTTTCGCGGAGGTGAGATCTCCTCGAGGATCTGCCTACGATGCACATGCACGGCCGCTATTGCTGGCATTGCCAAGGGCCGGCTGGAATGCGATGCAAATTTTATACGAATCGGTTGCCCCGCCACTCGTCCGATGGCTCTCCACTCCAAACGTTCGATAGCCTCCGCGAGATCATTAAACGTCAAGCCGAGTAAAGACAATGTCGTCGAATAATCGAGAACGTATTCTTAGCTATTTTACGTGACAAAATCAAGATTTCGCTTTTGATGGTGAACTTTGTTGGAAGAAAAGAGAAACCTTCTAGACTCGATAAACGATTTATCAAGATTTCCAACTGTGTCGCCGAAAAGATTCGACCGCGTTGATTATATGGTCCGATAGGGATACCGGAGGCCGACAGCGCGACCAAAGACGGCCACGAGCAGAACGAGAGGGAAGAAGTAAAAGAAGAGCAAGAAGAAGCGGATCCGGCGGACGAAGGAGCAGCAGAAGAAGAAGAAGAAGAAGTCAGAAGGTATCACGGCCGAAGACATTTCTATGCGCGCCCACTGTCAACGAAGATAACTTACGACTTGGCGGAATGGTAATGGCCGTGGCAGACATTCCGTCCTGTTGCAGATTTAATAGACTCGTCCTGATAGAGGGCTACGAAACATGTCACCGTTCGTGGCCAATGATTTACCGATGGACGAGCCTTGTCAACGCCGCGCCGCGCCGCCTTGATTTTAGACTTCTTTTCAGAACGCGTTTGAATCGATAGATAAAAAATGAACGCGGCCACATCTCGACCCCTTATAAATCTCGTTCCTTGTATGATTTTCGTTACAAGCGATAATATTCAGATCGCAACTGTGTACGATATTGCATACGGTTCAAAAATGGTATAATAATGACGCTCGTTCTTACAACGAGTTCCTACACTTTGACAGAGCTTTAAGGAGGAACACACTCGCGGCCTGAATCGTTCCGTTTCAAAAGCACCAGGCTGTAACGTGATCCTGGACAGTGAAACTATCCAGCAGGAAATGGATTTTTCGTCCGTTCAGACGATGGCCAGTCTAGCGATTTAAGAAGAAACTGTACCCTGTCGAGCGAAAGATAGAGAAAGTTGTCGTGCTCTCTGAAAGTCATTTGCTTTTCATTCTGGGTGTTAATGAACCCTGGCGTTTCACCGAACGCCCTGTTTTAGGGATCGTGATATTCAATGAAATCCACCGAGCGAAAGCAGGGATACGGGTATACACTCGTATCGTGTTCTCTAACAGTCCAAGTATGTATTTCGTGTACCGGCTTAACTGTTACGCGGAATCATTAGTAAAGCTTCGCGATTGTAGCTAATCTGCGTACACACGCGTAATGCTTGTTTACGCGCCGCGTCTCGGCATCGTTGAAACATAAATCGGTAACTAGCGAGCGATTCGACGAACGCACGCCACTGGCAAAGAGGAGAGCGCAGAACGTATTCGCGCAAGGCCCCTGACACGTTGTTACCCGGCCAAATCGATAGCTTCCACGCGTTTCAGCCTGCTCGCTTGCCGGGGCACGCGAGATCCTCTTTCTCCTCTGTGCACAGTGTACACTCGCGCCAATTGCTATGCACTCGTACCCATACCCCCTTATTTCGCGTAATCGCCTGCAACTTACCTGCATTTGCATACACGTGCTCGAAACCGCGCTTAAATTCCAGATACGATACGATAAGCTGTTTTTTTTACGATAATAAAGATGAGCTTGACGCGCTGTTTGTATTGTCGCTTGTTGATCCGACATTCCAGCAGAAATTGAAGGGTCCGGTAAGCGTGGCACCGATTTCTTCGTCGAGAAGCAACAATCTTTTTTTATTGCGTGCGATCAAAACGATCGATCGATTCGAACGGTTAGTTACGCGTTGGAGAACACGGTCGAACGTTTTCAAGGAACGAGGTCGGCTCGGAACGGGTGTGCATATAAACCTCGATGGAGATAAACTTAGCCCAACGAACAGCTATATTTATAACTGGCGTGTCTTTGTTCGCGAGATTGTCCTCTTCGTTTAAATCGGATTGTTCCAAATGCTGCTACACGCCGCGTACCGTTTCGCCTTCTCGGTTCGAGTCGCGCGAGCAAAGATGAGAAGAGAAGGGAAGAGAAATAAAAGGATTTATCGTTGTCGCGATCAGGTTAATTGAGTTGGCGGTGCACGCTCCGCGTTGACACTCGACGAATAACGCGTTCTCCTCGCTCGATTCACCGAGTTTCCGTGAAACTCAACGATATCGCGTTTCATCGTCGAGCTCAGGATATGTCGTAACGAGACGCGAGCTGCAGCTCGATGGAAGAGAACCTCCGAGAATCACGGAAGCATCTACGTACGGACTATGACAGCGAACGAGCTTCGAAGCCATTTCAATACGAACGAGAGTGGATGCGAGAAAACGAGCTGGGTGCATAGATTGCAGGACATTCTTGCGGAGCAACGGGTTTGCCGTGAAAAGAAAAGACAAAAATCGATATAGAGGGAGGGTTTGATAGAGTTAGTTTATAGTCGATCGGTTATACGGTTATATCGACCCGAGGCAAGTGGTAGCGAGTGTTTGAGAACAGTGTGTGCCACGGCCATCTGTCAGCGCATCTGTTCTTAACGAACGATTAGATATCACTTCTCGATACCTCTCCGTCGCGCAATTACTTTTCCATTATACGTTACAAACCGTGCAACGTCTCTGCAGTTCGATTTATCGGCACGAGTCGATAATGGCGAATCATTAAATAGGAAAAATCGTTCAGACTGTTTTCGTCCGTATCGTAGCGGCGATAAGCAGAGCGGCATGACTTATTACAGGAGGAGCGTTAATACGACGTAAAAGGCAGCGTACGCGACGGATGAATAAGTTGGAGGCAGAGCGAGGCGAAGATTGGTAGGTCGCGAGCTTGGCGTTAAAGTTGCGGCACACTGTCGGTGTAACGGCATGGCGAATCTGCTGGCCACCTATCTGAAATGGCATCTGAATTTTTCCAGACGTCCGTGTCCTACGAGCCGCGATAGCGCGTGTATTCACGCTACGTTAGAGGCTCTGCTTCCACGCAATGTCTTGCACGCTAATTACAACGTATTCGCGGTTGAGATTGAACGCGGCCGATATTTCATATAGGACAGACCGCTCTCGCTTGCGCAACCGCGTCTAATAATGATTGCGAAAGCGATAATACGTAAGCGAGGTTCTCGTAAAGGGGATCGAGGCCGAAGAAAGTACGGCGCGGACAACACGAAAATATATCTGCGAATCGATAATGGACCGAACATCGAAGACGAGATACTTTTCACGATTCTCATATATGTAGAGTATTCTAAATACGTCGAGTTGCTTTTGCTATACACTATACACGCGGCCGTATTGTTTTGTTTAAGTTGTCAAATTATGTATTTACTTTTCTCGTGTTACGTTCGGCCGATGAAAGAATCACAGGGTTCGAGCGAGCGGTTTACGCAACGAAACGAAACACATCGAGAGATCGATATGGAATATGAAATGGATACACAGAGAACGGAGGCGCGATCGCAATTGGCGGCGCAAGAAGGCGCCTTTCTAATTTTCGCGTGGCGCAACGCGCGATTCTTCCTCCCGAGACTGGCTCGATTAGCATTTCTGGCTAATCACGTTCTCGCGAATCTACTTTAATTACGATCAGTTTGCAAATGATACGGCACGCCGCGCCGCGCCGTGCCGCGCCGGTCGAGACCGAGCCACGTCTCGAACGTTTAACGTACTTGCCATTTTGCTGTGACTAGTTACTCTTATTGTTAGATCCGATGGTCGGACGAAAATTAAATTGTGCCGCGCTAAAATGAGACAATGGCATGACCGTCCAAGTTGTTTCAGGGTAAATTACACAATGTCATCGTTCCCTTTAACGTCATTGCTCGCTTATGCACCTCTTGTTCCGCTCCTTGTTTGCTCGACTGCTTTGTCTCGATGGCTCCGCGGCTTCAAACCGTCCCTATTATAACCGAAGCTGCAGTTTTCTCCCGGTTATCGCGTAGCAAGCATCTAAATGTCGTCACGTAAGAACCGTAGGGTAGATCCACTTACGACGGATGCGCGAACTCGTTTGGAGTATTGTGCGCTCCATACAGGATAACCCGAACCGGAGGATCCTGATTAACTCTCAACGTACGTTGCCCTTATCGGCCAACAAAATTGCGTTATGAGTTTTTCGTGACAGGATCGTGGATCAGGTTCGTGTCCGGTCCCGACTTTTATCACACCGATATCTAGAAACGGCTAGGCGGCTTGATTTATCATTACGATCGTTTCGATATCAAGGGGACACGGTTCGCCAATGCCAGGTAGTCTGTCGTTCCTTTTCTTACGGATAATTCCAGGGGAGCTTCGTTGTTATCGTGGAAGTGACCAGCTGCGAAAATCCAACGCGTAAACTATCCCCGTGTTCCGCGTTCCTTCGTTACAATTTACAGGTCCCGTGATCGTTCGTAAGTTTCAGTTTGACTCGAGAAACAAGAGGAGGTATTCGTTTCGTGTCGAAAGCGATGCATCCGCAGAAAATGCTCGCCCAGAAGCAGGAACATCGTGTTCCTGCCATTAGGGTTATTGCGAGCCGTGACAGAGGCATTTAGATTCAGCTGGAATGCAGCCCTGTAGCTACAATAACAGGTAGACGTAAGGCAGTAAACCGGTAGGAATCTCGCTCAAGGGGGTCGTCGGTGTCTCTCTCCTCTCGTTTATTTTGCTCCCTTTCCACCTGGAATCTTCGTGATTCGTGCGATTCACTTTCAACGTATAATGCAACCACCATTTTCGATCGAAAAGATCAAATGTCGGCGAGATAAGTTCGTCACAAAACAACAAAATTAAGATACGTTGAATTTATACCGATTCTACTTTTGTATATGGTTCCCGAGTTGGAAACTGTTTGAAAGGCGTATAAGCAGCGTAACGCGATGCACACGACGAACGAACGAACGCGATGGAAGCAAGGCGCGGGCCGCTAATTATGCAGATTGGCACCTAACGTAATGCTCGTTAATTAACCGCAATGCCCGTTTTATATGTCCAGGTGGGACGGAAGGACGGCCGGGCACGGCGCCATATTGCCACACCGCAACTGCCCACGCGTACGGCAATGTCGTGTGAAACAGTCGCTCGTTTACGATTTATTGCAAAACTACGCGCGAACAGCCTGTACGCGTTTTGGTCATTCGAATCGTTACGCGCTTATCGAAGAAGAAGAAAAAAAAAAGAAAACGTACGTCACTCCGTAGCTTCTTTTTTTTCCCCTGCCTCCTTCGCGGGGCTATTTCGCCCAAGGATTTCGCACAACCATGAATCCATTGTCCTCGAAGGATCGAGAGGTCGAGCACGAAGGTCGAGACGCTCGATGCCGTGATGACCTCTTCGATCGACGCTCGTAGCTCGTCGTCTTCGGAGGACGAAGGTAGTTCGTGGGCGTTCCAAGAATTCGCCACGATGCTCGAATCTCGTGGGTATTATTCCGTGCTCGTGGAATCGACCCTTACCTCGTGGTAGATAAAACCCTAAGATTCAGTGACGTTTAACGTCCATGTGTGCACTCCTAAACGCGCACGCGTGCACTTGGCAATTCGAGTTTGCGCTACCACGCTCATCGTACTTCCATTACCATCGGTAATAATTTATACCTTTATTGTTGCCCCGTCAAAACGTGACGTCTTCATCGAGCCAGGGATGCGTTCGATAATCTCACCACCTACGCCCACGAACCCCGTGTCTCCCTCCGGCTTTTTACTTTTTTACATTCACGAATACAACCGCGAACCTGTACGTTAACATCGGTCGCCTTTGCCTTTCATTCTCGGGTAACAGGCTGTTTGTACGAACCGGGAGTATTATAAATTTCCTATCTTTTTCGATAAATAGGAATAAAATAGCATGCTTCGTAAAATTGCTCCGATAAATGGAAGAAAACAGAATTGACGTTGCCTACGATACGTGGACGATCGTTTGGTTCTCGTACGAGTCATCTCGTGCAGTGGCCTCTCCCCCAAAGGTTACGTTTGATAATCCAAGCCGTTCGTTCCGTCGCATGATTTAACGCGGTCATTTGTCATCATTACGCGCGAGGCGTCCACCACGCACAGGGGCGAGCAACGTCTCTGCTCTTCGTTTTTTCTTTTCTTTTTTGTTTGTTTTTCAACGGCCCACATGCATCGGATTGCGTTCGCCGAAACGTTATACTTTATCCGCTCCTCGATACTGTCTTGGCAAAATTGGAAACTGTACGTACTCCGTATCTCGTGCCGTTTGTTTAACGATCGACGTTAGAAATATTTGCCTCACCGTAACCGTTCAATTCTTCAATACGATCACTGGTGGTTTACTAAATTTAATCGACCCGTACTCCGTACGTACGTGATCGAAGAAGCAAATGAACGAACGTCCCGCGTATACACATACATACGTGTACGTACGCATACGAGAACGGTTTCGTGGCGTTGCTTATGGCTTATAGCGCGGCTCGCTTTTGTCTCTCGTCTTGCTTTCCAAGAACGTCGCATCGGTTCGTGCTATGCCGGACGTGGTTCAGGGCGTGCCGATCACGAGGATGTCTTCAAACGCGACTCCGTTTCTTCAGAGGATATCCGATTCGTGCGTTCCCGTTGCTCGATACATCCGGACGAACGGGTCGTACGAAATTGAAACGCCGGCTCGAGATATACGCGAAACAGGATCGAAATATACTATTTTGAACCAGAGGGCACAAAAATCGGGCTTTTAATATCTATTTGGCGAGCGCAAAGTGCCCGATTCTTGCTCTAGGGCCCGATTTTTGCGCCCTCTGGTTGAAAAAATAACGTATGTAACACGGGCTCAAGGTGACTCTCACACTCGACTCGGACGCCGTTCACAAATTTTGCGCCCTTGGCGCGTAATATACTATAAAAGCAGTTTCTATCGGTTTCACGATAACGTACAACTGGTCTCGCGATCGTTTATCACGGCATGGCATAGTAATCCGGTGGCTGTGGCCCGCGGGGTTTTATTCCAAACATCTTTATTCCTTGCACCGACACCGATAACCTCGAAAACGTTTTTATTATGACCACGATTGTTCAGGAGAAGGGACAATGCTTCTCGAAGAAAAAAAGACGAAGCTTTTACCTTTACCTTTCGACTACGAGGAGTCACGTGCCGAGATAAGTGCTCCTCAATTTGGAGACAATCGAATTCCTCCTCTGCATACAATTCTCAACGTAACGGTGAGATACAACACGTGACATCACGTATTTCACCTGGCTAACCAAGACAGCCTGCTAAACAGGTGGCCGTTTATTTTCTTCCCCCGTACTTCTTCTGTTTATCTTCCATTGTCGTTATAGTGTTATGAGGCTCGAAGAAAAGAACACCGTACCGAGGTTTTTTTCTCATTGTACAATACACTGTTCGTCAAGATATTCGTAGACTTACGTACAATACTATTTGTTGCTTGAAATTTCTATTCTTTCGTGCTATTTTGAACAGGGAAACCACACGTTTCGGATGAAACACGCTGTACTTTCTCTGGGGAATGTGACCTATCCAACTGGTTAGTGGGTTTTGGTTTATTGCACGAACGTTGGGATGCGATCAGTTTTGTAGAATTTCCTTCTGGTCGGTTCTAACGTTACGCAGGAACGATACGCGCGCTACGTTGCCCCTCGTATAACTCAGGTTAGAGAAGGCAAGTATCGTTCGTGATCGTTCGAAAATCCCTGGGTGGTGTGTTCGCGAAAGGAACAACCACCCCTGTGCGAAGAACGTCGATTCTCAGGCATAACGCGCGGCAAAACCTCGTGCAGGGTTTTAATTACTTTAGACAAATTCGAAACCGGAGACTCTCACGACGCTGGTGGCCCTCTCGTGTTACCTTAGCTCCAAGTTACCTAACTCGTGCTTGTTAGGCCCTTGGCTCGCCTCGCCACGCGGTGGTATGCGCTGTTTCGCTGCTGTCGGAACGTCGACTGATTTATTCGGTGCTATCTTAAGTCTTCGCCTGTTTCGCCAAATTGAAAATCGACGATTCTCTTCTTCGTGGCTGCAAGCGCGCTTCGATCGATCCACCATTCGCGTAAATAAAACGACGGAATGAGAAATTTCTCGATAATATTTGTGTTTACGACTAAGTCGAGGTTGCGTGAAACAAAGCGATTGCTTGCATATTACAACATTCGCGTTAAGGTAGAATTGCATTACTCATTTGATCGTTGCATCACGCACCGCTGAGACGCGATGTCTCGAACAAAGTTGCAACAACGGCCAGCTAATATGTACTTGGCATGATGTAACGTGACGGGATTTAGGGATGTAACGTAAGAGTTCATCCTGCGTAAGACTAAGGGTGACGTTACCTCTCGGAATATCCCGTACGATTATACTCGCGTTACGCTCCTTCGACATTCCTTGCTTCGAAGAGACTCGGGCTCGCGATACGTCTCCTTCTTATTTTTTGACAAATCTTCAGTACTCCAAAGAAGTTGACGTAACGCAACTTCGAAGTTGTCCGTGTCTTTGTTTACACACTCCCTTCGGGGCAAAGTCACTCGTTCACTTTCAAATATGCAAATCACCGTGCGCGTTATGCGTCAGTGGTCGCAGGAATTTCGAACGGAAAATCTGCCGAATGAAATACGTCGCCTTTCCTCCGACGATATATTTAATAAGAAATTCTTCGTAAAATCGTTTATCGGATCTTTTTCAACGTGTCATTCGATAAAATGTTGACACACTTTTCTTCGCTTAATACGCATGAGAAACCGTACAAACAACTTATTTTGTCGAGGCAAAATAAATTTCCGTTGAAAATATCAATAACGAGAAATGATTAACGAACAGAGACCTAATGGTTCGTAAGTAATGCTCGCGAACCGTGTGTCCTGGTGGTCGTAAAGTAGCCACCAACAGGGTTCCGTTTTGTTCTATAATTTCTATTTGTAGGTGTTGCCCAAGCGTTGTATACACCCGACGTGTATTATGGCGCAACGCAACTGTCGAGGCAAGTTAATGCTTTGTCGTTACTTATCGGCTGCTCGTTGTTGCTGTTGTTGCCATCCTATCGTATCGTGTGGTATGATATGGTTCCCGTAGAACGAGATTCGCCGGATAAACAGCGAAGAATTCGAGATATCCGTCTTAAATGCCGGCCTGCGCACCGATTCGCAGGGAGGAAAGTTAATAGCGTGTCATTCCCCATAATCGAACACGGGGCCTGTTGGCGCCCGATGCAACGCAAGCAAACGACGATCCAAGAGATCAGACAATCGAAACCCTTAGAGACGAAAAGCTACAGGAGAATAATATAATAGCGAGCGTAGAAAGCGCAGTGAGTAGTGGTTCGCAGTCGGCAAGCTGTACGGAACACTGACTTTGCATACCGTAGGGCTCGAAGTAGCGAATGTGCTCTCCGCTACAAATTATACTGCTCGAATCGTTGGGATTTTTCTTGGTCGAACAGCAGCGGGCACGGAATCTCACGGAGGTTGGAATTTCGCACGAATTGTCGCGTCGGCGCGGTGCGACGCGGCGATTCGAAGAATATACTCGTTTTCTTTGCAAGGACGAGCCGAGGCGATGCTTCACTGCCACATGCCAGAGCTCGATCTGTCTTGTAATTTACTGGTTTCCCCGCGACTATCATAGCGTACAGCCTGCTGATAACAACGAACCGTCACACTCTCCCCTAAGAGATTCCCGATTGGTGCCGTTTAACCGCTTGCCTCCTGAATGGCAGATCAATGGCGCCGACCTGACGCGATATATCGAGCCACCGTCATTAAATCATTCGTTTCGCGCCTCCGCGTCAGCCTGTACACTGTACATGCATACCTACAAAACCCAGATCTCTGGCTGCCTTTCTCCTCTTTTATTCTCCGTTCGTCCCTTAATCGAGAAACTGATCGCAGCCCGGCCATTTCAACGCGCTTCCAACTACGCGCACGTCTTTCCTGCTCTTGGCAATAAATTTGCTTCGAGCTTTCGCGAGGACGCGTCTCTTTCGCGTCTCCTCGGCCATTTGCCTCTTCTACCTAGTTGAACAAAAGGCGTTCGTGGCGGGTCGCGTTCCAAAAGAAATCGTGCCAACGAATAGAAACGAACAAACCTAACAACATTACCGCGTCAAGAGAATTTTCATCTCGTTTGCTCCATCTGGTGACAAGTAGCGGCGTAAGATCAAATCGGTCGAACAGCATCGTTGTCAACCAGGTTTTCTGTGTTAGATACTATCTATTGGCGACCTTGCGGTGCGGCGATGCGGCGGTGTGGCCAACGTGTAACGCGAGATCCGTGTCCCATATGCGGGTGCAGCGTATTTTATTTGACCCGGTTTACAACTGAACAGACACGACACGCGTATCGTGGAAGAGCTCCGGGGGTGTTTTTGTTCTGGCAAGGTGAGGCGTAACCCAGCCTTTGTCGTTGCGTATAGTCGCGTCAAATACTCCAGTCGTCCGAATTAACTTTGCGTTACGCAATTGGAAATATATATACGGCAAAATACGTCGACGGTTTGTTAAACGCCAATCCCAAAGAGCAGTTGTTCGTGTTAACCTCGAAGACCTTGTAATAACAGCGAACGGGTTACGAAGCCTCCGGGAGCGAAGCTGCCGAACGAAAATATCTTTCTTCGAATTTGCCTTCTAAGGAGAAACGGAGACGGTGGCCAGGCTTTAAGTAAGGATTACCGTAATTTTACTTGAAGAACAGCAAAAACGTACGAGGATTATGGAGAATGGGGGAAAAAGTAAGGATCGGCGTAGGACGTATTTCAGATTGAGAATACCTGCTCGCGAAAGCTAAGAATCTCGAAAAGTCGCTTCTCGCGCGAGAAATTCGACACCGATGAAACCGTATTATGCGCAGCTGCATTGGCCATTCGAATATTTCCCTTTAGACCTTCTTATAGCTCTACGTTTTCGTCGCTCCTCCTTAGATCGAGCAGATTCTGTTACAGGCGGCAAAAAATATTTGCACGTTTCCAAGGTGTAAGAATTCTTCGACCTTTGCCGTACGCTGTATCGCGTCCAGTTGTTTCTTGAACTAACTAAAATTAATTTGTGAATCTTGAATCTGCGTGTTTCACTTTTATCGCGAACCCGGGCTAGTTGTATTTCACGGCGCAGAATAAAAACAACATCTCGTTCCGAACAAGGGATCGGTAAGACGATGCAGTGTAACGATAATGTTGTCATTGCATTCGGAGTTCTTGATACGATAACGAATAAGTAGAATCACGAGTTCTCTTAATCTCGCGATAAAATGATAAAGGGACGTATAAAAGTTTCAGTACGCGTAGAATGTAACTGTAAGACGCGAACAAGCACGGGAATAAGCAGGATTTCAATTCCAGCCAATAAGAAACATAGCAGATTCTGGAGACCCGGTGCTTCAGAAAATCTTGTTCTTCTTCGCGTGGGAGTGTTGTCCAAGGTTTCTCGATACACGTTCTCGAGGCGATCTCGAGTATACGAAACGTTCTGATGTTCGTTTATTCTCGCCAGCGAAAAATACCTACAGACTACAGAAATTGTATCGATTAATTGATATCCATATTTTTGATCCGAATTGGTGCCTCCGTGTTTCCCGCGAGGGACGCATGCAACACACGCATGTAGATACTGTATGTACACGCTCGTATCTGTCAAGGTTCAACAAAAGCTCTCGCGCGAAAAGGCAGTGACCGACTCTTGTTTCTTCTCGAACACGAGATTCTCCTTTTGAGATTCTCTTTGTTCGCCTGCCGCCGTGTACCTTGCCGAGATGGAGAAGATGAAACAGCGAGCGGAAAGAAAAGGAAGAGAAACGATCTGTGAAAAAAAAGTTTCAGGTTCGTCCCGTGTATATCAGCGCGTGAACACGAATCTTGGGAAAAAGAATTCTTATGGATGGTCCCATGAATTGTCGGAGAATCTCAGCTTGCTTGAACCGCGCTGGCCAAAAATAAAGCCGGTCTCGATCGTTAGCGTGACCAGGATATCACACGGTAGATACCCGGGATACGGAATCGCTTCCATGCGAAGCCAACAGGATTCGCGCAACGGTTTTCAATCGACCTCGACCCTCGGGGGTAAGGTTCGTAAATTGCAGGATTCGCCCCACGGTTTCCACCGCGATTTCACGCGATCGGTGGAACACAATTGGAAAGCAACGCTCTTCGTGCACACCGTTGTCCATGAAATGGCGTGTTAACCCATTACAGATGCTGCTAGAATCTCCGGCCGACTCGAATCTTTCGATAAATCACTATCAAGAGTGTTCGAGGATAATATATAATCTGATCGAGTTCGAAAGCTACAAAACAGATTTGCGAAAGTTCGAAGAATGTTTTCGAATGGCAAAACCTGCCGTTACAGTTGCCAAGTAAATAGAAGAGAAAAGCGTGAAAAGACGTAGAGTAGGAAAAATGATTTGCCAATCACGTACGAGGGGGAGCAGAAAACGCGAGCAAAATAACGGTATCGCGAGAATCGTCGTATTAGCGATACTCAAAGAGATAAGGATAGATGAAGCGTCATTCCGTAAACGCATTACATAGGAACGAGATTTCCCGGACTGTTTCCAATAGTAATAAACTGCAGGAAGAACTGGGTGTGCACGCGAAGCAACCGCTTTTATAGCATCCTGACTGTAAACGTGGGCAGCCTTTGTCCGAGTAACAGTACTTTTGCTCGTTTCTCCTGTTACCCGCCCGCCTTTCTTCCTTTCTTTATCTCTTCTCTATATTCTACGATAAACATTATTCTTACTCTTATTCTACTCTGGTCGTTTGCGTACACGTAGCTACGCTAGTTCGTGTCTTATCCATTGATACCTACGACGTGGCAGTAAATCATACCACACGTATCCTTATCGTTTCTTTTTTTTTTCTTTCGAAAGTTCAAAGCATTCGTTTCTCGTTGGTTAGTACAGAAATAACTGTGATAACTTTCATCAAAATCTGAGGGTTGCCAAAGGCTAGGCGGGACGCGGTCGCGCACAAATATCTAAAGTATCTAAAGCAAAGGTAGCTGCAAGTAGGCAGGTTGACAGGTTGGTAGGTTGGTAGGTAGGTAGGTAGGTAAGTAGGTAGGTTGGTGGGTAGGCAGATAGATAAGTAGATAGAAATCGTCGTGAGGTATCGCGGTAATTTGCAATGTATACTTGTTCGAGGTGCCGCGTGTTTGAAAGGGGAGGTTTAGCAAGCCCTCGAAGCGCTAATACAACGCATCCTCTTCCCTTCTTTCCGTTCTTCGAGCGGTTCTCTTACCGTCTTATCGTTACACGCGTGCATCATTCGACTGCCGTGTCCTTTGGACGCGTTTAACTCATCATCTTGCAGAAAAATATTTCTTTATGACCGTCCGAGTCGGATCTCTTCAGTTGCAGCGTCCAAGTGAGTAAGGGCCGAGTCACGATTTTCTTCCGGCTACTCTTAAAATCTCTTAAAGAAAATTACCTGTGCGTGCTTATTTTCCTTCCCTCGATGATCGTTTTAAACGGTCGTCTTTCGGTTCTGCAGGATCATCGGGGGGGATTTTATTTTCATCATTGAAACTACATTTCACGTTTGATCGTGCGTGAAAGGATAGCAGATTGGAAAGGAATGTCGCTCCATTCAGACTCGGAACTCAAACGGGTTAAAGTCTCCACGAGAATGTTGAGTTTTTCCTATGAGATACAGTCGTTTCAACCTGTTTGTTTTATCGCGCGAATCTATCCGTCCAGCAGAATGCTAGCTGTCATCGTATGGAGAAAAAGGAATGGAAGGTGTTGTCGATAATACAAATAGCTATTGAATAGAGTTTTCATAGCGGAGTATGACGCACGAAGCCACGGAGTATCCTCTCGATCGAAGGTAAATCGTGGTACGACGATGCTCCCCCACGTCGAACGCTCGAGCAATTTTACATGATAGCCACTAATTGCCAAGCATTCCGCAAATAACTGAATATTACGAATCGTTTATACCTTGTCCAAAGTCTCTTATTAGACGGTTTTTACGGTAGACGTTCGGAGCCCGATTAGCACAAGGTTGGTCGGTACAATGGGGGGAAGAAAAAAAGGAAGAAGGTAGAGATGATTGCAAAAGAAACTACAAGATAATGGATGCTTTATACTTTATACTGTTGGTAAGCATCGTGATAATCGAGCTGCTTCGAGGATAAACGTTAGATACTCTGTCCCGCGGCAGACGCGGTAATAAAATTAATTTCTCTCTGTTTATACAGTGACTAGGATACTCGATGATTAATATCGATACGTTTTATCGTTCGAGCCCACGCTTAATAGATTGATACACGTTTGGCGGATCGTTTAACGCTCATTTTACAGCGCATCAATTATAATACGTAACCGTGCAATACGATCGTTAAATAAGGATATAAACGTTTTGTTACGCGGACGGGGATATTTTTTAAACGGACGAAATCAAAGTTCGAACGATGTAGCTTGCATAATAGAGAGCGATAAGAAGAATTTACTGCGGATACGATGTTGCACGAAGTCACGCGAAGCAAGCAGGAAAGTGTATAGAGTTAATGAGACACGAGAACGACGCCTATAAATATTGTTGCGTTGGCAAACTTGGGCTAAAACTCTGGAGGATAACGAGGCATTAACATCACGAAGAATTAAACGTAATAAAATGCAATTGACGTAACGATTATTCGACAAACTCCCCCTGTCCAAGTTCTCCAAGCAGCCACGTGAAAGTTGCGTAAATTGACATTTCGTGATAATCGTATTCCACTTGGTTGCCTCGTCGATGTTTCGCTTCGCGAGTATGCCTAAAAGTACTTATTATGTGCATCAGCTTCAGCGTCGTCAGGAGGAACTCTCCCGATCGGATCGAGTGACGATCAATCGTCATTTTATCGAATTCCAGAGTGGTCTGCCGCTTTATAGCAAAATTACGATCGAATTGTGACAGGTTAAGACCCACGCTTCGAGCACCGTTCCACTCGACCTCGATAAATACCGCGAGACGTGGGTTGCACAAAACTTAATAGACCAGCAGACACGCGAGGAAGAACGAAAGCCATGTGCCGGCACGCTTGCTTCGAATTCCGGTTCCTTCGAATCGACCAGACTCTATAATACGACAGAGATGCGATCTAATGCTTTCTTCTCGTCTTTTAGCCATTTTTCATGAATTTCATTGAAAAAGAAACGAACGACATTCAGAAGTTTATCCAAGACGCGTTGCTACGGGGCCGTGTAACGCGATACGCTACCACGGACTACGAAGACCACACGCGTACCATCCTCTCGGGATCCAGTGGTTTGTCGATCTTCTTTCCTGGCCAAGCCATGGATCGTCGGGTTACCTTAAGTATATGCGCGAGTCAATTGCTTCGATCGATCTAGTAATTTTCGTAACGATACCAAGGATGTTTCGTCGACTGAACGGGCCAGTGTTGATTCTAAATTTGGTTGCGAAATTCGTCGACGAAAGAAAGATAGCAAATTGATCGAAGATCGATGGTAACGCGTTAACGTCGTTGACAAACGAGCATAAATCAATTTGGTCTCCGGTTGAATTGTCAACGGACGTCACTCCGGTGTGTCCCGCTTCGCGAACATTCTACAATTGCTTTCGGCTCGATGGTTATTTATCGAGCCGTTCTGACAGATAGCACTTATTGATTCGAGTTTATGCGAGTGCTATCGACCGTACGCGATGACCAGACGAAATCATTTTAAACATTGTCACGCACGATCGTTTGAATTTGTCGATCGCGAATTAAAGTGATGTTTTCTTCTCTGATAAATCATGGGACACGTACACGCATCGTGCGCGACGCGTTTTAGAAAAATTCTTATCAGTGATTCAGAAAAGGATAGGGGCTGTAATAACTAGGAGACGAGGTAAAACGCTCGTTTCATCGAATTTACTATCTTATCTAACGCTCATCGAGGATGTCAGAAGAGATTATTAGCGCGCGCGTACGTGTCTAACGGAACACGGATATTCCAGAAGAGTGGATAAGCTTTCCTGAACCTTCAGTTTTTTACTTTTATTCCGATTAGCTATCAGAGCGTGAACCGCTATCGGAACGACCTTTACGCAACTCGATAAACCATAATAAATGCTACATGACACATTCTCGAACGCGGTTCGCTTAGCGTCGTATTCGGAGCAAAAGGTACGCATCATCAAATCCGGCGAAAGGATCGGGGTCGAATATACTAGATCGACGCAACGCGAATCGTTATAGCTACAGTTTCGACTCCAAGTTCACGCGTTAAATAACCAACAAATAAAGTATCCATGTCAACTGTACGAGCAAACCACAATCTCGTACATAATAATATGTATATAGCTTTACGAATTAGAGCGTTCCGCGAGCGAATCTCTGATCGAGATTCGGTTTATAAGTCTCAAGATTTTTCTTTTCTTTTCTTTTCTACATTTAATCCCCGGCCATCCTTTATTTAACTCGTTCGCCTGGAACGAGTATACGTATTTCACGATACGGCACGGCGCACAACGAATAGACGAACGATCATTGGTTTGTCGATGAAAAAAAATATTCCTATAGACACGGTCAATGATAGGAACGAGCAATAAAAGTCGTCTCGGTCCGGGCACGCCCTTAGATGCTTGACGCTCAGCCTCAAGGTTTTCGCAGCACCTACACGTAACACTTTCGTTACATGCCGTAATTACAGACCGTATCGAACCTCGAGCTGTTCGAAGATTTATCAGATCGCGAAGATGCCTATCCGTAGAAGAAAACATTTGCGCGCATTTAATATCGTTTCTCGTCGTCGAGACGATTCCACGCGGCGCGGCGCAACGCGATGCAAAGATAAAAGCAAACGTTCTTCTCTACGTCAGACGATATTATTAATAAGCGCAATAACAGATACTTACTCTCGATACGATTCAAAGGATTCCATGCGAAAGATGAAGTGTTACGGAGCGTGGTATAAACTACTAGTATTTCGAATATATTTTTCCCCAAGCGTACAGTATGCGGCGCGTAAAAATATTTGTCTCGTAATTGCGCGTAGTAATAATTTAGAAGGTAACGAGGGAACAGATCAGCATTCTGTATATAAGCGGACACGTAATTCGATAAACCTGCCGGTTGTTTTTTCTTTTCTTTGCGTCGTGTCACGCAAAAGATTTTGAAAACAACGCGTCGAGAAAACGTGTACTTATATCGGCAAGGAATGTTTTTCGCGAGGCTTATCGGCATTCGAAGGAAACTCGTGCAACGTTGAATCGCGAGAATATACAAAATTACATTGGAAAGTATCTAAAGCACGGAGCACCGACTCGTTCCTATTTTATGCATGGCTGGCTGCGAAACTCACGGCAACGCGCAATGTCTATGGAATGAACTGTCTCTTGTATTGTTGGATATTGCTGTAACGAATACCAGTCAAAGTCTATTATCAGCATGCATTTAATAAGCAACTCGAACACGGTCTTTGGTATAAACTGGCTAAATAACTCTGTAATCCAACTTTTAGGTTCCATCGCATTTTTTTTTTTTTTTTTTTTTTTTTTAAGTTACCACCGGGGTAGCAAATTGTGTATCAACGTTTAATGGAAAATACAGCAAATTAGTCCGTTTATAATCCAGTATATTATTCAATACGATACAGAAGAGCGAGAGTGTCGCGTTGGTGATGTCGGGAAGTTTACCGCGACCATATCTGACGTGTCGAGTCTGGACGCTGGGCTGCAATGAGTTAATCCGTCGCGTTATATTAAATACCAGTTTGCCTATTTATAAAATCACGAATCATGCGAACGAGAACGGTACAACCGATCGATCAGGATCGACGCCTACAGTTTCGAGAGTAGCCTGGCACTGCGCAATCCAGTCGCAAGTGCACACGCGGATTTCTAGCCGCGACGAAGCACACGGTGGGCCGTACGATCGAGTGCGTGGCATAATGTGGTGTGGCGTTTGCATTCATAGATTTTCGCCTACTTGATTTGCAGCCGTGCAAACCTATTACGCGTCTCTGTCGCACACCTACGAAAAGTCACGATATTCTCCATGCTCGATCGCACGGTTTCTTTCTTTGTCTTTTGCAAAATTTCTCACCGACTGAATCATTGCGCGTCTTGCGCTATGTTCGCATGTGCCTGAAACGACCTCGATGCTTGAAACCAGCAAGTTTTTCCAAAAGCCACTCCTATGGGATGAACAACGCGTTTAGGAATTCGAACGATCAACGATCGAACGATAAATGAAAAAATGAAAAAGGTAACGATGCAATTTAATCCTCGGCAGCCTGTTTCGTCTCGTGGCTTATCAGACACGACCGCATCTACTGCGTCAGTGATATTATCGCGATACTTTTTGCTATTTCATCAAATTCTTCTAGGTGCTATATTTTTATTCGTAGTATAGATAGGTGGTAAAGTACATCGACTTTTGGTTAACGTCTAGCCGTGAACGCTTCGTGCTAAACAAGGGAACAAACACGACGGTATCGTGTAAATTAGAATTTATCAACGTTCCGAGAAGAGAAATAAAACGAGTCAAAGATCGTTCTCACGAGTCGAAGGGGCAGGTTCAATTTTAAAATGCGATACGTGACAGTATTGTTGCGACGTAACGCGAATGCGAACTCTGTTTCGATGTTGTCTCTGTGAAACTGAAAGCAAGCCATTCACGGAGTTGACCGGTGCTCGGGAACGGGCGTGAATGTCTTATTCAACCCTCGGGCCAGAATATACGCGGTGCGTATTTATAGAAACACCGTGGTTGGCCAAGTTATCTCTGGGCAAAGTGGACGCGAGGTCGGGCGCCCACGGGTCATTTTTTTTTTTCACCGACGACAAGAACGCTGATACAACGAGAAACTTTATTCGCGGAAACTGGTCGCTGAATAAAGAAACGAGTCGGTCGCGATCGAACGAGCGGAAAAAGAATACGAAATTCTTGCTCG
Organism: Stelis phaeoptera; assembly: GCA_943735885.1. Taxonomy (NCBI): domain Eukaryota; kingdom Metazoa; phylum Arthropoda; class Insecta; order Hymenoptera; family Megachilidae; genus Stelis; species Stelis phaeoptera. The sequence goes on along the minus strand of OX030941.1, from coordinate 9,396,004 downwards.
GAAATCATTTCGCGTGCCTATTTATAAAATATCTCTACCGAGAGGTATTCCCTCGCAACAACGCGTGAAATAGCGATAGACGAGGGAATAGACGTTGAACAGGAAACGCTTGGCCTTCCACGGAGCCGGTACCTAGTCATTGTCAAACGAATTAACCCGATCCCCCGGTTTTCTCACGCGATCTTGCACCACTCCGACTGTTATCCCGGCCTGTCGGCGCATCGGAATGCAGGATGCGGCTTGGTAACTACACCCGGATAGGTGAGACGACAGTTTTCTATGTAAGCAAACAGGATGGCAGAATGGATGTTACACAGCCGCGTGTAAGGAAAGGCCGTGGATGGATGCGCGTACATACAGAGATAGAGATCGAGCTAGAGAGAAGTGAAGCTAAAGCTAAGCGAACGAACGTATGAAGGTACGAAAGAGGATGAAGAGGAGATCGGAGAGGCAGAGAGAAGGAGAAGCAAAAGCGAAAGAGAGAGGCTTGGAGTGTCGGGCGTCGGCGGCCGGCCTTGCAAGGACGTTCTCCTTTACTTCTTGCTCGTGCCTGGGCGACCGTCTTCGCAGTTACCGTACTGCCGTGTTGCCGAGCCAGCAACTAACCCACCCGACCAGCCCAGCAAATAAACCAACTCCGACTCGAACTCGAACGACCAACCGGCTAACGAAATCTTGCATAACACTCGGTCGCCAGGCGTTCGTCCCTCTCTCCCTGTTTCACCGCCGCACCGCGCCGCTCCGAAAATTTCGTTGCTCCGCGTCAGCTGGTTGGGCCGGGGAACAGCAAGGATCGACTCGTATCGTTATTCCACGCCATGAAGCCTCTTCCGCAAAAAGCGGTCGTCGTCGTTCGTTTCGTTGACCGAGCTTGTTACATTGGCATTGAGTAACGCATTGAATAATAGCGAGCTAGGCTGGATACGGATAAGCGAACGTTCCAGGAAGAGACGCGATTATTTGCGTATATGTTAAGCGAATAAGTTTTTAGTACAAATTAATGATTTCGATCAAACTCGATGCGTTCATCCGGCAGTCTTCTTAACGCGCATCTACGGCATATACGTGTATGTATTGTATATGTATAATAGTATCTCCGGGGTTAGTTTCGTCGTTAACCCCGGCAATGCTCCCGACTAAGCTCGTTCGCTGCGTAATTACAGACACAGGGTATTATCCAGCCGGGTTTTGCTCGACGAGGAGGGAATGGTTATTAGAAATTAACGAATATTTATGGAACGGCTATCGTCCGTCCAGTATTCGCGCGGTTATCGCCGAGCAAGGAATCGAACGAACTTGGAATTCCTGTTTTAAAACGATAACGATGCACGAGAAAAATGAACTCGTCGATTCTTTGTAGCAGCGAGACTCGTTCAATTTAAAATCCAATTAACCGAGATAGCTGAGTCGAGTCGAGTCGACGCAGTTCTCGTTTTATCGCAACCAAATTGAGCCAGGTTTGACGCGCGTCTCGATGAAACGCAATTATTTATCTTCCCACGTCGATTACGCGAATCGTCGGTATGCTTGCGTGTACCGAGGCGACGGGCTCGCTTACATGTCGCGTACCTCGCGCTCGAGGACGTCGATCGACCTTGCGTACGTCACCAACCGATAAGGGAACTCGATAAGTCGTTCCATCGCGATCGTTGAAATCGTATTTCTTAGCTTTATCTAGCCGCTCGTCCACCTGCATCGTTTTCGTCGAAAGGAAAACACCGGACAACGTTTTATTTGTACTTTCGAACTCTTTGTTCGAATACTAAACCAAAGAAATCCGTCCGATCGGTTTCGAGTCCGTAAAACTAGACACACGGAAGACGACAGTTCCATAGATTTTCTCCATATCGTATCTCAAATGAAATCCGGTCCGTGGCAACTAGCAACAGCAGCAACAGCAGCGGCTCGAAACGGTCCAGAGGTAAGCGTGACGGACGGCCTTGCAAGGTTCTTTTCAAGGTCGCCTCTAATGCTCACTCTTCTTTTCCTTCTTTCTCCCGTAGATCCCCCACGTCTTCCCTTTTCTTTTTTAACTCTTCTTCGACGCTCGTCACGCGGCCCTCTCTGAACCTTCGTTCCTCGTTCTTCTTCTAACTTGCTTCTCTTTCTTCTCACTTTCGAGCTGGCTGCAACCCTTTTCTTCCTGTTGCCACGAGAAAGTATGCATCACGATCTACTCCCAGAGGCGGGACGATCGGGAAAAAAATCTGAAAGGTATTCGATTGGTTGGAAAAAAACCATGGCGATAAACTTGGCTAGTTATGAAAGCTATATACGTTCGTGGATAAAAAGTTTTCCATCGGGTGCAGAAAATTGTCGTTCCACGCGATAGACGTTTATATCGTTGGTAGAGAATCGTTGGCAGCGAACAGGATCCGGAGCGTAGAGGCAGTCGATCTGAAAAGAGGTCGCTGGTCTTTTGCAATCGACGATCACAATACCTATAAGGCATTGCCCACGCGATCGAGAGTTATGCCAGGGAGAAATGCACATGCTGTGCGCGCGGCTGCACGTGCCCCGACATGTGTGAAATCGGGTTCACGTGTACACCTATTCTCGTTCCTTCGGAACACGCACCTGCACATCGAGCCTCGTTTATCAGGTGTTGACTTCTGGCACAAATCTACCGAAAAAGAAAAAAAAAAGAAGAAGAAAAAACAACTGATTGAATTCTCGCTACGTTTGTGCCTTTTTAAGCCTCACGACGCGATGCTTAAAATTCGTGTCGTGGAAATGATTTTGCAACGCGCGATTTCTACTTTTGTCGATAACAATTTGTCGATTCTATATTTGTTCGGTCGTTATCAACTGTTATTTGCGATGTGATCGTATCACGAGTGTCACGAGTACCTGTACTTTGATCTCGGCCTGTATCGATTTTACCGTTTTTTTTTGTTTTTCTACTATTGTATATCAAAAAGAAGCCTGCTGATATTGCATGGACGTAATTAACGATATCAATTATATAGGCTTATCTGTATTATATACGCGCTGCACCGAGTCGATAACTGTTGAATTAATAAAACTGGTGAAGATCGGTCGGCGGAACTTTATTTTCACAAGATACCGTGATTTTTTCGTGACACTTGCGAAATGTAATGTTTAGCCGTACTTGTCAACACGGACTTTACCCACGAATGACAAGCTCTTTTAAACTCTTACTGCTGATTACACGTCGAAGAAGCGGGAATTTGCCAGCAAATATTCAGTTATTGAATAAACAAGGAGGTCGGAGGTCGGCAGTTTTAATTTACAACGAACGATGCCAAGCAGTCTCGAAGCGAAATGTTATCAAGCTCAGCGACATAACATCGTGCGACTTTAGATAACATTCGATCAAAAATAAAACTCGTCGAAGATTGAAAGAAAATTTCCAAGAAATCGTTTCGCTCGAGTACTCGTTCCTTGCGTTTTGCGCGCGTCACTTTTATTCAAAGCCGATGACACGCTTCTTGAAAATTGCTCGAGTCGGTTGAACGATCGATAAAAACATTGATCGTTACAGCTTGCCAGCTCGGAAAGAAAAAGTCTCGCGTATGAGAAGTTCTAGTTAATAAGAAATAGGAAGTTGACTAAACAAAGTCGAACCGACCCGACCAGAGTAAGTACGTAGGCTCGTGCGTATGGTCTGATGCGCTAACTAGAAACAATTAATTAATTATGAAGCGCCTGAGTTACGTACGAAACAAAAGTCTCGTGCTCTAGTCACCACGCGAATTGAATATTTAGCATGCCGGTGTTGTGACACGGTGTACGGCAGGGAAAGGCAACGGGTCAGGGATCACCGATACGGAATCTGCCTCTCGGCCAGTGAAAGTGATATCGGTCGAGCAACCGACCTACAAAGGTTGCGGATCGTATCACCTTTAAACATTTTGCAGATCTGCTTCGCAGTCGAATTCGTGACAGCGTGACAAACGCGCTCTTTCCTTTCGACTCCCTTTCGCCTTTTTTTTTCTCTCGTCCGCTCGATCGCTCGCTTCAATGGCAGCAGGAACAAGAAGTTTCTATCGGCGAGGTACGTACGCGAGTCGAGTCGGTCGTTTTTGACTCGATGACTGGCGTAGGGTTTAAAGGATCGTAATTGATCGAACGAGAACGATTAAAAATTAACGATACACGCTCGCGGTTAATTCACGCTGCCATAATTGAACGTAATCACCGACAGTGAGTAATTTCTGCGCGGCACGACGTCGAAGAATCGCGTTAAATTTAATCGAGTCACGTACCTTACGAGCTGCTTGGAAAAGAATTCAGCGATCGCAACGTTATTCACGTTATTCGTCGAGATTCCAGCGTTTGTTATCTCCGTTTTAGTCACAACCGCGTCCAATTCGATGCCACGAATTATGTACATAGGCGATATTCTTGTCGACATTCTTGGCTAGGTCATCGGGAGAACCCGTCAAGTATTCGGTCGTATCTCGTTCCATAACCAGATCTTTCCAGTTAACGTGGAATGCAAACTTCGAGCCTGGTTAATTGCAGGATATCGACCGGCTTAATAATCGGGCTGGACGCGATGTCTTATTTTGTATGAAAGCAATCGTCCCTTGGCGATTAATCGATCGGCACATTTGCATACTGGGGTACCAGTCTAGAATCCAGGACATAAATTATTTCTAATAACGATTCAGATCCAGGAAGCGCGGCGGGTCCGTGTACTCGAAGTGAAACAGCGCACGATGTCCTTGGCATGGGAATAACGTTCGTTCCCTATGCAAAGGTAGCTCTACAGAGAGCCATGGGACAGGTCATTTGTCATAGTCATAGCCAAAGAATGGAATGAATCGCATAAAGTAATGCCGCTATTACCGAGTTCGCTTCTCTCCGACCGCTTTTGTAACTCAACTCGGCGACCCGTCTCGTCCTGTTCTCTGGCTAAGGGAACAAATTTGGAACAGTCTTGTTTCTTCGTTGCCGAGTAACCCGACAGACACTCGAAAACAAAGATAACAGCCAGTAAATAGAGTAGCTTATATTACTTCTACCAGGAAAAGGAAGAGGACCAAGGTTCTGTGAATAAATCGCGTCTAACGACGAGACGAGTATACGTAGTCGTCCGAATCGTTTACTTTGTTCGTAAAGTACGCGCGAGGACACAACACTTCCGCCCCAGATTGCAACGCGGTTGCGCGCGAATGCGCTTTCACCGAACGCGTTCTCCTTACGGTCAGATCTATCGAAAAAATCTGTATCCACCTACCAACGAGATGAATTCTGAAAGAAATTCCATATTTTCGAATCTGTCGTAAGCGGCCGAATTCGACACGCCGCGAACTAGAGAAATGTTAGCCCCGACTAAAAGGCTAACGAGCTAGTGGAAATGCGCGTGTCGAGTAAAAGACGAAACAAATGGTCTCGTGATTAAGCGGAAAAGCCAACTCGGACGAAGAAGCAGATTATTCGGTCGAGTAGTGGCGAGGAGCGCAATCAACGTGGAAGGAAAAGGGAAGATTCCTTGGGGAATGAATCAATCGGCAAGGACGAAATGGAACGGCTTCGTTAAAATTAGGAGCAATTTGTCCCGGAGTGGGAGTAGATTCTTGTTTTGTTCCATGGAAATTGCTCGATATGATATTACCGTGAGCGGGCAATTCCTGTGACCGAGAATCCAGCCTCGATTCATCGATCGTGTTTATTCCGATCCTTCGACAGTCAGTTTCTCTTTCAAGATTCATCCGTTCCGACGTTCCCTTTTACTTGGCCACACTTTCCCTTCCCGTCCTCTCTTCTGATCTCGCTCGAACTCTGCCCGCTTCGAGACGATCGAGAAAATGACGCCAGCAAAGACTGGTCGTGTTGCTCATGGTATCGCGATGTTGCGCGTTGTTTAAAGAGCAATTAACGAACGAGACTGCGGGACTTGGATCGAGGACGATCAACGTCTTTCTTATCTGTGCTTCGATTCATGCGAATTAATTGGTCGATACCGAGACGCGATACACCATATGGTCGTGTCGTGTCTTGTCCTGGTGTTCTTTGGATCGATTTAATCGTCAAACGCGGGACCAGATGTCGTAACGCGGTTCATCTGCTTCGAACAAGGTTAAATCGCTTCGTATCGTTACGTAAACGCTCGCCGAAAGGACGGTTCTCGCGTGCGTAAACGCGGGAGGGTTCTCGATACGCGGAAACGTTGATTCTTTTGTATAATCGTGATTCGCTTGCGCGAAACCAAGTGGCAGAGTATCAATTACGAAACAACATTGAACGCTCGCGTACCGTTGTCGCGTCGGTCACTTGCGAAATCTCTCCGGGCAAAGCATCAGCATGCAGATTAAAACGATCTCAAGAAGTCAAGGCGCATTAATTAATGGCAATTAGACGAATGTTCGAGAAACGAACCCGAGTAATTGTCGTTCCCGTAAAAAAACACTCAATCGCCAGTACGATTGGATGGATCTACTGTTATCGTGCGCATCTTCTGTCAATTGGTGTCGCGAACCGAGCAAAGTTTACACGGATCTTTCTAGAACCGAGATATCAAACGTTTCATGTAAACCTTCGGTTTCACAAGGTACAGCGAACGTTCGTCTATCTCGACTAACGTTAGGTCTATTTGTCGGGGATCGTTTCGATTTGCCGAAGCTTGTTGGTTGAACGTTCGCGTGCGATTTGTAAGGTGCAAGAAGCTCTTCGCTCCGTTACCCTCTCTGTTCCTCTTTCCAAGTTGTACCAATCTCGACGAGCAATCCCGGTTAGCTCGCTGGCAACGAATCGTTTGCAAGTTGTTCCGCGTGTTTTCCTATTAGGTCGTCTGAACGCAGACCACGAGCAGTACCAGACACTAGTTACGCTTTGTTTTCACGTAACAATGGGTAGCTGCGCAATTTTTGGCGGGTGCATCGATACGTTTAACCAGGCTAAACAATCGGAGCCGGCTTTCGAAAGGTCTGGCTCGGTCGAGACTAACTTTCACACAGACTGTTTGAATCGGTAGCGATTAGAAAAATGCTGGTAACCGTATTACGTAACCTACGCAATGCTCGATTGATGTGTTTGCTCGAGCAATTTTCCTGCGAGCTCTTTCCGCGAACGTAATCCCCGCGGTAAGAAATCGTTAGGAAGCTTCCCACCTCGTGCTTCCACTCCTGTCTCCTCGATTGCCACGATTTTATCGTCTAATCAGTCTGTCATTAAGCGATTCGCGTCATCGTGAAAGGACAAAGTTTTCGGAAAATCTATTCGTCATCGAGTTCCCGCGAACGAATCACAAAACTGTATGTACGTTTATCGCTCGATCCATTAAGCAGCTCGATTGACTTACGTGGAAAGCGTTTCGAGAATCTTGGAACAGATAATATTCGGCAATGATGTCACAGCGACGGAACGAACTCCGTTTTAGTCCACGCGTTCGAGCACGATCGAAACTCGATCAACGATCCAACGAGAGAAACAACAGCGTAGCAGATTGAGAAAATTTATGTCACGACGTTGAATCGAGCAGCGAACGACAGACGATTATTTAGATGGGGTATCTAGCCATGATCTCGCGAGATTGGTAAGCTCTTTCCACGGAAACCTAACCGTTATGCAATCGAGCGTCAATTCAGCAAGGTTCGATATCTACCGGCGAAAGTTAACGAGTGTATCTCGGTAATGTTATATTTTATTAGGACGTGGCGTACTACGTTCACCGAACCAATGGAAAGTGCTGCCTTTAAACTTTCCGTTTACATCGCGACTAAACTTTAAGACACGTGCACCGAGATCAGTTTTCCTCCTCTTAATCGATATCATCTCGCGCTCTGGTATTTCATCGTCGCGTAATGCGGAGAAAATTACTAAGCCGGCAAACGCAATCGTACCGAAGCAAGTTGCTTTCCGAGTCGGTTCAAAAGCTCATAAATCAATCCTGAGCAACCCGAGCGCTTTAATTGTGATAAAATATGTTCGCAAGATCTACAGTACGCGCGCCATTTATGTCGAATTACATCGTTGCAATTACGTGAATGAGATACCTGCTTGACGTTCGCTATGCACCGATCAACCGGGGCTTATTCTCTGTGATTAGCCTTTTGCGCAACGATGGTCCGTTTAAAACTTCCTCTCGCCGGCTTGGACAGGGTATAACATTTTTCTTCCGAGGGAATATGTTTTCTGGGTAACGCGTTCCAGCTTGCTGCACGACTTACTAATGTCTCGTGCATGACAATTACAAACGAATGCACGAATGTCGTACGGGCAACGACCTTCCGTCTAACCGGCATTCTTTGGCATTCAGCCTGGTACATTGTCATTATCCGGAGAACGCCGTTGTACGCTCGCTCGGCATTGTCGTTACTTCTTATTCCGTAAAATAAAAAAATAAAAAGTCCTACGGGGGCGTTGAAAGGTCGTCTTCTACCTACTTTCCGAGTACACTCCCTGAGACGCAACTCCAAAACATGAAATATCGTTCATATACTCCTCGGCTCCTTTAAACGCGTCCACGAATAAACGAACGCTCGATCGCGATCGTATACAAAAGTCCGTCGATAAGATGAATCAAAATTTACTGGAAATTTATGCATCGACCATCTTTTTTCCCTTTTATCGGATAAAAACGAGAAGATATTCAAGCAACGTAGCGTATTCTCGATATAGCCCAACGAGGTTTCGAAATACATATCACCGAAATATCATCGGCGACGTGATCGTAAGCCCTCCAAGGAACTACTAACAAAAGCAGTAAACGAAACATCCTTGGTGGGGATCGGTTCGTTTGGTCGGGAAAAAATGAAAAGCGTCATTCGACGACCTCGACTCGGTTGCTTTCGTCGTATCCGCCGTGGAAAATATTTCAAGGGTCATGGCCATAATATCTTATATACCCCTGATAACCTTGGTACGAAAACTTGGTTCGCGCTCGTGTGCAGCACCACGCCGCGGCCGGTCGCTTTTAATGTCGACGACACGCAAAGCATCCTCTCGGCGGCTAGTTAGAAGCAAGACCAGGGTGTCTGCATTGCTCCTGCCTCCCGACTTTGTCCTTGGAACGATACGGATGCGTAGGAATGTCCCTTCTTTGCCTTCCAGCATTTTTCCACTGCATTCGTTTGTATCGCGTATCGTTCTGTTCAAACGATTTTTCTCAACCAAGCAGAATTTGATGGCGGCTTTATCGACTCAAAAAACGACGAACGTGCTTGTCTTTTTGTCTTCACGAAAAATCGTAATCTTCTGGCGATAGGATAAAATACAAGTGCAGGGACTGCATCGATCGCGATTCTTCTCTTTGTTTCTCCGTTTGCTCGTTATAGCCTCCCTTCATCCGCTCGTAAACCGTGTTGTAGTTCAAGGGGCAGCTGTCCGACGACTCAATCCCACATTGGGAGAGGTATTTCTATTTTTATTCACGAACGGCTCAGCGAATTCTATCCAAGCCTCATAAACCGGATCTTCTTATCTTAATATCTGAAAGGGGTAAACAGGCGTATTCGCACGCCTACTCGCGTGTTCGCGAACACGCGCAATTACGCGGTCGGTTTATTTCCAGCAGACAAAGCCATATCTCACCTTGCTTCGATCGCAAAAAGCGAAATTATTGAACGCGCGAAAGAACAAGGTCTGAAATCTCGTGAAAGAGATTTCCATTTTTGGCTCGAGAGGATATACATATGTCCGTCTTAAGAGAAAAAGGAAAAAAAAAAGAAAGCTAAACACCTCGATACACTGATTTCTTCGTTGTTGATCAGCGACGATCGATTCTCAAAGGATTGCCGAAGGGGCAGAAGAAGAAGAAGTTTAATTAAAAGGCACGAGACATCAAACATCGGTATACGAGGGTCGCGACCGTCCAAGAGGATCCTTCGTCGAGGACAATGCGCTTAATCACCAAACCGGACGCACCTACCTATCTCACTAAACGAATGATAAATGATAAGCGGATGATTAAACAAAGGCATGCACGCGGAAAAGAGGCGGCCTCATCAATCTCTATTTCCAGCGCAACCCGTCTCGTCCACGGCACGGCGCGGCGCGGCGCGCATTTACATTATCATAAAGAGGATCCTGCCGCGTTCACGGACTCGTGTTTACGCGCATGAAAGAGAACTCCCTCGATGGTTATAATAACACGATGCGTTTGACGCGAATTCATCACGAACGGTTGCTGTTATTCGCGGAGTCGTACGATTTTCTTCCGCCTTGCCGCAAAGAATCAAAAGGTGACCCAACATCAAATCTGTCGATCTGTCGATAGCATAAGGGGGAAAAACTTAACTCGTTAGGCGAGCTTCCCTTTACGAGCTTCGCTTGCCTGTAGCAACGAAAAGTTAGGATGATAATTGGATACGTAGTTGGGTAGATGCAAACAGCAGCAGTAGCGTTGTACGCAAGCATAATAAGTATGTTCTCCCTTTCCGGCTTGTCAATCAAGCTCTATTACCGGTCGAGAGCAATGGTAGGATCGAACGAAGCGGTTGGGAACCACTTTTGGCGCCAGACGTCACCTGGAATGCGGTTTCAACTCCTCCGGGCGGACTTTTCATACCATGTGTGTCTCCCACGCGGACACACGTGCCTCTCACACGCGGAATCTTACTTTTAAATATTCACGCGGGATCGAGCGGGGAGAAGGATCGGGGGCAGCAAGGTCCGGTAGGATGGAGAAAGATGAACGGGGACGGACGGCTCCCCGTGGAGATTCAAACCATTTTCACTTTCGAAGCTTCGCGCACCCTCGCCGCGAGTCTCGGTGCGTACAAGTTAATGCTAGAGGACTTAATAAGTAATCTCGATGATCGCTATTATCCGACTAGTCTATTAACTTTTTGGTGTTAAGTGAGTTAAAAAATGTCCCCTTAGGTTTTTATGCATGGTGGGATATATTTTAACCTGTTATCTGTGATTGAAGATTAAAATAATTGGAAATTTTCTTGTCGTGTCTTCATACTTGAGAAAAGACAAAAATTAAAGCCACACCCTCCGAGGAGAGCAATTTTTTTTTTTTTTCTGTTCTTTTGAGGTGTGTTTTTCTTGGCAACACACATGCCGTGCCCTTTTTCTTGACCATTTCGCTAATCCGCTTCCCCCTTCCTGAGCGGGGGGCGTAAACTGTCATCCCACTTCGTGTACGCAGTGCTCCAGTACAGGTTTTTTTAATCCGTTTGTTCTCAGTCAGTTTTCACAGATACCTCGTAAACCTAGGATTTACTTTTTGCCAGTGTACATTCTCGAAATGTCGTCACAATCGTAGCCCCGCGCCTTCCAGGGGAAGTTTATCGCGCGTCAGCGCCCAACGTATCGCTCCGCGGACCATGTGACCAACATCCTTTATTTCAAGGGTTCACCTTTCGCGGCCTAGGGTTGTCGTCGTCTCTCATGACGCCCTCTATCCCTCCCTTTTTGCCCCTGGGCAGCTAAGGGAAACCTCTATGAACGTTATTCAGCAGAGCTTTTTCTTGGGCGTACAACCATACACAGGGCTTCCCCCCCGACCGTACCACACAGGTTCATTATTTAATTTTCCGTACCACACAGGTTTATCTTTATCCGTACCACACAGGTTATCTTTTTATCCGTGCCACACAGGCTTAACCACCACATAGGTTTTTTTTCGGGCCATAACCTGAGAAAGTGAGCGGACTACCGGGGCTCGAACCCGGGATCTTCAGAGTGGTAGGCGGCCACGCTACGCACTGCTCCACAGTCCGCTACGAGGGTAAGTATATGCGATCTAGATAACTAGAAGCGTGTTGCGCCATTAGTGCCAGTTGAACTGTTCTTTTGGATATTATTTATTAATCAAGACTTTTATTAGTAATTTAAATCACACTTTCTAAACCTCCCGTAAAAGGTTCTCTTCAAAAATAATGCATTTAACCCGTCAAACGACGTATAACCTACAAGGAGATTTTACTATAAGATACCCTTTTATCATTCCTATTTTCATATATATTGTACTGTTTGATCTCTTATGTAATTTGACTCTTTAACAATGGGCCATTTTTTCGTCGTTTCGGAGAAATTAGCGATGAAAAATAATCCATTTTTACGTTTAGGGTATATATTGTTTTTAGAGAAAGTTGAACGTACAGTGGCGTAGCGAAGCGGCTATGGTGTGGAACTTCAAATCTATCGACCAGAGTTCAATTCTATGAGAGGTCATTTGCTTTTTTTTTTGTTTCTTCTAACTAATTTATTTAATCGCTACTTAACAGATTAAAACAGAAAAAATAAACCATGCCTAAGAAAAACACATAACTTAAACGTAAAAATGGATTATTTCTCATTGCTAATTTCTCCGAAACGACAAAAAAATGGCCCATTGTTAAACAGTCAGATTACACAGGAGATCAAACAGTACAATATCTATGAAAATAGGAAAGATCGAAGGGTATCTTATAACAAAGTCGTCTTGTTAAACAGCTACAATCTACATTTAATTTTATACTGTATATTATTTTTATTTTTTTTCTTTTAAGTCATCCTACTCGTTTAATAAAATTCCTTTAATAATTTTAAAGGATATAAAAGTCTTTCGTTTTAAGATTGTTCCATTTAACTTTAGTCAAAATATCGTTCGCTATTTATCGAGGTCAAGGGTCATGACTGGTTCTGCCATCTATCGGAGGGAAGAAGTACGAGACTGAGGGCAAAATGAAAACAGATCAACAGCCAAACACAATTTATCTGTCTGTCGTGGTTGGGAGAACTGAGTCGTTTCGTCGTACTCGAAGGACTTTGGCTCTATGAATGGAGTAAATTGCATTTTGTGCTGCCATCGTCCGACCGATTTATTTCCACTTTCGTTTACGACCAAACCCCGCTGCAGCTACGTCGACATACCGACGATGCATATACTACATTCCACGAACACACGTGTTCGACTATGATGCTTTTTTCTTTTATTATTTAAAGAATTCTGTAACAAAATTATACGTATGTATGTACAGGAAGGCATCATACGCTTCCCTAGAGCCCTTTTAACCTTTTTCCTGATTATTCCTAAAATCGATACTCCTGACAATGAATCGCCGCGAATGGAAAACCAAAGAAAACCGACTCGAGCGAACGTAATTATGAGAGATTCTATGAATATGGTAATTGAGTTTTGTTGCGATTAGGTGTCAGTCAACACGATGCGACGCGTTCCAAGCTCTGCAAACGAGGCTGAAGCAGGCTGAAGTTGCCAAGAGCCGAAGCGAAACGCAGTGTCTCTGCATCTTAGCGCGTTTACAGCACGCACCTTAACGGGTGTAGCTGTGCGTTCTGAATTGGATCCTTCGAAACAGAAACGGTTGTCAAGGAAGTTAAACGCGACCGATCAATTTGCGCAGTTACAATCGTTTCGCGACGCGAGAACAATCTATTTAAAGGTTTGTCTTTTGAAATTGTCGTTGCAAATTTATCGAGCCGTTTATCTGTTTAATTACACGAATCGCTTTTGCCATGAGATGCTTGACAACGGTCAGAAAAACCTACTTATTAGTCCATCAACTTCAGTTATCTCTCCGCTCCCCTAGTTGTGTCTAATTGATACTTTATCTAAATGTACTTGCTGCGAGAAACAACCGGCCGGTCGACGATAACGCGGAACTCGATGAATCGTCGGAGAAGAAAGAAAAAACGATCGTAAGCGAGACGAATACAAAACGTAATTAGGTGTTCCTCGCGGTAGATTTCCGCTTGGGTTTTACAATGTATCGTTAGTCGTTGGTCACGCAGGAATAATTTTCCAGGAGGATGCCAGAAGATTCGTTTCTAGCTGCGTGTTTGCTCAAGCTACTGGGAACGTCTTGATATCGAGTTTTTAAACTCGAAAACGCGTTTTCGTCGCGCCGGCTAGAAAGAGTTAAGAGGCGAATGTTTGTATTTATCGTGGAACGAATGTTGTTGAGACGAATGAAAAAATCAGCCGTGTAAGAATAAACTTTCCACGGTTTAACGAGTAAATCGTGTTCTCTCGGAACACGGGTTAATCTACTCGCTGAATCGCGTACGGCGTACGTATACAGGTACTACGTGTGTGTCCGTAGGTACGTAGGAAGCACGCAAAACGGAGCTGGTTCGAATCATTGGCGAGGAACGTTTTGCTCCGTGTTTATAGTTGGTCGTGTCGTTGCCCTCTCGATAATTCCGCTCGATAAAATCGGACACAAACCGCGGTGTAACGTTTCCCTCGAAATCAGTCGTTCGTTAGACTGGTAGCAGAGGAGGACGATGAATTCCAACGTTACATCGTGCCTTGATCATTGCCACCACCGCCGAATCACGAGACGAACGAATCTCAAATTACCCTCTTCGTTGGACTGTTTCGACCTCTTACTTCACCGTATGATCGTCCTTGCCGAAGAATTCCTCGATAGCCGAACGATTCTCATCGATTTTCATATGCAGACGCAAATGCGATCTGCGCTGGCCCGAAGCAGGAAGCAAAGCGACGCCTTGTCGGCCGAAGGAATGCCGGAGTCGTGTGGGAAATCCGTACCGTTATTGGGACCAACGTCCACGTACCTACTTGGTCAACCTTTTATCTAGTTATCGCGGCCGTGTTACCTTTGCCTATCAGGTATCTCGACTTTTACGACGAAAGATGCTCTCTCTTCCGAGAACGAAATTGCGTGGGTCGTTCTCTAACCGCGTCATTCTTTTTTTCCTACCAAGTGCCATGGCGAACCGGAAAGTGTTCGGGAATCGTGCAAACCGAACGGTTCGTCGGTAACAAACGTTGCGCGATAAAACCTGGTCTCGTACCAGGTTGTTGCGCGAACAGCCACGGTGGACCGAAGTAAATATCAGGATCTTAAATTGAACGGTGTTTCAACAACGTTAGATACCACGAATCGACCGGTTATTTAACCACGATTAATTTGTTTCAAGCCACGATAACGAGAGTAAGCTAAGCTGGTCTTTGTTCGATTGAATTTAAAAACCGCATCCTCGAAGTTGGATGATGGCTGGCCGATTGCTCGGCGATGTAACGCGAGGAACACCTTTGTCGCGCATAACGGAATCGCGTTCATTATCGACACGCGATCGATGTCGATGCCGCTTCTAACCGAAGCTCGATGTTGCCTCGATCAAGATCGGGAACGGCCGCTCGAGAAGAAACGGTCGTTGACGTTGAGTTTCTTCGAAGATCTCGTCGAGCGTCCGGAAGGATCGCTTCGACACGACGATATCAGGTATCTGCGATCGCGAGTGAAATTTCCGAGCGGCTTATCGGGCCGCGGAGACAACCGGCGCGGCGCTCGTTCTCGTGTTCCCTGCGCCATGGCCCAGACCTAGCCAACTGAAATTGATACATCTTGCTTTCTTCTCCTTTGTTTTTCAATTTCGCTGAACGAAATTGAATTCGCACGTCCAAGATGAAGTTAGGGGTCTCTAAAAGATTCGTAGGTCGAGCTTCCAGCGCGAAGTCAGTCATCGTCCGTTAAGCGCGTCTCCAGGGATATACTATTTAATAAGCATCGTCGCGGGTAATCGCCTCGCGACTGTGTTCAAAGGTTACGGTTTTGCCGGACTCGATCGCGATTATAAAATACTCGACGTTATGGCGACTATATTTCACTGACCGGTATTACATGGTAGCGTTGGTTTCGAACCTCGCGATAAATAAGGGAGCTTGCCTCTCGGCCAACAACAGGCTCGCATTAATTATCCCAGCGGTGCAAACGCATCATCAACCTCCCTCGAGATCGGACTGGAAGCCCCCGAGGCACCGTCACCTCGACCTCTTGGACAACCGTAAAAATCTCTTGGTGGCTTCGTAATCGTTGCGTAACGTTATTAACGCGTCAGCTCCGTCTTAAAGTTTTCAGCTTTCCGGCAGGGGTAAAAGCCCGAAGGGTGCCGGGCGAGATAACTCGACGACGAGTACCTTGGAAGAATGCGAGTAGCCCGGTGAATCGGGGGAAAAAATCACGCTTATTTAAACGCGATAGGATGAAATAGAGGGGAATAGAACCGCAGAGGATGGTTAAGGCTAGCATAGCGCGCTTGAAATATCATTATCGCGTCGTTTACATTACCTCGTGTGCCGGCATTTATCAGACGGCATGCTAAATATTTTATCGCAAATTGGACTGGTGTATGGTAAAATAGTATCGTAAAGGGGACAATAAATTCCTTCGCGTGCAGCGGCATCGGTAAACGGGCTGGGTTTAAATAGGTGTCTACGCGGACCTTTAACGACCCTCTATTAGATCGCACGAAATTGCTTCGGTTGTTAAAACCCAATTGAACGGGCGGCCTCTTCTTCACCCCTTTTCTTATTAACAGTTTGTCCGGCAGCAGGGTACTTGATTCTCGGCGTGCGAGAATAATGCCACGCAACTGTCCTATCCAAACCCTGACCTGCGATCGGATCGTAATAACAGGCAAATATGTATATGTATAACTGGAGGAAAGCGTTTTCGCAAGGAAAACCTTCGATCTATCCTCGTGTCGGTTTTGTCCACGAGACGAGTTTCTTTTCCTCCATCGTCCGATGCACGGTTAGCAATGACACGCGGTTAACAGAGAAATATTTCCGTTCTGGTGACATAATGGCTCGCGGTATCTTTTAACTTTCGAACGACTATAATTCCTGCGAGACGATTGGTCGGAAGTTCTTTCTCGTGCTCGGGGATAATAAAATTGCGACAACGAGTCTAGCGGTGGTAACTCGACCGAGTGTTCCGCGAGTCGCGTTGAAAAACTCGTGGAAGCGCTCTGTAATTATCCAGGTAATCGGTTGGAAAATACGGAGTTCGCGTGTATAGGTAGGTATTAAAGGAAGCCGTGTCGGTGAAAAGTCCGGGAGGCTAGTTCGCGGCGTTGCAAGAAAGAAGGGACAGAGATTTCCTCGTTGAAACGATCGTAACAGACTAATCGGTCGCGTAAAAAAAAAAAAAAAATGAACGATCATTCGCAGGCATGCAGACCGATTTAAATTTGTCGGTAGGTGGCTGATCAAAGCCCGTCTTATCGTTAGGCTGGATCATTTTGCGAGTAATTATATGTATAAACTAGCGAACAATAAAGCAGGTGCGCAAAGCGTAAATTACATCCTCTCGAAACGAACGAAGCGGTTTTACGGCGGAAAGTAAGAGGGCCCGTGTTCCTCGTCTGAGGACCAATGGCCGGCTATAACGTGTCGTGCGAACGGTAGCGTAAAAAATAGCCCCTGTTCGTCGCTTTGTTGGTTTAATAAACCGGCCTCAACATAAACAGACGAGAACCGCGTAATTGCGTCCACTCGTTACATAACTTTTATCCCTCGCTCCCTCGTCTTTGCACCCTCCCATTTCGATTACACTGATTAAAGGATCGAGCAAACGGCGCCGACGTCGCCCTGTGGGAAGATGTTCTATCCGTTCGAGAAATACGCTTACGAGCCTCGGCCAACTCGCCAACAAATAAACACGAGAGAACAGCTGTTCGATAGCTTACTTTCGCCATCGATCGTCCCGATTTTTTCGATTAACGCGTCTTCGAATCCATCGGGACACTCGCGCGAGTCTTTGTACGCGCGCAAAGCGGAGAGGTCTGTGTAAGTCCGTGCCGTTTGAAGAGCCAGGTGCTCGATTTGCTCTTCTGGTTCGTTCGAATTTCAGGGAAGCCAATCAGGCACACGGGTGCATAGTTGATGCACAGCCGTGCCGCCACCTGCACCAGCTGCGCCAAACGATTCCTTCGACTATGCGAGTTTGCACGCATCGCGAACCTCTCCGTCTCGCCTCGTGCCACACAAATTCCTTTGCTATTTTTTTTTTTGTTTTTGTTTGCCAACAACGATGCATGCGGGAATAATTATCGCAATCGAAACCGATCGACTTTCTCTGCCAGACGCTTTTTGTCGCCGTTCAAAGCACTTTCGACGCCGATCAATCGTACTTTTTCGTTATTCTGTCGGATTTATCGTGCCGCTTCGATGATCTCACTTAAATCGTCGAGGTTGCACGACTACGACTACACGTTCAATACGAATATTCATCGACCAGTGAATCATGTAGTGGGCGTGTCATTCTTTTATTCAGAAAATTGTCAATGGCGCAAGTCATACGTTTACCGGAAAAAAAGAAATCTTTCCTCGTCGGTCTTTGACCAAGATTCCCGTTTCATGTTCTTCACGGCATTTCGAAATACGAAAAAATCATGACCATTGTGTAGCGAAGGTTTCCGAGGCTCGACCGAGATTCCGTGTTTGATTTATAAGTTTCTCGAACGTCCTAAAAGCCGCCATAGGCTTTAAAGTGTACATATACCAATCACCGGAAACTCGGCGCGTGATCGGTGTTACCAATATGGAGTGGAGAAACCACCCAGGAAACCGGAAGTTAACGTCGTTCATCGTTTCGATGTTTCAACTTCGAAGAACGTTTTTTTTTTCTTTTTCTATCGTCATTCATAAACGAATCGTTGAATGACCGACGCGTTCTTTCTCTTTCTTTCTTTCCCCCTTTACGATGAGATTCGCTTCAGAAAAACTTGCAGTTTGTAAAACCAGAAGGTTGAAACGGTTTTTCTCGATTGCTGTGGAAGGAAATTAGATCGCAAAAAAAAAATACCGCGAAGAAATATTCTAACCGTGCCTCCCGCTGACCAATAACTTTGGAATCTAAATTTGCGTCCCCAAACCTACGATTTCCTATTTTCACCCGCAGTGAAAGCGTCGGTGGAAATACGAGTAAGGTATGCGACGAGGTTGGCAATCCGAGGATCCTCGCGTATAATCGGAGAATCGCATTACCATCGATTACCTTTCTGATCGAGTGTAATCGTAATTTAATCGATAAACGAACACGGTAATTTTGAAATATCTGTTCCCGGGAGTCGAAGGATTGGTGGCGTTGTCGTGTTTTCGGAGCGAGTACGGATCGAAACGAAAAGGAACAAGATCGTTTGGTAGATGAGCACGGGCCTGGTCCGCGATTCTCCTTCTATTAACGGTTACAAACAGACCGAATGGACATCACGGTTCGCCCGAAATAGAAATAGAACGGTTCAATCTCTAACGAACAGCCGCGGTTAGGTCGTGTTTCTCGCGTTCCACGCAGTGATTCACCCCGCGAGACCGCGTCCACGCTTTTCTCGACACCGTGCACGTTTTCTCGAGACTTCCATCGCGTTTGTGTAGCACCTCGCGTCCCATCCGACCCACGTATACGCACACGCGACGGCTACAGTGTTCGTCTCTGGCTCTGGACCTTTGGTTGAATCACCTCGCTAAATACGGTTGCGTAATTTTAGGTGGGACACGATGAGTATGACCGCTGAAATTCTATAATAGCAGCCGCTGAAAACAGCGCGATCGCGGCCGTGGACACAGCATCGTGCGTCGTCCAGCCTCGCGTTCGGAGCCACTTCCTATTTAGGTTGCGTCCACCACGTCTCCGAGCGCTTCGCAAATTCTCTTCCCCTCGTTATACCACGCGACGCTCGCTCGAATTGGATCAACCTTGTGTTTAAAAACTCTTCGTTCACGAAATTCTTTCAAATTAGATTCTGCACGATGATGGACGACGAACGGACTAAAGCAATAGACACGAGACGAACGACGAACGTGCATCGAAGAAAGCAACACCAGTCGCAGCCGCGTGATTCAGACGGGAGATATTCCCGACGACGCATGGCGCCACATATCCGACTTCAGAGTACACTTCCTTTGCGAGCCGCATGGAATTAATCGGAAAACGAGCCGAGTGACAGGGAGTTGCATCGCGCAGGGACGCACGTGTTGTACGTTCTTGATCTAAGTCTGCGTCTAAGTCAAAGTCAGTAACCGATCGCAAGCGGGCATAGACGAAGGTGGAATGCCTAATGTCTGGCGCCTGTGGCTCGTGCAGCCGGAAATAGATCGCGCCAGTTATGTTATCGAGAGCACGTTACAGCCACTCTTGAAAACCGCCACACGCTACTTCGAACGGCCATCCGTTGTAATTTGTATCGCGATACCGAAGCGTCGCGATTAGAATTTACTTCTTTGGTACAGAAATCGATTCACGCCCCGTTCGTCTGAACTGTCCGAACGAATCGGCGATGAAACGCACTCGACTTTGAAGCCTCGTCAAAGGGCCGGTTGACCGCTGTTCTTTTCTTCGCTCAAGAATACCTCAAGTAGACAGGGTAAAAGGTGGTCAAGCGGTCAATTTGATGGCAGTTGCGCTAAGGTATACTACGTTAGGTACCGGTACCTGTGACAGGTATTTTACATATTTTCTCAAGTCAGCGTAGAAATTTTTGTGAAAAAAACGCGTTGCCTTATGTAATCTCAAGTTAGACTGGTGACTGATTATACCGGCGAAGAGATCCTCTTACGGACACGTGGAACGGATTACGGTGCGCCAGACATAGCACAGGCTCCTCTCATTATGCAGGCAACAGTCGACCTCGAACTATGCATTCGCACGGACAACATCTGCTGCCCTTCTCTGATATCTTCACGTGTTTTCTTCTTTTTTCGCCCGGTTATTTTAAGGGTCTTAAAAATACTTTCACCGTGACGATTTACTGCAGGACGAAACATCGTGTACACTTCTGTTGACCAACGTCACTGGTAACGTTGCTAGATAATTACAATTTTCGACGCGGTACACGAATCCTTCGTTGACGTTTTCACTTCCGGTTAATCTAATAACGACCCGTGCCAAGTCGTATGTGCACGCGTAATGCTCAAGCAATTCCTTTCGTTGCATCATACGGTAACTGCGACGAAAGGGAAGCGTCACGTCCTCTTTGTGGGAATAATAAATCACATTGTCGTTGCGTCAAGACACTTTGTCGTTTCATTTGAATACGGATAATAAACGATGATTTTGCAATCGTTTCGTGCGTCCATTTCAATTTCGTGCGAATATTAACCTTGACACGAGTCGCGATGTCCAGTCGAAAATCAGATTCACTAGAAATAACCGAGCTCGATGCTTGTCGGCACGAGGAACCACACGGTACAAACTGACACAAAAGTTATCTTCGAATTCGGCTAGTTGTTCGTCTCTTGTTGCGAATGGATGGTACAATTTTGAAATTCATAGTAGAAGAAAATTGTAGTCGGATCACGTAATAATTCCAGGAAGATATTTTACAACCGGTTTGATAACCTCTGCGTCCAGTATCGACCAAACGTATGTAGGTACATACGTACGTATACACGTGTCTGGTAACAAAAGCAACCGTCAAAGAACCAGCTAACTCTTTGATACAAAAACACCAGGATAAACGTATTTCCCTTGCTTTGACGAGAGATATTGTGCCTACCGTCTAGACTCTACACTCTAGACTCTAGACGTATCGCGGGAGTTCGACAAAAGGGATAGAAACATCCGTGGCAGGCGTTTCCTTTTTTTTTTTCTTTTTCCACCGATACCGTCACGTTTCTGTCTGTCGCGGTCTGTGAAACGTCGCTAAACGACACAACGAAACGGACAACTGGTTAACGCGTTTGTTCATTGTCGATAATTACAACCAACCCGAAAGTACAGTATCCCTAATGGAAACGAACTCGTAAATAACGAAGCTCCCCTTGAGTTTACCGTCAACGAGCGTTTCCAATACGGATTCCCCCGAGACCACTAAATGTTTCCACACATATCCTAGGATACGAATAACCGTTTCCAGGCCAACGACCATGTAAACCATGCGAGTCACCGGACAATGCAATTAACTCCTTTGTGTCGTTGCGCAGTTACCCTCTTCCTGGCTTCTGACACGCGTCCACGCTCGCGTATTTATAAATATACGAACATCCGAGTAACAGGCATCTGTGATCCAGTTGCACGAGCACGAGTTCGCTTCCATTACGCTCGTGCTCCCTTTTCGCACCCTCGGTGAGGGTCCTTTCGTTCACTGTACCACCGCACCACACCGCACCGCACCGTGCGTCCGCGTGGCTGGAAACGTTTGCACACCTAATATATGTACGTACAACTTCAACCCTGACCAGACACATCGATTCTGGTATAATTTTACAACTACCGTGACACATTGAAGACGATCGCAAGAAATTCTCCTGTTCACCTTGACGGGGGTGCAACGTTCCCACGATATTTCCATTTCCCTCGGAAGTGGATTATAATCACGCGTTTCCTGCCAGAATTTACCTTCGAGCAAAAGGTGCGTTGAATACGAATTACGTGGCCGAGGAGGGTACGCGTGTCGAAAGAAATAGGAAACTCTCGACTGGCAACGAATCGTTGAAGAATCGAAGATTGAAATTTTTGCACGAGCGTAGATGTAAAAGAGAATTATTCGATGGTACAGTTGACGGCGTGTGCAGCATACCTATTCGTGCTGTGTTTACGAACACGTGGGGAACTTACAAAGCCTTATGGGAACAATAACTTTTGCCACGAATGGCAGCATAAATCTCTTCGCGAGGGCGGCAGGGGAAACTCGTGCTCCTGCTGTACGAATGCAACGCAGACTCGCATTAATCCTGACTTCGTTTATGGTTCGGGCCGTTTGCCTGGCGAAAACTCTTCGACGTTCTTTATACGTAGGTAGCCAAGAATTTTGAAATGCTCGTCGTTGGATTCGTTTGTCAATTCGAGAACAACGTGCTATATAATTATACGTTTGGCGTTCGTACGAGAGATCGAGAAATTCTCTTAAGACAAGGACAAATTGCCATCTGTTTTCCTTGGAAACGTGGTCTACCGTTCTGTACCGAAGATCTGTGGTTAAGCAAACGGGAGAGTTTAAAAGGACTGTCCCAGGAACAACGTTACGACACCCGGATCCTTATCGTCGTCCGCAAATTTAGAAAGGAAGCTGCTCGCAGGGATAGCCGGACAAAGGATCCGGAACAGAGTCTCGAAGCTTCTCGCAGGACAGCACAAAGATCCCAACCTCGCATAAAGGAGGCAACTTTTCATAAAGCCCCGCACCAACATTCTCTCGTGTATTTGCAAACGTGAAATAAGATTGTTGCGTGTACGAGGGTGAAACGATCGAGCGGATTCAATAGAACGTTGGCCAAATTCTGTGTATTGGATTTGCCAGATTATCGTTTATCGCGCGATAAGAAAGGAGACTTCTGGATACGATAGGGATTTGTACACGAATCTTAGGTTAAGTGGCACACGCTCGGTATCGGTCTCCACGATAAGCCACGATAATGTATGCCACGAAGCGGAGCCTTTCGAGGATGCATCAGCTAGGAGCGTGTCTGTTCCATGCTTCAAATTATAACCACCTAATTCGTTTCCGTGAAACAGGCACGTGGGAAAGGATACCCGGAGCGTTTTTCGAGTCGTTTTGCATTCTTAGCTCCTTAACATCAGGTCAATTTCAAAACGCAGATTTTCTGCGTAATTCCTCGACGATTGTTCCGCTGGAAACTTGCACAATTACCGGATCGATCGAACGGGTTCGGTTTCGAGCAAGGTTGCATAGCTCGATAGAAGAGTGTGGGAAGCGTAGGTAAAACGGCGGCCACGTAGCAGCAAGCGTTAGTCCGTCGATCGGCTTCCTCTCTTTCTTTCTCGAACTCGACTTCCTGCAATGGCCATGTTGCCGTGCTCGTTCGGCCTCGGCCGTCCTTGCCCCTTCTGCTAGGCACCACTCTGTTACCATCTTTCATACTAACTGCTGCGAAAACATCAACTCTCCAAACGGATTAGAAAGGCTCTCCTCTGTCTTGCATGCCACTGCATTCTTTTTCTCTCTTCTTCTCTCTTCTTCTCTCCGCCCCCCTCTCCTTGCTGCCGATGCGTAGGAGGGAAAGTTGCCAGAATTTTCTCCGCCACACTAACACTTCGATTGCACGTCCATTTAAAAAATCCAGCTGGAACGAGTGAAAAAGCGACTCGATGGTCGATGATCGCTCGACAGGAAATGGTACTTTCGACTATACTCGATGGATATCGTACCGAATCGTGTATTCATAAAACGGACTTTAAGTGATCTAAAAACGAACTGGTTCCCCTCGATCGCGCGTTAACGTCACCGTAATGGACGGTATCAATGGACTCGAATGTTTGTGAAATCGATTGTCGAAGAAGGAAACGAAGTGTCATTAGTTTGACTTGATGATACAGCGTGTGCCGCAACGCAAAGCAACGCAGCGCAGGATCATCGATTACGACTGCTATCCTAGAGAACTGGTTGTAGATTACTCGCCACTCGATGAATCAGCCACGGGCGGGCATCATCGTCGAGTTGTAACAATACAGTAGATTGGCGTGTATTTTCGTTTGGTTCGACAAGCGTCGACAATATCTCGTCGAAATCGTTTTCCACGCTGTATTTGCACCGTACTTCGCTATCTTCTTCAAAGTCCTTCGAGCAAGATAATCGTTTAACCTCTCTATCTTAATCCCGGAGTTTCCGTCCCATTCATTACACGTTTTCCTGTTTTTCATTAAAAAAACGACACAGGGTATAAATTCGTTTTGGAAATAACCACCCGTGTCGCGATACGCGTATAATCCGCGGTTAATCGAAGACGGTGAGTTTTATTGGATTCAAAAGAGAAGCACAGGATTCTGTGTGCAGAATCGAGATTGGTGGACATCGTTCAACGGGATTTAGATAAGTCTCGAGAAGTAGTTTTTGCCACCGAAAGTCTATTAAACCGGCGCGGCGTTAACTCGCTTCTGCGCTATCTGTAACCTACTTGATGTCCGGTACGAGCAGATGTATGGAGACTCGGTGTCGTCGCCGTATCTTACAAATCTATCGGATCTGAACGGAAACATTATCCCGACGGTATGCGTTAATTGCGTCAAATAGACACATCGGAAGCGGGAAGATAACTGGATTAAGAAACTTGCTCGTAAGTTTCGCAAGATCCTGTTAAGAAACGCGACCGAGGGGATTCTTCGTCGACCGGTCAAATTTCTTAATAGGATATTACGTATCCTCCCGCCTTTCCATGAAAATTATATTCGAGACACGCAAGCGTCCTCGTCGCGTCATTTTGCTCTAGCTTATTTTGTTCATAGTATAATAGTTTCACGAAAATCGATGCAACGATTATCCGACTTATCTCGTGATTGGAAACTGCACCGACTTATTAGGAGATCCATAATGCAAAGCCGCGTACAGTTTTGCGACCGAGGCCCTTCTCTTCGACGACTTCAGCTCGCTGCTGCTGTTACTGCTGTTATTTCGCCGCGGAATCGATAAATTATACATTCAATTATTCATGCTCGCTCGCTATAATCACGTACGATGGTTGACAAGATCCTGGCACCGTTTACAAGCCTCCTGGCTCTGCGAGAGTTTGCTCGCTGGTCTAGCTCCAGGAAAGATTCCGTTTACTCGTTAGCGATGCATCGCGAACTCGTTGAACGAGCGCGTTGGGCATCGAGAAAACGGAAAGAAGAAAAACAAAGGGAATTCGTGTTTTGAGCGAGTTCGCAAGGAAACGGTGCGGCGCGGCGCGTTTCGAGCGAAAAGCGCGGCATTGAAATCTCCGGATCAGTGGTAAAAATGGAACGGTTACGGTCTGCTCTTAGCATTTTCCCTATACACGCATCTTCGATTATTTATATTATTCGGTTAACCGTACGGTGGCGTTGGTCGGTTTGCAAAGCGTTTTCAAAGCCAGGAGGCAAAAGAGAGAAAGAAAGAACGAAAGAGAAACGCAAAGGAAACACGAATGAATCGAGCCGGGAGGAGAAGCAGAACCGAAAGGGAAAAAAGTGGGAGGTAGCGAAGAGGAAGCGGTAGGGTGTCGGTTGGTGCACGATGGGTCCGTCTTTCTCGTTTTCAAAGCGGTTGCGAGAGAGTAAGTCGTTCGGTTCGGTCGATCTCGACTCGACTCGGTTTCACTCGGTACTGTCACCGTGTCGACAAGAGGGGAAATACTTTTCCCACCATGCCGGCGATAGCGAAGGGGCTCGATGTCGAAGAATCGAGAGTGGGGATCACGGCGCGCCGCAGCGGAAGGTTCAATTGTTGGTCAACCGTCGCGAGAAGTGGTCGCGCGTGATAAGGCTCGCACGATAAAAGCGCGTGCCTCGTTTCGCGATCGGTGAGCAGGATTTTTTATTCGGAAATGCGTGCCTGTAACCGCGACAGTGACGCGGTGATTCGTTCGCCGTTGCGTTCTCGCCGCGAGTAAACGTAGCCCGTGGAAACGCAGTGACCGAAGCAGAAAACACCCTTCTCTTGTATCGTCGTATCTATGTTAAAAGTAATAAAAAGGAGAATAGCTGGCTGTGATCGGTAAAAGTGAATATACATCGTATATATATCGTAATTTTGGTCTTGTGTGACTTGTACGAGACTGGTGCTCGCGCTTGGCTAATAAGCTAGCCTGCTCCACATTTGTGATCGTACGACCAGAAGGAAATTTCGGATTATATCGTATACGTGTGTGCAGCTTGTTTGCTCGTGGTCCAGTTGACGCAGCATCGTGCCGACATCAACCATGACGGCGGACAGTCTGTTCGAGACTACCAGCATCCCAGGGCATCTCGCTCCCACGCCCCAAAGGCTGGAAAGGCTTCTCTCGAAACAGAGCCTCGAAGAACTGTACGAGGTCGAGGAACAACCTTTCGCACGGTGAGAGACCAGTTTTGCTTTGCTCGGTTTCACCGACATTCTATCTCCTCGTCTTTTTGTGGAACCATGTTACTCCTACGACCTCGTCGGGTCACCGATCCACTTCTTTAATTAACATTGTTTCCTTCTTCGTTAACATTCGTTCCGTTTCGAATCTTCTCCGGCTACCTTGTTACGCGTCAAATTCAAGCCTGCCAAATCGAGCGTGAAAATGTTCCGAATAGAATTCTACCGTCGAAATAGGAAGGAAAAAAAAAAGGAAAAAGGAGAAGAAGGATCCGTCGGCAAAACGTTCGTTATGGGGGCCTGTGAGGAACCCCTCGACTCGGTCCTGGACCCTCTCGGAGAAAGAAAGTGCCCCTACTGCGAGAGATCGAGGTCGAGACTTTGCGCGCCGATGCTCTTTTACGACCTCCGTCTACAGGCGTCTCTCTTCCTCTCTCATCCTCTTCTTTTCGAACAACTCTGTCGCTTGTACCGGCAAAAGAGGTGGAAGAAAATGCTACGTGCACTGAGCACGGTTTGAAACGTTCCTCCGAAACTGTGCAAGGTCGAGGACCATCCGCAAAGACGGTCCGATGCGCGTCCCGAATGACTTTTCGATCGTAAGAGATCACCGAAGAGAAATCCTCGAATCGGGTCACACCGACACGGTTCGGCTCTGTTGTATTCTTCGTAACCGTATATGTATACAGTATACGTTGCCTCAAAGTACATTTTCAACGATCGTCGGTAAAGTTGAAAAAAGCTTTCGCGAAATTATATCAGTCACGCGACGACGTTTTAGAAAATCCATTTTTTCAGAACAAGTAGGGTCGCGAAAAGTTGAAAGTACTCCATCACGGTTGCAGCGATCGCGCATTCATCCTCGATTTACTCGTGCCCCGTTTCTATTCGCGATCCTTTTGTTGGCCTATCGTTGGAAGTATTATACATACATAGGTAGTCACCGCTGCGTACGATATATTCCTTTCCGTTGGTGTCTGGGGATTAATGTAGGCCACCAACTACGATGTTTGTTGTCGTCGTCGTCGTTACACGTATCGACAGCATCGTTCGCGCGTAAGCCGCTGCGCTGTATCGATATCCGATTGCACACTTGTCGCGATTAATCGTAAGTGTACTCAACTGATAAAACGGATAACAGATTCGCGGTAAATTGAAAAATCCCGATCGATGCAATTAATCGTCTAACTGCACGATTCTTTTTCTCAGCGAGACGACTATGGGTCGTTGATATTCTATCAACGACCGGATACGTTTGAGATATTTCTGAAAGGTGGTGGTAACGGTTGCGAAGATTTATGCGGCCGTCAATCAGAATCGTCACCGGTCGCCGGTCGCTAGGCGTGAGCGACGAATGCGAAATACATAACCGCTTTATCGAACGAACACCTACTGCACCCGAGATTTATACGCGAGATTTTTCGATCGCCTCTTGCAATTCGATCCGGACGTGTGCCGGTTGCGATACAAAAATTTCTTATCGATTACGTATACCAACGATTCGAGGAAACGATATTTCGGTTTGTTTGGTCAACTGCGATGCAACTCGCGATCCCGATACAAACACGTACGTGTTATTAAGGAAAGGAATGCAAACAATCGCCTCGATTCTTTGAAAAGGTTTCGATTGCGTAATTGGTGCCGGGAGAATTATATGCAGCGAAACGAGTGACGCACACCAGCGCCTAGTGGCAAAGTGTTGCTGGCGTCGTTTTCCAGTCACGATCTGTACCGCGATTCCGATAACCGCGGGAGATTCAGAACGACGCGTATCGGAACTATCGTTCGTCGAAGTCGAAGATAAGTGGAAGTAAAATCCAGCCTCGTTCAACCGTCGCGTCGCCTAGCGTCGAGCCCTCTCGAAATCACGATACTCGTCAGACCGACGCCATAAACGTCCGCGAGAAAGAGGCTCCGGTATAAATATTATGGCTATATCGGCCTACAGCCTGTTATTCGAAAATGTAAATAAATTCCAGCGAAACGCTAATCGTTTCGTTACCACCGATTAACAGATTCTACTCGGGTAATCGATATTTGCTTCTTTCGAGTAAGTACACTCGTAAACTAGGGCGCTTTATTGCCTTACGGTCGCGATTGCGATTGCGATTGCGATTCGTTGTCGTTGCTCGCGTTCGTCATAGTCCTGACATTTAACGTCGATTTACTTTTGCCTCGCACCAGTTTCCTGCTTTCTTTACCTCCCGAGTACCACGCGTAACGAATATTGTTTCGCGCTCGATGCTGGCCTCTCTGTCCGCGTGCAAAGAAAATCCTTAAACTTCTCCATCGGGCAGGATGGAGTCGATGAATCACGTTCCCTGGTATCCTCTTCCGTGTAAACTTTGTTCCACCGAGCCTGAAGAGAGCCTTTAACGGGAGAAAAGTCGAATAAATCCGTTCGCACGAGTGAGTCATAAAGCAAGCGAATTATCTTGCGTGAGCTGGAAAGGCCCGTGCTCGTCGGCCGTATCTTGTTCAAATATTACGGGGTCTGGTAAGGATGAAAAAACTCGGCTACAAACGGCGTATAGTACGGCTTGTGCGTCGCTTAGGAATCTTTTCAGGTGACATGGGCGCACCAGGCGACGAAACGCGACGAATTCCTACTTTAACGGGGCAACGTCCGTAAAGCGTATTCGTTCGGTAGAATTTGTCGTTCCGGAGCAGCGCAGCGGGAGGACGGGGGACAGGTGCTTTTTATGGTATCGGGTCGCGTCTTAGAATACACGGGAACAAGTGGGGGACACGCGAAACGGAGGAGAGCGAGAGAGTGAGAAAGTTTAGCGTGGGTTGAAAATAGCTTGTGGCCGGACTGAAAATGCAGAGACCGTCGTTCGCTATGCACTTGCCGCTCGATATTTATACTCTTATAATAGGTAGATTCGTTACAACGTATTTACTAGCCAGAGGTATCTTTCGTTTCGACGGGACGACCAAACGAGATCGTCCGAGTTTTTCCTTGTTCATTTTTTGATTTCTCAAGTAGCTCGTAAAACGTTGACGAGATTCCGAATTCGAGTGTGGCAATCGGTGTTTCGTAAATCGAAACTGGTTGGCGAGTCGAAAGTGGTGGCGAGTAACGAAGGAAGACTCTGGTTACGTCGAGGAGGAATGCTCCGGCTGGAGCGGACGAGTTAACGCGACGGAAACGGGCATGCCATCTGGAAAGTAACGGTAACGGCACCTGCAATTAGCGCGACAGCCAGGCTGGCTACTTGTTGTCGAGGCTTGCCTCGCGATCCGGTCGTCGATAACCTTCCAACGAAGGGGGGAAAACGAGATCTCAGGGTGCATCGCGATCGTCGCCATTCGCGCTGCATCGACCTCCTAGGAAAAGGATCGCGAGCATCCGGTTTCTCGTCTTTCGCCGTGGCCTTTGTTCTAGTCGGTTAAGGACGTCGTGTTCTACCCTTTCGGCTCGTGCATCCATCCAGGTTTTCTTATTTAAAGATAACGAACGAAACTGTTAAACGTCGTTGACACCGATTTTTTCGATTATCCGTTTCGTTCATCTTCTCGAGAGATTTCCGCGCAGAGCGTGGTTACGGGCCGATTCTTTTTCATTTTTCAATTTTCCTTCGCCCTCGCGTAAAGTCTAGGCGACGATGCAGCCCGGAGGACGCAGCTGCCTGCAAACAAGCAACAGCTGTTCCCTCGTGCTTCCATTGGCTCGAGCAACACGTACCCTCGCCTACCAGGATACTTCCCGTGCCTTCGTAGCTCGTCTTTTCGCTTAGCATAACAATGCTCCTTCTTCGGAACTGAAAGGGACGCAGGTTTCACCGATAACCGTTGAAATTTTCGGCTCCTTCCTCTACTTCGTTCCGCGCTCGCACGTTTTCCACGTTCGGTAAACCGGTTGGGTTCATTTTTCGAACGGTGGGTTTAGTATTTTTAACAATCGTTGCAAGGGTGGACGGTGGGCTGGTTAATTTGATCGGACGAGGGGACTGATCGTGACTCGACGAGCTATACGAGCTGCGCGCACGACATCTTATTAACATCCCTTGTGCACGATGAAGGCGATTATCGGCGATACAGATAGCCAGCGGACGATAAAGCGCGGTCGTGGCGTTCCCGTGTCGAGGGCTCTTCAGCTGCCCGTCGCGTCGTCTTTAATTATACAATTTATCGGTTTGCTCGATCGGAACGGTCTGCACGCCGATCTCTGCTGGATCCTTGCGAACTGTACGGACGAACGGACGAACGGACGCGGGCAAAAAAGCACGGTGGCTGGATGTTCACGGGTGAGAAAATACGATGGTATGCCGCGAGCACGCGCTCCATCCACGAACAAACGTTGCCTTCCTCCCTCTCAAGGTCGTCGTGATCATTGTCCGTTCACCGGTGCGCTGCTCGCTCATCCGATCGATAACTCTGTTCCCGAGGATCGTGTTGTACGAGTCGCTGGAAGTCACCCAGAGTCGCAAATGGCCGTGTTTCTCTTCTTGAGAAATAACGAGGAATTCCAACGATCGTTATTCAGCCGTACCGTATTTAGACAGCCTGGCTATTCGTGTCCGTTACAAAGGAACGCGTATCCGACCGACTCGGTTTGGCTCGACTCGACTCGTTTGTTGTGATAGTTTTCTTTCGATCGCTTCTCGAGCCTCGAACGAACGAAGATGTCGTATCGCGCGACTCGAAGTTCGTAACTTCTTTTCGAACTCGATCCCGATCGAGGGAGGCCGATATCGAGGTGGAAAAATCCCGGATATCGCGGTATCTGGCTAGAACGGAAAGTCAACGAGCCTCGATCGAGCGAGTAACGGCCTGCTGGAATGATCTGTGGATCGAGATCGATCATGAGCTGGAGCTGGAGGTATATATGTAGTTGGCAAGATATTACGACACAGAGTCGGGAGGGAGTCGAGGCACGACTAGGACGGAGAAGGTAGAGGCTGTTGCGGATCGTTCGCGATTGCGATGATCTATGGGTCACGATCTCCCGCTGCCAGGACGCTTTTTTCCTGGGATCGTTGCACGGTACTTTTTCGTCGCGATTCTTGAACGCGTTCCGTGCTTTTTCGACGGAATGGTAGGGAAGAGAAATACCGCAAGATCGGACACGTAGGTGGACGAGTTTATAAAGCGTTCGACTTGTTTCGTTTGGAGACGATCGCAACTCTGTACGGTCATGGATCGTGTCTCGGTTTCGCGAAACGAGTCCTTGAAAATCGGATTATCCGTTCTTCCGTGGCCTGCTTCTCGCCCACGCTCTCTCGTTTCGAGTGAGCCGATCCAGCCAAGTGGAAGACAATTTTGCCAGCGCTTCCATTCAAAGCCTCCGCTAGGCTCGCCGATACGCGACTCTTCTTTTTCTTCTTCTTCTTCTTCTTCTTCTTCTTCTTCTCCCCTTTTTCCGTTTTTGCTATCTTTATCTGGATTGGAACGAACGGACCGCGGCCCTGACGGTTTTTCGCTTCGTTTTCAAATGTCTCGCCGCAAGACGAGTCTCGTAAACAGTATACACGATGGAACGAAACTCGAAACGATCTCTGCACAGTCCGAAAGAGTATCGATCGAAGACACGATTTCGTTTCTGTTGCACCTTTTGGCGAAGGAAACGACCACGAGACGGAACTGCGAAGGAATTTGTAGCACCATGATGTCGCCAAACGTTGCGAACAAGAAAAGAGAAAGAGGGAGTTGCGTTTGTTCGTTAAGACCCTATACGCGACGACCTCGTTACCACACGCGGTCGCTCCCCTTCGGTTTCCGTTCGGTTAACCGTAAATTACTGTTAGAGTTATTGCTGGTGAGGTGGATAATGATTGAGATAGTCAGATGTAATGCTTAGATTCCATGGATTTATATTTTGCAGCGAGAGGAGGTTGACCGCGTGCGAGACTTTACAATAGACAAAAATTCGTTACTCCCCACCGGAAAAGGGATCACGACGAATTACATACTAATTGTTTGCGCTCCCCGCAGATGGCACCGTTTGCGCATACATACACTCAAGCATAGTGATTACGCTTTCCAACAATTACAATCGCGCGACCGGTGTGTAACGAACATAATGGCGACGATAGCCGGGTGAAGGTCGGCCAACTCGAGCAACCGATGCGACCAACGATACCAATATTGTCGCCGTTTCGTTTCCTTTCGATTCGCGAAAAGGTGATTCTTCGAGCAACGATGCTCCGACTCCTTCTATCGGTGGCGCACTCAGGATTTAATCTTGGAGGGTGCCGAGTAAAACGGATAAAATTTTTTATGGTGTAGTGCAAAAATTGCCAGTATACATACTTCACAAATACTGATACTGATGTTTCTTGTATCAGGTGATGGAAAGATTTTTAATACACATTAAATAAAATCCAGTTTTCTTTTCTTCTTACACAGCTCTTCAATTACATCATTTACACTTATATTAATGTTTCTGTGTATGTACAACATAGCCAACCCATTCAGTCGTGGTTGTGTCATTATTGATCTTAAATACGTTTTAAAAATTCGTAAGGTATTTTCTACCGTTCTCTTTCCTTTTTTTTTAGGGGGCCAGGGCCCCTAGGGCCCCTCCCCTGAGTGCGCCACTGCCTTCTATCATTTCGCTTTCTTTCGCTTCGAGAGATTGTCGCGTAAGAACGGACCAAGGGAACGCTCGCGCGAATAAATGCGACGCGACGCACAGAAATCGTTCGAAAGTAAGTTGCTCTAACCGTCCCGCTCGAAGGCGTCCTACTTTGCAAGCTATATCGTCGATCGTTGCGGTTCCGCGTGTGTCCATTGTGGCGTGCGTTGGAAAGGGAATAACCTTGCCCGCATTTTCTATCGTGTCGCAACCACGTATCCACCCCTGCTCGAACGGAACCATTATCCTTTAAGCGCGTAAGTCGATACGTTATCTCGTTTTCCGCGGTACAACAATTAATCCTATCCAGAGTTCTCTGGTTACCGACTCTGGTGCTCGAAAACTGTACGTGGCCGTTCGATTAGGACCGGGATAATCAAGCGTGGCTTCGATGAGTCACGGCTAATTTCAAGCTTTCGAATCGTTTAATTGATTTTCGACCGCGCGACTCTCCCTAACGAGAGTACAATTAACGCGTTCTACGCGATCGTTGATCCGTTATAGCACGCACATTGTTTGTTTTACTTTTGAGAATTAGCCCGATACGAGGCGAAACGCGAAAGGATTCCGATCGATCCGGGTGTACTTTGTTAGAACACTGCTGTTAGCTGGAAGATATTTATTACCAGCCAGCAACTTCATCCTCGTAACCTACTATTCCGCCGGTTTCAAGGCAGACGCGTCGCTCATTCCACGAGGCTTTTTCACCTCGTATCGTTGATCCGCCTTCGCAGACCTTCTATTCGAGGAGAACGCGCTAGACCAAGCGAAATCTCAATTTGTCGTGTCGAGGCTGGAAAAAAAAAAAGAAAAAAACGTTTCGACCGATCACCCACGCCTCGCAGGAATCCCAAGGGCGAAACGGTGGACTCCCGATCCAGCCAACTATACTCGTATCGTGGCTTGGTGGTGAACCGCGATCGATATAACCCGACGATATCGTTTTACCAATCGTGTCCTCTCTCTTTCCTCGTGTCCCAGATTCGATGGTATACGATGCAGGACGCTACATGGCTGTAAACACGACCAGGGCCAGCTGTGCACGGCCCTTGTAACGCAATGCAGGTCGATCGATGGATCGAATCGCAAGTTTGGCTGGAAAGAAGGCCACTGTACAACGGGTCGATCGCCGCTGCCGGTCACACAGGGTGTCAGATGCGCTAATTAACGAGAACACGCGAAACATTCAGCGCGACGATTACCGTGCTTGGTTGACAACGCCAGGATTTCGTGATTCACGAAGTATGTGGGGCACGTTGGTTCGTGGAACTGCATGACTAGACCGGTGACGAATGTATACACCTTGCCGACTACTACGAAATCTCGACGACGACGACGACGAGTCTCGTTGCCTCGAAGCATCTTCGTTACGCTAATGACGTCAGAGCCGCGTGAAAGTTTGCCGCGTAACTCGTATCGTGATTATAAATCTCGTTGCGTCTCGTTCGAGTGCGCGGGCAACGCGTGATGCGGTGAAGCGCGTCAAGGAAACGGAAGAGTCCAGACTAAACTGGAGGAAGATATTTTCCGGAAGAAAGGCGGAAGAAGCTCGTAAACCTAGAATTTTCCAAGATCTCACGAAAATCAGACGTTTCGTCGATTACTCTGTCGCGCAAAATTATTGCCGGCGGACACAAAAGCTACCGAGCAACACCATATTTGGTAACGGTTGCAGCGATTTTCGCAATATCTCGATACGTGGTTGGTGCACACGAACACGAGCACGAACACGGCCGGAAAGGCGTGCCGTGAAAAGTTAGCGCTCGTTGTTCGGGCCTTTCCGAGCTTAGCAACAGAAAACGCCTGTTCGTCAGCTGAAACACGAGAATTCGTTTCCCTCGGCACGCACATTCTTCGTTGCGAGCAGTGACAGCTGGCGAACCGGCCGGCTTGCACGCAATCGCTCCGCTTGATTTTGAACAGTGTAAAAAATTAAATTCGAAAAAGTACCGTAGGTGAAACGACGACGTGGCGAGCGCGCCAACGACAAGATTCTTTTCTCCGGAAGAATGTAAGGTGAAACGTAAAAATTACTGTCACACCCGCGGTGACTGTAACCGTGACACGGGATATGACATTCCCTCGTAAGTACGCCGCATTCCAAGAGGAAAGGACATCGAGTGAAGAGGAAGTAAAGGTTCTCGAGAGGTGGGCGAGAATAGTCCTCGAAGCGGGCTGTGTGGATTTCATCGAAATTTCTTTCCCCGGGCTGCGAGAAGTTAGCCCCCCACTTGTAAAATAAATACAATTTGGCAATTGTGCTGAATCGTGCTAGGTTTGTGCTACATTGTGCCCGAATATTCAAATCGTAATATAAAAAATAAAATGGAAAAGGGGAAAAAACGATTTTTTAGCTCAGCCCTCCACTTCACATTTATTTTACTTTTTCCAATTGTGCTTAGTTGTGCTAACTTGTGCTAACATTGTGCTAAAACATTACTCTAAAAAAATGACTGAAAAATATGTTACGATAAAAAAAACCATTTTTAGTAATATCGAACATATTTACTATTTTTATCTGTATGCTTTAATTGAAAGATATAATATTATATACCTATTTGAGTTGTGCTGCTATAGCACAATCCAGAACAACCCCCAGTTCCCCTGGAACATTGATAAAAATGGCACTTTACTCTTGTTCGTGGCTCGTCGCGCGACAGTTTTCTGTCCATAATCTGCATTTGTATTTTTAAAAAATCGTTTTTTGTATTTATTTTACAAGTGGGGGGCTAACTTCTAGTAGGCCTTTCCCCGCCGTCCTAGCCGAGCAGGCTCGGAGTAAAATATGATTTCAGAAAAGTTTGACGCGCGATCGTGGCCGATTTGCGAGCGGGGACACTTTTACGTGGCCACGTAACGTCTGTGGCGCGGCGTGCACAGGTGTGGCCAGTTATTCCGCTCGATTAATCGCCCTCTTCGTTCGTTGCCGCACAACGAAAGATATTCGCAGGGCCGTGGCGACAGCTTTTACGCCCACGTTCGCGAATGTTTTTCCTCGCTCGCAACGGCATCGAAATCACCTGGCGATATTTCGGTACCAGGCCGACTGTTGCTCGAGTAATCGCGCGGCGATCACGATCTCTGCGGTTGTCTCTGCGGCTCTGTTCCGTTTCGAAATCAATTTCTCCTTCGGACAAGCAAAGCTCGCCCGTCGATCCAATAATTCGCGATATTACGCAAAACCCCTTTTTCCTTCGTTTCAACGGAAGCGAACGAACGTTGCGACATTGCTCGTTACAAAAGTTGGCCGGCTGCGGTTTCAACGTTACCTTTAGAATGGAAAAGGAAAGGTGGCCGAAATAAAAAAAAAAAAAAAAAAACAGAGAGCTAGAGGGGGAGAAAGACAGAGAGAGAGAGAGAGGAGAAAATGACGAAGCTAGAGTCACGAAAGTAGATCGGAAATGGCCACTCGACCCGACCCGTTAAGACGAGAGGTTTACGTAGTGTACCGAACACGATGACACCAACCGCCTAACTGTCGCTTCCTCGTTCGTAAGCGGCACGATGTGCGC
Organism: Stelis phaeoptera; assembly: GCA_943735885.1. Classification (NCBI taxonomy): domain Eukaryota; kingdom Metazoa; phylum Arthropoda; class Insecta; order Hymenoptera; family Megachilidae; genus Stelis; species Stelis phaeoptera. The sequence continues at coordinate 9,359,485 of OX030941.1, read as the reverse complement.
TTCAGCTTTAGCGTTCTCGTTTACGAGGTTGGAACGTGTCCCCGTTTCCTCGTGCCGACTCCTTCCTTGAAATCGAACGATCTTGCCGTTTCCTCTTCCGATAGCCCCACGAATGCTTTTGCATACATTAACCAGCCATCGCGCAACCTCCTTTTCGCACGAAATACTATTAAACGGGTTCCGAATCGTTTCTCTTGCAGTTAGATTTGCTTCCGCTCTCTCGATACAACGCACGCTATTCCGGTTCGATCTCGACTAGGAATCAAATCGCTTTTCGACCTGGTCCGCGTGCAGACGCGTCCAATTTCCACGCGTACACGGAATATTTTCACGTAGGACGGTCAGTCGGTGTCGACGATGACCCGAATGCTGTGAAATCGCCGCGTGGGACTCTGATTCCACGCACACGGATAATCACGATTCCACGTGTAATTAGTCGCCTCGACTCATCCCCATCTTCTCCCAGTGCCACCTTTCACGCTCCTATCTCGCAGTTTTCGTCCAAGACTGGCTGTTACAATATTGGCATTCGTTCGTTCGTGTCCTTTGAGATCGATCGATCAAAGGCCCACGAGAGTGGAAAGTTCCGAGAATCAGCGAATTCCAGGCGGTTGAACGTAAACGCGGAAACGGCCAGTCAGCGGAGAGAACATAAACGTTCGCCGCTGGATCACATTCTGTTAGCACAGCTTCCTCTCTGAGACGGTGAACGTCACCGAAGCCGCAGACGTGGCGCCGATTCGAACGTTTCTTCGTTCCACTCGAACCGAACGGTGGCTCGCTAACGTCTCGATCTCCCGTGTCTCGTTGCCAACAAACACAATCACGCACTTCAAAGTTTCCCGGTAACGAACCGTGTAACGAACGAGCAAACGATGAAACGAAAGAATCGCGACTCGGCTAACATCCGCTTAATCGAGTCGCCTTTTACCTCTGGACGCTTCCTTGCGTAAGCGACACGACGACGGCCTTTGTCGTTGTTGTGATTGTGTCATCGCGAGTAATGGGTACGCTCGACGGCCAAGAGGCGGGAGCGGGTGTTTCGGAGGAAACGCCGCGCCGCGCCGTTAAAAGGCAGCCTCGAATGCGCCACGTGGGCGCTCACCTTCGATCGTGACGCTTCTTTACTCATAGCAGCCGCGTTCATATTCACGCGAGAAAATTGAGCTGGTTTTTAATCGGATCGCATGCGCACGCTCGTGCCGCACATGCGCGAAACGATATCTGACTGCTATTGTTTTTCAACTCTCGAACTCGTCATTGTTAACAAGCATTTCTGTCTTTGTTCTTGGAAAGCAGATCGTAACGCGGTCACTTGGACATTGTCGTTGCACGCCACCTTTCTCGTGCACCGGGTCGTCGCGTCGCGTCGATTAGGAAAGAAAATGGTAGATAGGGTTGCACGCGTTTTCTCGACAACCCCGCCCCGTCACGAACATGTTATTCTCGGCTCTAGAAACCTAGATTCCGGCAAGAGCTTGCGAGCTGAGATGATCGAGCGGATTAAAGAACGAAGTCAAACCAGTCCCCGCTATTGACACGAAACTTTTCTCGGTTTGATCCGAATCTCGCGAAATCGGGATATAGACGTCCTCGAAGAGGGAAAGAAGCCACCTTTCACCGTTTGTCTGCCTCGTTCAGCGCGACATCGTCGTCTCTTTGATCGTCTCTTTGAAAATCAGCTACGATCTCGCGGAGACTCGGAAGAAAAGCACCCGGTCGTTGACCTTTTGGTCGTCGCTGGTAACGGATGCACCGCGTTCTAACAACGTCACGATCGCAAAAACCGGCCCGGATACGCGATGTTCTCGTGCGAGTACACCAACCATTGGCGAACAGAAGCGGTAACGCTAATAGCCGAAGGGAACGCGAACTGGCGTAGTTTATTTTTACCACGGTTTGCTTATTCTGGTCTTTGGTATTTTAATCGAATATCCTGTTTGATGACCAAACATCGCTCCGTGGCTGTGGAAATTCCGATCTTCTCTTCATTCTTTGTTCGCCCCGAAGGAGACCAGCTTTGCACAGTCACCGGAAATTCTGACGGATCACCGACAGATTCCAGGCTGAATTCCTGGAAGAATCTCGTCCCGTTCATTGTAAAGAACATTTTAATCGTCGGGTCTGGTGCAAACGGAACGAGCCGACGTTCGTAGTCGCGACATCGGGCGCTAAATTTAAAAAGATCGATAGGTTTGGTCGGTGGTCGGTGGCCGTTGGCCATTGGACCAGGAGGCTCTTCCTCGCCTCGGCTCGCTTCCAGATTCGTCGATCGCTGCAGCGCGCCGGGCTAATGCACCAGTATACAAATATATCGCAGACGCGTGCACACACGCGTTCCCTCGGCTGCGACAGTGGTACATTCCTGAAGACTGAAGAGCGACCGTTGCATTAGCACTGGCGCCAGCGCTCTCTCGACCTCGAGGGAAGACAGAAAGCCACCCTACACGGAAAAAACGGGGTTTTTGCGCTTTCATTAAGTCCTTTTTCTGCGACCATGCTCCCAATGCACTTTTCAAAAGACCTTTCTTACTTTGCCAGCTCAAAGTACCCTGTGCACTGTGCACGACTTCGATCTACCATAGATTCGAATTTTCTGACCGGAGTTCAGCGGTCACGATACCCGAAAGCTACAGAGGCAAAGCTTTTTGGTACACGACGAACCTTGAACCGTGATCGGTAGACTTATCGAGTTAGCAACAACCCGATAACCGTTTCTGGCCACTTAACGAACGATAACACCGGTTGTTCGCCAAGGCGATCGATGAAAAATTCCTTGGCTATTAGTCACCGCTCTGTTGAAACGTCATCGACGACAAACGTGTAAAAAGCGCGTGGTCGTGTAGAAGGGAAGTTGACGAGATTCGTGGAGGAACGAATCGACCTGAGGCGAACTGTTGGCGAGTAGCCGGAGGCAAACCGAAAGAGGATACGAGACGTTAGGCCCGGCGTAGGAAGTAGGCGATGGATAGGGGGCAAACGACGGGTGAGTGGCGGTAATAAAACGGAACTCGTTTTGTGACCCCTGGCCAGCAGACGGAACAGTTAATTTTGCCCTCGGCAGAGGACCTGTTTATCGCGTCTCGGAACTTGTCGCGTCCAATCACGAAACGGTCGAACGAGTTATCGGGTATTAATTTTACGAGGGAGTCGCGCAGAGAGAACCTCCTGGGCGAATAAACTGGTCGAACCGACCATGAACGCAAAACGAAACGAAAGGGAATAAGGTTTTTAACGGACGCCGGACGCCGGATGCCGGACGCGGCGATGAGCATCGATCGCGCGTTTTCTCGGTTCGAGGAAGGCATTCGGTCGAACGAATCGTACCGTGATTCCGTCGAGAATCTCATCTTTTGTCGGCGGCATTCTCGTGGATGGAACGTTGTTTTCGACGTTCTCTACCTGAAAGAACCGCAGCCCGGGCCTTTTACTCGCGCGGTCAGCCTGTCGTGTCGCTGACTAATCCCTCCGGAATTTCGCTCGGAAAGTTGCTTTCCTACGAAGCGGACCAGCATCCTTCCTACCGACACGACGCGACGGAGCCTGTTCGGTCTCCTCTTTCGCGTACCTCTGTTTTCTTTCTCCCACGAGAAGTGTACTGGAACACGGCCAGACAGGAAAACCACCCTTCCTTTTATCGTTCGTTTTCAAAGACTCGGTAATATTCATCCGGGCCGACTCTACGAGGCACGGAAACTGTTTGGCTACGGTCCGCGGTCGGAGGTGGATGATTAAAGCGCGGAAATTTCTGTAGAGCAGACGGCTGACTCTGATCGCGCGATCGTGGTCGAAGAAACGACGGGCTACGGATAATGCGAGTAACCTTCATCCGTGGACCGTTACTCTGCCCTGCCGGGCCCGCCGGCTACGGCTATTCAGGTCTCTGGGTCCCCGATCGTCGCCGACACTGAGCCGAGGACAAGACGTCTCGCGCGAGACACGCTGTATAGCCTCTTTCTCCGCCCTGTTTCAGCCTGAGTACGCTTCCACACGTACTCGCCCCGAAATAGAATGTCAAATGCGATCGCCGAGGGATGAAAAATCGAACGTACGTGTATACATATAGGTAGCCGCGATCCGGTTCGAGGTCAAAGTCGACTCGTCCGCTTCTCGCGTGAGCATTGGGCCGCTCTTCCGTAAGTGGGCCACGCGCAAAGTAGGCCTCCTCGCCAATGAGGAGACGCGTCGTGGCAAGAGGAACGACTCGACGAAACACGGATCACACCGTGTACGCCGTGTGTTCCTTTCGAATACCTGCGGCCCGATTCGGCTGAGCTCGACTCGGTCCGAATCGAATCGTTAATGGGATCAAGGGGCAAAGTTCAGGAGGCGTGTGCTCTTCTCTCGAATCGTTTGTTCTCGCGAGACGACTGGCCCTGCCTGCGCCACGGATCGACGCGACGTCGAACGATAAATCTTGGCGTTGTTCTTCGAACGTTTCCGGGAGAATGGAACGCGAAGCTTAGTTTGCCACGTTGATCGTACGCCGCGCCGCGCCACGCCGTTGTGCTGCGATAAATCATGCGCGCTTCGGAACATTATATGGTTTGCGTCCTCGTTGCGACGGAATCGCGAGTTCTGTACGCGTTTCGTTGGCAGCTGATACGAGGGGAACCGTGCGGCGGAAACGAGGCGATAAGCGATTAGACAAACAGTATCGGGTAGTCGTGTCGCGTTCGAGCACGGAATTTCTGTGTTAACGATGGTGGAAGGATTGCGTAAACGTCGAGATGCTCGAGAAATTGCAAGCGGTCGCGTCGAGCAACGGCCGTGGTTCGTCGAAGGAGACCGACCCGGACCGACAACCGCCTTTCCCGATTTCGTCACCAGCGCGCTGCTGGAGACACGATATCGTTACCGATCGGCTCTCGTTCCGCGAGAATAACCTCTCCTCTCTCTTTCGTTTCTTGTCGTTGCTCGGGGTGTACGCGGATTCGCGCGTGGGCTCCGCAATACGGGCCGAAAGCTGTCGATCACACCGCCATTGACTGTCCAATTACCGTGACCAAAGCGCGGTATTAATGAGTGCACGTCCATCGTGTGCGCAACCAGTTTTGAAAGCGGTTCGATTTATAGCCTTGCTTTCCTTCGACTCGCGATTAACTATCGCGAGCAGCAACGACCGAGGATAATCCTTCTTCGGCGTGGATCTAGAATCTAGAGTTTGCGACATTTTTCGTGCTTCGGGACAGGCAGACAGGAGGAACGTAGTGTGGACAAATTGTCGATTTCTTCCAGGAAGAACGGCGACTCACGGATCAGTCGGTTCTCACGGGCAGCCTTCTCTTTTTGTATGCAGAAGCGGGCAAAGGCACGCAGGACCGCGTCGTCGAGGAATTTCGAACGGGCGCGGGCGGGTGACGTTGAGAATCACGCGTAACAGACACCTACGACTCGTGGCTTCGAGGCTCCCGTCGAACCGCTGCTAGTTGGCGAAAGATACGCGAGTTTTCTTTCATAACCTCGAATTCATCGCGATACCACGAAATGGTCGACGGTTACGTCATCGTATCCAAGAAGAGTACCTGGTGAGATTCGAGTCGGTCGTGCACCTTCCAGGAATCCAGGAAGGATGGAAGAGAGACGACGCGACGCGACGGTTGGAAATAAAATGGAGGAACACCGAGGAAAGGTCAGTGGCTCGGTCGAGTCATGAACGAGGGCCGTTGAATGTTGAAACGCGGAGGTTGTGCACGCATTGTGCGTGCAGGTTGCACGCGGAGGGCTCGCGAACGATGCGTATCTACGCCCGACCGGCTGACTCACGTGGGAAGCATGCGTGAAGCTATTCCTCGGCAGGTTCGGCGTTTGCCCTTACCCTTCCTCCTCCTCGTCCTCCTCCTCCTCCTCCTCCTCCTCCTCCTCCTCCTCCTCCTCTTCTTCTTGTTCTTCTTCTTCCTCCCTCGTTTTTTCTTTCATTCTTTATATCCTCTTGCTGTTTCCACGCGAGCGAGCATCGAGCCTCGCCTATCTCTCTCTCTTTCTTTTTCCTTCGCTCTTACCTTGATCTAGCGTCGATTGAATTACTGCGAATTGATTCAGATGTATCGATCGTGCGCGTAATCCGCGCATTGCCAGCCAACCGGTGGACGTTGATCGATCCTAGGCGGTCGAGCTGCGTCCATTAGCGCAGCCCGTGAAAACCTATGGAGGCTTTGCGCGAAATTCCATCGTTATCTGTATCCGCGCATTAATGCAGCTGTGGTTGCCTATCATCGTGGTCGCCGGGAACTTGGATAAAAATGGTGATCAATTCCGCCAAGCCTCGAGGAAGAATACATCGAGATCCTCCTGGAAGAATTCCAACCGGTTATAGCGCTTTTCGCACGGTACGCGAAGAACCTTTAACCCGCGCGGATGATACGCAAATGTTGAACGTAGTAGCGTTGTAACGCGAGGAAGCTTGAAAATTTCTAGCGCGGGGCAAACAATTTGTTAGCGGAGTCGCTTAAGGGTAAAGATTGCCTTCTCGGAGTAACCGAGTTAAATTATAATCTTCGGAATTATGTAAATATTTCACTAAGAGGATGACACAGAATGAAAGCCGATCCGCCAGACTTTCACGCAATAATCGAACAAGAGTGTTCCAATTAAGCCCGAAATAGCTCGTAGGCAGAATGTAATCTTCTCGATGAGATAATTAATATTCACGCATTGATCATCAAACGTAATTCCATAATAGAAAGAAAATTTATGTACAAGAAGATGATAGAAATAGGTATGGTTCTTATAATAAAAGACTCATAAGAATATTTAAAAATAAAGATTATAGTTTATTCAACGAAGCACGGGAAAGATCTGTACGGTTCGAAAGCCAAAACTAGAATAAAAATGAAAAGAGAAAGTCCGGGCGAAAAACCCTTATTGGGTCCTCTTCAGAAAAACTAATACACATGTGCCCGAGGTTCATTGCTCAGGCCCTCCTCGATTTTTGACCTGAGAACCGTTAAACAAAACAAAGCCACTATTGGGTATCTTTCGACAATCGACTTGTTTTTGCAGTCAGATATTCCAACAGAAGATAATAAAATGAGATTAGTATGACCTTAATTTATCCGAGAGCGATTCATAATTCATTCGGTCGAATCGCAGCTAGTCGCTGATTATCCTGATTATAAATTATCGGTAATGCGACGAAGTAATAACAGATTGTCCGAGCAACGAACGTTTCTGATGCAAAGCCGATCTGTGACAAGGGTTTTTCCTTGAAAGAAGTACCTTTTTTCTTTTCTTCCCGAAGAAAATGTCCATGATGGAACGGAGAAAGAGGGACATGCCATTACCGCGGTCCCTCGAGGTCTCCAGTACAATGCCGCGAAACGATTTGCACTTGAATGCCAGGGTCTCATCCGTTTTCAGGCCGGATGTACATGAGTCCCGCCTTGCGCCGGATGCGATCCCTTTGCCGCATCGACGCGCGCTCCTCTTTTATCCATCTTGCTCCGTCCGACTCTTCGGTTAACGTCTCGTTATACGTACCTAACCCTTTTACTTCGTTCTTTTGTTCAGTCTGGAAGAAACAGAGAGGAAGCTCGCAGTTCGTCGAGCAATTAACCGAAATGGCATAAATTCGAGCTTTCGCGGTCAGTTTTGTTTGTTCGATGTTCGTCGTAACCGAGAACGCCCACGCGTCCTACCGGCAAACGATAAGTCTCTCTGAGTTTTTTAATGGCCTCTATAAATCACGAGCACGTCGGTTTCTCGAGTTGTTTCGTTCGGAAAACTCATTAAGCCTCTGTCGGCCGGTTCCCCTCGATCGACGTTAAATAACCGCTTACCCTTTTATTTTTATCGTTCGTCTTCTCGAAAAAGCTCGATTTTGCTTTCTCTTGCCATTTCGCTTTCGCTTTTGCTTTCGCGACCGGATGAAATATTCTTCGATTCGGCCGTCCCGCGAATTAAATTAATCCGAAATCGAGGGGATCGAAGCGGCACGGGGCGCGGTACGGGCGAAGAAAACGAGGGATTTATTAATCACCGACGGCGATTGGCGAGCCTTTTGCTCTTGGCGAAGCGGAGAAGAGGCAGATAGATCGGTGGCCTCGTAAAGAAGCCTTAAAAGCAAATTGCTCGGCTCGTAGCAGCCAACGGCCAAGTCTAATCTCGCGGAGAACCGTGTGGCTAGCGTCGGGAAACGAAGGAACGAGAAGGGGAGCAAGTTGCCGGTAGGCCGGTGTAATTAACAAAGTCACGCTTAGTCGACCCGAGTCAAGGCCAAACAATTGTTTCATCCTCGAACCGAATTCGCGTTCCACTGGCTAACCGAGCCAATTCCACGGGTAATCTCGTAGCGTGCAACCGTCCTACCGCACCGGATGTCTCCATCCAATCGCGAAGAATCCCAACAGAATTAACCGTACTTTTGCCACGTTTTATACTCGTTTCTTTCGCAGCCTTTCGCAGAACGGGTCATTACACTGACGCGATATCCTGGCGGTCGTCAGGGAACGAGGAAGTGGCGTTGCTTAATCGATAATGCATTGTGCCTCGGTACGAATGCATAACTCGAGGAGTGCGCTAATAACACACGGTGGCCACCAATCGACGTCTTTACGTCCGGAAGATTAAAACTCGCCGAGTTTTTATCCGTTTCCATCGGTTGCTCGTTTCGTATCGATCTCTGGGATCGATCTTTAGACCGGTTTAGAGCTGTCTTCCCCGCTACCTGTTAGAATCGGTTACCCCGTTTCTTCGAATCGTTCGCTCGGTCCGATTAAGCATCGTGCGTTTTTCGCGCGTGTCAACGCTTGTTTATTTGCGGCGAAGAGGAGCATCGGAGTGGTGATAGTGCGAAAACACGAGAAGGAATATCGGTAGGTAATTAAAGTCGAATCAGAGTAATAAATTGCGAGACGATGCTGCGTTGGTGTTGCGAAGAAGGTGGCGATCGGTGCAGCGACTGTATCGTGAACCGATCAGGAAAGAAGCTATCACGAGTAACGGACACGGTGGATCCAGCTTCCAAGAATAGAACGTCCTCACGGAGGCTAACCTCACCTGGAATGCAACCTTCTGCTTTCCCATCGTACCATCCAGAACGTGTGAAAAAGCCGCCTCGGAAAAGAAACGAATCGTCTCGACGCGGAGCGGCACTGGTAGCATGCCGCTACCGCTATCATCGGCGATGATATTTTTCTGGAATCGCATCTCGCGCGGCGCAAACGATCGCCACGCTTCGGCTATGGTTATCTCGATGTATGGCGTCGAATCGAAAGCAACAAAATTGCACGCTGCCTCCCGAACGAATTATTATACTCGGCTAAGAGCGCGAACGCGGTCGAGCAACTGGCGATAACCTAGATCCTAGATACTCGGCTATACCGAGAAGAGCGTATCTGCAAATCAGCGTATACGTTTAATGGATCCTCGATTAAATTACTTTCACGAATGACCGCATGAATTTTTGGCGATTGTTTTGTGGGTCGGTCTCTGATCCGTGTTGTTTGGTAATTTAACCGGTTCTTGACCGTGGGTATCCGCTCGAAAACTCGCGTACCTTCCTTTATCAATCACCCTGATCCCCTCTTATTCTGCGCGGGTAATTGAACGCGCACGCCTATCTTCCACGGCCACCGCCTTCTCGATATTTTCATTTGCTTTCGGTGCTCGGGAAACAACTGTACGATCGGAAAATGATCGAAAGGTAAAATGATGTGTTTCGTTTTAAAAATCTTGGTAACAGAGCCATGCTTTAAACGAGGCATTAAATCGAAGGGTGTTTATGGTCGAGTGGAATTTTTAAGCTTCACGAATGGTTGACAATTCTTATCGTTAGTGGAATTGTCGTAAATCGCGAGGAACGACACTCGTGTCTTAAAAAACAAAGCAGAAACGTGCGCGTTGCGTGGTCGTCGTCGTTCTCCTCCGCTCGACTGTTGCGTACGTGCTAGGAATACGGCCGCGTTCGTGTTTAGAACAATAAAGAAAATCGTAAAGCGCGCGCGATACAAAAGCGAGTAGTGGATTCGTATCTAAACGTCGAGTCGTCCAAGTAATTGCGACACGCTTTAGAGCTCGTTACGATTTCACGCGGTCGGCCGCCTAGCGTCTCGTCGCGTCGGCTTTCGCTGCCAACGACGAACACCAGACACTACGAAATAGAAAGAAGGTAATAATCGCTAGGCTCGAGCGAAACGTCGCGTCGTTGCATCACACGACCGAGTTTCCAGCCTTCGTTTAATAGTCCGTTCGCGACGAATCTCTGCTTCGATTGGCAAACTTTATCGCGAAATCGCTGTTTTGCTCGCTGGTCGTTTCGGAAGCGACGAATAAACGAAGGAAATTAACTCTGGCCACGTCACAGTCGTCTACGTCGTTCACAGCCAATTTTGGACCCTTCCGATCACGCTGAGTTTACAATTGGACCACTTGTTTCTAAATATCCTTCGCCAGCATTCGTTCAGTTCTTCCCGTCCGTTTCTGAGAATCGACAACACCCCATCAAGGATGTTCTCACGAATCCTTCGAAATTCCGTGTTGCCCCCGAGAACAGATTCGCTCGTAGCGTTTCCAGCCGCGAGACACCTGGTGCTCGGTACTTGATCGCGTTTCTCTCGCTCACGACTACCTGTGGAGGCGGCGGCGGCTACTATCGCAAATGTATATCCGTCGCACGTAAAGAAGAAATAAATTGCCAGCGGCCCGTAAAGAAATCCGTAGCGAAGGCGTGCACCATCGGCTTTGGTAGCTCGCCAACGAGGTTAGTGGGATTTGAGATTTTCGATAGCTCCTTCCTACGCGTAACTGGTGTATAGTGTATACATATAACGTGTCGAGGATAACCGGCGGACGTTCTCTTCTCGCGTGAACGCGTGAACGCGTTCCTCTTCTGCACGGGAACATTCCACCGCCAACTTCTGCTTTCTGTCGCTACGGAAACGAACGGGCAACGGAGAAATGCTCTTCTCTCTTCTTCTTCTTCTTCTTCTTCCTCCTTCTCCTTCCCCTCTCCTTCGTCTTCCTCGTGTTCTTGTTCTTTTGCTGGTTCGCGCTAATTTGCATGTGACGCGTGCAACCAAGTTCAATGCACCAAACGTTAACCCTTCGCGGATGCTTTATTACACGAAAGAGAAAACGCGAGGCCCGTTCGATCGATCCTATCTTCTGCGAGAATTCCACGCGTCGCGCGACCAAACTAACAAGACTTTTTTTTTCTCGTGTTTGTTGCAGGTACGTATCGGACGGACTTATTTGCCAGAGATACCGGCGACAGGCTTCCCCATTGTGAGAAAGTACCTACGATTAGTCAACGCTGATAATTCCTTATCGCTGTGTGGAAGACGTCGGTAGATTGCTTCACGATTATCTTTCCCTCTCCCTCTTTCTCTCTATCTCGCTCTTTGTACGTGGCATCGAGTGAAAGGTTACAAACGAGTTTTCTCCTATCCTCCACAGTCTTGTTTTCCTTCCTCTTCGCGCAATTTCAGTGGGTGTTAATTTATATTATTAGTCACTGATTTCTGGCAACGGTATCTCGCGAAGTCGTCGAATCCCCCGGATACAACACACCGTTCCGTCTATGTATAAGCTTTCGGATACCGCGTGAATATCGTACAATTCCGCGAAACGGAAACTCGCGAGATTTACACGTTCTGGCAAAGAATCGAACGCAGGCGATGGCCTCTCGCGAGGACGTTAACTTTCGGTCAAGAACGTGTGACTCGCGCGAAGCACAGGGTACAGTTTGATTTAACCCAACATCTTCATCGGCTGATTGTGATTCATCGACGGTAGCCATCGATAACCGCGCCACGGCATTTATGGAAATTACGCTCTGCGATTCTCCGCAACGCGCCCCAGCCATTTTATCTCGTAGTCGTTTGACCGTGGCTATTAAACGTGTCGCGTCAGTTTCGCTGTTATCGACGATGATTCTTCGTATAAACGAAGAAACGTCCGAGAATGATGAGCAGCGTGTTAATAGTTGTCGAGTATGCGGCGGGAAGGCAGTTTGGATTCGCGGTACCCGTCAACCGGTTGGTCAATTTTGGCCCGATCGGGCCCCTTCTTCCCGTCCCTCTCGGATCGGCATCGATTTTTGCTCTTTTCGAACCGGGTCAGCAAACTGTGGCGACCGACGAAGGACGCCAAGGGTGTTCTCCTCCCCTCCACCCTCCTACGGCTCCAGAGCTTCCCTTCCTTTTCGTCCACGTTCGCTTGCCAAGCGCCTCGCTTTTTTCTCTTCTCGTTGGCGAAATTTGGAAGTCGACGCTTGTCACGCGGCCCGTTCGTGACGAGCATTAAATCCTGGCAACGACCAAAGTATCCTCCACTTATTGGCGTTTTACGGCGTTCCGTGGCTAAATCGGGACCCCCAACGGATACGATCGGTGAATTCGTCCTACGAATCGATTTTTCTTTCGTCCCGTTCGGTCGTTTCTTTAATACCCACCGCGATACAATCTACCACTTCGTACCTCCCGTTTCTTCTTTTTCTTCCGATTCTTTTCCGTGAATGAAACGAAACCGTTAACGTGCCCGCCATTGCTTGCGATCGAACGATTAGAATATTCGGTTTGCACGGCATCACGCGAACGTTCGATCGGGATGCGAAAGACACCAAAGCGTCCTCGTGCGGTTTGGAAGTTTTGAAAGGAGCCAAACTGGTCCGTCCGCCGTTGGCCGTATTTCAACGATTGACAGCAGGAGGAAGTCGCCAAGCGGGTCGAGATGAACGATCGGTCGGATCGCGATCGGTCCTCGTCGTTTCTCCTTTACAAACATTCAGAAACGTTCGTCGTGGGACCGTGGCATGATGAAATTTCGGGATCCACGACGAACCAAGTTTCGCCTGGCGGCGTTCGTATTCGTGGAAAAGGTATGGGCACGGTTTTTCGAGGGTGTTCGATTCCTGGAATCTTCGGAACTCGTGTCATGCAGACAAGAGCACTGTTACGCGAGAAGCATTCTGGACGCCGACCATAACTTCTTTTTTTCTTGTCCACGAAACGAACGTCCGCTTCTTGACCTCGGTACCTCCGATTTGCCTTGCAAATCACGCGGCTCGTCTAACCTCCCGTCCATGGTTTTACAAGCCACATTCGAGAGGAAACGTGCGAAGATCAAAGACAGCCACCGAACGGTAGACGAGGAAAACGGGGACAGATAATGTCGCAATGTCGTCGTTCGAACTTAAACGATTTGCGTGAAAGTTTTGTCGTGTTGGTTCGTTGATAAAAAATTCTATCGAAGGAAGGTATCCAATCGCGGTACATACTTGATCAATCGGCTTTTGACTATCGATGCACATATCGAGGCACATATACATAATTGCGAGATCTTTGGTGACCTTTGAACGGTAGTTGCACGGCTACCGCGCGATGAAATTCCTGATACGAGGAGGCTTCGCGTGGAAGCGTCGAATTGCAAGATAATGCGCGCCTTTTGGCAAGTTTACGTAATTAATTGAACGCCAGTAAATCGCGACACCTGCGCCAGAATTCCATCCGCGTCTCGGTGGGGACGAAACGAAGCCAGGCAAATGGAAAAGTATCCCTGCGTCCTGTGCCGTAATAATAATCATTCGCGGTATAGAGAGATAAAAGTATCTGTGGCGTTCGACCGCAGCAGGTTTCGAATGAAACGATTCGAAGCGGTCTGCGGGATTGCGGTCGGACCGACAAAAATCATAAAACTGTTCATCTAGTAGGTCCGATGGAATCGAGCGAGTGCACGCAACGCATGCTTTTGTCGAGAAAATTGGCGAGAAAGGGAAGAAATCGCGATTCGTACGTGTTTTTTTTTTCCAGCCGCCTCAAAGTCCGTTCTCGTGACATTACCCTAGGCGAATTCCTCTTCGTACGACCCTGAACCGAGCATGGAATCCAAATGCCTGTTTAAGAGCTCGCTCGCTCCTTTGTTCGTGCCGTGACATCCGTGAAGAATCGGAAGCTGGGGGATGACCGAGGGAGGGGGGCAAGGGTCAGGAGAGCGAGCCGCGTGGAAAACAAGTTCGCTTAAGAAAATTACCATTGTCTGGCATCCCTGTTTGAATTCTCTGGTCGCCTTGTTTTTTTATGCAAATTTTCGTCAGTCGGAACGAAACGACGAAATAATTCTCGTAGCCCGCGTTCGAAACGCGCAAACACGTACTCCGAGATAAAATCGCACGTTTTGTCGCGATACGTGACCGTAAGCGCATTCTACGCTCGCGACAACATCGACGATTTCACAGCTTCGTTTCAACTCGGTCTCTTCTCCGCAAAGTCTAGTCGCTTCAAATGGCAGCGAGTGGCTCGCGACACGATATTCAACCGTGTATTTTTCTCGGTCCATCCTGGACAGCCGCAAGCCGTATCAAGTGCGTGCGTTGCGTAACGCGTGTCGTGCGTGTCGCGCGTCCAACTCTTGCAGCACAATGGCGTTAACGAGCGACAATCGACGACGGAAAGGCTCCGCTTCGCTCGCGCAATAACGCCTTTCTGTTGATCGCATTCCTGTGCCCTCATCGTCGTCCGAGTTTTCGCACTTTCCAGCCTTCTCTCGAACTTCAGCTAATCCCGGAACTGCACGACGAGAGCATCGCGCCAAAACCTTTCCCCTTACGACGCTCGTAAACTCTACGTTGTCTGCGGAATTGACGTTTACGACAGTCTGCTCGGCCAAGAAAACACATCTCTTGTTTGGTCGTCGAAATATTCGCTCAAAGATAAACGATCGACCCTCGGCGAAATTCCGAAAGACTCGATATTCTCGGTTAACGAGATCGTCTGAAAAGCTGCTCGAAGAACGGAGAAAAACGTTCCCACGCGTGGCTTAACCTTTTACCAGAGAACGAAACTCCGCAACTAGAGAGGATACTCGATTCTTCGTCGAAGATAATTACGCTGCGTCGCAAACGAACAACCGAGGCTGCTCGTAAAACGCGTCGTTGAAATTTTTACGATAGCATAGTCTATCGCGGAGGAACGAACGCGAACTTCTTTATTCCGTGATACATCGCGAGCAAGCTTATCCCATTACCGGGCCCCGTGACACGGAAATCAAAACGGCCGCGGCTAGTCGCGATTAATTATCCTCGACTCGGTTGGCAATTAAAGAAATTAGCAGGGAGGGGTAGATCGAGGCACGGCGTCCGACGTTCAGCTGCATCGGTACTACCGCGAATGCAAATCCATTGTGCAATTACCACGGTGGTACAAGCGCTACTTAACGTACATACGTGCCTACCGACGTGACGCAAAGCGGTGAAATTCGTTCCAGTTTCGTTCGCGGCTCGTTAACCGATTGCGCAACGTTGCGCAACTGCGTTTTTTTCAGGGGCAGCCTCGCGTTTTTCCGACCTACCCCAAAAACAGCTTTCCTGCAAACAACTTCGAAGCCCAATTTTGAGATCGTGCTAAGATGATCGAGGATGGGATCACTTGGCTGGAAAAAGAGTAGATAGGTTTTGGCCAGCATGGGACACGGTGGTAGATTGAAACGCGCGCAAGGTGCGTGACCAAGCTCGTAACCGCGATAACCGAGCAACGACGAACGTTGCGCACAATGTCTCCGGCCACGGCACGGATGTCGATGACCCTCGAACGTCGGTATCGGAAGGGAGGTGGATAAGGAGGAGGTGGAGGTGGAGGTGGACGAGAAGGACGAAGGAGGAGGCAAGAAGGCGGAAGAGTAAGACAAATAAAAAGACAAGCTCCTGGGAAGAGGTGGAGGACTGGCCGCGGTCGGTAGAAGCGGGGTCGTCGGACCGACACCGGTGTGTTTAGTAGTTAGGATGCCTAATGGATGTCTTAAAGAACGAAACGAAGCGACGCGACGCGACGGATACGCAAGGTTGTGTTGCAGGAGCCTAGAGAGACTGTGATCCCGGTGTTAGCACCGATTTCCTGGTCCGCCACCCTAACACCAGAGGGCAACTACCACTTAACGCTCCACTCGGCTTCCCTACCTCTCCTTTTGACCCTGGGTCGTTGATCTTACACCACGCTACGTATACAGTTTTAATGGGTCTACGCTCGGTAGTTTTAAGTAACACGCCATTCCGAGCTTTGCGGTTGATCCCTGGCCGTGGGAAGAAACGACCAATTGCCAGCATCGAAACGTCCAAACGAAGAACGCCTTCTATCGATACTTTGTCCGTCCGTGGCCAGCAAAGCTCCAAGGAGAATGCTCGAGCCAAGTCCTACGAGCGGTGCACCAGCACAGATACCACGGTGAAAGCGTGTACTTTCTATGGAGTTCGCGGCACTACCGCGTTCAGCCACGGTTACAACTTTGCCTTCCACGACGACAAACTTTCAAACAGATTCGATTCCTGCCACATCCACTCGGTCTTGTTCGAACCGTAAGATTTCATCGAGTCGTCGAGCGCGTTGAATCGGAGCACCGACGCACGCGCGTACGCGTACTCGAACGAGTTTTGCTCCCGGGGAAAAGTCGTAAACACGGCTTTAAAGGCTTCTCGACGCGGACCCGAGAGACTGGCGCGTCACAGAAATAATAACCTGGCTGTCGCTGTTCGAGAGAAACAAACATAGTGAAAGTATGAATATCTGGTTGCGCCGCTACATATTAAACGCGGACGTTCGCGAAACTGTCGACGGGACGACGCGCGACGCGACGGACGAAAGCGGTCCCACGACATTTACAGCGACGAGTGGCGAGTGTTTCTTTGCTCGCCGCGTATAAACGTTTCGATAAACGGAACGCTCGTTTCTCGCGTATCGAACAGCAGGAAGCAGCGACCAGACCACGAGTTTTTTTAACCAAGGAAGCACGACAGTGGAACGGTCCAGTTTCCTGCTGCTCGGTACACTTTCGAGCTGCTTCGGGGCAGCGACTTTGGCGTTGTTCGTGGTTCAAGGAGCTCGTAAATCCGAACCGCTGCGCTGCTGCCACCGCTCGCTAACGTCGTTAGCGTCTGAACGACGATTTCCCGATGCTACGCGACGCGACGCTACGTTCCGTTCTTTCGTCCGCTTCTCGGAAGACGATCGTAAGATCGTAAGCGCGAATGGCGATTACACCTCCTCGAGGAAGGCGGTTTCTTGCCACCTGATGGCTGTTTCAGCGGATCTCTCTTTCTCTCTCGTTTACCCTTTAACGACTTTAACGTTGCACAAAAACATCGCCTGCCTTTCTCACCGAGGCTACCAGTATTCGCGAAAAATCACGAGAAATTGCTGTAAACTTGACAAAATCTTTCAGATCGAGTGTAGCGTCGTTGGTTCGTCGTCGAAGACGAGAATGAATTTCAAGGTTCCTCGCGAAAAGCAGTTTACCGATCGTTCCTCGGATTTCTCGTTCGTATAGAATCTCGTTAGAAAAAACGGTTAGTTTGCATTTCCTCGAGGTCCCGTAATTTCACGTTAAAACCCGTCGATCAGGCTCTCGTTTTCTTTCATCACCGGCGTAGACAGGACTCCGCGGTACACGTACTTTCGTTCGGTGTAGAAATGACGGTTCTCGAGGTTGGTACGACATTTTACCGGCCGACAAATTTGACCTACGCGAGTGGAAAGCACGTTCGCCAGTAGTATAATATGTCGCAACCGTGGTACCAGTTTGATCCGCGACATTCACGCTCGCGCGAGTCCGCGTTCTCCTGGACGAAAGTCGAGTTTCTGTCGCGATATCTTCCAAGGTCAGCGTTTAATGATCCCGCGTAATTAACCTCCAACAAGGTACCGGTCGGCACTCTGTATTTTCGCGGAGAAATCCAAGCGGCTGGCGAACAGCTTTGGACAGGTACACTCGACTTCTCGTTAGAGGCCTCGAATCAACCTGCGTCTCCCCGTCTAGCTTGTTCATCGCTCGGGCTCGGACTCGAAGCTCGACGGCTACTTAAAATTCACCACGTCTCAAGACTTTATCGACGCACCAGAGCCGGGCATTAAATCTTGTTCGAACGATTCGCACGCTGACCCTATTAACGTCACGAGAGTCAGTCTCTAGAAGAGCGCGCGAAAGTTTCTTCGATTCCTCTTCCGCGAATCGTGGATCGCGATTAACTCCACTCCCATGATACGTTTCATTTTTTTTTTTCTTTTTTTTCCATTTTGTTCCACGGTACTGCGTTAAGTTAGGAGCGGGTTTACCGATCGCACGCATAAACTTTCGGCCTCGATTTATCGCAGCACCTGTTGGCCGTTGCTCGTTGCAGCTGCCTGTGCTCGCTATTACGGGGAATTTGTTCGCAGGCGTAACGAACGCGCGGCTCGCGCAGATGCTGCCTCGAGGGGACGAAAAGTACAATTTCGATTTCTTGCCGTTTCGCTGTTCACCGTTCGCGAGGAACTCTTCGTCATCGTGTTCGCGAAGAGTCTTTCGACGACGCTGCGCCATTCAATTTCCACCTTTCTTTCGCGATATTGCGCCAAGATTGGCCGAGACGAGGCTCTCCGCGTCGTGTTTCGAGGAAAAATTAAGCTCGAAGGTGGCCATACGATTTGTTAGCCGAAGGCGCGATCTTTACGAGAATCGTGCATACGAGCGGTAACAACGGAGCGTGGGAGTTCGACCTGGCCTCTCTCTCTCGGCCAGGGAAATCGAGATCACGCGCGTAGCAATGTACCGAGCTAGCTTGTTCGCCCAGCCTGCACTCACTTCCTCGAGTTCTGAACTTGTTCTCTAACGTTTACGGGAGTTACATAATCCTGTGTTACACGGATCGTTTCGCTACTCGGTGGAGAAGCGGTTTTTCGAAGAGAACGCGCGACGAATCGAGCTGCGATCGAGGCTTCGCGACGATCTACGAGCAAGAAAAGGTTCGTGGAAGCGTTGGCAATCTCGCGTTAATGGCGTGACTGTAAATTCGACATTGCGCCAACATCGTCGTGCTGGAAAATTAGAACCTTTCGACAAATGGAAGTCCAAATAACCCATAATTATTATTCCTCGTCGCTTCTTCGACGAAACGATCTTCCATTTCGAGTAGCGTCTCGTCCATCGATTCTTTGTCCAACCGTTTGCTGGCATTCGTCCGTTTGTCGTGACACCGGTGGTCGGCAAACGGGTTTATCGAGCGGCTACGCAAAGGGGAACGCTGCCCTTTGCCTTTGGAATGGATCGTTAAAATCGCCGGTGGAGAGGGTCTATCCGCTCGACGATATGGACGCGACGCGCGCGTGCCCCCCTCCCCTTTGTTCGGCGTGTACGAAGGAAAATCAAACGGATAGGTCTGCGGCTGGAACGACGAGTAATTAGAACGCGGATAACGAGCCTGCTCGATAGAGCTTGTACACGATCCTCGACTGCTATTGGCGTTTGTTAACTTACATATAGACGAAGGTCGATTCTGGCAGAGTTGGTTCGCAGGAAAGAAGAGCAAGCCCTGTTCCGCGACGTCGATTCTGTAACCAGTTTATCGAACCGTCAAACATTCACGTTGATACTCGCGAACGCCACTCATTGTCAGATAACTCGACTTGATTGAGAAATCGGCGAGAATCATACGGAAACTTTATCGTCAAAGGTCTACCATCGATCCAGGTTAATACCATCCAGATAATTGTATCCGTGCTCCCACACTGCTCAAGACCAGAACATTTTTCCTTCTACACTCTGCACAGTCCAGGCGGCCGTTAATAGTTTTACGCTCGACGATAATTAAAGCGACGCGCAGCGTGCTTTCCGCTCGGAAATATCCGTGCAAGAACAGACGAGCCGTTCCGTCATCTACTCTGTGGGATACCGTCCGCCGAACAATACTCCCTAATCACGCTTACTCTCGGTCCATCTGTTCCGTTCAACGTCCAACTCGTTTCAGAAGAAGTCGTTCGACTCGCGACACGACTCGGGAAAGAGTGTGGTCCTCGATGAATCGTGGAGAAACAGGCGCGAAAAGAAACGCGAAGGTTCGCGAGATCGACGCTATCAGTGCGATGCTTTCACCGTTGTTCCTAGAGATTCAGCTGGGAGCGAAGGATCGAAAGAGTGTTCGTCGTCGAGGAGCATTGGCCGCGCGCGACTTCGCTTTCTACGCGTTGCGTCGTTCAGTTTAGATTTTAGATGTTTGAATCGTGACAGCCGCGATGTAGATCGTTCGTTGTATACGGAGCGGAACGACGCAACGTTTCCACACGTTTAACGTAATTGGAGAATCTCGGTGGGTTTCGATCTGGCCGGTTGATGGAAGGGCGAAAGTAAAGCGTTTACGTTTACTTCTTGTATTTTTACTTTACGCAATAATTGTTCGCTAACGAACCACGTTTGCTGTATGCTTGCAGAGGTAAATACGCGACGGTGAGAAGATGTCGGGAGAGATCGAGCGGACGACAGTGGGCCGCCAAATTTCTGAGGAAGAGGAGACGAGCGCAGGAACTGAGGGCGGAAGCGCTTCACGAAGTCGCGGTGCTGGATGCCGCGGCTCATTGTTCGCGTCTGGTGTCTCTTCATCAAGTATTCGAGACGAATAGCGAGATGGTGCTGGTTTTGGAACTGTAAGTGAAACTTCAACATTATCGTTTACAATTTAACACTTTGACGACCGTACGATTTTAGATTTCAAATTGGAATTAATGAATAACACGGTCGTCAAAGTGTTAACACGTTGACTGCCACAGTGAAAACGGACGTACGATAAAATCCTAATTATTAAGAATAATAATTAATTAATTTTCTTGAACCTTTCAATTCGATAGCTAGCATCATTAGCTTAATATTAACGCTGTCCGTGGTTCATTTCATAGTTCTTTTTGTCAATTATTCGATTGGATAAAATTTCGGGTGCCGGTTACCGGTGACCCCCGTGGCAGTCAACGTGTTAACTGGCCACCGCTTAAATCTGAAAATCTTGAACGATAAGTCGCGGAGTAAACTACTTAATTGTCCGCGAGAGACGTTCTAGTTTCGTGTAGATTCTAGATTCTAGATGAATATTTACGGAAGAAGCGTCCATGAATCGTCGATACAATCTGACGCAATCGTGTGAACCGGTAGCGAAAGTAAAGTTTAATCGATCGCGGACAGTATATCGCTTCCTACGCGATGTTCGTTTTATCGACGACACGAATACAGCCTGATTCGCTCGATCGCTTTATCGCTTGTACACCAAGCTTGTTTTTCGTTCTAGTGCTCCCGGTGGCGAGTTGCAAATGATACTGGACAAAGACGAGGTTCCGGAGGAGCGACAAGTCGCCAGACTGTTGAAGCAAATCTTGGACGGAATAGCGTTTCTGCATTCCCTGAACGTGGCCCACCTCGACATCAAGGTGAGTTCCACGGTGCTCGTGAAACGTTCGCTCTTATCGCGGTTCACGTTAAAAACAACCGAGAACCAAACCGATAAGATTATTTCTGCAAACAACTCTTATCTAGATATATTCTCCGGTCGAGTTGAAAAACCTTCGCTGTGAATTGGCACGCGTGTATACCGTCTGCACCGCCGCTCGGTGAATAAAGAACGCGCGAAAGAATATCGCGGCTAATCCCCTCGAGAAAAGATACTGCTCTTGGCAACGAACGAGGCGACGACATTTCGGTCGAGAGCTGGCAATATCTCAGCGAACGGATTCTCTTTACCGCTGTTCCGTCTCGACCCAAATTGTTATGTAAAAGTATCCGCGTAATACGACGATCTTTGCCAAAAGTTGTCGATAAGGGGAACGCGAAACCGAGCCGTCGACACCGATCGCGAATGCGGTTGTACAGGTGGACTGAAAGTTAACGGAGGCACGAGGAGGGACGCATTAATTCGTCAAACGTTTCTACATTGCAGCCTCGGAGAGTAACTTTCGCTCGCGAATTCAAATATTTGCTAGAAAGTGACGGCGCGAAACGGCGCGGCGCTCTCGCTGGAATGCATCGAAGAAGGGGAGGCCTATTTTTCCACGAGCACATCGTTATCGTAACAAAAGCGTCGTTGGTAAAACGAGGGAATAACGTAGCGTGTGCATGCAACACGTGAAAGAAACGAGAGAAGAGACGATGCGAGCACGGGTTCGGGCGCGATTCATCTGGATGGAATGTCGACGGAACGGGCGCCAATGGGGTGTTTCTGCTCGCTCTAAATTATTTTTGTACCAACCTCGAGGGACTCCCGTCTCGCCGCGAAACTTTGCCACGAAAATAGATCGATGCGCGTCCCTCCTCTCGGCCTTTTATCTCGAGAATAATACGCGGACGCGTCGCGCCGTGGCGCCCGTTTTGACCCTATGAAAATCTGCACACCGTGAGAACATTTTCCACCAGTCTGAATCCTCGATTAATTTTCCACGCGTCGAGAACGATGTGAAACGTGTCCATCTCACGACACGAATTTGCATAATTGCCCCGCTTTTATCCGACGATAAATCCACCGATTTTGCCAATAAATCGATTTAAATTACGCTAAGCGTCGCGTCCTGCTCTATGCGTCTTCCAGGCAATAAATGAGCGCATTTTATATGCACGTCACGGAACGTAATGTAATGCGAACGTAATGTAATCGATGTTAACGCGAGCACGCGAAGAGGTTTTTCTTATTTGGCAATGAGGACGATTTGCAATTTGCAATTCGAAATCGACCCAGGCTAGGCCAGGCCAGGGCAGGGCATACGAGAGAGTATGCTTTTATTGATTATCGGTGTGATCGATATGGGCGAGCCAAGGCGAACGAGTCGTATTAATAATATTCCTTTGGCGACACACGCGTCAGCTCGCGTATTTCAACCTTCCTCTTCCATCTCCTCCCTCTTCTCTTGCTTTTCCTTTTTTTTTTTTCTTTTCTTCATTCCGTTTAACGCAGCTCGAATTATGATCACGGTTATGCAACCCAATTACCCGGGTTTCGCAAATTGATAGCAATTTGCGGGGATGCAGGTTACCAGGTAGCTGCGCGACTGAATTACGTGCGAGGCAGAACGCTTGATGCTGGCAAATTGAATTACGGGAAAAATTTCATTCCGTCGCAACGAGCGCGCATTAAAATGATTTAACTTTTGCGCGTTAAGCGCCGCGTTAAAACGTCCTTTACACCGTTCGTTATCGGTTCTTCTCTGTCCCGATACCGGTGACGATTACACATCCGCCAGAATTATCGCGATGTTTTCTCAACGATAAGATAATTTTGTGCGTTCCGAGTACGCAAAACGGCACGATGATACGCGTCCACGAGCCTGTCTCTTGTCCTTGTTTGTTCGTCTAATTACACTCGTAAAATTCTAAGGCTTGGAAGTAGAAACACGATATAATATTCCAATATTCCTTGGATTAAACAAATAACATACACTGGAAAAACATAGTAGAAACAGATCCAACTTCATGCTGCTTAACCCGTTCGATCGATGATAAACGAGAGTTTTTTTTTTCTTTCTCTGATGGTATAGTGTTTATCTGGAGCGTAAAGCAACGTTATGGAGATACGTATTTTCTCTGCCGGCGTGACAGAATCACGTTTTTAAATCATTGACCCGCGCACTTGATTCGAGATCGCGAGAGCGTGGCCGAATGGAAACGATCGCGGCCGTTTAGAAAGGAAAAACTGTGTTACGTTTTTCATAAGTACTTTCCGTTTCGAGGCTCGTGCGCCATGCCGCCGCGCCGATCCCATCGAACGCTCGCCGCGCGAGATCCGAGACCCGAGGACTCGAACGAACGTTGTTCCACGCTCGATGCACACCTCTGGTTCGCTCTTAAAATATCATCGTGCCACGAATTCACGCGATATGCCTGACCCAAATATAGAATCCCGTGGTTATGAATGGAAAAATGCAGTTTGGGAATTCTTTGGCTACGCTCCAAGAGGCCTCGTTGGCCGACGTCCACGAGGTTTCGGGCGCCAACCGAATAAATAGAAACTCGCGTTCGCCGTAGATCTCGCGTATTCGATAAATTCGAACGATCGAGTTTCTGCTCTCGCCGTTCGACTTTTTCAACGACAACAATGCTATCGGCATTGCGATCGAGCGCGTTTCTACTTGCGCGGAATTCCGAGCAGAGAAACGGTCGATCGTCGATCCATTCGAGACGCTACACAGCAACGTTTCTGTAATAAGTAATAAGTAATAACGCGCCATGTTGCGCTCTTCTTTAGTCGGTCTCGTATCAATAATCACAATCACCGATTCGGGTTAATCAGGTTTCTCGAAATTGGCGTGCGTGCGTGTGCGCGACATCCAGCGAATATCGTATCGGTCGTTCGTTATTCTTGGCTCCGGCGTTCTTTTTCCGGCAATCAGAGGCGATCGACCTCCGCCGAGAAAGGGACGACTCAGACTCATCAATGAACTCTCTCGGTTAGCCTCGATATATGGTACATAGGTTGGAGCTCGTACGAAGAATTCCATTTATGCCGTGGCCTATGGCTGTTCATGTCCGTTCGACGAAATCGATTAATTCGCCTGTTAATGAATCTTGCGTTGTCTGTCAGGGTTTGATGTAGCACCTACGAACTTGTGTAGATTCATAAGACTTAATCTTGTGAAAAATTATAAAAAATCGAAGCTATGCTACTCCTTGCACCGATATCTCAAAAACCCGGTATTGTAATCAAGTATTGTAGATACACTGTTTAACATTGTTAACATATTTATTCAAATTGTCTTAAGTATCAGAATCTACCATCAGTCTTTGGATTTGTATTTATAGCTATTGCGTTTATTGCAAGCATTGCGTTCGTAACACTCGAACACGTACATGAGCACACGTACGCGCACACGTTCTCGTGTCCGGTCGTGCAACGGGTAAGCTCGCTTCCCCCTTTCACAGCCGCCGGAAGTTTCAATGAACGCGAGAGACAGATCCTCATAAATTCGTTGTCCGTTGGTTAAAAAGCGTTCTGCCTTCCAACTGCGAGCGCACACGCGTTTTTCTCCCGCGTATTTTGCGTGCCGAATGCCAAGTGTGTTCGTCATCGCGAAAATACGCCTTCGCCCTTATGAAAGAAGTTGTCTTCGACGGAATCTTATCTGGCGACGCGACGCGACGCTCGCATTCCATGTCGTTCGATTAAACGTCGAACAAGCGATACTCGCACGGTCGTATCTGTCGATATACGTCAATGATAGCGTAGCTTCGAAATGTATAATCGAAACGGTCGAATTTTCAACAGGCGTGAAAGATTCCATCGTTTGGATGCGTTGAATGACAGGGTAGAAGTTTTATTAATAAACTAGCGTAAAAGCCTGTCCAAGGACAGGTACAATTTGATGCTGACTGATTCCTTCCTTTCTGCAGATACTTCACGGAAACTGCTCCAACCGCAGTTGAACAGTGAGTGTGGGGAGAGAAAATGACGGAAAGAACCGTGAAAATTACAAACGGCGGTACATACAGTGACAAACCTTTTATATGATAAGATCGATACCTCTTCTTAATAAACGTCACCGTATCTAGCGCCGATTTGATGAATTTTCACGGTTCTTTCCGTCATTTTCTCTCCCCACACTCACCGTTCAGCTGCGGTTAGAACAGTTTCCGTGAAGTATCTGCAGACAGGAAGGAATCAGTCAGCATCAAATTGTACCCGTCTTTGAACGGGCTTTTTCGTTAGTTTGCAAAATTTAGCCTGAATCGGCGCATGACCATTTTCCGAAGAACAGCTGGCGAATTATATATGTTGGGATGGGTGGCGGGTGGATGTGTTGCTTTTTTAAAACAAAATTGATAGAAGGAGTGGTGAAGAATTGTGTTGCTGCTGATTGTCCACGATGGACTGAATGAGGAAGCATGACAGTTGCATTGGTGGAAGTGGCGAGACGATCCATCGGCATCGCGTGAATTACCTCGAGCGACGTTTTCGTTTCGAGGAAACGAGCACCTGGGTAGCTCTGATTTAATAGCTCGCGTCCTTCCTGTGTTTCTTGCAACCGTTCTGCGTTACGTTGAACGACGACATCCGACAGACCGTGCTTCGCTAACTACCTCGCTTGTTACACTTTCTTAAACACGCTCTCCTCGCAGCGTCGTCGTCGAGCATGGCGGTGCTGCTCGGTCTCTTGGGTTCGACCTGAACAATTTTCCATCGGGACGAATCCAGCGAGCAGCAATGATATTCGCCGTAATCGATCGGGACGCCTACGCGTTTCGCGCCGAGGCCCGAGAAGAACACGAGCTGGTAATGGTAAATTATGGAAATGTCTTTGTTCCTTATTGAACGACTTCCGGCACGGCAGTCGGACGCGACGCGATGGTTCGAAACCGGCCTGTCGAGTCTCGTCGAACAACGGTCGCTCCTAAAGCGACGTTCGCGCTTGACCGTATACCTTCTTCCCGATTGGACGGCTAAAAAAATGAAAGAAGCGAAAAAGTATGAGGATGGTAGCGTTTCATAGGACTCGTTGAACGTCTGGCGAGCGAGCGGAAGGGTACACGAACAAAACGTCCCACGTCCTCGACGTTACAGAAGCACTTTTCAAATCAGGAGCGTTATTCGTTAGACGTCGAGCGTCTCGCGATGCAGTCCGGTCACGTTCGACTCGTAACTTCGTATAACGAAACGTAACACACAAACTGAATCCTCGAGCGATACGAGCGCTCACGACGCTCTCTTTGAAACCGATCCTACCCCTTTCGTTCGTGTCTGTCGATCAAAATTTTTCCATCGTTCGATGGAAGTGAATCGTTGGAGAGAAGAGACGCTTCCTGCCCACTTAGTACGACCTCGAGAGTTTCACCGCAGGTGTCAATTGGCCTGGTGTTTACGTTGGAAACGCGGTTGAGAAATTTCTCAGCAGGGAACAAGTCGGAAACGTGGGCGTCTCGTTCTCGTTCTCGTTCTCGTTCGCAACGCGGTTACTCGAAGCGTCGATTAGCGAATGTAAGCGATCGCCGATAAGAAAGGTCGCGACTCGGCCTAGCTGCGTTTCCACCTCCCCTCGAGATCCGTTCTTTCTCACAACGATCCTCCGAATGCGTTGGCTCTGCTCGAAAGAAAAGAATAAGTTGGTTGCTGGGCTCTGTTGTCGAGCCACCCAAGGCACAAAGTTGACGTAGAGTGACGATTACGTCCTTAAAGGCATCGGCGAGGGGTGTCATTATCGCGTAGTTTATTAAATAGCTGCTCGTTGGCCGGGTGAACAAAGTACTCGAGTATCGCGATTAATTGCGCCGATTATACCTAGCCAGCGGACAAGAGAGAGAGAGAGAGAGAGAAGGGCCCGTTTATTCGATATTTTTAATTAAGTGGCACTGCACGTACCTATAGCCATTGGGACGCGACGCTTAACGATCGCTAACTACGCTCTTGTAACGCGAGCTCTCGAGAAAAAGCCACCTTGCTCTAAAACTTACCGGCAGCCGGCGGCTCTCTCCGCTCACAATCTACGGCGCAGATGTTTCCAATCTGTTCCCCTCGTTGTTTCTCGCAAACGAATAATTATCCTAACGCGAACTGGAGCTTTGCAAATTTTTGCGAAATTCGAGCAGCAGCTTCCTGTTTAGATCGCGATCTCAAGGACCATCCTCCCGGTTCACGTACGGAGTTTATTACGCTTTCGCGTCACGAACCCTCGCTATTATTTCTTTTCTTTTTTTTTCCTTTTTTTTTTCAAATTGCTCCCAACCTCGTCGAGCCTGAGAAAGGAGGATGCACGAGAAAAGAGGAGGTAAAAAATTGCAAGTACATGCGCTCGCGATACGATTAATTGCCTCGATTACGTGACGAACGCTCCGTTGAATCGTCGTTTATTAAATACGTTTAATTAAGTGGCATCGTGTAGGCACGGGGCATGTAATGATCGCTGAAACACCGGTGCACGTACAGGCCGTGGAAAAAGCGCGGCGATTCAGGTTGGCTCGCAACTGGTGCCACCAGCGCGTTGCGTCCGTTCGCTTTTGCCGAGCACTGGGAACACGTTTCACCTGCACGTTCCTCCTAGCAAATGCTACTGTTACCAAGCTGATAATTGCAACGACAAGATCGCCCGAAATAATTTATTCTCGCCGTAAACGTCCTGTGGATAAAATATATGAAACAATGTTTCCCCCTCCCGGGGATGCTAGCCTAAGGATCGCGCCGCTTTATCTTTCCCGTGAGAGCGTCCGGCGACGAGTTTTGCTCGCGAGCAATTATACGCCACGACCAAAGAAACTAACGAGCTTCTTTTGACCTTTGTTAACGATCGACGACCGATCAAATCGAATTAAAACGTTTTTAATATTCCATGTTGTCTATTTTCCAGCCTCAGAATCTGGTCCTCACCGGCGAGTTTCCCGACTGTGACGTGAAGCTTTGTGACTTTGGTATATCGCGGTACATCAGCCACGGCGCGGACATACGCGAGATTCTGGGCACGCCCGATTATGTCGGTGAGTATCCGCGTCCGTTGACGACGACGCGACGCGACGAACGAATCCGTCGAAAAGAAATTTCCTCGAGTTCGTGATTCAGCAATCACAAAGTTACGAGCAATTGTTGATACACCTATGAGCAACGGCGTATAACTTTTAAACTATTCAACTACAAACGAAACGGAAATCACTACAAACAACTACAAACGATACTAAAGAAGACTGTGCCAGCGAATTTGAGATATCTCAATGTCGGGTGCGGGTCATTTTTTCAAGTTTTTTTTTACTTATTAACTGATGCAACTGCAAACGAAACTATTGTTACTACAATCAACTGCAAACAAAATACTACTAGTTTCCATAAAAAAAAATTAATTTTTTGAAAGTCGGGTGCCAGGTTCACATAGCTCGTCGCGTCGTGCCGATCTCACAAACGTTTCGCCAGAGAAGAAGTAATTCAATCGGCAAACGACTCTACCGTTCGCTCTTCAAGTTGCGTTTTCTGCTCGTTTCAGCACCAGAAGTGTTAAACTACGAGCCGATCAGCTTGGCGACGGACATGTGGTCGATCGGAGTTTTGTTGTACGTGTTGCTAACGGGATGCTCACCGTTCGGCGGTGATACCAAGCAGGAAACGTTCTGCAACATTAGCCGATGTCGCCTAGATTTCCCCGACGACCTGTTCGAGGACGTGTCCGAGGAGGCGCGCGATCTGATGCGCAAGCTAATGGTCAAGGATCCAAAGTGAGTAGCGTTATTGCGATTCCTCGCTATAACGAGCGTGATAACGACGACAAGGGTGAAGGGGGAGGAGGAAGACAGTGCCGTCACGAGGAATGTCGCGGTCTAACGATTACGCGTAACGCGATTGCATTCGTTCTTAGAAGGTAAATAATGCAAACGTACTACGCGAGCCAACTCTAACAATGTTCCCGAGATCCACGCGCCACTATCTTCTTTCGCTTCGAGGTAAGCGGTAACCGGTAAACCTTCTCGGTAGGTCAGCGCACGCTTCCTCGAATGCATTATTTTCACCAGTGCCGAGATTCTCGGTAACCCGTTCACCGATAGCGCGCGACGCTACGGTTCGCCTCAGTTTCGTCGTAGATCATTGCTAAACTACCGATCGAACTTACGACGCGTTCCGTTGATCGTGGAAGCGAAACGATTCACATTCCTACGACTACTTTCTTCGAAACGGGAAGAGGAACGCGTCCGTCACATCGAACGAGTTCCGCTGGAAAACTCGTAGATTTCCTTATCTTCGACCGGTCGGACAGCTGGAAGGAAGTCTCCATCCGGAATATCCTCGCTCTTCCAGCGCGAAAGCACGCTTATCTAGCTGCCAACGCGGTTTATCGTTGCGAGTACGCGCGCTGTCTCCTCCCCTAGTTCGCCATTTCATTTCCTACTCTCTTCCGTCTTTCCTCGCGAGAGTTTCAAAGTTACGCAACTACTTACTTGGTGTATCGGAAAGTCGGCAAACGACGTAACCACGTTAATCGAATCTTGTTTTATTTTTCAGCGAACGTTTGACTGTCACCGAATGCCTTCAACACTCGTGGTTCGCCATGTTCGACGACCCGCAGCCGCCTCTGTCGACGACCAACAGTTCCGCGTTGAACGGAACCGTGATCGAAGTCGAATCATCGACTGAAACGAAATCATCGTCGAAATGCATCATGATCGAACAATCGTCGACGATCTCGTCGACTCCGAAGAACGATTCGGAGAAACACAATCAGAGGAGTTCGAGCACTGTCGTGAATCAAAACTCGGAGACGAAAGCTACGAGCACGCGAGCCGTTTCTTCGCACACGGAAAACCTGTATTCGAAGTCTAAGTTATCGATGAAGCCGGTTAGATACGGGCTGAGTTCGGATCGCAGGGACACCTTCAAACGAAACATGGACTCGTTGGCGCAGAAGTTTTCCGGCACGGGAATCATGATAATCGAGTCGGTGTCGTCGACGGGTAGCGGTGTATCGACGAACGCGTCGACGGGAACGCAAAGGAGGGCAACCGCCACGCACACGATGCCCGCCGGCGAGGTGTTCAAGTGCACGCCCGTGTTCATCCTAGGCGAAGAGCAGCACTGTAGCGACAGTGGCAGCGATACGGTCTCCGAAATATCGACGGACAGCTCGAGCGATCGGAGCAGCATCTACTCGGACGACTCGTTGGATTTTATCTTATACGGAAAGAATCAAGGCAGAGCCAGCTTTCCGTTCGCGGCCACCGACTCGTCGTCCGACAGATGGGAACAGAAACATCATCACACGAGAGTGTGGCCAAGGGAATGCAACGGTGTCGTGAGCAAAGCTCTCAGCCGTTTCTCGTCCGAAACGTCGAACGCAAAGTTCAACAAAGCGTCCAGTCCGCCGACGGTACACGGCAAGACCGGTCTGGAAGCGCTTCGCGAACGTGGCGGGAATTACGTGGTGATCCGCGAACCCGTCAGAGCTGGCCGGTACACCAGATACAGCGAAGTACAGTGCGAATCGGTCCAGGCACGAATTCGACGGTTTCAGATTCACGGGGCTTCGTAGGCGCGAAGCGGACTACGTGAGATTTGGCCCGTGGACGGCTTTCTCGAGCAGCTTCAAAGTTTCGGATCCCCTAGATCCGTTGTACATATAGGATTATACGTTGTACAGTATACATATATGATAGTATGATATAGTTCGCGTTACGAAAAATCGGTATCCGATTACCTGGCGGAAAGGTATGGATTCGAGTGAGCGTTGGCTGTAAATATACGCACCGGAAAGAGAGAGAGAGAGAGAGAGAATTGTTGAAATACTAGGGTACCGATCGTTCGTGACGCGCCCTGTAAATAATATTCGGACGACCGAGATTCTACGAGCGCGTCAAGTTTCAACGGTTTTATTCGTGCGTAACGCAAGAATGGAAGGAAGAGAGAATTCCTTGGATGGGTAAATAGATGAACGATTGGATTCCAAACGGATTTTCAACCAAAGGAATGCCAGAGGAAACGAGACGCGTCGTCTGGGCAGCTCGTCGTCTGCCATTAACCGATAGACTGACCTGACCGGCCGTCCTTTCGACTTGAAGTATAACAAAAATATCGCGCTTGTTCTACGCGCTCGGCGCATCGAATTGTTGACCTTATTTACCTTCGATCGTTACGTAAGCAGATAATGTCAGGCATATGTCAGACTCAGAGCGATTCGATGCCGCGAGCGCGGAATTTCGCGAGCATAGCCATAATAATCGATCGGGGCCGCGATAGCAGTAATCCGAATTAGCTGCGGGTCCGTTCGACGGATCTCGTTAAAATCGAAACTCGATAACTTCGGTGCCTTAATCGTAATCGTTAAGAGGATCGTGCGGTCGTTTTTGCGAGAGTATACGCGATTAAACACCGCGTTTGTTAATATTTATACTTGTACGCGTTATACGACCGTGAGCGCAAACGCACACTCGTAGTGCCTACTTTTCTTCCTCCCGTTCGCACCACCGTGTCTCACCACAAAAACGAAATCTTCTATCGGGTGTCTGACAATGGTGATGACGATGAGAAGAAGAAAGATGAGAAAGTTGGCGAACGAGCAAAGAAACCTCTCCGTTTTGCACAGTGCCTTATAGCCGTAAAGGATCATCGTTTCGCTAGTCGCGTCGTAGTCGATCGATCGATCGATCGAAATTGAGAGCCTAAACTAGCTTTAGGCGTCTACAATTGTTCGCCGAATGCCACGCGTTACACCACTGCAAGAACCTCGGTTATTCTTTTTTTTTTTTTCTGCCAAGCTTATTGATTTTTCGTTGATGCTATTGTACGACTGCCGTTATCGTAGAGATCAGTCCTTTCAGCCAAGTCATTCGGACACTTACACGCATATATCGGGGATAAGTTTTGTACGCAGGGAATAAGAAACGATCAGGAGCTGCTCGATCATCGAACAAACTTGCGATCTAGAATCAAATGTACGAGTATATGTATTGTATATAAACGAATCTTACGTATACGTATGATTAAATATGGAAAAGCTGAAGGGCGAACGCTCGAAAACACGTTGTGGAGCGGAGAGAAACGCTCCGTAAATGCTAGTCATACGCGTAGCTCGTCCTCTTGTTCGAACTCGTTCGTTCCCCTTGTCGTTCTTCGCGGCGAAATCCCGTTACGAAAATTGTGCCTTCCGTCGAGAGCGTAACGATGCAAGGAGGGACGAGCGTGTACCGATCGAAGTGACGAATCGCGCGTCGACGCTATGAAAACGTTTCCGTCTTTCGCTAGCGTGGATCCGAAAAGCGAAAGATGGGAACAGGCAGATAGTGAGAGAATGAGAGAAATTTGGAAAGCACGATCGTTCGAATGAAACAGCCTGTCGTCATTTCGTGGAGCTTAAACCTCGTGGATCGAGGAGGGGTAGTCGTCGGTATTGTGAAACTTTTGATCCCACGAAGGCGTTCGCTGAAATTCCAAGACGTACACGAAGACACCGAGAGGCGCACGACGATAATAACGCGAAACAAACGATACACATTTGTTACGAGTGAACGCGAGAGTGTATGGATGTGTGATTTCATGATTGTCTTTTCAGAATCAAAGAGAAAGAAAATTGCAAAGAACTGTGTAGCGATGTAGAGAAGGGCGGAGTCCGAGTGAGTCGTCGATTCACCATTTTTCTGGACAGATTCGTCGTTAATTTATTTCTTTCCGATATCGTATTTGTATTTATAATTACGTATTCGCATTCGCGTTTTATATTGTTTCGTGTCGTTTCGTCTGGTCGTTGAGATAGCCTCTTGCAGAAAAGCGTATTTCTTCTTTCCTTACTCGGAGCCGCCCTGTTCTCCAACTTATTCAACTATTATCGTCGTCGTCA
Source organism: Stelis phaeoptera (assembly GCA_943735885.1). NCBI lineage: Eukaryota > Metazoa > Arthropoda > Insecta > Hymenoptera > Megachilidae > Stelis > Stelis phaeoptera. The sequence continues at coordinate 9,326,486 of OX030941.1, read as the reverse complement.
TCGTCGTCGTCTATCATCGCTGTCATTGCCATCATTCTTATTCTTGTTCTTACGAATAACAATGATGGTGACGACGGGCGGCTTATTATTATTCTTATTACAATAATTATTATTATTATTACTGCTACGTTATTGTTGTAACGTTTATTAATACCGAGGTTAATTACTAAGAGAAGAATCGCGCGTATAGTCGTTAAGACCTTGTGTAAATATTTCTGTCATTGTATTAATTTTAATAACGTGCGAAATAAAATGGCGCAAATCATTCGAAAGCAGTGGTTGTCGTCTGTCCCGTCATAAGCGAAACGCGTAGTCCCAGGGAAAACGATCGAAAAAGCAAGAGCTCACGCTTCGCGAGTACGAGTAATTTTTTTCCATAGGGGGAGTCGATTTTTTGTTCCAAGAACGCCGAGTTTCTTGTCAACCTATAAATAGGCCGACGACATTAATAGCAAGCGAGCAGGTGACGCGGTGATTCACGTTCGAGATTTCCTGTCGGGACAAAAGCCTCCTTGCTAATTCCATTCTAATCCGATGCCGTGAAACGTACATAATATTCGTGTGTACTTGTTTCACCGTGCAAAACTGTCGAGAAAAAGAAATCCTGATAAACCATCGTGAAAGATACAATTTGTCGAGCTCGATTCTCGGGCATCGTTGCACAATCGGTTACGTAAGGTGGAACGACGCACCCTGCCGTCGATTTCTGGATCGTAGCTCGCAAAATCGACGCGATTACATCGAAACAGAAGAAGGGAGAGAGAGGGAGGGAGAGAGAGAGAGAGATCGTGTCGTTTGATCGATACGAATGGAACGAAAGCGTCGCGTCGTCACGATCGCGTTAATTTCGCCTTGAAGCAGCGCCTACGCTTTGTACGCGATGCATATTCAAGAATCTTGAAAACGACCCGAGCCTCGCGTCGCCTAAAGTTCGATCGAGACATCCGGGTATGGGACGACTGGATGATTGATTTTTTTTTTTAGAAAGTTGCTTCGCGAGCGTACGCGGGGGATTTTTTTGCCGGGGCAGCAGCGGAGAGTAAGAGTAAGAGAGCGGTGGAGGTTGCTCAACGAATTTCGGTCGGTCAAGGGTAACGGTGGCGGACAATCGGTACGTATAAATTGGCAAAAGTAGCGCGGACAAAAATGGAATCGCGGTGGCCAGTAATTAGAGGTAACGGGCCGCTTTTGTCGGCGATCGTTTCATGTTTGCCAGCGTACGTTGTTGTTTTTCTGTTCTCGGTTGCAGAAGTCGAGCGATTCGCGGGTCGATCCGCACTCGTTAATTAACGAATTATCGCTGAAAACTCGGCTTTATTTGGCGTTGACAGCTGACGCGAACGTTTCACCGATTTCTAGGTAACTACGAATTCCCGTCCAGTCCACGTCGCGTCGTCTACGTACTTTCGGCCCATTTCCATTAACGGAAACGAAGCGAACGCGCGATGAAATCCACCAGGAAGGTCAAGCGAATCTCGATGTAGAGCCTGGAGGAATAATAAAAGGAAAAAGCCGCTCGATGCTTCCATCGCGGAACTCTCGAAGACTCGAAGAGTCGAAGGAGTCGAGACGAGCGAAAGAAAAACCTTTGAAACGAACGTTTTCTCGATACAGGATCGCCTAGGACACGAACAGGCTGCCGAGTTCAAGATTTTTACGAGGATACGTCGAGGTCGAGGCAGGCACAATAAGGTCTAACGAGCCAGGTCTCGAGGCATTCGGAGAGAAAAACGTTCGAACGATAGCCCGAGATAAATGTCGCAAATCCATTTGAACGAGCAACTTGCAAATTCTGACAATGTACCGTGGCAGTGGACATTAATCGGGCCGCCAAGTATGGCCGCGAGTCGGTTATTAGACGCGAGCCGGTCGCCTTCCTATTGTGTCTAATTCTTGGCTCGTAAATCGTAGAGAAGCTGCACACGTGCATGCTGTACACTGTACACACGTCGTGCATTACGAGCAACCAGTCCACGCATCATACCGTCCTTTATGGTAATCGGTCGTTTGCATTCTCTTTCGTTCTTTAAATTGTAAATAATTCTTATCGTTCCTTAGCTCGCGGATCTAACGAGTTTCACTCGTGTTCGAGCCATTGTTCTAACGCGTCGACCAACACCGAATCAACACCGGACACGATCTAACTTTATCTCCCAAACTTTTTCGCATTATTCGATCGCAAACTTTTCTTCTCAGGCGCGTACGACATTGATGTAATCGACTTGGCGATTACACGCGGAGCGTGACGCGCGACGAATAAATTTGCAAATTAATATTTGCGTGTCGCACCGACCGCGACGAGACCAAACGAAAGCGTCGAAAAGGAAAAAGAAGTATCGAGAAAACATGCGAACGGTAAAAGGTTTAGTTTCATCGATACACCGGCGCGGCGCCGCGCCGTGATAAATAATGTACAACTAATTGACTACAAAAGCGATCTCTTCATTTTTTATGACACTTTTGATGTCCACATTATCTCTTCGGACGATTTATCGTAACAAACAAATTCGGACAACGAATAAGCTATTATCGTAATCGAATCTTGGATCGAGCGCGTTGAATGACGGGCAATATGTTATCGTGCGAGCGGTTCGGGTCGGCGCGGCGAGGCGTTGAGAAGCAAACGCGCGGGGCGTACCAATTCCGTCAATGCCAGCAAAACGAGCAACGCGAGCCAGGTGAATAGCTTGAGACGTCCCTCGATGAATTATGCGTTGACGAAGCCCCGTAAAAACGCAAAAAATTGCCCATTATTTATCGCGCGAACCAACGTTATCGCTGATCGTTGCGTTCTCGAGGCGCCACACGTTCTTTCCTGCAAATTAAAAGCTCCATCCCTTTCGACGATTTTCGGTCGGCCGAGAATCGCGATCGTAAATTAAGGACAACATGCCCCGCGAAAGGCCGTGAACTGCTCGGCGTTACTTTTCATTTTTCCAACGATGAAAGTAAGACGTTACAGGACGCAACGAATCGAGGACGTTGTTCGCGAATAACGAGCCACCGTGGCAGCAAACAATGACGCGCGGCTTCAATTTATTGCACCTGCCGGTCAACCTATAAACAGAAATCATTAAGCGGTGTACCTGTGACGTCGCGTTACGGACAAGACGACGTTCGATCGATGATAATTGATTTTGCTCGGCACCGGAGAAGAGACCGGAGACGATCAGTTCGCGCTCGCACGTTTGCTGCTTTGAACCGTAAATGGTGGTGCTTTTACCGTGAGATCGACGATCGAACCGTTTGCCGGCAGCGAATACGTACGTTCGTCGTCGATTAACGACCGGCAACTCTTGAAAGAATAACGGTGCGAGCGATCCTCTAACGCCGTTATTATGCCACGGACAGAGAGTTGACGAGCAACCATTCTAAACCTTCTGCCCCCTGGCCACCAAGTCCGGTTAAACTTCGTTACATACGATATCTGGGGAAAGTCTTGAGATGGTATTTTGTTTTTTTCTTTTTTAATTCAGAAAGGAAAGAAGTGACGCTTAACGCGAGCGGACGAAACATTTTCTTTCACGCGTCGAAGGTGAACGTCACGGGGAGCCGTAAAAAAGTGCTTGCGAATTCGTCATTGAAAGTAGACGAGCGACGGATAAGCGAGTAATTATCCTTGGCACGATCAGAAACGAACATGTCGCTGCTAATTGTCGGTACTAATTGCTTGTCACTGTTATCACGGTGTCGTGGATACTCGCACGTACGTATCTATTCGCGTTTTCCTCGCGACAACGAATACTCTCGGGAGCTTCCAGGTAATCGTGAGTCGCGCGAGTCTCGACGCGGCTAAACGTGTACAGAAATCGTACGGATAAGATTATTTTGTCAGTTGCGCCGACGTCAAAGGACAAAGCGGGAAATAAAATCCTTGGACCGTTTCGAGTGGCTCGTTAATCGATTTCTCCTTAGAGAAGACTCGATCAGGAAAGACCTTTGCGAATCCTTTCGGCGTGGGATCGAGCATCCTTGTCGTTGTTTGCGATACACGGGTACAAGCCCCGAGGAGCAATCGTATCAAAGTAATTATCGTCGGGAACGATAAATTGCAGCAATTCGCGATAACCGGATGATTAAAAGAAACGGAGAACACGGAACAATTAGTCCAGTAGAATTAATATTTTGTCATAAAAAAATTTCGTATAGGTATTTTATTGCATAATATCATCCGGAAGGGGTTGTAGAGTGATGATATCAAAAAACTAACTCGAAATCTATTGTGCTAACTTTGCAAATTGCAAAAAAGTAGCAAAATCACCACTTTTTGCAATTTTTTGCTAATATCTTGAAAACTATAAGTCTGACAAGAAAAAGTTATGGAAGTATTTTGTAGGCTATTATGTTACCTACAAAACTAGATAGGTTGCATGTCATTCCGATAATTTGTTTACGAGCTATTCGGTAAAAAGTCGTTTTTTGACAAATGTTAATAACTTTTGTAAACATTCATCAATCGAAATGAAACTATATGCAGAAGATAGCCAATTCAATGTTAAATGTGTGAGCCAAATTTCAAATCGACTGGACTAAATGGCGAGCGCGATTAGCGCTCTAGAAAATATGACGGGGCGCGAGCTTCGCTGGAATCGAGATCGACGGGTCGACTCTCGTTTCCAAGAACCGATATACAATCGGACATGGAAATCTCGAAGGTAAGACCCCTACGCGTTCATTAACATATTAACGCGTTTACAATCGTGGCTTAGTACCTGCCAGGCCGTTTCGACGTCGCAGCTGGAGCCCGTTCGCGAAAAATGGAAAAAATTCCAAAATTCAACCATCTCTAACGTTTATCGCGCAGCAGCGGGAAATTAAGCTTGTTTAACCGAGTCGTGCCACGCGGAGACCTTTAATTAAAGATAAAATAAACGTATCGAAGAGAGTCCGTTCGTCGACGGATATCGCTGAAGGAGGCAAAATCGCGTTGTAACGCGAGAGCAGGATCTAGGAAGGAAGCGCATAATGGACGAACGAACGAGCATCTACGGCATCCGTGCTACTCAGCTGGATACCACCTACGTCAGATACGATATACGCGGCAGCAGCATCGCCGCGTAAACAGCGTTAAAAGCAGCAGCAACAACGACGACCGCGTTCTCGTGTCCACTCCGCTAAAGAAAGAGTGGGACAACAGAAGTTCCATGGCTGGAGAGGCCAAAGAGACCGGAGCGGAGGGACGAGCGTGCGAGCGAGCGAGCAAAGAGGAAACGAGAGAAACGGTAATGTATGGTCCCACGAGTCCACGGCAAGGAAGAACAGAGAGAAACGAGCTGAAACGAAGCCGAAGCTTGTGGTCTGTCGGCGACTCGTGGCCAGTTTCAGCCGCAGCGCTCGACCGAGCGTACCAGCGGCGATCGCAGTTGCTCGCATCGAGATGCGAACATCGCTGCCCGATGATCTTGACCGAACGGACCGAATCCCACTCGCTTCTGTCTGTTCGATGAACCATTGAGTCGAGTGTTCGGTGTGTGGATCGCGCAAGTTTGTTCGCCAGGTGTCGTTTGGGAAATCGAGCGCACAGGTACGTAGTACGTAGTTCGTACGCGTTTGACTTTTGACTCGACAAACGATCCTCCGTCTCAACGAAGTTTGTTCTTTATTTCAGAGCTCGATGCCCTGGGACTTTGGTCGCGGGTCGCGGACCGTGTTCGTCGAGAACGATCGGTAATCCACGCGTTCGTCGGCATGTTTGATCCCGTTCGTTGACGAGTTTGGGAACAGAATGATTTACCAGCCGAATCATCAATCGCCGACGATGTCATCCGCAAGGAAGACGTCCCCGCGGCCTCAGCGTCGTAATCTGCAAGCATCGTCGGGCAAGTGCGCGAACGCGAAGGCGAAACGGGCGAGCGACAGGGCCGGGAACGAGGAGCGATGCAGGGGAAGATGCAGAGTGCAATGGAGCGAGAAACACGTGAAGGAGGGGTTGGTTCTCGTACAAGAGGCGCAGCTCGCCAGGGTGGTGAAAACCGGACCGATCACCGAGCATTATGAGATCGATCCGAAACCGTTCGCAAAGTAAGACGTTCAAAAAACATTCACTCGATTCGTAATAAGGGATAGATTTTCAAGCGATTCGGTACGGAGAAATCGATGTTTTCGCGTCTGGCGATTCTCGAGAGGAGTGTGCAAAGAGAGTAACGTCCGCCGTCCGCACGAAATGGAGCACGCTTAATCGAAAGCGATAACGCGTTAATTCCGTTGCTGGAACAGCTCGACCCAGATACGATCGTCGTCGTAAAAACGAAATTGCTTTCGATCTTGATCGCTCTCCGCCCGTAACTCTCCATCATGGAACACCTACCGATCGTTAACTCGAAAATTACGTTAGATTTTGTTTAATTTAAAAGATACTGTCAGCCAGGTGTACGAGGAATCGAGTGATCGTCAACCAGCAAACTCTTTAATTCGTTTCATATAATGTTTATTCGATATGTTAATGCGAGTTGTAACCTACCGTCAAGCGTGCATCGGTAATCCATTGGACGCTCGATATCCACCGCAATTGCCGTGCCGTGCCGTGTCTTTGCATCTTTAATGAAGCGGATTTGCTGGACGAACGCTGCAAAATTGTTTTCACGATACGAAACGTTTCACGAATTTATAATTGTTTTGCTGGTTCTCTCGGTCGACCAGCCCGTTAAGGAGTAGGTACATTTGCGCTAAACGAGCAAATGTTTTTCGAATCAACGAAAGATCGTCTCGTTGTCGGAATATGTTATACCGTGAACTGTCGCGAAATTGAAATTTTAACGAGACCATCGATACGATTCGCGTCGCATCGTAGGGACCAGGGTCGTTTGTAAAATCCAATTTTCCCTAAGATCTCCAATAATCGCGAACAATTTAATCGTCTCGATTGTCGGGATAATACGCGCAGCTACTACCATATATAGCGTGATCTGCCTGTATCCTCGGTGATTCAGTGAGCATGATTGCGATTCGGTATCGCTTCAGAACGCGGTTCAAGCTGACGATGTGGCAGAACAACACGAAACGAGATGAGACGAGACGGGACGAGACGAGACAGGAAGGCACAGCGCAGTTCAGCTGGTAATTGCTTTTAGAAACGGGCCTTGAATGCACGGCATTCGAGGCGCAAAAATTGCCCCGCGCCACGGGACGAGGGTGAGCGACCTGGAAAAAACGAACCTCGCCAGGCTTCGAATCGGAAACGTTATTAAAGTTAATTGCGTTGGCTATCGGATGCTCGTTACCAGCGCGCCGTTTGTCTGGCTCGATCAAAGGACGCGATTCGGTGAAATTGCAACGTGTGGCGGTGGGAGGGGGACGAGAGGATTGGAGGATCCGAGGATCCGAGGATTCTCGCGCGCAAGGGCATCTACTTTCCTCTTGGAAATTGACAACGAGACGCGGACGCTTCCGGATCGGTCGAAGGAATTTCGTTATCGGTCCGTACCCCGTACGTCTCGCGTTTCGATCGTTTGAGAACGCGGTCAACGGGAGAGCTGTTCGTCGCGTGGGACGTTTGCGCAATCAGCTCTACCGTACGATATACCGGAGTCAGAGACGCGTAAAAGCGAAATCTTACACGCAACGAACGCGTTGTCGACGCGGCGGCGCAGCCTTGCGAGGCGCCGCGGCGCGGCGTCGACCTTGCCGAAGAGACGCACGGAATCCTCCATGACCACTGTAAAAATCTTCCTGAGGCCAGCCAACGAAATTTCACTTAGCCGCGTTCCTTCCTTCCTTCCTTCCTTCCTTTGCTGACAATGAGACGTCAAAAGACAAAAGAGACTAATCTCGATCGGAAAAACGTTTTCACAGCGGACAATGGGCGAAAGTGTATCGATGCAGATCTCGATCGACCGGCATTCTGTACGCGGCAAAGTTTTCCTCGAGAAGCAGATTCAACGCGGATTGCAGCGCCGAGCTGAGACACGAGATCGCTTTGCTGTCTCTGTGCTCGCAATCGCCGCGGGTCGTTCGGTTGCACGACGTGTACGAGACTCCCAAGGAAATTATCCTCGTGATGGAATAGTAAGTACGCGCATACATCGAAAGCCATGAATATCAATTGGCGAGGCCAACGAACGAACGAACGAACGAACCAAACCATTCGAACTTTCGACTTTTCAGCGCACCTGGAGGCGATCTACAGACGCTCATCGACGGTGATTTGGTGCCCCTCGAAGGTGACGTGGTTCACTTTGTGAGGCAGCTAGTAGAAGGACTTGCCTACCTCCACGAGAGAAATATCGCGCATTTGGACATCAAGGTAAGTTCGACCCATAAAAGGTCGAAACGAACTTGTCACGCTTCTCTCGTCGCGTATCCGGATCCCGGAATCGACTTCGCGTCACCCAATAGTTCCGACCATTTCCTTCTCGCGCCTGGAAACTCGTCGCCTCTCGCGCGCTTGTCGTGAAACATCGCGAAACCATTCTGACGCATCAACAATTCCAGAAATCCGCTGATATCCAACTGCAACGTTCATCTCGGCTTTCTAAACGTTCGATGAAAAAGCGATATCCATTAGTTTCCGTGTATCACCCCACGTCGCGCGACACACTATAACTCGAAGCATAACGCGGCAAACAAATTCGAATCACCTTTTACGCGTTGCCAGAACAAAGAAAGGGTACACGGTTGGGCTTGTTCGATCGAAACTCCTCTGGCGAGCAGCGAAATGCCAACTTGGACGCGTCTGGAAACGAGATCCTGTTCCAGCTTGTTCCCGAACAATTTATCGCATCCTCTCGATACACTCGCGCCTTTTATTACACCAATCGCGGAAACGTAAACACCTCTTTTAGTCGGCGCGCCGACGGCGGGCTCGAAGAAAGGAGATTTTGTACGCCCGGCGCGGAGTCGCGTGTCGTCGAATAAAGCCCGTGTCGTGTATTTTCATTTTCAGCTTGCCGCGTCGCGTCGCGAACGACCGGTCTGGCCGTCTCGCGCTTCGACCATTTTTTTTACCGACCATCTACAACGCTCGTAAAGCATCGCGTCAGCGTAATTAAGAGTTTCGTAGAAGATTTGCGATTCGCCTTTAAAGCCACCACGGGCAGACTGTTCTTCTCTCGAACAAAGGAAGCAACAGAGGAAGAAGGGAAATTCAGAGTTGCGTTAAAGTACGAGGCGATCCGACGGGGTCGTCCGATTTCTTCGTCGCGGATAAAAGGATTCTTTCTTTCTCGTTATCCTCGCGAAAAAATTCGCGAAAGGTCGACGAGCCTTTAGCCACGGAACAACATCCTCGGCCAAGGCGGCCGCGGGACGCGAGTTTCGAGCGCGTGCCGAGTTTTATCGCCGACGTAAATCGTGTCGCGAAAACTGTTGCCTCGAGACCGACCAAAGTTGTTTATTTAGCTGTCCGATTCCAATTCGATTATCGCTCGTTTTCTGCATTCACGCTCCGAAACACCATGCGCCTACCTGAATACCGATATAAAACCGCGCGTTCGTGTTACGCTGTCGCCTTCGACCAAACTTACGATCCGTAAACGGACCGCGGAAAAATCTCAACTCCCCGATTAATTGTAAGACTCGATCGAACGAAGAAACGTTCGATCCTCTCCCGATCGTAAATGCGTATCGTTTTTTCTTTCTGTTTCGCGATGCGTTTTTTACGCGTTTATAAACCATGGAATTTACTCGGGACGAGACGCGGGGTTTATCGATCATTTCGAAGCGCGTTTACACGTCGTAACGCGAACTCCGGTGCGAAAATGACCAACAGCCTTGGTCCGCGGAAATTTTTCGACCACGAACGATGGACCACGGATTAACGAGCCGCGACGAATCGCGTGTACCGCGTACGATACCCGCCTTCGATACCCGTATTTGGATGTGCTGGTTAGTGGGGTACGTATAAAAACGAGAGGAAGCGAGCCAGCTGCACCTCTTAACATCCATCGCCGAACCGATACGATTACATTGTCCGTCGGTGCAGACTGCACCGTAGGCTCAAAGTTCCCTTTCGCCTTCGCTCCCGAAGAAAACGATCGACGAGCGTTGTCCAGCCAAGGCGTCAGATTTTTCCAAAAGTATCTCGGGACATCGCGAACGAGGATTCGCAGCCGGTGCTCTGGTACGGAACGCGACAAGACCCCACGCTCTTCGCGCTGAAACGACCACGCCCTGACTCCGTCGCCTCGGTGAATCACACCTGGTTTCCCTATCTCGGCCCGCTGAACGCGCGATACCTACATATGTCTGACCGCCATAACTGGAGCAGCCGTTGATAACTCGCGAAATTCTCGTGAAAGAGAAAGGACGATGCTCGAAACGGAACGCACGGGTAGTCTCGTAGAATCGTTCGCTTCGCCCAGAGACGCGACCGCTTTTCTATAGCAATCTATAGGTATCTAGGATTCGAACGAGGATCCCGGCAAGGAATGAAACGCGCTCTCGTGATCCCACGTGTTTCACGCGAACCAGTAATCGCATTCTGTTCGCCTCGTTAACTAGCGCTCGATGAATCATTAGCGTTTCTGTGGACACACGAGCGGCTAACCTGTTCCCCGTAACTGGAGCACTTCTTGGGTGTTTCGCGACATTTACTCAAACAACGGAGTAGAGGAGATTTTAATCGACCGTTGCAAATTAATCGGTCGACGGGATGCTAACGGTTCCGATTCGCGCGAGTTTTATACCGATGTTTGACGCTTCGACCCACACGGCTGTTTACTGTTTGGTCAGTGTGGCGAGAGTACGCGTGGGACTCGGTTAGACGCGTTTCGTTCGATTCGTGAAACTCTTACTCGGCCGAAATAAGGAAAAAGGTCGATCAACGCGCACGGGGACCTTCAAGGACGCGATTAGATTTATCGCGTCCGGATGATTTCACTCGAAGAACGGACCTCCGTTGATTCGCGTTTCACCGATTCTCGGCTACTCGATATCCACTGCCACGCTGACCCACGCCATTATTTTTACTCCTTTTGTCATTATTTATCGAACGCGTGCCGGGACTACCGAGAGAAACTTTGAATATTCAGAGTCGCCTACGCGACTTCAACCTCTTCAAGGACCTCGAAACATCGTTCCAGCCAGGAAGATTCTACCGGGGCCGATCGCACGCACGCATCGTATTCTTCTTCTTCTTCTTTTTCTGCTGTTCTTACGTAACTCGACCGTTTCGTTTGTCGTTTTTTTTCTTTTTCTTTTCAACTGCTCCTGTTCAAACTCGAAAGGTGCCATTATCGTCAGTGCCGTCCTAAGATATTTGGGAGGGGAAGCGAGATTTTTTCTTGAACGTTCTCAAGGAAAATCACATATAGTAACGTGGTCATAGGAACAATATACGGGAAAAGGTGCGGTGGGAGCACACCTTCTCGGGTCCTCCCGCTGCACCACAACGCGGGCGAGGTCATCTCAATCGCCGGTGCACACGCAAACTGATTTGAGTGCAAGCAAAATTGCCGCCCCAAAAGGCTGGCGCCTTGGAGCTATAGCCCGTTTAGCCCTGTGGTTAAGGTGGCACTGATTGTCGTCGAGTCGATCTTTTCAGATTTTATCGCGTTCTATCTTTAACGTTTCACAAATCGATTGACGTAGCTTACCAAACATTGGATACCCGCTGCTCGATACCTGTTTTCAAAAGTATTCATAGGGTGTCGATAGTTATAAGATACCGATCGAAGAAGTATTTAACGTAACGTATTTAACGTAACGATCGCGATGCTAGGCGTGCTCGTTAAGTTGGAAATTGCAACGCCACGGCCACGCCACGCCACGCTGCAGCGTGTATAAGGAAACGCGAAGAACCGGCCGCGATCGTTGAGAAATCTATGCTCCGCGAGATCGAGAATATAGGTTGCATTCTCATGCGGCTCTTGCCGCGCGAATAAAATGCGTCCTCTCGTTAAAAAAAAAGAAAAAACGGAATAAAAATCCTGTCCGCGTTGCAGGCTACGCGGCAAAGATCGCAGCCTCGATCGCGCTTGTTCACCGAGGAAACTTAATATTCCATTCTATTCCCTGTGCTCGCTCGAATTTATCGTAACAGCATCTGGCGTGTTTATGTAAATGTAAATGGTCGCGATATTCCTCTCGATGAAGCGCGAATCACGAAGCAGCCTGCAACGTAATCGCGCGACGCGACGTTTCCTTCGTTGCTGCTTCCTGCAGCCGGAGAATATTTTCGCTTGCGAAGCCATAATTTAAGCGTAACGATTACGCTCGATCGTCAAAACGGCGCGCAAACCGAGGCAAAAACTCCTACCGACATGACACACCGAATACAGAGCACCTCGGGACGTCCCGTCGCGACGCAACTCGTAAACGTACGAGGCTCGATCGGTCGATTAGCTCGCCGTTAATTGCCAGTTAATTCAGGGAAGAACGAGATATTGATTTATTCCTTCCGTTGCACGCGATACGAAACCAAATTTATAAGATTCGCGAACGTGTTCTGTGCTCGAATCGATCCGTCGCGTCGCATCGAAGTCACGCTTCGTGGCGCTGCCAGCGAAAGTAAGAACGAATATTAACATAGGCATGCAAATTTCGTGATCTACATAGCATCGAACGTGTTAACGTGCCAGAGTTCGAGGAAAGGCGATCGAACAATGATCGAGCTTACTCGTAATCGTATCCAGCCATGCGGTAAGCAGCAACGTTCAAAATATTAACGAGCTCGTTCTCAGACGTTAAAAAGTAGTTTGCGTCGTTTGCAACGTTATTTATATTCCTGATTCGATCCAAAGTGGGAGAAAAAAGAAAACGCGTCCCGGTCGATCCAGGATTAACGATCCAATTAAATGACTGCTAAATTGATGTCGGAAACCGACTGAGCATCGATCCACGTTTTATTGTTGCAGCCGCAGAATTTGGTGATGATGGGCAGTTTTCCAGAGTGCGAGGTGAAACTGTGCGACTTTGAGATCTCGAGAGTGGTGTTAGAGGGAACGGAGGTTCGAGAGATCCTCGGGACACCGGATTACGTGGGTAAGCAGCCGAGTTTTATCGGGCTGGCGATCGTGATATGCGAACAAAACGAAAAAACAACAAACACTTTTCGTTTGTACGAGCTGCCGCGCCGTCTCGTTCCGCGTGTTACGCCGAATATCAAGCCGCTTGAAAAATATGTATAAATTGGCGCAGTGCTTGGTATCTTTATCTGACTGACGTATCGCTCTCGTTGCCTTGATTCGGCGATCAGTTGAACAGGTGTGTCGGCGCTTTGCCCCTCGTTCGTTCTCGCTTAATTGCCACCAATCGATACGTTGCCTCGCTAATTGACCGTCCCGTCGGCGAGCAAGATCGCGAACATAATCGATATTAATTGACAAGTTAGCCTTATTGCGCGATGTTGTTGTCAAAGCTACCGATTATCGACCTTTAATAAACTACTCGTGGCTCGTACGATCAATCTAACCGGGACACGCGGAAACGCGAAAGATAACCTTATCACTCGGTGCTTCGAGTCTTGTCGCGTGGAACGTCGTTAATCGACATTGACATTTTCATTGGAAGATCGACGAAAGTACAGTTATCGGAATGCTGTTCGATCGATCGAGCGACGTTATCGTCGCGTCGCGTCGTGAACTTTTATAGAAACTCGCCCGTTCGACTGGACCTTGTGAATTATTATTATGATAAATCTTAACTGCTCCGGTAATTTGCAGTTGATCGAATCCGAATCCGTACCAACTACGTATGTACAATATGTATGTATATTACCCGTGTTCTTCGGCTGACGCGTAAAAGCAGAGAATCGGCTGCAAAATTTATTCAACGAGACTCGTAGGCAGCATAATTGACGGCATAATTGATGCGCGTCCATTATTCCTGTTGATCGTATCGCTTCTTCGGAATAATAGGAACATCTGGCGTATCGTCGAACATCTAAATTGAGTTTGACGAGTCGCCAAACACGCGACAGAACCTTCGTGATTTAATCTTCGAGTTTTATTTACCGAGTAGCTTGGCTCGAACGAAACGTTTATAACACAGTTTTATGATTTCCACCGGACTTGAAAAGCAATCGTAAGAAACATAATAACGCGTTCGACGAGTTTGCGTGAATTTCTGGCGTGGAATCGTTCGATCATCCACGCCCACGAAACAGTCAATTTTCATTTTGTAAATAAAAATGACGTCCCTGGATGATATCACGAATTCAAATGAGGCCGTTCAACTGAACGATCCACCGATCAACGTCTCTCTTCGTTTCAGCACCCGAAATACTTCACTACGAACCCATCACGTTGGCCGCCGACATGTGGTGCGTAAAAACCGGATCAGTTCATAATCGTTATTACCAATAAATCGGTCGACTTCACGAAGGTCGGGATTAATTTCAGGTCCCTGGGTGTGACGGCGTACGTTCTGTTAACGGGATTCTCTCCTTTTGGCGGCGAAACCGATCAGGAAACATTTCAAAACATCTCGATGGCCGAGGTAGACTTTCCGGAGGAATTGTTCGGTGACATCTCGACGCAGGCGAAAGATTTCGTCGCGAAGCTTTTGGTGCTAGACCCAAGGTAAGTTATATACATTTATCGGCGTTAAATGTCTTCTCGTAAGCACAGCCAATCTCGGTTTCAGCGCACGAATGACCGCGAAACAATGCCTGCGTCACGACTGGCTGCGTGCACCACCTACACAAGCCTCGCCTCATCTGAGAAGATACCTGTCGAAATCTAGGGAGGTCCTTCTGGAGCGGGTGGTCGGTCGGGAGAATCTTAGAAGAGCGGCTCTATTGAGCCAAACGAGCAGCCAAGCGAATCTGTCGAGCGGATCCGACGTTCAAGAGCCGAATCATCGTGATCAAAGCCTGCAGGACTGTTTGCTGAGTCAAAGCGAGATGTGCCTGACGTCTAGTCGATCCAGCCTCGAGGGTAGTAACGAGGATTTTCCGAGCCCGGCTGATTCTCGAACCAGCCTGAATTCCTCCAGAACGAATTTGAGTTGCGTCAGTCAGAGCTGTTTGCTGAATAAGGAACAAACTCAAGGCTTGCTGAGTCGCGCTCAAAGTCGATCGCAGGCGAATCTAAATCACGGGCCCAGCCGAGGTTTGCTGTCCAGAATACGAAGTTTGAATCGAATCCAGTCTCAGGCGTGCTTGCTCAACAACGGAAACTCCCCGGTGACTTCGAGCTCGTTGCAAACGCGAATGGCCATCAACCCTGTAATCAGTAAATCGCGCGAGAAACTTTACGGTCTGAGATCGTTGTCCAAATCGCAGGGGATGCTGGATATTTACAGAAGCCTCGAGTGTCTCAGACGTAGAAGGAAGAGCTACCAACGCGCCAAGACCGAGGATATGTTGCCCATCTTCAAACGATTGGGCGCCGAAATCGATGCACCGACTCGAAACGAAACGAACAAACACCTTGACGAGGAAAACCGAAACGCCACGAAAATGGAAATATCGCAGTCAGAGACTCTCGATGTCGATCGTCTTCCAATCGCTGCCGAAAGCGACATCTCGGTAGCTGATTCACCGTCGGAAACACGACCGGATGAAAAGGTCGGAAAACAGCTGGTACCATCGGATGTACAAACTTTCGAATCGGAGGAGAATTTGGACTCGTTGAAATCCATCGAATCGGACACGCTTACGGAAGAATCGGACGAAACACCGGTGAATCGTGAATCGGAATCGAATCTGGTAGCCGGCATACGACCGTGTCAACGGCAGCACTCGGACGCTTCGAGTCATTCAAATAATTCGGGGACTTCCGACGACAAAGAGGATCGTTCGACGGAATCCGAAACCGAGGAACCAAAGTACACGGTGGCGCAGCTGGTCTCCGCGTTCAACAAGCATCAGGAAGTCGCCTCGAGGACCAGCTTGGAGGCGATAATGACCGAGAAGAGGGTGAACGAGGTGACCTTCCCGACCGGAACGAAAGCACTCAGGCTCTTCATACCGGACATCAATATCAGCGAGAGTAAGATCGTGAGGCGAAAGACGAGCTACAAGCCGCGAAAGAATTGGGAGGAACTGAGGAAGAAGAGCGAAAAAGATGAGGGGATACTGAAGAATTTCGTCAACGATTCGGCGAACGAAGACGAAGACGAGAACAACGACAATCGAGAAAAGGCAACAGTTGAAAGCGATACTACTGAAACGAAGGAAAAATGGGACAAAGGAGAGGTTGCTTCGTCCGAGGATCGATGGTCGATGATCATTCCTCCGATCGAAATCAACGGCGATTCTATCTTCGCGGAAGATTCGGCTCGAGGTAACGTCGACACGACGATAGACGAGAAATACAAGCGTTGCGTGAAGGGTGCCAAGTTAAACGTCGGGGAAACGATCGATGAAAAACCTCGGAAGACGACCACGACCTATACTAGGCAAAAAGAGCGACTGCCCAATTACATATATCCCGAGATAACGTGCCATATCAAAGACGACGCCCAGGACACGAGTAAGAAAACAGCTTCTACGGTGTCGAACGGGAAATCGAGCCCAAAAGTACAAAGACCGGATCGACCGAAGACAACAAACTACGGAACAGAATGCGTCAATGTGAACTTAAAAGACATCCTGCAGAGGGTGGACACGTTTCAAAGTACGCCGAAAGAAAATTTGGAAAATTTACGGAAAAGAACGTCGATCGCTAAGATAATTTTGAACGACAATTTGTCTCACGACAATCAGGACACGAACGAGGGTGGAAATCGTGGGACGAGTAGTCGCGCCAGAAGCGAGCCACCTTCGAGTTTCACCCCCAAGGAGGAGGAGAACAAAATGAAACTGGTCGTGCCACCCTCTTTCGTGAGATCCTCTTCTTTGTCCAGCGACAGCAGCTGTCCGACGCCATCCAGCGTACAATCGGACACGAACGTCTCCTGGGAGGACGTTCAACAAACGGAGAAAGAATACTCTGGCAAAGTTCGAAGGAAAAACGAGATTCAAAGAACCTCGAGCGAAGGTAGGAACAAACAGTGTCCGGAAGACAAAAGACTTTGGGGCCGCGTCTGCACGGGATCTTACAGCCGAGCCATGGAAAAGTTCAACAAGAACAACGAAACGGGTAAAAAGTCTGTCTGTCAGTCGAACGGATTGCAACAAAACGAAAAAACCAGAAGGAAAAGCAGCCCCGCCATGCCTCAATATATCAACCCCTAACAACGGACTGCTCCTTCTCGAAGACTGAACCCTAATATGCTCGACTACGGTGACTCAGTCCGGAATAGATGAATTTTTGGTTTTCGTTACAAGCACTGTCGCTTTCGAAATAATAGCCGTGCGACTGGAATCATAACGAAAACGTGTCTTCTTCTTCTTCTTCTTCTTCGACGGAAGCATGCTGGGAAACGCATAATCTGCGAACGTGTGTCATAAAATCGTACGCGAGAAACGGTAACCCGTGATTAACGTCAAACAAGGAGATTGAACGTGATCCGATCGTCACAGCCGTATCCTTGACTTAATCTCCATATCGAGCGATCTTTCGGAACAATTTTCTTCGTCCGAAGCGCGCAGTATCGAGGAACGCGTGGATATTGTATGGATTGGTCGAGAGAATGTGGTGTTCGTCAAGATGCATGGCGACAAATTGAAATTTGACGTTCATTTATATTCTCTGAGAACACAAATCGTGGCCATGATTCCTTTACGAGGATAATTACGTTGTGACTCATTCTAGGCAAAAATCGCGAACAAGTAAACGCAAGAACGTACTATGCGACGATAGCGGTAACTTTGTTGAAGAAACGGTGAAAAAACGTAGAATTATTAATATAAGAAATGTACGCATCTCTCATTATGTATTTTATACTTCAACGACACGGACGCTTAATCTTTGAAGGAAAAGTTGAACGAAAGTTCAAGAAAATTGCTCACTCACGAGATTATCCCTTTAACGGTGCAACTTCGCCTCTACTAATTTTACTTTGGCTATCGGATCGGAAACGATAATTCAATTTATATCGTATTGCTTAGCATTTTATCGAAGCCGGGTACATAAGATTTTAATCGACGCGTTCAATTTTGTATCGAAGTTATCTCAATAATAAAGACTCTTGCCCGTTGTCCGCTGTTACGTTATTGGATTGCAAAAAAAAAAAAAAAGGGAGACAGAAGGAAATTTCAGCTCGACGCAAGATTGGTAAAATTAAATTTTATTATAATATAAAACAATTCGGTATCGTGATTTCTTTGCGTATCATCAGCGATAATAATAGTAGTATACACAAAATAATGGTAATTTCACAGTCATTCGATTATTCCCATCGACTCTTTCTCACTCTCTTCCTCTCCCCGCTGCTATTCGACGCTTGGCTGTTCTGATTGCTCCGCGATTGTTCCGTATTTGGTTTCGGTGGTACAGGAGGCGGTGGCGGCATTATCACCGAAGGACGCGTAATCGTTTGTTCCCACGTGTGATCCGACGACGCCCGGAACTGAAACCAAATACCGCTCCATATACGCTCACTGTTTACGCTCGATCTCGCTACAAAACATCACTTACCTGAGTATTATACTGGCTGCGAAACGCAGCTTTCATAGCGGATAATCGATCGCTACCAGGTCCCTGTCTTTCCAGTTTTTTCACCACTTCGCTGATGTCTTTCGATCCCTGCGACGTGGAACCACCGCTCTGAAATCATAACAATCTCAAATTATTGTACAAACAGAATTTATAATAAAAACAAAGCTTTGATACAATAAATAAATACCGAAGTGGACGTGGAAGTTTCAGGCCTTCCTCTGAAACCAAGTCCTGCTCCTCCGACGTTCAAACTTTTCCCTTTTCCACCTTTGAACCTCGACTTTCGGAACCAAGCGCTTTGCATCGCCAAATCCATCAGGCTCTTTGGTACCTCTTGGTTCGCTCCTTCCAGATTCCGGACTAGATGACCCGCGAACTCTTTGTCCTTCTCCGTTACAAGGGTATACGCCGTACCCTTTTCCCCAGCTCGACCCGTTCTACCTATCCTATGCGTGTGAGTATCGATGTCTCTCGCGACATCGTAGTTAACGACGGTTCTGATATGTGGAATGTCCAAACCTCGGGCTACGGGAAATTGACACAAGTTTCAATGAAATATTTCAGCTACTTAAGAACGAGAAAACCTAAACAGTAACGTTACCAGCAACATCGGTAGCAACCAAAGTACTGACTTCCTTCTTCTTAAAAGCCGTGATCACTTTGTTCCTTTCGATTTGATCCATGTCTCCGTGTAAAAGCAAAACGTCAAACTCCTTCAACTTGAGATTGTTCGCTAGCTCTTCCGCGTTAAGCTGCGATACGAATCGAAGAATAAACATTTGTACGCTTGCGATGTATCGAATAAACTCGAACGATCGCGGTTTACTCACCTTTTTGGTGACGAAGATCAACAGGCTACCAGCGCTCAGATATTCGACCAAATTTTGCAACAACCAGGTCCATTTACCGGTTGGATTATTGTTGAAGACTATCACGTGTTGCGTAACGTCGGTGTTCGCTTCACCAACGTCTCCTTGAACTATCCTAACTGGGTCCGTTAAAACGTCCCTCGCTAACTTTTCTACCCTCTTTTTGAAAGTTGCACTGAACAACAACGTTTGCCTGTCCGGCCTCACGTGGTTACAAATTGAACGTACTTGCGGCTCTGGAATCCAAACGGACCGGTAACGTGCAAAACAAAAGTTAAGTTATCGTACGAGCTAACACCGTTGTTTTATTCCTTACCGAAACCCATATCGAACATTCTATCGGCTTCGTCCAACACCAGAAACGTGACTCTGGTTAAATTCGTAGCTTTCATTTTAACTAAATCTATAATTCTACCCGGTGTTGCGACTACTATCTCCGCACCCCCTTCCAACGCTTTACTCTGTTCCCATTTGCTACCACCACCGTAACAGCAGCACACTTGAATATTATACACTTTTCCAAACTTCCTTGCCTCTTGGTAAATCTACGGATACAAGCATTGTCGATGAAACGTCTCTGTTTCCGATACGAATTACAATGGAACACACCGTGGGACGCTCTTTAAACTATCATAACGTGAAATACCTGTTGCGACAATTCTCTGGTGGGGGCAAGAATCAAGCCGATAGGTCCGTCACCAGCCTTCAATTCTCTCTGATCCATTATGTGAACCAACATGGGCCAAATGAAGGCCGCGGTTTTACCGCTACCAGTCTTTGCTATACCTATTATGTCCCTGCCACTTAACGCGGCAGGGATAGCTTGAGCTTGGATAGGGGTGGGTTGTGTGTATTCGTTTTTTCTTATCGCTTTTATTAACGCATCGTCAAAGCCGAAATGACCGAAACTGGTGACCGGATTAGGCGGAGACGGGCCAGACACCTTTATCCCCAACGTCTTCCTCAGATCGTCGATTTGTTGTTTGCTCAAACTGGCGATTTCATCGTGAACGTTGTAAAAATTTTTCTCAAACGATTCGTACTGTATCTCGCTGTGATCGATAGGAGGTAAAGGATCGATCTCTTTCTTTTTCGGAGGCGCGATAGGATTTCCATCCTCGTCGTATTCGATCTCTTGGTCAGATTCCTCTTGCTGTAAACCCGCGGTTGGATTTTCTTCCATATACCTTGTTGGATAAAATAATCCCGTAATTTTTCTTTGCTTCGTCTTCCTCTTCGATCGTCGAAACTTACCTGTAGTAACTCTCCTCGTCGTCCTCGCAGTCGATGTCCGCTCTGAATCCCTTAGGCTTGTCCTCTTTGCGCTCGTCTTCCGCCAGCTGCGCTTCGGTGTTTTTCTTCACCTCGGCGTCTATACCAGCCATGAAGGCATCCAACGGATCTTCCTCGCTGTCGCTGTCCTCTTTTGGAGTCGATTTCTTCATCCAGTCGTACGTGGGAGATCCAGGCGCTGGAATATATTCTAAAGAGAACGGTGGAGCATCGTCGTCGTCCTCGAAGTATCTAACATGAGAATTTTATTACATCGGTTAAAATTTATTTCCTACGTAGTCTGTATACTCTATGGAAGTTTATACTTACTCCTCCTCGGTTTTGCTACGTTTCTTTGGCATACCCCAACACGCAGACAAAGCATTTTCAGTGATAGAGTTCATGGTGTGGTAGCCTTGTTTGCTAAGGGTAGAATTTGGCGGAGGCGGTGGTATATTGGAGCCGCTTCTTTTGGTACCAGTTACTTGGAAACTGGCAAATCCAAAGCCTTTCGGCTTGTTACCCCCTCCACGGTGATAACTCATGTTTTACTAATATCTGCTAGAACATGGTTACTTTTAAGGATCGCTTGCCAACTCTGAGATCTATCGTTATCTGCTTTCAATGTTTCACGCTCAGATCTTTATTCTTAAGATAATTGCTTTATAACTGATCGGAAAGAAACAAGAACGGTGCTACTTGTTGTGTTACATTGTAAATACACATTAAAACATAAGAGAATTTAGGTGGGTGGAATAATTGGCATTATTTCTAGTTTGTACTTCACTAAACCAACAAATATAGTACAAAGTGTGCTAGAAGGTTTCATAGAGTAACATTTGAGTGACAACAATTTTCACGACATTACGAAATCATTTTTGGCAATACATATTTTATTGTTTTCGTGTAAATGAAAAAGGAAGAGGTTAGAACACCTTTGTAACCCACTAATTTCTTGTACAACGTTGAAACGCGTATTCGTAACGCGCAATCATCACTTCACTGTATCGTTGATATTTCAAGAAAATTACGCGAATTAAATATACCTTATGCAAATACCCTTCGAGCAAACAAAGTTTCGCATCTAACAAAATACGACTTTTAAATGCTCCAATATCGAACGGTAAAGCACATACTGCAACAACTTAGACGGTGCTGCCTCCATGTGGAGCCATCGGCATTCTAAATTGACTAAAGCGTCTTTGTTCGCCAAAGAACGACCTCGAAGAATTATCATTTTATTATTATTTCTTGCTGAAAATGTACGAAAAAATTCATTGTAATTTGGTTTCAAATACCAATATCACTAACTGAATAAATACGACTGTTGAAAATTATTTCCTTTTAATCCATGTTCCTTTTTCCGCTCGGGTAATCTTATACTAAATTGACAAATCGGGATTATGCATATTTGATTAGTGAAATTACTCAAACGTTTGTCACAATCTTGTCAGAAAGTATCGATAATCATTACGCGTGGCAAAGCTAAATTCACAGAGTTCGAGAATTTAATTGAAAGGTTGGAAAAGCGAGAAAAGGAAAATCAATTTTCCGCGTGTCGATTAGGAATGCGGATGCGGAGGAATGATAAGGAACGTTTTATTAAAACGTGTTTAATATCGCGGCAATGTCGATTCAGAGGAACTTCATTCATAGTCTTGCAGTTCGGAGTGACATAAATAGTCCTATCACAGCTGAATCGATCGAACATTCGAGCCTGCGTGTTAACGGAGGCGCCATGCGACTTCTCCGTAGATTTCAGCGTTCGTCGTGATTCCGTTTCTCGCAGTTCACGTTTTCTTACGAGTGTTCCGATTTATTTCTACGATCGAATCGAAGCAACTCCACGTATGTACTTGAATCATTTTGCAAATCCTATACTTGATACCAGGTGCCAGCCGATTAAGCGTTTGCTCTCGAGTATTCTTTATCCGAAACAACCAGAGCATTTTGACATTCGGTTTAGCCAATAATTTTAGAAACGAAGATAATCGTACTTGTAAAACGTCTAGTATCAAACGACGTTGAAACGATCCAGATCGAAATGTCTTTCAGGGAATCAAAATGCCATCGGTTCGCCGGATGATCCTAGGACACGTCGTGTCCGGTTTGTGCAGCAAAATGAATCGCACGAAAAAGCTTCAAGGTGATTTGCTCGAGACACCCATGAAACGATGCCTTTCCACCTTCGATATTACGTTGCTCGGTAAGTTTGTTGTTTTATGCTATTTTAATCGTAAAGGACGTGCACGGCCACCACTCGCGATAAAGCAGTTCTCCGAGCGGAAAAAAAAAATGTTAATTGCACCCGCGAAACATTTACACGAAGTATCGGCTGTAAACGTAAAGCTGTCGCGATATCCTTTGCTTGTTCGTTAATGTCAAACGTATGTATGTTTGTCTCGTAGGTGTGGGTCATATGGTTGGCGCTGGAATCTACGTTCTGACAGGAACGGTAGCCCACAACACGGCCGGTCCAGGCGTTATTTTAAGCTTTCTGCTCGCCGGTCTAGCTTCCTTGCTGGCGGCGTTATGCTACGCGGAATTCGGAGCGCGAATCCCGAAGGCTGGTAGCGCTTACGTTTACACGTACATTTCCGTCGGTGAATTCTGGGCTTTCGTTATCGGATGGAACATCATACTGGAGCATATGATAGGTAGATTTGTTTTTCTCTTTAACCACCATTCGTTCTATCCATGGAGGTTTCATGGATCTTGTCTTACCCGTTCGATAGGAGCCGCATCGGTGGCCAGAGCCTGGAGCGGATACGTGGATTCCTTGGCAGGAGGATCGATCAGCAATTATACGCGTCACATAATGCATGGCTACACAATGGGAGAACCATTTGGAAACATTCCTGATTTATTAGCCGCTGGATTGTGTCTTGCTTACGCGATGCTATTGGCGTTAGGCGTGAAATGCTCAGCGACAGTTAATTCTTTGCTCACCATCGTAAATCTGGCTGTAATGGGCCTGGTGATCGGTTTAGGCGTTTACTACGCTAAACTTTCCAACTGGAGCAGCCAGAACGGTGGTTTTCTACCTTTTGGTTTTGGCGGTGTACTGGCAGGTAGCGGGCGGTTCTTGCTTCAAACCTTCACACGATCAACTATATTTTCTTTCGTTAATTTCATTATCGCATCGAAATAGGCGCTGCGACGTGTTTCTACGCTTTCGTGGGCTTCGATTCGATCGCGACTTCCGGCGAAGAAGCACGGGATCCAAGTCGCAGCATACCACGAGCTACTCTGTTCTCGATGGCGATCGTGACCATCGGATACGTGATGGTTGGCGCCGCTCTTACCTTGGTCGTACCATTCTGGAACATCAATCCAACGGCGGCATTGCCGGAAGCGTTCTCGTCCAGAGGAATACCATGGGCCAAATACGTGATAAGGTGGTATTAGCATTAACATTATCGGTTCGAAGCGAAGTACAACTCTATCGAAAAATCGAAACAATTGTTCGCGTACACAGTGTCGGGGCTTTGTGCGGAATGACGACAACCCTTTTTGGATCCTTGTTCTCCTTGCCACGGACAATGTACGCGATGGCGAACGATGGCCTGCTGTTCGGCTTTCTGGGCCACGTGAGCGAGCGCACCCAAGTCCCAGTACTCAACTTGGCCATCAGTGGCTCGATCAGTGCTTTAATCGCGTTGCTCTTCGACCTTCAGCATCTGGTCGAATTCATGTCGATCGGCACCTTTCTGGCCTACACCATCGTCTCGGCGAGCGTGATCATTTTGAGATATCGTCCTGAAAAGAATACACCCGCGTCGTCGAATGCTGGCACACCGAGCAGTTTGACCTCACCACCCACCGAGGGTCCCGATTCCAACAGTGACTGTAACAGCATCACTTCCGCAGAATCTGAGGTGATTCGATTTCCACGGAAGATCATTTCAATTGTTCTAGCATTGTAAGTAATGCCTCTGTTTGTTGCAGTTGTTGGATTTAAGCGAAAACGTTGGTAAACTCAAGCCACGATACATCTGGTTGGCAAACTTTGTGGGCAATTGCAAACCAGGAAACGCAGTAGCTGGTTCCGTGATGATTTACACGACCGGATGTATCTCTCTTTGCCCCCTGTTAATGTTAATATCCGAGACTTACTTTGCTCCAGCATGGTGGGATTACTTCGTGATGGCTAACGTTGTTTTGCTGTTGATCGGAAGTTAGTGTTTCCTATTCGTGTAACGCGACTAGCGATTCACAAACTAACCAAGGATTTAACCGTAGGTTTACTCGTGATCGCCGCGCATCAACAGAATCCATCCAGCGGTAAATTTCGTGTACCCATGGTACCACTGGTACCAGCTCTGAGTATTCTCTTCAACGTTGGGCTGATGTTCCATTTGTCCTTTTTGACTTGGTTACGATTCCTCGTGTGGATGATTGTTGGTTAGTCGATGCACCGATACAGCTTCTTTTTTCTTTTTATCCTCTGCACTACAAATCACATAATTCTTATTCATTTATTTATCTCAGGCATGTTGATATACTTCTTGTACGGGATTCACTACAGCAAAGAAGCCGCCAGTCCAAATTCGTATTCGATTTTGATGGCAACCTCCGAGGCCGGAAGGGGCGCAAAGTGGGGCGCCACGTTGCGCGTCAATCAGAAAAGCGACAAGGTCCCAATTTTGAACGAAGAAGATTTTGTACATTAGAAACATATAAAGTTCAACAAAAAAAAAAAAAAAGAAAAGCGTTTCAAGATATGCCAATCGACGCCGGATGTAAGTAAATTATACGAGGTAGAAAGGTGAGAAAGGTTATTATAGTATGACCATGATTTTCACGGTTCTTTGTACATACATATATACAAACGAGTTGCCATTAATCGTATTTACTTGAACAGTTAAGCTGTTAAACGTCGAAGGGATTTCAGAGTAGACAAGACTGTGTTTTAGTATTTATGTTTGAAAATGCTCTGTCTTCTTTAAATTTCATCACGCACAAGTCAATATGGTGTGTGGCATAGGTACATATTTTCTGTTTGAGTTCGACAAATGTACATCGATTCTTGATATGCCTACCAGTGTACATTGGTTATAAATCGAACGTTCGATTACGTATATCGACACGCATAGGTGAGTGAAACGCGAAAAGTTCATCCGGTGATATACATAGTGTGTACATACATAATAGCAGCATTCAGTCAACACTGAGGGAAAATGTTGCATTCTCAGCAAATCTGATCTTCAAGTACGATCTGAAATCTGGTCCGTTTAATTCGAAACGTTGCACGATCGCGAAGAGAAAGTCGCTGATAAAATGCGAGTACGCGATTAATCGGTGATCAGAGATGCGTAAACTCGAGGACAAGCAAAAGAAAAGAAAAAGGAAGGTAAAGGAACGAGTGTAACGTTCAAGACCAGATTTTGATAAATGCACGCAAAACGGTCGTCCGTTTGAAGAGAATTTGAACGTTTTGCTGCAAGGATCGAAACATGGTGCCTTGGGAACGGATAGACTAATTATACAGTAAGATATATACGAATCTAAAAGCATGACAATAGATTCGCCTGTTATACGGCGGGTGTTAAGTTTAAGATTACCTATGCATGGATTTGTCAAGTACACGAATCGCCCAAAAGCATCGTTCGCGATTGATACGTGTTCTGGGATGATTTACATTCTTTACGAATCTCTTGTAACATTAGAAGAAAAAAAAAAATCTTTGTAATTAATAATTTAACTGCCTTTAGACAACAAAATTCGAACCATTGAGTACAATTCAATCACCTGTTGGATTAACCGTTCCTAATCCACCAATTTATTCGCGATCTCCTTACGTTGAAACTACCAAAGGAACCACTTTTGACGACAAACAGATATCGCGTTGTATCTTAAATTACCATTTCTGTGTGATATACATATAAATATAATATAGATGTATAATTATTGTCTTCGGTTCTTCGGCACAGCAAGGATCGGTTACCGTAGAAGAGTGATATAATCGGTGTTACATAAGAAAGTACATATACTACCGTCAAAGTGCCGTAGATGTTACATAGGTGACCATTATCATAGCTGAACGCCATGACCACGTAAAATTGAACTCCAACGTTAATCGAATGGCTTACATTTTTTTCCCAGATACGAAGGAACGTTTCAAATACACGTATCGTTTAATGTAAAAAGTTAAATAGCAATAGCACAGTAGCCTGGTACTTTCTTGTTTCGATCGTGTTGTTTAGTATCGCGGTGTTATTTGAAACGTTTCTTTCAGTGTTGAAAAAACGTACAACAATCTTTTGGATAAATTGTCCAAAGTTCTCCCTTGCATAAATTAGAAAGTACATGTATACGTTCCGAATGTTACAAACCAGTGTGTTACGCTCCGAATGCAGATGAAATTCTCTTCAGGATACAGTAGGAATTTCTTGGCGCACAATTGCAAGTGTGCATACAAACCATACGCGGGATTTAATTGTCGCGAGAACAAGCACACGCTGCAATCGCACACGTTATATCGTGAAAATGTACGTGCAATTAAGACGCGATTAACTGCAATCAAGCATTGCATACGTGGTTACCGAGTGCAAGAAATTGTGTATAAAAAATGGTACCAAAATTATTTGTCGGTGTACTGTATATCTTCTAATAAATAAATATTTATCAACGGTAGGGCTTACGATTTCTCTACCTACAATCAATATTCCATGTTATTAGCAATCGAAGAATGTCGATTCTGGTACGAGCATTGCGTTCTTTCAGTGCCATATCTTTGGCAAATATCGTTTTAAAGCACGTCAATATGTGACATATCGACCGACAAATAAAACCCAGCCTAGATGCCATTAATAACGCGAAACGATACAGATTTACGAGTAAGGATCGAGCTATAAATTCGGATAAAAAAGTGAACTCGATGGTTAAAAGCTTCAGAAAGGTTTCTAAGATCAAAGTGAGAACGCGCATTGCAATATGTTGGTACAGTTAATTTTTCTGATCATGACAATTCAACATTTATCGTTGTTTAGTGAGCCCCGTTTTGGCTCGAGCCTCGACACCGAATCTACGAAAACCGTGAATACATTTTGCTTATCAGCATAGTTTACCCTGTTTTTCGAACGAATCGAGCGTAAATTTAACGCGATTGAATAGTAAATCGTAAGAACAGCGACGCGTTTTTCTCGTCCCTACGACACCTAAGAACACGGGTGATACTATGCCGCAGTCTACAGAAAGTACGCCGGTTGTAGATCGCGAATCGACACATCCGGGATCGAATCATCAGAAGAAAAAAGCGACGAATTCCAAGGAAGATCATCAAGCTGATTCACGACCCGGTTGCTGCGAATAAAACACGAGGCGAACATGCTGAAACGACTCGTTGACGATGGATCCTGTTTCGTGAATACTTTTTTTTTTTCTTTTTCTTTAAATCGTATTTAAATGCAATCTGGCTGACATTTTAAGTGCATACGGTAGATACCGTTTCAGTTTTCTTCCAATTCCATCCGCGATGCGATATTAAACGAAATAAAATGATTATCTTAAAACCGTATAAAGATCATTGAACAATATCTCTTCCCGTTACTCCTGTTCGCGTAATTCACAATTAATTATAAGATAAGTAGATACGATAAGGTGTCGAATACAGAGGAAAGGTAAGGTGAAATTATTCGTATGGAAAACTTTTATTAACATCGCATATTCATACATTTTGTCTTACAAGACCGCGAACAATCGCAACTTGTATTCCTTGAATTGTTCAAAACCGACAGCAGATATAGTCATACGGTAAATTAGTGCAATATATTATATGTATATTACATTGTAACTAAACGTTACTAACCTTCATGGAAGGATTAGGTTCAAAGGTCATGTAAAAAGAAAAAGCACTGGTTCGTTTACATTTTCGGCATATAGATACAGTAATGTACAAGGAATGGAATGTTACTGTAACACAAACGGTATACCGTAATTAAATTCTAAACTATAAAAAATAATACCGTAGTCGGCGCAGTATTCATTGAACGTTGTTATTGTGCCAGTGGTTGAATGAATATAAAAATTTTATTTTATAACAAGATCAGATATCGAACGTATACTTAGTGCAACCTCAATATTTTGTCTTATAAAAAATAATTTAAACACAAAACAAAAGTAAAAAAAAAAACATACCGAAGAAGGTAGTACAATAAAATTGGAACACTTGGGTACTTGTCCGGAAAGAAATACCCACAGCATACGCGGCTACCAACACAATCGATATTTAAGAAATAATTTTGTACATCTTTCTGTTTAATAATTACAGGTACCGTATCAACAAGTTGTAAAATCGATTCAATACTGTTATCTGCTGTTTTTCGAAAGCATAACCTTCCAAGCAGACATCGGTCTTGTTTGTAAAGAGTCGATTTTTCGTCGTCCCCATCTAAGCCAAAGGAATCCTATGATCAAACATAGGACACTCTCGATGTAATAACCATCGAGTTGCATATTACAAACACCATTGCGCGTGTTTGCGCAAAGCTGTAAAAAGAGAAATATCGTATAACAATTAATAATGAATCACTGCGGTAGGATATTTGAAACATAACGTAGCATCATCACTAACCTCTCTTTTTGAAACTGTGCTACAGTCATTGGAGGGATCGGTGCTACACTGTCGGAAGGTTAACGAATCGACGAACCAAAGAGCTGCCGTTCCTGGCCAATTACCACCGAGATTACAAACTGTATTTAATAGTGTCATGTAAGTGCCGCCTACTGCGGGATCACTAATTTTGGCGAAAAACGCCATAGACGCCACAAACATGCTGCTTGTGAAAACCTGATACAAATGGAGATAACTTGAATTAATTTCGTTTTCGATTAATATTATTCTCGTTCGAAATATCATCTGTTTCATATATATATACTTTACCTGATGTATCAAATATAAAGCTATTAATGTTACAAAATAGTAAGCTGGAACTTGTCCATCACTTACAACGTATGGCGTCACCCATACTAAAAATGCTGCTACCAACCCGAAAGCTAACCTATACGATCGATTAAAAATATCCATTAAACACTGCGTTGAAGAACAAGTATTTCATAATATTCATAAATGTCTTCATTACCTATAAGGCATAGCCATTATGTACACATCCATAGGTCTTGGACCAATCGTATACCTCGAAATTGCTAATGGTAACAATATCTGTAACGGTATCATGGGTACAGCCATGAGAGCGAATTTTTCTTTCGGTATACCTGCTTCCACCATCTTCAAACCTGTTACAGCGTCGCAAGCAGAAAACCCTATCTGCAATCAATGTTAATATAAAATTATTAACAGCGCTACAAATACAAGTACGGTTATACCATGTATTTTCTGACCTTAGCAGTTAACAGGAATACGATCATGGTTTTAATGGCTGGTAATTGAAAAATATCCCAAAGTAATTTGTACGCGTGTTTAATATCTGTATTCAATTCCTCGTGTTTGTGCATCTTCTCCCGATCTTCGTGTTTAAATAACGCGAGTAAAGTTGTAGTTATTATAAATACCCAACCCCAAAAGTAAAGAAATTCTATGGAAAGAGATGACAAGATATAAATATTGAGTTTCAATATGCAAAGTAACTTTAAGTAGCTTACCAGGTAGGGTAAGTATACCCTTATCAGAAGGAGTGGATCTTAAATAACTGTTACAAAATTCTGCTGACTCTAACGCCATGAAAAGAACATAACCGATAAAATAACCAGCAGTCTGTCCCACGCTATTACAGGTTGACGCATATCCCACGTTACACCTTAATACGAAAGAAACAAATATGCAGTCGGATCAAAATTATGTTTGTTCAATCAATTTCAATAACAGCACATACCTTTTTAGCATTGTGAGTGCCCAGCCATCTACTACAATATCCTGAGTGGCAGCAAGTACGTTAGAAGCAAAGAATATTATGGTTAACATTTCTATGTTGGGACTATTAGTTTCATTACCCAGCCAACGATCTATGTGGCTAGATAAGAGTAACATGAAGAAGCCCATTAAATACTGAGTAGGAATTAACCATGTTTTCCTTCTTCCAAATCTTTGAGAGAACACAGAATCTACTATGGGTGCCCAGAAGAGTTTTAACGAAAAAGGCCACTGAACAAAACTAAATTCAGCCTAAAACAAAACAATATTTATGTGATAACCACTTTGATTTGACTCTGGTTGATGAATCCTAAGGAAAAGTTCGGAAATTACCTGCTGACGATACGAAACGTTTCTATTTTGAAGCAACATAGGAATTGAGCCACATAGACCCAATGGTATTCCTTGCAATAAATACAAGAATAAAAGAATGGCTATATTTTTTTCGTCACCTCGTAAATCGGAATATTCCTGTAAGTGATTTGTTTCGTGGATCCCATCTTCCACAGTGCCGTCTTTTTTCATTTTCCTTCTTGTACCCATGAGGAACAACAAAAATTGTCAGCGACAATATCATGAACTTTAGAAACCAATTTTTAACGAAACGGATGTTCCTCTTGCGCAAAAAGTAACTTCTAGATTTTTATCGCTTACTTGTAACCACAGCATGGAGCATCTTATGGGTTACAGCGTGATTATCGGCGCAATATTCCAGAGTATTTTAACACAACGTCTTTGTTCAAGTAATGTGTGATCATTTTTAAAGCGGAAGAACTCTTTGCTCTTTGACAAAATCAATTATTTATATTATGCCAAGTGTATTAACATTGACGTGGTTATTCTCTATATAACCTTAATAACATGTATCAGATATTATTATATCTTCAGGATAAACTGACAGATGTGTAATTATGATAGAGGATTGATTTTGTTATAGGTATATTACAAGCAGCAACAACGTCCGGGTATCGTGTGCTGTTACGATTCCGTTAACTCAGCTGAGAATCATACAAATAAACTTGCAATGCCTATAGTTCGGTATTGCCACGTTGTTTTTCATTAGGGACACGTCAGTGGTACCTGTTCTTTCGGTTTGCAGTCACGTGTAAGCAATTTATTACCGAAACTAATAATTTTATAGAACAGCAAAGTGATACGCGCTTGGGCGCATCCCGTCAATAAGTTTGGTTACTTTATAAACGCACCTTTTATTCCATGAGAAATTCCCCTAGAGCTTTCGTGTCTAAACCGTTGAATCTTGGAAAAATTATTGCTAATAATTTTCAAGAAATCTACCGAGTTAAAAGGACTAAACTATGCTACTTCGATAACGCACAACCATCGTTCATAACGTGCTGATTCAATGACTAAAGCGTGAACAAAAATTATAGTATAAAAGAATGGATTTGTACTAAAGTGATACAGTTTTATGTAGTACGTGAAATGATATCAAATTAAAGGAAGTCGAATAATAGTATTACGTGTATTCAATCAAAAATAATCAGTGCTGAGATTCCATGAGCGAATACCATGGGTCGTGGTGGGGATAGGTAATAGAATGAATGAGCCCCACTACTAGCGTGTCTGACCAGTGGTAGGGATGAACTATTCCATCATGATCATGAATTATTATAGAGGCGTTACGCGTTACGCGTCAGTACCCTCCGGACGATGTAAGGGGTAAGAATCTTTTTTTGTTTTCTTTTAATTTATATTTTTATGCCTCTATTCTTTTATTTATGGCCATTATTGACTTTTATCGTTACGTTCTAACGTACTTCTTTTCTTACTCATGGTTGAAAATTCATTTTTATACTTTTATTTCTATACATATGTTCTATCTTCCATACAAATGTTTACTGCATCTCGTTTCTCATACTTTAAAAATGAACCGATTTTTAGCCTCTGTAGTTTTAATCAATGTACACGTAAACGTGTTACACTGCCATCCATTCGAAGCAACAACAGTTGCCGCTTTTATTAACTTCTTAATGCGCGCGTCGATGATTTCTGAATTGGGTACGTTGTCCGAAATCCTGTAACAATATCACCGGTTAGAGTGTTTCTCGAAAATCATAGTAATAGTAAAAAAAAACAGAAGGTATTTACAGATTTATAAAACGACGTTCCAATTCTTTTCTTTCTTTCAAAATATCATCCTTCTTCTTGAAATCTGACCAATAACGCTTTTGAATTTCACACGTAAGCCTGGCGATGCAGTTCGGAGAAATTGACATTTTGTTTCCACCTTCATTGTTGTAAATCTATTAGATAGTGCAAAAATGAAGTAACAACCTGTTAATTAAAATTGCTTCGTATGAAATGATTTGTTTAACGCTAACTAAAGTACCTCGGTGGAGTTTGTTTTCAAGGCTTTTAGAATGTAATCCATATAAAGCTCTTCATTTTTGACGGACAGATTTGATCGTTTCCTTCGTCCCGGTACAATGCCAATCGGAAGAAGAACAGGATTCGCAGCTAAGGCTGCAGCTGCTCCGATTAAAGCGACACCAGCTAATGCTTTCAAAGCCACAGCCTAATAAAAACGACTACGCATAAGATGCTACGCCCACGACATGCCACGAAGAAAGAAAGTTTGACGAAACGTTCTAAAATTAATCATCACCTTCTGCGCTTGAATATTTGGATGAGAGGGGACGTTTCCATCGGAATAATTTGGTCCGGCAGCTCCGAATTCATCGCCATTAGCGAAAGTACCTGAAATTCCATAACCACCTCCACTAGTTGATCCCCCATAGCCAGTTGGTCGGCCAAAATCGTATCCCCCGTAACCGTACCCTCCAGAAATTGTAGACTCGTAACCACCAGGTTTTCGTGAACTTTCGCTTCCATAATTCGGACGGGAACCGAATCTGTCATTTATGCGAAATCGTGTTAAACTAATTATTTTGCTAAACTGCAATTATAAGGTAAATGGTTACCTATCCCCTGTTTGACTTCCTTGGTATAACGTGCTTCCATGATAGCTTCCACTTCCGGGTCTTCCCGCGCTTCCGCTCCAATCTGGAGGCTGTCCTTGCGTTTGCCAACCGTACCTGTGAGTTAATCGTTCGATACGAAATTTGCATTTATACGTATTCTTCGAGTGTAGAACATTGGTTAGATAATCTGGTATACTACCTATCGACTGGTAAGCGTTCACCGTATTTGGGTGGATATCGTCCGCCATTTGCAGGGATCTTATTATAATAAGAATCGGGTCTTGCAGATACGCCAGAATCATGTTTGAATCCGCAGCAGCTGGAACTTGCACGTTTCAATTTTTTCATAATGCAACTCTTTCATAAATAAAAAGATTTCTTTTTTTTTTTTGTAAGTATTTAACTTATCTCTGGATTCCGATTCCAATCGAAGGTCCACTGTTCGTGGTTGTTTGTCCATAGTTTTGTCGTATACTTCGCTGCTGTTATTTTTTAGATGCAATATCTTTGAAGAATTTTTAGCTTGTACGATGTTCGTTGATAATTTCTCGTCGATCGGTTGTTTTAGAACGAATTTAGAAGTTGTAGTTTTCTCCTCGAATGCACAAGACACGATGATGGTTATTAACAGAATGCATATCGATTGACACCACATTGTAATAACGTAGGAGATCGGTTGAAAATAAATTGAACGAACGTTGGTTTTTTAGATGCGTTTTAACGCAAAGGCGAAGCAAGAGTAGCTCTTTCTATGGTGGAGTTTCACCTTTTTATATAGTTGTCACGCATGGAATATTGTCGCGTATTTGCCCTTCAGGACTGGTAGCAACTTTCTTTTCGTTGTTATTTCACCGACTAAAACATGCATCGTACGATTGCCCTTTGAATTTATCCATTTGCAATAGAAATTGATCGTCCAACATTTGTGTTCGTGCGTCATAAATGCGTTTTTATTAACAATTAAAGAGACAAGGAACATTTCAGAGTTTAGATGCGACCCTGTAAATCACAAAGCGTCACCAAAGGATGTGTAGAAGCGTGCCGGTGAAAAGAAAAGTGTCACGAGTGTGCCAATGTTCTTACCGTCACGCTAAGAGTACAATTAACGTAGCCATGTTTCTGCATGAACTTTCACATCTTGAAAAACATGGACGATCAAATTTGTAATGTCCATCGTTTTACGAGCAAGTTTGTGCATTTGAGAATTGAAACGATAACCAGGTTGTATCCACGTTCCTGTCGGTGCTTCGGCTAATTAACGATTGGTCAATTCCTTGTCTCGTTGAAAGTTCAGCAAGCGTATACGTTTCCTTTATTCTTCCGCTTTCTCGTATTACGTCCCCTGAAAAATCGTTCGCTTTGGATCAATTTATCATTGTAATAAGGAAAACTGCTTAAATCAATAGTATCGGCAATTTTCAACAACGAATTGTGGCTAAACTACTGATCCTATTGAAAAATGCTAATCTATGCTAATGCTAAATTTTTTAACACCCAGTAGATTGATTTATTGTTAAATCATAATTTGTGGGAAAGGATAGATTGTATGTATCCATCGGTTCTACCTCGTGCCACAAAATACAATAGGACAATTTGTTCCGTCTGGATGTTTACATTACCGGTGGCTATCAAATTTAGTAATCGCGTGTCGCAGCTAGTTGCAAAATACTCGACAAATTTGTCTGTCTATTGTGCGTGAACTGTTCGCAAGGTTGGAAGAAAAGGAAACTCCGCGGTTCCGAAATTATTGTGAGGTATCGTGACCAGACGAAAAGCGTCGGATCTCCATGAAAATAACTTCGTATCGAATCGACCGATTCAACGCGTTCCAAGAAGATAGATTTATTATCCGTTGTGAATTGAAAGAAGTTCAAGGAGAAAAGATCCGTGCTTTATGCAAAGGGATTGAAGACATTACGGAGCTAATTTGAAGCAAAAAAAAAAAATGGAGGGAAAGGTCGTCGATGAAACGAGAAAATTCGTTGCACGAACGAGAAGAAAGATAGACGATAAGGGCTAAAGAAAGAAAAGAGGTGGTGGCACAGGGTCGCGGTGGGGTGACAGGAGAAGATACGACAAGGACCAAGAGATCGCGGAATGGAGCAAGAGTGGAGTAATCAATACGCATTCACACGCGGTAGCTAGCATCCCGTTTCCATGGGGACCGACAGTGGCGCATGTGCAACCTAACCAATCTTATACTGTCATAGAGTCATAGAAATTCGCTCAGATACAATTCCGTGGCGGTCCAGCGCGGAGCATTCCATACTCTACACCCTACACTCCACCCACTTCACCTCCAGCCGATTAATCGTCTAATCGGCGAGCTCCGAATCCCTTTCGATCGGTTTAAGAATTCCACCCGCGTCTATCGCCGCACTTAAATGCACCTTCCTACCCCATTCACTGCGCTCAATTAGCTGTAATTACGACGTATATACGTGACTACGCAAAGAACGTCGAATCGGTGGTCCTTTCTTAGAAAATGCATCGGTTATGATTAAATTTTCAAGCTGAAACATGAAGGGGGCAAAGGTGAATGCAACTGTACACGATCGTTCCCTCGACGACGGTCATCCGGTGGTTCATCGTTGTCACTGTACGGTACGGTACAGCGTTTCGAGTCTCGGATGTTCACCCCCTAGCCAAGTCAGAGGGGATGGAAGTGTCGGAGTTTGCGGGTAACAGGGGGTGCTTCCCGTTCGGGCGCCTGCGTCAAGTCCTCGATGATGACTCGACGAGGTAGGTGCTCGACCCGGACGCAGTACGGAAGAAACGTCGAGCACGCAGAGTGCCGTCCTCGTGACACATCTTGCTTTTTCTCTCCACTCCGCTCGTAGCAACAACGAAACGTAACTAAAAGTTGCCGACGAGCCAACCTATCGAAATTCGACAAATTTTGCACACAGTTGCCGCAGGACGTTCTGTACACCTTTCGTCGTTCGAGTGCCAGTAAAACGAAGAGGACGTCAATCGAATTCGAACGCGAACTTATCCGATGATTCGAAATCGCGGCAAGATGAAATACGTGTCTTGAACGCTTCTCAACGATCCGTGCGATGCACCGAACGTTTAAGCACACTTTTATCATGTACGTTGCAAGATGCCGAGCACAGTGATAGGCATAGAGATAGTATCATAGATGTGTTGTGACGGAGCAAACTAAAGATGAATCCCTGTTTTATCACCAACAGTATGCTTTGCGTGGACTTGATCGTAACGAGCAATTGATACCGTTCACCTTCTCGTGCTTTCGTCGTGTTACGTTTTCGGTCAAGAACAACAGGTTGAGGTTTGAAGTTTGGTGGTAACGCGAAGAGATTCACTCCACCGCACGTTTAATAGTTTTCCTGGTGAACCAAGGCCGTCGACTGGCACGATTCAAAGTCTGATAATAATCGAACGATGCATTTCCAGCGAATCGAAGGTTAATCATCGAAGAAACATCCAGCCATACTTACTTAGCGACGTACAGCGGGCTTAGTCGCATTTAATCGTCGCTTGCATGTGGGTCACAAGTTGCATTCGCCAAAGCTAACGGGATAGAGGGTTTACCGAGTAGAGAGGTAAGCTTGTTAAATTGCGTTACCCTCGGGCATCTTGCGTTACACCTACACCCCTAACCCATCCACAATTAATTTTCTTTACTTTCAACGCTTTTCGGCGGGGTTCTTCGAGATTTGACATGGGTCGAAGCAGCTGAAAACTTAATACGTAATACATCCAATTCGTATCTTATCTCGTTACATACGATAGCATGGCTGTGCGATTAAATCACAGAGCGCAAAATACGAATCGTGCTCCGAAAAAGGAAGATACTTACTTATAAATTGTCGGGTCGGTTAGATTCGAGTCACGTGGTGGTAGCAATTTACGGTGTCCTTAACCCCCCCGGAGAAATCAATGTTCTTCGTGTAACAATAACTAGATGTGCTCTATTTTCTGTTCTTGTAATTCAACATTAATATCGCTTCTTCCGATACAAAAAGGAATCGATAGACAGGTATTTATTCAGGAGTTATTCACCTTACGAGTTTGACACAAATGAAAGGATATATCGTGACTGTATACATCCGTGATTTTCTTGTTGACGCATTAATTTCATTTATAGAAACCTAACTTGGCCTAATACTCTGTTCAGGGGCACCGATACCACGAACATTAAGCTACGAGGATTATCACTTGGCATCGCATTGTATTCGTTATTTTCTTTTCTAAGGTTTCATTTGGGATCGTGCGCGTGCCGTCTCGTTGCTCGCGTGCCAATAACGCTGTCGGAACGAGAAATCGAACCATGATAAACGATCTTTGAATCGTCTAACGAAGCAACTCGGTGTCCTGGGAAAAGGTAGCGATTCGTTCGGTTTATCGGTCGTGATTCGGATAAGGATTTACTGGTCTGGTTTATGGGATTTACGTGAAATGTAACGGTACCGAGGCTACGGCGCGGTTACACAGATCTCACCGCAAGTGACACTAGTGACACGGTGGAGGGTGTCTAGTGGATGTCATTCAAAACACGCGTCGACTGGTATGGTACGTTTTACATCGCGCCTCGACGTCGACGAGAACTGTGACGCTTGATCCAACTCGCGATGATAAAAAGCTTCAAAGAAAGCAAAACGATACGATGCATTCGTCAGCCTAACGTCATCTTCGAACGATACGGTTCCTGAAATCCTCTGTCAAATAGCACTTCAATTTTTAATGCTTTCTTCTTGGTCCGTGGGATGAACGGGAATGTAAAGATCCTTACG
Organism: Stelis phaeoptera; assembly: GCA_943735885.1. Classification (NCBI taxonomy): domain Eukaryota; kingdom Metazoa; phylum Arthropoda; class Insecta; order Hymenoptera; family Megachilidae; genus Stelis; species Stelis phaeoptera. The sequence continues at coordinate 9,288,353 of OX030941.1, read as the reverse complement.
ATGCGCGAGCAGTTTCTTTTTCCCGGCGAGCGGTGGATGACTTTTAGACGACGTCCGCTCGTCGCAAGAAAAACACGGAAGAAAGGCGACGGACAAAATACGAAGAGAAAGATTACACGGGAAGAAGGTATACGGTGAAAAATGGTGCTTTGGATGTGCACCCAGTGTAACGAGAACTCGTCTTGATCCACCGACGTAAGAATGCGTTAATGATCTTTCGGCGAAATCTCGTGCTAATGATAACATTATGCCAATGTAATATGATAAAAGAATCCATGTTACAAAATCTGAAATTTTTCTATACACGTTGGAACGAGGGAATCTCGAGGATGCATTTTAAAAGTCGTACACTGGATATTACATCGTCTGCCGTATTTTCTCTTCCATCGATGGGAGGTCGTGTGCATTCCGTACAATCTTACGCTCGATTTTCCCCCGCGCATTAGGTTCAGCTCAAAGATCGCGTCGGAAAGCTCGCAGGAATAAACACGCTCGTCAGCCACAGGTAAACGAGCCGAAGGACTGGTGATTATTTTCATGCGAGCAGCTCGCAGCTTCTCGTATTTAACCGTCGTGAGAACAACAATTAAAGGGAAGGGAAATCCTTGAACAAACGACGAAACAACCGCGAAAAGAGCATCGGGCCGCGTAATGAAGAAATCAAGAGAAGCGCGAGAAGCTTTGACACTAGGAAGAGGAAATTGTCTGAGCAGGGTCCCTTTTCGAAAGTCGGTAGCGACTACGCATCCCCTCGTGACTCGAGTTAACCAGACAGAGAGAAAGCTTTCCGCTTTATCTTCTCCTCTGCCGTTTCTCCCTTCGGCTTTCGAATGAAAAGGGGCAAGCAGTCGACGGATGAAAATCTAGTCGAATCTTTACGCTCACGCTCGCGTTGCGTATCGAACCCGGGGAAAAAAAAATGAAATTGCCACCACCGCCGTCGCGCTACGCTGTTTCTCCACGGTCGATAACGCGCCGCTTTCCGTCGGGGGCTGAACGAAGAAAACGCTTCATCGCCAAGTACTCGAGAGTCGGACGAGCGAGGGGATACTGCCACGGTAAAACAATACTTGAGAAAGAGAGCATTGGAAAATATAGCCCGTCGAAATTCGCCAAATTTCCACGGTTTGATTAACGGCACTCGCGCCATTTCCGTTGGATTGTTTGACTTGGTGACGGTGCGACAATTTATTAACGATTAAGTGTTTTCGCACACGAACTAACTGATCGATATCTTACAAAGCGAAACACGGTACTAAAGTCACAAAGGAAACGTGTCCCTGGTATAGTAAAACGGGAACATCGATGATTTTACAATGAAACGCAAAGAGAATGCAAATGCCTGAAGAATACTTTCATCTGGAATGAAAATTTTACGCGTTCTTGTCAGTTTTGTCAGCATTTGAGGCAACGTAAGAGATTAAAGAACAAATCCTGATTGTGCATATTGTCGGAATGATGGACGACGAAAGTAATGAGAACTAATGGAACGTTGCATGTGTTCTTTTCACGCGTTCTTTTGTTTCCGGTTCAGACACCTTTGATATCAACCCGGCAAGGGGTGAAAATGCAAGCTACGATGAAGCAGCGTTGTTTCATTCCTTTCGTTCTAAAATTGGATTTATCTTTGGATCGCGTACGTACATTTTCCTAATCCGATAAATATCGTCCCTTCTAATTCGTACGCTGTTTCTCGTACAGGGAATCACGCTGAAATTTAACAAACGAGAGCACTTGTTCCGAAAGTTGCGCGTGTATTTAAACGCAGCTTCGCGTCGCAGGGGACTTGGATTTCCATACATTTGAATTAGTCCGCCCACTACTAGGGTCATATCTCTCTCCCTAATTTCTTTAGCAAAACGGAGATGTTGACACCGAATCGGTTCGTTTGATCTTGAGATTTCAATTTTTTAAATTTCATCGTTTTTATTATATTTTCGACAGACGAAAAACCGAACGCTGCAATTTAGGATCTTAATTACAGAGCTTCACAGCTCGGAAACTCTAACGATCACGGTACACGCGCGTACGCGCGCCAAGTAAATTAATGGCCATTACGTTATCACGTACAGGGATCGGAATGAACTGACTCTTTATAAAACTCCCCGCACAGCTCGCTGTTTTCTTCAAAATATCCACCTTTAATCCGCGATTTCCGCATCGCGTTTCAATCTCCGAATTTCTACGAATTCTACAACTTTCTTATTTCCCCATTTGTTTACGTAGGTATCATGCGAATCCAAACTTTCTTTTACCACAACGTGTCGGGAACGCGCATTCACCGTTTTTCCACCCTCGTTTCTTTCACAAATTTCCTTGGGAATACAACATACCACGAGGAATCTCATTTGTATCGACGCGTCTGCCGGTTCGGCGAACGTATTTGCGTACCCGTGTTTGGGGTGCGCGAGGGTGCATTCGTTTATCCGAAAACTCGATTTCGAAGCTTCGCTGATTGAATTGCAAGTATCTGCGCTGGCACGGCTGGTCGCTGATAAGTTTAAAGGCAACGCGGATGGCATTTAAGAATATTGTTTTATCATCCTCTTTGTCCGTTTCGTTATAACGACGGGAGAAACAAAAGTGGATTACGCGCCTAACGATTTTATTCCCTTCCACGTTTTATCCGACGATATCAGCCGTCAAAGCCCCGCCCTGCTTTCGACAAATCTGTTTCTTTTCCTGTTTCGAAGATTCACCGGATAGGGGAGCGAAGCGATACATTTAATTAATCATTGTAATTTCTGAAACACGCGATTATGCTTTCTACGAGAGCCAATAAATGTTGATAGCTGGAGGCGGGAACACGGCGGATATTGTTTGTTGGGAAAGGAGACAAGTAGGCCGATCAATTACGAACCCGGAGTCGGTAAATATTTAGTTGCACGATGTGCAACCCCTCGTGAAGAACGAGGATCCTTTGCTTTAACCGAATGTTAATCGGTTAACGAATAAACACAGCATCGTGGGTAGCAAAAAACAGCAAACGTTTATTTGCTGGTCATTCTTTGATCGATCGAACGTGAACAAGTAAATTCGTCCTACCTTTGTCTAAAAGATTCTTTGAGGAATCAGAGATTAAATTAGAGTAGGTATCGAATCTTGAAACGTCGATTAGCCAAAAGGAAGGATTAAATGGTGGAAATCAATCAGCCTGAACTAATTGGAGAATTCTCGGTTACAGGGAGAAAATGTGGAGCTCGGTTACCGCGGCTGGCACTGAAAACGGGCCCGCGCCACCATCCAGAAGCAAGCACAGTGCTACTTTGCTCGCCGGGCACGTGTACCTGCTCGGAGGACGAAACGGCAATCTTCCCCTCAAGGATCTCTGGCGATACAGCCTCGGTAAGTGATAATTACTGTTGCTTTTAATTCCTTCCCGACAGGACGGCTATCCACCAGACGTTTTCAGAGTAACACAACTGTCGGATTAGGGAAAACGAAGGGGCAAGTGAAGAAATCGTGGATGGGGAAAATCCGTGTAGTTGGTAACGGTGGCTATATAATACACGACGTCTGAGTATCCGTGGAGCACGGTACACGATACACACGATCAACATCTCTGACCAACGCACCCCATATCGTCTCGCTCGATGAACGAGGGTGCGCGACGGAATTTAAACGGGGTTCAGTCTGATCAATAATACGCCATTATTAAAGCCCACGTATATCAACTAAATCCACCGACGATACTCCACAATTACGTCTGTTTCCACGGAGATCAGACGTACACGAGTCGAATGAATTGCAACCCCCTCGCGATATAATCAACGGTTAGCAAGCCAACTTGTTACCAAATTGTGAATTTATAACTCCGTCATCGAGTTTTTTATCGGCCGCACAGATCGGAAACTCGAATGGGAAGGCCAGCTCGCAAAGAACTAAATAAATCTATCCGCTGATGGATTATTCGGTTCGAATGGCTGGCCACTTTGAACTCGGCCAAGTTTCGATCGTCTAACTGGCAGCGTTTTAAACGTATTCCCTGTAGGCTCGATCGTCCACTGGCGGAATAATTTCACCTGTTCACGAGATAGAATTCGGAATATATGGAAATTCTGGAATTTTTTTTCCACGAAACAACGGTAAACGAGGAAACGAAAGTAGAAGTTGTGTCGACAGTCGGTAGACGAGATAATTTGACGCTTCACGGGTAAATATAATGTGTACGTAATTACGATAGAATTCACGATGGTGGACCGATGCACCACCGAAGTCTGTATTAATCAAAGGGGATTGTTGGACTGCGAGGTTCGGGTGAATATTAAAGCAGCGTCAAAAGGGTTGGAAGCACGGCGGAGCTTCTCTCCTGGGGCAAATATTATCCAGGAACCCCGTGGTATATTTGTAAAAGTCTGCTACCATTGTCGATACTTGAAGCTGCAAAAATATTGTGATAACTCGAAGAATCACGAGAGCACTTCATCATTGAACGTTTTTGTTTCACCCTTCTTTCGAACCGGTGCTGATTTCGAGGGGTTCTTGGCGCTTAGGATCTATCCCATTTAATGGGATTTGTATCACGACATTAGAAGTCTTTTTCCTATCTTTCTAAATGAAAGAAAACTGACGGTGAATTAATATATTTCTGCTACGTTTTCGAACAGAAGCTGAATTATTTGTCGAAGCCAGTAGGAATCTGAAGAGTTAATCAATCGTTCGCGAGTCACGTTTATTCTCCTTTTTCTTTGATCCAAGACTTGGGCGATTTTAAGGGTAGAAGCAGCACTTTTAGACAAAAGAGTGCATTGCTTCGTAGCCAGCTAGATACGACACGTGTACGTAATCAATGTCGGGCATCTCTAGTGGCAGTCTACGAGACTTGCAAGTACTTTAGCCAGCGCATTATGGCTCTTACGTAAATTTCGTAGGCTTTGTTCTTGAGCACGTTCCAGTACGAAACTACGGTTCGAATACTTAATCTGTACGAAATATGGATAACCCCTCGGCGGCGTGTCGTAAAACTGCATCGTAAAATCTCTTGGTGATATTTAGAAATGCGCCAATATTATTTACGAAAGTCTCGTTCTTCTTTTTCGCTCGTACAGTATAATATAACGGCATGCCTCGCCGTCTTTCTACGCTTTTATTTTTCTCAACAGATTAGGGGAGCGTCCCTTTTTTTTCTCTCTCTCTTTTCGTAAAACTTCCTAAGGGTAAAGAACGTTCGTCTTGTTAAGCCCTTGCAATAAAGAGACGAGCTTTAACTTCCCTTCGTCGAAACATTAACTTACCGCTGAAGTTATTCAGATTTATTTAATCTCTCTCCCTTCTTATATCTTCGCGTAAGAATCGTGAATCGATTTATCCAGTTCTACGGTAGCTCAGACCTCGTTTTCAATAAGAAATACATATTTTTGTCTGTTCCTTTGTTGATAATGATAAGACGCGATATCATTATCCCTTGAACGTCTCGTTTTTTCTGTACCTTCTTGGCAATGCTTAGATTCAAGCCTCCAAACTCACCCTCTCTAACTTCTTCGTTCTCCCTCTGCTTCCAAGAAGCCCCAACCACTCGTGAGGATTTATTTCTGAACAGTAGATTGCTGGGGCGGGTGAGAGCGTGATTTAACACGATGTAAAAGATTTTTTCGATACCCACGAGATCCTACTCGTTTCTATTTTTCGAAAAATTCATTCGGCACAGCATGTATACGAACGTGTCCTCGAAGAATAGAGCGCGAAGACGACTCGGCATTTTTCTTTACCGTCACGAAAACTGGGCCAACTAAATACACTTCGTTGCAGTGGAAGCAGGAAATTAAAAAGCGTTAGAAAAAACTGCAATATATTAAGCATGCCCTGTTGTACGAGTACACGCGATACCGATAAGACACAACCCTTCTTTGTTCATTATTTCTTTCTTTTTTTTTTCTGTTCTTTTCATCGTCTGCGGTTTTTCTTTCATCGCAGCTACATCCTCCCCTCGCGTACAACGCAGAAAAGCGAGATTGCATAAATCTTGTTTATCCGAGCCGATGCAAAGAGAGGCTGGAATATGAAAACGTTTGGAATAACGAGCCGACGCGTTAACCCCTTCTTTATTTTTCTTCGCAGCCGAGAGTAAATGGGAGGAACTGCATCCTGGGGGAGAAAGGCCGCCAGCACTTCAGGAACACAGCGCGGTCGCTTACAAGGATTGCTTGTACGTTTTCGGGGGTGAACTCGGCTTTTCCGCCGGTACGGAAACTCCACTTTGGGTGTACAATGTCAAGGTAACGTATCAGCCCCGGGGTGAAACGACATCGCTCCCCTTTTGATAAATTACATACGATAGGTACATAATACGCGTTATTCTTACGGAACGGATACAACGTTTTAATTGGGCGAACGATTTACAGCCGTTTGGTATTTGTACATTCGTTATCAGGATTTCCAGGGTAGTTTCGTGCGAATTTACATGATTCGATCTGGCGAAGGTACGGTCGCCCGGAGGCGTTTTGTCCCGCCACGTTTCTGGAATCACAACGAGGGGTTTCGACACCCTCGATTTACTCGACCAGACGCTACACCGCGTCGCTCTTGATTGACAATATCTTGCCTCGATGCTCTTCCATTTCCACTCGTTGCCGGAACAATCAAACACACGAGTGGATTACACACGGGGTATCGTTTACAGGAAAACGTGGCGATTCTAAATGAGAAAAGTTATAATTTTGTTTTCATGTTTTCTCTCGTTTATATCACCAGTTACAGGACACCCTGTATATGTCTGATTCTCGTTTACCCGTTCGATGTTGCGCTTATTATCTTCCCCGAGGAGTTCTTAGCCGTGTTCAACGAGAACAACGATCATCTCGTGGTTATCCTTCGTTGCGTGTCATCGGCTGCTGAATCCAATCCCCTCCTATTCCTCGGAGAGGGGTTGGATGTTCTCGTGTAAAACTGGTTGTACCCGATGACGTTCCTATTGATTTAGTGGTTTCCCGAGGGTGCGATTCTTTCGTCCCTGTGTCTTTCTTCTTCTTCATAGGCGACCCCATGCGCCGTGTGCTCCCCTGCAGAACGAGTAAGATCATTAAGAGTTTCCTTTGCTACATGTGACACTGAACCACGAGATCGTTATTAAGGATTTCACGAAGGGCTGACATGTCGAAACACTTCCCGAACACGCATTGTTTATCCGTAACCCGCATATTATGCGAGTTCAATCTGATCACCGTATTACTGGAATCACGTATACGTCCATGTATTCTGTGAACACTCAGCTATCTCATCCTGTCATCGGTATCATCCCTGTAATCAGTAGTCGTATGAGAATCATTTGTCACTGTTGTCAGACTTCCTGTCGAATGCGACGTGTTTACACGGATTTCCGTTAGTCGATGATCCACAGAAATTGTCACGATCGAACCGGGACGCTATAAGTTTTTTTTAACTAAGAAAAAAATTCGATGGATAGGGTGTTGTTTTTATCTCACAATGTTTCACGTCAAATACAATATTAAACGACACTCGCAATGTTTCTTGAGTAATGTAGGGTAGCAGCTGTTGTCAACACCATTTTCTTCTGTTTCGTGACCCCCGATCTGAGAGACGCTTATCCTCCCGAGGGCTCTTCTGCCGAACCTGCTCGCCATTAAAAATTGATAGACCGAGGCACGCAGAAAACGCAATGTCAGGTTTTGCGTCAACAACCCCTCAATGTTTTATCGTTATATACATAAAACATGAACACGGGCTTAAAATATTCTTTATAACTAGCGCTAATTTATATAATATGAAAGATTGTAAAGCGTAAGGGTCCTAAGAGTTCAAATCATTTTCCTTGGTCACGTCACCACGACTACCTTGGGTAGATTTGTTTTTACTCGTTGAACCATGTCGGAAGTTAAGAACATTCTCCGTCGCTTGTCTCCTCGTTGTGTATTTATACGAATGCAACAAGCAAACCCGATTGGTTAAGTCATAGTGGTTGTTTCGAGGTATATTCTCTTTCCACTCTGTCGTCCTCTCTTTGCGCTTCGTTCAAATTCTCTCTCTGCTCCATGCACGACAAATACAAAATAAAATTGTCTGCCCTGTCGAATGTTTCCTACATTTTTCCATCGTACTTGAGGACGCGTTGTGTACACTTTTTTGAAGTTGAAGAACGTTCGTGTCGGTGGCGATAAGCGTTTTCTTGCTAATTTTACAGCGTTTTAACGTTGATGGCGAATTTAGTCAGTACTCCACCCTTTTTCCAACCCCCTCAAGTCGTAATGCAGGGTAGACGCAAGTGGCTGTACAGACCTATCAACTTTAGGCACGTACTTCGAGTTACGTAATTACTTTCAGCACCCCTACTGTACGGCTTATATACTTTCCTTCCATCTTCTCTGCTTCGTACATACGATCGCGAGATCCTTGAATAGGGCAATGGTATTCTCGCTTCTCTTTTTGCCCGTGCACGTTGACCACCAGATATGAAAGAGGCATGATTGCCATCCATACATCAAAAGAATCGCCAACGTCCATTCTAATTCCGGATTCCGCTGTACACGCCGAATGTATGTGCGCTATCGATCGCACCAGTACGAACAACCTTCGCATTCAAATTATTTACATCGACGTGATTTTTGCTGAAACGATGGATAAAATCGGTAGAGATCAAATTGCGAGAGCATATTAGTTTTTTTAAAAATAAAATTGCGTATAGAACGGGTAGAAGAGACCTGTTATCCTTCTGAAACAAATCATGCGTCACGTCACAGCGCCCTAGATTTTTGCAAGTATTTTATCAAGGTAAATTGTTAAAAATAGATCGATGCGACTGATAAATCGATAATACACGGTATAATTTTTACTATGTTTCTTTCGTTATTCGAGAAGCAGTAATTGACGATCGCGTTAAACCTCGAGTACTAAAGTGGAATCTGTTCAAAGGGCAAAATAAGGGAGTGACAAATTGGAGCTCTTCTGTACCCTTTGTTACGGCCAACCCCAGTCATATTCGGCATTCAGAAACCTCCGGTCTAGCTGGAATTAGAAAATTTCCAAGCCCATTGTTACCCAACTCGAAAGATTAATGAACACAAAAATACTTCGTGACTATTTTCTCGGTACAGCGAGAATCAATGAACGTATACCGTATCAATTATTCCACCTAACTTTTGCAGACGAATGCCTGGAGAAAAGTAAGAGCGCAACGGGGTTGTGCGGTTCCTAGAGGACGAAGAGGCCATACAGCTTTGGTTCATCGTGGTCAAATGCTCATCTATGGTGGCTATCAAGATCTACGTGGAAGTTCTCCCGAACTATGGGCGTTCCACTTTGGTACTAACGATAAAACCATTGCTCTTCCTTCAAACACGAACACGCAGAAATATGATCGATTAATGTTATCGTTTAGAAACGGAATCGTGGCATTTGCTTTCGTCTAGCGAAAGCGGACCAGCAGCGAGACACAAACATTCCGCCGTTTTGCACGGCGACGCGATGTACATTTATGGCGGTATGACCGATCTGCAAGAAAGAAGCGATTGTTGGCGATGGGACGTGAACACTGCCTCTTGGTGTTTGCTGAAAAACAAACCAGGTCCTGGACCACTTCACGGACACGCGGCATGCAGACTACCCAGTTGTATGTTAATTTTCGGCGGGGAAAGCGGTGGTCTAGCCACGAACGAGCTTTGGAGGTTTCATTTCGGTAACGAATCAAATATGTTGGCAAACGTTTGTGCGTCGTTGCAGTAGATGTAACGATACAACGTCAAGTTATTCAACAGGTACGGAAACGTGGGAAAAATTATCGGTACCGGGTCCCAAACCACAACCCAGGGCAGAGAGCGTTGCACTAGCGGTTTCCGAACTGTTAATCCGAGGGACCAACATCGACAGCTCGAAGCCAAAGCCGAGAAATCAAAGGGCGAGGCCATACAACAGTAGAATATCGCCAAACGAAGCACCAGCCAGGCCAAGCTTCCTCAAAGAAATCTCGAAATTATCGCAGATCAATCTGTCGCGACTGAGTCATCCAACAAAATGCAGTTATTCCGTTTTGAGTGGTCAGGACGATAACGAGGAGAGTCCTCAAGAGGTATGTTGCCTTTGTATGTCTATTAGCGCACAGTTCAACGAGTAATGTTATCTTTTTGTTTGCCTTTATGATTTACGTCAAATGCACACGTATCAAGTTCTAAGCTCGCACCAGAAACGCATGTGACAATTGAGCCTGCCCGCAGGCGAATTCCTATTATCCTTTTCAGCAAGTGGATACCGAAGTGGTCGAGCCGTCCACGGGGATGGTTAAATCCCGAAGTGCCAACACGTTGGCTCGTCGAAGACAAAAGCCACCGGAAACAACGTCTAAGGTCTCGGATATCAACAATGCCGACAACGCGGTCGGTGTCTCTGGGATGACCAGAGATCCTATCTCGGTGCCGAATTTCCGTGCTCTCACCTTACCCACTCCGGTCTTAACACCTGTGGAGGCAGCCAGGCTCGTTTTCGTTGATCCGGATGAAAACAGCGACAGCGAGGAACGAAAAGAACCACCTACCTCCAGATTGATAGAAGTTCAAGAAGAACGACGGTAAGAGCGACCTTTGAATCGTACAAAGTTTTAGCTCTCAAACGACGGACCATGCAGAGGATTAATCATTTTCATATCCATTTTTAATACTCTGTACACGTGATTCTTTCAATCATTTCAGAGACTTCGCGGCCGTGCATCAAGCTTGTCAACCCAGCCGGGGAGAAAGTTACAGTTCGCATCTGTACGAGGCGGCGCTTCAAACCCCGAAAACACCAACCACCACGAAAATACCCACGTCCGCGTCGGTTAGATTCGCTGATCTGGAAGAGGGCGAGGAATCGACGTCGGATTACGCGAGTATAGAGGCCAGAAGTCCTGGCGATCCTTTGGCCGACGACGATTGGCCATCAGGACGCAGGTGCAAACAATATCGTCCTATAGTTACTCCGTCGACGATTCGGGAGGGCCAGTTTGGCTTTTGCAATCCGAACTATCTTGGACTGGATGATACGAAGAAACAACAACAACAACAGTCTCAAGACGGGAAGTACGCAAAGTTGTTGAACAGTCCACCGGATAGTGTTTTGGAGGATGAGCCGGGCAGATCCGCCTCGCAAACGTTCGCGGAACTGTTGGAACTTCAAGAGATCAAAAGGGTGCCCAGAGTACCGCCCAAAAGTCTGCCATTGGGCTCGCCCTCTCGAAGAGCGGTTAGTGCGTCCAGGGCAGAAAGACAGAGGGCAAAAGTGGCCGCGGTTGATATCAATGAATCGGAGACACCATCCTATGGACCAGCACCACTCTACGTTTTTGTAGTCGGTGGAAAAGAAAAGGGTCAAGTAACTGTGTTCGCGAGGCCGGTTTCTTTGTGGAAACTTCAATTGGCACCACATATTTTTTAAAATCATTCGATTTCGTTTACTTCCACAAGTCACCGACACAATTCTACAATTAATGGCTTTATTGTGTTTCTTTGAAAACAAGAAACACGTTTACCATAGGGTTTTACTCTTATCGTTTCACGAAACAAGTTTTTGTTCATGAATTTCACTACTTATTGTTAGACGAACGATTAGTAGATCCTATTAGTTCCAATTAGCGCTTTTTGTTCGTTATTTTTAATCATTGAAGACTGAATATTTATTTTATTAGTTGTTCGTTTAGTTTAAAGCGTTATCATAACTGTTTTTTATGGTGCAATATCATCAACCGTTGTGTCTAACACAGCGAAATACTTGAGCTTAAAATGTCAGATTTAGTATTCTGAGCTTCAAAAGGACATACAATTACTGTTATTCTGTCGATATATGTACAAACGATTCCTTTACGATTGTATTGAACTTTGAACATCCGCACTTTACTCATTTAGGTAATGCGTGCCGGATGCCCGCTTATCGATATACCGAGTGATCGTAAAACTTTTAATTCCAGATTGATTTATTTACTTTGCCACTCCAATTTTAGCGAACGCAATTGTACACAAAACGTTCGTGTTTACAATATATATATATATATTACAATATATGTATATATGTACTTGCAAATGACTACGAGAGTTCATATTGAACCGATCAAGTTAAGAAAATGATTGTTCTACGATTTAATCGATAAACCGTAAAACTAATAATACAGTAAATGTTCGTACCAAAGCGCAAGTCAAGCGAGAAGAGTGGAATAGTCTTTTATCGATAAACGTCCCGTCAGATATTAAGAAATTATACACCCATAGATAAGAATTACGACGATGGCGATCGACGCATTGTACTCTAGATTTATTCGTAAGCGATCAAATTTTTCATACCGCTGTAGATAGGAAAATCTGCGAAAGTCGGGACTATTCAAACTTCTCGACTCGAAAATTGAAGGTAAGTGAGCCGTTTGTGCTTATACATACATATGTATAGTATAGATAATGGTCCAAACATACTCGCTCGACTTGCACTTAACTGCCATTGACTGTGAATCTAGTATCCGTAGATTAATAAATAGAACTTTAATATCTGTAAGCTTGAGGTGACGTTCAACACGTTTCGATTATTAATTGGAATCCATGTGTGATTGTGTCCAATCTGTGAATAATAATTAAAGTACAATTCGATTATTCTGTCGGAATTAGATTTTTATAAAAACATGATTCTTAATGAAATCTCATTGATAATCTAGCGTACGATCTACATAGATTCTAGATCGAAATGTAAGGTGAATGGATACTCTGGCGATTTTGTTTCCAATCAAAAAAAAAAAAAAAAAAAAAAAACCGTACAATCGTATGAACAAAATTTGTGTTCCGAAATCATTGTAGAGTTGACACTTCGTGTCGATGTTTAACAAATTGCGAATCGGTTAAGTCTTTGATTTACAAGGATAGCATATTAATTTCGATAGATATTTATGGTAAGTGAAAGAAATGGAAAAGTACAATGGGAGGTTTCTTCTTCGTGTAGAGTTTTTACGCCCGCAAAGGCCCAAACATGTAATCCATCCATAAGTAGCAAAGGTCAATGTGGCATCTCATAAGCTGAATATTAAATATTACGAGATATAGTTTGTAATAATTTCGCGTTGAAGGTATGTTTGTACACTAAGGTGCAAACTCGGCTTCCGCTAGGGAAAAACACTAGTGAGGGGAAGGGTCCCCCACCACCAGGTCCCGGGAGAATTCCTAAACTTTGCAGGAATCTAAATTCGACTCAACACGTGTATCAAATACATGAGCAAGCAATCATATTTCAGAATTGAAGCATTTAAAAGCAAAAATTATATATAAAATGACGTCCCATTGTTAATTGTCATTCTCATCGGTTCCCCGGCTCGAGATTGCGCCTTGAATGAAAAATCAGACGGACCATATATTTATTTTTTAGCTATTCCTCTAACGAACTGGCAGAATAAAATTGCTGTAATTGTCCAAATTTGTCATTATATTTACCAATTTCCTACCCTAACTGTCCTGATACTGAAAATTATAAAAATCATAATCAATGTTCGGTGAGAAATGTGAAGCGACCTCTCCCCGCCGGGAGGAACGCCGCAAATCGCTCTGCCATTGGCTGACACCGAGGGAAGCCGACTTTGCACCGACGAAATTTCGGCTTCGCATAAGGCGATGCAGGACCTGAAAACATTACCGACCGAGCAGTCGAAACGTAGTTCTCAAATTATTTCGTTATTACAAGACAGATTGCAATAAAATTTGACTGGCTCGTTCTACGTGTGCTAAAGAATGGTTTGTTCGAGCTACTTTTTCCAAAATCGTCAAAAAGTGATAAAGATGAAAATTAGTTGAAATTGGCGCTTATCAAGATGGCGGCCGTGATCTCATTTTTTTTCATTAATATAATCAATTCTGTAAATTAAATGGAAAATCGGGCTCCAACAAACCATTCTTTGGTTCGAAAGGAACAAAACGAGCTATCAACGGACTGTGTACACTTTATTATAAAGAAGATATTTGAGAACTACGATTTCACTATCATTGTGGAGATATACCAAAATGGCGTACGTCCGAGCTCTAGTTTAGTTCAGCATTTTCGCTGCAGAGCGCAGTGCAGTCGTTTTCTGCGTTCGACCGCTTTATGCAAGCGACTTATGTATGTATGTTCACTGATATGTATACTACTAGTATACATATCAGTGTGTATGTTGTATGTATATACGTTGATAAGGTTTGTTAGAGAAGGCTTGTCGTATGAAACACTGCTCAACGAGCATCGAAATGACATCACCGTCTAACGCGCAGCGCCCCCTAACTAATGGAACTAAATTTCATATATCGTCTTCACAATAAATCAATTTTTTGACGTGTCACGATTAATTTAACATATTATACCGATAATATGCCGTTAATTAAACCACTAAAAATGCATATAAGCTCTGTTTTTACCGTTACTGCGAGGTACTCTAGCTTTGGGTGCTAATAATTACTGGTCCACCTTATACATTAACAACCGTAGACGCCACTAGATGGCACGAATGCAGCTACGTGTTTTTTTCAGTGGCTAAAATCCACCTTACGATATGCGGACGAACATGTGAGTTACTATTAATATATTTATTTTTAACAATTATCATCTGGTGTTGAGACAACCAGAACAGAAGGACTGTTTTGTCAAGTCTACCCAATTGATGCACCTAAAGGGGACACGTTTCGGTGTTATAATCGTGAACTAACATTGGCACAATTCACGAACCCTTACACAACCCTACAATTTATTGATCCTCAAGTAACAGTGGTAGTTTTTGAAAATGGAAGTACTTACTGTCCGGGGAATTAGGTTCGCCTCCAGTTTAGGATTCGGTCCGATACTGGCGACGAAAAATTTCATACAGTCAACGTGTATTATGCGTTGCACCGATCCTAGACGTTGGAAGTTCAAACTTTCCGGTAGGTCGTAGGCTTGTACGTGTTCGTACATAACCCACGAACTAGCACTATTCGGGAACTTGTCGATTTCAGAGAAACAGTCGCATTACAGAAGCCTGTCGTGCAATTATATCCCATTTATCAATCGTATCAATGTCCACCAAGTGCCGCTCAAGGATAAATTTAATAAAAACATCTTGGTCACACGGTATTGTCAATCAAAGCCTTGCAAGGATGCTGGCAAAGACAGCACAGCGGCACAGCCAGTGGAAAAGTTATCAGTGTTTGCTAAAATGAAACAGATGGCTAAGGACTACTGGCACTTACTAGTTCCAGTTCATATAGTCACTTCCCTAGGTTGGGTTGCTTTGTTTTATATAACAATTAAGAAGTAAGTAACGATCTGTCCCGCGTACAATGACAGTCGAAAAGATCCCACTACATTTTTCAATGTCTTTTCAGTGGTGTGGATATTGTAAAGATCATGGAGTATTTCAATGTGAGCGAAAAATATTTATCCATAGCAAGAAACTCCAACGCGGGGAGCTGGGCCTTGGTATATGCTCTTTATAAATTATTTACACCCATTAGGTATACAATTACTATAGGTAATTAAATAAAACCAATTATTGAAATTATTAAGCATAAGGAAATGGAAACCTTGTTAATGTTATGGGTGTGTGTATCGTGTAGGATGTACAACGATGGTTATCAGACAGCTTAGCAAATCAGGATTAGTAAAACCTTTGCAATTTGGTAAACAGACACAAGTGGCGTACAAGGTATAATTGAATGCAATCATTTAACAATATTACACTGATTAATGAGAATTGATATCTGAAATCTTTTCTGTTTTACACGCTTTCATGACATAGTCTACATATGAAACTGTGTGTAGGTTTATACTATATCATCAAAGCTAGAATTTTACTGAACCACGATTTTTTTTTTCACTAGTCCGCTTCTTTTCCTAAATCTGTCTGATCTATTGTTGCTTTTTGTAGACGACAAAATCAAATAAAACAACAACAGCAGCAGCGGCAACAACAACAACAACAAATAAGACACAATTCAAAGTAGAACGACAGACGGAACCTCCGAAAACGTAGCAGCGACAGAACCACCAGGTTGTTTCATCTTTCCCTCTTTCATCGTAACCTGAAAGCTTCATGGATGGAAATGGATGTACATTGTCTATTGTAAATATATAAACGTTATTGTGTTACGATAAAAATCATATATGCAATATTATACAAATATTTATTCACTCGTCCCACCCCGACCACGAACCTCGCAGGAATACCATCTTGTACCACTTAATGTTGATCAGGTATACTGTTCTTTATTGAACGGCCGTCTTACATACACTTAAATAACATTGTACTTTTTATTTACAATACTCGCGACTTAAAATCTTATCTAAAAGCAACGATATTCATTGATCGTAAAATGTAGCAGTTTCTTTTTTTTTCTTTTTTTTATTTATATATATTTTTGGCAGCACGAGTTGTGCGTGGTATCGTAGAAGTAATCGTGACAACGCACCTAAATCAATACGTTTATTTTTGCTGAACATTGAATATTTGTAATGTTTCAGCGACACCGTTTCTTTACGACCATCTTATATAAATTCCTGAGAAGTATCGATGAATCTCAAGAGTATTGTATAAGTTCCGATAGAATTATATTGTCATAATAAATACTGTTAGCAAAACGCGGTCGGACGTGTCCAACGAAGAATAAAAATGAAGTCCTATAAGTTGGATCGTTCATAAAATGGACACGCGACGGTACGACGTGTTATATACATTAACTACAATAAGGAATCATTGCTTAACTAATTATTATGCTAGTATATCACAATTGCCTGCGCAACTCGTTCATCCTAAACGAGACCACTGTATCTCGCGTGCAGTACCATGTGGACAAATAAATAAGAGCACGTACATATATATTTATATATATATATATATATATTAAATATAACCATTAATCTATACTATTATTAGCTGTCAATGGAAAATTGTTTCATGCCGAACGCGGCAATATACTTAGTAATATATTGCTAAAAAAAAAAGAAAAAAAAAAAGATCGAACATCGACCTGACTAATCTAGGTGATCCCAAGAGAGGCAGTGTAAGTATTTCGATTTCGTAAATATCCAGTCTTGGCTCGTTAATCTTAGTCTCTCGTCCAGAGGAACAATAAAGCTGTACGTATGCTTCCATAGGCGTTTTGATTAATTCTAATGCGAAATATCGATACTTTCTACTCGCTCGTTTCGAACGAATCGTTAGATAAAACATAGGGGATCTCACCTTGGTAAATAGGTCGTTCGGACCAGTCAAATTAGTTGAGTGTATCATCGGATGACCGACTCGTGTGAGCGCAGTTCAGTTTGAAAGATACTCAACGGGAACGCTTTCTAAATATAAAACTTAATTTAACCCATGTATTGATAGCTGGCTGATACTGGTTGCGGCGCCTTGGGTTGCGTGTGGGATATGCGTTGGATGTGACACGCACGACACATAAGCCTGCCATCGAGTGGGTAGCATCGCTTGTCCGGCTCGTCGGTCAATTGCATGCCACAATCCTCGCAAACGTAACAATCCACGTGGAAGTCTTTGTCCATGGAGACAACCCTTACGGTTTCTTCGGTGCCCTGGGAAGCAATCTCGAAGTCACGACCTGACGCTAAAAGAACGACTCGCTTGAACGTAAAGGGGTAACTTACCTCGACGGGAGTGATCCCTTTGCCGCAAGAAGCGCATTTAGGCGCAAACATTCTGTGATAATCGTTTACGCAATAGATTTTGTTGTCAACGTCGACCGTGAAAGGAACGCCGTCGAGACACTCGTTGCAAACGCAACATCTAAAGCACCCTGGATGATAAGACTTGCCCATAGCTTGTAGTATCTACGAACAGAAGGATCTCGGTACAATCGTAATTACAACCCGAGTGGCATCGATGTCGTTCGTTTAATTACCATTTCCATGATGAGGTGGCCGCAGATCGCACACTTCTCGGCGGTTTGTTGGAAGCCGGAGTACTACAGACAAAACGTTCTATGAGTTACCTACGTCATCGTATCATCAACGCGAGCATGGCAATTGGTGTCTTACATACCAAATAATCTTCCTCGCAGTAAACCCTTCCGTGAACGTTATAGAACGCTTTGCCGCGTAACGCTCTCCCACAGGAACAGCATATGAAGCAATTTGTGTGATAAAGGTTGCCCATCGCTTGGCAGGCCTGACCTGCCCCTGTTACTTTCTCACCGCACGTGTGACAGATACCTGGCGAAAGAAAAAACAGCAACGTATACCTTTGTAATCAACGATTACAAAGGTGGTGACTGTACAAATGTGAAGCTATTGAGGTGATCGAAATAGTGCCTTTGTCAACCGCGAGTATATATGTAGCCTCACTGACATGGTTTAAAAATACCCTCGTCGATACCCTGACAATGAGATCCATTCCTTCAGGGCCAATAACTGTCAAGAAGCACGAAGAAATGGCGCGATACGTGGATACCAGTCGACGGAAACCAACTTACAGCTATCGATGTGCAACACAGGACCTGCCATCCCTTTTGCAACGATCCTCTGTCCCTCATTCGCCGTTAATTTGACACTTGTACTTTCGATTGTACGCTTTCGTTTCACTAGGCCAGTCCCGTTCGAACTAAAATCCGCCAACGAGTCGGACTAGTCTATCTATAACGAGATTACTTACCGCGGCGAGCGCGACCTGGCCACAGCGGTTCGCCGTGTACAGGACGTTACACGAAGAATAGAACTCGTGCAGAAAAACGAGGAGGAACGCTAGGCTCGCCTAAACGCCAGCCTCTTCTCGACTGACATTGGCTACCTCGACCGAAGCTTCCTATCCGCTCGTGCGGATCTTTCAGTTCCTCCTTACCTACGGTTAGGCTACGTTCAAATTCAATCGGACATCTCGATCGAACAGGGTGGAATTTGGCAGAAATAATTTGCATCGAGTACACAGAATCGTAAGATTTTTACACGCGTTTGAGTGTTTCAGAAATGATGAAAGATTACCCTGTTGCTCGAAGATCGCGTGCTCATAGGTACCGTTTGTTGAAACGCATACACGCGCATACACAAATTGATGACAACGTGCAATCAGCGTGAAGGGAACTGCCCGATGTGAACACCACTTTACCGTGTTCAAACGCACACAATTGAAGGGAGAGATAGCGGATCCGCGTGTGTGTGTGTGTGTGTGTGCACCTAGCAAAGCAGCATGCGAGCAGCACACTTGTGGTGCTTCCCGTAGGCGCGAAGACACGTAGGTGGAAACGAATGGGTAGAGAGTGAATGTCAACGAAACGTATTGAAAAGTTTCGCGACACATTGAAACTTGACTCCATTTTCCAAAACCGGTCCACCGTTGGACACTTGGGCCGTGGGAATTGAAACGGTACCCTCTTGTGTTCTGTACTTTTATCCCTCGGAAGTACATTGAAATTATCAATCAGAACGTGCGGCAAATTAATTTCTCCGATAATGGAATTATACAAAATAGAGTTGGATCTTCGTCTACATTAATGATATTCGGTGGAAATGGACATCGATAGGGATGTGTTGCTTATCGGAAAATTGGGGCATATCTTCATGAACATTACCAAAGTATTCTCCTTCCTCTTCTTGCTTCTCCATCTCCTCTTCCAATTGTTTGGTCAGCTCTTCTATTTTTCTCTCCGCTTCAGTAGGCCCCTGCAAGATATAAATCACATCCCGCGTTCTGATAAATCCTGACAAATGGTACTATAGATCGAGGATGGGATTTCGTCACGGGGTCACACAAATCTGCATGCGTTCGCGACCACGTTCAAGGCAACAGGAAGGTGTAAATGCGAAAAAACGTTGCATGCTTCACGAGGATGTATACGGTCTATGAATAAAATATTGTGCGACGACTATACAACGTTTGTCAGATACAGACAATTTACAGTGTATGATTCAGCGCGAATTCGAGGAAAGGACTCGTCACAAATTACAAGATACTATGGATGGTTCCGTGGGTTTTATTCGATACTTCTCTTAGTAGACTAAACGAAAAAACAAAGCAGGATGTTTATTGAAAGCTGATTTTAGAACATTTTCGTCCGGACGCTGGTTATATCTTATCGTTACTATGGGTCAATTATTATGCAAAACATCAGCGATAACGATTGACATTCGTGAGATTATCTTTTACGCATGTACAGCGACGCAAATTGCTTTTTCGTACGATTTATAACATAGATCTGGTTACAATTATTACGATTTCTTTCTCAACACCAATGTTAGTAACAATGATGATTGTTAAAAAACAGTCAGGGTTCTTTTTATATGAAAGTAGCATGCAAATAGATCAGCTCGTGGCATTCGGCCAAAATGAAGCAGATCGGAAGCAATACATTCCTACGAACCGAATTAGCGTGTTATATTACGAAAAACAGTTGAAAACAGGAAAAAGTTAGACGCATCAAGGATTCGTGCTTAAATCTTAAATGTTTATTCCTTACTGAAGATTTGGGTGGTATGACATTGTAAGGCAGCAGTCCCTTTCCAGATGTAGGTTTAACCGGTGGACTGACTGACTTTCTTTCTTCCAGTTCAGGTTCGGATGGCCTTTGCAGCACAGGTACGCCAGCGTTCAAGAAAACTGGACCAGCCACACCACTAGTCACCCCTGGAGGAAGACTAGTGATTCTAGGACCATGGACATTTGTATCAGATTCTGTGGTAACAGCTGTAGCAGTGGTTACTGGTGTTTGTACTTGACCAGACACGAGACTTCCGACAGCATTGTTCGTGGATAATGGTGACACATGCCTCGGCGATTTCATTACATTCTGTATAATTGTATCGGATGATGGCTGATTATGAATTGGACTTACTTTTGTAGAACCTCTCACGCTATTACTGTTGTTCACGATTCTGGAAGAATCATTACGACTGGGCGAGTACATGGGTGCTGTCTTTGTATCAGAAGATTCAGGTACATTCTGAACAAAATTTCTATCACTTTGCAGATTGCTTAATCTTAAATGATCTGACGAACGATTGGATGAATAAATTGGCGAGTTTCTAGCAGAGAATTCCGATCTAGGCTCTTGATGGTGATAATTTCTTTCATTTGTTGGCAACACCCTGTTTGGAGAGTAACAAGGAGAATTACGGCAAGCAGACTGCTCTCCTTGTCGTACCCCATAGACAGGTGAATTTCTGGCCTGAGTGTCTCCACCAATATTTACACTTCCACTTCTTGTTGTTGATTCCATGTATGGTTTATAATTATGAGGTCCACTTATTGCACTGTCTAGAGAACTACGGTAATGATGTGGTTCTGGGGGCAATCTTATAGGTGGAGATTCACTATGATAAGGGAGACCAGATCTAGGGGACTGTTGTTGCTGTTGCTCAGAATTGTAATTAAAATTTCTTGTTGGTGTCTGGAGTTCTGACGGTGGAACGTAAGCACTTCTGCCAGCCTGATGATCCAAGGATGAGGAAGTTCCCTGTAAGTACCTTGATGTGGAAGAATCAACGGAACGTTGTAAGCTTGTGCCATCATAACTTTGACCCCTTATACCGCTTCCCCTTTGTTGTGTATACG
Source organism: Stelis phaeoptera (assembly GCA_943735885.1). Classification (NCBI taxonomy): domain Eukaryota; kingdom Metazoa; phylum Arthropoda; class Insecta; order Hymenoptera; family Megachilidae; genus Stelis; species Stelis phaeoptera. The sequence goes on along the minus strand of OX030941.1, from coordinate 9,266,902 downwards.
ATAAACTTTGTGTCATACCCCTTTGATGCTGCGCTTGACCCACTTTACCAGTCATGACAACATAATCACCACCATTTATTGTTGCTGGATGGTAATAATTAGGTGGAACCTGAGGACCCGGTTTATTTTGGCTGCTTTCTGTAAAATGTACCTCCTGAATATTTTCATAGACAGGAGGTGCTTCGTACGGAGGTAATTCTTTAGCCGGTGACGGAGACTGATATCGGTTTCCAATTGGCACCTGGGGTTGTGCTTTTCTGAAAGAAGGCTCATAAGACTCACTTGCCAACGAAGCTCTTGGGCTGCTTTTGGGACTCTTCCTAGATTCCACCGAATGATAAAAAGGAGGATGAGGCTGATTCTGTTGTGGATAATAATCAATATTCTCATATACTGGTGCCTGTTGATGATTCATACGGTTTTGATTCTGTTGTTGTTGTTGTGCACCTATTTGTTCCACAGGCTTTGGTGTAGCAAACCTTGATGCAGCTATTATGTTTTCACGTTCGTACAATTTATAATCGGTAGACGGTTGCCTACAAGTGTCGTCATTACCTTCGATGAAACTCTCTATAGCACCAACTAGTCTTCCGGAACCTCTGGCATCGATTCTACCTGTGATATTTCTCGACACGGGTACCTGGGCCTCGGGTCGTGATCCCGTGACCCTACCGCTACCCGAAACACCTCCGGCGTCAGTGGGTTCATCTCCGAGTTGCAGATAACCTAGCTTTTGCACGTAGGAATCGTCGGTAGGATTGCTCATTGGCAGTGATTCACTGTGTCGCGATCGACGATGATAGAAAAATTTGTGCCCCTCACTCGAATATGATTCACCGATGCCGTTTAAAGCCAGGATTTTGAGTAAATTTTTCGAAAACGATTCGACATCGTTTACAAAGCTGAATCAGCTCGGTGGTCGTTGTGTCAAATCGATCTTTTTCGATTCGAAATGCAACTCAAAACCCCTTCGATCGACACTCACTGATGCTTCTTTTACCGCACAATCGCAATTTTCCCACGGGACACGATAAAACACGATACACGTATCGAAAAGTGGTTTATTGGACGAAAGCAAGGTCGTTTTTTCTACAGGATTTTGGGATACGCCCCGCGATCACGGCGCCTCGAGTCCACGTTTCTGTTTCCGAATTCTCGTCCGTCGAAATCGGCAAATCTCAAATCGTTGTCCTGCACCGAAAAATCACCACCTGCGAAAATTCACGCGATGCACACACACATCCACCCTGCACACATCGTGGTTCGTCAAACCAGATACCTGCGAGATGTTTTCCCCTGCTACGAGATATCCAGATCAGCCGATGTTGCGGCGCCTCGTCACGATGTGGCGCCACCATTGCTGGAATCGTTCCATGCCGTTGGGGGAAAGTAAGATTCCTGCCTTTCGAAAGATTCGTAACTCTTGAGCTTGGCGCTAGAGTCGACGCCAAACCCAATTCCGATACGATAATGTATTTTTCATACTCTTCTACGTTTCCTCCATAGAATGTAGACAATATTTGCATATTAACTACCAGATTCAAGAAACGTAACTATCATTTGCATATCCTAGAAGCAGGAACATGTCCTTTCGGCGGTTATCAGATGCAAAGTCCATACGCTGTTGGTTGGTCCCAAGACGCATCAAATACCATGGATGCTTGTGCATTTAAATGAGGATATCTTCGTCAAAATCAAAGATAGGAATTTCGCACGAGATCGTTCCCCTTTCTGCGTGACCCTAGGGTAGAATAGACGCAAATGCTGGTGGTTAAAACAGGTTCTTTTTTCGGGACCTGGTCAGGAACAGAATGGACAGGTCGACAGGTAAAGATGCAGGACCCTGTCTCGCGCGCCGTCATGCATTCACGGGAACCGTGCCCGGCATAATAATGCAACGTACTTCCCATACATCGTTTACGTTTTGTACTTACTACGGTCAGCAGCGAGCAAAATTATCAATTAGAAACATTTATCGGAAGATGTTCGCCGTAACACATTCCCAAATCAACTGAGAAGGCTTCTTATGTCATTCTAAGAAATAAAACCACGATATGGATTCTCTTTAGTCTTAAAGATTTAGGATAATCGTTGCTTTATTCATCAGGTCCAATATCGCGATCGATGAATACCAAGAACTGGGGAAGCAACGAAATTAATCAAGCGTACCAGTGCAACCTGTTCCTTCTAATCCATGATGAATGTGCTGTACGGTTTCTTTTACTTGAACAAGAAAATTCTTTATAGATGAAGCGAATTTTTGTATTTGCGATCTGATTGGTTTGCACGTGTTGCCGTAACCGAGCCCTGCTGTCGTCCTACACGGGAAAGGAACCAACTTTTCATTCGCCTTGTCTCGCAGCTGTTCACCAGCTTCGTTGCAAACGTGGGCGACGCGACCTCACTCAACGAAAACTTTATATTTTCGAAAGGTGAGCAAAAATCACCGGGTTTCTAGCCTTCGATCCACCTACCAGCCGCCGGTGGCACCCACGTTTCCCAGGCACCTGCGAGCCGCTACGTGTTGTTGGTCAACACCGGTTGTCTGATCGCTCGATACTCGTCTCTGACGTAACAGTAAGTACTTGTTTGGATCTCGTGGTTCCGTACGATATTTAATCCCACCTTTATAGATGCATAAATTATCTTTGAATCGAGGAACGCTATAAAGTGTCAAAACGTAAATTGTTCTCGTCCGGTACTTAAAATTAACCATAAATTAGTCGATAGTTCAAAATGTCACGTGGTGACAATAGGCCCATGAAGTCGACAGATGTGCTAGACAGTTTGTATGAATTTTTATGGCTTTATTACCTCAGGCCTCCACGGGATGCTTGAACCTTAGCCCAAAACACGGACTTCAGGTAAATCCTAATCCTCGTCCTTCCAAAATCCGAATAAATAGCCCTTTCTAGTTCGGTTAAAAATAAACCTAACATCTCGAAGTTCAACACTGATACATAGTTAGAATCCTCAACGTATTCATAGGTAATTAACATGCAAACAGGCGATATGAAACAAATGTTCAGGTAGACGAAGAGTGCGAGTATCGCATGTGTCGCGGCCGGAAGTGTAGCGACCAACACCGAAGTCGCGGCACGATATCGCGTCGGGTTCTCGTGTACTCGTCGCGTCGTCGTTGCGACAATAAACACGAGTTTTACGGCCATAGGATCGCACATGTGTCCACGTACACGCGTTTACGTATACGTAAAGAGTTGGCTGGCGTGAGAGTACACAGGAAACGCAGCCCTGTCCTGCCCGCATGGCTTGAAATCCACGAGAATAGAATCATGCTCGACTGTGTGGGTCTTCGTGCACAATGGAACAGCACCCACGGGCACACACTCGTGTATGCACAGGGTTGGTTGTGCTACTGGTGGACGAACGTATACACGGTGACAGAAAAATAATAGGATTTATTTATTGCTGGAGTCCAAGCTGCCTAAATTTTGGCACAGCCAAAGATCCTATGACACACTGAACAAATAACTATGCAATTAGACCCGAAGGACATGTCTCCCATAGATTCGTTTAACCTAGAGGCTTTTAGGTTGTACCTCCCATATTTGTTATATTTCTTCGTTTCTATGTAACCAACAAATTAAGTTACTTCCCACGCAATGACTTAATATTTTTGCAGAGTATTTTATTTCTTCTGAGGATAAAAGGTCCAGAAACGTAGTCTTTTATAGGTATAAACACTATATGCATATTTTCCTGTCACCCTGTATATCAATGCTCGGTTAACTGCATTCTCCGTAGGTACATTTTGAATTGTACACGCGATGGTGCACCTGTGTGTGCAAGCAGACACAGGGCCAGAGTTGTACAATGATCATGCATACATTAGAAGAGCACAGGTTGTTCCACGACCACGGTGCTGACTAGGCGGAAAAAAGATTTCCTCGTGGAAAAAGATGTAAGGGTTGATACTCTGGTATCAAAGTCGTCTAATTAACTCGCTGTCTAATTACGTGGCTTTCTGTTTAACAATTTATATCGCCGGAGATGGCGTTGCTTCACGTGCCACAAACGAGCCTTCACTTTCTAAAGATTTGGATGAATTGAATCAATCCTGAACACTGTTCTTATATAACTTTCTTAATCCATCAAGAATCAAATTTTTATTCAACTCAGATTACTATATCATTTTTATAACAATGGCGGCAGGTTAACGACTCCTCAAATAGAAAAGCTTTCTTCTTCCCGAATGCAAAGCAATTTACTAAATTTAGCTAACTCCAGCCAACTTTCCTTTTCCATGCATAATCTATTTATGCCATGTCTCGTACTCATCGAGGCTTCACCTTTTTTTATGCCACCGAATCGAATTCCTGCGCTTTCTGACCCGACGTAGCCTCAAGCAACGGAAGTCTTGCCGGTTCTCCCGTTTAACCTGCGCGCGTATGCGGTGTACGATACACGTGTTTCTCTCGTGCGTGTCCCGTTCCACAACGACGTGTTACTTGTATCGCGTATATGCCGCTTCTCCGTTGGTTACCTTGTCAGCAATTCAGAAGGAAACCCATACGACGTCCCAAAGATCCTCCTCCTCCTCCTCCTCGAACATTATTGTCGTCTCGGTAATGTCGATCGATTTCTACCCGTAATAACTTCATCGACGTATGTAATGTTGTTTAATGCTACTACGAGGAACAATTATACCACGCATCGAGTTTCTTTATCGAAAATTTGCCGATCGTTAAACACTTAATCGACACGAGTACGCGTTTCGTGTCTTGCATACTGTACGTTTGGCACATCGAAAGTGGCACGAGTCTTAATAATCCCATTTACATTGCAAATGAACGCCATTAATATCTACCTCGTTACTTCTTTAATTGGGATCGTTACGATCTAACGAGGATATCGCACGTAACACCAAAAATTTTAGTCTTCATTGAAGGATATCGTTGGTGTTTCGTTTTGCTCTTTCGAACAATGATCTATATGCGTGAAAAATAATTATGTATAATGACTGTCAGCCTCGACAGCTAATACGTTCTTGAAATATTGCCCGTCCATTATCTACTTAATTAAAGCTTAGAATGAACTCTGAGTCAAAACATTCTTTAAATACAGATAAGATGCGTATCTGGTTTCCGTTTCGTCGGTTCGGTCACTCTCATTCAAATACTTGTACGTTCGGTTAGTTTTGAATTAAATTTATGTTAATTAAAGGCCCAAAAATTAGATTAGCTTTAGGTTAATTTCAAATGTTCCGCACTGGATTAATTTTAGGATAAGTCTAAATCCTAGGACACTGAATCAGTTTTGAGTTAAGTTTGGGCTAAATTTTGAGCCTGGATCTACTAATATAACACTCTGCTACAGTTTCTATTCAACCAGCGTCCAAGTCCGTGGTACCTGATTAATTTTAGGATAAGTTTAAGTTAAATTTGAGCAAAGTTAACCTAACTCATCGCCCAATGACGTCGAAAATCTCCTGACAGCTGAAATTTTATATTTCGTCCGCCCAGCAATTATCATCTCGATTAGCCCTTTGGATCTCCGTCGACGAGTAGTCGATGATCGGTTACACGCGTCGAATCCGTGCTTCCAGATGAAAATCAAAGTCATGCGAGTGGCTCCGTGTCAGGTGGTGCCTTTCTATCTCGCGGATGCATCTTTATTGTCGAATAGAACGCGTTGAACCAAGCAGGATCGGCACGCTCGCGATTCCCATCCATCCCGACGAAACAATAGGTCGTCACGAGAAAGAAGAGAAGGCCGCCGCTTTCCTTTCTCAGTGTTCTCGGTTGGAAGAACGACGACCGGGCCTCACAACAAGAAGCTCGAGATCCTGGAAGAAAAATGAAAGAGAGACGTGGCTTAGAACGATAGGCTCTAATTAATAACGTTAATTATTTTGTAAATGATATACTGGTTCTTCCTGGTGCACGTGTCAGAAGGCTTCCAAAAGGATAAACAGTGAAAGTAAATTTCCATATGGCGAAGGAAATGAAGAAAATTGCAAATAAAACGCGACTTTTATGTATCGGACGGTACACGCTTTAGGGTTGCGTGATCTCGAAAGCAAGAGGAGAGGCGGGCGTGAAAATAGGACTAGAGAAAAAGAATGAAATTGAAGAAATAACGCGAATCCATGCATCCAGAACGGCCGTAAAAGATCGCCGCGATGAATATGTGTAACGATCAGTTAATTTGCCCATCTCACGCGATTCAAAAGGCCGTTATACACGAAGGACGCTTCCCACGTTATATCGCGTCAGATGTTCGCTGTTGTGCACGTGTTTTGTTCAGTGGAACGTTGCCAAAATACTTTCGGACACCGTAAAAAATTACGATCTGAACTGTATATCTCGATTGTCTCGATTTTAGGGTAGGTTACCAATTTTTTATTTCGGGGATAATAGAATTTAAGTTACGTAATTTGCAACGTAAAGTTTTGATGCTTATTCTACCATTTTTGTATCTTGACACGTGGAGTACCACCGTGGTCGCTCGTGTCTGATTTATAATCAAATAATTAATAAAAAAAAAGGGGGAAACCATGAGTAATAACAATATTACAAGGTACCACACTGCAAAGTTAAATTTGAGAATCAATCTATGATATTCTTTCTTATAATTTGAAAAACTATACTCCAAAAACTGGCCTATTTCACATTCAGGTCAATTTCAATACCTTTTAACGGCGATTGGTCGGAAATAAAGCGTACCGTCATTCATCCCATGGATCACTCTACAAACCCAGAAGATTTCATTCATATGAAATGAGTAAGAGAATACGGAGTTTCCTTGTAAAAATTACTCATGAATTTCCAAAGAACAGCAGGTCACAGACGATCGATTCTAGCGATGAATGAGACGTACCCCGTCGTCCAAAAAGGGAATTAAAAGTAACATTTGGAACCAGAATTCGATGAGACTCGTTTCGATTCGTCGAGACGGTCACGCGCTACCAGCTTCAAGGTATGAGTGTCGAAATGCCCATATTTGACCCAGAAGTTGGGCTCCCAGGTTCCCCGTTACGTTTTTCATCCTTGGATTTCTTTCTTCAATTGCACACTTATTCCCATTTTGTACATCAGAGGATAATGTTTGTAACAGTTAACTCCTTCGCATCCGTGGCTAGATCTTGCAAATTGATTTTTATCCATTCGATTCTTAGAACGAGAAATCTCACGATACGTTGCCTTTGAAATGGAAAACACGCGAGGCATTTTATCTAAAGCGTCGAATGAACGGGATTAAATTAATTATCAGATTTTCTGTTCAGAGGATTATATGTGTAAATATTATTATCCGACGAGATATTTCGTATCGTGCAGGCAAAAGGGTTAAAACAATCAGCTGCTGTGGATCTCGTTTAGGTATATACCCAATATTTAACGTCAGAAATTTTCATATTTTATTCGTTCTTATTCTGTAGAATTATTATACTTATTTCTCACAGGATACAAACATTTCAAAAAACGTGTTACCAAATCATCTGAATTCGCACGTGAAGCGAATCGAAAGGCAGAGATGGCGGAAATGCGAAATTCTTGAGCAACGAAAGGACCGTAGCTTTAACCGCGGCCACATACCGCGGCCACCGGAAACTCGTAACACGTCGGCGGTGAAAACTCGATCGCGCCATCGTCATATCCTGAAATTAATAAACGCGATCAAAGTTCCCAGCAGTCGGAGAGAACAGGTTTCACGGTGATTAGAATTCAGACGAAAGTCTGCCCCGTTTCGATTCATAATTGCGCCGCGAACTTCACGTGTCGTCGAATTTCTCACGTTTTCTCACGACCATGGTCGAAAATTTATACGCTTATACGTAAAATTTAAAATTTATACGTAATAAATCGTGAACTGGGCTAGTGGATCGAATTAAATCGACTCGACGTTGACCCGTTTCACGGGACTGTCTGAACATCGTTCCGATTACACGCGATCTCTTTAATTGGCCATCACCGGAAGCGTTCGTTTCGTTTCGGTCTGATTTAGCGAAAGGATCACCGGTACTCGTAACCGGAAACGTCGACGCTCGTTATCTATTTGACTCGATTTTCTCCCCGCTTACGCTTCACGGATAATTAAATGGCAGCGTATAATATGATTGATCGAAACGTTTTGTTTGATTCGGTGCACGATTACCAAGCCACTCTTGTTTCTTATACCGTTCAGTTCCATGTGTAATGGTAAATTGTCGATCGTTCCAAACACGTTCACCTTATTTACCATCGTCACTTATCGTGCACGGTTATCGCACATTTACACGCCTTTAGATCAAAGATCAACAAATGAACTGTGATTTGTTGGCCGTTGCGGTGCCATTCGTATCGCGAGATACCATTGAATGTTGCGGTGGCAAACAGATGTCGAAGACGCAAGCGACTCGATACTATCGTATAAGAGTACCATTTTTCATCGTGAATTACGAAAAAGTTAGCTTGGAACTTGACATTTTCAACATATTATCTTCCATCCGAGATTCGTAAGTTAACATTTCTTACTTTAAATAAAGAATAATGTCAATACTATGTGATTATCACACACCTCGAATTTAAAAATCAAAGTTTATACTAATTTACGTTCGCAAAACCCACGACATACGATGCACAGTATTTTTAAAATGAATTTATTTCACAATGGAGATTAGTGTCGCCAAGCTGGCTACGCAATCCACGTCGGACAACAATAATCCGTGATTTCTCATGGTTTTTCGTAAACTCTGTAACGAGTGATGCATGAAATAACGGCATCCAGGTATCGACGCTAATTAACCGATAGAAAAACACGCGATCCTGAAACGAAACCCGTTGCATCCTCGTCGTACTCGGTCGAAAGTTGTTGAGGCAACTTCCTTTGTTTTTTGTTATGCCAAAGAAGTCCACGGATAGCGTGCGTCTTTTGCGTATACACGCTTTTACGTACAAAGCATTACGCGACGAAAGCTGTTGCGTGTAGAGGAAATTTCCTTCTGACGAGGGGGACGATTTTCAATAATTGACGTAGTGTGTAACTTGTTGCAACGATTCCTAGATTTTGTGTTCACGGTTAACGGGATGAAATTGTTCTTTGTTGTACGATCGTGAAAAATTCTAGGACGTTCCACTTGATAAATACAGAATATGACATTCAAGTCGTTATGAGCGATTTTTCTACAGATACTTTTATACATTGAAGCTTTAAATTTTCTATTTTGCAAAGTGTAACTCTGTGAATATGAGACACCCTGGAAAGTATAATTTTTATATCCATTTGTTACGGTTAGGTAGGCGAGATTCCGGCGGAAGTGGAAGCGATTTAAGCGTTGCAACGTCGTACCGGAAGCACACGGTCGGACCTCGTGGAAGTTCGATCCGCCATTGTTCGTCGCGAAATCGCGCTTGCAGACACCAGGAAGTAGCGATTCGTTTCCGGAAGAAGGTGAAAATACTCGATGTTGTTTCCTCGTGTGTCGACCTCTTCTAATTCCAAACAACTCGCCTCGTATTCGATCGTACACGATGATTGATAATTGTATTGTGATCGAATCGTACGAGGCAAAACAAGGAAACGTGTCTGCAGGTTGTCTATCGATCGCGTTGTTTCGTTTATTAGAATCTGTCAAGAAGATATACGAGGTGTTCCACGAAACGCATTATTCTTTACGTGTTTCCTTCACTTTCATCGGAACGCTTCAGCGTGTAATCATGTTAAAGTGCCTCTATCACACGAAAACACAGAATAACGATCCGACGTGTTTGCGTGCCGTGTTGGAAAGGGGTGGAAGGTGCAACGATCGGCCGCGCCCTATTAAGGGTGCGGTTCCCGAGGGTGTGGTGTTTGCTGCACGACAATGTCACGCGTGTGCTCCCTTATCCTTCATCCCCGTTTTATGGACGTGCATTAATACACCGCGTCCTGTGTAATTAAAAAAACAAAACCTCCCAAAGTACACATTTCCAGGGACCGTTGTATCTCCCCTTTTTCATTCTGTTATTGAAGAACAACCCTGGTGTCGTTCTGTTAATTATTTCCAATTCTACTAATTAATAAATAGAAACCTTGATGGTTCAGCTATTATAAAGCATCACTCGAATATTAAACAGTTTGTCACTTACAGTTGTTCTAATTAACTTAACAAGTAATTGCAAGAAGCTATTTATAAAATTAATGTTATATTATTCTGCAAAAGCAGTTGCATGTCCCTTCAAAATTAATTAATCCCCTTAGGTTCATTCTTGTACCATTACGTCCTTATATTTTCCACGTTTCTTAATCGAATGCCTAAAATATTCACGGTCGCGTAGAATCTATTGTAGCTCCGTGAAAATTTTGCTTAATTTATTAACCATAATCGAGCGAGTAGACAAATTCGTGCGTCTTCAATGAGCTTTAGCGAGACTCGCAAACGACAGGATGATATACGTTCTGATTCTCCGGTTACGATGGATCAGCGTGGAAAGACGATTTATCCTCTGTACCGTCTATTGTCGGAGAATGTTTGTCAGTGGGCGATCAGAATTGTTTACCCTATGACTTACTCGTCGCTCTCTTAGTCATAACTTATTCGTCATACGATATTCAACGACTGGCAACGAGCATCTGACTCCAGATAAAAAAAAAAAGAAGAGAAATGTTAACAATGGAACAAGCATTGTGGCACGTCGTGAAATTATTAATCGTGTTCGTCGTACGTGAGATTCGTTTCAGGCAATACGGAAAACGATTAAATTGAATTTCTATGTTTCTTCTTTTGTAATAAGTGATCTGAAGTTGCATTAGCAGATTATTAGCTATTAACAGTGAATATTTGTCGCTCGAATCCTTTTATACGTACAAGATACCGTAGATTTGATATCTGGAGGTTTTTAAGTACGAAACAACATACCAGAATTTGTTGAATTTAGTCATAATATTAATTAAATCGAGCTGGTTTGTTATGGAACGTTGAGAATTGGAAAAATTTGTGCCAGCACGTCGAATAATCTAAATATTGCCCGATTAATGATAAGTGAAAATTTTGATTAGTACAAATTTCAAATTTCAACCACGTAATTTTTCCTGCAAATTACACGAGCGTGTAAATTCAACTTTAAGAAACAGTCGAGGGGATCTGCCTCGTCATCCGTTCGTTCGTTGCCCCTCGTTGGCCTCTGACAACTGTCCGAAGAAATCGGAAAGTTGACGAAGCGTGTAATGTAAGTCAATCAGGAGGGCAGAATGTGGCCTACATGTGCACAGCCACTCCCGAATTGCCAATCCTATACCTTCGGGATCGATTAATTCATTATGTAACGCCGACACGACCAGGGGTGACTGTTTCAGTAGTCGATTAACATTTTCACGGTGGTGTAACAAAATTCAATTGGAGTATCGTATAATCTCTCTAGATTCCCATTTTTTTTCCACTTTTTCATTTTAATCTCTAAACATTTTACATAAATTATTATGAAAATGGAAATCGACGTCAACGTATCTAAAGCGTGGGAATTAGAATGAAAGAATTATTTAATCAAAATTCAAATATAGATTATGTTATGTCTGTTCCCAGGAAGAGATGGGTTTTTATCCGTACGAAACGGAAATCGATTATCAACTCTGACAAGAATCAGAAATTAACACCTGCGACTTCACTGGACTACTTTCATTCCCGGACGTTTCGTTCTTTTTTTCACTCAGTTCATTAAATTTAATCTAACCAGACTAACTTAATAAAATTTAACCAGTTTTAAATCGTACTACTAACCTAAAGAGGTTGGGAAACGAATGATCAAAAAGAAGAGGTTTCACACTCGTGTAAAACTTATCTTCCGTCGTCGTCGTCGTCGTTTTTTTTTTTCTCCTCTTGTCTTGGTTAATAAAGCCGGCTTGAAAATAGCGGAGGCGTCAGACGGCTTTGCGTAGCTGCAGCAATGAAAGCAACACTCATGGGAATGAAGAAGTCATCGAGGAACTATCTCGTGAGCTGGATTCCGTCGGCGAATCTTGTTACAGGGAATGCCGCGGACTATGCAATCGAGAGATATCACACAGGGAGCTTCCCTCGATCCACTTGAAATTTTTTGGACCCCGTTGCTACGACTTTCTTGCTCTACTTGTCTCAACGACATCAGATCGCTCGCAGAGAGTGTGGAAATCGGATGCTTCTTCCTTTTAATCTTATCCGATTCCTATGTCCAATAGAAATTTCTTTGCACGTATAAATTGTTATAATTTCCAAGCAGTTGTAATATTGAATTGTGTCTTTTCCCATTATACATGGCCAGAATAGTTATTAAGTTTTAAAGTAATTTCGTAAGCAATAATGTCGGCTGAAATTCAACGCTGACTCGCGTATACATATTTTTATTTTCAACGACGGATATGCGCCTTGTTCACAGTTAAAGGGTTAACAAAACAACACAGCGTTATCGGCATAGCGTACTGTTACCAAACGAAAGCAACACCCATGGGAAACGAGGCGAACTCACCAATGACCATGGGGAAAGGGACCACTCGATGTTGGGGTCCCTTTGGATGCATGCAGCACGGAACCGTCCCGGAAATCAGTCCCGTCACGCAGACCGGAAGCTGGACGTTGCCGCGACAGACGACTGACACTAAATCCCGTCGATTCTTCCTCTTCCCAATTCTTTAATAATTTTCTCAACTTGTTAATTATGTTTCAACATCACACGTATTCCGCGAACATTCATCTTCGTTCTCAAGAAGACAAATAATGATTCATCCTCGACCGAAGAAACACAACGGAACGTGTTAATTATCCTGTTCCTTTGTAACGTCAACCTACGTAATTATTAATAAAAAAGATTGAGCCCTTCCATTTATGTACTTCTCATATTTTTCATTTTAAGTTAAAACGATGAATTTTCAGATTAGGAAGCCCCAAGTTTCATTTTCTCTACGTCCTAACAAGCTTCAGATGTAGCTACTTAATATAAAGTATTGCCTAATAATAATTATAATATAGGAAGAGAAATATCGATCTCATCAAGATTTCCTGCAGAGCCTGTAATTTCGAAGAATTCCAACCCTGCTCCGAAAAAAACCAGTCTTCTCGCACCAATTGCACGACGATCCGCTTCCGACAGGCCGACATTTAAAGTTCATCTCGAGTGTATAACATTATTTTCAGATCGTAACACTCGGTTACGGTGAGATTTGGTTTCGGTGCCGGCGAACAGGTTTGCCTTGCAAGGTGAGATGCGTTCTTTCGGTCCTCTTTATTCACCCTGCGTACCTGTCTGCCCGTTTTTTCGACCCGTTCGCGTACGTGTGTGCAAATGCACACGGTGGGCGTACGCCGTGCAATCTGGAAAGAGCTGCACACACCGAGGAAGAGAGACTCTGCCTGTGGGAAAGTAACGCAACACCATGAGAGCCAGAAGGACTGGACCGCTGCTGCCAAACTCCCATAGCGGTGTACACATACATGACGTGTTGTAGCCATGCTCGTGGAGCTCGACGGGCTCGCTGCGTGCACGAGGATAAAGTGGCTGACCACCGTGATTCCGATCTCTTCTTTCTTTGCCTTCGTTCTAACCGAGTTCCTGTGCACCGCGGATGCCACGATTCGGTGAAAACGACTGATCGCGAATTGTTCAAACCCTAATCCTAACGCTCTCACGGTCGCACGTTTCGCGTGATTAATGCACGAACGTCGAAGTCGATTGTTAGGCAATAAAAATGTTAAACGCAGGATTCGCGTGTATTCGGACGAAAGGATATTTACGGAAACGCTTTAAAATTGAAGTGAGAAGAAATTTAAATTGATAGCTCCTCTCCTTTTATATCGTGTTTGCAATATTTGACACTGAGAATATTTAAGAGTGCGCTTATCTGCTTTAAAGATATGAAGAAATTGACCCGCAGATTAACCCTTGAAATATCGAATGACACTCTCGGGGCAGATTATGGTGCAAATACAACAAACACGAGCCAAATTCGTGATGCAAAATATCGTATTACAACATTCTGTATCTCTACTAATATAAAAGTAATTGATTTCGTAACTAACGAAATAATCAAACTGCTAATCGCACTTACAGTAATTATTGACGGTTTTGAAAGAATTGGAAAATTTCCCTAACCATCCTTTGGGTTACCTTCTCTGGAATTATCGACCCTTGAAACCTACTTTTGAACGTTAATTAGTTGTTGCTACGACGTATGATGAAGTATCAAAATTATTTTCATGACACACGTAGAATACACGCGAAGGCGTAAGTTTAATAAGCCAGCGGAAAGTTTCTTTTCTCGGTTGGAAATTTATTCATTAGTTGCAGCTGCGACGTCGAAAGATCTTCTAGCTGCCAAAGCTAATTGAATTTTCTCCTCGAGATCGTCGCGAACGAAGCCAGACCCGCTCGTGGAAATGTTTCTCACAGGAGGCTCGTTGTTCGCGACAAAAGGCACGCGTGTTGCTGAAACGAGTCGCGATATCACGCGTGACTGAGACCCAAGACTTTCGTACTGCAACGTGTTTACTTATCGTACCTCTTTTTAGGGGTTGAGATAGCAGCAAAGTGCTTTTGATCGTGCCGACATTCTGACGGAAACGTCTTTCTTACATCTTAGGTCCTCGATTTCTCTTCAATATTAAATTGTGCCAGATATTGATAACAACAATGAGATATCAATAAAATAAAGATTTGGATGTTTATTTTCTTAAAATTTACAGTCAAGTCAAATTGTTTTATAGAATTCAATTTTCTTGCCTTTCGTTGTGTGAAATTTTTACTTCGGCAGACTGTGATGTCAAAATAAACAATCTTTAAGTTAGAAGAACAAAAACTTTGCATTCTGCAAACGTAAACCTAACACTGCCACTGCATCTTTCGATGTCAGAAATTTATTGTACATTTTGCTTAATTTGCATAAGGCGGTGCTCAGTTTGAATTAAAAACGAAAATTGTTTATTTAGCTGGTAACTTTCAAGTACCTCTTCCATCTTCCCTAGGGAGGAGTAACATGCTCCACACTGTACAAGTCCAAATTGTAAATTAAATGTTTCTGCATGTTATTATCTGAAATACTTAGAATGAAAGGTACCTAAAGGTTTCTAATTTCTCCACCTGTATGTTACTAACGATACGCTTCGAATTACCATGGAACATCCCATAGAACGTCTCCCCACAACTTGTATCCCATCCAGGTACAACGATACGCTTTCCATCGATCTCTAAAACGACCCAAGGATCTTATTTGTTCTGGTCATGTCGACGCCTTTTGTCGCTACGGTGTCTGAATGAAACACCACCGGCAAACGTGTGAAATCTTCTCACCTGTTAGAAATCTGTGGACTGAAGAGCGGAGCGCAGAAACGGAGAGGCAGAACCGTGAGAGAAATCAGCAAAAAAGATTATCACCGACGAGAAAGAAATTGTTTCGCGTTGCTTCCGGTATGAAAGCAAACGTATAACTTTTGTTCGTCTTCTGCCCGAGGAATCGCCCCGATCGAATCTAGATCGTATCTCGATCGTTAGAAACCGAAACTTTTCCTTTTACGATTGTAATTCCTCGCGATCCGGGAAACTATCGACTGTTTCTTCGCCTTTTAGTTGCGTTTCGTATGTTAATCAATATTTTAGGCGCGTTAAAGGATCCTCGTACGAATATCTAAATTTAGAAAATTCTCTGGAATCATTATTTCTGAAATTGGTAAGTTAAAATTTGCATTGCGATATTTAAAAACTTAGCTAGATAATAAAGGATTATATAAAGTAGCTCACTTTACAGTATCAGAAGTATATTTGTTTGAAAGTGCGTAATTTTCTTTCCAACGTGAAATCAATGGTTTTCGTAAGGAAACGATCGACGCCCACACTATTACGTTACTAACGATCACGTGGGACGCCGTCCTTGAGTTTCTTTTTTATTTCATTCACTATCGAGTGAATGAAATTTCGTGCCCAGAGAAGCAAACTCTGAATCCAACGTCGATTCGTCGCGATTACATCGCGTAGGAGTTTATCAGACACCCAGACTGTTTCAACGTTTCTTGTTTCCTGTCGATCCCTCTGAAAACTGAATTTCTAAATTTCTCGGTTCAAGATAGACCGCCTACTTGTTGATGAAATTTCGATCGCGCTATTCCCGTCGGGGAATTTGTTTAAAATTCACTATTTACTGCTTCGGGTCTCGTCCGAAGGAATCACGTAATAGTTTCTTATATGTGCGTCGATTTCGATCCTTTCTAGTCGGATATCCTGCGCACAGAATAATAATTAATGGAAAAATGATACGCTCGAACACGTGTATTCACACGGACCATTAACAGGTGCAGCGCATTTCTTTCTTCTTCTTTCGAGTACGTTATCCTGAAAGTCACGCTTTGATGTTCATTAATAGTTACGACTTGTTTTCCCTAGGACATTTGTAATTTACTCGCTTAGGAAGCTACTGGAAGTGTTCACGGAATTTTAATTATCATTTAAAGCGTCTCGTTTTATGGAAAGGATTGTTTCTCTCGCGTTGGATGAATCGAACAGTTACACACAAATTCCTGTGCAGAATGAAATTGAAACTGAAACGAGAACCAGGAAAACCATTAAATTGGCAAGGTATTTTTCTCTAAAATCATTCGAACTTTATCATAAGTATGGCAAAAAAACTGTTGACTCGAATCGATTTCGATTTAATTAAAAATTGTTACACGTGGAATTTTAGTAAATAATTTTGTGAGAAAAATTGAATTTAGATAGTAATACAAGAAATATAGTATCATAAATAAACAAAATATCTTTTGTGGTTGGAATTCGAATCTAATAATTGCCACTATTAGGCAATAAAAAAAAGCTTAAATTTGCCCAGTGTATCACTGTGTTTACAGAACGATTGTTCCAGCCTTTAAAATCCCCAACCCAAAACCGAAAGCAACCCTCCGAGCGTTCCGCCCAGTCCCTCCTTACATAATCAAAATCCTTTGTGTATCCTGACGATGCATTCATTACGTATGCACCCTACGACGAATCCGGGGGGGAAGGAGTCAGCGAAACGAGACCGAAGCAACGAAGAAACAACGAATTAAACCCTAACATCCTTCGAGTACACCAACAAAAACGCCCACGAGTTGCTGAAAAAGTAGCGGAGCGTCGATACCAACTGAAACCTTCTGTGGACATACGACCGTACACCTCCAAACTGAACCGCCCCCGCATCCAACTCAACACACACACACACACACACACACATAAAAGAACCCACATAAACGAGGGATCGACGAGTCTCGTTGGAAGGTCGTTTTCTTTCCTCTGCATCGCGTAGTATACTCCAGCTCGGCTTACTCGACGGCGTCGACGCTTGGCCAGTCCGCTTCAGTCGTAGCGCAGCTCTCGCAGCGTGCACTCGCGTCGTCTCAGTGATTTCAACTACCGTCGAGGCGTGTGTCTCGAAAAACACGCGTCCTCGTTGTTTCTTGATTGAAATTTGACAAACAGAACTGTCGATTAAATTCTTTTTTCTTTTTGGTCGAAGGTTTGGACTGGATTATTTATACGCGAAGTGTGCGCTTCGGGAAAGAGGATCATTTCGATGGTGATTGTACGAGGAATGTGTCGTTGATCGTTGGACAATTTTTTGATTGGTTTTTTTTTTTTTGGAACAGTTTTATGATCTAGTGTTGGACACAGTGCAATCGGATGCAGTCAATGCCACTTGTTCGCCGAGTGTAAACATGTTTCCCGCGCATTGACGTACGCAACGGACCGCGCGAGTGCGGCCTGCACTCAGCTGTGAATTGGTAGAAGTGAGTATGCTATCATAGTAGAATTCATGAAGAGTGGCGAGATAACGTTATCGCCGTTGATTTCTTCGCACACGTGCGAGGAGTCGGTCGTTTTATTGTTCGATCAGATAAATTCATTTGTATGAGAGTAATTAGATTGTTAAGCTTCAAAAATCGTTAGAATTTTAGTTCATTAAGACACGCATTTTCAATATAAAGGATGGGAGCAGATTCGAATCTAACTTTATACTTGCAAAATAGAAATGCAGAATATTAATTAAATTTCTTATCTAAATTGAAGTCAATGCGTGGGTGATCGAGTATCCAGGTACCTTGTGAAAATATTGCAACTTACAATTGTGTAACAGATTTTAAATATTAAAGCGTGAATCGGTATTTGCCCACATGAGCGTTGACTTAAATTTAGATAGGAAGTTTAATTAATATTTAGTAGAATTTTTTTATCCTTGAAACAGTACTGTTTCCTGTTCTTATAATTACCACAGTTATAGCTCCGTGATTTTATTAATTTTCGTAAGTTTAGTACAACTCTAGGCGTAAAAATTTAGAATTTAAATGCCTCGTATAATGTTTATAAAAAATTCTCGCCTTTCCATGATTAACATATTAAATACCGTAGTGAAAACAACCGTACGTTATCCAGCACGCAGTAATTACAATTATTATTCAAATTACCAGTCGTTTCATTTTCTAATTCGCTCACTTCCTATCTTACAAAATTCATATAATATCACCTCTGTTTAACATTTTCCCTCGATTATTCGATCATATCAAATTTCTAATGCCAATCATCAGTACTCCAATCCCTCCATCCATAACATGTTAATTAAGAAACAAAATAACTTCGATTATATATTCAATTCAGAACCGTGCTTACTTCAAACGGCACAGATCTCGGGTGTAGGTAATTATTATTAACGAGAGGGGTATACAGTTAATACTGTGAGAATGGTTAACTTGCCCCCCCCCCCTCTCTCCTTTTCTTGCTCTTCCTCGTTATGGAAACGTTTAACAATCGGGCCACGTACAACTTCCTGTTGGATGTGCGTCGACGTCTGGCGCACTCTTCGCGAATGTTTAAGCTTCCTTAAAGCTTCTGGCATGCAGCTGGGTTGTTTATCCATCTCCCGAGGGGTTTTTCTTCGCCCCCCCCCCCCCCCCCCCGGCTACCGTAACATGGTCGCCAGACCGAAAATTGCATCTTGTCCGGTTTTTCAACGAGGATTCGATTTTCAACGATCACTCATCCGATAATCGCACGGCTACCCGGCAATTATCGAACGGCCTTCACGGTCGTTATTTCCTTTTGCAACCTTGGAGCGAGAGGCTGAAGATGCTGGCTGCTAACATTAAGATTCTATTTCGAATAAGTGTTACGTCTGCATCGCCTTAATGCACTCGTTGGAACCTGTAATCTAAGATCGTGTGCAGGAAGAACCGTAGAAATTGGAGCAACTCCTGCTGCGATGGATTCGAACCCGTTTGAAGATCCCTGATAATCTTAGTATACACGAGGGGACCTGTTTTCTCCTCGTTCCAGGATAAATTGACTCGTCAATGTTGTAACTTTACGTGGATCATAGAAAAGATCGAAAACCTGGTTAATCGTCCGGCGATCGTACTGATACGGGAGTAATTAACTTCGAGTTTCTAGGATGCTTAGTTACAACTTTAACACCTTGATTGCCGCAACAGAAATGACAGAAAATAATACAGATTATTAATTATCATGTACTGAATTTTTCATTTCAAATCATCTATGAGATTTTAATAATATTTCCCATAATATTATGCACCCCAGGATGAAAGGGTGCATAAAATTCGCTTCCGAAAGGTTATGTATCAGAGTTTATCGCGAAACTAAAGAAACAAACAAAGACATAGATTTTCTGGATTATATATTGTATTTTCTCCCAAATGACGTATCAAATAAAAGTGTTTGCTTGAATTCTTATTCCAGGTGACACTGAAGAGGCATGCTGAAGCACGTGTCGGTCTCGCCGTGGAGAGGGCGAGCGGACAGCGTGAGTCTCGCCTCGAGCGGGGGTGCGAGTAGCTGCGGAAGCGGAAGTCCTACCCCTGGACACACACCGCCGCCCTCGAGAGCATCTTCCTGCGCCTCGTTGGCACCCTTGACTGCCCTTTCCAGTTTCTCACCGGCCGATGTCTCTCCGCAACAGGTAAACCAGAAAAAATCTCAACTTCAAAACGGCTCCGACGTAGAACTCGTTTCTGATTCGATGAACAATAACGAGGGACGAAGGGAGATCCTACAAAAGGTCCGTGCGTCATCCAGAGAAAAATAAAAAGAGGATCGAAAAGTCACACACGCAGAAGGGTGGGGAAAAAAAGGGAATGACGTGGTTGCTTAATAAAGCTAACGAGAAGAACAAAACGGTTAACCGTGACGGGTGGCGCTGAAACGGTTTCGTGAAAACGAGAACAAAACGATAGCCTGCACTTATTAACAGCTGGACCACGTGTGTCCTTGCCTGGTCTGGCTAATGGGATTCATCTACGTGACGTGTGTTTAATCCACGATTGTTTCCGACGCACCACCTCGCTTGATTACTCCGGCCACCGAAATAGACGCGATTATTGTCGATTGCGCAAACGGTGCGCTCGATAAAACGTGAACACACGGCTGGACGGTGCATTGTCGAGTTTCTTTATTCTATTAATTGCGTCATCGAATGCCTTCGAATCGTTTCGTAACGTCGCAGGTACCTTTATAAGAAGAATTCGTACAACTTTAAGGGAAAATTTTAACAACGCTCTAGTATCAACGAGTAACTGTACTGACGAAGGTGTATTGAAGATGTATTTGATGTTTTTTTATGTTTTTATTAATCCATGGACAACCCACAGACCTCGTATAACGAGGAAGGTATCCTTTAAAATTATACGGGACTCTATTCTTGTCCATTTTTGTGGGAAGCGAGTCGGTTTCGAAAAGAGGGTGAAATTCTCACGATCCGTGTCTCTGCGTTCGTCCAGTTGCAACTGCACGCGGCGCGGTTTCGCATCCCTTTTTGCGCGAACCGAAACACGACTCTCTCTCCGCAGACCCTTGATTCCAACAAGATGTTTAGGGAGGCCAGTTTTTTCCAACATCTGCAGAGAAAACGGAGCACAGAATCCCCGTGATGTCGTCTCGTTTGAATACGAAATTCTACCAACACGAACAATTTATTCATATGCATTCTGTTACAAATTCTGAGGAAGTTCATGTTAGGTAATTAAATTTTTCTACAAATTACAATTAATAGAATGCCAACAGAATCTTATTTCTGGAGTGTTCGCGTAGAGATAAGTATCGAACATTGATGAAAGTTCACGTAAGAAATCTACGGTTATTATTAAAATCGATTCATCGCATATCGTCGGCTGGTACCATCGGCGTGGAATTGTCAGTTCTTTCGACCGATCAAAATTACGGTCATTGCATTTTAAAACGCGAACGATGCATTATCGTTGGCATCCCAGTTTCTTCAGTGCTAGGCATTAAACACCTGTCTGCTGAATATATACATACATCAACGAAACAACTTTTTCGCATTGTATTTGCGTTTGTACGGCCCGCTTCACACGCCGTTGCACAAAGCTCCGCCTCAACACGGATGACTCCTTCCGTTAGCTTCTTCGAGGAACCATCTGTATCCTCGTGCGATCATTCTGGTTACCATTTTGAATATTTTTACAACGATTTTCTCTTTTTTTTTTTTTTGAACAGACTAAATTTGACGAAGAACAGATTATTTACACCTTTTTTTTTTTTTAATATTTCTTCTCGTTATGTTTTGATTTTCCATCGCTTTCATCGGTCGAGTTCATCTTGTCCCGCAGTTTTTGTCGACGAAACCGAGTATTCCGTGTGAGAACCCCGCATGCCAAGGCGTCGCACATTGCGGGCGACTCACAATGTGTGGTGAAAAACTATACGGAGCAAGCAGTAACCCTGGTGGAGCCACTTAATCGTACTTGCTCCCTTCTGCCGTCCTTCGTTTCTTCGTTGGATGGTCGAAAATTATTCGGAAGAAAGACTGACGGCGCTTTGAGTCACTTTTTGGATAATTTTATAGAAATTTTATGAATTATTGGAAATATGGAAATATAGAAATTTTACTATAGAGATATAGCCATTTTACCTCATATTTTTGACAAATTAGCACTTGCTCATTGAAACAATCTTCGTACCATGGATAATACACGGGCAAAGCAGTACGGTCACAAAAGCCTTATCGTTCTTAGCGATAAGATATAGAATGGCAATAAAGAGCCATGGATCTTTCGATTTCCTCGTCAGTCCAGATACGACTTGGAACCGGTATGAAGTAAACTGTATGTCTGGTTATGTTTTTTCGAGAATGTTAACTGACTGCACCCGAGATCGCCAATATACTGTTGCGGCTTCCATGATACCGCATAAGTTTACGTAAGAGATACGAAAAGTGAAAAATTAGCTGTCGCGTGCAATGATCTCGATAATATCAATGTTTTCCCACGTCATCGTATCAAGTTCCTAAAAACGTCATTTTTGCATACCATGGTACTCTTTAAATGATAAACAATCGGCCAAAATAGGAAAATTATACTTTTCGAGCCTCGCTTTTTTATCAATTAGAATGTTTTTAGATAAACTTTCTGACGAATATTTCTATGTACCTATTTTAAAAATTTGATTTAAAAGTTCATTTCCTTGATTAATAAAACAATTAAACGTATTGCGAGTCCTTATCGTCGTCCATTTTTTTTATTGATGCAAACTAACAGTAATTGAACGTAAGTATGCAGTCTTGACGTGTCACACGAACCAGTTGGATCTTAGATAGATAGTTTATATACCAAGATCCGGTTATACGTTAAAAATTGACCGACATAATTTTTGTTCAATACGTCTTCTTCTTGCATTCCCACCTTCTTGATCGAGACGAATTAAAAACCACAAGATTCGCTCGAGAGAAATTCGATCGTGAGATGGATCATTCTCACAAAGATACTTGTTCGAACATCAGGACAAATACGAAACGGTGTTTCAGGTTTTCGTTCCGCTCGTAGGTCCCGGACCTGTCCCTCGTTCTCGAACCATGCAACATCCGGCTCGGCGGCCCGTAGTTCCGGTTCTCTTGAGTACGCGCCTTTTATTCGAATCTGTCTTGGATAAAAACGTATACTCGTCATTTCGTTCAACATTTATCAATCCATCGAATCGACCTTCTGACGATTCTCAAACGTTCCACGTACGATTTTGTCACGTTGCAACGTGGAAAAGGTAGCGAACAAGGCTTTCGAAATTGCTTTGTTCCATCGTGGAAGCTTTAATTGTGTCTTTGGGTCGAGGAAGGTCAGATTCCTGGATAACGAACATCCTTAACCCTTTCATCCATGAGGATGATTGTGATTAATCATGTCTCATTGTTCGTCTTAATCATTCTTCGATGCTTCTTCAGATGTAATTATGAGATTTTTAGTTGGGTATATTGTTTTGAATTTACAACGGCATAATTATTACTGTATGGACAGTATGATATTTAGAAGATAAAAAGTTGTAATTTACAAATGTGAAATTATTTAGATGGAAATATAGAAATTTTGATCCTTTCAAGGAGTTTATCAAATTTGACAAATTCAACCCTTGATAACGTTGTACAACATCTGAGATCTCGTGGAATCATTAACATGACAATAAATCGACGAACACCGTGTATCAAACCCAGAAACAACCCCTCCTGATCGTGTGAATTCGAACAGCTCGACTCTGTTCGAGCGGATACATAAAAAAAAGATGTTCTCAAAAGAGGTACATAACTGGGACGATTATACGGTGCACTTTACGAGGGAAACATCCTGGCGAAGGATGACTTGTATCCTGATTAGGATGCATTGTGATTCTTTGTAAAGAATCCACGGTGAAAAGGTTCGACGAAGAGGTTGCCTTTCGGTGTCCAGATGCGGGTACATTGGCGAGTAACAATTAAGTTATGTCTGGTGGAATTAAATTTTATTGTAAATTCTTTTTTATTCCAATTTTCTGAATTTTATTTTTTACTTGTTTCGTATCTAACTCTTGATCCACAGTGAATGTTAAAATTTTCTATTTGGTGAAGTCGATACCCAATTTTGCAGCATTACACAAATTTTACATGCCTGGGCCACAATTGCCCAAAAAGGATTAACGCGACTCACGATTTACTACGTTCTACCACTTTTTAGTGAACGGACCAAAAAATCGACACAGGAAGAGAACAGACAGGGTTTGTTCGTAGATTTTCCTGGAACGTTCGTTAAACTTGCTCGTTCTCATCGTATACGGCTTGGAAATCCAATTGCGTAAGGACTATTCAGATATTGTTCTGGAGACAATGCGAAGTCGTGTCTGAGAGAGGTATCTGCTGTTACGTGCCGAGAAATGCGAGAAATTCGTAAGAAAGCTGCCGGTGGCCATGTTGTTCGGTCACTGGCAGTTGGCGATGAAAAAGATTCGAAAGTTTTATAATTAATTAAGAACAATAATCACGACAGAAATACTGAACCACTCTAAATTCATTTTCAAACTTAAGCTTCCAGTTTGTGTCTGACATTATTAATAGAATGTTACTGCTGTTAAAAATTTATGTTACTTTCCCTTTTCCTAGTAATTTGATTATAAAAAGTTTGAAACATCAGCTTCCAGTGACCCTGGGGCGACGTTTTAACCAATTTCGCTCTCCATCTGATTTCACGAAAATGAATGGTTAATCAAATTATCCAATAAAAAACAACTCAACAAGCTATGTAATCGTTGTTAACTGGATCCAAATCTAACGAATTAAGGACAACCTTGAAGAAGTAAATTAGAACTTTCGTGAAATGCCAGCAAGAGAAAAAATCACAACGACTAATCGTGCCAGAATTATGACATTATCGTCTTATCTGCCACCTTATCTGTCGTGTCAGCATAATTTTGAGAGCATCTATTTAAAGAACAGACGAAAGCACTCTCGGTGTTCTTTTGCTGTTTCACAGATAATTATAGGTTATTATCAGCCTCTGTTCTCGTAGGGAACGACTCCCAAGATGAAGTGCTCCGTTCGAACGGATCGGGGACATGTGAGTTCGTACCGATGGGCCTTGAGTAAACACACCGTCGAAATCCAACAAAAACACCGTTAACATATGCGGGGGAAAAAAGTATTGAGACACCAATGGTCGAGACTAAAATTTCTTTTTCTATCTATTTTATGACCCGTATTAGAAGTCACCGTTTCTCGTGGCTTTTTACGCAGCGAGACACCGAAACTTTCGCTTATTTTTCAAACTAACACTTACATTCGAAAACCAAAGTCTTGGGTATTCGAAAATTTTGATAAAAGTATGTATTAGTCGACCAACAAACCCGCAAATAAGCAGGAGGTTAGGAAACGGAAGGTTTCGACGATTAATATCACAGGAAGCATTGCAGAATCGCGGTTCCTTGCCGCCACGTAGTTATTCTTTAGAAAAAGTCGAATTCGTTTAGCAACGACTGACCAGGAGCGACTTCCGTCGTGTCAAATTGGTACTGGGAATCGGTGATTCGGCTTCCGTCGCGATAACGCCCGCCTATCGATCATCGAATATAAATAAAACCGTTTTCTTTACGTTTATCTGTGCTACCAGCCTCCCGGTTGTACCCTTTTCGCCGGTTATCTGTGCCGTTCACCCGTTTTTCCTCGAACTGCTAGCGTATCAGGGAAAGAAAAATGTCTCTAGACTGGCGCCAGTCAGAAGAATTACTAGGTTCTCGTGGTGGGGCTTTGTAAAATGATTTGATTTATCAATTTTACGATTGATTATGACTTGCACACCCTATTTTTAATTAAAAATAAACATTGAAGTGTTGCAAATTTAAAGAACCGTGGTAAATCTTTAAACACTATTATTTATAATAATGCAAAGATTAGCAAGCAGATTAGATTTTACCAAATTCTTTGAAACCTTCGATAAATCCAATACGAATATTATTTTCACGATTTTTCCAATTCATTTTTGCATGCATGTCTAACAATTCATCCTTATCTACCTCAAAGTCATCTGTCAGATAGTCACGGACAAGTATCTGGAATTCAAACCGCGAGAAGGTTAATTCGCACAAACCGATCCGGTCATTAAATCGTTCCCGGTGATTAATCTTCATGGTTGATACCGCCTCTGTTGCTCCTTCGCGTCTGTATCTCTTTCAATGTCGACCAGAGCGCGAATTCAAAATCGCAACGTGACCCTCGTTAGCTATCCGACATAGTCACATCCGCGATTTAACGTTTGAGCCGATCGTGAACCGGAATTCGTTGCTTAACAAGCCCGGCAATCGTCGATTGCGTAACCGCTGACGCACGTTCACCTTTCAAGTACGTTCTTCAGGATCGTTTCGAGGGAATCCACTCGAATTCTTCGCACGGACGCGCGTAAACGACGATTAAGGTTGATCGTTCGCTACGAGCTAGAAACTGCTGATCGATTCGACACAAAGAGGCTGGATCGAGCACGTAACTCGCGGTTTCATTCATGGGGATCGTCGTTCGAATTCTTCGGGCATGAATGTCGTCGAGGATTGGTCACAGGCTACCAGTGAAAGCACTCGCAGCTGGCTCGTACTCGCACGACTACGCGAAACTACACTTTGGTAGTCGTTCCAGTGTACCGGGAATCGTGACAGCCCGTTTGTGACGCACGATCGGCAATTAGCCTACCGTTTCGCACGTCTATTGCGTCGAGAAGGATCTTAATCACTGTCTTACTTTGCCAAAGCGATTGTTGTAGCCATTGTTCAGTGTTCGAGTATGGAGTGTTTCTATCTTATATATTTTAAGGAAAAATTACGAATTTCTAAGTTTAAAGTATTATATTCCATTATCAGCTTGTATTTTAATCTTTTGACAATTATTCAGCGTACAATATCTTTCCCTCCAAATCAATTCTGTCGAAGGAAATTCATCAGAACTGCATTGAAACATTTTAAACTAGAGCTAAAAATTATCGAAATTTGTCTAAACTTGAAACTTCATCTTTTACCCAAGGTACAATTATCAGACTTTAAAGTAAGTTTTAAGTAGGAAATCTACTTCTTCGCTGACAAAGGTGTTTCGAGTCACTCAAATGCCGTAAGTAGATCCAGGTTACGCTTCACTTTCCCGTAAAACGATAACCTCCACACTTTCTATAGATTTATTACGAAACTCAAGCAGAACGCATAACCTTACTACCCGGATAAACATTTTCTCCAACAATCTCAGCTTCACGCGCGATTACGCAGTGTTTCACAGTGTGAACGTGTGTTAACACGTTACCGGTAGAACATCGACCATTTGTCAGCAAGGTGCCAAAAGCCTCTTGTGTCACCAAGTATCAACATGTGGGACGCACGTTGCATTCCTCGAATTCGCAACATACGGTATCCTTGATTTCTTCAAGCCGATCGTTGGAACGAGCCTCGTCGAATATTTAATGCACTCATTAACGTAACATTCGTTACCGGTTTCTTGAGATTGTTTCTGCGAACATTATGCAAACGTCGCGACAGTCATCTCATTAGGGATTTCCCGCTAACATATTCAGTTTCGAATTTCCTTCTGCAACTCTCCCATCTGAACTAACTGTTCGTGAATCAGGTAAAAAAGAATCAGTATTAGGTTTATGTATTAGGTTGGAAATTAAATTCGCGACCCTTCCGAGAACTTTTCTTTAAAATAATCTAAATTCTAGCGCAATCTAAGGGTGAATGACCGCTCGAGAGTAAAAATCGACTTTTCGCAATTGGTGCACTATGCTGGGTGTTGCTCTTAATTTAAATACCTTATTCAAATTTTAATAAATTTCAACAAGTAAAACTGTAGCAAAAATTGCAAATATCGCAAATTTACTTGTCAAACTGATACAACGGTGTAGTTCATTTCTTTCTGAACAAACGACTTCTATATTTCGTCATATTTAGTTCCTCCGTTTTTTTTTTTCACGAAGAACCCTTTCTTCGATTTTTCATCGATCGACATCTGTTCGAAATAGAACGAGTGCCAACAATTGCGGTTTGGTGCAGATGGTCAGGCTTCGTGTTCGTACAACGACGAACAATCACAATCGCGGCGCTTAACATTCTTCTCGCACGACTTGGCTATCCGTGGAGCTCCAATTATGGGGGCTCGAATAATGATAGCTTCGGTTTGGTGGTACAATGCTGGAGGTGAAGGAAGAAGGTGGGACCACCAGGAGCCCAGTGTGGTTTGGACACACACGCGTACCGGTGTGAAAGTCACGTCCTTTCGACGGCTTTTGTCGAATCTTTTTCCTGTGAAACTGATAGCCAATATCGATATTATTGTAAAAAACTGTAATTTTTCTCCGATTTTCCGTCAGTTTTGAAAATACAACAGTGAAATTTCGTGGACATGTGCAGAGAAGAATGAGAATGTTATACATTGACAGTAGTGATAATAAAATTAGTAATAGGGGTAGCAATTTTTTTTAAAAATGAAATCTACCTCGTATTAACTCGTACCATGATTTACAGCCCACCCTGCATAATGGTCGATTTATTTGCCTCGTGAGTTCGATCACCAACGTTGAAATTGATGAAAGCGTTCGTTCATGTCCATGGGGCTGGTCCTCACCGTATCGATACACGATTTGGCACTCACAATGCACAATCGACGGCTTTCACCAGATTCATCGTTCAATAATCTTTTTTTGAAAACCTGACGATGGCTTTTGCCTTCCTTATCTAACACGATTTCCATTTTATAGGGAGCTTCTTTAGATTTTCTATTTAAAATTCTCCCAAAAACAACGTGTAACAATTTTGTGAATTCGTCAAGTTATTTTAAGTAAATTTTGTTTCTGTAATCACGCAAAAGTATGCTTTATCACTCGACCCAAGAATGATATAATTATCCTTTCAACAAGCGATCGTTTCGTGTCCCGAAGAAAAGTTCGAACGCAACCTGTTCGCGGGTTGTTACCGAGAGTTTCGTGTTACCCGCTCGACCGCAGGAATTAATCATCTCGGCTTCCATCGCGAACTGAAGTGCATATGATTCTTCTTTTCGTCGCTGTTACCTGCTGTACACGCGGTCTCGTTATCCTCTTCCTGGTATCGCGACACGATGCGATTCATCATTGGAAAAAAAAAGAAAAAAATACGAATCGCATGGAAATTACACACTCCATGTATTCCACGAACTGTGTTTGTCTTCGAAGTCTATCGAATATTTTACATTCTAAATTCATAGTTTCCATTCATAGAATTTTTACCTCCAACTGTACGCTGCTAATCAAATTTACCGAAGAAGATATTTCTATCTTGTCATTCAAGTTCCTTCCCCCCCCGTTTCTATTCGTATGTTACCCCGTTGATCCTCGATCGGCCAATCAATTCTCGTTAATTCATATCAGAGGTCGAACCTCGAGCGGCTTTATCGTTCGAACAGATTCCTAGTAGTGGTAACCACCGGTACAGATCTTCCTTCATCATCGGGAAAATAGTAATGGAACAAGCCTCGAGATCGCGATGCTCAGACCGACCATCTGGCACACAGTGCTCCCCATTCACTCTTTCTTTCGTGAATCTTTGCCCGTCGCGTTCTCCTCGTTGTCGTACTATGTTCCTTCATCCGACTCCTCCTTATCCTCTTTTATCGCCTTTGTGCAGTGTTCGTTGTAACCTCCCCCGCACACCTCCACCCTCGTCTCGTATCTCGACCTGATATCAACGAGCCTCGTGAACGTACGCTCTGATAATCGTGTTTGCCTTCTGTCGCGGTTTTGCCGCCCCTGAATTATTTGTAGCTCGAACAAAGTCGTGGTTCTAAGATGTTCTTTCTTGAAACAGGGCAATTTTGGACCTTTTTCTTGGGGATGAAATCGTTGGTTATGTGTTTGTTACCTGTTGGGGGAAGATTAGGCGGGCAATTTGTGACTTTTGTATTTTATTTGTTGATACATAATTCATTTTCGAGCTTGATTCTTCAGTTTTTCTACCTTACATTATACGATTAGCGTGCAATTTTAATTGGCAACGTTGACAAATCAATCTGTCAACATAATATCTTTGATACATTTGGAACTTTGGGTTTTACAACGTACCGGCTTAAAAATATCATCTGACGCGACCAACGGGAAATATCTTGAATTTTATTCGCAATACATGATTGCATAAGACGACTGAACACTTGTACTCGACAAAATCGTTTCCTGTATACAGTTGGCGTGACTCACCTGTCGATACGTACGATATAATTGGTTACGAAACGTGGCGGTTCGCGATGCAGGAGTGTGAATATTCTGAAAGGAAGGAACAGAAACGGCAAACCGCACGGATGAATCGAACGAAGCATTGATCCGGGGAGAATACAGTCGGGTCCGATGGTTGGAAGTTAGCCGGATGGGAAACGTGCAAGGGTTCCAAACAGCCGGAAGCGTGGACATAATGATGGGTACTCGTGGTCCTGAACGGAAGAGAAACGACCCCACGCGATTTCGTGTGTTTCGAGAAAGTATCGAAAGGAAATTACAAATTGCATTGTAAGGTGACCGTACCCAGTACGTTCCAGTAGCGATTTTCGGTATCCCAATTGGACCAACTTCAAATTTCCAAAACTTAGGTCTTTACAATTGTTATTTCCAAAGCTTAGAATACCAAAAATTTAAGGAACTATAGAAATTTCCAAAGGTCACGGTGTTAATACCTTTGATTAATTTCATTTTTTTACTGGTATCTGGGACGCGAAGGTGAATCTTTCGATATAGAAAAGCAGAAATAGCTACGACCGTACAATTGTGCAGCGTCTATCGGAAATCTGTTGGTTCCTGGTTGGGGGTGGCAGGTGCAGGCCGCACCTGCTCCCTAACGTACCCTTTCCTCATCAATCGTACACAATTCTATCGAACGGCTTCGATGAACGGTTTTCACCAATCTATTTCCAGAAGCTAAGTCGCTCGTAAAACTAATATTGGTGTCGTAACAAGCGGCGGCGTTACTTCAACGGAGTTCATTGCACCGGAAGTTTCGTGTTCGTGCTTTAACTCTTTCGTCAGAGCCGTGGGGAAGCTTGAAATCACGGTAACACAGTGAACGACGATAAGAAGCTCTCACACCGTGCTCCTGGCTGGGAAATCGTGTACTCGTTCCACCACGATTCTTATCGTTTATTTAATTTTTTTTTTTCTTTATTTGTCGTTGTTTAACCGTGATCGATAAATGTCACTTTCACGTCC
Organism: Stelis phaeoptera; assembly: GCA_943735885.1. Taxonomy (NCBI): domain Eukaryota; kingdom Metazoa; phylum Arthropoda; class Insecta; order Hymenoptera; family Megachilidae; genus Stelis; species Stelis phaeoptera. The sequence goes on along the minus strand of OX030941.1, from coordinate 9,235,983 downwards.
ACGTTAGTTTGCGCAAGATCGATCATTGACACCCCGTGCCTCGTGCAAATTCGCTTTATCGAACGACACCGAGGAACAATGGAAAACTTCGTGGCCGTTTATCGCGAACGCATAAAATCCTGTAGATAGAACACTGTCGTATTTATAAAACGATCGGGCAATCGAATGACACAGCACGGGGGATGTACGCGATGACAAACGGGATAGAAACGTTTAAGACGACCCGTGACACGGTCGATCGTTCTCATCTTCGGACACCCGTTAGATGACTCGACAGAGATACGTCGAGTTACTGGCGCCGTGCCTATCATTACGTTGTTTAACTCATAATACATCATAAACACGTACGATGATGCAGCGTGTATCACAACACTTCTTACGAGTTTCGACGACCGCGCGCGTGTGTGTGTGAAACTTAACTCAGTTTCCACTGAAAGCTCCGTTCGAAGATTTACAGTTGTATCTTGAGTTAAGTTCTTCAGAAATATGGTTTTTTTTCGTACTTATGTCGTGTCTATTGGCAACGCAATCGAAATTTATTCCGAAAATATTCTGTAAAGGTATCCATGTGCTATTAATTAGTGTACGTAAGTGCGAGGTATCATTCTTTGAGACTTGGGCCGAGGGTTGAATCGAAACTAAACTCGATGAAGCTTTCGCATTGCGGCTGAATCGAGGACAAAGATATATTTGGAATTGTCAGTCGAGAAAAACATCAACAAGGTTAGACATACTGGCTGGGTTTTCGGTCTTGACACAACGTACGACTTATTGACACTTGGTCAAGTGATGTCAAGCGGATGGGTTAAACGAAGCTGAGCGTCATCCGCTTGCTAGACGTTTATTTTCGACCTATAAGTAATAATCTCGTCTAATTTCAATGCTTCTCGGGAAAACGTGAAAATTATTGATACCAAATTCCCCTAAAGTACGAAGAAATGTATTTACCCCCTTTGCCATTTCTTTATTTTCTCAAACATTTTGAAATATCTGAAGTTAAATTATACAAATTTTATTTTCTTGGACATTTCGAAGTGTTAATTAGGAAAATTGTCGACCAATCGTATTTGTCTATGTTTTTTGTGTTTGAGGACAGGAAGTTCTAAGTTAGATTCTCCCTGTGCCCCTCCCAGGTGTTCCTCTCCCTATATATTTACTTACGATTAAAATAAGTCTACGTTATATCGAGACCTACACTAGGCGAACGGTATTATGGAATTTTAAGCGACCCCCTTTAACACTTCTTGCATACATTTCGCGGTGACTGCGTCGCGTTTGCATTATTCATGAAAAGAACCACCTTCGTCCCAGATAACCCTGCCTCCTCGACCTTATCGCCTTAGTTACAGCAATCGTAGTCAGGTGTATGCATCGAACAAGGGCGACTTCTCGTGTCGGGTTAAAGGGAAGCAGGGTCAAAGAAAACCGTACGATCTGAAACGAAGATAACGATGCAGTCGAATGAGTTAAACAGCCCTTTCGTGCCTCCCTTTTGTTACTTTCTACCTGCGTATCACGACAAATGTATTTAATCTAGATTCTTGTGAAATTATACGACTGGGTATATTAGATGCAAATCGTGCGTCCTGTTACGAGAATCGTTGGTGACTGGCGCCATATCGAAGAAAATTTTCTAATACTATCGATATTTCTATAGTTATAACAAACAATAAATGCTTAGACACTACGTTGGCAACTAGATTTGCAATCTTCCTACCTTTGGACGTAGAAAAATGTAAAAATTTCCACAAATATAACGTAAGATTTGCTTCGATTAAAAATTCTTATTTTTAGATTCTTTTAAACTAAATATGCGAAGGTTGCGAGTTTAATTTCCAACCTAGTTGGATAATTAACGCGGGACTAATATCGCGCCAGCAAGATGAAATGGGTTACAAAATTAGTCAAAGTATCGCGGAAAGTAGAGAAAATAGTGAAACAAAGGTTTGTCGTGTTGCGTACGTGATGACTGTCAGACGTTCGTGACTGAAAATGAGCGATGCCGCGCGATTCTTTACGAGATTAGAGTCGTACTTACCTCGAGTTAGCGTGGAATTGTATTGTCACCCTTCCACGATCTACGAACCGGATGTAAGCGTTCCGTGCATGCCGGTTGTGCCGCTAATCATCGCGCGCGTGTTGGTGGTAACGGGGGACTCGAAGTTGGTCGAGTTGTTCTCGTTTAAAACAATCAGCAGCAGAGGAAGGACCAATTATACGGACCTGCGACTGTCTGTCACCGACCTCCTGCTCCCTTAATGTCGTACATCACACCGTAACTAGTAAATATAAACAAAAAAGAACGAAGATGACCCATGTAGGATCAAAATACAAATTTAGTTACCCCAAAAATTGTAGACATAAAAAAGAGGATCGAAGAAACATATTTTTATTAAATACACGATTAATCCTTAGGTTAACACATAGGTTATCATTTTCATATCAAACACAGGAACGTAAAATTTTCTCCATGATAGGTGATAAAAGTCAAATTTCAATTGATTGACAGTTTCTGGTTTAAATAGGTTGGTTTACTATGAATTGTAAATAATATAATAAGCGCACATATTACTTTAATGAAACTTTGAATAGAATAATTCGTTTCGAAGAGCAAAGTTGTTGAATCGAGCAGAATTCTAGGAACCGTCATCAGTCTGAATGGCAGAAGTTAATACGAAAGTTGAACACACTGTTGCGTGTACGATTGCCCGTCGTGAAAGATGGATAATTAGATCCATAACAAGCCGCTGGTTTATTGGGACAATTGCGTGTCGTCGCAGGAGTACCGTTCTTACACGCGATTAGAAGATAAATGATCCGAGGCTTCGTATCAATGCTTCGAACGTCAACTTTGAGGCTACTTTCGAGCAGAATTCGCGCAGTAATTTATCCGGTGATTAAGTTCGACCCAGTTGTCGCGATTACAATGTGGCAACGAGGATCGTCGACGAACAGGAAGAGACACCAGGCTCGTGGAAAGCTGTAGACCAGTTTTCACCGTGTCGATGAGCGTGAAAATCTGATATGACAGCCAGAAAAGAGTTTCGCCGTTAATTGCGATCTCTCGACGACGAAGTTTCTTTTTTCCTTTTCGGTTTCTTCGCTCCTTTCTGGCTCGCGACCACGTTTTAATTGGCAGGCATCAAGTGGCTTATTTCCTGAAGAGGTTCGTGGGCCGCGCCGCGACGCTCGAGCACGCGACTTCTCGACTGACGACGATGGCAAGGGCCGAGCGGAGTGTTTGCTAGCGGCCCACTCGAGATGATTTAAAAAAAATAAAAATAGAAAAGCCATGCGCCTCTTGTCCGCTCCAAGTGGTCCAGTCTCGGGTCAGCTTGTCTAAACAGCTGCCACGATTTCCTGACCATTGGCCATTAGGGTGTTATATGTGTTAAGAGGTGCATTTGACGATGGAACGAATCCATTTGTGATTTCAGGAATATTAATGGGTTCAAAGTTGACGCAAGAATAGGGAATTCCGAGGTTAACAATTCTACGATCTCATGGTGTATATTTGTCCGAAGAATGGGCGAATTGACGTTCAAAGTTTTCCCAATCCCTAGATAATTATTTTCAATTGTATTAAATGCAAAATTTGCCACGATTTAGTGATAAGTTATGCTAAGGAGATTTAAAGAAACTTTTAAGAAACTTGAAAGCTCTAGCCATGCTACTATTAATGCATTATCGCTAGGCTATAGTCTGATTTAGAACAAACTTAAAACTCCAAAACCAAAGTCCAACAAACGCGATATTTATTCAAATCTCAAAAAATCAACTCTCCCCGTCGAAAAGAAAAAGTGCATCCTGTCAAGAGTGCATCAACTCCAGGGACTTGAACGCCTCACGATGTCCATAAACCGAGGAATGGTCGTCGACGGGTATGCACGCGAGTGCATGCACTCTTCCATGCACCGGTGCATCCCGTTGTAATTTTGCTTTCATCTCGTGCCAAGAAGCCCCGTACCCGGTGCCATATGGCTCGAAGAGCGAAATATGTACGTATCGGGAGGATATGGGCAGGAAGGAAGCTTTCCAGCGCGATGGTATTATATTCCATGGTACCGAGAACATATTGCGAGGAAAACGTTGGACTAGGGCGGTCCTGGATCGAGAAAGCGGGCACGCGATGAGGGCACGTGCCCCGTATTCTTCCGAGGGGCCTCCTTCTTGGCCGCTTCTTTATACGAGCACCGGAAACGGGTGTCAATTGTCAGCCACTTGGACGTCGACGTACGAACGCGACCGGACACGGTTCTTCTTTAACCGGAGAACTCGAGAACGCCTACTTCTGTGTGGTCCTCTGCAAATAATTGCGGTGCTGGACTATGACGATGATAATGACTCGAATAAGCGTGCCTGTTTGGTATAGGTACTATGCGACTGATGAGCGTTTGCATATTAACATGTATTCCAGGCTTCTAAGTTCCTAAAAATATCTTCTGTCGGAGATTTTGAATTCCTAAAAATATGATTTACCCAGCTTTGAAATTTCTATAAGTATAGTTTGGCACGGTTTCACAATTCCTAAATATATGATTTTTCAAAGTGTCCAAGTTTATAAAAATACAAGATTCGTTATCTTAATTTCTATTAAAGAATATAATGTTTCTAGCCAGAGCGAAACGGTTAATTACCAACTTTCTCTCACACACTCGTACCAGGGACACCAACAACATGCTCCATTCAAATTTAAGAGCGTTTAGTCTCGTATCGTCGGTAAAACTCGCTCAAATCTCACCCGTAATCGTATCACGCGCACTTTAATCGTCTGAAAAGGATCTCGTGCGGAGATAAAATTCGAATCTCGAGTCTCGCTACATGATTTCGTTTATCTTTCGGATACGCACCGTTACTAGGATCCATTGAAACATTCGTTTGGCCACGATGCCTGATAAGGGCAAATTAGCATACTTGGACGTTCAATGAACGGGCCATTGGCGTTCATGTTGAATCGAGGCTGGCTCGATTCGTACTTCATGAAATCGACCGTGTCATATCGTTAGCGGTTCGTCTAAACTCGTGTTTTATACATGATAATCGGCCGTAACGAGACGTTAATTATCGTTCCACGAGTATCTCAGATCGGCGGGATACAATTAGCTGAAGAAGGCAACCAGTCTTGGCGATGATGGGTCCGTCGACCTGGAAAATATGTTGTTCCAGTGGGACGATGGTTAAAACAGCGGTGGGTTTGATTGACAACGCGATCACGAATCGCTGTTACCGCTTCTGCGGGCCACTTTGTAAACTCGATTTCTTCTATTATTTAATCTCTGCTCGTTTGCGTTCCTTCATAAATGGATCCGTGCCTGTCTTCCTCTTTGTTGCCCATCACAATGCACATTGAAGCCGTCCTTCTCCTGTTCTTTCCTTCATTCCATTATTTGCTGTATATAACGAGCTACGTGATTTAAGAAAATTACTATTCTTCAAGGGAACCGAGTTAAATTTATGTTTCAAGTGCAGTGTGTTCTCATTGGGACCTTTATTTTCATCTATCGCATTATTACTTATATTTTCAATTTGGAAATTTATGAGAAAAGAGTTAGGTAAATTTGGGGTTGAAATAGTAGCCGTTATTGCGGAAGTTATAGTTGAAGGGGATGAACATCGAAACCGAGAAGTCGCTAAACGATGCAACTGGTAATCGCGAAATCAGACACAATTGTACGAAACGTTTGTCTCCGTTAATGCAAGCGACAGTGATTGACCCTCGGCGTGGAATTCTTGACCTCTCGCCGCGAGGTTCAGACGATCGTGGTTGACCTCGTTGCGCTCGATTTAACATCACAGCTTTTCCGGTAGAAAGGGCTGCGAAAACTGCAATTTCGCGCTGTCGACAGATAAACTGGCGCCGTTTAAAGAAACATCATCATCCGTATCTTTCCTACACGTAATGGGGTCATGAACCTTGGTTCAATAAGAAAGTTGTATCTTTAAATACACTTTTCATTATCCTAACTATCAAATGTCATTGCTACATGCACCTACAAGCCAGTTTTATGAATAATAACTTCAAAATTTCGACAAAAATCGTTTAATATACATATGTGTCATTCGTTAACTTTTCCAAATGCTACTTTCATATTTTCTTATCAATTCCGTGTGTTCCATATTAAAATTTTTACAGCGCAACGTCAGTTTAGAATTCTACGAAATATGAATCGTTCTTCGCCTCTAGTTAGCCTAATTAAATCAGAAGACGATGACAAAGCTTGTTCGACGAGGGAACACAATCGACCACTCTCTCCGTGTTTCTGGGTCTCACGTGAATCGTGGCTGCTCCTTTCGGGATCATCCCCGTGATCCAGGACGATCTCGGGCCAGTTCGATGAGAAATCGCGAGCTTCCTGCGGATTCTTACTTTCGCGTCGCCACTTTCCCGTCGTTGAACAATGCGTCACGAAAGCCTGGGAAGCTTAATTGTTGTCGAACGAAACACACTTCGCACGCTCGATGGAAACTTGTGCGACTCGGGGGATAAAAGTGGGCAGAGATCGTGGTTCCTTTTGTGTCCGGCCACCGAGTGTCGCACGACCCGGTTTACATAACTTCTGTCGATGTGTAACGGGAATAAATCGGGTTGGGTAATCCGACAGTTTCCTCTGTTCGTACCTTGTTCCTTCGAACCGTCAAAATTTGTATCGTTAAGTAAAATATACATATGTATGATTTAATATAGTATTTACATTCATTAATTACCGTTGCAATTTATTGCTAAATAATATCTTAATATTTTCAAATGGAATATTTTCATCAATTTTTGCGTCAAAAGCTTTGTAATTGGCGGTGTAAAAATCTGGGTTCCGTATTCCAGGGGATAATAAATTTAATAAGGTCGATGTCCAAATAATATTAAAATGCAGCTAGAATAATCCTTTAGATCCCAGATTGCCAATTGTAATCTTCGATTATAAATATAACTCATGATTGCAATCGATGTCGACGGTAATAGAAGGATACGCGATTAACCCGAGGCGATCAGCTTCTGCTGACGGTGCTTTCGAAGCACCGATGGACACTGGTAGCAAAAGTGTCTTCATTTGGATCGCAACGGGTGGTCGTGTGACAGCTCGGATTCTACCTGGCTCAGCGAACCCTTTGTTGCCAACGCGTTTCGGGATACACGAAACTTACGAAGCAACAAGATCACACTTTGTTATCGAGTTTCTTGAAAATTTTCAAGTATAACAGGCATCACCCTGATTGTTTAATTTCACGATCAATGAAATTTAATCGCTGCAAGACCAGCTGCTCTGGATCATAATGAAAATCACTTTCCATCGAGGATTCTCACCGTTCGACGCGTTTGACCCAACGAAATCGTTAAAAAAACCAAAACCTGGTGGCCTCGATTTCCGTCCGAGCCGAGGCGATCGTGCAGAACAATAATTCCAGGAGCGAAGACACGAATTCCTTCCCGTTCAGGGACGAGTTTTTGTTCTAAGCGTCGCCAGATCCTTCTTCTTCATTTTTTTTTTTTCTTTGCACGGCCGGAAATCAGAAGAGGAGGGGACACGTGCTCGAACAGCAACAGCACCTGAAGACCCTGGATAAAGAAGAGAGAACATGGCAGCTGAGAGTCGAAAAGCACGTGCCAACAGGGAAAGGGGGAAAAAAAAGGGGGAGAGGACCCGTCGTTCGGGATTCAATGGACTTCTGGGATAAGAAATTTATTATGCGGGAGCTTCTACCTGGGACTGGCTGATACTGCCACCATTCAAACCGAGGCCGTGCACCGTCTACGTGGGCTCGCATGAAAATTAATGAAGGCTACCATCGCACCTCGAATTCTATGGCCAAACATGAATAGGGGAAAATACCCTGGGAAGGGGTCACGGCAGGGTATTCGTATTGTTTTTGCGATATCTCGCGGTTCCCTGAACCATTTCCATCGTGCGTGAACGAGTTTCTTATAAATATTTCAATTCATGGATATTCGGTCAATTAATCCTCAGATATCGTTCGGACTCGGTTCAAATTTCAAATCGAAATACAATTTCATTCCGTGAAATTTTATAATTTTTCATATTGAAACAGAAGTATGAATTAAGTTTACTACGACAAAGTAGACGTGATGAAAAAAAAACCCAGAAAATGCATATTATTAAGCGTAGAGTGGCTCCATTGGCGTGGGACGGCGGGCTCGAGGAAATTCTAGACGTTCTTTCGAGCGAGCCGCACGATTTCCATCGTGCTCTAATTATAAAGCTCCGCTGCCTCTCATAATCCCTTACCGTTTCCGGATTCCGGAAGATCAGTCACGCCTTTTCAGCTCAAATGTATCGTTTTTCAAAGAAATTTTCTGTCCGATAAACGCCTATCGCTTCGATGCGATTCATTCGTCGAGTCTTTCGTATCCAGCCTCGTCCGTTTTAATGGAGGGTAATTATATAAGCACGCCGAATCAATTGGAGCTGATTGGAAAATCAGCAAGGACGTTCGACGGCGTTTCCGTTGAAAGGTGTCGTTTACCTTGCCTCGAAACGGGGATAATCGATATACCGGGTGTCATACGTCGCCAGACTGCGTCCACTGTTCTACTCGAGGCTGTTGATAACGATAAGCCGGCGATAGGACGACTATTTTTAGAGCGTCGATGAATCAACGAAGCGTAGATTCGCCATGGATTTCAAGACGAAGGTTGCACGGTGCTTTGGGAAAAGTAGAAAAAGCCAAAGTTTATCTGAAACCCTAAATTCACCGAAACTCTGGTTCCATAAGATTTAATTGATAACAAAAGATATTTGCGAAGTGTAGTATAATTGAGACTAATTAGCAAGAAGATTGAACAAAATATAAAAAATGACAGGGTTAATTTAAAAATAATTTGGATTTTCCTTTGATACCCATATACTGTTTGGTATTTCAGATCACAAAATTGAAACTTATACGATAGTTGCGGGGTAGTTTTTGCCAGGAACGGTGATTTCGATGCCTGAAAACCTGGAAGTGCCCCAAAACGCATTCTTCGAAGCACGGCTTGGTTTCATGGGGCTTTATGAATTCCTGTTAACGAGAGACTCTTCGTTATAAAGACACTCAGCGAAGCATATGGTGACTTCCACCCTGGTGCTCTTCCTTAATTACTTCCCCTAATTTTTTTGTTACGTCTTACGTTCGATACGCTAGATTAACCGGTGGATTTTCGGGCTTTGAAGTAGACATTTCCTCTTCGTCGGAATTCCTGTCTGTTAACTTCCTCATTAAAACGATTCGTTTATGGACGAGTTCTTTTGGCTTCTTAGGGGAACTGCATACTCGCTTTTTGTGCTAACAAGGGACACCATCCAATCGTAGCACGACCGTTTTGAAGTGGAAAAAATGTGCCACAGGTGTTTCTTTTTGTAGAGAAACGTTTACATTGAAAAGACTATTTTATGAAGTGTTCCGATAGTTAAGTGGATGTGGAGAAGAAAATTACCCAAAAAGGTTCGTTAAAATTTCAGAATCTTGTGTTGTAAGAGATATTAGATAAAGCATTGATAATACATTGTAATATTGGTAACAAGACGATCTGAAACGTGTCCATCGTTGCTCTAACCAGGCAATACCTACTTTTAACCCAAAGGAACACCTCTTTCAAACAAAAATATCTCTGCTACGCGTATTTCTGTGCTTGGCGTATAGCCGGCTGCAAGATATTGATGTCTCTTAACGGGGTGGCATCTCTTGTTTCTCGAAGAGCTGTTGACGAGCCACAGACTTCTCTTTGACACTTGTACGCTCTCTTCCGCACGGTTTTTCTACCTTCCGCATTATTTTCCCTTTCATTAACCCGCCGCAATCCCAGAAGGCGTGCTGCCGATTGACATCAAGACGGTTCAAGAAATGAAATTTCCATTGTAGATATCTCAACAATTCGGCCGCGCGCTATTTTACAAAAAGAAACGGAACAATAGAAAACTTCACGATCCAGGCTCGAGGCTCCATGAATTCAGTTTGATCGATTTTGCGAGAGGAATTCGAAATAAATCGCGCAAGAAGCGTCCTTCACAACCGCCACGTACAGTGACGAGAAAAAGCCGAACAAAGATCGAGACTTCGGTGCTCGAGCACCTGAGAATTCCATCTAAACCGCATTAATGTTCGCGCGTAAGCGTATCGGAATTCTGCTATCGGATGAATCAGAAAATCGTGTTTCGTTCTTCCTTGGAAACACGCGATGCCCCACGAAAATCGAACCGAAAACTCGTGTTTTAACGAGACGCGGTGTTTACGCGAACGACACGATGTGTACGTTTCCGTTTCGTTGGGGTGGCACTCGTTAGAACCGGAACACACCGCCTCCTATCGATTCCCGGTCGTCGTAAAACACCACCGAGAAATTCACGGCGAAGGCGTGTAAGAACCCTGCTGTTTGTTTAGTCGGAACCGGAATACGATCACCGGGATGGTGTTGGAATTCCTGATAGCGAAAACGAGCCATTGGAATACCGAGAAAATGGAAATGAAATCGGTTCCCAGATAAGGGAGGTTTTCGAGAGTTGTTTGGGAAGCTGTATAAATATACACTTCTGTACGAGTGCAATAAAATTTTACGAATCATTCAGTCGTGTAAATTAATACAGGGGTTGTTATATGGGGTGTGATATGTTCTATCTTTGAATTTAGGTAACATTTAATTGTTAGTTTAATTGTATATGGCATAAAGCTTGGTTTATGTGGCATGGCAGCTGCGAATCTTGTGCGTCGCCGACTCTCCGGGCGGAGATGATACTCAAACTAAAAGGAAAAATTTCCAAATACGAATTTTGTCTATTTCCAATATCCACTATTATCATCCGAATTAACACCATTTGACACGAAATCAAGAATTACTTCTGAACATAAAATGTATATGTACATTTCTCAGTAAGTAAGTCATGACTCATTGTCAGTCATTATTGATTCATTCTTCAGACATTTTATCGAAACACGGAACATCGTATGAAGTTGCAATTGCTTTATTGTCAGGCAAGAATAGAATAATAACAAGTGGTACTCGAACAAAGAGCGATAATTTTGTGAATCAATCGTTCAGGCTTGAAATCATGAATGAAACATGCGTCTTACGAGATCCTTGGAGTATCGTTTAGTGTCCCATAATTGGCACACGACACTCGTTCGAACGGGATCTAGTATAATCCCCCATTCAGTCTGTCCGATCCATCCCTCGATCTGAACGTGTAACACAAAAGGAACATATTGACGATACTAAACGATACAGATTAAAAGGATAATCTCGGTATTCACCAGGAAACGTGCTCGTCGAGGATGTTCGAGGCTTAGCAAAAATCCATCCTGGTCCCGATTCGTGTACCGTGAAAATGATTGTACGGGCACGTAGCCGGTTCGAATGCTGTTTAACGCAATTTCGCCGCATTTGGTGCTAGGGTCATTACAGTCGGAAATAAAGCGTAACAGTGTGGTCATAAAGTCTGCCTACACGTGTTCTCGAAACATTGAGTGCCACTTGCGAACGTGTAGGCCAAGTCTTCGACTCGCAACATCTGGCCGATCGGCGGGTCAAACCAGCTTCGAACTTACTTATAATTAGCTGGATATTTCAGTCGTATTTTATCTCTGGAATGATAGTATTTTACGCTGATCAATGGGATGGATTTATTGGCAATCGATTATATCTCGTGATTCGTTCTTAGAACTTCTATAACGTATTACCAGTGCAATGAAACGGTTTTATTTCGATATCATCCTATCGAATATAAAGTAAAAATCAATATTTGCGCGACATGGCCCTATTTAATTTGACAGACCACCGCTGAGTAAACGAGGCTTTAATCTTGACATATGAATACACAGGAGCGTGTGTACCCATGCGACATGTACCCATCTGCGAACGGGGTGATCTGGTGTCTGGTTTATTTTCGGTTCACGCACCCCCTTGTAGCCGGCGTATCTGAAGGGTTGATAGCGTTTTATGCTACGCGCGTGGCCAACGTCTGTCTCCGAGTTAATTATGGACTAATTGTCAAGACTCTTGTCGCGTCTCCTCGACTAGTCTTTTACCAGTTTCATGTTTTTCTTTTTTTCTTTTTTTGCCTCGTCGCAACAACACAGGACGTCGTCTTCCTTCCTCTGCCTTTTTTGTCTCTCGCAAGGGACCTGGTGTCCTTTCTTGGAATCCCTTGCCTCGTTAATGAACCACCAACGAATTCCATAAAATTAACCCCTTGGGTTGGTAATTAACCGAGTGTCGAGCGAGGAACATGAATTTAATTGAGCTGATTGCCGTGGAAGGACAAGTAACTCGATTTTCTTCGGAATCGTGTGAGATTCAATGATGAAATGAACTTTGACGGGGGAGTGATACAGTTTCAGAGCTAAGGGTTAATACTGACTAATTTTTTGAACTGTTATATAATGAAATTTAAGTTTCCATAAGAGCCCATCACCTATATTGTAAGGAATTTTTCTTCTTAAACATTAAACACTTGAAAGTATAAATAATAGAAATAAGGAAAATAAGAATACCGTCTAATGAAAGTTTCGAAAGCTTCAAAGTGGTAATAACGCTAAAGCATGCTTAACATTTTTCACTGAAAAGATTTCAACCCTAAACGGTACTCTCCTAGAATAACTTTCCTTTTTTTTATGATATCATCATAAATTGCAGATAAATACAGCAACTACCAACCATCAAGGAGATAATTCACATCTGAAACTATTATTACAGATAATCTACATAAGATTCTAGATCTACTAGTGTATCTCAAAGCAACATTAAACATTATCGTATACCATCGTTATTGAACCGTGTGAACATACTCCCTAATGTCAGCCTTCGATCTTCGTTTCAGACAACCATAAAGGTGTACGCGAATTGCCTGCGGCCAGATATCGAGTACAAGACCCTTAGCATCACCTACGAGACGACATGTCGCGAGGTGGTCCAGAATCTATTGAACAAATACCGAATGAAGCATCGTGATCCAAGATTATTCTATTTAACCATGGAGGTGACAGTGAGGAGACCAAATGTAAGGACTGTTCTGCCATTGGACGAGGACGCGAGGCCTGCTGTTTTGCAATCGTGTCATCCTCGCGGTGATTCCAGGTAAGGATCCGACTTCTCCACACGTTCTTTAAGTTTTCCCCCCTTGTCGGTTTCGGTCGGCTTCGTGATGTAATTTCAGGGCTAGCGACCGACCCACCGTCAATACGACTTCTTGTGGGTCGGTGAGCACGAGCCAGCGACGAGCAACGTCCTTTCCAGAGATTCCCTTTGTTCTGGCATCGAGTCGTCTGGGTCAACCGCGCGAAACGTGCTTTTATTTATGCCAACGCTTGGGGGGTTACTCGTCGCCTTTATTCTCTGGCACAATTGTTAGTCAATTTGACAAATTTGCAAGGATAGTCTTTACTTTCAGTTTTGTGGGAATAATTAAGTTCTGATTAGGTTGGAAAATTGGCACACTATCTATAGGTTTAATTTTCTAAGCTGTCAAAGTTTCCAATTTTTCAATTTTCCCATTTAAATTTATAACCCTTGTTACCCCGAAAAATTAATATAATCCTAATGCTACTTAGAATTTGATGACATTTTCCTTTCAATTTCGATAGAAATTTCAAGTTTCGATCGATTCTGCGCTTGAACGTTTGCCTGATTGAAAGTAACACGAAGAAATGTGTGTCGAACAAATGTTCGGATGTTAAGTATTCGGGGCTACTGTTGTACGGCACACGCGAGGCTCGAAAGTCGTCAAATGTTTTCTTGGTAGCTCGAAACTTCCGGCGAAGGTGTACGTTACGCAGAGAAGACAGTGTTTGACTGGGAAGTTCGGGTCCCCAGTGTTTTTACGTAGAAGTAGTGTTCGTCGATTCCCTTTGAACTCGCCGACCAACTACGATATCCCAGGATTCACGGATGTTTTCTTGTTGCAGATTCTCGTTGCAGACACGTCGAGGAGGGCTTGTCAAAATATACGACAGCGCACTCATGTCCGGGGTAACTTGCACACATACACTTACACTAACTTTCGAGATGTTCAATCCTATTTCCTCGTTCATTGCTTTTACCGCCTGGTCTTTGAAGTTCAAGTTGGTCTATTCTTCTCCATTCTATTCCATGCTGCATTAATTTTACTCCATTGTGTTCCACTATGTTCCGTTTCACTTCAAAATTTTATTTTACTTTGTTCTTCTTGTTCTATTTGATTTTATTCTATCCCGTATCTGTCTTGATCTATTCTACTCCATTTTAGTCCTAACGCACTCTTCTCCACTCTATGATGCTTCGCTTTACCGTATTATAGATCCTAATCAGCTATACTTTATTTTATTTTTAAGTTGTTCATCTCAGCTTGGTTCAGCTACTTAATTGGACTATTTAAGTTGTCTTTCACAGAAGAAATTTCTAATTGTTATTGTGCAATTTACAGTCGAAATATAAAAGCCTTTTGGTCTCGGAACAAACCACGGTTGACGAGCTGATTCAAATGCTATTGAGTTGCTACAGCTCGAAAGAACGAGTTGAACAATTCTCTCTGTACGAGGTCTGCGAAGGCGAAGAGTATCAACGAAAATTACACCCTGACGATTCACCCCTTAAGGTCACGCAACGTTGGACAAGCGCCGATCGTCATCTTCGTATAAGGCGCAATCCTGATTACAATCCACACAGGAGGAAGGTAACATATCTGGTTTATTTTATCTGTATAATTGTTCATTTAATATCTTTTCACAGTTAAGACGATTTATCGTCATATTCATACTTCATAAAATAATATTACTTTACAAACGTTGAACTCGTTCCATTGTTTTCCTATGAGAACACATTCGTCCCATCCAACTGAATTCAATTTACCCAGATTTTCGTGGCCTCCAACATCCCATCGAATCTCAGCTCTCCCGTTACTCGTGTCGACTCTCAAATAAATTTCAACGTTGTACGCAATATTCTCAACAGGAAAAAACAGCCAATAAAAAGCAAACTTTTTATTACGTTGTAACATATGCTCGTATCGAAATATTTTAAGTTAAAATAAAGAATCTTCCAATTTTGGAAATTTAATATTTTCTCTACGTACGTATTTATGTAACGATTTACTAATTTCGTACGTAGGGTCTTTAGTTCCTTATGTCCATAGGTCCATAGGCCCATAGACTCACTAGGTCCTTACATCCACAGATCCATAGATCCTTATCCTATAGGACAATCCACGCGTTCACAACGAACTTTATCCAGAAAATTAAAAAACCTGAAGTTCCAATCAAAATCCATTGCCCACAAAAGGGTTAATTCGACGTTAAACCTCGATCTATCGTTCTCACGGTTCAAAACAAAGGAATTCTTCGTCTTGGATCAGCTCCAAGATGGTCGTAAGCGTAATTACGGACGCATCTCGAGGCGGTGCGTCAACCCGTGCATCAAAACATTATTCATAAGAATGTATGTATAATAGAAAGTTAAATTCGTTACGCGATCGTTTCCTTTACAGACTATGTGGGCGTCGGACTCGAGCATCAGCATGGCTATGTCAAGATTGAATCTGCATACAAACCATCAGGCCAACTACGACAACAACAACCACCTGTCCTTGTATCAACAAAAGGATTCTACCTCTATCAACAATAACAATATCCATAAACTGGATCAACATCACTTGTCACTGAGTTGTCTGAACCAACAGCCGAGACTCGTGATGCCTCACACGACGCAATTGGCGCAATTGCAAGTTCCACGTGTGCAACAACTGCCTCAGAGTGTCCCGACGACCCCGATCTCGTCGAAACACATCACTGCAACCTCGTACGCGGATTACGAGAATTATTTGTTCATATAAATCTAGATGGCAGCCAGTTGGACGTAAGAAGTTTTGAAGGGAGGGATTTTCAACAACTCTGATCGATCGATTATTTTGTGGATCGTCTCAGACGTTGAGAACTGATTCGGTGTGATCGACTGCAGCTTCGTTTCGTGGTGTTGAACACAGTATTTGTTTGAACAGTGAGAGTTTCATTTTTACGGAGGTTTTGAAAGATGTTTGATGGGATCACTGTGATGGAGCGTATAGTTTGCTTGTACTACATTTTGCATGGATTATTGATGTTAAGTTCGTGGTAAATTGGATTGGATGATTCGATTGTGAAGGGATAAGGGTTGAAACGAAGGGCCTTTTTTACGTCGTCAAGGTGGAACAAAGAGAATTTAAAATTGTAGTCAGTAGCGAGAACAATTGTACCAAAGGTAGACGTACGAAACGCTAGTTATATGTATAGTGTATTCAATCGTATATGTGTAAATGTATTTTGTGTTAGAGACACTCTAAAGCCTGGTTCACATTCGGATGCAAATATTTATAAAACGGTGGATCCACGTTCTAAATTTTCAGTGTCCCTAGGCTTATTCTTATTAATCGTTACAATGCACATTTTAAATAAAAATACTTCAATTATGCAATATATATTTGATGTGAACTAGACTTAGGAGAAATTAAGTCAGAAATCGTTCGGTTATGTTTAATCCTTCGAGACTTATTTGAACATTATTTATCCAATCTAATTGAATTCAACGTGCAACGAGGAATATCATTAAAAAAGATTTTTATACATTTTTAAGATAGAGTATAAACGTTGTTCGAAGTAATCTCGTAGGTTTAAAGTCGTGTATCTATTTATATACTTCGAGTTGCATTTACCACGAGATCGTGGCAAAATATGGAGCCTATTATTTATTTATAGTAACTGCAAAGCGTGATAGGAGTCTTAACTTATTATTCGAATACTGGACTGTATATTTCGTCGTGCAATCCAATCGAATGGGATTCAAGTATATTTGTTGTAAATAGGATTCAATGGAATCACGAGTACTCGAATAATTTGAACGATCGCCATTATGGGAAATTACGATTCTGTATTTTATTTCTAATGCATGTCGTTCCTTTCGATAGCACAAGGTTGACGAGTTCACCTGCTTTAATTTGAACAGAACCGGCATTTAAAGACAACACGTACTATCAACGTTGTAGCTTTCTATGATTTCTTGTAAATAGACGAGTGACTTTCTTCCTCTGCTCTATTTTTTTTTTTTTTTTTTTTTTTTTTATTAACGATCAACGTTGCATCCGTTGCCAAAGAATCGCTGTATCGAATTGCGTTTTGAGTTTGAACGTGCTACAAAAGATAAACGAGCCGATTATTTTTCTACTTTCGGTTATACGTATGTATCTAAGCGCAAAATTTGAACTTTGATATGGTTTATTTATATGATTATGAATTATGCGCGACTTACCGACAACTGTAACAGTACAATGAATCTTGTATTATCCTGAACAATACAGCTACCGTAGAGTGTAAATAATCTCTGTTGTAACGTTGTTTTATAATTCACAGAAAAAAAAGAGTATCGTTTCACGTGTCTTAATTTTGTCGATTCAGTTATTTTCACCCTTAGATACGTGTCCATCTGAGAATCTCTAATCTCTATGACCAGATCCTTTACAGAAATTTTTCAAAATACTTGTATTGGATGTTACTCGCAAGAGCTAAATATCATTAAAAATATTGCATTTGGTACTTTGCATGATCAATATAATTAATATTTTCTGTAATTTTCCTCAGGAATACCTTGTACGACAGCTAAAGTATTAATTATGGTGAGGGTGATTGGTAGTTGACGCCTCAAATTTTTTAAAATCGAATAATTAAGAAAACAAATGTCATAAATAGCGTTAACACGTTTAGCGCTATGTCAGTCACCGGTCAGTCAATAATTGACAAAATATTAAGCTAATAATACTGGCTATCGAATTGAAAGGTTAAATTTGAAAATTAATCGACCGCATCCTTAACACGTTGACTGCCACAGTGAAAACGGACGTGGGTAGTCAGACACGATGAAATCCTAATTATTAAGAATACAATCAACTAATTTTCAAATTTAACTTTTCAATTCGATAGCTAGCATTGTTAGCTTAATGTTAACGCTATCCGTGGTTTATTTCGTCATTTCCTTTATTAATTATTTGATTGTAAAAAATTTCGGGTGCCGGTTACCGGTGACCCCCGTGGCAGCCAACGTGTTAATAATTAGGATTTGAATGCGTCTGACTACACACGTCCGTTTCCACTGTGAAGTGTTACTTTACCTTAAAACAGAAAAACATTTTCCAAGGACAATTGAACGGAGCGTCACATCGTGTGATGATAAAAATTTTATTTACAAATGCGACAAATGTAGGAATTTTGGTTACCAGTGACGTATCGGAGAGGAACGAGCATCACGATCGGTCGATCATCGATCGCAATATTTTTACTTTCAACCGCCCCTTACAAATAATTTCTTCTGTCCTTTCTCCCTTTCTCTCTCGCATCCCGATAATCGTCAACGAACACATCCGACTTGTACGTCCGCCCTCTCTCCGTGATATCACTGATACAGGAGAGAATCACTGAGATGTAACAATAATAAACTTTACATTAAATACGATTAGAATCTAGCTATTTTTGTTTAAGGGCTATGCGGAGTGTTACAATAATAGAAATATTCATTTTCCAAGGAGAAAAGGATTCGTCTTGCGGGACAATTTTATGTTGTTGCTTTATTTTGGGAAAAATGGTGGGACGGGGTGTGTCGAAAGGGGCGGATGGGAAGGGAGGGAAATATACTTTGCTTTTTCTTTTTTTCGTTTGAAGTTTCAAAGGATAACATCACAGCATTGACATATCAACATCGAAACGATCAGAGCATCACGCCCCTCGAGAATTGTCGATCGAATAAATTAAACGTTATATGTATTTCTCTTCTTGAATTCGAAGATTTGATCGGTTTTAATTAACCATCAAGATCGAGGAACTCTGGAGAGGCGTGCTGCCACGGCCGTAGCACTTTTCATTTTTGCTATAGAACAATTTACAACATCTCGTTAATTAATCGCCTCAATTCCGTCTCCGAACAAACCGCGACTCTCTCACATTGAACCGCAAATCTTTCTCTTTCGTTCTCTCCCTTTCCCTTGCAATATCGTATTATTTCTTCACTCATACAATCAGACGAATCCTGAATTCGATTAATATAAAAAAAAAAAAAAACGTCCAACATAATTGTTCTATTCCGCTCTTCCTCTCGCTCTCGCTTTCTTCTTGCACACTATATTTCTTTTTTTGTCTGCAAACAACAAATAAAACGAATTCATTAGAATCTAGCACGTCCCTCTTTTTTCTTTCTCGCTCGTTCACTCTCTCCACCGCAACCAGGAGCAATCGCACGAGGGAACGATAGACAATATGCAGAGGAAAGTATCTTTGATCCAACGAACCAGCCGCAAAAGAAACTATGACCGAGGACGTGGGTGAGCGCCCGCGTTTCTTCAAAGAAAAAACATGAAAGAAAATTGTACGTACGAGAAGGGTAGCTGTACCACTTTCTCGTGAGAAAGCACGCAACATCTGAACATGTGTCCTTTTTAATTCAAGTACACAGGCGACAGGACTTCGTCCTCGGGGCGACGCCGCCGGTTCGATTCGAATCGACGATCGTTTATAATATTTGGGACGGCGTGATAAAATTAGCAGCAGCAACTTTGTTATACTTTGTTTAAATATATTTAAATTTATATTACTTACTGGGGTGAGTTTATGAAATTCTTTCGTAAAAGATTTGACTGAACAGCTATCGCTATTAGAACATAAAACGTTTTCAAAGCTGTTAATATGTATCTTTTATCTTTCGAAATTGAATTTCTTAACCCTTCCGACCGGTGCTTTCTACCGTCAACAGAAATTTAGTTGGTTTTCCCAATTATAATTACAATAGTTATTACTTAAGTTTTTGGGACTGAAAGTATTATATTTTGTGTACTATCTACTCAAATGTTCGAATGGTCGGATAACGTACAGCGAGCAACAGGAAACCGACAATTTTCACGATCATCGAGTCAAACCGAGAATGGCGTCACACGTCTCTGTTCGGTTCTCTCTGTACACAGGATACATGATCAAAAAAAAACAAAAAAACAAGAAGAAATCATATTTTAACCACGGCCAACAATATTTATTGCGAAAGCCTTAAGGCTCGTTACAGGGACAGGCGTTTCGCGATATCTCTAAACATACCGAGACACGATCATCATCGACCAAGGGTGGTTCGATCGTTCAGAACACGAAACGTACTTTCCGTCGATCGACCAACAAAACGATGACAAATCGTTCGACACTTCGTCGATGCGTCGTTCTCGTCAGTTTTTTTTTTTTTTTCTTTGGACCTTCCAACCATCGTAATTAGGGTTGCGTTCGTGGATGACGTCGATCTGTTATTTTATTTTATTTTATCCAATCAACGACGTTCACGGTGCAACCAACGCGAATAACTTCACTCCCACGTAATTAAAGAATCAATTCGCGCCCGTTTTTATTTTTTATTTCTCAACGAATTGTACGCTCATTTACACCCTCGCTTCCAGTCTTCCCTCTCTCGCTTCTTCCAATCTTTTTAAACGCGATTATTAGTCTTTTCAGAAAATTCGATTAGTGTTCCCGATTGGACTTTCAGCGTTCCCGTTATCGCGTTTCCGTTCGATTTTTTCGTTAACTATTTCTCTGTTTTCTTTTTTTTTTTTTCGTGATTTTTCTTGTTTTTGCTTTTTTTTTGGGGGGGGGGGGGGGGGATTAGCGGGTGGAGACTTTTTCTTTTTTTCCTCGTCTTCTCTAAATTAGGTGTGATCTTGCACGAGCGTCGAGCCATAACTATTTAGATCGTTTTACGAAGAGACAACTACAAAGAGATTTTAATACGTAATTTACCGAATTTGTTCTCGATTAAGCTACAACTCGTTCGCTCATCTCGTTCGTCTGACGTTAATTTAGCGAGCTAGTGGATGTTTACAGATTCTCGAACGCTAATTCTCGACGATACACCGAAAGAAAGAACGAACCGGAAGCCGCTAAACTTCTAAACTGAAATCGTACAAGCCGACACGACGGATTCTGTTCGGTCGTTCCGTATAATTTTTTATTTTTCTTTATTTTCAAGTTAGCTACGAAATCGTCCTCTACGAAATATTCACGAATCTTGTGTATGCATGTCTGTGTGTGTGTGAGTGTTGTACTTGTGTCACTTGTAACGCGTGTCCTAAACATTTTCGTTCCAGGTCTGCGTGATGTGGGTTTCTATCGCTGTCTATCGCGACAGATTCTTTTACAAAATATTATAAAAAATTTCCAATAATTCTAACGACCACGTCGCCACGACGTACTCCTTCACTATCGATCGCTTTAATTACGTCGGTTGCGCCTACGACAGCTAACGATTTAAAAATCAGTTGAATCTACGCGTCGCAACGCTATGCACAGTTGGATCTCCAGGAACGAAGCGGATAAACTTGTTAAAATAATCGCAGAAACACGCGATCCCGCGGTGTTGCACACACGGATATCTTCGATCGGGCATGAAGAAGCAAAGTTCGAAAGAAATCGCAGCTACCGTAAAGCACTTGTGTTCGATCGAGCCCGAAACGAACGGCGCGCCGTTTCGCTCGTACGTCGAACGCGTCTGCACGCAAGTGGAAGCGAGAGTATCTTCGGATCAGATACATCACCAACAATCGTGTTTCTGCAAATATATTTCATCTAGTATTTACAAACATCGGTTGCGAAAAGATTTCATCATAAATTGTTTCGTTCGCGAACATCGAACGACGCGATCGTTCCTCGCATATGATTCTTCGCTTTCCCGTACCCAAATTCTGTTTACAAAAGAACCGCGCAAAGATAAAAGATCGAAACTTTCAACGTCGAACAAGCGAAACGAAGCGTTGAAAATTCGTTTACACGGCGCGGTAAGCGAAGATTTAGAAACGTCTATCTAATCGGCGAGGCGCCAACGAGATTCCAGCCGAGGAATGTTTCGCATAAACACGCGTCGGATAATCCTCCTGGCGCCGGTTAAATTTTTAATCAACAGCGTTGCGCGCTAAGAGAAAAGATACATTCGTGTCTGTTCCGAGCGCCAACACCTGACTTAATATAATCTGCCCGCGCCAATCAACCGGTGGCGAATTAACAACGAGTCTGAACGAGAAATCGAATCACTTTCAATTTACTCTTATTTTCAGGGCCGGTTCCGAGACGTGTGCAGTACCCAAAAATCCCTGGGACAGCCAATAGTGCATCTTTAAAAATAAAATATTTTTATGAATTCTTTGGTATCTTTATAGAATTGCCACAAAAACCTATAGGCTGTCACGATTTTGGTTTAATTGTGAATCTACTCGCTAAATAAATGGCGTAACCAGAGTTTTGTAAAATTTTAAATAGGTTCCTATGCTGCTATTGTCTGTCGCACGCAGGAGGGTTACCAACCCAACACCGGCCTTTCATATTCTCAAAACGCACCTCCTTCGAGGAAACAAAAATTCGAAAGAAGAGGAGGCGATCCACGCGAAACGATAACAGAATTCGGCTAAAACTCATACAACAACAATTTCGCGCTGCGAAAGCACACTTACGCGAACGTAATTTCAAATGGAACGCCTCGTTCCTATCTGACTAATCTAAACGGACAAACGGCCACGTTTAGCGTCTATATTGTTTCAAGATTCATCGTCAACGCTCGTAATCTTTCTTCGAGACACAACGTGTCCAAGATTCGTTCGTTTCAATCGAGAAACGTTGTGCCATTAACCCGGCGAACTTTCGGCGACAAAGTGTCACAGAGAGAACGACCAAAATTTAAGACCACCTATCTAGTGTAATTAACACAATATTAACATTACATAAAATTATTATCCGTGTATTTAATTTGGACTGATCACAGTGTCACTAAAAAATTTCCAAAATTCGTCACGAAGCCTGCCGGGTTAAAAACCAACAAACACACGAACGATCGGAACGCTCGATCGGTGTTATCGGTTTCCACGATTGGATCCATGCAATCAGTTTAAGTGCATTAACGTATGTGTGTGTATTGTGTATGTACCCGTGTCAGATTGTTTGATAAATATTTTCCGGTTGGCCGTCCAAGTTGGCCAGGTGGACTGGAATTGTGCTCGTACGTGTCAAGAACAATGAAAATCTCACAAATACTTCTGCTTCGGTGTACAAAGTGATCCTCGATGCAGCTGACAACGCTGCGTTCACGACAATCCAAACGAAAATGACTCGTTTTTTCTTTCTTTCTTTTGTTTTAAAGGCTTCTTACAATATGTACACGGTAATACTTAACTATTGAATTCGTTATCTATGACAGGGATGGTAAACTTGTGGCTCGCGGGCCACAGGAGGACACTTCTCCTCTTTCGTTCTATCATTGAACGGGTTCCCTCCATACCTACTAGACTCTGACGATCCCGGTCGAATTCCTCCTTCTCTAGTCACCACTACATTCATATATACTTGTATTTGCTGGTGATACTATGGTTATAGCCAGAATTTAGTACTCAGGTGTGAAGGGGGCCGTTTAGTGAAACAACGAAAGAAGAGAGGTGTCCCTCTGTGGCCCGCGGGCAACGAGTTTAGCATGCCTGATCTATGGTAATAGTGTCCTCTTCATTCTCTCCCTCTCTCTCACCCTTTCACTCTGTCCCTCTCACTCGACTTTTTACTCGCGTTTATCTCAATCGGAATTAATTTTGATCGAGCGACAGAGATAGAAGTGTTCACCGCGTATAGAATATATTCATATTTATATATAATTATTTATGTATGTATACTATATACACAAAAGTGTTGCCGTGTGTCTGTGTACGCATACACTATCGGTTCATAGCACGAGACCACAAAAATGACAAATTTACGACATACAATCTCCTATCTTATCATTCATCTAATTCGTCTATCTACGTATTAAAAAGTTTCAAGACCTGAAAAGCTATGATTAAAATTTGAAAATTGTTCAAAGTTCGCCGTTACATTGATTTATTATTTTGTTTAAATTTACAATCGAAGCAACGAGGTATTACGAATCCCTATTTGTATCTATACAAACAATTTTATATCAAAATTCTCTCTGCAAGCACTAAATAAATTGAATACGTTCGTTATCATACACTTCGCCCCAAACACTTTAATATAGACGCGTATCGATTCGAAATCAGAAAATAGTATAACACGCAGACAATGTACAAAGTCTAAAGTTACATTGAGAAAAAAATACTGCAGACCTACGGTCGACTATTTCTCAAATAGTGGTTGATAACAAAATTTTATCCATAGAAATGGTCTCGCACCGTGTTGACCGATAGCGTGCGTTGTCGTGTTCGCGTGTACCTGTGTGTTAGCCTGTTCCACTTAAATAGACTCTAATAAAACGTATAAACACGTCAGCCTATAAAGCGCGGCGATCGTGAACAACGCGCTTCGATAGTCGAAAACTTTCAACTGTTCGATTCTAATTATCACGATGATCTGATCCCCAACCCCTCGCCACGCGTCACAGCACCGATTTCTTGATCGTTGAGAATTCGTTTCGCGAATTTCACGTGCTTCGATCGCGATTCATCGTCTAAGAAAACTCCTATAACAATCGAATTTATCATACGATCGATATTAAAACATATTCGACCAGAGTAACTTTCCTCGTGTTTCATTATAATTCATTTATTTCTCACCTACGTCTTCACGCGGCCGAATTGAAAACAATTGCTACCCCGAAACAGGGTATCGAAAATTTCCTCGTTAATTTATCACCCTTGACTGCTTTCAATCGGAACAATCGTCTGCCGAATTTTCGAGCGAAGATCTCGTACCTTTGATGCCGATTCGCAAAGTTCTCCCGGATATTTCACGAAGCTTTCGATTTTGCTTCTCGCGGGGGGTGGGTACAGGGGCCCGGGAGGAGTGAGCGCAAAAAATTAAGGCCCCAGGGCTCTTTTATCATTTTTTTTCCCCATTTTCATTTCTTCTATTATCATCCTATCTCTCGATACACTATCGTTCCCACGAAACCGTTGTGTTTCTTTGATTTTGTTCGCGTGATAATACTCATCTCGTTGAGCTGGTTCCGCGAATGGGGGATTTATCCTGTGCGTACCGCATCGTCTTTTAGAACATTTCGATACCGTCCATCGTTTCGCGGAATTCTTGTTGGAAAAAATGCTCGTGAAAGTTTTCGCCGGCTTAATCGATAGTTTGTTTCTCTTTCACTCACTCGCTCATTCGCCACACGCTCTCGCAATTCTTTCATCCTTCGCTAATTACAGCGAACCTCGATACTTGAAACATCGTGTACGAACGGGGGACAGTAAGCCATTTGTGTTTTTCTCGATTTCATTACGGTATTATACAACAACTTTGCAAGAGAAGGATTTCTACGGTTACCTTCAGTCGTGTACGTTCGAAATCGAACGATACGAAAATAGAATTCTATAGGTTTCCGAATCTCCGGACACGTCTGGTTACAAGAACGCACGTATGTCATCGCTGGAAAACAGAACGCTGGTTCCTGATCTTTTTTGAGCTTGTACACAATCGTAACAGGAGACAATGTTGTATCGTAGAACAACGTGCACGCGGTTTAAAGGTTCATTTATACGTCTATGAGTTGGTCGATTATTTTGGGAAATATCTAAATGTAAATTGTGGTTGATTGGGAATCATTTTAACGCAATTGCTAGTGTATCCTGAATCTTCAAATGAAAATTATGTGAAAATAGCATCGGTGTTTTATATACAGCAGCATCGTTGAGGGGTCCTCAGCTTAATTTTTCCAACTACCATTTCGAAATACTCGAATAAGGTGTACGATTCACAAGGTTCCATTACTTAAAGCAATCAGGGTACCTAAATAGTAAATTCAATTATTTCTAGAATCCTATAAAACACGCGTAACATTTCGACTCTACTTAAATGGTAAGAAATACAAGTTTCCTTGAAAACAAAGTAAATCGGATAGCGCTCTAACGACAAACCACCATCGACATACAAATGGACCTCAAAATAGGTTGTTCGACGATTCATCAAACAGCAAAGAAAGACATTCACGAATGTGCCAATAAATCTTTGATATTTAACAACATCATAGACCGTTTGCGTGCACGTTTTACCAGCCAACGTGTCGACGACAAAAGGGAACAAAAAGGGAGCAAAAATTTCTGTCGAAGCCTGGCGGTAGCTTTAATCAAAGCGTGTGTACTTTTTTTTCTTTTATTTCTTTTTTTTTTTTTTTTTTACTGGGCTTAGCGTAATCGGAGAAAAATCAACGGTATTCCTTTTACGAGTAGCGGACAGGAAAGAAACCCCACTGACAGACCAGAGCGACAGATTTTCGCTAAAGGTAGCGGTAATTAAGCACTTCGTACGTTCAGTATCGTACCAGGTGGCGACCCCACTAAAGAGCAGTGGTGCGCAGGTGGGGACAGCGCTGTAACGACAGGCCCCGGGGCCCCAGCTCCTAAATGGCATTCAATGCGCGCGGGTCTTGCTGCTGGCGACGCCTCGATGCGGTGCCATAATCGACGCCACCAACGTACGATTCCTCCTCGGTGCCGTAATCGTGCTCGCCACGATCACCACGATCACGATCCATCCTCTCCAGCCTCGATCTTCTCGTTCCCTCGCTCACGTGTCCGCCGCTGTACGAGCCCGATCCTGGATTTCAACGAACTTATCATTTCATGAATAGAAATCTTTTTATTCAATTTACACGAATTCCTGTAACCCTAGGTATTTCATTTGGTGGCCTAGTTCGGTTACAGAAATTCGACGTTAAATAGAGTAAAATTCGAAAGGGGAATCTTAATTCTTTGAATCTGTAATATAATTTTGGAAAATTAAGTTTTCTTGAAATATACATTTTAATCCTTTGCATTTGGAATATAATTTTCTGTTAGCTCTGTTAATTATTCGAAATGAAGTTAATAAAGAAAATTAATAGTATTTTAAGTAATTTTCTTCCTTTCGAATTTCAGTTCCTCAAGTTAGACGCAGCAAGAATAGGCATCGAGTTATTTTTCTCGATTAATCGATAGATTTGTGATTAACTGAACGTCGCTACGTCGAACTTGATTCTGGACAAGGCTCGTTGTTTTCACTCCAAAAAAACCATATTATCGGATAGAATGTTACTTCGATTACAGTTAATGGTCACTGTCAAACGGTGAGGAACCAATCAATCCACCTACTACGTGTCACATCTAAGAAAACTGTAAAAAAAGAAACACCTCACACTACTAAACAGTCAGTTCATGCAGGGCTAGCTATGCAAAAAGACCGGAAAAAGGCAAAATAAAATTTAAAAAACGAGAAGGGAAAATACACGCTGCAGAGACTCCGACGTTCGAGCTGGTGAAATCCTTGCGTGGGAGCGCAAGGAATCGAGGAGATCTACAAAACTTCGTCGCACAAGTCCCTCCCTTCGTGGACTTTGATTATCGTCGAATAAAAATTATGAAAAAATTCGCGAAATGATGATTCTCGCGTTAGAAAAAGAAAAAAAAAACAAAAAAACAAACAAAAAGAGAACAGGTTGGGAAGAGGGGCACAAAAACAAGCCAATGTCCCAAAAGAAGGATTTCGAGTATCCTGTTCGAAGGAAAACCGCGAACGAGGGTCCGATCAACATCGACAACTTCTCTCGTTAATGCCTCTAAAACACGTTAAACTATTCTATCATCCTATTCTAGATTGACAAGGGTTGGTGAAGGGCTTGCGAGACAGACAACAACAACAAAAAAAAAAGAGAGAAAAAGAAACAGACAAATGAAAGGTAATCAAAAGTCAGAATCTCGATAACGAAATCAGACTTGAACGAAACGTATAAATGGTATGGATCTAACGAGTGAAATAATAAAAAAAAACGAAAGAAATACACGAAATATAAAAAGGAATATCAATGGATATTGTGGTGGACAAAAAATAAAAAAAATAAAAAAATAAAAAGGTAATCATAACGTAATAATAAATCCTTCTCTTTGGGCAAGAGAAACAGGTAGGTCCCGTTCACCGGGCCCATGCACCAAACCCGTCTGTACTTACAACGCGACCTCGTTAACGAGGTTTCCCTATTTACACACAGTCTCTAATTCTCTGAATCGTATCCCCGTGTATTATAGGAAGTTGGTCGGGGAGGACGAGTCGCACAATTCATCGGTCGGTCTACCCCCGTTTAATCTCATCCGGGATGAGGAGAAGAAGTGTGGAACACAAGTCGGTCGTATATTTTCTAGGCCGACCCAGGTGGCGGGGCGGGAGCATATTTCTTTAGCTCGACTCTTTGGGCTTGTTCTCGTCACCCCGACCATAGATGAACTGGCCCTGTTTTCGGATGACTCCCGTGGCAGCCACCGCCTCCACGGCTTTTACACGTAAACAAAGAGAACATCGGAGTCAGAGCTGATTGACAGTCGTGCGTGGACCTGGCCTATCGATGCTGTTTCAATTTGTTTTTTCTTTTTTTTTTTAATCTGTCTGGTTTAATCATGTCATTTTCGTGATTCGTACGGGGTCTCCGTCTTAGCTGAGAATATCCGCGAAATGAATGCAAAGCACAGGATATTGAATGAAATTTGAAGGAAATTTTAGGTGGAAGTGATGTGGCTGTAGCTGGGGTTGGGTTAATTTTGCGTAGCACGTGGACACGCATGGATTTCGTTTCAATTAACCATCAATTGATAAATTATGATTGTTCGGTAGTACGTACTCTAATATACTTTAAACGGAGGAAATGAAAACTAATAAGTTACGTAGGAATTCAGAATTTTTCACAGTTTATAGTTAGATATGCCATCGTCAATATGCTGACAAATTTAAATTACCCAGAATACTACTATAAAAATTCTTGAAAAATAGGAACTTCCGACAATGCAGATACACTAGAATCTTCAGTCCTCGCGTTAACAATATTACCAATATTCCAATAAATTTTCACTAATTCTTAACACCTACATACCTCTAAATAAAGAATTTACATTCCTAGCCCTCATCCTGCATAAAATTTAAATAATAATTGAATAATGTCGGCTATCAATCGAGGGTTTGTTGTACATCTAATAAAATTAATGTACGCGATAGTAATCGTAAGTTCTGCTGCTCGTTTTCATCCAAAAATCTTTTCGTCCATCACAGTCTAATCACCGCTCGAATTCTGATGAATATTAATTAGGTTCGACGATGAAATCCACTCGTGTCGAGGTAATTAAGAGCGCAGCGTGCACGAGGTAAGCTGCAGCTAGATATGTGATAAACGATAAACGATCATATAGATGAGGTGAACGCAATAAGGATCCGTGTATGTTCCATTTCTATCTCGTGTCGGATGTTGTGCAGGACTAAGGAGTTGATGAACAAAGAAAAACAAGATGAACACGTGGTTGTTGAAACTAACGAGAACAAGCGCGCCATTGTCTTGCTGCGGTTGATACAAGTTTGCCGATCCATACATTGTCGCTGAAAAGAAATTCAATGTAAACGTGTCGTGCCTCTTTATAGGATCATTCAACCGTGACGGTACATGTGTTATGTATAATAATTCTCGATCGTATCTGTCGTACAATTGAAAGACTGCTAGCTACGATTTAACCAGTTCGCGCAAAGAACGCGGAAGTGGGTGGATAATTTGTACAGTCAGTGATTGAAATATGACCGTCGTAAAATTCGAACGATTGTCTTCGAGGCGCTATTTAAAGACGGCGATTGAAGTTTCAACCAGAGAACCGATTTTATTGAAACGAAGCGATCTAAAATAAAATGACACCTGGTTGAATTTACGATCGTTTTTATGCAGATATACTTTTCCATCGACGGTACATTCGCAAATCGGTGCTGTTCTCGAGGCACGTGCGAATGTTAGGTTGACGATTAACCCTTGTGCAGCGGATTACAGGGACACTGGCGATTCAGTTTAAATTTAGATTGTTTCTGTGAATAGTATTTATTAATAGAACTTTGTTATTTCAAAATTCGAGGGTCTAATTTTATTTGACGGGAGTAGCGATTGATCCGCTGCTCGAGGGTTAAATTTACGACCCCCTCGTATATTTTGTTTCAAAATCATCTAAATTCTACCGCAGAAAAATTGAGAAATTATCATAAATTGGGAAAAAAGTTATTAATTTGATGACTATTTATACCGATCAAGTTTTCATCAATAATTCTATGGGAAAAAGATGTAGGTCGCAAATTAAATTGCCAACATAAGTATAAGAGTATTCAATAAATGAAAAAATTAACGAGCCTCCATAACTTTGTTTGAACAGCACCGATTGAAACGATAGAAAAGTGGAGCAGAGTATTTACAAGAATGAGAAAGAGATAATAATATACATATATCTCGTGTCGTTTGAACGCTTTAATGTGCATACGAAGGAAAACGTGCATATCGAATGTATCGTAGTAATTTATAAGGCTGAGTATAGGTTGCACGTACAACGAGTAGCAGTCTTTTTCCGATAAGAATAGCTCTACAATCTAACACGAGTCCATGCAACGTCTACGTGCAGCTAAATGATACCCAGTTACTATATACGTGTTTCATTACTAGCTTCGAATGTCGCCAGTACTCTTGAGAAATGTCTCCGTGGCATAAAGAAAAAGAGAAAAGAAAGCAAAAAGAGAGACAAAATTCAGAAATTCTTTTCTTCCCTTTTCAACGTGATTCTTCAAGCGAGTAACGGAACACTGCGCGATTGTTAACTTGAGGGAAAGGATATTTGTCAGATGATTTGTTTCTGATTGGTTTATTTAAAAAATTCTTGTTTTTTTTTTCTATCCAATAATTTGAATCGTTGCATTTAATTTCGAGCTTTGATTGCACTTTAAATTTGACAACTAAGTTCGCGATTATTCCCCTTATTTTCATTTCAAAGCAATGAAATTTAACTAATAATTATTATTGGTTAAATTTCAGTAAAGAATTATAGAATATAACGATTGATATCAAATATATCGTGGGAGAAGATTTATGTCGTAAATTCAACACAACGATTCAGATAGATTGGACGAACAAAGAAGAAGAATTTTTAACAATTGTGGAAGGGATATTGTTGGAGGAGAAGGTTCGAGTTACCTCTTGCCTTGTGGTAACTCACTTGATGGGTACCTGAAGAGGCAAGAAAAAAAAAAAACGTGTCGATTGTTAGTTAACGAAATTGGGACTCGAACTACGCAGAAATCTCAATTCAGCGTCGTATCTGAAGAAGAGAGGATTATATGGAGATTATAAAGTGATTGATAACCGTGATAGATGAGAATCATGATGACAGGTCGCGATCTCTGAGCCAATGTCTCGCTGTTCGATCATCGACTAATAAATATTTAACGATGTGCTTAATTTGCCTGCCTGATCCGTGGTTTCATTGAAGTCCTTCGAATCAACGAATTCGACGAGAAACCAACTTTGTCCGATGGAATTTTTCTAAATACAAATACTCTACCCTGCCGTGCAGAAGATCCCCTAATTAGGTCACCGTTGCAGACCAGAGCTTTGGTGAAAATTCGAGTAATCGAGTAGCAGTGAAATTTGGATAATTTGGATATTTGGATATTCAAATAATTGAAATATCCGAATGATTGAAATTTCATTGCCCGAATACTCGAGTACGCGAATTTGGACAGCTTCATTCCCGACCCTTCGGGTTCCCCATCAGCGACTCCATTCTCCGCGATAATGAAACTTCCCGTAGAATATTTGTACTTCGAAACCATTACACAACTACGTAGCGTAACCCCCGACGAAATCGTACGCCCATGATATCTCACGGTGTCGGAATGAACGTGATACCTGATGTGACGCGAGGTGTCAACGCATCCACGGGTACATCGGGCGCAGGAATCGGACGTGGTACCGACGCGATCACCGGAGGATGGGTGGCCCTCCAATAAGCTTCCAGGTACTCGGCCACGTGTTCGCAGGCCTCCTCCAGCTGATTCTCGTCCAGGATCACGTCGAACATTTCCGGCGGACACTGGGCCAACTTCTCCGCTGCCACCATTTGTACGTTCAGGTGTCTGATTTGTGATTTACCCCGCGTTTTGATCAACCTCTGCAACACTTTCGGCGACGAGATCTTCAGGTAGACGATCGTTGGCGCTAAACTCGTCTTTGCTAACTGCGACGGATGATTTATGGTGTCGCAATCAAGAACCACTAACTGGAAAATAACAAAAATTATGCTAATATCACAACAAAAGAATTTATTTAGCCCTTTAACGCCCAGTGTAACGGTGTATGCCAAGTAATGTAGTAAATGGGGTTTATTTAGGATGTATTTCAAATAATGTTACAAGAAATACTTTTTCTCTTCGAAAATGGTTAGAGGGTTAGGGGATGATGATTGATTGATTACCTGTAAGGTTCTGGCGAGCTCGAAAATCCTCTCGATCTCAGCTTGAACCTCCGCCAGGCAGCTGCTCCTGCTGGTAGATCGTTCCATGATCGCCCTTTTAGTTGGATTATTTAGCAATGATCTCTTCGCTAGCGAAATGTCTGCCATTACCCTAGTGATAATTATTCTGAAAATAGACGATTTGATTTTTGTTAAAATTCTTCTCCAATTGAGTTAGCATTATTAGCCACAATAATTAGCTATAATTCCTCTAGTCATTCTCAGCTACTTATCCCGATAAGTGAACCGACCTGCCAGCAAACCGGTGCTTCAGGAAATCAAACAACGCCTTCTGCATCATATCCGTCACCTGATAACCCTTCAACGAGGGACCGACCAGGACAACAGGTCTCATGGAAGGTACCACGTCATACGGTGTAGTCGTCTCCTGGAAACCCATGAACCAAGTTAGTCAAATTTCGATCGAAGAAAGCTCTGTTCACCAAAATCAGTCCAAGTGATAAGTCTCACTTACGTCGGACTTGGTGAGCACGGAACGCAACATTGAAAACATTGAAAACAGTTAATGGCCACGTCGAGTCGAGACATGCGACCTACCCTCCTGCACGGCCAAAGTACTTGGTCGATGTTGTTTCGAGCAATTCTCTTCAATTTCCAAAAAAAAAAAGCCACTTTGGCCAAGCAGTGTGATACGATAAAGCTACGATCGGCATAAACTATCAACCACCACCTACGCACTAATCTCTCTTCGGCTAGATAGCTATTCTACGATTTTCTACGAACCATTGTCCCTGTCGGAATCCGCATCGCTACGACGTACCTTTTTTTTATTTATCGCAAACAAAATACACCACGATGCACAGAGAATAGATCTAACACGTTTTGGACACACACAGTCGCATACTCACAGAAATAAATCTGCTAGTCCTCGCGTGGCCCACGATATTTTCTAGCACCGACTGATAAATTTAGATACGAAAGCCTCGTCCACGTCACCGGCTTTATCGCACACGCGGAATCTTTGCCAAATCCATGAAAAATGTTCGTCCCGTCGGATCGCTATCGTAAAACATCCTGTATCGGGTGTACAAAGCAGCCTTTTAAACGACCTGGACGAGACTTTCCACTCACAACGCTCAGCCTGTTAATCTTCCCTAGGAAAAATGGGGAGGGAAGTCCCATCGTTCGTCTTACAGTCGAAAGTTACTAGGCACTTAGTCCATCATTCGTTTTATCTCGTTAACAAAGTAACCAACTCGGTTTGAAAAAATAATGATTCAACTTATAATGTTTAATACTCGCCACGTTTAACTTTCTAGTATTATAGGGAGTGGTGGGTGGATCTTACGGAGCCATTTTTCCTAAAGAAGTCTAGATAGCAGGCTAAACGGTGTTTCAGCTAAGTTCAATAAGAAATCCAAGCACGTTGTTAGAACACAAAGAGGGAAAAGGGGATCGAGTGGGTCACAGAAACACACTGCGACACGTTGAAATCGTTTACCGGCTTCTTGAAGAAGTTCTTCCGTTTCTCCTTGGCCGGTGGTGTGGTCAACGTTGCCTTACCGCCGCGTACGTTCCCCACACTGTCGCTGTCGTCACCTGTCGATGAAATATCATTCGAATTAACTCGTGGAACCGATCTAATTTCGTCTCCTGTGCATCGATACGAGTGTCCCTCTTTCTCTCAAGGAAACTAAGCGAGAAGCTTGAATGCGAATCTAAGAACCTAGGGTACTAAACTCGATGCATTTGGTCCCCGAAGATCGTGGAAGCAACTATCGGGTTGTTGCAGATGAAACGACTTCGATGACTGATGGAATATTTCAAATATATTAACACGTTGGCCGTCACCCGGAATTTTCTTGCAATCCGATGAATTAAACCGTGGACAATGTCAATATTAAGCTAACAATGCTGGCTATCAAATTGAAAGGTTAAATTTGAAAATTAATTATTTTCGTTCTTAATAATCAGGGTTTTAGCGTGTCTGACTACACGCGTCCGTTTTCACTGTGGCAGCCAACGATTTATTAAAGTCTGAATTCTACTGGTATTCGAATACACTCAATAATTATATTTTCATTAAATCGCAAATGCCATATTACCGTAGAACAAGTGTTATTTCGTAACAGTTTTATGTCATCGGTTCATTTGATATGCAACAAGCAAATACCAAAGTTTATTTACAGCGAACAGGTACCGTCAGTGTTTGTGTGCACACGTGTGCGTATGTTTAAGTGTACAAGTGTGAGTGGACGTGTTGATATGTCGACTAGCGAAGGGTCTGATAGATTGAACAAGAAGCGAACGAAAATTGCCACTAGTACCAAGCGAACGGTCGTATTCGTGTGCATAAGTCATTGAGAAAGTATCCAATAGCAAAGAAATTCAATTTAATTATTTTCTAAATCGCTCGAAAGTGGTTAATGTCATCTCCATAACATCTTTTTCAACGACCCACGCGATGACAACTAAAACTCCCTAATATAATTCTTATTAAACCGACCATCGCTGTCGACGATTTACGGTCACAACTAAAAAAAAAAAAAAAAAAAAAACAAAATGGACAAAAACAAAGGAAAAATATGAAGAAGAGTAGAGAAAACAAAGCTCTCGTAAAATGCGTGTGACAGATCAGACGAAAGCTACGGTGTTTTCAGTTGTTCAGATACTTATGGCAACAAGCGAAAGTGTTCATCGTATTTTTTTTCTCTCTCTCTCTCTGTCTCGTCTTTTTTTTTTTATACACGATTGGCTGTGGATACACGATCCCTCCGTCTGTTTTCCCGGGTCGGATTCTTGTCATCGATCGGTCGAGATGAGAGAATTCCCGAACAGGTAGGTTAACACCGTGGTATTCGGGTTCGGAAAGAAAGAAGGACGTGCTAGGATACCTGGTGTAGGTGGTGTGGAACCACGTGAGGGCATACCACTCTCGCCAAGGTTCCCTGAAGAGCCTCCGCGAGCCGAATAGAGACCCTTCGTGCCACGTGCAGCGCTCGCCTGCTGCCTCAGGGCTTCCAACTTCACCGGTGAAGGAATGAAACCGACGTCCGAGTTTTCTTTCACCAGCCTGCCTATCCACCAGTTGTTGTCGTACTTCTCCTGAACAATCCAATTATTAAAATATTATATCATTGTACGTTCGCATCGTAAAATAAATTTTACTTCCAACGCAGTATTTTAGCGATAGGCATTTGGCAATTCTCTTTAAACGGACTCTTTGTGTCGACTAACTGTGGTCACTCTTAGTTGCGAAGGGTTCGTAGCAAGCAACTATAGTCGTCCTTAGTGACCAGAGAGGTTAAGAAATTCAATTCCCCTCTTTCCTGGCAGAAATGCGAATAGTCGATGATCCATTTACGTGTTCGTGGATTCCATATCTTTCTAGTTACTAAATTACGTAAAAAATCCAGACTCTAGAACCTTGGATGACATTTGGCTAACAGAACCCGAAGTCTTCGAATACTGGTGCTTCTGTTTACCTTGATGTGCAGAAAATCGCGAACCTCGAAGCTGACAGCCGAGCCATGGACCGGTGAATCATCGTCGACGGATCCGTCATAGCTCACATTGGTCCGCACCGCAAACGCTACCGGTTTCGTCTGAATCATTAACAAAAGTTCACTGTTAACAAACAAAACAACCCCCGCAAGTGTTTCTCTCACAAACATGCCAAATAATATCAATGATAAAACAGTAAAAAAAGAAAACGACACGTTTCGTTGTCGACGATATTGATTTTTCTATCAGGTCATGTTTTACGGTTCTTTACTCCGTAACAAATAATTGTGTAATTGTAACT
This sequence comes from Stelis phaeoptera, assembly GCA_943735885.1. Classification (NCBI taxonomy): domain Eukaryota; kingdom Metazoa; phylum Arthropoda; class Insecta; order Hymenoptera; family Megachilidae; genus Stelis; species Stelis phaeoptera. Next base: position 9,199,959 of record OX030941.1, on the reverse strand, counting down.
TAAGCATAAAACAAAAGCCTAGATCACGGATGATTGGTAAACTGTGTACGCCGTTCAGGTGACAGGTCATCGATGGACAAGAAATAAAGGGGTTGAACATCTATAGGGGTTGGCTCGTGTTTATTACGATGCTCTACCCTTCGAAGGTCGTGGCTAAGTTAATCAATATTCATTTATTGTTCAGCCGAAAGTAATCTGACCAATCGTTCGAGAATCCTGTTCTGACCTCTTCCTTCGTTGCAAACATCAATTTTAATTCTTCGAAATAAGCTCCAGTTTTTATAGAATTTCCATGTTTATTCAAGGATACTTCTATTATTTCATCCTCCGACGCGTTGGCCATCGTAGGGGGTAGTAAAATACGTTTAAGTTGTAGTTATTAACTTAATTTGAACGTAAGATTTCATTATTAACACTTTACCGACCGGTAACCTGTTTATAGGCTTATATGCAACCGCTACCGGTCGGTTATTTGATCATTGTGTTTCATTAGTTATTGGATTATCCAAAATTTGAAGCGTTGGTGATTATAGAAAATTAGTATCCGATATCTCTAATAATCCATATTATACATTTTCAAACTTCCACCAGAGTAACAAGAAACTATGAACAAAGATATCGCAACAGCAAATCGATATAATTATTACGATTGCGTCGTCCCCGTTGCTATTAACCAGGCACGTATAATTAAACGGAATAATATCATCGCGATATAATGAAACTGCGTCGCGTATCGTTGGAAAACAAAAGGATCACGGGACGTGTAATTAGTTTCATTAGTCCGCGAAGCGTGTATTCATCGACAACGCGCTTTTAATTCCTCGGCTGTGACTTTCCAGTCGAAAGCAAATGGACAAACGTTGTACGAAAGTTGTCCGGATCGATACGAAACGATTTACGAAAGACCGACGGAAAAACAAGCTCGCCGGCAGAGGGAAAAAGGTGAGGAAAAGTGGAACATGCGAAAGATCAATGACTTACCCTGGCTTTTTCAAGTTGATTGAGGGCCTGCCTCTCCTTCTCACGACGCAAGCTCTCTTTCTCCTCGTCCAGCGAGAGATCCGAGCTCGGCTGCGAGTAGTTCGAGTCCGCCGAGCCCTGCAATACAAAACAAACTCGTTTCAATTGCGCCCCGAAGCCGACGACGTTATTAAGATGGAATTTTTATCGAATTCTTTGCTTCGCTTCATCCACTACTTCTTTGTAAGGGATACAAATTTTAATTCCTTTTCTTACGAATCGCTTCAACGTTTGATATTCATAATTTTTGGCGGATTCGTTGTGTTAGCGTACAAGCATAAAGATCTTTTGAAATCAAAAGAAGAGGATGAGAATTAATAGTTTCGTGGATATTCGTAATTTCTTCTGTTCATGAAGGAATTCTTGGGTTTCGAGAGCTGCGAGCTTTGGATTATACATCCAAATAGCAGAATGATGTACTTGCAGTGCAAAAGATTAATATTTAAATGTACTGTTAGTAAAATTCTGCGATATTTAGATAGTAAATTATTCGGTTTTAGTTCCAAGAAGTTGGAATATCCAGGGGTCTTTTGCCAGATTTTCCACAAGCTCTAAGTTTCGTAAACTGCAAGCAGCCTCGATGTTTTGCCAACGAAAAGTCCTAGGGAAAGTTCTCAAGGGCTTTGAGCGTTGGTGACCATTAGCTTGAAAAGAGAACTTTCGTTGGTTGTACGACCAATCTGCTTCAAAAGAGTCAAACGCTTCGCAAACATTTTAAAGCGATGGCTTATAATGGTTTGTTATTCGTATCGACAGGATTCTTTTCCTCCGCCACTTGTTACGCAAACTTAACCCATAAGTAACGTGATATAAAAAAAAATAATTTTTAACAATATTACAATAAAAAAAATAATTACAGCACAATTCTTATACATATAAAAGTTGTCCAACAATGTTAAAATTAATACGAATAATAGAGGAAGCATCGAATTTTCTAATAAGAACAAGTGGATACGCGAGTAAGTAGAATGAGTTCGTGCCTAGTCAGACACCGCCACTTAACCCACATTTACTCCCTTTCGCGCAAGTAGTTCTATCAGACAAATGAAAGAAACTAAAGCTCCAAAATTCGTACAATATATTTCTGATATAAACGCAATCCTTTCTAGATTTATCAATCTTTTTATATTCATTTGTAAATGTTATTATCACATTCACTGTGAACGCAATCGTACTGTTCAAAGTCTTACAGAAATAACTTCATATTTTTCGCTCGATACGATCTTAAAAATAATCGTCGATCGATTAAGCAAACGATATCGTCGATGTTACGTAGGTTGGACCAGGAATTATCCGATGATAAAAATTAATATTCTATCTATATCGTCGCCCAACGTAGTTCGTTGCGTCAGCACACGGAACATCCGGTCAAACGTCGAAGAAACAGACTTCAACGTAATTACTCTTGGCAATCGTTCGTTAAAACGAATCTGTGCGATTCGATTAACTTTTCGTTTAATTAATCATACCGAACGATCAAATGTCAAATCCTAATCGAGAAATTCACGAAGAAATAAGACGTTAGTTCCTATTGCGTTTCATCAATCCAGACCGACGACATTGACGTATCGATCCAAGTGTTCAAAGTCAAAGCTTTCTGTCTTGTAATTAGATACTTAATTAAACGCAAGTCGTTCGATTTGCATTCCATCGTATTGTCTTCGACGCAAAACGATCATGAATTTCGCACACGCAGAGAAAATTGGAGGAAGAGAGTATAAATTGGATTCGTTTACGAAACGATCGTCTTCTCCACCCTTAACGTAGGAATTTTTTCGGGGACATGAATTCATTCGGTTTGGGATGGAGAGGGGGTTGTAGCCATGCCAACGGCCTTTACTTAATCGTCCCTCTACCTGTTCCTCGTGCGTGACTGTGTAAACCCACCTTATGCGTGCCGCCACGACCTTCTTCAACCCTCCACGGACATTAGTTTTACGACTAATTTTTCTAAACGTCAGTCGTCCATATCAGCTTCGATCGTTTTGAAATCGTGAAACTTGGACATTTCGGAAACTTTAAATTTTAAACGTTCGAACCACAAATACTCAAATTCTCAATATCCCAATTCGAAAGACTTCTACTTGATATACTCAAACTTTCAAGGTATAACAAATTGAATGTACAGCGATTTACATACTTCTTATTACCCTAGTTTACCCCACTTCCAACCCCAATATCATATAGAATATCCGGTCAACTATATTAAAGCATTGTGAAGCGCCATACATCTAACCCAAAAGACTAGTTTCTGCATCACATTTCCTTGTACCGATTAAATTAATAATTCACGAAGGAAGCTTAAGTCGTTTATTACAAGCTCAGTTTAACTTGTTATTCAGAACGAACGGATCGATATTGCTTTAATATTTAAGAACAAAAATAACGAAGAGTCGGTGGAACAAAACCGCGATGAATTATTGAAAATTACCGTGAAAAACGGCAGAGGAACACCATAGAGCGAAACAGACGGTTACCTTTCGACAGAGAAGAATGCTGGAACAATATGGAACAGAATAACAAAACGTTGACTCGTGTAAAAACAAAGTCAGCGGAAAAGGGATGAAAACAGCAGCTGCGGGAGTAACGAAGCATACTGGAAACGCTCGGTTTCACGCTTATAATGTAAACCAGATCGATTTAAAGTGCAACGTAAAGGATCGAGGCTGTGCAACGATCGCACGCTTGGCAGCTTTTATTTCACGCCAGGCTGATTAATGTAACATTCTTTTTTATGACGCATCGGCCACCACAGAAGACCCCTTCATGAATCGAGAAAAGAAACCAAGACACTCCACATCCACCACCAAGTTCCCTTACAATTAATTTACTTTGCACAAGGAGGCCGATTCATTCACACCCTTTACGTCCTCTTATACACCCTGTTGACTTCCTGTCACGCATTATATTTAAAAGCTTGGAAAATAGAAAAATAACCATTTCATCTCGGGGTATAATATAGAAATCGTACAATTGAATTCCAGATTTTATGGAATCCTTGTTGGGCTGGCATTTCCGATTTTATGGGGTGGAACGTTCTCCAATACGAACGTTGCGAAACGAATTACGTAAAAAATCTGTAGCAGGTTATTTTCAAGGAATTTCCAGCCAGATCCATCAATCAATTTCCATAATTTCGTCTCGTACCCCCCCTGACATTTTCAACGTCCCTTGACAATGTCCCTATTATCAAACAAACCATAGAAGAAACTTTCTGTGCAGTTTCCTTATTAACTCGTACCGAAACGCTCCTTTTGCCAGGGTGTTCAATATCTTCCTAGTGAAGCCACGCGAACTCACGTTTCCGGGCAACTTCCTAAAACCCTCTCCATCTAAGTTCTTGCAATTTATATTCGAAGCTTTTCAGGGTAAGTTTCATCCTTCTGGAAGAACGTTCGCTGCCTTCACGATGAAACCCGGGAACTTCCGCGAAACTGCAGAACAATCTTTCAAAAACGTAGCCAGTTAACCCTTCTTAGGATTATGGGGGCCACAGATGTGCCCTACAGCTTCAAACTAAACCAACTTTAACACGTGTCGAAATAATTATTCGAAAATTTGTACAACGCTACGAAAAGAATTAGTTTTATCTTATCAAGTTGGTTAAATAGAAAAATGTTCCGTTTATAAATTTCAGGATTTTGGTCGCTTTGATTATTCTGTGGGCTGTTTATGAATTGAAAATCGAACGTCAAATAATCCTACAAAAGCCTATTCAATTCAAATGTAGTAATATTCTTTTTATTTTTTAACGGATGACTTAAAACCACAGAAACTTTTCGGGTGACCTGATATGGACTCGGACCGCAGTGGCCTCGGGAAACCATCTAAATTCGTTGAAGGATTAAACCCTTCGAATTGAAACGAGAACTTGAAAAGACTCTGTCTCGGCCGTGTACCTGAGTGAATAGCTTGTTGTAGCCGGAATTGTGTTGATTGTATCCGATCATCGCCGGAAAGCAGCGCCGTCGTCGCGAGGGCCGTTGTTCGAGCGGCTTTGATCCACTTCCGGCGGGCCCTCGAACTCCGTGTACGGCCCAGTTTCGTTATCCTAGCCGGCTCCGAGGCTCGACGTTGATCCGCTAAGCACACGCTTAGCACAGGCTACCGCATTGCGTCTCGGTTTCTTCCTCTTTGCCAGCCGGCTTCATCGCTCGGACTCGAAGCTTTACAAAGCGTCCGCTACGCCATGCTGGCCGGCGCGCGCTACAGGCTAGCAAACCGCTTTACCCCTCAGACACTCATCCACGACTTTTTCCGCTTCCGTTTACAAGCCATCCAAACACCGATGATCGATCTACTCCCGGTTACCGACGATCATCGCGCCACGACCGGATGTTTCGATCTTCGCGAGCATCGTGGCACCCGTCGCGAGACCCTCGAAATCTTGATCGATGTCCTTTCTCGGCTCGATCTCGAGGACACTGTTGATGACACGGTTACCCGTTCAGAATCTTTGGGTTCTTTAATACGTCGATTACCGGTGGCCGACGACTGAAGCGTCAAGCGCCACGTCAATCACCGGTGACTGACAGCCGAAACTTTGTAGAATCAAATAATTGACAAAAGGAACTATGAAATAAACCACGGATAGCGTTAATATTAAGCTAATACTGCTGGGTATCGAATTGAAAGGTATCCTTAATAATTAGGATTTTATCGTGTCTGACTACGTACGTCTGTTTTCACTGTGCCACTCAACGTGTTCATCAAGGTCGGCCATCACGGTCAACGTATTAGAAGTAAGACGGATGAACGCAGACTGAGTGAAGGATTAAAAGATTTTACGTTGTTTGAATTATTTATTAGAATTATTTTATTAAAAACCTTGATGGTCGATGACAAGGCAGGAAAGTGGAAAATTTCTATTTTCAAATGAAGATAAGAAAGTTAATTGCTCTTTGATATTTGAATAGTAAAAATTTGTACTTGTATTTATTCCAAGTTGTCGTTAAGAACTTGTCCACGAAACGTTCATTACGATTTGTATCGTGACAAGTTCAAACATGAACCTTGATTTCGAGCACCAGTTACAGTCGCCTGGTCGAATCGCGAGGAGAGGAAAGTTCCAACGTAGATTCCTGTCGCGTCGATCCTTCTACAACGGATCGTTCGATAGGGATTTCTAGCCACGGTGCCAGACTGGCGGCCTTTCAGCTACTGTCACGAAATATGTTGATATAATTGCTCTTCAGAACGAAGATCTTAACGAGGCTACCGAGGAGCGTCTTCCTTGCAAGCTGCTAGACACTGTCTGCCCTAACGACTGCACGCTCGTTAATTACACCGTGGCAATTAAAGTAACGACGGGGATCGTGGGACAGAGAGGATTCAACATGTTCGTCACAGTCAATTTGATCGGTCACGAAGTTTCATCGCGTAACGTGGAAACGATCATCGGGGTCAGGTTATTACTTCATTTCGACTGGGGATCAATTTTTAACTCGAAGCTTAACTTACGAGATGTGATAAATAGTGGAAAGCATGGTCTTAGATTACAAATATATCTGAAGTTATGGAAATTTATGTGTAATGAAATTCTTGTTGGCAGCGTGAAGGGTGGATGAAGAATTAATTAAAATTCTGGCGTCTGATGAGGCTGGAGATATAAATTGGTGACACGGGTATCCTTGAGTAACTCGGCAATGTCAAGGAATATGTTAGGTCATCGATTGTGGACGAGATTCTCGATGGTAAAAATTCAGTGGTTACTTCGCAATTAGAACCTAAGCTTAATTACTTACAAGTTCTTAAATTCAATCTCGGCTAGCACCGATTCAACTTAAAATCTTTCAGAACCTAACGGAGCCAAAACATCGCTTTATTTTTTTACGAACAATAGAACATATACTTGGAACCAGATATACGCACAACGGAGAAAAAGATATAGCGTTTAAAGGATCCATTTTCACGGCGAATACGTCGAAGTGCGTGGCTACAAAGTGCTGTAACTGGATTACATACATTACAGAGAAAAGACAGCACGAGTCACGAGTGAAACATCACGCAACTCCCTCGATTGTTCGCTAATTGAATAATTAATTAGCACCGACTCGTTCGATAGGCTTCATCCGACCCACCTAGATCACGACAATTCGAACAGAAAAAAAAATACTAAACCATACGCGACGAAGTGGAATCGATTCGGCTGACCTCTTTGCGATCGTGTGCCAACCTCGCGGTTCGTCCCTTTGTAAACACCGTAGGATAATTCTAAAAAAGCAATTATGCACGTCGAAGGATGACACATCCGATGAACGGTCAGCGGACAAATTCGAAAGCACGCGTGTAGGAAGGAAAAGCAAAGTCTCGTTAAGAATAATGGCAGTGTCCTTTCGAGAATAATAGGCTCTTCTTATCCGAGGAAAAGTGTCCTTTTTATCTTCCTCGACGGACACCTTCGCGACGTAATTTGCTCGAGAACCATCCACGAGGAACAGCAACAAAAGCGCCGAACGAAAGGGAACAAAACGAGGTAATAAAAAAGAAATAAGAAGAAGGGAAAGAAGAAGAAGAGGAACAAGAATAGACGTCTCGCTGTAGGTGTTTCACCACTTCACAAGGAGAGGAACACGTTTCCACTCCAGTCAAAAAATCCACGGGGAAAGCAACGAAAACTCGCGACAGAGAGAGGCTACGAGAACGGAGAATGCTCGTAAGCGGGTCAACGACATCGTGGAGTAGCGAGTTCATGTTCATTCGATCGACTCGGCCCGCCACCGCGTCGTTATCAACATTTCCGAGGAAGATTCTGTGCCTGCGTTCATCCGTATTCTGCGTCGGAATCCTGGATCCGTTCGATCATACCTGCGCTCGATCGTCTCGCGCGGAAACAGACGAGGAAAACAAATATCAACAGCTTGGAAACGTCGAAAAGTGGCCACGGTCGCGTGCGTGTTTCACCAGCCTGCCGGCAGGACGCGTGTTGTTTTCGGCCTCGTTGAACCGGAAGTTGTACGCTGTGCTTCGGTAACGTTGTACGTGGTGGACACGATGTTACGAGGACACGGGTCAAACACGATGGGACGACGTTTCTCGGCGTACTGACACTACGCGCTCCTCCACGTCGCGATCCGCGTTCCTGGGTTAGTTGATACATCGGCCCAAGGGTTTGCCGACTTACCCGCTCTGTGGCGCCACCGAGGAAGCCGGACGACACCCCCGTAACTATATCGATCCACCAACCCCCTCTGCCAATCCCCCACTCGTTTGTGACCCACACGACAACGCCAGGCCACTGCACCCTGAAGGCAACGTGTCCTATCAAACTCTACCTATATATGTACACGTTCTGTTAACGATTGTGTGTGTGTATGTGTATGTATGTGACGATCGCGAAACCACGAGACGTCTTCATCGTTGGTGCGGTCAAAGGTTTCGTCGACCGAAACTGTGTCATTCGGATGAATCGAATGTTTGGCCGATCAGTTCATCGGGCTATGCCGGTCGAGAATAGAAGAATTTTTTGTTCCATGAATAATTTGTTGATCTTTTGGAGACTTTATTGGGTTCATTCTGGAGACCGGAATAAGTGGAAATGATATTAACCATCGAAGGATTAATTAGGTAAAGGAAAAATGAACTCTTGATACTTTTAACACGTCGCAGTGTAGAAAGATAACACATGTCTGTACCGATTGATGGAAAATAAATCTCGATCAGTTGATGGAAAGTGTGCTTGTTACACAGTAGGAACTTTTGCTTTTGAATACTGAGGAATACTGAGGAAATTCAACTTCAATTTGCAAACGATACGAAATACACATTACAGAAGGCTGATTTGGCAAACTTGGCGACCGAGAGGACACTCGAGCATCGAAGGACGTCGCAGCTATTTCAGTATAAACGCGGCATCAGAGCATCCTGTCATTTAAAGTACAATTTCAAGAATAGACGGGTTACACAAGGCACTGGTATGAAAATAATCTTATTATATACTCTTCGATTGCTTCCAAATTTCTTCGGATTAATCCTCTTTCATCTCTCATCAAGCTTTCATTTTCAAGTTAATTGCAAATTGTATTCGATTTAGATCTCGAGTAACGTTCAAAAAATGAAAATTTACATTTTCTGCACCACACAAACCTATACATATAATCCTCAATTTACACGTATCGGTGATGATTTCGAAAAATGATAAAAACATTTTTTAATTTCCATACGATGATACTGCTCTATTCTAATATCCCAAATCAGAATTAATTTTTTATGCCAATAAAGGTGGTTAAAATTAATTTCTGAGGCTTCCAAATTATTTCCTGTGCCTACTATTTTTCATTTTCTCTTTGTTCTGTGACTTTCGGAAGTCGGAAACTATTATTAACTCCAAACGATCAACATCGAGTTAGCAACACACAAAACCGAACGGGCTGTTTGTTAGTCTTCTTTCATTTACCTTCCTTCTGCCGAAGGGCTTGTAATGCTCTCTCCTGGCCGGTCGGCGAATATGCGCCATCTTTTAAGGTACACGTCTTCAAAGCAGCTCGCGGAAGTGTCGATTGTTCGCCCGAACCACACTCTTTCGTACGAAAAGCACCAGGAGTTCGAACAATCAGATGAATGAAACCGTTTACACGATCGCCTACGTGGATCAGCTTTCGTCAGCTTCGCGAGTCCATCGACTTCCGGCACGAGGCACGTCGAGTCCTTGTTCGAAACCGCATTTATCACGGATCTGGCTGTCAATTCGTTCTCACTTCACGCACATCGACGACTCCGTTACCGGTGTCGATTATATTTATCTCTGTTTCCGAATCGGCCAGAGGACTGAAAACAACTGGCTCCGTGAAAATTAACGATTAACTGGCTTCGTCGAGCGACGTCCGATCTTTGGATCCATGCCGAACTTTAAACACGATAACTGATGACGTGCTTCTTCAAGGTGGACACAATACCGAACGCATTAAACCAGCAGCCTTAACCTTGACTTTGGAACCACGATTTTGTGGTCAGGAAAAGGCGAACCTAGAGACGTTTATGGTGGATCAGAGAAATACCGACATGCCCTGCTTGTTTCTAATTATTTTATTAGACTGGCAATTAAATTTTGCGATTATTTCAAAAACTTTAGTTCGTACGGATCCAAATTCTGTCGTGGAAGAATGGGAAATTTATTAGAAGTTCCAATGGTGTCTACTTGGGTTGAAAGCTGCTATTTTATTCGATTATAATAGGTATAAAAGGTGAAGGTCTCGAATTATATTGCCAACTTAATATTTATAGGAATCGTATGTTTGATGCATCTTAGAATTCATTTTACAATACTATCCGAATTCCAAAGTATTAGCTTGACAGTTAAATTGGCTACCCATCCGTGTGAATTATTACAAAAATTGCAAATAATTTTGTACATAAAAAAAAAAAAATATTTGAAGCTTGTCGAATTTAGTTAACTTTTTCGATCCACGATAAAAATCTCTAAACAAAGATTGACGTTCAAACGCCGTATAACGTACAAAAAGAGAACGATGTTAGAAGCTGTCGAATATAAGCTCCGAATCCACAAAGAGACCTACCACTCTTTCAATTCATCCCGTTCGGTTCATTCATCTACCACCGCACACGTACACGCGCACACTGCGTAGGCAAAATGATCTTTTTCCTCTGAAAAGAGTCACCAATTCACGCAAATCTGATCCGCGAATCACTCGATGCCGCTTCGTCGACGAAAACGAGCACGTGTCCACCGGATTTGAACGAATCGGATTCACGTGTCGCAGAAGATCGAGAACGATCGCGCAAGGATCGACGATCGGTTCGGTTCGCGACTCGATCCGCGAAAGGGCTAACGTCCCGTTCACGTTCGTTTGTCTCGTCGGTTACCGAGACGAACAGACGCTGATCGACGATGAAATTGGTACGAGACGAGGCCGGTATGCTTGTACGTGTGCTACTGGTGCGACGAGTAGCTTTTGGAACGCATCACGACCTCCTCCGCTATAAATAAAACGGTGGCCGCCACACCGAAAACTCTGCCAGCCAGCCGGCCAGCCAGAGAGAGAGCTCGATCCGTCGTAATTTTCCTCGTTCAACGATGGAACACGCCATGAAGATGGAACTGTTTCGCGACTACGTGAATCACCGATCGGACATTAGGCGATAACGCGGCGGAATAATTCCCTAACATCGCATGGAAATCGGAAACAATGTGAACGTTTGTCGCGATGACGAAAATAGGCTGTCGTGTCGATGGACTTTTGACGAAATGAGATTCGAGGATATCTTTGAGTCACTTGCATTTGGGAACTGTATGGGGTTTGCGTTCGAAGGAGGTTCCTGTTGAACTGATGGTAAGGTGGACTGAAATAGACCCTTGTTTTGGATCTTTCTTCTTTTTGATTAAGAGGGAATGTAGAAGAGAGGTGTTGTTATCATTTGCCTTCGATTCTGGGAGAAGTTAGGAGAGCCTAGAGATAGTACAAGACGGTTTTCTCTAGAAAAGGCTAATGTAACCAGGACTGCACAGCGCCGAGCACCATAGGATTTTCTAGGGGAAGTGACATCTTAGAGGAAAATATTCACTCGTATTGCTACGTATTTTTAATTTAGGTTAGTATTTACTGCAAATGGAGTTGGGTGACTTAATAACGAAATAAAATGGATGATGGACTTTCAGGCTCCTATATAGCTATTTCCCTAGGGAAGCCAATAATGGTCACAAGTATACATGTATATCTTACCCATATCCCTATTATGCTTTGTAAGCAGTAAAAACATACGCTGGTCTTAAAACTTCATCTAAAACAGTTAATAACTACGTCGAATAACGTTCAAACAATGCAAGCAATCGCTATGTTTAGGGAGACATCGAATGACGGAATGAGAAGAGCGGATTAAGTAACGTTAAACACAAACGGGCTTTGTAATCGATAAGTAGGTCTGGGTTGTGTCTAGGTTGAATCGACGAGCTACTCAAATTTGTCAAAGTTGTTGAACAGGTAGCCCGATGCCAAAGCAAATGCTTTGATCGCATCGATGGGTCGATGAAATCAATTTACGATTTCATCCCACCTTGTGCTCGTTCTAGCAGCCGTCGAAGAAGCCAAGAATATTTCACTTTTCGTTCGAAAGTTCGGACAACTTGCTCAATCGGCTGACAGTCCCGATTTCGCGACACGTTTCGAGCTAAGATACTAAATTCTTGAAAAAGAATCAGCCAAAAATTTTATCAATATAAACATTCGATATTTATCAGTATTTAAATTTTATTAACACTTGGATTTCCACAGGAATCCATAGCCCATATTATTAGAAATTCTTTTAATTACTTAATTAGTTAATCAAAATTTTTATTCAACTAACTACATAAGAATCAAATTTTCAACATCCTCAGCGTGACAGCCAACTGATTAACAGTTCCTTCTTTCCTTTGAAGATATTAATCCAGGAAAATGTCTTTTCAAGATTTTGAAGGATTTACAGATCCTCGGGGGTCTAAAATGAAATTCCTTGCGTGGCAACGAGTGCTTATGTTTTAACAGATCGCAAAGAATGCAGATTCAGCGGGGTTCGCTGTCGGCGCTCGCTTTTCCGACGCGTTTTCAAGAATTCAAACTGGCTCGTCTTCTTGTTTCGCAGCTCGAGGCAAGATGCAGTGGCAGCAATTTTCTTAATTGTCGCGTTGCTTCCCTTTTCCCTCCGCCCGAATCGTAATCGGTGTCATGGTTACAGTATATTCTTCCATCGCTCTTGATGAAACTCGATAATACGGTGAAAATTGAAATACTCGAAGAATTAATCTTAAAATTAAACTTGAAAACTCTTTTACTCGTTTGAGTGTCAGATTCGAACAAATATGCTCTCGATTAACCGATTAATCAGTTTGGAATTTTCTTTTGCTTTGGATTAAGTTGCTTCGTATGCAGTTAAATTGGAATTTGGATAAAACTGTTACCAGTTTGAAAATTTATCATTTTTTTTTTAGTGCAAAGGCTCTCAAACATACGATAGAAAGAAAAATTGGTTTCTACTTCCCGTGAGAAGGTAACTGAAGATTCTTCGGAAGTGGAGGCGCCTTGAGCAACGCTGCTTGTGGTTGATCGAGTGAACTAAGAACCACGGACATTTCTATTTCCCGTCGAAAGGATATCGACCACGCAGGGGTCTTTCTTGCCGACCAACAGTACGACAGATATTGAAGCATAAAGGGGCTAGGGACAACGGTTCACACCGACAGATGACTCTTAAATGAAGAACCACGCTCCAATTTGAAATCGGTGAAACATCGTTAATTTTAACGAGCAAGTTGTCTTGCAAAATATGATGGTACGAACTGTTACGATTATTAACCATCATTCAAAATAAAAAGATACCCAAATCTTAAAGAACGATTAGAAAAACCTACAGTATTATCAAGTTGAAAATAAACCATTTATTTATCAAGATATCTTCGAAATCTGATTGTTGAAGACGCTCAGATTATAAAATGAATTGTTTTCGAAAAATTTCATAAGAAAAGTATCGATTACTTTGGTCCCAGAATCTGAAATCTCAATTATGTTAATTAGTGGATAGGAAGGTTGAAATGTAGATCATGAAATGGATCGTAAACCGTTTGTTGACCGCGATCGCTCACGATCACGATCATGATCAATGGATCAAGTTTTGAAAGGACCTTGATCATGTTTTCAAGTGTGAATGATCAATGAGCTCTCATAATCATTTATGTTTGGGAAAATAACCATGGAGGTTCGTAAAAAGTTTCAGAACGAAGAAAGAAACACATAAATTAATATAAATAGCTGCTACAGAAACAAACAAGGTTTTATTAATAATCAGTCTATCGTCATTAATCTTTGATGATTATAAACTTGTCGTTTTTATTCAGGGAGCAACAAATTATTCGTTCTTTCAGAGGGACTTTTCTTTTGCTTGAAAATAGATCTCAGAACCTATCAGCGGTATTACCATCGTCCCCGAGACTCTCTGAATAAACGTCCCTCGTTATTGTCATCGAGAGAAGCATCCTCTTTGTCGAAAGAATCGATGCTAAATGCACCGGCTCCGAAAGTCTGAGCTTCTCGGCTAGATGAATCCGCAACGTTCCCAAAGCAACCCTTACTGAAACGTTTCTAGTTTTAATTATTCACTGTTGCTCGTTATTTTCGTGCCGCGTTCGATCATTAACTGTCTCTCCCTTGTGCGCCAGTCATTCTTTTTTTACCCCTTAACTCGTCCTCGATTATCAAGAATATTGATAAACGTATCTATTTTTCCATCCATCCGATGGAACATAAGTCAATACTTTGGGAATGATAATTCGGAATCATCCGTACCAAAATGTAACCTTATTTCAGGAATTGTGTTAAAAGGTCAGGTTAGAAACGGGAATGAAATTATTCTACTATCTATAAATTCGTCGTAAATGGTACGAATATTTTTAAGGTATCTTCCAAAAATATATCTGATCCAAAGGATAAATTATAGTTTAATTATAGTCTGCTGCAAAATAAAGCATACTAGTAAAGCATATTACTTTACAGAATGTGGTAGAATTAGAATTACGTTCTGCATAGCCAAGAACTTCTACAATTTCCATTTTAACACAGAGTACCGTCCTTATTCGATTAAGAAATCAAAAATCTGACATTTCAACGATCGCTCGAAAGACACACCATAATTGATCACCAAATTTAAATACAAGCACGTACGTACGTACTCTCGGCGTATCGTCTGTCAGCCAGAATTTCCGTTTGCACGGAATACGTAGCGTGCATCCGCACCTGTTTCGCCTCGCTCGCGATTGCAGCATCGCGACGATGCCCGCCTCCGGAAATGTAGGCCACCGACAAGCAAAGCAGATTTAGCATCCGGTGATTCTCCCTTTCCCCGTCGTCGATCGTTCGCCGCCAGACTTTCCTCGAGCTTTTCCAGAAGCGGATTTCGTGATCGCGATCGCGAACACGTAGGTCGGCCAGTAAATTGTTCCCGATTGCGACGAATCAACGGAAGGATCGTGACCCGATAATCAGATAGTGAACCAACGTTCCTTCGACTCTAGGCCGCCAATTAAGAGATTAAAAGTTCCTTTGGCAAAACGATAATGGCCCGTTCTGACGTGAAACATCTGCAACACGAAACTCTCGAGTGTTTGTACATCGAACGCAAGCGAGTTTGATTGCGTTTCGAAAAGGGAACTATGGTAGAACTATGTAGAATTTGGCGACTGTACGGGGCGGTTTGCTTCGTACAGTGTGTACAAACTATATGCAGAACACCACGAGGAATGTTTGGTGTAATACACTCTGAAGAGTGTGCTTGCAGTTTGAAGGTGCAGTTTATGTTTGGAATGTAGAATTTGCTGTGTTCGAGTGTTCTATACAGAAAATGTAGAATTTCCATCATTCTGGAGTATTCTACGCTTGGAGCACTGAAGGATGTAATCATTAATCTATATGCCTTGAAAAATAGCTATCCTATGTCGAAACTATTCAAACTGTGCAGGTTATTAGCGTCGTAATTAATAATTCTGAATATTTTCCTATACTTCCATATTTTTGACTACGTTGTATCGAACCACCTAGATCCTAAAATCGACCATCCACTTAAAGGTACAAAACAAACTGCGACACTTGGAATACAATTTTCGGCATTCGGTGTTTTGTACACTCCAACATATACATAGTTTCCTATACCCAAAAAATTCAATACAAAGTGTAGGACAAACACGAAGCAGGTATTGTCGAAAAAGTGATACCAGATAGAAGAACCCGGAAATTCGAATTGTCTGTTGGTCGTGTCAACTTACTGGCGCGATCCTCTCCAGTTACAATGTTCGTAGAACAACGGCGAAACTTCACTGTTTTTCGGCTAGCAGCGGTAAATAGGGTCGCGGTGATGGGTTTCGTTCCCTGAAGGGCCTGGCCGACAGACGGCAGATGGCAGGCACCTGACAGCCCTCCCTTTTCGAAAGGTCTCGGTTGTTCGATAACATCGAAAATCTTCAAAATTTTATATTACAATACCCGACACCATTGCCGCGAGTGTTTCGTAGCTGGCTCGGCCACAGGCGTATCAGAGTACCGAGAGGAACGGAGACGAAGAATCTAAACGGCGAGGCTCGATACGCGAGTTGCCCTTGAACCGACAACGAACACGACGACACGGAGAATCATGAAGGCGAATTAGATCCAATCGAATGATTAAGGACGACAGGCGAGAGCTCGAGGTGGACCTCGATTACCTCGAGATAGCGTAACTCGAACGATAGAAGAGAACGTTCGATCGGGGATCTGTATTCGCGCGAATGAATTGAAATTTTTATTGGAAAAACAAAGAGACAGAAGCGATTGCTTTCGAAGTTCAACTCGTCTAATAGTGCACTAATACGGAATATAAGCGAACTTTATGAAAAATTAGTTTGTAAGAATTTTTTAAGAATTTTCTATCATAGTTATTAGACTATGAATTGTTGTACAATTGTAGCGTATTAAAATATGTAAAATATATGCGATAACATGAAAATGGAAGGATTTTTTGCCAACACCTGGTACATACCGTTCCATGAACGTCGCGTCGCATCGGAACAATACAAATTGCGCGTATTATCGTCAATTACTCGTCGCACGGTAATTTCACAGCGGAGCGTAATTACACGGACCGGTTGAACGGCGCTCGTTATCCCGAGTCCTAGCAAGGAACATGACCCACGTGAATAATCACGTCTACACGAACAATCCCAATTTTGTGGGTCACCGTTGCGTCAATCACGCCAGTCGCGTGTACGCGTACTTACTGTCCGCGCGATGCCTACGAATAAACGTAACGCTGGATCGAGAAAGAAGGGAGACGGGCCAATAATTACGCCGCCCGATGCTCCGAGCGCACGACATGCCTGACTGTTAAGCAACGAGATTACTTGTACGAGGCAGAAAGTTGTTAAGGAAATCGTGGCTCGCGTTCCACGATCACATTTGCCTGTGGATGCAATTCGATCGTGTTTGCGAGCCGCTCTGATGAAGAAATTTCTCATCGGAACACGATTCTCGCTCGTCTTCGCCGAGCCGGTCTCCAGCCGTAAGCTCGTTCCAAGTTTTATGCAAATTCAAGGATCCAGTCGGTTCTCGGTATCGAAAGGTTCGTTAAACCTCGGTAGAATTCTCGGTGACGTTTTTTATTGCGCCGACTTTGTAGAAAATTTCGTAGAAACTTAACGATCCCGTCGATCCGCGGGCATCGACGAATTACATAAAACGACGGGACTGTTCGTGGCTCCTCGCGATTTCATGAAAGGAAAAAACAGGAGGGGGAGGGGGACAGAGTATCCCCGAAAAATTTTATTATACCGTTTATTTTCTGAACCGATGCCTGCACGGCAGGCAGTTAAGAAACGGTCTTAGGATAATCCTGTCGTACGTTTTACAACCCGCACTTACACGAAGCCTGTTGCACACCCACCGTAGACCCCTGTCGAATCGTGTACAGGCGCACACACTCACGTTTCTTCTGCTTCTACAATACCGTCCGGCTTTCTCTTTTTATAGCCTTCTAAGCATCGGGACCGCCTTCGGGACTTTGACAACGGGAAACCGTCGCCGTTGTCGTTGCACGAACACACGCTGCACGCGTGGGTGTGTACAGAACTTGCGTGTACCGCGGAGACGAATCACGGAGGCGGACAGAGATCCGTCCGGGGACCATTTTTGTACCGAGACGGGAGAAAAAGGCAGCTCTGTGCGCTTGGCCAACCTCGAAGATTGAATGTTTTCGAACGACAATGGCAAACGGGCGTCGGATCTCGAAGTAACATCGTGCCGGTGGTATTTGTAGTGAGTTCAAGGTACCATTCAAACGATTTATCATTGTACAATTGGAGTACGCCAACACGGATGCTGAGAAATGTAATCTTTCCGTCATTTTTTTTTTTTTTTTTTTTTAACGAATTCTGATTTCGATGCCGTATATTTTATGACTTATACAGTTTATTACAATTGAAACATGGAACCGAAGCGTTCAGAAACACCAGAGATCTACGGAAAGGTTTTAAAAAAGCATTGAACACGATGGTTCCAAAGTTTGGCTTAGAATCATTCCAACAAGTTCTAGTGTTTGGTATTCAAGGCACCACGCTCGTCCGCCGTTGGTCGTACCATGAATAATGAAGTCAATAAATTCGAATTACAGAATCGATTTCGTCGATCCATCATAACTCTGATTTCTCGTGCACGGTTCGTACAGAACCCGAGAGAAGCTACAACGGCTCGGTTCTCTGTGTTTGTTGCAACGATATTCCAGCTCGGCCGAGAAACCTTTTTACGAGCGTTTAACGTCCAAGGTAACATGAGAAGTTATTTCGTTGGTCCAGTGATCCTCACCGAAGGGATTTAGGCGGCTCTAATCACTGCCGGGCCACGAGGCGAGTATCGCGTTCGTCCGGTACGCGGGTTTCTCATGCAAATGGATCGGCAGATAAGAAGCAATTGGCCGAAAGCGTTTGGTACAGGTATAACGAGGCAATATTTTTCCGTGGCGGCTCGAATTCACGCTCGATCGGGACCAAAGAATTTTTTACTTCTTGCGTTTAAACGGATTTATCGACGGCCATTACGCGCAAGACACGGTTCCACGATAAACCCTCGATCTTTCCCCCACTTCGACCACGTATAAAGTATTGTTTCAATAATAATTAAACGATCCCCGATTGGTTATCGCGCCCGCCGGACTTTCGTGTCCTGATCGATCGTCACGAATTTTAATTAAACCTTTGCATTCCGTGTTTCTACCTGGTTCGCTTCGAAACTGTTCGCAGCAAACAGGAATATATTTACGAAAATACTAAAAAAGTTGTCAATCTTTTGCCTGAATCCTGTTCCCAAATATTTCCGAAATTATAAAATTTATAAAAAAAGAAAACAGTGCATGAGATTTCTAAACCTTCAACCCTTGACATAGCTTTCCATGGTGAGAATTATCAAAATTTTTCGCGTGACCTATGTATTATTAGATTGTTAATTAAATTCGCAATCTTTCCAAATATTTCCTTCAAAAATTGCCTAAAATATTTGTCTTCGAATTCGAACAAACAATTCCGTAAGACAAATATGTTCAGACCCCGAATTGAGTTGTCAACTTAATATTACAGTCGATGGTTCTCGAATTCTCTTGTTTCTCGATCGAACAACGCGCACCTGATAAAGTTATTCGAGATGCTCGCGTCGAAAATCGAAGCGTACTCGCGCGAGAAGTCGTTCGACGGCTGTCGAATAACAGGAATCTGCTCGATACTCGTTACTATAAGTGGCACGAGTGGTCGAACGCCGCGCGCCGAACACAAATTACTCCGCTCGCCGCCTGTTTACAGTCATTGGCACGTAACCGCGGCACACGCGGCCGCCTCGCGTTTGCACGCGCGTGCACGATCATCCACTCGTTACGACCGTACCAGAACATCATCGACCGATTGCACAACATTGCTACGACGGATCCGAAGGTTGTACGAAGCTGAAGAGTAACCACCTTGAAAATTTGCTCGCTCGTTGAAACTACAGTTACTTCGTTCTTGTTCTGTTTTTATTTTCTTCGTCATGGAACGTGTGTTCGAAAGAACATCTAGCCGAAGATATTAATTATGTACGAGTATCGGCATTCGGACAGGTCGATGAAATTTGTATCGAACGTAGTTATTTTTTTTTTTTTTTTTTTTTTTTTTTAATTATGATCATAGTAGGTGTAAGCAATAGCAATTAAGACGAGTTCATTGGCCCCGTTCGTGTTGAGTCCTGAAAACAAACGAAGGACCTTGAATTTTTGGATAATTTATGCTCAAGGTTTTGGACTTTAAATTATCTGCAAGATGGTACAATTCAAAATAACGATACAAAATGGTATAGGATTTATTAATGCCCAATATGACTTCCAAAACAAATTTCATATATGTACGTGATTCTATCGTGGTTATATTATTTGATTAACTTCGAATCACTAATTAAGTATTAACGAACGTATCAATACGCGTCCTACACACACACGAGTACTGTGTGCTCGACAGTGAAACGCATATTGTGACATGTCCGAATGCAAGAATCGTTCCATTTGAAAATAAAATCGTTCGATTTATCATCGACGAAAGCTCTGCAAAGAAACCCGTACGATAGAGAAGGAATGAAAGTGGCCGAAACGCGAACGGGAGAATAAATTGCAGAGAATTAAAGGCTCCGTCGGGGAGATTAATCGTTCCACTTAAAAGGCAGGCCCTTAAAAGTTTAATTAGCTACGCTTTTAACGCGCCATGATCGCGCGCGGTCCGGTAAATTGCAAGTTCGCCCGAAAACCCACCGCGATTCTTCGTGCCTCGTTTTGATTCCAGATTCCCAACCGTCGTTAACAATCTTTCCCTAAAAAAATAACAAAACGGAAATTCAACTCTTACGTGTAATACCTTCCAGGAATCAAGAACCGTACGAGTTGTACGCGCGTGATGCAACGATTCATAGAAATTACAATTTCATTCGTTTAAACGAAAGTCGTCGTTGGTTCGCGAAACCGGAGCGAAAAGAAGGCGAACAACAAAGCGATAAATCAGTGCTCGTTCATTAATGTGCAAATGGCGAGAATCGAAAAAAGACGCGGGCTCGGCCGGGTACGCTTTCGCCCTTTCGACTTTTCCAACCGATTCTTAGAAACGGCAATTAAGATCGAAGCAATTCCTTTAGCGAGAGACAACAAGCCTCTGGCCACCGTGTATTTTTCTTTTACGCTATTAACGAGGGCCTCCGTGAGAATAATAATTTAATCGGCTGGCCTGTTTGTTCGCCTCTTTGTATAGTCGTGCACGCATACGTACACGAAGACTGTACAACACACGTACACGCATGATGTTCTTGCCACGGACAACGTGTTTGTCCGGTTATCATTATGCGCAACCTAATTACCGGCCAATGGTTTCATGGAACGCCGTCCGAAATCCAATTGACGAGATGTCCACGCGATTGCCGATTCACCGACGAATTAAACGGCCGCCTCTGTCCGTTGCTCGGAACATTTACATATTTAATGCCAAGGACTTGTTCGTGAGTTATACTTACTTGAAATGTGGGCGTTGCCCGCGGCCACGTTTCACGTATTTCCTTACAGAATCCCGATTTTGGCACTGGCCCTCCTGCTGTATTCCACCACCGGCAATGTATCATGCTGGAACGTTTCTACGATTCTGTGTTTTCTCGGTATTCGGCCAATTTATAATAATAATCTTGCGTTTTTTGCCATCGAACGGTTGTTGAAGACTTTCGGGGAAATTATGACCCCAGAAAGTATTCGATTCGTTTCATCTTTCTTATGAACTTCGCAAATCATGTGCAGGAGAGTATACTCGGTATACCAGCCTTTGTGTGCTACTGGAAAGTTCCAATGTTAGTTGAAATTAATTAATACACAATTTCGTAGCTAGGTAAATATTTGTTATTATGCAAAATCCGAACACTTCAAATTAAAATTCTCCAAATTATCGAAACAATAATTCAACTGTTCGAAAATGTACGTCTCTCGAAATTATATTTTATTACGCTCGGGCAATGTATAATATAAAACAGCAAGTGAGCAAAAGAGAATTACCATGACGTGTACCCTGTTCGAAGTTTTATTTTCGATGATGATTCTTCTTGCAACGAACACACGGGTTATAATATAGCGATGAAAATTAATACCTCGCGCGCATTAAAATTATCCTTATTCCGTTGATTGGCCATCTCGTTCCAGCGAACGATCCTTTAATTATTTCGAATGGGGATATTGCACGTGCAAGTTCAATTACGGGACAATTTAAAGTTTTATTCCATAAATTTTTATATTTCTTTATTAGCTATATTTACTTCAAGTAAACACCTGTAGTGTTATAATAAATAAAATGCTTATTTACTTTTGTTTATAATAGAAAGTACTATGTTAACAATAATATGTTTACATCGTCTGGAAATTAACGAGTTAAACGTCGTCGGATGTCGAGTGTATCATTGATCAGAGACGATGACAAACTCATTCTATTGTCAAGAATGACTGTAACGATTCTATTTATGGATCGACAGACGATTCTTCACTGTCATTTGTCAACAAAACGATGTAGCTCTATTTTATTCGACCGCACACTACGATAAGAATCATTTCCCTATAATATGATCTATGTTTTCGATTATTTGCAATTTGCAATGAAAATATATTGTCAATGTTCAAAATTCCTCGAATTACAGCTCATTATCGTCACTGTTCGATTCGTACGGTCGAATGAGAAATCGAGAAGGAAATGTCAAAAATTCTCACCCGTGATCGAAAAAGTTGTTTGCTTGCATAGTAATGAAGCACAGTATACTTCTCGAGGATCTCTGAACTCCTTCGAAATTCCAAAATCACTCTTCCTATGTGTTTACGACTATTAAATTAATTTCGTACCTTTTTTTCATCCTTGAGTTATTTATTGTAATTTTGACAGATAACAATTTTTAGTCAAAATAAACATCGATGACGTTTTCGCCATATATCGTATCAACAACTACTCGTTATTTGGAGAACCGGTTTCGAAACAAAATATATACATTTCGATCCTAGTTAAAAAAATAGGATGAGAAAACTTTGTTATAAATAACTTGACAATTTTTATATTTATGTTACCTCAGTTTGGTAATCACCAATTATTAATTTCAAATAATTTACATTTAAAACCTTCACAGGCAACCTGGATACTTGATAGCACAAATTAATTTTAACTGTTCTCCAGTTTTTCAATTTAACACTAAACGTACCGGCACTTTACGTATACCTATCTGTACCACAAGGGATCATTTGACTCCTTATGAATCAAACGTTGATTTTTAGAAAGAAATTCTTAATTTATTAAAGGAAATAATTCGCAACATAACTTCTGATTTCTAATAAAATCATCAAACATATATTTTTACTTTCTCCTTTTAGTTTCTCCTGCATACATTTTCCGCAAATAAAGCGGTCATTTGACCCCGCTTGACACGTTTACTATTAAATAAACTAGAAACGACCTAGTTTACCTGAAATATTATACAAAACTGTACGATACACACGCAGAATATAAACCTTCGTCCCTTCGTATCTTACTTGCACTACGTACAAACCAAGCACCGAAAGGGTTAATATTACTGCAATCGAAGGCCCTCATCTCGACGTCAACATCATGGTTGTACAACCTCGTACGCTTTCGATTTACAGTGTACTTAAGGTTCTCCTTAATCGCGAGCTAATAAACCTGTAGCAACGATAACGTCTGCCCAGCTATCTCTATCTTCTGCCGCGCGAATATATCGCACGCCGATACGCTTTCTTTTATAAGGTGGCCATTATTTCCCAACTAGTTAACAAGTATATACACCGCTGAAAACGAGGCGGGAAGGGAAAGGGGACGGCTCGATTATCGGGGCCCCATAAAATATCGTAACGATTTCACGAGGGCCCTAGATGCCCGGGCACGTATCGTGAGCGATCGGCTCGTGAACGAAACAGGTCCTGCTTTGACACTCGCGGCTCACGGTTAGTCGCTCGCGCGTAGGTGTAAGCCGGCTTCGCCGCGGATCGACTTTCACGAAACGAATTGCAGCAGCAACGCCGACACGCCGTACATGGAAACCCGCTCGTGCACCGCTCGTTTCCTGCATCGTTCGGCTGGCGGTGTCGCCCTTAAATAACGCAATTAAAACGTTCCCTCTCTCCACAACCCCGGTCGGAAGCGATGGAATCGTTCTTTCCGCGGCGTCGAAGCCAGAAAAATCCACGGGGAGATTGGTGGGCTCCATTAGCGAGCCTGGACAACCACGAAATTGACCTTAACGCGCGAGAAATCTTCGAGATTAAGGATCGTACGCTCGCGATGCGCCCAGTTATTATTCAACGATGGATGTAATGTGAAATTCGAGACTTTCATGGATTGTTCTGATCGAATTAGATACAAACTTGCCGTATTAATTGCAAAGCATGGAATGGTTAATGGTTGTTTTTAAAATTTTATACAGAGCGTTTCAAGGTTTCGATAATGTTCAACGACGTGATACCGGAGCCTAAAAACCGCGAAATATCGATGAAACAACGAAGAATGTTTGACGAAGTAATGGACGTTGAATGTATCTAGCGATCCTGATAAGCCTCGTTTACATTAAAACGTTGATTTCGTGCTAACGGCTATGTGTCTCGAAACTTGGGAAAAAATATCGAAATATCGTACTTTGAAATTATAAAATAAAAACGAAGAAACTGAGAAAAGTTCCACGGGATACTCGAAGCTTAACTTTTAATCTTAATGACCGTCTTAATTATACGCTGCTGCTGTTACCACAAGGGTTTTGAGATTCCGGTGAAAGGTTCGAGTAATTTTAAGACCCTTTTCACGTTGCATTACATACCGATGTTTACCGTGCCAGGATTATTCGAATATTTTGGATATTTAACACGTTGACTGCCACGGGAGTCACCGGTGACCGGCACCCGAAATTTTTTATAATGAAATAATTAACAAAAGAAATGACGAAACAAACCACGGATAGCGTTATCATTAAGCTAATAATGCTAGCTATCGATTTGAAAGCTTAAATTTGAAAATTAATAGATTATATTCTTAATAATTAGGATTTCAACGTGTCTGACTACACATGTCCGTTTTCACTGTGGCAGTCAACGTGTTAAGGCTTTAATCTCGATATGCTTTGAGAACGAATGTTTCAAAAGAGACTTTCAAACTCGTACATTAGGTACCTTAGTACCCATTCCTATATTTTTTACGTTCTTGTGAAAGTATCGCAAAACCGTTCAGGTTCTGCGTACATTATTTACATTTTTCAAATAAAAATTGATACGAAGAATATGGCACAGTGAAACTTTAACGGATACCCGGGTATCCACTTTGCACATCGTCGGGCTTACGATCAATTCCACGAGATGAACCATAAACTTCCCGGTAAAGAAAACATTACACACGCGAAGTACTCTAAAATTTTCAATTTTCCTAAAATAAACGGGACGATGATACACAGACGAACCACGTACCGCGAGAGAAATAATAATCAGCGTACAAATAAACAAGGAACTCCAATACTGTTTATGCTAAACCAATAATACCTTTCTCACCAGTGAAACATTTAAATAGACACGATTTGCTTTTAATGTTGAGAGAAGGTAGGAAAAGTCTAATGTATTATCCTTGTACGTAGGCGAAAAGGGTGAATTCTTTATTTTCGTATTTCGTTCATGGTTCACTACCGCAGTGAAAACGGTCATCTATGGTCAGACACGCTACAGTTGCAATTATACAGAATAAAATCGTGTGATTTCATAAATCAACCTTTCCATTTGCTAGTATGCGTAAATAATATAATGTAATACCTGAATTAAACTTTTTGTTAAGCGACGAACGGTGGATGCTGGGTCAATCGTGACCCAGACTTAAAAAATATACAGAGAGTTAATCACGGCCCAAATATTTCGCGACATAAACGCAAGACCCTTGTACACTGAACCAAGTAATAGTAAAAATAGTTACAAATTCAATTGAAATTGTTAACTTTCTCCATGGTCCGTCGTTCGAAGGTTAGTGTTTTAGGCTAGCCCAGATTATCTATCTTTAACGGTTAGTTTCGTTCGAGCATTATTTAAACGTTAACTCGAAAACGAAAAGGAGAAACAGAAACGCCAGGAGTGGTTGTTCGTACACGGCGTCGAGAATCAACGTAATAAATTCGCTGAAACGATGGTTAAAGTGTCGCGAGCCGGGATGAATCCGTAAAACGAGCATCGTGGCGTGTTATAATAGTCCCGCGGAGAGAAAGCGAGCGGAATCGAGCGATGCCGAGACACACGTTCTTCGGTTAGCCTGGTATCTCGTGCTCGTTGGAATTAAAGCGTGGTTTATCCCATTTCCAGGCTGCCGCAGGAGAGGTTCGTAAATAGTGGCACAGCCGGCACCGCGACCTCGCGACGATTCGTAAGAAGCGTGCACGCTTCTTGCTCGTTTGCGGAGCCAGGATTTATAGCGCGACAAACCGTTGCGGCCGTCTCGATGATAAAATATATCGTCGCGGGGCCACGCTGTAACGATGATAATTACAAGAAAATCCCATGTTTCATGCAACACGCGCGAACGACAGGTTCCAGAACATCGAACCGTACTTTCGTAGGTACCAGGTCTCGCAGCACGCTTTCGAACACAGCAAATTAATGCCCGTCGAATTCTTCTGTGCACGTCCTGTGCTCGAACACATGATCGCGTGACAAACTTTCTAACTGGAGCTCGAATGCAATTCGCATGGTACGATACCGAAGAAGGTGGCACGATTCGGCCCAGAGTGAGAACCGTGAAACGGGTAACGAAGAAAAGGTACGTCGCTTAAAGAGTCCAGTCATCTCTGAAGAGCTGACCTTGATCTTGAGAGAAAGAAAGAGAAAGAGAGAGAGGGTACGGTAAGGTGCACCAGGAGGGCCAGAAATAAAGGCGGCAGTTAAGGCGCGTTTCATCGCCTTCTTATTTTTGGCATTCGCGCGAATTCAAGGAGGGAGGGGGGGGGGGGGGGCGTGCTAAAAATTCAATCCCACACTAAGAGTGACTCGGTGGTAGCCATGGGAGAGACGTGGAATATATTCTATGGTGGTGTTCGAAAATTCATCGCCAATTATTGGATTGTTATTTATGAGCGAAGAAATTAACGTATTTTTACGAGAATACCTCAAATTCCCTGGTACACGATAAAATACCATTCTTGTATTTTGATACGCTCGACTCAAAATTGAGTATTTTTAGAAATTTGATTAATTGGAAGGTGGTAGAAACAGTCTGTGCACAGTTCATTCGATTACAAACGAGAAAGCTATTTGCGATGCAAGTGATATAAGTTTAATCAAAATTTGGCGGTTGCACAGAAGTGCAGAAGAACACTACAAGTCTTTTATTAACCTTCTGCGAACGATCAACTATTACACCTTGTTCACCCTATCCGTAAACCATCCCTACAAAGAAAACTTACCAATTGCTTCTTCACATACATACAAAATTGTCTTGAATTCTTCCTTTATTCAGTTACACAAATATATCATATCAAATTCATGGTGTCAATTACCTATGACCGATGCGAACGAGTTCAACCTCGACACCACCATGGTCTAAAAAGTGAAAAGTCTCGAGCCCGGCTTAAAGTTGGCGTAGTCGTAGAGAAAGACAAGGGGAGATGCCCGTGGGCTTTTTTCATAGTGTTGCGGGGGCTCGAATGGCGGCGACGATGCTGGGTGGTTTAGGCTGTGCGCATTGCCGCTCCGCACACCAGCCTTAGCCTTAGCTCTCCTCTCTCGGCAGACGTAGCGTTTTCGCTTTCTCCTCTCGCGGTGTGCGCGCCGCGCTGGGTATAATGGCAACGTGTTTTCGTCTAATGTACTTTTTGTGATGTCCTTGATGGAGGAGTCTGCGAATGCAGAACTACAGGGCAGGTCCGGCGGGGCCTGCCACGGCGCGGAGAGACGGGAGGATCCGCTTGGCGCAAGAGCGACGAAGAGACGAGGAGAAGGTGAACAAGGAGGGCCCGGCAGCACCTCAACCCACCTCAACTTTGGGTCTAGTCAAGGTCAGTGAGGCAGGCCCCACCCTCTTGTCTCCCTCCAACTTCTTCTTCTTCTTTCTGCCTTCTTCTTGCGAGACTTCTTCTTTCGGTTTCGTCTCACCTCGCGCCCCTCTCCGTCCCCGATGAACGCAACCCGTACCGCATTATCGCGTCATACCATGTTGGGACCCACGCTCTCCTCTCCGTTTTGCTTCACGTTTTTTCACGGTCTCTTCCCCTCGGGGACCCGCGAAATCCCAATTAGTGGAGATACCCGGTCGATACCGGTCGGCCACCGTATTGAACGGCGAATCCTCGCGCGAATAACCGTCCAATATGCGCCAGGATACAGTTTGCTAGATACACGGAAAGCGTTAAATGTCAGCTTGCCGTAACGTGATCCATAAATATCAGACAGTCACGATATAATCTTTCGTACTCTAGTTCTTGTAGTTGGTAGGTATCGATATTACCAAATACGAAGAGTGATGCAAAACACTTCTGATATATTATACTGTCAAGCATGCTAGCCTTCTTTAGGGAAGTATTATATTCGAAAGTTAGTAGGTATTACGGCTAGACGTGTTGATTTAGCCGATTGATCAACTCGCTTTGAAATAATTATTGTATTCCAAAATTACGAATTTTCATCATGTTTAATTTAATCCAGACCTAACCTAGCTTTGCTGCGTACTGATTCTCGGATGTTGAGATAAGGAGTGGGAGATCTAACGTGCAAACAGTGTAACTTGCTTGTGATATGATAAGGTTATTTAATTGTTACCTGTTCAGTGATGATTTTGCCATAAATCTACCTATACTCCTGACCCTTATCCTGTCGTCTTGTAACTAGTCATCCAGGACCTTTTGTACATATCAATGAAAAGATACTACATTGATCAGTGAATTGCAGTACTCGGAATCTGACAAAAGAAGAAACCTTTCGAAGGATGGATTTTGAATAATGAGATAATTTAACAAGAGAGGTCGAAAGGGGTGGTCGGCTATCAAAATGATCCATATCGATAAAAGGAAGAGAAAAAAGAAATTAGGAGTCATCCCTCTAATGATCTCTGTATAATCATAATCGAGGAACCAGACACTCCGTGTCTGTTCCATGTAACCGGTCATGCTCACACTTTTGCATGATGCACGTACACTAGAAGCGTGTTAGGTTTCAAAGAAATGAAAGAAACAGAAGCGGTCGACGTTGATGAATGAAGCTGATGAATCAGACATCCTCCGTGAGTATCCTCGAAAGACCTTTCTTTACGATCGCGGGTGTCATGATAAATAGACCGCTCTTTATTTTTCGTCTTCTCTTTTTTTTTTTTCTTCCTTCTTTCATTCTGCCACGTGATATCCGACGCGGGTATTTGGTGCGCCCTCTCGTACATATACGTCCCGGTGCTTTTACGAACATCCGTGGAAGGAATGAATATTTTCAATAGAACTGCATTGTTCGTGGTTAACTTATACGAGAATTATTAACACGGGCAAAGTAAAGAAGACGTTCCCTTCTTTGTTTTGTTTTTTTTTAGAATTTAACTACGTTATTACATCTTGCTATCTTTAGATTAAATCTCGAATGAGGGACTGTTGCGACAGCGACCATTTATGTTTAATTTTAAGGAATTTTTATTTTAATTTTCTAAACTTTAAAATACTTCTGTAATTTGAGTCACAACTGATTCGATATCCCTCGTTGGGTCAAATATTTCCTAAGAAATTCACGAAACGCCTTGCAAAATCCTCGAATCTTGACTTCAGCATTTGGAATAAAAGAGCATTGTTCATTGTCTCTCTAAAAATTTGTCCAAGCTTACGAATTACCTATCGCGTTGCATTTGCAGCGCAGATACGGCTCGGAATGTCTGGCGATAATGATCTACGGACAAGGTAGGGATAGCGCTTTCGAGAAGAATCGGTGATGAAGAAGGATCCAAGAGAAGGAGGAGGAGCAGAGCCAGTAATCCGAGGCTCGGAGGTGAGTGAGCGAAGGCATTCTAGTACCAAATGAGATTGGACCCTGACCATGTAGGACGACTTCTGGGCCCAGCTAGCTCGCCAGGGTCCTTTAGATTCGTCGAGGCCCAACGTTTCCCTCCCCGCCGTGCCTTGGGTGTCGAAGTTGCATTCCCATCGACGCCATTCGACTCTCCGCCGAAATATTCGTCGACCGAGCGATTTGCATTTATTCGCTGTAACCAGATTTTATGCCCGTGCAAGGGAACTCCAACTACCGTTATATGACAGCCGATCATAAAAATTTCGTACGATTTAAATCGACAATTTATAAGCCCGTAAACCAGTCGCGTAATCAGCCTGCGATTTGTTTAATTAATCTGAGCACCTTGAGAACTCGCCATCCTGATGATTTTCTAGTCTTCTCTCAGTCCGCCGGTTGACTTTTGCTCTTTCCAACGATTTGGTAGTTTTCTGGTCATGTACGCACACGCACACGACGAAACCTCCCCACTTTTGCCATATGGTTTACAGTATTCGTGTTGAAGTTGTACACCACTGCCACTGGTATCGGGTTACCCATCCCTCTCTTTGCCTTCACTGCTCGAAAAGTCCTCGGTTAATGCACCAAATGCATTCTTTGTTCGAGTGCGAAACGTTACTGGATATTTTTGGCTGAATGGAGAAATACTTACGACGGATGCACGTGTGCTACGTTTCGAACAAAAGTTTGCTGAATCGCGATCTTACAAAGTCATGGATTTCTAATAAATGAACTTACATCCGGCTAAGAAACAGCTCGTTAAAACATGACAACCACTTCTGACCGGTCGATTTAAATGTCCCGCAGCTGTACGAATTCGGCACCAACAACAAAAAGAATCGCCATCGAATAAGGACCGTGGAAAGATTAAATCTATCGGAGGAGACGGAGCGAGGATAAAAATTCGTAGCCGGGTTTCATGGCTATTTTTCGGAAGGAATCTAATTATCCAGAATTCCCTTTTTCCGGGTAACGTGCGTGAGCCGGCATTAATTGGGGCTCGGGCACGAGCATCTGCGCGTTAAACGTGCGTGATATAATGTAAACGGAGCAGAGTTGCAGCTGCAGGTACCGAAAAGCCAGTGCAACGGTTTCAATTGTCCGCAATATGGCCGCCGGATCCCGGCCTAGGCCTCATAGTCGTTATCCTTGAAAGTGCCGTGCACATCGTTTCGTTTTGTTTTAGCGCGCGGGTGCGACCGAGAAAAGAAGAAGAAGGAAGGGTACAGAAGCGGGAGCGAGAAGGGATACAGAAGCGACGAGATAAAGAGAGAAAGAACGAGAGGAACCACGCCACAATGAGGGCCCGAATGTTGCAAAACCGCCTATATCCGTGACTATACCCACACCAGCGGCTTGTACAAGAAATGATAATTACCCGTCGGGTCTCCCCACCCCTCTTGCCCCTCTTTCAACATTTCTTCCTCGTCCTCTTCGCCCGTATCGTTTCCTTCCTTCGGACCGTTTATTCGTCATGGATTCGACTTCGATCTTTTAGCCAGATTGCGATCGTGCTCGACAAAGCATCCTTGTTTTTCCTTTCCATGCCGTTCGCTAAAAAGTGATAATAATGTTGCTTTTTTTGCCGCGTACGATTCGAACGGAGGATAAGACTGTTTTTCCTGAAACGGCTCATATTGGAAATTCGAGGAACACAATTGATAGCAAGTATCGTAAAAGTACCGATACCTTGACTATACTCAATGATGTCGTCAAACTAAATTGTATTGTTATTGAAAAATGATCTTATTGAGGGATTAATTGCATCGAGCAGAGAAAAATGTATAACGATGTGGGGCAGAGGTTGGTAAATTACAAAAATGCTTATTATCCCGGGCAACGGAGGATACAGGATTTTTTACGGACACGGTTCCCATGAAAAATCACTCCAGCTCCTACAATACTGCCCTCTGTGCGGCCAGTCATCCCGATTCAACGGTCAAAAGCCATATGTTCCTGGCCGTATGTGCTAAGAAGTCATTGAAGGAACCGCCGTAATGAGAGACCACCCAATGCGTGTTTCGTGGCGATCACCGTCCGACCGGAAACCGAAATCGAAATAGCTTTATTATGCCGTTTTCATTGCTTCACCTTCTTTGCGCCGTTTCATCAACCTTCTACGAGGATTATCGTTCATATTTCATGATTCCAGTTGACTGTGTCCACGGATGAAGCTGTTCACTTAAGAACAGAATATCTCTCATAATAACTGTACATCGTGTGTTCATTTACTAAGCTGTGAACTTTAACTGGACTTAAATTAATCCAATGTATTTTTATTACAATTTCAAAGCATTTCAAGGGTTGAAATCGAAACGAAGAAATGGAATCAATTTCAGTCGGACTGAAATATCACAAAGAGGAATCGTTGTTTCTTTTCAATTTTCTAATTTCAAAAGCTCGAGAATACCAGATCGCTTTCAACAGGAACAATAGCGAGCCACCAAAACCGCGTCGTAATATTGTAGCAAATCATCAAAGCCTCTTCTTGGCTCGAAGGTTTCTTCTACCTGGCGGACCAAGAAGGACGGCATTATGGCCGCCGTAAAGCACTAAAACACCCTGATAGTTGTGAAGGGCCCGCGGGTAAGGTAAGTGGACATTAGCGGCCGTATTGTGAATCGGACCGCATCGTCCGCCGAAAACTAGCAACTTCGGGACAGCACAAAGGAAACGTCGATTCAGTTTGCGCCTTCTTGCCGAGCCCCGAAGAACCGGCGTACCACAAGGTTGCGCTTATGTTTTGTGGCGCGAACGAGTATACGCGTCCACGTGTGGATGAGAAGAGGAAGCCGAGTTTTACGCTCCGTGGATATATTCGGGCCTTTTTAGCTCCTGGCCCGCCGGGCCCTACGAATGGAGGGGGTCGTTAGAGCAACCGACAACGCTATTGGTTACCCGGATTGCGTTACTCGCTCGATGGGCGAAGACACGACAGGAATTTATCGTGGTTACATCGAAAAACAGTGATCGCAACGATCGATCACCGAAACGACGCAGCTGGATCAGTCGTGATCCAGATACACGAAACGTGTACCCGTGTTACATTGACTAACACAAAAAGTTACGAATTTATTTTAAAGAAATAGTTAACCCTTTCAACGCTGCACTGCATCGGCAAATATTCGACACACAAACTTTCTACTATATAACTGTAATAGATGGAGAGTGGATGTCATAACTTCCCATGAAGTTGCAAAATCCACAGCCATCAGAAGAGAGAACAGGTAAGGGTCGCGTTATTTTAAGAGATTTCAAGATTCGCAACAATAGAGATCGACGACTGGCCGCCCCGTCAGGGCACGGCTTAACTTTCGAAAGACTTAAGAGAAATCGCCAGGTCGATTTCTGACCGGGAAAATGGACAATGGACGGGTTGTTGCAATTTGCATCGGACGGAAAAATCGTTTCTCTTTGAATAGGATTCAGCTCGGCTGTTACACTTGCCGACCTAAAGATGACTCGAACAACAGCCAGGTTTTCCGGTCATTTGCGTATACCAGTGGGGATGCTGAAGAGTTGGGTCAGGTTAAGGCAACCCCGGACCTGTGCATCTCGTTTCTCCCTCGGTGAAACGATTGACCGTGGGCACCCTGTTCGTCAAAAGAGTTTCACCTGACCCTCTTCAATTGTACACAGAAGAGGCATACCTCACGCCCTCTATATAGTTTCGAGTTTTGTCTCAGGTGAAAGGGTCAGCCCTTTTGCGGTTAGCTAGGTTGACGGTTGAATATCATCGCAAATGGATTCTTTGCAAAAAAAAAAAAAAAGGTATAGTCAAGAGAATGGTGATGGTGACCTAGAAAACGATCGATAATCCAACTAAGTTGGCTGTGTGATATACGTTTGAAATTTGATAGGCATTGGATTTGGTCCCACGGAAACAGGTTCCCCCGAGAATCTGACCAAAAGTAAGTGACTATTAACGGTAGAACGGTTGTATACAAAACTTATCATCCCTGGCTTAATAGGCGTCCATTGGAGGAAGCGAGTCTTCTTCTTTCTCCTGGTCGACTTGAAGCCGATAATAAAATACCAATGAGCCCAGTTGGAAGACCTGTTTCCACGTGGAACTTATCTCTCTCTCTCTCGTTCTGATCGTTCGCACAGCATCTTTGGATGTTAATCCGAGAAGCGTACGTAGGTGGGCGCACGCAGGCCTATGGTACCTGTCAAAAACTGGCGCTGCAACAATGCCCGAGGTCCGGAGGCCCCCTTGGCAGAAGTTAACCGCAGCACAGCGGGACTGCTAGGGCCCAGTTCGCCAGTTCAGACCGGGCCTTTTGCGTATCGCGAGAGAAATAAGTCACCCAGTGGCGTGGAATCTACGAAATCGCTCATTCCATCAAATTATATCACCCTACAGACTTTCGACACTTTAAGACCTTTAAGATTTCTAACAAAAAACAAGTACGCTTGAATTGTCTGAAAATTTTCAAAAGAGAGTTTCAAATATTCTTCAGTAGCCATAGGTATTCCGACCCACTGGGAATATGGATGTTTATGTCTCGAGGGACGTCGAAAGTGACATACTAATATGTCTACAACGTCGATGACTAATCATGAAGAGCTTACCGACACTCTTACAGTCAGTAGATTGAAAGTTACAAGAAAAGAAGTTTTTATTCAGTTTTCAAAACGATCACATCATCTCCCACGTGTCGTTTTATTCTTTTCTGAAAAGCATCTGACACTGTTCGAGGAAGCGTTCGATAATCAAGATTCACTGGGTCTACGCCAGTGGGGCAGCAGGTCAATGCTGCCGTAAGGATCTCGGTGAGGACAAAGAGATCCTTTCCCTACCCTGATCCTTTCCTCTCGCTTCGACAGAATCTCCCCCCATCACTCTATCCCCACCCTCGTCTCGATCGTCTCATTGCACTAATGCAAGTGTGGCTGCACCGGCGCGCAACGTTGCTGCAACGACAAACTGCAGCTGCCAAATACATCCCCATTCTATCGAACGATGCTCAAACCCTCCCCGTTCCCTCGGGCCGGGATCTGGAGACCGCAAACTCCTCAAGTCGACACGAACAAACGCCGCGAACACGAAATTATCCAATCGAGAGAGGCTCGTGTTTCGCGAATCATCGTTGCTAACAGCGACGCGAAATAAACGTCCTACGGTGTACACTCCCGTCCATAAGCCATGGGTCGATTTAAATCATGGGATTGTTAAATAAATTCGAATTACACACTGCATTGGCAATAGTTTTCTGTTTGGCCGCGATAATTACCCAAAGTCGCTGGAATATATTATGTTAAAATGCGAGTAATTATATTGTTTTTGAGTTAAAATTTATTCGAACAAACTTCAAACAGAAATGACTAATAAAACAAAGTTATGCGAGAAGTAGGTATAACTTTTGTATATTTATTGGTTAGTCGTAAAAATGTTCAATTTCGACGACGGTGTATCCCGTGACGGTGAACGTTAACCGTGGAACGAACGAAGGTGAAAACGAAGTGGTCGTCGTTTTTGGTCGGTGAAAACGAGAGCGCGGTTAGGAATTTACACTTGAAAGGTCCGGAATTAACGCTTTCTTTTTCGGCCGTTTAGGGGCCCTCGTTAGTACCATTGTCGCGACTACTAGCTGCGCCCCGAGCGCAGCCGATTCTCTTCCTCGAAAAGAATTAAAGGCGGGTGCCATTATTCTGGCGTGTTTTCTTTTGCGTGCAGCCCTGTAAGTATTATTTTGCGGTTCGCTTCGCACAGTCAGCCATCACCCATTGGGCCCGATAGAAGCGAGCTTCGTGCATCCAAGGTGCAAAATCGAACAGAAGCGAAGAGGTGCCAGAAGAAAGTTGAATAAAGCTTTTTGTCGTGAAGATTCGTGGTGCAATTATAGAATTAGAGGATTTTTCGATTTTTTTGTTTTGTTTTTAAAGTTTAGAAAGCTTCGAGTCGCACCAATGAAATTTACTTACGACGATCGTCGATCTTGGAGGCACGCACAGATTCACTAATTGCAGATCATCGCGACCCTCATGCAGCGTGGCCCTTCCGTTCGACCTTTCCTGAAAGTCCATCAAATTCTTGTAACATTGTAATAATATTGAATTTTCGTTTACTAGTCGTGGCACATGGATGCTTTGATCTTCGCGAGAGAATTAAAAGGAAACATTAACACTATTTAAGACAGTTTTGAAAGTCTAAGGAACAATGAAAGAGTCTTCTTTCTATGAAAATAGTTCCCTGGGAGAAGGAACACGTTTCTCGAGATGAAATAAATATTTGCTGAGTAAAGAATGACAGCGACGCTAAATAGGATTGTTAATTGGAGGCTCTAATATTATCTGTCCGACCCTGTATGAAATTTGCATAATTCTTATAAAACTTGGAAAATCGAAAACTTAAAAATTTCTAACCGTAAATATACATCCCTTTAAGATAAGATTATAAAATTTCTTCTAACAATTATTGATGTTCTGCAGCATATTTTTCTTGAATCAATGAATAATCACTCTCTATATAACGTTGAAATTAGATTACAGAACACGCCCAACCGATCCGAGCAAAGATATATTTTTTCTCTCGCCTGTCTACACGAAATCCTTCATCGAACACTGTTTCACTGTTTCACCGTCGAAAGGATCGGCCAGCCCTCGAACGGGCAGAACAAAAAGGAACCTCTGTACAGTTGACCCTACCTTTTTCTCCCTTTACGATTCTAAGGCCCGCGTCTGCGGTCCTAGAAAGAGAGGCAGAGAGAATAAAAAAGAAGGATCCGTAGGGTCAAGAAAGAGAAGGTACTTGCGGATTCCCTCCAACAGTTGGTACTAATGATCCAACCTGGCGAGGAACATCGACGGTATCCGGTATCGTGTAACTCGCTAAGTGAAAATACGCGTAGATCCAGCTAAGATACAAGATCTGTCCGTCCCTCTTTCCCTCTTGCCCTGCCGGTCTAGTCCTGCGAGAAACAATAAAAGCAGTAACTGGCGCGGACATAATCCCGCAGGACCTGCAGCCTCCTTCTTCATGCGTGCCCTTCGCACACAAACCTAGTCCCTGGTCACGCTAACGGATCTGCAGCGTGTCTAATCCTAATGCCAGAACCTCGAAATGCTGCACGTCGCGTACGGACATTTTACGAAGCCACGAGCGACGATGGAAGATTTACTGAGTCGCCATTTGCGATATGGTGCGCTAAGCGAATTTGGGTATTTAAATACTTTCGTTGCCATAATAAGAATACTGTACAATTAATACCTGGCTAATTGAGGTGGCACAGATATTACAGTTACAAAAGGCAGCAAGTGGAAAAATTGATTTGAAAAAAGATGGAAGAACTCGCTACTAAACAATTATCCGTTACAGCGCCTGTTCGTTTTCTATTTACCTGGCACTGGCTTGGCTCAGTATTGCGTGTCCATTTATTTATTTATGACCCTCCTCGGTCGAAAAAATGCAGGAAATATCGTTGTTTCGGAAGGGACGGGTTCAATTAGCCGTCTTCCAGCAGTATGGTGGTCGGTTTATTGATGCCGTTTATTGCTACCCCCTTTATTGTTTCTTGCCTTTCGAAGAAGCGCCGTATAATCGTTGACAAAGAGCTACGGAGGCATCCTCTTCGCCGCGTAATTTATTTCGTTGCGTTCGTTCCGTCGAGGGTGGTGGAATTTCGCATGTCATCCTTTACGCATCAGCGTGTTGCAACCATCAGGCTATGGTTTGCCCATGAAAAGATATCCTTCATCCTCTTTTCTCTTCTGCCTCTCGTGTCTCGACTTCTTGACTTCACAGGGTACTGTAAGTTCCCGACGTGAACCCCCGGAAAATTTATCTCCCTTTTCTCCTTTTTCGAACGGCCAGCTATTGCTAGAGTTTCCCATACGAAGGAACACAGATAGAAACAGCATCGTGAACGAGACAGAGAAAGAGAGAAGAGCAGAGCAAGTGAGAATATATACCTGCTGGTGGATATTAAAGCGAACATCATACCCTCGTCACTTTTACTGGCCCTGCCTTCATCTTTGTTCAACGTTCTTATTTTCATCCTCGTTGCTACCAGAACACGCGTTCACCCTCCTTCTCCCACCCCCGTTCTTTTCACTCGCTCGTTCTTTACTATCCTGCAAGTTAAACACATGGAGAGAGAGAGAGAGAGAGAGAGAAAGAAGAAAAAGAAGAAGAAGAAAGATACCGTGTGCGCGGCACCAACTGCAAAGTCAAATCCTGAACGTTTCCTCTGCCGTTCGTACACTATACCAAGGCAACCTAAGCCGAAAAAGACGGACCACTCCTCTCCTCCTCTCCGCCCTTCTTCCTCGTGCACTTATGCTGCATTCCAGGCTTAGAACACGCTCGTTTCCACTCTCCATTTTCATCGTTCCCGCATCACGACCGTCTCGTCGCGTCGTTAGCCCTAAAAGCAACCCATGCTAACCCGCGATCTGCCTCTTACTTGACGTGGTTGCTTTTAAGAGTGGCTCACCTGCTCGATGGATCTCGGTCGCGACTTAATCCCCGCGATTATCGCCGGGGGACAATATCGTCGGGTCTTTAGGGACGACGATTTAGTGGCGAAAAAGAGGAATAAAAGATGCGTTGTTTGAATTTTAAAGACGAGTTAAGCCTGGATCGTTAACGTAATATCTTGAGAATTTGTGCAAGTTTGTGTGGCTCTTCGAAATTAATTCGACGATTCGGCTGGTCTTAAGCTACATCAAATTTAACCCTTTCGACACGGACTTCGTTTATGTACATACGTCGTTGGGGTGTTCGGTTGTTAAAGTATCAGGATCTCTTCCGAGAGTATCGGAATATGGAATAAATAAATTACTTATCAAATTTTAATGATCATTTTAAGATTCCTTGACATTGGGACAACCAAAGAAGTCAAAATGACTTGCTTCTTAAAATACAAAATTTCGATGCTTAAGAACTTCCAGTTTTCTCTTCAAATAAATTCTTATCTTTCCCCCACCTTTAAATTAAACGATCCTTGCACCTGTAATATAATTCACGAACAATCACTAGACCCGAAGGTATCAAAAGGAAAAAGGATTACCCTACAAAACTATTCCATCAATGAAAGGTGTCAGTCTGCCAGTCAGCCCGCGGCTGATAC
This sequence comes from Stelis phaeoptera, assembly GCA_943735885.1. Lineage (NCBI taxonomy): Eukaryota > Metazoa > Arthropoda > Insecta > Hymenoptera > Megachilidae > Stelis > Stelis phaeoptera. The sequence continues at coordinate 9,161,329 of OX030941.1, read as the reverse complement.
CTGTCTTCGACTTAACGCACGGAACTCGTTACCGCAAAGTGTTGCAGCTGTACGCAGCGAAATATCTTGGCCACCTATGCACGTCCAGCTCATTACGTTGATTGCCGGTGCAATCAGAGATCGGTCGCCCGTACGCGCGGCGTCGCCCGATTCCGTCTCTGTAATTGGCCGCCAGAGGAACGAAACGAATAAGAAGCACCCAGAGAAACGGATATCCACGGGGTGTGCCGCCTCGTGGTTGGAAATCAAAGGCGCAACAAAAGGCGATGGAAAGTTGCAACATGTGGTTACCGAGGCGGAAACACGAGGCGACCAACCCTCGTCCCTGGTTGGGGTGCCATGTTCTTTATCCAATGTGCGTGTTGGGCTTTCGTAACAAACGAACGAGCCCGTTCAAAGATTTTCTGTACGTTTTCATGAGCTCCGGGAGTATTTTGAGGGAAGAGGGTGTTCTTCGGGGTCGGAGTCACGCTATGCGATGGAAAGATCGATCCGATCCACGAACGTGACTCACAATCACTGTTGGACGATTATCGCGAAGAAATTCACGAATGGATCCTTGAGGAACCTGGAAATGAAGGCAAATCGTGGATTGTGCAGTCGGAGTGCACGTGACTGTGCAATTTCGACAATTATTTCGATAATTATACATCGTACGTTCTGAAATCCGACGCAGTGAAAGGTTAAATAAATTTCTGCATAGAAATCTCTATAATTATAAAATATTTATGAAACGCGTTTAAGCACGCGTTTTTCAATATCTATTTGTCCTATTTACATGAAAATTTCGCAGAATCGTTTTGTGAAGTTTGCGGCGGCCGTCGTTGCGAGAAAGTTATAATTATACTGGTTACAATAAACTCGATTCATTCGAAATAACTTTTGTTCGATACTGCTCTCTTCGCACGCCTCGCGGGCGACATTCTGCGCGGCGTACAGACAAGTCATACGCTAATTGCTCAGAATTATCGGCCAACCGCGACGATAAAAAAGATTGTTAATCGGGATAGATAAAGCAGCGAACAAAACGAAATTTATTAAACGTCACCCATTCGAGCCAAGCATTGCGGCGATCTTTTCGAACGAAGGAAAATCTAGCCGGTCGATCGGCAATAAGCAGTTCGTTAAAAACTAGTTCTAAATGCGTACCGCCACGGGCAAAGGATTATTCTTGCAACACGATATTTTCTGATAACGAAACCGGGCTTTTTCAGTACGGCCAGTTTACCGTACGCTTCAGCACGTGTACTTTAATCCAACGGTCCTGTAATTACGCAGTCAAGTCGATACCTCTACGCGTTTTCTCGTTAATCCGAACTTCACGCTTCCTTCCACCACCCTGTCCCCCGCTACGACCCGTTTTCCCTAGATGGAAAAAGAAAAAAAGAAAAACAACAACCGCGAAGCCTGTTTTCACGCGAATTAACGATATCGATTTTCCTCCGGCTCGTTGCTCGACGATAATTTCGATCCGACTATGCCTAGGAATAATTTCCAACAAGTACACGCCTCTGAAACGTGCAATTACACGATCGTCGCGATAACGTTTCAGAACCTTCTCCAAGATTTTTCCCCATCAATGGAATCGCGATTAAACGGTACTGGGCGACCCTCTCCACCGAACAGAATTGAAAATCTCTATCCCCCGTTATAACGTCTACCTGTTTCTTCCACGGGATACAAGAACGAAGGTGAGGGGTAGAGAGAGAGAGAGAGAGAAAGGGAAAGCAAAAGGAGAAAGAAGAATCGCGCGTGAGGCAGTTAGTCGCGTTAGCGCCGCAATGAAAGCGCAGCTCGCGCCTAAGCGGGCGCAATCGGGACCGATCGGTGCACGCTCGAATGCGCTCGCGTTCAATACCGTGGCCGATCTTAATTACAATCGCAAATGAGACGGCGAGCGGATAATTGCGGCGTATGTCGCAAGTCTCTACAATATTGTCCGCGGGCTGTCCCCATGCCAGCGTACGAAGCATGGCCACCATATTGGTCGAGAAAACATGTTCTCCACGGTTGAAAAGCGCGTTCCTCTGAGAGCCGATTGCTTTTTTACGTGATATGCCGTCTTTTGAAACGCTTTTCTTGTAATTTTATAGCTCCTATGCACTGTTTCTTAAAAAAAAAGAATCTGATATTTTATACAATATATATTATATTATACTGATTGTTAAAACCTAATTACCACGATAAAGCTAGTGAAAATCTTAATAAGCAGTGGTTTCACTTTTAAGAAATTTTATCTATAATTTTTATCATATTTTCTTATCTCCTTTATTTGTAACTTCGACCACCTAATCTTTGCAATTAAATAAGCGAAAGAATTGGAGGTTACTGCAAATACGCCAAGAAATTAATTCGAATATAAGATCTACTTCGATTGCAAATTGTCGTTTGTTGATTTCTGATAGATAATTCTATAGGAAACAAAAAATGTATTGCAAATTTAACTGTATATGACGTTTCATCTTGACGTTACAATCTCGAAACTGTGTCGCAGTCGGTTCAGAATTCAGTAAACCGAGGGGACAAAAATTGGATAAACGTCTGGCGTTGGATAATTATTGGATTATCCCGGTTCTAGCCGCAACTTTCCACCGGTACACGTATACTCCTTTATTAGGTGCACCGCCGTTGGCTTGTGCATTCTAGCGACTGCAGTCGATCGATAGTTCGGCAATGCGTTTCCGTTGACACCCTTCTAGGGAATACAGTTCCAGTGGCGCATAAATAATGCTTATATTTAGATTTCCACTCGACAACTTCTATCCACGTTTCCACGAAAAAAAAAAAGAAGAAACTCTTGTATAATATTTATTTTCTATGAATTAAACCTAGAATGACGTAAGGTGGATCAATTGTGACCTAAACCTCTGAAATATTACATATAATACGACGATGCTTCGACTATTGAATAGTTCACAATTAAATATAAAAAAGTAATACTTAAAAAGATAGAAAATTTCGGATATACAAACGAAAAGGTGTATAAAATTCAATTTGATTTCTAACATATTCGCGGAATTGGTAAAAAGTTGAAGTTCAACGATTAAATACTATCGATTACTCGATGATTTACACCGGCACATCTTAGCAGAACGATGTTCCATCTCCAATCGAGGTATTATCGACTCTCGTTTAGACACTTTCAATCTTTCCACGGAGATTTCACTTCTCGAACGGCCGTAAATCATTGGGTGTGTCCGTTCATTGCGTACCACGTGTTAATAATCCGTTTGTGCGTTCATTCGCGTATTTATTTAATATGTAAATCCCGGCAAACTTTCCATTTTTTTTTTTCTCCTTGCTGGTTTCGATCGCGTTATCGTTAATCGAGACCAAGGTGTTGCTCGATATCTTTCGTTTCGTCGCTGCGAAAATAACACAGGCGTTGCAGGAAGTAGGAACGATCGATCGGCGAACGACGAACTTCCGGTGACATTTACTATCCGAGCAATTATACAAATCACAACTGTGACTGTTCTTTTTGTCTCTTTTATTTCGTTTTTCTTTTTCGGTGTCGTTTTAATTGCTCCTGTCTTTCTGTCGATCCGTCCGATAATCTCGTTCGACAATTATCGACGTTTCAAGCTGTCGACTATTCGTGCCAGCCTTTATCTTATCTGCCTTGTAAAAGCTACTAAATAGATATATGTACGTGGAAATAGTGGCCCCGTTTTCCCCGGGCTGTCGCGGATAAAAATGATGCAAAGCAACGAGCGACAAGCTCGCCTAATGGACCCGCCTTTGACTCGTTGTTCTACATTAACGTGCTCAATACACGTTCCACGAATTTAATATTCACGGTATTGACCCTTTCACGGCGAAACGAAACGGTGAAAGTTGTCAAAAACATCGTACTTTCTTTTCTGCAAATGTTATAAATACTTGGATTACAATTACATTTCGAATTCGTTCGAAACGGCTTGTGAAACATACTAAATTCAGATCTAATATACAGGAATTCCTGTATATGTACATATACAGGAATGTTTATTGCATTTGTCAGTAAAATAATGATTTTCATCGACTTTCTAAAGGGAGGAAGGACGATTTTTCAATTTTTACAAAAGTAACTCATACGCCTCCGATGGTACAGAGCAAACCATAATCCATTATAATAATTACCTATGTTTAATTAAGGACTGAAATATTATTATACGTACACTCTGGTACATCACTATAGTAATATACATATAACAGAGGTAATGTGACGTTAAAACAAAGTAAGTGTACCAAAATATGGTATTTTATTGGACCCACTGGATACAATATTCTTCAATAAGAGCCCACAGTGCGGTCAGACATTGTGGAATGCCGTCTGGACGAAATGATACGCTCAATGCGGCGTATTAAAACGATTCGTTGGCCCACGATTTCCGGGAATAATAGAATACGAAGGTCTCGGTAATCCCGTGTTCACCGAACTAAAGAACAGCACGGTCCCGGGCCACGGGTAATGAGTATAATCAAAACGATTTAGTAGGGAAGTAGCCGCGAGCTATACGGTACACGTATACCCACGCGTGGACCGTGCAGTTCAATTTGAATTTCGAGTCTCGACTTTTACAACGACCATAATATCCGGTGGTCACGAAGACGCCATCTGATGGACGACCAAATTGCCGGTCTTCGAAATCTACGAGCCCCTGTTTCCACCTCCCCCTTTTTTCCTATTCGTCTCTAGTTCTGCACCCATTGTTCTCGTTGGTCTAGCATCCACGTTAATATTTAACCTGGAACCGCTACCAGTGGATACGCTGCCAACCATTCGTTTTTTATACGCAGATGTTCATCGTGTCTCGCGAATTCTGCGATCATCCCCCCTTTCGAAACGTCTGCGAAACCGCAGTATCCTTATTCTGATTCGAACGTTCTAGTTACTAAGTATAGGATCAAGGATCTTGGTTTGGTTCGAATTTTAGGGGGAATGATTCAGGGTACTATGACGAAACAGTGGAATTTTCAATGTGATGAGTATCTTATCGAACGACGAAGCTTAAACAGATAAGGCTTTGATTATTCTACGGTTGATAATAGATATCTACGTAAATTAGAAAATTTTTAGTTAGGTGTATCAACCCTCGAACGACATAGCTTGGACTGGACCTAAATAAGTATAATATTACTTATGGAAAGTATCAAAAAATTTTATTTTGGAATCATCTGAAGAATATATCCTCCTTTCGATTGGCCAATGTTCGTACCAAGAGCCAAAGCAGACCGAACACAGGGAAAAATCGTGTATCCTCTAATAATTTCACTGTTGACCAGCTGTCGAGTCAGGACCAGGTATAAGCACACAGAAAAGACACAGAAACAAAGAAGAAGACGGGCGGGCTCGACGGAGGGATAGAGAGAACTGGCACGAAGATGGAATTACCTTCTGGTCCAGCGGTAACCATGTATATATTGGGATCCGGTAGATTTATGTAGGTGCACGAGAAGGTATTATGGTGGATAAACTACGGAAACCGGTGACCTGTCCGCCGTAGATTCGAATATACTGGGTGTCGTGTATCTGATGGTACACCCAAGGAAAGTAAGTGCCCACATAAAATAAAGCAAAATTGCAGAATAAATAATTCTTTCGTACGTTTCTTCTGTTTGAAGAAAATCATGATTCCTTCCATTTCTAGAGAAGATAGACACGATGTAACAGATTTCAGGACGTAACCCAATTTCCAAATCCAATCGTGACCCAAACCAGCAACATTCATAGGTAGAAGGATCCTTCGACAAAATTAATGCACCAAAATTTGTCTACCAAGGACTTAAAATAATATCTACAAGAACACAGTTTGAAAAATTTTAACGCGAAAGAGTCTGAAATTAAATTTAAATTGTCACATGTTTCAATCGTTCATTGTTTTAAGATTAGAGTCGATTTTGTTGAAAATGCGGGAGGTTTTGGTAAGAACTTTATATCCTTCGTTTTCGTGTTAGTTTCCAATAGTGCCAGCGGACACCCTGTATAGCAGAGTCGGCGTCCAGGCAACCCGTCTAGAGATCTTTGTTCTTCCCCATTGGTCCCAATTACAGGTAACCACCTCCAATGGACGATCTTCGCGGTCCGACCGAGGCAATTAACATTCTTCCGTAGTTTCATTCGTAAACATTTATGATAATCGTACGATCCTCTCGTTGCGTAATGAACTGGTCGATTCTTGTTCCCCTTCTCACCCGGACCGCTCATCTTTTCTTCATTTCAATCGTGTGCATCGAAGGGAAAATTACGGGACCAAGGCGTTCTGTCGCGTAACTGTAACAACGTCCAAGGGTTCAGCAGCCTTGCGCGACAGAGGAAACCGTCTATCGCCGAAGGGGGTCGAGATTATCGTTCGTGGGCTGAAAAGCCTAGGATAACTCGATGAAGGGTTGCCTCTTCCGAGCCAGTGGCGCGTGCCCGTTCTTCATCACCCCTTCCCTCCATGCTTTATTATACCGATGCAACCCCCTTGAATCACGCCCCGATTGACGTTCAGCTGCCGCAAAATCCGACCACCAATAGCCAACTACGTCGAATCCCTGTCATTTCCAAAAGAATTCTAATTTTTTTTTTCTTTTCTGATACACTCGGTCGAGTCATAAACAAGCGACGATTCTGGAGCATCATGAAAAGTTTATGAAGTACAACGGTGATCTTTTGTGACGTTTACCTGTTCATTGTGTAATAAGATCCGACGAGAGGAACGATGACGGTGAGAAGAGAAACGTTACATAATAATGGCGCGAAGCTTCCGTAATGTATTTATTCCTGGCTCGTCTACTGCTAGTCTGGCGTAGGGAGGGTGTGTTTATAACGGGAGCATGATTGATTATTCTTATCTTTCCATTAACGAAGACTATAGAGGGTTTCAAGACCGTATCCAATCCGGGCGAACTCTTTGCGATCAGAAACGTTTTCAAACTGCACTATTATGTGGTTAATTTTTATTTTATATTAGTATTTAATTTCTCGACTTCTGTTTAACCATTTGTCATAAATCTTAAATTTCGCCACCACTCACCGTTTAACATTGAGGATCGTCAACGATCTGTCTATTGCACAAAGGCACATTAGCTCGTTAAGGGTTGAATTGAAAATCGGCTAGGTTCGTCGCGAATGACGACTTAACCGCGAAACACCATGTCTGGCACGTGTTCCAGGAAATTTTAGGTCCTGTCTCTCCCTTCACGCAACGCATCGACACCTGGCCAAGCTGGTGGTCGACTTAACGGCGAAACACGGAATAATCCTGGCCGCTTGTATTTCCGCCTATTAATTTGGCTAAGGCGATTGTCTCCTCCTTCCTTCAGACGGGGTTGTTGTTTTTTTGTCTCTTCCTCTTTCTTTCTCTCGTACAGTCGCTCGAAAGCCACAGCATGGTAACAGAAGGTAATTCGAGCACGGTTAAACGTGGACCCGGGAAGCAAGAAGTCCCTTATGCTCTCTAAGTACTTAATAAGGTCCGACAAGGGCGTCCCTAAAGCCACTTTAACCGTGTGTTCCCCTACGGGATTAAGATTCTCGACATGCCGGAAGAAAACGACCGAGGGAATTGTCGGTAATCGGTTTCTAAACGTTTACCGTTTCTCTTTCTCTCTTTCTGTACTCGGTTAATGTTTATTCGAGTGATTATTGATGCGCTTATGGCGTTTCACGGGGAAGCTTAGCGCACGTGCATAATCGTGTGGAAGAAATTAAAATACGTTTGTGAATTTCTCGTGGATGAGTCTTAGATTTTCTGAGCTTAAATTTTATATCATGCGAAGAATATAACTTTCCTTTAGAAATATTTAAAATTACAATTTTCCTGCTCAATACTTCTGAAATTTCAAAGTTGCTAATATTTCTATCTGGAGCAAAAGGATTAAATGGCGATAAAAAAAAATAGTACGATTGTAATGTAAATAATTGCACTTTTAGCTTGTCTTGCCACTTGCATCCGTTTCTACTGTATCAATCAACGCTTGAACTCGAGATTTATCTCCAAAAGATTGTTACACAGAGCATCGTCGAAAAAAACATTTCCTTCTGGTTGCAAGCAACGTTTTTAATCGCATCTTCTACTCTCGTACACCTAGGACCTATCGTGGGGTCCCATCCGGACTGACCGCATTCTCATCCACGTGACGTCAGCATCGAAAGAGATCCTCTTTACCGCGGACCTTGTCGAGGAAGCTCATGAATTTGCGTCTGGCTACATGTCGGTTAGACAGCCTTAAGAAAGAACAGAAAAAAAAATTGCCCGTGTTCATTTATGGCCGACTAATTAGATTTTTATCTTCATTAACTGCCCGCCCGAATGAATCCAGTCCCGTGGTTCACCCGTCGCTGTTCCGCAGCCTGTTTGTACCGGGTGTCCCGCAATTAATTCGTATCGATTACCAATGCCGCAGATAGCGATTTTAATTTATCCTCGGGGCTCCAATCGTGCCGCAATATCGTTCATCGAATTCCTTTTTGCTCTTGGATCTCATAGTTTCGGAGATGCTTTGAATAGACAAGATATATTTGATAGGATTTGCAATTAAGGTGCTAATGCTGGGCCAAATCGTCCATGGATTTTGCGGCCTAAACTTTAGGAAATTGTGAGATACAGTTAGCACCTTATTATCTTAATATTTATCTTGGAGAGATGCACACTGAGATAAATAGAATTATTATTTTTGGAAATCTCTATAATCTTGCGAAATGTTACGTTAGCAAAATTCTAAGCTGAATGTCTGTAATTTAATCGCCTAGCGTCAGAATTCTATTGAAAATTACTTGTCAAAAGTACTTGGTACTGAAAGAATCAACAGTGGCGCAGAAGAGTCCAAAGAATAGGGCTCCAGAACGAGTTTACCACACGTCCGTAAGAATATAGAAGATTATTATCGTTACCGATCATTTATCCTTCGAAGTTGCAGCTGGATTTTATTGCAGGAATGCCGCGGTCATCGGCCGTCGATCACGACAATTATTCCATACGGCCTCAGCATCGTCCAGGATCTAGCAGGTTGTTGAACAGATAGCTAACGCATCCTGTAACATCCCGTAAATCTTCCCAGGAGCGGGCATAAAACCCTCTTCCGCATGGGACAAATTCATAAGCGTGTACCAGGAACGAGCCACGGGATGCGGTTTAACGCGAAACAATTTTGCGGTCTTTACGATTCTTCTTTTATTTATTTTTTTTCATTTTTGCACGTTCCACGACTCGTGGTTTCGAATCGTTAACATCCATCCCCCCCCCCCTCTCTCTCTCTCTGTTGTCGATACACCAATAGGATGACACGGTTCTGACAGGATAATGAAGAGGTGTCAGTGGTTCAGTTCCATCCGCAGTGTTACAAGCTCGAAATAAATTCCGATTGCTAGGTGCTCACGGTGAGAAAAAGAAAGGACAGAATAAGAAATTGACGGGGAGGGGGCAGGTGCGTCGAGTCGAACGGCTTTTAAGTTATTCATGAATTCGTTTAATCGGTTTCTGCGTGTATAAGCCGGGCTATCTTGTTTTCTAGCTTTTTACCGTCGGCTCGGTAATCAACGTTAATTCGTAGAATACCGTACCAGTAACGAGGACTATAAATTCTTTATTAGCAAACAATCTCCTGGGGACTATCTTTCTCTTTCTCCTCTTCGGCTTCGAGCTGATTCCGATCGCCTTCCTCTTTCACGTCGAGCGCGTTTCATTTTTATTTTTCGCCTTGTAACGTGCGCTTACTGCAACGGAATTCCGTTTGTAAGAATTCTTATTAACCATGGTATATCGAAAAGTGAGCTTTTCTAAGGGAACTTTAATTATTAAAGACGTGGATAGTTGATTTTGAAATTTAAGGTGCCAATTATTAGCATTACCCATGAAAGCCAATGTATTAGATATCTTAAATTAGTTTCTGAGATTATTCATAATTCGAATAGGATTATTATAGAATATCTTTTGAATGCTACTATAAATATGGGTAGCAGAAAGTAACAAATGCTTTGAAAGATCCTATCGTTATATATTTCATTTCGAATGAACAATGTTTCGCGCATATATTGTGTGGAGTTTCGTAAAGGGTTAAATCGGCAAATGTCTCGCCGTATGAACCATATCTGGTTCGATCCACGACTTCCTTGATATACCTGGTTCAGCCTGGATCGCTTTGCGATCTAACGCGACGGAATTTAAACGACCCTCTGCTTCTCGATCGTAACTGGTGAGAGGAGAAACAGAAAGGCAGAAAGAATGATCAGGTTGTAGTACGCGTACAGAGTAATAAAGATAGCCGAGGAATTTATAGAAATCATTCTTCTGTTTCGTATTCAGCTGGATGGTTTGCGCGCCAGGGAACCCGGACAGAAATTACATAATCCGTGGACACCGTTTCCAGTAAATTATACTTTTATCGTAGCTCGTGCTGCGTGACAATTATATCGTACAGCAACGTCTACGATCGTTAAATGATTTCTTTCTTTTCATTCCAGAAGAAACCGTTAGTCCGCGAACGACAATGGTTGGTTCATTCGTGACCTATGAAATTTGGATAATTTTAAATACTTCTACGTCTGCAATTTGTATATTTTAATCTATCACATTTATAATACTTGCAAGTCTTTCGTTAAAGTATCTTATATATAATATTTGTTAGGTGGGGTCATGATGGACCCAGCATTCGTCGTCCAAAGGTTTACTCAACACAGTATAGTATTAGTATAAAATTTCGAAACTGACACTGACAATTTTTAGACACAATTCCATTCGAGGGATAAAAAGTCTCGTCGAAAGAGTTATGTCGCGACGCGTCTCCCTTCGTTCAGGATAAAGGGCGGGCAAAACGAAATAGAGGTCGAAGCAAGCCGAAGGATAATCGATATCGAGGCTTCTTCTGCGTGGTAGAATTCAAATGTTTGCCGTTTGGCCGAATTCCATGGGTTCTGGGACGATCGGTCGTTGGTTTTTCGATCGAGCCGCATTGGAACCAGCTTGCGATCCGCGATCTGCCATTAGAACCAAGCTGAAGGGAAGGGTTGCACGGTTTTTGGCCTGACCTACATCAATATTCTAGGGTAGAATGTTCAATTGACTGAACCATAATCGGATTTCGATGCTCTCAACTTAGTCTGCACAGATCCACAGACTCATACCACTTAATGATACTTAAATATGAACTAAACAGTTGGTCCAGTAGTAATAGGCAATTCAATCTCTGCTTGTGACGTTGAGGAAGAAAGCCACCCTCCAGGACTTAAAATTGTAGGTAAACTTTAAGGGTGGTTTTCTTGAAGAGTATAAAAGATACTTAAGATCTTTAGATACGTATTTGTAGAGCAAAGTGTTACGTATAATTTCCAGTATTAAGATTCAAGGAAAGAGCCAAAATGTCGATTTAGGAGGTAAAATCAAAGAGTCCTGCGCTTGATCGAAACTTATACGGTGTAAGTCATAAAAATGATAGGTAACTAAAATTTTGAATGGTCAAGGGAAACTTACCCCTTTCCTTATATTTTGCTACATTTATCTTCATAGCGTAACAAAAATTCAGCGTAGAAAAATAAAATCTTGTGGCTTCCTATCGAATTAAATAATTCGAGCGATTCATCAACTTAAACCCCTAAACGTAACGAAAGGATCGTTTATCCAAACGAGTTTCTAAACTCGACGCACATTGAAGCAGCAAATGTGTTTTTCATTCAAAAGAAGATCCTACGAACCAGAATAATCCTTCGTGCTCGAACTGAAAAAAGAAGAGGACGCTTCTTCTTTTTTCTCTCTCTCCCTCTCTCTTTCTTTCTCTCTCTTTCTCTTGTCAGGGTTCAGCTTCCACGCTTTGTAACGTCAGCGTGTTGCACGGCTTCCTAGAAGTTCCTAGAAAGTTATGCCGTGGATTTCAGCGAGCTTAACGACCCTCTGGAATTCTTATTGCCGCAATGAAAGCCGCTTTAGACGAAGTCTGTCTCTTTCTCTGTTCGGCTCTCGATTCTAGGCGATCGAAATACCGCGACGAACGGACGGCATCGCTCTTTTTTTGCGCGCGCGATCAACGTTGGTTCAGAAGTCGCGGTTTCTGGGAACAGGGTGGCACGGGGAACCAGGAATGCGGAGGAAAGGACGAGACGCTGCTCCATATTTATCGTTACCGACCGTCAAAGGACTCGCCACTAACGCAAAACCCCGGCCTGGTCGCGTTGCACAAGAAACAAATCGGTCTTATTAATTAATTTAACTGGCCCAAATGAGCCAAAGAACGGCGATTCCGTCGCGACGCCGTCCAACATCGACTCGTGTGAACGGGGAATACGAGTTTCTTTGGGTTAAAACCCGGGGACACGGGTCTTTTCAACAATCTAACCGTAATGTATGTAGGAACGATTGCTGTCGTGTTTTCTTTTCGAATCGAATTGATAGTTTTATAATATCTACGAGGAATTAACACAAGAAGGTAGCGAAGCTGTAATTTTGCGGTATTTTTATGTCATCATATCGTGTCGTAATTTTCGTTTGATCTTTTTTACTCGATACCTTTTACTTGTATGGAATACTTAAATGAGGCAATTTTTGAGGCCCTTCAATACAATAATTTTACTAAATTATTTGAAAGATGAATTTTAACATATAAAATTCTTGAAAGCTTTCCGATAATACTACAACTCCTAATCATAGTTTTCAATTTCCTGACACAAATGATTATTATCAAAGTTAGACTTAATAACCGTCCCTATCATTTCATCGACGTCGCCTTTCGAGGCCTCTCGTAAATTTAGATTCTATCGGCCGTGTGTTGGATAATCTCGTAGTATCCGACAAGCGGAAAGGGAATTTAATTAATTAAACTGCAACAACCAGCCGTAAACCGGGATCGATTTGCTTAAGATAATCGTTTGTAAAAGTAATCAAGCTTTACCCACCTAACGCCCTGTCGGTCGCACACTGTTCACGGAAATTATATAATGGCAAGTATTTCTGCAAGATCGTTCAAAAGCAATAAAATTGATTTCAAAATATGTCCTTACGTTACGACATTCCATGGTGCCGCTTTAAAACGATAGTATTTATTGCCATTCGATTCTGTAACGCAATCGAATCTTAGATTATCGCTATATAACTTTCACAAAAATAATTTTCGCATTCATTCGGACGAAAATCAATTATATTCAGGTATTGGAGAAGATTAATTAACCCTGACACAGGAGAATCTTACAGAACTTCATGCTCAACTCTCGACATTTATTGGTTTCTTTATTTTCCCACCCTTGTTACCGGCATACGTCGTCCCGTATCGGCTTTATCGGGACCTAAGTCAAAATTTTTGACACAATCTCAAACTAGTTTCCAGCTCGAAGGTCTTCTAGTCTCGGTCGTAATCAAGGTAGCCGGGGCGAGCCATGCGCGCGGTTGGCGCACTAATGGCGCGTCTAAGCCGGCCCAGCAACGGGAACAAAATGAATTTCGAAAAGGCAGAAACGAGCAAGGGAGAAAGAAAGATCGACCGGGCCGGAGTAGTCCCCGGGCTGGGCTCATGGCTTACGACCGCTTCTTGCTAGAAACGCATGAATAATGCAACAATTGGCCGAACAGAGGACGATCCTTTGTTTTCGCAGGCCCTTCGTTACCAGCCGCCAAATTGCTCGCGAGCTATCCGCCTCGTCTGCTAGTCACCGGCCAATTTCGTGCATAAGACACCGTATACACTTCGTCTATCCCTTCCTGTTCATCCTTCATGCTCGTCCTCGTTTCGCGGATGCCCCTGGAACGATTAATAATTACCAGTTGGGGATATCCTCGTCAAAAGGTGCAGCTGTGTTTCAGCCCGGACAGGAAATGTCCGTAGCTGTACGTACGCGGATAATCTGTTCTACGAATTAGATTAGCGAAACCTGCACGAAGATAATGCTTGTTACGGGATGATGCCGGCCGCGTGTTTTAGATCTGAATCAACCCTTGCGAAAATTGGTCACGGTGCCATTTCAAGGCATGGACGAGCTGGGCGGTCACCAAGGATTTTACGGCTGTAGAGATTTTCAAATGAGAAAGGTTGGATCTTGAGTTTAAACGTTAGTTTTGTTATAAAATGAATATAATTTTATTTTCATGGGACGTTAGGGGGATCCAGAGTATTGGCCACGGTGTATACAGCATACCAATCGTAGGACGATGGTCGAAATTTTGTGGAAAATTCTTCCGTGACACGATTTATCTAATTATTTTAAGTATTCAGCTAAATAGCGAACGAAGTGATCGAAGAAAAGGTTTAAATGCAAAGCCTGAACTAATAGAAAATCGGTAAATTAATAAAGCTTGAGAGACACACTTATTGAAATATCTATTTTATATATCAAAAGAATGACGTTTCGATCCTTAGCGCGAGCGCTCGTCAGACATGCCATTGATTTAGATTTATAGTTACCACCTGTACAAGATGGTTGTCTTTATTTCCTTATTATACCTGAAGATTGAATAGAAGTCAAAGTTCCGGATGAAAAACCAAAAAGCCAAGGGCGGGTTGAAACCGTAAACCAGAATTCGTCGGAGAATTATCTTAATGAAGTGTCACTAATGTCCACCTTGTGCGTTTCTCATTTCTTCGGAGATCCTTTCAAAGATCCTTCATCCCTCGAACGCGTCAGGTAGCCATCCCCCGGACCTTGTGTTCTCCGCCGCGAGCAAAGAGGACGAACCGAAAGATTCTTTACGATAAAACGTCCGTGGAATCTCGAAATGCGGTACACAGGCTTACGGCCAAGTCTCTTTCCTTTCGTTCCAAGGGGACCATGAAATTTCGAGCGTCGAACTACGACGGTAAATCGATTCCTCGATACTTGCAACGAAACGTACCAAATAAAAAGAGAATAGCTTTCCTTGAAACAAAGAAGAATATTTCACAAAGACAAAGGTCCAGTAAAAAAAAAATACCACTTCCAGATCCTAATGCTTTCTTGTAAATGTATTTCTTGCGACAAACATATTATGCACGGTAAAACGTGGTTGCTGTACCAGAGGGAAATGTGGAGCGTAAAGAAAAGAACGTTTCTGTTAACATTATAACGCAGCAGGATGTACATCGCCAGCTTTGAAATGTTTTGCATGGAGGAAAGATAAAATAGAATATTTTTCTGAAAGGATATACGTATAGTGCTTCTTTCTTCTTTTTTAGACGCAACGTCCAATAAACGACACCGAGTCGCGAGATATCTCGTCCGAAGAAGTTAACAATTTCACGCAACAACGGTTATGTGTAGTCAAGGCTGCTCGTCGTCGAGTTTACGATCAAACATCCATGGCGCGCACCGTTTCCATAATTTATACCCGTCCGTTCGGGTATAATTATTTTAAAATCCGTGATCAGATCGAGGAATTGAATTGGTGTCATCGTGTAGAGGCCCTAAAGAAGGCAAGAGAAAAAAGGGCGATCCCGGTAAGAATAATCGAGCTAATGAACACGGGTGCCCCGTGAGAAAACGTTCGCACAGGTAGTAGAGGAGATAAACGCGTCTCAGCCCGGTGTATACGTATTTTTAGCACAGGTAGGTACTTCTATGAGCGTTAAACACACGTTGATAATCAACGCTCGGCCGGGTGGAACCGAAAAACGCCCCCTCATCCATCCTAAAAATCTTTCTCTATTCGTGCATCGACGTTCACCAGGATACCTCAAGAGTTGGTATTGGTGGTACCTGTTTCGATTTACCTGAGAGAGGACTCTCCCTACCCCCACCGAAGAGACAGAGAGAAACGACGAGACTTCTGGACGGACACTTTGGACATCGAATGGAAAGGGACGGAAAGTTTTAGCCCTCCCGATCCCCTATCATTTGCTACGAGCTTCAAGTCGTGAAGAGCTCGAGGCTCGTCCGCAGCTACGCCGTGTGCATCTACGATCTCTCTTCTCTCCACCCACACGCGTAAATCTTTGTCGATGGTGTGTAACTGGGCATACCTGGCCGGACTTGCCGTACTCCCCTCTCACCCTCGCCCCAACCCTGTCCTCTCTCACCCTACTTACCTTTATACCTGCCACGGAACGAGCCTCGTGCACCGACGCGAAGATACACGCGTCATTAAATAATCCCGGGCCGACGCTCATCAGGATCTTTACGAGGCGAAATAATATTCGGCCGACCGTCCTGCGGATAGCCGCGAGATATTTTACGTAAGGATCCTACGGTCCTCGTTCTTCCCTCTCCTTTCATCCTCGACGAACCTTGCTAACTTTTCTTTATTCGGTTTCGATGGTTTCCTCCATTTTTTTGTCTCAGTCCTTTTTCGATTTATTTTTGATTTGTTATTACACCAGGATACTTGGTGTATCGCGCGAACGCGAAAGATCATCGTTTATTTACGCCAGCCCCGATTGGCTGCGAAGAAATCGACGAGGATACTGTCGTTCGAGTATTTTTGCAATTGGATGAGCGGGATGGTAATTGTTATCAGGTCATCGTGTAAGATGATTTGTGCGAAACTTTTATTTTATTAAAGTTGAATCATATGCGTCATTGTTTGGTATACAAGCGCTCTATTTCTCAATTTTTAGAAATTTCCGCTCCATACCTTATACTTATGATATCAAGTTTCTATACAAATTTTGCTTTAATTTCCCTGTCTTCGATCGTTCGACTATTATTGAGAACGTTACACGCGCAATGCCTTCGGTCAGAAACTAAATATTGTACCCTGAACAACGACACGAAAAAAGGAACGAATTTATGGGACGACCTAATATTATCCAGTATGTAGAGCTCGGTCGAGAATAGTGACGGTCGATATATAACTTCGAGGTGCGGGTATCGGAGCGTGGTGAGAAGAGGGGTAAATTAATCATCCATTCTTGGAGCATTGTTTTTTAGATCCCACGCACCGGTAGAAATGTCTGATGCTCGGTATCGATATCGCGCCAGGCAAATCTGTTTAATTGCTCGCCTCGCTATCTTTCGCTCGTTACAGAGACGCAGTTTGTGAAGCTAAAAGAAAAGGAAAATAGAAGAGCGAGCGTTGTGCAACTAATCCACCAATAACCCGGAGTCCAGGACGGGAGTAATGATTTATCGTTCGACGCAAGGAGCAAACGGAAGTTCAGTGAATCGTGACGGTGAGTTTATCCTGTGAGTTATGTGTTTTTTTTAACGTGGCGCACGAGAAAACGATCTTAAATAATACGCCGTGGTTAATGTTATAAATGGAAAATTATAAACGACAGGTTTCATTTGTTAACCTTTGAAAGTTTCAATTTCTTATCTAATCTTACGGGCGCGGTGCGAATAACTTGCAATTAGTTATTCCTTTGTTTAAGTATTCTCGAGACGTTATTAATAACTCGCAAATTGCAAAATAGTACGTTTCGTAATTCTGATTGAAGTTTCTCGTGTTAGCAAGACTTTCCTACCATCCTTCGATATCTGTCGACGTATTTTCAGTCGACCAATACCGTATAATTTCGTTGTTATCTAGTACAATAACAATCTTCGACGAAACTGTCCGCTTTTATCTACATAAGCGATACAAAGCCGGGAAACGACATGTCAAGAAATCGAGACACCATCCGCCTGTTATTTTCATATCGCGAAACCTCAACATCGAAATTGCATTTACGGCCAAAATCTAGCAGGTATTATTCCGCGTTCAGCCGGATGGCATTCCAGGCGGACCGGAAACTCCAATTTCTCGTGTCGCACCACCTGCGCCCCGATAATCATTCCAAGATCGCTTACCGGCGTTATCGAGTAAGGTACTACCCCCCTCCTCCCTCCCTCGGACCACGGCGTTAACTTCTATTACGCCTCGAAACTACAGATCGACCGGTCGAATATATACGCCCGACCCCGGCCACTGACTGCCATAGAAATTCCTGGCTCGCGTGTTTCACGCGACTCTTGTGTCCGCAAACAATGCTCGATCTCAGTGGATCTTTCCAATTAAGCAGGTCTCGTCCCGATCAGGTGCAAGAGCCTGCCCGTGTTCCTTTTTCATCGACGAAGGGCAACCAGCGGAAGAGGAAAGTCGCCGAGTCTCGAGAAATCTTCTTTTTTAATTCATAGCGAGTCCCTTTATAATCGTGAATGATCATACTTGACCTTTGAATCATTTTCAATTTTATTCCAGTTCTAAAAGTTTTAACACACTTGTAGATCTTAATAATTAAAAACAGGGACAAAAAAGGAGTGCTTCGTGGAGGACTGTTGTCACTTAAATATTGATTTCAGGAATTAGATCGATTACTAAAAATAAGTAAAAATACTAATAGTGTTTTGTATCCATCAAATTTTGCAAGAAAAATAAATTGTCATTGAGAGACAAACCGAGCCTCTTTTCTTCCCTCCGAGGCTGGCGACACTCGACTAGCCCAGTTCCAAGAAAAATAATAATTCCGCAATTTCGGAGACGCGGACACCGTCTAGTCTCGTTTATTTCCTTTCTTTTCTTCATTTTTCTTTCGCGACTAATTCCGCAGGTGTACGCGACCATCGTCGTGGACGATGGTTTGCACCCAGCCCTTCCATTCGAACGTCTGCGCTCCTACATTAGCGGCCGTATTGTAGCCCTCGGTGTTGCGTCTGTGTTTACGTGTAGGCCCTGGCCGTGAAAGGGCGAAGGAGGACGAAGGACGCAGAAACGCTAGGCTTAGAAAACGTGTTTAAGGACCGCCGCTTTGGAGGGAGGAAAGAAAGAGTGTAACTATGGCGTGCTGTAACAAAACACTGTCTAGAAGTGGACCGAAAGCCTGCCAGCCTAGGACAACAAAGGACCGGGGTCTTGCCTCACGATCACGTCCCGGTACCTCCCTCTCGTATACTGTTCCTTTGCCTCCTCCTTTTTATCCCACGTCCGCTCCTACGTTCTTCCCCGCCGCCTACGTTTATACGGTTCGTTCTTTCTCTGTTCGTTTTCGGTCGTTCTGTACGGGAGGACCCGGGGAATTTGTCGCTGTATCCTTTATCGCGGCGATCTTTCGCGGCTTTCGTTGTGGCATAAAATTCTGACACGATCGGTGACTACGTTCCGAAGACAGATTTTTCTTTTTCAGGGAATTTTTCGTGACTGAAACTTAAATTCTTAATACTCGATAAACTGATCACCCGTTACGGGTAGAATAGTGATAACATTGATGGTTGCACCGATATAACAATGGTAATAGTGATAATAATGTTATTGCACGAAAGAGGAAGACACGACGTAATATTTGCCAAAATTATCCATCTATAACCAGGCGAAAGAAAAAAATGACACGGGACTGAATTGAGAACAAAGAAACGTTTAATTACTATCGCGTTAACGGCGAGACGCGGACGCATTATACAGATTCCGTCGGGCTCAAAAAGAGCGACCGGTTTTCGGAGTACAATCGCGATGCGCACCGCGAGCGGTCCATTAACAATAATTTCGACGGTGAATCGAGCGGTCCTATCCGACCGAAAGACAAGTCTTGAAGGAGGAATCCTTTCTGGACAAAAAGGAAACGCGAAGAGAAGGGAGAGGAAAAAAAAAAGGAGGAAGGGAACGTCTGTGCAAACCCGTTTGGCCGTTAGCAGACTACGGGCCAGCACGCTCCGGCTCGCATCAGGACGATCGTGCCGCGCTCACGGCTAAAAGTCTGGCTTAGCTCTTTTGCTCCTGCCGTCTTGTACACTGACCTATATTCGATGGAACCGGGTCTGGAGACCGTGGAACCATCGGAGACCCACTACCCCGACGAACTCCGCCAGCTGAACTGGGAGTGTCGTGCTGTTTAAGAGTTTGCCCTGGTCGCGATGGTATTATCCCTCGTGGCAGTGTAGGTTTCTCGAAGAGCAAATGTAGAGGAAGAAGTATCTCGCTATTTCGTACTTGCCACTGGGTTCTAGGTAAGGTTCTCCTGTGACCAAGTGATGGGAGGCACCCAAGTGTGGCCTTCTATTGATTAAGGATAAGTATAAGAGATCAAGCGATGGGGGCACCCAAGCGTATACTTGGGCGCAACGTAGGCTACTTTTGATTAAAAACAAGCGTAGCAGAAAAGGTATTCCTCCATACGTCTTGTATATCACAAGGTTCTAAGTTAAACTCTCAGGACTCCCAAAGCTTTTTCCCTTACTCTTATATTGAACGTTGAAAGATTTCTCTGGTTAGTCTGGATGCTGTTGAAAGATCAGTCAAGTTGTGTCACCGTTTCTGTCACCAGGTGTCCCAAGGTTTATCTCCTGGCAAATTGTGGCTCCCTGAATCAGCGGGACATCTCGTGGACAAGCCTGACCTACACACGTCGAGCTGATATCGATCGACGGTCGGAACACCGCGTGTACCTCTTTGTTTTGGAAGAAAATTGATCGCGGTGCTTCCTGTAAACTCGACGACTACGCGTGCCTGAGTTGCATCGAATGATGCAGTTAGATCGATGCAGCCCGCAGAGGCTGAACCATGGAGAAGCTATTTACGTGGCCAGTGCTGTTGAATCTTTTAGCGTGTGACGCACTTGGAGGGCTATCTGGTGCGCGATAATCGATCCCAGACTCGGGCCAGATGAGATCTGCTGATCGAACAGCTTCTTCGAACGATACGCGTGGGAGACAGGATTCTTCGAGGTGTCGCGTTTTAAACCTATCGAATTATAGCTCTAATAGATATAATTTTCATATTACATAATAGAATTTCTCAGAATAGGCACTTGGAGTCAATGTATTATAGAAGTAGAACTAACGGCACATCTGTGGTCTTTTTATTTCGTTATTAATTCTTTGATTATCAGGGGTTTGTATAGAGTGGTCCAGGTACTTTTCCTAATTACTAAAAATTTTATTGCAAATACACATGCGAATGCTTTTTCAATATTACCGTAACAAAAGGGTTAAGAACGATTCTATCTATCTTCATAATTCTCGTCACGACGCTAATAGCACGCCTTCGGACTTGAAAATCCGCAGCTAACGCTTATAAAACAGAATCATTTTTTACATTAACTTCGAAGTAAACTTGATACAGGTTTTGCCGGTCGCCGTAAACATTTCCCCGAGAATTTCTCATTTTCCAGCATACTAAGGGATCGTTTTTCTTAACGACTGCCTGCACCAGTTTAATGAAAAAAATCAGACGTGAGTTATAGACCCACGTGCGTTGCGAACAAGCATTTTTAAAGCATAACGCCAACGACCCCCTGCGCGTTGCCGGTGTAAAGATTCTGTTGAACGACAGATATCCGCAACGATTCAAACGTTTACGACGAGAACGATATTACGCGCTTCGAAATGAACGACGAGGCGCCATCGAAACCAGGCCAACCGACTATCTCTAGACTCAAACAGCAATTTTTCGCCTTGCTTTCCATATCACGTTCGAGCCGTGATTTTCGGTTTCGTTAAACGTCCTGCGGACACTCGGGACGACAGGATATAGCTCGGGTCGTGGTATCTGGGTCAAGCGAGGATCATCCTTGTCGCGGTTCTTATAACCCGGATTGAAACATTACGACGGATAACTCGATCGATTTTTGCCGGTTTTATAAGCGAGATAAGACATCTCGTGATGCTGCGACGAGTGCTTTGATTGTACCCAATGTCGACAAACGAAGAAACATCGGCTTTGGATCCGAGGGGAAATAGAATTTTCAGTGAAAACAAGTTAAATTGCAGTTATTTTTCGGGGAAGCTTTTACGTGTATATCGTCTGACGTTAACATTTATTAATACATCGATCGTCGTATACCTTGATTCCATTTTACTTGAAAGAATAAACGATAAAATAAATCAAATATCTGAACATAAAATTATTGCTTGATGAAATTTAAAACCAATTTGAAATGTCAAACAAAGTGTTGAAAAATGCTCAAATAAAAAACTATTGTAAAGTAAATTGTTTACATATCGAATTCCATGAAAAATCATAAATCTTCTGCAATTCCATTCACCATCCACCCACAGGTTTATGAGCGGAAAGAAACCAGCTCGATATTCGTTGGTAAACGAAGAAGCACACAATTTATTCAATATCGAGCGCTGGTCGCCAGACGAGATGAAGAATTATATTCAATTCGAGCACGCCACGGAATCAACTGACAATTGAGTGGAAAATAGCGGGAGTAAATAATACTCATGGATCGGTGCCTCGAATACGAATGTTACGTATCGACGAACAGCGTCTATAAATATTCCAAATTTTATTTGCATCCGTTGCACGGTTCGACCAGCCTGAAATTTTTCATACTGCCAGGTTACAGCTTCTGGCCGTACCTATTTTCCAAGCGAAAGGTGGTACGTGAATTTCACTTTTCACGATCTGTGCGTCGAATCCGGGACCGATTAATCGTTTACTTTACGAACAAAACCGGTGCATAACTCTGGCAGTGAAAAACGATCGATAATTGGCCGTGCACACATGGGGGCAGGAAAGTCTCGATTAAGTTCGCTCGATTATCCGGCCCGATAGTTATATAGTTGTGTTTTAACTCACGCCCGGTGATTTGCATGATTATAGGTGTACCATTATAAAGCGTGCAACATGGACGAATACGCGATCAAGATAAGATGGGGGAGCCTCGGGTGATAAATACATTGGTGATTGATACCGGAACAGGCGTAAGAATATCGATTAACACGTTCGTCTCGGAAGAGAAACAATTAAATAAAAATTTCGAGTTGCATCAATACGTTCGTTGTTGCAGTAGAAACGTTATCAAAATTATTAAGGATACGATCATTGATATTGCTCAATTGTACGATTTTACTATAATATAATAATTGTATTAGAGAGTGGGCCGCCACAGTAGGAAAGGACGTACGTGGTAAGACATAGCATATGTTAACACGTTGATTGCCACAATGAAAACGGACGTGTGTAGTCAGACACTCTGAAAGTCTAATTATTAAGAATGCAATCAATTAAATTTTAAAATTAAACTTTCAGTTCGATAGCTAACATTATCAGCTTAATATTAACCCCGTGTGCAGTTTATTTCATCGCTTCTTTTGTTGAACTATTTGATCGTAAAAAATTTCGAGCGTTGGTCACCGGTGACCACCGTGGCAGCCAATGTGTTAATAATGTGACGGTCGGCGCCATAATTCCGACGTTTCTAACGCCATTATTTCTTATCTACGCCGCCAGATGCTAATCGTAGTTTGAGGAAGTTCGTAATTTTATTAAAATTCAGCGTACGTGCATTGAAATTGAATATAATTCGATTAGTAATCTTACGTTTGGTATACGACGTGCGTTAATTAGGCTTTGTTTGTTAATTTGAGCTTTTGAAAAAGAAAAGAAGAAACGATTCACCGTTGTTCCCGTGTGATTGTTAACGCGTTAACGAGATGGCAGCAGCGTGATTACAGGTAACGCAAATATTTGCTGTTTCGTAAACGTTAATAATTTTGGACATTAAACGGGTCTGTTTTCGAGTGAACTGGCTCGCACGACACGCGTAATGAGCAACATGTTGTAAACTAATTTCCATACCGAATGGAAAGTAAACGAATAAATCAGTTCGGTGTGTGTCCAGGTTGATTTTCTTGCATCATCGTTCGTGACGCGGACGGCTTGTCGGGTAGTACAATACAATTCGTTAATGTCTCTTTACTGCTTTCGCACCTGTTACAATTAATCCTTGCGCCGAAACTGTCGAAAGTACAATTTTTCAAAGAGACCCACGCTCGTAAAAGAGACTGCATAGGTCGCTTGGAATTGTTGGCAGTAAAACACACTTTATTTCATATCATTCGGTGCGTAAGTTGCACAACCCAGAATGTCCGCGTTAATTGGCACAATAAAAACGGACATTCGTAGCGAGACACACGAAAATTCCAATTATTAGAAATATCATGAATTAAGTTTGAAATTTAATCTTTCGACATTTTAATCAGTAGTAAAAAAGAAACTCTTAGAACTTCGGACTTTCAAATTACAGCTACTGGTAAACGTTGGAATTAACAGAGATAACGTTGAAAAACAGAAATTGAACACAACCAGAATGTCCAACAAACTTTGGTTCGCGGAACTGCATTCGATTCGAGTGCATTATGCAGGATAATTAAAAGCTTCCGAACTCGTTGTCCCAAACGAGCGGAGGCGTTGCACGAACGACACTCCTGGTCTTTCTCGTCGTGAGACCAAACGGAACCGGAGAGAGGTAACGCTATTAAAATCTTTTCAGATCGACCTTGGCGAACAAAACGTGACCCAGTTTCCTGTCCCTCCTGCGCTCATCGCACACCGTTGAACGTGATAAAAAAGAAGCGTTCCAAAGAGGCTCGATTCCATTTTCTACCCCATCATCTCCCGTGTCTGTCTCATTAGCACTTCTGACCCTCGAGAGGATACGCGATTGCGTCGGCAAGAAAAACCAACCAGCCAACCGACCGACCAATGAATGCAGCTGCAAATGAGAGGCACCAACCGTGCCGCGGTGTTCGGCTTCCACGAACTAGCCCCTATGAAAGATGCAGAAGAGCTAAATGAAGACCGCGGTCATGAAGGATATAGCGTGGGTTATCAGGGAGGCACCAACAACGAGAGCACGCTTTGATCAGACCCCTCACGTCCATCTTTCATTTTCTTTCGTTCCTGCGGTATTCAATTCTTTTCTAGAGCAAATCGTACTATAGACTTTTCCTCACGGTGAACTAGTTCTCTGGAATTGACGAGTTCAAACGCTAAACGATATAAGTGCTATAAAAACGTAAAAATAATTTTGTTTTTGTTACAAACGTGAACTGAAACAATCGAATTCTTCGACTCGTTTATCGATGACGAATTAACCGTTATAAGCACCGTGGCAGAAGGTCCTCCAAGGTTTGTTATTTTTCTATACAAGGATAAAAAATAGAAACTACAAAACAGTATCTCTGATACGTTAGAAAGATGCAGAGTCAATGTTGGCCCTACTGTTTCCTATACTAATTAAGGGAAAATGCGAGTAGTGCCAATATCTGTGTTGGACGAATTATTGCATGCCATCGCGCAAACGGTGCACACGTAATTCCTTTGATGGTATGAATTATGATTGAATTAGCATCGAATCGTATGCCATATAGGAAATAGAATTTCCGTGTCGTAACGTTACGCAATACGCGATGGATGAAACATCAAAGGGTGGTATTTCGAACAACGAATGCAAGCGACTCGAGACTTATCTTTTATGCTTTATGCGAGGCACCTTGTGTACGCGGATATTGCTTCCTGAGATTTTCATACCTGACAACGCGTTGTGCAACATCTATCACCCCCCTTGTATCCAATAGCGAACGGATGAATGAAAATATCGTTGAGAGATTCAGTAAGCGTGAATTTTTACCAAACGGATGGCTTTCAATTCTTCACTACTGCTTTCTACGAGTGTTCCAATAATTACGGTACAATATATGAAAAAGGATTCGATGTGGCTTCGTTAAAAGAAAAATGAATTAAGCTGAAAATAAGAAACTGTAAACTTATTTTTCCAGAAAACAATGTCACGTTTAAAAAAATTTTATTTCGTGTTTTTCATTTATTTTCTCGAGAAGAATTAATCCTTATAGAGCACTCATATTTATGATGAACAAGCTAGAAATTATCTGACATATATTTCTTTTTTTTTTGTATAGGTTGAAAGATCTCGTTGTCAGTCGTAGAAGATAACATGAAGGTAAACACAATGCAATTTGTTCCTATAACGATAATAAGCCTGCGTATGTGTACCTATACGTGAACACGAATCACGTGCAAATTGTTATTTATCTTGCGTTCCTTTTCACAAACTATCTACGCAACTAAAGCGCAATGAAACTATGAAATTTCATGTATAACTCGGTTAGAGTCTGATACCTACACTCTTTTGTCACTTGATCACGAAACCTTGACCTCAAGACAGAATTAAACAACCCACCCCTTTATGACGCCCTTCTGCTTGCTTTCTGTCTCATCGTATCAAACTTCCTCGAATCTATGCTCACAATAATATCTACTGTTTATCACTCATACATGTCAATCATTCGTCACGGTACTGTCAATCGAAGGGTATTTTGTGTACCAAGAAATTAATCCGGAGATCAATCATATTCACAAACGCATAGATTTCATACAATGACATCAAACTAAGTATATGGGGGTGTAGATAACAAAGGCTTTATGAACTAATAAATATCCGTACTTATTAATACGTAACACTGCTGCAAAATAGCATATTTTGACAAGTTTGGAACTTTTAGAATTGGCAGGGGATGACTGCGACTGTTAAAAGGGTGAAACTTGCGAGGACAACATCGTGCCACGCCATCAATCACATCGACGCGTAGCAAAATGGTAAGAGACTCACCGGGTTGTTGGTGAGTGCCGAGGTGGATGCAGCGGTGGGATGGTGATCGTAATCCAGGTATTCGTCCCGATGGTGTCTCCCGGAACCGTGTCTCTCCCTGTCGTCTCTAACGTCCCGAACGTCCCGGAGGTCCCTGAGATCCCGAAGGTCCCTGATGTCGCGCAGGTCCCGAAGGTCGCGGAGGTCGCAACGGCTCACGTGGTCCCGTTCACCGCGAAGCTGCCTCGACATCGCCGTCGGCTCCTCCTCCTCCGAGTCGAGCAGCAGCTGCTCGACTCCGCCGCCACCTCCTCCACCACCGCCTCCGCCACCTCCAGCACCACCTCCGCGTCGGGCGGGATAACGCCGGAGGTCACACCATCCTAACTCCTCCCCCGCCCCTCCGGCGACCTCGCCGCGGGGCAACCGAGCCGTGCCTGGGGCCCTCACGACCGATCTGCCTCGAACCTCCTGCCCCCGCGGCCCCCCGGGGGGCTCCACCACATCACACCCAAAGGCTACGCTTCTTGGACCCCTCACGACACAACTCTGCTGCTGCTCTCGCTAACCCCTTGCCACGCGATCACTTAATCGCTGTTGACTCGTTTCCCTCGATCTTTCTCGATCAGAAACTTCGCGGCAGGCAGGGACGGAGCGATGATGGACGTACCGGAAGTAGCGGCAGAGTGGCGGCTGAAAATGTCGTCGTTCCACGAACGTGTTCGAGTGTATCTGCGAACAGAGATGGAGAACGGGACGTGATTTGAATATGCTCGAAACTCGAAGACAATTGGGCAGAATGAAATCTCGATTCTGGTTCATTAAAAGTTTCAAACAGTTGACGGAGGTTCTTTTTATTGTTTTATAGATTTTTAAGGGGCGTCGTGTAGTTTCACGTCAGTTAGGTGAATGTGTTTTGGCACACGTAAGGAAGGGACGGAGGATGCCGGAGAACGAGTTTATAGTTTCCGCAGACTTCGGTATATGATGCGACACTATCTCAACCACGTAAGATGTAAATTCAATTTCCACGCCGTTGCCGTACACTACACCGGTTAATTCGATTTAAATTTAGTGAACCGAGCAATTTTGATACAGCTACACGTGCTGCCGCATTGTTCCAGCTCGTGGCCCAACGGCCTTTGAAGTTTATATTGTTTTTGCCCTTTGCTCGAATTCTCGAAATCCTGTTTACATAACAACTTTATTGCGTTATAAATCAAGACATGGTATAATTACTGCGCTTCGATGAATTGTTACGCATGGAACTGAACGAACAATGTTGTTGAAGATAAATTTATTCGTATTATAATCTCACAAAAATTCACGTACGAACAATTTACATTGTCAGAAACGATACGATAACGTGGACAGTGTCGGTACATCAAATTAACCGTTATTAATTAACACACCACCGACCGGAAGACGTAACATCCGTTGATAGTGATTGACACGAGCTCCTCTCTGCCAAGGTCAGACTCGACCATTCGAAAGTTATGACTGTTGTGCACCTTGACAAGTTAACGCGGTACCGTACGAGGACTACGACAAACACCGAGACTCGTCCTAGAAGCGAAAGAATCGACGCGTTAACTGACGCGAAATCAAACGATAAACCGATGCGTAAAGTCGTCCGCGGCGCACCATTCTGCCGATGGAGAGAGGGTGGTAACGAAGCTCTCAGCCAAGGTGGGGTGAGTTGAGGTTAGGTCACGCCGCAGACCGCGAATGTAGGGTTGTGGGTCGCGCCCGGTTGAGCTCAGCTGCGCTACGACCTAAAGGGGTTGCGGCTCGTCGCTGGTCAGACACGCCACAGACACACGACTATTTCCGTCATTTTTCTACAGAAAATACCTCCACCAACCCTTTCTCTGATATCCCTCCATCTCTCGCGAAGCTACTATATAAAAAGAACCATGTTACGTGAACAGTAGAATGAACCGTCACTAGTCAGACCGTGAGTCGGACCCGCTGATCCGCCGATCAAAACAGTACTGTTATTTTCACAGATAATTCGATTCCGTAAAATGCAGTACATGACAGAAGAGTCGTTCTAGCTACGAACAGAAGAGGAGCTTCGTTAAACGATCATACTTACCACGGTGTTCTATTCGACCCCGAGTCCCCGTAACCCGACCTTTCCAGTCAAGAGAGGAACACACCACTCAGACCACTTTTTCGCGCGCGGCTATCCGCGTTCACCGTGAACCCAGCCAGAACGCGTACGACGAACGGTCGAAATCGTACGGGATTGCTCGTGTGACGGGTAAATGATTTCCGCGTGGACGATCGGCGGCAAGAACAGTGTGCACGACGTCGAAACGACGGTGACGGTTGGGGCCGTGCTCGCGTCGACGGCTGCTGGTAGCGCGGCTCGCGATACCTCGGCCGGTCTCGGTCGGCCTCGTCCTTTGTCGGTCTTTCTCGGCTCTTGTATCGTGACGTCGCGCGGGGACGCGAAAACCCCGGCGATGTTGAGTATCGATCGCATGCGCCAGCGCACGCGAGCCGCGATGCGGCGCGTCAACACGCGCCTTCCTCGACTGTCGTGAGGATTGCCCGACACGTGGTTACGTGTCCGTTCGCCGATCGTTTCTATCCTGATCGTGCGTCAGCTGCACGAGCACCTTGGTCGGGTCATCGTACAGGAAGAATCAGAAACGATCAACCGTATCGCGGGTCAATGATGGCTACTTTGTTGGGGAGTACAGGTGATCTTCCGGGATCGCAGCATCTGGGTGTCAAGGGATGACCTTGCCTCAACCGGATACATTGCGACAATAGCGACTAAGGATTCGGTACTTGGTTGTGGGAATGCTGAATTTGATCTTGAATAGATGGCATAAGGTGGAATTTTCATTTTGTAAAGAAACCTAGCGATAATCCCTTGTAATAGTGCTAATTTATTCGCCGTCCAAATTGTAGACATACTTTCTTGAGATACTGTACAATGTTCGGCTGATCGAATGATGTTACTTCTGTTATGACACGTTTCAATTCAGAATGGCCGACAATTGAAGCAAATTGCGTTACGAACGAAATCGTTTCGCTTATCGTTCATTGCAGCCTCGTTATCGTGGAAGCCGGTTTCGAAACGACGATACGCGTACGTCATTAAGCTGTTTACCGCCAAGTAGTCATTAAGACGCATTCGTTTAATCACGCGTTATTAACTTATACCAAATACCGCAGGCTTAGCTAGCTAAAAGTAGACTAATTAGGGAATGTTGCAATTAGTACGGCGTAACATGTGTTCGTCGTATGTACTTGTAAATAATGAACACGATATGAAATTTCATTTGGATGCTATCTGATTTGTGGTATTCGAAGCTCGCGGCGGTTCGCGGAAGGGTGGTGGGATCGAATACCACCCTAATCAGCCGCGAAACACCCTGACATCTGACGGGGGGTGAAAGAAGCGCGACGAAAGAAATTCGTCCTGCGAAAGAGGAAACGGTCTGCAGTTTTCTGCGCGAGTAACCACACTCTTCGCGATTCCACCCTTCCTTCAACAACTCTCTTTACCGACCTTCCGTGATAACGTGGAGGTGCCTAAAACCGCTACCCTTCGATAAAGAAGCGTCTATTTTGAACGAATAGTTACGTCCGCATCGAAAGTTATTGATCGCCAAACAAGTGTTAAAATCTCTATACCATGAAGTGCTGCGTGCTGGCGGTTAGCTTCGGAACACCGTCTCTCCAAACGGTAATTGTCCAAGTCCGTCACTAAAAGGATGACACCTTGCCGTACCATACTCGTACGATCGCCCATCGATCACGACTGTCACCTTCCTCGGGAAGATCAATGTTTCATTCGTCACCCTTCGTATTTACCATGAAAAACAACCGTCCTTGTCTAACGTAGAAAACTTCCCCGTCAATCCGTCCATTGAAGCTCGTCTCTCCCCTCGGACGCAACCCTTTCTCGCTACCTGAGAGCGAGTCGCGTTATCCGATCATCGATCAGCCGCGTGGAGGATCGCCAGACACAGTGCACGGCGTCGCATACTGAGACTTCCGGTCGGAAGTAACGTGACGCGTGTTTGTACCGAGCGAGGATGCCGGGTCGGCGCGTCGTGCCGCGAGTCAGCGCGTCGCGACGTCCATCATCCCTACAGCTACGCCGTAAGGTGGCAACGTTGCTCTCGCGCGAGAGTTTTCGATTCAGAGACAAGGGGCAATGCTACCGCTCGCGCCAATACTCGCCGAGTGGAGGGGAGAGCAACTATAGAGCGCTCTAGCGGCGTAGCGAAGCCGATGGTGGGGATGGTTGACTAGTTAAACGCGAGAGGGAGAGTATCGTGTACAGTAAAGTGGTGGGGGCGAGTCAACAGGCGAACGGTGGGGATGAAAGACTAGTTAGTGGAAGAGGGAGAACGCGTGGTGCGAGCAGGAGAGACGCAGAAGGCGGAGAGGGAGCGAGAAGCCGCCGAAAGCGCATAGCGGCCCATAATTCGGTGCGCCGCCCCGCAATCAGGTTCGTGCTCGATGTTTCTAACCGCCTCGCTCGTCGCAGCCGGGAGAAAGAGACGGTAGTGCACGTTTTTACGTTTACTCGTTAGCTACTACGCGCTTCTTAAACCACGATCCGGGTTCTTTTATCTCGAACCAGCGGCGTTCGACTCGCGCGATCTCGATCTCCTCGCTGCTTCGCGTGCGTACACGTTTGTTGTTTATCATCTTGGCCAGCTATCGTGGCTGACAGAGGCGAGACAGCTTTTTTGTTTTGCTACCCTTCCTGTTCGGTTCACGCGGCGAACCCACACGAGGCGTGTGTGCGCGGTGGTGGAACCGGAAGGACAACGGTTGTCCCTCGAGAGACCCGGGAAACACGAGAGTGTGAGGGAACAAATAAACGGAAGAAGGAGGAATCGCAGTGGCTCTCGCCGGTGGACTCGCGACACAAGCGTGCGTCTGCCAGTCAACCATTCAGTCACAGTCGGTCAATCATTCAGTCAGTGCCGGTTCTACGCTTCGAACGCTCCTCTCCGTTCGTACGCGCTTCGAAGTTCTTCAATGGTAGCGTGCCCGATGTGTTTCGTCGGGACACGATCGTTACGTCTGTAAGTGAACGAGAGAAGAAAAAAAAAAAAAATACCGCCTCGTCGATCCAACGGATCCGCTCTTGGTGCTTTTTGTGACCCCTCCGTTGAAACATCAAGTACACACACACACACACACACTGTACCACACCATATTGGCTACCGTTGATCGAGCTCGAGGAAAAATGTGCCGCCATGGACACGGTCAGAGTGAATGATGAATATCGTGATTTGCTTAATTTGCTTACGATTGTTGGTGATGATTGTGCCGGTTCACGCTAAACGTACACGTCTCCACGTCATCGGGTCATCCTCCAATGTTGACCAACTCCAAGCTGTATAAGAGCATCGTCGTGTTCCTCCACGTATAGTCACGTAAATATGAAAACACGCCATGCATGCTCCGAAAACCGAGCGTTTACGCGAACGCACGTGTGTGCACGTGCACGAACGTAACGATATAGACACGGCTGATTATTAACGAGTTATTACCGCGATACTAATTAAGTTTAATCGCAAGGCCGCCGTTCGTTAAAGTTAATTGCACGATCGACCACGGCCCACGTCGTTAACTACGCCGTCCATGCTCGCTGCGTAGTCGTTTGCTTTTATAGAAATTACGTGTGGGGGCCTTGATCGGGAGGCAGCGTGAAAATCATCAGTTTCATTACCAATATCCCTTTTTTCTTTCTTTCTTCTTCTTCTTTTTATTCTTATTCTCATATCTCTGTACCTATTTAAATTAATCGCGTTACCTTCGGAGATTGTTATTTTCTTTTTGCCGGTTCGCGATATCGAATTTTGTTGCATTTCAACGAGTTGCAACTGCCATCAAAATACACACCGTGGTTTCGCGTTTCTCACGATTTATGCTAACCAAGTAACCGCATACTGGCTTCTCTGGTATAACGTGTTACCACCAAGAACACGTTCGATCGTACGCAATTTGTGACGAGCAAAACTGTGCCGGTTTTCTTTTTATCGAGCCAACCCGCGACCGATCGTGATCGTCTTGCTTGAATGACTTGCTTGTTAATCTGTTTGTCGCCTTGGCTACCCGCGTTTGTCAGCCGCGTGTTATTAAAACCATTTCTTCGAGCGTCATTTATTAACGGTCTCGTTCTGATTACATGCAACGGTGTACAATATGCTCCTCGAAACGTTATTCGTCTTCAGAATTATACGCGTTGTGTTGCGCGATGCAAAAATTTTTAATTTCTTTCGATGATCTTTATAAATCTCTCCTTCGGTGACGACGATAATTGCCCTCAAATTTGAATTCTATTAACAGACTGTAAATTTGAATATTTGCTTCTTAATCAACATTAGGGATTATTGGATTTTTATTTTTTGCTGAATGATTTTAACCGCTCACAATTTCTATGCGAAAGTTGGATACCTTTTGTTGGAATAATGAATGAGAAATATCGTACGAAACACGATATTATATTCTCGATCAAATAATGAGGTGTATCAAATGTTCGTTCGAGGGAATAACGTGCTGAATCGGTAGATTGCATTACTATTATTCTAAAATTCAAATCCGTAATAATCAAAGTCTCACATACGCTCTATTTTTCACTGTAGCGGTTAATACGTTAACATGTTGGCTGCTTGCAAATGAAGTACAATCGAATCCTTAAAGAAACCAATAGAAAAGTATTCGAATGCAACACTGTTAACTGTTTAAGCTACAGCATGGCAATATTCAATTTTCAGGTTAAAAATAAGAATTTTGGCTACGAAATTGGGTTACATTCGAATATTATTTTAAGAAATTAGATTTGAAAATTAACTATATTCGTTTCTCGGTGATTGGAGTAAAGAAATAATTTAATTTATCGGGCGATCTTGCAATCTTTTCAACTTCCGTCCCGAGTTATAGTGTAAAATTTCATTCCTCCCTCCCTCTGATTTCATGCTAATGCATCGATCCAACTGTCTGGTGCACATGTCAGGCCGGATCGTAGACGGAATTTGTTAAAAGTTCGTAGTCGGTTGCGACACGCACTCGCCTGGTATATTGCGTGCGACGCGTGTGATCAATAAATCGGTCTGTGCAACACTCACACGGATGCATCCGTTTCGTGTACACACGTGATGTGCACACCATCGCAGGGACCGCTCTAAAACGCAGCCTAAACGTAAGACCGTTCCTTCTTTTTCGTTACGCCTCTACAACAATGTATTGTCGAAAATTCACACGCGGCTCGTAACGTGGATAAAATTTCAGCTTTCCAACACCTCAGGTGTCCCGATGACGCTTCGAGAATTCGGTTACCGTGAACGAGTCAAGGTTTTCGTACGTTCAGAATCGAAATTTGTTAGAAATAATTTGAACGTTGTTTTTATTCGGGTAAAATAATACATTTGATAAGCAGTACGTATTTTTTATACGATAGGTGTTCATGGTATTAAACAGATAAGATTACTTTCGTCCATTTTATAAAAGAAACTCTGTGTTGAATAATTAAACCCTTCTATTTCGATTTTCGTTCGTTAAAATCAAGTTTGCCGGTTCATTTTTAGAAAAGATATTGTATAGATATTCTATCATTTTGAAAAACTGGCGAGAAAAATTTAGAAATATACAAATAGCAATTTAATTAACTTATTCTCGATGAATTTTCAATCGTCCAAGGGCTTAATTTTTTTTTTTATTTCAAATAAGTTCAACAAACAGTTCAACGTCCACTGTATTCCATATTTCAAAGACAGCATAATCCTTAAGGAGAATTTCGTAAATTCTAACAAACAGTTTGCCATTTCGCCAAGAAATAAAATGAAACAATTGTGTCGGTGATAGGTGAATTTTTGTCGGATTCGACTGTGTATGGTTGGCTCACTTTCTCCTTGGTCTATCATCTTATAACAGGCTTCCCGTCGTGTTTTTGATAAATTCGATACGAAACTTCCTGAACGAACGGGATGTCGGACACGTAACAAATGTACGCGCATGCATTATCTTTTACCGGGTAATACATGCCTCGTGTACCCGTTTCTCGTATTGAAACGTTTCAAATTAAAAATGAAACACTGTCACCGGTATCGCTGAAGAAAGTCGTGCAACATAAATCGATCCTTATCTCGCGATTCGATGGCTTTCCATGATAGTTATAAGGGGGTGCGCCTATCCAAAAGGATCAAAAGGACGTCCATCTTTAGGAATTTTTTTTTTAGGAAAATTTCTGGACGGTTTCTAATGAAGCTTTTTTTTATATTAAGAAGTACATTTTAATAAATTTCTAATAGTTTCCTGGTGCAAAAGTAATAAAAAATGTGGATCATATTTCGTGGATGTTTTCGTTTTTCTGGTGGTGCTTTGTGGTGAATACTGTGTTTTAGTGCTGGGTTGTTGAAAATAAGAAATTTGTCAATTGTTATATAGTATATCAAGTTATCCAATAATTATCGAGTCAGATTTTTTAAAAGTCGACTGACGATTTTTTATCCAAAAAATTGCTTGTTTTTTGTCCAACCAAGATAATCCGATGGAAGAAAGATAACAACTTTTGATAAGAACTGAAATTTTTATCTCTAGAATTAGTCTGGGAAGTTTGGAATAAATCAATCCGCCAATGTTGGTAATTTATTTTAAGAAAAAGATGTTTTTCTACTCCGAGCACTGGAACCCTTATAACTTCTTCGATTTTACCCGTATGAATTCGAAACTTTCCAGAAATGTTCTGTGTTCAAAAAGTGTTGAAAATTCGAAATTGGAAGCTTTAAAAGTTCGCAGAGTTAGTCGTGTTCTTTTTAGACCCGTCTAACTTATTCGAAACGGAAATCTCTTGGAGCCGGTGTGTCATTCCGCACGACGAAACGATGGTTATTTGATCGATAGATCGAGCCCTTCGCTTTTTCACCGTCATACCGCATTACGACCCTTTTTATTAATGACTGACTCACACGCTTCCCGATAAGCCGTGATAGACACGAAGCAACGTTCGCGTGTCATTTTCGGTTCGTTCTCTCCAATCACGCACTGGCCTCTATCTTTCCGCACGATTTATTAATACTCACCGCTTTCGCACACGTTGGGTCATTCACGATTTCTTTGTTCCCCGTGTGTGCACGCCAGGGATTGTTTCCCCCTGTATATACCTGCAGACGGAACAAAAGTTTCACGTTTACGCAAGAGAACGAAATGCGAAGGATAAATTCACGGTTAACCTCCGGATGATGGAGTCAGTTATAAATCGTGGCATCAATCTCTTGTTTGGTTTATTAATTTATTCTTACAATTTAGAATTCATATTGTTATACAAGGGTGGTTTCGCAGTTGAGCATTAATATGTTTAATTGAAACGATATCTAAAGCTATGATATCAATAAAATTTAACCCTGCCACTTAAAAGATGTTGCATGTCTGTTAAATATATTTCAAAGTTCTTGTGTTTCTAAAAATACTATAAGTTTCTAAACATATAACATTCTGAAATTTCTAAGTTCTTGATACTTCTTTTTTTATTTCTGCTAAAAAAAAAAAAAAAAAGAAGATATTTCTAGTCGAGGAGAAACGATCGTAGCTTTAGCTAAGAAATACCCGGTTCCATAGTTCCAGAGTTAACATATTGGGTCGTTTATAAATCTTAATGAATTTCGGTGTGAAACGTTGCTAAATCTAGTGATTTCGGTGAAAGCGGTGTGAATGGATTAATCTAAAGTCGAATTTATGTTTTTTTTCTTCTCTCTTTTTATGTACACGTGCTTATGTTTTAGTGAAGATTGACAGTTCGAGGGTTAATAAATATCTTCGTACAATTCGTTCACAGTTGATACGTCAAATAATTCGATCGATCAAATCCGATTTTCTATATAAAAAAGGAAAGTAAAGTGCAGGCTCATTGTTTCTAAACACACATTTATCAAACTTGAGTAATCAATCCCGTGATACTCGCGTCTCGTAATTTAACGGCTATGATAGGCGATGTCTCGTCGATTCGATAACACGTAAACATGCCTTAATCCATCGCAGATTTTTATCGTTTCACGCTTGATATGAATCGTTTTCTTTTTATTTTTTTTTATTTTTTGATTCATCGAAAACAGAACAATTGGCGGGCAGAATTCTTTCGATCAATGTTCAGCGATAGGATTGTCCCATTTTCAGTTTTAAGAGTCTTCACAATCTGAAAAGTAATACTATTTTTTCTTATTAACTCTCTCAGTATATCATAATCTGTCGATTGTCCTCGTTTGTATATTGATTTTAAAATAATTAACCGGCGACTGTGTAGCAAGGTATTCCATTGCCCAAACCTTTAAAAAATAATCTTAATTAGTATAATCAAAAATAATATTCCATGCGTTTGTGTGTTAAAATACTAGGTTTAACGTATTGAAGCGAAAGTTTTCAAACGCCAATAAAAATTCTTCGTCCGTTCTCGCGTTCCCAACGAATACAAGCTAACTCTGTATAAAAAGATTCAGTTATACAGCACTCGTGCGTCACAATTAAAAAAACGGAACTTGGCCATATGCGCGGGATAGAAAAATCTAGGTCCGAAATAATTGTCGGCTATGTACGAGCGTGCATAGGAAGGAGAGAGCCGAATGCACGGTGGCGAGACGTTGCAAAAACAGTGCAAATTAACCGAATTATGGAAGCGTCACGTTTGCTAATGATTTATGCGCGACAATGTGCCGGTAATTGGCGGCGGGGTAACGCAGCGAGCGACGCGTAGCGCGACGCGGTCTGTCCACCGATTAATTAATGAATTGACAGGGCACGAGATTGCAGCCGCGAAATGATGTACATACATTCGTCAAACCGGTAGAGACGGTCAATTGTCGAATTGAACGCAAACTTGCCTCGGTTGCTTTGATATAAACCATGTACAGAGGTGTGCGTATACACCTCCTGGACATCGAGTTAGGACCATATTCCGAAATTCAATTTTTCACCGTGTAACACCGTCCCACAAAAGGGAAAATTGTTCTTGATTGCTTAAATTATTATTAAATACATAGGACATAGACGAACATGTGCATAGCAATTAATTATGGAGTTGACAAGTGGAGTGGTAATTTTCGCACTCGTTTTGCTTCATAGTTTCACCGCAGGGCGATGTAGAAATTATTATAAATGTGACGGAAGATTGTCAGAAGATTTGAGTAAATTTTAATTAATAATTTGAAAAGAAAAAAATAAAGTTTAATATGGTAAATGTTAAAAATGTACGGTGGCCCGAATTCGATGAGCAAAGATGGTGCAGTTGGCGTGAGAATCGGTGCGAAGAAATTTTCTGTAGTCCCTGGCCAACAACCGGAAGTATTATTTCGAGCCGATGTATCCGGCCGATCGAACAACGTTTTTAACCGTCGGCCTCGGGGTCGGTGTAGAAAAACCCTCTAACCAAGCGCCGAGGCTAATAAATAAGGAAGGCGATCGCACGATGATCGAGTAACGCAATAAAAAGATAATTACTAGGAAAATTGTAGCCAATAATGGCCGGGTGTAAAATTTTACAAGCGAACGATCGCGTCTCCCGTCCGTTGGCCAAGCGTACGCCTGGTCAACGGTCTCGTAATATTACCACGATGAAAATCTCTTTTTGGTCCCTTTTTTGTCTTCCAAACCGTCCTGGGAAGTAGATTTTTCGGGTACTCGTAAAATCGACCAGCTTCGGTAATAATTCCACGTCCGGAATTGTTTTAGAACGGTCTTCGAGCGGCGAACCGCAATGAGATAACAGAAAATTAAGGGTTCTAGGGTTCCGTGGCTACGTACCTGGCCTGGAAAACGTACCACGCGTACCTTTAAGATGGGTTCTTCTAGTACGTATGTATACCTGCTGTGAAGACCCGTAGTCGGGCCTCGAGGGAACGTAGCAGCTGGCCCGATAATTGCGCCGGCGATATTATTAATGGTCCTAAAGATTTGCCTCGGACGAGAGGGGGAAAGATCCCAGGTATACGAGACGAGTATACGGTACTGTACTTGCACACTGTGTGTGCCTAATCCTCGAGGAACCTGAAAAAGTACAGGATGCACACAACCCTGGCACAATGATATACATACTTCGCTATTGATGCAGGATACCAGGCACGAAAAATGTGCTGCGATCCTTGAATAGATTGAAACTACAAGCTTCCTGGTGTTCTTATTTTAAACATTGAAAAATGTGGGATTTTCTTTTTTTTACGAAGAGGCGAGGATAAGGGGTCGAAATACTTCGTGAGATTAAATTCTTTAATTGAAGAATTTTGTTTACTCGTCATTTTTATTTATGATCGTT
Source organism: Stelis phaeoptera (assembly GCA_943735885.1). Taxonomy (NCBI): domain Eukaryota; kingdom Metazoa; phylum Arthropoda; class Insecta; order Hymenoptera; family Megachilidae; genus Stelis; species Stelis phaeoptera. Next base: position 9,122,874 of record OX030941.1, on the reverse strand, counting down.
TGGCTGGGTGTAATTTAGGCACCTTTTATCTGACACGAGAATTTTTATACTCGAGGCGGTATTTCCTTTTGAAACGGTCATTTTTGGACGATAAAATACCGATTTTATCGCGAAGGTTTCAAACTCTCTTAGGCGATAAAGAAAAAACTACTGCAGATATTGAAGTAATTTTAGCGTAGACGATAAAATATGAAATACCGGGGGCACTAAGGTTTCCATCGTTCAATAACAAAATAGTTAATATAAAATACAATCGTCTGAAAATTTCGCTATATCTTTTTCAAACACGAATAAGCATCCGCAAAAGAATTTCAAGTTTCCAGCTCCATTAATTTTTGCTCCTAAAAGGTTTCTAAAAGCGACTTCTTTTTCTAAAAATACCCCCTCCCGTTCGTCCGGTTTTTCGTTTCGAAATAACTCGTGCAAATTTTTCAAATTCACGGATTTGCTCGAGCAAAAAAGGTCCGAAGTTTCTCGGTTCTTTTGCCACGAAGGGTCAGGCGCGGCAAGAAGGGTCGGAGGAGTGTTTATTTTCGGTCAAGAACGGAATGTTGGCCCGGGTGCAGCACGCTTTCATTACGGTTCTCGTGAAAAAAACTTCTTCACGGCCCGAATCCCGTTTCTTCTCGAGTAATTCGAGAGCCACGCACATTTTCCCTGACTTTTCCGAGCCGAATGTTTCCACGTTCGCTCGCAGACTGGCCGAAAAAGGAGGACCATTGGCGGCAACACGAGCTATTATGGGATTTCCATGGACGGGCGCATACTTCTGCGAACGTCCATCGTTTGAAAATCCGTTTTCACTTTCGTCGCGGTGAAAGTTTCGCCGCTGATGAATCGTAGGTAGCAGAAAATGGCGCGAGAGGAAACGGAACGACACACGGAGGAATATAAAATCAAGGACGGGCGTTTTCATTCATTGCAACGTGTACGGTTTTCGTCTTTCCTCGCACGCCAACCGATAGTATTCCTCTTTAATATTTAAACCTTGACGTCAGATCTTTTGAGAGCCGATGAAAATCGTGCATTTCTATTCTCCGTTCGGTTGCGAATACATTTCAATGTTTAAGAGCGATTTCCGCTGACTGCGAAGTGTCCGTGCAACTTACGACTGCGAGACGTTCCTTTGAATATTCTTTCATTGATACTTTGCCTATCACACGACATTTTTGTTAAGATTGTTTATGAATTTTTCGAAAATTTTTCAATTACTCGTATCGATAGAATTGTGATTCATTGTTTGAAATAATTGGTAGATTAGACTTTTCTTTTTGTATTTTAGGTAGGGAAAGAGTAATTCGGTAGTTATGGATTATAGAGGCTCCGGAAATTGGTAATTTTATAACATGCATTATAGAGTTCTGGAAATGAGTAATTTTGTACGATGCATTATAAAAACCTGAAAATGAGTAATTTTGTGGCATAAATATTGTGGAAGCTATTCATGACGAATTACGTCTCCTTACTTACTTGTACCTGTGCCTATCTTAACATAATTTGAAAAGTGATATCTTTCAAATTGGTGATTACGATAACTGTTAAATACAATTGAGTAATTTTGATAATCGGTGCACTACAGTAACCTTGAAATTAGTAATTTTATAGTACACATTGCAGAAACTTCGAAAATGACTAATTTTATGGCATAAAATAGAGACACTATGAAATGTAAATCCTTTTAATAGATCTTTCTTTAAATGTAACAAGAACTATAAAGTGATAATAGACAGATTTCACGGAACTGTTAATAAACACAGCGTCAGCAAATTACTGCTTCTAAGAATAATTAAAGTACAGGAAAAAGAGCAGATAATTTCAACAAGAAACAACAATTAAAGCTGTTGATCCTTCAATTACGCCAAGCTGCGAGATATACATACATATAAGTACTTTGTTCGAGATTATGTGTGTTTATCGAGCAAGTAATCCGATGCAAAACAAATAAGAAATCGATAACCGTATATTTTCTCACTATCGTAATGCGTTTCTTCTTTTCCTGTATTTTCTTTTTATTTTTTATTTTTTTTTTTTTGCCTACGATTAAGTTTCGTAACTCGCGATCCATCAACGTAATCCATCAAACAGAATATTCTATGCACCGAAAGCAGGTACATTATAGACTTCCAAGAATCAACCCATTTGCAACCATTCAATTTTGCAATTCTATTCAGAATCATTTCGAACATTCATGCTCCTCGTGCATCGGTCAGTTTCTATGAATGCACCACGAAAATTCCTTTGGTTCGTGATTGAACGCGAGCCAAGAATCGTGAAGAAGCTTCGCGATTTTGACAAAGTTTCAATCTATTTGTATTAACCCAGGAAATAGTAGATAAAAAAGGATATTTCAATAAGAATCGAATAGGTTTCCACGTATGAAAATTAACCATGTTGCATAGGTGTACTCATAACTGGGGTTAAGGGTGGGTGTATAAGGTGTTTTCTCTCTGGTAATAAAATTTATAATTGCAATATATTCTACAATTGCTTTGTGCAATATTGGCAAAAGGTTTTAACATTTTTTATAGCTCGAGAATTCATAATATTTATTTCGAATATTGTCAAATTGCAGTGAAAGGAAATAGCTATCTGGTGATATATGTATGTATAATATTGAAAAGAAAGCGCTACCGAGGATGGTTTAATGCCTCCAAATTAACCCTTTGCGGTCGAAAATCAAGTAGGTCGCGACAGATGGCAAAGCAGGAAGAAATATTCTTCAGCAAATGCGACTGGGGCTGGTTCTGTAGTGCCACGCCTCGAATTCGCGGCATTCCTACTCGCTGTAACATATCTCGACTCGTTCTGATCGTTTTCGCGGGCATCCATGACTTTGCCGTTTCCTCGAAGCCGCGATTATCGATTCGCGGACGCAAGAATTTCCCGTTTGTGCATAAATATCAACGGAGGCATTATCCGTGCCGCGTGGCTGCCGGTCGTTAGACTCGCGATACGCTTTTCTCCACGCTCGGAAGCTCGGAAAAATCGTGAGCGATTACGGCCCACAAAAGCGGATCGCCAGACCGAACGAGTGGGATTCGCCGTTCGTAATCGCGATTCGACGTTTCTTTTTCACGGAGTCAGCTTTTTCGTGCTGGAAACGAGATTCTGTTCTCTTAGGAGCTGCGATCGCGTTGCTCAACCGACCAAATTAGCCAGTCACTTCACCTTGAATATCGTAGTAAGTTGCGATAAATTACGGACGGACGCGACGGCCGAACAGAGAGGAAGAAACATTTTTCGACTCGATCGTCAGAATGTGCGATACACGTAGCCTGAATGAACGATCGTCGAATAGGTGACTCTTTTATTTGTGGGATTTGCTCGCTTGTTAACTGGATGGCACATCGAATACTAATTGACCCTTTGTAATTCGAATTTTATATACGTAGATAATAGATAAATTGACGATTTTTTGCCAGGTTTATGATTTTGATTGCGCTCGCTTCGAGGGTGAATGAACTAATAATTTATTAATAATAAAGTTTAATGAATCCAAGCTGTTACTATTGCTGAGTGACACGGACTAATTGGACCTTTCGTCGTACACACAAAAGAAGAATAATTATTTTTTGGATAGGAATCGATCTCGATAAATAGATTAATCAAATATTGACAATTAGCAGGGAAGGCAATTAATTTCGTCGCGACACCAATTCAGTTTCGTTCATATCGGGACGAAACCATTTAAATGTTTTCTCGTTTTTCAATAAAATTAAATATACCGAAATGGAACTCGAGAAATGTTTCATTGAATAGTAGCAAAAATAACGGGTATAAATGGAGAAACGTTTAAACTAAACTGTTTGAAAAATTCACGTCACCATTTTCTGAGAAATTAATAATTCCACGATTAGATAATGATCGTAATCGAGTTTCAAATTTTTTGCTCGCATTATAGGTGCAGAAATGGTTATTCAAATATAACCGCAACAAATATCATACATTTCTAGCGATAACAAATGCACACAATGTTGTTTGATCGCAAGACAATCTCGCACATTTATCGCTCTTTAACGAAATCGATTGCAGACCAATTGTACGCTCGAATTTACTCGTATTTAAACATCGGTCGTTGCAACAATAAACGTCGACGGTATTAACGATTATTTAGATAAAGCATTATCATTTCGCGAGCCTGTCATTGTTCGTGCTCGCGAACGGAAAACAAAACAATAAACCGTATTTCTCGTCTCGTAATAAACAAATTATCATTCGTCATTTCTATCGTTCGAGGTAGATTTCTTCATTCTTTTGTCTGTCACCTTCGGAACATGATTTTGTCGGGCGATAAAAATGAGAGAAATAAATTATTCCACTTAATACTTTGTAATTTTGATGTTTAACTTATTACGCTGTTGTTCGTTGTCTTATTTTTAAACATTTTATCAGATAAAAATTGCAGTTGAATATTTTTTCAATTCTCAATTCATTTGCAGACGCGACGTGCAACCGAATTCAGGTAAACAATTTATTGACAATATTCATTTCTTCGGAAATCTTCTCAAATTAAATTTATCGAGAGCGATTCGAAATGGTTTACTTTCAAATTTAAGCTTCGAATTTGGTACCTTATATTGTTAGCATAGGGGTAATGTTTGATTAAATATTTTATTATGTCATGTTATTGTTTAAGTAATTATTTTATTATGTTACGCTTGGAAAATCCAAAAGGGAACACAAAACTACAGGATTCGCAGGTTTCACGAAACTTGAAATCATCAGCCTAGATCCTTCTTACAAGGATTGCAACGACCCACCCCCAAATCTTTGATGAATGTTAACATAATTAGTTGAAGATTTACACAATCCTCTTATGTTGCAAAGCAAATTTACTTGCGGGTACCAATTCTAGAAACAATAATTCCTGAACACCGTCCAAAATCGTCCTCGATGATTTTTCACCGATTCTCGACGCGACTCGTAATCGATCTCAATTCCGATCTCTCGTATCTGCCTCTCAGCTCGCGTCTCCCGTCCCGATGCACGGATCCGCGGTTTTTCGCGATAAAAACGCAATATTCCGTAGCCGACTGCAAGATAACGCGTTCCATATTGCACAGAACCCGACGAGATAACACAGCCTCGCTCGTTATTTACGTACGAGGCGTGCAAACGCTTGGAGCATTGCGCTCGGATCGGCTGTTGTTTTTTCCCCGCTTTCCATCGAAGTTTCCCTCGAATCGTTCATAATCCTTTTATTTTTCCCTCGCTTTCATCCATACGGAATCGATTCCTAGCGTTTTATTTATCGCTCGCGATTAAATTCGCGTCGGTGCTGTCTCGAGCAAGAACCCGCGTACATAGTCGAACAGTTTCGTTTTTCCTGTTGACAACGGAAGTGGTTTCCCAGACGAGGAACCATCGTCAAATTTTGATGAACTTTTACAGTACTGGTAATCAGACGATTACGAATTTTCTTATGTACAGTTTCGGGGGTAAAATGTTAATTCTTAGCTAATATACCTTGAAATTTTGACATTTTAATCACTAGTATGTTGGAATATTTGTTATGTATTTTATTCCACTAGATTCTTAACTAAGTTTCGATCAACCCTTCTGCTATGCCCATACTCACCCAAGCTTGAAAAAAAAAAAAAAAATAACTTTAACAGAATTTTCAATAACTAACATCCTTGGTATCGCAAGAGTTGAAAAAAGTACCTTTTTCATTCTGCCTTCCGTAATTTGTTTTATTTCCAAAGTCTGTTTCGTGACAGCAATTTGGGCAACAAAGTATGAATACCTCATTAACATCGTCGATTACTAAATGTCTCCTAATTGAATATCTCGAGAATCAGGGGAACGAACGTCGGTTATCAAAGGGTCGTCAACCTGACGTTCCTTAGCGGTCCCGATCGAGGAAATACCTGTAAACAGATGACGATATATGTACATGGTAGACGTACGACTCGAGCATCGCCGTGTTCTGCGTATCGATACGAGTCCGCTGATAAGGGTAATCGCACGATCTTTCATTTACGCTTCGAATCTGGAAAAGTACACGACGACTGGCGGATTAGGAAAACGGAAATAACGGTTTGTGTCAGCCGGCGCAGACGGTGTCTGAGCACGGAGTAAATAATACAATTTATCATTTATATCGCTACGTTATACCGGGTTTTTCGTGCCGACTTGCGTTGCTTTCTTTTCTTTACGATACAGTGATCAAATATTTTGATCAGGAATCATTTCTGGGTAGGGTAGAATCGTTCAGACTTGAAGGCTGCGGTAATATTTATGACACAAAAAGCAGCTTGCAATTATATTCTTGCAGTATAACAACTGTCGCTTGTTTATCTTGCATGTCGAAGACTATCCGCGTACAGTTTTTTTTTTTTTTTTTTTTTCGATATCAAAGAAACTGATAATAATTGATGTAAATGAGATCCCTATACGTGAGATAGAAATAACGTCGCATTATGGAAATGTATTTAACCCCTTGCCGTATCATTATTCCGGTAGGTGTATCAGATCCAGATAAATATTTCTTGTTACTGTAATAAAACAAACCGATTTACGTTGAACCATAGCTTGTTGTCTCAATTATAGTTGGAATTACACTTAAAATCCAATTGTATCGACAGTACGAGTCAGATTTGTAACATTTGAGTTGGAAAGTGCGTCACGAGTCAAGACTCGTCAAAGTACGGCAAGGGGTTAATGCATTGGTGATCAATGTAACATATGTAATTGTCAAACGTACACTGTCGTTATCATTCCCTGCTTCCCCAAGGAAAATGGCGTCGTAGGGAGAGAATGCTCCGTTACACAACTTAATACTAGAAAATTGCCGTGTATGTATCTATTTGCTTGAATAACCAGGCGAAGTGGGTAAATTCATGAAACGGACAATAGAATCCGTGTTTCCAAGCCTGGAAGCGAAAGTGCTCGTACGGCGTGTCCGGCATACCCATGGAAAGTACACAAACGTTGAGAAGAAAGTGTCATCGTTGGAGTGTCGCTAAATGGCCTCAAGTTTCAAACGTATGCACGTTCGTACAGGACGGTAGACGACTGACAGTACACACCCGTCCGTGGCGGCACGGTGAAAGTCATTTTGGTCAGCTTTGGCTGATTATTATGCTCTCCGGGCAATCGTCATTCAATTATTACACTGACGGCCCGTCTTCGAGCGGCGCAATTACGCCGGACGCGGGAGACCCGGGGGCCCGCCAACTGCGTTGCGCGAAATTCAACAACTCGTATGCAAATTGTTCCACGCGCTTCTGTTCAACACCTTTCGAATTCAATTTGCGTCCGGCTGCATCGTCGTTGAACACACGATATTTTCGTCACGAGACAGCCCAGCCTCTTTCTGTGTATGTACACCTTGGAGGCGACCATCGAACGCTTTTCGAGCTTTGTCCCCGCAAACGAAATCATTGTTATTCCTGAATTGTTGCTGTCGTTCGAGGAACGAGCGTACTTATTTACACGTCTCCTCTTTTCTTTTTTTTTTTTTTATCCGTTAATGAGCCTCGACGAAGTTAAATTTATCGTCGAACCCTCGTACGTTTCTTAGAAGTAGTTATACAAAAGAATTTCACCGGTGATGTTTCATTCATTTTCGTTAAGTTATTTTTCGATTAGTACAGTGAAGTTACGTTATCAGAGAAATATAGTGGGCGTGGAAAGTTTCAAACAGCACCTCGTAAAATTGCGGCTTATTTAATTAATTTGAACAAAATTTCATCTCGTATAATATCGAATTTAATTAAACGAAAATCTTACCGAGCATTAATTAAGGTACTTCATTTATTTTTTTTGTCGCAACTTTAATTGAAATTACTGTTCGTTTGCTGAAACTGTGATATATTATTCAGTAATCGTCGATTCTTGAATTTTTTTCCTGAAACTCACGGTTTCTCGCATAAACTAGATCAATCGAAATTAAAATCTACAGTTCCCACAGCGCACATGGTTTCACCGTTTAACAAATGTTTACATCCCAGTTTCGCTATGACACAGACCCAATTAACCGTGTTGTGCGAGTGTTGACTTTATTCCTAGGTTCGCTAAAAGTTCCAATAACTGTCATGGCAAAACAGAGAACATTCCAAGCTTCGGAAGACTCGGATTAAACGCGCTAATCGCCAATGGTATGCCAATGAAATAACGGGAACGTTATCGACAGTCATTAAATAAAAAAGAAAAAGAGCACAATAAAAGTATTAGAGGACGAGAATATGCAGTAACGCGATAGACGTTGTTGACACGCGATTACGTACGCGTGTTACGCCAGCCCGTATGCAAATCATCGGCTTTTGTGTTGCACCGCGGAACAATGTCTTTTCGCCGTTTCGTTTTAATCCCGCGAAATCTTGTTACCCGGTCCCCGGATATCTTGATATCTCCCTTTAATTGCGTTCGCCGGTGTCGCGATCGATGGGCGAATCAAGATCTGGGTGCGCAACGATAACAGCGGGGACGGGAGAGAGCGGCGTGAATGAAAGGTTCGTGGAATTGACGGCGGAAATCGTGTCGTTCGGTGACGTTGAAACGCAATAAAATATTGAAAAAGAGTAGCATGGCGTGGAGTAACGCGATAGGAGTCGTTGTTGACTCGCGATTAAACGGAGACGCGTCGCGACGCACTGCAATGAGGCTCGCGAATCGCACCGTGGAATAATAAAACGATCCGCGGATTCGAGGAAGCTCGACGCTGACACGACGACGCGTCCTTGATTCGATTCGACGAAATTTTTCTTCGCCAATGAAATATTTAAACGTTGTATCTTTTGATTATCGCGTTCCCGCGCGTACCGCCGGCGAACCGTGCAAACACTAACGATCGAATGAAAAACTGAAGATGGATGGATCTTTAAAAGCACCGAGACTTCATTGTATTTGGTTGCAAATCGAACATTTGTCGAAATGCATTTGGTATCAATTTTCGATACTTTTTAAGTATCTGCTTAGCCAATACGAGTACTGTACAGAATCGACAATCATTTGGTAGTTGACGTATCGATTGACACGATAGAAAGTGGCATGTGTGGTAAAATTCGTTGATGCTTTAGTTATTAAACTACTGATGGCCGTAAGCGTACCAGTACGCAATATGAACAGAGTATTATCAAAAATTCCTCTTTTCTTTCTTTGAGGCGTCGATCGCCGGTAACCACCACAGATACCCGTTTGATATTTTACTAAAAATAATAAATGAATATTTGATGAAACATAGTTTACACTTAGATTTATGTCAAAACAAAACTCACCGCGGATCCCATTCTTATTCCATTTATTCCATCATCGTAAACTAGGCTCAAGTATTACAAGATTGAAATCGCGTGTTCACGATTATGTTTTTTTTTTTTTTTTTCTTTCACTTAAAACGAGTCAGCAATCGCGCATCGTAAGAAGATCGAAGCAAGCACAAAAGCAACGATCGCTAATGATGCCGAGTCTCGGTGTTCCACGGTCGTGATCATCTTCTCTTGGTATAGCTTCATAAATCACTTCCATGGCAGACATATGCAGATCAGCGCCTTTTTACATCGAATAACTCTTCTCTATGTACTCCTTCCGAATCACAAAATATTGGCTGGTTAAAATTCCATCTAAATACCAGCAATTAACTATCAAGTTTGATACGTAATATTTATTTAAAAATTTCAAAGCAAATATCTCGTGTTAATATTCGTTGAACATACGAACGGATATATACGTCTTATCTTTCACTATTAGTATAATGCTAATTTTATTCAAAGTTCGTGTGCACAGTTTCATTCGACTAATAATTGTTCAGTTATACAAAATTTGAAGTGTCAGTTATGTTTGATTAACACGACAGGCATCAACGTGTTAACGAAGCAGATAGGAGCATCTTGGTTTCTCGATTATTTCGTTCGATGTTTGACGCTCGTTAACACGATGGGCCATCGAGAAAGCAATTTTCAGGAATTTTCAACGAGCTAGCTGTGTGTTACACCGTTTACGGTGAAACGCGTGGTTTAATCGCGAACAAACGAATCGATCGATCCGTTGAAAATATATTCAGGGACGCGGGGTTCATTCATACGATATAATGGGATATGTCGAGCTCACGCACACGTGTAACGTGGCTCGTTTTCATCGTAATTTTACGCGTACAGTGTTCCGCGATCGAAACACCTGATCCAGAGAATGAGCCGTTACGAGATTATAGGTGAAAATTTCAACGCATTAATGGTTACGGAATAATTAGACGATTACAGGATACGCGTACGAATTAACCGCTTTGAAGCCCTGTGCGGGTTACCGTGTATCCGTTAAACCTTTAATATTTCAGATTTTTTACATAAATAAAGGATTCGAATACTTCACGTTTTTATAGTAAAATTTATAACAGGAAATATTGAAATTTTTAATTCAACTTAAATTAGTATAATAATTTAACTAAAGTAGATACGGGAATTGGATATCAGGGCACTTAATTAACCACACAAGAGTTGGTACAAAAATAGGAATGAAAGTGTACGTTAAACGATTTTTTTTTTTTATCGTGTCCACGAGTTTAAGTGCTAATTTTGAATTATCAACAATTACGACGTACACTGTCTAGCTACTTTCGTGTAAATAATTTTCCCAAGCGGGATCCCTGCTCGCGGAGGGACGATAAAATGCGTATTTAATTTCAATATCGAAACTGAGATAACCAAGAACGTTCGCGTTCTCCACGCCTCGTAACGCTTTCTAGGTACGCGCTTGCGAAATCGCCCGTTGGTCATTATGTCAGTTTCATAATGTGCAATTGCTCGGAAGCGTGTGTGCTTCTTTCATTTCCCTCGTGTCATGTGGATCGTTCGTGGTTTGAATCGTTTCACATATCGGTGTATTGCAATTTTATAATCTATAGTCGAATCTTTTTTTAACGAAATTAGCTAATTATTAATTTCTGTAGAATCCACGTTTATGCCCTTGGAGCTCAAAATATTATTCCAAAAATGTATAGAATATTTTTATTAACCTAGAAAATATGAAATATTAATTCTGGCTGAAGTATAATCAAAGCAGCAGAAGTGAAATTGAGCCGTGTCGTAATTAAACGCGGCCAAGTAATTAAAGCACGTATTCTAACATTTGTCGAGCTGGTCACAAAGTGATTTCACGGAATTGTAAACAACCGCGATAGCCGCGTTATCGTTTGCACACCGCAGAATAGCTCGGGACATTCGCGATTTTTCTTTCGCCATTCGTTCGTTTTTTTCCTTTTCGTTCTATTCCGTTCGTTCCACCCGATAACAATCTGAAAAGTTCTTTCTTCCGAGACGACATACGGCCAGGGTAAGATTCCAGGAGAAGATCTGTCTCGGCTGTCGCGTCCGGCGTTTTCATTCGTCGAATAAACAATTCGACGGTGGAAAAATCGTGATGGTATCGCGCTTTTAGACGATCCTTTTGGTGCAACGCTAGAAAGAATTGACATTTCTTCGTATGCATATCAAGTGTGTGTGCAACACTTTGAAAAAGAAAGAAAAAGAATGCTGAGGGTGTTGAATTTTCACGTTTGTCGTTCCCGACCTATGCGCTAACAATCGTTGCTACGATCAATAAAACGAAAAGAAAAAGAAACTTTTCTTCGCAGCTGGAACTGTCATGGAAAATCTTATTTAAATTCCAGCCTGTGATCGTTGGAAAGATATACAGTAAAACGTACGAATTTTCTTCCTTTGCTCGATCAAAGTTCGATATGTGACATCATTAGGTGGAACGAAACGCGTAATGATTTCTCGAAGACCGGATCGGTTGATCGGAAAATTACGGTGCGTAAGTCGTGTGTTTCTTTTCCGAGTATCGTGCAATTACTCGCTTCTTATCATTGATCATGTTCCTCGAGGGAGATAGATGAGAGACCGATGAAATCGATCTTCATTACTCGTTAATCTTCCGATAGTGTTCTTCGTAGGTCGATGGAGTTTGTTTTTCGATTTTCTTGAATGATTGTCTATGATTTTTTCCTTGTATATCGGAACTGAAACTGTTGAATGGTCCATCCTTAAGAAATTTTAATTTCATTATTTCTATCGTTCATAATTTCAAATATCTTGTTAGGAATATTTCTATCTAAGCGCATGAAAGGATTCCTAATAATATGGGTGACGGATTCCTATGAAAATTCGTGTCGCCCACGCACGGATGACGTGGCAGTCAAAGTGATAGGACGTTGAAATTCAGATTTCGACGTTACATTGGAACACGAAACGCACTCTGTATAATTACAATTGTCGTTGTCGGCGTTTCGCATTGTTTCCTCGAAAATTATTTCGTGAAATCGGTTCGAAGCCGCAGACGGAACTAAAACTGACTGAATCTTGATCCATCGTCGAGAACGGATGAGCCACTGCGTTTCTTTCAAACGCCACGAGGACGCAAAAGAAACGAGCGGAATCGCAAATCTCGCGTTAACCGAGTCTCTGTTTTGTCTTCTTTTGCAGAAGAGGAGAGACAAAGGCGGCTAAATAGGCGCTGGAAGGTGTGGAATAAGTGCGAAGAACAAGAGTGAGACGAGAAGATCGAGAAGAGCCAGAGGTTGAAAGGGGAATGATAATCAAGGACACAGGTGTTGCATCAAGTGACCTGACCGACGACGGTGAATCGTTCAGTGTTCTTCAAAGGGTGAGAAGGTGTCGTCGACAGGTTAGCCGCCGCGTTTCACGACAACTTATGTCGGAATGACGCGTCGATCAAACCGCGAAAGGGCAGAGGGTGCAAGGACTTCATTTAACGGGAAAAAGTGATACACGTCGTGGTCGTGCCGGAAAAGGCGGAGGAGAGTTCGTTGGCGAAAGGTGAAACGAGAAGAAGAAGTGTTCGGGGGTTGGTTGGATCGTTTATACATAAGGTAAGTCGACAAACTCTTTCGGAAATTATTGAAAATATAGGGAACATCGTCAATTTTACTATTTGCACATTTTTCGCGGCATAGCCTTTTAATGATACATTGTTTTATGTGAAATTGCGTAGAATTTCTACGTTGACGATTAAAAATAACAAAAGTTACAATTCGTATTAAATTTTATTATCATTGCAAATCGAGAAAAGTACGCAGTCGTTGTCGGAAGAAAAATGACGCGTATCTTTAAAATTTAAAGCAACAGAGGGGCGGGGGAGGGAAACGAAAGGCTAACGTTTCAAAGCCACTGAAATAGAAAATTTGGTTCGAGTCGGATCGAACCGAAGCGTAAAAATTACGCGCCAATCTTCCGGCATTTATCGATCGGTTGTACAAAAATGTCTAATAGGCCGTGTCACGTGTCTTGTTAGCCCACGCTCCCAATAAATGCCGCATTGTTTTCAGAAGCGATCGCGGACTCATTGTCTCAGCATCCTCCAGCAACGGTGGATAACTTGATCCGATCTCGAATCACGATATTATTATGAGATCCGTCGTGACGATAGACTCGAAACTTCTTTACGCCTGACAGTTTTCTCGAAATCCGTTGAAATACGACGAATTCGTTCATCGATAAATAAATCGGTGACAGCAGCCAGAGAACTTCGTTCAAGAAACCGTTTACAAGGACGTATCGCGAACGAGGTCAAGGTTAATCGAACGGAAGAAAGGTACGTTTAAGAACGAAGAGGAAGAAGAAGAAGAAGAAAGAAATAAGAGTAGGAAACATTGATCGTTCAACTTAAAGAAAAAAGTTCTTCATCCTCGTTTGAGACAAAAAAAGAGAAAGGACCCAGCTGTTCGTCTGTGCAGAAGAACGGCACAGGGTTGATAAGAATAGAGGGGTGCGTGGTGGAACGCGACGAGAGGGTGAAGTGAAGGTGTCCCCGTGGGGTGCCAGAGTGAGCACGATAGCACCTCTGGTACCCTCGGCCGTGGGTCCCGAGGGGACGGACGCCATGGCGGCCTCTTCGTCCTCGTCGAGCGGCGAGCAACAGTACTCACTCAGGTGGAACGATTTCCACTCGAGCATCCTCAGCTCATTTCGTCATCTGAGGGATGAGGAGGATTTCGTGGATGTGACCCTGGCATGCGACAGTAGCAGCTTCACCGCGCACAAGGTCGTCCTCTCCGCGTGCAGTCCTTACTTCCGGAGGCTTCTTAAGGTTGGTGCTTTTTTTTTCCTATCTTTTTCATTTTTCATTGCATCGATTTTCATTTATATTCTGCCTCGATTACATGACATTTCATGTATATTATTTAACCTTTTGCGATGCTGTTTCAAACTATTTCAATTTTAGTCCGTGAATTAAAAAATATATTCAGTATGTATTGATTTTCTCGAAGGATATGAATGTTTCAAAATTGCTTAGTTATTAGCTAATTTTGATTTGCCAGCCGCCACTTGAACGTTTAAAGCGAAATATTTGAAAAGATCCATTATTTATTCCATGATTATTTAAATTGTTAAATTATTACGAAAGTATACTAGATTCTTAGCAAGATATTCTTCGCGTGCAATCTATCGATTCGTTTTCAAGGATGAAATTACCCGCAGCCATCTCGAAGGCGAAATATTTCGCTCCTCGCCAATTTCAGCGTTCAATTGTTTTAATTATCGCGAGAACGTGTACGTGCTCCGTGGAAATTTCCAAATTGGCACGAGGTGAAATCGATCGAGCAGCTTTCACGTGAAAAATTCGTTGCCGGTTCACCGTGCACCGGAATCGGCACGAAACGGTCATTTCGTAATTTGCGCAGATTATATTTTATATCCTGTTCTGTCTGCGTCACCGTGATACGTGAACTATTCTGGCCACTTATACATGGGGGGTTGGTATTTTGAATCAGGACTGATCGTGGACACAACAACATTTTCGATCTTTCGTGTGGTCGTTTTAACGTAAATTGTATCTCAGCTAGGAAGTATACAGAATTTTTCATCGAAACACACGATACTGATAAATTTACATAGTAAAGATACCAAAAGTCTAGAAGCATATTATAACATTGCCAGTTTGAAGCAAAACACATTATTTTCTTAATTACAGCGACTTAGTTGCGATCGTCTTATCGTTAAAACAAAAGAAACAGTAAAAGGAACTTTGTCTTTTAAATGGACGTTGATTGTTCGCAAATACGTCAATTTTGTCTAATTTTCTATTATTTCTGGAATTTTTCAAATTCATACGAACCCCGTGTGTCGTCCCGTGTCGTCGATGAGAATATGAAATTCAAACGGACGTTGGCTGCAAATATGCCAAGAACGGAAGAGTGCAATTACGAACCCGTGGTCGAAAGAAGAATCCAGAAAGGACTTCCGGTTTAATTTACATAATAACGCGCCGTCAAAGTCGTCCGGCAACGACCCAACTCGAATCCTTCTTGTTGGCCAAAGGGACTATCGATCACTTGGATGCGTCGTCGCGATGTCAACCGTGTCCACCTATCTCATAAAGAACCTGTCTACCCCCCCCCTCGAATTCCCCCTTGATCGATAATTTCATCGCTGTCCGTGATTTCATTCTGTAAATCGAGTTACCATTTAAAACGTTTCGTCAAACATTATATACGTATGAAGCAACAGTTCCTTATAATTCTAATTTTTTTTTTTTTAATTAAAATCAACCATTTACATTATACTATTTCATTGAAGTACCATTCGAGGATTTTAAATTAGAAATTAGTGGATATTTTGGAGGAAATTATTATAAATTCTTATATATTTCAATATAAAAAAAGGCAAACACTGCTGCAAGTCTAGTTTTTGATTTGAAGAGTCATTAGTCATCTTAAAAAAAAAAAAAAAAAAAAAAAAAAAAAAAATTGCAATCTTGGGCAAAGATTGTTTTCCGTACGAATTCTTCAATTATTCAACTTAAAATGATTTGATCTTTACTTTGGACAACCGGGGGCACATTGAAAGAACTAAAGAACGATCGTTCACGTTCAGCGAAGAATCGACATCGATGTGGCTTTCAACTTTCTACTTGACGCGTACCGCTAATTGATTTTAAGTGTCGGGCGCGGGTGTTAGTCGGTCTTGAATCGAGTTTAATAACACGAACATTGGACGGATTCGTCCTGCCGTGTTTGTGCGTCACGACGCGACGCCACGAAGATCCAGCTTGTGGAAGCTCGTCACGATGGCGCGTCGTTTAAATATAAGTCACGCGGACGACGTAATAAAAAACACGAGTTGCGTGGTCACGAAGGTGGAGCCTTTTCTGCTCGTTAATATATCACCATTATACTTTCACCAGTGTCCTAGAAGCGTTGGAACGTTTATTTAATGATCGCAGTCGCCTTGGCGATTATCATGACAGTATTTCCTCTCAAAGTGTCCCGGGGTTTCGCGTCATGACACTCGGAGATAGGTGCGCGAGTAATTAACATCGTTATCTGTCTCTCCATTTGCTCGCCTTCGAATTCGAACGATAGTTAAATTGCCCGTTCAAATTTCTCAATTTTGATCAGCGTAAAATCGTTTCGATCGAATTATCTTTATGGATGTTGGAGGAAAATGTTAGCTTTGGGTAGCGCCTTTTACTCATAATTGATACAAAATGCTATACTTATACAGTTCCTGACTTTACGAACGAATCTTTGATAATTATAGTGAAACGTAAGACTTTAAGTTTCGGAGTCTAGAACCCTAGGTACCGTGTGTCGCCGACTTTCCGGACGAATCCTTGGTATCTGTAGGGTAGTATAGTACTAGAAAAGTTTGGGGAGTCCAGAGTTGGAAATCCTAAGTTCCATAATTTAAAGTTTAGAGCGTCGGTAACGTATGTCGGCGACTCTACGGAAGAATCTTTTAGTATCTATAGCGCTAGAAAAGTTTAGAAAGGTAGACGTTAAATCCTACAGAAAAACGTTGCGTTATCACCTGTGTAATTAACTAGGATTAATACCGTTCGTATTGGCAGTTTTGCCTTTTTCCTTTTTTTGGTGATTATATTTTTTCGTATTCCCCCTTCGGTATCAGCCGGAGTGGATGCAACGATAACGAGTCTGTCCGGACCACCTGACAAACGGTGCGCCCATTTTGATTTATGCGTTAGTGCACACCGATGCTACGATTTACGACAGACCGTTCGTTCGTTTGATTATCGGCCGGCAGTCGATGACGAATCACTGAGTTATCGACTACGTCCGCAATGATATTTGCCGAAACACGATCGGGCTGCTGCGCACGTTTACCATCGATAATAAATTTCGACCTGTTTTGGATCAGATAATAAATTGGTCGTTGCCGATTGTGCTTACTATCAGCGCTACTGCCGGGAATGTATTAAAAACAGAATCAAAGGATACCCGAGTTCATAGATACGCATCTTTCTTTTTTCCATTTTGGGAATTCCATTTGTTCGGTTGATCGATCGGGTTACTCGTTTCCTTTCGCGATAATTTCGATATTGCTCGAGGCGGTTACAGCAGTAAGTGAAGTTTCGCTGATACGAGTTTTATTTAATCTTGAACGTTGTTATAACTGTAATTATTTAAGATGCGATCATGGTCCAACTTGTTTTTTCCATTTGTTACCTTACCAAATTAATATGCAACAGTATGCTATTTCAATTATTTGATTTATAGTTAATTTTTAGTACGAATGATCGATGGAACCCGTGACATTCGGCGCAATAAATTATCAATTCTAGAATTATACATGCACTTTTATGATTCTCTTTACCTTTATACGATGGCGAATGGGTCGATGGAAAATTAATAACATCTGTAAAAAAAAAAAAAATGAATCGAGTAATTAAAAGATAATTGGAGAGTTTACGATTCCATAATCTCCGAAGCTTCGTATAAGTGTAGGAATTTTCGACTTGAAATACCCATTCCAACTGTTCCGCCTAATTCATACCCACTCGTACTGAATTACTCTAATCTTCAACGTGTAATTGCAAGGTAAAAGCACGCGTCGGCCGAGAGGATTGGATTAAACCGTGCGTGTAATCGCGTGTCGGTCAACGCTGCGCGAAATAAGTACGAAGGTAATAATACCGAGCCGATGTTACGGTAATTCCGTACGTAACGTCCAGTAGATTAATTCCTCTCAAATGGTCATCACGGTTGCTGACCCATTAATGCAGTTATCTCGACTCGTGACAGCGTCTGAAAAGGCGTGTCTCTCTTGGATCAAACGGTTCGCGATATACCCAAGCCGGCTGTGGGTATATTATAGAAAACAGGCTGAACGAGTTTCCCCCGTAGTTTATCGGTGCCAGCTCTCGATTCCGAGATCTCCCGTGTTAATTCATTGATACGCGAAAGAGAACGGGGTGATTATCGTCGACATAAATTATACCCGAGTCCCTTCGAAAGAAGGGATTCTCGATTAAAAATCCGGAGATTGAGTTCTAGCCAGGAGTCGTTTTATATAAATAGCCTCGATATTGCGTAATGTCTTCACGGTTGCGGTGATTTTATAATCCAGCAGACCTTTTCACGAATCGATCTCCGATTACATTCTGACAAAGTGTTGCTACATTTGTAGCGAATTTTTACGAGTAAACGAATTAGAAATTGAGTCGTGTCGATTTCGCAAGTGTAACAAGGGGGCGAATTTTCGATCGTACGCGTCATAACTCGACCTTTGGTCGAGCTTCTTCGATTTCTCGATCGTACGGAAATTAGCGGGAGTCTTAAGTTTTTTAAGAACTTCGACCCGGGGCACTATTTGAATATTTAAAAGCGTCTTTGTGCGCAGGCACGTAACGTCGGTTCGAATTGAAGGAAGTCTGCGGCTCGTTATCGTCTTCACGGAATCGTAAGCTACACGCGCCACGGCTATATTAATCGCGAGGGATCGGCGCGGTCGCGCGCGACAACGACCCACGCGTCGCGTGAAAATAATAATGTGAAGGAACCGGAGGAGACAGAGGTACGAAAGTGGAGCGACGACAGCGTTATTTCTACGTCGGTTCGTGGCAATATCGTCGCCACGTAAATTACAACGAGAAGAGGCGTGCGCCGCGCCGCGTTGAAATTGAATAATCGATTCGATCGAGGAATCGGGAAAAGCTTGCCGGATGGTCGGCGTAAAATTGCACTTGCCACGACGCTGAATCGTATCGATGCGTACAAAAGCAAGAATAAAATGCATTAGGTCACTTGATACCGTTGGAATTTTATTTTGAAATATTTTATTGATTCATAAGTTGAGTTAGAAGAAGAAAAAAAAATGAATTACCGATGACTTTTCACGATTTCGATAAACACGATTGTTGGCTCTCTATATCTCCGTTTATAGGGATTAAGAAGCGTAGATTACGCGATACGATTAAAATAATCTCGAAATTAGATAAGTAATTTCGATAATTTGACACGATATTATTTCGTTATTTGTATTTATAGAACACGTCGAGGTAGTATACTCGTTATATTATAACACATATTTTATTCAAAATCTGTTTTAGCCAAAAGTTTCTTTATCTTACAGTTATAGAATATCACAAGTGGAATAATGATAGTTTAAATATTTTATTCTTATTCCTTAAACCTGTCTCATTTCTCGTTTCGGAATAAAATCTTCCCATTTTCCAACGATGCAAGTGTAGAATAATGTAAATGGAGCAACGACAGCTTCAATATTTAATTTTTATTCCCCAACCATTGTTCTATAATATTTTTCGTTTCAGAACGGAATCTGATTTTCCAAATATAGAAATACAGAATCTGTCGAGGTGAGAAACGGCAGCTTTAAAATTTCATTTGAAACCGCGTCAGTAAGAAACGTGCGATCTGTTTGTAAAGGAAACATCGTGGAATGATGGGAAATATATATATCGTAAAAAGGAGGGAAAACAAGGTAGACACACGACACGTGGTGACGAGTGCAGGGAACCGATAGAAATCATGCTTGCACAATCCATCTCGTCGCATCGTGGTGGCATGGCGGGCAAAAGGTGCTCCATATTCTATATTTAAAAGCCGCGCACGCGGGCCAACTAGCCACGTGCGTGTGCGTGAATACGCACGCGTCCTCTTCACCCTCCTAAAGGTCGACTTGTACTACTGTATCGACGACGTAACGTAAAATTTAAAATCTTAAAACTGTGACGTTTGTACATTTAGAAATTCTAGAATTTTCAAGCTTTAATATTGTTCCCGTAAATGATTACTAACGCCATTAATAATATCAATCCGTACAATATTGAAATATCATCGATCGAATTAGTTTCTGAGACCGTTCGAGAGGAATGATCGCAGACTGGTGATAGCGAATTTTACGGCCCGATGTAAATGGACCTTTATAGTCACGCATCTTCTCGTCCCCGCGAGCGGTCGCATTTAAATTTACCACCAACGAAAACGCGCGTCCTCCTCTTTGCTCGTGTCGTGATGGCTCGCGGCAGAGTGTGGAAGAGAACACGCTGGAAATACACGGGACACGACGCTCGATCCCGTTTGTTTCCGGCTGGGGTGATTCGAAACGCGGCTGTAACGAGAACCTTAACGCCGAAGAGGGTTACAAGCAGCCCAAGGAGGGGGGAAGGGTAAAGAGAGGGTGACAGAAGCGATCGTGGCTTCTATTTTCTACTCCGGAGCGGCTCGACGCGTTCGAATCGACGATAATTCGGTGGAAACGCGGATCACTTTGAAATCCGACGGATAATTTACGAGCGGCCAATGCAGACTGAAGATCTGTTTCTGCGGTTAGTCACCGGCAACATTTCGATATTATTGGGATCTTGGGATCGTTTGAGGATTTGAAAGAACGTTTCGAACCTCTCCTTAAGACGCGTTATCTTCGTTAATAACTTGTAAGAGAAATTATTCAGCCTTCTTCGAATTTCGTCCGATCTTTAATTAGGACAGGTATCATCAAGGATATACTTGGTCGATTCTTTATTTTATTAATACGTGGAATGTTATGGATTGGATTGAAATCGGATACCAATCACTTTTGGAGAGGCTTGTATCACGATACAAAGTGTTTTCCTACTTGTTGTCTTATTCTGGGAATCGTGATTTGATAAGCGAGCACAAAACAGTGTCCAATCGACGGCTTCTTCCGTCTCGTGTCACGTCACGGCTGTTTACGATTACGTACGTCATGCTTAGCACACCCACGTACGGTCAAGCAAAAAGCGAGTCGCATTATGGCAGAGGCGAATAATGATTCTCACCATCCAGTTGAATAACGAGCCGATGGAAACTTACGACCACACGATCCTCGCTGAACGTTGCCGCATAATTACACGGTTCAACGTTTTCTCCGCGAATACCATCTGTTGTTAAATGTGGAACGTCTCGTTACTTGTTGCGATCGCTTTCGAGACAACTATCGAATCATTCAGGTTCCATTCACGCCATAGATCCACTCTCAGTTTGATGAAATTTAGGTTGTCTTTTTGGGGTAAGAAGAAGGAGCACTTAAAAGATAAGAAAGATAGGGAGATCAACTCATTAACCCCTTAGGCCCAATAGAAATTTAACTTTTAAAGTACTTGTAATATAGGATTGTAGTTTTCTGAATTATTATTAAAATATTTATTATATCTCAATAATTAAGGTTTGATCTTTGTGGTAATTTTATGGGTGAAAGTTTAAAATTTTGCTATGGGTTTTGTGTCGTTAATTTTGATTTTTGCTTCGCTCATTTATTTTAATCCGTATTTATCTTCTATTTGTGTGCGTCTTTATGATAGAAAGTAATACCTCGAAAATGATATATTTGCATTTTCTGGGAATTAATGGGTTAATCTCCGAAGACTTCACGTTATTTTTCTTTTAAGCATCAGTACGCTTGTCAATTGTTGTCGAATGTAAAGCGCGTTTAATTTTTTCCTGACATTCAATTTGCTCGTTTAAATCAAGCAGAAATGTAATCGCGTATAATCGTTCTGAATGGTTGCGTACAGTGTTGCTGAAATAAGTTGAATAACAGGTTCTTCGAGAATGAAAAGTCATAAACGAACCTGAGACGTGTATACCAATTAAAGAATCCCTTGGTTAGGTAGGAAAGAAACATAAAAGGAGCGTTGAGGTTTAATAAACGGTTGTCGATCGTTGATTTAGTCACTGCTCTCTTGCATGTAAAGATTCATCAAGAAAATGGTGTGAAATTTATTGAATAGTCCAATCGTTACCAATGATTAATTTAAACAAAGAAAACCATAAACAAGATTTTCGTTAAATTAAACATTCATTTCATTAATTAAGCATTTAAGGTAAGTTAATTTAACTATCTAAGGTATCAAATTTATACGTAGCACTAGTAGCAATCAGTCCTCAGTATAATTAGTTTTAAACATTAAAACTTGCAGTATAATTGAAATCAGAAGCGTTCAATTTTCAAGCATCCTTTTGTTCAAGCATACTTTTTGGTAAATTAATTTCATATTAGAGATAATAATCCATATCTAGACACACAACCTCGTTTCTACTGGTGCCAAGAAGCCAAGATACAAAGTGTTCATCGTTCGAATAAACGAGACAATGAAATATGATGTTGAACTGACAGGCACCAAAAAACAACGTCGTTTTAAGTTCACCTCTCTGGTAAACGTTCGACAAACGTTCTATCGATAGAGGCTGTTGCTCGCGTACGTAGCCAGTTCCTCATTGGTTGGTGGAGTAATGAAACGCAAATGCTGTGTGCATTAAGAAGGCCTATGGGGGCAGACGCGTGTTTTAATGTACGGATACGTGACGGATAAGTGGTTCTATAGGAACGACCGTAAAGGAAAACAAGCCACAATTTCAGGAGGTTGGCGTCGGATATACGGCGTCATTTAACCCCTCTAACCCGCGTACTTCCTTCGACGTAGAAGTCCGTTAATGGGCCGCGCCTATAACTCGAACGAGCCTTTGGATTAGAAAGACGATAGAGATCCCCACGTCTGTCCGTCCTAATTTCTTTCTTCTTCTTTTTCTCCCTTCTCTTTCGCTCGTTTCTTTGGTAATAACCAGCGACGTTTGACTTAATACGTTCGTACCGTTGCTGGAATTAATTAGAAATACATGAAATAATCCGCTAACGAACCGTGTTTCTTTCTTTCACGCGTATTATAACTGGAATCACAGACGGGGTCGGGTTGGTTAAAAAAAGAAGAAGAAGAAAAAGAAAACGTACGACCTGTGCATTCGACGACGAATAACTAGGATTTTTGTTTCTGGCTGTGGTAATCGATGGCATTTAACGATTGTAAATTTTATGCGAGACCTTTGCTCTGATGGCGAGGCGGCCAAGCATTAAAAATGAATTAAGAAACGAGAGATACCGAATATGATATCGGATACTGAGCCTTTCTATTCGATTTCCGTGAAACGGTGTAATTAACGATCGAAGTATGTTCCCGCGAGACGGAACGGGACGGGGGGTAACTTCGTGACGCGCAAACGATCGATTCTTAATTATTGAAGCTGGAAAAGGTTCGTTGGGTAATCGGACGTTCATCAAAATCGAAATGGGCAAACGTAAAGGAATTCCAATGACACAGCTCCAGATATAGTAAGAAAGCAGATGATCTTTCGAGATAAAATAAGGCGAATTGTTGCTTGTTTTCCTTGCCAAATATCAGGTTATGTTTATGAGACTTAATAGGTGTATATCGATGCTATTATTTTTCGTGCTGACTCATACGTATCGTCGGGCTGTGGTCGAATATAGCTAGCATAATTTCGATAAAGTCACCGCGTCATTAGAACGCAAATAATGCATCGAATTATCGTTATAAACATGACGTAACGTGTATTTTGTATTTCATCGAATCATAGCGACAGTCGGTATGCGAAACCATTGATGTATGCATATTCAACGGATCTGCTCCCTAAAGAAAAAAAAAAACAAGAGGTAATATTCCATATTTCTGTCTTATTTCTGGACGACGAATCATCCTTTCGCTTCCTTTCCAAATTCCATTAAGGCCCGTACAAAAGGGGCACGCTTGTAGCCTGAGTAACTGCAGTTTCAACGTGTCTGGTTACGTACGTCCGTTTCTACTGTTACCACTGCGCGGTCAACGTGTTTCACATACGTTATAATATAACATACCACTCAAAATAAATATTCGATATACGTTTGTGCCAATTGAAAACTATAAACGTGCAAAAACAACCCCTAAAGTTAGGGTTCGGAGGAATGTCCAAATTAAGATCACCTTTCGCCCGAAAATGTCTAGTAATTACTGATACCCTCGTTAACGAGCGACGTTGTAACGATTTACCGCATCAAGGTCACATTTTTCTTCAAAATTTCTTTTATCGACTGCTCGTTCACGCGATTGGACTGTGGTCAAACAGAAACTCGGGAGCGGGATAGAAAATTTTTGTGTTGTAGAAGCGAAATCGTAGGCGCGTCAAATTTAGACAGCCGTAGTACATCTGTCGACTATTATATCCATTGACTCCTGTCCCCGTAAGTACCCAACACTCGTACGAGCTCGTGTAATTCGGTCGTGCGCGTGCGTGCACACGCATCGCGCGCGGAATATGCGTGTTGCCGGCGATGCTCGCCTCGTCGGTCTTAAAATAAGACCGGCCACCGCACCGTAATAAATTCTCTGTGTGCCTCCTTCCTCGCGCGAGTATCATGCCCGCGTGTCTCTTGAAGTGTCGGCCGAAAGAGAGGAGAGGAGAGAATGGGTGCGGATGGGGGAAGGGGTAAGGAAAATAAAAAGAAACGGGGGAAAAAAATAAAACGAGAAACGGAAAGAGTGAAGAGAATAAAAGTTGACTCAGCGAGGGAGGGGGGTCGGGAACGAGGAACACGAGAGAGAGAAACACCCTCTCTGATTCCTTCGAGTGCGCACCCAAGAAGCACGCGCGTTACTTATAAATGTGCTCGCCAGAAGATGTTGCTATATATGTTAACGATGTAATTCAAGAATTCAGCTCGCGACACACGACGCCACCAACGACACACGCGGCCGACGAAATCCGGAGAAAGCTGACGCTGAAACATGGGTCCCCCGTGTTAGCTCTTACACATGACGAGCGTTTCTTTTTTTTTCTTTTCGGTGGTTTTCCGAAATGCAATCAACGCAATGCAAGGTTATTAGCTATTTTAGTCATCTTTCGTTACTAACAGCGACTGTGGCCCTACGAGAAGCGTTTAACCGTTTCCCTTTTAAACCTTCTACCATAAAGGGCGACAGTAGTTCAATCCAAAGCGTTTACGTTTTAAAATAGTAGACATTCAACGACAACGAGAAACTGCAGCACCTACGCTAAAAAATGTCTTATTTACTTGAAGATTTGGGTGAATTTGTTACTTTAGTTGTGTTCAAGGGTTGATTTTGACACGAAACAACGTGTCACCACTTAGTTTCATTGTTTCCTTCACTATCATCCTAGGATGTTCCTGTTTTCAAGCTAGGTCCCTTTGTTGTCGTTGATCCGCGACAGGTCCTGATAACAGCTACCCCTGATAAGAGAGGTGGACACGGCAGGTGATCGTTTTGTACCCTGCAAAACAGCCTCCAAATTGTACCGTGCAATTATCATCGGTGAGCAAACAACAGCCCCTTTGTTCATGGTTCTCCTTCACCACTGATTCACTGGTTCAACAAAACACAGGTTCTTTTTTTTTAGCGTCGAGTGGCATCCGCCCTGACGGTCGTCATACCGACTTTCCAAGAGTATTCGTCCCGGCTGTTCGCGACAGTATTAAAATACTCTTTATTTCCTGAGACCGTGTTTCCATGAAAAACCTGCGTGTTAATCGTCGACTTCGTTCCTCCTACAATTTGCCGTTACTTTTTGGAACCGATGAACTGAATCATCCTCGTGTACCAATGAACTTTCGTGGGCGCCAGTCTTCATTTTTCTTTTCCTTCTGCGGTTTGATTCCACGAACAATGGATCAACTTACCCGTCGCGTTGGTTTTATTAATCCTTCTATCGTTACTCATCGCTTTTAATTTCAAGCATTTCACCTGAGTCACTTCTCTCAGCATCCATCAGCGTACCCGTGTTTTCTTTCGCTGCTCTCCAGCTTCTGGATGTTCCTTTTTTATCCCAGCCTAATTATTCATTTCAAATTTCTGTTATGAATGTATCGTACTGAACAAAAAATTATCATAGGTAGTAGATATTTTGACGGCAGTACATTCCTTAGAATTTCTGACTCGCAATTTTGTGTTCCTTTTTATAGGTAATTGGGGATTTTTCATATAATTACGAATGACTGCTGCGTGTCACGTATACTTCAATGTTTTCAGTTAACAAATTGTGATTTCTATCCATCAGAGTAGATAAAAATAAAGTAAATAATAGGGTAGCAAGTTAAGTCCAAGTGTTAAGTGCCCGTCGCGTCGAACACCGTCAGAAATATCGCAAGTGCCACGCTGTGCATCTTGTGTCCGTAAATATGTACGAACCTCAACGGTTCGTTCGTCTTCGATCGCGAGTAAATCAAGCTTCTCGTTAGGCATTTTTCTCCACGTGCCTCGATATCCTTTTCACGCGTGCCCATACCTCACCCACACCGCGACGATCGAACTCGTACACGTGTAATTACGCTGCCGCCTACACCTACGTCGCATGGACATCGTGTAACGATCCGTTAATAACGTTACCGTTAACCACGCATTAGTGGTCGCCGTGGCTATTTGCATATCGGATCGGTAATTTCCATCTGACGGCGGTCGTAGAACGAGTCCGTTCGTGTGCGTTTCGTACGTGAAACAGGAGCACGCGTGTGTAAGTGACGGTATTAAACGCGCGTCTAGGTAAAGGACGGCATCTACGTGCACCATTACGGAGAACCGTGTAGCGGTGATTTATCCCCGTGGTCGAATCGAAAGCCTCCTCTGTCCCGATACGGAATGGATACCACGAGTTTTGCTCCCCAAAACGAAATGTTCCTATCTTTTAAATAATCTTTAACTTTTTGTGGAATTATGGAGACTACAACGAACCTTCAAAATATTCAGACGTTGCGACGCGAACTTGGTAAAATGGTACTTAACACGTTAAGCGCCGCGTCAGTCACCGAAATTTGTTACAATCAAATAATTGACAAAAAGAACTGTGAAATAAACCGCGGATATCGTTAATATTAAGCTAATAATACTGGCTATCGAATCGAAAAGTTAAATTTGAATATTAATCGACTGCATCTTTAATAATTAGGATTTTATCGTGTCTGACTACGTACGTCCGTTTTCACTGTGGCACTTGGCGTGTTAATCGGAATAATGGTATCAGGATAACATCGTTCGGGGGCAGTTTCTTAGAGGGTGTATTAGGTTATTGCTATGGTATGTTAACCCTTTGACTGCGGCATGCTCCGACGAAAAGTCATCAAAAATAATTTTCTTAAAATCAAAGAAATAAAAATTATAGTCAAAGCTACATAAGTTAATTTTTACTTGAAATCTTACAATTTACTGAGCGTATGTATACGCCTTTCGTAGTCAAAGGGTTAATTTGTCAAGTACCAGAGTGCATAAGATTCAAATTTTTCTATTATAATTTGATAACTACCCTTTTCTTGAAATCGTCATCGCCACAATATCGAACCATTGAAGAACTATTTGGCGGAGGTACCAGTGTCAGTGCCCATAGAAGTCACTGAAGAATTTTCTGTTATAACACCGATTACGATTAATGGATATCAGTGGTTATCTGCTATTTAAACTAACTTTTATTAGAAATCGAATTTATGGCACAACCACATACGTACGTACTTCGAGTTATGTTTTGCAGCAACAACGGCATAACGGCGGCGTGAATTTAAAACGCGCGAAGATCAGCCCGGTAGATAGCTGAAATAACAGTACGTTCCTCTGTTAGCTATCAATTACTCGCTCACTACCAAAGGAGAGTGCCGTTTACGGAATATCTAAGCATTGAACACGTCGAAATATGTATTTCTAAAGCGTGTATATGCGTGGGTATATGTGTTTCCCTTCTTTCTCTCGCGTGTTATTCCTCGATGGAGGTTTTCGAGACACGTTTGGTATTTGGGAGATCGAGCTATCGGTGATTTAAGTACCGTTGGTGGTGCTCGGTTCTTTCAGCAGATTTAATGCGCGGTAACGTGGAATTTATTGTACGGATGACAGAGTTGGAATAGCAGTTACCGCAGAAACTGTGGGAATATTGAGGGATTAGGAATTCGAAAGCGTGTTTCCAATTTTTATTTCATCCCAACTCTTGGAGGATAATCATTAGTATCCGAGAGAATGTAGCTACGTACACGTGATATGATTTTCCGATTTGCAATACGAAGTTAAATGGATCAAATCTAGAAATGTGCGAAATTTGGAAATTTTTTCAAAGGTGGTCGATGAACGAGAGTATTCAGCCTTACATTCAAATTTTTAACAAATAAAAATATTGCCAACCGACCGCGTTATTTGTCGATGCTAAAACTTCCGGGGCAAAAACTTATCCTTCAAAAACATACATTAAATCGTAAGATTTAAAAAGAATCCTCGTCGTCTGAACGCACGATTTCATGCTCGTGATTCATTTTTTTTTTTTTTTTTTTTCTCGTTTCCATTTCGAGCGTGCAGTTCGATCGATCCCATCGAGGGTTGCCATTTTATTTTCAGCCGCGTGTCTCAACCTCGAATTGCATCTTCCAGCGAGCGGCTTCATACTTCGAAATATCTTGCCTTCCATCGACCGCTCGCCGCATATCTAAATATATTCCTGTTCGTATGAATTTTGCAGAATGCACGTGGCGACGGAAGAACAAATTTTTCTTTTCTTTCTCCTTTCATTCCTGGTCGTCGCGTCGGTTCACGGGCGTATTTAATTTCCGCGCGTTGCCCGCGCCACTTCCTTCCCGCCCCGTGTCTCTAATAAGCCTTTCGTATTCTCGTTTTTCGTTAATGCGGCGTCTATGCACTCGCATTACGCTTAATGTCGCGCGTCCACTCGCTCATGGTCCGCTCGCATGCAGCCCAGCAAATTATCGCCGGTATATTATTGTGCTGCGTGTGCGTATAACGCGCGGTTCCCTCCTCCTCCTCCTCCTTCTCTTCCTTCGTCTGTCTTTTTTTTTCCCCTCTTTTCTTGGCCACGTTTCTGTTTGCTCTGTTTCCGGCGCACGAGTACAGCCAAAGCGAAAATGACGATGGTCGCCGCGCGTGTACCGAGAGACACATTATACCCCACCCGTGTATTTTTATCAACGGAAGTGCGTAGTTGTGCCCGCGCGCATTCCTGCACAGGCTGCGCCTGGAAAAGCGACGCAAAAAGAGGCGGAGGGAGCGGGAAACACGGGGGGCCGCGTATATTTCTTGTTCCCGCCATTGTCGTCGACGGTGCCGAGTACGGTGACAGACAGCTGTCTGGCTTATGTGGTCGTTAACTTTTGTCTCGAGTTGTGTTCAAGTTTCTTTCTTTTTTTTTTTGTTGTTGCTTTGTATCTAACTTCCTTGATCGAGAGATCAAAATTTCTTAGGGTGATCAATAATCGAGTCTTGTCTGGCGTGTACCTATTTCCTTAGAAAGCTGGTGATACCGAGATCGATGATTGTTAATAATAATCACCTTATTCTGGTATCTACCTTTACGATATTCATTTTAAAATTGAATTTGGAGCAGATCTATTTTAATTGATAACAACTGTTGTAATTTTATCCCATTGAAATTCTCGTATTTTCGCATTGGGAAGCGACTCTTCAGCTATTATTACCATAATCGACCGTTTTCCACGGAGGAGGAAGAAAATTTCCACAATTGTTACTTTGGAAAACTATCCATCGAAATTATCAGAGTCGAGTCTATTTTGCAAAATTCGACGGTTCAGGTTCGTTTTGAGGCTGAAAAGAAACAGAAGGGGTAGTTGGCGGGCAAGTTTGATCGATATTCGACCGCTTCCGTTATTATTGCGCGATTCGACTGCCTCGATGCGAGGAAAGGTTAAAAACATGCGTCAGTAAAACATCAACTATCCAGATAAGCAGATAAGGGAGCGACGTGTACACACACGGGCGCGCACCACTTGTCCGTGTGTTTTGCTCGCCAGAAGTTTGCATATGTATGCGGCCGGGACTCGGGAACGACGAACGAGGATATGTTTCGCGAAGCCATGACAGCCGCGCATTCGCTGCATAACCGGATCAGAAACCATGCAATCGTATCTACTTTTCTACTTACGCTTTAGTTGGGGTGCTTCGCCTACATGCGATCGCGATACAGCCACGATGCCCGATTACAACAATTTTTTCTTCATTGGTTTTAAACACTCGTTAGTGCTGAGTTAGACAGAGGGTGTATATTAATATAAGATAAAGGAAAAAGAATTGAGAAAACGGTGTTACTATTGCAGCAACATAAATGTGTAAATTAAACAGTTTGAATATGTCTTACTACCCACGTCCATTTCCATCGTGTTCAGTGAACATATTAAGCTCGGTTAAACTGATTTATGCGCAAGGTTACAACTTTCCAGCGGATCTAATATTCAACATAGTTTATCTCCGAGCAACAACCGTTAAACAGTCGAACGACGAACAATTAATCGACTCGCGATGCAAGTTTACTGTTAGCTTTCGCGTTTCACAGGACTCGGTGAAAGAGGATCGGATAAACGTAGTCGCACGATACGACGAGCAAACTCTTCGGGTGGGGAAGGGGGATAATTTAACGATTTCTCGTCCCCGCGATAATTCCTCTTATTTTTCCGGGTTGATTCTCATCCGTCGTCGTTTTCTGCGGATTCGCTCGCGCGTTAACCGTGCGATTCGAGAGATACCGCGAAACGTGGGAAACTTCTCGCCCACTTTATTACAACGCTTTTGTAGTCACGCTCTCGAACGAGCGAACAGATTTTCTTCGAACGATCCGCGCCGCGAGCGAACGTGGAGTTTCAACCGCTCTCGTGTATCACTGTTGGCCGGCCATAATTTCCTAGCCACCTGTAAAACGATCCACGGTGGAATCCGGAGCGTCCGCTTTCTAAAAACCGTAAGCAATGCAGGAAGATCGTTCGATCGATTAAAAGAGGTTGAGAATGAACGGGGCGGGGAAGGTTTTCTTGCCCGTGATCCGGTCTTGGCTCGATAATTGATTAATGGAAAATAAAAGAGAACGTAGAGGGGACACAATGAAGGTGAACTGGAAAGAATGAACCGGATAAGTTGGAACTTACCTGGGACACGGCCAATTGCTTCTCGATTGCTTGCTCCTTTTAAATCGTCACCTATGATACATGCACCGATTCGACGGGGCCTGATGTGTTTTTAACGAGAATAGAATAATGACGAGGTAGCAAATTGAAAAGTAAGAATTTCATGAAACAAGAATCGTGGATCGAGGAGGTGTACGATACAGCAAATCTCGAAGTCGTGGATAAAAATAAAACGGCTTTGCACTCGAGGAATCGCTTTGATCATCCAGCAACAGGCTGGATACGTACTTTTCCCTGGTTGTTGTCGGAATGCGTACGCGAAATATAATTCCCAGCTCGAGGCGGCACGTAGCGCGCGTATTATTACGTGTACGGCATCGACGTGTCTAATTACCTTCGATTCAATTTCGAAATTGCGTTTCTATTCCTACCAAGACTTACCTACATTCACAGTTCTTCCGTGTTAAAAATCGAAAATTGATTCTTCCTGTTGTCAGCTTTTATCGGATTGACAGGGGTAGATCGGTGTTCGTTGTTGTACAACGCACGAACGTCCATACAATTAATTATTGACCCGTTTTAATCGCGTTAGGTCTAATTAGTGGGGAGGGAGTCCGTCTCAAAGTTGTTAATTAAATTGGTTAATGCGATAAAGGAGTCCATGGCGGAGTTCTCCTCGTTCCCTTTCTCTTCTCGCCTCTTTCGTTATCCCTCCTTCCCCTTCGTCGACGCGTCTCTTTTGTGTCCGCTTGCTACTCGCACAGAACACGGATACCTTTGGCCACTGTGATCACTTCAATTACGTCGGATTCCAGCTCGTGAGAAGCCGTCGTCGCGGTTTACAAGACTCGATTCACACCGTCGAGTCCGTTCACAATTCGCTCTTGTTCCATCGACAAGTACGAATTGAATCGTTCAACAGCGAGAAAAAGGGACGTTGTCGCAACCAATTTTCACACCTATCGCGTTACATTCATTGGTAGCGTGACACTACTTCCACGGAACACCGAAAAAAGAAAAAAAAAAAAAAGAAAAAGTGAAACGGTCTCAGCCCGATCAGCGGCATCGAATTCCAACCGGTCAATACTCCAGCCGGTGTTACAAAACCAAGAACCCGAGGATACCTAGTTGAATTTTTACTCTGTTAAGATTTCGATTGCACGGTCGTTCATCCTATACCAACGTTGGTGAACCCTTTTTGGCGATGGGTCAGAATCAAATTTAAAATCTTCTGTCTGTTCTCTCGCCATACACGTTAGCTCTCCATCCATTTGCATTTTTATCAGTAACGCTCGTACACATCCTCGCTGCACCTGCTAGAAATACTCGTTGACTCGGAAGACGGTTATTAATTACAATTAATATTCATACCGATAACGACAGCCAGCGACCACGCGCTTCGGGCATTGCTGGATGGGAACCCGTGTAACGAGCGAGTACCTGATATACACGTCGGTATAAATTTTCATCTTGCAACGAGACGATCGGTGTCGTTTACGAGTAGTCAATTTGTAAGCTACTACGGAACATGAAAAAAGAAGAGGGGAAAGCGAGGAAGAAGGCACGGACAGCGAGTGGGTTCGCCAAGTCCTTAAAAGCTGCGCAAGATATCGACGACGTAGATTGAGCGTGGCTCGTTATACGTGTCGCGGTAGTAAATCGTCGTTGTAAATCAATTGGCCAGATCTGGTCAGTCTGAACGGTCTGATAAATAGGATTAACTGATTTACATGAACGAGATTCGTTCGTGGCACATTGATCATAATCAACGCACCCTGAAAACCTACGATCCAGAATATTAATTTCCGCCGATCCAGACCGACTGCGAATCAACGTCGTTTTCTGTTTTCTCCGTTTACAGGCGAATCCATGCCAGCATCCGATCGTGATACTGAGGGACGTTGCCTCGTCGGACATGGAGTCGTTGTTGCGTTTCATGTACCACGGCGAGGTTCACGTGGGTCAAGAACAGCTGGCCGCGTTCCTGAAGACGGCGCAGATGCTGCAGGTTCGAGGATTAGCCGACGTGAACAGCGGTGCCGCTACGGCCAAGATTCCGCCACCGCCATCGTCCGGTGGCAACAATGGCAGTGCTCCGGTAAATTAATTTTTTTTATCTTTATTTGAGATACATGACGTCGTTGCACTATTGTACTATTGGGAGGTTTTATATAAGCCGGTGTCCAGAAAGAAATTTTTCTCAATATCAAACCAACTTTGTAGCTAGCTTCTTCGGGGGTTCACACTCTCTGAGGGACGCGCTCAAACATAAATAATAGTCTACACCCCCTTTTGCTATATTTAGTAAATTTTTACGTCGTTTTATGCTTGTAATATAAAAATTATCCAGAGAATTTTAAATATGCCGCAAGTTTCCGACAAAATAAATATTGGACTTCCAAGGAATAGTGACACCGACTAATTTTACACAATGGTGATGATCATAGATTTGCTTGACCTATGTTACAGGCGACACCACGCAATCCTTGGCAAGATAACGGCAGGGGAGACCTGAACGAGAGTGGCTTGAGTCCGCCACCGGAAAAGAGACCCAGAAGCTACAGTCCACCGCTGGGTAATCACGTGGAACAGAAGTCAGATCTTCAGGAATCACTTTTGGGCCAGGCTCTGGAAGGAGGACCAACGATACACACAACGTCCACTAACAATGTACAGGTAACACATTGATTGATTCCTTGTTTCCAGAAGTTTCTTCTGGGATACAGTGAGAATGAAGAGTGTTTTTGTGTATCTTAGGCGCAGTCTACCGGCGAGGATTCGAATTCTATGTCGGACAACGAGGAGGAAATGTCGAACAATGACAGTATCCTAAACTCTGTGAAGACCGAACCGAGCGATATTCTGAACGACTCCATGGAACACCATCGTAACTCGTTTCCCACGGCACTTTTGGGGATACCAGGTAATCCATTTGGATGTTATTGTTCAATCGTTTACTTACACGTTGAATATTGAGGACAATTTTATATTGGGTAAACTATACGATCGATGGAATATTAACGATGTTAAAGATTGTCATTATTTCCGTTTTGTTTTAAACCGATAAACATAAATGTTCTATGTTGGCGCAAGAAAAATACAGACAGATTGTTCTTTTATATACGGAGAAGTAACGTTATGATTGTGATGGATAATTACAGGACTGATACCAGGACCATCCGGGATCCACGCGGCGAATCAGGATCCGAATTTCGGTAAGTGATCAAATGCAACGATTCGATTTCACAGTTTATTAAGATTTCGCTAGCCCAAACTTGTAGTATCCTCCCGTCGTTCCCCCAAGACTCTGGTCTCTCGTTGTTGCGTTGAATGCATGGAACTCTCGTACCTCTCACAACCTTGTATCCCCTTGCCCAATTACCCCTTAAAGTATAATAAAATGATGAAAAAAAAAAAAAAGAAAAAAAGAAAACCAAGTATAACATAGAGTGCAACGTGTCGTAGAGCCGCGTCTCCGACGGCTCTTCGAGTTCGTTTGCCCGAATGAATATCGATCTTTCCACCGCAAAAAGGCAGGCTGAGAGTCGCTTAGAACAGATCGTTAGGGTTGCCAATGCGAGTGCCAAAGTTTCACTGTTTCACTTGATTTCCATTAACGAGGCTAAACACGAAACTAAATTGGTCGCTCGATCGGTTGAGACATGGTACGAATTCGATCTGCTGTTAAAAAACTGTTTATGGAAAAAAAAGCGAAAGAGAGACTGAAAGAGAGAAAGAGGGCGGAGGTACGAAAATGGCAATGAAGAAGGACAGAAACAACAAAACAACGACGATAAAAGAAAAAACAAAAAAACAGAGTGAAAAATATTCATCGATTCGATCGTATAAACGTTCAGGGGGAAAAATACACGTGATCGTGGGGGAGGGAACGAAAACAGTGTGTTGCTCGGACTAGAATACAAAAAACGGAAGTAAAGAAAATAAAAAAAAAAAAGCTAAAAGATACGAGTCGAATTGAAAACGAAGGGCTGTGGGAGGACGAACAAAAAAATTGAATAGTGTTTAAGGGATCGTACGAGGTTGGCTGAGGACTGACATTGGCTGGTGGTTCCAGGGCGATGGCAGCCCTCTGGAGGAGACGGTTCAAGCTCGAGTTCCGGTTGGTTGCCGGCCACGTCCTCCACGGGGAACGATCTCACGGGATCTGGAACTTACCAGAGCGGGGTACACAACTCGAAAGGTCAGGATCTGTCGTCCATCCTTCAACAGCATCATCATCACCAGCTTCACGCCACCAGCCAAGCGTCGCAGCAACACGCTCTCAATGCCTTGAACTCCCTGAACAGCTTGAATACCGAGCAGCTGACGATGATGCATCAGAAGCTGCAGAACAATCTGCAGAGTTTGCAACAACAGCAACAGACCGCCACGACCAAGAGCAAAATCCAAGAGAGCATCGCGTTGTTCCATCAGCAAACGTCACGTCGCTATCAACAGCATCATCATCATCATCATCAGACGGACAACATGAACCTGTCCGGCAAACCAAAGTGTCCAGAGTGCGGTAAAATATACTCGAACAATTCGAACCTGAAGCAACACATCGTGAACGTGCACACGGTTCAGACCGAGTACGTATCGTGTCACGTGTGCAGCAAGCAGTTCAAAACGAAGCAATACCTTCAGATACATCTGTTGTCGATGCACGGGATCAGGAAACGAAAGAGTTACCCGTTGTACCAGATGCAGACGCAGATGCAACAGCAACAATCGGTACCGTCCGGATCGCAGATCACTTCAAGCAGCCAACAATCGCAACAGTAATGCAACGCGCGTGAAGGATGATCGTTCGTGTGGACACGTGACTTGTGTATTACTCGATGAACGAGAAATCGACGATGCAAGCGTGATTCTTATTACCCCTGACCCACGAGTCAGCTAGGGTGATAACACGAAAGTGAACATGGACTAAATTCAGTATTCGGCAAATCGAGTCTGAACTTCCAGAAAGTTTTTTCTCTCTCGAGATCGATTAAAAGGAAGGCAGCTCTGCTGTATGACCTCGCAATAATCTTCGTAGCAATTGTTCATAGGTTGTATAATTTATGTATAGGGAAGTGTAAACGCGCCCACGAATGTTATCTAACTTATAGATAGTATTATTTTTTTTTTATTTCTTGGCCTTTTGTTTGGAATTTTCTTGATAGTTAAGGATAAAACAAGGAGAAAGGTGGCGATAATAGTAGGCAGAGGAGGGCGAAAGGAGGGTGCTGATACGAGGATTGGCCGACCTATTTTCGTATTGTACCGCAGTGCGCAGCCAATCCTTCGGGGCTGCGATAAGTAAGCTCTCGCGATTGGCCGACAGAGACTTCTTGAAATTCTCTCGCGGGGAATTCTTATCGGCGTAAAAATAGTAGAATAAGGATGCGTCAGAGCCTCGTTTCCTCGATAGAAAGTAATTCACAGAAAACTCGGTATTCACCAGCTCGTTCCTTCACTTTTTTTTTCTCGAGGATTGGTGGGTCTATAAGGAAAATGGGGTCTCCACGCAGTGAAAATAACCGCCAATCGAATCTTTTCTTTTTCTAACCGATTAAATTTTCAACGTCTCGTTCCCGGTATCCTTCGTTCTTTCGCAAATTGGGATTATTTTCGACCGTTTGCAAGCGAACGAAACCGGATTCCACGATTTGGGACGTAATATTTTCGCGTCACTCGCCTTCGCTAGCGTACCTTTGTAGGCTGCTTTTAAAATATTGACACGCCTGGCTAAAACCGGCGGCTAGAAATGTAACGTGTGGCGTTCCATTTGCTCTCTGTCGTTCTTCGTGTCTCTTGACGAACCACATTTCGTTGCATCGCCACGCGTCTGTGTGTGTGTGTGCTTTCGAACACATTCGCGAACACTCGATTACACGTACACACGTACACACGTCGAATGCCCGCGCACATTTAGGCTCACGGAATTACGAGGCAGAAAGAGATAGACTGGCTTGTATTGATCTCGAGGATTCAACAAACAGCACCTAGTGCCGCCCGCTCCTTCCTCGCTAACTTCACCTTACTCTTCCACCCTCTGCCTTCACCCTCTTTACTTCGTTCTCCACGTACTCCGTACAATTCGACTCGTCTTCTGGATAGAGTTTGATGAACAATCCCCCTCCTTCTTCCGAACGATAGTTTCCAGCTTCCTCGTTGCGGGTGGTTTAACTTCACTTTGAAATTGATTTATTTATCCGTACCTAGTTTGTCTGTGTTGTAAAATGATTGAATCTATGGGTATGACAGTGTTCTGAATTTTAATCAAAAGTAATCAGACTGTTTCTAATTATACATACGCACTTTGCGACGTATGCCAACTCTCTGTAGAAAATTAATTCCTGTTTATAATGAAGATACACCACCCACAAAATGTTCTTTGAGAATATTTGTCCACGAAAAGAAATCTCCCAAGTTTACCTATTTCTGGACGATTCAAAGTGATATACTTCCCCGTCCGTTATTGTTGAAGAAATAATAAAGCAAAGGGTTAAAATAAACAAATTAGAAGCTTAAAAAAGAAAGGGGTGCCAGTTTTGAATCGAGCTAAATTTGGTGGATTCAAGGGGATCCATGGATCAGACTCATCGTCTATTGTTAATGAGGTGTGTGTCAGTCTCGAAGCAGTGGGTTCGCGTTTTTCAAGGGTGAAGATAAAGAAAGTTGCAGGAAACACGCGATGCCCACCCCTACGAGCACGAGCCACGCGATGTTAGCTCACGATCAGCCTATCACCCTCGTTGCGAACCCCTGGCAAAACAAACCCCGCCGGTTTATCCAATTCCACGGTATTTCCACGAATCTCTTCCATCTCCTGTCCGTGCTACCCAACCCTGACGTTCGCAGTTCCGACGTAATGGAGGTGGATACTCGCATTTGTTCCAGTCAGCCCCCTCCCCGTCCTTTCTCTAACCCTTCGAGGTTGTGCTGGCCGCTTTCTCGTCGTTTTTACCTTCGCCCTGCAAATCCCTGTCCGTTCCTTCGTCGTGTTCTTATATCAGGGCGACCGCATGAAACTGCATCGCTCTCTGAAAGCTCGCTTTCTAAAAGCTCTCGCAAGAAATCGCTTCGATTTTTCCGGAAGAAAGGAGAAAAGAAACGGTTCTTTTTCTTTGCTCTTGTCGAGGAGAATAGTTTACCCCTCTTGATACGTATTCTTTTTCTCTTTAGATACTGATCTTTCTAGCAGCAATTGTTTAATCGTGATTTAACGGTCCTCTCAAAAAGTAATTTTTACGTAATCAAATTTTCAAGGATGGATCAATCCTATTTGTATGGAAAATTGGGTACGTTTGTAACCATTGGAATTTTAATATTCAAAGTCTTTGCGTTTAAGGAAAGTTGCTTACGCAAAGGTGAAATATAGGAAATTTGATTGTTGATTTATTTTACGTAATACATATTCGAAATTTGTATTATTAAACACATCGTCTGGTGGTTTTTGTTACTCGTCGTTCCATCATTAGTCATCCAATTGGAAATCCTAGCTTACATTCGCGAGGTCGAGCCTCGATTCGTTTCACCTCGCAGATTAGAGTCATCTATCACTCGGATTCGATCCGGATAACTTTGCCGTTCGTTTCGGTCCCGGCTCGATTCTTATCAGACTGGCGAGTTTCTCTGATAACAGTAACACGGTCTCTGCTACCATTTCTGTCTATGTACGCATTCTTCAATGCACACGAGGGTAAAATGTGTCACGTTTATAAATTCATAATATAAAAAGTAACTTTTGTTCTCTTATTTCTTGTCCCTTCTTTGATCACAAACGAAGGGCGGTATCGGATGTTTATGAAACAAGAATCGAACGATTAGGCGAAGTAAAAACAGAACGGACGAGGATGAAACCGGAAATGAGATGGAATATAGGATATTGTGGCGACGATCAGATACATCGAGGGTTTAGGGTGGAGGTAGAAAGATGGCTGCTCCTAGGAAGCAGGGCAGGGCCCGGTGAAAGAATAAAAATGGGATTTCGTGCGATAAGCAGACCAAACCCGGATCGTATCCGTACGTCGTCGAGTTCAAATGTTTGCCCGTTCGATTCCCTCTTTCACCCCAACGCAGCGTATTTTTTTGTCTTTGCTATGTCCTTTTTTTTTTTCTTTTTCTCTTGGTCCACCTTATCCCGATTTCGCCGTCCTTCTCATTTCTTGTCTACTTAATGTCCTGGAATCCTCTCTTTTTCTCTTCGCTTTCACCCTCGTGGCATGCACGTGCTGGTTGCGCGCGCGCGTGGACACAACGGGGGCAAAGAGGAGGGTCGTTCGACCCGAAGGGTTCATCGTATATTACGTAGCCTGGACAAATGACAATTGCAATTCCCTTTCGGAATCTATCGTATTAGTCTGGCGACCGGATCCTTTTAGATTGCCTTTCACAACTGTCCGTCTTCCTTTTGACAAAAATCATTCATAAAAGTATATTTTTGGGAGAAAAAAGGAATTTATCAAAGAATGATAGTTCAATGAAAGATTAGTGTTTCAAATTTGCCAAAATAGTACTATACAATTCTTTTCAATAATTTGCTTTGGTAATTATTCCTGGCCAACGTTTCAACGCGTAAATCAGGAGTTACAAAAGTTAGGAATGGAATTAAAGAATCACCAGTGCCATAAGGTGTACAGTTTCCCACGAGTCAGGTGTACGATAGGCGGCAGCGCTTTCCGCTCGAAATTGCAAAAGTTTCGCGTGCCATTGGGAAGAATAAACGGGGACGAGCACAGCTGTGGTGCGTGCGTGTCACATGGCGTCTAGTCTCCGAACTTTGTTATTCCGCTCGTGTGCTCCTCGTATCGTATCCACGAGCGAGTTTCCTCTTAAGTCTCATTCTATCGATCCGTTTCTACCTAACCGTGCCAACAGAAGAAGAAGCAGAAAGAAAAAGATAAGCTCGTTCCTTATCCCGGGCAAGATTTCATAACAAAACGAAAGATAGCCGAGTCGTGATGATCATTCGCGAAGTTAATTAAAGAAACTAAAGCCTTCCGGTGCGAGTGCGGCTTAATTAAATCGGCTCTCTAATTAACGACGATCGTTTTTCAACTCTCTCAGCCTCTCCCGGAGACAGAGCCTGGAACACGCCTGGAAGTTTCAGTTTCTCCCGTGCTGACCCGCTTGTATAGGCATCCGCGAATGCTCGTTTCGAATGCCTGGAGCGTATCGATTGTTCCGCGTCGAACGTAGAGAACGAGATTGGGTTTCACGGTTGCAGCAGCAGCAGCAACGGACAGGGTGGTGCAGCACACTTTAGCAGGAAGATTGATTAAGCTGCCGCAGCCACCACCCGCCCACGCGAGGGTATATTAAAGACGTGACCCGACATAAAGGAACCCCGTCTTCGGCTACCATTCGTTTCTCTTTCTCTCTTCAACCTTCGTCTTTCTTGCTATCTTCTTCCCTGACCACATTGATTTTCCACCGTCTCTCGCCTCGCGCTTTCTTCCCGTAATTTTCGTCGCCGCACAACTTCTCCCTTCCTTGAAGCACGTACAAACAAGTACCGCAGCAAAATGTTGGAGTTTTCCTCGTCGTTGTTATCGTCTCGGGGTCTATCTCTTGGCCCTTCGTATCCGTCTGGCTGGTTTGTTTACTTAACCGTAAAGCTTGAGTTAGAGGCTGTTGGCCAAGAGAAAGCTTTGCAAGTTTGATTGAATTCCAACGAGAGTGGGTCGGTATCAGGAAATGGACAAGTTGTCGAGCTTTCTTCTTTCCCCGTTCTCGCTCTCCCCGTTTCTTTTCGAATCGTATAACGCCGGTCAGAAAGCTTTTAGCTTTTCTATCGGAACACGGCCGAGTTTTGGTCCCTGGACGGGGTTATTTTCGATTCTCACGTTCGTCGGGGGAATTAAAGAGAACGTGGGAGGGGGATTACAGAGCTTCGTTATTGCCACGATAAATGTTCGTTCTTGTTGTAGTTTCTGAATTGAAGCACGACCGGGCCCAGAGGCTTTTATTAAAACCTCGCGCGGCTTCAATTTTAAAACCGTCTCTCTCTAGTGGACGACGTATTTGAAATTAAAATAGAGTTTGAAATTAAAACGGCGAGGACGGGTTGATGGACGGGGAAGAGGCGAGTTGTGACGGTCGAGAGAGCACAGTGCTGTGAGAGGGGGTGGCGGAGGAGCGAGAATAGATATTTTATTCCGGCGGAATATTTATTTCGAGACGCTCCTTTGTCCCTGTTTTCTATTTTCCTCGACGTCTTGTCGACGGGGTTTCCTTCTCGTCGTCGCCGTAGATTGCATTTTTCATGAAGATCCCGTTAGGCGTTGTTTGCCGCCGACATTGTCACGAATTTTCGACGCCGTACGGATCCCCGAAGAGCCCAAGGTCCCTTCTTCTCCGTCTTACCTTTTGCAACAACATCTCATCAATTTTACCGAAGGTGACCGACCGTTTTCCCTTCTTTCCCTGATTGAAGCGTGAAGCTGGCCCTTTGTCAATCTTGCTCGTTCGTTTTCCTTCGGAATTCCCGCTGGGAGGGCATTTCTTGGACGTTGAACATTTTCTCAAACGGTCAGTTTATTTTCTGTGTTTTCCGACGAGTTTAAAAATTGCTCGCACTCTTCTAATTTATTTTCTTCGCTCCTGGTTGTGTTGCTGTTCATTATTGAATGGCGCAGTTATCAACGGTCAATAAAATTGTCCATGAACGTGTTTTTCATTTTCTTGAAGCAACGAAACAAATGCTTCCTAAGGTTGTGGTCACATGGGCGTTTAAATGACATCCGTCACGATGGACAGCACACTTGCGTGATAAAGAAACTAAGGTCATAATCATCAAACAATAATCATAACGGGGGCAAACAAAATCTCACAAGTTGTTCTCTACTTAAAGGATTTGCTCCAATTTTGTTGCAAATCTACATAAACCAAATCGTGCCGCGTCAATCTCAATGCAACGATAAAGGTGTCCGTATCTCGACCACGTTAACAAGAAAGTCAAAACGATTTCACGTATGCTTCACCAAACGGTATAATGTATCTCCCCGATGGACATGATTTAAACGTTCGTGTAATCCTGGTCTAAAAGTACGACGGAAAAAAAGAAGAAAGAACGTCCGCGTTATCGGCGAAGTCGTCGTCGTGAGGGTTTTGGTGTAAGGGGTAAGCGACGCGCAAAAGCCATCGGACGTTTCACGAACCAGAGGAAAGAGGGACGGACGAGTTGTGAGGAGGCGAGACACGGTTACGAGGGCACCAGTGGGAAGAG
This sequence comes from Stelis phaeoptera, assembly GCA_943735885.1. Classification (NCBI taxonomy): domain Eukaryota; kingdom Metazoa; phylum Arthropoda; class Insecta; order Hymenoptera; family Megachilidae; genus Stelis; species Stelis phaeoptera. The sequence goes on along the minus strand of OX030941.1, from coordinate 9,080,733 downwards.
GGGTGACGTGAGAGAGACAGGGATGAGAGTGTGTGTGTGAGAGAGAGAGAAAGGTGGAGAGAAAAGGACGTGAGAGAAAGACAGAAAGAAAGGGAGAGAGGCCGCGCTTCCCCCGAGGGTCCTGGGATCGATCCCTGTGCAATTTCCCGCACATGTCCGCATTGATCTGCCCTCACTTGCCCCCGGCACCCACCCTTGCCACACTCAACCACCGCCACCCCTCCACTGACGCCGTCACTGACGCCGTTGCCGCCACCGACAACCACCCCCAGCTTCTTCTTCGGGGTTCCTACGATCGTCCCAAAACACCCAACCACTCGCGCCATCCGCTGTCCAAAGTCGTTTGAACTACTCTCGGGATACTCCCCCCCCCCCCCCCCCCTCTAGTTTCTCGCTAATGTGCCTTAGAGAGCCTCGATGCTCGACACGCGAGCGTGTGTCACGCGTCACACGCGACACGCCTCGCGGCCGACACGGTTTTTCAATTTGAGGAAAAAGAGATTTTCAACTGGGCGGATTGCTGGTCGAGATCGGTAGGTTTTTTTTTCGTCGTCCAGTGGCTAGGCGGTGTGCTTTATCGAAGGGTGTTTTTTCTTGGACACGTATAATTAACCTTTGGCAAATGGGTATAAGATTATTTTCACTTTTTTCAAAATTGATCTTACATCTTTCTTACAACAGTTGAAACAGGAAAGTACAAGTTGCGTTCTTGAATATAGAAAGTAGGTTGGCTGTTTGCGTTGCAGACAAACGTTATTTGCCTCTCTTTCGTCTCCTCCACCCCTGCCCCATCCAACCCCCGGTAGTCCGCGAGCTTTCACGATGAGGCTCGTAAAAATTTGGCTCGACGTCGGCGAGGGGCGACGTGGAAGTGAATGTGCAGAGAAGGGCAACAACGTTGGGCTACCTAAATTAAACTTTTCTACCCCTCCCCCCTCCGTTGGAAACGCGCCCCACCCCAATCTCGTCCGAGCCCCATACATCAGCCTGTCATAAACCTAAGCCGTGCCAAGCGCGCGTTCGATGTAGCCGATCGTTAAGAAAGTTGGTACCGGAAACCAGGTGTTCCTTCCGACGGGAATAACCGCTCGAAGAAACTCGAGGAGGGCTCACGATAGATAAAAGGAAGCGGGAGGGAGTTATTGATCGCTTCGAAATTGCTCGACTTCCAAAGAAATATAAAACTTTCCAACTCAGGGATGAACAAATTTTTGTTCTTTTATTTTGACGGTTTTAATGAGTTTCTCACGAGTTCGAACGTATCAGGGTATGCGGAGAAAAGGTAGGCGAGAGCGTTTCTGGTCCGTCTAGGTTTCAGTTATGCAATTCTTGCAAATGATAACATTTCTGTCTATTAAACTCTAAAATTCGGGACTGTTAACCTTTTAAATATGTTAGATCGACGTGCTGATTCAAACATCCTCGTAACAGGGAAAGCGGATCTTGCTCTGATTAGTTCCCTAGGGACTCAATGGTTGACCGAAGGGAACCAAATCTGATCCTCGTCAGAAAATTGATTCCAGCGATCGTTTCTCGTTAGAAATTTTCTCGCTCGATATCCAGCTGCCGGTGTTTTCGTTGCGTAAGAACGAAGAACGTTGTCGGAAACCCGAAGACATCGATCTTCGGCCTTCTTTCAGCCAATCAACGTGCTGACTGCTTCTTGAGGAGCAGGTCCTCGTTAATGCGGCGCAATTCGTCGGAGCGACGCCGCTAATGGACTGGCGCAATCATCCCAACATTGCTTCTGAATCTCTTCTTCCTCGTCAACGGCACTCCTTTCTTCCTTCCCTCCTCTACATTCGTTCCATTTTCTGCATTCATTTCATAACTCTGTCATTTCATGTTTGTGCCCCCCCCCCTTTTTAATTCGTAACAAACCACCACCGTACTTCCTCCACTTTGTACCTGGCTCTGTTTCAAAGTAGCTTGCCCTTTCGTTCCGCCTTCGTTTCAATTTCGATTTTGCCGCGCATTTCCACGATTTCTATAGTTTACTTTTATTTTCCTTTGATTTTCTGAATCGATTTTTTAGTATACAAGGCACTGCTTCTAAAACGAAATGTTTATTTCTAAAAATACAGGAGTATTTAATCTAACCCTCGGAGAACTACGAACTCGTCTGGTATGTTTTCTCTTCCTGACTGGACGTCCTTCCCCATCCTATTCCCGGCGTTCTATCACTTTCTTCCGACCGATCGACTTCGAGGTTCGTTGTAATCAAGCGCGCACGTATACTTCCCACCCTAATCGATCGAACTGGCTGCCACAATTACTCAGCCGACTGTCTTACGTGATTCCATCCGACGGAGAAGAAATTCCCTTCGAGTTATTCGATTTTCTGTTACACCTCCGCCCCCGAATGCAATCCTGTTTGATATTTCCTCTCGAAACTTTACGACCAGAAACGATTCGAGTCTCGTGAAAAATTTCGAGTCGTTTTTATTACTTATCATCGAGGTTACTTTCACCGTTAGCTAAGTGGCAAAGACGAGTAAAGGATGATTGAGCCTGAAATGCAGAACGTGGTCTTAATTTGCAACAAGAGTTTTTCCTGCGTGAATCTCCTTATTCCTGAAGAGAAATCGATCGGTCGATTCGACGAGTCACGTGGAGAAGAAACGACGACGTTATCCTAGTCGTAAATTATACGCGTGGTTCGCGAGAGCGCGATCGAGACGGCCAATCATCCCTGCTTTCCTTCGAATAAAATCCATAGAGGTGGGCTGAGTGGAAGATTAGAGGGGTGGCACGCTTATAGAAGACGATTTCGAAGGCGGGTACCTGTCACGCCGTGCCTGCACATCCTCTTCCCCCTTTTACGTAATGAGACGTGCACGAAAGTGGGAGAGGCCTTTTGCTTAGAGATTCGTAGGAAAGATAGTCGTAACGAGGCGTAGAGGGTGGATCAATACGAGGGTTCTTACGTAGTTCGCTCTCTCTCTCTCTCTCTCTACCTTTTTCTTTCTCTTTTTCTCTCACTTTGTCTGTCTCTCTTCGTACGCTCTCTCATCCTTTCAACCAACTCCACCCTGTCTTCCGCCTTCACTTATCTCGTTCTTACATCGGGAACTCCCTTTTTATCTGACTTTCTGTCTTTGTTTTCTCTCTATCTTTTGTCTATTTTCTCTCTCTGTCTCTCGAATCTTGCTCACCGAGAGCTTAAAATGCATGAGGACGAAGGTGGCGACCTTTCGGGGATCATCATCGTCCTCGTTTCTCCTCTTATTGCTCTTGTGTCGTCCGAATTTGCGTCCTCGCGCCGAGGAAGGCGCCAACGGAAGTCGCCTGCTACCGTCACCCGATCTAAAGTTGAAACCGCGTTAAAGACGAACGAGCTGTGATCACGAACGACGAAGACACCTCCGTGACTCGAGGAACGCGGCTCGAGCTTTAAGACACGCTCGACAACATCTAGGAAGCGCAAACAGGCGTAGGTGGGCGTAGTTGGCCCAAATAGTGCGCGATCGATGTGCACTTTATTTCTTTTTTTTTTTTCTTTCTTTTTTCTTTATTTTAATATCGAGAGCAACGCTGACGAGCACAGCTACATCAACAACAAGAACAACATCAACATCAACAACACACCAAACATCCTACAACCGGGCATGCCCTGAGAGTACGAGAGTAGTCTGCGTGCGTGTGTACAGGTATGAGAGCGCGTGTGCATGAATACAGCGCGGCGTGTCTGCACGTGTAATAAGAGAGAAGGACAGATGGTGTGTGCTCGGGAGTGCGGAACGGCCGAAAGAGAAAGTGAGACAATCGAGGAAAAGAAATCGGTACGAGTGGTCACATGTGTTACACTGCGTGGGCGTGTGTGTGTGTATGTGTGTGCGTGTGTCAATTGAGCGAAGCATAGCATGCGTGCTCGTACGTGGAGTGATTGTGTGCGTAGAGAAAAATGTGAGAAAGAGAAGGGAACACATGTAGAAGACGAGAGTTAGAGGAAGAACGATAAGTAGAGAGAGAGAGTGTGCAAGAGAGGGAGAGAGAGAGAGAGAGAGAGAGTAAGGCGACAGAATCAACTGACGGGCACGTCCTGGTTGTAGGATCGGTGATGCCGAAGAGGGAGGAAGCCGCGATGGCGGCGGTGGCTGCGGCCGCCAGCGAAACTACGCAAGCCGTGGAGAATTTCGCTAGACTCTACACGGCACTGCGCCACGATGATGCTAGGCCTCTCTGTCGTTACTGCGGCAGAAGCTACTCGTCGCCGAGCAACCTTCGGCAACACGTGAAAAATGTCCACTCAAATTGGCCGCCGCCGGAGACGTGGCCGCAGTGCAACGTGTGCGGGAAACGATGCAAGACCAAGCATTACCTGATCAATCATCAGCTACAGGCGCACGGGATACATCAACGGCCAAGCCTGAACAATCCCAGTCAACAACAGCAGCACCAGTCACCCTCTTCGTCCTCCTCGTTGCCATGAGTACGGTCCTCCTCGTCTGCCGTCCTATTGTCGTTGCAAAACGACCCCAGAAAGCCACGATCCGCGATCAGATGAAGTTGGGAGTCGTTACACGATCCTCGTCGATACAGAGCGGTCCTAATTGTTCGATTTGATCCAGGCTCGATCCTGGACTCCAACGTGTCCGTTCAAATTATCGACGCGTTATTTTTACGAAATGAATTCTTAGGGAGAATCCGGGTTGTGCTCTCGTTTCGTCGATAGAGAAAGTTCAAATAACCTTACGGCGACAGTTTGAGGTGTGGTCGCCTGTATCGACGTGGCTCACGCAAAGATTTTTATTTTCTATACGTATATGTACAACGATGGCAGACGAACGAGAAATCTTCGTACTATAAAACGTACCAAGTCCCAGACACGCTTAATGTTCCATAATCACGATATCACGGATGTATCTAATGCGGTATTGAGAAACAGTCGCGATATTTTCTAGGCACGTTCGAACGCATGGCACGTACTATGTATCAAGAATCGATCGTTAGCGCGCAAACAAAGGAATAATTTTAATTTATTATCAAACGTGTAATAACGAAAAACGTTCACACAGCTCCGCCACCTTCGAGCCAAAACGTGTTGCCTCGTTTAGCCTTAGATGACTACACGGGGGGAACGTGTTCAACCCTAACCCCGAGCACAGAGACACAGACGATCTTCCGTTAATAATCTGGCACGTGAGATTCTATCCGGACACGTTCGAGCATCTCCCTTCAATATTCGATTTACGCGATGATTGCGCGAATTCCATACAGTCCTGTCTGCCAATTGCGCTCACGATATCCGAACACGGCCAAACAGAGTGAGTGAGAGAGTGAGAGCAATTAGCGATTCCGTCAGATACCAGTATAACCATTTGCGGGGATGTAACCTCCTCCTAGATATTCCGCGTGTACCATCGAGGGGCGGGGGGGAGTTATGTTTCCGGGGGAGGGCTCCGGTTCGGGTACACTGTGTTTTTATTAGGGGTTGGGTTGTTGGGTTTATGGTGGTGGTGGCTGGTGGTAACGTTGGTGTGGTGGTGGTTGCAGATCACGGGCTCGATGAGGCAGAGGGCGCGGCTTACCACCACCACCACAGCCATCACCAGCAACATCATCGGCATCGTCATCATCATCCACTATCCGTTCCTCCTCCTCACCATCATCATCATCAGGCGTTTCAAGATGACGAGCCGCAACAGCAACAGCAGCAACAAGAACAGTCGTCGTCGACCACCGCTACCACTACCAGCACCACCACGACCAAGTATCAACGGAGTCCGGCAGATTTCAGACAACAAAAGATGATACGCGATCATCACCAACAACATGGTTATAGGTGTCCCCTTTGTTGTAGAACGTTGCAGGATATCAGCACGATGAGGGCTCACTTGGAGCATCATTATCCTCGTGACTCGCCCACCTGTCCCGTTGCCTCTTGCGCCAAAACCTTCTCTCATCCCAACAGCGTAAGGAACCATATGCGATTGAAGCATCCGGTCCAGTGGGATCAGATAAAGACGCTCAGATGGACCTACGTCTGATAAAGAGGCAATGGGCTGGTGCTGGGTATCTCTGTGGGCTAGGGTTGGACACGTTCACGCGGGAATTTTCTGTTTCTTTTTCTCGTTTTTCATATCTTCCCACATCTTGCAACTATTCGACTTTTTATTTTATTTATGATACATTCAATTTATAAAGGGACGAGTGACGAAACGAAGAAGTTGGAATATTTGTTTGATAAATATAGGACTGCAAAACATTGAACACTTAAACTTACTTCCTTAAATCGCAGCCATAGTTTGAATTTTAAGCCCGATAAACAGTAGATTCAGAACGGAAACTTGATCGAATATTGTTTTTTTTTTTTACCTAGATTTCTTTTTTCTCGAGTCGCTATTCGATTTTTATCGTTTTCTATTCTCAATTTTCTCAGTCGCCCATCTATTATTGTGCACGTGACTCGATGTATCGTTTCTCGGCTACGGTGGAGGGTGCGTTGCAGCGAAAAGGTCTCGCGTGCCAGAGTCTATAAACGTTCGGAAGGGGTTGTAATACGCGAAATTACGAGCTGTTTGAATTGTAAGTATAACCACCACCGTGAAGGGTGGACGGTTGAAGATATTGTCGTTGGTGTTTTATTCTCGAGAACGTCGCACAAACGCCCCCGCTTCTCTTCCTGAGAATTAATGTACCCACTGAGAAGCGCACATTTTGTAAATATTCGGGAGATTATATTGCAAGAAAGAAAAAAGATATATATATATATAAGTATAAAGAGAGTATATATATATATATACATACATACGAAGAGTAAATCTATACATATACATATATATAGATTTAAAAAAAAAGAACAGAAAGAGAGTTGATTTTGTATAAAAAGAAGAAAAATGTTCGAAGCAGTATTTCTAGTAGAGCCTGAGAAAAAAAAATACCGTAGTCACATCAATAGAGATTGTATAATGATAAGTGGTCGACGTTGATTATAAGTCTACGACGATGTCGACGGTAATGACGATTAGGTTATGTATCTTAACAAGAGAAAACAATGTTCCTCTAAGCTGAGTAAGCCAGCCTTACGTTAAAGAGCGTAGTTTTTAAGAGCGCAGACAACAGGGATCGGGGAAAAGTGTTTAGATATGAAAGAAAGATGTAAGTAGTCGAGTTTAAAACAGAAAGAAATGAAAAGAACTCAAACGACGACGATGATTGTCGAGACTAAGTTTTGCGATACTTCCGTAATCGTTATCCGAGTATGTGCGATGCAATACGAATATTATACGTATATTTAACACTTAACACACCGACACACACCAACACACACACGCGCGTAGAGAAATACATTTAACGACAGACGTATTATCTGAGCGAGCGAACGTTGAACAAATGATCGGCCAGCACACGATGAATAGTCGATTCGAACAACGCCTAGCCTTATTTTTCTACAGTCTCTTCTGTTTTCGTCAGTATTCCCTAGATAATGAATATTCCCCAGGTTAAGTTTTACGACACACCGATGTACGATAGTTACTAGAGGATACGCTGCGAATAAATACGAAATAAAAATTATATAAAATATAAATATGAAAATATATATTCGCGTGCACGAGTTGTTGGTTGTGCGAGCGATTGCAAGAAAAACGATCTCTGTCTCGATCATCATCCGATCTCGATGCTTTGATGTTGATTTAGAAGGATGGATATAATTAATCGTGTTCTGTTTTCAATACAAGTCCGTTGGTTTTTGTAAAATTGCTTTTGGAATCGACAGCTCGTGCCACGGACAATGTATAGAGCATCATACGCACTATTTTAGCAGACACTAGCATACGTAAGATTATACATAAAACACACGAAATAAAGTATATATATATATATATATATATATATATATATATATATATATGTGTATATACTATTTAAGTAATGCTTTGTACAATAAAAAGTATTCAAAGAAGCTGACGTGGTTCGTCCATCTTCGATCCACCTTTAGTTATTCGAACGCATTGACCGCCATAGCCAAAATTACTCAAGATCGTTTCATTTTTCCATTTAAAATATCGTAATATTAATGCTAATTAAAACTTTCCTTTCTTTTTTCTTCTTTCAATTATTCGGTTCTATCAATTTCGTGGTGTTGGCTACCAGTCACTTTCGGAGTAGCTAACATGTTAAGAATGTCCTACGCGTTTTTGTTTAAAAGCAAAAGAATAGACATGATCGTTCCTTTATTTATCTTAAATTTCACCTTTAATTTCTTTCAACCCACCGATGACAGACAATAGACCATCGCACGCGAAACTCATCTTCATCACCCTTTTGTTTATCTTCTCTTTTTCAGCAGCCCGACGCGGTTTGGACATGCTACGGGTACGCGCCACAGATCCACGACCCTGCCCGAAATGCGGCAAGATCTATCGATCGGCCCACACGTTGCGCACCCATCTGGAAGATAAGCACACGATTTGTCCAGGCTATCGTTGCGTACTGTGCGGAACCGTGGCGAAATCGAGGAACTCGTTGCACTCGCACATGTCCCGACAGCATCGCGGCATCAGTACCAAGGATCTACCCGTGTTGCCGATGCCCAGCCCATTCGATCCCGAGCTGGCGTCCCGTTTGTTGGCCAAAGCGGGCGTCAAGGTGAGCCCCGCCGAATTGCGAGCCCGTGCCAGCCCCACCGGACCCAGAAGAGGTGACATGAGGTTGGAGATACCGCGCGGTGGCGCGCCATCCGAAGCAGGAAGCAGCGTGTGCGGCGGTGACGACCCGGAGGATCTCACGTTACCGTTGAGCCTCAGGTACGGCTCGCCGACGCCCAACAACAACACTGTGATCACCAAAGTGAGCGGCAGCAACAACAGCAACAAGAACTCGTCCGCGACCGTGATAGCCGCCAAGTCTTTGGACACGATGCACGGCAGTCGCGAACCGAACACGGCGCCTCTTCATCCGCCTGGACATCTACATCCGAGCCACCACAACGCCAGCGCGACGGGATCGGCCATCCTGGATACTTATCTGCAATTCATCGCGGAGAACTCGGGATTGACGACGATGGGCCTCAGCCCGGACCAAGCTGCAGCGGTCGCGGCTGCCCACGCGGCCAAAATGGCTCACATGAGCGCGATGGACAAGCTGGGCGGACGTGGCATCGAGGATTATCCGATGATCGGACGAGACGAGGGCCGGGGACCGGGAGTGGTGCACGAGGATCGTCAGGATCTTCTGCAGGACAGGCACGGCGGACTGATGGACGAGGGCGAGTCGTCCGGCGGCGAGGACGACGACTTCAGCGACAACGAGGAGCCGGAAATCGTTAAAGCTGAATAAGACGACGCGTTCGGCGGAGATCTGCGAAGATGTTCGTGATACGTGACCCGATTAGAAGTGCTTCGAGATACGTGTGGTCCGGGTCGGTTCGATCTCGGACACGGTCTCTGTTCACAGTCAAATCCATCCACTACCTCAGTAGAGACTTACTCCTGTTTTTCTTTTGTCGCGAGAAGAGATACAGTTTTCCAAAGAAGAAAGAAGACGACGATAGACGTACGGTACGTTTTGGGTCGCGTCAAGCCCGATTTTTTTTTTCGCGGGAAAATACCCTCTTTTGCGCCGCGCTCAACAAACAAACTTGTAGTTTTCGTTGTCTCTTTATACGTCATCACGTATACATACACAAACAACACATACGACCTCTATTATACACACTCGATGTGACACACAGACAGCCACATTAGACACGTGTACACATATTTTACCCCGTTATTAATATTCCATCTGTCTACCTCAAGTGAACAACACGATGAAACGATATAGTGAATAATTAACGATAAACGAATCTCATTGACGTTCTTTTTTTTTTTCTTTTTTTTTTTACTAAGTTTTTCTCAACGAACCTCAAACGAGAGAAAGAGAAACAGAAATCAGAGAAGCCAGGTAACTCCAGGGCAACTGTTTATTCTTTTTATTTTCGAAAGGTTTAAAGAGAAAACGGTGAGCATCGCGAGCACGCGACTCCCGAGAAGATATTATTATTATTATATTATATTATTATTATTATATTATTATTATTATTATTATATATGAATGTTGAGGAAAAATATATATTATCTAGATTTATAGAGAAGTTAGTGTACCACGACATGTACGTACACGAATACACACGAAGTGGCAGAGAAAGAAACCACACGCATTATACTTAACAAGTAGAACGGATACGTGTAGCGCTAGGGTTAGCACATCCCTTAATTATTATATTTTTTAGACGCGTACACCTCGTAAAATATACGGCAATTACGTACATAATATACACGTGAAACACACACACACACAGACATAAACGGAGAACACAGGAATAGGAATAATGACGAAGAGCAACAGACACGTACGGTTGTGTCTCGCTAAGGGATGGTCGTGACGATCATCAAGATTGTTAATTGTCTTTTATCGTAGGTGAAAGAGGCGGGAACGATGTAACTGTAATTCATTCGTCGATCAGCGAACAAAAAATCCTTCTTGCGATTATGGTTGCAAATTGTTCGGTTCTTCGAGTTGCTAAACAGTGTACGCAACAAACAGCGCCTGTTTTACGTATCTATTATTGTGAGTCGCACGAAATATTTATTGTTCACCATTCGACGCGATGTTTTCACCTGGTATTCGAAAAAGAAACGGGCGAAATGTCTTTTCTTCTCGTCGTTCCCTTTCGTCGTCCCCACGGCCCTTCCAATTTTTATTCTTCTACTTAATCGGCCTCGAAACACACTCAAAGGCTTGCCATGACTTTCTAGTACTTAAGTTTTCGACTTGGACGTTGTTTCTCCTTTTTTTTTTCTGTTTCTTTTTATTTTCGAGACAATTATTCGCCCCGTGGACGAAGTCTTTTTAAGATGGTTAGTTGCTCGTGTATCGTAGACTTCTTACGACTCGTGACAAAAAGAAAAGGAGAAAAGATTGTAACGAAGGGAAACGAGACCGGTGTCACGATGAAACGAGAATCACCGGCATCTTTTTTTATTTTCGTTTCGTTCCCTTCTGGAACATCCGTCGAATTTGTCTTTCCGCATTCTCGGACCTGTCGTTAACTCTGACTCATCTCGATCGACGAACCCCCTCCATTTTTGTGTTATTTATAAATCGTTGAATTTTTCCTTCGTTTCTGTTCTTTTTATTTTTATTTTTTTTATCGACTTAGACGCGATTCTCGTTCCTCAATGACAACGGTGAAAATAGAGACACGAGTTTCTTGCTCTTTTTCTTTTTTTAGCGAAATCACGATTCGAATTCGTAGATCGTAATTACGCGCGCAATTTCGTGTCCAGGCTCGAGTGTAATCTTAAAATGGTTCCTACTAAATGAATATGCATACACGAGCTACTTTGATTTACGATATACCTTGATATATAGATATATTATATATTTAGAACATGCGTGTATGTATATATATATATATATATATATATATATATATATATATATATATATATATACATCTGTATACATATATATACACGCGTAACACCTAATTTAGGTACGTCTAGGGAAAAGAGAACTTAGCAATACGGTAGTAGCGCAACGTGGTTTGAAAGACGAATTTTCTTTCGTTTCGTATTCTTCATCATTATTATCATTATCGTTTGTTTTTATTATTCGGTTCTTGACGAGTGTGCGTGGAAAACGCAGAGTGACAGCGAGCAAATGAGAGAGAATCGATTAAATGGCTGACGACATAACGATAAAAGAAAAAAAAAAGAAAAGAGACCGTTCTTCAGGTGTTAGACTATTTTCGACTAGATTAGTAGGTTGTACACAATACTCGGAGTATACTAACCCTCCCATAACGTATTTTTTGTTCTCTCTAGCCTGTAAGAGCATTTTACTCGATGGAAAAAGAAAATGAAACAAAATAACAAACAGGGACTCTCGGTGATTTTGCCGATCACTGACGCGAGCGGCACGACGATATTTATCATTCGGCAAACGTGTTTCGTGGTATCTCGTGCGAGACGATACGTCCAAAATAAAATTACGTAACGATTCAGCGAATCAAAAAATGGATGAAAAAAAAAAATAGATCGATCGCGGATCGCGCGCGAAACGAGGGGAAATTTTGTTCGGCGACGAAAAACTCACCCGTTGGTTGCTTGAAATGATTTTTAATACCGACGAACGATAATTTCTCCAGGACAATAAAATTTTACAAAACGTGTCTAGAAATTGGAGATACGTTGACGTATGTATATGCGAAATTATCGAAGGGGCGAGGTGTGACAGTGGGGTGAGGTTCGATCGTTGATTTTTCTTTTTGAAACTTTATATCGTAATATCGTATGTACATATGAAAGGGTAATTGTATACGATTGGTACACTTGTATACGAATCGTCGCGGAAATCACGGGAGCGTGTGATTTTTGGACGCTTGTTTGTTATCGACGACGAAATTTTCGAAATCTCCCCTCGTAGCCGCGGATCCACGAGCTCGATTCCTTAGGGATGAGGATGATTGATCGTGACGCGAATCCGGATCTAATCGGTACAAAAAAAAAAAAAAAGAAACCACTTCTTGCCTTGAAAAAGCTCTCTATAAATGTTATACGGATCGGGTGATCGTGTCGCGAGACAAAAGTTAAAAAGGAAAGAGGAACAAAGGAAGAAAAAGAAAGGAGGAAGAGCAAAATTTTCACAGAGTACAAATTTATTCGCGGTGTTTTAACAGAGAGAATTTCTATCCTTGAACGGTAGCGACTGGGTCAGTCTTACCTCACGCTTGCGCAACAAATGTACACGGTGGTACATCGATTGAAATTCGATACTCAAACTTATAAATTTTATATATTTGTAAAGAAAATAGTATAAAATTTAGTGAACGAGATTGAAAACGATTTCAATGTTAAATTTGAATCTTGAATCATACGTTGGGTGAACAGAGACTCGGCCACACCGTTCGAGGGTTGAAAGGATAAACACCGATTAAAGGAGAAAGTTAAAAAGAAATCTTACACGCGTTTTGCGTGAAAATCTTATCAATCTTCTTAGTATTTTCATAAACGATTCTAGACGTTTCCTTTTCTTTTTTCCTTTGTCATTTCGTTTTTTTTTTCTTCTTCTTTTATCTCGCCACGGTAACGAGTGTCTCCCACCCCATGAAAATCCCATCACGATCAACGAAATCGTACACGCGTTTGATCAATCGAACGTGTGAAGTTTGATGGAACCCCAACAGTGATCTCGTCGATAGACTTTCTTCGTCGTTTATTTTTTTTCTCTCTCTCTTTATTTTTCTGTATTTCTTTTTTGTTTTTCTTTTTTTAACCGTACGAATAAGAAAGCGACAGTTTGATTGACCGTCGCGTGATATGCATATTATGTTACACGTATACACGACGCACACTCACATATACAGAAACACACAGGTACATAACACGCGTTTTAAGCAAGAGAATATATAGTTATTGGGTTGGCGGGGCGCGTTCGTTAACTCCCTACCCCTCAAAGTGACAGATTTAACCCGCCCCACCCCTCAGATGATAGTTTTCTACGACAGTATTTATATAGTTATTATATATATTATATATATGTATGTATACAAACAGATGAATTATATGTATATACGAGATGTACATATACACGTATTTTTACACGAACGTTTCCGCGACAGAGAGCACCCCGTCGACCCAACACAACCGGGGGATCGTGTCCCCCTTCCCCATCGATGAATGATAGTCCGTTGAACATAGTTCGCAATAGTCACTTGGAATAGAATACCACCAACTACAGTATTGCAATAGTTGTTAGAAAGACAATCGTGTGCGTAGCCATCGAACGCTCCCGTCCAAAAAATGGATATCGATCGACCATGTTTCCATTGTGAATGTTTCATTCTCGAAATTCGACCATTCTGAGTACTGTTATAACGTTGTCAAAAGTTTTCTTTATGAATTATTTATTAAAAGTCGACGAAGAATAATTTCCGCGTCAGCCACTTTTGCCACTTAGAATGTTTTTAAATATTTCTTTGGAGTATTCGTGAGGCCAGAGTCTCCCTATTTCCCCCGAATTAAAGATTGAAGCAACACAGAGGAGATTTTAAACTTGAACCTGTTCGAGGATGGAATGTTCACGATTTTGAACGATTAAAAAGCGAAAGAATGACAGAAGAACGCACGACAGAACTCGAAGACGGTAGCGATGGAACCGCCTGCTCTCTGTACAACAATAAAAAAAAAGAGCGAGCGTGTCGTTGGTGCTCGTAAAAGCCGAATCGTACGAGTGCACACTCGTTCGTGCGTGGCTTTACGGTGATTATAAAGGCGGATTAACGACGTCATAAACGCGGCAAGCCTTTCACGAATTGTCTGGCAGCCAACGTGTCCTTGGGGTGAATGCAAATAAGCACCCTGGCCGAGGGGTCGCGAGAATGGTCTTGACTCGAAACCTCTTTCTCTCTTTGACTAAAATGATAACGATCCCGAGAGATAGGCTCGGTGTGCCAGGCCTAATGGATCTAAAAATTGTTACTCGACGAAGGGAAAATTAACACGTTGATTACGGCATGGAATATGACACGTTTCGTTGAGGGTGTGTTTGTGTTTAGAGGGGTCATATTTTAGATCGAAAAGTTAATGGAGTGAGGTGCTTGAAATTTTGATTACAAACCCGCGTTGTTGTGTTTATCTAAAATAAAATACAAAATTCAAGTAATTTGTACGAATGCATTCATCACCTCCGTTAGAATAAAGCTGGAAGTATGTATTTTGATAAAATGACAGTCGTGTAAAGAAAAATTGTTCTATTAATTTCATGGCAATCAGCGTGTTAATTAAACCGAGAACTGTCATTAATACATTTGACATAAAAAATAACAGAAGACTGTGATTGGCAGTAAATGAAAAGTTGACGATGTTCTGTCGTGCATGGTTCTCGAAAATCAATGAAATTCGACAATTGTTGTAAAGAGGAAGGGAGCGTGTTGCCATCTCAGGTATTCGAACACCGGCACGATTTAATGATGCATTATATAAATGTAATAACAAACTCAGGAAATCTGAAGCAGCCAGGCCGTGATACTATACTTATAGAAACTACTACTACTGCTACTGCTACTACTACTACTACTACTACTACTACTACTACTACTACAGGTGTGATTCTTGCGTTAATCAGGCGCTCAGGTGAATCGCGAGCCAGCTTCTATATTCTGTTTTATTTCGTTTGTTTATTTGTTTCTTATTTGTTACGAGATTTTACACTGGCAAGGCGTGTGCACACTGTATCCACGTGTATCGACGTGTTTTCAATGAAATGGAATCGATCATTCGTCTCTATAAAATTTCCATTCTTTTCCTGTCTATCACTTGCTACAGAATCATTGAAGTGTCTTTTCGTTGTTAATAGTTATCAGAATTGTAATATTGTTGTAGTTTTTCTCAACTCGAATTTATTTTAAAGGGAACACGTTACGATCACGAGGATACGAAGAGAAAAAAAAAACAAAGGGAAAAGAGAAATAATTGTGAAAATCACCACAGCTACCTCCATGTTATTAAATATCAGTCTTCTTCTCGCGCTATACTCACGCTCATGATTTATCGAAAGTTTTACTTTTACGACGTTTCCGGGCGTCGATTCGTCCCCGTTAATCAAGTCTCCGTATCGTGTATATATTATAATATACATAATTATATAATGTATACACAACGTTTACACATAGTCAGATGGGCGAGAGATAAATATATAGCTTCCACGGATTATAATATATGTAGGTTTAAGGATTTGCCTCCTTGCGCGGAACAGTTCGGCCTTCGTGATAATTAACAGTTGAAAAGTGAAGAAATAGTTGAAGAAAAGTCGGTGAATATTTGAACACATTGCTCCAAATAATTGGATCGAATGAAACGAATTCGAACCGTGACAATCAGGTTGGACTTACCGAAAATTCCAAGCAATAATTTTATTTTCAATTAACACTAATACTGTTGTAGTTTTGAATGTAATATTCAACTTTGTCACAATATTAATTTTAACACTTTGACGGTCTTAAATGTAATATTCCTGGGTAACTTTTTACCAATTAAATTTTAGTTTTTTTTTATTTATAATATCTTAAATTTCTAAATACTTCAATTCTAATTTCCATAATTCCTCATTCCTCAGTTCCTAATTCCCATGATTTCTGAATCCTTAAATTCTAATTTTCCAATTTTTTAATTAACCAATTATAGTTCGAAGGCTAATAATTTCCGAAGCCGCTTTATAAGAGCTTCCAAACTTCCCCGATTTTAAAACGAACCTAAAGTTACAAAAATCCTTACTTCCACGAAACACACATCCATGAGATGTGTTAAGGATGTTACTCGTACAAGACAATTGGATCGTCTAATTATTTCGAGCATCGTGTACGGATGTTCAGAGCCAAATCGAGTGAAAAAGCAGATACAATAGAGCTACCTCAGTTTCAAAAGTACCGCGTGCTGGATTTTTCGCACCGATATCGGACGAATATTGAATTCACTGCCAAGCACGCTCGGCTGGCGACTGTTCCGCGAGCGACATAACGTGCTGAATTCCAAAATCACAATGCAATACGTTGTACTTACAGTTGTTTTTACGCGTTGACTCGTCGATATAATTACCGGTTAGTGATTTTACCGTTGCATCGAGAGAGAATATAGATGATAATTTTCTTTTTTTATCATTTTTTTCTTTCTTTCTCGGGTGAGAGCGTGTTTCAGCGTGTGTGCGTGTGATTGATTATGATGTAAATCGCGTGAAAGATCGGGAGAATGTTTGAAAGTGTGTCGAATAAAATTGTTCGGATGGCCTCCTATTATACGCATATAATTATATATTATATATTATTATTATTAGAAAGTGAGAAAAAAGAGAAAAAATATAAAATATACCTATCTACGTGATATTTTACAGAGAACATAATCAGGGATGCGCCGTAACCATAGGTATATTATATATACATATATTATTATTATTATTATTATTATTATATAATAGAGTCTTTCTAGTGATAGAAACCATAAACTCCTAACTTATTTTATAATTCATGTCGGATTTGAGGAACACGGTCGCGTGGCGAAACCAATGAGCGTGCAATCTCTCGACGTACGGTCGGTGATCCTTTAATTAACTCTTTCTGTTTTTATTTTGAAATGAAATTAGAAAGAAAAAAGTAACTATCGTGACTGTTAACGATTGCCTGCTGATTTTCAATAACAGGAGGAAACTCGATGAAACGTTTATTAAAGTCCGAACTGACGATCTTTGGGTAACATCGATTTTTCTTTTTCTTCTGCTTCTTGTTCGACGTCGAACGTTAATTACTTCGGAGACGGTGCCGCGGGAAAATGGTAATTAATTTCAGACCGAATCGATCAACCACGCGATCGTCACACTGAATTCTAAGGTGAAACAAGATACTATTAAGTGCCGGTCGAATCATCGAAAACTATCATGATTTTATCATAATTTCCTTTGTTTAACCCTCGAACGGCGATGTTTGGAATTTCATTTTTGAACCACCTTCAGATATTATTATATTAGTCTTTTTTTAGAAAATTTGAGAATCTAATATTAATAATCAGTAATTCTGGGTTAATATTTAACCCTTTATCCGTCGTTCGATGGTTAAACATTGCGTTTTTTTTTTTCTTTTTTATTTAGAATCGCTCGTTCGTCACACGATGGCCAAAGTGGCACGCGTTTGCACGCCTGTCTCGATTCGTTCGTCGTAATATCGTTTATCGCCATTGATTCTCGTATCGTTTGTTGTAATGACCACGTAGTTTTATCATTATATCGATCGTAAGGGGAGGAAGATAGAAGAGAGACGCGAGACGAGCGAGCGAACAAGAGGCGAGAAAAGGATTACGAAGCGTGAAAGTTTATCGTATCCGGCGAACGTGTTTCGATTTTGTGGAAAAAAAAAAGAGGAGATGACCATCGTTTTTGGTCCACTAATAATCGGCCTCGTCATCGAGACACACACATCTCGTTCTTTACTTTTTACGGTTAACTATCGTTAAGGTGCTTCAATATTGTTACGTTTTTTCCTTTTTCTTTTTTTTTTTATTACCGCCATTTTTAAAATTAATGTTATTATTATCATTATCATTCTTCATTTAGTATTATTTAGCTTCGTGTTAGAGGGATATGTACATCTGTCTCCTGGCAGGGAATCGAAATCTTTCGGAAGACGAGTTTAATTTTCATTCTTCGCATTCGAAATGAAAGAAGGTAAAATGATTTTTGCAATTGTTTTTCTTTAATTATTTTTATTATCGATCCTTGGCCTGCGTTTTCTCGCCAACGAGACAGAGGCAGATCTTTTTTACTGTACGTGAACGAGCCAGTATGTCAGATATGATATATCCTGCCCTTCCCTCCTGAATTCCGCGTCTTCCTTTCTTCCTTTTCTTCTTGTTTTGTAAATATCATATATATTTATCTACTATTAATCGTTCCCAGTCTCATCTCGTTTTCCCTATTTCTTTTTTTCTTGTTTTTTTTTTTTAAAGCGATCCTTGCGCAATTACCTTTGTTCTTTCGTCCTGTTTTCGCACACGAATACGTTACTACTTTTATGTTCTCTACGTTATTCTCTATTTTTTTTTTTTTTTTTTTTTTGCCATTCTTAGCATGTAAGCCATCCAACTTGCCAATACGATTACAATAAATATGTTTAGAAAGGAGAGAAACTGGTGATTGAGTTTTTAGTTTACGCCCATTTATTTCAGTTCCTTCTGTTCTCGTTCGTTCTCGCAGTGTAAGTATGCGTTTCTGCGGTGTGTGTCTGGGTTTTGTGAGATTTTTGCGAGGCACGGTAAGTCTCTTGCACACATGTGTAATTAGAAAATTGCTCGGACAACGTTCGAACCTAGTGATTTTAACTCGCACGGTAGAAATAGCCATGTTTTGATGCAGCACGCTAATAATACGGATCGTTAAAACGTTGACTGGCACAGTAGAGGCACATTAACCCTTCGCGTTTCATTGACACCTTTACGACCAATAATTGGTATTATTATTAAATACGAAATTTAAGTTTTATTAATATCAGGATACAGTACGTTTACCAATGGGATATTGATAAATAGATCCATAATCGTTTGTAATTCCTTCTTTTCAAAATCGAGCTTTTGATTTCTAAACGATTCGTCGTAATAGTAGGCTCATGATGCTCGAGGTAATTAATCTAGAGACTATCACAGTACTCATTGTCAGTTACAATTACTATGTATGAAAGACACTGTCATTTTATTTTTCAATTTAATAGATCGAGTGACGAACGCGATAATGCAATTAAAATACCTATTATTAAAACATTAAACGATGCAATGAATAATGGTAATTATAAACAGATTACGATTGTTTCATTTTCCAATTTAAATGTTTCACTTGATGCCTTACGAAATTAATATAATATTAATGACACACAGAATTTAAAATGACTTTTTTTTTATATGATAGTAATAATTTGTTGTTACAATTTATTGGTTCGATATAAGTAGTCCCTGTAGCCAAAGTTTTATGTAAAATTTGATCCGACAGGATGTTCTAGTTTCTGAAAATCGCACCGTACGTCGATTGCTCTGCACACGAAATCAGGGATCCACCGAACTGCAATCAAAGTCTCGGTCAAAGTACAAAATTATCCGTAAACTAGAATTGTATGCGTGCGACAGAGCGCAGAATCCGAACTTCGACAGTACACGTGTCCAGAAATCCTCGAAATTATTTTGAATTTCGCTTCATTGGAACGAAGCATCGAAAGAATAAAACAAAAGAAAATAACATTCAGACGATAAAAAAATTCATTTCAAACAGAAGGTAATTCAACAGAATTTGCATTATGTTACATTTAACCCTTAAATGCGTACCTTTACCGTTCAGAGTTCTTAACGATCATTAAATTGCACTTTGTTCACAATTTATACACACATGGCAGTCATTTGACGACGAATTTGGTTTCTTCCGAATAAGATAAATGTAGAAAATTCAGATGGATGTTTGAAATTATTTTTTTTTCACGATATCCAATGGCTGCATTAATAATTTCAAAATATTTGATGATCTTTCGTAGGATTCGTGCATTAAAGGGTTAAAAACGATTCACGCGCAACCGAGCTTGGTGAGCGTGTAGCGAATGCGTTTTATCGTCGTTTATTATTTATCGAGGCTGGCCCCGTGTCGAGGAATAATGGATCGGGCCGGAAATTGCCTCTAATACGTTCGAGAGCGTGAAACCGACACAAAATCGTACGAGCACACGCGCACACACGGCTGCTTTCGCGTTGAATAAAACGATACAGAAAGCAGAGTGATAGATACGCGTGTATGTAAAGAAAGAAAGAAAAAGAAAAAATAGTAATAATCTTAGCCAGATTCTTTGCGTTAACGTTCATGTTAATCGCGTCCAAGTATGTGTGTCCATTTTGATCACGAGATCGACCGCGGCGAGACTCGGTAGAAAAGTAAATTCCGATCGTAAAATCGGGAACACTCGTCTACGAGGCTATAAATTATACACTTTGTCTTTTATTACGGCTCGTTTCGTCGTCTTGATCGTTACACGAAATACGCAGAGTGGTATTGCCGTTTGGATTATCGTGAAACCGAAATACAGTGGAATCTCTCTTATCCGAACTAATAGAAACACATAAGGAAGTTTTTTGACGATGGAACTATCATTCGTCCGATAGTAAATTATATTTACGTGAATGCAAATCCAGAAAACCAAAGGTTAAGTAACCGTTTAAAGAGCAGTAAGCACTGTGGGATAAATCAACAAGATTGAAATACGAAAAATTCACATTCTTTGGATTCTAATGAAATTATTTCCTGCAATACAGATAAAAAAAAAATTGAGGAGTAAATATACTTGTCAGTAGCTTATAAAGGGTTAAGTGATTGATATTCAAAATAAAGGTTTTCCTTCAATATTTTATTTTTCTTTCACCACAGTCAGAAATTTGAATAATTCTTACTAACCCAATTAACTTACTTTTGCCAATTACTTTTCATGTTAAGTTTCAATGTTAACGAATCGCTACATCGAGAAATTTTTCAAAAATTCTTGCAACAACCATCAAATTCATATTGTCAATATTTCTGCGCTTTGATCTTCGAACGAGGGAGCCGGGTCTCTGGTGGGCTATAATTATAAAATGTGCACGGTGGTATGCGAATCGCAATGAAGTGTTCAAACGTGGGAATTAAATTTCTTACATTGGAACGGTGTAGAATTTAGAAAATGGAAATAAAGTGAAATTTAGATTGTAGCTGTCACCGTGGCAATTTGTTTGTCGTTCGAGGGTTAAAGCGTAACCAGCCGCGTGGGTGGCGGACTTTAAGGCGCGGATTTAAGGATTCGAAGCGAGCCAGAGAGAAAAGCTCCGCTTTAATACGGATGCGCGCGACGTTTTCATCGATTCGACATCGCGTATTTCACGAGCCAGCGTTTCCTCGTGAAAACGCGTCGCCTCGCGAGGAACCTGAGCGACCTTTCCACCAAATACGGTGTCGATGACTTTAACCCTCTGTGTCAGTGTTTCCCAAACTTTCGACATCCGTGTACCCTTTCTATAATTTTCGTAACACTGATTGTGAGTACCCCTCTATTTTTCCTTTTTTCGTACATAAACAAAATAGTAATAAACGAAAAATAAAATTCATTCGTAATAATATATAAATAAAATCAATGAAAGTTATATTCTAAATAACATTCATTATAATCAATGAGAAGGATGAAATTGTTCGTGTCGAGACGATGCCCTACACAGTAACGAAGTTTTTTTATTATTTTTCTATGTTTGTAATCCAAAAAAAAAGTAAGCTGCTTGTTCCACCAAGCGCATACCCTCATCAAACTCTTCCCGTTCCCCCAGGGGGTACGCGTACCACACTTTGGGAAACACTGCTCTATGTAATGATCTATCTTTTCACCATTATGTACTATGTATTTCTCTTTGAAGACGTAGAGAAAATTTATAGAACATTGAGACTATGTGTCTTCCGCGTTGGAACCAGAAGATGTAACCCTTTCGTTCCGGCTAGAAACATTACGATTTTGTAAGAAATATTCTCAGGAACTGGAAAATTTGAAATATTATATTTTTAGGAATGTGGACACCTGGAAATATTATATTTTTGGAAACTTTGAAGCTTACAAATGTATTTTTAACATAAAGTGAACGTTTATTTTATGATGACGTATATATAGGCTCTCTGGAGTGAAAGGGTTAACGGAAGTCTTATTGTTGGTCATGGTATTTCCTGCCGCGGTCGTCCTCGAGGATTTAAGAGCTCCTGCGTTGCGTCGCTCGGTGCCTTCTTGCGGCCTGTTTGTACACAAGAATTGCACCACCAATTCGTCCATTTACGTAGATTTTTATTCGAATATTGTCCTGTTTTTTTAATTTTTTAAATCTTCTGGGAAAATATCCAACTAAGGATAGTCTCTGGAGTATGAATTCTTTCCTACTTGTTAATTATTTCCAGAGGAATTTCGAGTCTATCGTGTTTAATTTTATACTGTTTACTTAACAATTTTTGTTTTTAAACCCTTGTAGACAACCCTGTACCTATTTCTATATTTCCATTTACAATTTTTTATGTTTTTATGAATTTCTATGGAGTTGCGATATGAGTTCGCAGCATTTCCTTATCGCTTCTATTCGAAATCAAATATTTTAAGATATCAATTTAATCGTGTCCTTTCTAATTTCTATTTTAAGTAAAAATCATTAACTTTACGGTACAGTCTGCTACGTCGATTCACATTTTCAAGATAAACATTCAGGCAAAATAATTAAAAAATCGAAGCTTCAATCTGTACTCGGTTGTTCAAACAAAGGTTCAGGTATTTTGTTATTAATAATATGTTTATTTTATGGACGAATCAGGTACATCAGGCGATCACAGTTCCTATTTTGCTCCCGGCAAATTTTAATATAAGGCACTACCTGTGTGTGTGTGCATGAATGAAAGAGAGAAGCGAATACGAATATATCTGGTTCGGGCCATACAATAAAAATGATAGAATATTGTAACGTATATTGTAATGAAAATCTACGGTATGTTAAAATAAACTATAGTATATATACATACATATGTATACACGTGCGATTAATAACGTGCGATAAGAAAAATCGTATTTTATAACTGAAATATCACGAAATCTTATTCCCTGCGCAGAAATTAGATCGAGAGTCTTTTTAACATTGAGAAACATCATATAGGATTGTAAATGTTACTCGAAGTTATACGATTGTTGATGCCCGTATCATGTCCGCTATTCGTAGAAGTGTACGAGTTTTCTTTTTATTCAGTTTCGTTGGTGCGTAGATCTTTGTAGGTATGGGAATTGTAGCAAAATTATAATAAAAAATCGTGAACAATGTGTTACGGATATTTAATTTTTGCAATAGTAAGTGGAAAAATGTTGTGTTGTTCGTAATGATTCATTTAACAACCTCGAAACGTAGTATAAACTTCATTTTTTAATGTTTCTTTAACTTTATATTAATGCGTTGTTTAAAAATGGTATAGATGGCGCCATTTAGCGACGAGCGACGGAACTAACGGAAATGAAAGTTGCGTTTTTTTCGAAAAACAAATGATTTTCGAGGTTTTCTGACGTAGCTAAAGTATTTTGCGATCGAAATCCTACAAATATAATAACGAAAATAAATGTAGCGTTTTGCATTGAAAAGGTATCGCCATCTCGCGGTGGCGTTGCGAAACTAATCGGACTGGTTTCCGAACCAGTGCTCCAACACCATCTGAGCTTTTACAACTTTGTAGGGTCTGCAGGTTCCATTGTTTTTTTTTTTTTTTTTTTTGGCATTAGAGACAATAAAAATACAGGAAAATATGTATTACTGATTTTAAGGCGCTTCTATTCGTAAGTGTTCTACATACGACACACGGTTCAGCCTTTTATTACGATATAAAATTCTATTTTATTTCTATTTCATACTTCTGACTTGCAAAATATATTATGATACCCTAATTTATAGTATAAAACCGATATAGAACGTTTTACAAACTGAAACAAGTTAAAAACGTCAGGTATTGCAGAAAAGTACAGGTGAAATGTAGTTTCATTAGTCCGGCGACGCCACCGCTTGATGGCGGTACTATTTCAATACCTGTAAATCGATATTTCTTTTACTTTCGTTATTAACGATTTAAATCAACTTCGATGGCACTTTTCTTATAGAATTGTGATCATAAAATACTACAAGCGCGTTAGAAGAGCTCAAAGGTCGCTAATTTTTTGAAAAAACGCAATTTTCTATTCCGTTAGTTGCACCGCTCGCCGCTAGATGGTAAAACAAGTATTATTTTCAAATAGCGCGTGGAGGTAAAGTTAATAAATGTACAAAAATGAAGTTTCTGCAACATTTGAATCTTATTAAACGATTGATTTCGATACAATATAATATTCTCCGCTGCTGGAGTACAAACTTAGCAATTGTATCATTTTAATTAACCATATAAATTGTTAAAAAGGAGGCCACGTAACAGAAGGGTAGTTCGATGATAAAGAAAACAATAATTTACACAAATTAAACATTCAAACTAATTAAATTCTCCCAAATAAGTGATCAGCAAATATTTTCTTATATGTATCAATTCAACACCTGAAGTACTTTAAACGTAGACATTTATCGCAAATCTGAAATATGATAATTCGATGCGTTTTTTAATACAAAACAAACATCTATCATGGCTTCTAAAATTTAGCTTGGAAATGTAGTATACAAATCGTTTTAAAATAAATTTAGTCATAGTTTCATCAATGCCAATGTTTTTCACCATCCGACGCCTGGACTTTGCTTTAGTTACAAATGAAATAATTCAAGGTGCCAACGAACCAATGTTTTATCGGTCGATTTTAATTCAGCAAAGTGTTTTCAACTTTCAAACGCACGTTCTAAGTAACCGACTCTCCCTGTAACAAGGCCACGCGTGTAAAACATGTCGCAAGATTCTCGGAGCAAGGTGGACACGCATTCAACGTAAGCAACGCGAGCCATCGCGCGCATGACAAACGCTCATAAAATCGTATGCATCTCGACTTTCAAAACGCGGCGAGAACTCACGGATTTCCCTCGCTAAGAATAATGATCACGTAGATGCAAATCTCAGCCCACTTAAAAGTCGATAACTCTCCGGGATGCGGTGGTCGACGACGATGGGAGTTTAGGGCCCGCCCGGTTTATCGGGGTCCAACGATCGACCGGTCGTCGAGAGGATCGGTTGAAATCGTGGCCGTCCATTCGTATTTATTATTACGGCCTCGTACAATGACTCGTTCGATGTTATCGCCACTGTGAGGGATCGATTGTGCGAGTCGAAGTGTTGCGCAACATTTCCAGCTGGCGACGATTTTCACGCTTCGGTTCACCCTTGATTTTATTCCTTCTCAAATCAAAAGTGACCTGTGAAGGGTTGTTTAATTGTACCGTCAATGTTCCATGATCCTTTGTGAAAGAAAATTACCACGAGGTTTCTTGGTCGGACCTTCGAGTAAGTTGGTAATGAACGCAACTGGAAATAAAGGTTTGACGCGCTTTACGCTAATGCCTAAACAAATGACTGGCGTTCTTGAAGAAAAGTAAAACAGTAGTCGACCTTTGCATATCGCTGGTGTATGTATGGAAGGTTTCTTCAGCGTTGGGCTAGAAATTCTTAACGGGGAGGGTACTTTACCCTTGAAAGCTGTGCCTGATGAAAGAGTAATACGTTCCACGAGAGTAGCACGCTCGTTGATTACTTCTCCTTTTTCGCAAGGTCATGTCAAGAAGCTTCTTTTTCCTTCTTAGAATTAACTGCTGCATTTCGTTGAATTACTAATGACTCGCAAGCCACTCGACGGATTCTTTCTTCTTCGACCGGTGCTAACGATCCCCTTCCGTTTCAGGTGATAAAACCAGGCTGCAGGAAGGCAAGTGAATGCACTTCATAAATATGACACGGTACACTATTTTCATAGGTCATAATTTGTGCATTCATCAGAGTGGTTGCAGCTTGTCAAATATTTGTTTCGCAAGTAATTATATTGTATATTGAGCTGTAATATTTAAGGGTGGAGAAATTTTTGGGAGTTAGAGTAACATTTGCAAGGGGGAAGTTTTCAATACCCATCGCTGCTTTTCAATATCTAATAATAAAAATTTCTCGAAATTCAAAGCTCGAGTATTTATGCTTGGATAATTAAAAAATTTTCAAGAAGATAGTTTCTAATATCCATCACGGCTTCTTAAGAAACTAATTCTTAAAATTATCCGAGTGCAAATAATATTCTAAACAACTCAAAACGCCAGTCTATTGATTTATTCATCAAAGCGCTAATAAGCGAAATAATTCCAACGAAGTATAAAATTTGCGATATTATACTTTGAAATAAAAAGGAACGAAAGTGAAGGAAGAATTTCTTTTTTTTTTCTCCAAAGCCTCGTACATGTTTCTCATCTATTGTAAAACGCGGTTCACGGGTACCGCATGCCGCAAAAGCCATAACATAAATCTTTAATGGAAAGAACAGTTGCGTGAGCGCGAAGAATTTGTTCCCCGCGGTCACCAGCCACGGACTCGTTTAAAAATGGGTCGATTCTCGATGTCATGGCTGACTGGCATTCACGTAATTACCAGTGACAACGCGTTTCCGTGGCGAGCGAGCGCAAACGTCGAGCTTTCGATGTTCGCACGCATGTAATCTTCGTCAGGGGGATCGGGGATGACGAGTTTTCTCGGAAAACGAATCAAGGAAATGGCTATTCGTAATTGTTTGGCCTACCATCGGCGACGGATGCGCACGAAATTGGACGAGAGTTCTCCCTTTTTATTTTCGAAAGTCCTTTCTAATTGACCGCCAGCTGACCAGTTACAAAAGCAATACGATTATAATTTTACACTGTAATTAAAAGTATTTAAATTTTGACTGCTACTGTGCGCTGCAGAAAGTTCAGACATAACAATTTTCGTAATTCAGCTTTCAAATAATAATTTCAGACGGGAAGTTAACATTTAAGATTAGGTATAATTTTAAAAACTGGATCACCAAACGTGTCGAGCTGTAATTTCGCTAAAAATCGTTAGAAAAATAATGCAAATGATATATGTTTTCTTTGAATATTTATTATGAATTTTATGTCAGTCAAACGCAGCGATACTTTCAAACCTTTTACCGTAAAGTATCTTTTACGCAGAGTGCAGTTTATCCATGTCTATCAGAAAAACTTTCCAGGAATGAGCTTTATTTTCGACAGACAAACTGTTGTGACAGGCGGATGCATCCGTTCAAACACTTCCACGAACTGGAAACCGCAGAACTGGAGCAGCTCTCTCAAGGGTCGCTTTCGTCAGGACAACTCGTCCGTCAGGACCGAGACTCGTCCCAAAGGGAAACCCACTCCGTGACACCAAACATCCACCTCGATTTCCTCCAAACGGCAAACCGTGTTCCGTTCGCTCCTTTGTTCCAAAAAAAAACTGCACCCAGAAATCGTCGGTTCCCATGAATCTTCCTGGAAGATCCATCAAACCAATTCACGACCAATTGACGCCTCATTGTAACGGGGTCGATTGCAATTTTTTCCCGCGAGCCATTAAAAAAAAAGCAAAGAAAGAAACGCGTCCTATCCCTTTCCGTGCGCAACTTCCGTCCATGACAAAGTCGACAGAAAAAAAGAAAGGAAGAAAAAGTGGCTGGTCTGTTTGAAAGGCTCAGGTCGTGCGTGTCACCAGGATGACTCAACGAAGCACGACGCAGTTCGGCTGCGATCCTCACACAACGAAACAAGCGTGGAACGCGTCTTCTTCGTGCGATCGGCCAATTACCTGTATGGCCCTCGTCCAAGAAACCAAGACGATTGGCGCCTCGATGAATCATGTCGGTTTCCGTGTCCTCCGCCCGTGTATTTTCAACATGTGACGTACAGGTTGGTACAAACGGGCCAGGGATGATTCTATGTTCAAAAGTTAACCCTTTCTGTTAACCGTTTCATTTTATAAAGGCACCTTTAGGCTAACTAGTTTTACTAATCATAAAGCACTCTTATGATTAGGGTTTCAAATATTTGACCGGGGGCATTTAATAGATATCGTTGATAACTTTTTAAATCTCCCAAAGGCAACCCAAGTTAGTCTAAAGCAGCGATGATGCCAAGTTAGAGCTAACTAAAAAATTTTATTTTATTTAATTTAGGAAACTTAGGCTTTCTAAATATCCAGCTGGCCAGGTTTGCCGCCACTTGTAGCGTAAAGTATCAAGATCTCGATTTTATATCTAATGTTTAGCATTTCCCTTGAATAGGGTAGTAAAGCAACGTTTAGCAAAAGTTGTTACACGTACCCTCGTAAAATCATATTTTGCTCGGTGGTACCACCCATCCTGACCCACCCTGTACATTAAGTATAGCCACGTCTCATAGTGGGTGCCCCGGCCGCGTGCAGCGCACAAACAATAACGATAATGACTTAACAGACCCATCTGCACCGAGGGGGATGAGGAAGGGTCCGCTGGAAGTCACTGTCAGAGAGACTTTACTAACGATAATGGAAATCAATCTAGTCCCGTGCACCTCTCCACCCTCCGACGTCCCGGTGCATCCGTTGGAACCTTTGTGTACCTACAAGCTGTATCGTGGCTTAATTGTTTCCAACGGCTTGTACTTTCGACTGGTTCGTGTTAATTTATCGACGCTGTCCGCCATTTGCCGAGCCCCGGATAGATCGACACGAAGTCGTACACTGCCATTTGTAGGTCTATTAATGGACACAATACGGTGATGTGCTAATCGAACGTATGGTGTTCCTTGAAACATTAGCATAGCTTTCAATGTCGCTTCGAGAGGTTGGCAATTAAATTCGCCGGCTTTTCATGGATTTCCCTTCAGAACTGTTCAAATTCTGAAGAATCGAAAAATCGGAAATTATTATTCGTTAAATTTAAATAAATAACACCGTGGGAAGGAAAATACGAAGGTTGCTAATTTAACTGTCAGTCGGATACATGAATTGCAATTTTTACCATGTGTAGGCTGAGAATATTTACGCGAACTGATGTTTTTATAGAAAAAAATAAAAAATAAAAAAAAAACGTAAGGAAATGGGATCTAGACAAAAATTATAGTTCTTGCAAATTCCATCGTATTGACACTATTCGCGACCCACAAGTGGAGCAAGATATTCGTTTGGCAAAGAGTGAAAAGCGCCTACGATACGTGCATAGAAACGATAGACGGAAACTATGGAACGAGCGGGTAACTGTTTCTCTTTTCTCGGTTGGCCGTATCGGGCATGTAAATATCGCTAATTGGCATGCGGCCGGAGATTCGCACGCGAACGGAAACGAACTGTTTCGTCGTGAAAGGGTTGGTCCCCGACAATGATTGCTCGATTGTCTACGCGTAGCTTCCCAAACGTGGCGATCTAGCGCGATGATCTAACGCGACGATGACCGTTCGTTGACCCTATCGTCGTTTACGTTGCCTCACGCTATTTTTGATCTTTCTGTATCGCAAATTATTTCGGCTCCACGTGCGATCCTCTTTTCGTCAATTCATTCGTTTTCCACGCTATCGTTTCATTCTTTAATTTAAACCAACCATCTGCTACCTTGTGAAATAGGTTAATTTAAGGGTTCTTTCGAATTTTTCTTCGGTACTTTGATTATATTAAATTTGGATCGTTTAGTAGCCTGCATGGTATTCTATGCGTCAATGAATCAGAATTTAGTAAAAGTCGATTTAACCCCTTAAGTTCCACCCCCGTCAAATTACCTCTGTCGCGTGTCAACTTCAAACTGTTTACCTCCGTGAATTATGGCAATTAATACGTAAAGTGTTAGTGGGATTAATCACGAAAATATTTGAAATTACAACTGGAAGTAAGTAAAAGTTATTTACGATGAATTTTATCTAAAAATTTTACAAATTCTTGAGGGGTTGATTTACCAAAATTTCCTAGAAAAACCTTTAAACGTCTGGCCAACTTTCGAAATAGAACACTACACAGAGTATCCGCAGAGAATTATCGTTTCCCACGTAACAAGATATCTTCCAAGTCGTCAAGTATGATTTTCATCTTCTAATGTTGCATTTAAAGGCCCGACCTAACCAGAAGCTTCGTGTCTGAATGAGAAATAGGCTCGATAAATAAGCGTGTATTACAGGAGGACAAACGTTTCGCACACGCAACGTTATTTGCGCGTTACACTAGCCAGTTATACCAGCACATGGCAGCCAGGACGGTTTCACGTCTATTTTGACCGCTGCTTGATGGCGTGGG
Organism: Stelis phaeoptera; assembly: GCA_943735885.1. NCBI lineage: Eukaryota > Metazoa > Arthropoda > Insecta > Hymenoptera > Megachilidae > Stelis > Stelis phaeoptera. The sequence continues at coordinate 9,050,472 of OX030941.1, read as the reverse complement.
TCGCGGAAAGAGAAGGAATTAATTCTTGCGTGATGGCTGGCGTGGGACGGATACGAACGAAATAACGGCGATCGTGTATTTTTTTTTTCCTTCTTCTTCTTCCATTATTCAGTAGAAAGCCAGACGAGACGACTCTTGATCAAAGGCGGACAACAGCTTTCGAATCTACTTGAGAATCCTTGGAAAACTGCAAACAATTGCAACCTGTCGAATAAACGCTGTTTGCTGATTAATCATAAAATTCAAATCGTTTGTTATTTTGTCGGCTATTGAGGTTGGCATTTGTTTGATCTGACCCCTAATCTGGCTGACGTTTGAAAGTTTATCAGGATCTGCCATCTATTTTAGCAAAGGACGATCTTTAACTAGTTAATTACAAATAATTCTGGTACGAAATTTATGCTAAACTTGGAGAATTAATTAATTAAACCACCAACTTAAAGGATTCTTTTACTATCGATTCTACTGTAGACATGAAAAATAGCCGAAACTTTTGGCTCCATCTCACAGAACCTTCAATTTCTGTAATTCAATAAACGGAATAGGAACAAACCCATTATTTTGGATTCCCCGAAGGGTGGTCTCGAGTTTCCGATCCATCTACCCTTCCGTCGGCAATCAAATCAACATTCGAGCCCGTACCAATCGAACATCGATGTTTATCACGACAACGATAGAAGATTGGTCGCGATTTTATTGGCGACTCTATTGAATTTCAACCAGACTTTCAGCTGTTGCAAAGTTACAGTTATACGACGCGACGTCTAAACTGGCCTGTTGTGGAACAGAGGGGAACACATGAGCTATTCCATGCGATGAATAAAAAGCGGTTCGTCGACGATACGTGGCGTAGATTTCTCCGGCTGTGTCCCGATAATAGAGTCCAATCGACCAACCTAAATGCCCAATTAAAGCATCGAGAAAGTCCTTTGATGATTTTTCGGTCCCGCCAGCCGCCTCCAGGCGAGATTCCGCGGTGTAAATCTTCCTCGCAACCGCTCCAAAGAAAGATAATTGCTTCGGTGAGTTACGATCTCCTTCGCCATTACAGTTCTAACCCTGTTGCTATTTATCTATTGCAGTTGTTCCGTCGTGTTGTTAAAAATATCGTCGTGCAGTTATAAATCTTCGAACCTGTATCTGCGAACCTCTGTAACCCAAGAGAAGTTTTATTTCTCAAATATTTTCTATCACGTTTGACAAATCAATGTTACCACCCAAGAAAACGTTCGTCGTAACAGTAAAAAGCTACAAAAGAGATATCAAACAGTACGGTAGCCAGAAATACAAGTAGAACGAAACCACGAAGGGGGTCGTGGGTGTGTCGTGGAAATTGATCCGTCAAAAGTGAGGGATAGTGTGTAAAGGAGAGCATCGACAAAGGGTATACAGATGTTCCGGGTGCAGGAAGTCCAGGTGCGAAACATGGCACGCGACCCCGTAGCCTGTCAAAAATGCATTAAAAGGACGGTCTGATACTTCGGGATGAATGAGCAAACCGAATGAATGGGACGAGCTCTGGCTGCCAAGCGAAGAAAAGCTGTTACTCGTTGGATACGTGATAGGCTTACCGAACGTCCAAGGAATTTCAACCTTTGTTGTTGCCTTTCGTTCGAATTCCTGCCTATTTTTCAGAGCTTCTTTCATTCACACCTTCACGGGCGCGAGTTTAATAGGGTATCGTGGCGTGCAGCTGATAGACGATACGGGTAAATGGTTCGTGTTTCAAAAATAATCGTGACTGCGATTTCTGATACAATTTTGAAATCATTGAAAATTCGTCGAACTGAGGATTCAATTCAAAGAAAATTCGAAATATAGACTATAATTAAGGACTTCGTTGGAATATTATATTATTGCAAAGATCTTGCTTCTTTTTACAAAATTTCAAAATACACGAACAACAAGCTTTCTCACGCGACCGCAAGCTGGTTCCTCGCGAACCCGCCTTACTTTTGCGGTCGATTAAAGGTCCGTGGTGCCGTATATCATAAATTCTCGCGAGAAGTCCGCAGGATGGCCTATAAAACGTCGTTCTGTTTGCGCTGGTCCGCCGTTTACGCGGCGCCGGTGTCCGCATTAAAGCCGCCTCTCTTTCTCGCATGCCTCGATTCGACTTGGCCACCGTTACACGCATTCTTTACGTCTTCATCAAACAATAAATTGCGGAGGATCGTTGCGTGTGGTATCAAACGCGCCGGCGGAACGCTCGAGATTTTACGCATCCTAAAACGCCGTTAACCTTTGGAACGCATGCTGTTGCACGAAATAATCATTACTTTTGGTTACATTTTATACATTTCTCCGCAAATATATCTTATACTAGTTGATGCTTGGAGTGCCAACCTAAAGTCGTAGAAAATCGAAAACTATCAGGTATCTAACAAAATTATTAAAGATTCTTCTCACTATTAAAATATGTGACACGTGTCTCTCAGATGTAAGACTTTAATTATCCTTGACTGTGGTAAAGTAATTTAGAGAAGGTGTATGAAAACATCTACAGGAAACTATGCGGATGAAGTTTCTCGTTGACTCGTAAGGCCAAGGTTGCGAACGTCGGTGCACCAAGTAGGCTAAAATACTGACCGCCGCAATAATTAGAGGTCAAGGTTTAATGGCGATTGCCGACGTTTCTGTTCGCAGAATCGGCCAAGGAAAGAAAAAATAAGGAGAATGTTTAACCGACCGCGAAACCGAACGTATCATTAATATGTTATAGGTGGCTTTCGCACCTTGCCGCGAACCGTAACGGGATCGTGGGATAAACAGCGTAGGGCAAGGGATACGTAAAACACGGACGTTATGGTGTCACGTATCACGGAAACCATAAGGCGGGCCCCGTGTACCTCGTGTCGAGATACGAACTCGATTCCCGTTATTCCTCGTCAGAATTCCACGCTAGTGTCAAAATTCACAGCGCCGCCCTCGGGGACCTTTCCCTTCTCGGAAAGGGCGAAACATCTTGTAACGTGGTGGAATGTGTGCGATGGACAAATTAAGTACAACATCCGGTACGATTTTCTTTTCTAACTCGGTCCCGATGGGAACACCTATGTACTCAGAGAAAATACTTTTGAAATGAAACTTTGAAATAATGGGATATTTAACATAATTTGTGTTCTTTGAAGGTCTTTTGTTACCAATGGTTAAATACAATTTAAAAGCTGTAATTATGTATGATAACTTCATTATATAACATGTGAGCAATGTGGTGTCCCGTTAGAATTTAACCCTTATGAATCACTTTGCACGATATTCGTCCTCAAATCTTTCTTCCTTCGAGATTAAAAAAGCAACCAATTGACTCGTGGCCTTACTAGCATTCATCTTCGAAACGTGTGCCACGTAGGTGTGCCCAAACTTCTGATCGATAGTGTAATTACAGGTCGCAGAAGTAACCAGGTGTTGGGGTCATTCGGCGATCCTTCTTTCTGCTTTCCTGCTTTTTTTTTTTACCGGCACTAACGTGACTGTGGACCCATTCGAACTATCTCGATACGCAATCGCCGGTCAGATTTATTCGTTCATTACACAAAGTCGTTAATTCATGTTATTTACTCTCTGTTCGATTAATCTGCCATGTAATTTAGTTGGCTCGGCTCGTTTTAATCCGTCCGTTTTGCGTCCTCTAACCTTTGATTTTACTATCAGGACTTTACTATCGCCTAGGCAAAGTTTGCTTACGCTTTATAGCCCTGCGGTTCACTTGCGACGATTAGGTCGTAGAGGTTAGAAAAATCGTAAATTAAAAGGACTGCTTTCAAGTATTGATTAAGAACACTTGAAATTGTCGAGCACAGAAATAACGAAATATTGTGGAAATAATAGCTAAAGTAATTTGTCTCTGGATGGTTTCAGCGCGGTAGCCGAAGCGTCAAGTGTTCCAAGACTTAACCAAAGTTCAATAACGACACGGTTGATTTACCGCGATTCGATCTTCCAAAATGTCGATTTTCGCGCGCTTTCCGTTTACCCGTACCTTTCGCCGTAACCAGGAATTTAATTACACGGACGCCACCGCTTAATTGCTGCCGAGGAACGTTCATTGTAGTCTTTGATTACTGCGGTCGCGGACTCTCTTCCCGGCCATTTTTCAAAGACTTTATAACTGTACGCTCTAGCGGCGCCACGAAAGATTTACGTTTACATTATAAGGCGAGAAGAGTTTTGAAAGTTAATAAGAAGTTGAATGAAGAACAATTACCAAGCACAAATTGTTATTATTCAAGAGGAGTAATGATGAACTTGGCCGAATGTTGATAATTTTTAATTATTCAGTTCAGTCTTGAAGGTGCGAATGTAACACTTTGACAGTCGGTATTAAATCTACACATAATTTGTCTATTTGAATATTACAAAACAGATGGTTACGTTGAGTTAGAATATTACAAAAATCATTAATTCTATCAAGTTCACGATCATCAAACTATCAAGAAAAGAACAAACTTTATTACTTTATCATAATTTACATTTCCACTCGTCTACCTCATAGTAAAGACATTGGATCGATGCCGGCCGCCATTATAAAGCGTATCAATCATTTTTTAATAGAATAAAGAGAAGTTAATGGAAAATAGTTTATCGCGAGTGCGCCAAATGGTTTTCAGCCCAGCACGTTAGAAAAATTTGCAACTTTATCAAGCGCGTAATTTATGCGGCACGGGTTCACGAAATTTTACCTCCGACCTCATAAATCCGAGTCTCTACGGGGGGTTGGTATTCCTGTTATTTCAATCCACCGATCGAAATGCCAGAAAATTAAGGTGCAACATTTTTTTCCCTGACTATGCGAACGCCGTACCAACATTATGCGACTGTTCTTTTGCCTTCGGACACGAGTTTCTACCCACGCGTTCCGTGGTCTATTATTTGCTCGGTGAGAGGGAACGGGAAAAAACCGCAGCCTGGTGCACCGGAAACGCGTAAACCAATCGGCGGGAGTTTCGTCTCCGTTTTATCACGCCATTTGTCCACGTCGCCCTCATGGCGGCCAAAGAAAAGTCCTTTGACGAGAGATCACGACGTTAGAAGTAGCAAAATTATTTGCGGGTCTATCATACCTCTCAAGGGAAACTGTTTTCTGAACTCGTTTCAAGTCCTGGGTCATTTCAAAAGAATCGAATTAACTTGGAAGAAAAATGAGGGACGGGAGATTTTTATCCTCATTTTTGAATATTGTTTCAAAGCTTCGTCGTAATTCTTAGATTTTACATTTTGGGAGGTACATTAATTTTCATAGGAATCCATTACCTAGTTTAGTGGGGATGGTACTTGAAGATTTATGTAATAGAAAGTGTTGAATATTATAGCAAGAATGTAGTATGTTTTCTGGAAATAAAATTACAAATTCGAAAAGGATCTTCTACGAATTCTTAAACCTAAATTATGACTATTATTATCATTGACTGCCAGAGTGACCAGCGCCCTCAATTGAACAAGAGCTATAGAAAATATTTGTAATTCACTTCTGCACAAACATCGAGTTTCAGAGGGAACATTCTAGTCTTCCTACAAAGTCGGGTTTATTTTCGCCAGTATTTTCAACGATGAAACATATACCCAGTCGCGTTTCATCGATTTCGGCTACGGTAACCGTGCTCGCACAGATGGTGGTTTTCGAAGGCACGGAAGTTTCGTTGGATTCGAGCCGCTTTGTTGTAATATCGTATTAGCCTCTCGTGAATCAGGCTACAAACGGAATTAACAAAGGTGAAATTTATCTTCTCGGCGGTCGTCCGCGTGGGATTTTTAATTTCACCCCCGGTTATAATTGAGCGTCCCGGCAAATGAGTTATCGTCCATAAATTTCCTCCCCAACGATTTTCCATTCAATATGCATATCGCCATTCATAAATCCTTTCCACACGAATCTCTATCGAATATCAAAATCTTCGTTCCAACGTGACAATATTTTGATGCCTCGGAACGATGACGTTTTCATTTCGAAAGGATAAATCGCTGAACCGACGTTTTACGTTATTTCACGCCATGGTTTTCGAGCACATCAGTTTCCACCTTCGCGATACGTGTCTGGAGAACGGTATTGCCCCACGTTCCACGAATACGACACTTTAAGATGCATGTATAGGTAGTTTTCAAAGACATAAAGACGATTTCTGAAGCCATTACGAATATTGTTATGAATTATGGTTATCGCAGCAATTCGCAGACAATGCTTCTGAATTTTTCCGCACCATCACGAAACTGCCAGTTACATGAAATCGTTATAAAATTTCCACCAACAATAACCACGTTAATCATTAATACTGACTGCTAGATCTGTACAAAAGTATTAATTCAAAATTAATCATTGCGCTTCAAAAAGTTTAAAAACGACATTTAACTTCCTTGTTCTTCTTTCAAAGATAAATCCTCTCGTTGACCAATAAACCGGCGAACAAACTGCAATCTCAGCGAACAGGAAGAATATCAGATCGTTCTTAAAACCTCTGTCCACGGAAATACGATGTTCATTAATCAACACTTTTACCCGGGTCTTTTATCGAACATCCGGCACCAACTGCAAAGGCGTTCGATCGGAGAAACAAGGGATGGGAAGGGATGAAAACGAACGCCAGGAAAATGCAGGCCACTGCGGAACACGGGTCATTTGGCTATCTGACGTAGCACGAAAGTTAACAGGACGCAAGCATCGCCGGAATTGGCTGGCCTCTTGGCCCTGTGGCTACTGGAACAACTTTGTTCGCTTACCATTCAATCCCGTCTACCGTGAACCGTGTACATCACCACGCATTGCCGGTTACCCACGAGGGTTATTACGTTTTGTTTCGTCGAGGAATTGGCCCCATTGTACGAGGTTCGATTTCTCGTTAATACCAGTCGGCAACGAGGATCTCTCGTTGACCGCCTACGAAACGCGTTACAGAAAAGAGCAAAAGTTTTCTCATCTCCTGCGCGACCCGATTCTTTACGATCCCCTGGCCTGGTTTCCCGTTTCCGTGCACGCCTAATTCTTTACCATAGACCCGGCTTTGCTTTTGAACAACCGTTAAATAGCCCGATGCATTGAAAACGATGCTCCTTGCTTTATTTCATTTTGCTGCGATCTTTTTTCCTTTTTGGAAAACCTTCAGAACGTTTTCTGAGAAATTGATGTGGCACCGTAATTAGGTAAATATTTTTAAAAGAATTGAATCGTAAAATTTCCGGCAATGTATATGATATTGTACGAAGTTCTCTAAGAGTGTGCACGAAAATAAAGTTAACTCAGAAAAACGTAACTGGACTAACGAAGGTGGATAAAAGATTCATCCGGTAAATTCGAGTTCAAACTTCCGCCCGTCTTAAAACTCCTTGAAGATTCAACATATTTCACGTAAACTTTCTTCGTACCGAACGAAATCATGCGGAAAATTTCATCGTAAAACACCTCGTGTAATTTTCTTTGCTTTCCGCGGCATCGTGTGAGCGAAGAAAAGGTCGGATGCTTCCGGATTCACCCCTTTCTGGCCGGAGGCGTGCAGCACGTGCCCAGAAAGAGATCCGAGGCTGCCCGCTATATTAAGTATTCCATTCGCATTACCTCCCGCCGAACAGAAAGTTACACACGCCTCGTTATGCGGTCAGAAGCGGCACCAGCAGCCTTCTGCAAACTTAATTAGCGACTCTGGCCAAGCCGGCCATCGGGAACGGAGACACTTCGAAGAAGTCGATGATTTATCTGAAATGTCCACCAGCCTGGAATCTCGTTCTCCACCTGATGTGTCTGCTCGTGAAATAATGCATCTTCGATTACAAATTACAGTTACCTGTTACAACGACGTTCATCTTTTTAGTCGTGGACAATAAAATTGTATCTATGAAATGAATCGATAACGATACAACGACGTCAAAGACTTGTACTGTTCTATATTGATTGCGTAACCCGTACCAGAAAATAAAAAAAACAAGGACACAGGAGATGTATTACGATGAACTTTGATTACCATCGTTAGCAGGCAGCGGTTGATCCAATTAGTAACGGGAACACTTACATCGGAGCTGTTTGTTTGAATCGCAAACGCGAAGAGGCAGCGCCGTGGTACTCGAAATTTCGAATGGGATTCCGCTTTCGAAGGGAATAAACAGCGTGCGTGATTTTAATTGGAGGCTCGAAGCGATACTGCGGCGCAAATTTTATTCATCCAAGAAATAAACTGGTTCATAATGGATACTGACTCGTGGCACTTTGATTCGATGATTAATCGATCTTCCGCTGGCTGACCAACGCATGAGAGAGAGAGAAAGGGTATCGAACGAAAACGTCGCCGCTGTTGATCGATGTTTCATTTTTCTTCTTTCAGCATCACCGTTACGATGGCATAGGCAGTTGCGTAAAACAAAGAAAAAAACTTGTCAAAATTTCAGTCAACGTATCGAGAGATCGGGAACGGCTTCTGCGTAATACATGTTACGATTACCTTAACTTCCGCTCGATCATCGTGATGCTCCGGGCTTCGCTCGCGTGCGAGTACGTAAATGTCGTAAAGATCCGCTCGCTGCTGCACCACGACGAGATGTAAACATGTTTCCCTCCTTGATAGCCAGCTTGTACGACATAGTGCAGCGTACAGTGCATTTTGTTTCACGTGTTAGCGTAATTTGCTTTGATCCGGGACCGACGTCGACGTTCTCTCATCGGTGAACAGCTACCAGGATGTGGCGGCTCGAGTTCACCGGGTGTATCGTGAAACACGAATTCTCGAACAACATACTCTGACCTATCGAAGAAAACGTCTATCGTGTAAAATGAAATTTTAGGAGTTTGACCTTTCACCCGATCAACTTCTGATTTAATAGAAAATTTCATGTACAAAAAGTAAAGGTTAACATTTGGCATTTAGGATTAAGATAAATCATACTAGGAATGTGTATACTAAGGGGAAAAAATGTAGGACTATCAAATTCTTCAGTATTTTTCAAAAAGAAGGGTGTATGCAGATAAGGGTATCAGAGGCAGACAGTAAAAAGAGTATAAAAAAAGGATATTTAGACAAGTGTACGTCCCATTTGACTTCGTTTTTAACATTCAATCATCGCCGTGTTGCCCGAAGTATCTATTTTTATCTTACAGCTGAAACAAGCCTGAAAGGGTCTACAACATATTGTAACGTTGACAAGGTAGCATCAATTACTAGCGTTGAAAAAAAAGGGACAGCTTGGTGCAACTTCTTCTTTGTTAATTTATTCCGTTAACAGCTTGGTTCAGCAAACATTTTAAATATAATAAACGTTTCAATCTGTTATGTTCCCTTCTTTAATCACAGCTGGTGCACCGTGGAAATTAACTTGTCGGTAATTCGTTTTACAATTTCATTCATGGAATTCCCCATGCAGCTTTTAATGTTTATCTTCTTCGCAGTTATATGTTTTCTGTCTGCGTCCATTCATAAATATGAAAGAAAACATGAATCATACACAAGATACAAGATTATAAAGCAAATAATATTCTCTGATTTCTTCTACGCGTTAAGATAATATCATTTGAAAATCGGATTAACTACTTTCTTCCCTTTATATTCATCCAAGAATACGTACATTCGAATAAGAACAAATTGAAAGTGATTAACCAGGAACGAACGGATAAAGATTCAAATTGAATTTCGCGGGCGATCAGCTGATCGCCACCATCTTGAGTTCTCGTTGAAATAACTCCACGCATACGCACAGAAGCACATTGTGTCTGTCATTGTTCTTCATTTCTTCTGTCAATACTTATAGTAAGACCTTTTCATTTACTTTTCAATATCACAAGCTGTATGGTTATTAACAATATTTCATTGTACGAACTGCATTTGTTTCGATAGGTGCGGAATTATTGGAGTTAACCTATGAACGTCACACGACAGATCATTGACAATACGCTTTCCTATTATATTTGAGGGTAATAATATTTACTTTTATTTACTCATCGTAACATCTTACATATCCATGTATTATTTAAGTCATGATTTTTATTTCTAGTTTATAAGACCAATAGAAGACGAAAATGAAAATACAACACGAATGAGTTGTTTCGTTGAATCTTCACCTGCCTTAAAGTTAGTTGCTCTTAATTTATCGTTATTGTAGAAAGTTACAAGATAATCTGACAGATTAGACTCAATCTTAGAAAGATATTCTCCTCGAAATCTTTATTTTATTTCCACCAAACAGGGACTGTGTGCCACGAGCAAACATCGTAAATGAGCAAGTTAAACAGAGACCTTAAAGGTACCCGGTGGACCGTCGACCGTTCAGAAAATATCGATAAGAACGATTCTGATCGATCATTCGTTCCTCGATCGTAGAAAATGCGCATCGAAACGATCGGAGCAGCGCAGATGCGAACAGCCACGGTTGCGTTTCGACATGGATTGTCGATTCCTTCCGCCCCTCTGTTCGGGCCTCGGAGCACTCTTCAGGGTCCCGGCTGGTATTTTCTGTCAGTCGACAGCAGGCCGCGGGACGAACTGGTCGAGAAAAGGTGACGCTCGTAAAATCGAGTCGTTCAACACGCGTGCTCCTTCTCACAACACGGGGCGTTCTCCATTTCCTGTTTGCCATCTTTCAAACTTTTATCTTACACGTCCGATTGATCGAATTTACACGAAACAACGTCAAGTCAAAATTGAAAACTGAAAAAAGAAGCTTGATCCTCGCGAAGACAGTGTCGCAGAATGTCACGTTGAACCTCGATGTAAAATTAAATATTGCAAGAAATAGATGAAGTGTTGCAATTTCGTATCATTTATGTTTCGTTAATGGTATATTTAAATTCATAAAGAAGAAGGGATGAATCTTGTAAGAAACTAAGGATCTATTCTAATTTGAAAGATAGAAGTCGGGTGTGAAAGGGGCTGATCGCCAAAGCGTCTAGCAGCGAAGATAAGGGACTCGGTGACCCGGCCCGTCGAGGCTCGTATAAAATCGACGATAGCGAAGTCGGCAGCCGGCAGTGTTGCGGGAGCTGTGCGCGAGAGAGGACGTTCGTGGCACGTTGTACGTCGACGCGCGGGAAAATCGACGTGGAAATGTGAACGAACAAAACAAATTCACCGATGCTCTCCTCCACGCTTCGTTTCCATTTCGAACCAGCATGAACTGAAACGATCGGTTCCATTGTGTTGTCATCGTCGTGGTGATCGTGCGTAACGAAGGAGTAACGTCATGCGCCAAGGACGATTCAAAATCGTGTTGCAACCGAACACGCGTTGCAATTAACGCATCTCCTATCGATGCATGTTCACGCGTGGAAACATTGACGATTGCATACAAAGTTTCGACGAAACCTTTGATTCGCGTGGAATTTTACTTCAAAAACTCGCGGAAACACTTCGGGAAATTGAAGCTGCGATCCTCGGAGAATTTATCGGGTCTCGAGGCTGGAAGCTCGCGGAAAGTTTTCAGAGAGATGCAGCGAAAGAGCGGCGCGGATACGAGCGGAAAGTCGAGGGAGCCTTGAAAGATTTGCGGAAGGAGAACACGAAGCCAGGAGCAGGAAGAGCAAAGGAAGAAGGGGATTTGCAGGGAGGGAAGAGGAGCCGCGAACAAGAGGCAACATAGAGGCGAGAAAACACTCGAGGAATGCCGTGGATAAAGTGTTTGGGTGGCGGAGGCGGAAAGGCCAGAAGAGGCAAACCACTCAGCGTTAGCCAACCGATCCACCTGCTCGTCAAGGTAAGAATTCTTCTTTGATTTTCTTCTCTGACGCCGTACACGAGTTTTCCCCGAAACGCAGCTACGCCCTTTCGTACGTGCGTCCGTATTGGAGTTAAGTGGATCAAGTCGAAAGATTGACGTTAATGCCTCGCGATTGACTCGACACGCGAGCACATGGCCCCGTTAATTCGTGGTTATCAATTGCTTTCGCTTTTTTTTTTTCTATCGTTCAAGTGCTCGAACCTAAATCTCGAAGGGATTCTGGTACACGATGTTTGATTTTACGAGCGCTCTTCAAACTCATTGGCACGATTACGCTCCACTGAATCGTCATTGTACACGCTTGACGGTTTAAAACGGCTCATATATATTTAGATTATTAATTTGATCCATTTTAAGTTCATTGAACAGTGTAGTTGCCCTTTTTCATAGCAATCCTTGTGTTTCTAATGAATCCAATGTTTTGGATTTCAAAATGTAAACACACTTTTACTGCATCGATTTAGTAAAATCGTGAATTTTCAAACATGGGATATTCTTATACCTAATGAAATGACTTCATTTAAAATGAATTAACAAATTGTGTGACTGAAGAATAGTTAAATAATTGAAAAAAGGAAATGTCAAGCCGATTTCCCGAGGAATTTACTTTCACTCTTCTGGCAAACTGACAACATCTAGATTTGTACAAGCATTAGTCGAGGAAACATTTGGTTAGTTTAAATTTGTAGCTTGGTGTATGCGATAATTAATTTCTGCTGATAAAAAGCGCGAGAAAAACGGTCAGGATTATCTCTTAAACTGGTAGTATCGTCGTCTTCGGATGTATCCGTTCTAAGGTCAACTCTCTCGTTCCCTCGATAACTAGGTGATAAGTGAAACTAATCTTTTGTCCCGTCCGACTAATTGTCTTCAGCCTCGCTGTCCCTTTGCCGGTACAAAAGATACGAAATTAAGGCGTCTCCGTTATCTATAGTGACAGTAATCACGTGAAGCGTTTAGTAAGAAATAGTTTGAACAGAGGAGAAAAGAAGAAAGTTTTCCACGATTAAAACGGTTATTAGGAGAGTGTTTCTTTCATGTTGGAATGCTATAAAGCCCGGCAAGAGATACGAAATCTTGGGATGACGTAGGGGCGCCACGCTGGCCCCCACCGTCCTGCCAGTCTGATTTATTAATTTTCTTCGTCGAAGGCCCGTTTCTTTCGACTTTCGAGCTCGTACGAACCGCCTCCCGCGACTCTGCATCGATCCTCGCCACAACCCACCAATTAAATTGATAATAACGCGCCGCGTTACCTGCTCGTTATCGTGCCTGGTGGTTGACTCTTAACGCAATCGTTAAGTGACACCCACACCATTGTGTGCGATCGTGACTGGCCAAGAGATGAGATTGTTAGAGATAGGATCCGTGTAATATTGTAAGCAGAATCGAATTTGACTCGACGATTTCTTGAAAAATAGGAAAAAATCGAACATAGGTGGATCAAGTTTGAATTTTTTTATTATACGAGCTTAATTTATCAGTGATATTTAAATCCTATTAAATGAAACTTTTGCCTCGAAGTTCAATGAATTATAGAAAAATAAACCCATTGCAAACAGAAGCAATCCATTTATCTTTCAATCGCTAGATGTTTCCAATTTATATATATATATATATATTTTTTTTTTACTGGGAACTTGATAAAGTTATTGGTTCGGTACGCGGCAATTAGAGTTGTATGCGTGTCGAATACTTTTACCCGTTGCGCGAACGTTGCAGCACTTTCGTCTAGAATTGCTCTCGAATAAAAATATTGAGTTTCTCGATCAACTCGTCGCTGACCAATTTGTCGGCTTCAAAATTTCACATTTCTGCGGATATGTTCCTAATCGTTTTCCAATACTTCGTTGAATATTTGATACATTGGTACGGTTCCGATCGGAGCGCAAAGTCGAGTATCTTTTCGGCGATATATTTTTTACCACGATCGAATCCGAGGCTCTCGTTCGATGGTTCATTTTTCTCGTCTCTTCTTCGTGGAAAACGGCGCCAGCCATTCAGCCATACTGTTTATGCAAATAACCCGGACCCCTCTCCCCCTCGCCACCACCGTGCGATTAAACGAAATTAAATTAAATCAGCATGCCCGTACAAAACATCGAATTAATTCGTACGACAAGAAGCTCCGCCGATCCTCGAATTAATTAAACGGCTCGTTCAAAATTCAATCCCCCCTCTCTTCTTCCTTCCTCCTCCACTGTTGGCCACTTAAAATTCCGGATTTCCGTGTCACGAACAGTTCATTCGTTTTCCCGTTGCACACGCTTCATCGATTCGTCAAAATAATTCGCTGGTGCTTGCAAACCATTTCGGGACAAGATTTTCTCACGACCCCAGGCTTCGAAATGTTTCGAGCAGTGGGTTGGCCAAGTCGAAGGGCATCGTTAAGCGAATTACACGGCGAACGAGGGGGAAAAAAAAGAAAAAGTCGCGCGCTAATAGCGGCGCGCAATTAAATAATAGCGAAACGTGTACCACCCGCGGCGGCGTACATCGGCGATTTCATTAAAGCGCCACTTAGCGGCGCGACACGGTGCACCGTGGAATGAATACGACCATTCGAATGGGCTATTTCAGTTCTTGTAAAAACACCATAAACCCCGTGCTTTTCTCGCATTCGTAGCTGAGAACACGATGTCTTGGGATTAGACCGGCGAATGGGCTAGTAATCGCTTCGAATCGCTTTGAATATCATTTTTGAACGTTCTGGAAATTTTAGCGTATCAGCAAAAATTTCTCGTAATAGAACTCCAAGGGGTTAGAGGTTGATAAAATTCTAAATAATTAGTACACTTAGATTATAAATGATGCTATGATCGAAACGCAAGGTAAAAAATGAAAAATTTTATTCTTTGTCTAAATCTTCGTGGACCACCCGTACGATATGGAGAAAAATAAATGGCTTTTTTTTTGGTGTTTCATGGCTGGGAGATCATGTCCAACGCGTTGTTCTAATGTTGTCCAGCGGATACGTGACGACGTGTGCGAGCTATCCACGTTCGTGCGAACGCTCGTTGTCTGTTATTATAACCGTACTATTATCGGTACTACACACCTGTACGATCGGTTCTGGTCGTACAACGTCCGGCGGAGTACACGCTCCTACGGCCGGGATAGCAATTAAATTAGCGTGCCCCTGGCAATTCTGATAGTTTTTTCGCGACGAAACTTTATGTAATAGCCGAGGGTTGGGAGGAAACGTTGCCAAGCGGAGAAGTGTCTTTGAAATTTTGCTTGATCCTTCGGAGATCGTCTTGACCGTCTACAATAGGTTCTTTGGTTTAATTGAACGTCACGGTATCGGAGGTATCTTCATTTGATAAATGATTGAATCGATGATTAAACTAAAATTTCTTCATTTACTTTAAGGATTGTGTTATTGTTTAACAATTCAAACGAACGATACTTTCGTGAAATATTTACAAAACAAAATTCTACGCATTGGTTCGCGTTCCTTCTGGCGCTACGAATGTTTTGCACAAAGAGTGGCAATTAAATCGGCGTACCTACCAAACAGCTATGTCGATTTTTTCTACAACTACGAGGCTATATATTAAACTCTTAATTGCATATCCTTTTTTCTCCTAAAGAACCTGCACTTTAACACGAACACGTCGCAAATACAACTTGCACGATCGATTCGAATCGAATCGACGAACTGATCAATTCGTGTATTTATTTTCTAGAGAACTCGCTTTCGAATGCGGTAGGAAAATTCCAAGATTTCTTTCTTCCTGTTTTCAACCAAATGAGTCCATGTTGTTGCGTTTCAATTTCTGTAGGCATTCGGTGGGTGAAATCGCGAATCAGAAGCGATTAGATTGTTAAACTTCGATTAGATGTTTTAGCGAATGGTTAGAAGGCTGGATTTTAAAGGTATCCTTCGCGGTGAATCAGCGAAGATTCATAATTCTCGGAGAAGATTAGGAAAGCCTCGTAACTATGGTCATCACAGTACAAGCAAACTGGTAAACGGTACGTGTACCGGCTCGTATATTATTCGGAATATACGTGCATATACCATTGACTCGTACACCACGAAACAATAATGTTTTATCGATTGGACGTGCTCACTCGGTAGTTTTCCTTTGAACTTTTGCCTTTGAAATTAATTTCACAAATATCACAATTATCGATAAATAACGTGTCTCCCATCGTCAGATTCTCTATTGCGATATTAAAATATTTTCTATTGGCGTAACTTCGAGGATTAGACACACAATAGTTTGTTTTTGCAAACAATCGTTGAGAGTCTATGATCTTCAATCTATTCAATTCGAAATCTTGTCACACTTTCAACAGCCTTAATATTGTATTAATTATTCAGTATAACATGGAGAAAACTGAGTTGATCGTGTCTTGAATAATTGTAATTATAACGTGTCGTGTCGCACACGTCAGTTTTCACCGTGGCAGTCGACGCGATTAATAACAGTTGTAACTATTCAATGTGTTAAAAGGAGAATTAATAATAATGGGTGTTGTTGGCTTGCATATTTTAAGGGTGGATTCCGTCGACAGCCAAGGTCGAGAGGCAGAGATATTTTTCCCGCGAACGGGCGCCGAGGTGTCCAACGGATAGACAGCTCGTGGGCGTCGATAATGTTGTGACACAGCTTAAAAGGTGTAAAGTAAAAAACGTACGCGCAAAGCAAACATTTTTTCGAGTTTATTGAGCGAGGCCCGCGTCGCACGGTTTTCAACAGTGAGTTCACGCGCGTAGGCAGGATATCCAAGCCTTCTAACCTTTCGAAAGATCAACAACCGCCTGTCATCTAACGAACTTCGGCATAAATTTAGGACTACGTAACTTGTCTGTTATTTGACTAATTCGTGGAATTCGACGGGGTCAGTGTTAAAAGCAAGGGACACCTTTCAATTCTTCCTTCTTCGTCTGATGTGTCAAATCATTTCTTGGATTGCATTTTGACAAAAATAATTCCTATTTGATAGCTAATATCGTAGTCTCAGATTATTTTAACAAGATTAGAACAAGCTAGTCAATTACCGAGTAACTCTATACTTTCGTTATTTTTGGCGCCAGGGTCGTTATCGAGACTCCAGATACAAGAGTCTGCCCCTCCTGAATGATCGTCAAAAATAACGCGTTAGAATGTTTTCTTTTATCCAACAGAACGACAGTCTTCGTTGTCTGCTTGCCAATTCTGGCGTCCAATTTTTGTAACCATAAGGAAGGTGTCAGTTATAGACCTTGAACATTAGGAAATTTCAACGGCGCTTTTCAATCAGTAACTGTGGAATTTAATTCACCAACGTTCTCGAGACGAGACTTGTATATCCTTCGAAAAGAAGAACAGGAACTTCAGTGGAAGAAAAAAAAAAAAGAAATAGTACAGAGGAAAGAGACTTAACGAGCGCCACGTCGAGAGAAAAGAAACGAACGGTGGCGAAGATTAAATCGCACGATATCACGGCTAACGATTCGAGTCGTGCGCGAGCCACGATGCCCCGACCCCTTGAGATTCCTTAATTGCAGTTGCACGCCGGTGCGCAATTAAAAGTTCTTCAATTGGGACACGCGTCTCGCGTCTCAATGTCTCGCAATTTTATCCGTTCCTTTCGTCGACTATTTCCACGGAGCTGGATCCCGCATTCTTGGTGGAATTATCATTACGTACCGTATATTTTTAGAAATATAACATTTTGTATTCTGTTGGGAGACTTGGATATTTTTCCTCAGTCCTGATTCGTTTTTGAAGCTATACTGTCGTACAGGGATCAAGAATTTGTTCATGAAGTCGGCGACACACGGGGCTTAGGCTTCCAACACGGGAACCTAAGATTCTTAACTTTTCGGACTTGGAAATTTGTATTCCTGCCGATTCTGTATTAACACTATGCTTCTCTGTAGATAATAAAGTGAGGGACTTGGAACCTGGGCTCTTTAGATATATAGAAAAATTAATTCCAAATCAATTTATCCCTTGCATCTCCCACAAAAGTAATTAAATCCACCAATAATTAACGCACCGTGATACTCGTAAGAAAATTTAAGAAACAATTATACAAAAATTTCGAAGCTCGATTTCCATGCCTTTCTAAAGTAATTTCTCAACGATTTTCGCATTTAATGCCGAGTCCTCGAGCAGGTTCTACCACCAAGACATTGAGCGACGGTAATAAGGAAGCAACAGGACCATCGAGTGGCTCGATGCTCGATCGTCGCTCATTGTTTTTGAATAATTGATGCGGCACTCCGCGTGTCCGTCTCTCGATCGTCGAGAGAACAATCGATGTCTTCGTGTGTGGTTCATCGTACGGGGATCAAGAGATACACCTGGTCGCGATGGAACGTTCAAGTCTAACGGCGAAATTATTTGGAATCGCTAAAAGCGAATCTCGCGACGGTTGGCATTTACACGCGTGTAATATGATAATTTGGTCAATATTGCAAAATGTCGGAAAGCAAAGTGCGGTTTTGTTGTAGCCGCAGGTTGTATATTACAACGGCAAACAACGCGAACGTGTTTGCAACGGTTGCGAAAGGAATCTGTTCGTTCAGCTGTTTTCGATCAAACATGTACTACAAGGCATTTCAGAAGTTAAATTTATATATTTTAGCGAGTGTTGTTAGTTGAATTATTTACTCCTGATATTTCCTCGATCGTCATTTCAAGACTATTTATTCAATGCAATTACGTGCATGTAAAGTCTTCCATTTTTTAAATAAATTAATAGCGTTGGCACACGCCTGATCGTGCTTGGTATTACGATGAAACGCATCGTTAATCCTTGTTGAACGTGTTAATTGACCGAGGGGAATTAATTGGTCACTTGAACGACAATTATACAGATTCTTGAGATAGAGATTTGTTATTCGGTGTTTCTACTCGTTAGCATATTGTCTGATACATTAATTCATGAATATTATTCCTATTAAAAACGGAATATTCATCGATGGCATGAGTTGGGTGGATCGCCTCAATAAATTAGTTACTTTTCTAATGAGTATAAGGCGTTAAAACGAAAAGGAAAATTGATGTGTTCCAGCATCCGGGGCCTTTGATTGACCATATTAAGAAGTGGCTTTTTAATGAATATAAGATTCCAAGAAACAAATCAGAATTTATGTGATAGGATTTCATTGAATAACAAATCGATTCGAAATCAGTATCTCGTTTCAGAGATATTATTATCTATTAAATGACGGCACACGTCAAATAAATTGCGATGAAAAATAATTTTAATAGGACTTTGGATAGTTTGTTTAGCAAAGATCGGAAAACTACAATCGAACCAACAATTTCTCTGTTGAAGCATCCTATTAGAATTGCAGCTTTTCGCGGAATCAGGTCGTTTTCTTATTCACATCATTGCTCGAAGAACACTTGAACGTTGTAGCTGGATCTCGGTAATTCCAAGCAATCAGCACAACAAACCCTTTTCACCAAGAATACCGCGACAAGACGGAATTCTGCTGCGATCTTCGAGGTGAACAAAGGTCGCCGGATGATTTCTCGAGAGTTTATAACGAGAAGTAAGCGGAAAAATACGTGAAATCTGTTCTCTGAATGTTTCCGTGGCTACCTGTCGGCTAAAGAATATAAAATAACGAAAGACATTTCGTTTTGCATACAGCTAACAATGACGAAGGATCAGTATTCAGGTCCATTCTTCATTATTCTAAATCATACAGAAAAAGAATTTCTTCTGTTTTCTTTCATTAATTTTTTCCCACTCAAAGGAGTCTTAATTGCAATTTAAAAAGGACGGAAATCGTTTAAACTTTAGGTCCCTGAAGGGGTAATTTGGATCCCTTAAATTTCGGATATTGGGCTATTCTGTTTCCCGGTAATCTCCAATAATCTTCTGGAAAATCTACGGATCATTTTCCCAATCGACAATCTTTTGGATCGAACGATCGACAGAATTCCAATTGTCTTATCAGCGATCTGAAGAAGCACAGATACTAGGTACGCGATCATTTAAGTCAGTGGTCGGTCGAAAAGTCATCGACGCCGGGTCACGTCTCAGATTTCTCACGAGCGTCTTTTTCTAAGCTGGCCCCGTGGTTAGAGATGCTCGTGCAGCCTCTCCGTGTGGCGGTGGCTGCGAAGAAGTACGAGAGCGAAGCGAGGAACGCAGTCTAGCGTGTATAAAGGGGTGAAAGGTGAAGATCAGTTAAGGGTGATATACTGAAGGCGTTTAGTTAAATCGATCAGATAGGGGCTTTGCATGGGACCCACGGTGGCACCCCTCGCACAGTTCGCCACTGTCTTTCCCTGAATTATGAGCACCGTCCACCTGCACAGCCTCTTCCTTGATCCGTAATTCCCACAAATGGTCACGACCAGTTCAATCTCCGTTTCTTTCGTCTGTCCATCGTTGATTTCTTATTTACCGATCACGATATAGACTCTTTCCATAATAATATAATTGTCAATCATTTGATGGGGTTCCATTATTGCATGCTTTACCCTACTTTCGAGTTCGTTAAGATTTCATTCGAGGCCCTTCGATTAACAACGTTTTAGAACCGAGTCAGAATCGTCCACTAATCGCGGTACCACTTAGACATCGTGGATCTTCTCAATCAATTCGTGATAGATCGTAGATTGGCCCGTGAGTGGTGTTCGTCGAGAAAATGCTCTAATCGTCGGTTCGAATTTCCAGAATTACGAGACGCTCTTTAGCCGAAGGATTTATCGCCGGTTTACGACGCGGAACGAAGCGTTTCACTTCATCAACGATATCGGGAACGGGGTCCTAGGATAATGGCCTGATGACTAAACGATCATCGTAACCATTATCCGCTACCCTGGTCCCGGTACCGATCGTGTTTGGTGCGATTTACCGGCCTTCGTGGAGGAAAGCTTAGTTAAATAAGAACGAATTCCTTTCAAGAAAAAATGGTTAATTATCTACTTGAACAGACGATACGAGAATTAACTTTTAAGTACCTAGGATAGCGACTCGAATTTTAAAGTTAAAAGGTTCTTCTTCCGGGATTACACCTCGAACGTGGATCATCTCAAATATTACACTCGGGAGGAAAAGTCGTAGGTTTTTGAAAGAGAAATCGAACTAGTCTAAAAGATTCAAACACAGAATCGTAAGTTCTTCGTGTTTTCGTTCTCGTGGTGGACATAATGTTATGTTTAGCTGGTGAAAACTTTCGAAAGCGCCGGTTTCGCGTAAAGTCGGAAAGGAGAACGGAATTCGATCGACCGGATAAACGTTTGAGCACGACCCGGCTTCCTGTTTGGACCATTAGCTTTGCCACGAGCTGGTGCAATCGAGCCGAAGCAACGAGCCACGTAATGGTCGCGTGCTGACTTCCGTTGAAGACTCGAGGTTTTCCCATGAAAATCGTGATCGTTCTCTGATATCCTGCGTCCGTTGATCGCGGACAAAAGTGCGTCCCCCTTTCGAGCAGTGAATTTATGGATCGATTTAATATCCATTACGTCCGAGTCGATAACGCGTAACCGCCGATCTTTACGAGTTTCCGTGCGAATTTAATTGCCCGATCGATCGACGCCTCTTTTGATCGATTGTTCGCCGTTTCTTTGAAAGAACAGTGTTGCGCAACGACGTCCTGTATTCGGTCTCTCGATAAAAGATAATGCGCTAATGAAAACGAGAGTGTCGTTAGGGAACGCACAATAGAATGACGTGGTTGGTAAAATCGGATCGAGCTTATATAACTTATAATTTGTGAAATGTTTCGAATTCAAAAGTGAGATATTTCGTATACCTACAAAATTTGAGATACCCAACGAATTGTCGCACGTTAAAAAAGAATGGAGTAGCCGAAATGGGGATATAATCCAACCTAATTCCGTGGCTTAGCCCATATTTCGTGGTATTATGTATCATTTGAAGAATTGTTCAAAATTGGGGATATCGTGTCATACCATGTGGCGTTATGTAAATAAATTGTCGATAACAAAAATGGGGTGAAGATTGAAATTGATATACGTTTACCATGACCTAGGGCACGTATCAGCTCTAACGCATCTATCGTATGCAAGATTTAGTCAACCGAGCTGCATTATGCGATTTTCTTCGTTTTCGGTAATATAGCCGTTCCAGAAAACGAGCCGCCATTATTCACGATATTGCGACCAGGATGTTGGAATATGCGACGCGTAGTCGTCGTTCCATATATTTCGTCGCCTGGCACGATTCCCGAATATTCCTTTGAAACAACACTTTTGCTCGCCCGTGTGTATGTGTTCGAGGGATTGTACGTGCGGCCAGATTAAAAGTCGTTCCGAATTTTCTACATCCTCGAGCACGGATTCCCTGTAATCCTGTCGTCGCCGTCTATAATCCTCTCACCTAAGCGAGAATCCAAATCAAGATGGAAACAGGTGTGCAATTATCTCCTCGCTCTGTTTATCCTTGTATTTTACAACTACGATATTCCGGCCGTAGCGTTGCGTTGTTTGAATTAGCTTCGGTTGCCGTTTGTTCCTCAGGGTCTAACAGTGCCGCCTTGAAATCGCTGGCTTGAGTCGTACTTTCGAGGCCATGATTTAGCTATTTCGCGCAGAAGTAGTCCTTTGTACGTGGATTCTTCTGGATTTAATGGAATCGGGATTAGAAAGTTATTGGAGTTTCTAAGTTTGTCATTATTTGTGAGAATCAGAATGCTTCGACAATACAGGATTGTTCTTTATTTATTTCTGTTATTAAATATTTAAAGGTAATTGACTTGGTAACGAGGATCTTAATAATTAATATCTCATTTCTTTTGGTCGCGTACATTAGGTATTGAAATATTCTTTTTAATTCAGTGGAATTCTGATGAAAGTCGCTATTTATGAGAAGCAGTATGTATTAATTATGCAAAGATTATTTAAATAATTCACATGGGCCATACGTGGTAACTCACGAGGTTTTATTTTAGTTATAGGGCATTAAAATAGTTTTAATTCCACGGAATTAGGATGTCAATTACACTACATATAAGAGTCACAGTGTATCAGCTATGCAAACTTATTTTTATTCACACGCGATCGTCTTAGCACCGAATTACCTAACAACTAAAAGAAAAATCACGATTTTAATAATCAAACAGTTGATTAAATTTACCTAAAAATTTCCATCTTCCTAAGCTGTCAAAACCATGAACTGCCAGTCAACGCCGCCCCTTTGGTGGCGTTAAACAAGTGCCCCGAGGTAAACTACAACCCTTATTAAATTTTTTTCCACGAGGAGATTCACGAACGCGCAAAATCATTGTTCGTCTCATTCCCCCTCGTTCGCGTTTCGGATTCTTTCTGTTTCTTTGTCGATCCTCCCGTCAACGTGTCCGCTTTTATTTCTACCTGTGACAAACCCTCGAGTCTGGCGAGACGACTAATATCCGGCGCGATGCAAATTCCATCCCCCGCCCCACGCGACGAAGACGCGTTATTATGCACGTGCCCGCCACGCTGTCGGCTTTCGAGCAACCCCTCGCGTTTGTCGCAACAGCAACAATAACAACGGTGTCTGGTCGCTCGTGTGTCACAAACGGGGCAGAGGAAGCTCGCGGTTGATTTGTCGGCTGGTTCGTGATAATTTCCGCTGAAACGAACCCGTAACGACATATTATTAATGCTATCGGGTTGTAACACCTCGGCTGGCCACGCTTTGAATCTGTGTCGTTTTTTGTTCGATGATTTACGAGCGTTTAATCGAAGCGAATGGTTGAATGAAAGAGTGGACAGGTATTATACGCTCAGAATGGTCTCTGCCTGTGAGAAACGTCTCAATTTGTGTGGAACGATGTCACGAATTTTTGGCAGAGGTCCTTATTGAAGATTTCTTTCTCGTTTACGATCTACGTTTGATCAATTTTGAATGAACTTACACGCGTTATACAATAAACCCTGAAATTAGCACACCAGTTCCTACAATTCAGAAATTCCAGTCTACTACTTTTTTCTTTTCTCGAGATATCCATTTCGTGATACGGATTTATGCTCAGGCTAGATTCACAGACGTCTTATATACACGTGGATCGTGATCTTCGATCTCGGTTGTTTGCCTCTCGAGAATCACCGCTAGACTGACCTTTGGACACATGGGTCATTTTGTCGAAGTCTCTACCATTTACAGTCACCCTTCTACCGAGAAACGAACCATCTCCGACGGCAATAACTACTCGTAAATATTTGTCGACCGGCAATTACGCGTTTCCGATGGTCACTCGAAAATAAACATCCCAAACTGCATCATCGTCAACCCGGACAGGGTGACGCAAATATTTCCGCAAATGGTGATAAATTAATGTCAAAGTCGATAAGACTTTTCGATAACCGAGAAAAATAACGAACCAACTTTTCAAGGGTCCGATAACGTTCAGAGGAATGATACCCTAGGTCTAATGGTACCCCATGAATCAGTGACGGTTAGATCACACGCGATCATAACTCCGTCCTTCCTTTAATTATATTAATAAATCCAATTAAAGTGGTCCTGATGGATGCAACGATAGCGAACGATCGTGTCGTGATCGGAACGATTGCACGACAGAGAGAGGTCATTGTGAAAAGGTTCCCTTTCGCGCAGGTTTGTGTGCACCACCAATCTTCTTTAAATCTTTTGAGGACAAAGTCCAATCGATCGAATGGAAATTCCATTCTCGTTAAGTGCCGTGGTACAAGTTCGAGATATTCGAACGAGCCTGGTCGTGTCACACGGTTCGAGAAACGATGGAGAGAAATCGAAGTTGGAACATCGGTAAAGGGACGGGGAAAAAAGGGGGGATACAGAAGTAAGATGAAAAGAGATAGCACAACAGCAGCAACAACAGCAGCAGCAGCATCTAGCAAGGCAAAGCAGATTAGAGCAGGTCGGGTACAGTAAGATTTCATCTTGCTTGTCCTCCTCTCTTCTAGGCAACCGCTTTTCATCTCTTCTCGCCTTCTTCCTCGGGCAACGGGTCCCATTCTCCTGTCGCCCTTGAATACCTTTCGCCCTAACGATAGAACGCACACGGTTAAAAGCCGTGGCTGCCCTTCGCAGGGTCGCCATCTGCGCTCTTCCTTATCGTCACCTATGAAAAATCGAAACCGGTTCCCTTCACGGCCGTTCAAAGGATCGTCCGTTCATTAAATTTGACAAGCTTATTACGCGCGGGGCCCGCCAATTGTTTTTATCATGCTTCGGTTACGCGATTTTTTCGCGGTTCGACACGGTCACGTTAAAGGGCAATTAATTTTCATCCGGTTATTACTGATCGAACGTAGGAAAATGTTTAGTCGTTAATGTAAATCATCTATCATGTTTGTTGGATGATAGCGAATTTTATCCAATACTGATAGATCGACGTTCTTGATTATCGATTATCCTTTCTGACGAATTCGCTCGATCGCGAAGATGTTATGATCAGATGTTTAATTATTTCCATGAATCGCGAATATTATATTCATAGAGACGATCGTTAATTGGATGCAAAGTCTTGTCGGAAGGAATCGATTAAGAAAATATAGCGGACGTTCAAAGGCGGGGCTCCTTTTTTCTTCGCCTGTGCTGTCACGCCACGAAATCCTTTGATCCTCGAACGAACGGGTTCGTCCCCCCTGTCCCTTTCACAATGGCTCGATTTAAGTCGAATAAACGGTCCTTTCCGTGGGTCCCCACGCATATCTAAATATTTCGAATGCTGCGCTAATGTGTCGTCGTATCTTGAGGGCACGTTCGTCTCGGTCATTCAAGAATTCACCGCTTGTTCACCGGAGGGTAACACGCGTTCGGAGGAAAGAAACGTTGCTCGCCGTTCGGGAAAGGGATTTCACGGAAACGTAGCGACCACGGAGCAAAGAAAAGGCATTATGCAAATATAAAGCTTCGTCCTGGGACACGTGTTTACGCGTGTGACCGTGCACGGGGAATTAATCGTTCGACGTTATGCGTCCCGTGCATGCACTATTTCTCCCACGAGATTTATCGGAAGATTCGTGTTCTGTATGTTTATATACCGACGTAGAAATGAATTTTCGCGAACGAATCGGATTCGCGTTACTTCCGCGCCAGATACATCGAAGTTATCGTCGCGGGAAAGAGGAACGGTCGAGGCGATTGATAAATTCGTCCGGAACGATGCGGTGCATCCCGATGCACGCTGGTGCTCTTCAGACTGGAACCAGTTAATGTTATTTATAGGAAAAGGGGATGTTGATGCGTATACGAGTGTACGATGCTCCAAAAGGAAGGGGTTTGAATTTTCGAGTTATCTTGTGTATTAAATTTGGAATATTAATGGAATTTATTGAGAGTCGAAAACGACGAATTCTACTTGCTTTGCTGATTCAACGTGTTAAATCTCTGTATTCATCGTGTCATGGAAAAAGCCAACAAACCATTAGCGTTGGCCGGTTAAATGGGCTCTGGATGCGAGTCGATCGTTTAAGCAAACAAGACAACGCGTTCACGCTTTAGAGTCGCGGGTCGAGGAAGAAGGATCGGCTCGAAAGAGGAGGAGACGATAATCTTCGTGGCTGGTCCTTGCCAACGATGAAGAGAGGATTCCACGTTTTCGCCGCGGGGCATTATTCTACACGTGCGAACATTTCGCGTGGAACAATGGTCCCGGTCGTTAGGAGGAGTTTTCGTTCTGAGTTAGGATCGCGTCCAGCCTGTATTATTCCGACGGGTTCCTGGAACGGCGTTCGTTTGTCGGCAAAAATAAGAAACCGTGAAAAACCGTGAAAGCTGCGGAGGTCCTCGAGGAACCTGCTGTCGGCTGCCAGCCGGTCAGAACCTTCTTCTTCCCTTTACATGTGTTTCCTTGGCTCTTTGTCCCTCTTCTTTAACAACCATTCGTTCTCTCCTCGTTGCTCGTTCATTGTTCGGCTCCATTACTTCTCGCGAGGACATTTTCTCAAACTAATTGGGCCATCGCCTCATTAGCCACGAAACTCGAGCACGGGATCGCGTTAACACGAACAGGGCCTCTGATTGTCCCACATAATAAAAAAAAATTAGGGACCATAAAGAGATTCGGTGCAGGACGTGTTACTGCCGCCTGTTTAATTATCGCGGACCGTCGACTGGGTTGAGAAACGGTGCAGCCTTTTTTGCGTCGGCTTCCCGTGGCATGCGTTAAGTGTCGTTTTGTTTATTGGAACAATTGGGGAACCAGAAAAAAGTCATTAGTTTCGTAAATGAGCCCGGGCAAATGGGTTTCGCGTACAAAGTGTACGTTTTATGTTGAACGGTAAAAAGGGGCTTTGAAATACGAAGTAGACCTCGTAGCCTGTGATCAAAAAGAACAACCAGAACGCTCGCAATTTTTTTGCAAATTATAATTGCCTTTTGTAATGGCCAAATAACTTGTGACCTGATTTCACAGAAAGCGCATTAAAAGTAGTTAAAAATAATTAAACATCCTCAGAATGAAGTACTCAACAACCTGCAATTATTCTGTTCGATAGAATATAAATAATCATCCAGTTGGCGATAGATTGATCGTTCTCTTTTAATTGCTAGGGCAAGAAGTTTAATTACAAGATCATACGTGTACAATGTATCTTCGGCCTTCAGTCTATCAACACGTTGTCGGCAGAAGATCAATTGACCCGTCGATGATCGGAAACGGAGAGATACAACATGGTTCGAGCCAAGTGGGTGGATCGTGGATGCGCCCACGCAGTTCCGCGATCGTGTGCGGTAATGGACGTGGAATCGACGCAACAGTGGGAGGTGAGGCCACCCGTGGAAGCGCGTTTCACGTAATCGGTCAGTTGCGAAGGGTAACGACGCGTTGCCGTTCGCGAGAGCCGGATGCTTTCTCGACCAACATCGAATCAACATCTTAGACCGGTAGAAATCGCCTCAGGGTCTGCACCTTCATGAACTTCAATCCGGACCTCGCGATCCCACACCTTTCTGAGGCTGAATCCGGATCCTGCATTTACGATCGAGCATTTCATCATTTCAGTATTGCGTTTGAATATCAACGAGTTCCATTGGATGATATAATCGTCTCGTAATAATAGTACAGACGTCATAAATCTATCATACGAGCAGGGCCGTGTGAGATTATCCTTGATTCAGGAAGATTCGAGGAAAACAAAGGTGTAATTTAAAGCAGACGAGAGGGTTTCGAGGTATTCTAATCCTAGAAAGGGGTCGGAAAGTCAACGGATCCCTTGGTGGGTTGGCTCGAGCAAAGACAAAGGAGGATCTGATGATCGACGACATCAGAGATCTTTCGGGATACGCTGGATCCTGACCTCCCAGCAAGATAAATCGTCGTGGGACCGAAACCTGGCTGTCTCCAAGCTTCCGTTAACACCCGACCTCGACTTGTGCGGTTCCTCTCTCGATCGACCGGTTAATCTTGGATCACCTGCACAACCTGTCCACCTGGGATCTCGAATTACGCACGGAAAAAGTCGGGTTTGTTTCGTTTATACACGACCTACGTCGAAGGGTGGAAAATACCTGGGAGAAGAAGATTCGGATTCTTGTTTCCCCCTCGATCTTCTAGGCGTGGATTCTCTCCCTATTAGGCACAAGTGGCAGTTTGAACGGTCCTACGGGGTCGAGATTAATGCACCACTCTCAGAGAGAGGGAGAGGCCTCTCAGGCCGTGTCAAAACATGTGGACCGAACTGCCACCAGCATCCAACCGACGATTATCGTATCCACCAAGTTAAGTGCTTCCGTCTACACTCGGCCGGGGATTTTGAGTGGAGAAATCATCGAGCAGAGTTTAAAACGTTGGCCGTTTAATTGTTCATTGTACATGTGGAGGAAAAAGGGCTGGGAAATTTTGGGAAGAAAAATCATCCGGGTAGCTTGTATATCCAGATGGTTCCTTTTATTTTTGATGTATTCGACAAAGGTGGTCCCGATAAAATGTTCTTTTTTCCTTTTCCATTGATATTGACGCCAGATTTTTACTTTGTCAAATACTGCGAATATTTAATAAAACTCGTTTGATTTCTAAAGGTTAATTGAAAATAATCAAATGGAAACAAAGCGCAGTCTCGTTAATTCAGGTTTGCGCTTGCCAGGAAACGAGACGCGTCGATGGCTGGCTTCGAAACGAACATCGAAAATCGTGCTTCGATTCTGGCACGTCCTCACCGGGTTACGTAATTCGGTCGTTGCACTTCGTTCTAAAATTTTGCAGTTCGGTTTCGGTTCCGCTTTCGTCACCCTTGTTTCCACGAAATTCCGAAATATCCGCGGCTAGACCAAGAATAATAGCCTAGATTGTTCAACTCCAAACGTGCACTTCTTGAAAATATTCGTTTCCGCTCGTTCAAAACGAGGCTGAACGTACCGGCGGTTCTGAAATTCAAATATTTGAAACTTTGTATTTTTAGACGTTCGAATTTACTTCCTCGAACGCTGTCCAATGAAATGTCCTTCTAGGTCAAGATTTTCGAACAAAATCATCGGCGCAGTCATTCAATTATTATTTTATCTCAAATTATTTTGCAATAAAATTTTCAACCCGAATCTTCTCAGATCACCCAAAGGAAGTTATAAATCCTTTCTATTCGAGGAACGATTCACCAGCGAGTGTTCGTTTCCTAGAAAACGCGAGCGACCTTACAAGAAGCATACCTGAACGTAATCGATTAATCGGCACACGCTAAATAATGCAAGAAGCGTCGGATAAATTCTGTCGCGATTTCCCCGAGTGTCACCAGAAGACCCGTCGAAGCCGTGTTCCGGTCTTCGATCAATCGTCGCGCGATCGTTAACGTGTGTCAAAGAGGTGAGTCCATCAACGTCCACTCGGGGCCATTGTCTTTGCCGGGACGAGGACATTGTAGTCCGTTGGTCGGGAAATGAGGGAACGACGAAGGAATCCACGGTGGCACGAGACCACGAAAGCAACGACATGGAAAAGGACGAACGATAAAAAGAGGCGGAGGACAGAAGAGGCAGCTGAAAGAATGCGAAACACTCAATCTGCACGAGCAATCGAGTTCTCCTGGATTCCATGGTGGTCATGGACGAGACCAGTCTCGACTATGAATTATTTTCTTCGTCCGAAACACCTTCGACGGTGCCACGTGATACGAACGATTCTTGACACGTGCAAACGTGATCATTTTTAACTTTTTAATTATTACATCGAATTAAATTCGCAACGTCGATCAACAGAATTATGAAACATACATTATTATCAATTTTCGATAGAAATACACATTTGCATGAACATCCGCGATCTAGTCATAAACGTAGCATTAACATAACATTTGGTTATCGTAAATCGAGGTGGAACGACGTCGAGACACGTTCCTTAGTTAATTTTTAACCGGTCTACGGTCCGGGGTATGCGCGAGCATGGCAGACTGGTTCTTTATCCGATTTCAAGGCAATTATTCCTGTCCAGGAGGTAATTAAGTCCGCTACAAGTCGAGTCGATTTTGATAAGCAATCAAGACTCGACCTTCGGTGTCTTGTTTTATTGTTATTGCGTAATAAAGACCTCGTGATAGATTCCTTTCTTCCGATCGCAATCGCAAGACGATTGTATAATTATTCTAATGCACTGGTCGAATAGAAATCGAGCCAATCGTACGAACGTTCGAGTTAACTGCGATTTATCGTATTTACGAAAAAATGTGGAATAATGAAAACGACGATGTTTCTCGTAAATCTTGATACAGAAAATGAATAAATAAGATGAACAATGAGCAGGATTTTAGAATCGCAAGATTATCTCGATAAATATTAAAGAACAAAAGGTGATCAATCGTGGTCGAACGTTCGTAATGGAACGTTTAAATGACACCAAGGCACCGTTGGAAACTCCAATGTCTGACAGTAGCTATTAGCTTCGATACACGTGTGACTAATAGCGTCGTATTTTCCAAAGAGGGTGTGGTGATTTGCAGAATACAAGATCCAAACGAGCTCAGTATATCAACAAACAGTGTACAACGATCGTAACGCGAAAAAATCAAATTGCATACCAAGTCTGTCCCCAGATTTGACATCGAAATGTCACTGGTACGTACAGTACCGGGTAAAATTTTATACTGACCCATCATTAATGATAGGTATGTTAAATATTCCAAGTATTAGCATTTTCTTATATCCAGAGTAGGTATTTTTCTATATGTATACTTCCCTTATTCAACTCTTACGAAACTTTAACAATTTGAAGCTATCTCATATTATTACGTATTACTATAACAGTAATTACTATAACTACTCAATTTGTTTACTATTCTTTTATTTTCTTAATTCCTCGATTACCTCGCGTTCGAAGTGTCACGATGCATTACAGGTTTGAAAAGGTATTCATTTTTCCTTAAAAAAGATTTTGTTTCAAACTTTCGCCCGGTAGTGTGTATTTCACGCGAAGCCGCAGTTCAATTTGTTCCATGGAAAAATAAACGGAATAAAAAGTATGATCGAAGAAGCCGCTGGTGGTCCCGAAGGTGCTCCACGACGAAGGTCCGATAGGGATGCACATACGTACGAGGTCGAGTCACAATGGCCGTTCGAACTTTTGAAGCATCCTCGTCCCTCCTCCTCTCTCGTAACCGCGGTCGCATTTAAAATTGAAATCACGAACCCTGTCTGGTTGTGCTGCGCCACGAGTCTCATATGTGCTCGCCAGGATACTCGTACGATCTTGATCATCGACGCTCCTTTTTCACGGTTTTTTTTTGTTTTTTTTTTTTCACATTCTCCACTTCGTGCCCTTCCATTCGTCCTTTTTGGATTTTTTTCCCCCCTGCGGTCGACTCATAAACGACGTCGCATGAATTTGCATGAACCCAATCCGTCTGGCGTTCGTCCAGGACGAATTTCTGGCAGCGATCCTTCTCACGAACGACTCATTCATCGATCCTGGCTACGGACGTATGAGTGTTTATACTGCCACGGATCCGCTCTCGGAAGCTGCATACGTTTGCTCCGAACAACCGTGGTCTCCTGTGTTTGCATTGCTACGAGATTCTGTGTGTTTAATACGATAATATTGATTGTAATTGCTTGAACATTGTGTCGATGGTTGTGGAATATTGACGAATCCCTCTGTCAAAAAACACCGAGCACCCTGATTTCGTGTATTTAGATTGGTACAAATGACGGTTCGAATTTCGGGGAAGTTCACTGCTGAAATATTCTATTATTTTCCCAAAAACATAGGTGGTTGAACCCCCTCTCGTTATCCCATATTTTAATAAGTTATGCCACGATCAGCAACGAATCTGTTCGAGTACCGATTTTCTCGGTAGCAATTATTTCACACGGTTGTCCATAGATGCGACCGTTACATAGCAACAGTCGGAGACGGTGGCAAACAGCGGAGGTTGCGCCACGAAGGTCGGGACAAAAGAGGTTCATCGGGTGGTTTTGCGGTTAAATCTGCTTGGGAGCGATTCGACTCGCCGCAGTGAACGACCAAGAGGGAACCGAACACGCTCGTACGAGCGAAGACGAAAAGGACGACGACTTCTGGGGCTAGTTCCACGAACATAAGTCGCCGTTGATGTTTTTGCTCGTTTTGCAGCGGCTAGGTGCCGCTGTGGCCATAAGATCCCATGGATCTGACGTAAGATGGATATCGTATTCCCTATAATGCATAGCCGGCCGTATCGTGAATTCCGTGAAGAAGAGGCGCTTTGCGCCTCCACCAGAGGCTCCGGCACGAACTGTCTTTTGCATAGGTTATCGTGAAAGACCCAGGATACAGCCGAAGCCTCTTCTCCGCATTCTTTTCGATCTGTCCGTGAAGAAGGCGGTTTCCGTGCCACATCATGCCGTACCTTTTCTTGCATTTCTTCGACGCGAGCACGTGCTTCTGTAAACACCGTGTCCAATACGCGATCCTTCTGCCTCAGGAATTTCAATCCCGAGAATTTGAAGGCTATCATGGATTTAATTAACACCTTGCTGCCATATCAACAGGTGTACGATTAATCCGTGTATCAGGAAAACTGTCGAAGGTGAAATACCTTTTTGCAGAGGGATTGCAATGTTCGTTTTTCTGCCTGCCATTGGGAATTTGTGCAGTTATCTTGTAATCTATCGATTGCCTTCGACATCGTTAATAAGAATTAACAACCTCGCCAACAAATTCCGCTAATTTAATTCAGCTTACGTTTTTCCCTGGATTACAATTAATTAATATCCGTTTATAGGATATTAATGGACTGGCACATAATTCATCAACCGTTTGGTTATAATTTCTGCTAATTTGTGTACTCTCGGTGTCGGAACAGTGTACATATTTGAGCTCGTTCGTGAACAACGAAGGGTGTTCGAAGAAAATTATTTCAAGCGAAAGGGACGGTTATTTTTCGGTCGACTTCGTGATGGATCGGGTGGAGGAGTTTTGGTGAAAGGTGAAGTTCTCGACGGTGGTCGACGATCCGCGTCTGGCCGTGCAGCTGATGCTTCCATCTGCCGCGATCTTATTGGCCTCCCGCACTTATTCGTCCGGGCATTTGCTCGTACTTTGTCGGCACGGTTGTTACGGCACGAAAGGTGTTCGATGCATCCACCATGCTCGAAGCATTGTTCGGTTTTATAGTCACGCAACGAGATCTCGGTTGCTTCTGGAGGGTCCGTTCCAGGTAATCCTGCCGACCGTTTTTTCGTTCACTTTTCACAGTTACTCGATACGTGTATAAGATGTTCTGTTCTTTCTTTCTACAAGAGAACAAATTTCAAGGTCGTCAATTCAATTTCCAATCTAATAACATCCTTTTGTTATTGTCAATTGCCAAACCTAGAAAAGGTATGTGACAATATTTCGATTATTAGTCAAGAAAGTTCGTAAACGCAAGGCAAAAACATAGTGGACGAAAGAACATTTCAAAGAATGCTTTTGAATTTTCAAAATGAAAGCAAAAAGTAGTTTAAAATTCAATTCAAAGTGTTTACTTTCTCCATGGTCCGTCGTCCGAGGGTTAAAGATACAATCAACCCTCGAACGCGATAAAGAATCCTATTAAATTATAAATTCGTCATTACGTTTAAGAAATGTCCTCTTATGTTCTCGGTGTGAACAAAAGTTACAAATTCGTCCATAAATTTATAATAAACGATTATAAGAAACAAAGGACACGCATCTTTGAAATTTTAATAACGCATCTCGTGAAGCGTTCACGTCGGAAGGGAAGCGAGTGTGTACAGGCCTGTCGCAACAATAAAATAACAATTTCCTCGTCTACACCGGTCGAAGAGCAACCCCTTAATCACGTTAACAACGTGTTGGATAGGGGCCTGTTTAAACGCCATATCCGATATTACGTTGAACTGGCAAACGTTCTCACGAGCGTTTTTCTTTCTCCTCCTTATTTTCTTCCTTTTCCTTTCCTAAGGGCCGTTCAGTCTCGCACGATGGGTGTGCCTGCGTCAACAAACGGCCGACATAGGCCTGCACGAAACCACCGTCTTCTTCTTCTCGGTACCGGTGAAAAATTCATGCGAATCGACGCACATGTCTGAAAAAATTTCGTTGATCGATGACGCGTACGAAAATTGTCGACAGGAAATTAATCGACCAGCCATCGTGGGGGAGGCTCGTGGTTTCATTTTTCGACAGTATATTTTCGTACGCCCCTGACGAATTTCTCGTTGTTAATCACTCGGGAACGATATCCTTACGCTATATCGATAAACAGAATTTCGCACACTACGTATACTTGGATTTATCAAGTTTTCTGAATGCCTTAGACGAAATTTTGATTATAATTGCGACAACCGCAGTCGAATGTTTTAAATATTTTAAAAGTTACAATTGATGTGTAACAGAATTTGTATTGTCAGCAGGAAGTGCCAGGTTCGAGGTGCTAATTCCCCCTTGTACTTCCCGTCTACACGCTTCGTACGGGAAACAATTCCGATATAGTTGGAAGCGTTTTAACGTGTGAAACAATTTAGTCTTTTTTTTTTCCACTGGATTTCGTTCGAAATTTGCACGGTGAAATTCAGCCGACCGAACGTTCGAACGAGCCACGATTAAACGAATTATAAAGCACCGTTTGCACTGAACGGAGAATTGGGAGGGAGGAAGCAATTACGTGGTAAATTACGACAATTCTGTTTCCGCAAACAACGCGAGGGCGAATGCGTTATCATTGGCACGACCAATTTTTGCCAGGAGGATGTATATTGTATGTGCGCAACGAGCAACGATCGTTCTGGGTGTGAAATTTAATGAAACGGTTGATCACTTCTACTGAAAGAAGTAATTACGTGTCTGTTGGGGGTGGGGCGATGGAGGGTGTTAAAAACTGACAATTACTCTTTCAAAGGTGTAAGCAAATTCACGTTTTTTCTGGTCAGTCATTTATTCAGTAATTAAATAATTAAGTAATTAAACCTATGTTCTTTTTAATCCTTAAGTACCATGACAGGGTCGGTGTAATTTAGTCAAAATGAAATTTCCAATTTTTATTTTAAGGAATAAGAATAAAGATCAGGTCAATATTAACCCCACTATGTTATACAATAAAACCCCCTGTGACAAGGGGGATGCGTCTCATGTCTGTAGGAACTCCTACTATATAGGAGTCCACCGTATTTCTAATTCCAAATCATCATAGTCAAGGGTTAACTAAAAATAACAAACAAATAAAAATATCAATTGCACGATGTTCCTCGAATGTATCATTCACTTGGATCGAGTTTAGCGAGTACCATTTACCCCGTAACTGGTGGACTCTCGTCTTTTAACGTTCATTGAGAACCAAGACTGATAACGGGATCGTAGAATGAGGTTTAATTAAACGAATTATAAGATCGTTCGCACCGTGTCGTGTGAAATTGGTCGTGGACGATCACGAGATAAGTCACGGGTAATTTTTCGACGTGTTTCGCAACGAAAGGAACGCGAACGGAATCGTGGTGCACCGGTTTGACCCACATGGCCTCAGCAGACAGCTTCATTCGCGGATGGCTCGCATCCTTTTCCGCCAATCGTCGCTCGTTGAGTTGCAAATGAACGTAGAATCGGCTCGTCGAATTTAGCACGCGATCGAGCCACGCGTGTTAAACTGGTTCCAAGACGTTATTAAATTACCGGAGCGGAGGGATGAGTTACGGTTAATGAAATCGTCGGAGCGATTAATAATTACCAGCGAACGCGACACTGGATCCGAACAGTATTTACTTTATTAATGGGACTTATTAGAAGAATTATTCTCTTCGCGACACGTACGAATGGGCAGAGTGCAACACATGTTATTCAAGAGAGGTTCACAAACTTGTTCGCGAGAGTTATGTTCGAAGTTCCAGCGATTCCTTTGCTGGAAATCCTCTTATAACGAGCAATCGTACCTTACTGTTGCATACATTTTATACGACCGTGTTAAATTTCGCTTAACACTTTGACTGCCATGGGAAACATCGGCGACAGGCAAGTTATTGAAAGTTTTATTGAATAATAATTTAATTTGAACAGGTATTTCACCATATCTGGTTATTTCTATTATTCATGTTTTCCAGTTTCTAATACGAGTATTTCTAATTATGTAAGGACAAGAATTATGAATAATACGAGTTGTGGATTCTTATGAAAATTCTGAAAACTTGAATAATTACAATCATAGTGTGTCTTTAATTAGCGTTCGCAGCAAACTTCCAAGGAATCACATTTTCACCAAACTTTTTAACAGTATTACATGAAATTGTGTAAATGAGTACTTATGATTAATTAATGTCCATTTACATCTTATACGAGATAGATTCGTGTCGATGTTATAATTAATTCAAACCTTCTTTGGATCATCTTCTGTTCTCCAACACGAACACCTGGCTGTTTCTAGTTTTCTCGGCGTTCTCTCTTCGACGTTTAATCCTGGACGCCAGGACAGGAGTGAACAAATTGGGGTCCGGTTCGCGAGCATCCTTGTGACATATCCTCTTCGAAAGCAAGCTGGTTAGGTAGCCGACGAACAACGTGATGGTTAACCCCATAGGACTGTACCACATATACGAGATACGATACAGATAGAAGTAGGAAGTATCTTCTGGTGGTGTTTCCATAGTGCTGCAAATTAAAATTGAATTACTGGTATCTGAGTTTTGCGAAGGTGACCAAAGAACACTTTGCCACGGTAGATACGGACGTGGTAGGTTCGCAACCAAAATTCGCGATCTTCTTATTTTCTTTTCCCCACAAAATCATTCGTTGAAACTTAATATTTTGCACGATAGACAATTAATTTTCAAATTTTGACTTTGCGTCGTTAAAAAATTAAAGCAAAGATATTGCAAGATTTAACTCAAGTATTTCATCGTTCGAAGGCGTAACAGAAGAAGATA
Organism: Stelis phaeoptera; assembly: GCA_943735885.1. Classification (NCBI taxonomy): domain Eukaryota; kingdom Metazoa; phylum Arthropoda; class Insecta; order Hymenoptera; family Megachilidae; genus Stelis; species Stelis phaeoptera. Next base: position 9,013,572 of record OX030941.1, on the reverse strand, counting down.
CATAACGTTTCGAAGTGATATTTACAATCTGATTGAAAATGTCTAGTTAAAGATAGCTCATTATCTCGTAATGGTCTCTAAAATTATACGACGTATCGAAACATAAAAAATGATCTTTCGTCGACGACGGAACAGGTTTAGCGCGTGGCAAAAGGTTGGACGTTCCTAAACGGAAGGTGAAAAACAGCTTGTTGGAAGTTTAGCAAAGAGAAAGCAATACCGCGCGTAACGTTGGAACGCGGCAAGAACTTGAAGAGGTCGTAATCGCGGTTTATTAACAGGCAATTAACATTAGTTACTATCGTGGGAAACGATGAACGCCCATGCGATCGGCTATGAGAAAGCAGCCGGTTATAAAAGAAATCGGGAAGTAATAATTGCTTTTCAACTGATTATCGCTACCACGGGATACCTCCACGCCCATGTTATCGCGTCGCTAGTCATTAAAATCAACCGCAACACGTACATATCCTGCAACGATTTCTTCTAATTTATCCTTCCATGTTCTTACATAGTCGATACGAACTTTAACTAGCCAACGAAATCTTCCGTTTCTAATAAATCCATCGTATTTTCGCCCCGTATCGTCGAATCTGTAAAACAGTCTCGCTCGTTTTACAATCTGTCGACCTTTGCTCGACGAACGATTCGCAGACCTTTTTGCGGCAATATCTAAATCGATTGGTAACACGTGTGTCGACGATATCCTTATTGGAAAGGAAATCTCGCCAGAACGGTCTTGGAACGTGAGCGGTTATAAAAATGATCGCGGGGAAGCCTTTTATACGAACCGATTCCGGAAACTGGGTCGCGCCACAGTTCGTTTCTAACTGAATACGGGAGAAAGCCGGGGAAGAAGTTGAATCGAGTGGTAAATCACCGATTCTGTTGCCTAGAATACATTCAAAAGCTCGGTACGATTTTTCATGCCAAGGAAAAGCCGAACGACAAACGAAGACGAATGGTGGGAAAAAAAAGTCGAAAAATCACAGCTTATCACATCTGTCGTTCTCGGAACGGTTTAAAAAGTCGTTCGCGCACAAAACGTTCGTTCGTCTACTTCGAAAGTACACTTCAGATACCGAAGTGGCCCGTAATTATAGTTTGAAGCATCGCCGCCAGGGCGTATTAAAGCCACTGTAACAAGTTCACTTTCTTAACAAGCTAAAAAAGAAAAAAGAAAAAAAAAAAAGAACGCTCACCCGTTAAATTGCGTGGCGTTTCGATAACGAAGCACCACGGTGGAGTTGTCGCAACCGTCCACGGACAACGGAAGCATGGGTGTCACCGGTTTCGGTTTGCCAAATGCCGCCCAGAGGCACGTGGTCAGAGCGGTGATCGTTCCGACGATGGCACCGGTCTCGTTCGCGTTCTCCACGAACATTCCCAACGTGAATATTCCTAGAATAGGTCCGTTAATCGCCCCAGTGATTCCTAATGTAACCTCGACCAAGGTGCCCATCGATCTGGCTATGAAGGCCATGATTATACAAAGAAAACCGTTCGAAATCGCCAACAGTTTACCGATCAGAGTGGCACGTTCGTTTGGAAAATCGACGTTGAATTTTCGATACAATGGTTTCACGTAGTCCTCCAATGCTATGGCAGCCAGGGAGTTTAAGGTGGCGGAAATGGTGCTGAGGCTGGCGCTGAAGACACCGGAGATGAAGAGTCCGCTGATGCCTGGAACACGGGACATCCGTTCGGCAGCGAAGAACGGCATTATTTTGTCGAAGCTTGATATCTTGCCGGACGTGACTGGATCGCAGTCTTTGTAGATCATGTACAGGACCAGGCCGGAGAAGGATGTGAGAAGTCCCAGTGATAAGGTAATGGGACCACTTAGCAATAACGCGTTCTGGGAAGCCTTGAAGCTCCTGCGTGTTATCAGAATTAATTAGAATATCAGACTTTTGCATTAGCTGGCTGCAAATGGTCGGTTTTGAAATATGAAATGTCTGGATAAAAGTGTCGAGAAATGCCACTTGCGGCATACCAGTTTGTAGCTTAAGGTTTGATAAAAATGTCTACTTAAATGGTCCATCAATATTCCTTGTATAAAATGGCTGCGATGACCCGATATTTAGTGACCTTTAGGAAGCTTAAGCGTCAGGGAAATATCTCCACGAATGTCTTTAAATGTCATTCGAGGAATATGTGGCGAGTTTAAAATTATTTTTATATCGTCAAAATTGGGATTTCCGAATCCGGTAATATTATAAAATTAACTACGAATGCAATGGTCTTAGATTTTCACAAATTAAACTAATAAATAGTGAAGTCGATCCTAACGTTACTTACGTCGCTAATTTTAATAAAACCTTGATGAAACCTGATCACCAGCCTGAACGAAACAAGATCTCGGATCGAGCTTATCAAAATGCACCTCGTAATCGACCATTAACCAGCATCAACATAATTCGACATATCCTTCAGCAAAACATACTCCTCGATAATCATATTAAGTACACGCACCTGGCGGTGAGCATACGTTGCACCTGAACCTGATTCACAGCGTACATGGACAGGAAAATGGTGGTACTACCGATGAACAGGGACCACCAAGTGTGACGTATCGTTGGATCGAATCTGAAACTAGGAAGGAATTTTCAACAGAATTAAACATCCGCGAGCTCCGCTGAATTCTTACTCGAAGAAATTCAATCGTCCACCCTGGTTAGCGACGCTCCATACGTTGGATAGACCTTCTTCCTGTTCGGTAGCCGCGATGCCTAGGATACAACCGATCCCAGCGAACATCAACAGACCTTGAAATACGTCGGTGATCAGGACAGCCTTGATGCCACCTACGGTCGAGTAAAAGGTACAAATCACGCCGATTAACAGGACGCTCATCGTCCCTGACAGACCAGTCGTTGCCTCTAGGGCTAACGAGGGTGCGAACAACACCACGCCGGTGTACATCATCAGCTGAAGGAAGTTGGCAGTGCTGGCCACCAAACGGGCCTTCATCCCGAATCGTTTGTCTAGATACTGATATGAAAAAGTACGTATCACTAGTTATCATCTCTGCACAGTAAAACGTAGTCAAAAATGAAAAAAAAAAACGGTGTATCCTATGACTTGTAACAAATGGATAGGTCGCTTTACAATTGATAATCGACAAAGACGAACCGATCGGTTGTCCAATTACCTCGTACACGCTCATGGCGTTCAGCTTGTAGAAGACCGGAAGGTAGAAGTAGAGGGCGATCGGCGTGCCAACGAAACCGCCCAGATACAGCAGCGTGACTTGCGTACCATGGGTGTAATTTTCTGCGCTGATTCCGAGCAACGTGATCGCCGACATGAAAGACACCATCAGCGCGATCGCAAGAGGAACGACGCTCATCGATCGATTCGCCGAGAAGTATTCCTGTCGGTGTTAATCACGAAACGTATCGATTAAAGAAAAGAAAAATCCTCGTACCGAAGATGGATCGTTTTTTCAAAGGCTCGAATGACTCGAAAAATTAATCGATCGATCAGGTGGGAGGATTTTATTGGCGCCTTGGAAACGATTCTTCCTTCGACGTTCGATTCGAGAGGAATGAGTAGCAAAAAAACGCGCGAACGCGCTTTATCGTTGTTATTATATCGTTATCACGAGGTACCGATCGGGCCGTGTGAGTAGACACTTTTCGCCTTAACTCGATTCGCAATAACGTCTCGATGTTAATTAACGTTCGACCGGACAGTCGATCGAGCGCCGGCCACAACGATAAATTAAATAGCGTTCCCGATAGTTGGCAATCTGTGTCGATAGCAATATTTATCGCGCGGCAAGATCGATCGACCGATAGCGGTGAAAGATCTCCCCTCGAGCTCGGTTACTATTGCTCGTGATCTAAGAACGTGCCAAGCGATTTCGACCGCGTTTTATCATGGCTATTGGATCGAACTTGAAACGACGTCGCGACGATTCGATCTTCGAAGTTGAAATTAATTTTCCAAGAGTTTAACCTCGGCCGTCCGTTGTCTGCCGCCCGTGAACCGGTAGTAGATCCCGATCCCGACTGAGATCGACAACATTACCCCGATGACAAGATAATCCGGCCATTGCAACGTCGATACCCTATCATCTTCGTTGTGCTCCTGCAATCAGATCGATTTCTTTCTTTCTTTAATAATACTTTGTATAAATTGTATAGTCCTGGATGATGTTAACTTGGGGGCATACGTATCAAAATCTGTCAAATATTTACTTATTATTTTATAAGGAAAATTAATATTAACGGGCTGTAGTAAATTCGGTAAAGTGAAATATTAAAAATTTTAGTATGTCAATAAAGGACACACGAACGATTGAATGCAAGTAACTCAAACGATACATTTCACCCGTGCCAGATTCTCAGAAAGATTCGATTCGATGCTTTAAATCGAATTTCAATCAAACTTTTAAACTGTTTGGACGCTTCCCGCGGAATAGAAAAGCTATACACGCGTTCTCTGGTTTCTATGGAAAGGGCACTCACGTCCATTCTGCGGGATCCGTTCGTTGCGATAGCATCAACTTCGCGATACACGAGAAATTCGATATCGCGAGCTTGTTTGGCCGGGTATCGTGCTTCTTCCTGAATCGTCCTGCGGTGACCAGGAACAGGCTGCCAACGTAACACACAGAAACCAGAAGAGAATCCTGGTTGGTCGTCACAGCGTGAACCAATGCGATGGTAGCGAGGTGAAGCCACGCAAATACAACTAGGAGAAAGAACCTCCGAGGACTCGCCACCTGCGTGTTTTGTGGCCGAGTGGCTTTGTTTCGAACAACAGAAATGAAACGAAGCGTCGTTTCGTTACGTAAACCTTTGCTCAGCATCTTTCCTTCACGAAGGCACGCAAAGACGGGCCATTTTTAATCGGCAGAAAATCAAGAAGTTCTTTTGATAATATTTTACGGTTGTCGTAAGACTTAATTTTAAAATTAATTTTAGAATTTCAGCTTCCAATTATCCACCCCATATTGTTTATTATACTAACTCGTATTATAGGAATCTTATTTCTCTGTTTCTCTGTCAATTATTCAATCACACTCTCCATTGGACAATAATGCTCTCAAATAAATTTAAAAAACTTCTAGAACTATATTTCAACGGTGAATAGGTCCATGCTTATGTGGCGACGAAACGAGAAGAAAGAAAAAACGAAACTTATGATTTAATAACTGTTTAATTATGTAAAGCTGATAAGGCAACCCTTGCGAAAGAACCAGTTCGATTTCCAATGGAGCTGCGGTCTACCGATGTGAAGTTGAGCGTCACGAATAATTAATCTCGGAAAGGTTAATGAATTCAGGATAAAAGGAGGGGAATTTTCGTTCGTCGATCGAATTCCTGTCGCGGGTCAGATTAAACCGACCCCCGTGACCAAAGAGGCGTTCGAATTCTCTTTGGTCGACACAGGGATCGTTGTCGAGGGCTCATCGATTCTAGCGGTGTACCTCTGAATCTCTGAAGGCCTCTTAATTGGACCGACAAACAGATGAAAAGATCAAAGTGAAATCGTTTGACGTACTATGGGAATCGATCGATCGAGCGCAACGTGCAAGATTGTCTCGAGCTGTTGTTCGACATCGAAACGTTGTTCTACGCCATTGCCATGTCGCTGGTGCATAACAATTATTCGCAAGTCGGTAGCTCCTGGTCGTAATGTAATTTCCTAGCGTTACGAGGCACAATCGACGAGGGGCCATCGGCTATTATTCCGAGAAGGGAAGCACCCATAGCAACGTACGACCAGCCAGAAGATTCCACAGGCTGGAGTCCCGTCGATCTTTATCGACCATGCACAAAGGTTCATCGAGATTGGTAGGGAAAACAGACAGCATGGAACTTGGAATCGTGTGAACTTTTTAAAATTCTACCAAATTCTGCATAGTTTCTGTCTGAATTGAATAAACATGAATAAAATGTTATTTGGCTCTTACGCTTCAATATTGCTGCGTTTGGTACTGTTTTATCAGCATTGTCAGCTGGTGTCATTCAAAATTGTAGAATTTACAGATACTGTACTTGATATTGTTCAAAATTTCTTTTTTCTACGGACACAATTTAAATTTCGGATCACCTAAAATTCACCTCTCCAAATAGAAATACCCCTTAAGTGTCACAATCCAAATTTCGAGACTATTATTTGTCCCTTTATTCTTCGAATCAAATGGCATAGGTGTATTCCAAATTGGATATCGGAGAGTACAGACTATTTGAAAGCAGGATAGAAATGGACAACGGGGGTAGAAGCGTCAAACGCAAATGGTAAGCTTCGATCGACTGATCAAGTTCAGCAACCACTTAACCAACAGTTTAGCCTGCTGTCCTCCTGCGTCCGACTAACGACTTAATGACGGGAATTCACCACTTACGAGGTCTCCTCCTTTTCTCCTCTTTGGTCGTCTATCGTCTTTCAACGCCGCTTCTTCGTCGGCGAACAACATCGGCGTAAAACGAGCTAGTCGACGGTCGGCGTAACAATGTCGAAAATTGGACAACGCTCAACATGGATCTCCATTAACCTCCAGAACACGGAGGGGGCATCGTGCAATTACGACGGAAGAAATAAATTCGAGTTGGCAAATCGTGTCGGGTAATCAACTCGCATTAAACGGTTAAGAAGCAACGCGATACCACCGTTTAATACTCTTTGCGGCATCAGATTGGCAATTAAATATTTTTTTCCGCGGGATTATTTATGAACCTACGATTGCAAGACTTCCGTAAATTGGAATAAAGATAATATCTGAGGAAGTATTAAAAAATTTAAAAGATTTATTGCTATTTCAGTGGTCTGCCATAATCATAACAAGGTGCCATTCGATTTAATAGTCTTTTGAATTATTTATGGTATTTTGTCGACTGTTTTAGGGTAGATTTCGTACCAAAATACGCAGAAGGGTTGCATCCTTAAAATCCTGTATTTTCATTTATAACACAATTCTGCATAATACTGGAATTTGATATATCCAACATTATTTTTCACCCAGTTCGCGAAAACAATGAAGTTTGTTGTACATCCTGGAACGAATTACTTTTGCCTTTACAACAGCATGATCACAGTCTGTTTATCCCCCGGAAAATAAATCTTCGAGGCGTGAATTTCTAGATTTCGCTCGCAAGAAGAACACCGTGAGTTCCTCCTCAAGTTCTCCTGTTCAGATAATCACGATGTCGTGTACTCGCTCGCGTGGTCTCCCCCTTTTCAGTTAGTTAGACGGAAGAAGGTGAGACACACTCGTGGATTGAAGATCAGACGTGCTTTTGCCTATAGCACGCGCAGCTTCGCGTCGCAAGGAGATGCTCGTTATTATAGTTGGATACTCGGCCGTGGTAAGACGTCTTGAGGGCTCCTTTTCTTTTAAACTTGCTTACATTCGCACGCACATTTTTACGCCCAGACACTCGTGTAATCTCGAATGCACTTCGATGTTGGGTATACGGCGTTTCTGAGAGCAAACAGTTCGTTAAACCACGCCTCGCAAGCCACTGCTAAGAAGTTTGCCCGAGCGAGCCGAGTTGTTACAGCTGCTTTTGCATAAGCTGGATCGTAAACAATCTTTTGAACGCATTCCGTACTGCACGTGACAGAAAATCTTAATGTTTCGATTCGATCAAAAAAAATACCGGATACGAACTTTATTGCCTGTTCTGCAAAGTGTTCGCTCAGAATAATCGTATGGTTTGTCATAACGTTCCGTTGGACATTTTGATATAAAATTTTACAGCGAGGAATTATCAAGAGATCGATTTTTTTTTTGGATGTAAATCCTTGTCGAAATTCGCTATAATTGTAATTTTATTTTCAGCAGATTTCTTTTTATTATACGAATATTTAAGCATTTGATAAAATTATGTGCAAATTTTCCCTCGATAATTTATACGTCTCTTCATTGAAAACAAGTGCTCCAAATATTTTTGATCATGTTCGGTCTCTAAAACACTCAGAGAAAATAGTCAGGCCAACAGCTGTTCCACTTACGGTGACACTTTACGAAGCAGCATATTTTTGCATCATGATGTGATAATCTCAAGGCCGCGTATAATAGCGAACGTTTCAAACAACTACTCTTATCGAGTCGTTTTGAAATTTACAAAAAGAAAAGAAACGATGTCGACTGGATAATGTTTGAAAGGAAATCGCTATTGTTCGAGGCGCAGCAGCGGTGAGTGACGATCTGATATAATCGAGCAGGCTCGCTCGTGCTACCACGTTAATTAACAACAAAATGCAGGAAACGTAGTGGCACGGTTTGGGGCGTTTTTACCGAGCCACGCGTGCGATTCGACTCGATTTCGTGGCCTTAATTAATTCGACGCGTCCAATTTGCCCCGGCTCTTGTCGTCGATCGACAACGCCTATTAAAGTTACGAGTTCGGCTGTTACAAGCCCCGGCAATTATCGCTAATTATGTATTCTAAAAACGCCGTTCCATTCGCGCGAAACGAATTCCTATCGAGCCGCGTTTGGATAACAGTCCTGCGAATTATATCGTTCTTTGACCCCCGTAAATTTTTACGTCACTGCATATGTATAAGCAATTTCGATCTTATATTTTTTTTACGGTATATATCAATTTGGCATTTTAAATTATTAATCTTCATTAATCTTAATTGCCCTCTTAAATCTTAAGAATCTATGTTTCTGAACTCGAATCGGGCTAATTTGAATCGGTATCGATTAATCACTAATTAGCGCTCATTTGCATTCCGTTCATCGAACCACCGTTTCGATACACCCTGTTCCCCGTGGACTCATTAGTACCGGCCAGATATCGTGGAAAGTCCCACAAGATACCATAGTCGTGTATTAAAATTCCAACGCGACCAACGGAGTGTGGCAATCGACGCTTTTTTCGGTGTTGACGGGTTTTAGCGAACGTTCCTCAGCCGCGATTCTACATCTTATATCTCTATTGCCCGAGATCCAACGATAACCTCACAATGGCTTAACTGGCTGCTCCGTATGAATTACGACGTTACGTAATTCGATCATTTGCATCGATGATGCATCGTCGAGGATACGAAGGCGGCGGTCGATATAATTATTTCGTCTCGTGAAACGATCTACAACGAGATATCAACTCGTGTACAAATTTACATACATCGATACGAATTCATCTAGGAATGTTAATCCCTGTAGAAATTATCGAAAGTACGCGACACGAATTCGATGATTCACGAACGTCGAATTCCAGTTTTCGTATGCAACGGGACCATTATTGGAAGCTCGCGAGGCCATGAAATTTAATGGCACCTTCAAAATTAATACTGACTATTTGCATTCAAATTACGATTCTAGTCGCGGAGTTTCGAATGTCGTTACGTTTGTTACAAATTTTGAAAATTAATCGCTACTGGAAATATACAAATTGTTATGGCAGTGTCCATCATAGTTAGTGTACTATCGGTTACGATAGGCTTTTCGATGTCGCTATCCCTCCCTAGTATTATAACGAGTGGTGGACATACCCAAGGCTCCATTTTCCCTATGAAAAACTTATGAATAGAACCTAAGAGTGGGGCCTTCACAAATAAAACGCATAAGGTTAGGTTTACGTTCAATATTAAATACGTCTTGTACCTTTTGACCTACATTTTTATTTCATAATAAACCCCTTCGACTCTTAAACTCTACCATCTCTGGATAGGCATTGACCCAAATACCATGTTCGCGGTTAAAAGTTGTGCAGACACATATTTAATAAATCTCGAAGGATCTCGTTCGAGCCAAGCAGCTTCGTTAAATTCATCTTCATCGCGAAAGCGGAGATTTGTCAAGCGATGCTAGGCGCACAGGTGCGCTCATTAATTCCTCTAAATTGCGGTTCGCTTGAGAAACACGAGGCTGACGTTCGCGTGTCTCGATGCTCGTTTACCCGCGGGTCAACGGGCTACGCGAGCCGAGACTACGATGCAACCAGCCTGAATTGATGTATAACTCGCGCGCAGACCGAGGCGTGTCCTGGGAGTACGATAATCGACGGTAGAGAATTTTGCCGAAGGATTAATGTCCTCTCAGCCGGTTGCCCCGAGGTGTTTCGTCTTCCTAGTCCGTTCATGTTTCATAATCGGTCAGCAGAATTTATTTTGTAAATCAGCCTAGCGTACAGTGCGACTCTTCGTGCGGTTTTTAGAATTTTCTCTGATCATTTTATGTCAAATGCTTTGAAAGGATTCAAAAACGTTAGGCGATAACGTAGGCGAACATGAAATTGCTTTTACTTGTTGGTGACACGCGATCAGTAAGCTTGTTCCTCGAGGAACTGCGCCAGCTAACTATCTTCTGGATTGATGCATAACATCCCGTGGAAGCAACGTTGGGCTGAGATTCGCATGGTTCCAATAACAGCTGAAAAAGGGATTCATCTTGAAGACGTTGCGCGACTTGTACGGTGTCCTCGATTTTTTCGACGACTATGCTTGAATTGAATCGTTCGCACGATGTTTTGTAGGTTGAATGAGAAAATTGGCACAATGTTGATGGCTGATTAACATTTTAAGCGACACGATAAGCTCGTTGAATATTCCATCAGGCAATAAACTCTACAAGACTGAAGGTTATAATTTATAAAATTAAATCAAATCCGATTTATCGTTTCAAATGATACTTATCTACTTTTATTCTATACACTTTCAAGTGCTAGGTGCAATTATTTTTAATTAAATCAGCAGGATTATTTGCACATAATTCTATTTATATGCAAATTGTATTCGAAACGCAAGATGTTATTGTTTAATCTGGAAATCGTCCGATGGACGAAGAGAAGGGCATGATCAAAGCCATTTCTATGCGAACACGTGGCTCATCGTTATTAATATTCTTTTGTGTATCACACTATGCTTTATATACAGAAAAGAACTACAATGTTCTTTCTTCTCGGGTTCAATCACACTAATGGCGGTCGAAAGAATGCGTCTAGGCGATGTTGAAATTTTAGCCACGTGCTTAATAAACTCGAACGGGATGTAGAGGTAACTTCGATGCTTTCCATGCATCATCATTATTCTTTTTCTCGATTATATCGAACCTCGTCCGTTGGATGTTCGTTCGATGGAGACACGATGACGACATCCGACGATACCAATAGCTTCTTAATGGATCCGCTTAACAAGTCGAATTACTAGAGCGGTCCCGGTCGATGTTGACGTTGGAACTAAAATTGCGTGGGGGCCATGTTGTTCTGTCAATCATTACTGACTGACAAGCTGATTTATAAGCAGAAACGACGCTCTGGGGGTCGGGTATGTGTTGAACGATCGATAATATGGGACGACTCGGTCCATTCGTGTATCAAGCGAATTATTTGCTTGAATTCTGCGCTACTTCCATTTTTTCTTCTGGCAATGGTGACGATAATGAAATTTTCATAATTATTAGGTACTCAAAATATCGCTTTAATGTATACGGATTTCGAGGAATTTAGTACTTTTATGATCTTGTGTCATCGTTACCGATAGATTTACGTATATTTGGCTACTTCTACGCAGTAAACCTCGAAGTTGCCATCTTTTCCATATTACTGTAGGCGTCGTGGAAGAAAAAGCGGACGTTACTCCCAGGGAATCGGACTCCGAAACCACGGAGTCGTAGACCAGACATGGAGAAGTTTATTTAATTCTATTAATTTTCAAATTGCCGTAATCTATATAATTAAATATTAATCAATACACCTATGCCCCAGACCAAATACCGTTCGACTATCCCCTATTTCTCCACGACGCCTCTTATATTTTGGGTATGGAGGTCCCGATCCTACGTTGTGTACCACAAAGTTACCAATCAAATGTAAAACTCCGTATACTGGAATGACGAATACATAGACGGTCAAACTACTCCAACGAAGCTTGCGATAAAGACGTCCTCCTAGGAAGTGCTGATCGATTCGACGAAAGATCACGCAAGAATCGAAGTTTAATAAATTCCGTATCATTCGGGTCGAAGCTAATGAAACTCAGTTGGCGAAGGCAGCCACGGAAGAGTGGGTTCGCTAACAGTTAGTTAATCGATTCCCGTTGTTTCAATTGGACCCGGTCGTAAAGTAATTGAACGTTTTAATTCATTTAGTCGTTCGCGGTTATCGATGCCCGGTCGATATTTCATTGGTACCGACCGCATTGTTTATCGCGATCCAACGGGAAGTTCACGGTAAACGATCGTTGCTAAAGCGAGACGTCGTTTAGTCGTTTTGAACGGTGATTTACGAGCAGCAAATCGATAATGCTTGCGAGAGCCCGATTGAAGGATTCGCGTGACTAAACACGCGAGAAACCGAGTCCCTGACAATGAGATCCATTCGACGTCTTGTGTAATAATATTCTCAGGACCTTGAACGTTCGTTTGTAGTAGGGCTTGGATCGGCTTCAATTACGGCTAGTTTTTTTTAATTTGTACCAATTAGCCGCGACAACGAGAACGCGGTGAACTCGTCCACGCCAATCGGTCGACAAAATAGTGTACGAGGTCGTGACTGGTTGTCTGTTGTGTGTTGAACGCCTTCGTGACTTGTTGTACCGTGTGTTTCTCAATTTCAAGCGCCGTATCTGCTCCATTCAATTAGCAAGTTTGCGCAAAACCCACGTGCGAAATACGACGACGCCAGGATCCGTGGTAACGTCGATGAATTGTTGCAAATTGGGATCACGCTTCTGTCGAGTTTCCTAGTTTTCCCCTCAGAAAATGATAAGAAGTCCTAAACTGTAGGATGGATCGCATCGAATACCATATTTAGTTCATATATAAAATATTCAAGAATTAGTAATCCCATATCTTAAATGAAACGAAACTCTGAAATTTTATAAAGAATCCCCGGTATTTGTAAAAGTATCCGAGATCGGACAAATAAAATCGCGAGACAAGGGTTCACGCAGTCGCATTAGTTACCGTATCTCCGATCTTTTACCGATTTGTTACACAACCGAGGTCCCCGGTACGATTACACAAACATCGTATATCGTTTGCGTGATGGAGCAAGGAATCAGGTATTGGCCCGGCAGGTTCGAGCCGCGTTTCAATGTTAAACGAAGCCGATGATCGTTTCCAGTCGCGTCTTTCTTTCCATGTTTCGTGATCGTGCACGTACAAAGAGGGAGGGAGAGATACACCACGACGATGGAAGGAAGGCGGTGGGTCCGAATATGGGACACTGCAATTACGCAGAACGCAAGTATTATTACGTTACATAACCGTACGATCGAGCATAGGCACGTCACGACCGTCTGACTTACGATTTTCCATGGATAAACGCAGAAACAGAGGGAGAGAAAGAGAGATAAAGAGAACGAAAGGCGGTAAATTAACCCACCCATCGAGCACAAACTCCACGGGTATCATCAACTTTCCACGATACGAAACGGACCGCCAGGCCGCTTGTAACGTTACACATTTTGCAATAATAACGTTCCAAGGGATTAAACGTCGAAATTATACGTGCCAAACTTTTCCACAGGGAAAACGAAAGCTTTTATTAATAATGAATTATCGTGCGGCTCCAGAAATAACTAATAACTGCTTCGAGAACGAAGAAACGTTGCGTAAATGTGGACTTTGATTAGAGACTTCCTTTTTTGCCTTCTCAGATATTCACGCTCGCTAGTTGCAAACTTTACGCGTTGGTCATAACAGTAAAAACAAATATACAGTAACAAGACACTCGACAATATTTCAATTATTAAGAATACGATCGAGTCATTTTTTAAAATTTCAACTCGGTCACTGTGTGTGTATGCTTTTGGTCAACTAGGAACTATCGGAAAGATAAAAATGTTTCGAAGCGTGGACGTTTCGAGACAGTTCGATTAACTCGTCACGGATAGCTGTCGCGATCTTTCGATTCATCGAAACCTCCCGCAGACCCTCGGGATCATTGAGAAAACGCTTCACGTACGCACCTATGGGTTACTCACGTCCCCACGTGGTACGCAAGACATACCAATCACGAACGAAGAAGCCTCGCATCTGTTGAGAGATCGTTTCGCATAGCTGCACACCGATGATCAAGAGGTTACGCAATCGATACGCGCATTGTGTTTGTTGGCCATTTTCGATGCCTTCAACGTACACGCTTGCGTTTCAGACCGATCCTCGAGAACACGGGGTACAACGTTAATTAACGACGAATACGAGCTAGTTAGTATCGGTAATTAACAGCAACGACCAGATCTTAAGGGTCGAAGATCCTCAAGTGAGGATCTTCTTCTTGTTTGACAGGCTGATTATACTTTAGGAATTTATTCTACTAAATTTTAATTTTAAATGATGAAAATATTATCAAAACTAACGATTTTCATCGTATCATTTCTTCTGAAGATAATTAGGTTAAATATAAAATAATTTTAACCAGTGATGTACCGTTAGTTTAGAGTAAATACGATTGTAAAGGGTTAACTTCAATTTTAGTTCGTAAAAGTGGTAAAACGGTCTATATTTCCAGTAACTTGTGTCTTATCACACTCGTCCATTTCCACTGTGGTAGTCAACGTGTTAATAGTACATATTATCGCGCGTCTTGCCAGACACGTCTACTTCTACTGCAACATACATATGTTAATTCCCAATGGAATGAAAGGAAGAATGTAGAAGGCGAATCCTTAATCCTTAACCCTTTGCTCTCGAAGTGTTTTTCGACAAAATCAAATCTAGTCCATTTTTATAGCGAAATTCTTGAAAGCCAAACGCTCCATTTTGAAATGAAAAAATTACCAATCTGTGTATTTTTATTCTTATTATTAACATGCTGTATTCTAATATAAATCAAATTTGTAATTTTAATTTAAAAAATTCTTAGGTTAATGTTCCTAATCGTCCATACTATAGCGTGTCTAATCAGACACTGCTACTTCTACTGTACCAGTCGACGAATGTTAATTGCATGAAAAATCAAAGATGAACTCTAAAAGAAGATCGTTAATCCTCTTCGTCACGTTCCAGTCCCGTTACAACCGCTCACCTCTAATCCCGTCATTCTGAAAATGTACACGTGTCGTGCCATGTTCGATTTGCATCGATTCCCTTTTTTTCATCGAGACACGGATCATTACCTAAAAGTCGACAAACGTTTTTTCCCTTCCTGCAGCCGACACGAATAATCGGTTCGAGAGGACATTGCGCAACAGTCACTCGAGATAATTCGAATCGTTCCGCGTTCATTGGTGCTCCGCTCTGTCATTATCCTACTTTTGTTACATGGCGCAAGTCGAGGACATTCTTACGCGGTTAAATCGAAAATTATTTTAATCCGAACGACTTCCAGAGGTGGACGTTTATCGCACGGAACCGGCGCACGAAGAAATTCGCCCCAGGCTCAGGTAACACGACGCAGGTTAAATTAGAGGTGGTTTCAGCGCGGAACGTTTAGCGATCGGCTAATATTTACTCAGATCTCGAATAACCGGGTAGCGGAACAATTTTCATATGATAAAGATTGAAACGTTACATGTATTGATAAAACAAACTATCTTTGTTTCTTATCAATTTCTCCTATACAGGGTGGTAAGTTTGGAAAAGGAAGGCTGCAGAAAAATTGAATATCTAGAAATAAATTTTAATAAAACCTACTTATAGGATAAATAATCTTTGGTCATAGTATTTTCAATTCAAGACAGGATATTCTTTGTTGTATAAAATTAATCTAAAATACAGGCGAACACTTGTTTTGTTTCTTTTCGCTAGCTCGTTACAACATGTGGTACACGGTACGAGCTTTAGAGAACGATAGTTCCAGGCAGTACGAGCAAAAGAGCCACTCGCGGCTGAAGGGGTTGTTAGAACGCACGAAGGACCGTAGAAGATAAGTCCGAGGCTGATTTAATTAGCGATAAGTAATTACGAGGCTAGCGTTAGTTAATTGTCAGCTAGGAGTACATTATTTTCCTATCTCAGCGCAAATTACACGCGTACCTTTATTATTTGATTGAAATCTCCAGCTCGGTTTTAATTCCTTTAGAATTTCTCGTTAAACAGCTTTAAAAAGAAAAACAAAGTAGAACTTCTGTTTTACAAAATACCAAATGCCGTAATCGAGCAAAATGTGTACGGAGAGTATTTGATCTGTTCATTAACGGATAGAGGTCGGTTAAACAAAAATTGACCAAACCAAACATTGCCATCGTACGAAGTAAAAATATTTGCTCTCGGACAGACGTCCACTTTGCGGAGTGGTGTCAAAAGCTTTCGAATTCGCTTGGTGAATCGAGAACGCGATCGTGATCGGTAACTCCAGTAATAACAGGATGGTTGGATAAACGACGCCGAGAGGAACAGCTGTTTCTCGACCGTTTGCCAAGAACTCGAAGCAACGTTTCACATGGTGGAAACTAGGAAAGTGGAGCGGCCGCTCGGGACCCCGGAAGACAAGGGCCGCTGGACGAGAGGAGAATCATAAAGCGTGTCTTTCTCTTTGGAGCCGTGAATAACGCGTCCCTTGAAGTGGCACTCGACGATGAGAGCAACGTTCGTGCACTCGTCGTCGTTAAGAAATCGAGGAAAAGAGTACCGTGTGTACACGCTACGAACGACGACAGACGTATGAACAGTTAATTGCAAGAAACACGGAAATCGATGTTTGAAAAACGCTTGCTCGCCTTGAAAGCTCTCGGATAAAAGGCAACCAGGTTCTGTTCGATTGATCGTGTAAGCCAGTTTGTATCGTTGAAATCCAGTTTCGTTCGTTACGTTTTACAGGACGCTGTATTGTTCCAGTTTCTCGCGACAAAAAGGGAATTTTGTAACTGGATTCCTTTTTATTACAGGCTTTCCGTTGAAGCTTCGGTCCATTTTTAAGCTTCCTCTAAACTGAAATGGAAAAGAATCCTAACGTTGAAAAGCGATACCGGTCGTCAAAGTGTTAATTTACAATTGACGGGACGTCAATCCTTTCCACGTAGTCTTCGTCTTTGATGTTACGACAGAACACCCTCGAAGACAATATCTCGAAATAATTTATACCGATCCTAAATTTTCTAGTACCCCCTGTTCGATCCTATTCAAAGATGATGTCCGAGAGCCGAGGCAAATCGTGCGAGCATTTAAATACAGTTTAAAACGTCCAGTGCCGGTACGCCCCACGCAGCCAGAGGGGGTTGTTGTAAGAAAAATTACGACCGTCTGTGAAACAAACGAGTTATCGGTCGCAGCGAAGAACGCCATGGAGTCTTTGTTCGTTGGATCCAATGGTGTCTGGGGCCGCGTGGATGGCCGTCAACTCGTCCACGGATAAATTCCACGACGACGCGACGTCGAGGGCGTCTGTAACGAAGGGCCGCCGCAAGATTTATACGGTGCCTTCCTCCCATATGCGCGTCGAACGAGGATTATGATGTTTCCAAGTAACGCACAACACACCCTGCCACGAGGACACGTGTGACCTGCTATGCGTGACGTGTTCTCTTGGTTTTATGGCGTTATACCGACCTCGACTAAACGTTAGGAATAGAAGCGGCACAACGTTAAACCCGACTGGGTGGAAGATTAATTATGATCATCGAAAATGTTGGTCCCTAAATGATAGGGAAGGATCGAAATATCTTTATTATTGGATCTGTGGGATGTGTCAGGATGTCTAGACAAGAATTCAGTGGTTGAATCGAATTGTAAAATACCCATTTTTATATTCAATTGTTCAATTTAATATGTAAAGGCAAATATAATAATATCGGTCCATAGAAGCGACTAACTTTTATTATGTACACTTAACTTTGAATCACTGAGTATTACCGCACTTCAATTCAAACAGTGTGTATGTCTCTTGCAAACATTTTAAGATATTGAATTTAAAGTTTCAATTTAAACCTCAGAATGAAACATTGAACTATTCTGTCGGTGGGAATAGAACGACCGCTATATTGCATATTTTATCATCAAATATCGTAATATTATTAAGGAAACAGGCGCGGGAAACCTCAATCTTAAACTGAAACGTTACGTACTCGCTTGGAACACGAACGGGTCATCGTAATCCGGCTGGATCGTGTCTTTCCTTTTCTTCGGTGCCACAGGGCGAAATTTTATGTATCCGGCTCGTTTGATTCGAGACGCGCGATAAATTCGCATTTACCTCGATAGAGGAGCGGAAAAAGGTAGCGTAATAACGCTGGGATTTATATACTTCGAGCGGTCTGTACACGTTTTCGCATTAGAAATACGCTTCAAAGGGGAGGAGGGTGAACGTGTAACGTCGGATTTTACGGGTCCGAGATTTAGGACTCCGCCGTGGGTTTCACGTGTGCCATTTTTCAGCGTGTTCGTTCGCCGGCTTATTGGCCCGTTGGCTCGTTTCGTTCAGCTAACAACAGGCTCAAGAATCCAAGGTACGTAGGGTGGTCAGAAAGTTACAAGAATTTCTTTCTTTGCATTTTTTTCTGTAAACACAAATACGAACTATTATCTTCAAATTATTGTTATCAGAATATAATTCGATATTGATACGTGAGCAACCTGGTGCCAAGGTGCACAATTCCATATTCTCTTCCAATAATTTTATTCCAGTATTAAATTCCAGTATTAAAGCTTCAGTTTAACACGTTGACTGCCACAGTGAAAACGGACGTGTGTAGTCAGACACGTTGAAATCCTAATTATTAAGAATGTAATCAACTAATTTTCAAATTTAACCTTTCAAATCGATAGCTAACATTATTAGCTTAATGATAACGCTATCCGTGGTTTGTTTTGTCATTTCTTTTGTTAATTATTTGATTGTAAAAAATTTCGGGTGCCGGTCACCGGTGACCCCCGTGGCAGCCAACGTGTTAAAATAGAAGAAGACACGAGCTATACCGATCGTCACTTTTCAAAATTATTCGCAATGAATATCGCTCTAAACAAAATATACAATACAAATTAAGTATAACTTGTATGAAAACTTGTATGGAACTTGTAGAACACCCTATACAGATGGATGGTAAGAGAAATCATGATCGGCCAAACAATCTCGACCCGTTTGTCATCGTTAGGTAAAACCGCGAACCCGAATCGCCTGCGGGACGGGATTACGAGTTTGGTATAATAGTTTCGGAGCTGTTTCTACTCGTTTCGCTTTGATCGTAGTCAAAGCATACCATCGGCATCGAGGTCGATTCACTCCTCTGACAGACTCAATACCGAGTCTGTGAACTTCTTTCTTGTTGGTCTTTCTGCGGGTCACTGTATCTGCGACCATTCGTTACGGCATTATTGATAACGATGATGAAATTACCGCTCGCAGTTGTCGCATTTGCGTGATCGTGTTTATACCGTCGCGTCGTGTGGCTTCTCGAATAAGATTTCAAAATTAGTGATTTTGCGGAAAATTAACTAAAAACATTCAGTATTTTTCATAGACCACCCGAAGGTATACGTGATAAAATAAATAGCTTAATTATTATTACTTGTTAAATATTGCAATTGCATATTTAGATTTTATGGACCAAATGGCTTGACACGTTGAATACCGTGGGGGTCACCGGTGACCGGTACCCGAAATTTTTCGCAATGAAATAATTAAGAATAGAAACTATGAAATAAACCGTGGATAGCGTTGATATCGAGCTAATAATGCTGGCTATCAAACCGAAAGGTCAAATTTGAAAATTAATTGTCTGCATCGTAAATAATTACTGTTTTAGCGTGTCTGACTACATACGTCCATTTTCACCGTGGCACCCAACGTGTTAACCTTTCTATTAAATTCTTATGCATTGAAGCCATGAAACTTTCGTCCATAATGAAATATTGTGAGAGCATGTTTGAGTGGTTGTAGGTAGTATTCTGAGACGAATCTGGTTAAGCACGATTGAAAGAGACTTTCTCGTCTCCTCGGTCAGTGCCATTCTTATCGCCGTCTGGAGAAGGTTGTTATTCAATAGATATTCAACAAGTCACAATTGAAGCATCGCGAGCGTCTTCCTGTTGTTCCCGTCAAACTGTATCTTGAACGGACGATACAAAATCATAGAAAACTCCCGTCGTACAAAATGATATCTGCCATAAAATAAAGCACCGAATCTATTACCGTTTCCAAGCAAAACCTCGACTAACGATAAATCAATACAGTGTCCAACTTTGGTCAATAAATCAATCCTTTGAAACGTTCGTTGAGACGCGGCGGTTCCACGAAGGGAACGCGTACCGTGACTTTCTGAAAATTTGTGTGGTCCCACGAAGTTTCTGTATTCATCGTAGCATCTTGTAATCCTCGCGGATCCTTTATTTTTTTTCCCTCCAGCTGGACACGGCGATTCGGGATGCAAGGATTCCTTGCGGTGATGAATGACGAACACATCGGTGCCGTGACAGTCGGATCGTGGCGGAGAAAAAGTATGATAGCAGGAGAGCAAGCGAGGCGATGTCGAGGCTTATCTTACCGCCATGAGCGCGTGTTCGAATGACTTTGAACGATTGGCTCCTTTGGTTTGTAAGCTGGAAGAAAGTCGATTAATTTGACCGTTCTCGCGGCTGCAATACGGTTCTTTGCGATCATAATATCTTTTTCCGCATTCAACGTTCCGTGTCTTTCGTTTTCCGATCAGCATCGACAGAATACGCCGACAAATGTGGCGGCAAATTTTTCGTACAGAAAGATGGTAATTAGTTATATTTTAGTTGCTTTCGCTACTGAGGGCGAAGTGTATATTTTTGTATTGCCTTGGCATAAGGGTTAGGAGTCAATTCTATTCCTCGAACCAAATATTCGGTTAACATTAAGATCAGCTTATGTTATTTTATCTGCACAGCAAAATCGCTCGAATTTGTCTCTTGATTAATCATATAGATTGCCATTTCAAAGATTGCGTATCTTAATTTTAACAAGCTCCAGCGCACGGTGATAAAGCGAGAAACAAGAAGATCGATGATAAATGTAGAAGCACGAACTTTTGAATTAACTCTAGATTGCCTGTAGATTACCCCGACATTAGATTACCGTGATCGTTAATGCATGCGAAGAAGAGCAACGGCGAGGATTCGCATCCTCCCGCCCCATGCCTATCTTTCGCTCAAACAAACATTCGGTCCTGTTCGATCATCCTGTTGCTTCCGTGACCGATTTCTTTTTTGCCGCTCGTTGACGCACAAAGACGCCCGTTGACACGCGTGTACGCCGATTCGCGAGCAGTCCCACGCTGGAATCCGGCCGCGAAAGGAAACCGGTCGGTCGGTGCATTATACGCGAGGTGGCTCGTCATTTCGCGTTTCGTTCGAGCGTGTTGCACGTGCAACCGTAATCTCTATCGGCGTGTCAAGCATCAGCGTTGGCTTCAGTTATCAGCCGTGTATCTGGATCTTTCAGCGAGATCTATTCGTTCGTCTAACCACGTAGATGGCACGATCGTGCCGCTGCAATTCGAGTTCCCCGTGTCAATAATATCTCCGGTTGCATCGTGATGACGACGGAGAAAAATGCCTCGACTGTTCTCGCGTAAGAGAAGATTCGAATCGACAAAGAGAGAGAGAGAGAAAGAGAGGGGGGGAGGGGGCACGGTAGCTAGGAGCGTTAACGGTGGTCATTCGAGGAGAAGTAGCTTTTATTTAGATCCTTCTGCCTCGATGGATCAAGCCGCGGGTAATGATCGATAGGTACTTAGACGTGTGCGAAGGTATGCGAGTCTTAACGGGAAGATGAATTATATCAGTTGGGTGCAAAAATGGAAACTGGAGAGTATTGCTAAAGCTTCTTGTCTTTCAGGAAATGTGGAAATCGTATGTTGCAATGAATTCGCAAAGATATCTATGTAATTCGCAATATTCATTCAGAGTATCTTTACGGGATAAGATGAATCGACGCTTTCATTGATTATTTCTCGATGGTTGTTTATCTCACCATACGCTAAACTGAAATTGTTACAAAGTGGAGAAGTTTCTAACGTACAACTTTTATAAAAATGAAATTCATCACCATTTGCCCATTTTTACCAAACTGCTACCAAAAAATCACAATTTACCCTTTGCAGACGATGGACGGATATATTCGCCCAAATAGAATCTTCATAGTATCTTATAAAGTATACATATATATATTCCTGAATATCGTGTTGTAATCTTGGCACAAAGAAAAATGATAAATGTAGAAGTAGGGATGTCTAATTTATCCTTTAAGGAGGCAAGTCCAACTTGGAGGTACTTCGTCCGTAAAGGTTTAGGAACTATGGACGCATAACCTAGCCCTGGATGTTCATTTTCAACCCGGAATTCATCTCCTTTTGCAAACAGTTCATCCACGGACGGACAGTCTCGCGATACTCGTTTTAATGCGCTCGTTTCGTTGAATTTTTTTCCACGAGCGAGCACATAGCCGCGTTTCGGTCGCGAGCACAAGTATAACTCGCAAAAGTCGGAGTCGTGGGTCAGGCCATCGTCATTCCGAGCGCGGCGTACGAATAAAAAGTACTCGAGGGAGGGTAGAAAAATAAAAGGAAACAACAAAGTAAAGGTAGATGGAGGAACGAGAGATGGGTACGGTTTTGATTGGTAATCTCTGGTGCCAACGGTGCGGTAAATCCGCGATGGAAAGGGAACGAAACCGAGGAGAAACGATGTGTATTTCAACGAGACTTGAGCGTGTTCGGTCGACCGATCGAAGAAGGAGCGACGCGCAAACTGGCGCCGAAAATTTATTTGCGCCCGAATAAATTTCCATTCGAAGGCAGCCGGCTGGACATCGGGGTCAGTCTGCGTCAAGATCTCGCGGTAAATCTCGTGAAATCGCCGTTTAGACAGGAACGTCCTGGCTCCTTTACAAATCGTTCAATATAGCGTCGTTATACGAGTACTTTGGCGTAATGGTTTAACTTCTATCAGTGATTTTTTCAGCAAATTGAATTTTTGTCAAATTTAAAATTACCTCGCACCCGTACGCGGTTTTAACAAAATCGGAGATACACCGTCAATCAAATAAACGTTTTATTAATATTCGCAATTCACAATGTCCGGAGAGGTGATTTCTGTAGATTTGATGTCATCGTGTCCTGTGACAGACACTTCGACACGAGCGTTTCCTCGCGTTTCGTTAAATTACCACGGTGTTCGAGCAAACGGGTCGTGGATGTTCCTTCCCAACGCGATGGCAAACCGTACGCTTCTGCAGTTTGTTTGAGCGTTCTGTGACTCGGTATTCTCAATCCTGGCCTCGATAATTCTTCGTCCGTTGCCTTCGTATTTCTTCAGCATCGTTTCTCGCACGATTCCTCTCTTCTTCTATTCCGTGCACGACTTCCAAGCCAGTGTAACGCGATCGTAGAGAGATGTTTTCGAGGAAGTACGCTGGATTTAAAGCCACCGTACCATTCGAGCTCCCAACGGACGGTACAAGCCTCTTCCTGTGCACGCTCTATCATCCGCGCAAAGATGTTGTCATTGGAAGCATTAGCCTCGTTTATATTCATCTTTTCCCCGGGTGCAGACGGTTTCCATCGCGTTAGACCACCCTGGTAAATCGTATTTCAACTCGATTCGACGACCGTCACTCGTACCGAGAGCTTCTTTTGCCTCGTCTTTCCGTTCCCGTTCCCCTTTTTTTTCCCAGCTCGATGAATTTGTATTTACGATTCACCACCCGGTATCGACGTGCATCTAAAGCTTCCACGTTATTTTCCTGTCGTTTGTGCCACCGATGGTACACGGTTTTTGCATACGTACAAATTATTTCTGTCTCAATTCGAGGGAAAAATATCATGGTCCTCGTATGTAGGGATTATCGAATGCCAGAGGTCCATATCTGGGTGGTGCATGGATTTTTATGTCAGTTACAAATAAAAATTTACCTGATTTCGCAGAGATAATTTAGGTATCATAAATGACAATTCCATCTTCGTTAAGGGTTGAATCGTGGTGGTGGTAAAGTGATAGTATCAAATCGTCAGTTACATAACAGATTTTTATGCAAGTACTACTTTTAGAAAAGAGTACGTCAAAAATAAAATACACTACCATATTTTATTCCTTTTTAGGTTTTTACAAAAATTTTCGATACTGTCCTTAGATTTCTTAAATTTACATTAAGCAAATTCGTAATTAATTCATGTCCTATACAAACCTCGACCTTGATACTGTTTCTACTTAAATATTAAATATTCAAACGACGGTGCAAACTTCCACGCATCGAAGAGTTAAATTTTAACACGTTGCGTTGCATGCCGCAGGGGTCACCGGTGACCAGCACCCGAAGTTCGTCACAATTAAATAACTAACAAAAGAAACGATAAAATAAACCCCGGATAATAATGCTATCAAACTGAAAGGTTAAATTTGAAAATTAATTAATTGCATCGTAAATAATTAGGTTTTTACCGTGTCTGACTATAGACATCTATTTTCACTGTAGCATTCAATGTGTTAAATATAACATTTGCGTAATAAGAACAATTTCTCGAACAATTTTAGTAACAGATCTCACGGAACCATCATCCAAACGTGATTATCAATACTCGCGGTTAGAAGCGTACGGAACGATAGTCCCGTGTAATCGAGCGTGTTCCGTGGCACACTCGTCGAGGGGATAAAAACGTCGCTTTGAAGACAGACAGAAAGAAGACAGGGAAGAAGATATAGAGAGACAGACACACGGCGGAGGGAACGAGAGAAAGAACATAATGTGATCTCTCTGTACGGGTCTGTCTTTGTATCTACGCGGTTAATGCGAGCCGAAGTGTTCCGAGTCAAAGCGCAAACACAACCCGACAAAGCGGGCCTCTGTTCCAGCTCCTCTCTCGTCCTGCATCGAGCCTCGCCTTTCGTTCCTTTCCCCGCTCTTTCCAACACTTTTGCAGCAATAAACTCGCACGCGAAACCAACGCGACGACCATGTATCGTCCCGAATTGAACGCACTTGATTCCACTCGACTCGTCCCGCCAGAACTTTGAACCCGTTCGAACTTGATCCAGGCTAGTTAACGTGCCCAGATCTGTCCGTCCCATGTCAGTTTCACGATCGCGAGCACACGATGGGATGGCGTCGTGTTAATTAACAACGATGCTTGGAAATTGGGTTGGATCCGTCGTCTCGCTCGATGCCACGTTCAATCGTGGTTCCAAGTATCCGTATGTATGCCAAGAGGAAGTCGGTCGATTTTAGGACGAAAACGATTCGTGACATTCGGAGGTAACGAGCCGCCCCGACGCCCTCTTGCCCAGGTTACGTTCCGGGCGCTTGCGAGCTTCGATCTAATCGGAGCTTCTCCAAGTTGAAATTGGCTTTCAGCGCGAAACGCAGATCACAATGAGAGTTAAGGGAAATTGGATTTATAGAGTGAGAGAAGAGGGAGGCACGTCGTTACCACTTCAAAGGATGTGGCTGGTGATTGCGACCGTTGTAAATGTTGCCTGGGATAATACGGCTTTGTACCAGCTTCGATATCTATTGAACTTGATTTTCTGATCTTCGATTGTAATTTGAAGCTTGATTTCGAAATGTTGCGACTGGGGTGTCGTTGCAAGAACGTTGCACGCTTTGCATTGAGAAAATTAAACAATTGAATGGTTTTCTTGTGGCTTTACAACGAGGAAAGTTGTAAGAAGTTCACATTCGACAGATATTAATGAGTACTAATACTTGATGAGATTGTTGTTTCATATGCGTCTGACTTTACACGACCATTTCTACTGTAACGATCAACGTTTTAAGATTCCCAGGTCATATTGAAGAATTCCAGTCCTCAAGTCCGTCGAAACAAATATCCCTGTCTTAAAGTCGAATTTCACGATTCAATGCAAATTTCCGGCCCACGGAACAACGCAATCCCGACATTGTCGCTGCTATTAAAATTCCAAGTGTTAGTTCATCCGATTATCCCCTTTGAAACGCTTCCTTCGCCCCTGGGATTGAATCGAATCTAAAACTCGTTCAGTCTCGACGCAATCGTCGTTTTCCGTACCCAGAACCATCGACGATAGACGTTTTATCGCGTATCAATTGAGTTGTGAAACTTCCAATAGTTCGTATTCGAATATACACTTTTAGAAAGGTATAAAGTTTAATAATACGACAGTAAACTGTTTAAATTATTTGAATACGAGGCTATTTCAACTATTCAACGTTGAAATTTGATTCTATTAGTATTAGAAAACGTAATTTCGAAGACCAACAGAGAAAATGTTCGGTGCAAGGGTCAACATCGACCTCGACCTCGAGGCAAGAGCGTGTTTGCGGAGAAAGGTAAAAAAAATGGAGGAAGCAGTTCTCTTCAAAGGTGGTAACGCAACCGACCGACTGGCACGAAATCGACGATCCCGGGATTTTCAATGTATTTTCTCAAAGATAAAGATCAATTAATCGTACGTGATCAATGGCGTCGATTATTCGTCGAGCATCAAAGGTCACTTGTACTAATGAATCCAGCAATTAGTTACACGAGATACGTGTACGTACACGGCACGAGATTGGATTAAGTTACCCACCGTAGAATCGTTCAACGACTACAAGAAACAGCATTGTTTTTGCATTGACGAGCCATAGTCGGATCGCTAATAAATCGTAATCACGAATGGAAAGGATGAAATTAAGTAGCGTCGTGATTCCACGGGAAACATCAATTACAGAACGATCCGAGAGTCTTTTGCGCAACTTTCATCGGGGGGATCGATCGGCTCGATGCTGAAACGGAATTATTTATTCAATCGTTCGCTCGCCCATTCCCATCGTTATTAATCATTCCCCGGGTGAAACGTAGATTTCATCGGGAATTTAAATAGCTTCTTGTCAACTGATCATTTTTCCTGGATAATCGAAACGTTTGAACTCCATGCTCGCGTTATTCCGGTGTAACGTGTTAATATTGCAATTTAAATGGACATACATATATTAGAGATAATATCAGACATTTCTTGAATTGATACACACGATAAAACAAAACTCGGGGAATATTTATCGGTTCGGCAGATATGTACACTTTTGGTATCGGAAGTTTGTATAATTTTCATATCGAGTATGCAGAAAACGAACGATATCAAGCAATATTTAATATAATGTGTCGTAATTGATTTGTAAGTGCCTGTTTAACGCGTTGACCCGACACAGTGGAAACGGTCGTGTGTGATAAGACACGTTATAACAGCAATTATGTGACTTAAATTCTTTTTTTCAATTGAAATTCTTCCCTTGTCACCTACCATAATTACCATAATAACAGTATAGCTTAGAATTTTATAGACAACGTACAATAGTTTGATGATTTCCAATTGTAATATCGTTCAATAGCAGAAATCTCCTTCAAACGATCCGCGATCGGGTGAATGACCAATTTCGACGAATGCAAACGCGCGTGTATATCGTTCGAACGATCAGAAACGCAGCTTATTGTTCAATAAAAAAAGAGACGAGGCGAGAGAAGAACAGCGGCTACGTTTACGATGACATTGAATGCAGCCCGGCTTTTGCATACAGTGACCAATAAGGAAGCCTGTTCGTCCGCCTCCGTGCTTTGGCGAACCGTCTGGTGACAATAATTTAAACCAGCGACTCGTGGCCAAGCGATAAAACTGATAATTACGAATTATTACGGTGCCCCCTTAATGGCCACGGTATTTTACAATCTGTGTCGTACGAGAGTGTCGTTTGCCTCTCTATGGAAAACTTTGCCGTTTCGATAACGGGGAAAAACGCTGATCGAGCGGATTTCGCTCGAACGCGAAACCATATCGTGTTTACGTTTAAGAAATTTTATTGTCCGGAGGCGCGAATCGAGCCGGTGAATGGGAAGCGGCACAGAAGAAGCCGAAGCTTGCGATAAGGAAATCATGGGAATGCGCGAGGAATGCTAGGCCGTTGTTGCGTGTGGTTCGGTATTGGGTTAATTGCGGACTGTGCAAAACCAATGACACAGAAATATTCGTTGCAATTATCGTTCCTTGGTAACCGACTGAAAAAAAAACAATCCTGGAATCTCGTTGCGTTTCGAATGAATTCACGCAATTTATTCACTCTAACGAGAACCATCGTGCGGATTGGTTGAATTTCGTTGACGTAACTTGAATTCGCGTCCAAATTATTCGAATTCTGCCGTACTGGGATACAAAAAATTGTCACGAATACTAAAAGAAATGAATTCCAATGGAGCTTACTTTGATTAAAAATTTGTATTATATTTGTCAACCTCTACTTAACGTTAATATTCACAGTAATCGTTTCATCGCCTTCGACGCACAGATACGAATTGAAAATGAATCCAGATCCGTGGGTGATCCCAGTAGCGCGCACGTCTGATCACCGAGTTCCACTTCCCCTTGCGAACGCACTACGACCGATCTTTCCGCTGGCAATAGCCAGCCAAAGGTCCCAGAGAAATGGAACGGATGGTAAACAATATAGAAATGCATGAGATGCGGGATATCGAAAGTCCCGATCGAATTCCCAGAAATCCGATTGAATAATTTGCCGGCGCGACGTGAATCGCGAAGCAACAATGTCGAACGGTGGCAGCGACGTGTGGGGTACGTGTGCTGTAAAATTTTGGCTCGTATCCCATGTATTGTCTTCTGGGAATGCCGATCGATCGAACAACGCCGGTGAAAGCTCGGGGTATCCGTTTCCCAGGGAACTGGGAATCGGTTATTGCGTGCCTGTAATTGAAACCTGCACGGTACACAATCGTTCTAAGTGCCTGAAGCGCCTATTTGTGTACAAATTTGCGAACAATCCCCTTAAATAGCATTACGTGTGTGCTTATAGGCCGTGAACAAAATGAACATTGTCTTGGACTCGCGAATTGAGCCAAGTACATGGATTGTTTCATCACTTTTTGGTAAATATTGAATTTTTTTTCTGAATGCATTGTTCAACAGTCGTTTCATTTAGGACCGTCTAGACCCCATTGAAAGTAACCGCTGAAGAGGTACTTGTCTGTTAATTAAGCGCACCCTATGAAAAAATTCGTGGAAAAAAGGATTAGAACGTCTGCGATGTATCAAACGCTTGATAAATTTAATTGTATGTCATTTTGTGTATTTTTTAATCGATGATTTAATAATTTGCTTCTTTTGATTGATTTCAGAGCGAGTTCGAACCGCAATGTCACGTGTTCCGTACGAAGCAGCTGCGCAAACCACGACCGTGCCATTTGTGCCATCAGGCGGTGATCAAACAGGCGTCGTGCTGCAGAGGTGAGTCGATAAGTTCACTTCCTGTATCTTGCTTGTTGGCCAGAAAACGATTCTGTCGGTAGGTCTGTTGGAACGGTGGATGGTAAGAAAGTTTGGGAAAAAACCAAGGCGCGAAAAGTGTGAAGAGCGATTCAAATATCGATCAATTAAAACCGGTTAATTATTTTATCTCTTTGACGATCAGATTTTATAGAATCTATTGTTTTTAAAATGTTTATAGATTGATTATTGACACTTTGAATAAATCAAAATAATAGCGTGAAATTGAATTTATAGGGTGTTTCTTTGTATGTTTGCGTGATTCCAAAACTAATTGCTTGTAGTTAATTAATATCATTTTTGAATACAATTGTTCGCCAATTCGTGGTCCATAATTCCATAATTTCATAATTCTAGATTATTCTGAATTCAAAATCATTTGACGACGCTTTTAAAACATTTACAATCGTCATAATTGTTACAAAAGCTATTAAAATTTTCTTTTTCATTCCAGTCTGCAAGTACATCTGCCACAAGAGCTGCGAGGACAAGGTGAGTGACCATTCCCTTACCAAACCTCTCTCTGTATCGTTGTTTTTTCGAACCAGCAGCAATTAGATCGCGTCATTTCGCGCGAATTAGCGTTCGCAATCAAGCTTGTGCCTTCTCGGAAACTTTGCGACAGGGTGAAACGTGGAGAGCACTTCCTCGTACACGAAGAGGCTCTCCCAAGGTAGCACGATGCCGTTCGTACTTCCTGGTACTCAAACAAATCTCCCGTGTCTCGAACACGCGAAACAAAACGTTTCAAACAAAAAGTCTCAGTAGTACCTTCGCTTCGCATAGATCCATCGCTGAATTTTTCCTTTTAAAAACGATCGCAATGGATAGGCATCTGGTTCGTGGAATGGTTCCAGAAGCGATCAAGAATTACGCCAGAGATTTAGTAGATGCATCTTAATTCGAGTATGTTAGCGAATGGCGTGGTCGATGAGATTCTTGATTGGTCAGAAGAGGAAATTTTGGTTGCTTATGGGAAATGTTTATATTAAACTTTTCTTCAGTTTTTCAAATTATACAAGTTACAAAAGGCTGGCAAATAATTATTGACGTATATAAATTTTCATATCAACCCTAAATCGGTGAATCATGAATATAACTAACAATTTAAACTGAATTCTTGACTATTTCTTTTTTTGTCTCAATTTCAAAGGATTAAAAAATTTTTTCTTTAACAATTGAAATACCGCGGCGTTCGACGTCTAGGTCATATTTAACCCGATTTCCTCGTTCGTGGATTAAAGCAAAAAGGATATTTCAGAAGAAAATTTGCGGAATGAGTTGAAATCTGATTAAAAGTGATAGCTTTATTTAAATTTTGACAAACTTTCTGTCGAATTTGTACGGACAAGCGTGCGCTCGCGAGCGTTTCAACGAGAATAGAGCCAGGCATCTCGATTTCAGTGTGTGAAACACTGTGTGGGTTCAGTCACCGGGGAGGGCACGAGCCTTACTTACCTTACCTTCTTCGTATCTTGAAGTACTCCTGTGTCACACTAGCGGTCATACCCACACATTCATGTGTACGTGTGTGTGTGTGTGTGTGTGTATCGGATACAGAAAGTAGCGGAAGGATGAACGGTGTATATACATGGAGGAGAAACGTGCCTCGGACAGTAGGAGAGCACGACTTCCTTCTGTAAGTGGCGATACGTCGTTTGTTGCGAAGGTTTTGTGGCCACACCGCGAACAAAACGGTCGGCTCCGATCCCTTTGATACGTCTATTTCGACGCCGGAGAGCTTCCATTACCGGCGGCAAGAATTCGCTTCGCTGGATCTCCTCTCAGGGCCGTCACGGTGAAAGTCGAGGAATCTCGCAACGTCTGTCTTCTAACGATTAACAGATCGAAACGTATCGGATTTCTTGGTTAACTCGGGCTTAAATTTGCAAATTAACTGGTACTGAGTGTTCCTACGTTTATAATACCGTTAGTACTACACTGACGATAGGTACAAAGCTAATTTGCAAATTAATTGAGTTTGAATATCATCCACTCGTATCACGAGTAATTGGAATTCGAACACTTTTGCTACCGGCGCGGCGTCGCAGATTCGTGCCACGCTCAGCTATTATTCTTAATATTACTGGTACCAATACGCAAAAAGATCGTATTAACATACCTTATCGCATACCTTCATTTCCATCACGCTAATTAACACGTTGATCGTGTCGTTGTCGCCATCGACGTCGACGATTAACAAACTAGCGATATTTTGATTCGCTGAAAAACGAGAAGAATAACGGGAAAAGCGTATGGTTTAATTAGCCGGAATTAATTGGACGGATTATGGCAGACAACTCGAGTACTCGAATATCCGAGTTCGACCGAGGGATTGTAAGGAAGGATAAAAAGAACGATAACAATTCTCGTGTAATTGGCGATCCGAGAGGCATTTCCCGATATTAATGAGTAGAGAAACATCCAACTAATGGGAGATCCGCGATCAGATACACCGCCCCTGCGAGTTATCGAGTCATCGATCTTCTTCCTGTTAGCTATGATAGCGGAGCCACGTTACCGATTCGGGCTTGTTAGGTTTATACAAGCCTGGCCACGAACATTATTGCCCTTTCGTGGCGGCACAAAGGCAGCCTGGTCCGCTCCGTTTCTTCCATAGAGGAATCTCCTGTAGGTCACGTTCCTTCTGGACGTTTTGAAATTCGAGGCAGCTCGAAGGTTTTCTTCCAGGACTCGTCGCGTCATCTCTCGCTCTTTCTTCGTGGTATTGTGCACGAATATCAGACTTCGTGTAACAGTGTCTGATGTAATTCGTTACACGCACGTTAGCCACCGTGAACTGTTCGTTTCGCCGCCTTGAACTCTGCTGGGTTGCGTGCGTGTGTGTTTTATAAACACGACCGAATTAAACAATTTAAAAAGTTATTTTGAAGAAACAAATATTGGTGGTAGTTTCAGGGACACGAAGGGGAATTCATGATTAAATATGGAGCCAAATATGGATCCATCGTGTTTTGCTTGAAACAACGTTCCATAATGATCAGTGACGAAAGCGTGACGATGTTGTGGTGAACGCTTGATAAGTTGGAATCGTTTCTATTGGTCTAAATCGTCTGGATTTCTAAATTTCAGTCTAACGGCAAAATTGTCTTCGATAACTGATTTTACCTGGCTCAGCGCCAACAATTTCGCTCGCCAATTTTTCTTCGGCGTCCAATTTTAAAAGAATGATGATGTATCGTGTTCATCATGCTTGCTTTCGCCCGTTTACGCAAACACGCGCGGCATTAAGCTGGAAATCGGCTAGAAAGTACAGCTATCCAAAGTCCCGTGTAACATTATAACGCTACCGTGTACAGGAACCCGGCTACGTGTAAGCATCGTGTGTCTCGTATCTTGCCAGATACCTCTTCAGCACGTGTGTGTGTGTGTGTGTGTGTGCTGTGAGAAGGTATTGATATCATCGTTTCAGCCCTGATGCCTCTCTTGGAATTGGAGCGAGCAACAGCTGAGAACCTCTGGGACCAGTTAAACGAACGACATCGTTCGTCGAATATGGAGAAGCAGCGACGTTTCCTTGAGATCGAAGGTCGTTGCTTGAACCAACTTTTTTCTTTCCCTTGAAAAGTCTGAACTCGACGAAGTTGACCCTTGCCGGTGGACAGTTTCGAGATTCTGTCGTTAACACCGTTAGTTTCGCCAAACATCAAAAGCTCGGCGATCTAACGAGACAAGGTTTCTGTAATTTTACGATCGATGTCGGCCTCCCTGTCTCTTTGACTCATTCTCAAAGTTCCTTCACAGAGGATTCGTGTCACGTCGTTGTTGATTCTCTAAATCGCACACTAATATTCTGATTATTAAAGATTTGATTGATTAATTTTCAAATTTAACAGATTTCGAAGCGTATCGTAGGAAACTTGGGCACTGGGATATAAGAAATAACTATACTGACTACAATCGGCGTAATCCCAACTTAAGATTCTAATTACCTCGATACTTGTGACAATTTATATGTGATCAAGGTTCCGTATGCTACATTACATTATCGGTAAAGTTACACTTGTTTGGAACCTTAAAATTGACTAGCCGTACATATACATCTCACGTTATACACAAATAGACGCGCAAGAACGTATATGTACGGCCTTCGCAGTCAAAGGGTTAAACTGGTAGCCTGACTGGTGCGACAGGGAGGAGTTGGAACGACCAAGCCCTTTTATCGGGCTCCAGGAGGCTGTTGTTCGAACACGCAGGATACCAACAGGCTAAGCAGTTTCGCCGAGGTGCATCGACCGTCCTGCCGTTGTAAACTGTGGTCATATCCCGTCCTCGCCAAGTACGAAAGCCGTGGATACCATACCTGGTGGTAGCGCGCTGTTCTGCACCACCACCTCGGCCTTTCCAAGATTGTAAACAGCCGGGCAAGAACCGGGGAAACCAGACGATGGCTAACGTTGCTCCCGGTTCTTCTTCGTTCTTCCTGCTTCTTCCTCCATCTTCTTGTCTGCTCGACGCAACGCGTGGCCCAGCTGCAACGACCCGATATTAATCCTTTCGTTGTGGCACGCTTTGGTGACAAAATCTGCTCGTTGAGAACGAAACTTTAGGGTTTTCTTTTGATTTGAACATGTTCGTTTGGTATTTCAAATTATTAATTAGCAATTTTAATGGTATTAACACTTTGACTGTCACGCTAATGGCGTTGAAAACTTCGTTAGGCGAATCATTTTTCGTAATTTCTATTATTTATAATTTGGAATACCTAATACGACGATTTCTAATTAAGCAATTGAAAGGATATTAATAATTCAAACGACAAATTTCTACGGAAATTCAAGCGTCACCCACATATGGCTGACGTGGCAGTTAAAGTGTTCATATTACTTTTCAAAAACGTTATAATTTATTTGAAAACCTTCTAGGAAATATTACACGAGCGTTCAGTTTTCCGCTTTCAGCGTCCAATTTTCAAGAACCCACACACGCGTTCTCCAGATTGAAAGAATTGATGCACCGCGTTCTGCATTGTTCCATCCCGGATACGAAGCGTTCAAAGTGTAACGAAAAGGAAAAAAAAGTGGCGCGGAAGTAGGAAAATGAAAGAATCTATGGAGAAATAGAGAGAAGGATGGTTTTCGTAGCAACGATGACGAAGAATGGGCCCAGAAATAGTCGCGAGGGTTCGGTGCTGCATTGTTTCCATAGCGTGGACACTGGAACCGTGTTGCCTGTGATGATGCGTCATCTTTATCTCCTTTCTCTTTATTTTCAGTCGCGACTTTTGCGCCACGGGATGATGCACCATCAGCAGCTCGGATACGATCCACCTTGATATCCTTGTTCACGATGAATGCCGGATTGTCGGCGGTGTTGATTTAAGAAACGGAGATGAATAGATGAAACCGGGATACGGGTACGGGACGAGAAGTCGGGGGAAATTTGAAAATTCGTTTCCACTTTGAACTTTGCGCTCAAAAGGAATTCTGTGCGAACTTAAAGAAAGTGAAAATGTAGAAAATATTTGTTGCAAAAGACGTCGTTTTTTCAAAAGTTAAATCATTTTGCTGCTCTACATTTTCAAAAGAATCTACAAATATTCTGAAATATTTAACAAAGTTTCTACCCCGTTACACGAAGCTCGTATACGAAGGAAAGTAAAATTTCGTTTGCGAAAACACAGATTCAGATTTCGGACAATACTGTGCAAGTTGGGGCTCGAGTACGGGACACGATTTTGAAGCACGGAAGGAAAATCGACGCGATCGCGTGCGAGGGTTGTAACGGGATTCAGAATTCAGGGTCGGGGCTGTCGATCGAGACGAGGGTCAGATAAACGTGACGGAGAACCTTCCGCAAAAGAAAATTCGCGGTATCGTGACATTGACTCGGCCTAATGACTAATAACATCCGTGATTGAACGCGCCGCGAAACTCGCGACATCGTGTCGCGGAAGTAGGCGCCATTTACGAGGACACGCTCCCTCCTTCGTATCCTTTTCCTCGTCGATTAATTGTCATTATCGGAAGGATTCCTTATACCGTGCGTTCGGGTAAATCTTTCTTGGCTACGTTACACGTGGATGACATCAAAGCTTGAACCTTGAACTTGGCTTATTGCTTCTACGACGTTTGAGCGACGTATGTACTGTCACTGTCACCTGCGTCGAGATTGAGTCGTCGTGAGGTTTGATTTGAATGCTGCAAAGATGAAGAGCTTCATGATCGATCGAAGTTCTGTTCGTATTTCGAAATCAATAAGCTTCTATCGAGAAGAGTAGTACCGATCGGATAAGAATATAATTGGAAGTTTTGAACGTTGAGAAAAGTGGCTTAATCAAACGATCGAAATTCGTGCGAAAATTAACACAATGGTATCAAAGATTCAGAGCAAGCTCCCTCGAAAGTCTAATTTTTCTCTGTGACAGGAACAATCGCGGTGGCGCGTTACGCCGAAGCGTGAATTATTTCGCGGAACGATAACGAACTCGCGATAAATACGTCCCGCTGTCTATACATTACGAAATAAATGTATTCAACGAGCGGTCGGGGGGTTGACGATAAATCAGAACGTGATCGTGTATAATTCTGAAGTGTCGTCGATGTAACAACGGGTTGTTAAAAGATTCGACCACAAATTTTCTGCCGGTCTGTCCGCGTATTTGGTGGGGTGTCTACCTGCGGCGATAGCGGATGGGCTCCGTGCACGCGCGATGCGGAGCTCTCCAGTCCGCGAACAGCGCTCCAACGCGAAGGACGTGGGAAACGATCGATTCGTCGTTGCTTCTCGATCAAACGATCATTCGTCCCTCGTTTTTTCAAATCAACCATTCATAATCAAAATCTTCCAAACTAGTCCAGTGATCTTGTCGCTATCGTTAAACCGTCAAATACTCTGGGAACTGTAAATTTCTTCGTGTCAAAAGGTGTACTCCTTCTAAAACAGGCGGACGAGAACTCGGTCGCGATCGGTGAAGTGAAGAAGTAAGTGTCGGACCGGTGGTGCGAACCTGTTGGTCGGACAAGGTGTTCGGTACGACAAAGATTTCGTTTGTTCAAAGCTTGGGGATACGTTTCGATCGATGTCACGATAAAATTCTCGGCTATCGTGGCCGGCGAGCATGGCCAAGGCGATGGTATGGTCGTCGAACCCGAAGAGACACGTTCGAAATTAGCCACGGGGCTTCGATCGTGGCGGTGACCTTGACCGGCGTTGACCAACCTGACCGAAAATCGAGAGTGGTGACTCGTCGAGGAGGATTCTCGTTCGCCGTGGACGCAGCAAGGGTGTACCGTACGTGAGATGCGCCATTTTCGAGAACCGATTCGAGAAGGTGAACGATCCTTGGAGCGTTTCGCCGCAGACCGGTAATGGGATACCAGAGGTGACGGCAAGATGAACGGTCACGGTTCCACCAATGAGGTACTTGCGCTGCGTTCACGTCCGACGTTTCTTTTCCTCCTTTCCATAGCTTTCATTTCTTTTTTTCCTATCTTTCTTTCTTTTTATTATACTTTACTCTCCCCTTTCTGTTTCTTAGCCGTGTCGCTCGCGTGCTCGCGCTTTCTTCTTCTTGTTGCGTTCTAAATTCGACGCGCCACGGACTTTAGGGCTGGTGCACATCGTGTTGGATGGTCTCGCGGAGAACGTTGCAAAATTCTGTTATACGAACAAGATGTACCTTCTTAGAGATGATTATTACATAAATTAACGATCAAAACTATGATATATAAAATTCGTAAATATTGGACTGCCAGTTATCTAGATTTCCATATAAATAATCACTGTGTGGTATTTGACTATTAGGAAGTTGATTATTCTATCGTTCGAAAATACTCTTATGTCTCCCTATTAATTTGTATATTGCGATATTTCTGGGATCTATCCATATAATCGCGGCCCAGACTCGGCGCTTCACATGGCTGATAAAAATTCCATCAAATTAAATTCAAAAATAAATTAAATTTATACGAAAACGACGAAACTTGTCAGAAATCGTCATCAGCTTCGGC
Source organism: Stelis phaeoptera (assembly GCA_943735885.1). Lineage (NCBI taxonomy): Eukaryota > Metazoa > Arthropoda > Insecta > Hymenoptera > Megachilidae > Stelis > Stelis phaeoptera. Next base: position 8,976,505 of record OX030941.1, on the reverse strand, counting down.
TGATTATTCGAAAGGAAATTATGCAAACTGGTGTTTTTGCTGATCGAAGCAGAAATCGAGTCGCGGCTTCGATCGTGCGGAAGGAACTCGATATTACGTGGGTTTCTGAAACGTTTCGTTCAACATGCTCGAGTTGCAGCTGGGCATGGATGTTTTATTCGCGTCTGTGTGCACGAACCCTTACACGTATAGCCGATGCAAAGACGTGGAATTTCTTGAAGTTCGCGACCGTGTCTCGCGTGTTCGTGTAGCCCGCACAACGATCTTGGAATGTTTTAAATAACTCGTCTATTTTTCAACCAGCTTTTCTGTACACTCGCGCACCGACGATACATTTATTTTTCTATAGATAATTCGACGTGATCGTTGAACAACCTCAAACGTTTTATCTTAATTCTGATAGAATTTCATTGAGGTAAACAATTAAGCAAATACAATTTTTCTTTTTCTATAACGTTCCGACGATAACGATTATTGAAATGCGAACTTATCGGACCGACCGTTATCGAAAGCTTCTGTACACCTTGTGTCGACTCTGGTCGTTCATTTTTTTTTTCTTCTCCGACCGCTAAACTTTTGCCATTTCTGAACCAGTTCCGTTTGAATGAAAAAAGACGGAACAAGGCAGGTGATAAGGCGTTATAACTCGTTGATTAGATAAGCCTCGATGACAGGTATGGCACTGTTTGCGCGTCGAAACCTCGTGTACGTTTTTTTCCCCCTTTTTTTTTTTCTTCTTCGATGCTCTACATTCATCAGCCCACGCATTCAAAACTTTTCCAATCAGCTTCGATCGATCCGTCAAACAATTGGAACACTTGATCACGATCCCTACTCCGGTACCTGGTACGATTCAAATGGAAATTGTGGTCTGGTTATCCACAGAATTGTTCGTAAATACCGTTGATAAAGACGCTCGGGTATCGTCGTCGGGTAATTTTAATTATCATGCCGAAGATAACGACGAACGGTTGAAGCTAGCCACGATAACGTTTCGTTTGCGTGCACGAGCCGTTTGAAAATTTCGATAGCCCAACAACCGTGCCGTTCGAGATATCGAGGCCAGACAGATTTTCCATCTTTTCAACCGGGAACTCGGTTCGATTGGACATCTCGAATAGGAGCGAATCGTTGGCAAAATGCCAGACAAACAGTCCCGGAGAGAAAAATTGTACGGTTCGCGTGGAAGCTTTCTCTCCTACGCAATGGCGAAAATCGAAAGGCGAAGTTTCCTTTTCTTTCTTCTTCTGTACATCGCGCACTGTACACTCCCTTCGTTTAACAAACACATTGATAATCATACGGTTCCGGGAACGGCCGGATATCAGTCACGTTTTATCTGCTCGCGATTTTTGCATAGGCATTATCATTCGTTTGCTGCTCGATACCAGGTTCCACTCGGCTTTCCTCAAACTGTTTTTCCCTCATTTGATCGATGGAAATCGTGTTATTTCAATGAATGTCTGCGACAGTTTTCAGTAAATAGTGATATGTATATTAGTTGATAATTAAAACTATTAAGGGATGAGTATTTTATACGAATATTATCGAGTAAAATGTCATGGTCCACCAATGACCAGCGTCCCTAATCTTGTATAGCCTAATATTCAACGAAAGAAAGAAAACTTATCATTTGTATTCTTAATAATTTAGGTTAACGACGTCTGTTTTCCCTGTCGCTGTCGACGCGTTGAACGACTATATCTGTATCTACTTAAAATCGTAAACTTTACTCGAGGTCTTCCACTGAACATCTGTCTTACTACACACCGCCGTTTTCACTGTGTCTAACTACATATTGACCTTTTATATCATTATAACATTAAATCTATCAAATATATAATTACCTTGAATTAATATCATAACATCAGAGCCGTAAGAACTTTTTTTAAACGAACGCAGTCTGCTTCGAGTGCAAAAAGTGCTGGATGATATTCCAAAGGGAATATTCTCGACCTTTGGAGAGCTATAACTTTTAATTTCCAACCTGAAACAAGTATAACGAGAACGAGGTTTATATGATGGCGACAGCGGCCGTAACGCCATTAATCTCGCATAATCATGGCCGATTAATTGGCATGCAAATGAGCTCGGGGCACAAATTACAACGAACGAAGTCGGACCCCGTTCGTTCGATGCCTTTCTTTCGTCCCTCGTTCCTTTCATCCTAATCTTCGATTAATAAACGAAGTTAAACGCGTTCTCTTTTTCGCAAACTCGAAAGGTGAAAAACACGGAGCCAGCGTTTAGTCAAGGTTGAATCTTTCAGAGCCGAAATGGTCCTTCTAAGAATCGCTTCTTTAGTTTTTAAGGTCACTGCATAATGTGTCTTTTCGATGTGGATTCTTTTGCTGGCCGAGCTCTCTCCTTCTTTTTTTTTTTTTCGTGTGTGTATTTTGCTACGCGAACCACTTGAAAACACGCGTCTACTCGAAAGTTCTCGCCACTGAATGAAATATTCATGAAACGTCGCAAACTGAAGATTCTGATGCGTTTAAAAAGGCCAGGCAAACGATTATTCGTACTGATTCTACAATTTAGTAGAGAACTAATAATCTTCCACTGGTTGCAGGTGAATATATTACAAAGCTGTTGTGAGTAATATTTTGCTTAATAAGTATATTCTTCGACTATTTTTAATAGAAATCAATAGATTCCACAAAAATGCAATATTATACCAAGAAACGATCAAATACTACATTTTCGTCCATTTAACCCTTTGCACTCGAAGCATTTTTGAACGTAATCGGGTCTAATCTAATTTTCCAGCAAATGCACTATATCGGAAGAAAAGTGTAACAAATATTTGAGAATCTGTTTATATTTATTCCTTTCCTTAATTTTCTATATTTTCATACGGATGAAACTTAAAGTTCGCATTTTCGAATACTCCGATAAATTAAATACGGCGCCACAGAGGCACCACTCGGGTGCAAAGGATTAACCTGAAACAGTGCTCCAGATGCAATTTATGAAACGTGAAAACTTGAATCAATTAAATAAAAATCGTGTAATCGGTATTTAACTACCGATCAAGTAGAAATATTGAATTGCCCCTTCCGAAGAATCCGAAGATCTGCTTAAAACGATTTTATATTCAAAGATCTCTGCCAGTGTCTGAATATATTAATAGGATCCCGCGTCATCGTGATGGTTCGCTGCGACGCGACGACCAGGATCGTTCCAAATTCCTTCGCGTCTGCGTCCGCAAGATCCTGGACAGTAGTCGAAACACGAAAGGGAGGAGCTGCTCCATGGCCGAGGGGATAAGATCCCGGAAGTTTCGTAGCCGAGTTGGCGAAACTTTCCGAGATGCCTGCCACCGGAAACTCTAAATATTACCAGGATTCGCGGATCCATTATAGGGTTTAAGAAAGTTCGCAGCTGCGAGCCGACATTACAGACTTTCTTATTGCTTTCCCGTTTTACGTGCGCGTGAAATAAAGAAACCCTGATTTGTTCTTGGATAAATATGATCGTACGGATATTAAGGATGAAACTTCTGAAGTGTCTTCAAACTTAATTTATAAGGATTGCAGTTTTGTGACAATGGTACGGATCCATCGGGTGAATCTTGATGAATGTTGTATTCTATAAAAGATCAAGGTGCTCTTGTAGAATATTTTAACTCAAGATTTCAGGTGGTAATTTTTATTAACGTGCCCAGTGTACGATCTCATCTCTGCAAGTCGTTAATTCGTTTCGCAAAATCCTAATTTCCTCTTGATCCGAAGTAAGAGTATATCGGTGAAAACGAGTCGACGAAGAAGAGGGGTGGATCCCGATGGTTTTCGTCGAGTTAACCTCGGATTACCAACCATTACGTTTTACGATCCTGAAGAGATCCTGTTGGAATATCACGATTCGGCCCGTGTGGCAGACGGGTCGTAAGAAGCTCGTAAACGGGTTGCATAAAATTGATTCGCGACAGTCGGCATCGGGGCGGTTGGACATTGCGGAATTTCGGTCGGTTCGCCGAAAATCCTGTGGATGGTCGAATAAATTGTCGAAGGTGGAGAAAATCGGCGGGAATTACGTTCCCATTCCTCGCATTCGGGACCAGCCATCCTCGTAATATTTCGCTCGACAAGCCGGCCGAACGATCGCGTTATCTTCGCGCGGTATTCGAGACCGTTCAAACCGAATCGAATCGATTCAGATTATTTCTGGTCGAATTGAGGGAACACCAGACACCTTCGTTACGCGGCCAACAGCATTTTAATTCTCGCGGATGAATTCCTGATAAGATAACGAAGGATTTTGCCCGGTTGCCAGACGTTTGCTTCGTAAACAACCCAGCGTACCATGTTCGGTTCGCAGATTTTTAACGGAATAAATTCTTCGTTTGGTACCGATATTTCGGCATCGCTCATAATAGCGTTAAAATTAGGAAAAATTTGAAGACTATACACTTTTGTCCAAAAATGACAAAAATCATCATTCGGGAAGTTTTGTTTGCCCTCCTGTCAAAATTCAAAAATAATATCACACGGTGAGAAAAATATGGAAAAATTGTATATTAAAATCTAACGTGTCGTATTAAAAACACCAAGAACATTCACAGATAAGATATAAAAGTTTCCTGTGTACATTTATTCAACCTCAACGTCTCGATGTCTTCGATTTTACGGATACTTTTTGTCACCTTTTCCCCCTGAGAAAAGTAGCCGCTGGAGACACGGCCAGCAAACACGTGACCACCGTTAATCGCGTCTGAAAAGGAATCCTTTGAAACCCGTGTCGGGTTCACACGCGATAGGCGGGCGTACACATACAGTGGGTTTGTGGGTTACACTGCGGCCACGCGGAATTATTCGGCCTGTGGAACGAAGCGCTAATGAATATTGATGCCTCGTACAGGTTCACTCTAGCCGAGGTCGATGCATTAGCATCATTAACGCCAGCCGACGACGCGACGAGAACAGAAGAGATCGGCCACAAAAGAAGCCATTCTCAGAAAACATTCTTCGAAAAAGATTGAGATTTTTCCGTTCAGTGACAAGTTTATATCCTTTTAAAAATATAATTACAAAAATTAATATACATGTCAATTCATTGGCACATCGATTGCTGCGGGGTACCAATAATTTAATATGATAGAATAATCGATAGGATAAATTAAATTTTGCAACGAGGAAATTTTTAGCTTGTAATTAACTTGTAATACTATCTTGGACACGTGTTTCTTTTGTCCTTATTGATTTAAATTCAGCGATCGAGAGATAGGAAAAGTTCAAAGTCAAACTGTAGTCAGCGAAAAGCTGTATTTGCATGGTATCTGATCGGGGTTCGAGCAGCTGGGATTAAACGTAGAATCTCTGTCGCCGGTGTAGCACCGAACGAGGTCAGAACGTGACCAATTGGCAGACCACGAAACAATTTAATGCGATTAGATGTCAGCAGGGGAGTGGCAACGTCTGTCCCCTGTCAAATTTCGTGGCCAGTGACGTTCTTCGAACCGTAGATTCGTGTCAGGACATCGTTAGCCCCTTTGCTCGATCGACGGATTTCTTCCATTTTGTTACCTCTCGATAGTTTCAGAAACAATTTTTTCTTTATATCAGAATATAATTTACGAGAGACTTTGGTTAAAGCGAAAGAAAACGGGGGCAGATACTGGAACCAATAACCGGGGCCGAATGTTTTCTTACTTTATCGATTACCTTTAAAGACCGTTTTCAACTTTTTCCCTCGAGCCGATACTTAACTTTTCTACCGAGCAGTCCTTCGAATTCGTTCGACGATTAAGCCCAGGAAAGAACGTTCAACGAGACGCCATTCGATTCAGCAATCCTTTTCACGATTATTTCGTGTTCGTTTCTCTGCTTTCTGTTCCTCGAAAAGCATCGGCGTTCACTTTTCAACCGCTTATAAATATTGTGACTAAAAATGCGAACAACACTTGTCTCAGAGATCTCGTATTCTAAACGTTGAATACTGGACACCAGAAAATAATGAATCAAACACGTGCGAACAAAGGTGCTGTAAATTCTCGCGTGTCATTAACACCTCGTGGAAAGCACTTTCGAATGAATTGTTCAAAGAGAACACCTAGAAGCTGTCCTATACAAACACTTTCGAACGTTGAAGCGTATCGAATACCGAACACTTCAACATCGGTTGAAAACCAATTTCAATCTATCCTTCGCGAAGAGAGAAACACAAAGGCAACGCGCAGAGCACAATCAAGGTATGGAGCACCTCCTCGTATTCGAGTCGGGTGTATTTTCCTTTTTTTATTTTTTTTTATTTTTTTTGCCAAGTCTCGTATCCTACACGCGGAATAAACGAACGATGTTATCTCGCCGAGGAATCGAGATAACTCGCCCACCTATGCCCCTGTCGGTGAAGGAACGAACAGCTCGCGGTGGTCGACGAGAATGACGGCAAAGGAATCGCTCTATTACCGGGTCGCTTATACGCCGATCTATCGCGTCTGAGAGCGCGAGAAGAGGCCGTTAGTCAAGCGGCTAATATCACGTTGTCCGTCCAGCTGGCCTGGCCTTCGAAGAAAGAAAGGAATCCTAATAAACGGCCATCGGACAGAGAGAAAGAGTCCAGCTCCTTATTATCCGTAACTCCTTCGAGCGCCATGCGAACGCTAATTACGAACTTTCATTAGGAGTCACGCTCTACTCTCGACGAATGGCGAGTCAAACGAGATCGTGGTACGGCTTCCGCGGTCAGAATAATGCTCAGGTCTTTTGTACGGTATCGAACAATGCTAGCCGTCCCTAGGGAAATTTGTCCATTTGTCTTATATCTGAAAGTTGGTAAGCATTTGTATCCGGTCACGATAATTGGCATAGTACATCGTCCATTTAGCTTGTTATTAAATTAATTAAGTCGTTTTGGAATAATTATTAAGTTGAATAATTGTTATTGTACATTCAACATAATATAACATAGTAGTGGGAATACTTTTGTTAACGGCGCCATTTTCCTTGGGGAAACGTATGATAACTTACCTTAGAGGAAAAGGCGAGAAGCCCCGTCATTTGTCTCAATATTCGAGAATTATTATACATTATCCCTAATTTGCATGAGACGAATATTTTGGTTGGATGATTTAGATTAATTATAGCTCCTGGGTACAAACTGTCGAGTACATGACAAATAGTGACATCTTCCTCCTCTACATTGTCATTTTCTCTAGGGAAGCACTGTGTACACACAGTACTGTGTAACGTAGATTTCTCTTGGTTAAGGGTAAATGTAGGGGGATGAAGCTACCGTTTTCCTTCAGTCTTGGGAGATCTCGAAGAGAAACTAACCCGGCACCGTTCATCTTTGGAGATAAAGGATATGGGTTAAATAAGGAGCATCGTAGAACACTCCCGTCCCTATACTTATCCTTAACTAACAGAAGCCTAATTCCCTTAACCAAGAAAATGTGCTTCCCTTAAATTAGGGTAAGCTATGTTTCACACGACCATACTGCTTCAGATAGTAGAATTCAGAGAACATTTGAAATGGGAATTAGATAACCTTTACACACGATGAAAAATTAACACGCGTTTTAATAAAAGCATCCTAATAAATTTTGTGATATGAAATAAGAAACACTCGATCGGTCATTTTGACCGCTTCGGTAGGTTTAATGCTAAGGTAGACGAAGAGTTGCTTTCGAAAGGTAGAAATGTTGCCGGTTAGAGAAGCGATACAGTAAATCGGCGTTAAAAGTCGACAAGTGGAAATACGAAGTAAAAAGGCGGCAAGGAGGCAGCATAATAATCGTGACTATTAATCAGGCCAGTCGCGAGACTTACGCAGGAATGATCATCGATTAGCTTGCTCCTCTCGGCTGCGTGCCGATGATCAGCGTGGGCGATCGAGCAACCAGTTCTCTATCTCTCTTGGCATTCGACGTTTCCTTCGTGTGTCACCGTGATAGAGGAGCGACGGGTTAGCAAAAGGGTTCGACGTTAAAGCTTGGACAGAGAAAGAGAATGTTCATCCGTGTCGACTATCCAGAACGTCGTTTGACGTTAATTACCGACGTTCGAGAGAGTGAATGATAGCGAGCGGGCGAGATGAAGATAACAGGAAAGCTTGGAATTCGGATCGTGAGATTATTTACGATTATTTATCAAACGTGCCGGCTGCCGTATCGATCGGAAATTTCTACCCCGTGGCTTATAATTTCTGCGAATGATCAATGGGAATCGGGATGGGAGGTTGCTATCTCTGTGCTTCATTAACTCCGCCGTGTCTAATGTGCTGATACTAGCAAGAATCACATCCTTCTCGTGATGAGAACTATCTTAACCGATACCAGTGAAAGATTTGCCGTTTCAAATCGATCTTTTGTGTCTGATTGATTCTTTGTGATTGTGATCGTTCGCGGAGGCGAGAAACTAACGACAACCTATGGGAGTACCTTAATTCCCTTTCAACGCAGCAGCAATTTACAGAGAATTATAGCATTGTGGAATTACAGAATTATAAAATTAGAGAATTAACCAAAGAAACAAGCACCCCGAACTACCATTTTCTCCTCCAAAGTATCTTAGACAATTGGACTATTCATCGACCGAATGCATCCATGGAACGAGAGCCAGAATAAACGAGACAAGCAGAAGATATCGTTTATGGCGTTTTACGAGGTACTAGGCTAATTGCTAGGCCATTCCCTCGAGCTCGAACAGCGGCAAACATCGCGAAGAAGCCAGGATAGATAATTAGGTGTATTAATCACGGGCAGGGTGTCGTTCGTTGCCTGGAGCCTCGAATTCAGCACGGAAAATCGTTTCGAGTTCACCGGTTCGCGTGTCTGCGCTGTGTTCATCGCGCGGATCCGCGCGCTTTGGCGATGCTATTCTCGCGCGATAAACCGGTAACCGCACACGGCCGTTACACCGCGAACACACCACGGCCACTTTGTCCTAGCGTGTCTACACCCCTCGGTAACCTTAAAGCTACGTTTACAAGTGTCGACGAGCGCCAGGATTCACGCTGGCTGTCACGGGCGAACGTCTACCCGCGCTGGGAATTGATTTAACGACGCGCCAGAAAGGAAGCGTTCAGTCTTCGTTTTCGCTTGTGCAGATTTCTGTTCTCCAAGGTTTTGCTGCTTGGCGAAGAAATCTCCTGTCACGTGGAACGCTTGATTATTGAAAATGGTTATATTTATTACACTTTATTTTTATTTTCGAGCAAAATTTGCTGTCTGACGCCATCGTCTGAGAAAGTTCCTTGGAGCTTTTCAAGAACTGGTAAAATTTCTAATCTGCAAGCTTGAAAGTTGCAAGATTACAGCCCGTATCTCGGGACTCATTACAACCGTCATTTGCGTCCGCAATTTTTTGACGCGATGCGTCTCTTGGCCATAGCCAAGATCGATCGGGTCGCTAATGCGAAGGTAGATTTATCGCTGGGCAACATCTCGTTCGTCGTACACGCTGGATGAGAAATGGACCGCTAGGAAGAGAAAAGCGGAACGGTCGCGTGCAACTCCGTGGACGGTACAAGGAACGGACAGTGTCTCGTTTGTCTTTGGTTTCGCGGACCGGATGAAGTGGACCTTAACGAGAGAGACATGTCGGCTTTAACGATATCTACTGTGACGTTTTGCTGGCAACGAAACGAATGATCGATGTACAAGGTGTGCCATACCTTGTTTCCAAGTTACAGCTGTTTCTGTCTTCTAATCATTTGCTTGACAAACTGAGACCTTTGTTCAATTTTTTATATACCGTACTTCGTGCTTCATCATTTTTGGGGATTTATTAGCAGAATTTCTAGGACTGTTCGAAACAGAATTGTCAAGGAAGCATGATTTTTGGATTCACGAGTGATCTTATATCCTCGTATTATGGTACAACCTGTATATTTCCGTGGTGCAAACCAGCGAAGTCGTTTGGTCGATCGGCGGTCGTCTCTCGTGTCACGCAAGCCGGAAGTGAAAGTGAGCAAGCGTGCAATTTTTCTGCTCGAGAAACCGCGACATCTTGTCGCACGTCGGATCGATGATCGTCTTAAACGATCGTCCGTGCGAAAGACCAAAAGACAGTGAAAAATAAAAGTCAAGTGGGCGTGTTTGACATTGACGTAACTGTAAATTCCTCGAGGGTGAGAAATCAATGATTTCTGGGGACGATAACGGTCGTGATCCCGTTATAAAATACCCTCCGTTGTTGTCCGGTTATTTTACAACTGCGACGATCTCGCCGTGGAACGCTTCATTACCACGAGGTAGCCGAGAATCGTAAAGCGTCCGAGTTATTTCATGCTCGCCGCCGAATCCCTTTAAATCTCGCGCGGTCGGAGCGTGAAACGGCTAGTTTCCAGCCGAGAGGCATCATCGTACGCGATAAATAATACTCCAGCCTTGTTGTCCTTCGAGGAATAATTAATTGTAGCCAGGGCAGGATTCGAGGCGAGAAATTTCATAGCCTTGCTTCTGCTGCCAATTAACGGCGAACCTAGACACGCAGCCAGCCTCGTTTGCGATGACAACGATGAGGAAGATGTTCGAGCCTGAACGTTCCTTGCGTTCGCTTACATTTCACGCGATCCACGCTGGTTATGTTAATTCCGCTCTCGGTGGTCGTTCGTTTTCTGGTGTTAAACGATACCGTTCTATGTTTCGTAGCTGTACTCTTCTGTGATACAAGCGACAGATTTCTAGCGATAGGTGACACGCTGACTTTCTCTGGGCTTATGACCAGAGTTTGGTTTTCGAATTTTGTAGAAAGTACCGAGGCGTTAACGAAACTTGCTACGTTCAAATGACTACTGGTCCAATTGACCTATTGGGCGTCCGTAGTCCAAGGGCTAAGTAATACCTGATTAAAATTATTAACTGTGATCATACAAAATCTGACACTTTGTATAAAATAGTTTCATTCCGAAGCAGGAAGAGGAGACCAAAAATCAAGGTAGTCGAAGGGCTTTAAATGGACACGTACCCGCTATTGGACCGATTGAATTATTCAAGAAGCCTCGGCAGATTAATGGTATTCTCGGCGTAGCTGAAGAGATTCGCTGATGTAACGATAGCGAAGAAACGTCGCACGTTTTCTGAGTGTTGGTCGAGTTCTTAATGGCGAAAGAACGGGGTACGCTGGTTGCTGGAACGTGTCGCAAAAACGTAACACGCGGCAAGAGGTTTTTTTTTTTCCTTTCCTTCCAAAGAATCGCGCGACTGTGCGAACATCCTGATTGGTTCAGCGGCCGTGTCCTCGTGGTAATCCCGACGACCTTGAAACCATGGCTACCATAACATCGGCGAACAACCTCGACTGGCCTCACCTCTCATTCCTCCGCACTTCTTCTTGTCAGACGTCCCTATGGATCTTCACGTCAGTTTGATATTAGGTATCGTTCACACCGAGATCATCGAGTCACAACATCCCGATTGCTTCTTCGTTGATCGTGAATATCAATTTTGCAATTCAACGTTCTGCAAAGAACCGATTCGATTAAATTTATCTAATAGAAGGTACCGTAACCTAATGATAATTTGTGTGTAATGAAATTCCTATTAGCCGTAGAAAGCGTCAGTTCGGGGGGGGTTAATAGTTTTCTTTAAGTTTATTACAGAATAAAAAGACTTGGTAGCCGATATTAACCCTTTAAGAAAAACTAAATAGATAAGTATTATAGAATAGCGTCTGTGTTTTTTATTTTTATTCTGGAAGATGGGCCAAGTAATTATCTAAAAATGTTCCACCCCTAATTTCGGACGTTTCCCAACGTTCTCTAAGAGTCTCGAACGTCGCGTAAGCAATCGAAATTGATCTTCAATGAAAAATCAAAGAACTTTTTACTATTGTTACACGTAACTATCAGACGATTTAGAGAAGAAGTATCATCGACAAACCGTAACGTTTATTTACGAGTCCTGTTCAATCGTTCTATAAAAAGAGCAGAAGTATACATATACCGGTTTGTTTAACCGTGTCTCACGATTTCCGCTGATCGATCGTGACAAAGCAGACAGGAGAAGCCCTTCATCGAAGTGGCCCTCTCTCATTCATTCGAGACTCTGACTGTCGACACATCGAGTGCTATCGAACATTATTTTCATGCTTCGATACCGCGTACGTCTGCAACGTCCGACATGCCGGAAAAGATCATCTCACGAGCGACTTGTTGGTAGACCGTGCTCGATAAACACGAATCGATCGAGGCAAATAAGAGAAAGATAGAACGAACAGCCATATCGATGATGCTCTCGAAACGGATAGCATGTGAAACGTCGACGAAAGTGGCTGTAACGCAAAGGTGATCCAGCCTCTTATTATTATTCATGATCGGGGAACTGGGTCAGGGAGGCCGAACGATTACGTTCGATCGTTCTCGATTGAATTCGTGGGACTGTGTCCCGAACGGGACGCGACTTCTCGGAAACGGACGTGATCCCAGGGGCGTCTGTTTTACGTTCTATGCACAGCATTTGCATGTGGGTCAGACGGCAAAGTCTGTGAACTCGCGTTTATCGATCGGCCGACCGTTATCGAGAGTAAACACGGAAAGGCTTCGTAGTACTACCGGCGCGATAAGGGACCGCCTACGAAGCCGACGATCTGGATCCATTCATTCTTCGTTCGAGTCAACGACGACGGTCCTATCCAGTAATTAGCTGGAACGAGATGGGGCTTTGACCGACGATCCAACGACACGCTTCGTTGTCAGTTTCTAAGGTCAGACCGGATGTTGTTGCTCGTCTCTATCGTCGTGGAACGATACCATTCGGTAATCTGGGTCGATTGAGTAAAAATGTCACGATTTAAGACTCCAATAATCATAAAAGTGTCAACACTCTGACAGCTACAAGCTCTTGGAATCTACTGATACAGTTGTATTGAGACATTCTGTTAACGTACACCATAAAATTACTAATTTCTTAATTACACTTGATAACTGTCACGCTACCTAAAAGCGAACACGATAATGTCAGAGTACAGTACTCGGTACAGGCTTTCGCGAAGTTGCAGGAAAATTTTGTAAAAAGTATTTTTAACACCGAGTGTCTACAATTTGCGAACGAAATGTTTACCCGTACTCAGACTTTGTAGAATTCAACGACGTTGGTTCAGAAGAGGATGAACGACCTCGGAGTTCTACCTTTTCAGAGACGGATATAGTACTATTTATCGTGTTGATACAGTGGCACGGTGGGCTCGCTTTGCCACCGGATAAATCGAGGATTCGCTCGAACAAATAATCTTCTTGGCTTGGGTAAAGTGTTCAAGAGAGCTATTTCTCGATCGGTCTGTGTCCGCTCAAGATCGGGGCTGTTCACCTCGTCGCCACGAAGGTCGAAAGAATGGTAAACCGAAAGGTTACGGGCTTCTTGTCTAGCTGTGTCCGTGAGCACTTCGACTTCGGTACTTTGGTACTTGGCCGATCGGCCAGCCACCCACTTTAGACTACCACCCACGTGGCTGTGTGTACTGTGTACGAGCAAGGCACACAGTGTTCCTCCGGTGTTTGCATTCCTTTCCTTCAATTCCCGCCATTTTACTGGTGGCTGACACACGGAACACGCCAGATTCCATCTTGGTATCCTGGCTACGAGTCGAGAGCCAAGATTCGATTGAAACGGAAAAGATATATGTATTATTTCTGGAATTTTATGAAGATAATTTTAGATCATTTTCCTGTACAGCTTTCTGCAAATTGAGCAACACTAACTGTACCGTACAATTTTTCGACCTTACGATTGGTAAATGTTATAAAATACATATAAGGTGTTGAAGAAACGAGCAAGTTTCTCCGGTGTTAGGTTTCAGTCCATTTTTCAGGACATTCGATCCTTATCATCGATCTCGAAGCATAGTTATTTCATGATGTAACGGATCGTTATTATTTACCGAGACATCGTTCCGCGTTGTACTTCATTGGCGATACGCAAGACCGTGCGATGCCAGCTGGGGGCATTAAAATCCGTGCCATAATAACGCGTACACGCGTGTAAACGCCGAGCGGTGCTCGCTCGTGTTGTTGCGATAACGTTCATGGAAAAAACTGCTTGCCTGCTCGACTTTACGATGAACGATAGCGGCTTAATGTGCCGCTCGAACGTGTGCAAAAGCGGCCAGTGTAATTTTCAAGACGAAGTCAGTTTTCAGGATACACGATTTAAAAAGTGGAAACATTGATCTTATCGTACGTATTTTCTGAAAATTTCAGTTAACGTTTTCACCGTTACAAGTTTGTTCCCTTCAATTCGCGAGGAAAGGGTTAACATTCTAGAAACCCTAGTTCTAACGAACCTCTTCCAAACCTTCCAAAAATCTTTCACAATACTCGAATCTTCGTTATTCATCGGGTGCATAAAAAAATTCCCACTTTCTCCGGCCTTAAAACCCTCGAAACTCTCCCTGAATCATCATTAAACTTCCCGCTCGTCCGGTACAAAATGACAGTTGGTAACGCAATCATGAAAGTCAGCCGTTTCGTTGGTTTTAATTAGCCAATAAAATGACGACAGATTCCAACGACGTTTTAAGAAATAAATTGCATTCCGCAAAGCGACCGATCGGTATGCAATTATGCGGGAGAGACAGGTCGGCAGACAATGTCTCATAACTCAGAGGCAACTTCCTTATGACTCCATTGTAAAACGACGTCCTTGCGTACAATGGAACGGCGTCGATGAGCGGGGCTCCGCAGCAAGGATGACCTCGATGATGCGGTACCCACCCCTGAGGAAGACCTAGTCGTTCCTCAAGTCGATGTTTACACGTGTCGGCACTGCCCAGAAAGGAACTCGTTCTCTTCGTGCGAACGACTGTGCATTACCGGCCGAGTATCACGGGTTACACGCGCGTGGGTCGCGAGGGTTGACCTTTTTTTTCTGCTTCGTCCACGCCGGAATATCCTGTACGTGGTCGTGACACGTGGGTGTCGTGCCCACTTTCCTCGTCTTCTTTTTCTTCTCAGTGGTCCACGGATCCTGTGTGTTTTCTTTGCGAACTCAACAACATGAGAAAATGATTGAAAAATATAATAATTGTAAAGGGAGGAAATATGGGGTAACTTTGCTCTGATCGGTTCTCGGTAACACGAAGTTCGTATTACTAAATGGCACAAAGTGTATTTCTGTTACGATTCGAAACTTCATTAAAAGGTGATTCTGCAGCAATCTTAATTCGTCTTACTCTGGCTAATATACAACTGTTTTTTTGTTTTTTTTTTTACAAGCATATCTGAAATGGAACGTTTGAGATTCACACGTGCAGAATGTACTTAGGAGATCCGTAAATCGGCACGGTAAACCTCCGGTGATCTTGATTACCCGGTTATTGGTGTTATCGCAATTTCCGTTCGTTCGAAGGCCGATTGTTAAAGCGTCCGCCAAGACGCTAATAACGCATTACGTTCTCTTTCATTGACAGCAGTGCAAGGCAAGTTACCCAAGAACCGGTTGTTACATCAATCTAGAGTGACGGCTCATTCAAACGAAACTTCGTAGAATCGAGACACGCGATGGAAAAAGTCCTTATCCTTTCGAATCTAAATGTAATTAGGATCCATCGAACTATTTCCTTTTATCTTTCAAATTTAAATTGAAAAACCTGTACCGTTTTTGCTATCAAACGTGATTTTCCTAGTCATCAAACGATATTTAATCACCTAATAAATTTATACTAGCAATAAAGAGTGTGAAATTAAATTCTGCAAACTATAAACCCAATTTAGATTATCACCACGATTCGTGTTAATTGTTTTGCTTACTACATACTTCAATTAAGTAAATTGTACGGATGCTGATAGCTTTCGACTCGTGTCAGTGAAAGGATTAACTCGTTGGCTGCCACAGTGAACACGGACGTGTGTGGTAAGACACGCGATAATTACGATTATTCGGAATACGAACGTTTCATTTTTCAATTTAAGCTGTCCACTTGATATCTGGTAACGTCCATACACGCACAAAATTCTATGCAACATTATAATGTTAATTAGAAAATTTAAATCGTATTCCGATTAATTATTATTATAACACAATCTATTTTATGTCTTTCAAATGTTAAGGGTTGAATTTGTGGCTGACCGCCACAGTAGAAATGGCCATATTTAGCGCGGCACACTATAATATTTATAATATGAATGATTAAAAATACTAAAAATTAATTTGTATCAAATTTTACACCACCAAATAACTGACGAAACAAAACAGAACAGAACACAGTATTATATTAATAATGTAAATTACCAAAGTGATATGATGAACGTGTCTGACCACATACGTCAGTTTTCACTGCGGCAACCAACGTGTTAATCATATTCCACGAACGACCCTCAGAAAAATTAACGCATTAAGATTTTTGAAAATCACAAAAGTTACATTTGACGGTATATTCGAAGACAAAGGAGGAATGAGACCAATTTCTCATCGAGTTCATAATTCTTCCCGCCAAGCGCAAGGTCCAATTGGTTACGCAAGCACAGCAGGCGTTCGGTCCGCATCGTTGCGACTGCAGGGTCTCCTGCTGCAGTTTATAGTTGTCGTCCCCACTCTGAAACCTCCTCTTCAACGTTCCACCGATCCAGTCTCTTCCTTGCTCTCTGCGACGCGAACTACCATGGCAATGTTTGTGAGAATCGTTAAGATAACCGCGATAAAGGGAGATCATAATCCCAACAACGACCGAGTTTCAGCGCTGAATCGTCACTCAAAACCAGAAGATTTATAAATCAATTTTCCTCTTCATATTCCGTAAGATCTGTTCAGTTGTCACAAAGAAGAGGTTCGTGACAGGGTCGTTCAACACGCACGGAAATTTTGATTAATTGTACAATGAAATTTATTCTTATATCATCGTTGAAAGCCTGCCTGGCAAAAATTGGTTTACCCTTCAAGATTTGATGTAACAGCGAAGAAATGAATTTTCTACGTAGGAATATAGAAAACTGTGTCACAGTGAACGTGTTAACTTCAAAATCACGCGACTTGGGTCAATTTTTAATCAAACTTAGATACGCAAATCATTAAATAAAAACTCTTATACATCCGGTGAATAATATTTAATCCAGTAGTAGAAGATTTGGAAGACGAAGATGCAATTTAAATTCTAACTATACCAGTGGTCCACCGTCCAAGGGTTAATTATTTTCATTGACTTTGAAGGGAGTGAGAGGTCGGTTTCATAAAGTTTGCACCAAAGTGGTCTGGCATGCACCCGGCGGTTCTGATTCGCGGGCAAATTCGCGAGGAAGTCCATCATGTGCGTTAAAAGAACGACAAAGCGTTGCAGCGTGTTCGGCACGATGAACGCGCGCGAACTGGCAGTCGCGGTACGCGCATACGTGTAAGCGCACGTTGGTCGCGTGAGAGGTCTCGAGGCTCGAGGCGGGCATTTCCGTGACATCGGAAAATTGCCAGTTCCGACGTAAATCGTTGGTTGCCAGCTTGATCGCCGCGTCGCGTCGCGTCGCGTCGTCTCGATTTATCGCCGCGAATGTCTCGGCTCGGCTGTGATTTCGATACCTCGAGCTGGCGCGCTCGCGATTTCCGCACTGGCCAAAGTTTCGCTCCAAAGTTCGGTCGCGCGGCTATCCGCGATTAACCTGTGCCAGTGCGATTGGCTTCGTTTGATCGAATTACGCTTGAAGCAAGTGTCGCTTGCGATGACGAACGATGCTTGTTGTACGCGTGTGCTTAAGATGGGATTAAAATAGAGAGAAGCTTTCGAATTCGATTAATACTTCGCCGACTGACGTGTGAATTGTTTAAGAATTTTTATTTTTAAATTCTAAATTTCGCACGTTTTAAAAATGAGCATAAATTGCACAAAATCGTTTATCTTTAAATAAGGGAGCCGCGTAATCCGCTCGTTAAAATTTGATCGCACCGGAACAGGAAGAAGAAACGTTTTATCGTCTGAGCAGAGGTTGATCTGTGACGTCTACGAGATCATCTGTGCGGATCTAGATCCCGGAACGATGTAAATATTTACGAGACGAATATCGTTGACTCGCGAGCGAGCAAGCCGAGCCAGCGAGCGGATTGTGGATTGTGGAGCGTACGATCGCCAGTCGGAATACGTGGATACGTGTGAGAGCACGTAGTTCTGTCGTCGCGCTCGTGAGAAAACTTCTTCGCCTTTCGCGTATTTTTACACGTACGGAAAAATTTCTTTCTTGATCACTTCGGGCGGTTTGTTTTAGCAACGAACCGAGTCCGTGGCTCGGGTTTTAAAATTTTATGTTAATCCCGTACGAGATGAAACACTCTGACGAAGTTGAGTTTTGTTTCGTAGGCTTGCCGAGGTGAATCGTTTCGTGTTTGTAATAAGAATCGTCAACGTCTGTTAGGTGGAATCGAATCCTTTTTCTTCTGGTGATGTGAAAGATTTTTCTTGTGCATTTTCTGTAAATACGTTTCTCTGTAGTTTTGAATGTTATTTCAATGATTGGTGTTAATTATTCGTGACAATTTGGAAAATGGTTATTTGACTGTGCACGTTAGCGGTGAAGTATTAGGTCCTTTCTTCACGATACTCTTTTTGGATAAAAATAGATATAATGAAAATTTAGCTAACAAGTAAACCTACGGAAGTGTCACTCTCCGATTTTTCTGAAATTTGGATATGTTATAATACATGAAAAACTAAGGGACACGTATTTTTTTTTAGCGGCGGAAAAACATATTTAAGGGGTGAAACGGTCTCCCAAAATAGGGGGTAAAATAGAAAAATTGCGATATCTTTGAGACCAGCGAAGCGATTTCGATGATTTTTGGTATGAAAGTACCTTCCGATAGAGGATGAAAATTGGCCTAGGTATGTTGGAAGGGGAGCGAAAATTAGAGGGTGAACTACCTCTAAAGTGACCAATATCTTGCTGCAAAAAATGTTTTTCCGCCGCTAAAAAAAAATACGTGTCTCTTACTTTTTCATGTATTATAACATATCCAAATTTCAGAAAAATCGGAGAGTGACACTTCCGTAGGTTTACTTGTAAGTCGATTTTAGTTAATTTAAGTTAAAATTGATAATTTGAATGAAAAATAGCATAAACTGACGGGACGGCGTAAAGACCATCGAAGCATTAACAATGAACGAGGTACGACTAATACTAACGATAAAAACATCTCATGCAAATTGACGTGACATAAAGACTATCCAGCCATTTTGAATATGCAAGTACTCGTTAGAAGCTTGATCGGTCATAAAACGACTGTTACGTAGACTGATCGTTTAATCCCGACTCGTTTTTGTCAGACCTTGATCCTCATTTTCGTTTCAGTGTAAATTTAACATCAAATAAACATGACATATTGTAGTATAATTCAATTACCACCGTTCTTAGTTTCGCAACGTTTCAAATTAACAATTCAGTTATATCTTGCAATAAAATTGCTATTCGTTAAAAAAAATTTGATCTATGAATTCAAACGCTCGTTCCCAGTCGCGCTTCGTGCACTGTCAATGTCACGAATGATAACACTGGCTCGTTTCAATTGCCGTCAATGATAGTCAGACACGCGTGGGCGGTGATCGCGAAATTAAATCGAACGCGTTCATCGAGCGTACAAACGCGTCTCTCGTGGTGGATTTTCTTCGCCTGAGAAACTGTTAATTTCACGTCTCTAAGAATCTTTTGCGAGTGCGTGCGCTTCGTAGTTTCCCGTCGATGTTTATTCCTCGCACGACGCGTGCAGATGCGCGCTTCACAAGCGTTACGAAACGTATGCTCGATTGTTCCGGCGGCTCGCGTCCATTTCGCAACGCCACTAAATAAAACTTCTTCCCCCTTTGATGGTCGTTAAAAAGCCCGACGATATTGTTTTATCGGCGGACGTGGGTGCTGGTGGGTAAAGGCCGCGATAACATCGTGAGAAGCAAGGTAGGCACAGGTAGTCATGGGTTGTAGCCATCATAGTTAATACATGAGGGAATCCTGGTATTTGAATCAAGACATTTTTCAGAAATATTTTCTTCGTAAGAATTTTACATACTTTAGAGATCTTCTTGTACTTTTGTACGGTGTCGGGTATCATAGGCTTCCCTAGTGTGTCTGTGGGAGAAGGTGTACTCACCACCCGTCCAGTATTATTCTATTTCATATTACTCTGTTTAGTAATTTAGTAATCATCAAATTTACTAAAACCCCAAATTTGTAAATTAATAATTTAGTATCGAACGATGGGCTAAATTAGCTACCGTGCTTAGGCATAGACGCCTAGTAACTTTCGAGTGTAAGAGTAATGGCAGAGCTTTCTTTTCCTTCGCCACCATTTTCTCTAGAAAAGCGTACAGTCGGCGATCGTGGCTTAGAGAAAAGTTTCCTAGAATCCTGAAGACGTCGGACAGGTAACCTGAATTTTTTGCAACCGGGACAAAAGGCGACGTCGTCTTCGGGACAAACGGTGTCCAACGGTTAAATTAGAGCCGTACACGAGATCTTGCGAGCTTTTGCCGCCGGTGTAATCTCGATCTAGACGACCGAGAGGTCGTTTATCCTCCCTCGAGCTATGCGGCCGAGAGATGTCCGGCTTCGTTCTCACGTGGTCTCCGCGCGCGAGCCTTAGAGAACGCTCTCGCGCACATACCGCCGTTAGAGGACGATCAAAAGACCGGCAAGAATGCTTGCTCGATGGATATTATGGGTTCGCTTCGAACCCCTTTCCAACCATACAGAACGTAAATTTCAACTGTTTCTTGGAGCGAAGCCCGACCCGCTGAAACCCGATACAAGAAATTTCGAAGTGGAAGCTCTCGTTGCTTTTTGCCATCGATGATTTGTTACTCCGTTCTTTACGGTACCCGCGTGTTTCCCTTCTTCCCGTTTAATTTTAGTTTAATATTACATATCTGAATAATCGACGAGCATTCGTACTCGTTCGCGTCCCCGAAGACAACCAATGTTTCATACAAGCGATGTTCCGATACTTATAGTGCTGTTTTATAGTCATTTTAACCACCACGTCCTTATCTGTTATTGCATTTATTATTGATATTTTTTCTCTTGTAATTCACGTGGCGAAAAGCAGATAGAAGCACAGTACACACCCATTAAAATAAATTGAACGTGCCTCCGCTTGATAAGATATACGAATTTTATTGCGCGTATATCATGCTGAGTTTCGAAAGCATTATCGTATCGAAAGTGCAAAACGGAGAATTTTCTACCGAACGATCTACGATTCACTGCCGGTAAGAGATTCTACGGATTCCTCGGCGAATTTCTAACGTTACCAACGAACATGTTAAACTGTTCACCTTGTTTATTTTTTTCCATACACCTCGGACAGATCGCAGAATATACACGATAGATTAAACTACCTACTCACGGAAACCACGCAGTATCGATAAGAATCTCGAAGGGAAAAGAATCACGATCGAGGAACGGTCGTGAGAACTCGGATCACACCGATTTCTCCGATGTCATTGAGAAACCATACACATTTTCTTCGGCTCGTATCAATGGCTGACCGGATCGAAATCCAGTACCGGCTTGAAACACGAGATGCCACCGGCGGAAGTACCGGTCGTAGGAGAAAAAGAAGAAGTTAAAAGAAAGAAAGAAAAAAAAAACGAAGTAGAAGAAGGGTTGGAAGGAGAGCCGGTAATTTTGCGTGGGCGTTCGAACCAGTTACGCTCGAAGGTTGACAAGAGCTCCAAATAGCAGGTTCGAACTCGAGGAATTTCTATTGGTGATTCGATTCGGTTTAATTAAACTTGTGGCGAGGCGTGGAATAATCGATTTCGTGGCGTTAACTTACAACCTGTGCTCGTGTACGTGAGATTCATTACACTTTTCAATCATGATTTCTCTTTTTCGATTTCGTTCCACAGGGATGTTCCGTTTCAAAATATTTAAATTTGCGTTAATATTAATTTTGTGAGGTAACAGGTTGACAATTGTCAGCTGTCGATTATATATTTCACTCGACGTATTAAATATTGAAAATACAAAGAGTTCATTTTCAAATTTAAAATTTAAAATTACCTATATTATAATTGGTAGCGCTGACAAAGATTAGGGTTAGGATAATGGTATATAACTCCCCGTAATTCAACGCGTTAAATATCAAAAGTACAGATAGCTAATTTCCAAATTCAAGCTTTCAGATTACCTATATTACACTGAAAGCGCTGGATTACGGTTAGGTTAATAACAATCCCTCTATATTTAATACGTAAGAAATATCAAAAATGCGAATAACTAATTTCCAAATTTCAGCTTTCCAGTTACCCAAAACGAAATTCCATTCAAAGTCTTGTATTGACGAGGATATAGATCGATTCGATTCAACCAATCGGTAGCACTTTTCTAATTCGCTCACAATAGCCGACCGTTTCGTTCCACGCGAGTCGTACATGTTTATTAGTTTCATCGAGGATCATCGAATGCTCGCGAGTTTCTGCTTCGACAGAGTGTTTCAATCGCGGTGGATGATGATGAAAAACGAAAAAAAAAAAAAAAAAAAAGAGCGCGGAGCGCCAGGTTCGCGGAAAAAGAGGCCAGCATGCGAATCGATATCGCTTTCGGAAGGATCCGTTGGCCTATCTACGCGAAGTCACGCGAATTTGGGGCGTGGATTCGCGAACGAAGGGTTACACCAGTGCACTGTCGTTCCATCGTGGTCGGGATCGAACTCGTTCCTGTTTTCCGTCGACAGTGCCGTCGCTAGTTACACCTGTTCCGTTTGTACGTTCGCAGAAATCGATTGTGACGGGTTTCGACTCCGACACAACAGACAGTTTCCGTCTGCGTTAATTTGTACCGCGAACGCTTGTGGATAAAACGAGGCAGAACATTTGGATATGAGTGAAACGAGATGTCCCGAAGGAAAAAAGTGCAGAAAGAAACACGGACGTTAGCGAACGACCTTCTGTCGTTGTTCGCGAGTCACGTCATCGACTATTTCTGGGTCTGAAAAGACGTGGCGGGCTTTGAAAGAAAGGAGGCAAAGATCATCGGGAAATCGGCGGACGTTTTAAATAGTCTGTTGCGTCCGTTCGATACTTGGATTGTTTTTCTGGGACTTGGCTCGACGAGAAGAATGCACGAGGGATGAAGGCAAAGTTATCGCGCAAACAGCTGGACGATCTCTTCAGCGAGGTACGATTTTGTAAGAGAAACATTGGCGAACGTGCGAAAGTCACTTGATTGTTTCATAGTATATTTATATTTCATTTCCTTTTTGAGAAAAGGTGTAAAATAAGATTAATTGTAAGAATTTCTGTTAGAATGATCTGCGATCTTTCGTAACAAAAGGTAGAAAACCATCGATATAATTTTTACATTCAATTACAGATTTATATTATATGTAAATTTTTATTTTGATTTACCTTTGAATCGGAAAAATATTGAAATGTTTCTTTTAAAAAAAAAAAATTCAGTTACCATAAAAGATGAATGAGTAACACGATGAACCACCATGTTTCATGTTTCCAATCATTCTGTTTTTGCGTCCTCTCATTTAAACCGCGTGTTTTTACGTCAGGGAAAGAACGTAAATTGACTTTACAGCAAGGACAAAATCCGCTGAACAAACAGTTTCTTTATTCTCGTATAAGAAGTGTAAAAATTTTCATGTTTCCGACAATTTTGCAATGAAAAATGCACTACAAGTTCACGGCCGCAGATA
Organism: Stelis phaeoptera; assembly: GCA_943735885.1. NCBI lineage: Eukaryota > Metazoa > Arthropoda > Insecta > Hymenoptera > Megachilidae > Stelis > Stelis phaeoptera. The sequence continues at coordinate 8,952,951 of OX030941.1, read as the reverse complement.
TAATAAATTTATCAGTTCCATTCGAAACGTTCCGCAATTATGATTTCATTAATAGAAACGCGTCTCCGGGAAGTCCGCAAAGTTCGATAAGCGATATTTTCCTATCTGAAACTTGTACCTACCTTTTAGGAGCAACTCGTTAATTGACTCGATACCATCGGAAACGTTTTCTAATCTTACCCGGGCAATTAATAATAATCGACGTTACGGTGTGCAACGAGGCGAAAAAAAGGTGATGATAAATCGATTACGTGGTCTGGTGACGATTTTGTTGAAATTAATTAGGAACTGGATAAGGTTTGACACGTTCATCGCCCCAGTGAATATGGACGTGTGTGGTAAGACATACTTACTTGGCGCTTCGTACCGTTATTTCAAACGCGAAGCAATCGAATAATTAAACTAGAAGCTTTGATTTGGATCACTGTTTTCTTGATAATAGAAGGTTGCAAATTAAAAACTGAAATTTTTAGCAAGCGTAATAATTAAAATTTTATTATCTCTTCGAATTTTTTAAATCGGGAACTAAGTTCGCCGCGTTTGTATTCTTTTTCCCGCGAAGGTATTTATTCGAAGTAATAATCTTTTGCTATGTTTATGATAATTTTAGAATCCTCCTACGATAGAATTGGAATAATTTTGATACCAAATACACCAAATGTCGCTAATTTGGTTGCCAAAGTATGTTAATTATTATTATAAGTAACAGTAATACCTTAAGTCATCGGTGTTCTCCACAGCCGACCAACCTGTCAAAGAACACTGTTCGAAAGAAAGAAGAAGAAGAAGAAAACGCTTGTTCCATATTCTCTTGCCTGTTTTTCTTTTTTCTTTTTTTATCGATACCGATATCTTGCCATTGAGATCGCGTCGCGAGATCAACCACCGTTATCTATCACGTAATTCCTGCTCGTACAACACGACCGCAAGAATACGAGTATACTAGTTGAAACACGGTCGAGTGACTTACGAGCAACAAGGAAATTGATTGGACCGCATTGACGCCTATATGCAACGCGAACCAGCTGGAGCCAACTCTTCTGAGACGTTCGTTCGGGTTTTTATACTTTTATCCGCTGCCACGTCCGATGTGTTATTGCTTAAACGACACCGTGTGGCAGCATGGATTAGAGACAATTAATTTTTTTGCCCGGCTCCCGAGAGAGGCTGAAACAGTTGACGCAATTGCAAGCCGACAGATCTGCTTCGTACGTGAACACACAATATATCTCGGCACGGTCCTCGAGTTTGTTCTCTTCTCCCTTTTTTTCTACTCTCGATCGGCGATAAATGTTCACGAGTTTCGTCGCGACGTGAATGTTTGTTTGTACGATTCTATTGAACCATATCCATTGATACCGCTATTACTTAGAGCGCTGTGAATAATTATTGCAAGGGGATGGAGGAGGTATAGGTCGATTGAAATTCTTGGCGATAGAAATAAAGACTCGTACGTGGTTTAGGTCGGCATAGATTTTTTGGTGATAAGGATACGAAGATTTTGCAAGATTTGGGTTGAGTCTAGGTTGGATTCAACTAAAATTTTGGATAACTTGTCCTCGGTAAAGTGTCCCCTATCCTGTAACTTAAATCTAATTTAAGTTCTATTAAGATTCTTGGTTACGAGGATTGGTATCAATGGTTCGGATTGAATAGAATCTTTGATAACAGAGTATGGTTCTGATTGACTGTGAAACTTAACAGTGTGTATAGTCTGGATTAACTGGGACTTTAGGAATGAAGGTTTCGTACGTAACCTGAATCAACGAGGATTCCTGGCAACACTCATTGATCTTTTCTCTTTGCTAACCCGAACTGCCCTGTGATTTGAAGGATCAATACTCGTCCACTCCCATCTTCTTTAACATTCTATAAATGAAAAATTACCTCGCGATATCTGGGTGGGACTAAAGACGTCATCGTAACCCAATTCAAGGCTATAAACTTTCTTTTAGACTTTTTATATTTCGTACGCAATAACATTGATCGAAACATTGAATTGGCATCAAGCCATAGACTAGGATCTCTCCTGTAAATCCTCAAATTAACATGTCATCCAAACAGATACATAAAATCTCTAAATAACAATTACGAACGTTGATTACAAACAGATAACTTGATTTCAGGGAATATAGTCGGGAGCGACACGGTTCGCGTGATCTCGACGTTATCGATTCAAAGCCACGCTGCTTCGATTGCTCTAATTTTTTTTTTTTTTTTTTTTTTTTTTTTTGGGCGTGTTCCAAGAATACTTGGAAAATCGTGTTGCACTCGCGATCCATTCCATCGAATTACGCACGAAAGATAAACGCAGTCGCGTGTAATCGTGTTTCGCTATCGACGATAGAAGCCGTAATCTCCTCGTCGGAGACCTTGGCTACGATCATCCAGTTTATTGGCATCGCTGTGAAATGCAGTTCGTCGTCGAGCGATTGTGCACGGTTCGTTCTTAGTAACTGGAGGAAGTAACAGTATCTACTTGTTGCTTAATTAAAGCCACGCCTTTATTTACACGAGAAGCAATCGTGGCTGGTGTAAACGCGGTATACCGTATTCCGGTAAGCAACCTCCACGATCCGCAGAGTCGATACCGTGAACACCGTGAACCTATCTGTCGATCTCGGATCGTGCTTGATCGCTCTGGATCCTGGGACTCGATACGGTTCCGAGAGGTCGATCGTGATTGCACCGTTCGATTCTAATTCGTACGTTTGTCTGCGCCCATTTCACCGTAATCCTTTGGGGAAGCTAAACGCGATCGACTCTGCGCCATCGTTGAAACAAATGGGTATTCTGGATCGGTAAAAAGTTGCACGAAGAATGATCGACGTGTGGTCGATTTAAAACGAGGGTGCTTCGATTGTACGAGTCCATGTAGTCCTGCAATTAATTTTGATTAATATTGCAAGTATGCTAATTATGAAATTGGAAAATTATCGTACTTTTAGTATTGGACTCTGTCATTACGTTATTATGTATGATATTTTCTTCGTAATTTTAGTTTTCGTAGTAATTGTAATTATTAATATCGATTACGTATTAAAATTCTCTCGAAAGGTTGAAGAATGAAATTAATTACATTGCACCAAAGTTACATTACACCAAAAAATTGATAAGAATTTTTCCACTGATTTCTTTCGCGATTTATAAAGATTGAAAGGCTAAAATTGTTTTTCCTCGGAAACGAAGGATACCTTCTTTATTCCCGGGCACAGCGTGGAGCAAGATTGATCGTCCTTGCCATGGAAGCATTGTTAAAACGAAGGAAACGCTTATAAATGCAAAAAAGCTGGGGCAAGATCGGATTTTTAAACGGGACTCGTGACGCCGGAATTAATGAAGCGTGCATAAAAATTCGCGTGCCGAGAAGAATGGGGAAAAAATAATATGAATACAGTCGAGATATTTCTTCCGGCAAATAAAAGTGCACGCTTATCTAAAAATGCACACGGTGAATATTTATTCATACTCATCAATCTACCGTAGAGTCTGGTGTTTCATTTTAAAACACGCACTTATGAAAAATTCAACGTTTTTCTTCATCTCGAATCACTTTCTACATTTTCTGCAACATACCTCCCGTTCTTACGACGTTAGAATTTTCTGCAAAAAGTAACAAAAGTATTATGCTACTAAAAAAAAAGGCGGGGGGGGGGGTAACCTTCTTTTGTCTAGCAATTTCACGTGCAATTAATTATCACGCAACAAAAGAAATTGCGCAAACGCTGTGCTGGTAATTTTAAGACAGAACGTCCCAATTAAAGGTGTTATCCTCGTTCGTTGAGAAATTAATTTCCAAGAGAATCCACGGTGTTTTTTTTTTTTCTCCCCATCCCGTTATTTCGACGAAAGGAAAAACGTGCGTTGATTTAAACGGGGAACGAAGAAGTTTGGTCGTGTATACGAACGTACTCCACTTACGTCTTCCATTATACGTCTATGCTAATCGTTATTATGGCAGGTTGTTGCATAACTGCAATTATCGTACCGCGTGGAGCAACGTTTCTCGGTTGCACAGTCGCACGCGATCTCTTGTAGTTTCAGCTAAGGTCTACGAACTTACCTTCCACGCAAGGTGTCGGGCATTTCTAATGTTTCTTGCGAAGAAAAAAGAACGATTATCAGGCTTGTTCAATAGGTCGATTGCCGCGGGTGGTTAATATTTATAATTTATATTTTCATTATTTACTTCAATTTAAAATACTTGGGTTTCCCAAATTCTGAAACCGATCCAAATCAGTAATTACAAAATTATTTATTAGAATTTCTTGAATAACAATTTTCGATCCAAGCAACATCCTTTTATGGTAATTCTTCCCTTTTCGGTAGAATTCAGATAGTTTTGATACAAATTACATTATATAATTAACCATGGTTGAAATTAAAACACAATTAACTAAGCGTAGTAAAATTTCGCTGAGATAAACTAAGGTCTAATTAATTCCGAAGATACGTTTAGAGTTTAGAACAAGCACGAGTACTCTATTCGTTAACAATCGTGTAGACGAACGCGCCTTTCGAAAGTTGTTTTTCAGCGAACCGTGCCGAGCGATCGTTCACGATACAATTGTTCGGGGGCAAATATCCGCGACTAATCGAACTGTGTCATCGTGCAATTTACGATGCACGGGCACTGTGCGTAAGTCATTTTGTGCGGTCTGATTCTCCAAGGATGCCGGTCGTACTTTTAAAGAACGCATATTCATCGAACTGTTTAGAGGATGTTTAGTTAAGTCAGTCTTCTCGATTTTCGATTGCAGGGTGCTAGATTCCGGGACACCTCGCAACAGATACACAAGCAATGGCAGGCAGATCCGGCACGGGCGTTTCCAACGGTCGGCACCGTAACCACGGGCTCGGCGTCACCCACCTCGGGCGACATTTCCAGTCCAAATTCGACACCCAGTCCAAGTCCTAGTCCCACTAATAGTCAGCAAGTTACAGTGAGTATCAAGAGTTTTAAGTTATTATTTAGTAGTATATTGGCTAGTAGTAGTTTGCCTAGTACTATATTGCTTAATATTATACTGCCTAATAGTATATTGCCTGGTACTATATTGCCTAGTACTATTATATTCCCTAAACAGTATATTACCCAGTAATAAATCAACTAAATACTAAATAGCATATTATCTAGTACTATATTACTTAAGAGCATCTAACCCAACAGCATAGTTATTATGTAGAATCAAATAATGAAACAATAGATGTAAGGTAATACGACAGAGGTGTGAAAGTTTGAGAAAGAAATGAGAAATATTGATATCTTGGAAGGATAAGAAGGATTTAAAAATCAATTCGTTGAAAGTAGCGAACACTTTCAATGCGATTCAATCTTAAATCCTGTAGATGCAATGGAGCTTGTAAAAATCCTAGCCCCGCTTCCCGGAACCAGCGGGGTTCTATCTGAGCTGCACGCGAAACGGGTGAAATCGCGATGTATGCACCCCTTCCGGGCGTAAATCTTGAGGATAGCGATTGAACGTAGATACGGGTGCAGCGAATACCTTCTAAAACTCTCCGGGGATGTATCAACCACCAGCTGGGATTCTCACATACGTACGGGTCATGGGTTGAGTTAGCACTTTCCTGCTTTCTATAGGGTATACATAGAGTAGCAGTCAATTTTCTCGCGTCGTTTTTCTTGAAAAGTTTCTATACACTATTTGCGAGCTCCTCCTTCGCAGAAACTATAAAAGAAAATTGAACAATGATTTATAATAAATTTGCAACTCATAGCCAACTGCGAATCTGAAGGATTATCCCATTAAACTATCGAATTTTCTGAATCTTTAATAAAATATTGAAAGCGTTGAAAGAATTTTTTTTAAATCATGGTTAAAGTTTTTGTGCTTTTTTTTTTAAATATAAAAGCAATAAAAGCGATCGATGTTTTAAACGATTCGATGGAAGAATGGAGTTTTTTAGACGTACTTTGTACGCTTCTCTCTGATTGTTTGCTGGTATCCCGCGTAACCTGGTGCACTAATAAAGTGCACAGCTGTATGCATCGGTGAATGCACACAGCTAAGCGGCCGTCTATTGTTCGTGAGGGACTATCGGTATTCGAGCAGTACATCCAATTGAACTGATCGAGGCGTTAGGGTGGGGTTGTGAGCAACCCTTGTCTATAATGGCATTATTCTGTCATGGCCGCTCGAACTTCGATTCTAGGTCACTGGGATTTAATGAGAAATCACTTGATTTCTATAAGAATTGCTTGACGAAGCAGTCGAATTGAATTCGGGGGAAAAATTAACCCGAGTCCACCTGTTGCTCTCGGATGAAAAACTTGGATGCAGTGAGCGAGAAGCTTCGTACAGATTAACAAACCAATCATCGACTTTTGTTCAAAATAAATGATTATCCATTATCAATGGTATGCTGCTTACTTTCCTAAATCGAATGCTTAATTAAACACAGTTTTATGATAAAATTTAGACACGACTAAAGAATAAGAATACAAGCTATAATTATAAAAGACATTCCATACCACGACAAATTAAGAGGGATATCGAGCGAGTGTTTAATTGGACGGTTCGAGGAGACATCGGAAATCTCGTGTGTCGTAATTGTCGGACATAATCTTTGTTTTCTTATTCACGGGTATCGTCTTGAACGGTAGAAAGGTTACCAGAGAATTTGATACCAAGAACCAAGCAACCGACATTCCGCCGGCATCAACGACAATTTGTACGTTCCCGGAGAATCGTCGATGATCCCATCCTTATTTTTTGCCCGGCTGACCTAATTAAGCAATTACGACGGGCCAGTAGATTAGTCGCTGTAGTATGCCACGAATTTAGTCGTTAGCCGTGGAAACAAAACCGCGACGAGATATGTATACACGGTGGCGTACGATTAAACGACCGACATCGTGCCCCTATCAGGAACATCCAATTGGTGTAAAGTCCAATTGGATTATCGAGGCTCGTTCAATTGCACGTACGATTGCAGGCCGACGTTATTATCGCGTTAGTGTCGATTGGTCGGTCGCTCGTTCGGTACACGATACACAGATCGGCGTCAAAACATTTATAATCACCTAATTTCGGCGTTCGATGATTTTAATTGAGGTACGATTCCGTGCCAGTCGATGTTGAACCATTATAGATCACTAGATGTGTACTAGAATTGTTTTTTGGCACGCGTGTACTCTGCCGTATGGTGCTATTTATTGTTCTAAAGATCTAGAAATCCTATGGTACAAATTGCAAATTTCAGCTAAGTATATTTGGAAACTCAACACTTTAGAAGTTTGAATATTAAGTAATTTAAGCTTCGACGTCTGAATCCGAATTTTCCACTTTTTGTTCTCTGTAATTTGATTTGCCTTTGCAGTGTGACATAAGATGTTCAAGTTATTACGCATAATTGATAACCATTCCACTACCCGTACAGAAACGTAGTACTTATAACTCACCGTTAATTGGATTCTCGTGAAATTTTCTCGAGTTAAAATCTATTTTCAATTATCCCTGTCCCGTATACATTTCCAACGGAATGAAATATTCATTTTCTGCAAAAGGCTGGTCGGACCAATCCTAGCGCCCGTGCGACCAGTCGCATTAAAGATTTTCTTTCATTGGCACAGGCTAGAAATCAGAGCGTCGACTGATCGCAAAGAAGTCCACTACCCCCGGACGTTGAGCGAGTCCCGCCAGTCGTTTACGAGGCTTCCCCGACGCTGGCCGTCTTACCGGGTCATGATTAATCCTTTAAACGTTTTTACTAGCGCAATACCCGGTTACTTTCGTCGGGCACGAGTTAATTAACCCACCGGGAGGTACCACCGGGCCTTGGACGGCTAAAGAGTCAATCTTTCGATAATTAACATCTTAATCGAACGATCCTGCGATTGCTAGCATCAAATTAACCGCCGCGTATCGTTTCGACGATCTGACGATACGAAAGCGAGATAGGACCGGACCTGGCTAGGTCTAAATATGATTCGCGAACGAATTTCGCTTTCGTCCCTGTTGGAAAACGGTAACCGTTTATGGAAGGGAAGGTCGAGGTCGAGAGGGTTGATGTAAAAAGAGGAGAAAGAGGCAGCAGGTCCTTGAGAGTCCTGCAGCTGCCGGTCGTCAGCGGTTCGTTGAATGTTGAAAGGAGCCGCGCGTGTTCCACGTCCTGGACCGTTTAGTTTTAGTACCTTCGAATATGGGTAAGGGAATAGGATTGAGGTCGTTAAAGTGTCGACGGGACGGGATGCAGTTTGTCAGGATCCAGCTGGATACAAATGTCCTATATGTCTTTTTTTTTTGTCTGTTGTATGTTTTCCTTCTTGCGTACACGCTGTCATTGGCTGTCACAATATTACTCTGAACATTTGATGAATTTATATAATCTAGAATCTCGGATAATTTCATAAAATTCTGAGCTTATAATGAAACGATATTAACGATAGTTCGTTTTTAACGCATTTATCATGTCGAAGGTATTGCGAACGTTCAGTTAATCGAAGAGTCATCATTTTCGGCTGCGTCTGATCGGCCGGGATAAAGGGAGCTTTGTTCGGTTACGCGAAACCGTGGCTGCATTTTCGATGCAATTAATCTTACGTTGTCTTGCGGGGTTCAAGTACTAACGAACGTACGAATTTGCGTCGGGTCGGTAGATATACACAGCCCCATCGAGGTTGTTCTATCTCGTCGTGCATTAATCTTGTTTAAGTTAATTGCATAGTTTGCCTTGTTAGTCGAGCGTTCCGCGCACACGGTCGCTTAACAAAATTCTGCCCGGCTTTGCGCAACCGTAGCTTCGCGCCGAAAATGGAGAAGACCTTTCTTATTCGACACTAGCAACGATATACAGTCAGGGTATCGCGTGCTGGGTCAATTGGTGAGATTAATTGAAATTTACTATCGTAAGAAATTGTTTAAAGAGCCGTTCGCATAGATAAAGTATTTAACTCTTTGGCATCACTCGTTAACGTATCAAGAATGATGGATTAAACATGACCCAGTAGTAATTTTAGTATTTACATATTTGCATGTCTTCGTTATTTAAATTACTCCCCTGAGCTCGTATGAGATGGAAGAACAACCCAGTACTCACCTCAAGAATAAGTACTTGAAGAACTTGAAGCTATTTATCACTCTGGCTTTTATCCTTTCTATGCACTGAGCAAACAATTTTCCGAACAAAACTTGAATTTTGTAGAAGATGAGGTTGAAACAAGTACCTACTTCAGTCGCCACTGGTACAAGCACCATAATGAAAGTTCTTCAAAGGCACGCTTTGGCTCGACCTTGTAAAAGTGCATAATTGAGTCTGCCCAAGAGCTGCACCTTTGAAAGACGTTTCCCAGGCTGCTGTTCTGTGTTTTCTTTTCGCCACCGTGGCACGAGGCAACGCGGTGAGTATAACATCCGCCCTGGGCACACGCGTAAACGGAACGGATTTATTTACGGTTCCGAAGGGGTTGCTGGGTTCGATCTTTTGGCGACAGAAACGTAAAAGGGGGAAGCGAGCACTTGGAACGCCAGGCACCAGACCGTAATCTCGTCTCTTTGGCCGTGCCTCGTATTATCGGCCACTAACTTCCGGTTAAATTTAGACGTACAAGCTAGGCAACATCCCTGTACTCGCGTGGCCTGTATTTTCATCCGCTTTATCAGGATTTACTTGAAATTTATCCGTACGTATCGAAGGGAACGGTGGGGAATTGGAGGGTGGCCAACAAATTGGAAAACGAACAGAGGTTCTTCTTCTTGATTTAAGGATTACGATGTCTTCAACGAAGTTTCCATTCGTTCTCGAATTGTGCCTCAACGTAAGATCTTTCGGATTCCAAGATATCTGAACGTGATCCTTTCTCTGTGAAAGTTGTATATAAATCCGGAAGAAGTAATCGCTGATAGAAATCAATTTAGTGTAGCTCGCTCTTTTATTGAAAACCCTGTGAATACTTTTTTGTCGTCAAAATTCACAATTGATGAAAAAAGTTTAGTTATTATATTCAGATTTTATTAATGTCGACTACTGAATTATCTGTGCAAGATTCGTTGGGGATATGAAACATTTGAATGGCACAAAATGTAACCTTTTTCCCTCGGAACATTCTGCATCGAAGAAATGAATAATTAATGAAATATCTCAAATGTTTTATATTTTTTTAACAACTTAAGCTTTCCGCGAAAACAATCGGATACCAGGGTATTGGAATATATTAAAAATTCCAGTCGAATTCAATATTCGAAGAATTTGACTGTATGTCTTCATCGGCATAAGTTGTTCCGTATTTTCGAGATTCCATATGCAGGCGTACATATATGCATTTCAATTCGACTTTCAGTTTACGGAGCGAAATCGATGGAAAACTTGCTAAAATATTCAGACGGAGTTGTGCAGAGGAAAAAAGCTGTTACACGTGGTGTCGTGTATTTCGACTTTTGTACTCGGAAAATCGCTACGATCTTCCACGAAACTTTCGTTCCTTCCAATACGATATAACGTTCGTGTTTCCATCGGTGTGTAATCCTTTCGCGCGAACGATTTGTCATCGCTTGTTGGATCGTCCGTTTCCAACCCCTTCGTCCATCCTTGCCGAACCCATCGGTTTCGATGCGCCAAAAAAGCCTGGCTGCAGTCGGCTCTAAGTGCATCGAAATTTATGAACCACCGTCTCTGACCCCCTCGTCGTTTTGCCGCCCCGGATCCGTTGAACGATTAATGTTCCTTTTCCACGGCAGAATTTTGTGCCGGAAGCGTGAAAAATGTTGCGCTTCCCTCGTGAATCTTTCTCGCGCCCTTCCCCTCTAAACGATTTTTCACCGAACGAGGTTGTTTAGTCCTTTGCGCTTTGAATATTTTTTGTTATCGAGTTCAATTTATAAACTTGTCTATTCTCATTTAGTTAATTAATTTTCAAAAATTGTAGTTAATTATATACGTCAAAAGAGTTAAGACTTTAGTATGGTACATATGTTCGTAGATGAAGAAGGGGCAATGATATAATTTTTTATGGAAACTAGAAAATAATGTAACTTTTATATTGCTGATACCGTAACTCTAATCGACGATGGTATGACATTCTTCCGTAACAATATTACAATTTTCTATGGGAACTAAATTTATTAAAGCTTAATATTACATATTCCCCCGATTTATTGAATCTCCTACGAAATGAAAATATGAGGTGAGTTTTATACGATTGTTCTTTCGAACTTTTGATCGTCCATATGAAATTTCCTCGTTGAATTATTATTCTGCACGTCGTACTTAAGATCTCGAATCTCATTTGGTTAAAAAAAATATATAAAATTCGATGCTCAAATGGGACGTTCATATTTTCAAACTTTATGCACCGACTCCTTCCATTCATTTTCTTCCCACTTACAATTAGTCATATCCCATTACGAATATTTTCCTTTTCCGATCAACGAAACGATCGCTTAAAGGCTCCATTATGTCACTCTTAAATATCATCTCCATAGGAGCCGGTGTTTCCCGGTAACATTGTACGGTCGCAATAAAGATGTATCATTATTATTATCCTGGTAAATAAATAGCGGCCGTGGAATTGCACCGGCGAACGCGCTCGTCCTGGTTGGAAGATTCGTTTGGTTCCCGGTGGCATCGTTGTGCATAAAAGAGATTTAAAGGTGTCGTAAAGTATCATTCGGCCGTTGCGATATTTCGTTTCGTTGGCCATCCCCGCTACGTCTTCTAATTATGTCGGGAGATTTCGCGATCGATAAAGAATTTCGAACGAGGAGGAGCCACGGGATCGTTTCTCTTTCTTCGCGTCTCGTTTCTTTCGCTCTGGATATAAATTTATCCTCGATTTGTTTCGTTCATTCGGCTCGTTTCGCGGCCGCGTGGGTGGCGAAACTCGAGCACCGTGCGTGCGTTTTCTTTTTCTTTCTTTTTTCTCTTCTTTTCACGAAACAACGATTATTATTGTTATCGACTGGGTTAAACGGCGATCAAGTTCTATTAATACAATGGCTCGAAACGCTGGGAGATGGTATTACCGTGGCACTCGGTTCCTGTTGCTCATTGTTGCGACCAGTTTTAATCCTTTACCATGGGGGGGGGGGGGGGGGGGTGAATTATTTAACGCGTAACCGGTGGTGTCGGGCTAATTCGATCCTGTTTCAGGAAATAGGCGGGGTGATTTATTTGATAATGGGCATTGAGAAAACATTTGCAAATAAATTTGTTTGGAATCCCTTTCATAGCAGCTGGAAATATTATATCTTTTAATAAAAATTAAGAAAAGGAATAGTAAGCTTTTAAGAAGTTTGGGAAAATGTTTTTTTAATCCTTCAATTTCACCCTGAAGGAATGAAAAATTATTATAGATACGTTAAATTTAATTTGATTGGAAATTATTAATAATTTGGTAAGAAAAAATGTAACATCCGTAAATTTGGTTGCCAACCTAACAAATTCGACAAAATTTTTCCAAAGAATAATATCAAATAATAAGTTAGGAAGAAGTTGACCCCTCAGTTTAAGCAATAAATAAGAAACGATGAGCAATTATATTCATGTCAATATCAATTCGATTTCGTTCACTGATTCAGCACACAAGTTCCAGCCAGATGATCGCAATCTATGGTCCATTTAATTCCCATCTTATCAATTGAGGATTAAATATCCCCTGAGCCTTTCAGTCTCACGAAATTCGTCCAAAAACAAAATGGTATCGCGATAATTAAAACAAGAATCGTCAGAACTTAATCGATGCAAGGAAGGCATTGAAATTGGCCATTCAAAGATAAAAGGGTTCGTTCGATCGAACCAGGATGAAACGTTTCATCCGTTCTTCTCGTTTGCACGAATTAAGTCAGATCGTTTAATTAAATACGGGGAATGAATTTCACGCGATGCCATGATGTTTCGTTAATTATACCTTTCGAATGAGGATGGAACGGATAAGGGCAAGTTTTTGTGAGTTAACGAAGATGTTGTTCATCGGTTACGTCCAATCGGAAAGCGATCGAGGATCAAGGACGAGGATGACGCGACCAGAGATCGAGGAAGGATCGAACGGATACAGAGAAATGATCCACTCTAGATAACCGGTTTCTGGTCGATAAAAGTGACGAAGGATTATTTTGTGATTCAAGATGAAAGCAAATCTAATAATATTATTTACCAGAAATATGACTATTAATTTGCAATAACTTTCATATCAAAGGGAGTAGCTGAGATTACACTATTTAACCTTTTCCTTTTAAATTTAAACAAAAAACTATTATATTCTTAGGAACTTAGAAATTTCGAAGTATATTTCTAGACACTCGGAAACTTAATAATATAGTTTGAATTTTGAATAATGAAGCAATTAGTGATTAGCTGTTACAAAAAGTTTCAGACCTATCAGTCATAAAAGTATAATTTCTCATTCTGGCAAATCGATGATACAGAAGTCTTTAATTGGTTTTTTGTACGTCGAGGTTCGCTGATCGGTGTTAATCTTTTCATTTGCATATTATCGCGATACAAGTGGAGATGCGTAAAGTTTCCTCGCGTTTTAATACCGTTCCGATTGCCCAGGATATTTCTGTGACTGTAAAGGTCATTCTGTAAAATTCCACGACGATTTTAGACGACGAAATTGCTGTTATTTAACTAGTTTATCCAGTTCCGTTTAATAGAGTTACATAGTTAGACGCGATACGTGACAGTGTCATTTTAAAAATTCGACACAAAATGGTGCAAGTAACTGCGGATACGATGGAACATTTCAAACTTAGTTTTTCCTTATCGCGTTATTTCCTGTCTGGAATGTTAAATACCATTTTTCAATCGGAATGCTGGTTTTTGTCACTTGAGGAAACAAACAACTTTCGTAGATATTAAGATGTTGATGCAGAAGGACAGGTTTAAGTTTATTACATTAATATTTGTAAATCCAGATTCTCCTCTAAAAAACGGAATCATTTTTATCAGAAACTTGGTAAGAATAAAAATTTGATGATACTTTTCAACGTGTCTGGGATTCCGAATTGTTTAATTGCCAAGCTAACCGAACTATCTAGCTTCCAATGTCCTCAGCCAAAATTCAAGGGCGCACTATAAAAATTCGATGATCAAATATTCAAAATTTTTACAAACGATTGCCCCGTCCTTTGAAAATTTGACAGCTCGAATGCCTAAAAATTTCCAAACATCCCAAATACTCCCGTTTCCATCGTACCTCAAAACGGCTAACCAAAACCTCTCAGAAGCTCGCAAAATCGAATATTCAAAGTATTCAAGATACCCAAATTTCCACGGAAACGTGCAACGATTCTCGTCTTTGATCGATATTTAAAAGACAGCAAGAAACTCGAAAACCACCCAAGCGATTTCGAGACGGACACGGGGTACTCGTGAGTAGAAATTCAAATGGTCGAGTTCGCCGATTCGGTTATCAAGAAAAGAAGGACGCGGACGGGGACGAGGTTGAGAAAGGACGAAACGCAAAGAGGAAGAAAGAACGGGGATAAAAAGAAGTGGAGAACAAGAAAAGAGACCAAGCTTGGTCTTGGGGCGCCTTTAGCCGGGGCACCGCGCAAGCGCATTCACCGTATACCTAAACCTATACGTTCCGTGCGTGATCCGAAAGACACGAGCTCCATTCGAGTGCCGTCGGCTTTTACCAACGAACGTGTCGCGATCTTTTCCGCTCTCTTCCTCTGGAACAATAACACGATAAATAAATTAAGAAGAACAAAAGAAGAAGTTATCGATCGATTGTCGTCGTCGCGAAAAGATGTCGTGCATAGGCGGCCGCATAATTACACGCTTCCGGTTGGCGAGCGTTTTAAAGAGACGATGATTCAAACGACGGAACAGTGCCGTCGAAAAATGATAGCCGAACGATCGTTGTTACCGGTGCTGTCTCGACGAGTTCAGTGGATTCGAAATTAATCGGTCGGTTCCTCCCGGATTGACAGCTGTCAACATGCTGTCAACCGTTCAGTGTCACGGTGATGTCCACCGACGGAACTATCATGTCGCGTACACGGTGAGTTACTTTCGTCTTTTTTTTTCCCCCCTCCCGTTCGTTTCGTCGTGGATTTTGTGACTGAAAATCGTCGATCGAACCCCGAAGCTCTGCGGCACCGTTCGTGTTCGATCAGCTATCCGTGGAATGATGTAAGCGAAACGGATGTAACGTTGTTCGAAGAAATTCCTGTGTCGTGTAACACGCTTGAAATAGAGATTGCTTCGATGAGCGCACACGATCGCCGCGCGCAAATATTAACCGGCGTTACATCCGCTCCGGCTGTGGTTACTCGAGGGTAAAAATACCAAAGTTACGATGAAATTTCTTCATTTTATTTCGTTCGCGTGGAAAATTAATCTCTCCGACGATCGTATCACTTTTTAACATGTTACCAGTTAAAAAAGGACTGTCATGTCGTGACTTGATAGTAATTAAAGATCAGGAGGCGTAACCTTTGCTTCCAATTTTCGATCAATTGTAATACGCTTGTTAATTGAGATGGCAATTTCAATAAAATAAGTTAAGAAATTTAGAAATTTAGTATCTATCGAATATTAGGTTCGAGCAGATTTTCTCAGAATCTTTCCCGCGCTCTTCACACGGTTGTAAACAGAATGCAAATTATGAAACCCGTATTACACGTTGACACATCGACTTGTGAAGATATCTGACACGGTGTACGATGCAGTAAATGACGATGCAAATTTATGAATTAAAAGTATCTACGTATCCAACAAAGAATTTCAAGGAATCTCTGTTTTATTAACCCGCTGCTCCGTAAGCAACTTGAATCACTGGTGGCGTAAGTGAAATTTGATTACTCTACGAATAACCTAATGTAGTAGGAGCATTATATTTCGGAACCTTTTTGAAAGGCTGAAACAATAGAAAGCCTCGATTTAATTTTGAAGCGTGAAAAAGTGTGTTTTCCTCCGGGGGGTTGATCAGGTGTTTATTAAATTTCTTTTATGATTAAAATTCTAATTGTCCAGATGAAATTTGATAAAATATCCTATTAACCAAACATCTCAATTTCTATAAAAATACAGTAAAATTTATTATACGGGCGGACAGAATAATTGATAGCCTTTTTTATCCGTTTTGGCCACAATATACGTTTTTCTGGTATCATCTGCCCCGTGACCTGTTAAAATCGTTTCAGAAAGCAAAACGAAAATTACACAACGTCGTTCGTTTTCGTAAAAACACACTTCCTCGCACGATTCGCGAATACACATATCGAACACGTATCGCGACCTCCTGGCGCCTTGCGTCATTTGTCTATTCTCGGTTCGACATTATCGCGTTCGATTGTATAACGACGTTTACCCGGCCGTCGCGGAATTTTCAAACAGCCACGATTTTCTATCGCACGCAGGAAAAAAGCTATGGAAATATCCGTTGTCCGGAGGTTAGAGACTACGAACGTGCTGGACGCAAGCGTGCGGTAATTTCCCTTGTTTCTTGAAGCTCCTCTAACGAGAATTTAAAAAATTTGCCCAATTAAGTGGGCGCGAAGCTCCGTGCGCACAAAAACTCCTCCTTAAATTGCATTACGTTAGCGAAATTAGAATTTACGAGGGTTTGTGATTCCGGCATGTATGTCGCTTCGAATTTCTAAATTGTGAACTGTACTGCTGCAATCAAACAGGAAGGTAGTTAGGAATATAGTTTCGTAGGAATTTGCTGCGACCCTTGTTTCGTGTGTCGCTTTGAATTCCAAAATTGCGAGCCGTACTTCAATCGGAGAGGCTGGTAGTTGAGAATGCAGTTTCGTACGAGTTCGGTGTATCGTCTCGTTTTGTGAGAGGCTTTGAATTTCCGAATTGTGGGCTCCTCGATTCTTGTCGTAAGGGGTGTTAATTTTCAATATACACTACCGTTCGAACGTTTGGAAGCAGTTACATTTTTTAATTATACAAGTAATCCTGCAGTAATATACTAAACACTTGTCTATCGGGGTATGGTCCTATGTATAATATATTGTATATAGACATGTAATTACAATAAACTGAAATACCTTGTATTGAAAACGGGACCATAAAATAAATCGCTTCTAAATTTCCAGCGAGACGATACAAATAATTATTGAGATTCACAAGTGTTATCAAAATTTACCCTACCCATCGTGTAATCCGCTGATTTGAATTTCTAAATTATGAACTGTTGGACTTTGCATATAAATCTGCACAGAATTTGTTCTATTCTAATGAAGTGTCTTGCTTCACGAACTGCAACCTTCCATCTAAACCTCTTTTTCTAATCTTCCTTGCTCTCGTGTAATAACATAAATCTAATCGGAGACACGCTCGCTACGCTTCCGGTCGTATCTCACTAATTTCTCGGTGTTTCTTGTATCCTTTCGCGGTATTTAATGACCGACCACGATTTACTATTACTTCGCCAGATGGTACAACGGTCGGTATAATGAATTTAGATTAAATATCAAGGGGGACACGAGTTCTCGACCGAAAAGTTTTTCGTCCTACCGCACGTTTCCTGGCGTCCGTGGAGCAACAATCTAGCTAACAATCGGTTTGGGCCGTGGTACGTGTCCCGGGTAAGACACTTCGCGAGTTCTCTCGCGAGTCGAGCAACACCGTAACAGCGGAGTAAATTACAGTGTTGTCTACACGGATAAATTGAATTACGACATTAAACATTCCATAATTTCGGTCGAGGCGGCCATTAGGAGTCATTAAGCTTAATCGAAGCGACCCGTTTATCGTCGAACATCGAAACCGAAAGAAAAACGAGATAAACGGATATTAGCCCTGTATCGTTCCTGGATCGACCAAGTCTTCCGTACACCCTTGGCGTTTAATTTTGAACATTTAAACAAAACCTTTCGAGCTGATTCCTTTTTGGTTTTTTAAGGTGGCTTAGCTGTCATAAGAGAAACGCGAGAATCAGGAAGCGTAGACGTCGTTCCGCTTTTTACAGAAGCGTGTACGAGACGCAAAGGAGCGGAGTCGAGTGACTCTTTCGAGGAAGTACATGTGTATCGTGTGAACGCGTAATCCGATTCCAGGGTGTGCACGTTGGCGAAGGACGGAATGAAAATCCTAAGCAGATCATACGGAAAACAATCGTTCATCATCTTTCTTTATCCTTAAACGATTGTTTCTTGTCTTAACACACTGATGGGGATGAATCATGTCGGGAGACAATAATTCAAATTGAATTTTAAACCAGGTTTTCTCAATTCTTGGTCCAAGTACAGGAAAGTCTCACGTTAACAAATTTAATGAAAATACATAAACGAATGGAAAGATCCATACCAAGTAGCCTTTTGATATTCAAGGGACAAGTACGTAGCGTTGGAAAGAAGAAATCGGTCCGAACCCTCGTCAAGTCCAAACATCTCTCGAGTGTCCTTTAAATCAGCTGAAGTGGACAGGAAAACTTCCTCTTGACAAGGGACATTCCTTGCATCCGGAACGCGGGGGCGTTTTATTTACGATGGCGAAAAGGACGGGGTCGACGTCGTCCAGCGTCGTTAATTAATGTTCCGAACGAGTCCACGTTTCTAGCCTAGCGATTTGCCTCCATTTGTTCGACGAGTCGTGCATAGTGTATCCCACGATGGACGAATCGAAGAGCACCATTGGAGAAAACCAGTTTAGCACGCGTATGGTCTTGTTTCGAGAAGTACCAGTTCGCTGAGTCCTTCAAGTTCATCGACTTGACACAACGTATCTGGTCGCCGATGCATACGCGACGTTTTATTGCCCCCCTGCCCTGTAATCTGTAGGACTCGAACAATTCGAGCCTGGGTATTTATTTCGGAATTTCTCGCTTCGAGAACTTTTCATTGACGCTGCAAACTCACGCGAGTCGAACGTATCAGGAAATTGATAACGGCGCTGTTCGAGGAGGAATGCTGTACTGGTGTCGATGTTTCCCGCCATTATCGTTTAGTTTAATAAATCACAATACGAACCGCGTGAAAGTATCCGTAGTCGGGGAACGTTCTAAAAATATATTCTAGCTTTGAAACGACGCACAATGGGAAAGCATCGTGAAAGCGTAACAAAAACTTCGGAATTCTATGGATTTTCTTTTCATTTCAAAACTGACGTACTAAATGTTTTTGTCGAATTTGGCAAAGGAGTGGGGAAATATTGGTACACGGTCGGTTAAATAAAAATCTTCAGCTTACTTGTTATTATGTGTAAAGTGGGGACACTTCTCTAAAATTCTTTTATTCTATAACGAAATGTCAACTAATTTACATTCAGGCTCCCATAAAGGAAAGCTACATGTAATAATCGCAGGCAAATATGATAAGAGATGCCCTTAGATATTATTTTGTAATTGAAAATAATTTCTGAATGAAAATTGTTCTATTTGGAAAGGTTTCTACCATCTTTCTAATCTTTTGTTCCACTGTCATCGTTTCCAGAAGAAACAGAAAAGTTATCGGGCGCAGTTACAGCCGGCGCGGCGCGGCGTGTTGAACTGTAGATCATTTCAACGTGATTGTGACAAACGTAGAGGCGAGTTATTTCTATGAATCCATGTATGTCGTGTATCGCTGACAAGCGAACACGCTCGTCTGGTCCGTGCACACCAGATGCCTACTAATTCATACAATCTAATCCTGGATTTTTTAATCGTTCACGGAGAGTGTGTTTCCGTGCTCTCGGCTGGCAGCGATGTCGCGGTGTCTGAACCGATGTAGCGACCATTGTTCACGCTACTGTCGGCGCGAATTTAATAAATCACCGTCGAAACGGCGTCGTTATTATCGTCGGAAGTGGATGATTTATCGGTATGGTTCAATTTGAAAAGCAACACGATTCGAAGGCGTTAGAAGAGTTGGTGTTACGTCGAGCTGTCATATAAATATCACTTGAGAAAAAATTGCCAAGACACACGTATCGACGAAATCGTCGTCAAATTGGGGCCTTTAGAATGCCTTAACCCTTTGACCATGGACTACTGAAACGATAACAGTTTGATATAACTCTTTTGGCCTATTTCCTTAATAGTTGATCCAATTTTGTCGTTACTCCTTCCTTGCAAGTTTTTAATGAAAATTTTGCGAGCTATTAACACTACTTAACCCTTTCGCTATCCATGCGACGAAATTAAAAGTTTGTTGAATAAATAGCTGGAAATAAACTTGGAAGTAATATGATGTCTTAAGCATCGTAGAGAAGAAAATTGCGCAACATGGAGGAGGAATCATAACTAGTGTTTCGTAAATTGTTCGAAAGTGGAAACGAGTGGTACGGGACGTGAACAAAATACGGGAACACGGCAAACAACGGTCGTGATCCAAGTCCACGACGGTAACGTCCATCTGGAGGGAGCTTAATAAAGTAGCCGTGTCTTATTTTCCTCTTTTTTTTTTCTTTTTCTTTCTTTCTTTCCCCGTCGGTGATCCTGCAAGAAACGACGACTCGCACATACGTCCTGGGGAAGGAAATTTCGATGTCTGGCGATGGTCCAAGGGCCGAATCGAAACCGCCATCGCGGACCAACGTATCCGGTTCGCTACCTACGAACCTTTCGGTAACCGAGCCTCGTCGCCACAGTCCACTTTCGACTGCCAATCTAATCTCGAAGATCATCCTTGCGTGCCGGTTGATTTCTCCTCTAAAAAGTTCTAGTTTCACCTGAAACACCTGCTCGAGCGTTACCGAGCTGAGAAACGAGCGCGGTGACATTGAGCGGACATTTTTTCACACCTTTCCCTTCGCTGTTTCTGTAAGTCGAAACTCTGTTGGGTCCGCGTAGAAAGCAACGGCACTATTGTGAGATCGATTTATAATCAAGTAGAATTCGAACGATAAGCGTGCTAAGTTCTGAGAAAAAGAGGAGAAATGGAAGGCGTAATTTAAGGCTTAATTGAAGAGAATGCCTGGAACAGCGTGCATTACTTGCGAGGGGACAAAGGTCCGAGAGAAATAAGTGAATGTAGCACTCGGAACAATTATTAAGAGATCACGTTTCTCTGCACCGTTTAGGAAAGTTAGTCGAGGAGCAGAAATGTGATGGAATACTGTGCCCTAAATTGTTCTCGTGTATCATGAAATAAATCACATAACGCATCGGACGACGAATTCACTTGCAAACATGTAATTGATCCTTTTTTTGATTTTCGTTCGATGAAATACTATGTTGTTACATATTCTTTCTAATATTTCAAATCATTTCTTTTCGTTAAATAAATTTTCCCTAGTCAAGCACCTAACTTTGGATACCACTGGTTCACGATATTCTATAAAAGTTCTTGCCATCGACATGAGAATTCGCAAAATTTAACCGCTCACAAATGATATCCGAGGAAGTTAAGATTAATTGCATCAATCTGCATCCTTGAACCATACGCAAGCAACTTTGAACAGCTTATACCTGCATTCGCGTCTGCCTAATGACAAACGATTACGCAACGAAAAAAAGATTTGCCGGAACGTGTAAATGCTTTTTCTTACCGTGGACTGCTCCTATGACCTCACAGGAAGTGACAACCTCCTTGGTTCATCGTTATAAATATCCATCTAACGTATGCGATTCGCGCATACAAACGTGCGAACGACGAAGAAAGCCGATTTTCTTCTTGGACGATCGTTTACGTAAATAGCCAGCAGTATAAATACGCGATAGAGATCGTAGAATGCGACGTTGAACAGAGCACGCAGCTTATCCGAAGCCTCGTTCTATCTGTGACCCCTGACCTCTCGCGTTAACCAGCCGGTTTTTACCCTTTCCTCAGTCTCCATGCTGATCACGAATCGTCCCAACAGAAATTTACGAATCGGTGACAAATTATTCAAGACCCCTTCGAAGGAAACAAAAAGATCCTATCTTGTTTGCCAGGTCCACGTATTTGTTTTTTGATTTCAGTTTTCTAGCCTACTAGTTCTCAAATTTCTAAGTTTTGAAGTTTGATTTCAAATTTGTCCATTTCGAAACCTCTATAATCCAATTTTCCACATTTATACTTCCAAATTACATAGATATTCTGAGTCATAGTATTTGCTCCATCTATAATTTATTTCTTATAATACGTATAAATCGCAATCGGGTGTAGTGGAATAGATGAAGAATGAAATTTCGAATTCGCGACAGTCTATTATACGTTAAGTCAGATTCTTTAATTTGCAAAGCATAGAACGTCGAACGATCAGAGCTGGAAATAATCTTGTCGAAACGAAGCGAAACGGATCGGGATTTGATTTAGTTACACGGTGTAAGCAGCTTTGAGTTCTAAGGAAAGCAGGGTGCGGGGATTCCACGTACCTAAACCGATAATCCTCGAATATCCGAACACCATCGACGGGTCTCCGGCGTACAATTTTGCAATTTATCCATTAATGCAACGCGACGTGACCACGATCGTAGTTGTTGTTTCAACTCTTTCCTCATGGCACGGTCACGATTGTGTCGAACAGCCGGTTGATTCCTTCTCGCAGCTGTGCTCTCGTTGATCGTTCGACGTGATTCTCAATCGTAATGCGCGGTTTGTCGAGGGGCATAAGTCAATTAAACCGGTATTGGCCAATCGGCTGTCTTTCTAACTGAACAGCTTGCCATCTTGCTGATTATTTCGTTCGTTACGGAGATCCAGCTGAAAATGTCACGTCTGTGTATTCTGGCTTTCGTTCCGTCTTGTAAATTAAGTGACAGCATGCTGTCTATCGTGGATGAGACTAACGACTTGGATATTTATCGCATGTTGTCTTTTGATTTTTTTTTAAACGTCATTCGTGAACGATCGAAGATTTGTAAATACAGAGAATCGGCGAAATACGGTAGGTGGTTGGGCTCTAAACGTCAGGACTTAAGATTCCCAACTTTTGTTTTGCCAAAGTGGGGAAATAGGGGCTTGGAACTTTCCCTTCTGTTAACTCAGCTTCCTGGTGCTATGTTTCTCTGTAGATACCAAGGATTCGTTCGGAAAGACGGCGACGCACGGTGTTTAGGCTCTAGGATTTAGAACTTGAAATTCGTAACTATAATTTCGCCAAACTCGCGAAGTAGGGACTTCGAAATTTTACTTTCCGTCGACTCTACATCCTGATATCTTTTCGTAAGGTCGGCGACGCACGGTGCTTAAATACTTATCAGTCTAATTACAATCCACATTTTTAACTTATGATTGTATCGCTCGGAAACACTTGTTACGAGTCAAAGACGCTAACCTAATTGTACATAAAGATAACAGATGACTTATTGATAGATACTACTTGCCTTGAAATATTCTTCGTACGTCACTAAAATACCAGCTGTTCACGTACCTAATTAGCATTTAGGAAGGTTACACGTTGTATAGCCAAAGACGTTCGAATTTTAAATAAGCAAGCTTCCTGGCGAAAAATTTACATTTTTAAAGTTTCATTCGTTCGCAAGTAGGCTACCACGAACACACAGACGTATCCGATTCGAAACTCTAGCCGACTGTTAAGCAATCCGTCCAACTGGCAACGACGTTTGCTTTATTACCTATTCGTCGAATTAAAATGTCGTTCCCGGCGAGTTCGGCAGCTGCTGGTTCGTGCAGAATGGAAACAAATTCGATTTCGTTCGCTACAATTTCCATCGATCGATGAACCGTTATTCAGAAAGTAAAACGTGTTCTTCTTATGGAGATTTCATTTTACTCTTCGTTGAGTACGTTTTATTTAATGAAAGTTGAACAGTCCAATCGACCGCATTACGTAGCTTCACAGAAAATGAAAAATCTATAAAATAAACGAATAAATCTTCGTTTAAAATTGAAAAACCGAGTAAAACTGTTAATCCTGACACGGATTAGTTTCCGTGTCGAAAATACTGCACTGTTTCCAGATGTTACGTTAAATGTGAAATTGAGAATATCAGAGAGCGTTTTTAGATTATCATTAACGTGGATTCCGTTTCAAACACGTCGAGCAACGTGTTCAACGGGCACTTGTGTACGTTCCTTTTTCCGTTGGCTTTTCATCCCATGATTATTCATGATGGATAACTTGAAGATAAATCGGATGGGCTAAAATTAAATAAAAAGCGTTGAATCTTGAAACGGCTTCTCCGAGCGTATCATTAAACTTTCGTGGCGGGATCATGCACAACGAGATGGAAGATGATTCATGTTTATCGCCGACGAAAATTGCCAGAAGATTCAGATTATACATCTCAACTGCTTCCAAATGTATCCACCACTTTAGATACTCTTCAAAGATTTTCCAAAGTGTGTTAAATAACAACATCATGAATAAATTCTAGAAATTTTAGCTCGATATCGCTATATTTACTGACACAGTGGACATTTCTGTGTGGCAAGACATAATATTATAATACAAATTATTAGCGATACTGATATTTCAATTTTGTCTTGGAAATACATGTTTCTCAAGTCATTTTTCAAATCCCATAAACGTCATATACGAAGATTTTACTTCGATATTATTCCTAACCGGCCGATGGACCATGGAGAGAGCGAACAATCTAAATCGGGGTTTAGACATCCGTCGACGATATTGCATTAAACCGGAAATTCATCATTGCTCGACAATACACGTTATACCTTAATACACGTTTTCGAAGGTTAAACTCTACTAAAAACCTTCCTGAATCCAATATTAAGTCATCAAGACATCAATTTATAAAATTGAGTTATCTTTCTGCAAGAGGAGAACGGTTCTCCTTCCAAGATGAAAGGAAGAATGAAACAGCCGTCTTTATCTTGAACTTCCAATTGCGCAAAACACGTCAGATCTGGCGGTACGACGGGTAATTATATTTACAGGGAGTGGCACTCGACCTACTCGAATTCATCCGTGACCTTTATCCCCGTGCCGCGCACGGGAACTCCCGCGATCCTGTAGAATCCGCGGCGCAGGAGCCGAGCCTGCGTGCAACCACGGGACGCCGTTTCCCGTCTCCATGGTTACGTGTCGCGTTCCCTCCACCCCTTTCAACCTCTCACGATCCCAGTGAACGTCCTCTGGAGGCGAGATGCAGCCTTTCAACCCTCTATCCGGCCGCAGCGTCGGGGCGGCTCCCGTGTGGCGCAGACGTTCGTGCCGGTTGACCCAGGTCGCGTGATTCTCTCCGCTTCGACACCGTTCTTTCACCATTTCTTCACTGGTTAATCGAGTGTCGCCTCGTCACGCGTGCACGAAGTAACGAAGAATCGAGCCAGGAATAATTTACGATACCTTTTGGGGAAGTTCATCGACGTTTTAGGGCGAAAAAAGAAGCGTGTTCCGTCGAGGGTGGTTGCAAGTCACGGTGACCTTGAGTGCCAGAATCTGGACAGGTGTACGATACGTTGTAAGCAATTTTAAGGAGATTAAGACGAATCATTTTGTAATTAGAATTTGAAGAGGCGAAAGAGTACCATGAGCGGTGGTAGTTTCAGAAGAAAGAAAAAATGGAAAGGATGGAAGGTTGATCGTTGAAAGACATTCAATTAGCGAGGTGCAGAAGTTCCTATGAATGTATGAGAATTATAAATTGCTAGGGATAAGCGTAATCGGTTGCTGGCAGCTCGAAACGCGAACAAGACGTGATGGAAACGCGGACGAAACGCGCTCGACAGACGCCGAGAGATTTACAGCTTGATTTTCGTCGATGAATCATCCTTGTACAAGGTTGGCAAAGTTTCTGCTCGGTTTTCGGAGGAAAGTATAGAGAGCAGACGGAAGGAAAAGCAAGGCGGTGCCCGATGTTGCGGAACAATTTGTAATGAGCACGGTGCCCACGGCGCCGACGTGAAACGCACACGTGCTTCGTCAGATTTTCTTGAAGAAGAATCTTCGCCGTTCGGTGACAACGTTCGTAATCATTCGTGAAACTAAATAATAACCCTTTAAAAAAATCAAAGGACATTTTTCTATCATCAAATCGATTTTTAATTAAAAGGCTCAATTTTTAATCAAACTTCCCTCGACGACAAGATTTTCAAATAAAAATGTTTGATGTTTGCCAATATTTATTGAAGAAACCAACACGAAGGGATCCAATGTGATACCTCTTCGATAATCAATTTAATTGCACGCAGAAGATATCGACATATAGATGAAAGATAGTCAGTAAATGGAGGAACTGTGATACTGAGAAGCAATTTTATCGGTGTCTCGTTCAGGAAATGATGACAAACTCGAACAGTAGTTCGTTGTCGCGCGCATGGCTGCGAGCAAATTGCTGTCGCTGCGGTGACACGCGCCAGGATACCGTGAACAATAACCTTAAGGACGAAACGCCACTGCGGGAGGAAACCGAGACCCTTCTGCATCGTATAGCGTTCACGGTTTGGCACACTGCCCTCCATATAGAGAGCGAGGTGCGTTGGAGTCATTTCTTTCTTTACAAGATCGTTTCAAACCTATGGTTTCAAAAAGTATATGTATGCCTTAAAACATAATTTAAATTAAAGAAAATATCATACGTATGTCAAAAATATACTTTAAGATTTCTAAGGTTTCGAAGATATAATATTTCGAAATTTCTAAGTTAACCCTTCAGTTTCGACGCTTCTTGCAATCCACTGACATTTCATTAAATATAAATAAGTAACTTTGAAAATACTCATAATATTAAATCCTGGGATTACCAATTATCGATACAATAAGTTTGAGATATGATAAGAATCGGTACCGTATGCCAATATAGAGTCGGAAGTGTTAAATTAAGATATTAGAACTACGTCACTGAAATAACGTAAAAGTACATCATTGGGTGGATGCACAATATCGAACAATCGAGTCGAGACACCCCGTCGAATGAAATTTGTTTTCTTACCAATCCGATTTACTGAAAACGAAACAACGGAGATCGATTAGGTTTATTATTGAACGTGGCGTAGATCTAACCGTGGATATAGGCTTTATTTATGCAACAGTTGTTTTCGATCGAACAATGGGAATAATTTACGCTCTGTATACGTTATCCTCGTTTATATCCCTTGTTTCCACCGTGACGCCTTTCACGTGCAGCCATTAACTCTTTGATCGCGATACACTCAAAAAAAGAATCGTCAGCATGAAAATTAAATTCTTTTGACGCATATTATACGCCTTTTGTGCACGTGATATCGTATATTTCCTTTCACAATCAAAGGACCAGATTTTTATAAAAGAATTATAAATTATTCAAGTGTTTAATGAAGTTGTATTATTTTCTGTTGCAGCACAATGGGGGTTACGACATGCAGCCTAAGAACATTAACGCGATCTCCAGATCCAAACAACAACAGGTAAATTGCAAATAAAAAGTACAAATAAAAAATTTTGACACACGCCTTATATAAAAAAAAATATAAAAAAATAAGGCAGATTTTTTTTAATGACAATTTTTCTTAGCTTTTCTTGATACATAAATCAACAAATTCATCATTTAATCTTGCAAAGATTCTTTCAAACAAATTCCATAAATCATTTTCTTTCCACGCGGTTACTTCTACGTGTTCCTCGACTGAACATAAGTTATCCTTCGGCCAAAGAAACAATGAAATATTTTTCTCGCAATAAATCATCGCCGACGACGTTTTCTGTAGTTTTTGCCAGCCGCGAAATTGCTTTCGATGCCTCTTCGCCGATCATAAATTATTCCTCCATAATGAAACGGATCTAAATCCGGCCCTCGGTAAATTCACGTTTACACACGGTTCGGCCCATCTATAAATTCGAACAGGCGATGAAACAATCGTTTGCCAAGGCGAAAATACGTCGGGAAGGATCGTTATGCAAAGTGGTCTGCTTCGAGTCGCGGGTTTTATCGTTGCCGATAAGACTTCGCGATTCGTGGCTCTCTAAATATTTGATATTTAAAGCGGACAGCCCAAACCCATCTTCTGGTACACATAGGAGGGAAATCGACTTCGTATCGGTCGTCGTGGCACCGATTGCATCAAGTCTTCGTTCATTCTGCGGGAAAACACGGTCGCAACCCTATTTATATTCAAAACGATACTCCAACTGGTTGTACTGGTATTATGTGTAACAAGGTTGTGTCGAATGTTTTAATATTTGACTGTTTCGACTTTCGGATTATTATCCTGATTCTAAATTATTTGAATTTCAAGTTATCCGAATTCTCAATTAGCCGAATGTTAAATTAGCTGAAATCTAAGTTATCCGAATTCCAAGTTATCCAAATACTAAATTATCCAAATTCTAAGTAATCCTAATTCTGTATTATTGGAATTCTAATTTATCCTAATTCTAAATTGTCCGAATTCCAAATGACCCAAATTCTGAATTATCGGAATTATTCCAATATTCGTACATTCAATTTTTCACGCCACTAATATATACCTGTCAGCTGCAATTCAGCGTTCCGAGAACGAGCCTATACAAAATTGTCAGGTCGCTTTTGAAATTGCCCTGGAGGCTCGTAGCGCACACGTACTCCCAACACACTCACCATAGTCGTTTGCATTTCGCCACGTGTGTAACCTTTTGGACGCTCGATGAATTATTCTTCCTTGCTTTTTGTGTCACCTGCAATTTCAGCTTCGGTTGGAGAATCGAGAACGCATATTTTCATTGGCAAACATTAATTTTAGCGGAAGCATCAAATATGTAGTACTCTAATAAGACGATCATTCGATACGTTTAAAAGGATCAGATTGTACCTAAGAATATTTCTGGTAAGGGATCAGATTTGATGTTGTTGCCAAAACGTTAATTACCTGAAATTTAATCGAAACGAAGTAGGTTAGATGGAAGCAGACCAAATGAGATTATTTAAGACGGACTGAAATTAAAATGTCACGATATTGAATTAATCCCAATTATTGAAGGAACAACGACTAGAGTGATTCTATTTCCTGAGATTAAAATTCTTCTGGAAAGCAGTAATTTGTTTCCATTTTCTAAACACCATAGATTGTTCCTTTAGCAAACTTATAGTCTTTTAATTGCGATCATTTATATCGTACCCGAGGATGTTTAATTAAGCCAGGTTCGCCGTATTATTCTTCCACAATTCAAGGAATACACGCAGATAGCTATCCGAAGATGCAACGTGTTGAGGATATTAGGAATTTGGATTTTTTCAAAATTATACGAACCTCTAGACCGGCAGCCATGGTCCTCTCTACGCATTAACGTCGGCATCGATGAAAATTATTCGGCAAAATAGCAGTAAGCTAGCGCACCGTATGAACCGTGCAAGTTTCAAGCGATGCTCGGTCGAGATAATCCAAGTATATTGACGTTGATCGTGTAACGCATTCAAGAAACCTTTATGCGACGTCGGACCGTGGCCATTCTTGCGAAAATACACGATGGCCAGAGAGTCGAACGCGAAACCTCGCGGTACTCTCTGAGAGAATATTGACAATTGCTGGTAAATGGTTATTGCCCGGTGTCGTGGTGAGACGTTGTCCAACGGTGATCTCTGATATTTCTGCCGAAATTTACGGATCGCATTGATCCTTGAACGACGACTCATTCAGACAATGACAATTTGAATTTAATTTTGACAGAAATTCCAATTTCTATAAAATAGCAATAATTTAAATGTAATTATATACTCTAATTTTATTTAGATTTACCAAATTTTATATTATCGTTTTAAGTATTTTCCTAAATTTTACGTTATTCCTTTAAATTCGCTTTAATTTAAAAATTAAGGCGATTTGATACAAACTTTACGATTTAATCTTGACCTAACCTCAATCATCACCTCACCAAGGATTAATTTTAAAATAAATCCAGAAACCATGTGAACATCACTATAAGTATTTTAGGTTTCTCGAAATTGAAGCACCTTGTTAGTAGGATACAGTCGGCTTACTATTACATGATAGTTGATGATGAAACCGTGTATTTTAGATGACCATGTAGATAATGATCAAATAGGTCTAGGTTGTACGATACGTGCTCTGCATTAGTTAAACGAAGGTTGTTCGAGCACCTCTACACGCCATCGATGTTGGCGATTTTAATAGCGCCTTTAGAATGATTACAACCTGAGAAGCATAATTTCATTTTTGAACTTTTTTGAACGCTCGATTGGATCTTGGATAATGTGTTGGCCTGGGCGATGTACGCTGGAAGGAAAGAAGTCGATAACGATAGAGCCCACTCTCTGTTGGCGCTATGCTTCCAATTAGAAATTAGCCGGCGGCAATTACGTGGATTAACGATAATTGACATTACCGACGCGACGTTTACGCTCCTGAATAATTGCTTCCTACTGATGCCACGGCCAATAGCTGCCGTTTCTACCCTCACCTAACAGTATATCTGATTTGGACAATTTCTTTGCAAAATTCACAGATTTAACAGATTTTTAATCACGCGCTGTATTGAGGATGTTAATAAAATCGTCGAGATTCAATTTAACATACCATAAGTGCTATTTTGCGATACTTTTATGTCATCGAATCTTTTCAAATATCCAACGTTTCAAAATCGATCACTATCGTCTGCATCTGGCAACCAGCCATTTTGAACGAGAAACATCGATGAAATGTTTATACAATAATTTTCGTAAAACATTAACCTTCAAATTGATGTAACATAGGTGCCATTCTGTGGTACTTTTATGTCATGAAATCGCGTCGGACTCCGTACGTTTCGAAATCGATCATCATCGTCTGTATCTGGCAACCGGCCATTTTGCACTTAGAACACCTATGAAGCATTCATGTGGTAATTTTCGTAAAACATTAACCTTCAAACTGATATAGCATGGGTGCCATTTTGTGGTACTTTTATGTCATGAAATCCCCGTCGTACTTCATACGTTTCGAAACCAGCCATTTGATATGCGAGCAACCTAATATTTCGAGTGCACCTTTGAAGTGCGCCTCGGGAAACCTAGTCGGCCATTAATAATTCGTGGCAATGGTTAAGGCAGATCTAACTTACCCAACAAATGAATCACCTTCCCGTTCCCCACGCCGCGAAATTTTCATTCATCCCCATGAATCTCGAAGCGATTTCCGCCCACGCGTCCGTTCGGTGCAAATTGAAAATTTAACGATGCACGTGGTCCGTGGTCGCCGAGGACGAAAAAGGCATCGGTTAGCAGGGCAGCCAGCGCGATATTATAGAGGGTGGAATAGAGAATGAGAGGAAGTCCGTCGATGCCGTCTCTAAAAATACGTTTATGGGATCATAAGGCGTCGGACTGCTGTGGCCGGCTTCGCTGGCACGCCGTAAGTCGCGGCTCTGTTACGGCCATAAATCCCTCCCACCGTTTTCGGTCTCACGTGTGAAATTGCTATTACGCTTCCACGCTCCTACCGCAGCTGTCGTTCCTTGGAAGCCAGCACGATGCATGTCCTCGGCGTTTCTCACGCTTTACCCAGGATCCGAAGATCGACGGGGGTCCTTTTCGCATCCTTTCCACGAATAGGAATCTAACGTGGCCGGTTATTCCTGCGATTTGTCCGGTGTCACCGGCCGAGTGAGTCGTAATATCGTACCGCGGTGCTGATTTTTCACTTGAACGACTAAGAATCTCGATTCAGCTTCGCTGGATCTTGTCTGATAGCGTTACGGGATCGGATATCAGCGACGATATCTTATCTTTGCTCTTTGCTAAATTGCGGCACGTCGGATGATGCCGTAAATGGATACTTTATGAGCGATGTCCTTCAATCGGGAATAGAAGTGGAATCAAGTTGATGTACTCATGAATTTTAATTTGGATACCATCTTAGAAAGTATTAAGACCGGAGAAGTTAGTTTTGGATCTTAAATTTTGTAGGTGTACTTTATTAATCTGAGGTCCAGTTCCATGATGGCTCGAAATAATTTTATGATTCGTATGTGTGTTTCCAGAAATATTCTGTTAATTATAAAAATTGTCATATGAATAGCGATCGAGTAGCATTAAATTTCCTACATCGTCAGCTACATTAGATCCTAAAAACCAAGATCCACGATCACTCGAACCGCAAACGTTATTAGGGTACAATTTCTTCAGGGACAGACGCTTGGCAATTCTCGGACAAGGAAGTCGCTCCTGTCCCCCTGATTATTTCTTCGTCGTCCTTGAAATCGAATTACTCGCACGACTCGCTATTGTCGCGTTACTCGACGCAATGAATTCACCTTCCCGATCGCTAATGCGTCTCGGTTTTAATGACAAGCGTGAAACGGTGGACTGAAGTCACGCTACCTGGACGAATTCGTTACATCATAACTGAGGAATCGTTGCATAGATCAAGCCGGTGGGAGAAGGAAGATGCGTGTACGAGAAACACGGTGCAACTATAGGACAGGAAGACCAACAGACCACTGGATATTCCAGGGAACACAATGCCCGGCAGTCTGTCATTCCGTCGTGCCGCGTTCTCCTCGCATCCTTCTTCGACGACTTTCCTGTCAGGATAAACGCGGCGTTCGCGTCGAAGCGCCAGGATTTCATGTCGATTCCGTGTGACACTGTGACTCCTATAAGGGCGCAGGCATGCCGGATACTATGGTCGTTAAGATCCTGTATGCGCCCAAGTTCTCCAAGGTTTTGTTGCTCGTCCATTCAAGTATTTTGCACTCTGAACGAAGAGGAGGAGATAATAGGATCCGTTTGCACGAAATGATTACCGCTCCCAGTTATTTGCAATCTAGTTTTATACTTCAAGTGTTACACGTCTGATGATCGAAATACTTCAAACACTGTGTTCGATTACCTAACGTTCGCGAATGAGATGTTTGAAAATTTATAATTTAAACACAAATTGTCGAGTGACTAATAAAATGATCTGCAATTAGCCAAATAATATCGTTTCCATTAAAATAAGTGCCATATACTTAGAAAAATCCATAAACTTCCCAGATACGGCACATATAGAAATTCAATTAGGAAATGATATTTTCTTAACAAAAGAAAAACGGTTGGATTTTGCAGATACACACGGCCTCGTCGGCGACGACACCCGCGAGGACGCCGGGCGTCGGCGCGGACGCGACGACGACTGGATCTGGAAAGGGCGGAGGTCGTGTCACGGAAGTAATGGAACTTTGTTACGTCACCGAGAGGATCATTGCTCTTTGGTACAGAGAGGATGCGCAGGGGGTCCTTGAACACGCCACGGCGCTCCTGCGAGGGAAGCACGCCGATAATTATATGGTGAGGGCCGAAGGAATGCCGGTGAATTAATGGTCGTTGGGCTTTCGATGTAATGTTTTTATTAAATAATCGTCGTTATTAAACCGAAGCGACGGTAAGATAAACGGCACACACCGAGATTATCTTCGCGATACTCAATTATTACATCCAGCGTAACACTTATCTTTCAAACATTTAATATCCCTCGTGGATTAGTCCTTAATCGTGCTGAAGTGTTGCTAAAGAAAACTGTTATTTGAGCCAAAACCGATCATTAACGTACTGCTTTTTCGTTTGTTACCGACGTCTTTTCATTCGCAAGAAACTTACAATTAGATACAAGAAAAGACCTACAATTTGCAATAGAATGAGAATTCTTCGAGTATCATTTCAGATCTAACTCAAGCCTTCCACATAAAGTTTACGAAACTTTTATTCAATTAGATTGACAATTATAATTCGCGACCTTCAAATTTTCTACCGTAATATTATACCGAATTAATTATTGAAAGTTGACAAATAATAGTTTTCAATAAACGTAAGCTCAGTTCGCGATAATTTCTCTGCGATAGAAATTGAAAATGATATGGAAAATTATTGAGTCTTTCCCCAGTCCTCAGATTTCTAAGATTGTCCTAAACCTTTTCATCCTAGATTCCCCCAAATCGTAACGTAACATTAACAAAACACCAAATGGTTAAAATTTCCAGATATTCAACCTGTCGTCACCGGGTCGTCCGGGGGAGCCGAACACCAGGGAAGCAGGTTGGCCGCAAGGTTTGGCGCCCAGTTTGGAGAGGCTGTGCGCTCTTTGCAAGGAGCTGGACTCCTGGTTGAACGGTGCGCCGAATCGCGTGGTGGTCCTCCACGCCAGGTGAGTTTGTCGTGAGGGACGAAACCGAGGTTTCTTAAAAAGTTCGGAAGCTGATTGCTCGCCTGTCTTCAGGGGGAGCAAAGAACGATTGGGTGTGGCCGTTTCCGCGTACATGAACTACAGCAGCATATGCGGCGGACGTGATCAGGCGTTGGACAGGTTCGCTATGAGGAGATTCCTCGACGACAAGATCGGATCCCTGCAGGTTCCGTCGCATCGAAGGTAATGGCTACGGAGCATGACGTTACTAGCTGTTGACACGTAATGAACGAAACTCGTTTTATCGCCACCCGGTTGCAAATAACCGGGATGGATAGAGTGTTCGCGGGCGTGGTTAGAAAAGTGTATTACGCATGATTAATCGTGTCGTTTCTTGGTCCTTATTTCGAAATTTACGAGCCCTTGCAGGACGACTAGCTCGTAAATCTGCGTACTTCCTCTTTTCTGCATTACATAAATTGTTGTGTCATAATTAACGGCCGTGTGGAAGATTCAAAAGTAACGAGTAATTATTCCTTTTTTTTTCTGCTAAATAACACAGACTGTTCCCAGCGTATGATATCTGTAGTCGAGAATTGTGTAATCATTTTCATGGAAAGAACGATCGTTTCGACAAATGGTTCAGCCTTGGTCGTTTGTTTACCCGATGAAATGTATTCGATGCGTTTATGTCGAACGTTCTCGCAGAAAATGGATACTGCAAATTTATCGTATCGTATTATTAACGAAACGGTCGTGGAACATTCCCATAAATTCCATGACAGATTGCTATCAAGAATTACACGCATCCTTGAACGCTCGTGCTTGTCCACCTGGTCGATCGCGTGCAAACTACGAAGCTCCGTCATCATCCTCGTAAACATCCATCTTTTTATTGTAATACAGGGTATTCTGTAATGTGGGTGCAATCACATAATAAATTGGAAAAAATATTCTATAGTTCATCAAACTTAATACCTCGAAAGTTACAATTTTCATAACAGTCGTACAATAATTTCTTAAATTTAACTTCATTGCACAGAAACACAAGACATGGCAAGTTTATTAAAGGGAAAAATAAGAGGAGGAGTCTCCTCCATTTCTCTTGATTATGAAGAGACCCTAGGGAGAACTTAGGAGAAGTATAATTTCCCTTCCCCCTAGGCAAGGTGCCGAAGCACAACAATTTAACCCTTTCGATTCAAAAGTAAATTCATAAAAATATAATACTTCGAAGTTTCCAAGTTCCAATGTTCCTTAAAACGCATATTACAGTGTTTTGTCACATAAATAGCGGTCGTGTCGTGTCCTACTATTACAAATTCGCCATAAGACCATCTAAAAAGTCGTGTCTAAATAACCCTCATAAACCCCGAACCCCACGGTTAATCCCATCAACCCTGGCCATCCGATCCAGCGATCACCGAGCATTTATCACTGGCTGTCGATTCAAAGACCCCTTTGTCTTCGCTTTTTTTCCATCGTTTGACGCGTAACGATGCCCCGTGGTACATTGTGTCCTTATACGCGCGAAACGTCCCCATGGGCACGGTGCATACGTTGCTTCTTCTTCCTCGTTCGCCGACCGATCGAGTTTCCCCATTAATTCCACGAGCAGCGAGCATTTGCATGTCGTTAGCGTGGCCGTACTCTCGCCAACGTATGAATCCATTATCGAGGAAGAGCCCTAGCCTCTCCTGGAGCATATGCCGCACACCTTAGGTGCCACCGGGAACTCGTACTTTTTTTATTCTCTCTTTCCTCTTTTTATTTCTCGTGGCAAAGAGGATCGAGCACCGATCGTATCGGGCTTCGTTACGAGCGACACGCGAGTATTCGTGAGGGGAGACCGCGAAATTACGGCCGTGGACGCTCACGATGCTGTATAATCGGCAAGGTACTTCGGCGGCATGCTCGTTTCGTCCACTCTTCCGTGTTTGTCGTGTGTATTACATGTCGAAAATTAATTGACACCCGGAGCTTCGCCGGTCACTCGTTTCTCTCGATGCTCGATGTTGGGTAGTAAGGATGCCTCGGCTTTGGGTTTAAGTACGTGAATATTTATATTTATACTTCGGTTGGTAGTAACGAAATATCTATAGAGTACTTTATGACTTTAAAGACAAGGTTTGCGCAATTATGAAGGACGCCGAAAGTAATACCAAATTTAACAGGCACCTTTCCAAAATAAAAGGAAATTCGTGTCTGTTTAGTAGAACTTACAATTAGTGATAAGATTTAATTGTAATTGATACCTTACCGCTAGGATTTGATGGATTTTGCATTCGATACATTTCAAATATCTAACTGCAAATTAAGACAATTTTAAGTGCTAATTTATTGCTAGTATACTTACCGTTAAGCTATAGCATTTTTACAATAGATATTTTAATAGTTAAAATAGTTGAATAAATTGACGTTGAACAACGTTTAAAAGAAAAATTGCGATACTCGACACGACACAATTATTAGCGTTTCAAATCATGCTTCCCGGAATGCCTGCCATTTATACGTCGCTTGGGTCAAGGTGAGACGAGCTTTCCTGTTAGCTTTCATCAAGTAAAACAATCACAACCAATTCATTGTCCCATTACGTCATGTAACACCCGAGGGAACAAAAAGAACGGGCTAGAAAGAATGTCTGACCACGAATGGACGCATCCACTTCGTGTAAAAATACCAAACATTACGAAACCCTGAACAATGTTTCCAAGTATGACATCGTGTATGCTCGCATGTGACCATGAATGGCATCATTTTTCTTTTTTCAATTCTTTCGTGTATTCAGTGGACGCTCTGACACAATGCACCGTGTGAAAACACTAAAAACAGTGAACCTACATAAACCTATTATTAATTCCTGTGCTCTTTGTACATGTTCAACCTGTTTTGGTGGTGTGTTTCAATGGATCATGAAAAAAAAAGCAGAAAAGGGAGCGATATAAAACGTTTTGTTAAAGATTTAACCGTGGAGACGCGTATATAGCGGTGTCTGACCACGAACGGGATACTCTACTGCGCCCGTGCGACGTACCAAAAGTAGCTTTCGTATCGTTTCAAATGATATTCGTCGAAAAGCACGACTAAATTTACTTCACGGCAGCCACGAATGGAGTTGGAAATTTCTAGAACGAAAATCTGATTCCAAAGTTGAACGGTCTCAAAGTTTTCAGACGGACACTCGTGATATTTCCTGGGCGTGTTTGTGAGATTTTTCTTGATAGTGTAGAGAATAATTTATACTTTATACAATTAGAGGGAATTCCAAAGATCAGAATTTTGCAAAATTATGCATAGTATAGAAAAGGGTTAAATGCAAATTTGTTCTTAATCGTGTATTAATATGGTTCACAGTAATGAATTTTATTAAGAATCAATACTAAATAGGAATTTGAAGAATTTCATTGTTTGTTTTTGCAGATACATCAAATACTTTAGCGGCCTGCTATCGGGCTCCTTGAGAATCAGTCAATCGCCTCTCTATTTAACGCATCTCACGGTTCTCGGTGTTCCACTGTTCGAGCCCACGGGCTGTCGAGCCTTCCTGAAGGTCTACGAAGGGCTCACTCCTGTCTACACGTCGGATCTCTACTCTGTGACGAACGCCCGTGAATTCACGGTCAATCTCGGAGGTCTACGTCTAAGGGGAGATATCCTGGTGAAATGTTACCACAGGGTGTACTCGAAGCAAAGTCGCGAGGTCATGTTCTCCCTTCAGGTAAAACATACCAACATTCCATCGATAAGAACATTGCTAGACCCCCATATTATATATTAGCATATCGCCCTTTCCTCTTATTAATTATTCGATTAGATTACATTTGAGGATACCAATGACTTTCGTAACATTCGTAATAAAAGTATTTGAAACTTAAAATCTGTTGGAACATATTACCCAATTGAAAATTGATCGATTGAACTAACTCGTCACACCTGGTCGACATAATAAAATAACATGAAACGTGAACTCATCCCACGAAGAATTGTTCTTCCCACAAACAAACAATCTAAGAATCCATTGTTCCCACAAATATTTCCAATTCAAATGTACCAGCGGCTTAGAATCTCCGAAGGATGCAATTAGGGAGATCGTATCGGTGTTTCGAGTCTCGTTTACACATTGTATCGGGGGGGAGAAAACGCAGATCATAACGATAGGACAAGAAAGACGATCGTTCGTGTATCTTCAGCGATCGGTATTCATCGTTTCCGCAGTTCCACACGTGCGTGATTTCGGAGAACGTGGTGTCATTCCCTCGATCGGAGCTGGACGTAGCCTGCGACGATCCTCGATGTCCTCCGGACAGTGTAGTGACTTTGTACTTCGCCAGCGACGCCAAGCGTCAGGACGGACCGATACCTGCACCGACGCCAGCTGTGCCGCACGCTTCCGCTCACCACGACCCCATCTTACACTGGGACAGCTACACGAATCTCGAAATCAGCGACGACGGTGAGTGAAGCCATTTCATAGTCTACCATTTTTTTTATCTAAAGACCACCTCTAGGTACCACAGTCCTTAGAATAATTGGTACTTTCGTTAAAATTATAATTATTTAGATATCAACTTCACTGTTACTTTAGTAAATTAATAATTATTTAAGAATGACCACACAGCGTGTCAAAATTTTACTAAATATAGCGCGGTTAATCGAAGTTTCTTCGTACGTAACAATGCTTTTCGTGGGAAACTGTGTCGTCCAAAGAAATTTCAAGAAGTTGATCAGTGATCGTTGGTAAAGTCGAGGGAGTTCGCGTGGAACGAGGTACTAGATTAAGTTAGATTAGAGTAGATTACAACGCGACGGTCTAATTCGGTCCAATTGCCACGGTACTGTGTTAGATCGGGTCATTGGGAGGTCAGTGGCGAGGTTAATTAAAAACACTCGTCGAAGGTGACTTGGGAGAAGCTATTAAAATTGAACACGATGTGTTTGTGGAATGTATGATCGTTTGCAAGATCGATTTCCCATGCAAATTGAGGATGTACAGATATTCATTGATAAAATCTCGATCGAAGGGATTGAATCCTGAATCGCCGTTGAACCGTAGCAACGAATCTTCGGATGGTAATAAATGATGAGACTGTTAGAATGATTAATGATACGTTTTCAGGAACGACATCCGCGATATCTGTCAGGTTTCTTACGAGAATTTTTCACGTCAACCAAGATGTTTGCGAGTTAATAACGCGCACGATGCTGCGTACCATTAATTAACCGATAGACCGAAACTCGTGAACCGTAATTCAAGTGACGGAACTCATCGTCCGGGGACTAATTCGCACTAATTTTCGCCCTAATGGCAGCCAATTAACCTCGATCTGTCAGTGAGAACCAGTCAGAAATACGACTTGGCTACGACGAGGGAGTGAGAGGAAACGGTGATCGAAACAGGGGTGGGGGAGGCAGGTGGAGAAGGGGGACGAAACAGAGAGACGAAAACTTAGCGGTTAATGCGATGTATTTAAACCGACTAGGCTGACTAACACCGCCGGAAATACGTCCTTCGAGTCGGAGGTGAAATGGCGGTTTATCATGGCGACACACCATCGTCGGCCGGAAATAGATCAAAGGTCGGACCAGTGGATGGGCAAGGTCCATGCTGGAAGACGTGTTCCTGTGCGGACCGTTGTCTCCCTTTATCGTGGCTATTGGAATTCTGGGTTTCGATGCTTCTGCGTTGTTTCGAAATTTGATAGCTTGGGAAATTAGGGATGTAGGGGATTTGGGAATTCGAGGCTTTGAAGCTTAGGAGACATGGAAATTATGGAATTTCAAGCTTTAGAACTAGAGACATATGGAAATTTGGAAATTAAAAACTTCAGAACTTGGAAAACGTAGAAATTTTTCAAACTCGAAACTTTTCGAAGTCCTACATATGAAATTTAGATTTTGTGAAGGGTGTAGGTTTCTTCTGGAGGTATGATAGCAGATACGTAGCCCAGGGATCGAGTCCGATTTCCCCAGCCCAAATTCCGACCTACGTTAAACGAGACGAAACGAAACGAATCGTCGCCCACGCGGTTCCTCCTGTTGGTTCACCGAACCGTTTCGAATATACGGAACGATTACGTCACCGCCACGATGTGCCCGTCAAAAGTTTGTGGAAAGAAACGGGGCGAGATGAAACGAGAGACGACTCCCGATTCGATTCGTTTCGTTAACGATCAATCCATGAATCCAATAAAGCTGTGACCCAAATTGTTGGCGATGCTAACATCGTTCAAGGGAATAATAAAAATGAAACGAAACGACAGGTGGAAAGACGAAGCCTAGGCAGGGGTTGTGGATAAAACAGGAGGGTCGAAAGAGATAAATAGAGGAACGATGGGTTGGGCCAATCACTAAACGATCGGTTAACCGCGACGGTAACGATCGAACCGTTCGTCTTTTGGCGAAAACGTGGGTGTGACCGAAACAGAATCAATCTTGGCTCAACGATAGCCGTTTGGTAAAATGTAAACGTTGTCAGTGTCACGGATTGAATCGATTTCATTGACTTCATTCTTTTGGCCGCATTTATATTCCGTCAAGCTGACACGGATTTTCTTCCTGTTATCAACGTGGCCACGTCACGTCGCACGACAATTTTTCATTTCTCTGTTGTCTCTGCGACGAAATGTATGGAAATGAACCTCGATGAATGTTCCCGGTGGAAGGGTGGTTCTTTTATGTTTCATACCGTGATTTAAACGCGTGTACCGTAGGATATATCGCACAGGGTGTGTGATGAAAACACAATTTGAAACTTTCGAAGTTGAGAAATATAGAAATTTGTAACTTTTGAAACTGGGAGATTTGAAAGTTTGGAATTTGGCAAACTTTTATCTTTAGAAATTAGGATACTTAATTTTTGCAAATTTCTAAATTTGCGAACTTGAGAATTTGGAAATATGGAAATTATGATATTTGGCTACTGGAAAATTTGGAAATTTATAACTGTACCAAAATACTAATTACATATTAACAATTCGGTACAATGTATAATAAATACACGGACGTATATTGCGAAGTGAATCTACGAAATGAGAAAAGGGATCCGATTTATGTGTCAACCGTAAAGTATGGGTCCTTAAAGAAAACTTGTCACTGTCCGAAGTTTTCTTCCTGCTTTCTTCGAGATTTATCTGAAACCGTAACAAACTTTTCCAGATTTAGCCTCGGGAAATAAAATGGTGTACATTATACGGGCCCACACGATAGAAAATAAGATTCCAAGAATACTATTCTCGCTTCACGAACGATCGACTTTAACGACCCGATGAGCTACCGTGATCTACGAGTCGGCGTGAAACTTTTACGTCCGATATCGAGGGAAAATAATGGACTTCCCTATGAACCAATTTTGAACATTTCAACTTCATGAAATAAAATTCTGCAACGCGTTCGAACACACCAGAATATTCTTCTCGACTGCTTTCCCCTTTTCATTTCGTTTCACTTGAAATCGTTCGTAAAGCAAGCACTCTTGGTTCCTTAAAGGACTCTCTTACTAAAGTGCTGTTACATCTACGAAGATCTTTAATGCGTCCTTTTCATTGATTTTTCATTCTATTCTGGAGGGAAAAAACGGGATCGAACCTTGTAGCACTATGAAAATCTAAATTTAAGAGATACCAGCATTCTTTTTATTTTTCTTCGAACTTTTCTTTATTCGTATTTCACTGTCTAATAACGCAAAATGATTGAATTACTTGAAATATTGACGTTTCTACGCTATGCCTCGAAAACTTCGTTCAGAATCTTTCTATTTTCAAGACCTCGTTCCTCATGTTTTATTTTCGTTCTTATTTCCTCGGCCAGTTCTTTCGCCACATCCTGAACACCATTCCCTCCGCCTTTTAAAGAGCTACCTCGATCGAACGATCGGTTTTCCATGAAATATACGAGAATTGAAATGGTCATTAAATTTCTTTTCCCATGAATTCGTTCAGAATCCAGGGCTTATCATTGGGTCGATTTATATAATTATACAAATCTAATTGACGACCAAATTTCCTTATAAATTTCAATTGTATCGTTTATATTATAATTATTCATTAAAATCCACGAATAACAATTTTCTATCGACTTTTGTCGTATTTAAGTACTCGTTCCCTTTCTAACAGGATTTGGATAATTTTTGAACAAAATTCCAAGGAAGATCGCGAATTTCACTTTCCGTCGCAAGATCGCGAAAGGAATACAAAAAAAATCACCAGTCGTGCAATTTCGTGATGAATCCTTACGGGAAAACGAACATGTAAAACATTGAGTGCGCTCGAGCGTCGGCGCTCGTTTGCAAGTTAATTAATTCGTGAATTTTATGGACCGGACGGCTTAATTCGTGAAGAGAGACGGAAACGAAGGTGGTTATATATGAAAGGTGGTTTCGATAGTGGGGATAGGTTTATTCTTGGCGTCGGGACGCCTCTCGGGACGAGGAGGAGCCGAACAGTTTTCGCGCGATTCTACGCCGAAACTTACGGAGCGCACAGCGATCTCTGATCTTCGTGCGAACCAATTGTGCGCGTGATTTTGTTTACGTTGCTCCGAGTAATTGTTTCCGTTATACGTTGGAACTGTTTGTGCAATTCGATCGTAGTTTCGGCTGGAAATTGTGTCCAAGTGTCGAATTCGCTGGGACGTATTTGGAAAATCGTAGAACGTCGAGAAGAAGGTATTTGGTAAGCCGAAAGTTAAAGAAATTTTCATTTTTATTTTTTGTACAAATAGTGTGTAAATCATTTTGTGAAGTAATATATTTTATTATTTATTGTAGCGTACTTTGCTTCTTAATTTTGATACCTATTGTATAAATTTGAATCCTGATATCCACGTATCCAATATAATAGATCTAATATTCCAGTATTCAGAAACGCAAGTAGTAGTCGTCAATAATAAATTCTAATTAGAGTATACTAGATTGAATAATTTATCATTTCCACTAGTTGTAATATTCCACCTTAGCCAATCGTCCACGCGTTGACAATAAATGGATTTTTCCTATCAGCCTTCTCCCATTTGATCTATCAATGTAAACTGGACTGAATTGATAAAATGTAGGCGGCCGACCGTTAAGTCTTAAGAGCTACAAAGAGAAGATTCATCGTCGGCTATTAAAACAGCCAGCTTCATCAAAATTCAATCGTTCAGATATTTTTCATCCTGCAAAAACTGTTTAATTTCATCGAAGCGCAATACAAATTCAATGAAAAGTACATAGAACGCGCGTGTCGTGAAAATACCGGATCGTGTGAAGTGTCTGTCACAAGAAAACGTTTTCTCTCTTTTTTTTTCTGCGTTTTCTTAATGTCACGAGCGCATTCGGGACAGTAGCATCGATGTGTCAAGATACACCTTGTATACTTTACAAGCAACATCCAAAGTAGGAGGTTGTGTTTCTTCGAATGGAAACCGAACCGCTTGAGGGGAAAATCGTGCCCAGAGA
This sequence comes from Stelis phaeoptera, assembly GCA_943735885.1. Lineage (NCBI taxonomy): Eukaryota > Metazoa > Arthropoda > Insecta > Hymenoptera > Megachilidae > Stelis > Stelis phaeoptera. The sequence continues at coordinate 8,909,712 of OX030941.1, read as the reverse complement.
ATAGAGACTTCTGATCCAAAATTGGTAAATCAGCGTGTCGCCGAGCCGCTAACTCTCGATCCGAGAAACAGGGTCCGTCGACCGGCCTGGAAAGTCTGTTCCTGGAAAGTGATGGTTGCTCGTAATCTTTGGAAAAACATTCCGTACATGGGATTCGCCACGGTTCTGGACGATTTCCGTTCAGACCCCGGGAGATTTCACCGCGTGAACGAACCGTTTAAAAGGATACTGCCTGTCGATATTGTCAAGCCGAACGTCATAATTATACCGCTTTCTTCCGACGATTTCTAGTCCGTTCGAATCTGTCGTTCGACCATTAACGTTGTCGCTCGGAGACGGTAATATCTCTTGGTAAGGAACAACGAGATCTCTCTTCGGGTTTTGTGCCACTCGAAGCCGCTTTCAATTTGTTCGGTTCAACGTTGCGGTGTTGACCTTTGCCCTGCGTTCAAGCTGCCGGCTGAGTCTCACGACTCGTTTGATGCATCGTTAGACGATGCTGGTTTGCGAGGCTTGTTCGACGGATGCTTTGAAGTCAAAGTTCAGGATTCTAGCGATTTCCTTTATTTTTTTTATATTATATATAGACTGCAGGTAGGAGGGTAACTGTTGTTTTGGAACTCCTTCGAAGGAAGAAATTGCTTAAAATTGCTGGAAATTTGAGAATCGAGAAGTTGAGAAACTTGGTTATTTGCAAATTTGACAATTTGGTAGCTTGGAATGTAAGGCAGATTAAAAGTTTGAAACTGTAGAACTGTGTTAATTTGGAATCTTAAATCTTTGAGAATTTGGAAATTTATAACTGCGAACATTTGGAATTCCACTGCGTCACGAAAGATCGATTGACGCGTTTTGACAAGGTCAACCCTGGACTCCGTTAAGAGCCATAAAAGGGCGAATGAGCTGCACAATGGGCATCGAAGTGACGAAATAAAAGGTACAGAAGGTATCGCAAAGGGAGTGCTCGGGGTTAGAGTAAACAATGGTGACGTAACAGCAGGAAGACGTACAGGCCAAGAGCGACAAGACAATGGGACCGTTGTCTCTGTTTTCTCTGTCCTCAACCCTTTCTTCCTGTCTTTCTCTATCCCCATCCAGTCTGTACGGGGAACGTTTTCTCTTCTGATTGCGCCGCACAATTTCTTCGACAGGGACCGAACAAAAGGCTCCGGAGGTCGTGCCGTGGAAACGATTTTTGAGAGTCAGCGTGTGCACGGTATGCTTTTGTTTCTCAACAGACCGGTTAAAAATAATTTCCCCTCCTTCGAACGGAGGCATTCGTTTGGAATCGACACGTCATCGAACATGAACAAAAAAACTACAGATACATATTGTTTCAGAAAAATGATAGCTTTCCTTCCGACGATTCGAAACACGCCCCTTTCCTCGGATCAGAAATAAAAATGATCGCGTGTTCTTCTAAAAATTCCTACAAGTTGTAATGTTTCTTTTGAATTTCGTGTACCGAATGTTTGTTCAGCACGAAGCTGTTTTACGAGGAGGATCTCGTTTAATGCGATCCGTGACGAATCGTTCGGTTTTGACAGCTATCCGTTTCATTTTTCCGTGCTTCTCACACACGATGTGTGCCTGGCCTTACCTTACGCACGAATCGTGCACGCGTCCTTGTCCTAGATCGGCCACCCAGGAATACCACCCCCACTTGCCACCGCTAGGCTGACCAACTTTTCGCTCCGTCCCCTTCGTCACTTGGCCGACAGTAGAAATAGCCACGATACGCTCGGACGAGCGCGGGAATCAGTGGTCGTGGTGGTCAGACAAACACGCCGGTGATCTGGATTAACCGGCAATGAATCATACCCATGCTAACTTACGATTTTCGATAATGCACCGTCGACAGATCTCGTTGAGTTCACTTTGATACCTCACTGTGATATTTTCAGAAACGTTGCAAAGAGAAAGATTATAATGTGACAAAGAGTATTATTCTCAAACTCCTTATTTGACAAGACACTTTCGTTAATCGTGCTTCATCGTCGTTCCTGATTGGTTATTGAAACGTGTAACCGATCGTTCAAGCAGCAATAAAAGACGCGTGCCAAGATGTATAAGCGACACACCATGAGTTTCAGATCGGCGTCATGCATGTCAGCATGCATTCAAGAGAATCATACGTGACACTCGTAACGATTACTAATCACGTTCGCTGGTTGCACACACGTGAACACGGCTCGATTGTCGGGCAGATCTGTGTTAAATTAAGTATAAGGAACGTAGCTGGAACTCCGGTAGCCTAATAATAACCCGGTTCGAGCCAGAGGTCAGGCCGCGTAATGGGCTCATATGTCACGTGAAATTTACATAAATGCACTGCTCGAGGTAACTGGATCGCAGACGAGAGTCTTCATTGTACGCGAGGACTTACAAATCAGCTTCAACTTCTCGAACTGTCTCCGCGTTCTCGATCGTGCTAGTTATCAGCCTTGCGAAGATCGAGATTTTTATTTGGAAGTTTCAGTAAAAATTGTATACGCAACAGAAAAGAGCTTAACTGAAATAAACGGTGCATTCCGAAACCGTATTTATACTCCCTTCATGAATGACAATCTCTTTCCAAAGGAAAGGGTTGAATAAAGTTTCAGAAACTGTATCCCGGCGTTGATCAAAGCAACGACGGATCAATTTAAACGTCACCGTGAAAATCTTCATCAACGTAACCAGCCCTTATTTGCAATTCAAATACGAAATGAATCGGATTAAACGTGGCTCGACGAAACCAGGAAGAATCGTTCCGGCGTGAATTAAATCGTAATGGAGGCATTGTGAAAAAAAAAAGAAGAATAATTAGCAGTCATCGCGTGCGACGATCGAGCACGCATTCTGTTGCTCGAACGAACCGACATAGATACGTATTACGCGTTATGGCACGTGTCCTTAGCCGAGCGTGTACGCTCGTTCTTACCTGTGCACACGTGTGCGTGGCCTTTCAACGGGCCCGATCGTAGCCGGTGGATGATGAATTATTAATTGCCGGCCATTCATTTGCACCGAACCGCTACCGGTCTCGGCAACGATTCACGCGGATCTCGATTAAAACGGCCTGTATCGCTTTCGAACAGGCAATTCGTGGCTCAAAGTTGAACCATAATTGATCCTGTTCTATATTTTGATCGCTGAGGTGTCTTGATGATGGAGAGTGATTAATTCGATGGCAGACAATTTTTATTCTTTGGTGGTCTATCGATTATTAGCGGTAAGAGTGTGTCGAAATTTTTAGGTGAATGGTACTCCTGTCCATGCAAATTTTTGGAACACTTGTACAGGGTGCATACCAAGTTTCAGAGCTCGTGTAAAGGGGATAGGAAAGATGGTACTTGTAGAAAGGGTGCATGCAAATTTTTGGTACCCATGCAAATTTTTAAGGGATAGTACTTTTGACATAGATGTATGAAATTATTTATTACTCGTGAAAAGTAGGACCATTTTTTTTTAAACTTTTTAATACCAATCGAACAGCCCTCTTGTGAAACGGTCCTCAAATTCAGGGTGCTTCGACGTAGGAACAAAATCGAACGATCTAACGCGGAAGTTTAGAATCATTTCACGTTCCTGGAATTGTGCAGCGGTAACTAGCGAGATTTCGAAGACAAACGGTCTACCCCCGTTTCTCGTATACGGTAGTGAGACCAAACGACCGAATTTAGTCGCTGAAACACGAGGCGGAGTACCGTTTTCTCGTAGGCTCGGTCGAAACGACCGTTCCCGTGCGTACACGCACGAAATATCGGCTCGAACGATCGACCAAGACGAGGACAACGACGAAGCGGACTTGTGCGGAGCCGAGTGTTGCCGTAGAAGGACTGGCGAGCGGAGGCCAATCGAATGGGTAGAGAGGTCCACTTTGTGAACACGCAATACCCGTACACACCGGTTCGAAAGTACGCCTGGTCTGGGTTCTACACACGCTTACGCAGGTCAGGAACTACGAGCCACGTAAACGATGCTGTCTCGTAAAGATGTTGAAATCACGAGCCGGCTCTAGGAAGATTACCGAACGACATGCGGGAATCGCAAAATAAACCCAAGAGGAAATATGTTTTGAATGGGTTTTGTTTTTCGAATGATTAAAGATACTTTGAGCTCTGGGGGAAATTTCATTGATGTATCCTGGGAGCGATTTTGAATTTTTGATTTCCTGCATAAAATTTGACATACGTTGCATGGTGTGACCTGAAATTTGTTATGACCACGTTGACCAAGGAATACAAAAATGTCCACTGATGGAGCAGGTAGGATTCAAAGTATCAAACGTTACAACGAAGAAACCTAATTACAGAGAAGGCCAAAGGACTACCATAAGCGTAGAGTACGATAATTAATGGGTACCTTGTTAAGATACTGAAATATACCTAACCGAGTTATTTAATTTTGACCACCATGTCCCACCTTTAAAATATCACCACAAAACCTAATAAACTGAATTCTAGCTTACATCTTCTTAATTAGTAATCCACAAACCTAAAATCCTGAAATTTCAATGTCAAAAATAGGGTATTTTTACCATCTTCAGCACAAGGTTGCCAATGATTGATAAGACAGACAAAAAGTGTATCGAACAGCGTCAACAGACACTACCACCGCGGCACGGAAGCTCTGGCATATCCATGTTCCTTGATCAGAACCACTTGCAACACAACTTTCGCGCGTGTGTGCGTGCGTCTACATATGTTTATTCGTTGGCAAGTGTGGAGGCAGACGAAAAGTTCGGCATGGCAGCTTCTCGCGTAGGAAGAAACGAGGCCTGCCTCCAATGATGATGACGATAGCACGTTCGTTGGTGGCTGTGAACGATGGTGTGACGTAGCCTGGTGGTGGTGGTTGATGCTGATCGCGATGACGGTCCCGGTGGTGGTGGTTTGATCAGCATCGTGCAGCATTTGCAACGTACAGTGCCGTTTCTGTGCTGCCGGTGAACGGAACACGCGTGTTTCTTCTCTCCTTCGTCGCCGAGACGCTTGGTCGTGCAGTATCGTCGATGATTCCTCGTGAAAATCGATCCTCTGGCGTTCGTCTTCTGAAAATCTCGCGACCTAAGGTGACGTTATCAATTCTTATCTCTAATTACGTGAACGATATCGAAATTAAACGGGTTGTATAAGAAAGAGCAAAAACATGAATTAATTTTATATTACTGAATCAAATAGTAAAATATAACACTTTCATTACTCGATATGACATAGTTAATTATTATAATATCCTAAATTATTGCACTAGATTTAAGTTTCTTTAGGTATGTATCTGCAAGTTTTAATTTTAACTCTCTCTCCCCAGAAAATAATCATCAAAATTTCCAAAGTCGAAGTAGGTCATATCGAGTACAGTTACCTTACAACGAAGGGTGCTCCAAACTTTCGGGTGGTAGTGTATAATATCGTATTTCTTTTCGTTTCTCGATTTTTGGGTAACACAGAGTGCTCCGTATCGCGAAGAAAAGTATCGAGCAAAAATTGTCCGTGGTCACCACGCCTCCGCTCTTATTCTGCATTTTTGTCAACGGTTCTCAAAGAAGAAGGTATATATTCCGTCTGGATCGGTGCCCACTTCCCATCGGCCGCTCATGAATCTCTATAAGGCCGTCAAACGAGTAATTCGTCCGTACGTCTCCCTTTCTCTTTCTCCGTTTTGCACTCGAGCACCGTTTCCCTGTCTCTCTTTCTCTCGATCCTGGAACCCTTCGCCCCGTTCCCTTCGCCTTTTCGGCGAAAGATAATGAGAGATCCGTGACGGTGGTGCGTGAATAGGAAACGCCGGTCAATGGTGAATTTTACTAGCATAAGAACGATCTGCCGCGGCTACGTGAATGGAGGGACAAAAAGGAAGGGAGGAAGGAGAAACGCTCGAGAGGGAGGATGGGGAGAACCGGCTAAAGCGATGACGTCTTCGTGCGAGAATCTAATTACCATATTCACCTCGGCGAACAACCCAGCAGCTCGCGATACTCTCCGCTTTGCTCGCTTATTAATACACGGTGAGCCGTAAATGTTGGTGGAAATGGAGCCGTGTAGATTCCCTGGCTCGAAACGAATCGAAATGATACAGTCACTCTTTGTCGTAGGAGGTTTCGTTTTCCAGAAAAATTAGTTTGAATATCGATCGAACTATTTTACCTACCAGAAACCTGTCGTTTAGTTTCACTTGATACTAGATGCCTAGTGTCACGTATACATTCTGACAGTATTTTAAGTACCTCCATCAAATTCTAAATAAATGTATTATCATTCCAGTAAGATAAAAAATTTCTGGTTGCCAATATCTCAAATTTTACATCACATCAATCAGCTTTCAGTTAACTGTGGGTGTATCAGTTTTGTAGGAAAGGAAGTTACCCTGTCATGGCTGATTTTGAGCTATAAAATCTCCCTAATCACGCCGGTATCACGGTGTACGATCTTCCATGTATACAAGGAGTATCCTGGGACAGGCGAAAAATTGGTCCGCGAGGAGAAAGAATCTCAGGGTATAATGTGTTAGCTGGGAAGATATGGCACTTTCGGAGAACGTCTGAATATTCTCTCGAGCCGTAAAGATACGCGCGTTCGCCGAGTGTGTGTTCATTAAACAGTGCGAGGCGAAGTTGGATGTTGAAATGGTTGCGCGGGGAAAATGTACAGTGTCTGGCAAAAGTTTCGACACACCAGTCATACACTTTTCGCAAACGTGTCATTAAAGGATGGTCCTCTTTACAATTTTCTAAATCAAATTAGGACAATATTTTTAGAAAAAACGAACATGATTCTTCAGTTCACAAGTATTACAATAAAAAAGAAATGATCGTTCCTAGTTACACTGGCGACGAAATATGACTAGTGTAGACTAGAACTAAGAATAACGAGAATCAAAGGGCACGGTGAATTGACATTCGATCGATGCTGTCCTTGGTTACGATCGACGTTTTCACCGATACCCACGGATTACAAAAGGAAACCGCGACAATCGAGTCGCAATAACAGACGAGCTGAAACGTAATCGTTGCGTGGATGTATCATTTGGTGCAATAAATCCGCGAGAATCGTGAGCGACTATTGGCCGACGGCGACACACGGGCTATCCTTTAGATAATCTGCGATGGTCGCAGTTGCAGCTGCAGCTTGCACTCGTTAAGTGTCGGTCTCGATATACACGGTTGCAAGAGCCGGTCGATAAAATATACAAAGTCTTCGGAGAAATCTAGCTGCAGTTCCTTGAAAGAATTCGAACGTGCAATTTTGAGGGTACGGTACCATTAGGATTCACTAAAGGATAATACCTTAGGGCTACATCCATGAGAATCACCGTCCAATAAAGCAGAACCCCTAAATTTAGCCTTCGAGCTTATTTGGTTCCTCGAAAAATTTCAGGGTGGTCTTCCTTGACGTATTTTTACAATGGGGGCCACTGATGACTGGCACCATAAGTTTAATACTATGGAAGAATTAAAAAGAAAGATAACTTTGAATAGTATGCTGATAAATGTAGCTGAACCGACAACGTAAATGTTTGCACGATTAGTAATCATTGTTATCGGTTCACTTTCTCGTTGTACACGTAATATTCATTAAATAAAAATCATCACATTTTATTCTGATCAGTCAAATAACATAAATATTACTCATTAATTTGTACAATTATATATCGTGGGTATAATTGTTTTATCAATCTTTTTCTTGAAAGGATATTGGATTCCAAATTTTAATTTGAATTTCAAAAATCAAGATCAATATCGTCACTTAGCAATTCCGTTTCAATAATTGCTAAGAAATAGAAAATATTACATGAGAATATTTGAACCCTAACTAGTTTATAAATTTCAATTAAAATAATTCCAATGTAAATTACCTAAAATATTTTTTCCTCTGTATAATAAATGAAAAGTGTCATTATTTATGGAATGGCCTCGTACAGTATATCTTTGGCACCGAGTGTGTCGAAAAGACCTACGAAAAATACCCGTCTTTTGTCCCCTGTCGAAAGAGAACAAAAATTTTATTCGCATTATCAAAAATCTACCTGACAACACGTTTTATCTCAACCGCGATTCGTATTTATTCCACGAGTAAAGACACTTCGATAAACGTGTGTCCCTATCGTAACAATTTCTTATCGCGGTTCGCAAATATTCGCGAGATGTATTGCGCAGTTGCGTTTTTGAATGTTTCCAACGCACGACACCGTTCGACGTGGAACGAATCGTATGTAAGGCTAGCAATTGAATTCGCAACCTTGTTCCAACTTGTTCCCGAACGTAATAAAGCGCGCATAATGGAAGAACATCGTTTGCCAATGTTTTAACATGTTCGGCGTCGCAGTGGAAATGGACGTACGTAGTAAGACATATTCAAATTTTAATCATTAGAGACAAGGACGGCTAATTGTCAAGTTTATGCCCTTAATTTACTAATTTCTGTTGTCGCTACAATAGTAATGGTATTTGCAGTTTTTCACAACCTTAGAATGATCCACATTTGCGAAAATAATGTAAGGCGCTTCGACTGAAATTAAGACTATTCATTTTCAAACATTGGAAAACAATATCTAATTTTAATCTTTTGCAATCGACGCATTAATATCAAAATAAATTTAATTCGCGGGCAAATATTCCAAAAAATGTAAAATATAATATTTCGAAGCTTCCAGGTACCCAAAGTAATAATATTTCCTTCCATGATCCATGCACGAAGACACAAATGAACCGAGTCGCGGAACCTGTTGAACTTTCATCGTAGATGTTACTCGAGCTGTCGGAGAACCGATTGCTGGTATGCCAGCAACGATCCTGCGATCTGGATCGACAAGCAACAGCAACAGGCTGCTCGTTCGCGGCACACTCGAGTGTTTCGCATTCGCGCGGGTGTTAAATGCATTCCATCTGCGATCGATCCAAGGTAGATCGGTCATCGTTGAAGGAACAAGCTGCCCTCGCGAATATAATGTATCAGCGAGAGGCGATCGAATAAAAATGATTTATACCCGGAGCGATTCGTCGCTTCTGATAGCACCGGCACGGATTGAATTCAGATGAGATCCCTTCTTCGTGGGGTTTCTACACGGTGTCCTTTGTGGAACGTTCGTCTCGTGATCCTCTTCTTTTTTTTTTGTCGTTTCCTGAGATCGAAACGAAGAGATGGATTGAACTGCTTGAGAATCTAATCTGGTAAAGTGATGAGCCGACGTTCTATGGAAGGAATCATCAATTTCGTTTTTTAAGGATATTTCAGTGGCTCCTTAAGATTTGGTGCGCTCTGACTAAGGAGATGGAAGGAGCGAGAATCTTGAAATTTAATTTCTTTAGTGATGGTTCGATGTAAGATGATAAGGATTTAAAATTTATGATGAAGATAGCGTGTAATATGCCTTGAAATTGTTTGGGTAATAATTAGTGATATTAAATTATACTTGTTAAGTTTGCAACGAAGGTAAAGTTGTCTTTGAATTTTAAATCAATCCGTGATCTGAATGTTTGATCGTTGTTCATCTAACACAAAACCCACGCCACGTCTTCTGATACCAAAAACGATGGCACGATAATCTATGTAACGATTTCTCGTTTATTTTTATCACGACCAGAATCGATACCAAAAACGTTCGCAATTATGTAGGTTTTAAATAAAGAGCATCGCTTTGAACAAAATACCACACAATATTTTGGCAGACTCTCACAAATCGAGAAAATGTTCGGCGAGACTACCTACTTGAGCCTAATGGCACGTCTGTAAGTGCAGACGTGTTTCAGAGCTCTTTTGTGGGTGCATTTTTCTTGTCAGGCTATTTTACCTCCATTTCTTTCCCTTATTTTCAGTTTTTATTATTGTCGAACAGAGTTCGAAGGTATTTCTAAATTCAGAATATTATTTGGCAATTTTATTTGTAAAATGAATTTCCACGATTTTCCAGTAAATCATACCAGTGGAATAAAGATTCAAACTCGTGTCCGAGAGGTGTAGTCTGCAATTAAGGATTGTAACACATTTCAAACGATGATTCTTATAAATTTATATCGTATCTCTATAATCCGAGACCAAGATTTCAAAGGATCGTTTCTGTAGTACCCTGTTTCCATAATCTTACGCGCCTCATCGGTTTCATCTTTCATTCATCGAGGATCGTAAAAATACTGTTCTCTATTGATTACCCGGGTGATACTCGGATATCGCCGGAGATGACGATCTCGGGACGCTTCTTGCTCGAATCCAAGGTTGTAATTTCGATCACGAACTCCCGGAAGATGTATTTTTACGAAGCTCGAGCCAAGAAAGAGCAAGGTAGATCGCGTTTCTCAGGAAACCACACAAGATGGCTGTCGTTTTACGTGACATGGATTTCTGGAAATCCAAAGTAAAGTTCGGCATTCCTTCCGATATCTCGACGACCTACCGCGACGCGAGTTATTACGTGAGTCGGGGAATAGAGGAGGCGAATTATTCTAGCGTGACACGACGACGTGGATTGGCGTTAAATTGGCGCGACGTTCTGGAAGATGAACGAACGATGGACGGTTCTTGAACCTCCTCGTTGCAATTAGTCCCCGCCGTTTCATCGGCCGAACGATTTACTGTCGATTGTTCTCGTTTAACGAGATGATCTTTTGTTCTGGGGGGACTCGATTGCGCGAACAACGTGATTACAGTAAACTCGAAGCCAACACGAGGGTTTAAGCGTTAGATTAGTAATAGCAGTAATCACTTTCCGTCACAACCTGTTATCCACGATTTAGCTTATTCTTACAGCGAAGCTTTTGGAAATCAAAGCTCTGTTTCTAGAATAAAACGGTACAAGTGTTTACGGATCCATTCAATTTTATTCAATTCTTCGAATCGAAAGGACGGTAACCAATGTACAAGTTTACCATATATCTTTGTATCCACGCAGTTGCACAAGTAGGAAACTTAATCTGATGGTGAAATTTTTCTTCAGAAGGACGGGAAACGCCATTATCACCACCGCCACCTTCGAGTTCCTCCGTTCAGACATCACCTCGCGGATTAGGTTACACTTGCGGTCCCATAGATGGATCTTTGTACGCTGTGGTACACCAGGGTGCTGCCGGTGGTGCCCGTGGCTCGCCATTGACAGTTTCCATGGACAGCGGCATCAGCAGTGCTCCACCACAAAGGCCTAGTCCACCCGAGCCAGAACCGGATAACCAGGCTCATGGTGATCTTGATAAGTTGCTTCATGATATGATGCTTACTGTCGAGGTAAGTTGCTTGGTCCACTTCGATAAGTATCATTAAGATTGAATATTTAAGGCCAAACCATCCCCCTTTAGGTAGATTTCGATTTGTGTACGAAATAGAACTGGTTAATCATTATTTACTCGTGAAATGGTACACCTTTAGCCTCGAAGAACGTTTACTCGAAGGATCAATATTCCATATAATTTACTTCGTTAAAAACATTAAAAATTATGGAATTTGGGAATCCGTCGAAACAATAATTATATTCTAAATCACTAAACCCGACAGTTATATTTTGTTATTAAACCCTTCTTCTGATTCTCCCTTGAAGAATGATTATAATTCCAAAGACCAAGAAAACTTTATACACACCTCTTTGCGCAGTCGATGCCAGATCCTCCAACCGAGGATTACAGAACGGAGAGAAACGAGAAGATGTACATTCAAGAAAGTCGCGGTTACAGCAGTCACACGAGCAGCCATTCGCCATCCACGTACTCCACGCTGAAAGATTCCTACAGAAGCTACGGTGCTGGGAAAGAATCGAGCCCTCCGTATAATTCGAGCAGCAGTTACAGCACCTTGAAGAACGAGTATCGCGAACCGGCCAAGATCGAGCACCGAAGAGAAGAGTTTGATTATCGAGTGTCACCTGACCGAAAGATCGAATCATCCACCGATTCGTACAGAAAACATACAGACTCGTTCTCACCGGCTGGAAATATCGATTATATCGACGAAGACATTCCCTATCACGCCAGACAAACAAGTCAACCGTTCTCGTACGGTGCCACGACGGACATGATCAAACACCAGAAGCTTTCGTCGCCCTCCTTGGTCAGGAAAGCCTCTGTGCGAGGCACAGCGCCCATGGTGGACTTCGAGGATATCCTTGGAGAGAATTCGAGGAGACCCATCAGCCCTCTGAGCCCCAACACTCCGGATCCTCCTCCAGAATTCGCCAATGGACCCACCAAGGTCAATTCTGATCACGTCGATGGGTGAGTGATAATACTTTAGCTGTTTCTCTAACTTTTGATAGTCAAAACTTATATACAGATCTTTTAAACATAATAGTGGCGTATCCGGATGGTTGAAAATTAACTTTTAATTAATAAATTAACTTATATTTCATATTTTCATTTATCTATCGTGGCTATAATTTGGAATACCGTACAATACGAATGCTATCGTTAATATTACTATTACTGATTAACTGTCAAGGATTGAATTAAAATTATCGGACACCTGGCGATCCACCATTAATATTCTTAATGAAATCTTGATAATCTCTACGAAGATCATTTCCTTGGCAATAACATCCTTCAGAACTTAAGAAATTACTTCTTCTTCTCATTCTTGTTTTTATTCCGTGAAAAGCAATTACATTCTCATCGCAATTCGTATCACTATCCAATATATACATATACATATACATATAATACCATCGTCAGACTGATTACGGAAGGCCCTTCTACTGGCAACGGTCCCGACAACGCGAACAGTCAACCGCGTTCCCTGTAACAAATCTCATAATTAAACGCGCAGACCGTCTAATAATACGTGGCTGGTCGTCGTCGGTCGGGAACCGTTTCGTCACGCTCGATATATATTGCGAAACGAGAGGATTAGGCGGTTTCCACGGAACCTGCCGTGGAAATCGTGACAGCAAGTGGGCCATTCATCTGGCAGAGCTTCCAGACGATCGTTGGCGAACCATGTTTTCGCAATCGAGCCACGCCGAAACGGGCGCCGCAAAAGACCCGCTGGAACCGTGCAAACCGGCGTGAGAGGAACGAACGTTCGAACAGCGTCGAGGGGGACAATTAATAAATTGTCGACCCATAGGCGGACGAGATTACGAGTCTGTGGCTCGTATTTCTGCCAGGAATGGCGAACGCGGTCATCGTGAGTCATTGTCAGTCGGGGAACCTGGCTCGGAGAGAAAAGTCATCGCGGCGCTGGTACACGCGTGCAGAACAACCTCGTTGGAAGCTCGGTATCGCGTTATGAAATACGAGTTTCGCGGTTTGCGGGCGGACAACGAGAACGCTCGTGTTGTCGACGCGATAATTTGTTATTCCTCCTGACCGCTTCGGGAAAAACATGAATTTATGCACGCTCGGATTACCGCGGCCCGTGATTGTTTCTTTTTCTTGTTTAATCCTTCATAACGCTTCTGAACCTGACACGGAACATTATTTGTTTAACGTAAAATAAGAAATGATTACAAATCTTTCTTCTTTTAATTTGCAATTACCAAGGGTAATTGATTCGATCGTAAATCGGTCGCAATTCGGTCAGTCAACTTGCGGCTCGATTTTTGCCGGTCGAAATCTTATCGAGAGAAAGCCGAGGTATCCGGGTTTAACGAGTTCGTAAAACGGAGGTTCGTCGAACCAGTCGGACGTGAAATACGTCCCGTTTTGTGTATCGAGTCGGTCGTGCCGCGAAAGCCGTGAAAATAAACCGTCCCTTCCGAAGCCAAGCCGAGGCGACCCAAGCTGGGTTCAGCCTGTGAAACCGCAAGTTTCGCCTGGATATTTATGAAGAACCGTGGTCCGCTACGATGGAGAAACAGGCGACGTTTATGGTCGAGGAGCTCGACAGACGTTTGGCAGGTCTGCTTTCTCAGCCGCAAAGAAATTCTCCTTTCGGGGCTTCACCGTTCGTTTCTCGTACCGATCTTGGTTTTCAGGTTCTCCTTCTGCGAATAGCTGTTTCAGCCTCCTTTTACAGGAAGGGCTGTTTCTTCTTGAAACACTCCTACCGAATGTCCAACATTATCTCTAATTTGCGTCGTACGATTTTATTTCAATATAATTTTGGAAATTAAGACACGATAGAAACAGACGTCAGTTGGAGTAAGATATATACTGAGAATTCAATTAATTATGGATAGAAGTGATTAATTGTCCAATTTAAGCGTTCAGTATTCGCGAACTGTCACAGTAGAAAAAGTCATATCTAGTCAGACACGCTGTGATATTAAATCTATTAAGAATTTATATTTAATGTAATGGAATTCTTATTTAATGACCAAACAGTGAATTTGATCGAATTTAAAGAATGTCATCAACAGCACGACAAAAGAAAGTGAGAGAGGGAAGTTATTTCTGTTTCTCCGCTCGCCCTCTGACATAATTATAAATATAGAACAGGCGAGACGTGGTAAATCGACCGCCACGAGTTTCACCCTTCCCCATTCGCGTTTCGTTCCTTGTCCTCTTTGTTTTTCGCCGGTCCTCCAAGTGTATTCCTTTCCGCCGGCAATTTTTCCATTCTTGGCGGCATCCCCGTAGGTCCGCGGCGAAAGTCACTCGGATACGGAAGTCATTCGAGGCAGAAATAAGAGCACAAAAGTAGCTCGCAAAGCGTCGTACAAAATTCTCCTCGGCGAGCTTGTATTTCCGTCGTCCGTTGCTGGTCTGTTCCTTTTCAGCCATTCTATTATTCCAAAAATTCCCTCCTTTTTTTTTACCGACTGGTCAAAAATTCACGAGTGGAAAATGCGGGGCCTCTCAGCGAAAACGCGATTATTACGCTCTCGTATTGCATCAAAGAAAATTCTATTTGAGAGACTCTTTCGCTTGGATCATTCGGGAGTACAAAATGGAACTCCTTTCCACAAGATTCCTTGGTACCTTTCGAGATCGGTCATTGTTGACTACATTTATCAACCAGCCATTCGATGTGACACTTGTGTGGTCTTTTCCATCGAACCTTGAGCTTCAAATTGATGTACCATGGGTGCCATTCTGTGACACTTTTATGTCATGAAATCGCGTCAGACCGCAAGTTTCGAAATCGACCCTTCGATATACAACGATAGATTTTTGTCCACGATTGCATACAATACTCGGCGAGGTATTTTACGAGGCTCGCAAGGGTGTGGCCAGCATCGGTAGGCCAAAGTATAAATTTCCTCTAGTCGTAAAGAAAATCGAACGAGCAGCAACGAGAGAGTCGGTCTGCGTACGATCCATTTATTACGAGCCGCAGCAACACAGGCCTGAAATCGATTGGCCCGAAGCGATCTCATCGATCAGAATGTAATTATCCAGGATCTATCATGGTAGGAGGTCCTGGTACCGGACCTCTTCCGACCGGTAAGGACCCGTGGCCATTTCTAACGACGCTTTGTTACTCGACTCGCGCGTCTCCTGTTCCATCGTGAAAGTGGCTTCTCGTGTTTTCGTCTGCTCGCGGGTAACTCGAGCCGAGCGTACGCGAGAAAAGCGAGAAATCACGATTTACAGGATGAAAACAGCTGCTCGGCGGCTACGAAGATCCTAATCTGCGACAGGTGACAGAGTGTCCTGCGCATCCTTTCCTATGCCGAGGAGAAGTTTGCTTGTTTGTCTGGGATAAAAATTAACGGTTCTTTATACGTTCATGGTGCAATTTATGGTTCATTGTTTTCCGTGTATACAAGAAGCGGGCATCGTAGAAAACTTGCGAGAAACTTGAGATAGAAACTAATGTAACCATCCGAGTTAATTATCATCTCGTCTGACAGTTTAATTATTCTGGAACGATAGATAATACAATATAGAATTGAATTTAAATTAGACCTATCTCAGCAACCCACCACTCAAGGGTTGAATTTTAAGATAACCCAGAAATTATGGGAGCAAATTATTAAATAACCAAAGGAGTAATTTAAAACTTCGGAAGTAATGTAATATAGTGTTGAATTGAACTTACATTAAATTAACTCTATTTCAGGAATCTACCGTCCAGGGGTTAAATTTTAAGATATTACTCTTCAAGTTCTCGATAAATTACTTTTCTTGGCAAATACCTTCGATGGCGTGGCAAAGTTTCACTATTCTCCCCCGGTTGTTGGCAGATTATCGTGGCTGAGACAGCAGCAATTGAAGCTCGCCGCGAGGAGGGACGAAAGAAACCCGGGCAAACTTTGGCGACAGGAGACCGGAAATCGAGTGATCGGCGAACTGAGAAGTTTGCAGAGGAACAGATTGAGGCACGACGGTTACGCGAGCGATTCGGCGGTTCTCGACGACGATGACGACACGTGGGCCGTCAACTCTAATTGCGGACAGGTGAGAAACAAAACTTGAAGAACGTTCAGAAGACTCAGCTTCTTCTAACAAGGATATCCTCTTATGAAAACTTACGAACTTCTTAAATTACTTTTTTAACGGTGATGAAGATGCTTATCAAACTTTTTTAACCCGATTATAAGTAAAAAAAAAAATTGCAAAGTTTATCAGCTTTGATGCTCCGCTAATTTGTGACGAAAGTTTGCATCGTGAAATAAGAATATTAAAACGCGGAAAATAACAAAATTAAATAAAACAGATAGTTGATACTAGAAGTATACAAAAGTTTCCATAGTTTTTAAGGTAATAGTATTTCCATGGTATTTAGAATTATTAATAAAATTTCAGTCGTATTTGTAACCAATGGAAACTTTTACGTGTGCCTAATATTTTCGTGTGATTTTAACGAAACTGAAACTGACCGATTTAGACGCAATCGAGGCCAACTCCTTACACGTCCGCGCCAGCGAGTCCACTGCTTCCGCAACGATCAAGCAGCCGGAAGTACAACGGAACCGTTGGAACCGGTACTTTGGGAAGACCTCGGGCGGAAAGCGTGAACGAGCGTCCCTTCATGTCCATGAAACGGGCCTACGAATACCGCAAATACAGCGATAGCCAGGTAAAACTAGGAAGCGCTTAGTTACACGTTATACACGAGCTGAAATGGTTTGCTGTTAAAGAGTTACACGCCTGGAATCGATCGTTTATCGCGGTTGAAAATAGCGAAAAGCAATTGCGTCGGTCGATTTACTCGATGAATATTTATTGAGTCGTTACCGCGGCAAGAAATGCATCGTTCGTTCGTGGAGAGTTGTTATTGTGAGCGTTGAATTACTTAAAATAATTGCCGATAATAAGGATAATAAGGATAATAAATTGGTAACGATCGATTCTATGTTTGCGCTGATGAAACGGCGGAAGCACGAACGCTACAATTTACTTCCCCATAGACAGCGACTGTAAAAAGCGACTGCTGCGGTGCCGTGTTTTATGGTTATGCCCCCTACAGTTAGATCCTAAACAGCAAGAAACGGCCCCCTTAGATTTTAGCGACCACAAAGATAGAAGTTTCACGTCCTTGCAGCCACGAGAACAGCTTGAACGTTTCTTCTTACCACCTTCTCGACCGATTATTGCACAGTGTTCCTTATTGGATGCTGCGATTAAAGCAAAAAATAAATGGAGAATGTATACAATTTTCTATGGTCAGAATACACACTTAACGCTGAGATTTTCTGCTGTCAGATATGCATGCAAGAAAATTTTGTAAAATATTTTATGAACATTGCCGATAACTTCATCTTCGAATCTGTAATTAAGTTGACTACAATGTTCATGAAGACGTAGAAGAAAATTTCTATTTGGACACGTGATTTCGGCATTCGTTTCAAAAGCTTCCGATCAATAATTAATATTTGACAAGCGGCAGAGTGTTAAGTGTGGCAAAGTTTCCTCGTTAAGTCAACGTTAGATTGTAAATAAAATCACAGCTGACTAAAAATCAATGCGATTAACGATTGACTAACAGTGAACCCGGATCGCTAATACGATGTCAGTTTGTAATAAATACCGTGGTGGCAGCACGGAAACGAATCGAAATGTCCAACTTCCTCTAGCATGAAGCGCTTGGCTTGCTTTTCAGAGCCCTCCGACATCCCCCCGCTCAGGCTTAGCAAGCGCACAACCCTTAGGATTAGCAATGCAGCAACAAGCAACGTTCGTTAGCACGGACAAGCCTCAACCTCCACGGCCGGAATCGCGTAGCGACAGTTTTATCCGGGCCGATGCCTTGTTGCGCGAGCACCGTCAGCAACAGCAGCAACAACTGGCAACCAACAGCAACCTGGTCGTCAATCACACGGAACAGAAACAATCGTCGGGCCAGGATTTCGCCGCGAGCGTGTCGCGAAACTCGCGGTCGGAATCGCGTAACAGAATCGTCGCTTATCAGAGCTACGATCGAACCACGGTGACCAGCAACGACAGGAGCATCGATCACGTGGACGCTGGATTGCTCGCGGTCGTCGATCAGCAATCGAGCGGTCAAGGCAACGCTGATCCTCTCGTGAGCCTAATTCAATCACTGGCCGAAATATCGCCCGTTCGCTCGCCTCCATCATCCGTGACTAACAAGACCGTGAACGATCATCACAGTTCTTCAAGCAACAGCTCGGCAACTGCGACCAACGCGAGCAACAACGTTGCTAACACCATCACTAATTGCTCCCCTAATCAGTCGCCCAAAGCATGGCAGAATTGCACCCAGGTTTGTCCGCCCTCTTCCCCCGAGTAGCCTCACACTTTACACATAGATTCAACTTGCACGGTAGTTTGGTTCACTTGTTTTGCCTGTGCATACAGATCGTAGATCAAATAGAGAGTCACAATGTTTATTGATAAATTAGTGTGCGAAGAAATATAGAGTGGCGTGGATATACTGGATAATTGCACAGTCGTGTGCTATTTCGTCTTCTTTTAATGAAGATTAAGTGTAGGGGCAGGAGTGTTGATATTTTTCGGATTCTTGGTTGAATTTTTCGTAGGATTTCTGAAAATTTTAAGTAAATAATGAGTGATTTCTACTCCTACACTTAGTACTGACTAAGAGAAGCCTGGGACGCACTCGGGTGTACAATTTCACCCTTTCGTGTACCGATATAAATCTTACTGTACATAATTTGAGTATTGAGGTGTGGTAAGTAATTATTCTTTATATGTGAATGTAATTGACCATGAAAAGCCTTGTAATGAACCCTTTGCCTTTTATACAAATTCAGAAATAGCGATAATTTAGGAAGTTTGAATCATTTATGATACACGAAACTTGCTTCTTATCTGCTTTCATCTTTCGCCATATTCGTGACGATTCTTCGATCCTCCCACAGTAGAATTTTGAAGGTATTGAAAGTGATTAACGAGAAAATCGATCTTTCTAAATAACATAACATCTCGAACCGATCCTACATCTCCGACGTACCACGCTATATTTTTTCATCAAAATGTCACCAAGTGTACACGTATCTTCGCTTAAAGCCAAACGCACAGAGCACTCCAAGTTTCTCGCGAACGAACGACAGTAAACAATCGCTGAAAATCCACAGTCGCACAATGACTCGACGTCATCGTGGACCGAGAGGAGTGTCAGCCCCGGAAGTGCGGTGGTCAGCAACGCGTCAAGGCCGCAGACACCAGCGTTTCCGGTGCATCCTCGGACACCGTACGTGAACAATTCTTCACCGACGGTGACGTTCGCGGCTGATCGTGCTTATTCCACTTCGAACACCAGCTACAACGTGAACAACAATAACAATAACGTGAACAACGTCGAGGCAACCGGGAACAACAACAATAATGTCGGGAATTACGGAAGCGAACGAACGATCTACATCGAAGAACGAAGGGAAGTCTCGAAGGAGACGGGACTTCCACCCAAGAGTCCGACAACACAGAGGTAGGCTTCGATTTTTATATTTTTCTTTGCTATTAATACAATTTATGTATTCTAATTAACGCCGATGATAGCCTAATAGTACTGAAATATTAACGATTGAATTGATATTGAATATTATCGCGAGAAACATTCAGAAAGTTTCAAATTTAATTATTATTAGACCGTGAAATTTGTATGTTTATGATACGGAAAAGTATATAAAATGTGACAAGGTACGTCAGAATGTCTAGAAAGCATAATTCTGTCAATAATTATTAAGCCTTATTGTTAAGCCTTTAAATACCCAAGTACATTATATTTTATAATCGATCAGCTTTGACATAAACTTTGAAACTCCCGTTACGGTATCAATACGTTTTATCCTCGAATTAACTTCAATCAAGTAATCAAAGACGCTTAATTCAACGATAAGATTGTACGTCGACGGATAACAATAATTTAAAAAACGTTGCTTCCTATTTATTTTGATCAATCAAGGCCGTCCACGAGATTAAACGATCCCTTTTTTCTAATGAATATTAAAAAGAAACGATTTTTTTCGGTTTTATAAATGTTAATCATATGATTATGACAGAGACTGATATTCGTGATTCTAGACGCTTGAGTTTCCCGGCAAGCGGGCCACTTAAACAAACGCATAACAAACGATGGCCGCTCAATAACCAATCGGCGTCGTTCGACTATAGGTAATATATTATTTGAGAGCACTGGCACGCGTGGGAAACGATGATCTCTCGTTTTTTGAATGACGGAAACGCGTCGATCTCGAGGATGCGTCGTGAATGTTTCGTATCGTGACACTAACCGTGTGCGTTGGTGGACTTTTCGTTGCAACTGCATCGTACTGTTAAATCAACCACGCCAATACCCACCATGGCACGTTGCCAATTTATATCAATGCTATTCAAAATTTTCTTTTCCCCATCCCTCGAGTTCGTAGTTTTAAATTTAATAATTATTCGATTTCTTAAGACCTCGTAGCATAATAATCATTCATTAATAATAATTATATTCTTATTTTTTCTACGTCTCCATAACACACTATTTATTTATTCAACTCTTCTGTAGGTAACCAGATACCTAGTTTTAATATTTGAAATTTTGTTCGAGCAACTTTATTCAACCTACGAGTTTCGAAATTTTCTAGAACGATGCAGTTGCAATAAATTTGCAACGGTATAATTGAAAAACGAAGAGACGACGACACGTGTACTCGTCGTGTGTGTATTGCACCTGTTGAACTAACAAAAGCTCGAGCTTTCTGCATCGTGTATCACCTTGATATTGTCATACAGGAATCTGTATCACCAAAGCAAGATAAATATAAGAAACACGTATTTATCGACATCGTGCGAAGATAAACGAATATAATGGTACCCCAGCAAACCTCTAACTGCAGCAACAGCTCAACATCGCTAATTAACAATGTAATATGAAATAATAAACGCACTGTCACCTGCTCGATGATAATTCGTACGTGTATATATACTTGTGTGTGTCTGTCCGTGGTTCGTGCATTCATTATCGGTCAAAGAAACTGTTATTTACAGCTGATTCATATTTTGCACTGTATCTGCTTCCTGTGTCGATGTGTCCTTTCTCATTTAACCCTTTGCCTTGCAATTCAAATACTCTTGATTGCCGCGCAAACCATAAACGGCTGACATTTCATTTTTTTATAGCAATCCATTGACCTATATTATTTGTAGTTGTTTACTTACGTAATTAGAAATAATTAATGAATTATTTTTGGTTCGCCGCTATACATATGCAGAGTTGGAAAATAAAACGATTCGTGTGGCTATAAAATCAATACACTTAAAGGCAAGGGGTTAATCCTGATTCGATCTCTCTTAATTCTTGCGTGCCGCATTTCCGATGTTTTCTCATGACGTACACCACTTTGCACGAGTCATCCGTGAAACACACACGTAACACACATACAGAGAGAAAAATCACAAGCGTCTGCCTGCACGCGGAAACGAGACCCTGCTCGAAATGCATCGGATAACGACACGTGTGATTGCTTCGTTGCAGCAAGGACCGATCTGTTTCTCCGATAAACGAGTCGACGATGCAGTCTCAAGCTGTCTCACGCAGCCCTGGTACTCCGACCCACATCGAGTTCTCGCAGAGTCCCAAGGTACGTGGTGCAGTAATTTCAGGTTGAAACACTCTGTAAACGACAGAACGACAAAATAAATTTGGATTTGAAGTTTTAATAATTCAATATTGTATAATTGATATACAATATTGTCGTATTAGCTAAATGGAATATTGCCTTCGCTATTGCTGCCTATTCTTGCCCCAGCATATATGTATTTTCTTAATATTCTTCTTTTGATTTGACGAATATTTTTCGCTTCGAGTTTGTTAAGCTTCAAGGTTTCGACGTTTCATGGTATTTCTGGTTGGGTTTTTCAGAGTGCCACGTCGTACACCTCTATAAACAGCGGTGGACAATCGTCCCCACAGGTCCAGTATTACGGTTCGAGACGGTCGAGCGTTCACTCGAACACCGAGCCTCAAGAAGTAGCCGATGCCAACGTTAAATTTGTGCGCGACACCAGCAGGATCTGGTACAAGCCAAACATATCTCGGGAGCAAGGTACCCGTTTCCGTTCAAAATTCAATATCTTTATCAAAAATTGTATTCCTAATTTACTTATTTAACACCTTGCAATAGTCTGATCACAGAGCTTGAAATTGCCTAAATTAAATCCATATCACCAGCGTCATCGTAGCCTTAGTTGTCAAATCCTCAAATTTTTCAGTAAAATACTATGATGTCTTGAACTCGCAGCCAAAATGAACAGCACGCAATTTGTGCATTTTGCAGCCATTTCGATGCTGAAGGACGCAGCACCCGGGACGTTCGTTGTCAGAGACAGCAATTCGTTCCCAGGAGCCTTTGGACTAGCTTTGAAGGTGGCAACTCCACCTCCAGGTGCACCAAGCAGTCCCAGAGACCCGTCCAGCGAGCTGGTCAGGCATTTCTTGATCGAACCGACCTCCAGAGGCGTCAGGTTGAAGGGTTGCGCCAACGAACCAGTTTTCAGCTCCCTCTCGGCACTGGTTTACCAGCATAGCTTGATGGCGATGGCTCTACCTTGCCAGCTGTTGCTTCCAGAACCGGAAGCCGCGGCTAGAGCGCTCGATTCGTCCAGCACGAACAGCACCCAACAATTGCTTGCACAGGGTGCAGGTAACATTTCTTTAAAATTTGTCAAGTGCTTATTCCTATCTCCATTACGATTTTGAACAATAGCCAATATTTTAAACTTGCTTTTGTTTTTCAAGCTTGTTTTAGCTGAGGAAGTGTTATTTTTTTTTTCACCTGTTTCAGCCTGCAATGTTTTATACCTTTTCACGATGGACACAGAGTCTCTGACAGGACCTCAGGCGATCAAAAAAGCAGTCACGACCATGTTTGAACAGAAACCACTGCCTACTGCGACTATCGTTCACTTTAAGGTCTCTACGCAAGGGATCACCCTGACTGATAACGCGAGGAAGCTTTTCTTCCGTAGACATTATCCGACGAACAATATCAGTTATTGCGGTTTAGACACGGAGGAGCGAACTTGGGATTTCGTCAGCGATGACTCTGGACGATCTGCCAGTGCCCAGTAAGTCCTGTTGTTTAACTTCTTATTTATTACTTCTACATTTATACGTGTATAAAATACGAATCAATGGAAATGGAAATTTTGTTCGCACTCTGTACTGCGCAAAGTACTAAAGCAAGTATAATCAAACAGACCTCATGTCTCTACGATTTTTAATTCCAAAATAAAAATAAATCAAAGACCGATTTGAGAAAAATAGAGTGACTATAGATTGATAATGTTTAAATCAACGTATACAAGTGATTTCCAACAATAAAAGATCTTACAAATGAATAAATTAATAATATTCTATCGTTAGAATCATTTGTAAGTCATACGAAAGCGTATTAAAATGACCAAAAGTTTGCACAACAATCAACAAAGTACTGTTTCGAATATGTGTATAAAATTGGGTTCATAGGAAAGTAGAAACCTTCCTCTTTAACCTAGTTTTGGTTTTACATCGATACCTTTATTGGTTCCTGAGATATCGTCGTTGAAAGCCAAACGTAATTTTTGGTATAATTCACCGGCGCCGTCGCGCTCGCACCCCAGTCAATGAGTGTCTAGCGTGGCGGTCACGTGGTCATTGTTTACGTTCAACCCTTTTACTATTACTATCAGTGCGTACGCACTTCCTGGAAACAATCTACGTCACGCCGGCCATTCATAATCTCCTTACGCAGTCGGCCGAACTTTGAAGCCCTGTATCTCAGGAACGGATTAAGATATCGCGTTGCGGCAAAGTGCGTTATCCACCACACGATTTCCCCTGCCATCAGAGCTAGCTAATACGTAAAATTTCGCCTACCTATTAGACATTACCAGGTTGTTTTACAGAAAAATTGATGGTAGCTGATAACTGGCGCTTTAAATATTTGTATAATCGAACAATTGATAAAATAATAGATAAGATAAATCGCTTGTAACGTTAACATTAAGCTAATAATGCAAGGTAGCAAACTGAAACGATAAATTTAAATTGGAAATATTATTCCGGTTCCTTACAAAGAAAAATTGTGTATTTCAGTCGATGCTTCGGATTCGTGGCAAGGAAACCAGCGCACAAATCGGACAATCAGTGCCACGTGTTCGCCGAGCTAGAACCTGAGCAACCAGCCACGGCCATAGTGAATTTCGTGAACAAGGTCATGATGGGCAATTCCATAGCCAAGGCAAACATCGTCTAAATCCTCGATGATATACGAATAACGGTTTCACCATTCGGTTCGCTAATATCTGACCACGGACGAAACGAAGATTCATCGACGGCAAGAAAAAGAACACAGATTCCGCTCGAACATCGCTAAGAAGAGGAAAATCGTGAACACACGGTTACAAATAGATCTTCGTGAACGTAGATTCGAAGTAGAGCATGAACATTCTAAACAGTACCGTAGCAATGTATCCTTAAGGATTGTGGATCCGTTCTTGAAGTAGGATCGAAAACGTATGAAAAAAAAACACGATTCCATCCCTGTTGATCACTCGCTCGAAAAGAGACACGTTGTTGGCGATCGTTACTGTTGGCAAAATTATCGTTTTAGAGTAGCAGAGTAATATAATCGAAAGCTCGAAGCAGAGTACGACGATGCAGCGTAACTTGGAGTAAAGGTATTCCCGAACATCAACCAACATTTCGTTCCTTTTTTCCCCGAATCTTTTCAAATTAGAATATTTTAAACATTGCTCGTGAAACGATCAAACGAAACTGCCATACGGGAATCAAGTTTAATCGAATTAAAATGGATGGAAGCTGTTAAACGCAACGTTATACTTTGCTTCCGGGTGAAAATTGTTACAGAAAGGATACCGTGTATCGGTATACAATTTGGTAGCTGTTAGTCGATGGGTATATCGATCGTGTTGTAATTTCGACGATCGTCCCAGACGCTCGAAGCGCAAACTGTCGCGAGTACGTCTCGATCGCGTACAGAACACGATAAATCACTCAAGCACACAGGCGCACACATACACACACACACACATAAACTATATACGTTATAACACTATTGCGAAGAATAGTTGAATCAATGTACGTTTATCAATGAAAGTGTTATACTTGGGACTCTCGAGTAATGTTTAGCGAGGAAATGTTACGTCGTATCCGTAGCCCACGAAGAAGATGGCTAACAAGATTACATATAAATAACTGTAAATAAGTGAACAGAGAAAGTATGTGTGCCGATGAGTAACGACGCGATCGAAAGTTGACGAGGATGAGCGATTCGATTTGCGAAGAGGAAGAAGGAGGATGGAGCAGAAATAAACGATACCGCGGAAGAGAAGTAGCGTATCGAAACGAAGCATCACACCGTCGTACTTTATTTTTAGTTTCTCTTTGATCATCGTCCCCACCCCTGAAACCCATAGGTTCTTGCCATTAAATCGTCCTCGCGAACGATGTCCTTCGTTTATGAAACTGGTCGAACCGACGAAGGGGAATCCTGTCGACGAGGACGTGGATAAGCAGTCAATTATTGTACGAGAGAATGTTACAAGTAATTATTACGACAATACCGTGGCCACGTGAGGATCTACGATTAAGAAAACGTGTATCGTAATCCTTTTTGTCGCTGCACGCGTCTCTTCGTATTCTTTTCCCTGTTTCAGTGTCGGTGAGAAGATTGATCGGGTCCATTTACGTTTCCCCCTTCTTCGTGTCTCAATGTCGTAGTGCGTTATTCATTGTAATTATCAATTTGGATCTTCTGTGTTTGCGAAAAGAAATAATGACGCACGTTTGGAGGTTCTTGGACAATATTGGCTTCTTTGATTAAATAAGTGTAAAGGGAGGAATCTGTTACATAGTTTCGGGTAAACTTGGAGCATAGGGTGAGTGGACCCAGAATAACCCTAGAGTGGACTTAGGGACTAAGATGGGTCTACCCTAGAATTCCTTCTCTACACCCATTCTTAATTCTTCTTTAAATTGCAAAGACCGCAGCAATTCCTCCCAAATTTCTAAACTAATCGTTGATGCGAATTATTTGCTTTGTGTAAACTACTATCAAACAGAGTTGTCGAATATTGCGAAGTGTAATTAGGTTGGAAACTTGCGAAAGGGTTAATTAATAGAAGCCTACGTTGCATCCAAGTGTACTTCTGAATTGTACAATTTTGAATTACAACGACAGACGGAAGGGAAACGACGAAGAGGAATTTTCGATAGACCACTGTGCTAGTCAAAATTTGACGCGTATACTCGGAACATGCAAGAATTTGATGAAATACAATGTATATGCGTGCAAACATCAAGGGGACGAGGTGTTGGTTAAATCACCCCCGATCTTTCTTCTCTGTTCGTGTTTACTTCTCTGTTAAATCGTTTCTCGCGGTTTCCTTACCGCGACACGATCGTTGTCTCGTCCCTTTATATTTGTAATGTTTCAAAATTCCGCGCACGCGGGAACCCGAACTAACCGAGTTAACATTAATTTAACACCAGTCATTATATAATAATTATCGAATTAATTATTTACTTATTTACGCTCTATTATTACCGTACGATCACGCAATAACTGTGTATTGTTGCATACCGGAACGGTATGTTCTTTATAGATGTAACGATAATAAACCCATATTCGAAGCGTAACACGAGTTGTTTTATTTGTACACGCTTTAATATTCTGTTCCTTTTTTTTTTTCCTCAATGAATATTACCCAGCCTACTTTTCGTCGTGTTTCTAGGCAAAACTGACACATCATTTTCCTATTTTAAATATTTTGAAGTAGTCTTGAATCACTTAACTGGCATCTTTGTGTTTGTGATGGACCATTCCGTCGCTTTTTAATCGAAAATTATATACATAATTTACATTTCTGTAAAATACACAAAACTGTTGTTATCCTAATAAATGTGTCCACTGTTGCTTAAATTTCAATAAATTCTAATAAAAGAAGCCACTTCGTATTTTAAATGGATCAGACTCATCCTAACCACTATCTACTTATGCTAATTCTGGAAAGGAAAAGTTGCCAAAAAATATTCTCAGCAATCATGAATTAAACAACGTCGTATAGTAATCATTTCTAATCGAATAGAATTCACTGACTTCGTAGACAAGGTAAGTAGAGATGTACCTCTCGATTACCGTTAGTAGATTATATTGGAATGAGCATCGTCGGAAAAAAAGAAATATTTTCCACTTACCAATTTCCTCTCGCGCTTCATACAGATTAATCGAATGGTGAACCGGTTGTGGAGCAACAAATACCGGTTTCTTTTTTTACCAAAAATATACCAATTTTAAACTAATTTCCAATCCAGTACTTAAGACAGTATTAGAATACCTAATTAGTAAGTAAATGAGCTAAGAAATAATGGCGTTAGAGTCGTCAGCGATGGACGCTTCAAATTTATTATAATACAATATTAATATTCCTAATTAGCACGCGACACAGCAGATATATTAAACAAATAAAGTAAAAAGTAATGGCGTTACAGTTCCCATCTGCCTATGTCTCAAATTTCATATAATACATTAATACTATTCCTAATTAATACGCGTCACAGTGGATATATTCAATAAACAAGCTAAATAACAGCATTCAAGTCACCAACGACCAACGTATCAAACATAACACAATCGAATAATTAACAAAAATAGAAGATTAACTAATCAAAGCTTCAATGTGACCAGCTCCGCTGTATCATATCAAATATAATATATCAGTGAATTTATGAAGTTACTAGAATGATCTTCGAACTCGTAAATGAGTTCATTGTCCTTGAAGGTTTGAACCGGAAGAACTACAGCTTCCTGTTGAGAAGCAGAGTCACACTAACCTCTCGGCCCACTATCGCCACGGCTAGAGAAGGATCTTGAATACTGAATACCATGCAGAAATCCCGTAAGCCAAGCCCACGAGGCAGACCAGTGAAACTGTCGTTTTTTCGTTTACACTCACTACCAACATGAGTGAAAAACTGGTTCCAGCACGAACCACTAGAACAGTCAATAAGGAGCCTTCGAGAAGATCGCATATCCTGGCCTGATTCAGGCCGACCATGGCTGTCGACGTTCAGTCGATCCTGCGGCTGGTATTTTGTCTGTCGATGATCGTCTCATCGAATCTGATCGATGCTCGGCCAGGAAGTGACGATTCGGAACTCTTCGCGTTGAAAAAAGACAATCGTTCGTTCGTGAGCACGGAGGATCTTCTTCTTGAAGAAGGAACGGAAACGAATAGGTTCGTGTTGATTGAAGTTGCTTAATTACAGTGATTTTGTAATTAACCGTTATCTGAACTTCAGTGAATAGCGATTTGTTACTGAATTAGGATTCAACTGCAAAATTTTAAGTTACTTTGTTATGGTTCAAATATTGTTAATACAGTGTTATTTATTAGCTGTGTGTAGTAAGGCACGATATAATTTTGCAATTACTCGAATATCGATTGTTTTATTTTCAAATTTACTGCTCTGTATGTCAAATTAATGTAATCTTAGGATTACCTAATATTTTCTTTAACTTTTGTTCCTTCGGTCGCTCGGTTATTGCAATTCTGATCACTGGTACGACCCATTGTAATTAGAAATTTCTTTTTTATCGCCGATGTATCAACAGTTTCCTAAGAGTATAAGATCGCAATTAAAATAAGAAAGCTGTGGACCATCTTCCAGATACTTAAATGAAGAAGACCCCGAATCGAACGAAACCGATGGTGATTTAACAATGGACGAAGACGACAGAGGATTTTCCTTCGTCGATATCTTCGAATCTGTATTTTCTGCCGTGGCCAGTGGAATCGGGTCTCTCGTGACCAATTTCGTAGGCACGGAGAAGAGCTCGACATCACGATCTGTCAGGGTCAATTACAGAAACTACCAACTGCTCAGATTGTTCCCCAACAGTCAGCGTCAAGCGAAAGAACTGAGGGAACTCATGAACGCCGAGCCTGACGACATCAAATTTTGGACGCAACCAATGAACAACAAGTACATCACATTTTCGTGTCCATTTTATTATGTACTAAACAGATTTCAGTGAAGTATCGATGATTTTAGGACGACAGACTTGGTGGTCTCACCAGATCTCGTTTCGGATGTCAAAACGTTCCTCAGGGAGAAAGGAATCGACTTCAAAGTCCTGGTATCAGATCTTCAGGTACAAGATCACATTTCTCTATTAATTTCGTCAATAATTATTATAAACGTTAACCAGCACCGAATGGTTATTATTAGAATTGTTAGTTACCGTAACTATTATTCCAATCGCACTTCAGTCTTTACCTCGACGAAACAAGAACTGTTACATTGCGTTACAATTACGCAAGGGTGAAAATCTAATCGAACACATATCGTATTTTACGACAGCGAATGATAGCTCATCAGAATCCAAAAATGAGCAAGGAGCAACGGGAAGATCTTGTCACCACTCACGGGCACACCATGACCTGGAAGCGATATCATCGATACGGAGGTGAGTACATAAAAGACGAAAAAATTATAATCATATAAAGAGATTCGCGTTATCTGTTGCACCGTCCAACGATTTCCTTCCAGATATCGTTAGATACTTAGAGTATCTAGAGTCTAGATACCCAAGTCTGGTGGAATTGGTGACTATTGGGCACAGTTACGAGGGGCAACACATAATGATGGTGAAAATCTCGAGTGGCCCGACCAAGAACGGTGATCCCAAACCAGCGATCTGGATCGACGCCGGTAAGTTCTAGTTTCTTCAATTTCTTCTTTCGAGACCGCGTTTACCCGGTTGCCAAAGAGAAATTCGTGATAATAAAAAAATCTGTCGTTGGTATTCGCGTTTTACATTCGACCTGTTACAGTTGACTCGAAACGTTTCGACGTTTGACGTGAAATCTCGATCCCTGTCTGCGATCGAATTTCTGCACGAATGAGTCGAAGAAAACGTCGTTTGCGTGAATGACACTCGTACACGTGTACGAGGTAATTTCTAATAAAAATTCATTTCTCCGCTTTGAACGGACGATACGTGTGTGCTTTAATGATTCTGAATAACATTATACCGTCTTACGAAATATGATAATCGGTACAGAACGATACAGGGATATGAATTGAAGCGTGCCATTTCTTCTTTCTGTTTATCTTTTGCATAAATGAATGGACATTTGAGTCACGAGTTTCTCTCCTTAGCACGTGATACTTGTGTTACAAGATGTTAACACTTTGACGATTGTATATACTGACCTTTATCTATCGAAAGAAGTTTCTATGGTGCATGCCATAAGAGTGTCAATTTTGAAATTAGAAGTAAAGCAAAGGATGTAAGCAAAAAGTTAAAAGAAAGAACTACTGACAGAATTATTCACAATATTTTCTATAATTTACGCAGTAAGATTATACAGGATCTTCTATATATATTTTTGTTTTACTCGAAGATCATGATTTAGTTAATTTATTGTTCGGTTTGAGCGATAACTCAAGTATAATACACATTTTATAAAGCTTCGTCGATAACTTGAAGTATTGAACGATGATTGAAAGGATTAAGAGATATGTATCTTTTTTTATAACCAGTTTTTGTATCGTGTAATCACGATCGAAATTGCATCAGAATCGATATCTACCCTGCTATATGAAAAAAGGAAGTATAAAGAATAAATTGTTTAATTTTCTGCTCTTACGAACATGCAGATATTAATAATTCCAGTTATTCAATATCTTCGAATTAGACGAAAGTTAGATAACGAATGCAGCAGGTTCATTTTCCCATTAGAAACGATCATTTTACAATTTTACTTTATTTCTATTCATAATTTTAATGGAATAACACTTAATTTATATTAGATCTGGGCAATAATTGATAAACTTTGCAAAAGTATCGAAAAAATAAATCTATCATAGTCGCGAGTGCAGGGAATAAATTTGTGCAATAAAAACTATTATTTTGTAAAAAGGAAAGCGTTGCAAACTCACGTTACAATCTAATATTATTTTTTGGATATAAATATTAAAGTGTTATCTATCGTCAATGACTTCCACAATAATCAGCATATTAAACACTATCCAACAACTCCCCATTTTTTTCGAGAGCAAAGAATTCCTATGCCTATCATCTTTTATGGGACCCTGTCCCGTTACCTGTCTTTTCTGGAATTGTCTTCGTATTCGGTAGGTATGCACGCACGCGAATGGATCAGCTCCGCCGTGGCGACCTACATTTTGAGCCAGCTAGTCGAGAAGAACACAAGCTACTCAAAATTGCTAGACAATTCTGACTGGATGATTCTGCCTGTCGCCAATCCCGATGGCTATGAATTCACTCACACCGGCGACAGACTGTGGAGAAAAACTCGAAGCAATCACGGGGATGATCAAGACGATAGCCGGTACGAATGACAATTGAATCCATGAATTCCAGAACAACACAAGTCCATTTTCCAAAGGTACATAGCCACTTGAGAGTGAAACCCGCGCGACAACCTATTGAGAATAGTACGCTGAGAGTGGCTATCGACGACTGAAAGTGAGTATTCACTTGCAACAGAGACTCTCGATAGCTTCTCGTATAATTTTTACTCCCAAGTGGACGCGTACCCCTAATATCTGATAAAATACTGATTCGTCGACTTTTACTGTTCTGGAATTCGTGGGCAGAAAAACAGCATAAATAGATCCCTATAATTATAAACTAAAAAAGACTACCGATGTATATGATTCATTTTATAGAAGGATGAACTCGAGTTAGTTTGGCTGTCAGGTATAAAATTGTTAGTCGATGGATTTGTTAATTGTCTATATATGTAGGTACTCCGATTCTAGCCTGCTTCAGCTGGTAAGCCATTACACGAGATGGTTATGGGGCAAGTGCGAGGGTGTCGACCCGAATCGTAATTTCGGATACCATTGGGGCGAGGTGGAAGAAGGTGGGGCGAGTTTGGACCCTTGCCACGAAACTTACGCCGGTCCGCACCCGTTCTCCGAGCCGGAAACCAAGGCGATGGCCGATTATATTCTATCGAACAAAGAAAGCATTAAGTAAATATTTGAGAATCTTTGACGTTGCCATTCTGATGTTATTTTATCTGATGAATTCGGTATTTTTTTAATCAATTTTACGATCAACCACTAGCGCTAAAATAATTCAAACTTCTAACGTTCAAACTCATACGTCACATTTTTCTAACGCCCAAATTATGTTCGTTAAAAATGATATCAAATGAAACTTGCAGGATGTATTTAACGCTGCACTCGTACTCGCAAATGTGGCTGGTACCATGGGGATACACGCGATCGAAACCGTCCGATTATACGGAATTGGCGAGCGCAGCGAAGAAAGCAATCGGTGCAATTTCCAAGGTACACGGCACCAATTATCAGCTTGGCCCATCGGCTGATTTATTGTACCCGACTTCAGGTACGATAACGGGACAGAAAATATTTCATCCTTATCGCATTCTTTTTTTGATAACGTTCCATAATTAGTGGATCGTAGACGACACTGGTAGTAAATTAAATTGATAACTATTAAAAGTGCTCGACAATCCAGATACGAAACGTCCATAGGGGAATTTTGTTTCGAAATGTTAGGATCTATCATGAAGATATATAATAACATACACGATTGATAGAATCGTTTTCAAGGTTAATACAACCCTTTAAGTGAGATTAGAAAACTTCTTTAGATTTAATAAAAAAAAAAAACGATACAAAACTTTTTGAAACAATTTCACCGTCCATTTATAAAAATTAGTGTAGATAATATGTAATTGTCTGGACAAATTTTTCAAATATACACAATCTCTGGATTTTCTAAATATTTAATATAAAAACATTGAAAATCTTTTTAGAATAATTTCACTGTCTGTTTTGTAAAAATTACAGCATGAATGTTAAACACCCTTTCAACTCGATTTCAATTTGAACTACTTCGAATTTCCCTTCATTAAATTCCCAAAATTCTAATTCAAATCGTCGATCCTTTATTTAATCAACTACCCACGTGCACTTTACTTTCTATTCATTTCTTTGACCACTTTTACAATTCGCCTCTCCAAAATTCAAATTTCAATCCTTCAGTAAGTCCGCGCAGGGTTTAAATTCGAATAAAAATTAAGAAAGAATCTGTCCATTTCCGACAGTAATGAAAAGAAAGAAAAGTATTTTTATTCAAACGTTACGTTGTAAATAGTATTTTTTTTTTCTTTTTTTGGAACTGTTTTTAATTCCTTTCAGGTGCCTCTGATGATTGGGCAAAAGGTGTAGCTGGAATAAAGTACGCCTACACCGTGGAGCTTCGTGATCGCGGTACTTACGGATTTCTACTTCCGGCAAGTCAAATCGTGCCGACTGCCAGAGAAATTTGGGCCGGAATCAGAATGATCGCTCGTCTAGTCACTTGCAGCACGTGAAATTTGTCGTGGGCGACGACTATCGTGAATCGTCTCCGATATCGGTTCCAATCGATGCCTGTATCGTAACAAAGATCTGTCTGAGCTTGCGACGATAATTGCCCAACGATTCGAACAGATAAATCGTCCGATCGTTATCGAAGATAAGGATAAATTACGTTTCGTCGTTAACATCCTTGAACGGACGGTGCAAAGTTCGATAAATCAGATCCAAAGCGAAATTCTCAAAAGAATTACGATTATAAGATCAATTTCACGATTCACCGACGCGAACGATTGTTTCTATTCGAAAACGATCTGTAAATATTGTAAATCTTCGATCGTAGCACTGAAAATGTATAATTGAAAGCCCACTTTAGAGTATCGTGTAATTTATGCTTAACGCGTTTGGTTGTCGCGGGGGTCACCGGTGACCGGCACCCAAAATTTTGCAAACCGCAGAAATAAACTGTAGATAGCGTTAATATTAAGCTAATAATGTTAATTATCGAATAGAAAGGTTAAATTTGAAAATTAACTGATTGTATTCTTAATAATTAGAATTTCAGCGTGTCTGACTGCATACGTCCATTTTCACTGCGGCAGTCAACGTGTTAATGTATTTAGTTAAGTAGCCGTGTATTTATTTACTGAAATCTGAAATCTGAAAACTGAATAAAGATTGCGTGTAGTATCTGACTTTGTTTACAATTTTTACGATTCCATGTTTCTATTGCGTTGATCTAACATCATCAAAACAATTGAAGTAGTTACAAGTACAATCTGCTTTAAGCGGGAGCGTTTATTAAAACAATAAGAGTCTTGTCGAGCAATCAGTTTGATATAATTGAAAGAAATCACGATGATCGATAATAATAAAACAAGAAGAAAAAATACGTTTTTCACGTAAATTAATCAATTAATGTAAGCAAAATGTACTTAAAAAATATCATCAAGAGGACCCGTTATCGATTATAATTTAGAATTATCGTTAGTTATCGATGAACAACGCTATATATAAATCGTAATTTCAACATGATTTCACAAGTTACTTCGTGACTAGCAAGTAACAATGCTGACCAAGTGTGCTTTGGTTGCGATCCTCGTGCTCCAGGGTAAGAAGTTAAATATTTTCTTACTTGCTTGGATAAAATCATAATTTCTCTTTTCCATATTTTATTAGTAAAATGAGATAATTTTGTCTGTGCCTAGAATCGTAATCCATAGTAACACAATATGTTCTCTTAATATTTCACTCCCTCATTTTTTATAGTTTGCTGGGCCGTCCCCTTGGACCTGACACCGCGTATCACCGACGGTGTTGACGCTGCCCCTG
Organism: Stelis phaeoptera; assembly: GCA_943735885.1. Lineage (NCBI taxonomy): Eukaryota > Metazoa > Arthropoda > Insecta > Hymenoptera > Megachilidae > Stelis > Stelis phaeoptera. The sequence continues at coordinate 8,874,757 of OX030941.1, read as the reverse complement.
GTGAATTCCCTTACCAGGTATCCATACAATGGGGAATTCCGCCCCTTGTTAAATACAGCCACAGCTGCGGTGGTTCCATCTTGAACGAACATTACATCTTGACCGCTGGACATTGCATCCTGAAAACTGGAAAATTGAGGGTCATCGCCGGTAAATACTACCTGCAGAAGAACGAAAACACCGAACAGGTGATCAACGTTGCCAAGACCATCGTTCACAAAGGATACCCAGGGTAAGAATTATATTTTCATCGACATCAACATTAATTAATCAAATAATTAGACGGTTTAGTTTTCATTCTAGTTTGTTAGGGGTTTAGTTTGTAGTGACGAGTCATTTTGCTCTTCTTTCTGCATATTTAATACAAAGAGTGTAGTTGTTCTACTGCCTAGAAGAAGAATCTTCCGAACACTCTTACTGACCTTTCCACCACTCTCCACGCACGAAATACGTAACACGAACCTCGAGAATGGGGTTAAGAACTAGATCAAACTACTCGACATCTTATCGCGTCTCTATTGGTTGTTCAATAATCGACAAACTCAATTCGGCATTCCCAGTTCTCTACGTAAACACGATGAGATAAGACCAAACAAACTGTTTAAGTAAATCGAACCAAACGTCCCATCGGTTCGTCTCATTTTTTATTTCTCAATGAATTTGCAGTGGTGTTGCCCAACACGACATCGCGCTTCTGAAGCTGGAATCGCCTCTGCGATTCAACAGCAAAGTTGCACCCATCAAACTACCAGCTCAGGGACAAAAACAAAGTGGAAAGGCTGTTCTCAGCGGATGGGGATCAGTCTCTAAGAACGTCGTCCCTGTTCTACCAGCCAACCTAAAGAAGGCTGTTGTGCCAATCCTGAATAACGAACAGTGCTTGAAGGAATTGAAATCCCAATCGACCGTTGGAAAACAACCTGAACTCTTCAACACTCAGATCTGCAGTGGATCCGATGGCAAAGAAGTGTCTGCCTGCTCTGTAAGTCGCTTCAGGGTTCTTTTGAAATTTATTTGAAATACGAAGGGTTAGATGGTAGAGAGAAATTGTAGGCTGATGATTCCAAGTGCTATTGTTTAAAATACGAATTCTAATATTCAAATATATCGAATATTTTATACTGTATCATCTTGGAAGAGAGAAAGCCATTTGATGCTATAAGTTTCAGATATATTTATCGAAACTTCTAATATTCAAATTTAAACGAACCGAGTACTCGAACCAAGGTTCCAATTCTACTGATAATCGAACATGCCAAATAATCAAATTTTTTATGACAGCTCCAGTTCAAAGTATAATTTGAATATCGCAGCAAAATTATCTATAAATAGCAGTGCACGGTCAACTTGATTGTTCGCGTCAGATTCGATCTCCTTCTGTTTATATACCGAGATTAATTCATTCAATTAAATTTACGATATCAATAAATTGTGGATTATCAATATAATCAATCAATGTGTCAACGATGTTCGATGATGTCTATGTGTGTATTTCCATCATTGTTTCAGGGTGACTCTGGTGGTCCATTGGCTCAAGGCAGCGGCAGCCACGCCGTTCAAGTTGGCATCGTCTCATGGGGTATGATGCCATGTGGATCCAGCCACATGCCCTCGGTATACACCCGTGTCGCCTCATACGTCGATTGGATCCACCAAAACATGAAATAAATACCTGGCATAAATACCCTTTCGCTACTACAATTATAATTCATCATGATTTTGTCAAATTTACCGAAACATACCTGTAATATCCCAACACAATACAGACTAATAAAAAAGCAACGCTAATTTCGATATGGATGTCTCTTATCTTGCCGTTACCCCCAATTTTCACCTTAAATCGCGTACGAAAGTAATTGCGAGCGCGATTCGATGAACTCCGTCGAGATATCGATCATTTTTCGTCGAAAGAGAGTATATCTCGCAATCGACGGAAGAAACAAAGATGGATTGCGGGTGCTTGTTTTGAAATCAGCCTGTTGTAATCGTATCGATCAAAATAAATCAATACCGTCCAGATTTCTTGGCAAAATCAAAATGAAAAGCAACAAAAGGAGCGAAACCACGTTATCTATTTATTCTTAGAAGTTACAACGATGAAGGGCTATTGTTTGGAAGAGAAATAATTAATTAAAGGCAATGTACAGGTGTATCGTTAGGAAGGCTTTTCGAAAGAAAACAGGAAAATGGGGATAATATTTCAAGATTATTAGCGCACATGCTGCGTCAATATAGATAACCTTAATTAGCAATCGCACTATGATTTGTATCACGTGTTCGTGATTTTGATATGATAGATTTTAATCTCGGTATCGTTGTATTCATCTCCTTCGAGTTGGAAAAATAATTAGTTTTATACGGCGTAGTAGTTCTCAAACATAATCTTTTCGGTAATCTATGTTTTAATACAAATGGAATTCTAAAATTACAGAAGCTATCGATTCCATGAGATGTTAATGCATCGATTGTCATGGTAGTGCTTTTTGTGTCTAAAATCAGTGCTAAAAAATTAATAATTTGCATAAGTATTTATTTGATGGGCATAAAATACCCTCTTTTTGATAATTTATATGAAACAAAAACGTCTTGATACCGCAAGGGTAAAAAAGACGAAAAGAATGTTAATTAATCGAAGCTTGAATTTGTAAATTGGCCATTAATCGAAGTTTCAATATTTTCACTTCAATGATCAACGCGTTAACAAACTTGTAAGTTTCGCAATTCAAAAATGAAAGAAACGATAGAAGATAAGGGAAACTCATTGAAAGAAATCTCGAAACACGATGAAATCTTTGTAATCTCGCCTGTAATACTGTCTTTTTACACGAATTGAAAGCTACCATTGTCGATAAGCCATCGTTATCGATGTCTGGGAGCGAGAGACTCGTATATAAACTCAAACGAGATCCAAATGTGTCAAACCATCGAAATGTCTTCGAACTTGATCGCCTTCCTTACCCTTCTTGCCGTGGCGGCAGCCAGTAAGTAAATTTTTCATCAAAATCTACAATCGATTCGATAAATTCGAAAATTTCTAACGAAAAAACTGCCTTTTTACTCATCAAAATCGGTCAATATTATAAGTATTAAATTTAACATTAATTAAATGTCAGAAATACTTCAAAGTATTATTTAAAAATCATCAATATTCCATAAAATGAAACAATTAAGTTTTTTCCGTTAAATAGCGAGATAATATTTGTGATATATTTACGTAGTCGATAAAATACTTAATTTTTGATTGCTAAGTACATAAATGATATTTTTTTAATATTTCTGTGACCAATGAAATTGTATTCCTTTTTGTTTATAGCAAAGCCATACCTTGGCTTTCCCACACCATTCCTCAATGGTCGTATTACCGGAGGATCAGAAGCTGCCCCAGGTTCTGCCCCTTACCAAGTCTCTCTTCAATGGGGTTTTAGCGCCTCTAGGTTCTCTCACTTCTGCGGTGGATCTATCATAAACAGCCAATGGGTTGTCACAGCTGGACATTGTGTCCATGCTGTCCCATCGTACGGCAGCTTCGTTGTCAAGGTTGGAAAACACAACTTGAAGGCAGTGGAGAGCAACGAACAGAGCATCCCTGTTCAGAAATCCTTCGTCCACAACCTGTACCCTGGGTAATTCATTTGATTTCGTTCTGAATGCAATTTGACAATCTTTATTTTAACGCTTGTTCATTTCAAATCATCTACGTCGCAATGTTCAACAAGTATACTCGCGTCTGTGAAAGTTGATAAACGAAAGGAACGTAGATTGAAGTGGAATCACTAATTATTGAATTATAACAAAAGTGCTGATCTAGAAATTTAACGAAGAAACAAACATATCGTTAATTATTACACCAATTACTTCAGTGATGTAGCTCCGTATGACATCGCATTGTTGAAACTGTCCCAACCCCTGAGACTGAGCTCCGTTGTCAAGGCTATCGCCTTACCAGCGGCTGGTAGCATACCGTCCGGAACCGCCACACTGACAGGATGGGGATCAACCTCGAAGACTAGCAATCCGATCATGCCCGACAAACTCCAGGTTGCCAAGTTACCGTTGGTCGACCTTGCCACTTGCAAGAAGTCCGTCGAAGCCCTTACTGGCCCATCTCCATTGCACGAGACCAACATTTGCACTGGTCCTCTCACTGGTGGCTACTCGGCGTGCAGTGTAAGACATCTGATTTAATTCAATTAACGATCTCCAACGGAACTACGTGTATTGGTCCAAATTAGCAGGAACCATTTTATCGATTACCATGATTATGATTTCAGGGTGACTCTGGTGGCCCATTGGTCTTGAACAACCAACTCATCGGTGTCGTCTCCTGGGGAATCGTCCCGTGTGGTACACGCGGTGCACCTTCTGTTTACACCAGGACCTCCGCCTTCGTTGATTGGATTCATAACACCATGGCTAACAATTAAGAAGCTTCCTTTTTTTTACATCAAATGTAATGTGCACAGATTTATCCAATGGATTATAGCAATGTTGAAAAGTAAAAAATAAACTTTTGTCTAACGAAAGAAGAGTTTGTGATTACCTAAATTTGCTATCAGGAGTTGAAATATTTTAAACAATTCAACTATAAGATATTCTGTTAACGTGTCTATTGGAATCCATTGGACTTGTTTTAAATATTAATAATTACGGATTCAGGAATCCTAGTAGAACGGATCGCAGTATCGTAGCAGCAAATGGCGATTCAAAAATTACTACTATACTTGATTAATCCGAGAATTCGGTTTAGTATTCAACTCACGATGAGTTAAAATCGATAATAGATTAAGTTAATACACGGTGTTAAGACGAATGGTGAACCATTTCCTCAACCAGTGCCAGTGTCTTCTAAAACCTAAAGATAGACATTTTGTGGATCAGAATCAGGCTCAGACCATATACGATTAATCCCCCTTTCGCACTTGGTTTATTTTACCGAGTCATCTTCACGTAGCGCTTTCTAACGAGTCCATGACAAATTATTCACAGAGAAAATCACCTCATCTACGAGTCAACTGGCGGCTCTTTCTTTCCTTCCTTCCTCTTCCGTGACACCAACGCTATCCGTTCTTCGTTCACAGTCAATGAATCCCTGACAGTGAAAAAAAAAATTGTATCAACGCCACCCATAAATGGTCGATAGAAGTTTGTACGAAAGCAAGAACTAGTCGCCAGGTAGGAAGAAAGATCCAGTCCCTATTTAGGATGTTCTTCCTCGATCACTCTCACCTTGATCCCATCAAGATCGGCATTTAATCTCGATTCCTTGAACGTGTCGCTCGAGAAAATTCCACGAAATGGCCGATAGTTTTACCGCGTACAGGAAACTGTTAATAACTTTTAGTTTCGGTCTGTTGGTATCGGGTGGAACGAATGGTAAGAACAAATCTCGTTTTCTTTTTTCGTTTAACTTTATCGATACACTCGATCGAAATGGCACATTTTCATGGACAGAACTGATTTCGAACGTGGCTATGCTGGCACGACGACCAACGAGGATAGTTGGCGGGAAAGATGCTGAGAAAGGATTGCACCCTTGGCAAGTGTCCGTACACTGGGGCGATCGGGAACGAAAAATACCCCCAAGACACATCTGTGGTGGCAGTCTGTTGACAGCTGGATGGATACTTACGGCTGGACACTGCATAACCCTCACACCAACCAGAGGGGAATTCTTGATACTAGCTGGTAAATACAAGTTGGGAGTCTTCGAGGATACTGAACAGAACAAACTGGTGGACAAGGTGTTCGTTCATCCACAATACGACGGGTAAGTTTTCTGACCGTGTACTGAAAAAATAATCAAGGGAAATCACCATTTATTACACAATAAGCAAAAGAGAACGTGGAAATGTTCCCCCCCCCCCCCCCCCTCGATTTCTATATGAAATATGTGAAACAAGATCAAAAAGTAAAGGGAGTGTATTTCTTTCTATTTTCTGGGAAATATCTGTAAAGATTGAAGACGCAATTCAAAGCTTGACATGTGACACAGTGATTTAATAGCTGAATCTTTCCTTTTAATTAATTTCTTAAGTTGACACTAGAACTATTTCAAATTACATAATTTACCAAGATAAAGAATTATTCTATGTATTGATTTTATTTTCAATTTGGAAATAAGAGTATACTGAACGTCGATATCTCGAAGGTTAACACTAGAACCACTAAACCCGTCAAAATGATGGATTAAGTAAATAACTACTTCCAAGATAAAGACTTGCTATATATGTTGGTATATGTTTCGTTCCATATTTATTTATTTTTCTATTTTATTTTCAACTTGAAAGTAGGTATACATAAACCGTCAGTAGTTCTAGTGTTAAATATAATTATGAAAAAAACATCTAATTGTAAGAATTTGATTAATTAACAAATTATGATCGAATAAAGATCGACTACATATAAGTGTGATACACATGCACATGCGAGGGAAATATTGAGAATAGTTTCACAGATCGCTCAATAGAAAAAAAAATGTGATTTTTATATGATATCGAATATATTGGTATGTTTTAGAACAATTGCACCATACGATATCGCTCTGATGCAAGTGGAGGAACCGTTCGAATTAAATCCGTTCGTATCCACGGTATCGTTACCATATCCCGGCTCGATTCCCACGGGAGTAGCTATGCTCACCGGATGGGGCAGCATAGGAAGAACTCGTGCACCAGAGAAACCAGAAAACCTGCAGGCAGCTACATTACCGATCATCGATTACGATTTGTGCAAGAGCACGTTGGATAAAAGTTTGAATAAGAAGGAAAAGAACCCTCTTCACTCGACCAATATCTGTACCGGACCTTTGAACGGAAGTCTGTCAGCTTGCAAGGTATAGCGGACTATACAGGGTGTCCCGCTTAACTTGATCAATTCAATTATTTTCGTTAACGCGTTAACTGCCACAGTGATAACGGACGTGCGTAGTCAGACACGCTGAAACTCCAATTATTAAGTGTACAATCAATTAATTCTCAAATTTAACCTTTCCATTCGATAGCTAGCATTGTTTGCATAATCTTAACCCTATCAGCGGTTTACTTCGTCATATCTTTTGTAAAAAATTTCACGTGTTGGTCACCGATGATCACCGTGGCAGCCAACGTGTTAATTACTCAACAAATAGAAATTCCTCTTATCATTGACGATGCTTAAATAGTTTGTATGTTAGTTTTCATACTCGTTTGTCTATTAATTTATTTGCCTTTTCTTAACATAATTTGTTAAATTCATAAGAGAAATACTACTCAGACGATAGGGCTAATATTTAGTGTGTCGATTTACTCGTTATCTGCACGCACAGGAAAATAAGGATGCAATTTTGATACGGAATTTCATGGAAATTTGAATTGTTTTCGAGGGGTAATTTTTTTATATGGGGTATGAAGCGCTTTTCTTAGGCTTGGAAAAGGTATTTCATCGAATTTCTTGTAAACTAATTAATTTCTCATTCATAAATCATTTGCCTTTGAGGATTTCTTCATTTAATATATTAACTATTAATAAAAAACGAGATATTAATTTTTGTTAATTTTTGTTAATTTTAGGGCGATTCAGGAGGTCCGTTAGTGACGAGAAACGCTTTCGGTGAAGCGGAAGTGGTCGGAATCGTATCCTGGGGGCTGTTTCCCTGCGGTGGAAAAAACGCACCCTCCGTTTACACCCGTGTCTCCGCCTTCGTCACGTGGATCACCGTGATCATGTTAAATTATTCTTAAATCACCAAAGATCATCGTTTATTTTGTTAAATAAATGTAACACTCGTTGATGTTCGTCTTGTTACAATGAAGGAAAAAGTATATTTATAATTAATTTAAATCTTTCAAGCGTTATAGGAATAAGTTTGTAAAACGTTTCGTTTTATTATATCGAAATTGACAGCTTTCATAAAACGCAATTTGCTCTTTTAGCAATTATTTTGTTTAAAAGAAATATGTATAATGTTTCGTTGTGTTCCATAATAAAATAACATGTGAATTTTAAAATGGAATTATTGCAACGTAACCAAGTGTGTCGAAATTTTGTTGCTATTTCATTGTAATTATAAATTCCAATTCTAATTCCGACAAAGATATTTCTTATCTCGGCTTTTATTTTATACTGCTTAATCACCTGCTAAAATGCGAGTGACTAAAAATGATAAATTCGTACGAAACATCTATAGTAATGATGTTTCTTCGAACACGATGCGTATGATACAATAACGAAACCAATAAAGCGATTCACGAATTGGTTTCGCTGAAATTGAACAACTATAATTTTATCGATCGAGAACGTAGAACATGCAAAATGCAAAATGCAAAATCCACAAATCCGAAACAATTTACGTTTATCCCTAAAAGATTCCGATTGGTTCCAAATAACATCCCAAAAGTTACTGATTTTATTAGGTCATTTTAAGACGTGAAATACTATCTACTATTAAGAAACAAGTATGGTTCCATAAAAATTGCTATACCATCGAGTTTATAGCACAACTCTTGAAAGATCATCGACTCGATTTCGCGTTAACATAATAAATTCTTAATTATCTTCCATACGCAAAGAAATGGCATAGAACATTTCGGTACGAGAAGAAAAAAGCGTTCGTTTAAAAGTAATCTCGCCGGTGCCATAAATTATCAGCGTTTAGGCAGTAATTGTTCGTACAAGATAAAGATGAGTAACCTCCTCCTTTTCGAAGTCGGTTAAAAATACATGGTATGAATAAAACCTATGATGTCATCGTTGAATTTTGTGGCGATCGTAGTCAAAGAACCCTCTTTCGGGGTTCTGAGATTTAATTAAAAATTCCAAAAAGGGCAGTACACTGTACTTCCGCGAACAGACTGTTCGTACTCACACGATAAAACAAATTCTGCGTAAGTGAAAATTATCGACAAATTCCAACACGATATCGATATACACGTTCTGTTAACCCAGATAAAAAGTCACCATCGCTGATAAAACTTTTGATACGGATATTTAGCGGGGAATTCGCATATAAGCTAAAGCGACCGCAGAAATTTATCAATTCTCAACCATGTATTCAAACGTGATCGCACTCTTCGCCTTTCTAACCGTTGCTTTAGGGGGTAAGCGAATTTTGTAATAACAATCGATTTCTCTATCAACTCAAGAACGTAAAAGAATAAGCGAACATCGAACGTATAGCTTCTTTTCAAAATTAAAAATATAAAAAGTGACAGAATATGTACAACTGGAATAAATTTCTCAAATCTATTATTTCGATGGTTTGATCGTGATTCGATTGAAAAATCATTTTGTGTATTTTTAATAACGAATTAATTTCATTTTTTTCTTCCTTCTTCAGCAAAAGCTGAACCCTACAAAGGGTATCCTATTCCGTTTTTTCCTGAAGCAGTCAGTGTAGGAGCAGATGCACCAAAAGGATCTGCCCCATGGCACGTCTCTCTTCAGTATGGTTATACCGATCCAAAACACTTCTGTAGCGGGGCCATTGTAAATCCCAACTGGATAATCACCTCAGGGCACTGTGCTTTCAATATTCCTAACTACGGTAACCTCGTGGCTGTGGCTGGACTGCAAGATTTGAGCTCACCGGAAATCACCGCGCAATCCAGAAATGTTGTAGCCACTTTCATACACGAGGACTACATAGGGTAATTATATATTCCACTTAATCCGTTCGATTTTCATTCCGGATAGACAGATTTAACGAAAGAACAGACATTGGATGGTTTAACATTTTCGATGAAATATCGAATGTCAATTCTTCTCTGGCGGATGAAACGTAATTTTAAAAATTAAAATTTGATGTGACATTAAAAATCTATTATTTACGCAATACAGTAAATGACAAGATTTTATTCTCAGTAACTTGAGTTATTACATAACATGGTGACATAAGTCGTGGATCGTTCCATTTTTTGTTTCACAAATTTTGTAAATGAAAATTGATCGTTTCCTGGATTAATCGTATCAGTAAAGCCGCGTAAAGATTTCCATTATTTACACTGGTAATCTGTTTTTCGCTAATACCGCACACGCAATCAAACATTTCTGACACTTCCTAATCTAATAATGAATACTCAGATAAAAGGGATTTCGTATTTTTACAACGGACACGAGTATCGATAAACCGTCGATTGACGAATTACAATCGTATAATTTCTTACGCTTACCGCGGCGTGTCTGTACCTTACGTGGTCGATTTCTCTTTTCATCAGAATTCAACCCTTTCGAAACTGAATTTCCGTGGAAGCTGAAAACTTTTGTATACCCCTAATTGAATATTAATAATCTCAAATTACTACGCATTTCAGACAAGCAGGTCCCAATGATATCGCGTTGCTGAAAGTTTCCCCAGCTTTTAACACGAAAACAGATGCAGTCAAAGCGATCACTTTACCGCGGGACAACAACCAACCAAGCGGGGCTGTTTCGTTGACAAGCTGGGCTTCAGCATGGAGATCATATTTTCCATATGTACCGAACAAACTTCAACTTATGTCGTTAAATGTGATAAATTTACTCGAGTGCCAAAACGCGATCAGAACGTACACAACACCGACTAGCGTATCTACCACCAACGTTTGTACTCGTGCTCTCGATGATGCTTTCACGGCGTGCAATGTAAGTAATCATTTATGGTTCGATCATTATCGAATCAACAATAATTGCGAATAGAACGAAGCGATTCATAAAAATTATGTTTATGGTTTCAGAGTGATCCTGGTAGCCCGTTGACCGCGAAACAACCATCGACGACCACGCTCGAAGGAATCGTTTCCTGGGGTATCGTTCCGTGCGGTACAAAAGGCGTACCATTGATCTATACGAGGGTATCCGCCTACAATTCGTGGATTAAAAACGTGATATCTAAAAATTAAGACTTTCGTTCATACATCTGATAATGAAAACGAGCAGCGCAACGTAAAGATTTTGTAGGCCTCGTAAGTCGAATGTTTCGAAGGTAGACAAGAAAAAAGAAGACGGAAGGTCATTGGCGTAACTAGGGTCTTCCTGGGGTCTGAATTGAATCAGATTTCCTGGGTTTACTAAAAGTATCAAAAATCCAATGTTCCGTAATTCTTACACATCTTTCATTCATAATTTCGCGTAACATTATTACATTATTACGACATTTAGTTGTGAAAATATTTATTTCTTAGCAGAGTTCACTAAGTTACGCCAATGCAGAAAGTTCTAGATTAGACCTAGAGTTATCAGTCGATTTACTACGCGTACGAAGAAAGTGACGTCGGGTAAACCTATACTTCGTTTTAGTATTGACGTGGGTTAGTATGACGTCACCGTGACGCCAATACAAATGTAACGTTATTGCTGCAACTGTTGATCTTCTACTACTCCGTACTACGTCTTGATTACCTCCCTACGTAGGCAAACAATGGAAGAATCCACCCTTATATTTCTCCTCTTAAGCAAAAGATACCTGTGTTTCACCGGAATGGGTACAAATCAATATTAAAAGAGCTTTGCTAAAGATTAAACGAATCGACGTCATCTAATCGCAACAGATACGTGAAACAAATGTTGAAGATAAGAGCAACCACACAAGTATTATACAATTACGATATGTATGTCGAAAACAGCCATTTTCGGCGAGTATTAAATTATATTTAATCAATCATACCAAATCAATTGTTAATCATTTATTTTGTTCAATAAATAGACCTTCTTCCTATCCTCTAATAATTACAATACGATCGACAATGATTTTATACAATTATACCCTGATTGAAACGGTGATTACAAAGATTTGCAAGCCTCGGTGACGATCATCACCGCGGCCAAAGCTTCCTTGGCCGTTGGAACGATATAACGAGCCGGCAAAACGAAACCATACTTTCCCGTGTCCCTCAATTCGATCGTGTACGCGTACTTCATCTTCAGAATCGCCTTGGCCCAATCGTCGGATCCACCGGAAGCTGCGTACAGAGTGGTGGCACTGTTGCCGACCGTGTAAACGCTGTTAGCACCCCCTGCTTTCTTCATCGCCGAGGCGGCTTGCCTTCCGACCATCTCGAGATCGGCGTAATCCGGTGGTACACGTTTATCGTAGCCCCATGGGTATAAAATGTACTGACCGTAACTATGGAACGTCAGGTACGCCTGAGGAGAAAAATTGTTTCGGTAACATAGATATTGTAAAAGTCTGATCTTGGAGACCATCGATGACGCATCACGATGTAATACAATTTCCTAAGGCACCAAGTGAAAATGGACGTATATCGAAATTTTCTACTTTTCTATTTAACAAAATTAGAGACTGACTTTGTAAACGCAACATCGTCGAATAATTAAAAGAAACTACGTTAAATTGGAAAATGAAAATATCTTGAAAGATTCTCTAATAAAGTAAAGAAAACTGACTTTGAAATTGGCAGCGCTCGCCTCGAAGAAATTTCGAATGGCGTTGGTTTCCGGTTCAGAGAATGGACCAGAACCGGCGTAGATTTCGCGGCATGGGTCTTTGCTGGTCCCCATACCACCCCAACGATAACCAAAGTTTCTGTTCAGATCGACCCCCGTGCACATGCTGCCTAAGGAACGTTTTCTGTTCTTTCGCCACAAACGATCCCTCGTGAAAGTGTACTCGTATCTGAAAAACGATCATAAAATATCGACGACCCTTAACCCTGTTACGTTCATGCCGGTTTACTAAATATCTCGTGCATAGGAAATGATGAAATCTCCGATATCGTTGGAAACATACCCATCAGGGTTTGCCACAGGAAGAATATAATAATCAGCCTCCAGATTTTCACTGTTCTCAACCAAATGATTAATTATATAAGTGACTGATGCTGGGGAGATCCATTCCCTAGCGTGAATTCCACCGTCGATCCATAATGCAGGTGCGTTCGGCTTCCCGTTGCTGATTCTCAAAACCTAAATCATTATTCGCTTCAGTATTCCGTGAAACTTTATTTTCCTACGTCATCGGAACTAAGGGAATCGATTGCGATCGACCGAAACACAAATTTTTGCCATTTTCATAAGCTTGACAGCAGAATATCAACCTTCTGCACTCGTAAAGTGATTCATACTTTTCATTCGACTGAGTGCAACAACTTAAATATAGTTATTGATGGTTACCAAAATCGAGTAATAAAATTAGTGAAACACTTTAAGAAATATTCAAACTGTTACGTGTCTATAGTAAAAGTATAATTTCGAGTGCAAAGGGTTAAGATCACTAAGTACCTTAAGAGGTCGTCCTTCGACGGAGTTACCAATGCTGACGACAGAACAAACGTCTGGAAAAGTTTCGGCCAGATAATCAAGATAACCGTGGATGTCCTCGAGACGATGGTAACTGGTCCACTCCATACGATGACCTGACAGGTATACCTTCAAGATTATTCAATGGTTGCACGCTCGATGTCCTTAAACGATACGTGAGAACATTCCGCTCCGTGGATTCAGAGACGAACGTTCGATTGACATTGAATTCATACTCGATAAAAACAAATGATCGGATTAACCCTTTAACACCCACTGTCGCGTATATGTCTTCGAATGTATAACAGAATCTATATAATAAATAGTTTAAGATCTCTTAATCGACAAAAGCAATTCTTTGTCTCCTGGCAAAGGTTTGTGAGCGTTAAAGGGTTAAGAAGAACTTTCGAAATGATGAGTCTGAATCGACGAAGCGGATTGTGCACGCAAGAAGCTCACCCCTAAAGTGCCAATGGCCACCCCCACCGTGAACACTAGCTACAGGATAACGAACAGGACGAGGTGGGTATCTACGTCGCACCCTGACCGAGACTCCCTGCCACCAAGCGTAACGAGCTAGAAAATTACTTAGAAGCTTAATAACGACGTCGTATCGATGCTGGTTAGTTGAAATCGTGGCGGAAAAATCGGAAATTTGTCGAACACCTCGGATTTAAGGGATGAAATCAGCCTAGAAAGTTTGCCACCCCAGAGGCTATCGCAGAAACTGTTAGAAATAAAAGCGTACCTTGAAATGCAAAGTTTTTATGTTTAATGATTTAACGCAAATGGTTGTCTGAAAATAAAAAATGCAAAAAAAAATGGGATAGAAAGTTAATTATCAGGTTGGCAAATTCAATTCACGATTCTTTCGTTGGATTTCGCTTCGAATTCTGTCGTATTAATTTATTATTAAATACTATCACTAACTCGAAAATCGTAATTTATCAAATTCCAATGAATTCTGAATCTTGAATAATAAAAGCAAAGAATTTTAAATAATCTTATAGAAAAAGTAATATGCAGACGGCTAATTCTACGACCAACCTAGTATTAACTTAACTACCTTTAAACGATTAGAAAAAGAAAGTCCCACAACTAATTAACTTCCTTGTGTATCGACGATGAATGAATAAAAATACGCCAAGAACCATCATCGATGGTTCAGATCAATGATCATGAATTTTTATTCATGAAAATCGATTTCTCAAGCAACTTTCCAGCTGGGCCGATTGCCAGCTCCTTGACGATTTGCTGGAAACGGATTAACGGGATCGAAACAACGCGGTTGTTCGTGAAAACGACGTGTGTTGCAGATGCACGCACACTATCACACCCACACACACACACACACGACGAGCACATATAACTGTTAATGTTAATCAGTATTGTCGATGAACCGGAACTGGGTTAGCAGGTTGACTCGCGGCGAGGACGGTAACCTCGGTTTTATACGATCGTACCTTTCCATCGAAAAATAACCAGCAGCTAACGATTCGAACGAACGTAACCGATAGTTCCATTAGATCTGTCGATTTGTCATCGTCAGAACGCGGATGTGAACATTAGAAGATCGTTAACGCGTTAATTGCCACGATGGAAATGACTGTGCCATAATGGCACACTTTAATGAAAATTATCAATACTTTGAGGGCCTTGTATTTCATCGAACCAACGTTTCTTATATTTTTTTTTAAATCGTTTTGAACCGAAAAAATTGGAGACTTCTACATCGTACGCTAGAAAATTACTGGGAATAAGATAAATGATACCGAGATAAAGAGTTACGTATCAAAGTTACAAGTACGCGTCACTGTTATCGTTTTTAATTAAATTTAAAAGCTATTCTGATAAGTATACTAATTTTTACACGATACTTGAAACTTATCAAAATGAAATTCTTTGCACGTCTCCAATGTATCATCGAACTTTTCATCTTTCCTATTAATCTATGGTAGGACCTACTTCTAAGGTTTAATTTCTAAGGTTTAAAGACGAACATCGTCGATCATAATCACTTTCGAATTCGCACATGTGTACTGGCAACGATTTGTTCTCGTCGGCTTTCCTCGCTACGTGTCTGGACTTTGCAATGGCTGCTAAACAAGTTATCGTATCGTTGTCATTTGTGTCAGTGGAACGGGTAAAATGACAAAGTGAAACATCTTTTCACTGTCGAACGCACGTTCACTCGATCTGATTCGGAAATTGATAAGACTGAAGAGGGCACTCTTCAACGATGATAAAGAAATGCAAAGTCAAAAAATAAGCATGATGATGTATAAACGAAGAAGGTTTTGCAAACCTTTGCGACCTTCCAGCTCCTCCATTTCTTCCTCCGAAAGCGATGGATTTTCATCGTCTATCGCTTTCTGTACGTCCTCGATCACCACTTGGAAACGTAGATCTTTTTGTTGCAAATATCGTGCTACCCTTGGAATCTCTTCTGAACGAATCATCACGTCCACTGCCGTTTCGTTGCCGGCCCATAACGAAAGTACTATATTTCGAGGGAAAGAAAAAAAAAATAAAATGAAAATTGGTGTATAGGATTTGAACGAATCAGATATTGAGATAAAAGGAATTCTTCCAACAATCAAAACGATATCGACTGATATCAAGTGAATGTTCGAAAATATATTTAAAATTTCAGATTCTGACGCATTCAACGTTAAATCTGCGATTGTATTCTAAATATATACATCCGAAATGTATCTCAAGATTATTCTATATTCTTATCTAACTCCAATGTTCGATTAAAACAATTTCAATAACTCGTATCACGATTTATTAAATAACGATCGCGTGGCACACCATACATAGATAGAATCAATCGTAATTTATGTTTAATTACTAATCAACGAGATTTTATTAATTTCGGGGAGTACCATACAAGAATATTCGTCAACAGTACGTCACCCGTATACGACTGATAAGAAATAAATAAAAACTTTGATGGAACAAACACTGTGACTTGGAAATGCAAATATTTCTCAAGATACTTTATCAGTTGTTCTACTTAACATGAAAAGTTGAGTATAGAAGTCGTTGATCGATAAAGTACGATCACTAATAAAAGTTTCAACGGATTACGAACATCCAGCTTCCTGAAAGTCCATCGTCACGTTCGACACCAGGTCCTTCTGACCATCGGGAGCCTGCACCCTCCACACCTGTGCTCCATCGTAGTTCACTTTGGCATCCCTGACCCTGACCGCCCTTTGGACGGTCTTCGAGTTCTCGGCAACGATGGGTTCGTCCACGATTTCGATCCAATCGGGTATCACGAATTCTCGTCTTTGCCGATCGATCACGGCCGCCTCGACGACGAGGACGGCGATCAGAAGGAACGCAAATGACGTAAAACACGCACCACGCGACCTGATGCTCCTGTCCATCGCGAACGACTATCCTTGGCCCGTGAATGGTCCCACCTTTTATAATATTCGTCCCGGTCGACGATCGGGAATAACGGTACCAAACGAGCACCACTCGGTTCCTCTTCGATCGCGGCTCGTTCGAGCTACCAGATTCGAGGATCTTTGACCTTGACGAGGATCTGCTTTGCATCCAGTCAAGATGATTATTTTTCGTTTCCATTGCAAGGAAGTTTATTTTTCATCAAATAACACGAAATGAGCTAATATGATCGCGGACCATGTACGTAAGTTATGCATCGTACGACGAGGTTTGATTTTTATCCGTTTCACGGTATTTCATATAAAAGATCGAGGTCTCGCGTGTGAAATCCAGGAAATGCTGGCAGCTGGGTTCCGTTTAGGAAAAATTTGAATTTGAACGGTAAGGAAAGTAGGTACTTGTAATTATTGAATAATTATTGAAATGACGTGTGTAGTGATTTAAAGATACATATTTATGCACTTATGCAATCGAGTACGATAAAAAATAGGTTCCATTTTTGTTAATCACGCAATTGTAGAAACATAGCTGTATGGGATTTTAATTTTAAGAGTGGGGAAACTTCGTGCTGAAATATTCGAAAATCGAGGAAAACTAAAAACTGTTAATTGAAGAAATACAAATTGTTATTTAAGAATGGATAATAATTCACTTATAAAGTTTTATTAACTATGCGATCTGGAAATTCTGTAACAGTTCTAAAGGGTTGCGAAGTTAAGTGCCTAAGTATTTCAAAATGATACGTATCATAATTGAAGAATAAAGACGTTCTCTATTTCATTTTCCTGAAACAGTTCCGCAAAAGTATACAAGACACTTACAGTATTCTGAACAGCATCGAAACGCTTCGAAACGGCAAGCGTTTCGCGCAAGCGTTTCGAGCGTTCATTTGGTTTCCGCGCGCGGTGCTTCTGATCGCATTTGATGGTCGTCGTTCAGCTCGTACCAAATGAAGTTGAAACAGCCTGAAAGCTTGGAGCACTCGTTGCCCAATCGTAAAATCATGAAGATCCTGTTGGCGTCGGCCTGTTTGGTCGCAGTGGCCGCAACTTTAGAGGTACCGTTCCCTCTTTAACGTCCAGAATATCTCACGAATGCGTTAGCACTTTTCTGCATACCGTTAGGTCGTATATACATCCAGGAATTCGGAACAACATTTTATCATACGAATGTTTCAAGTGACAAAAAAAAAAACGCGAAGGAACGAGGCGAAAGGGTCTTTGTTTTTGGTGAAGTTTAAAGGAGAAGCGTCGAAAGTGTGATAGAAAAGGTGACAACTAACGAGAAACTCGGTAAAAGTGCAGTGAAAGCGTAGTGCGTTGTTCAATTGGACTGAAAACACTTTTTCTATGAATCGAAAGCAATTTTCGGTGTATCTGATGAAATTTTGATGACGCATCACGGTATGACATTAAATTACGAGGGAATCGAAAGAAGATAATCGAAGTGTAGATCATAAGGTTTCTTTGTTACGTATCTTATACATAGATATACGTTTCTATGAGCACGTAAACGCGACGTGTTTCATCAGACGTAGTTTCATAGAAACGGAAACCATGAAAATTAACAAAATTGATAACACGTTATCTTTCGGATATTCAAAAAGCGATTTAAGCTATCAATTAAGCTATCTTAAAGATCATTAATATTCACTCTCTCCAAACGTTATACAAATATGTATAGAAAATTTAAAAAACGACGTGACCAAAAGGTACATTATTAAGAAAAAACTCAACACACTTGAATTAAAGTTGTTAATTAAAACTTTACAACAGTTAGACACAATTGCAGCTTTAATTTTGTTCCAAATCATATAATAATAAACGAAAGGTATTAATTTAATGTTATTTAATATCGTTGCAGAATAACAATCTAACAGTCACCGATCAAGTGTACCTCGACATCATGATAGACGATCGTCCAGCTGGTCGAATCGTGATCGGTTTGTTCGGGGATGTTGTACCAAAAACCGTGAAGAATTTTCTCACTTTATCGACCACTGGAGTGGCGGGGAAAAATTACAAGGGAAGCAGATTCCATCGTGTAATAAAAAAATTCATGGTCCAAGGTAATCGAACCAATCACCTTGTCAACACCTTGACCGACTATAGATTCTATATAATTAAATAATTTCTTAAATGAAATAACAGACAGACATTTAAGGAAATTGATATTACATCAATCATGTAAGATAACAAACTGCGAAGCTTTAAATTGAAAATTGATCGATCGCATCAATAATATTACTGTTTCTGTCTGTCTTACTACACATGTCCATTTTTACTGCGACAAGAAATGATTAACACGTTGAGTGACACAGTGAAAACGGACGTACGTTGTCAGACTCGATAAAATGCTAATTATTAAGGATGCAGTCAATTAATTTTCGAATTTAATCTTACAAGAATTTAATCGTAGTTCTTTTGGTCAATTATTTGATTGTACAAAATTTCGGCTGTCAGTCACCGGTGATTGACGTGGCGTTTAACGTGTTAATGGTGTAATAAATCTGTTTCCAGGCGGAGATATAGAGAATAATGATGGGACTGGATCAATCAGCATCTATGGGAAATACTTCGAGGACGAGAATTTTGACATTGGACACAACGGACCCATGTACGTGAGCATGGCGAACGCTGGAAAGGACACCAATGGTTGTCAATTCTTTATCACAACCATACCTACTCCGTGGTTGGATGGCAAACACACGGTATTCGGAATGGTATGATTAATTTAGCTAAATAGAAATCCTATTTTCGAATAAATTTCTTCTATAGAAATAAGTAAGGGAGAGAAAACTTTACACTTCATTATCATTAACTTCGACGTTAATAATTTCAACTTAAAAGAAATAGAGAAATAGAAGAAAACGACTGTCCAATAATACGTAACATTTGAAATAAATAGAATCTCATAGCAAAGAATTTAATTTCGAAAAAGGAAATGTTACATGACTTGCGTTACAACCTAATATACATTTGGTGCTTATATCTCGATCAAACTAATGAAAAAAATGATTACTCAATACACAGAACGAAATTATTCTACAGAGTTTATACGATCGATACCACATTAAAAAGGAAGTCATCGATAAAGAGTATTTTTTGCGCAGGTTATCGATGGTCAAGATGTGGTTTTCAAAATCGAACAAACCAGAACAGACGCGGATGACGTACCGATTAAACCTGTGATTATCTTCGACTCTGGATTAATTCCAACACCGTCCCCTTTTAAAGTAGACGATAACGTTTACAAGTGAGCAAATATCAAATTTGATCATAATCAACCCTTTGCACTCGAATCGTTTTTGTAAATAAGCGGGTCTAATCTGATTTTCCAGCTAAGTTTCCAGAAAGCAAATGTACCTAATGTCAGAAGAAAAGTGTTGCAAATAGTTGAGAATCTATTTATTTTTATTCATTTTCTTAATCTTCTATATTCTGATACGAATGAAACTTAAATTTCGCATTTTAAAATACTTCGATAAATTAAATATGTCGCCACAGAGGCGCCAGTCGAGTGCAGAGGTTTGAAAGTTCATAGATCATAAAATTAGCAGCTATCGTATTGTTTCGCATAAAATTATAATTTAAATTGATAGTCTCCTTTTGTAGTTTCAGTGACGATAGTATTGATGTTCCTTGAATTAAATGTGCAGAGTGAATCGTAGATTGCTTTCATAATTATTTTGTTACGCGTAGAATATTTGTTACGTGATTAAGTTTCGTTACAAGTTGAAGTAGATAGATAATTTTTTAGACGAGGATAATATGATGTTGGAAAAGTATATACATTTATCAGCATGTAATTAAATAAATTACACATTTCAACAATTGTATACAATTTGCAGCATCTGGGCATGGATAAAAGCAACGTCGATACCATTAGGTTTCAGTTTCTCGATCCTCGGCTTCTTCCACTACATGATGAAACAGTTGGACGTTTAACAAAGGTAAATAATTGTTCCGGTAACAAATGAATTGTATATAAAAATCAGTATTTAAATTGTCATATGAAAGCTGCAAGCGTATGAGACAAATAAGACAATTTTAAAATATCTTGAAATAACTAGAATAATTAGAATAAGATCGATCAATTTTAATAAACCTTATAGTAATTCCCACAACAATTGACACAGTGTAAAATACAGAAGTTGTATGAAGCGAAACCAAATTGTATTTTTGAAATTAAAAATTGTAATTGAATCGCAAGGGGGTGAAAATTCGAACGTAGCTCTTAGCTCGATATGATTTTGTAAATTGCTTTATGATCGCGATCATAGAACAATTTAAAAAATCATATCGATTACCGGGTCACACCACGAGGAGGTGGCTACGATAGTGACCCGCCCTAAACACCTAATTCCGACAAAAGAAACAATACTAATAAAATATTTCAATAAAATAATACAATAATGCAAACAGATAATCAAAGAAAGAATTTTTAAAAACTGACATAACGGACACAAGGGAAGTTGTAAAATAAATCTGGTAAATACATTAAAAACATATTAATAAGATAACAATTTTAAGAAAGAATAACCCTGTAAATATAATAAAAATCCTGGGAAAGATATGATTAATATTTTTAATCGATCAGGAAATAATGAATAACTTATTTTATCGGAGAAATTAAACTTTTTCAATTTTTTAAATACAGTTTATACAGAAAAAATAGAAATAGAATAATAATTGTTTTCAATACTTCCCTTTCATATCATAAGATCGTTCGATTTCTTCGGCATGTAGCCTCTTCTTTCTTCGGGCAAAGCCCTCACAAAAATCACTTTTAAGAAGCGCGATTATGCGAGCGCTCGTGTTTCCCGATATACGATTAAATAAAATTCACGTGAACCGATAAAAACAAGCGGATTAAATCATTCACGAACAGCACGATTATTCGATCATTCATACCCGTAAACCAGCAGAATATAATACGGATAACTCGATTAAGATAAGGAAATAAGACAGCGAAGTACTTAAAATAAACCAAAAAATACAATTAAACATTCTTGTAAGACGATGAAATGAGATTCTGATAACGAAATAAAAATAAAGCAACGAAACAACAATGTGATTATAATAATACCCTGGAAACGAAAAATATCAATTCGGAATAAAAACATAAAATAATAATGTATACAATAAAACCCTGAAACAGATAAGTCTAATTAACATCAAGCCAAGTAACAATTTAATCAAATAAAAGGCGTAAAGCAATAAATTAAAATAAGTTGAAATAAATAAGCTGAAAAATCCCGCCGATAATATAATAAATTGAAAGACGAGAATAAATAAAATCGCGATTCGATGATTAGCGAACTCGTAAAACTTCGAGCTCACATTTCGACGGTACAAATGGCACCGTCTAATGTTTCAAAATAAAACATTAAAAAATAAAAAAAAATAAAAATAAAAAAGACAAAATAAGCGAGCATAGTGACATTAATAGTTCCCCTCTTCCGTGGCAAAATTTTGCCGGGGCTCTTCGGCATATAGCCTCTTCTCTCTTCGGCAAAAAGCCTCACAAGTATCACTCGCGAAATTTTTACGCAGGCTCGGACATTCTTTTCATTTCAAAGCAAAAAAGAAGAAAAAAGATTTTCAAAATTAAAATTGCACGTAGACGAGCAACGATTAAAATTCGCCGTTCGTGCGTACTTGCAGATTTTCAAGAATGTCCGAACAGAAAATGTTTATTTCAAATCACGACACTTTTCACTTGAATACTTCATTTTTGCAATCGGGTCTGGTACCACGATTACGACTTACAAACTAAGGCTTGGCCTTACGAAAAATCGAGCTTGAAAGTATTTAAATTCAATCATATTGCATTTGAATATTTCATTTCGATTTTTCGTTCTTTTAACACCCCAGATACAAGCTCATCATGTATTTTTACCAAACACAGAGAGAAAGAGAAACATGAAAGCTTGCTCTGGCCCTGCCTACTTAAAAACTAACACCATTCACACCAGAAGTAAACTACCTGCCTACCTGATGCTATATTTAAAAGATTTGCAAGAATCATTCGCACAAAAGCAAACACTCCACGATTCTCACACACACCGCCCGGGTGCGAAAGAGCCTAAACCTAGGGAACACGTCCCGGGACGTTTCCGACACCCGAGCTCAAATTCACATTCGTATTCTAACAAATATACCCTGAAATCGACTGACAATCGATAGCGATCATTTTGTGTAATTGTGAATATTTAATTTCCAATATGTTTGAAATATGTAATGAACGTGTACCGAAATAATAATGCAAATTTGGTTTTATTAAAATAAGTTTGTACTGGCTTTAACCAACACAAGTTCCACGACCTAACCACACACACACACGTGTCACTTGTGTC
The DNA here is from genome assembly GCA_943735885.1 of Stelis phaeoptera. Classification (NCBI taxonomy): domain Eukaryota; kingdom Metazoa; phylum Arthropoda; class Insecta; order Hymenoptera; family Megachilidae; genus Stelis; species Stelis phaeoptera. The sequence goes on along the minus strand of OX030941.1, from coordinate 8,851,770 downwards.
GATTATGATTCACTATCATTGTCAGTCGCAAAAATATGAAACTTAAAATTAAACCGTGCCCACCTGCCCTCGCCCATGCGAATACATCTAAGCACCCGCACGAGTTTTGGGCATAAAAATGGACACGGCCAACAGAAATTTTACTTACTGTATCTCTTCATGTTTGCTGAAAATCCTGAGCTAAAATATTGGATTAGTAGAAGCTAACGCAAGAGGAATCGACTTCAAGAGCGATTTCGATATCAAAGTAATTAATCTGAAGGATCAAACATAATTCATGCTTGTTACTTTGACGTCAAAATACTACTCGTCACAAAATACTTTCTTGTACATCTAATTTCGTTTAATTTGTGAATCGTAAAAGAAAAAGGAAAGAAAAATGTATTCCGAAGTCGGAGGGTCATCCGACTTCTTCTGTACATTTTTATAATAACTGAAAACTAACGCGAATGCAAACTAGTGATGTACAAGAAAATCCTAGCCTGAACTAACAAATAAATCACAGAAAAATAATATGCACGAATATCATTGTATAAAATCATGCAATGATATTCGTGGTCACTATGCTCGCTTGGATATAACAAAAAAAAAGAAAATTACAACCAATCCCCGTGTCGTTTCGGACCATTCGTCCTACGACATGATGGGGACCGGAGGAACCATAAAACATGCGACTCACCAATCGCAGAATTGAAATACAGCTCAAAATTGACCCAAGATTGACCCAAGGTTCACCCAAGGTTGACCAGCTCCTCTCTGACTGCACCATTCATCTGCATCATTAAAGGAAGACCATCTTTCAGTGAGTCAGACTCCAAACTGAAAATTGAAATTGCAAAATTTGAGAAACTTATTTTTGTAAACGTATATATTCATTTTTTGACAGAACATTGATAAACATGCAAATTAAAAGTGATACATGCTTAACACTAGAACTACCAAACCAGTCAAAGTGACTGGTTGATGGTTTCTTAAATAAAATCACAAAATTTATCAAAACGCTTTTATTAAAATATCTGTTAATTTCTATCAGGATAAAGACCTACTGTATATATTAATATATATTTGGTTCCTTATTTATTTTTTTTTTCTATTTTATTTTCCACTTGAAAGTCAGTATGCATAAAACGTCGGTAGGTCTAGTGTTAATTATATGTCTAACTATTAACTACATCAATCCGTATACACATGTGTAATTACGTAATTAAATAACCATACACATGCATAACTATACGAAGAAACACGTTCAAAAACATCAGTACAGATGTACAAGCAACAATAAAAAAAACCTATAACCACACAGATAGACTTATCACGTAATCACATAAGGAAATCCAGTAAAAAAACACCGGTACAGTTCCATAAACCGCAGTAAAAAACCCATAGTAACATACACAAACACATGTCTAATCACACGAGGAAACCCATTAAAATCCACCAGTTCAGATGCATAATCCATAGTAAAAAACACATAGGCACACCCCACAAACACACAAAAAAGCATATTAAAATACACTAACCACAGGATAGATCCACAGAAGTGTCCACTCTCCAATCCAGCTGCAGGTTGGCCGATACGGATGGCGTGCACGAAATATCGATGTTGATCGGATAAAGGTCGCGGTTAGACTGACAGCTCTCCCCAAGTTCAAGGGTAGCGAGACAAAAAAGGACAGAGGTGAGGCAACGACGTGTTTACGCTTCACGGGGTGTTGACATTACAAAGTTCTTATACCACTTCGTTCAAACTTATTGAATTATCATACACGAATGTTTTACTATTTTTTTTTTATTCTGCCATTATTTGAACAACCAACGTTTGTTATTTCGTTACTTTTGCGCGTAGTGATATTATTCATATTTAATTTTTAATATTAATCTAATCTCGTATGGTTTATATTAAAAATAAATTTATATTATAATTGTATATTATTTTTTTAATATTTTACGTAATTTCGTGGGAAATGTTATTCGTTAAAAGCTATTATATTAATGTTAGTTATTAGCAAAAGCAATTTGTAATCAAGATTTTTGTTTCAATATCGTGGTTGCGGAATAAATTATGTATCCGAATCGTACATTTATTTTTATTTTTTATTTGTGACATATTGCCCGCGATGATAGCTGGGAAATCAACATTATTTACGATATAATTAATTCATTGACTGCACCCAATCTTCATCAATTTCTCTTTTTATTTTTTTTCATACTACATACTACAGTATAACGATCATGTACGTACAAAAATTTCGAAGAGCAATCCCTGATCTTCTAATCGTATCAGGTTGGCATCTAAATTCGCTGCCTACGAATTTTTCTTCTAATAAATTATTATATTTATTCAAATTCAACGAATCACGATTTTCAACCAAGAAAGATTAGCAAACCTAGGATTCGAGTCGAAGCATTAACACAAATACGTATATGCTTCAGAAAACTTACACGCATTTAAGTGCTTAAGATTGTTTGAAACTACGTATGGACATACTAAATTTTATACTATTTTCGTTACGGTCGACAGAGGGAAACTTTAACGAAAAGTAAAACCACTGTGATAAATTAATTATCCTCCGGACACCTGGCGTTTTGAATCTCCTGCAAATTAAAACGATTTCCTTCTTTAACTCGTTCCGTTCTTTTTTTTTTAATTTCCATAATAGAGATAAATCCTGTCAAATCTTACCCGGTTCCTCTTCTCTCCGTATTTCGACCAAAACGTGACGGCACACGAGCTACTTTGACCAGTTTGCTTATTGAATACCGAACACGTGTTAAATGGTGGCGAGTACAGGTGCAACGAGACCGCAGGATTCACAGCACTTGGATTTTCAACTCGATGAAGTCCCATTGAATCTAGACAAATATCCATAAATTACAATACAATCTTCTTTAACGATAATTCATTGGAAAATGTGTATATTTGTCATTCACAAGTTATTTATAATAATTAGCAAGCACTCGTGTTTTGCTTCAATTGAATTGCATTCGTAGGGAAAGGTTGTCAAAATTAAACCGATTTAGATTATAGAATAAGTGAAATAAATTCAGATAAAATTGATTTGTCCGAAAACCATAAACGGTAACTAGATAATCCAAATTCGAAAATCATTCCCTATATAATAACCACATAGCAATGAAACATTCGAATAAAATCAGATATTCAGATAAATGAACGATTTAAACAAACGATAAAAGATCGTACCATTAATGTAACATATCTCGTTGAGTCTAAGAGTATTCCTTTCTAATTCTTTAAGTTCTTCCGGTTCCCTCGTTTCATCGTCGTTCTTAGATTTCTTAGGCCACGCGTATCTTGTCTGTAAAAGAAGATATACGCTTTACAAAAACATCAAACGAAAACGTAAGAAAAATTTCTCATACCTCGGAAAGTTCACCCTGCAGAATTTTCATAACACAATGAGCATTGGCATGATCGTGTATGGCTGAACCGTGACCTTCGCCCCAACATAAAACTATCAAGTTGAACCTTCCGTTTCCTTCATCGACCAAGTTTCTCGTATACCTGCACAAAACGACTGATTTAATTCACTTTTTACGGATTCTGTTTCTCGATTAACCGCAGGTGATTCCAACGCACGATGTCGTAAATGGACAATGACTGGTTGCGGTATGGCAATTAACCGGTTTCATTGTGTCAGACCTCGGGTCGAGATGCAAGAGACCATTCGTGTCAAAGAACCGATATTCTGAATCAACGCGATGTTGAAGAGAAGGGGAACATACGTGGAAAGTATGTGTAACCAGCCGTTCACCGAACGAACACCATCGATTTACGTGCAACATACACGAAACCTCGTGTGTTCCGCATTTTCGAACGATTTTGGTCTAACTCCTTTTTTCGTACATTTAATTGTCGACTAACAGCGAATAAATTTAACACAACATTGAAAAGTACAGTATATATGAAGTGTTTCGATATAGAAATTTTTTAATTCGATATGAGATTATAAAGATGGATAACAGAAGAACGAAACGTTTGAAAAGATTGCGGCTTGGATTGATTAATATTCGTGTAATTTTTATAGGATCAAGAATTTCTTGAATACTGCCTGGAGATAATGTGCTCCAGTTTATACTGCAGTTTCCATACTTTCGCGTTTCGCGTGGAAATCGACCGTGTCAGCAATTGCGTGTCATAATCCTAATACACAAGATTCTCGTTATTATCTTTACGATTGGGGAAGAAATTTTTTTGCAAACTTTATTCGTGTCATTACGTCTGCGGGAGAAAGTTGATTTCGATTCGGTTGTTTCATGGAAAATCGTGCGAATTGTCGTTCATGAAATATAATAATTAACACTTTGGAGAAATGACTAATTTCTAAGATTATAATTAACACGTGATAAAATTTACATAATGCATATGTTATATATTATTAATTTTCCAATTAAAATTAGCGGAAAATTCGGCGAATAGTAATAAAAATAAAACCTCCACGATGTACGCCGCAAATGGCTACTTTCTCAATTATAATTAGCGTGTAATACGTTGAACAGATAAAAAATGACGTATCAATGAAACGAATGCATGACATCGACCGTCAAAGTATAAATAAATTTAATTACAACTCGAACAAAACGAGAACTTGTACAAAACAATGGATGCTTCAATCTTGAAACGAATAAACATCCCTGAACACAAACGCATCATAGAGCGGACCGTATCGAATCTTCAACTGCAGCTGAATTATCAGACAATTTACTAGTCTTTGTGAAACAATTCTGGAACCCTCCGTCTTATCGTTTTTGCATTCATACACGGATAGACGGTTTTCTAACGTTCTCAATTCGTATTATTTATCCGCGAACAATAAGATTAATACTACCAACCTGGTATTTCCCCCGACTGATAAGTTGCATTGATGTTTTCAATAATTAAAAATTCATTATTATACATATACGTATATATATCGGTCAGTTATTTGCGTTCTTTTCGCCAGGTCATTTACTTTCTTCGCGTATCAGCGTATAACCGGTTTGTTAAATTGCTTGTTGTTAAAGATCGATTACGAACCAGAGCGAAATGAAATAAAATCGACGGGATCGTCAGGGTTGGGGAAACAGAAACAGCCGATAACCTATCGTGAACTTTGTCACATTAATTTTGTTTCACAAGTCCGGCGTAGTTATACAACGTTCTGTTTGTACGCGAAATGATAAAATATTTACCAAGAAGCTCGATTGTTCGGGAACGTAAGAGGATCAGAAACGTTGTTTACCTTAATATTGAAACAGCTCAATCCGTGTTACAGGAATTATTAACGAGCTTTACGAAAAACATGTTGATCTACAATCGAGATGATAATCATTTTTGATTAAGCAACAAGTTCACTGGCCGTTTTGCATCAAATAAGATAATTGTCATCCTTGACCATGTGTATCTTATTCCTGAATAATCGAGTGTTTCAAAAAAAAAAAATTTCCAATAATATTTTTAATGACGCGATAACTAGTTTCGTAGAACGTAAGACTTTTATAATTTTAGTCGTTGATTTTTCATTTTCAACATTAAACATAAGAGGAAATCAAAAATTAAAACCCTGAATAACCAGGAGGAAATTTACACACCTTTACGCCATTATTAATAAATATATACAAAACGTGTTAATGCGCGTCCAATCAATTTTAATTTACTCTCCATTCTTCGTTTAATAATCCTTCTAATTTATATTTGAATTATCCAAGACCTAACTCATCCTCATCCCCAACCCTCTATATCTACTTCATCCCTGAACAATCGAAAGTGTTCGAAAGTAGATTTAAAAGCTTCAGTGTTACATAAACTTTTATTCTGCATACCCAATTTAAAGAATAGAGATTTTAGATGATTTTGTGACCTTATAGTTGATGAGATGCTGCGTATAAATATTTCAACTGTGTATTTATCCCTACCCTTAAGTACAAAAGTGATAAAAATTAAGCGTGACCTGTATGTCCTCCCTTGGTTTATAAAGAATTATATAAATAAATACCTATATCTGTCAAACTTGGCGTATTTCTTCCATTCCAGAGGGTTGCTCTTATAACAGGCCATCAGATCCTGCACTTCATCGATATCGACATAATCGGTCCTGAAAGCTTCGTGCAAAGCGTCTATAAGCTGTCCAAGAGTCAAGGAAACCTTTCCTAGATGTGCATTCTTCTCGTTAAATGATTTTTCACCAGAAACACAGAACGATTCCGGATCGTCACTACAAACTTGCATCTTCCCGTTGTTTTTTCCCTCGCGGTCGGATGCAAAGACACTCGCGATCATACGAAATATTAAGAATGCCGAATCGATCAAACGATCCCGTGAGTTCGTGAAATGATAAGAAAGAACGCGGAGTTGTTCGAAAGCGAAAGGAAAGGAAGAATGCGTTTAGCGAAGAAAGAACACGTTGCCGGTCTACGGTTCGTACCGATCTAGTAAAACACGCCACGACAGCGTCTTTTATGAAGCTTGATGATAGCCTCCCCACCAAGATTTTCTCGGCCAAATGTTTATTGCATGGTTATAGAATATTTATTTGGAAATTCAAATGATACAATGAAATAGTGCGCCACCGACATTATGCAATGTTCAATCGCATCGTAGGTGTCCGATTTAAATCGAAGCTTCGATGTTTTAAAATTTTTGCATGAATTTAATGTTATGAAAATATGGATCACCGTGAGGCGTCCAAGATATGGATATCTGGAATGATTCTATCGCAAGATAGAATCCCGAATTAAAAAAGTGAACCGTTGGTCGGTAGGCCAATTTTATTTTATCTCCTATTTTTTATTTAATAATATATATATATATATATATTTACTATGTTGGTAATAATAATATTTTACTAACTTTTCATTTTCCAAATTTTCTACCAATATTGTATATATTATTTATTGATGTATGAAACCTTTTCCTTTGATAACTTTTATATATAACTCTGATAGAGATATTACGGTAGGTTTTCTAGGTCTGGGGCAATAATAAAAAAATTGACCCAGATTCGGCCGTTCGAGGGTGCTTGGTTATAGAAGGGTTAAATGTAGAAAATTTAGGCCTATATTAAAACGTAGGAATCCCTTTTCATATGTTTATTTTCTGAAACAACTTAGATTAATGTTAATGTTAATTTTGCTGAAATAAACTGGACGATATAAAATTTAATTCTTTTTCTCTGCTCTCTGTAATTGATATTTTATAAGAATTTTGTCAAGGAAACATCTGTTGCATTCTTCCGTGGAAATTTTAAATCAGTTATTTTACAATATTTGAGACGTTGAATTTCGAATGTACACAATGCACAAAATTATAATTATATTCGGTCGTGTACGATTTATGAGCGATCAGTAATTCGATTGATTTTATGGAACATATCAGCTTAATTCGTTTTTAATTCCGCGATCTTGAATCGCAATAATTCTTGCCTTCTTATCATACATTTCGAACTTGTTATCAGGTTTCTTTACCTTTTTTCTTTAATTTACAGCTGTTATGTGGCCTGGAAAAAAACAACACGACTACCACTGTATACAACCTGCAGCTACCACGTTTTGATACAAAAAATGATACGAGATAAACGTCGAACCGCTTTCCATCAGTTAAATACATATTTGTTTCGATAACATAACAACCCATTCGCATAATCGATGTACGGATTTTGTAATGTTTCTTTTCGTGTATTATCACGATGAATTCTTAATCGATCATATCAATTTCTCTCCCACAAACGGACATGTACTATCCCTGTGACTGGTATTTTTAAAAACGCGTCAAAACCGAAATGTTGACCAGATTGTTTAGAAGTCAGTTATATTTATACATTCACAGACGCGAATTAAAAAAGGAAAAGATGACTAAAGACGAATTGAGCTCACCAGTTACGGAAGTTTGCATCATCTCTTATGAAATGCAGTCTCGTGGAAGACACATGACCAATTAATGGTTAACAAAATGGCAAAAAGATATCCGGAGATTCGAAACTCATCATTAGGCATAGTTTTACTATAATTTTAAAAACAAAAATACTCCTACAGATATTTATCCAATAGAGACAATGTTGTAATTAAAAACTCAACATTCGTTGGCCACAGATTGAAGAATAATTACGTTCAAAAATAATTAAAAGTTCAAAGAGGTATTCGGTGAACATCATAAATCGGTTTTTAATTCGTGAAACTTTAAGAAATGAATACACACGGCGGTGATAAATTCTTCTTTCTCCACGTTTCTATAGTTACAAATTCTAATTGTACTGGGAATTTCGAATCCGTCCATGATCACTTGGAGATCACGGTTAACAGATCACTATGACGTACGACAAACGTGTTCTTGAGTTAAATAACCACAGGTGTAAATTTTACCGCACACAAATTATCTTTTCGTCATTGTTCCTCGTTTTCGTGGATATTTTTCCACGAGGTGCGTTATCCTTCTCTTTCGTGCGACAAGGTGAATCGGTACACCTGCACGGCCTCGGTTTATTGCAATCTCCGCTCGCAATGCAGCTGTGATAAAATTTGAAAAAAAAAAGTATTCAGAAAAAATAAACAACTGGAAGTACCGGATCCACGTGCAGAGTAATTAACACGTAGATTGTCATGGGGGTTCATCGGTGACCAACGAGGTCTAATAAAATCGAATGATCAACAAAAAGGCAATCATTAGGTGTAAGGTTTGATTGAAAATTGGAACAATAGTTTACAGAAAACGTTGAATGCTGCCGGGTCATCAATGACCTCCACTACAACGCAAAACAATCGAATAATTAATAAAAAAAAAGAATGGTACCAAGTTGCGTACGTCATGTTCATTCTTTTCTGTTATTATTAAATTATATTAAATTTGGGGCGCGATCCATGCGTTAAACGATGGTTGGCTTAATAAAACGAACTCTGGATCACGATTGAATTAAATTTTCGATTCTTTGCCTTTCAGTTAATCAAAATTTCAATTTCATGCCTTTTCAGTGAATCGAAGTTTCGATCTTTCGTCTTCTATTTACCGCTGTATGATCGCTTACATGCAGGGCGAGGTTTTACAATAGTAACACTTCGCCCTCGGCTTCTTCTGAATCGGTTTGGACCTTTTGCATCTGCACGGCGACGATTTGCACAGGCAACAGAGGGAAACTATTATTTTTCTCTGTCTATCGCTCTTCTCTTTGCCAGTGTCGCATTTGCAATTATTCGGCGATTTAACTTTAGGCTTCTCCATGCATACGGCCACGAGCTTTCTTCGTGTTTTAGGGCTGAAAAACAATGGGATCGCTTTTAACTGTTTTCTACTACAGTCAATAAAGAATATTTATTAAAAAGACTATAGTAGTATCAAAAATGATACAAAACACAGCTTTCTTGCCTTCGTTTTGATATAAAAATTAATGGTTTTTAATGTATCCGACTTAATTGATATTTTTTCTCGCCACCTTCTCGTTCCCTTCTTAAGCCGTGTAACGTTCCGAACAGGAATTGTTTAAAAATTTCCATTATTATTTTCTCACTGACCGGGTGTGATCCGATAACGCATATTGCATTCTGAGAACACCCTAATCGTACGCAGTAACGGGCTTTGATGTTTAATAGATAGATTCTCTCTTAGCGACTAAACTGAGATTGTTAATATAACACATTCCTTCCTTCGAAATCAACGTGATCCCACGATCAAACCCTTAGATCGTTTTACTTCTTCGAACTACCAAACATAAACCGAAAACGCTCTCGTATAGTCCGATAACGCTAAGCGTTCTGGAACGTTCCTCGTGGATCCACGACGCAATATAAAAATTACAATAGAAATTGTTCATAGATTTGCATTTGTATTATCGTGTATTATATATTCTTGCGCGCCGGTTAGTCCTACAATAGATAATGGTAACATTATCTCTGATATCAGTGCCGGATGATTCTAACACTGAATAAGAATAAATAATCTTGTACGCAATTGATTCTGTTTAGAAGTTTCATGACGTTGCGCCCGTTAATCGCATGCTACGAAATTATTCAACAGATCTATAAATTCGAACTGTTATCTCGAGAATTGGATAACATTAAGTCACCCAATGCGTTATACGTCACTCGATATGAACAGTGTCATCTTTAGACGCGTTGATAACGAATTTGTGATTTTGTTATTTCATCTACATTTTTATATTCGTGAAACGGTAGTTAGATCCTTTCACTGTTGCGTTTGTGTACGTAACAGAGGATCATTGATAGAATTCTGTTTGAAGAATTTCGTTTAAGGAACAATGTGAAATTATTGATTTCTGTAAACTGAATTGACACGGAGCAAAGGTGGAACGAACCTGTGTTGAATGTGTTATCTGTGCCGTAATCAGTCAAGAAAATGAGAAGGCAAACCCGTAACAGCGTTGATATTACAATTACAAATATTTGAAGAGAAGTTTGGTAGTAAAATATAGTGAAAAATTAAATTTCCACTGCCACCGTCTCGATAGTTCACCATCCAATAATGATTACGTTTCAAAATTAGCCAATTACATCGCTAATGACTGAAGTTTCAGCGCGCCTGATCTGCAGTTTTACCGTGTCAGACAACCCACGAGAGGGTGTTCACGCTGCGTGCCACGTTCAGCTTTGTACCACGATCATAATGTTAAGTCCTAGAATCACCTAATGCAACATTTTATCTTCCTCTCGTCCGTTCCCCTCTCCCGTTCGATGTTGCAACAACAAGGAGTCGTTCTGCAACGGGTGCAACACGCCGATTCGCTCATCTTCTGCTGCAGCTCGTCCATCACGTCGGAGAAGACGCTTAGACGTTGATAAGGCAGGTCACCAGAATTGTGGTGCATCAGTTTTTCACAGCACCAGCATTCGTTGGTCGAATCGGTTCGTGGAACGTCCAAGTTTCTGGAGAAGTAACGCCGTATCTCTTCCCTCGGTTTCCACGCGGTAACGTACATGGTGCGATCGTTATCCTGCTCAGCCAGGACCGGTCTACCGTCCCGGATCGTCCTCTGATCCTTGCATCTGCACAGATCCATCGGCAATTCGCAGCACGAGCATTTTCTCAACGGTGCCCTGCACCTACAATTTTCCCGAGGATTGTCACAGTACACGCAGATCGTCGACCTCCTGCCCTGGCAAATCGACTTGCACGAGCACTTGCTTCTAGGTTTGCAACAATTCGTGCAGGATACGCAGGTGAACCTACAACTGGCAGATTGAGAAACGTATTTTGTAGATTGGAACAGTTTTTGATAAGTTTGGTGAGAATTGTACGGGGCACGTTTATATTCCCTGGGAAAAATGACTGAATTTAGGTGCTCTACGTATTTGACACCCCTACGCGCATAAATCAAGCTTTCGGTGTTTGTAAAGTTTGTAAAAGAAGGAAAAGTTTTAGAAACAATTCTTTGAAATGGTAACAGACGGTTTTAATAATGACACGTCCAACGTTATCGATATTTAACCCTTTGAAAAGAGGTGAAAAGTACCTGCAGTCTGTCCTTGGCCTACGACAACCTTCACAAAATAGAATTCTCCTGCACCCACACTCTCCCCAATTCCTTTTATCGTGACATATAGTCGAAGTATTCATTTCCTGAGAATTCGTACATCGAAACTGTCTCTCTTTCTTCAGACAACTCTTCGGATGATTGATAAATTCATCGGTACACTGGGATGTAGGTGAACAACAGCAGTTGCATCTACTTTCATCGAATCGTTCGCTGTCCGCAAGAAAATTTTTGTTAATATCCGTGCAGTTCATCAATTTTGAATTCACACACGTTGTACGGAACTCTGATGAATGAATCTGAGAACACAATGAGCCTATAAACTGTTTCGATTCTTTGCTCAATGATTTCTTTCGAACACATTGCACAATCGGTGTTTCAGAATGTGTGTCATTTCTCATAAACTCATCTTCTACTGTTGATTTTTGAGTCTCAGGTTTCTTCTTTTCTTGATCCTCGTGTTTCTTTCGAATTTCTGTGTCCTTTGATGGTCCATGTGGTTCGATCTTCTTTGTTATTCCCTTGAATGCTTCTGGAAGTTTCTGAGACTTTGTTTGCTTCGATTGTTCGATATTAGTGTCTTTGATATCCTTAATCGAAGGGGCAGAAGGTTTCTTATCAACTTCTGTGGTCGATAACTTCGATTTTTCTTGCTTCTCCGTGGCATCGCCAAAAGTTTCTTCCTTTAAGTCTTTCTTCTCCTTTTCAACCTTGATTGCTTCGGCTGGTTTGGACTCAGAATCTTTTTTATCGTCTTTCTCAGCCATCTTTTGTGAACTGACAGCATTTGATTCAGGTTTACTCTTTTTCGTTCTCAGCATTTTGTATACGTTTAATCTGGGAACGAATTTTCCCTTCTCCTTCGTGTCTTTAGAATCAGTTGTGGCCCGATCTTTCTCAAGCCCTGTTTTAGGAATTTCAGGCGTTCTGTCGGCGCTGTTATCCTTCGCATCTTCACCGATCCTATCTTCCTCGTTGGGTTTTTCGGATTTCCTTTCTGGGCTCTGTTTCTTCTCGAGAACTTTTCTCAAACCCTTATACAGAAAGGAAGTCCTCACCCTTTCCTGGAAGGTCTTAGCACCTTTATCTTCATCGTTCGCGTTAGCTTCCGACGATTTGTTTTCCGTTTTCTGCGAAGGATTTTGCCCTTTCTCGACGTCCGATCGCTTTATGAATTTATACTGCTCGCGTAAATTGAATTTTTTCAAAAACGCTGGCTCCGCTTTTGTCTGGCCACCATTTGGATTGTTGCTCGATACTTCTGATAAATTAGTCTTCATCGCCGGATTGGGATTTTGGTTCGCAGTTTTGTTTTGATCGACAGTTTGAAAAGTTGGCTTAGTTTGCTGCTTCAAAATATTCCTGAGTACCAAAACTTCCGGTCTTATCAATTTCTGAGGTGTAAATTTAGAAACCGGCATCTTCTGCGAGTCTTCTTTCTCCTCTTTCTCTGTTTCTGTCATCTTTTCATCTTCATCTAAGCGTTCTTTCTTTACGGGTTCAACTTCTTTCTCTTCCTCGGGTTGTATATTTTCGTTTTCTTCCTCGGGTTGTATATTTTCTTTCTCTTCCTCGGGTTGTATCTTTTCTTTCTCCAGTTCCTCCGTACTCTTCTTCGTCACAGATTTATCCAAATCTTCAGAAACATTTGCACAAACGCTGATCAGTTCCTGCGCTGATTTTTGACAGTCCACGACATCGACGCATACTTCTTCCTCTTCTTCCTCAGCAATGCAAGTACACGTTGACAATGGTTGCATAAAATTCTCCTTTTCCGTTAATCTTCGCCTTTTATCACCACATTTGCATCGTTCATCACCGATAGACTCTCTATTTTGCTTACGACACCTGCAGGTCATCATCAATTTCCGTTTGGCCTCGTAATCCTCCTTCGAATTACTCGTACGATAATTATTGTAATCGTATTCACGCTTTTTATCGCACACCACGATTTCTTGCTGATACTCGTCGTTTCGGCTGCTGCAGACCGATTTCGAGGACCATTCTTCGCTGTCCGAGTTCGAGGGTGCTTTGCAAGGATAAATCGTGGAACAGGGTTTCTCAATTTTATCACAAACTACGAATTTTGATCTTTTGAAGGAACGTTCCGATCTGTCGATCGTTGCGTCGCTGTTGCTGGAGTCTTTGCACTCGCATTCGATGAAACTTGATTCCGTGTCCTTCTCGCTGATTTCTTTGCAGAAATCCTGACAAACTACGATGGAATCGTTGCTTTGTAATCCGGTTGCGATGTTAGAGTCCGTGGATTTAAAACCGAGGCTGGACGCGTTGCTGTTCTCGCTACTTTCGTTCTTTTGAGCTAGAAGATCCAGGGAGCTTTGTTCTTGGAACTTTCGGCGCTTGTTGCGGATGCAGGTGACAAGTTTACTCGACGAGATGTTCGATCGATCGGTCGTCGTTTCTGAACTCGATTCCGTGCATGTTTGCTGGGGCTTTTTCGATTTAGTCGGCTAAAAATGAGTATGATTGGGTTTACGTTCAAATTCGACAATTCGGCATGTATTTTGCTTGAAATTTGTTAGTTTTCAATAGAATCGCTTGGGAAAATTCTGAACATGTGTGCAAAATGTCGGATATGTAGTCCTAATGGTTTTCTTTGAATAAATTACTTTTTTACATTGCCCTTTTGCGTTGCCCAAAATTTGATTAATTATTAAGCAAGTTCTGATAGTAGTCGTTTAGATAGTGTTCTAATTAAAAATTGCAATCTATTAAATTTTAATAAAAAAAAATCATCCAGGAAGTAGTATATATAGATCATGAATTTAATTGCCAATTTTATAAACATTGAATATTCATAGAAATAAGGAATTTTTACTTGTGCGTTCTCATTGGCTTCCGAGCAGATATAGATATTCACGTTTCCAGTCATCCTACGATTATCAGTTCGAACATTACTCGCCAATTTCGGTCGTTTTTTACTTTTTGCCTCTTCAATCGCATTTCCTATCTTTTCATAACATTTTACCTTCCCTTCGTGCAACCTCTTAGAGGGAACAACATTGTGCTTTTCTCGAAAATGACTCGGTTTTAAACTATTTCTTGATCTTTCACGCGATCGATATTCGTATTTATTTTTCGTTTGGCAGATAGATTTATTGAAATCCTCTTTCAATTTCTTATCCTGGTCCTTTTCTTTATCCTAGGTTTTAAGAATAAATTATTACATCTTTAAGCTAAGCTTACCTGAATTCGAAAGTATTAAAAAATAACTCCCTCACGGACTATTAAACCCTAATTTTCTCGAGTTTTTTTTATTTATCATTATTATAGATTTTTATCGCCCCTATCCCAGCCGAATTAAGAAATAATGATTAAAGTTTTAAGTATCTTGGATACTTGCATCTTAAATACCATTCTACATTGCTTCACGATCGTCTGCATCGCTTCCTTGATCGAGCTGTTGATCATTTCCGTCAATTTATCCTGACCAATCTTATCTTCCAAGTCACTTTTTTTATTAAAAAACGTATCGCGTTGGCTCCCATTTTTCCTGTCCCTCGCGCAAGTTTCCAAATTACAGTTTTCCTTCGTGCAAATCTTTGAATCGCACACTTTGTTCTCGAACGAGTATCGTTTCTTGTTATTTTCGATTTTATCCTCCTTCACTTTCTCATCCTTCCGCGGCACCGGTTCTCCATTTTTATCGGGTGTTCTGATCGTTTCTTGATTCTCAGAGAACGATGCGGTTAAATCTTTAGGATCAGTGTACACTGACGCATCTATCGAAAGAGGGGGAGGGAAACTAGTCGCTTTCACGTCATTAAACGGATAAACTACGTTCGCATCGTTATGTTTCGGAGGTTCTGTCTCTTTCTGCTCTTTCTGCTCTTTCTGCTCATTCTGCTCATTCTGCTCATTCTGCTCATTCTGCTCATTCTGCTCTTCCTTCTCTTCCTTCTCTTCTGGAACGTCCGGCTTTGGTTTGGATCTTTTGATACTGAGCAACTCCGCCAGGCCCATTTTGCGATAATTCAACGATTCTCAAGAACTTTTTCTGCGTTCTGCATCGAGATCTATGTAACTTTTGTGGTTCTGAAAAATCTGCACGCGGACGCTCGTTGCTGCCGACATTGCCGAAACTCGTACAATTTATTGCTTGTTCTTGAACGAACGATGCGTCGATCTCGTTTTATCTCGAGCACATATTACTGATTTTTCGTTTCACCGGTGCTCGTTCATTCTGCAGGTTAGACTAATCGATAAACACGAACGATTCCAAACAGTCGACGGTGCTCGATAAAAATGACGTGTGATACAGGTAACTTCGTTTGGTTACGTTGTCGGGGAAGACTGTTATCTGGAAGAGAGCGTATCGAGTGCGTTTACTTCTTTGTCAACGTGGCGATTCGTTGTTATCTGTTGTTTCATTGCTGGATGTTGCGTCGGATTTCTGTTTGCCGCTATTGCAAACGGAGGAAACGTCTGAAAAAATGTCTGGCTCGTACGAACATTCTAAGCACACTTCTTCCTTCCTCTTCGAACGCGTTGGAATCGTGTGCTGGCGTTTTTCGCATGGAACAAACTGCGCGGTCTGTCGTGCATAAATTTTGATTATGAAAATGGAAATTGGCGTTAAGTGGTCATAGTATTGGAATTTGGGAGGATTTTGGAAAAGTATAGGTCTTAAATTGAACAGAAATGTTTTAATCTAAAATGGAGCTTTTTAATATCTTATTCGTTATTAGGATACCTACCTTGAAAGGTGCAATTATTCTTTTAGCAAACTTCTTCACGGTTTCAGATTTTCTTCGATTTCGATCTCGCGGTGGATACAGTAATTCCACCTGTTTACTTTGGTCTGCTTTCTTGGACAAACGCATCAATGGTATACTATCCGACCTTTCACGACTCTTCTGACGACTGGTTCTTCTTTGAAACTCGGACAACACGCTCCTGTAAGCTTCAGTCTCTTGATAGGGAAACGTGTCCTCTTCCTTGGTTATCTTACTCTTGAATTCAAATGAAACGGAATAAAAGAAAACTTTGAAAAAGTCCTCCTTACTCACGGATGCCGAACAATACGTATAACGTTGGAATTAATTCGTCCGAGTTTCTTTAATTAAACAGAATCTGAAATATAATTTTATATAAAAACTTCTACTGCTCACAGGTGTCAAATAATCGCACACGATGCTACGATCAGTCCTTCGAGCTTCCATTCTGGAACAGGTAGAAATTGAATCTGGCGAATTTGCAATGTTGCGTCTTCTAGCTTCTTCTTCTCGAATCAGTTTAATTCGATCGTGTCTCTTCAATTCTTCGATCAATTCTGGGCTCTGATACATCGGCAAGTATTTCTTCACCACTGGCATTTCAAACCTTTGCTTCGTTGCTTCTAAACGAACGTCAATTTCTCTGGGATCTTGACGAGGATCTTCGTAGTTTCGTGGATAACAACGACAAGGACTAAAACACAATATTTTACTTCTTTTAATTAAACGAATATATTTTATTTCAATTTTTTAATACGTACCTTTCGCCCAACGCATGCGAATCATAAAGAGAATAAATGTTTTCGCGTGATTCCCATCTTTCTGATTCCTGAACTCCTGAAATTGGTCGTTTCGATCTTTCTGAATAGTATTCTTCGGGTTTTTCTTCTTTCGGATACTTCCGCTTTGGTTCCGGAGGAAGCTCTTCGTCTTCAAACTGCAACCTACATTGTTAACAATAATTAATCACATTTTCAGTGTTGTTGTAACAAAAATTAACTTTACTCGTTGAATTCTTCATCGTCGATTAACGGTTGCTTTTTCGAACAGCCACGTTTTCTTCTTTTGGACGTTCCAGGTTTAACCGAGTCCTTTTCTTTGTATCTACCAAAAACTTCAACGTTTAAAATTTCAAATTATTGTTTTAACGCTAGGAAAATCTTTACAGTTACCTTTTTCTACGCTTTTTCTTCTTTTTATCTGGGTTGATTAATTTTTTAGACTCGAATTCCGTGATCGATGCTTTGGATCTCGGTTCTTTTGATCTCAGTCCTTTATTAGATTGTTTAGAAATTTTTCTGAATTCTTTTGTATTGGAAGCTTTAAGAGCTCCTTCAACGTGTTTGCTTTTCATATCCTTATCACGGCTGTGCAACTTTGTTTGAGTAGATCTATTTCGATCAAGTAAATCAGTAGATTTATCGATCTTTGTTTCTTCAGTTTGCTTTATCTCCTCCTTCGTATCATTCTTCTTCGATTCTTTTTCATTCGTATCGTCTTCCTTCTGCGTCTCCCCAATTGTATCACCAGTTTCTTCAGGTTCTTCACCTTTCGCTCCTACATTTACTTCTTGTCTCAATGATACCGGATTTCCTTTCAAAACTCCAATCGACTCTGATTCGTCGGTATAATCAGTTTCACTTGTGGAATCGGTCGTATCTTCAGCTTCCGTTTCCCAGGTACGTTTTTCCACATCGTCGGTGTGTTCTGGTACGGTGCTCATTTTTAAAATTTCTCTGTCTCCAGTTGTTTCGTACGCGATCTCCGAGGTGCAAGAACAGGGACCCTGAGGATGTATAAGATTTTTTCTTTTCTCTTATTTCTTTAATATTTGATATTTTGAAAGTAGAATGATTTGTAATTGGAATGGCGATATTTATTAGGGGTGTGTTCGCAGATATTCTCAAAATCCTCCCCTTCCATCGTGGAAGGATATCCGTTAACGGATAGGCTGCCTTTCGAAAACTTCCCCATGAAAGGAATTCCAAATTATGGATTATATCGCCGAATTTACTAATTTTCGAAAGCTGCGTTTATTATTTTTTCATGACAGTATAATTATATTGTACGGTGTTTACCATCAATTCATCGTCATCCGTTATGTTCCACGTGTCCCTCTTCCTCGCGTCCGAAAAAGCTTTGCTCGACAGTTTATTGATATCCTCTACTTGTCGAACACATTTTCGTGCCGTTCGCGAATCCTCGGTCTCGTCTACTTCAAAATAAGACGTGCTCCTCGCAGCCGACTCCAAATATCTATTATTATACTTTTGCATAAAATCAATGAAAGAAAGCAGAGAAATTTGAAAAGTTACCTAGGCAATCGTTTCGTAGTGAACCTTTTTTCATAAGGATGTCTCAGGTTCAAATTTTTCGCTTCATCAGATTCGTCTGCCCTTCTTCGAATTCTTCGCCTCGTCACATGTGTATCGTCTCTGTTTAACAGAGTTTCATCTTCATCATCGCACGAGACAGAAGAAGATGAGGAATCCTTCCTCTTTCTACTTCTTCTATACGATTGAACCGGTATCGATTGTTTCCTGTGAAGCATGCTTACGATCTTGCTCATAAGAGATGGCCGCTTCCTACGTAAACCCGAACACTTTTTATCATCCTGTTAAGAAAAAAAAAACACAGAAAGATTGCAGGATAATTTTAATATTTTTACAAATGTCGAGGATCCAATTTTTGCATCTTACACCCTTAGTTTGGTATTTTAAATTACTGGTAATAATTCTTCTCTTTAAAGAAAAATAATTATGATTTCTTCGTTTGGAAATTCGAGAATTTTTCCGTGAGAAATAACGATAAAACGAGGATATCGAAGAATTAGAGAGGATCCAGAACGATTCGTACTTCTCCTTTGCCAAGCCATGGTATCCTCGCGACCGCGCTCACGATTTTATTTATACGACCCCGTTTCTCCTTATCCCTTCGATCCCTCGGAAGTAATTCTTCCGAGCTATCGTCCACCTCTATATGGATCACTTCTTCCTCTTCGACCTCCTCTGTCGACCATGATTCCGTGTCGGCGATCGAAGTTGATGAATCGGAATGTTTTTCTGGTCGTTTTTTCAATCTGGCACGGATCTTTCTACGTGCCCTCACCACGAAACAGGACGGGGATTCGCAGCTCGAGGAGATGTCTTTTACGAACGGTTCGTTGAATATCTGGTGAAGAAGTTACAGGTGACAGATCTGGCGAGATTTTTCTCGATTGTTTTCGAACCTACTTGAATCGTTACGTCGTCTCTAATTTTCTGCGCTTCCAGATCTTTGAACGGCTCTCTTCGTCTCTCAACCTCGACTTCCTGAGGAGATTCGTCTTGATACGCTGGAAGAGGTAATTTTCGTGCACTTTCCGTGATATACTTATTGAAAATATGCTTCGATGTGATTTATTAGCTTACAATCGTAAATAATTAGAATATTAATTAGAAGTTAAAATAGTTTCTGATTCGTAAAATACTACTTTAACCAATTTGTTAAATTCTCACTGTAGCTATAACTGGATTTAGAGCTTCCATCTGAATCTTCCACATATTTGTCATCCGTTTGCAGAGCTACTTCCTTCTCCACTTTTTCATCTTCTTTCACCTTTTCTTCTTCTTCTTCTTCTTCCCCTGGCACCTCCGTTTGTGCTTCTTCTTCTTCCCCTGGCGCCTCCGTTTGTTCTTCTTCCACTTCCTCTGGTTCTTCTGTTTGTTCTTCTTCCATTTCGTCTAGTTCATCTGTTTCTTCATCTTCTACCGTTTCTTCTTCATCCTCCAATGTTGTCTTCTCTTCTGTCTCCTCAGACTCTTTTGACTCCACCTTGATCACTGGTAACTGGTCGTCAGAAGAATCTCTGATTTCGACAATATTGTAACTTGATCAATGATTCATTACTTATTCGGTGATTTGGATAATCATCTGTATCCCATTAGGAATCAATATTAATTTAATATCTGAACAACTAACATTTAATTTTCGACCATGGAAATTTGAAAAACTCATCACGAAATAAACCATAACTATAACATAAACTATTGTTATTTGGCTACCTTGGCAATAATTCTCGAAATTTTCAGTCTAACCGACCTACCACCGTCACAACGAGAAAATCGATGTCTACCCTTTATTATTATCACAAAATTCACGAGTATTAAATTAACCCACTTTTCCTCGCTCATGTCGGACAAGTCCCCGTATTCGACAGGATTCCGACA
Source organism: Stelis phaeoptera (assembly GCA_943735885.1). Lineage (NCBI taxonomy): Eukaryota > Metazoa > Arthropoda > Insecta > Hymenoptera > Megachilidae > Stelis > Stelis phaeoptera. The sequence goes on along the minus strand of OX030941.1, from coordinate 8,831,352 downwards.
GATGGTGCACAGATTCTGCAAGTCCGCGAAACACTGTCCACAAAACAGTCCGATGCATCCAGGTGTCGGACACTTGATATGCAACTCGTCGTCCCGTTCGACGGAGCCGCACAAAAGGCACGCATTTTCCTTCGATGGAAACAAAAACCTCAGACAGGGTAACGTCGCCGACAATCTCTCTTTCAGCGTCACTCTTTCGATCTTTTCTCCCTTGGCCAGTCCGAACTTCCGGCGCAGCTGTCGCCTGGCAAACTTCAGAAAGCTTCCCCTCGACCTGGTTTCATTGTTGCAACCTGATAATGCCCGCTCGAAACAACAAATGTAAATCGAACACCGATACCTGATGATATGATTGTACAACCAGGCTGCTCGTTGTTTCGCCCTGTCAGGATAATACTGGCACATGACCACTTGTCTCAGTCTCAAACCATACGGTTCCAGGAACGCAATCAGCCAACAGAACACGATCAGAGTAATGATTTGCGTGTATTTATCCAGATCTGGTGTGACTGGTGCCGGAAGACAGAGCATCGTATCGATTTCCGTATCCTTTCCGTGAGGAGTGAACGCCTTCACGATGCTCTTATAAAGATCGGCTAAGTATCCTTCGCCGGAAACGTGGACGGTCACCACGCTTGGTCGTTCGACCTGTCGATTTTTCATTCATACATTATGCAGGCTGCTGGATTACGGATCTTTTAATGAATTTGTCTTCACTTCGATTCTTTAACCCTTTCAGTCCTACCGCCGCCTAAAGTCGGCATTCACGGAAAGCTCTGTGGCTATGATCATCGCCTATGAATGCACACTGTAAACGGCGCTGCTTGGAATGAAAGCATTACACTGGCGTACAGTGCAACCCCTCTCGTAGAAGACTTTCTCGTACAGCAAAAGCTCTTCCGTACCGAAAGGGTTAATTATTATAGCTACGTTAATGTATCAATATCGTGTAGTACTGTAATCCGTAATTAACCTTTTAAACTAATAACTGTTTACCTTGAATGACACATCCTGCTAAAATATAGGCAATAACATTTTACCTTACTTTGAAATCGTCCGTAGATCTGAATAGTGTTCAACACCCAATAAAGGCTGTAATCGATCATCATATAGGAGGCGAGTTTGATCGTGGCCAAACACAAAAACACCACAGATCTTGCTAGCTTCAGCCTCTCGGGTTTGATTAGCATCACAGAGGATAAAGGTGCGTATCTGTTTTTTTCTCGTTGATTGAGCGGTAAAACGGTTTCTTTATCCTGGCGAGCTCTTATCAAATCGATAGTCCGTAGGTCATCGGTTATGTATCGATTGTCGAAACGTTCGCTGGTCAACCATTTGTAACGATAACGCAACACTCTGGAAATAATTTACCCTGAACTTGCAAAATTCCCATATGTTTACTCTCGTAAAGCTTGATATGATTTTTGATTCACGAGCGATCGCAACATATTTACTTTAGCAAAATAACGAAAACGAATAAGGAGGTTACGAAGTTCATCCAATCGAAAAATCCAAAAAGTGCATCGGTCCTGGATCGCACTTCCGTGGTGATGCTCGTGGACACCTCCTCTATAGTTTTACTTTGATTCGTCTCGAAATGAAACGAGTGAGAGAATTTCACTTTGACGTAGAACATCGCCTTCATGTGCATCGTGAATTTCTTAATTTCTACGAACAATGACGTTTTTGCTGTATCGTCGACGAGTAACGGCAACGATGTTGATTAGAATTGATCGTGGAGGATATTTACTGGACCGAACAGCACCAACGACGACGTCCGAAACGTAAGACACCAGCATGCATATGAAATCCAATGGTTTCACTATGTAACACAGAGTACTGACCACGTAAGTTATGTTGCAAACGACGCCGAAATATGGTCCCAGTTTCGCCTTGCAATCTGCCACTGCACCATCGAACACCCTTTGACACCTGTCGAAAGGGGTGCCCAGTTTCTTGTTGCATATGTTTATTATGCTGCCGAGCCATTGGAACACGGAAGTGATTACTCTAACTGAAACGCAAAAGATCGATATATAAAAGATGTTGATAACACTTCTTTGAGATTTCTGTGTGAGTCATCGACAACCCACGATGTTTATCGAAGATATAATTTTGATTAAAAAGGATATGATTTGGAGCTGGGATAATTATGACCTTTGAGATGTATTATGTAATAGTGCTTCAATGGTTAGGCGTTCAAGTTTTTGAACAAATGATCTTTGTACGTTGAAAGAATAATATCATAGTTAAACGAATAATTCTAAATTTGAAATAAAATACAATATAATTGCAATTATGCTTACGTATACTAAGGACAAGTCTCTTGATCGCAACAAGAGTCTGTTTAATTTTCTTCACGACTCCTTTGACCGATTTTATCACCTTCGATATCGCGTCTCGAAGAGCGTAAAATGGTTGCTTTGCCAAATCTACGATTGTCTTCACCGCCTCTTTTAATTGTTCCTAAGAAATAATATATATTTTCTAACGTCAACGTATAGTGTGTCATTGGTGGTGTCGAACAATACGTATAATAAGGGAATATAATTGAATTTAACTATTTATCATGTGTACCAACAATTTCGCAAAAGTAGAGGAAGCAGACATTTCGGACTCTACCTCAAGGAATTCCCAAATCTCGAAAGAACATATTCTTAAAATTCGAACACGAATGTTCTGTTATCTTATACAAGTGGTTCCCCAAACATTTCTTCTATCTTCGATCCAAAGATAAAATTTTAACATAACAGTCTTATCATACTTGGTAATCAAACATCACATAATCGAGAAAATTATGAATAATTGTGCAAGTATAAGCAACGTGATGCTGTTTGACACTTTCCAAATGATTAATGATCAAACTGACAGCATACTTGTGCACAGGTCAACGATTCCGTGAGTACACCGGTGTTGTGCAAAGTATTCTTCACTGGCCCGGTTAAGGCTAAAATGAAAGCGTACGCCATCAAAGCCTGCCTTCCTCGTTTGGAGAAAAATTGCGGCAGCAACAGAAACACGATACATCTGAAAAGTAGAACGAACCGGAAAGAATACACTCAAAGTCGTGCATAAGTGTGTACTCACCGTATTCGATCAGAGAAAGCAAGGCCAATCGTGAGGATCACTCCTATGATCGTGCAAATTGTGGTGGCGGATGATAGCTTGAAGTTTAATTGAAAAACGAAGAACACGAAAAATATGTAAGTAAGAAATATACCACCGACGAAACCGAAGAAACTCTTTGCCACAAAGTTCTCCAAAGTACCTTCGGTACGAATGGCGATCATCTTTTTGTAATACCATGATTTCTTGGGTATCGTGAGGATTTTGTCGACAAGCTTGTTAATCTTCTTCTTAAACCTATCAACGTCGATACAATTTATGTAAGAGAATTTAAGGGGTTAATTTTAACCTTTTGTGGACAAAGCGATCGCTCCGTGGGTTCGATTCGATAGATAATTATTACGATGTTTGGTTATTAAATTATTTAATTTCGTGTGCGTAATGTATATCAGTTAGTTAATTTTTTTAATACTTTATTTGTGCTTCGAAAATGCAAACTGAAAATATACTCGTCGATCGTCCGCAAAGGTTTAAAGCTTACCAGAGTTTCCTTCGTCGAAACCGCTGCTTCAGAGTGTATTTAGGTTTGGCACCCTTTGAAATTTCGATAGATGCGAACTTTTCATCCTCGTATTTTAGCCTTACTTTTTCCAGCTTCCTGGCTTTAAGAAGTAACTGGAAGAATGCCATGATCGAGGCGTCTGTTCAGTGATACATCATACTGCTAACCACAACTGAAATTAATTTCTTTCTTTCTTCGACCTCGTTTGAGTAATTTATCGTAAGGCTAATGTGTACTGTGAATGGTGAATAAAATACAGGATGGCTTTTTGACAGGATAATACACCTCAACTTTCTTTTCGTTTCAATCGAATCGAATGAAATATCGATATGCTTTAAAACGACTCGTGTAATCTGGTTTTTGCCGCGGTTTCATTACCAGGCAATTATTAACACCGTCGATAACGTATCATAAGAGCAGACACAGAAACAAGAAAATAATAATAAAATAATGAATACTTGAAATCATCCACAATTTATATGACATTGAACTTCTTAACACGAATATTGTATAATTTGCAAATCTGTTCGTAAACTTTTGTGACTTTATATTGATCCAGAATAAGACTGCAACGCCATTGGCGCTGACAATTTAAATGAAGGACTGAAGAAAATTGACTTTTTATTGTTTTATTCGTATACTGGAGAAATCACGATACAGTATTTTTACAGATCTTTTATTAATATAAATACAGAGTATAGGTTTTAACGCTTGATAACGTTATGAACTTCGCTATGCTTCAGACAACATCCGCAGCTGAATTATTGATCTTCCAGCCGCGTCCGTACTTTTATACTTTTCATACAGTAAATTTCACAAAAACGCTCAATCAATTCTGCACTTAATTTTGGAAGGAATTTTTAAAATTGCTCCATTCATTATTACATCCATCATCAAGTGTTTCTAACAATAAGCTTCTGAATAAAATCATTTGCCAAACATGTTCCATTTAAAGTCGAAGCACTCGGTACTCAAAGAAAGTTAAATTCATGGTCCACAATTTTGAATCCATAATAATCATCTGCAAAAATGATACATATTTTATACAAATTTCAATTTCAATTCAATCAACCGAAAAATTCAACCAAAATCTGATCCTTAACGTCTCGATTCATGAACTCTGCGTGTCAGGCGCTACAAAAATCAACAAAATTCATGTGAAACGTTCTGTTTCCTTCGAAGCAATCGACGCAAAGATTGCTCAGTGGTCTCTGAAACACCATTTTGTTTCACCATTCGATCACAAGATGGCGTAGAACTGGCGGTTCGATCCAGGAAGAAAGACAAGGCGAGCTGGAAGCGTACAAGCGGAAAGAGAAGGTGACAGCCGAAGAGTAGTCGAGCGAGGAACCGTAGAGGGGCGTCGAATCTAAACCCGATAACGAACCAGCTGGTGGCAGTGCCGTCGTACGACGTTTACGTGCACGTACGACCTTCGCGAAAATCCATTCTCAGCTGGGTCCACCGTCGATGATTTTAACTGTACGATCCTCCCTTGGCCCCATCCCCGAAAGAAACGATCGAGAGAAAAAAGTGCGCCAAACACCGTGACAGAAGAGTTTGAACGTCGTGGTGAACAGTGGTTCCGTCGAAAAACGAGTCCAAGAGTAGATAGTCGGGTGATCAGACAGCAGCAAGTAGTAAAAGTAAAATAAATAAATCAAAATAGAAACATGCCGTGACCGTAACACGATTGACACCAGGATGTATTGTATAGTCGTAGGAAAATCACTGTGCTCGTAACACGCACCGACACTCGATCAAACGACAAATGTCGTAGGTACTCTTATCTGTGGCTCCAGGTGTGTGCGTGTGTGAGAGTGCAAGTTCCTTGTGTGTGTGGCTGTGGGGTGCTGTTCTGGTCGCTCGTGCCTGACCTGACCCAGGTGATCACCTGGACCCCGAACGACGATGACTACAAGGGAGTTATACGTTAAGGTAACGAAACTGGTCTATCATTTTCCGCTAACATTCCCAGCCAGTTCTCGAAACGGGCAACTGGTTTAGCAACAGCGCGACGAGAATGTCTTGTTGACATTTTCTGATTGCCGTTTCGCGGATCGAAGTAACAGTTTCAGTTTGATTTGGATCCTGAGAAAACGAACGGAATCGTTACAAACTGTTTGTAATTTAACGTCTTTCGTGTTTGACCCTTTGGTCAAAGCTACTTCTGTCAGTATCGAAAGGACTTGTATTCCAAATTACGATAAACTGAAGGTCGTAGAGATGAATTGAACGTTTTCAGTTTGGTTCCGATTGATTTTTAACGTCCTTCAAAATTTGCGTTACAAGGTACACTAAACTGAGTTTTTTTACCTTATAGACCAGCGTTACAACCCTTAATCAAAGTCCCCATCAAGGTTACAAATTGTTTGCGAGTACTCTATTGAAGAAGGTAAAGAATTACTCACGTAGGAAGTTATTATGCTGCTAGTGTCGAATTAAATCACCTTCGCAGTAAGAACCAGCTACACAATTAAGGATATGAAACTCCCTGTCATAAAATATTAAGCCAAAACTGAAAATTGACACCTGAATTGGCTGAATTCTTCAAAATACAATCGACACAGAGGAAACTACTGTTACCAAACAAAGAAGAAAACATGCCATGACACAAAATGATTAAATTGAATAAAAAGTATCGAGTCATGGCGGATGTGGGACTGGAAAGAGTTAAAGGATGATGATTCTGCTGCGTGTCACAGCGGACAATTCTCTCCAGATCCCGACGGTTTTGTTGTTTCTCTGTCTAGTTACATAAAGAAGTACGGTTTAGAACGTTCACTCGAACGGAATCATTCAACGATATCGTGCAAAATTGTCCGCTTTACATTCTCGATTTTAAACAAGTATACATATAATACTGTCACCGTTAGGCAATAGACACGAGTGTCTGGGAGACCTCGACGTGTAAACACGCGTGAAATTTTTCGTCAGAATCGTCAAGGTTTCCGAAGACACGGGTTCTTACGTTTTTCTTGAATGTTTCTTCTTCTTTTTTATTGCAATAGTTGTACAGAGAGTGGTTTGCCGTTTCCGAGTAAACAGCTGGTGTAAGTAGCTTGACCGAGATTCTATCGATTTTCAGTTTGTTCATGATATTGTATTCTTCCTGTAATCTTCTACTCGTTCGTTCAAGAATGTTGTGCCAGGGAAAACATAATGTTTCTCACGATTCTCAAACACGTAGCAAAGAAGCATCAAGTTTGACAAGATTTTATTAGATTTAACGACTAAAACTCTTAGCACTTGAAAAACCAAGAGATTAATGACAATTTCTCACCTATCATTTTCTGTCAATTACTGGATAAAATAATTTTCAACTTTCTTATTTCATTTTTCATATTTTATGCATTCCAAATGGGTCGTATTGATTTTTTACACGCAGCACAGTCAGAAACATCTGCATCGTGGTTTTCAAGAAGAATCACCGAGAACTTTCTTCCCGCGCTGCCGTGGCTGATTAATTATTGTTCGAGAAGACAATGTATTGCTCCAATTAGTTTGGAGGGTAGGCATCATCGATTTCAAGTGAAGGTATCATTCTCAGGCTGGCTTCGAAGGAACGACTTTCGCCGGAATCGTTTTGCTTCTTCGAACTAGTATGCAGGCGATTTGTAATGCTCTTAAGTTTATAATCCACTTAATGCAAAACTCGACTTGATGATTGTGTTTAATTGACGTCCATTTCACGAAGATGTGGAAACCTTAATACGATCGTTGCATAGGTGGCAACACGAAGTCGGACAATTAATTTTATTCCACGGAACAACGGTACCTGTTCGGTAACATTATTGACAACGTGTGTAGATAAGCATGTACAATGACTCACGTTTATTTACATAGGTGATGTTACGTCTCGCTCTTGAACTTAACAGTGTAAATGTTCGATCCACTATTCTTGTTTCAGAATTGATATTCAAAATTTAGGTTCTCAGTATTATTAATTAATAAATTTCCAATATTATTTATAAGCAATTTTCCAATATTATTGCGTAAAAAATACAAATTTTTGAAGGTAATTATGCAAATGGATACATGGATACTTAACAAAGCGTTCATGTTACAAATTTTTATTTTGAGAGTACAAATGGAAGTAAAAGTCGAAAGTTTGAAGTTTTCAACCGATTTTGCGATATTTTCACGAAGCTTTGAAACTCAAAATTTTTGTTTTAACAATGTAAATCGTTGTGAAAGTTTCCAAGTAATTAGTACCTTATATTTTCGAAAAAACCCCAGAAAGTTGATAAGAAAATATACGAACCAGTAAATAGAAATCTGATTCCATACTCAAGAGTTAAATCAATAAATCACAATTCTTCTATACGAATAAATGCAACGGATTTCAAGGAATCTTAAATAATAGTTGACATTGATGGATAAAATTGGAGATCGTTAAAGAATTTCTTTCCGAAAAAGAAATCCTGAGACCTAAATTCTACGTTGGGAACCAGGTAGCTTGATTAACAGCTAGATCGATGTACACGATAACGATTATTGCGTGCAAACTGCTCTTGACAAGAGGCTATCACATCGAAACGTTTATTTCGTGTCCCTGAACATTAAATACCGATCGTACACTCTCGAACTATATAATCACCAGCATTTATTCACAATTCAATGTCTCGTTAACATTAAACATTCATAATTCTCCGTTATGTCATTTCACGTTAATTTTAACATCATCAAACAACGTTCTTCAGCCTGATTAGATTACCCCTCGCACCTTTCTTGCTACAGAATTGTTTATAAAAATCTTCGATAAAATTAAGCATCATTTCAATTAATCATCTTCTGTCATACTTCTGATACTTTTTTGAATTTTCTGCCGGGGAATTCCGGGAATTTCGAAACAAAGAATGCAGAAAGATGAAGAATTTAACCTTTGGATAACGAACCGCTGAGACAACAATAATTTAAATTCAATTTTAAACATCTTCTATTCTCATATTTAATATTTCAAGCTATTATGTTAAATATACGAGTGCTCAAGTATTAATTTGAGTGTTTAACACATAGACCGTCGCAGTGAAAACTACCGTACGTGGTCAGACACGCTGCAATTGCAATTTTTCAGAATACAATCGTATATTTTTTAAACTAACCTTTCCACGTTGTTAGCTTGCGTGAATAATACCATTTCTTTTAACTTTCTTCTCTTTCAGTTACTCCACACTATAAAACTCGCGGTGCCTTCTTAAACACTGACTTATTAATTTTGAATTAAATTGGAAAGGTCAAAAACGCGGTGAAATTAATGGATCCTGATGAAAACGTTCGCTCACACTCGATTGAACTTCATCGATAGAGAAAGTCTGTCTAGAAAGTAAAATCGTATTAAAAATAACGTCGTGGATAAGGTGCTATGGCACGGCTTATAGTCTCTCGATCAGTCGAGTAATTGATTTAGTAATTTTCATCTTTCGTGAGAATTCCTTTGTGCAAGTTGCTTTAAGAAATACAGAGAACGGTGTGAGAATATTCAGTCGATGAGAACGGCGTTTAATCCAGCTGAAACCTGCCCCTTTAAGGTCGTACGGTAACTCTCCATCTTGGCTGATTTATTACCTTGGTCAGGTGAACTGCGAGGGTTGTCCGAGGTCGTATCGTAATTTTTGCCATACCTCCGTGAAACGCGCGTTCGACGCTTTCTTAACCGAAACATTTACGATATAATCACATTATTGATTAAGTACGATGTTTATCATTAATCACAATAATAATATGTTCGATAGGTTAAAAGCTTCTTTAATTAAATACTTATTTATCCTATTTATATTCTTCTCATTTATACCAAGAATTATTGATACTGATGTTAAAAATTAAAATTCGCTGCCCTCCTCCTTTTACTTAAAAAATCACTCGAATTCTATCACGAAAGTAACGGAAAATTGCGAAAAAATATGATACAAGGTTGTTGGCTCAAATTACAATCGTTTCGATCCAAAGTTACTCGTTAAATGTTGATCAATAATTTCGTGAAGAAGAAAACATAGAAGCGACTAGTTTAATTATCAATTTAATTAAATTATAATTGTCGTGTAACTAGGTTGAAACACGCAGCAAAGTTTTGTTCGCGGATTTACATTTAAAAGTAAGCTAACTCCGCTCGAAACTGTTGCTCGCGCGATCGGCTCGAGGAACGTGATCGCTAAGAAACTCCGCTCGCTTCGGTTCCCTTTCTCTTCGGGACAGAAAAGCAAAACGTCTTTCGAATAGGTAGTTCGCCTTGCTTCTTCGTGTCCCGTCACGAGAAGACGCTTGTACCATCGTAGATTCTTGTTCCTTGTTCCGTGAGATTTTATCTGAAAGGTCAGCCAGACTTTCCCTTCAAATTCGTCGAATACCAATTACCAATGAATCTCAAGTTACTCCGGAAAATTTCGCTATTCTTTATTACTTTCAACCGCATTATTTCCCATTAAAAATTTTCACTTCTTCGTAATTACGAGATTTACGAAGCGATCGCAAATTTTCTATAAAATAATAATTCTGCGAAATCACAGGATTCGTTAAAAAGTAATTCGCGTCTCGAATTCTTTGATCTCCGATTACCACAGTGTTGTAGCGTTAAATCGAGTTTCGTAAATAAGAATTATCAAAGATATGGCAAAAGGGTATCATCGGCTCGATTGTAATAAACGATTTTGTAGAAAGATAGAATGCGAAGGTCGTGAATTTGATTGTCAATTTGATGACGAGCACAACATGACACAGCAATGTAACGGACAATAAAATTCTTTTATTAAATACAATGGTTACGATCGGCCTTTCGTGCAGCCTCCGTGAGAAGACAGAGGATTCCTTGCAGCAATCTCCCACGAAGCCGTCCCGTTTCACGATCCTACCTCAACAGGGACACAACCAGAAGCGTGAACCTGCGTTCTCACGGTTGTAAACGCGGCTTAATAAAAAGCGAGAGCGTACTTTTTTATTTCCCGACCGTGGCTCGTACTTGTACTTGACACGATACGCTATCACTGTCCGCGCTTCGCAATTATTGCCGTTGATAGCATCGTAAATAGAACGGATAACACACGACCAGTGTACACGAAATGACAGAAAAATTATGAATAAAGTATTCTCTCGTATAATACATAATTCCGTTTGTGTTGTTTCTAATGACAATTCTTTGCAATTTTCAATTTAATACGTGAATAGAAGTTCGGAGTGTAAATGTCAAGTATTCTTTGTAAAATTAGTAAAATTAACTTACGACATCAAATTCTAAAAATATCATATGCCAAAATAAACGACTGGAAACAGTATTACGCGGTCAGGTCTTGCGGTTAGAATTCTTGTTTTTCTTTTATTAAATCAATGTCAAAATTTATCAAAGGGGTGAATGGCGGTTATAAGTTTCGTATTGGAGAGAAGGTCCACTGAAAGGGTTCATCGAAAGGGAAACTCTTGCACAGGGTGCAAGTGACACGTAGCATCCAGTATCAACGATGCCAATTTCAACGTACAGGGTGAGAAGAAAAGAGACCGTAGGTGGGCGGGAAACTTGACCCGGTTATTCTTAATAACGGAGAAGTCGCCATCTTTCTCGGGAACAACGATGCCGGGTTACAACGATCGATCATGCAACGACAAATAAATCATGGAGTAATGTTCAAAGATTGATATTTTTTAACGTTAAGAGACCCGTATGCGCTCGTAATATAAAAATACTACAAGATAATTACTTAGGTCTTGATACTATTTGATATTTAAAATACAAAAAATAATGAACTATTTATATTAACAAAATATAGAAAATATGCAATAACAAAATAGAAATGTGATAAAATGTAATTTTGAGTAATATGTTTCCATACTTTTGGTCCACAATGTATCTGAAGGTAATATCGATAACGTTTGTAAAATCGTATTCCATTTTTAAGCACACCTGAACCACCAACATGTAATTATCTCGAGATTGTCTTACTTTGTTACGTTACAGTCTTAATTTCCGAGAGAAAGGTCTCCGTCGTGTTTCAACATTGGCCGATAAAACGCGTCGGCTCGATTTCGAAATAAAAATTCGAAATTAAAAATGTAAAATCGTCTCGTTGCAACACGATTGTCGTATCAGTTCGTGGGTGGAACGTGCGACCGAATGATTCATTCTCGAATGGCTTTGTGGACGTTGATAAGATTATATGCTCTACCCTCCTTCTTTCTACTTGTAACGTTAACATTGTAAATAATGTTAGGTCTTCTTGAAACAAGTCGACGGCAAATTGTAATCTTCATTATCCTATCTAACCTTTCCGTTCACCTGTGTTTTCCTTAATTTTTCAATTAAATTATTCATCACACTGGGATACAAGTAGAATTTAAATAAATTGATTTTTCGAAATGAACAGGAATCATGTGTAGAAAATTCCAATTTTCAACTTCAAATAATTTAAGCATTTGAACGTTCAAAGGATTCGAATTTGAATTGTATCGAATATTTGAAAGGCAAGTCGTATTCGGTGTTATGAGATATATTCATTTTTCAAAAATACGAAATTATTGTTCGATAGAGACGGCAAGCATCGATCGAGTGTCTCGAAATTACGTTACAAGGTGCTGATACTCTGTTGAAAGCGACTTGTCGCCAGGATAATGGGCAATATCGAAGTTTTAACTGGTCGTAGGTTGGAAAAACTTCTTGAAGCTTGAACATCGAAAAGAGTCGTGGGTGGAACGGCGACAGAAGCCGTAGATCGGTTGGCAAAGCTCAGACAAAACATACGAGTGGACTGCATACGCACAGGCGCCAATGCTTCCCTTATATTTGCCCGATACATACTCGAAGAATATCTTTAAAATCGCCTCCTCATCCATTCGCGGTGATATTTCTTCGACGGTTCAATTTAATCCCCCAATAGTTCGTCTACGATTACACAATATGTAAACGATACTAAACTTTATTATGTTCTTGATAAATCGTCGGAAATTTCATTCCATCGTTCATCTTATGAATTAAACACGAGAGTTAGTGTCTGTACGTTTTCAAAATTTCCTTTTTTATCTCCAACTTATTAGGAAATTTACGAATCAAATTTCAAGAGTTTAGAAAGTTTGTATTTCTCTGTAATCGAAAGGTTGCACTTACCTTTTTGTTTGCTTTAAGCGTGTATCAGATATTTTTTTAAATGATAATTCAAAAATGAAACTGGGAATCAAGTTTCAGAGTATGAAATTGAAGACCAAAGATTTGCATGGTTAATTAAGCGTTGCGCAATTTACCAGTTCCATGAGAGAACTTGCACAGGCTTCTAATTAATTCGCAAAGGAGGAGGAAGAAAGGGGGAAAGTTGGATATTCATTCTCATCTTTGAATTTACCGATTGTCACGGGTAACCGTGTGTGGTTCACTCTCGTTTCTGGCCAGCTTTTGAATTAACGAGCCCCGTGGGAACCCGGTAGAGTTCCACCTTTTTCCGTGTCTATGCCGCGAGTAAGATTCTAAAGAGTAATCGTTATTTGGTACGTAACGTAGAAAGCATGGGAACTCGTTTCTTTTATACACATCAATGAATGAATCAATTTTATTGCTAAAATTTTAAAAATGATTTTAATTAATAATGCGATCAAGAAATAAATCAGGATATTGTGAAGAAGTTTTGGATTCTTCCCAAAGAAAATGGCATTTTGAATACACCAACCCTACTAAAACGTTTGTATTCTATCGTGATTTGATATTAACTCGAAATTGTATGCAAATTGTTCAATGTACGTTTATTTATAGTAAAACTGTAGTTAATCGATCTTAAGATTTGCCATTCCCTATCATTAAGACGTTTCATAATGTTTCTTCTTCACAATTCCACGTCTCGTTGACTTTTTCTGTCTCAAATAGCGAAAGTCGTGGCACCATTATGAAATATCGGAATTCACAGAGATGCGTTCGCCGGTGATTTCACAATTGTGCAGTTTAGAATCGCAAAGTCAGCAAACGGGTCACCTCGAAAGGTAAAAGTAAAATAAGGACACGGTGAACGCAACGTAGCCATTATTAGCGGTCATTACTGGGATTACAGTCAATTTCTCATGGTTGAACGTACGATTCTAAACGTCACGCGGTAGATCCTCGAAGAAGATAAAAAGACACGGAAAAATAATTTCATTGAAGATAAAAGTATTTCACTTCGTACGAAACGTCGAATAATTGCGATCGATTAAATTTGAAAGTTTTCATTTTAAGATAATCAACATCTTTCCTTTTTCTTTCGTTTCCAATGTCATCCAATCCACAGCGTCTTGTATAATAGTTGACGCACAAGATTGGATCGTGAGAGTTCACGGTTATTTTTCACCTCCTGCCAAGTGTGGTTGACCCACATAACGCGTTGTATCACCGTGTTGTCTAAAGACATACAAACATATCAAACGTTTCACTCTTTTCGATTGTCTTTACAACCAGTTTCTGTGACGTAAGTGTGACAGGGTAGGAAAGAACGGGCACGAAGGCGAAGCGAATTTTACCGTTGCTCGATATTCCTTCGGATCACGTAATTTTGCTCCTTTTTCTTGTTCCCTTTTCGTGGAACAGTAACTGTGTGCTCGATAACAGTACATTTTGGTATTTCGTCTTTCGTTTGTAGTACCGTCAGGTACATATGTTCGAATCGGCTCTGGGCATTGCTCGAATAAAAATTTATTATACGAACAATCGTCGTCAAATTTTCAACAAGAGTGACTATCAAATATAAATAATGTTTCATTGTAATAACCACTGAACAAAAATTGCAAATAAAATGAAACTATTCGAATAAATTTTCATTTGAAAATTCTTTGAAGAAGAGACTGTATTTGCTCTGAGTAAATATGCCCAAGTCAGGTTTGAGTATAATTTCGTCGATACCGTTACAAGGCTCGAAGAAGAGTCGAATTTAGAGTCGTATTCTTATCACCTTTCAAAAGTCATTGCCATAGCGAAGACTCTCACGAATCAATCACTGCGAGTAATAATTCGTAGATAAGGAAATGTGTTTGCAGAGATTGGGAAATAATGAACAATCTTAATACGATAATCGTACCTCTGATTTGGCGCGGGCGTCGTCGAAATCGATCTGGCGACCTCGTTTCCCTGCGTACCGTTCGCGAAAAAGCGAAGGAAAAACAGGTCATCTTCTGAAAAGAAGGAAAATTCGACGCTAAGTAATTAACTCGTGCGAGCTCGTTCACGCTGTTGAAGATGTTGCTGTGTAGAAACAGGGCTCCAGGCGATACCGTGCCTTTATGAAACTTAAACGACCGTGCTGAAACATTCTTTTGAAAACTACTATTCCTATGCTTTTTTCCATTTGTATTTTACTACGCTCGCGTGCTATGAATTTGGTAAACTTGAAGTAATTACAAGAAACATTGGATCTTTTATGTTATTATAGTAGATCGTTGATACAGCTTTCGATTATGATACGATGGTTATAGTAAGTAAACTAAGGCCTTGGTAAATCGTGCGGTAGTATTCGAGTAAAGCGTCGATAATAAAATCAAGGGAATTGTTAGTTAACTGAAGCATCAATAGTAAACTGGAACGTGTGATACCTAAACTAAAGCTTGAATAGTCAAGTAAAGCGTACAGTAGATAAATTGAAGCATTAATAATAAAATAAGGTGTTTGGTAGCCGAAGTAAAGCCTTGACAGCAAAATTAAGCAAATTGTAACGTACGGGGTGCCTTAACCGAAACCTTAATAATAAAATAGTAAAATAAAATATATCCCTGTATAAAAGAAACCTTGAAAGCATCAAACGTTACATTTCGTTCGAAAAATACAATTTTTGACGAAACAAAATCTATGTGATCCAGGGTGGCAGGGTATGGGTACCTCATCCGGAGAAAGTATGGGAGGGTGCTGTGCTCCTGGAGGATTACAAGTTGAATCAGCCCACTCTGAAGGTTCATACCGACGATTCGAATCAGACGAAAGTCCTGGAAATAAAGACAGACACCGATCTGCCGCCATTGAGAAATCCAGATATACTCCTAGGGGAGAATAACTTAACGTCGCTGTCGTTTCTTCACGAACCGGCGGTCCTCTACAATCTTCAGATCCGTTTCCAACGTCACTGCATCTACACTTACTGCGGGATCGTGTTGGTCGCCTTTAATCCTTACAACGAGCTTCCAATATACGGAAATGACACGATTTGGGCGTACAGGGGACAGGCGATGGGCGATTTGGAGCCGCATATATTCGCCGTCGCCGAGGAGGCTTACACGAAATTGGAAAGGTTGGAATTTTATATGCAATCGTAGGTTTATAAAATATTCGAACTTTATTCGAAAGCTTGTCTGTAATCGGAATATTTTGCTCCACTTTTGTTCGAGCACGAATTTTTCATTCCTTCTCGTGCGTTTCGATGTGTTACAAAATGCATAAGCATCCGTGGTTTAATTGTAATTCATTAATTAAGTCGTTCTGTGCCGCGTGGAATGTAAAGCTCATGAAAAGTTATATTATTAACAGGTGGGATTGTAGAATATCTAACAAGGATTCTAAGGGTCATCGATAGGCCATGCAACATAGAACGTGTCAAAATGTATCAACGGATTATGTTAAAAAATTATTTAACTTTTCCCAAAACAGAGAGGGTCACGATCAGTCCATCATCGTTTCCGGAGAATCTGGTGCTGGAAAAACAGTTTCCGCGAAATACACGATGCGATATTTCGCGACAGTCGGTGGCTCGACGACCGAGACACAGGTGGAGAAGAAGGTGCTCGCATCTTTGCCAATTATGGAGGCGATTGGTAACGCGAAGACAACGAGGAACGACAACTCCTCGAGATTTGGAAAATTTATCGAGATACAGTTCAATAAACATTATCACATCACTGGGGCCAGTATGAGGACTTATCTTCTGGAGAAATCAAGAGTCGTGTTTCAGGTATGTCGATAGTATTTCAACTGGGGTATTTAATTTGTCTAACTACTAATAGTATTAGCACTAATAATATTAGTACTAAAGATAACAAACTGAGTGTTTCTATCTCGGGGCGGTTTGGAAAATTGAACAAACTTGGTTGCCTAAATTATTTGTTATCTATTTTTACGGATATACGAGACTAGACGTTTTACTTGAAAATTACTGTGGCAATTAGCGTGTTAATTGCTTCATTGATTTCGCTAATTTTCTACTTCGAAAGCTACTGATATTCCGAAATTTCTTCAAATGGAAAATTAGAGTTGCGACGGTTAAAGTTATTTCGATATTAAAGGGTTGATAATCAAATAATTGATTAAACAAATAAATTCCACAGGCACAGGAGGAAAGGAATTACCATATATTCTACCAAATGTGCGCTGCCGCGACACGGTTTCCGCATTTACATCTAAAGCATCAGAATGAGTTTCACTACCTGAACCAAGGAAACAATCCCATGATAGATGGTGTGGACGATCTGGCCTGTTTCGACGAAACCGTGAATGCGTTCACCATGCTCGGTTTCTCCTCCAAACAGCAGGACGATATGCTTCGCATTTTAGCAGCCATAATGCACCTGGGAAATGTCAGGATAGGGAATTCCGACGCTCAGAATTCCAGCCACGAGAACGACACCGAAGCCAGTTACATTCATGTAAATATATACATTAACCGTTCCTAAATATTTATGCGATTGCAATATATAAAAGATGTACAAAATTTGCCTCAACGTAATTTGAATCGAAAATTTAATTACTTCTTCGATTGGTAATTATGTTGGATTAGCTTCGAATTTTTTTAATTGCCGTATCTACTTGGAAATTTTTATTCCAACCCCCAAGCCTCGAAAAAAATTATACAAATTTTCATAGCTTAGATAAGCTATGTTGGATATAGCTACCTTATAGATATCACAAGATTGGATTTTTAATGCAACGTACACAATAATTACCTTCCATCGTCAAATGATAATATTTTCTTCATTTACAGCCATCAGATAAGCATTTGTTGACAATTTGCGAGCTACTGGGCACCGATGTGAACGCAATGCGGAAGTGGCTGTGCCACCGGAAAATCGTGTCGATGAAGGAGGTATTCCTGAAACCTATGAACGTGGAACAAGCGATCGGTGCCAGAGACGCTCTGGCGAAACACATTTACGCGGAATTATTCAACTGGATCGTAACCGGAATCAATAATTCTCTGCAATCTCAGAACAAGCCCCAATGCTTCATCGGTGTTCTCGATATTTACGGTTTCGAAACGTTCGAAGTGAACTCTTTCGAACAATTCTGCATAAACTACGCTAACGAAAAGCTTCAGCAACAGTTTAATCAGCACGTGTTCAAATTGGAACAGGAAGAGTATTTCAAGGAGGAGATCGAGTGGACCTTTATCGATTTTTACGACAATCAACCCTGTATCGATCTTATCGAGACGAAGCTGGGTATTCTTGATCTGTTGGACGAAGAATGCAGGGTGGGTAAATTTGTTCTCGCGTGAGTAACATTTGTGCTGAGATTATCATTAGCTGAGATGAATTTAAATTACTAATAAGGATACGATAATGACCAAAGTATAATATTTTAATATAATTTTTTAAAAAGCATTTTAAGACAACAAGCCTTGAATTAAAGCTATAAGTACTCGAATATTATTACAGCCCTATCCTGAAAGTGTTAACAATTATTGAATAATTATTTGATGCACAGATGCCAAAAGGTTCGGACAGTTCTTGGGCAGAGAAGCTTTATGCGAAATGTGGAAAATCGAAACACTTTGAGAAGCCACGATTCGGGACATCTGCTTTCTTGATTCACCATTTCGCTGATCTGGTGCAATACGAAACAATTGGATTTTTGGAAAAAAATAGGGATACTGTTATTGAGGAACAGGTCGATGTTCTTCGAAATGGACATGTATGTAAAGAACATCGATCATTCATTATTTTCACTCGTTAAACCTTACAGTTATATTGAAATCTCTATTTTGCTTAAAGAAATACAAATTTCATATAATCTATTTCAGAATAAATTACTAAAAAAATTGTTCAGCGACGAGGATCCAAAACTCGTGGTACCGCCGAACGTCAGGGTGAAAATATCCGCCCAGAAACCAGTGCTGAATACGCCGAAACAGAACAGAAAAACGGTAATCTTTTTAATAACACGAAGAATCTATTGTTTGTTATTTGTGAAACGAAATCTGTAGGTAGGATCGCAATTCCGAGATTCTTTGAACATGTTGATGTCGACGTTGAACGCAACCACCCCTCATTACGTGCGTTGCATTAAACCAAACGACACGAAGGAAGCTTTCGAGTATAATCCTGTTCGTGCTGTTCAACAATTGCGAGCATGCGGTGTCCTGGAGACGATCAGGATATCCGCAGCTGGATTCCCAAGCCAACGGACATACGGGGAATTCTTCCTCAGGTACAGGTGCCTGTGCAAGTTCAAGGACATACGACGGGACGATCTTAAAGAGACCTGTCGAAGGATATTGGCAAGGTTGGTGACCCTTAATTTTTTATTATTCTTTTTGAATACAAATTTTGAACCTGCGCCCTATTATATTATAGATTAAATACATATATTTACTAATGTTTAAAACTATAGTTTCAGTCAGGGTTTAGAATTCTAACTATTCCAATATAGGTTTATTTGTTGTTACCATAAGTACAAGATCTGAGGTCGAATATCAGTGCAATTACCCCATAAGTGAAATACTATATTTCCTAAATATCACTTTAAAATTTAAAACCACAGGCACTTTACACTAGAACTACCAAACGGGTCAAGATGACTTGCTTCGGATTTCTTATTTTAAATTACAATGTTTATTAAAACGCTTTTGCAGAAATGTCAGTTGTCTTTTGTCTTATATCTTAATTATTTTGTTTTCTAATTTATTTTCTAACTTAAAAGTTGGGGTACACTTAAAATCCAGGAAAGCTAAACTTGATCGTGATAAATGGATTTAAGGGTGTAATGAAAAAAAATTCGAGCCCTATCAACCACCTTCCTTACTTCGTGTATTAACATTAACAGGTACATTAAGGACGAAGATAAGTTTAAATTCGGCAAGACGAAGGTTCTCTTCCGAGCTGGTCAGGTGGCCTACCTGGAAAAGCTACGAGCGGAACGACAACGAGATGCCTGCATCATGATACAGAAAACGGTACGGGGCCTAATATGTCGCAACAGGTACAAGAAGATACGACGTGCCGTTCTTGGTCTTCAACGATACGGCCGGGGTTACATAGCCAGGCAAAAGGCTCGAGCTGTGAGGGAGGAAAGAGCCGCGATCAAAATTCAAGCACGCGTCAAGGGTTGGTTGAAGAGACGTCGTTACCTTCAGATAAAGCGCACAATTATCGGCATTCAGACGTATGGCAGAGGAAAAATGGCCAGACAGAGATATCAGTTGATGAGGGACAACGCTGCCGCGACTGTCATTCAAAGATTCGCCAGGGGATACCTTGTTCGAATGGCGTGCAAAAAGAAACTGAAGGACATCGTCATTGTTCAATCTTGCGTGAGAAGGTACCAGGCGAAGAAGGTGTTCAGGAGGCTGAAGGCTGAAGCCAGAAGTGTCGAACACGTGAAATCATTGAACAAAGGGCTGGAGAAGAAGATCATGATGTTACAGCAAAAGATTACCGAGCTTGTACGTTTAACTACTTTCAATGATTACCTAAGACGAATTAACCCTTTTCCACTTGTTAACTTACCAAATTAATATGATATTAATGTTACTTGGAATTTTAGTTAATTTTATTTCCCAGTTTATGCAATTATGTTAAACTCTGTGGTACAACTTATTCGTTTACAGGTGAAAGAGAATCAAGTGTTGAAGAATGCTCAGCACGAGGTGGTAGATTTGAAACACAAGCTGGAAGGATTAAAAACCGTGGACGCAGAAAACAAAAAGTTAAACGCCATATTAATCGAGAAAGAAAAAGAATTAGAAAAAGTGCAGGATACGGTGAAGAACGAAAGGGACGAAAAGATGGATATTTTGCAGGTACTTAATCACAAGAAACGATCAAATTATTCCCATCTTGATAAATCAAATTTTTCTTAGGACAAAGAAAGGAACGTTCAGGAGAAAGACGAAGAAAACAAGAAGCTTCAAGAGGAGATCGAAAAATTACAAAAAGAACTGTCGGTCGCTAACGAGAAGCTGAAGAACAATCAACGCGGTGCCGAGGAGAATCTGAAGCACCGTTTGGAACAAGAAAAGGATCTTCTCCTGCTGGATCAGGATCAGGATCGAGGAGCTTATCAGAAACTGCTGAAGGAGTATCACGAGCTGGAACAACATGCGGAAATGTTGGAGCAAAAGCTCGCGATGCATGCGCCAGCTCATTCCCGTTCCCTCAGCAATGCTTCCAGCAGCAGTGGACAAATCGTGTCCACGGAACTTCCTCAGGATGATCAGAATATCGTGAGCTGATTGTTTTTCCTTAATTACAAAAGAGTAGATTATAAAAGAGCGAATAACAGAAGAAATCCAAAGCTCTCTTGATCATTTCCAATTGATATCATTCTATCTACGTGTATTTAATATAATTTGTTTAACTCGAAAGGATTTGGGATACGGATCGGTGCGATCAACAGCCTCCTCTTCGACTCCGTATTCAAGAGTGGAGACCATTGATTGGAACCAACAGAGGTCGGACAGTCCCCCGGATGGCGAGGTACAGCCTCATAAATCGTCCTCGGAAACGAACGGACCAGCCCATGCACCGGTTGATATCGGTCTGGTCCTGAAATTGCAACAGAAACTTAAAGATGTCGAGAAGGAGAAGAGCAGGTTGATCAGGATGGTGGAGGATTTAGAACGGGACAGCCCCGAAGAGAATTCGAGGACACAGGACACGTTCAGGGTAATTTAGAAATTTATTACGCAAATACATACAGAGATCTAAAGAAGTTTATTTGTTAATTTATTAAAATTATAATCAAAGGACTCGTAACATAGTAGTAGTAATTCTTTTTCAAAAATTTCCAGATCCACCCTTCTTTTCTATACAAAACCTTAGTACTCTTTTATTCAGAATATGCAGTTTTATTAAAAAGACAAATAACGTCGAGGTATTTATTTTACAGCTTCAAGAACTAGAAATGGAGAACGCTCAATTGAAAAAGGATCTAGGCTCGCTGAGGAAAAGCATGACCTCGACAGGCCTATCCGGTGCGCAACAGAATCTCATGGGTAATTTCTTAATTCACGTGGCTAAAGAATTCTTTCACTATATACTCTATCGAATACTATAATCTATTTTTCTCTGTTTTTCCTGTTTTGCTTTCTTTCACGCTAATGTTTGTTTATTTCGCCAACAGCGCACGATGTTTTTACCTGTTTTACTTTCTTATTTTCTTGTATCTCCATTAACAAACAAGGTGCGGTGCACAAATACACTATGTATCCAATAATTTTATTTTTTTTTCCTGCCCATCCTTTAACCATCTGATTTACGCACATTCTCGCTGTGTACATGCAACGCTTTATTATACAACGATTGGCACAGCACCGCTTTTCTCTATGTTATCCTTTATAATGATTTGTGAGCAATAAAAATAAACGTTTCGATCGAAAATTGGTGATTTTCATTTGTCTCTCGAAAAAAAAGGGCGATAAACGATTTCCATTTCAGGACAATTCGACGCTCTTCAAGAAGAACTCGAACGACGAAGAGAAGAGTGCATTCAGTTGCACAGCGTGTTGGCTGACAACACCAGGCGAATGAAGAGTTTAGGCTCGAATTACGGACGCGACGTGGACATCATCAACGAGGACGGTGAACTGGTGTTGGCCTTCGAGACTCAGAAGAAGATCAACAGGTAAAAATCGTAGATAAGGTAGTTCGATCGATCAAGATTTGCCTTATCAAAAGAAGGTTCTTAGCATCGTGTTCTAATCGTGTTTTGTCGTTTGTGCATGCACGTCGATTTTCAGTAGACTTAAGACAGGGCGAAAGGCGTCCAGAGAGTGAGTTCAGATAATTTTGTCGCGAATAATTTCGGCTAGATTCATCTGGCGATCTTTCATGAGACTGTTTCGATCAACAACATTTGATGACACTATGACACTTGCTTAAAACGTATCTCATTCGTTGATCTTTCCACGACGAAAATAGGGTCATTTCGATCTAATGTGTGTATTACATTAGTTTGGCTATTAAATTCACGATTTTTCCAAGTATCCTGCTTGAAAATTTGCCAAATTCTATAGCAAAGAAATTGAAAGGAAAACGTAGTCGTGGATCAAAGTAACCCTGTACCCGTCTTTCGACGATTAATTATCATTTAGAGCTAGTTTCGAGGGAACGATGTTTCCCTGACACAAAAGAATCAGAAGATTCCAACTACCTATTCGAATTTAACGAATCGATTAAGAAATTCTTCATTTTCATTTTTAAAGACAATTGGAGGATGAGATACAAATGAAGGAGAAGAGTTGGAGAGCTCAGAGGGACGAGTATCGAGCGGAAGTCGACAGGTTGCAAGAGGAAATAGAGAAGCAACAGAAATTGTTGTCTTTGAATTTGAGCAAATTACCCCAGACTCAAACTGAGGCCTACATGCAGCACGAAATTGCGAGGCTAACTTCGGAGAATTTGGTAAAAATTTTATCGCCGGTTACGAAGAATTATAATATCGTGTTAATATTATCGTTAATACATACTAATTAAAAAAAAAAAAAAAAAAAAAAAAAAAAAAACAGGAGTTGCAGGAGAAGTACGATAAGATAGCGGAGGAATGCAGGAAGTTCAAAAAACAATGCAAAATACTTGCGAAACGTCTGAAAGATGCAGGCTGTGAGTATTAATATAATATTTATGTAGATAAATATCGAGAAAGGAAGTGAACTCTTATCGGTGGCAAACGCTTCGAGTGACTCGTGTATAATTGTTGACGTAATTGTTAATTCTAAGAAAGATAATGACATCATATCTTATTTCTGAGTTTATGAAAGATGTCAATCTACTTTGATATCATAGAATTAGCGATGGACATTGGAAATACCTTCTTACCAAATATTATATGAATTTCACGATTTTCGAAAATTATTCGTTCTACGACAAAAATTCACAGAAATGTTAATTTCATGATAACAAATATACGAGGCACTGTACAAGCAGGTGTAGTAACGTTGAATGAACTTTGAAAATTGCCATTAAAACGTTGTAATATTTAAATGCTTACGAAAGATGAGGGGGACGATGCCAAGGAACATAAGGATCGCCCTTATATTTCGAAGGGTGCTGGTGAGTCTGTGGTCTAGTGTTTCTCTTCGTCGCACCCTTCACGCAGACCATACTCACCTCTGTTCATAAATCGCATCTATATCATTGTTAATAAAATTCAATTCTCGCCTGGCAACATAAAATATAATTCAAACAATTTAACGTTTGTTTCGTAGTACCCTACAACGCAGAGTCTACCACTGATTCCACGATAATGTCTTCCACTGGTCATTCGGCCGAGAACGGAAGTAATTTGCCGGTTATTCGTAAGAAGGAGAGGGACTATGAAGGGATGTTCGAGTTTAGGAAAGAAGATATCAACGTGATAATACGTCATCTTGTTATCGGTAAATTTAATCAATATTCGACGCTTATTGATCCGTTCATGGCCGAATTTGCGATTAACATAAAACTTCTTCTGTTATTAATAGTTAAAACACACAAATGTCGATATTTTCACGAGAAAATGCAGATATCGCGAATTCGACCCTTGGGCGATGGATCACTGACACAGCGACTCGCAAATTTAAGATTTTAGGGTTAAATTACGCTACATTCCAAATTTTGAACACTGCTGCGAATGGACTATTTGCAAATTCAAATCTCGAAACCCTATCAATCTCAATTTTCTTGCAGACTTGAAACCTAGGGTCGCAGTGACCTTACTACCCGGTCTACCAGCTTACATTCTATTCATGTGCATCAGACACACGGACTGTATAAACGACGACGAAAAGGTTCGACTGTTGCTAACGGGTTACCTGAACGCTGTGAAACGCGTGGTGAAGAAACGAGAAGATTTCGATTCCAGCGTTCTGTGGCTCAGCAACACCTTAAGATTGTTGCACAGTATGAAACAATATTCCGGGGACAAACCCTTCCAGAACGAGAACACGCCGAGACAGAACGAACAGTGTTTGAGGAATTTCGATTTGAGCGAATATCGAGTGGTGTTGAGCAACGTGGCGCTCTGGATCTTCAACAATATCATGACAAATCTTAGAGAGAGGATCCAGGCGTTGACAGTCCCTGCTCTCCTGGAACACGAGGCGATCACAGGTTTGAATTCCAACAAACCTGGTCGACCAAGATCCTCCTCCATGGGAGAAGAACCGGAGTCCACACAACAGAAACTTAACAAGCTTCTGGACGAGCTCACGTCCGTCTACAAAACGCTTCAGTATCACGGTGTCGATGCTGAAATCGTTGTGCAACTGTTCAAACAACTCTTCTACTTCATGTGTGCCAGCGCTTTGAATAATTTGCTGCTGAGGAACGAGCTTTGTCACTGGACGAAAGGCATGCAAATAAGGTTTGTGTATATTTGTTTCGTTGGAGTACATTATTATATTATGCTGCCAATGTAACTTAAGCTTAACTCTGTTACTAGTCCTAACATACTATACTCTGCCATTAGTTCTACTAACATAAACTGGACCATAGGCGGGGAACGTGCGGTCTTCATAAAAGCTAGCTCTTATATTAATATTTCATTATATAGATTACGACAATTTAAAAATTAATAGAATTAAATCAATTTCTACTTAATATTATAGCAGTCTCCTTTATTACTGACTAATTTAAATTTGACCTCTAATGGTAAAAAGGTTCCCCGCCTCTGAACTAGACCTTTGCCTAATCACTCGTTTTATCTTTCCTTCAGGTATAATCTGAGCCATCTAGAACAATGGGCAAGAGATCGACGATTGGAGCCAGCGTCGGCAGCCCTTCAACCCATCATACAAGCAGCACAATTGTTGCAAGCCCGTAAGACGGACGACGACGTGGACGCTGTGTGCGAGATGTGTAATAAATTGTCTGCGAATCAAATAGTGAAAATTCTGAATTTGTATACGCCCGCTGACGATTTCGAGACTCGAGTACCAGTTTCGTTCATCAAGAAGGTACAAGAGAAATTGAACGAACGCGGCGAAAACAACGAACAAGTAAGTTCGTGGCTTTATAAATATATCGTCGGTAAGAATGAAGAACTTATTGAATATATTTTCTGCTTATCTTTTTACAGTTGTTAATGGATCTGATGTATTCGTATCCAGTAAGATTCCCGTTCAATCCATCAGACATCCGACTAGAGGATATCGAGATACCGGAAGTACTTCACCTGCCCATGCTCAAAAAAGTGTAATCATAGAAAATGAGATACTTAGAGACCCCCGCTGCGCATGTAACTTTTTAGTTCAGTAACAAGTAATCAAATTCGTATAGCTTATTTATTAAGAAACAAAAGAAGAAAAACTACGGAAGACAAAAGGAAGAAAGAATCACTTTGATCGCTTTGGCTAACAGATTAGATAACGCATCGAGCGGGTCATCGGAATCACGTTTTATATAATACCTTTTTTTTTACTCGAGTAATTTGTATTTCACGAAGTATCATTCCTACCGGATGTCTGCGTAAATATGTCGATTTCAAGGGATTCGTTTCACGAACGACAGAGTTAGATATTTTTCGTTCTTCTTAATGATTGCACACCGAAGAATTTAAAAAGGATCGCGGTCTGCTGGAGCTTGCAAATGCATACATCCGAATTGAACGAGAACGAGATATAAGAGATATTAGTGAGATACGAAAAAAAAAAAAAAAAAAAAAATGAAATGCAATGCAAGTGTTAAACAAAGTGCCGAATTCTGTATTGTAAAATACAGGAACGTTGTTACGAAGATTTAAAGAGGTTTAAGAAATGCGTTGTTTCTCGATATTGTATTAGTCTATCGAAAGTTGTTGTGGCCAATTAATTGCAACTCCAAGCAAGAACTTTCTGTATGTAATAATGGAGATGTACTTAACGTGTACAAAGATGGAGGGAAAGACAAGAGATTATTAACGTTACGTTGGGTAATAGATTGTATATTTTGTGATACGAGAAAGAATAAACATATGAGGTCTGCGCGGACGGACACGTGAAGAAGGCAGAAAATACAAGAGCAAAATAAGAGAAGGAGAGAGAAAGACAGAGGTATATATTGTTGTTATAATATAATTTATGATGTATGTACAAGCGATTGTATTTTGTGCCATTTTATTAGTAGAATTTAACCAAATTCTGTTTCCTACGTTTGATCTGCGTTTACGTTTACGCTTTACGAATGCATACGCACCCGTGCTCTTTCGAACAACAAAAGATTCCCCACAACCCCCGAGGTGTACAGAGAAATGAACAACCCGTTTCCATGAATATACCTTGACTCGATGTGACAAAAATTTATTTGTTCCTACAAATGAAAAAAAAAAAAAAAAAGAAAAAGAAAAAATAAACGAACGATCGTTGATGGAAATAACCCTGTACCACTACCGAACCCACACTAACAACCAGAAGAAACACCAGTAACATTAGTAAAAGTAAAACGTTTTTATTTGCGTTGTATCACAATATTGTATAAATTATCATTGTTATACCGATGACGGAACGTTAACCAAACTTAACGCATATATTCATTAGAAATGTGAATGAAGCTGAAGGAAGCGAACAAAAGTAAGGTGAGGTACAATTAAAATATATAATCGATTCTCTTCGTACAATAATTCAATTGTAGAAGCAAGAGGTATCGAAAGATCTTTAAGCTGCATCGCCGGCATCGCTAGGCGAACGTATATCGTCGATTTTAAGGATCATCTTTACCAACTGCGTGGCTAATAAAATCTGTTGTGTCTTACTCGTTAATGTTTCAACGACATTCTGCACTTTCATATCTGTAAGGGTAAACGGTTACTTAGCGATATGTACGCTGGAAGGTAAGGTTTTTAATAGCTCTATACGTACCAGCAGTGCCGCGATTCAAACAATCGATGCCCAGCCACGGGTTACCCTCGAGTATTTGGCGGGCTTTTATTTCGGTCAAAGTATCCACTGGCGACAGACCAGAATTCTCGGCAAGTGCCATAGGAATGGCTTCCAAGGCCTCGGCAAATGCACGGAACGCGTACTGTTCCAAGGTGCTGATTTTATTCGCCTGAGAGGTACACGCAAGAGCACAAGATATTTCCGCAGCACCGCCGCCATACAGAATCTTCCTGTCCTTGATGACGTTACGAACTGTGCACAGGGCATCGTGGATTGCCCGTTTCGCTTCTTCAATAATCTTAAAAAAGAGAACGATAAATACAATTTTATAACTTTGTACACTGTCGTGGAGGGGTCTAAACAAGCAGGTCTTGTAGCATTAGATGATAGAAGTTCAATTAAATTCGTATTAAATTGAACATTAAATAGACATCATAGTGCGTTGTTCTTGCAAGGTGTCTGGTCAGTTAGGTACATTTAGGTACCGCTGAAATTCTCCTTGCTTCTTCCTGTTTAAAGATACGTTTCAATTACCATTTTGTTGCCACCACGAATAAAAACGGTGACCGCTCGAGAGTTCTTGCATTCCTCGATAACCAACATCCGGTCCTTGGTCGTGCCGAAGGTTAGCTCCCTGACGACGCCAGCGTGGCCAAGCTTCTCTGGCGTCAGTTCCTCGAAACGCGGAACGATACGACCACCAGTAGCAATGGCAATTAGCTGGAAAGATTATTCGGTATTGTTTCACGTCCTTATTTCTACATTCACGTCACGAAATGAAAGCAAAGAAACCCTCAGATCTCATAATCTTCTGATCATCGGAGCCACTGTGAAAGAGAGATTACTAACTACTGTATTTACAGAATTTCCATTTATTCTCATAGTAGAACGCTATAATGAGAAGAAAGACGAAATTCTAGAAATAGCATTAATTAGATATCCTAAACTTTCACCCTCCTCCATCGCGATTTGTCATCATCGGGCAAAACCAGTGCGTGCATGATGATTGGAAGAACTTACTTCAATCTCTGGACCCCCGACCCATCTGACTGCCGGTAACTGATTCTGATAGAGAAGATGATTGGCTTCGTCATCGAATCCCCACTGGCAAATGGCGAGCGTCGCTCCAGCGTCTTTCACCTTTTTCACCATTTCTGTGAACTTTTCCCGCTCGTAATCGCGCAGAGCTCTGTAGTCTTCGACAGAGGTGACGTCCAACTTATGTTTCGTTTTTGGTTTGGGCGGTTCGAATGGGCAGGTCAGGATTGCCAATTTAACGTTCTTGTACAGCTAACGAACCACACCATCCACTTTAATATCACGGTTTAAAAATAATTCATCAACAGAGAAAGTAATTGCAGTGCCTTCAGCTCTCATAATCTTATGATCATTGAAGCTACTGCAAAGATCAGATCATTGAATAGCTACTTTAACGTGAATCTTCACTTTTTCAAAGGACACTTGGAAAATGACCTAAGGAATAGTTTCAGATTCGTGAAAAGTAAGCTAAACAACTTGCCGAGTCTTTACCCTTCTCTGTTTCTTTTTGTCATCATTAGGCAACGCAAGACATTTTCGCCAATCACTGAAGATTGTCTTTACCTTAGGCATTTGAGGATGGCTGAAGTCTTTGTCGATTACAACACCACGAACTAAGACAGTGTCCTCTAATTTGCCACCAACTTTACCCTCTACCTTTATTAATTCAAAATTGACGTCGTTTGTCTCAGGATCTAAAACCGCAAATACAGCATTCACAGCAATTTCTGCCATTTGCCTGTGGCACTTGTTGATGCTGAAAAAAGTAAAGAAAGTGTTGCTACCGTGTGGCTGCGATAAATGCACGCTAACATAACATGCAATTATTACATTTTTGAACCAAGACTGGTCATGGCAATCTTGACGTATGGTTCCAATTTGTCTTTGTTGCCTTGGAAGTCATCCACAATCTCCTTCAAGTGATCTGTCGCACACTTTGCTGCCATTTCAAAACCATCTGCTATTCTAATTGGGTGAATGCCCTTATCTAACAATTGTTCAGCTTGCTCCAAAAGAGCACCAGCTAATACAACTACCCCAGTAGTGCCATCCCCAATTTCATCATCCTGAGACTGAGACAACTGAACCATTAATTTGGCAATTTCATGGTCCACATCCATGTTCTTCAAGATTGTTGCTCCATCATTTGTCACTGTGATATCTCCATCTGAGCTCACCATCAACTTATCAAGACCTTTAGGGCCCAAGGAGGTTTTGAGAATGTTGGCCACATTACGGGCTGCCAAAATATGTGACTACAATTGGACAATTACCAACTTATTACACTTATGATACAATACATATATCAAATTTCCAATCAGTCAGTAAAAATGTTTAAAATTCACAGCATGGTGTTGAGGCATTTTATAAAACCTATGGATTGCCTTATATGGGCAAAAGCATTGCCACCAAAATGTATCAACTGTTACAATTAACTCAGGGATTAACAAAAGCAAACAATCATTCAATTTCAACTTATAGTTACAACAAATATGATATTAATCGCAATTAGAATTATTTGAACGAAAACATTTGTATTTTCTTAATTAATTGCCAAGCCCAAAATCGTCGCCATTGTTCCTTTCACGTGGTCGAACCAAAATTACTAATCAAACTTAAAAATTCACAAACTAAACGGAATCAAGAACGAAACGTATAGAAATGAAATTATCGCTGCTTCTTCAGTCCGAAACAACGAAGGAAATTATGTTATAAAGATGCAAGTTTACCTTGATTGCATCAATGCCGGTTAGGCGTTTTTGTTTCTCCTGATCCCGAAGGATAATGAAAGGTCGTCCGTATTCATCAAAGGCCACAGTACCAGGTATCGCGGTCATTTTGTCGATTAAATGAACGCAGATACTATTATATTCACTACGATTTTAACTCGAACAAAGTTTATTCTCACAGAGTTACGTACATTCAACGAACAGAACTACACGACCATCTTGTTATCTTCAACGGAAGTGCCTGCTGGTGCCCGTATACATAACGCCATCTATTCTAGAATATTCCGGTCAACGATATAATCCTTCGATGCATAAAATCACACAAATACGACTAATAATTCAATAAACTATGACACTGACTGCATTAACAGGTAATTATCAATTTGGGTTTGTTGTATGGATAATATGTTGTAACTAAACTAATATATTTATATTTTTCCATACAATGGCGATTCTCGGTTTTCTTAGATCTGCCGCTCTTCGCTAGATGGTGCCACATGTACTGTTTTTGGAGCTCGCATGGAATAGAATTGGAAAAAAAAAATGAAAAATATAGTTTCCGCTGCCTTGAATGAATTATTTGATCATAATATAATATTTTTCCTTATTACTGTTCAAATTTGGTGACAATGAATTGTGTTGGTTCACAATGAAGCTGTCTCTACTTTTTCTAATTATACTTCGACGTTATTTCTGAAGGGAAAAATTAAAAAAAGTACATTGATATTTCCAGATACCTTCAATTTAATTAATTACTACCATAAATGTTACAAATATTTATTTAAAATAAATATGTAAAACGAAAGGTAAAATTTTGTGGCCAAATATGCAATTTTAATTACTAATGGATTGAAATTTCTATGAAATAAACATTGGACATTAATTTTGGGGCACGAGGATCGATTCATCGGAAGAATCAAAACAAGAAGCAGGTTTAACTGTTTTGTATGCACCACAATTTATTTCACATTAAACTATTTTCAACTCTGTAGTATAATTTTGAACATTACATATACGTAGTTGTACACATATATAATTATGCTGGAATTAATTCATTTGACAGAGGTACTTTTGACTCGAGCCGGAAACGGCTGGTAGTCCCCTAATGAGTCGTACGTTCAAACAATAAACAGAAACACAATTTTCCAAATCTTCCTTCAATAACCTTACTTATTATCCTATGATATGTATTTAGTTTCAGTTCGTTACTTCATCCTCGTCTCTTTAATTTCGATAATTAATTGTAATAACTAGAAAGAAATTATTCAACGCGAAAGTGTTACTATAAAAGGATAGTTGATACAATTCATGTTTATAATTTGAAACAAACATTGAACTTGCAAATTTATCTCGGAAGAGAAATTATTCAACCCTTGGTAAGATGACGCACGCACGACGCACCAGAGGGTAGTAACATTATCTTCATATACGCATCAGGAAAATATATGAATACTATGTAAATACGTGTATATACATATAGCGCTTCAAGTATACATATCGATCGAAGATAAAAATATAATTTCAGTTTAGATACAATATATCCAGTTAGTAACATTTAGAACTCCCTTTAAATGGATTCTTAGGCATTCGTCATGATATGTTACGTGTTTCGCTTATCAGATAAACAGATCAACGTTGGAAGTAATAATATTAATAACGTGTAACTAGAAATATATTTATTCTCTTTGTTTCTTTTTAATTTCTTTTTTTTTTTTTTTTTTTTTTTAGTGTGCTTTGGACACTCGATGACTAGCATCAATGGCGTAGAAACGAGGTTTTTCGTCCAAATATTCGCAGCAGGTACATTTACGCATCAGAGAATCTTTCGACAACGCCGTCAACGTTAATTCACGGCATTCGTCTTCTCGTGATTACAATTACAACGTTTTTTGTCACGTTCGTGTGTCTTGTGATCACCTTTTCGAATCACGAACAACTTCTTCTTGTTTCTAATTAACATTTAACGCGACGATTCCCACACATAGAATGATTCATTTAATTATATTTACGATTAACGTGTTATCACTTGAACATTTAAAACGAATCGACCTCCGATGTTTCGATAGAACGATCACGGCTTTCTTTTTATTTAAGTAGAGCGATTGCCGTGGACAAGAGCTCGGAAAGAAATAATTTGCTACTGGAACGTGTCCACGTACACACGTATACCTTCGATTATTTCTGAACTATACGGCTACGATAAGCAGAAGTATCTCATTGATATGTAATCGACGTACTTTCATACCTGACGATACGACGCGAAGATGCAATTACAAGTTACATTTTGTTAGACACCGACGAAGCTTGCTTAACGATCTCGTTCTTTTTTTCCCTGCGTTCGATTAAATTCGAAACACTAATCTCACACGATCTTTAATAAAATGTCGTTCTTAATCGTCAGATTCTACCATCGATGGCGAAAAATGCTTGATGTTTTTCTCAGAAACAAAAGAATGATAAAGCATATTTTATTTTCTGTGCGCGTTTGAGTAGAAGTCTTAAGAATAAAATATTCTTAAGGGAAAGTTTTGCTCGTGTACAGGGCATAAGGTTTGTTCTTTCAGTCGTTTCTTCAATATCAAACAATTGAAATTACCCGATGATTAAATTAAATTTTCGAGCCTTATTTCTTAATTGCACCTTTTAAGAATCATTTTAACTATCGTTTCTAAATCTATTGTCGTCTGTGTTCATTCAATTTCAGTTTGTAAACTCTAATTATATTCAAAAACAGGGTTCGATCGGTGGACAGAAGGAGATCCTTTCTTTTCTCTTTCGGAATACCCTGTACACGTTCGTTAATAATTAACATTAGCCTCTGAGTACATAAATATATTACCTTACGATTACGATATGTGTTTTGTCAGTCGTAGTATTGAAAGTGAAACGATTTGGAAGGCGCGTTTACGTCGTTTCCGGATTCACCTGCGACAAGGGAAACTATGAAACGTCGGGCGCAGGAGAATCGGGAAACAGAAGAATTTTCGAAAGACTTATTCAGCTCGGTTCCTTTCCCTTGCATTAACGAGGAGCAGAATTTGATTTCGCGTGGACGCTCCTTCCATTCTTATTGGGTTCCGGATAAAACTCTTAGGCGAAGGGAACTCGTTTGAAGAGTCGATTTCCTTGTCCGGTGATACGCTTCTCACCGGAAGTGTACTGCACGACGGACTTCATCTGGTCCATCGCGACCGGCCCGATGCACACCAGAGGATCCTTGAAATATGCGCAAACCTAACGAGAAAATATGAATCTTCTTGGCAAATGGATCGATTATGTTTTGGTGTGTTGACCCTTCGCTGGTAGACGTTGGGTCAATCGCGACCCGATTGCTACTTAATGTTAGGAAGACGGAACATTAAGCATTTGAAAATTAGAAGATTGGGAAATTAATATTAGGAAACCAGAAATTTGAAAAATTAATATTAGACGATTAGAAAACTGGGAAATTAATATTAGGAAATCAGAAAATTGAAAAATTAATATTAGACGATTAGAAAATTGGGAAATTAATATTAGACGATTAGAAAAGTGGGAAATTAATATTAGAAAATTAGAAAAGTGGGAAATTAGTTACAGAAAACTTGAAAGCTAGATCATTAATAGTAAAAGGTATACTACGAAGATAAAAATATTTCAAAGTTGAAAAAATGAAAACAAAAAAAAGTCTACCATTAAGCTTACCTTCCTCGACGTTTGCCTATGACGTCTCTGAAGCTGACAACACAAACCACGAGTGATATCGCATTCCCCAGACATGTTGCACTCCTCGTCTGCAACAGTTAACGATTCATAAAGCAATGTAATATGCAAGCTTTAATTAATTATAACATTTTAAGAATGTTTCAGAAGTTATACGCGAACCCTTTACGTAAGTGGTTATCTCTCTGATGCAATCGGTTTCCAGTTGACCTTTATCGACCAACCCTACATTCTTTCGCCGTTACAATTAGCACAGTTTCTTAATTGCCCATCCAGGGTCGATTACGTGCTAATACCTTCCCGTTTTATGGATTTTCTACCGAACTTCGTGGGTGTAATTTCCCAAAGGACTAAGAATCTAATAAACCGTCCCTAAATAGCACCAACCGCTAAGCTATCTTTGTGACAGGTCAGTAGTTCCCGAGAACAAAAGACTAAAACCTCAGAAGGGTAGATAGAATTTGATAATATCAAGACCCTTTGACCCTCGATCCTCAATTCTTTGGGTACTTTGAAAATTACATTTTATTTTATAATCTAGATAGATCTTAAATCAATTGATAACTTTTCTTATGTTTGTCTTATGTTATTATTTAACTCTTTCGCTCCCAACTGTAACGTATCAATTTCATGCAAAAATTAACACTTACTATACAGTTTGTTAGATGTCACCGGTGGTTGACAGGAACGGGTCTCGCTACCGGCCATTTCGGCACACATCAGTCCAGTTTCGCAGTCGTTGTCGTTTCTACATAATTCCCCTTGCTTTTGGCCCAAGTCGTAAACACAATGACCCATCGCTTGAATACAAGAAGACAAACTTGTTATTTCACCTGCTGTCTCAAGACTGATTGTCTACATTTCAGTGAAACGTAGGATTCCATCGGGTAAGGACAGGGATTGGGAAGAGGAACCTCTTCATCGTTTGTTATCAATTGAATAATTTGACTACCACGTTGTCCATATCATTAAAAATTCTTTCAATTATCTATGTAGGTATTCCAAATTAAGGACAAAATGTTGTAAAAATTTATGAAAATAAAAGCTTGTATTAATAAAATTTGTAAAAACTTCGCATCGCAGTCAATCCTTAAAATAATGACAGTTTATGTTTCATTTTTTAAGTTTCCTGTTATTACTTTAGCTATGATTCCTCGTTACATGGAATCTTCCAGTTTCAAAGTTTATACATCTAACTTCAATCGAAATGTCGCTGTATTTTCCTAGGTTTGGGTCACGATTGACTCAGGTTCCGTCATTCATGGGTCGGTAAGCGTAGGTTGCACACGACTTCAGGGAACGAAAGTTACCTCCATCGACGTTCACGCAGATAGAACCCTGACAACAGTGCTCGTTAGCGGTGCACCTTCTCTCGTAGCACGGTACCACGTCTTCCAACGATTCCCCATAAGAATTCCCGTAGCTGACTGGCAACGGCCGCTTGAATCGAAATGCAGGAAGTTATTAAGAATCAAACATTGCGCGGCACGAAACGAAAAAGTGGAGCAGGTCGTGTATTTGCTCGTCGTAACTCTTAACGGATAGCCGTTCCTTCGAACGATTCACATGTGCACGAATGAATTATGCACAACCCTTTCGTATTCGGGTCAACTACGACCCTGCCCAGTTATACTCGCACGAGAAAACTCGAGGGATCGTTTAACGAGCAGCTGGCAATTTTCATTTGATTCACGGGCCGACGACAAAGCAAATATAATGACACTTTCCTCTTGAGGATTGTTCACGACCACCGGGCACGAAAGTGGATACAGTTACGCGGGAATAACGTTATCGATCGTGTGCCGGCTGCGCTCCGGCTAAATTTCAAACCGCTACTTTTACGTGTCGGATACGTCTCAGAATGATATACCTGATACAATCCTGTTTTGCCCATGTAGTCACCGTGGCTTCCGTAGCCGAGGTTTGACAGCATTTCCGGGCTGAAACGATTAAACAAACCGCCCCATCCTTCGACACCGAAGTGTGCCGTGATCGTTAGAACGACGACGGTCACTGCAAGACACGTGTGCATCTTCGCTCTAATGAAAGCTTGTTGCTTCTTGAAACTCTGAAATTCAAGTACGATTTCTGATCAGAATTTTGAACCAATCCCAATTATTATATGTGTCGTCTGTGGTGATTTATCAGGAATTTAATCCCTCGATACTCAAAGTACTCTATGCGGTCACAAATTTTCTTTAAATGCTTGTAGTATTGTATGAACCTCATAATTGGTAGGGCCTCTCGAAGTTTAGAAAAGAAAAATGAAGAGGCTCTACAGTTTTAATTATCTCTGTCTCAGCGATTCCCGGTTCGAGGGTTAATTGAACTTGTGCTTGGGTGGCACGTTTGAAGCATAAAAGATTGAACATAAAACAATTGCGTTACGAGGGTATTTTTAGACCCAGAAATCCGATTTCACCGTAGCATCCCTTTCGTAGTCGTGGGTCATAGCTCGGCTACTTTTGATTTATCATTTTTTATGAAATTTGAAAATTCTATCCATCAAAGCCCGATTCCTAAAGGTACAAAAGTTCGACGCTTCAACGATCAAAATTTTGAATCTTAAAGTAACAAAACAATTTGATCGCATAAACTACCCCTTTCAATCTATAAAATATACGTGCATCGGATAAATGATTCAAAGTTAGAATATAAGGTAGCCAAAAGCAATTTTATAATCATTGGCAGTGATAGAAATAGAAATTGGATAATCGTAATAGAAACTTACGAGATCCTTGATGGCTCTAACTGTTGCCCGGTGTTTCTAGATAGGTCGACCAGGAAGGATCAGCTGCCTTTCTTGTCCGTCCTTGGGATCAACAAGTCCTCGATGGAGTTTGCTGGAGGACTGAATCCAAGCTCTGCCAGCATTGGCAATCTATACTCTTACGTCGTTCCGGTTTCCCTTGTACAAGCTCGTACAAACATCGGCGCAAGCGCGACAACCGAGCTTTTTACGCACATACGACCCAGGTGACATTTTGTTCATTCAGTT
Source organism: Stelis phaeoptera (assembly GCA_943735885.1). NCBI lineage: Eukaryota > Metazoa > Arthropoda > Insecta > Hymenoptera > Megachilidae > Stelis > Stelis phaeoptera. Next base: position 8,794,290 of record OX030941.1, on the reverse strand, counting down.
TTTCCATTCCTTCCTTAATATATTCTTCGTATCAATATTTTCAAACGACCATGAAGAAACAGCTTCGTATCTTATCGCGTTATTAACCCTTAGTCACTCTGACTCGGAATTAGGAACGTAACTTACAGGGCATGATAGAATCAGCATTGAGTTTGTGTCTAAATTGATATAAAAATGTTGCCACTTTATAATTTTTTTGCTATTTTTACTAGGGATTAAATCACGTAATTTTACGCTACCTGGAAGTGAAAATATTTATTGGAAATAATTAATTTCATAAGTTCCGAAAGTTACAGATTTTACTCTATTAATACCCAAAGTTTCTGAAATATTTTACAGTATCCTTTATGGTCAGCATTCTAAGTAAATATTTACACTTCGACGGAAATCCTCAAAATAATAACAAGATGAACATAAAATCTCCATCCCTCGGTATAACCAGGGTTAAAATAAGATAATACATATCGATTGTTGAATTTTCCCTCGTGTTTGATTTGAATCATCCCCAGCTGAGATTCTGTGTGCTTTCGGCACACAGCTCGTTCCGTTGTTCGAAGTAGTGTAAATATTCATACAGGAACGCAGAATTGTTTCCAAAGGGAAAGCTTGATCATTATTCTGGTTCTGTTTTTATGAATAAAACCGTTTGGGTGTGTTTGTACATTTTCTTTCAAGAAAAAGGAAAGAACGTGCTTGCACCCCCGATGTTGGATACAACAGCGCCATTCATCGGGCACACTTTTGCGTAGGTGTTTAGCTCCTTCCTCGTTGTTCAAACTGAAACGCAGTTGTTTCGGTCTCTCTTGGACATATTGATCCGTGGTGTCCTGATGCTCTACCTGGCGGTCGATCCTGCTCCGTATGTTTCTTCTGTGGGTGGTTCGTTAATAATACACCTGCGTATGCATTTCACGCTGCGCTAGGTATTCATTATTCTAATAAAAGTTCGATACAGTTGAACGCTTCAATGACTGCAAGTTAAGTAGTAATTTTAATTCTTGCAATCTTAAGACCTTGACGACTGGTGTCATATATTTGTGACTTTGATTCTCAATATCTTATTAGAAGTGTGCAAAAGTTACCACCGCTAAATGGAGGCGTTGAATTAGAGAAGAAATTAATCCTTAACACCTCTAACACGTGGTAATATAGAAATATTAATAAATATCATTGTTTTGTATTAGAAATTTGATAATTTTACAGTATCCTCGGATTGATCTTATTAGTAATCATTCGTTAAGAGTAAAACGGAACTTTAGTTGGCAAGAATGAAGCGTGAAATCACCGAAACGTTCAATCGTGTGATTTCTAATAGTATTACCTTGAAGAGTTTCAATTTACGTAATTACAGAATTACCAAGTATGTAAATGGTTATTACTGTTTGATATAAGAGATAAAAATAACGTGCACGATCACCTGTCTGTGAAAATGGCAAAGTACATCGCTTACGTTGCATGTGTAACAGCTATTTATAATATTCAAGCAACTACGGCCCGTACGACTATATGCTCTTACACGAAAGGGATCAAAGTAGAAATCAAGGTTTACGCGGTCCAAACGAGTGAAATAAAATTTCACCCCTATGCAAGTACTCGGTGCGTGTCACCGTTTACGTTTCGTCAGATTACCGTCCAAAGTTCAGCATATTTACGACCAATCGATAAATGCATTATTCACGAACAACTCATAATATTTTATCGTTTTTCACAGTTGCAATTTTGATTGAATGATCATCGAAAGATAACTGGAAACCGAGAGAATATTCGTAATTATCAAAAAACTTAATTTTATTTTAATCCGGCAAATTTTACCAGAATAAAGTTTTACGGTATCCGCTCCCCCTTTCGTTCGTACACTGTGTACACTTTTATCGTATGGTTACATTACTCAGGATTAACTGTCGCGTGTTGATCCAACAGGTCCTGAAGTTCCAAGAAAACTTCATCGACGGTGGTCAAACTTTGTTACATTAACACGCACGGCTCGCTAATTATCGCACTACCGGTTAGTACAGTAAAATTCGAAGACTTTTTAATCTTCATGCTCGTAAATTTCTTTTCACGCGAAACGCGAGAAATATCCTGGACTTGGCTGGTGTATGTTCGTTCAAGAAAATGGTGGTCAGGGTCGGAAAGGAAAAACTCTGTTGTCTCGTATAAAAATGAGTTTAATAAATAACAGCTAACAACGAAATAAATAAGGCTCGCAGCTCGTATGTAGTTCTATACGTATAGCACGTGAAACACGTACCCACATATATGTACATGGAACACACAACACGTTAAATACTCAAATAGTTTCTCGTATACTTGTCGAAGTGTCTGCAATTGTAGCACACAGTAGATTTCGAACTTTAAATGATCATTCACTGTTTAACACTCTTCGGTAATCATCTGTCAATGATAACGATGATTAAGTAGAAATAATTTGAATTGTATCAGATCATCCCGTTCTTCAATGTTTAAATCAAAGTCGAAAGAAATCTTCAAGAAGTAAAACTAATCATTATATAATTTGTTTTCCAATTGAAATAATTTTTTGTAAAATTTACTCCTTGTAGACGAAGCATTCGTAATTGCAAGCTTTAAAGCGAATTAAATATTTTCAAAGCGTTTAGTGTAAGTTTTTTTATCAACTTTAATTTACTAATACTTTAGTGAAACAAATCATTTTTCACTCTTGTTGCTTATGGGATGACCTGACATTACGATAAAGCGCATTCGTGTTCGTCTCTTCTCCTCAAATCTCTCTTAACTGGTATTCCTCAATCGAGTCCGAAGGAAATAAATTAGTCTTCCTTTGTACATTTATACAAGTGGCACGGAATCGTCAGTGCCCATCGTTTGTCCAGAAAATCCATGATTTCCTGATCCTCAGACCCCGGTGATGCTGTGCAGCCAAGGCTTGAAGTAATTCGTCCTCATGTAGACACCTGGAAGATAAGGTGCTGCGCACGTTATTCCATGGGATACGGTGCCCACCAAGAACCATCTTCCATCTGGTCGTTGCATCACCAATGGTCCACCGCTGTCACCCTAGGAACATCGATTGAAGAATCAATAAAATTGTTCCAGAAATGGAAAGAAGGAGGAGAATGCAATACCGTTGCGGATTCACGAAAGAAATGGATGATAAAGGAAGCTAATGGTTTCCAGTAGGGCATTAAAGGGGAGAAAAATAAAATACCTCGCAAGAGTCTTTCTGTCCAGTGGCGTAACCAGCGCACAAGAAACTGTCGAGGATCAGCTTGGAATGTCCACCAGTCTGGAACATTTCTTGACACACGGAATTCTTGATTATGGGCACTTGGACTTCTTGCAGAACCGAGGGTACACCGCCATCTAAAAATTATCGTCGTGTTGAAAAACTGGAAATTGTTTGCGTGAAAGGTGTTGCAGTGGATGGATGTCTTTATTCGATGAGATAATGGCAATCCGAAAGATCTGTTGTGGTATCCCACAAGTTGAATTAATTTCTTGTAAGTAATTGTGAAGGTTTATTTATAAATTCTTGTATTGGTTCAGTTCCGCCACAATTGCGTGGTCAAGTGATGGTATAATAAATAGCTATATACTTTTCCAGGATTGTGAGGGTTAATTGTTGTTTGAGTAATTAATCAGTGGCCAGGTATGTTCACTAGGGGTTGAGATGTTAGATTTACAAATTTTTTAATTTGGGGTGTTCTAATTATTAACTATTGATTTATTTGGGCATGGTAATTTGGGATGGTTAAATTAACATCGATTGCTATTGAATTGAAGTATCTAAAATTTTGATTCGAGCTGGTAATTATTACTTATCAATTATTATCGAGTTAGTATAACCAAACGTTTGGATTGTGAGATAAGTATCGTGAATTATTTATGAAGTTCTTGTGATTATTATTACTGAGGGTACTCACTGTACTTCAGTCGTCCCCAGCCAGTGACTGTAGCCATCCTACCAGTAAAATCGATACCATCTTCAGGCATGCAAATTGGCACAATATGAGCATCGAACTGTATCGGTGATTCCAGTTCCAGAAGAGCCAAATCACTCTCGAAAGTCGTAGGATTATATCCTCTGTTCACTATAACTCGTCGTACGTTCCTCGTTACGCTGCGTTTTGCTTCCAACTCGCCAGACAAATCGAATTCTCCGAAAACAGCCACCAAGGTTGCCAGGAATCTATAAAAAATTCATCCAGACACGTATTTCAGGCTTCCAACGTCCTGAAATTGTATGAAACGAAGTGATGCTTACCCTGGTTGACAGTGAGCTGCAGTTATGACATATTTATCAGTGATCAGAACACCTCCACACTTGTTCTTCGTAAAAAGACCGAGCCAGGTGGCCTCGCGAACCAATACCTGCCAAGGCCATTCGCCAAAAGTTGCTGCTTTACCACCAACGATTCTACCAGACTTAATTAAGGGTCTTATACCACATTCTGCAAAATATTAATCACCCGTTAACCATAATTACAATACCTGCGTCCAGTAGAGATATATTTCAAAAGTTTGACAACATTGTAGTTAGTTTCTTTAGGGGTCCCCGGGGTCAAGTACGCATTTCTCTTTTTGACATAATTTATACCAGGAAATTTCAAACTGTGAAACTAATCTCAAGCCATGAAACTCTCCAAATCCGTATTAATTAATATTAATTAAGGTATTGCAGTAGAGTATGAAGATCTAAAAGCCCTTATCTTACAAGTTAAGCATCGACTTTCATATTACAATAAAGTTATTACGAACATTTGAACCGCGAAGGCGACAAGACACTAACTTAACAATTTAAAATATCAACAAAAATACAAATACTCACGCGAACGAAAATCATTCGGGGATGTAATCTGCGGGCTGGCGGTAGTCTCGATACTGTTCGAAATGCTGGTCTCTTCATCGGCAACTATCGCTTCCGTACTTATCGCTGGTGTTGTAGTGGGTCTTCTAATCGGCTTGGTGCGTTTCGTTGTAACCTGGGGTCTCTTCGTGGTCGCGCCGGACACCGTGGCCGGTTTCGGTTTCGCAGTAGTCGGTTTCGATGGGCGAACTGGTTTCTCGGATACCGACGGCCTGGAAGAGGTTGGACGATTGACAGGTCTCTTCGTGGTAGCTGGTTTCTTCGTGGTGGTGTACGAAGGTTTTGCCGTTGACGCTGGTTTTCGCACGGGTCTCCTCGTGGTTGTCGCTGGTCTCTTTGTAACAGTGGACGGGGCGATCGTAGTCGTGTTGGCACGATTGTACACGATATCCTTCAGATCCTGAAGACGGTCACAACATTAAGCTTCAGTAACATGTACGGTTAAAATTAGACATTTTCCACATTTGCGACAGAGTTTGAGTAATTTATCAGCCTAATAATATCATTTCAATTTTCAAAATCTTAGCACGTCGCTCTACAAAAATTCATACACCACTACATACCAAAATACCAATAGAAATTATTTCTAAATCAACGAAACATAATAGACTATACCTGGAAGTTGCCCTGCAAGGATTGAACAATCTTGTTCACGAAAGTGTCAACTTTATTGTTGAGAACATCATCCTCCATGAAGGTTGGGGTTGGTATATCATTCTCGCTGATGATCTCGATGTCAGGATAACCCGTGTTGTTGAAGGTATCAAGGATGGTCGGCTTCTCGTGTTGATTAATGGGCGTTGAAGTATTAAAATTGGGATTTCGCACGGGAGGAAAGTTGATCAAGTCGTCCGGTGCTGGTGTCTCTTCGTCGCAATGAGGGACAGGCGTAGTCGCTTTGAAATTCAACGTGGACGAAACGACAGGATCTTTGAACACTATCGTGTCGACAGGTGTTACGTTCTCGTCAGCCGAAACCAGGGGCGGTGTTGATGGTTTTAAATGAAAACTGGGTTTACTGGACCAAGAGGAAGAAATCGTGGTCCAAGTTGTGGGCCTTTTCGTCGACAATTTCTCCGAATTCTGTTCAGAATCAGTTTCTGCGACTGCAGCTTCTGTGCCGAGGTTGTTGCTCACCGTTGGCTTGGAAGTGGTTCCGTCTTTCAAGTTGACACTGAAGAAGCTTGTCGAGACCACGTTGTTCGTAGCTATGTTCGAAATCACGGTGCTGATGTTGTGAGTTATGGTGGTTGAAACACTGGGCTTCCTGGTGGTAAGTGGTCTGATCGGTCCCGTTGTAGGTTTGAAGGATGAAGCGATAGGTTTGACAGTTTCAGACACTGGTTTCTTTGTGATGATCTTCTGAGCGGTCTCGGTGGTGAACTCTGTACCAAGAGGTCCTAGAACTATCACTGTGGGCGCAGGAGGGTTTGTCGTAGTCTTCGGGGAGTAAACTGAACCGCCGTAATTCGACTGAGTGGATGGCCTTGAAGAATACGAGTTGGAAGTCGAATACAAAGAATAAGTCGTCTCTGTGGGGACTGTTTCGTAGCTGTAATAATTGGACGATTGTATTGGCTTGTAGTACGTGTAAGGAAATGTTGCGGTGGGTCCGTTTGTGGGTCTCGTCGTGGAAATTCTGACCAGTGATGGCTTCGAGGTCTCGTCGATGCTGACCCATTTGTTAATAGAGGAATTTGGAGTTTGGATTGTGGTACCAGCGCCAGGCTTCGTGTCGTTCAAAATCGATATGATATGATTAATCGCCATTTCTTCCTTATCCACAATATCGTCTTTCTTGTTCCCTGAAGATGTATCATAGGTGATAGTTGGCACTCTAACCAATTCATCCTTCTTGTCGCTCAGAGTAGTCATCGGCGTGGTGGTTTTTTCGTCGTTCGAACTCAAAGCTTCCACGTTCTTCGTGGACACCCTCTCCTCTATCGTGCTGATCTTCTCGAAATTGTCCATGGCGGTTTCAAAGATGGGTGAAGTGGTGGTGAGCCTCTGCGTGTTGGCGTACATTTGCGTAAGAACCGGCAACTTCGTCATAGACGAAGTGCTGGACTTCTGATCGTCAAAATCAGGAACCATCGTGTCAGACACCGAAGACGCAGACTGATGAGGAAATTTCAACCACTGAGTCGTGTAACCATCCTGATGAGTGATCTCTTGCGAAGTTTTTTTCGTGTTCATCGAACTCTCGGTCACTTTTGATCTCTGAGTGGTACTCTGAGTCTCAACGACCTTATTTTCAGTACTGGATTCCGAGGTAGGTTTAAACAAGTCGTCCGGATTGTTCGTTTCGTTCAACGTGGTCCCGTTCTCGTTCAAGAGTATCGTGTCTGCTGAGCTGTGATTATTTTGACCCAAACCTTGAGAGAACATGGCTGGCAACTGATCGACCGGATCGGCTATCTGAAGTATCTGATCAGGACTCAGCAACGTGGTGACCGGATTAATGGCGGAAGTGTCTTGATGATTCTGAATGTCATTGTCGGAGTGACTCAACAGTCCAGGCAGAGCCAAATCGTCCAGGACGTTTTGTTGACCTAACAGAGCCTGAAAATCTTCATCGAGGTGGCTAATGTCTGGCTGGATAGGTAACTGCGGTTTCTCCGCGTTCTCAACGATATCTTCGTGGTGCACACCGTTTAATGATGGTTTCATGGTGCTCGAAGGTGCGTCGTAAGTCGAAATCTTGGTGTACGTGGTTCCTTCGTTGTTGGACGTACCGGATGCGTCGGTTTTCGTGGTACTGTCTTCAGAGATCGTCATTCCAAGTGGTGTACCATCCGAATTTAACAGGATAGGTATGTCTGGCACGTGGTCGATTTCGTGAAGGTTGAACAGCTCATCGTTTGATGGAATTTTCTCGCTGTTGCTCATGTTTTTCAAGGGTAATTGACAACAGGCGCCGAAAAGGAAACCGTCCATACAGGCGCCGACTACTTTTCCATTTCGACGCGAACACTCGTAGTTGAACATGCATACCGTCGGCTCGTTCGTGTTTGCTCGCGATGGAAGTGTTGGTTGACACGCTTTCGGGACTATTCTGTAACCACCGAACAGTCTTCTGCCTGCAAAACGGAGGACAGGTATTTTATGAAATTCTGGAGGTTCATTTGGGGATTTGCAGCAAGAATTGACGAATGGAATGCTAATTGACAGGTATTCAAATTCAACCTAGACCAGATTAAATTCGAATTGCGAGTAAATATTTTAAGAAATATAAACGAGAAATATAAACACTGCAGAAGCTTTCTATTCTATCTAAAATAATTACTAAGAACATATAAGATAATTACGAATACACGACACCGATCATCAGAGCGTTAACCATCGGTTCAGATTCGAACCTACTTTGCAATACGCCCGATTCCCATCTGTAATTATTCTAATCAAAGTTTCCTCCAATTATTCTGATCACGGTGTTGTAATTAGACGGTGAACGTACAACGGTTCCCGACGAACGAGTCGAAAACGAAACTAAGCGAGCTCGTTTGGTATTCGACCTGTTAGACATGCAAATCAGGAACAGTTGTCCCGAATTCTGTTTCTTTGGCTCGCAAGAGAAATCGGTTGTTCAACCACGGGTCAAAGTAAGTTCATTTCGTTGCGCTCATTTTTATTCGAAACCGAGCCAAATTTTTCAACCAACTATAGGCCTTCAATATTTTCTCGGGTCTTTGTGTTTGTAGCGGTCGACGCACAGAGTGATCGGTTCTGCTCAGGTGACTAAGACATAGGCGAGCAAGCATGTAGGCTTTGCACGTGCCTCCTTATATGCCTACATACTACCGATATAATGACCTACTCCGTGAATCGGCCGAACTGCTTGTCAGGATTCTTACGGCGTTCCAGATATTTTTCTTTATTTTTCTTTTTTTTTTCCTTCGCGGACTTTCGTTTCGTGCAGAACTGTGTCACCAGCCAACGTCAGTTGGACGTGTCACGAACTTGCGACCTGACAATCATCTTTTTACTCACGATCACAAGAATTAGAACGATAATCGAAGAAATGGAACTCTAGGCAATTAACGCCGGAACAGTAGATAATATTTAGTATTGATTATTGCGCAGTATAATAAGTCTTAGTAAATTTTTCGTATTTTTACACCAAGTATGATTGACCTATATTTTTAAAGCTGCTTGTTTAATTACAATTCGAATTTTAATGAAAATATTGGCATCTGATACATCCTGCGACCCGATACGTTAATCGATACTTTATTTCATTAATTAGCGGCTTCTAATTAACGGCCGCAGGGTTGACGATAAAACGAACACTCTCGAATCGATTGTGCCGTTAATACATACTACCACGAACATGGTAATTAGAATATTGCGTGTCGTTTGAACAACGACTCAGAGTTTCACCGTGCACACAATCTTCTTTGTTGTGAATATAAATTGTGTACGAAATGTACAGGGTGGTCCATGAAAATTCTGGTCTTCACAAACACACCGAAAGTGTTCAAAAACCAAATACAATTTGATCGTCCGATAAACCTAGAAACGCATCTGCGTACGATCGAGATCGTTGAACCAGGAAACCATTACCAGGAAATTCTGACAATTGTTTAATAATTCCACCCGTAAATGGCCAAGTATGTGTGTCAATTTGAGACGGTGCTCAACGTTTCCGTGGCCGTGCATTCGGAATAAGGATCGGGCGTGCGGGGAGCACGGAATTCGCGACTTTCGAAAGGAAGTGAGACGTAAGTGGAATTCGGTGTCAGTGTCGGCGACGTGAAATTCTTGAAAAGACCCGTGAACCCGCGTTGTTGTTCGCGCCGAACGTACGTTCCGTTCAAAAAGGTGCACGCTTTTCAACGATGGCAATCGGACGGGACGATTGTCTGGGAACGAATTGAAAGAAAAACACGCGTGGGAAGTCGAGCGTTTTGTTTGATCGCGTTGACACGCACAATTACGGGATCGCAAACAATTCGCACGAGCCGCGTTGTCGGTCAAAGAGCATCGTTGAACCGCGTTCAATACGAGTTTGCACGCGGCTCAGATTTTTCGTTCACCTCCGACATTTCGCGGGGAAGAAAAGTGTTACGTGAGCTGACAAGTATTGATTAAAAATTCTTACGCGTTCGTACGGTGGTACGGTACTGCATAGTAAAGTATTAATTTAATAATTTCTGAATTGCTGAATTGCTGAACCATCTAACTGGTTTTGGTAACTTGGTAATTTAGTAATGGACGATGCCTAAGTAACATAAATGTCTGGTAACATTCGAGTGTCAGATGAACGATAGAATTCTCTTCCACTTCGTCGCTATTTTCTCTAGGGAAGCCTATAATATCCAACAGTGTGCCTATTCCTTTATTCCTTGTATCACTAACACTTTGATGGCTAGAGACACGTATTTATGAGTTTGATACTCGTTCCCACATTGACGTTAGAAAAATTACAGTTCCAACTTCTGGAAACCTTGCTGTCGAATAAATTAAGTTTTCCTACTCCCAGCATCAATAGGAACATTGAAATTGAGGCGTTGGATGGAAGAAGGGCACATACGCCGAAATGCCGTTTCGAGATAATCGACTTCAAAGTTTTCATAATTGAATAATTTAATAAGTATCAATGCTTTTAAGTCAAATTTTTGTAAGAATGTAGTTACATGTCTTTAAAATATAATAAGCATACAAGTCGAAACGATTTAAACGATTTACGGAAAAAGGGCACATAAGCCTATGTGCCCCTCTTCCATCCAACGCCTCAATTGTATTAATAAATACCAGCCCGAATAATTGCGTTAAAAGTGAATTAAACCTTCATACCTTTAATACGTTGCATTGCAGAAATATTAATAAATATTGATACAAAAAATTGCTATATGAACGATGGAAACTTTTGCATATTACTAACACTTTTAAAATTTGTACCCATGTTCAGTGGATGTAAAAACTATCAGCACACTCTGCTTTGTTTATAAAAAAATATACCTTATATTGCATTGAAATTAACTAGGTAATCAATTCTTAACCCAAAGGGGTGCATAGGTGCACCCCCATCCCCTCGGAGGAGTGAGTTAATTTTATTCCATTTAAATTGATGCAAATATATGAATGTACCTATACGATAGGTTGCACTGTTGATATTTTTAAGTTACAAGCTGGCTTTATAATAACACCTGAATCTTTAAACAAAATTATTACATGATAACTGAGTGTGCTGATACTTCCTTGGTTCACTGTATAACTCAATCGTAATTCACTGTTGATTTATAGCTGTCCGTTTGTTACGTAACGTGATTGTTACCTGTGGCTTCGGGCACGTGAGAGTGTGAAATGACGGACGTCGAAGAAAGGATGACGAGGAACAAGTGAATATTCTTCCCGACAGCCATCTGCAACAAAAGGGATTCTGTCATTACAACTGAAAGAATTAAGTGATGGATTACACGGAGAAAGAAAATCATTGAATAATTACACCCGTTTGTTGAGTGAATTAATGACCGAATATTCGGAACGTTAATGGTAGCCACGTGCATAATACGTGCTACCTTTTGTAACGGTATATACCAGCCAAGGTATTAATCAAAACGTCATAGATAATGATAATTATGTAAAATAATAGACGTTCATTCCACATAAAATGTTACGAATTCTCGAGAAGTTAGATCGATAACTACATTTGCAACTTTTCTCTGAATTTTGCTTCATAATCCTCCGAATTCTACCACAGGGAAATTCAAAAATGTACTTCAAATATGGTAAAAATGATTATTTTGATTGAAAATTTTTTAAGAAGAAAGGTACCTGGATGCTGCAAATTTAATAATTTGGGACACTGACCATCGATGACACCCAAAGAAGTAAAAGTCTCATTTTCATCCTAAACGAATGAATTTAAACGAGGGACCGTGCGATCAAAAAACAAACGGGATTCTGAGGCAAACGATCAAGCTGTTTCGACATGTTGGCTCGTCTTTTCCTCATCTCACGAGAAGATTTACACTCGTGTCTCGAAGGTGAGCACACGGTGTCCCTACGTGTTCCGAAATCCCGTTATAACAGTCAGTGAGAGCCCAGATAGAGTGTGAGCCGTTCTTACCTATCACACGAGGCTGTGTAATGATAAACAGAGAAACAGTGGAACGATCGGATGTGAGAAAGAACAAGGGGCTGATGTTACATGGACGAGAAGAGAGGAAATGGGCCGTGAGAGAGACGAAGATGATCGCTTCGAGAAGACACCCGGTAACCCAGTTACCAATTCCCCCTCGTTATCCCATTCAATGCTCCTGTAACCTTCTTACCAGCTACAACTTTGATCCTGAGCCTTACAATAAGGAGATCGATTCTTTTCTTTACTGTCATCGTTAACTTCAGGTTCATTGACACTTGATAAATGAACGAAAGTTCCTGGCAAAGGTGTTCGTTAACGCGTTAATTGCCACAGTGAAAGCAGACGTGTGCGACAAGACACGTTGAAGCTTCAAATCGTTAAGGATTCGATCGATTAATTTTCAAAATTAAGCTTTTGCTACCTTGCATCGTTGGTTTAATATTAACGCTACTCGTAGTTTTCCTTCGATTTTCTTTTGTTAATTATTAGATTTGATGAGATTTGGGCATGAAAAGCATTCCAACTGCTTTTGCTGTTGGAAGAACTCGGAGAAGAGATATTGAAATTAAGTAGTAATATAATAAATAAACAGTGTAATTCTTCGATGTTTAATTCTTTTTCAAATTGTATGGTGATTTGTCGGCTTTTTTTTGTAAAGACACCTGGAAGCTGACACCAGAAGAAGATACCGTTACCATCAATTACCAATTTCTCCTGTTATTCGTCGTCGTCGTACTTTATTTTTCATCATGGAATGTCGTTACCTGCACGCACTGTTACGTGTCAGAGCCGCGACAATTCATCGAAGCAGTAAACATGAAATTTGCCGTGAATTCGTTTTCCGTTGTCCCGCGATTCATCAACGACACGCAGAGTAGCGTTATTGTAGAAAGTTAACAAAATACGAACACGTCGGTTGCAACGCGTCGATTTCACGGTGAAAGTAATTTTTCTTCGCGTTACAGACACCGATAAGATCGATTACAACACGTTCATTGTCTGCCACGAATAATTGCAAACCATTGTGAGGAGGTTTAACGCTGATAACGTGACAATCGTTCCCTTTCGTTCGTTCACGCGAGATACCAGCCGGTTCTAATACCCGGAAGTCACTTTCCTTCGAACTGTTCCGTTCTCTTGGTGTTCGGTTACGATCCTGATAAAAACATCCTAGAGATAAGAACCAGCTAATTATCGTTAACGATCCTCTCCTTCTTACGAAATATCTAACTGTTGCAGTCATAGAAGATGCTGCGACCGATGCGATGTTGACCAATTTTTGACCCACTGAAGGCACATGGGGGGGATTCCATGTCGTCTGTAAAAGTTTAGGAGTAGTCTACCTTAGCAACGTAGAATTTTGTATACTTAGGTTCGAAAAAAATCCATTAGCGACCTCGCAGTTTCCTTAAAAATTTTACTCGAAGCACCGCAGATCTGGGTTACAACTAACCCAGCGTTACCATTCAAGAGTCGAAAGTACGAAGCTCCAAATGGGATTAAAATGATACCCTGTAACACCGTTAATATTTTATCGTGTTCTGAATTATCCAAAGCACTTAGGTGGTACGATTTTCTTCCAATGACCCTCCGCAATATCATAAACGTAGTACTGAAGGGTTGACGATCCACGAAGCCGTAAAAATTCGTTCAGCAGAGTAGTCCCGTTACATCCTCTCATTTTTCCATTCTCATCCAAGCGATTCCCTCGTGTTTAACCAGCTGTACGACAAACGATCTCCGCTCGTTTGGTACAGCAACGACAACACGTATCACGATGCATGGAGGAAAAAAGCACCGTGTGTAGAAACACGAAAGCCTGGGACACGGTCACGATCTTGGGTATCTCCCTGCAGTGTTTGTACGAAGGAAAAGAGCCAAAGTGTACACTCGTGTGCCTCGAAAATTCTTCGCGGTTCATTGGCCGTTCGTCAAGCGCTTGGAAACACACAAGGCATGCATAGGATTCTGTGCGTGCACGCGAACCTTGGAGAAAGCTCACAGTTCGACTCTTCTTCATTATTGGATCTGGGTGACCCGATTGGCTTGGCCTCGCCGGCCAACCATCAGACATTTCCTCGTCAACCTCGTCTTCTTTCTTTCTTTCTATCTTTCTTTCCTTCCTTGAAACTGGATCGAGTAATTCTGACCGCGAACCTTAATCTTTTGCAATTGTTCCGTGTCTTTGTCACCAACAACAGTAACCACCTTCATCGTTCCATTGTTCGTTGGATTTGATTGTCTCGATTCGTCGAATACAAATTAATTTCGTCATTGTTCGATGTTTTATCACCTTGCTGGGAATAGAGCACTTTGATCGTTGCAGTAGAAGTAACCGTATTTAGTAAGGCATAACGTAATAGGGATCATTAACGCGTTGACTGGCGCAGTGGAAATGGACGTAGGTTGGCAGACATACTAAGTAGTTATTTACGAAGTTTAAGCTTCCAATTAACTACCTTATGATTATTGGTGTAACATCAACGCTATTTAAAGTTCAATGTTATTCGATTACAGGAAACTTAAAGCGTAGACAAGTTCTCAGCAATCAAAGAGCTAAGGAGATGTGCAGGTCATGAGTAAAAAGTTTACCTCCTTTTCTCGTAAGCGATTACTTAGTTATGGAAAGTTTAAGACGTAGGTCGCTGGTACCACAGTAGAAAAAGCCATGTATGGTCGGACATGTGTTCTAACTGTAATTATAGACTTCCCACGTGCTATCCGACATAATCGACGTAATACAATTTTAACGCGGCTTAGAATTCTTCTTTTCTTTCACTGGATTGTTATATGAAATACGGAACGGTTGTCATCGACGATAACCGAAAGAATCGATGCGAACCGGGCAAACGAGTCACCATTTCAAAGTAACACGAAACAATCGTGCAACGGTATCGTACACGCTTTCTGCTTTCACTCGAACGTTTGAAACGCTTTTAAAACCCGGCCATTCGTGCAAAACCGATCATCACGGTTCGAGTCGAACGGCCGTCCAGCCTATCATCTCGCTTCGTACGAATTGCAGAAAGTGATAGTTTAACCGTGTCTCGTATCGAACCCAGGCGGGAAAAAATCGAAGAAAATGTTCACGGGAGGATCACTCGAAAGGACGATGCTCGAACTATCAGCACGAACCACTTTCTATTCTTGCTACGTGTTAAAATGAACAAAGTTATTTGGAGCAACTTGAAAGGGACAGTGCGTTGTGTGCATTTTAAGAGGCTCGAAAAGTAGAACCAGAATGTAGGGCAATGATTCATGCAGGTATTGTATTCTGTCGCTTCGTTATGAATATCCAGCATTGAGTACAAATATCAATTTTAGGGCCTTATTTATGTTTGATACATGTTTCGTTGGTTTTACTGAAGCAGCATCAGAATTGTGAATATTTTACGTGGCCTCCTTAGTTCGATGCGTTATACTACTTATCTTGAATTTGTTATTTATAACCCTTTCACCATTGCAGGGTTCAACGCAATAAATTTTAACAGGAACGCAACATTCTTTGGTCAATCATTCGCTGTGAAGAGAACATATGGAAATGGCACTTGATTTAAAGAGTTATCGATTGAACGATTCCTGTCAAAAATTTGAAATATTTATTTTTTGATGTCTATACCACATTTGCTAATTCGATGTGACAGTGTATTAACCCTCGAGTTATTCTAAGGCTCAGACTAATCCACGTTAATCGCATCGTGACTGATGTCGTCTTCATGACTGCGGATAAAACTGTAAGCGTTTCACGCAACTTATCACGGGTCTATCAACTTTATGTCATGCTGTATCCATTTTGTTCTTTTTTTTTTTCAACGACGCCACGCGATGTTATTATATTCGACAAAGCTTCGCTCGTTAACCAGCAATTTTTCCATAACTTCCGACCTACCAGGTCCTCATCCAGATTCGTTCTGTTAAAGTAGAGCGACAGGAAGAGTCCGCGAATGAGCGTTAAACGCGCAAATCAACAAACGCGATTGGAAAGAGTGACACGAACCGTCTGCTCGCTGACAACCGTTACCAACTTACCACTACTCCTTTCCGTGGCATACCTAAGTTAGGTGCACACACACACACACACACACACACACAAGCGCAACTGTGTGTCAGAAACACCACTCGGGGTCATCGCAAAGAATCTTATTCCCTGAGTTTCGAAGCTGCAGGACTCTTGCCACGTTTCATCGATGACAAATTTTGCGGCGTAGAATTTTGTATAATTTAGACCACCCAATGACGACCCACGCGAAGATTCCACGTCGTTTGCAAAAATTTGGCGACCCACTGACAGCCCATACGAGGGTTCTAAGTCGCCTGCAAAATTTCACGAGTTGATTAATTTCACTTTTGCGTATTTCGATTCGAATGCGGCCCACTAGTGAGTTCATACGAGGATTCCACATGGCCAACAAATTCTTACGTTGGCCAAATTAGTCGAAGGATTAACTATCAACGCTAACGAGGTTAACATCGCTTCCCAGGCCGTCGATTCGCCTATTTACCGATCGTTAACCGGTGAAACTTGAGAACAGCGATCGTCTGCCATTAACGAAATGGAAAGAGATAATACGAATGGATTAAAGAAACCGATGAACAACAAGTAATTACCCATAACCGTTTCGTTAAAACCTCATAAAACGAGTCTTTAAAGAAGCTGCAACATGCAGATAACGACGCGTGGATGAAATCTTGGGGAACGGAACGAAGAAAGACAGAGGATAGGGGGAGGGGAGAGGTAAGAAAGAAAAGGGAAGAAGGATGCGGTGAAGCAGCGAAGCATGCCAAATGATCTTCTATGTATATCACCTCGTTTGCTACGGGCCAAAGTCGGAAACCGAGCTTTCACCTGCCTCCACGGTCAGATTACCTTCCGTACGATCGCACTGATTCCTGATCGCACGTCCTGGTTCCGATAAACGATTCTACGCTACGCGAACTGACCGATTTATTTCTGTTTTTTCGTCCACTTCGATAAATCGAACTTTCTACATTAATATTTATCGCATTGTTTCCGTTTCATTGAGTCAGAATAAGAAATGTCACCGTGGAAAAGATATTGATACATAGATCGTCGCAGTAGTATTGGCCATGTGTGATAAGACGCGGTGTAATTGCGATTATCAAGGATACAATCGTAGCAGCTTATCAATGACGCTTTCCTTTTGATACCTTGTTTAAATAATGTATTTTTAATGCCATGTGCAGATTTCTTTTAATCATTCAGTGATGTTAAATTAATGAATGTGTTTTTTCTTTGCAAAAACGGCAAAACTCGTATGATAATCGCTTAGACCGAATGAACTAACAGTACATCGAGCCTGAGCTAAACGAGACGACAGATACTGTTGGAAGTAGCCTTTATAGCGGACCCAGAATACTAATGAACGTTAATTTCAGGTGGAAGGAACATCTGGAATTCGTGATCGAGACTTTGAATAATTCCGACTGCTCATATATTTTTAATCACCGTCTACACCAGTTTGTATTTTCTTTGTATATTATGTTGTACGAGCAGCTTAATCATCATACACAATTAGGTTGAAGTGAAGTCAATTGAAATCGGAGCTCAAATGGAAATTTAATATTTAATCCTTTGACGATGGCAATTTAAAATCAATAATAACACAGGAATAATTGATTGATTTTCGACCAGCAACTAATGATTTTCAGAATTCTATCACTTGATGAAATGGTAAAAAGGGTTGCTTACCGTGCAACGCGTTATCCCGTGATACGTCCAACGATTCGTTAAAGTCGTCTCATAACGTCGCCTTAAATCCTCGATGGAAGCCTCGGTGGGGTCGTTCTCCGGAAGAAAACACGACCTCTTCTCAGCGTCACACGTGAACGTCCTTTATCAAGTTCACACGTTGTCACCCCAGTTCCTCGACTCCTGTCGCACTTCTTCCTCCACTTCCCTGTCCTTCGTCACCTGTTCCCCGAGTCATACACCAAGCTATCCGAATTCGTCTCGTGTCCGAAAAACCGATCACTGATCCACGGCACACCGGATGTTACCGATTGAAATCGCTCGACCCTGGACACTGGCCAACTCGTGTAACTGTTTTCTTATTCTCTTTCACTGGATTTCGATAGCAATAACGTTCTCTTCCGCGCACCGTTCGTCCATCCGGTTAGTCAACTGGATGGTACCTGTCTGGCTGTTGTACCTCGTGCCACGGCATGTGCTGGAATCGCATGGCTAAGTCATAAGCGGCGCCTTCGACCAGGAATCGCGGTGATGGTGGTGGTCGAAGAACGAACGGTGGTGGAGGTCGTTTATGGTGGAGGTAACGTAAGACCCAGGAAGACCGATCGACGATCGTTCGAGGTGGGGACCTTTCTTCGAAGGTAGACAACGACGTTCCTCCATAACTGGAAGAAGGAGAGGAAACGACACGACGGCGAAGAAAGAGACGACGAGGATTAAGAGAAGAAGAGAAGGAACGAGGAGAAATCAAAGTGGGCCAGTGACCAGGTCACGTGGAGAAGAACGAGGCCCAACGCGCACGACAGCGACACACTGTCCTACTCATCGGCATCGTCGCCGTCGTCGTCGCCACCTCCTCCTCTTCTTCCTTCTCTATCTGTCCATTCAGGAAACGTATCTCGATGCGTTCAGCTTCCATTCGCCTATTCTCTTCCTGCGAA
Source organism: Stelis phaeoptera (assembly GCA_943735885.1). Taxonomy (NCBI): domain Eukaryota; kingdom Metazoa; phylum Arthropoda; class Insecta; order Hymenoptera; family Megachilidae; genus Stelis; species Stelis phaeoptera. The sequence continues at coordinate 8,775,706 of OX030941.1, read as the reverse complement.
CCTGACGAGAACGATTTCACGGTAGAAATATTGAATTACGAGCCACGATGCTTCGGCAGATAGGTCGTCGGGTTAAGAATGCGACCCCCGGCTTCGTTGGTTTCGATGGAAAAGTGATTTCTCACCGTTTCGCCTTCTAAACGGGTGAAATAGGTGTCGTTCGTCATATTAGCCTGGCAATTGAATTCACAGTCTTCATATTTTTACCAACAATTCTTTTACAATATTCTCAATCCACCTGGGATAGAATTCAATCGATTTTAGTACAAAATTTACGAAAAGGTTGTGTGCTTAATAGTTAATAGCAGGGTTAAATGATACAGTTCAATTATACATCGCTGAACTTTCGGATCTAAAATAAAAGCAACCCCTATTTCTATCTGTCCGTACAAAATATAGGGGTGGAATTTATAAATATGCTCCTTTGACGAGGGTGCACGAGCAAAGTGATGAAAAGTTACGATTTTGTGCAGAGAGCGCAGAGATTGTGGGTCAAAGTTTGCAAGGGTAAACATTGAGATAGCTGGTTTCCCTTGTTCAAGTATTTATAGCAAATAGAAAACTTCTATTTGCCTGCGAAGCGTCTAAAGGAAACCAAGGAGACAAACTATACTCAGTTTCTTATCTCCCAGCTGACAAAATTAGAATTTATCCTTTGTACGTGGTGCAAGTAACATTAATCAAGTTGCCGATTAAAGTTACATATTTTATTTTAAAATCCCTCTAATTCTAGCCACGAAGGGATGAAAAATTATTATAGGTACATAGTGCGAAACTGATAAAATATTTTCAGATTGCCTAGTTGTTGCAATTTGCACAAATTAATTCTTACAGAAAACTCGGAATGATAACGCTAGGTGTTTATGGGTTAAATTAACTCCGAAGAAGCTTTCTTCGACGCTGACGTGTTTCGTTAACAAAGTTCGTACAAAGCAACTTCAATTCATCGGCTTTTGTTAAACGGAGAATATAGTTTTCACTGCGCGTTATCCATCGCTGTTCAGCGACACGTGTTGAAAGTGTCGTAAAGTCGCGATTCCTTATTGCTTCGACACCGTACACGCTCGATAAAGAGGAGAATGTGTTCAGACGCGATGCACGCACGTTCTATTGATAAAACTTCACGAATTTATTGAACAAGTGAAAATAAACGATCCCGTACGTATTTCCTCTTATCCGTTGAGTTGCAACCGTAAGGGATGACACCACCTATTTAATCCTTTCGTTATTTAGAATCCCTTTAGCCACTCTCTACGAAACGATTAATTTGAATATCAAGCGTTTACTGTTATTATCGTAGAAAAATTCGGAGCTATGATTCATTTGGCAAAATTGGAAACAAATATTGTGTTGCCGCAATTTATGCGAAAAATGGATGAATTTTATTCGTGTAACTGGAACAAAAGGAAAATCAACGTCGAATGGAAACAAAAAAAAAAAAAAAAATAGGGGAACAAGACGGCCGAGAATCTCAATCGATCGAATTTCACTTCATTTCGGAGTCAGAACGTCAATCTATGCCAACTATTTATGACGAATCGAATCGTGAACGTACTACCGTTCTGAAATTAACCAATTATAACGTGGAAACGTCGGATACGAGATATCAAACGACGACACACGCAGGGAGAAAGCTTTCTAAATCTTCTTTACTGGAAATACCATGCGAACTTTAAACAGTTGTGCCGGCAAAGTATTAATTTCAACTCGGACACGCTGTCTTCAAGGCATCAATCGAGCATAGAACGCCACCGTGGGCTCGTTGAAATAGTAACAACACCTGTCAACCAATTTCCCGTGGATAATTATGTAGAACGGCGATCGGCAACTTTCTTTTACAACGTGTCAAAAATTGCAAACTTAATCATCTGTACAGGAAAGTAGAAAGAAGCCAGTTTATTTGATTACTGTGAATTCACGCCACGAATAGACAAGATAGTAAATAATATACATTCATCAAACGAATGGAACATGGAGTTTCAAATACAGTTGAAAATAGCAAAATTTCAATCTGTATGTAGAAAATTTAATAATTTAATTCGGTAAAATGGAGCGGAATAAACTTATAATATGTATATATTAAATATTATACATAAATGATCCTTCAAAATTTGCCTGTAACAATGTTTCAATTATGCATTAAAATAACCCTCTACCCTCTCCCCCTGCAGCGCCCATCTTCCTAAGTTTAATCAAAGGGCCGGAGATTGTTGAACTTTCGACGAGTATGATCGACGTGTACATTATTTAAACATAATCGTACTACCTAAACATGTTTCCAGGTCTCTGTGTGCACGATGCATCATTATTTAAAGAAAGCTGCCGTATCACGGGTAACAAACGCTCGAACCGGAACACGAAGGAAAACCTTTTAATTAATAAATGAAAAATTTCCAGCGTGTAATCGTCGCACGCGATATCGGTGGCCACGGGGATTTGCATTCGTGGCACCAACGATAAATCGGCCCGATTCGAAATCTCACGGGGTCAGAGCAAAGTGTGTCAAACTTGGTCGGGCCACCTTTTACGGTACCTATCACGGTTCACCATGCGACCAAGAATGTCCGGATAAGATCACATCTAACGTCGTTTACGTTGTCCGTAGCTGCAGCACACAGTAGTACATCTTTCGGGATAATTATGCGTTCAGGATGCTGTGTAAAATACAGTGGCCGACAAAAATACCCATATCCTTTTAATTAATCCCTGTCCTTGTTGTTTTTTCATCCTTTCGTGCTCCACGTCGCGTATACGCAAGATTGCATAATTATATAAAATCATATCTAGACTTCTGATAAAAAACAATTCAAACGAACTGCTAAAGGAAGGGTATTTTACAGATGAGTGATAACGTTTTGTAATTATTTTTATCGCTGGTGTTTAGTAATTGTATAACTCACAAGATAAACAAGAAACGAACCACGAATTGGCACACGCGATAATTGTTTATCTCGATAGAAGTGAAAAGTACTTTGATCGATTTTGTGAATATGAAATATGAAAATTTGAAGCAAGTTATTGTGACTCGTTTTAGAGTTAATTGAGAGTGTATCGAATACTTATGCGACTCACTGTACCATTCGAGAGAGAGCAAGATAAAGTTCAATTCTTGATCGTGAACGTGACTGGTCCTAAGTAGGCCAGGACCTGTACCTTTCAACACCGAGCGTTGTCTTTGGTGGCACCCCATTTATTTAGAACCGTGAGTATAATTGACTGGCGAATATCTGCCTCTCGAAATTACTGTTCCTTGTTGGCGAACCCCATAACGATGGCAAAGAAATTTATGAATCAACTCGATGTATTCTTAACTACCGCCACCTGATTGCACCTGTACAGTTACGTTCGATGATGACTCACCAAACGATGAATCTTCTGTATTGGGGGAATTAATCTTTGAGAATGGATCGGGTTCTCTATTTTATATTTCATATTTTTGTGTTTCTTTCTCTTTTGAAACGTGACGCATCTGGCAGGAACGCGTGTGTACGTTATGTGTACAGATACGTTGACCGTGATCGTGACTTTCGGTAAGTAGGTTAGAACTCGTCCGCGTTTTAAAATGGATTTTACACCTTGATGAATCCGCGAGAGGAACGCCGCGTTACGAGCCATCGTAATGTTTATCGAGTTTCTCCTGATTAACATTATCATTATGATAATTAATCGTGTTCGAGGTGCAACGATCGTTTGATTAAATGTTTCTCGGTTACCTCATGAAATTACGAGAGAAAGAAACTCAGGAACTGTTACGTAAAAATGTACATCGAAGAAATTCCAATAAACGAAGATAATCGAGGTAAGGAATGTTTAATTTGTGAATTTTTGGGGGACGATTTGATGTTCCAGGAATTTCTGGAAGCATTTGGGTCGTGACCCCATATCCATGGGAAGGTATCCGCGAGAAGGAACGAGGAGAAACAATCGATGGTCATGACCCAGGACACGCTTGGCAAAACTGGGTCAGAATTTAGTCGCGTCTTTTCACGTTCCGCGCATTATTTTTCTTTACCGTTGCTCGTAAGTGTCCGCGGATCTTGTAAATACCGGACACAAACTCTCCTTTCTCTTCCTTGATTTTGATCCTTGATCCTGGTAAAATGAAAGGACATCGATTTCACTTTTTCCATATTTAACATTTTAATCGCTGCAGTGGAAATGGACGCGTGTAGTCAGACGCATGAAAATACTGATTAATGAAAGTAGTGAAACGTATTACTTTCGTGAAGTCCATTGTTTTATCATTTGTGAATATAATTTGATTAATTTAGTTCCACAGTATTCTTTATTTTACAATTAGTAACATTTTGACTAAAAATAACAATTTTGTTATACATTAATAATCAAAATTTCAACTTTCTTCGCACTAAAATCTGCATCTTCTCACTCAGAGCTTAATTTCGTCCAGAAAACGCTTCTTCGAGTCATAACTTTTTATTAAAAAGAACGAAGAAATGTTAAGATAACTTCTATAAGATGTGTAACAAGAAGATAGAGCCAAGAAACTTGAATGCGTTGAAAGATGGGATAGCCATCAGTGATAAGGATCAGAAATCCTTCTTGAATCTCAATGTACAAGTTACACTCTTGGGTTTCTAGTACCGGAGGATCAGTGTCAGTAAGATCCTTGCTACGTCATTTTGTATTACCAAGGCCAGACCATGACCCTGCTCGTGTAGAATGCTGGCAATTGGAATAAAATCTGTTGATCGATCAGAGTGTAGCGCCGACGCAACTCGTCCTCCACGTTACGCCTTGCTCCCTCTGGCCAGGACCAGATCCTTGTTACCTATATTACCTTTTTACAAGGTTTCGCGTTCTGAATCGTGCAATTGCGTATGATACTCGATAGCTTGCTTTCTTTGGGTTTGTGAAACAGCGCTCGGTGTTATTAGAAATTTATTATTTTCCCATTGTGAAATAGAGATATGATTTTTCATAGGAATTGGGGGAAGATGTATTATATTTTTAGGAACTTGAGAATTTGGGGATATTGTATTTTTGAGAATTTGGGAACTTGGGGATATTATATTTTTGAGAATTTTTGGGAATTTGGGAATATTGTATTTTTGAGAATTTGGGAACTTGGGAATATTGTATTTTCGGGAATTTGCGGATATTGTATTTTTGAGAATTTGGGAATTTGGGAACTTGGGGATATTATATTTTTGAGAATTTTTGGGAATTTGGGAATATTGTATTTTTGAGAATTTGGGAACTTGGGAATATTGTATTTTAGGGAATTTGGAAACTTAGAAATATTATATTTTTGAGAACTTGAGAACTTGGAAACTTGGAAATATTATATTTTTGAGAACTTGAAAACTTGGAACCTCCGGAATTTCGGAATATTCTATTTCAAGAACCCAAGAACTTGGTAATATATTTTTAGAATCATAGAAATTTCAAGAATAGAATTCTCGACTCTAAGTCCTCTTCAACCTTGAATTCTTAATCCTCCATCCAATTATCCACTAATAAAATCGTTTGCGAAAAAGATCACCACGGGTTTGAATACTTTCTAACTAACTAAGTAGCCGTAACTTCCTGAACATCATCAATGTTCCATCGATTAGAGATTAAGGATGGCGGGCATGACTGCCCACAGATTAACATCATTTGTGACACGACCGACAGGTGAAGGCCGTCAATGACTTACTATCATCTTGGTTTCGTGACTTCATAAGGAAAAGGCGGAGGTAAGGCTGGCTTTCTCCAAAGAGACTTAACCCGGTCCAGTAACATCCATCCATGGAGCCGTCACGCCTGTGACATTTTCGATGGTACTACAACGTCTTTCCTCTAAATTATAGACATTTACAGATAGTCTCAAAAGCAACGTGACTATATTGAACTGAATTCTCATTAATAATGTTTCGACAGCATTACTAATAATAAGGAAAGTGTAATCGAAACTTAATCCAAATTAATTTCCGATTTGTTCCTTTTTCTTTAAATATGAACCAAGAAGTCTCATAACTTTTGGAACAAACTATACGTATATATGTAATTGGCTCCTATCCCGTGGAACGTAAAACATCGACTCAGCCACGTAATTTTACGATCGGTTTCGAGCTTGCCAAATGACACGTAAACCCGCAAGGAAGGAACTTACCTAAAAATTATTCTTTCTCTCGACACTGGCTGCATCTCGTGCGGTTTGTAACAGTTACATTCTATTACCGTTCCAATTAGTGGTTGCACCTTTCAAATTGCTAACTTTTCCGTGAAGTTAAAATAAATTGCTTCGTCGTGGACAACGGTACGCCGCGTATATGGAGTAACGTGGAATTGCTCGTGCACCGGAAACCACCGAGTCGAAGCAATGTTCATATTATTCCTTTGTCGATCGTAAACGAATCGTACGTTCTAATGATCGAAATTAATGTCTCGAATTCGACGTTTCAACGACCGGGTACTCGCGTAAATAGGTCTCGACCGTTTCTTTCGATTCTTTTTATGAAGAGCGTTCTGAAGTCGCGGATGTGATGCAAACGTTTGGAGTGCACTTGGCTCGGAATCGTTCCAAGTGTCGTTAGCTGCTCAACAATCGGAAAAACCCGCGAAAGGACAATGACGGAGAAATGGGCAATTTTGGAACCAAAAAGAATTTCTTTCTAAGTTATACATTTATTGATCCATTATTCGTTCGAACGAAGATCCAGTCATTTTACAGTAAAAATCTTGATACCTCCTTTACGTAGACATATTCTTCAAGATTTGAGCTACAAATCGGTGTGCCATAAGTGCTATTTTGTTTGTACAAATTTTCTGTCATGAAATCAGGCCAGAGTTCATACGTTTCGAAATTAGTCACTGTTCGCCATAACTGGAGCCCAGCCATTTTATATTAAGAATATTAATGAAAGTTTCCTATCATCGTGTTCAGCGAATCATAAACTTTCGATTGATGTAGAATAAGTACTATTTTCTAAAACTTTTCTGTCATGAAATCGTGTCAGACTTTCTATGTTCCGAGATCGACCATACAATATAAAACAAGCTGATAAAAGAAAAAGCTCGATGCGATTCGAAAAAGTGTCTCGTATCTGATAGTTGGTGTTAAGAATCAGAAATCAAAAATCGGCGTACCAATGAAATGGCATGAAAGGAGAGAGAGTTACATTGCTGCACAATTGGGCGCGACGATCTGTTACTGCCCCATTGAACGAAGTCTAAAAACCGCGTTACTTTCTAGGCCAGAGACTATCTTTCGGTGAGAAAACGAGCATCAATCATCCAGTGCTGATATCCCCCCCCCCCCCTACGATTATCTACAATACACCACGTTTAATTTCACTACCACACGGATGTCGATACAAAAACGGAAAGATCGACCCGATTATTTTGTAACCGTCGTAGATAAATCACCAGGAACGTTCGAATCAATTTTATTTACGTCGTCGATAGCTTTTGCTCGGCGGTGTGTGTCATTCGTAGATGGACAATCAAAGAATTAATCCATTGACCGTGAATGAAATATCTTCAACGTTACCGTTTCGCAGTAATTCTCTTCTTATTATTTTCCATCTGTTTCTTTGTCCGAGCTAGGCTCAGTGAATGAGAACAAGGAAAGATGTGAAAGAAAGAGGAACTTCGAAACGTGGATATGTTATATTTTTAGGAACTTAGAGATTTCGAAATATTATATTTTTAGGAATTTGGAATCTCGGGAATATTATATTTTTAGGAGCTCGGAAGCTTCGGATTATTATATTTTTAGGAACTCGAAAACTTAGGAATATTGTATTTTTAGGAACTTGGAAATATCGAAATATTATATTTTCAAGATCGTAGAAAACTTTGGAATATTATGTATTTCGAAATTTAGAAAGATTATATTTTTTAACTCGTACATTCACTTATTCTTTCAAGGACGTATGTAATATACGCTTAATTATCCCATTATCATAAAATTCGATGATTACTCATTATCGATGCGAACAAAGAAGCGCAAAATGGATCGCACGATCAAAGTTAGAATTGAAGTTGGCCAGATTGAAGTGTCACGAGCAGAGAGAACGTTTTTCAATTAATGCAAAAACGTCACCGGCAGCGATCCCGCGTCTGCTTGAATTCCAATTACAAGTGGATCACGGTATACTTGTTTCGCAGCATTCGTAGTAATCGGGACGTGTTTATGCAAATACCATAGCGATAATAACGTGTAAATGGAAAACAGTTCACAAATTTCACGATACTCATTAATACGATAGAAAGTTGTAGAAAATCGTTCCGCTTCTTTGAACAATTTTACAAAAATACAACGTGCTGTCTCCATGCTTGTTAAATAAAAATTGTGATGTACAATACGATGTATCATAAGGCTTAATCCGCTTACGATGCGCTCTCGACTTAATCAAATATTATTTTATTATGTAGATTGCAATTAAAACTTACCTCAGAAGGGTGAAGAAATTCCTTTTCGATGCGAGGACAGGACGGTCTAAATTAGATTGTTCCTGGGACTTTCCTAAGACCAATAGAATATGCCTATTATAATATTTTATCGAACCAACAGCAGACCATGAGTAAATTGGATATTGCATTTCGAGTATAATCGTAATTATGCAAATTACCTATGATTTTTTCGCTTTCCAACTGAAATTTACCATTCGATACCTTCCGAAATTAATATTAATACTGCTTAGAATTTTTGATAATTTCTCTTTAGTTAAATTTGTAATACCGGTTATACCTTTCCAAATTCATTACGTTCAATTTTCCATCTGGCAGCAAAATTACAAAATATAAAATTGAATGTATTCAATTTTCCCTTTGGCATTCTACGAAATTAATAAAGATATTAATAACACTTAAAATATCTTAAATTCTTTTCCAAATATTCGATTGTATTAAATTTGACCCTCGTCTACGCTAATTTTCCTTCTTCGTGGTTGTTTTTCTTTCGAACGTATCGCGCCACGCACCCGTGGTAACAATAGGTTGGTTACTGAAGTAGAATTTTCTCATTATTCTCAAATTTCTATTCGAATGCATCGAGTGGGCGAGGTACGTATAAAGTTTCGCTGGTTCGCGAGTATCGACACCCACGTGGCTTCGAGAACGATACTGGATGAAAGGTGATCGATGAATACTTTCGTAACAATATGTTCTGTTTTTTCTTTTTTGTTGTTGTTGTTTTAATGCACGACAGATAAATACAGAGACGGCGACCGACAAATGTGAAGGGTAACGAAACTTGTAAAAAGTAACAGAGTATAATAGAATGCAACACGCACCACCAATCGATCGAGTATTTACAAGGTTGAGGTTCCGTATTCTTGCAGCCCCAACTGCAACGTATATTAAATAAATTATTTATTCCTATATTATGTTGTTGAACATCAAATGATCGATTTTGAAGCATGTAGAAAGTTTGATACGATTTGATGAGATAAAAGTACTGTAAAGTGGCACTTATGGCACATCGATTTGAAGTCCAAGGTTCGAGGACTTCAAATTGTCTGTAGCATAACAAATCTAAAATTCAAATAACATTCTTCCGATATAAACGACTGAAAATTGGATATTTACTGAAAATGATTGTTCACGCTTTATATTAAAAATATTGATACCCCTTTCTCATAGTCATATTTTGTAGACTTTCAGATACAAATTCACGTGCCACGAGTGCCATTTCGCGAAACTTTCATGTCGTGGGATCTCGTCAGAATTTATACTTTTCGAAATCGGTCATCGCTTACTATAATTAACCACCAGTCGTTCTATATTAGAAATATTAACGAACCGCTGGTATAATCATTTTCAGCAAATTATAAACTTCAAATTGATATAGCATAAGTGCCACTTTACAAAACTTTTATGTCATCAAATGATATCAGACCAGCATAATCGACTACTTGATATGTAACAACCTAATATTACGATCTATTTGCGTACACATTGTCCACGTATACACACGCGTACGTATATGTATATATATATATAATATTTGAATTTCTATATAAATTAAATTAAATATCAGGTGATTTTGTTCGCGTGACAAGAGGCCGGTTCACTTCCTCCTTTTTTCCCGAATGTTTCGTTCATTTTCTCACCCACGATCCGTGTCTTTATTCGCATGCAACGCTTGTATCACAATGCTCGATCGTGTGAAACAAAACGATAGATGTAATCATACCTATGCCTGTTGTCATTACTCGAAATCGAATCGATCGAGCAAAGTAACTGTCAAACCGATATTCTCAAGTCCTTAGCTTAGAAGAATGAAATGCAATCAGCATCGATTTTGTCTGACGATTTAATAACGTTAAACCTTTCATTTTAATTCGATGTATTTTTATAGTCATTGTTAAAGACGAGAACAAAGTGGTAGTTAATTTCTTTTCTATTACCCCCTGCGTTAAGATACTTATCCGTTTGAGAATGAAATTTTACCATCAAATGAACACACATCCTTCGAATACCGTGTTCACCTTTGTGGCGCACACTAAAGTCCAAACGCGACAAATTTGTCTGGTGTTTTTAGTAGAATTGAATCTTAAATTTTATTTTAATTACGATTTATATAATTCAAAGATCGTTTCTTTAGTCTTCTTAACATTAAATTTAACCGCGACTGACGTGTCTGACGAAAAAGTCGTAAGACAAGATATTGAACGAGTAAATTTAACACTTTGATGACCCGCATCGCATCTCCGCTATTTTATTTATAGATCTATCTATAGTCTACATTCGAGATAGAAGAAGGAGCGTAAAATTACAAAAAATCGTCGGTTTCGTGAAGCGTGTAGCCATCAAAGCGTTAAAGGATAGAATTTCTCTAAAATCGAACGGGGATAAAAATAAGGGTACACTCTTTAACACACTCTCGTAACTGTTACAAATCGTTCGGAATAACAACGTGTTACGTTAATATATTAATATAATATGAGCAACATGGTTTCACGTGTATTGCACATCGTAAAGAAACGCGTATCATTTCACTTGGCGCTGTTCGTTTCGTCTGACAGTTCAATTCTGTTATCGAAACGACAAAGTTCACAGCTCGTCGCAATCGATTTTCATTCAATTCCGCCGCGTGTCCCGGTTATCGTTCGTCGATCCATCCAGCTGATAACACCGTATGGTATCATTTTATCGTTGAACGTTCGTGAAGGGAAACACTGCTGGCATCGTAGAGCACTGGTTTGTCGGTTTTATCCACGAGACTGTAACCACAGCCAAAGATGGCATTGCTCGAATGTCGCGGGCCGGTTTGAGTTTCGAAAACGTGCAACGTTACTTCGATAAGTCACCGATATACATATGTACGCGAAACACACCGTGCCACGTATTAATTAGGCTGTTGCGTGAGACATCGTGCACGAGTGTCACGTATCTGATCGAATTTTTATGAAAAAAAGAAATACTTCATCTTCGTACGGCGTGTTGCTTTCCACAACGATCGTTGTGCACGCGAATTTTTTCATAAAAAAAAAGGAAAGAATGTAACGCTGTCGTTACCGTGCGATTTTGTACAGAATGTATTCGTATGTACACGTGTGAGATTCGTTCTGCTTGCGCATCGAATTTCGCAAAACTGTTCGTTCCTGATGAATGAAATGGATTCTGCTCAGAATTGCAGAATTTGATTGATCCATTCACGGAATTCGGAGATACGGGTGTAAACACCTGGTTGATTAGGAACCGCACAACCGATGCCCCAGCTAATTACTCCGGCCAAGATCCATCGTTTGTCCCGTGCCCTTTGAATCACCATCGGTCCACCGCTGTCACCCTATAGAACATAATTAATTTCGTCTTTGAATACATTGAATCTTTGAACAATATATTCAGCTTTGTGGGAGGTGAAATCAATTTTGCAGGAAAAGTTTAGATTTCTTTGGATTTCCATTATTACTCGACGGTTGTGTGATTTTAACTTATCAATTTATTAGCAGAACTTTTTTTAATCGAAGGCTAAACGATATAATTCATATTTCTTTTAATTTGTTACGATTTCTTCTATGACATACGAATGGCCAGAATAATTTTCAAAACTTACGCACCAATATTAGACTTACAGAATATTAAATTTTGACTCGTGAATAATCTTTCGTCGATCCAAGTAAAAATTAGAATATTTTTTAAATAGGTTTATTATACAGGAATGGCGCTCCCTCGAGTCAGCAATGATGTAAATTTCGTTTTTAGACTATTTATTATTTCTCAATATATGAAACTCTTATGTATGAAACTTGGAGCACCGTCTTACACGATTCGTAGATCTGGGTCACGATTGACTCGATCTCCGTCGTTCTAGGGTTAATATGCAACACGGTATCGAGCCAACAAAATTAGTATACCTCGCACGAATCGAATCCCCCGTTTTTCCAGCCGGCGCAAATGAAAATGTGCGGAATATGTTCGATGTATCCCGCGTTTCTGTACATGGACTCGCACATCGTGTTATTAATCACTGGTACAGCCACTTCTTGAAGAGTTGATGGCAATGGACCCTCTGCAAATGAAATTACAATCAATATAAATACTAAACGTGAAAATTGTAACGTCGTGATTGCACGAAGGATAATGTTGATACCATCGTAAAGTCGACCCCAGCCGGTGACGTATGCGGTACGACCAACGTAAGACTCGTCGTCGTCCGGTAGACAAATCGGTAGAACGTTTGGCTGAAAAGGTAACAGAGGCTCGTAGAATCTTAACAGTGCCAGATCGTATTCGAAGGTTCGAGGGTCGAATTGCGGATGGCTCGCGACGATTTGAACTCTACGTTCTTGGTAACCGTAAGGTTCGTCCTCGTTCGCAAGATCGTGCTCGCCAATTCTCAACAACAAGTCACTGGGTGGTACACTGGAAATCAAAAAGAATGAAATGGTTAACACGTTGAGTGGCACAGTGAAAACGGACGTGCGTAGTCAGACACGATAAAATCCTAATTATTAAGGAAGCAGTCGATTAATTTTCAAATTTAACCTTTCAATTCTATAACCAACATTATTAGCTTAATATTACACCCGTCCCCCGATTTACACGGCACTCTATTTACACAATTTCACTTTTACACGGTTTTTAAAATATGGGATTTAAAACAAACAAAAAAATTTCGATTTCGATTTACACGAAAATTGAAATCGTGTAAAACGCTATCCGCGATTTATTTCATAGTTCTTTTGGTCAATTATTTGATGTGACGTGGCGCTTAACGTGTTAATACTTTACTAGATTTAGTAATAATCCTTGACTTTGTGAATTATAGTGCGAGGGGGGTTCGTAGAATCATAACTTTTGAAAATACTATGAAAGTGGTAGCTGAAAGCGTGATAATAAACGCATTAGAGTAGCAATGTATATACTCGTACGTCGAGGTTATTTATTTCGATTTTCAAGTATCGTCTTCCTGCCACGACGATCATTCTTGATTATGAAGATCTTGATCCAAAGTTATTACGATAACAAACACGATTACATACTTTTCGACGCAGTGCGCTGCGGTTATGGCCCAATTCTCGTTCAGCAAAGCTGCGCCGCACTTGTGCAGATACGTGGACGTTCTCCACTGTCGTAATGAAATCTGAAACAAAAACATTCATCTCGTTTAACGAACAACGCGCCACGCTGTGTGTGTCAGTGATGAGGACACGCCTTGACACCAGTACTGTTCCCGGAAATCTCAGGATTAAATGCATACACACGCATACGCCGATAGATACGGACGCGTACAACATCGTACGTGCGGTCATACTTTTATAAACATCGTGTAACGTGACTTGAAGAAGATTGAATCGATCGAATGTTAAACGATGCGCGAACAACCAAAGGATAATGCAACGTTCGTTAACCCTCGACTGACGAAAACTGGGTCAATTGTGACCAAGATTAGATTGCAATCTTTCGACGATTTAGCACTCGACGATTCTTTGTTTGGTATAGGGGAGTAACTTGAAGTTTAAAATAATAATTTTCACTAGCAATTGAAATTGAAATTTAGAAATATTTCATAATCTATTGGAAATTAAATAAAAATGGAAGGGTAATGTTTAGTTTTTGGAAAAGTAAAGATTGTTGGCTACCAATTAAATATTAGATAGGAAAGTTCGCAACCTCTGCGAATTTCTTAGTTAAAAATTATTCAAATTCTATCGTCTGTTAAGAAATAATATCCAAAGGAGGTTATAAGGAATGTAGAATCAAATTTAAGCTTCGAACGCGTGAATTAAATTAGCAAAGTCTCGCGTATAGACGCGGATAGAATTTTGATAAAAATTTCGAAAATTCTACTCACCTGCCAAGGCCATTTTCCAAAAGAACTACGATTACCACCGACGATACGCGGCTCCGGGAATAATCTTCTTCCGCACACTGCAAAAAGAAGCACGGTCGAATTTAGACCCATCAATTGATTCGCGAGTTTCATCGAGACGGCCATATTGGAGAACACTGAAGCCGTCGGACAAGATGAATCAATTTGTATCGTAAAAGCGCGCTCATTTCGAACAGGTTTCATTTTTTCATTTCAATCGCAATATATCATTTTTATTCATCGAACGAATCGCGATGAAAAGATTCCCTTCCTTTTACGTAATCGTGTCCATAAATTTCTTCTTTATTGTATGATTAATAATAATCGCATATCAGTTTCTACAGTTTGATCAGATAAAACCCAATGAATTCCAACTTTATCGATCTGAAATTTCGCCCGCAAAATTTAAGCAAACCCTGTTCAGCATCGACGCCAATTAAATTGGCACATCGCGAAAAATACAGTCAAATTAATCTTGTCGAAAGATTAATCGATACAATCAACAATTCGTTCGATCACGTATATACGGATGATTACGCAGAAATCATCGACGTTTCTTCGAGCTCACCTTGCTTGTAATCAGACATGTTGAGAGTTTCCATTGGTACCGGAAGTTCCGTATCTATGGTTACGCTGGCGATCGAAGACAGGGTCGTCATGATGGTAGATTTTTTTGTAGTTTGTTGCTCCGTGGTTGCTTCCGGCGTTGGTTTCACTGAAAATGCAGTTTTTTTTTTATATATTATATATTTTTTGTATTGGTGAACCAGAGACAACTTTTAACTATCGATGAATTTATACTTTTAATTCTTTAACCTCCGTTTTTATAATATCGTTGCAACAGATTTTGCGCTATTTTTCTTATTTATTATTCAAATAATTTAATCATTCGTTACGTAAATTTTGTACAAGCATATGTTTATATTTTATCACAGTTATCTTAAAATTATACGCCTAGAAGATTACAAATTTTCTCTTTCGTAAAAACTTGAAATTAAAGATTGTTTCATTAAACAACGAATTAATCATAATTATTTATCGATATCGTTTTTAAATCAACGTTTAATCATGAAAAATTCCTAAAATTCGATCTTTATCTATATATTCCTCGTACCGGAAGTCGATGCCAGCAAGGTGGATTCCGAAGTCGGTCTATCAGTGGTCCCTTGCGAATTTTGTTCCGATTTCTTCGTGGTGGGTGATTGAATCATTATCCATCCATCTGGGGTGGTGATTGGCGTCCAATCGCTTTCGGTTTGATCTACAGGAAATTGTCCAAAAATAAAGCAACGTTATCCACCAACAGCCGCAATGATATTCGTAATAAAACCAAGTATGATTGAAAGAAAAAAAGAAAGAACTGGAACGAGGAACAGCTGTTCGGAAATAATTCGAATTGCAACGGGGAAAGAGGGAAAGAAGGATGCTGTTCGAGAGGAAAGATTACGGTGGACGATTTGAAACCGTTACAACGTTCCTGCAGGGCAGAATTTCATCTGGCATTGAACGAAGAACGAGTATCAGATGAAATCTAACGTAGATAACCGAAAATTTGTATAACAATTATCGACTTTCTACAAAATTTAATCATATAGTAGCATATTATTGACTTATTTTGAAAATTAAGACATCCTAACTCAAAAATTGATCGATCATATCTTTAGCTGAACCTAATAAAGCCTAATCCATTAATACCAACAATTGCGAAATCGAAATATTTTACTACGCCTTCCACAGTCACAAATGTTTGCTTTACTTTATTCATCAAAGATAAATACTGACGATATTTATTATATTAATTACGAAGTATTACCGGCAAGTATTTATTATTTTATTTCCTCAGCTCTTGATCAGGATTACAACATACGTACCATGATTTGATAAAAGCCGAGAAGAAAGATTGAAAGCTCGTCTGTGCAAAGTTTATCGATCAATAAAACATAACACATCAATTTGATGAAAATACCCGTTTCCCATCGTGAATTAATATAGCGTAGACAAACTTCATTCCACGCGTTCGTTGCAATTAACTGCAGGAAGGACACGTTTGGGCGGTGACGTTGATCGCGATTGATGTGAATCGATGAAACGTGTATCATAAGCGGAAATTGCTTGCGATTAAAAGAATAACATTTACGTAGACTGATGAAAATGAAATTTATAAATTGTTTCCTCTGATCGTACACATGTTTGTGATATACAGACATTAATCATGACTGATTATTGATTATGAATAAAAATATCGACAAACAAAAATGATAAACAATCATTGTAGAAATCAAATTTCAATCGGAAGAAATTATTTTGTCATCCATAATAAGGAATAGACAATTAAATAATTAAGGAACGTCTAACTCACGACTGACGTGGGAATCAGAATATTAAATAAAAATATCTCCAAATCGGAAAGAAATCCCGAGCCACGATATTTCTCCCATTACTCTATGATTGATTTGTTACGATACGCGTAAGACACACCAGTACACGATGAAATTTGATACGATATCTCAAAGTTGCACGAGTGCACCGAGAATTAACACGATATCTTCGATCGTAATTAGAAAACTGACAGAATTTCGATAAAGTGTACCGAGAGAACAGATCCGTCTGTATCCGTGTATAATCAATCAAATTCACAATGCATTTCCGCGATGCTCTCTTGATGCTCGTTAATGCAGCAGGCGTGCTGCACGACGTGAATCGCCACCTAGATGATTTCCTATCGACGACAAAAGCGTCTCGTTACACAATGGATATCTGTTTTTCTTCGATTTCACCGATGGATCGTGCGAACGCTTTCCTGGTTCGAATTCAACGCGCGTATCAAATGAATTCTGTACAACACACACACACGCCGACTAATTACGACAATGATTTTAAATTGCACGATTATACGCGAACTGCTAATTGACGTTACGAATCCATTTACACGTAACTGTTGCTTCGACACCGTTAGAAATGAATATTTAAGTTCGATTTTTTAGTAAAAAGAAAAATATTCGATCGGTTTACTTTGAAAATTTCTAACAAACGATATTTCCTAACTCACCCGGCTCGATGGTGGTCGTGGACGAAATCTCCGGCACCTTGGTGGTAAAATCGTCCGAACTGGAGGACCAGGTAACGAAACCAGGCGAGTAAGTAGTCTGAGCGACTTCTTCGAACGTCTGATTGACAATCGGCACCTTCGTCGAAGCAACGTACATCGACGTGGTGGTGCCATCCGTAGAAGACACACCTGAAGAACTAGTATCCATCACAGTGGACACAGTTGACGGAGTCGTGGAAAATACAGGCTTGGTCGATGGTCTCGTGGGTTTCGTCGACTCCGTCGTTGGTTTCAGTTTCGTGACAGTGCTATTGAAGGCATCGATCAACGACGAAGGTTTAGTTTTCTCGGTGGTCGTCGAATATTCAGGCTTGACCGCTGGTCGCGTAGTGGTTGCGTTGAATTTCGTGGGTTTCGTTCTCGGGGTGGTCGTGAACGGTCTCGAGGTAGTCGTTGAAGGCCTCGAAGTCGTCGTCCTGATGGTGGAAGGTTTGATTTTCTGCACGGGTTTCGTGGTCGTAGGCTTCTGAACAATTATGGCCTCCGTGGTGGAAGTCACGGGCTTCGTTTCAGTGGTGAACGAAGCTACACCTTCGGTGGTAGTCGCGATCGTCGTTGGTCGATCCTTGGAGGACGTTAAGACGGGTCGAGCAGTAGTTGTCGAAGTCGAGGTGCTGAAAGTCGAACTAGTCGATGGTTTTGTGGTAATGATGGGCCTTTTGGTGGATGAGGTGGGTTTCTTCGTGGTGATCGTGGGTCTCCTCGTGCTGCTACTGATCGTAGGTCTCCTGGTAGCTGTAGTTGGTCTTCTGGTGGTGGCATGGGTCAATGGTCTCGCGGTGGTCGAGTTTCTTGGCGGGAATCTGGTGATTGGAGTGGACCTGTGCGTCGTGGTTGACACTGTTTTCGTCGTCGTTGATTCCGTTGTTCGATGGGTGTTCGATTGGACGGGTCTCAACGTGGTCGTTTCCGTGGGCCTATGAATTGTCGACTGGATGGGTCTGCGTGTCGTCGTGTACGTCGGTTTCTTGGTCGTCGACGTATGAACAATGGGCTTTCTTGTGATCGGTTTGGTGGTTTGAGCAAATGTTTCAACGGTTGATGGCACTTTCGTCGTGGTTGCCGATGTCGTTGGCCTTTGTACTATCGTCGAGGTCAACGTGGACGGTTTACTGGTCGTGGTCGTGATTCCTGCGACCGTGGATGGTTTTTGCGTCGTTTGAACAGTACTGTTAGTGATCCTCGGCGGACTTTTTGTCGTCGAGACCTCGTTCGTAGAGTTCTGCACGGTTTGAAAGGTCGACAATCGAACCGACTGCGTGGTCGTTTCGACGCTCGTTAAGATCGGCTTCTTTGTCGCAGGTTTCGTCGTGTCCTTTGGAGTTGTCGATGGTGCACGAGTATTTTGTGTAACCTGGCTGCTGGTCGTCGCCTAAGTATTCATGGAACGAAAAGGAAAACATTATTTTCTATAAAATTATATTTAATTCGTTGCTTTAATATTTTATACCTGAATTATGTTCAATATTTTATTACCGACAAACTATTTTAACTATCATCTTTGATTTTTCCATTGTTCTATAGCAAAAAGATTGTAATTTCAGTGTATGCGAGGAAACTGTTTCTCTAAATGAATGTATACGAAAGAACTTACCTCGGTGGAATGCGTTGTTCCAGGTGGTTTCATCTCGTTAATCGGTTTCGGCCTTGAGAAGTACTCGGGTATGTCGTTGCTCTCGATGGGCCCGTGGGTCGTGACGAACGGCCTCATGGGTGGCCCGTCGTCGATGCTGTTATCTTGAGGGAAAATATCGGGCTCCTCGTCGATCTTGCAACAGCTACCGAAGTAAAAACGATCGATGCAGGTGCCAAGGTGTGTGCCATTCGCCTTGGCGCACGTGAACGCGAACATGCAAACGCCTGTCTCGCCGGATCTACGGGACACGCAGGGCAAGTGCCTGATGTTTCTTCCCGTACCTGAAAATAAACAACGAATAAATGCAGGTAAAACTAATGCGCATCGAAAGGCAAATAATCGCAAAGTTAACCTTGGAATTCGTAAGTTTTCAAATTTAAACTTTTGGTTTATAATCCACTTAAGGTCAGAATTCGTATGTTTTCAAATTTAAACTTTTGGTTTACCACGTTTTGCTTACATTAATTATTCGGATATACGAAATTTGGGGTAATTGAAAATACGAAGATAGTCAGCGTTTTAATTATTTTAGATTGAGGCCTAGGAGGAATTTGGAACACAGTCTCCCATTTTGAATTTTCAGTGGGAGCAAATAACTGTACCAGGGGGGGACAGAATGAATCATTGTCGAAGCTCGTTCGTGTCATTCCGTTATCCGTCTTTGACGATCGTTTCCTTTCTTCTCGTAAGAAGCGTAATTTCTTTCAGAACGGATATTTTCGGCTATTATAAAGATAATCGTGTCTGGTGTTATCCGATAATCCGTTAATATAGGACGCAATTAAACGCCGGGTACTGCCTACGCGAGAGATTTACAGCTTCTTTCCAGCCGGGTTATTAATCAATTAACTTTGCTCGATGTCGTTTATTATACGCGACAGGACACTGTAGGACGATTAAGAGGAATTGTAAACGGCGACGATACCGGGTTGAAGTATCACGAAGGGAAAATGTAGAACGAGACACGATTTGTAAATTCTGAACGGAAGTTAACGCGATAACAGATCTTCTTCTTATCCGTTGTGCGTTCTAATTCTGGATACAATCTTGTCATTTTGCTAAGTTACGATTGCATTGGAAGAATTTTCAAGTGATTAACGCTTCAATGAAGAATCTAAAATATACTAAATCCACAGTATGCAAAACCTCCACTAAACATTTAAATTAAGATTACTTATTAGATACGATTTTTGCGCAATTTAACAAACACAGGGATATGAACGATAATTATCTAGTTTTCCACTTAGATACGTAAGTACGGTCACATGTCGATATTTAACTAATTGAGAACTAATTCTAGAAATCCTTTTCATTAAAAAATGACTCGAAATTTAAAGAATAAATGCAACGCAAATAACTTATTTAATTGGAATATAATTTTTATTAAGAATTGATTCATTTATATAAACGCTTCCACCGTAACCGTAGCCATCGCGCAACAACGAAACGTGTCGACGATAATCGGTTTGATTTTCAATCGATCACGAGGCGGCCAATCATGCATACGACATGGTAAAACGTTATCGAAGAACGAATTGATGTCAGCCAAGGCGAAGCATCCCGGTACCGTTAAGTTTCGATGTATGAGCTAGTTGGCCGAGCCAAAAGTGGGTCACAGTCATAGCCTAATGTAACAGCACGTTTCCATCTAAGACACCTCACTCACAATCTCGTGCTTCCTCTCTATCTTGGCCTGGCCGTCCAACCGAACGAAATTCTCGCGCGCATTCCACGCTTCTTTGGTTTGCTGCGATTAAATCGTCATACCTAACCCCGAGCCACCTTCCTGAATCATGGACACACCTGTGCACTGGATACCTTTAGCGGGAAACATCGACGATGAATCAACGCGAAGGAGAAGCATGTAGAACGACAGGTATTTGTTTGCCTGATCTGTCTGATGAAATTAATCCTCGAACAGTGGAAGTCGGGTCGATCATGAGCAAGACGTAAGAACAATGTAGATCAAATTTGACGATGTAGATCAAAATTCACGAGTTTGATGCAAAATCCTTCAGAAGCGTTCGGCGGCAGGGGCTGCTTTAGCGAAAGGGTTAATTACGACATTATTATTCTGTACTTTATTTAATATTTATTGCATAATTCACGAATTATACTACGAATAGTGATACTTTAGTGATTTACAGAATCAGAAGCTATCGACTGTCTTACTTTCACAGCGAATACACAAATCCGTGTATTGACAATTCAATGCCGTGTCAGTGACCGTACAGCATTTTTTCTCGGGATCTTTACTTTCTTCCGGGTGATCGGAGGGTTGACGACCGCGACGAGCGAGAATCGACTATGAAATCACACACAAAACTCGGTATCCTTCGTTTCGGGTCAGTCGGTCAGTTCTCTGTGTCCAAGGTGTTCCACACGTTTTATCGTCGTTTCCGAGTAGGAAATCTGTGTTAGCGGAAGTGTCGTCCGATTGTGAGTCACAATGGTGAAAGAAAGTTGCCGATTTCATTGCGAGCTGGTTGGAATTTCAGCGATGATCGTGGCCACGTGCCCGCCCACGCTCGAAAGCCGTTTCACTCACGGTACGGAAAGTATTTCGTTGATTACCGAAATGAGATCGAAAACGATCGACCATCAATCAACGCGACAACTTGATCATTCGTTTATTCATCGCTAAAAAACACCGGATGTCTTAGTATGCTATTTCTAAATTATTCGTGCGAAAAGAAATCGAGAAAACAGCTTCGTTTTTTTTTTTGAGATACAAACGGTCAACCTGTTGGATAAAGTTTAAAATTTCGATCATTAATATTAACTTCAAAGTTTACAGAATTTTGTTACAAAAGTGATATTTACTTCGACCGAAAATTCTGCAGGAAGTAAAGTTAGAAAGTCATCAACCTGATAGATAATTACCAAACTAGTAGTGCCACATTTCGACAATTAACCCCTTGACTTACAATATCGTGTCACACAAATGATGCACCTTACAGTTCAGATGTGACTTCTGTCGTTCAAACTTTGATTACAATTGAATTTTAAGTTTAATTCTGATTACAATTTACACAGTTCCTGCTTGCCAAGTGCGAATTATACGTAATATTTCAATTTCCTTGATTTGTTTTAACGCTGGACCAATAAATATTTAGCTCTGACTGACGCACCTGTCAGGGAAATCGTAAGGCAAGGGGTTAATAGTTTGCATGAACTTAGTATTCGTATTTTGTTAGGCGACTCTTTGCAAGGGGAGACGATTAATTCATCATTCCTTGATGATATTGAAATCTTGATGGATAGTTAGCAAAAATGATCGAGGATAGTGGGCTAGCAGTGAAACTCGAGTACATCCCTTACAAAGACTGAAGATTAATTTATTACTCCTCGAATTTGTAAAAATCTACGCCCTTCAATGCATCTAATACTCGATATAATTATCATCAGATAATATTCATACGTTAACGAATAAATTACCAGGCTGAATCTAAAGTGAAAGAATGGAGTGAAACAACAGTGAAAATAATTTCACTGGTAGTCATGGTTAACCATGGGTCGAAGATCGAAGCCGGTACGTTGACCGATTTCGCTGGTGACACCTCGACCGACGACTGAATGAAACGATAAGAATACAGATGAGAAGGTGGACGACGAGGTCGGAAAAATCAGTGTAAGTCGCGTGCGCGACGATGACCGAGGTTGACCCACTTGTACAGAAAACTGACCAGTCCGCCCACGTTTCGTTCGAACTCGAATCCAAGGTAGGTTCAATGTCGTCCTACGACGCACACAAGGAAACACGCGTGCACATATACACCCGTGTACGTGTACACGTCTGAAATACGTTCCAGGACGCGAACAGACACCTGAGTATTTGTGTATCGGCCCCGTTACTCAGCTGACGCTCGATGGAAATCCAGGAATTCGCGAAAAATCGTGTCAACTTGGGGAGAAAGAATCGTTAACACCTCGATCGCCTCGGTAGTAATGATAATTATTAACAATATTCATGGTTCTTCTTTGAATTACTTGATTATGTTCAATTCGCGGCATTAATCAGTGGTCAAAGGACCACGCGTAGTGCAACACATGAAAATTTCAATTAAACGAAGTACCATCGTTCCGTTTTGTAATCTAAGATTTCCATTTATGTAATAAATTTATATTTTCCTTCTATTACACGGTTATATTAGATTTGAAGCGTTAATAAATGGAAAGGACCGTGTATACCGCGACACACTATAACCGGTATTATTCAGAATTTTCCACTTACGCAAATAACATGGTATTCACTGAACTTAGGATATGAAATAATTCCTTTTCCTTTGGATACTGCATTCCATTAAATTTGAAGCATCGATTTCCGGTCGCCCTAATACCATTTAATGCGTTATACTCGAATCATTTTATTTTCAATGCGATAAACAAGAATTTTTAACCGACTTCGAAAAGGAGGAGGTTACTCAATTCGATCAGTATATTTATATGTATATTTCTTTTTTCTTTTTGGCTCCTAATTTATTTCCATATTTACTTCGATTTTCCCTCTGTATCTCTTTTTAATAATTCAATGCTGTTCGCAAATTCGAAGGGACTTACTTCCTGGAATAAATTGCGGAACATAGATCGGAGTTGCGATCACGGTATTCATCAGCACGTTGCCCAGGAAGACGAAAGCCCAGACCGTTCTGTCTCGATTCCACATCTGGAAAAAAAAAAGAAACGGAGAATTTTAGACGGCAAAGGAAAAATGGATTCGTACGTTGGGGTGGCCGTATAAAAACGAAGAATTCCATTCTTTTCTACGATATAGCTTGAGAAAATTCTCATGAAACGAACAGGCCAGGAACAATTATACGAAATTAATTCATCCCGCAGGATCTAGATAGTCCCGTGAACGTAATCTCCAGTGTCTCGATGACACCGAATGATATATCGAGCTTATAAACGAACAATCGTAATGATCATTCGTCGTTGCATTAAGAGTTGAGGAGCTTGAATGTGTCGTAAATAAATTTAATGCGACAAGCGAATGATTCGTATGAAAGTATCGATAAGATACGACAAATGAATGTTATCAAATTGATTCGGCCGTTGGACCGTTCGTTTCTGTCAAACTCACAATTAACGAGGAAAAAAGAATTATAATGAATGAGTACAAGGAAGTTAGATTGTTGGAAAAGTTATGAATCTACAAAGGATGCGATTGTAGATTAGCAAAATTGTAAATTAATCACAGTAGATTATACCAGTCGAAATACCAAGCCTTCTTTTTTTTTATATATGTATATATGTATATGTATATATATGAATTACTGAGTGGAAGGGGTATTCTACGTCCACCGTATAAATATCTGTAATAATTTACTGAAACTTACGAGTATATTTCGTTAGTTTTGATGGAATGTTATATCAGAGCCCGATGCTTTCTAAGGAAAAAATACTTCTAATATTCGATTGCATTTCTCCTTATTACAATCGAGATAGTTACTTATCTCAATACTTAAGTTTAGTGTATTAAGCTTCGATATTATTGTATCAAAATTTTAAGATCGGAAGAATTATCACGATAAGAATTAACGAAATAACATAATATTAAAATTGCGTGAGAGTTTATTACCTTGTTCGAAAATAAACAATTTTGTACCTTTTAAGAATTAAGAATCTTGAAGTATTCTTGTGGTAGCAGCGGATAAGATCATAAACTATCCTCCCGTTAGTGCCGCGGGGGTTAATAATATAATCGTTAATTCGTCCGACGGAGTAGAAAGGATCGAGTGTAACGACCTTATGAGAACAGACGCTCGTTTTCAACAAAATGAGGCATTATATTACGCGAAAGGAACAATAAGATCCGTGTATGTTTTCCTCGAAGATGTCTCCCCGTGCACTTTCCTCGTGTCGTTTTCTTTTTCACCTTTCTCGAACGACGTTTAAACGTCGGCTTCGAGAAGCTGACACGATATCGAGCCTCGGTTACCTGATATTCATCGTGCAAGAACTAAGTTACAGTTATTCAGAAGCAAGAATTCGGGTGTAACGTTATATCCTGTCCAGTTGAATCAACGTGGACTTGTGAATCGTGTTCGAGGAACCTGTACCCGTTTTACGATTCTTACACGATCTCTCGTAGTTCCTACGAACCGTTAGTATACATTTTTGGGGACTTTTCTTATCGATTGGCGTCAAATGAATAGTCAAATATGTACGAGACCAATGGCTATCGTAATTTTATAGATTTCTGTCGATATCGATGAGGGGAGCCAATTGCTAGCATCCAAATTGAAGTTGCTACGGTGCGGATAAATAGGAATAAAGCACAGAATGCAGGTGTCAAAAATTATATTTGGGAGATTTTATATTGTATTTTAGTACAAAATTGCCAGCTTTCAAATTGGAATTGCTATATTATAGATGGATAGTAATAAATAGTTACGTTTGGGAGCTTGTATAATGGGTCCCAGCTAAAAGTACCGAACTTTCAAATTGGAATTAATACCGTGCACAGCCAATAGAAATTTCCGACCATCAAACTATAATCAGTCAATATCGAAGCTAGCGAATATCAGTATAATATCAATAAATATTGACATGTAAAAATCTTGACAAGTAACGCAACCACTCCGTGAAAATCTCTTTCTATTATCGTAATTGACATGCACTCCTCGTTTCTTTTTTCTTCGATGACCTGTCAAAAGATTGGAATAGTTTCGTTCGAAACTGAGCCAGGTAATCCTGGTTTTTCTTCCGACGTGTCCGAAGAAATGCAATGATCTCATCCAGTGTGCACTCGCTCCTCCTCTTAGGAGGAAGTGATAAAAACCGTTACAGTTACCCAGAGACAGGAATTCGGGTGGATGAAGCAACAAATGTCGACTCGGGTTTGTGTTAGCTTGTCGATGGTCAGGCTACTGGTTTCCTGCTTGCCGATTGGTTGGCCAACAGTTATCTTCCCCCTGTTCCGATTTCGAATGGTTAAACTATTTTTACAAAAAGATTCCATTATCACACGTTAACGTTCTTCGTTCCAGGAGGAAAAAAAGATACAAGACAACTGATTTCCTTTGACCAACGCCAGGAGCATCGAGCGAATTATCTTCGATTACTACCATGTATTTCCAATTTAACGTGTTAACTATTTCAGTGAAAATGGTCCATGCGTGGGATGACATTGTTGACGGCAATCGTTGAAGAAACGGACAGTTAATTTATCAATTTGAGCTTCGAATTTTCTACCTTATAGTAGGTATGTTGTTTTTAATAATTTCACAAGTAACGCTTATACAAAAATGCTACTTTCTTTGATTAAATTACGAAACTTTGATATCTGTTTTCAAACTAACCATAGGATCTCCTGTCCTCGTTAACAAAATCCGAGAAATCATAACCCGGAGAAGCCAACTTCTTCGATCAAGAAATCTGTTAACCCTCGAACGGTGGAAAGGGGTCAATCGCGAGCCCAGACCTACAAAACGTACCCAACGGTTCTTCGACTAAATTTAGACAATCGAAATGCTTCAAAAAGTAGCCCTGACTGTATGAAATCGAAATAACAAAGAATCTAAGGAGAAATTAAGTTTATCGATCATAGGGACTCATCGCCCTAAGGTTAATTAGAAAGCTGTCAACATTCACTCGTGTATAAGTGTGTGTGTGTGTGTGTGTGTAAACGCGTGTCCGTGTATAAAAAGCTTTTGTTGTACAGCAGTGCGTAAGGTGTAACGGTACAGGCCACTTTCATTTGTACGCACGTATCTAATACGAGGCGCACATGTGGGTTGGCGCCGAACTACGGTACCCTGGAATAAAATAATCATTTGGAAACAAGCTCGTCGTATTGAAACAGGACTCGTTTTGCCAGTAAAGTCGAAAATACTTCCCGTTTAATTAAACAAAAAAAAAAAAAAACAATCGATTCTGACGAAACAACTTTGAAACAAAGATCAAGGATGACATGTTAAAATGTGTACTCAACTTGTTCGTTGACTTGAAAGTACATGAGCATCTTCGAAATTGTTCAACGATAGATGATTTGATACGATACTTCCACTTAAACGGATACAAACGATTTACAATTAGACACGATACGATTTATCAATCGAACATCGAGTGGAAAAGAACGGGACGAATATTATCGATACTTTTTCCCCCGGTTCGATCGTGGATTACATACGAAACGAGGCGATATCATCGAGAGAATGACACTCATACTAAACTTGTACCGTTCGTGAAAGTTTGAATTCTGCTTAAAGGAATGAGTGGTACCGCTATTCGTGAACGACATACGGTTCACTTTGGCAAATCAGTGGCAACGAGCACTGAAATACCTTTGAAGAAGAAAAAAGAAAAAAAAGAAACTACCGCTAACATTTCAACAGAATCGAAAATACTTCTTTCATCTGAATTTTTCTATTATTACAAGGTTCAGTAGGCAATTAATTTATCCCCCTCCCCTCATCAACTTAATTGCTGTTAAGATTCTATACGAATACGACGTTGATATCGATGTAACTTTTTTAAAAATAGAAATTGTATTATTTTGAATTAAATATGGAGCTCGGTATGACAGGAAGGTCTAAGTTGCTTTAAATTGTTAATTAATGTTTAACAAATATAGCGAAAGTATTATTGATCCGAATTAATAAATAATTTACTAGATAAATGTTATTATAAACCCGTTGCGGTGAACTTTTGGAGGCAAAGCATGCTTTTATAGTTCGTCTTGATCGACAACCTTGAGATCGATAGCCTTACCTTGGCTGATATCGGCGCAGGACAGCAGCGATGAAGACAAGTCCGTGATCAGACACCAAGAGACATCATCCCCCCAGCGAACTCCCAATGCTTGCCCTTCGAAGATAACGATCTTGAAACGTGGAGAAGCCACCTGAAACCCCTTCGAAGCACGATAGCCCGCGTGAACACCGTATAGTTTGCCCCGAGTCCCGTGGAATTCCCGTTGGAGCTTGTGGATAGACTTGGACCGGGTCTCATCGGTCGACGCGCAGGAAAACGTCGTGTTCTCCCTGGAAAACTGTCGGATCCGAACGAGAAGGATCACCAGGCTCGGTTGGTAAGGATTCACCACGACCAACAACGTCCACGTCCAAGGTACGAACCGATGTAACTCGAGCTGATCGCCGCAGCTCGCCACCGATCGAACTGGTTTCAGGTCCTGTGCCCTGATGTTCGAACGTGGTTCACGACTTCTGGATCACCGATCCAGGTGCTCTCCACTGCGCTCCGTATGCACGAATCCCGGCGAGCCGCATCGTTTGCCCGTCGAACAGGGGGGGCCCCACCATGGGTACAACGTTAGCCAGGCTAAACTACAGGACAATTCCGCACGGTAGACCGTGCCAGGGTCGAGGATACACCTCGTGTCGGGGACTTTAGCAACGGACTCGAGGTGAGGTGGTGGCAATGACCGTTCTCCTCGGTTGCCTCTCTTCGTCCAAACGGACCCTTTCTCTTTGTCTGGCAACGGTACGGGCTCATTCGTGCCTTCTTCCTTTCCTGGGCCCTGTTCGTCGACGCTCTTCTGGCCTTTTCATAGCCCGTACCCCCACTTCGACCTGATTGTCGTCGCCCAGAGGTCGTCGTATGGCCGTAGGAAAAGACATCGTCTCTTCTTCTTCTTCGCTATTATCCTTGCCTCCGTTCCTTCTTCCTGATCTTGATACCAGGAGTCTTTTCCTTTCTGTTTCTTTTTTTTTTTTTGTCTCTGTTCAGTGGCCCGACTGCGAATTGTTACAGGTTACAGGTAAGGATTTTCGGATGCGGCACGAGTTCCGGAGTCAGGGTCCTATGAGACGTTTCAGAATTGATACTAGATAATGTTTTAATAACTGGTTCTTTTTATTGATAGGGAAACCTGTTGAAGTACTTTTGGAGTCCTTTCATTTTTCACCTCGTTGCTTGGAAGAAGTTCACGTATTAGTCAAGCGGTAGAATGTTGTGAGCCAGCTTGGTAGAAAATAGATGACCGACTTTATCGTGTTACTATGAGAGAATTTATTTATTAAGTACTGGAGGTTCGATCGTTTCGGATACAAGTTGGGACAAGTTTTTATCTTGAAATTACAACACTTTCTCCAAATGATTCGAAATTTTCTGACGTTTTCAATTTTTATATCGTCCTTCCGCGGAAAGTTCTATGGCGATTAAAATGAAGCAAGGAAACAATAATTATCATCAGTAATTAAAAATTCTATAACAACCTTACTCCCAGAATACATAACATTATTATTGCCACGTAAATTACTAATTCCATATTGAAAGTAGACCAGAAGGGCTCGTGAATAAACTTGCAGCTTGCAGTTGCATTTGTTTAATCAATGAAAAAGCTGTTAATCCCATCCTGTTTATGGTGAAATATTTTTGAACGGTAGCGTATACGATGTGTATGCTGCAGAAAATAATCGTAGTATGTACTTATCTGTGACTTATCTTTCGAAGGTAAGTCTTACACCCGTCGGTCGGACAGGTGTATCGAGTGTACCGGTTACAGCGCCCTCATACATTCTTAAATTCTATCAGACCTAACATTTTCATCCTATCTTTCGAATACTTCAATCAATTTCTATGAAAAATATATTGTAACCGTGATCTCGATGAATCAGTTCGTATCAAAGGGTGCACGAGTTGTAAATTAACCGAACGATAAGGACCGATGACAAATGTGAAATGAAAGTATTACCTGAACGATAAGGGACGAAGGTGAGCTTAGGATAAGCGTACGAGTGACTTTTTTTGCATCGCAGTGTTCCTCAAATTATAAAATCTCCAATTCTGCCCACGTGTTTCATGATATCAATGAATTTTACAGTTTTATATTTCTTTTTATACACGGCACAAAATTAGGAAATTGGAATTTGTATGCGATACTAAATGAAAATAGAAATGATCTAAGAAATGCTGAATTGAAAAATTAATATAATCATTGCATTAGAAATAAGGAGAATGTTTTGTTGAGTCACACTGGGAATTATGGAATTCGTCAAACCGCAAATTCGCGTGATCCAATTAATATCAACAAATGCGAACATATGCTGGTATTAGCCGAATCAAGGGGACAGTTATCTGAATGACATTTAATATTTGGTCGCGGAAGAACATCAATGATTACGATCGTTTATTGAAAGTTTTCTCGTATCAACCCAGGAAACTCGTCCAGAGAATCGAACGTACGTCATCGTCCATTTAGTATTAAAAAAAAAAAAGAAATTATTTTATATGAGAAATTAATTTTCATCGATAAAAATCATAGTCTCGCATAGAAAATCAAAAATATAATACCGTATCGTTGTTTTTAATCAAATTATTACTATGTGTCTTGTATATTTCTGAATGACTGTTCCTTTCGTAGCGATATTAATAAAATTATGAATATTCACATTTAAAAAATAGGATTTTTAGTTTCTTTCTTTCGCTACGATCCTCGTACGATGCGATAACAAATGTGTTAATCAAAAACGTACGAAAACGTTCGTGAATACTATGGTTCTTTCGGGCCGGGCGTGAGGATCGAAGGTGAACGGATTAAACAAAGTTTCCCGCTAGATCTCTGTATCCTGAAACCCAACGAAGACCCGGCAGGGTGTCCTTTTATTAATATACTTTATTTTATTTTTTTTTTTCGTGTTCATTCGTCGTGATCGTTCATTCTGTTTGCGAACGTGTCTGCAATCTCATTTAAAGCTTCTATCAACATGAACATCACGATTTCATCGAAGCCACGTGCGCGAAGCATCCACGCCTCCAACGATTTCGATCTTGATACCGATTTTGACCCTGATATTATCCAATTTTCAGAAGCTTCCTGTCTGACTTGAGTCGTTCTTAAGGCTGGCGAGCTGTAACAGATATCTCGGACACTTGGTTTCACAGTATTCTAATTTAATTAATAATAATAATTGTAATAGAATTTTAAATTCGCAAATGATAGATCGACTTTACGATGTTTTTAGAAAATAAACTGTTCCATATTCTTATTCTTCAGATTTTTCGTCGATTTACGTTTTCCTACAAAAATGTTTCATATCAAACACCTACGAAAGGATAACGAAAGGATTAAATAATATTAACGACGGGGAATAATCTCGAAATCATAATTTTTGTCGCGCTCGTGTTACAATAGAAATTATATCATTCGAAACGATAAGCAATTGTAGTATAACACGTTCTCTTAGGAATAAGGAAAGATTTCGCGGTACAATTTGCTTTATACATATATCAATGAAGAATGCTTGGACGTGTTTGTGGATTCGAATCGATTACGATGAAATTTAAATTGTATATTTTGTTTAAATCAAAGGATACATAAATATATGAAACTTTATAAAACGCGAGCTAAAAAGTGTGCCCGATGCTTCGCGAAAGTAATATCTCTCTTTACATCCCCGAGGATACCTTGTGAGATCGTTTTATAAAAGCCTGCGGTAAATCCCCGTTTCAAACCAATCTGATTACACTTTTGCGAGACTTTATTGCTTGTAAAGATGAATTTGTTGGGGGAAAAAAATGCTCGCTACGATGTACTGTTAACGTAAATGTCTCCGTGTTCTCACCCCTTTTCCCTCTCAACCCGATGAAGTCACATTTTGGACATAATTCATATCGTGTAGTTGATTTTTTTAACAGAGTGTCACGTGTCAGAAACCATTAATTTTATTTGCAGGAAACAACACTACAATTTTGTCTGGAATATTTTCTACGTTTTCTACGTTTTCTACATTTTCTACGTTTTCTACGTTTTCTACGTTTTCTACGTTTTCTACGTTTTCTACGGTATCGCGAAGAGACGACGAAATATTTTCAGAAACATTTATATTTAAAAATTCCAAGGGTCTACGGATCCGTGAAACTACCGTGAATTTAATAGAAATTTAATATGTTTTGTGACTCTTTATAATAAGGTAGGAGTTGACTCTCAAAATTGAAAATATGAAAGGTGAGGATTTAAAATTGAATTTGGATACTGAATCATGTATATTTAGATTTTGGTATCATATCCAATCAGCGTCCGATCAATAAGCAACGAAAGATGTTGCGAATCATGATATTTTCTTCTTCGAAACGAATTCGTTATTCAAATCAAATGATCGACCACAATCCTGGCGTGGAACGAGTAAAAAGAATCGAAGGAAAAAGGATCCACGAAAGGATAGTGGGGAGAGGATGGATTGGTGGGGTTTTGAACCTTGTGGATTGGCTGCGCGATACAGAGTTTTCAGGGGGATGAGGCGCCGAGGAGATGCGTCAGAGAGGGTACGTTCGCAGGTATATATACTCCTGTCTGCAACACGAACAGCCGATACGATCTAAAGTCCTGAATCAGGATACGAAGGACCATACGTTGGAAATATCGGTGAGTAAACGTGTCCTTTTTTACGAGGGTGAAACGAATAAAAAAAAACTCATGTGTCGTTTGTTGCAACAGTTACGTGTCGTGCGATCAGTTTTTTTTTTATCTTTTTTTTTTATCAAAAGGAACTGCATCTCGAAGAGATAATCGATACTCTTGTGAATGGGAATCGATTTGACAGACATCGATGACGGATACGAGACACATAATATTCTAATTAGCATTGATAATGTATTCATTTTGCAAGATATCAAGTGACAAATTTTAAGAATCGCTACTGATTGGTATGACAAATTTAATAGATATAATCGAGTAACAAATGAAAATTAAAAGAATTCTAATTGGCATTG
This sequence comes from Stelis phaeoptera, assembly GCA_943735885.1. Taxonomy (NCBI): domain Eukaryota; kingdom Metazoa; phylum Arthropoda; class Insecta; order Hymenoptera; family Megachilidae; genus Stelis; species Stelis phaeoptera. The sequence continues at coordinate 8,743,015 of OX030941.1, read as the reverse complement.
ATACAGTATTAATTTCGGAAAATATCAAGTGGAAAGTTTAACACGTCGATTGCCATGAGGGGTCATTGGCGATCAGTGCTACAAATTGAATAGCACTGAAAATCTATAAGAAATTATAGAAAATTCTAAATATTCTACTGATTTTGGAAAGCGGGAAATGGAGAATTTAACACGTTGACTGCCACGGGGGTCACCGGTGACCGGCACCCGAAATTTTTTACAATCAAATAATTAACAAAAGAAACGACGAAACAAACCACGGATAGCGTTATCATTAAGCTAATAATGCTAGCTATCGATTTGAAAGGTTAAATTTGAAAATTAGTTGATTATATTCTTAATAATTAGGATTTCAACGTGTCTGACTACAAGCGTCCGTTTTCCCTGTGGCAGTCAACGTGTTAAACGAAGAAATTATAAACTCGTGTTAAATCCAATTGTTACCAATAACGTGACGCTGCTGTTATTGCTCGTAGAGTGACGATCAATTTTGCAATGAATTCTATTCGATCGGTACAACAACTCGTTTTGAATTATTCAAAGTGTCTGTGTTTCGCGTATATGAAGAGGCACCGCAATCAATTTCATCGAACATCGTCCCGTCGACACATGCTATTTCGCGTTTCATTGAGACGAATCTGATTTTTTAATCAGACTGCACTTTAACGAACTCATCGACGTACTTGTTCAACCGTGAAAGCTGATTTTTTTTTCCATTATCTGTCGAGTCCGGGGCGTTAATATTAATCGATTTTTCATCCGTGTTTCCTGGATGTCTTAATCCGTTTCTAGATCTCTCGGCGCAACAAATTTTTGTCCGATTAAATCATTCGATGAATTTGAAATTCTTACATAAGTATGTCCGACTGGGACAATTTTGTCAGATTAGCAAGCTTATCGGGATATCTTTTATGTGCCTGGTTGTTTTCATCTAACAGCATACTTTCAATCCACGAACCCCTATAAAGCTGAATGTGTTGCTCGCCTTGATGAAAAACCGTTCACACTATCACCTTAATGACTCGTAAAATCCTCTTAATTAACGTCTTGGTTTTCCTTGAAATGTGTTTGGTAAAAAAATCTTTTTGGTCACAAATGATTGGACCAAGATTTTTACAGATCCATCTCTCGAAGATCGAAAGACGTCCCTGTGAACAACGGGGACAAGGAAACGAACTATTTCATTAATATTTTTATTCATTTGTCGTAGCTATAGATTGAAACGATATTACATATTACTGGTGAAATGGGAAAATTATTATTATACCAATCATCGCTATTGCTATTACTAATTCCAATAGTAATTATTATCATGTGTTTAAACAGTTCGGTAGTTAAGAATTCAAAGAACGACTGAATAAATTCGTGTAAATCCAAAATTTACACGAAACCGTCAATCGGATTGAAGCTACGAAAATTCTGATGGACGCTTTTCCAATTTCTCCGATCTAATGAATTTTAATACTCAATCCGAATCGCATCGAGCATTGCCCACGCGAAACTTTCATTACCGTCGAGGTTGTAGCAAACGAGCACGACGCAACAGGTAACTCGACGTTCGCGTTCGGCTTCCGTTTACATTAAACCCCTTCTATCGTGTTACGAGAGTTATTACGAGTAACTTTCCGAAATCGAGTTATCAATCGTCCGTTTTCGCGTGCTACGTTTCGTTTCGTTCCGCTTCGTTTCACGACACGTCGTCGATTGGACTCAGTTTCGAAACGTATCGCGGAATCGGTAGAAGTTGATGATTCTTCGGAATCACGTTGGGAACACGCGTGGAAAATATCGTTCCTCGTGCGAATTAATTAATCGTTTGATTAAGACGGATAAATAAACTGATTTTACATAGGAATTCTTAGAATAAATTCTCGTGTACCATTTATAACGGCACGACGGCTGTTTCTAAATTGTCTTCGAAAAAGGAATCTGTTGAATCAGTTGCGGCCAATTCATTGGATCGATAAAGCGTTTGAACAGATGCCCGATGATTTATGATAATTTCTATTAATTGAAAGTCGTTCGACACGTTCGACACTTTCGACACGTTTGTTTATGTTAGGCAAAATAGGGTAAATTCGGTTTGTCTGTTGAACGCGATTTTTACTCTTCAGCAAACAAAGATACACCGGCAATGATGCAGCCCAAATGCATTTCGAGCACCATCTACGTGCTCTTGGTCCTTTTGACTTTCGGAATAGTCCACGGCGAACCCCAACCAATGGCGAGACCGACACGTCCGGAAGTATTTACGAGTCCTGAAGAATTAAGGAGATACATCGATCACGTCAGAGACTATTATAGCCTTAGCGGGAAAGCCAGGTAATAATGGAAATAATCGTATTTGGACAATTTTTTTGTCCAAATGATTAAATGTTTTATCAAACTACGAGTAACATTTCTTGTGGAATATTCTGACACTTTGCACTATTATTTGCAGTGTAGATTTTTCGTAGTTACTTTAATCAAACTTGAAGAATAAAATCGATATAGGATAAGTGGTATCAATTCGTGTCAGATTCTGTATGTTTTAACCTTTAAAATGATATAGCATAAGTGTTATTTTAAGATACTTTTATGTCATGAAATTCTGCTAGACTTTGAACGTTTCAAACTGGACCATCGTTTACTTCAATCGACGATCAGTTAATTTATATAAATGATATCAATAAAACCTTTACATAGTTATTTTAGCTTAACCTTAAGCTTTAAAATGATATAGCATAAATGTTATTTTGCGATACTTTTGTGTGATGAAATTGAGTCTGATCTTGCGCGTTCTAAAGTTTGACGTACAATCATCTAGTAACTAGTTACTTTCGATTAATCTTAATCTTCTTCAATATTATCGTGTTTGATTAGGTATGGAAAAAGGGGAAAAGGTCAATTTTCCGGATTGGATATAAACGACCAATGGGATACGATGAAAACGATCTTGGACGTGGCAGAACCATCGCAACGAACGAAATTCGAGAAACGAACGGAAGAAGAGAAACGATTCATTCGCGAATTAGAACAGTCGAACGATCGAAAACACGCTTCAAGAATCGACGTCCGACCATGCCACACGTTAGACATAGTTGATCGATACTATGGTGATATACAATAAAATGATTGTATCTATCCCTGTACTTCCAGTGTACACACACCCCATCCGTCACTTGAGCGCACGATCTTTTTCGAGTTATTTGTCGGCATGAATTCGTGGACGATTATATTCGAATTTGAAAACGGTGACAAATCAGAACTTTTACAACCAGAAAAGATAGGAATCTGATCCTCTGCAAAACAAGATTTACAATGAAAATAAATAATATTGCACAGTTTTATTTTCCCTTTATTACTAATTGAAAATGTTCTACATACAGTGTATGCTATTAAACATATTTATTCTGATAATTATTAATGATTCGTGGTGTTTTTAACGCGTCGACTGACACAGTGAAAATCGACTTGAGTAGCAGGCCACATCAAGCTCTCGATTATTAAGGATTCATATTTAAGGTTTTGGTTTCTTTCATGGCATTATTAGCTTAACCCTCGAACGACGAAGCCGGGTCAATCGTGACCCGAATCTAGGAAACGTATACCACGGTAGTTGATTGTTAAATAATAAAATATTTCAATACAAAACTTCGTATATTAGACGAAAGAACATTTAAATGAATGCTTTGGTTTCATTACACGATCCATCGTCGGTGTTAATATCAGCGTAATTAGTAATCGAATAACTTCATCATTCGTTTATGTAAAATTTTAGTTTTCATAGGAAACCATTACCAATATCCCTAGGAATCCTTTTATTAAGTAAATAATAGATAAGGTTTATTAAAAGTCAAGGTATTAATTTAACAATCAATGTATTAAAGTAATCACGAATGGACTCGTTGTTTATTTCATGATGAACAAAACAAAATGTTATTTCGTATTAAGGAATCTTTATTTTTATTCTTTACAAAGAAATTGATGAGCAGCTAAAAATCGTTCCTAGCACTGTATGATATCGCAATTCGCTATAATTGGATTGAAATTGTGACCGGGGAGACACTCCCGTTCCTCGGCCACTCCGTTAACACATTTGTAATAACGATGACAATCCTTGTGGGGTTTGTTTCTAGTGTCCTGCGTGCAATCTGGTTTCGTTTCCGATGGGCCGCCGTCTTTTGTTTTTTCGCAGCGTTGAATTGCCGGGTAGAAAATCGTCCTCTGGCCATCGATCACCGGACAATCCATCAGGAATCCGTACGAACCCAAGCATTTGTAAAATTTGTGGGGATCCGTTTCGTGAGGGACATGATGCGTATAGAGCATAGTATTTTTATTTTTGCATTCATTGAGGAACTTGCCGACCTGTTCGGCAGCTAGAACGTTCGTCGTTACCGATACCAGGACGATGATCGCAAACAGGAAGTCTAAAATTCGTGAATTGATAGGATTGAACGTCTTGACGTTGGTATTTGTTGACTTTGAACACAGGAACATGCAGGGAAAGATGTGAAAATCTGTTTATGCCAATTATCAACATCGATGGTACACAAAGGAGAAAGAACGATGAACAGTTTTGAGATAGAAAGATACAAAATACAATTTACTCTTTCTGGTTGTTATAACAATGTGTGGCTCCGATCTTAACCGCTTGGTTTCTATTCGATATGAGAATTTGGTACTACTTACTTCTCATGGTGGACACCTCGTGACAACTTAATTTAAAAGTACAACACCTGTAAATACAAGGTCTCTTCCAGACACTGGTGAATTAAAATACGCCTGTCGATTTTTATAGTTGAGTTGGGCCGTTATCATTAATCGTTATCTGAATACACATATTCATCCTTATCTACAGCGCCCAAACTGTCTGCCCAACACTGATTATGTTTATAAATAAAATTAAATAACAAAGACTTTACAAATACTTCATGTGTCTATAGTATTAAGCCTTTTACTTTATCATAGGCAATCAATTGTAACAGAAGGTTCGATATTTGAAATTTTTCATTGTGAAAGGTGTCATATCAAGTACTTAAGTATTCTAATTATATTTTCATTGGAGCAAGAATAAAACTAACTAAATGAAACATATATATCCCGTTGTTTATAAAAGGATAACATCTCTGGAAATTTCTGAAATATAATTTAATCTTTGATGTAAGATTTCTGCAATATCTTGAAAACCAAAGTGCGTATTACATTCATCATTAATAAATTTCTGTATAAAATTTTTGACCCAACAATTTAATTCGTGAATAACTGATATTCATCTCTGAAATAAAAGCACACTCAGTTCATGATCAGGACGAAAAGGAACTGAAAGTTTGGCGAATACCACACAAGACAATGATCCCAGTGAGAACAAATCATGGTTTACATTTATACTTTATTATTAATTAAATCATAACACACTATATATCATGAAGAATTATTACAATAACAAGAACATATTTATGTCAAAAGTACTTCATAAGATTCTACTGAAACAAGAAGAACCACAAACTCGTTATCCGAAACGAAAAACATTAGCGCAGTTACGAACCCTTAGAGTGTAGTAGATGGAACGGGCCAAGCGTATTCAAACACAACAAAAGATCGCAAGCTGCGGTAAGAGAATTAAAATAAAAACCTGCAGGGCATTTCCTCTCTACTGCTTTGCCTTTCATGCATCTATAAAAATGGTTACAATCCTTTTGCAAAATGAAATCCTCATCTAATTCGCACCGTAGGTCAATATGACCTCGTGCTGATGTCGCAGAACTCCGTGTTGGTGTAAACTTCGCACCGCTTGTTATCGGTAGTTCAGTACTACTGGAAGTTGACGTTCCTGTAGAGCTTGGACATGATGATGGCTTAGGAGAACTGAAATTAGATGATTACTCCGAGCCACTCGAAGTAGGCGATTGAGTAGAACCCGACGGTGTTGTATCCGAGCTACCAGACGTGGGAATTTCAGTAGTCTGAGAGTGTTGTCTCTGAGGTAACAGAAGCAGACGTAATAGTAGAGCCTGAAGGTGTTAACTCCGAGCTACCAGACGTTGGGGTCTCAGTAGGGCCTGATGGTGTTGACTCCGAACTACTAGACGTTGGCGTCTCAGTAGGGCCAGGGGGTGTTGACTCCGAACTACTAGACGTTGGCGTCTCAGTAGGGCCAGATGGTGTTGTCACCGAACTACTAGACGTGGGCGTCTCAGTAGGGCCAGGGGGTGTTGTCTCAGAGCTACTAGACGTTGGAGTCTCAGTAGGGCCCGGTGGTGTTGACTCCGAACTACTAGACGTTGGCGTCTCAGTAGGGCCTGATGGTGTTGACTCCGAACTACTAGACGTTGGGGTCTCAGTAGGGCCTGATGGTGTTGACTCCGAACTACTAGACGTTGGCGTCTCAGTAGGGCCAGGGGGTGTTGACTCCGAACTACTAGACGTTGGCGTCTCAGTAGGGCCTGATGGTGTTGTCACCGAACTACTAGACGTGGGCGTCTCAGTAGGGCCAGGGGGTGTTGTCTCAGAGCTACTAGACGTTGGAGTCTCAGTAGGGCCCGGTGGTGTTGACTCTGAACTACTAGACGTTGGCGTCTCAGTAGGGCCCGATGGTGTTGTCTCAGAGCTACTAGACGTTGGGGTCTCAGTAGGGCCTGATGGTGTTGACACCGAACTACTAGACGTGGGCGTCTCAGTAGGGCCTGATGGTGTTGTCTCAGAGCTACTAGACGTTGGGGTCTCAGTAGGGCCTGATGGTGTTGACACCGAACTACTAGACGTGGGCGTCTCAGTAGGGCCTGATGGTGTTGTCTCAGAGCTACTAGACGTTGGCGTCTCAGTAGGGCCTGATGATGTTGACACCGAACTACTAGACGTGGGCGTCTCAGTAGGGCCAGGGGGTGTTGACTCCGAACTACTAGACGTTGGCGTCTCAGTAGGGCCTGATGGTGTTGACACCGAACTACTAGACGTGGGCGTCTCAGTAGGGCCAGGGGGTGTTGTCTCAGAGCTACTAGACGTTGGCGTCTCAGTAGGGCCTGATGGTGTTGACACCGAACTACTAGACGTGGGCGTCTCAGTAGGGCCTGATGGTGTTGACACCGAACTACTAGACGTGGGCGTCTCAGTAGGGCCAGGGGGTGTTGACTCCGAACTACTAGACGTTGGCGTCTCAGTAGGGCCTGATGGTGTTGACACCGAACTACTAGACGTGGGCGTCTCAGTAGGGCCAGGGGGTGTTGTCTCAGAGCTACTAGACGTTGGCGTCTCAGTAGGGCCTGATGGTGTTGACACCGAACTACTAGACGTGGGCGTCTCAGTAGGGCCAGGGGGTGTTGACTCCGAACTACTAGACGTTGGCGTCTCAGTAGGGCCTGATGGTGTTGTCACCGAACTACTAGACGTGGGCGTCTCAGTAGGGCCAGGGGGTGTTGTCTCAGAGCTACTAGACGTTGGAGTCTCAGTAGGGCCCGGTGGTGTTGACTCTGAACTACTAGACGTTGGTGTCTCAGTAGGGCCTGGGGGTGTTGACTCCGAACTACTAGACGTTGGCGTCTCAGTAGGGCCTGATGGTGTTGACTCCGAACTACTAGACGTTGGGGTCTCAGTAGGGCCCGATGGTGTTGACTCTGTGGGAGTTGACGTTGATTCTGTTGTGCCAGTCCCGCAAGGTACACCTTTCCAATCGCAAACTCGAGTCTGTTCATTAAAAATCAGCTTTACGCCTTTAGACGTCGGACAGTCAATTTCGAACCCATACGACCCCAAACATTTGTAAAACTTGTGACAATCCGTTTCATGGCGAACATTGTGCGTGTAATAAAATCTGTTCTTTCGTTTGCATTCTGCTTTCGGCTTTCCGTACTCTTCCGCATTAACATTTGCCAAGGATGCTCCGGCGGCAACGATTAGGAGCAGTACGTCTGAAACTTGTGGTGGCAAATTGTATTTTATTTTGTCCCAATTTAAGACATTATATTTTGTATAGCATAATTGAATTACATATTTCGGTGCTGTTTTATATTCTATTATATATACAACGGTGCTATAGTCTTATATTTACGTTTATTATGAAGTGTGTATGTGAAAGAAGTTAAATTATTTAATGATTTAAAGAAATAGATATTAAAGATATTTTCGTGGGGTTATAACAAGTGAGAATCTATCACATGTTTTCTATGATACGCAATTCTGAAATTTTGAATAACTTACCTCTCATGGTTGTATCTCGTAACACCTTGATTAGAAGGTATAACGAGTGTAACTTAAATATTTATGATTTCTACTGGTACATGTATATCGTGCTGATCGTCTTTTATAGTGAATTTGGTGTTATCATCAGCTCATTATGCGTATAACCATCTTAACATCTGCTTTTTATTTAATATTAAGCGATAACGTGTAAATTACGCGTAACATGTACAATCGCACTCTGTTTGTTAGCCATTGTATTGAATCTACCAATTGTCAATGAAATAACGTCAGCGCGAAATTCTTAATCTACCGCACAAAAGAGCTATTCGTTTGGATCATTAAAGTGTTCATGAATTATGGAGAGGGAAACACGGAGTTTAGAAAAGAAGGTGGAAGATTGCAAGCAATGTATACGATTAATCCGAAAATGGGTAGAGTATTTTTTCCATAAAATTAAATTTTACTGCCTGATCTTTGATAAATCGTTACAGATCGTGAAACTATCATTATCGCTGGATGCTGTATCGTGTCTATGAACTACGATAATATTGTTCGTGATCAATGGATCAATGGATTTTATGAGCATAGATACGATTTTACGAATTAACCGCAGAGAAAATAAATGTCCACGTTAAATATTAAATACATTTATTCGTTCATATACAAAAGGAAATCAGTTTCAAGGAATTTTTATTTCACACGTAACAATTTACAAGCACTTAAGTTAACTGTTTACAATCTATAATATCGCATGCTGTAATCATTGGATTAAAAATTCGTGCCATCAGGGCATTCGTTTTCTACTGCTTTCCCATCCACGCATTTGTAATAACCATGACAATCTTTATGTGGTTTGTTTCTACTATCTGTTTTGCAATCTGGCACCGGAACTGCCTGCGTTGTCGTTTCAATGATACTAGGAGCTAATGATGAATCTGTAAGTGGCGGTGTCGCTGGCTCTGTCGAACTGGCTCCTTCAGTACTGGAAGTTGACGGCTCTGTTGAAGCAGTTGTCCATGGTTCTGTACTGCCTGCAGTTGATGATGTCGTGGTTAATGATACCGTGGTGATGGAGGTTGATGATGATTCCGTTGAATCAGGCGTTGACGATACCGTAGTGGTTGAAGTTGGTGATGGCTCAGCCGAAGTAGTCGTTGACGATACCGTAGTGGTTGAGATTGAGGATAGCTCAGCCGAAGTGGTCGATGACGATTTTATACTACTTGAAATTGATGGAGGTTCTGTCGAAGCAGTCGTTGACGTTTCTGCAGCACTGGTTGCTCTGATGTTACCTCCTTAGCATTAAGACACTCCGAAGACGACTCTGCAGAGGTCAGCTCGTTTATCGAGCAAGGTGCAGCTTCCTGACCACAAACTCGTTTATCGACATTAAGAATCAACTGAGCTCCGTCTAATGTCGGACACTGCGTTACGAATCCGTATTCTCCTACACACTTGTAATACTTGTGACAGTCCGTTTCGTGATGGACGTAATGCGTATAATAAAAGTTTTAAACCGCTCCTCGAGCGGTTTGCCATTGTTTTCTTCGACTATGGCGTTTGTCGCTATTGTTGCGATGACAACGATCAGAGGCAGGAAGTCTGAAATTTGTAAACGGTCATCGTGGTTTAACGTGTTCCGTTTTTTATTCAATTTCGTTGATGTACAATAATCGAATTATGTTAGAATCTGGATAAGCACTATCTTATCATTACCGTCTGTTCCTTATTATGGTATTAATTAGAATTATTATAGGTTAATTGATTCACTATCACGATTTTTATTAATTGTTCCATATAAAATACAATTCTAAAACTTTAAGTTACTTACTTCGCATGATGGACACTGAGTAACAATCAAATTTGAGGAACGCACGTTACCGTATGGTTCTTACTACTGATACATTTTCTACCGAACAGATCGTCTTTTATAGTTGTTTGACCATTATCGTTAACAGATCATAAGTATTATATCATCTTCGGATGTAAGATTGCTACCATGATTATGCGTATCTAACGCCACTGCTAAGCTTCTATGGATTACTATAATTTTCTTCTTCATTTGATAACGACAATTATCTCGATTAGGAAGTATGAAATTGCAAACAAAAAACTCGATAAAAAGATTTATTAGAGAACTTCAACGGGTTCTTACAATATCGATGGCGTAAAATGCCAATTTTGTACATAAATATTCGATTGTAAATCTTAAGACAAAGGTTGTTCAAATGTTATCGCTAGGACAGAAAGAAGAATAATTGATAACATAAGGTTTTGTTAATGTTTTACAGACATTTATTCGTTTTCGTACATGATAAAGTAATACGTGTTGTTTAACGATCTCCAAGCTCCTACGATTCTCGCAAATCGATTAACATTCTACGTAAGCACATTCCATGACCGATAAATCGAAATTGAGACCCTCAGGACATTCTTTTTCCTGTGGCACTCCGTTTACACATTGGTAATACTTGTGACAATCTTTATGCGGTTTCTTTTTGTCAGGTTCATCTGAACAATTTGGCTCTGGAGGTATAGGTCGTGGTGTGGTTGGGGAGGTTGATGATCCTGGACCTCCTGTACCATCTGTACCGCCTGGACCATCTGGACCATCTGTACCATCTGGAAGTCCATCCTCCCAATCGCAAACCAACGCTACGTGGTTAAAAACCAACGGGACGCCTTTCAGCGTTGGGCACGTCTGCAGGAAACCGAACTCTCCCAAGCACTTGTAAAACTGGTGAGGATTCGACTCGTGGGGAACGTTATGTGTGTAGGTCCATGAATTCTTGTTCTTGCATGCGTCCAACTGTTTGCCAGTTTCCTCATCTGAAGTGTCGTCGGTCAAAACGTTTCTCGCCGTCGCTACGACGACAACGATCAGAAACAGCGAATCTGAAATTTCATAAATGATTAACGCGAGCCCTCGTATTCCATTGAATTTCATCGCTAGTACGCTTGCGCTATCAAAAACGAAGCCCAAGTGTACACGATAATCGATTCATAAATTCAGTTCTATTCGAACATCAGATAAGGGTTATCGTATTACTACATAGAATCTATTGCTCTGGCCGTTTATCGTAGCTGAATCTGTACGGGATGAACGAGCGATAATATCGAACAGTTTTTAAGATAAGACTTAATTGAAATATAATTAGCCAAATCAGAGACTTTGTGCAATATTCATTCTGTTCGATGTTTCGTATTTTACAACAGAAACGTGCCGGAACACCGGATACACGTGTAGTTCGTGTATGCAACAAACGCATAAGTATTTTAGTAATTTAATATTATATCATAGACCGACAAAAAGAGACGTGTATCGTACGTTCTCTGCGAAACACATAATTCGACGATTTTCAAACACTTACATTTCATGCTGGATATCTCGTAACAACTAAACGGAGGGAATGATACACGTTATTGTACTATTCTAGGTACTGATAAATTTGTATCGCTCAGATCGACTTTTATAGTCGGTTGATCGTTATCATTGGCTCGTTATGAATATTATCACTCTATTAATTATACATATTATCATGATTAACATCTGTGCTTTATTTAATATTAAATTATTTCGAAACATCTGCTCCGCGGTAACGGCTGTTGTGTTTCTTTTATTCTATTTCCTTCTTTTATTTGATAACGATTATACCGAATTCGTAAGGTTTGTGCTGAATAAATACCAGCACCGATTCTGTTCTACAAAGTTGCGGGTAACCAGTAAAGACGAATGGATTTAACGTATTTCTTAAAACACGAAACTACATCAACTTTGACGAATTGACAATTTTTTTTTTTCATTTCCGAATCGTCTTGTATCATAACATTATTTTCATTTCGATCGTTTCGATGCTTGGAAAATTATTCCATTCAATTCCGTTCAATTTCATTAAGAAAGGAAAGGATTGTAGATTGTATACATATTACAGGGAAAAATGAGTAACATATGAAATTCCTTCAAAATTCTACTTTCGCTGTAAAATCAAACCTTCAAGCTTGGGAAATTTGGAACCTGCAATGATTAACTTTTCGGGCATTTCATTTTTCTTCATTTGTATCGACGTGTAATCCGACAAAATAAATCACTTTGATATTCAGAACATTATGTTTTAACAAGCGCCGAATTGATGGCAGATAACAGGTTCGGAAATAACGTATGTATTTCGGTTAAGAAATCATCGGGTCGTGTTTGAAAAGTCACGAAACGATTAACTAATTAATGTGTACACGTGCGTTTACATAATATATGACATATCGGTTCTTGAAACTTCGCATATCGTATCTGCGCAATGTGCCAATTCCGATTGTAGAATGAATAGTTGAATATATTAGCTGTAGAAAAGATCTGTCTGCTTACTATATTTATACAAACGATTGAACAGGTGGTTCACAGAATTAGATGGCGCCATGATAATGTCTGATTTTCATTTCTATTGTGTCACCAGCTTGTAAGACGGCGAGATACAGTGCAGTCAAAATTAGTCCACTACGACGATCGTGTCACAATTATACGCGGTAAAATTAATTTCTTGTTACCGGCCTCATATTAGACAAAACAAGTCGTTACAATATCGATGGTCTTCGGTTCAAATTTTACTCCTAATTCTCATGATTTCATCTTTGAATTTTCTACCTGGTACTATTCATATAATACTATTGTTATTTAAGATTTCTGACGATCGTATATTTTAGACTCAGTGGTATATTTTCTTCGTATATCCTAAAAATGAATATAGAAAGAATTATTTTTGGAGCTCTTATACCGTACGCTACAAAATTTCCAAATTGGGATTGGTTATAATTGTAATAACAGCAATTTTCCGATTGGAATTAGAAATGAACTACAAAGTATCACGAATACGGCCGTTCAGTTATTCGATCGCAACGTGTTAAGGTAATGCATTCTTTTCTTTTTTTTTTGCATATAATATCTTACGAATCTTCTGGCCATGATTTACAAATAAACTATAACGAAATATAATGAACAGCACGGTGAAGAATGTAATACAGGAGGAAGACGGAAGTTATCAAAAAGGTTTAAAAATGTTAAACAAAAAATCGACTTTTATTGTATACACTTTATTACAATGACTGAAATGGTTGAATTACAGTAAATTATAAATTAATACGAAAACAGGTGTATTTTATTTATTATACCTATTCTTAATTACTAGTTATTGGAAATACATGGACAAAATATTCTCCCAAATCGAACGCTTTCTCACGTTCTTCGTCCAGTCTTTGCCTTCGTTATTGACCATAAAGCCTGACCAACAGTTGGCTCGGCTCGGTTCCATGCAAACTCCTTCCCTTATGTCGTAATGAAGGCCCGGCCTACAGTGAGCGACGTAAGGGGCCCCGGCTCCGCATCTGCAGAATTTCGTGCAATTCCTGTGAGGCAGAGTCATGCTCCTGTCAGCAGGATCCAGTTTCGCGCAGGTACCGACACAACCTTCCGATTCAATGACGGCATCGTCTTTAGGTTCGTTGTAGCAATGCGACACCTCTGGATTCTGACATTCGCCAGTTTCATAGTTGAAGTCCGTTGCCGAGGGACATTCGGTGCGTATCAATTGTCCGTTCTGGCAGACATAATAGACGTCGCAGGAGCACTCGTGCGGCACCTTGTCGGTCGAATTGGGCGGACACGGGAACGGGTCGCAGGTCATATTTCTTATACTCTCGGGCCAGTCGCAAATACCCTTAACCGGATTGTAATACATGTGATTGGTGCAATTAATGATGGTCGCCGTGCCGTTGTTGCATTCGCAGTAACGCGTGCAGTCCTCGTGAGGTGCAGTTATTACAGAATTTGGCGGACACTCGCCAATTAATAGACATCCATCCGGAATTGGATCAGGATGAGGAGATGGAGGCCAACAATTGGCCTCGCCGTCGGGTACGCATTCGTTTCTCTCGTAATCGTACAACTGTCCTTCCGGGCATTCTTTAAGTGCCCAACCTATTTCTACGCACTCGTAATACTTATTGCATTTGCACTCGTGATGGGTCTTGTTTCCTATATCGCACACAGTGGGTGGAGGCTTGCAGTCCACGTTGTCCGGCCAATCGCACATCTGCGTGTCGGGATTGTAGAGAAGACCATCGGAGCACTCCTCCAGAGTTTTGGTGCCGTTCTTGCACTCATAATACTTGGAACAATCCCACTTGTCCGGGAAACGAGTCACGCAGTTGATGCAATCGCACAAGGGACACTCGTCAATGTCACCGTTACGCGGGGTCGTGGTTGTGACCACTTTGCTCTGACAATTCGCGTTAATCGGGAAATCACAGGTTTGCAACCGCTCGTTGAAATGGTATCCTTCGAGGCATTTACCGAGTCTCTTCTGGCCGTCGGTACACGTGTAATAATAGTTGCAGTCGGTCTCGTGAGATATGAGCCTGTTGCCAGTCGCAGGACACTCTGACACTTCAGCCACGACATCGCCGGTCTCGTGATTGCGACTGAAGCACGTCACCTTTTCCGGCACGTCGCAAACCTTTCGCAGGTAATCGAACTCGGTGCCGTTTTTACAGTTCTGCAAGATCTTGTATCCGTCAACGCACTCGTAATACTTTGTACAATTGCAGTCGTGCGGAGCACGCCCCCTTTTACCGGCACCCATTGACGGGCACTCGAAGTCGGAGCTCGTTGAGCATTCATTGCTCGGGGGCCAGTCGCATATGCCGCTCACAGGATTGAACGATAAACCTCCCTTGCATTCTTTCTTCGTCTTCGCGCCATTCCTACACTCGTAGTACAAGCCACACTTGGTTTCGTGGGGAATGTTTTGAATACCGCTCGAGGGACAATCTTTCAATATCTCGGGGATCAAAGCTGGATCGCATTTCGCTTCCTCGGTTGGTACACATTTTCTCAGGTTCACGTCGAAGGAATAGCCATCCGAACATTTTCCGGAGATAAGTTTTTCGTTCATACACTCGTAGTACTCGTCACAGCTGGTCTTATGGGGGAAACGCACGTCGATGTTGAAGTTCAACGGCGGGCACACGTCCCAGAATAGATAGCAGGTCGCCTGTTCCTTGTCCATGCAGGTCATTTGCACGAAATCGAAGTGCTGCCCTTCGGGACATTTCTCGACGATCTGGTCACGATTCTTGCATCGGTAGTACAAACTGCAGTCGTACGGATGCGAAAGTCTCACCTCTTCGTCCCCTTCCGTCGGACACTCCGGCTTCCGCTGTGTGCATGTCACGTTCCACGGCCAATCGCAAACTTGCTTCTCCGGGTTGAAGTACAGTTTACGATTTCCTGAATATTCTGTACACATTTGCAGCTGTTTCTCGCCGTCGACGCATTTGTAGAACTTGGCGCAGTCGTACTCGTGAGGGATGTGGACGACTTTGTTGGTCTGACCCGCGGCCGGACATTTGCTCGATGTGTAACCACTCACCGTCACCGCCAGCACGGCGAGGACCGTTAGTAATTCTGAAAATTAAATAGCAAAAAGATTAAATGCATTCGTTTAACGGTTACAATTCATCATTATCTATTATCTGTTGAACTACTTCGATCGTAGTTGGATTGTAGTTCTACTCAAACAAACCGAACTAGTAAAAAACGATAAAATCGAGCACTTGAAGAGAATTAAACGAGAAGTTAGTGAATTTTAATTGTATCGTGTTTACTTAATTATTATCATTATCTGTTAGCTATTTTCATTGATCATCGATTCTATTTCTTCTAATCAATCTTCTAATTAATCGCGTCCTTTTTTCTTCGAATCACTCACCTCTCATAACGAGAAAAATAAAACAGCAGCCTGTGTGATTGGTTCGACTCTATTAACAGTTGTTTAGAAAGAACTGACAATATCGAAGTACACAATACAGCTTTTATAAGCGAAACGTCTTATCACCGAACGACGAATCGATTTATCGTATCTAACTCCTACTTATGTAGCGCGAGTTATCTCCAATTTATATTTTGACGTTTAATACTTTGAACCTACGAGTCACACATTTGATATGCATCTTTGATGTAATCATTTAGATGTTATTCCCGATTGAGAGATCGTTTTCTTTGAATCTATGTTTAAAGTGTAAGGCTATTTCTCGAGCTCGATTAAAAGTTTTATCGAAAAGAACGAAACTTCCCCAAAACATATGGAAGACGATAAAAGTGTACACGCCAGAGGAAAGTGATTGTATCGCGTACAGAAGTCGAAATCTCTGATTGAATCTTACGATATACCGATAACGTGTTACCATGTACGTTTCACGAAATTCTGAACCGGTTACATTATCGTAGAAAATATAATCGTGACACAGTTTTAACCGTAAAATGCTTTCGCAGGCTAAAACGCGATTACGGTTCTCCGGAAACGTGAGATGTATCGATATCGAAGCGAGCAATTTTATTTCTAGCCACGGTGATATTTATCTCCATGACCGTCAAACGATTTCGTACATTAAAAAAATTTGTCCCTTTTTATCAGCGATATGGAATGTTTAGAAGTTTCCCATTTAAAATTATCTCGAACGTTCACCGATCGTTTTCTTGTATCAGTCGTGAGTAACTATTTTATCGCCACGGGTGACTATTTGTTTGAACTACGTCTCAAAATGTACCGGGCCACATACGATGGAGCGAGACGGTATTTGTCAAACATTTCCAGTCGGAAGCGAAGCCAACAAAGCAGAAAAGCGAACAGTGTTTCTCTACGAAAAATAGACGTGCATAGTGTGTGGTAAGACGCGTTCAAAATTGAATTACCAAGGATGCGAATAACTAATTTTCACGTTTAACCTTTCCTTTAAGTTAAGCAAAAAGTTATTGTATTTTTAGGAAATTAGAAACTTCGAAGTATGATATTTTTAGAAATTTAGAAGCATAGATATATATTTTCAAGGTGCTTACAATATTTTTTATATAAGAGCCTTCTGTTACTTGAGGACGTACCTACGTATGCGGTGTTCGGGATAAAAACACTAAACTTTTGATTTACTAATCGATATTATCACCCTATTCACAATTATCCTTCCCTCTTATGGTTAAGACATGTTGAAAATTCGTTCAAGATTCGATATCAATCGTTAGCTCTCTCCATGATCCGTCGTCCGAGGATTGATGGAGTGTTCTAGCGTAATTGTTAAATGATGACCAATTTATCCACGACTTATGCTTGCGAAAATAAGTGCTAAAGTGCTTTTAAAGGTACTCATACTTATAAATGTACACAGTTCAAGCTTACACAATGTACGGAGGGTTGGACGCAACCCTTGAATCAATGATACATCAAGAATCATATATATCAATAGAAACATTTTATTTCTATCCCATTACAAAGCATGTAGATAAATTTGAAACGTCGACAAGAAGGAACCTGAAGCTTCCTTTACAGCATCATTTTTACCAACTTCGAGTAAATTAAAAAAAGGTCATTTATGCAAGTTATTTGTCATCAAATGTGCGACAGACGACGTAGAATTCTTTATTACGTATGTACATTCCAGGTCATAACCAAAGAGGTGTGAAAAATGAAGTTTCATCCACCTTTGCTGCGATGTTCTCGAGTTCGCCTATGTCTGACCACGATACGGCCAATCTACTTGGCGAGACAATCATCGCGCTGCGATAGAAATCTCGAAAGAGAACATCGTTTTGTTTTATCGATGGTCGATAAGAGTGCAATCTACGAACAGAAACCGTTCTGAACAACGGTCGATTGTGCAGTTCTTGCATCGTGGATAGGTGTTTCACGGATGCAACGCTCGCGTCGCGTTTCGTCTCGCTCCCTCAAAAATAACGATCCAATGGGAAGCGTGTAAACAAAGGTTGAGGGACGTTGGATTGGCTGCGTTGTCGCCAAGTCGAGTCAAAACGACCAATCCAGGTAGAGGGATCAGGATTCAGAAGAAAGTGCATCGGGTCGTCCTTTACCCCCACCAAGTGTGACGGCGGCACGGCTCATATTCAGTAGACTCGGCCATTTCTCTCGCGAAGCGTAGCAACTCGTTCGGCCGCGACATTTTTTTTCCGACGAAACCGTGCGGGTATTCCCGGAAACTTTGCAAAATAACGCGACGCAAAAGGATGATACACTCCGGGCGGACCAGGCTCGAGGTAAGTCAACGCATCCTCTGACAGTGTTTAGCCGAAAGTGTGAAACGCGCGTCAAAGTCGCCACGGGGGGGTCGTGCGTGTGTCCAATGTTGTCATTGCCGAGGCGAACAGCTGATCCGCTCCCCTGGCCTCCGTAATGCCTGGCAACGTTTTCTACCTTGATTCTAGCCCTCCTGACACGGCTGTGAACCACGATCGTCGCCTTTCAAATCCGTGTCTCCATCCAGTCGACAAGTTAAAGAGGCTTCATACTTTTTGATCGCTACCATTTCGCATATATCTCCGTCTCGCTCCTTCTTACCTCTATCTACCATTCTGTCTCTCTCTGTCTCGCACGTTGCCTCCTTCTTTCTCTATAGCCTGTCTCCGTCTTTGTTTCTCTGATCGACCAACCAACAGCCAGAGAGCCAACTTCATCCTTTGTTCTTTTATTCTGTCCGTCTTTCTTTTCACATTTTTCCTTCGGTCTTTGAATCTCTTCGCGTTAAGCTTCCTTCGTCGTCGACGGATATGCGCTCCCTACTTGTCCTGTTTACGCTGTGTCTCTCCTTTGTTCCTCGTGATCGTCGAACGCGCAGTTCGGACAACGTCTCGAAATGTCAATTCCAAACGACTGACGTCGATGCCTTCGATCCATCTTCGATGAAATGCATCGTATACAGTATACAATATACAACAAACTCGAGGAAAATATCGTTGTGTCGTACAGATCTTTCTATCTTTCTCCGTCGTACACGATTTATCTGTCTACGTCCGTCTTCTTTCATTCTTCGACTCTGTCCGTTCTTTGTCTTACCACGTTCGTTTCCATCTTCGTCGCTCGTTCGCACGTTTGCGGTATCTCTTTTTCTCATTCGACGATCGTTACGCGCTATTAGAATGTCAATGAGTATTGTCCTTCTCGCCGGCTGTAGCAGCCAAACGTCGCAGTCGAAAATCGACTCATCTTCGTTTTTCTCTCTCTCTCTCTCTTTCTCTCTCGTTTTTCTTCCTCTGATTCTTGAACCTGTTTCCGTCCCTCTTTGTCCTCGTCTGCTGGCTCAGCTGGTGTGTGTGTGTGTGTGTGTGTGGGTGCTTTTACCTCGCGCCGGATCCTTGTTCCGTGTCCAGCAGCTCGTCATTTGGTTCGTCGCGAATCGGAGCATAAACGCGATCCCAGACTGGACGACGCACCCGGTGCGACCAGACTTGTGTACTCGATAGCTGTCCACGACGCAGGCGACCACGAGACAGCATGTGCGTCTTGTAAACAAAAATATTGATATTATCGGTGGACAAAGCGAGATAACGGCGTACGAAAATAGATCGATAGCAGGAATTGCGTGAAAAATTGGAAATTGGTACGAGTTAATTACCTTGGAAATGGGAAATGCCGTGTCGCGAGGATATATCGCTCTTGGAAAGGGAATTTCATTTTGGCTTAGATTTATTTATCGTGGCTACCATTTGGGACAGTGTTCTGTATCGCGTTAATACCAACTATTATTATCGTACAAAATTATTAATAGTGTTATAATAATAACATTATTAGTATTACAAAATTATTAATATTATAGGTATTATACAAAATTACTAATACTATTAGTATCACAAAAAATACCAGGTAGTGGTGCTGTAGTTACTGATATTATATAAAGAATTGCCGATTGTTAAGGATTAAATGAAAGAATAAAACGTGAGCAGTCGGAGGGTTGAAAGAATTCCATTGTTCCGAGTAGTAAACATCTGTCCCTTTGGGGATGAATGTATGTCGGCGCCAACTTGTTCAAGACATTTTCTCCTTAAGGAATATTATCATATTTTAACGTGGTTTTGGCGCGAAAACTGTCTGATTGTAATGGTTGTATGTAGGTAGATCGCCACTTTTCATACGCAAGATAGATTCGTTCGTCTGAAACAAATACATATACATTTATATATTTAGGCACGTATCAGGAATGAATATTATACAGAAATTTATAAAAGATTGTTCTGATTAAAATTTTAATTATTAATAAATATTTGACACGGTAATTCATGTTTTATTTTTATATCACAAGTTATCCCCTCCGAAGAGTAGTTTCGTACAGATTTCTAATTTTGGAGAATAAACCATTGTATTGTTATAAATTTTATTAAAGATTCCATTGCATTAAGGTAGCCAATATGTTAACTTCTGTTATTTTAACGAGTACTACAATCTTTTCTTTATAACACCCTGTATGCTGGTATTGCTCAGAACAATTGCTTCATCGTTCGATTGATTAGCTTACTGAATAAGGATAATACCTTGACGATCGTTCTTCCGCATTGTTCTACATACAATTGTTTCCGGGATGATACATATGTAGGTATCTACCGATCAAAAGAATCCATTATACTCTTTGTATCGTTAACAACTATCAGAATATCACGTTTCCTTAGTCTGAAAACCTTAAGAACGCAGTTTCGACGAGGTTTGCCACGGATTCACCGAACGAAAAAGAAGTGGAACTAAAATTCCGAACGGCATAAATGTTATCGCGGTTACGCAAGGTAGCAGGTGGAGAACTGAAATTGAAGATACGAAATAATCGTATTTCGGATAATTGCAATTAGATATACCGTGGCTTATTACACACAGTTATTTTCACTGCGCCAGTCAACGTGTTAGTCACTGAACTAGGCACAGTTTAAATTTCATTTTAGAATTTCTTTTCTTTATCACTTTTCAAACGTTAATTACGTTAAAAATACAATAGACTAATTTTTTTTTTATGAAAATGTTATCTATAAAACGAAAGAATTTGTTACTTGTTCAGCATAGATTGTTCCAAGTTGCATCGAACAAATCGAAAAAGAGCAACGAGCGGATGAAACAGCTGCGTCGTCGATCGATAGGTTTTCCACGAGGGTTCGTTTCTGTTCGAATGAAGCTCCCATTCACCGAATTTGTGCGTAATAAATGGGACAAACAACAACGATGCGGTCGGGAATGATCAGAAAAATTATAACACGGCGGGGAACAGTTTCACAAGATGACGCAAAAAGATGTTTCAGTTGCTCCGTATCAAAATTTAATTAACTCTTTTGTTGAAATTTGAAATTTGTTTACCGTATGTTCGTTAACACGAATGCATTCATATCAGGATACAAGAAAAAGCAATTTTTGAAGGAAACGATCGTTTTTATGGTTCCATCGAAGTAGTACGTAATTACGATGACTAGGAAGACATGATATTGTCGGAGAAAAATCATTCTGACACCTGCTTTATAACGTGTTAACCTTCCTAGATGAGAATCGGCTCGTATAGCTTCTCGAGAACTAATTAAAAACTAATTAAGACGCGGCTACCGTACGGTATTTACGTTGCGAAGCGTGCGTTTCCTTTGCAACGGAGCTTCCTTCTTTCCTCGAGACGCGTGAAATCGCTCGTAAAATTCACTTGAACAATAATTAGTTATTTCGAAAAAATCCCTAGCACCGTGGCGATATTAATGAATATAGGAGATTAACCCTTTAGAACCGATACTTCCTGAGACCAATGGAAATTTCGTTATCTCGAAAAAAGAGAACTCGTGCACTATGGCTCGTGATAACAGCTCGTTATCATTTTTTTTTTAAAAGAGAGGCAAACGTTTTCGCGTAACGACGTCGCGTGTTTATAAACTTTTTAACGCATTCAACGATGAACGCAGCCGACCTCTTGAGCGTCAAGCTGTCGAACGTGTTCCCGCGTGTTAGCCGGGAAATTCGAAGAGGAACGTAGCAATTTGTCCGGCAACAAGAAATCGACGATAACCGAGGAAACTGTTGCCGCGTAGGAGGATCGATTTTTCGACGTTTCGTTGACGATAAAGACTTTTAAAAAGTTTGGAGCCCCGAGTTCGTTATCGAGTCGAGATCATAGATTGCTCGTCCAGCAAAGTCATTTCCTCGCGAAAGAATCCAATAGCGATCTTAGAAAGTGATATCACCGTGGTCAAAATTAAAAACATCATAGAAGGTATTGAAAAATTATTATAATCAAGTTACGCCTGAATAGCAAAACTGTTTGTTATAAAATTGTAGACATCCCTCACTTTCTTACATATTTTTAAAAGTCTTGTGTTTGTTCGTTTTATTATCAGAGTACTATCTTTGATCACAGAAATACGTGGAAAGAGCAGCATGATTGGATTTCGAGGTTTTAAAGGATTGTCGTTTCGGAGACAGCAACAATTTTCTGAAAATATAAGTTGAAAGATTAGGGAGGAAACGATATTTATAAAAGTGCGGCTGAAATTAGATTTCCGTTTTAGAATTTTCGTATATCGAATCTATTAGCGGATACAATTGAACATTTGTTCAGTCTTGATTGACACCTGACGTTGAGTGAAAATTACTAACAATTTTTCATCGATCTCGTATCATCGTCAAAATAAACAATAAGTTGTTCTGTTGTCACGAGATTGCGATGACAAAATATGTTCGATTCGAGGCAAGGATCCCTTTCGGTTGTACAAATGCTTGCAATTTTTCCCGTTGCTTTTCGACGCGAAACCGTTCACCTTTCGCCGATCTTGAAATATTCTCGTTCGCAAACAAATTCACCGATCAATATCTCGTTGTCGTCTTCACTGGTATCGGTCATGATTAATCGTTCACCACTACCTCTTAAGGATCAGTGAAAATATCCTTCATAATATCTGCTTGAGAGATCGATCCGTGTACCGTGAATATTTTCAACACCGATCGCTGAGCTTCAAAAAAAAAAAAAAAACGTATATATACACGTTCAGAAAATGGACGATTAAATTTGGATAGTGTACAAGCTTGTGTTTTCAAAAAATGGACACTCCGAGTTCCATAGCGTAAATATTCACGGCTCCGAAAGTGGACGCTCGCAAATGTGTAATAATGTCGATTGCCATAGTCATAAAGTGTCTGCAACGTAATTAATTTCGTTCCATAATTTCGTTCGCGAGTCATAATGAAAGGATTGAAAAAGTGAGGCCTCGTACCTCGGTTAGGATCGAAGATCATAGATTGTTCGATTGAATTAGAGCAATCCCGAACGTGATCGATGATGATGCGTTGTTTTAGAAAAAAGTAAGTCGCGTGGGCGTGGGAGGAGGGGGCCAGGTCGGGCAAGGGGTACAAGCGGTCGAGGAATCCGGTGCAAGCGGTCAATGGTGGAGGCAACAGCATCCATCGTATCATCATCACCATCATCATCATCATCATCACCAACATCATCACCATTATCATCATCAGGCCGGTTATTACACATCGCAATCGCATACTCACAACAACCCTGTCACTACCATGAAGCAGTCTTACATGCAGGTTGGTCAACTTGTACTGTCACGCATGCCGCTTTTCTGTCCAAGCTTCGCGTGATCATCGACTGCTCGTTGTCCTTCCTCGATCCCCTATCGAACGATACAGCCTGAAGCGACGTTTACATTAGGCAACTTTTGATCCTTCGTGCAAACAGGATTTCAATCAAGTGGAAACGATTTTTGATCATTCGACTCCCAAATTGTCCTTTCGTCTATTACCGATGGTATCGACTGGAGATGGGATCAGATTCAATACGTAGACTTTCGAGGAGAAGACATGGGAAGGAGCTTCTCACTGTTTACCTTGTCTTTTCATGTTCTTTACGTGCGAGGACAGAAGACTTTAGATCAGGCTCTAGACTCTCCCGGGGATGTCCGGAAATTCTTCCAAAATCAAAGGCAAATGGTGGGAGGCTTCTCTTACGTTTGCGTATCCCTTATTCAAGGGAAGTAGCAGCTGACATACTCGAAAAATTTTTGTACGTCTTTCAAAGGCAGTGCTTTCGATATTGTTGTTAAAACACCATGTAAAAGTTATACTCATTCTCGGACTCGTCAGCGATTTTCTTCGTTCCATTCATTCGTCGAAAATTTCGAACAACTTTTAAGGTCGATCCACTCCGTCGACCGACCAAAAGTTTGTCTAACGTAAACGCCGCTTAACCAATCGCTCTGGTCAGCATTTATAGACATTCGTTTGTTAGCAAGTAGTTCATCCGTGCAGAGAGATAAATTCATTCGAGTCTGTTTGTTTTTTTTTTTTTGTTTTTTTTTTGGTTGCAGCTAACATGGGTGTTTCATGACGACGAGGCGCAGATTAATAAGAAACTGCCAAAAGAATTGCTGCTTAGGTATCGTAAAACATACTCGTTCTTATGATATCCACTTCTCAAAGATTTGTTCGTTAAATGGACAATTGTTTAGAGATTCATGTATATACAGGATGTCCCAAGTAATTTGAGCAACTCAGTTTTTTTTTTTCTTGATTAACGGATGTACGATCTTAAAAAACACAAAAAGTCAAAGTTGAATTGATCAAGTTAAATGAGACGTCCTGTATGTATAAAACGAGTAACACGACTGTCCGTATGTACCATTGGTAGAATCCTCTCGTACCTCGACGTGGTGTCACTATGCCGATGCGCCCAAGTAAGCAAAGCCTGGAACGTGTTGGCGTTAGATGGATCCAATTGGCAGAGAATCGATCTGTTCGATTTTCAACGTGACGTGGAGGTAAATCGTGGCATTAACACGTTGCTTATCATCCAGTCTCGATTAGGTATCATCTTTCAACAACTTTAACGATGGAAACTCGTTAATGATCGAAAATCTATTGTAAAAAGATCGGCTCGATGTTAAGCAATGTGTTGATCGCAAAAGGACCAATATATCCTCGTTGTTCGATCAACATCCACGGCTAACGAGGAAATCTTTGATGGAACGTACACAGGGACCAGTGATAGAGAATATCTCGAGACGATGCGGTGGTTTCCTGAGACAGTTGTCTCTCAGGGGATGCCAGAGCATCGGGAACAATTCCATGCGAACGTTGGCTCAATCCTGTCCAAACATCGAGGAACTGAACCTGAGCCAGTGCAAAAAGATCTCAGACGCCACCTGCGCGGCACTCAGCAATCACTGTCCGAAACTCCAACGACTGAACTTGGACTCGTGTCCCGAGATAACCGACATCTCCCTGAAGGATCTCTCGGACGGATGTCCCCTTCTCACTCACATCAACCTGTCTTGGTGTGAGTTACTTACCGACAACGGAGTCGAAGCATTGGCGAGAGGTTGCCCGGAACTCCATAGCTTTCTCTGCAAAGGCTGCCGTCAGCTGACAGACAGGGCTGTCAAATGTCTAGCCCGTTACTGCCCTAATTTGGAGGCGATCAATTTGCACGAATGCAGGGTACTTGCGATTATTCCAACCTCGAAGCATCGCTGTTACACTCGTACGATCGAGCAATTTTCAATCAAGAAAATACTAGCGAACATACGAGTGTAATTAACGAACAGATTGAGCGTCGCGATCTTCTTTAATCAACTTTCAACGCTTTCCTGCTTTAAAGATACTCCGAAGAGAGAAGGTGTGGTGAGCTCTGTCAGCGACGCTGAATCTGTCGAATGCTTCGAACACGAAACAGACAGGTTCCTGATAACAGATTGCTTGCAGAATATAACGGACGACGCGGTTCGAGAACTCAGCGAACGGTGTCCACGATTGCATTACGTCTGTCTATCGAATTGTCCTAATTTAACGGACGCGTCTCTGGTCACCCTGGCGCAACACTGTCCGCTTCTTAGCGTGCTCGAATGCGTCGCTTGCACTCATTTCACCGACGCGGGATTTCAGGCCCTCGCGAAAGTGAGTCCTTAGCTTTCGAGCTAAAATAACACGATTCTAAACGCGTTTCTTACTTCTTTCAGAATTGCAGACTGCTCGAAAAGATGGACCTGGAAGAGTGCCTTTTAATAACAGACACCACCCTCATTCACCTGGCCATGGGTTGTCCAAGGTTGGAGAAACTGGTGAGCCGACCCATATAACGAACAAGATCAAGATATACGTGCGATCGTATGAGTTTATTACAAGAATCGATTATTCACGAAAACAGAGCCTGTCACACTGCGAGCTGATCACCGACGAGGGCATCCGGCAATTGGCTCTTTCGCCGTGTGCGGCCGAACATCTGGCCGTGCTGGAATTGGACAACTGTCCCCTCATCACAGATGCCAGTCTCGATCATCTTCTACAGGCCTGCCACAATCTCGAGCGTATCGAGCTTTACGACTGTCAACTGATCACCAGAGCTGGCATACGTAGACTCAGAGTACTGTATCATCGTACATCCTATTTAACGATCGTTACCTATGGGAGCTGAAAAGAAGTCGCTTGGGACGATACAGGGGGCAACAGGGTCGCGAAGGCTCTCGTTTTGTACGAGCCTGTTAACGGACGTGATCATTTCGGCAACTGACGACAATGCGTAGGTCATATTTCTAACGAAGGTTGGACCCAGTGATAATTTGGCCAATTGGACCAGCATTCCTTCCAAGTGACTTTTTTCCCGGCTCCCGGCTATAAGGCTACCTCGGTTTGCTTTACATTAGCTCGTCCGTGAAACTTTTGTGGATCTTTTATTATTAATTATTAGGGGTGGGCGAACGTTTCCATCGTTTGTAAGGTAACCTTTTTTTATTAATATTTATTAATGGTTCTACATTACAACATGTTCAAATGGATACTTTGGCGTACACCTAATATTATCGTATTATCGGGACCAGGACACTTTAAATTCGATCACCTGGTGCCTATAAACGAGAAATCAAAAGCAATCTACGATCTTGTTTCAGGCACACTTGCCCAACATAAAGGTTCACGCGTACTTCGCGCCCGTGACACCTCCGCCGAGCGCGGGTGCTTCACGGCAACGATACTGCCGGTGCTGTGTCATTCTGTGATTCTGCATACGCACGTGACTCTGATGCAAATCGTCCGATGTACCACAGTACCGGTGGACCTTTCAGTGATCGCTGGTTGCGGCAAAATCGTGGGACCTTCTGTTCCGATAACCGGAAGATCGGACCCCGAGACACTGGGTCGGTCTGTCGTCAACAACAGTGAGAACGAGCCTCATCGTGAAATCGCGACTTCTTCGACAAACCATTCGACTTACAACACGCAATGAGTAGAACAACAGTACGTCATCGTCTACAACACATACACACGTACACGCACACAGATACACGTTACACAGCTGCTATTGCAATCACTATTATCGTGTCGTTGCTACTCTACTACTACTGCTGCTGCTACTATCCAGTAACTGTTATCGCCGCTGTTCAACGCTGTCGCGGCATCGTGATCGAGGTTTCTGCCGTGACTATTGTTCTTTTTTGTTTTTTTGTTTTTTGTAGCACGTGCATCCGCTAATTTCGCCGGTGTCCCATCCGTTGTGGCGGATCAATTCGCGAAGGAAAGAAATTCCTGGGTTTCGTTTTCGTTAGCGAACGTATTTTTCGTGGCCAACCACGATCGGGCGCGTCGGTCGCAAGCCCGAATTTCTCGTGGTTGGATGTTCCACGTGAAAGAAAGAAAGGATAAAGAAAAAGGAAACTACACAAATGATAAGCATATATACATATATATAATATATATTATATATACATATATTTTTTTAGTACGATACAATTCTCTCTTCAGCTAAATGTAATTGTCGAGGAGAAAACGCGCGATCCGTACCGAACGATTACGGCACACAACATGCGTCCAACGTGGTCACACATTTGTTCGGAATTTCAAGAAGAACAAAAAAAAAAAAGAGGGCAAAATACGGAATACGCCGCCCTTATTCTATTCTAGACATTCAATTTCTATCGAACTTTCGTGCGTGCCTGTGTGTATACGTGTGTGCATGTGTGTTTCTGTAGCAGTTTCTCAACGAACACTGCCTATTATAAACGTTATCGATTAAAAAAAGAAAATGGAAAATGTCTATAAAAAAAAAATATGCAAACACGTAAACGGACTAAAAACAACAAAGAAAAATAGGAGACAGAGTATACCGCGAGCGTTGTTAAAAAGATTATAGATTTTTCTGAATCTTCTCGTTTAAACCATAAAAAACGTACCGTCGCGTCGTTCGTTTTTCTAGATCAAGCACGAATTTTACGTGTCATCGACGAAGAAAAACAAATTTCATCCAAGCGTTTCCTCTAAAAAGTGATCCGTGATTGTTGAACGACACCTACGAATTTCTTTCCTTTCACGAGATCTTCGACGTCGCGGTCAACAACACTTACCCAGAACGAAAGTTTGAACCACAAGGAAGAATACAACACGATCAATCGTTGTTGTTGAAGGGAAATTGAAAGAAGGAGAGTGAGAGAGAGAGAGAGCGCGAGAGAGAAAAATATAGACAGGAACACGACAGAACCCTGCCACTGTCGTGTTTGAATTTCGCGTTTAATTGCTGCCAGCGTTTTACGGTGGCAACATTTCAGATGCATTTTAAGACGATTCGGGGGACAAGACGCGCCATTACGTTGTCCACGAATCGAAATTATCGAGCCTCGAAACCGTAATCGTATTTCTCCTTCACAGTCCCGTACATCTAAACTGTTAACATGTACATACATAGTTTCTTTTATTCTTTGTTTCCTCCTCCTGTTTCTTCCTTTCTTTCCTGCCTTCTTCGTTTCCCCCTTTAATTTCCTTCCCTTTTTTCAAACTCATCATGGACTAGGAGAGCACAGACTGACAAAACGAATCAAATCGTTGATACGTTGAACCGATTCACTTCGGGCCGGCGACGATCGATTTGCCGGCCTCGCACTTTACTTTTTAAGCCTAGCTTACGGAATGATGGCGGTTAGGGAAACCGCGAATAACGTGATCCGGAAACGCGGTATCGGCGATCTTCGGATGCTCGTTTAACGCGAATCGACCATCCGAGGGCACGCTCCGCGATTAGGTGACCGCTGGTGATGGACGTTCGATACCTTTGTCTCGAAAAATTTTACTCAATTCGATGCTCGTTCGAAGTTTTACATTTTTGATCAATGTAAATATATTGTGTATATTTCGAAATAGCGGCCATTCAAAAGAAACGATCAAACGACGATTATTAAAATTTGACGAGCATAATTGTTTTACTGACGTTTTGTATATTAAGGTAAGGAATTTAGAAGCGTTTGGTAGCAGAGGTGGCTATATCGATAGTATTAATTCTACTCTAAATATTGTAACAAGATTATAAGATACGATACTTATTCCTTTGCTCTATAATTTACTTATTATTATACTTGTCAGCCCGAATGGTGCCCTGTCGAACAATTAAAGAATAAAATTTCCAATTTACAGTAGAAATTTGATATGTTACTTCAAAGCTATAAAAGTTCGTAGAAAGTTAAGTTAATTTCGTTTCGAGTGTTTTCAAAAATATCTAACTTCGAATGGGAATCGTAGCGAATCGAACTGATTCATCTTCCCATCACCAGCGACTAGGTTGTCGACGGGACAACACGAAGAAATTCATTTGATACCATGGCCCTCGAACGTGTGTCGATACGATATGCACAAACGCGGGGAAAGAAACGGACGATTCGACGAAAGAACACACTCGTGGATTAATTGGATCGTTTGGACAAGATGAAAGGACACGTTTCGTTCGGCAACGTAGGGGATAGAGTTTTTTTTTTTTTTCTGGATGACAAAGCGTATAATAATTGTGTCGCGTAAGAGGAAACGCGACGAAGCAGGGAAAAAGAATCCTTTGACCGTGTGAAAGTTCTCATGACAGAACGTTCGGGTTCGTGGATCGACGTTTTTAACCCTTTCGAAGTGCAACGAACTGTACACGTTTCTAAACATTGAATCATCTCAAACACTCGAAATACAGTTACCAAATTAAATCTTCCCCGGCACGATTGATGAATGAAAATGTTTCCATTTTCGAATGGAGTATAAATTAACTTCGTACAAAGGTGATTTTACACGGTATTTAGCACCGAAAGGGTTAATTCTCGCCAAAGGAATCGTCACGTCGATCGTTGTGCACGCAAGTACACGTTTTCTTGCCGTGGCCAGGATACTCGACCAGGAAGAAGGAAGTTTCCAATTTATTTTTGAACGTAAGAAAAAAAAAATGAACACACATAAACGAGGATGCAATCGAATTGACTAACAAAAGAGCCATCCTCGTCTCCCTCCTTCCCGTTGTTTCGACGATTCGAGAAACCAGCGACGTGTTGCACGTCGATGGCTACGTCAACGTCGACGAAAAGTTATCGATTGTTGATCCTTGCTTACGCGTAAGAAACGTACACCGCGTATACCTATGTGTATTGAATATATAGCGTGTAAACAGAGAATACCGGATGAAGCAACTAGATGATATGAATACATTACATACATATATACATATATATACATATGTATATATTAATATGAAGTATATATATATATATTAACAAGAGGAAAAGAAATCGTAAAAAATACTAAATATATAGATAAGATATGTTTTATACGCTGCATGTCATCCTTAGAAGGATTAATGTGATCATCGTAACTTGTCGTTCGAAATCAAGATTTTATTCTTTCTTTGATTTTGGATTTTTTTTTTATATATATATATATGTTTTTCATAGCGATTAAGCGATGTTGGTTACGTGCACGATGTATTAATCATCAGCGATACGCGCAAGGGAATCGGCAAGCGTAATAGGAACAGATTTAACTTAGACAGATGGACAGAAGAAAAATGATCAACTTTGTCACTTTATCCGCCGAGCAACCCGTTTCCGTTCTTTCGTCCACGTTCTTCCTTGGAATTTTTTCGTCGTTCAACCATTTGCGGTCCTAAGTACCATCGAATTCAATTCACTCGTGACCTTGGTACCTAATTATTTATATTATTATATTACTAGTCTTTTACTTTATTTCTAACATGAAAACTACTCATTTTATAGCGTTCGTTCTAAAAACTCTCAAGAACTCTCACACTTTTAATAATTTCTTAATGATCTATAAAATTACAAGGGGGACGTATTTGGGCAGCAAATGGTTAATATTTTAAATAGACGGGAGTGGTCGCGTGCACGATTGCCGGGCGCCGAGGTTCGATCGAGTTCGGCTCAAAATATAAAGTCAATCGCAGTGCCTGAATCGACGCAAAAAAAAAAAAAAACATAATATATACTTAGTCGAAATTCCACGGGTAATCGCAAGCGTGGCGGAGGATGTACAAGATTTAGACAAATGGAAAGAAAAAAAAAAGAATGAAAGAAACTTAATGAGACTCTCATACACCAGTTCATTAAATTTTTCCAGTGTCTCTGGCCAAAACGAAACCTGTCCTGTCGAACGGCCGACGATCGTGCACCCACTTTGCGATTCATTGATACAATTAACGATGGACATTCGATCGAAACGAAAATTTATCAAAGAATTTTGAAACTTGGAAACTTCGAAACAGGATCGGAATAAATAAAATATAAAGTAGCAAATTGAAAGTATAAATCGATAGTATATTTGGTATATTGTTTCATTTATCTGTGCCATTCGAACGTCCATCGATCTTAGACACCCGTCAAAAGAACGTCCGTGGCAAAAAGAAAAAGAAAAAACTATCCAAATAATAAAAGATCGGTAGTTTCTTATTTTTCATACTCGATCGTGAAAAAAAAAAAATGTTATTTTAATAAGACCGTTGATCTTCGAGTCATTGAATCGGCGTAATCGGTTAGTATTAACAAAATTGTGTGTCGAGTACCATAGAAATCGAGTCCCGTTACGTCGAAAAAATTTACGAGACGCAAGAGCCTGTCGAGGATCCTGTTTGATCGGGAAGTAAAGGGAATCACGACCGAGTTTTCGGAAGCGATGTATGATGCAACGATAAGTCCGGGGGTGGGATAAAAACTTAAGAATCGAAAGAAAAATGAAGCGTACAAACGTGAGAAGCAGGAAAACAATTGTACGACCGATTGCAGTGTTGTGTAGTCCATTGATATGAACATGTAATACATCATCGCGAGGAGATCGTGTCGTCACGACGTTGAAAAGAATGACGCGAAGAAAGAAGATGAGGATGATGAGGAAAGAGGTGAAATAAAAAAGAAAAAAGAAAAAAAAAAGAAAATACGAAGCTTTGAAGCCGAGTGATCGAACAAGTGTTTGGCTGTGCAGTAGAATAGGAAAGAGACAGAGAAAGAACGCTAGAGAGAACGTGAGTTAAAAGAGAGAAAGAATGAGAGAAAGAGAGGGTGTGAGAGACAAAAGATTCAAAGATGTTAATCGAAGCCAGCGAAAGTATAATTAAACCCACACGTGTCTCCCCCGTGTTGTATGCGTTTCGTCCCGCGTATATCCACGAATCGACACGATTTTTATTCTCGTTCCTCGAAAAACCAAACGAAACCACTCGACCATAATTCGGAATAAAGTCGAAATCCTTCGTGACAATTGTATGGTCTACGCGTGTCGGCCTACACGTGCCTCCCAAAAGTAAAAAAGAAAAAAAAAATTTCATGGATTCGTGTGTAAGCACGAATGCTGATTGTAATAACATTGACATTTTCGCTGCTTCGACAAGCTCTACAGTCTACCATGTATATATTTTCATTAATGTATGTATAATAAAAACAAAAAGTATATTCGAGACAACGATCGGTTCTGTTCAGTGTGCATTCTGAATTCTTGTTATTCTCGCGTGGCGTATGTCGACGAGGTGCAGTAGTGCCTCGATAGTAGACATATACTGAGACCTGTCGCGTCTACTAATAAGGGTATGTATGCAGACGTTCCAAGGAATCGTGGGTACAACTCTGCGTTTACTACAGGATCACTACTGTATATTTACCTCTCAATCGGAATCGAAACCTTACCGTGTCCCAGAGAATAGTTTTTGCTTCTGGATAAATATATTTAATCACAGCCGCATACATTTTCTTCTATAAATAAATTCCATCGACGAGGAAACTACCGTGGAACTTATATTATTTAAAAAAAAAGTCATTTAAATCCATTGAAACTTTTATTTTTCTTTCTTTACGCATATAAAGAGTTGTATGAAATGTGACGCGACAAAAAAAAATGATAACGGAACGTTCGATGTATGGTAAAGAAGAGCAATGATTTTAATCAATGGAATTGCGCGCGTATAGTACGTTTATTTGAATGAACTTACGCACGCGACGCTACGCGCGTTGCCGGGCAACGAGCTCCATTCATGCGCAAGCGCACTCGTGCGAACCGATTCGGCGTTGCGCTCTGCACACGCTCGTTGTTTGTTTGTTTTTTGACTGTAATTAAACAAATACTTTAAATATTTTTACATGACAATCGTTCTAATTATATCTGTTACCCACTGCGTTAAAGCATAGGTGATTAAACGAAGCTAAAATTCATTTTTAATCAATTTGAAAGAAGTTCAGTTTATCCTAACCTCTAACTCCTTCCTACATTGTATTGTTTTTGCTATTAAACATTGAAGTAGGATATACGATAATTTAATTTCTGTATACACAATATGTTCTGTGACTTTAAATTTAAAAAAAAGAAATAATATTCTGCTTTTTGCCCAATTTTCCCTGGTTTTATTTGATAAGCGGTAAACATAACCTAACGCGTTATGAGTAAATACAGAAGAAAAGAATCGTCGAGCGAGGATAGCGACAGCGAAGAGGAGAGACGTAGGAAGGATATCAAGGAAAGAGATGAGTTTGCTAACAGACTCAAGGCTAAAGATGAAAGCAAAATACGTAAAGTTGCTATGCCGGCTGGCTCTGGAGCAGGTAAACTACATTGTTTGCAGCATATACTGTAATCATTTTCTGGTCAACGAATACTCTTCACGAATATGTTGTTCCTATATAGCTGAGGCAGCTAAGAGGCTCAAAATTATGGAAACAGATATGCGAGAGAAGCTGTTACCAAAATTGCGCGTTGAATCACGCAGAAAATACTTGGAGAAGCGCAAGGAGGACAAAGTTGCTGAATTAGAAGCTGATATTATTGATGATGAATACCTATTCGAAGAAGAAATGTAATTTTTGTATTACAATAATTTACAACAGAAAGATTATGCGATAATACACCGCCAACTGTAATCCTTTTAATTATTAGATTAACAGACCGTGAGAGGAGGGAAAGGGATCATAAAAAACAATTGTTGCAATTGGCAAAAGAACATGAGAAAGCAAGGGAGCTTGAGAGGGTGCAAAGATACCACATGCCCTTGGAGAAGGGCAAGCTGGAGCCAGAACCAGATGTGCATGAAAATGAACCACCACAATCTGAACAGAGCAAATGGGAGTCTGATCAAATGTCATCTGCTGTTTTTCGGTTTGGTGCGAAGGACAGGAAAGGTATGAGTTACAATAGAGTAAATATGGTTTGATTCGTGATAAATTTGTTTGTCATCGATTATAGCACAACAGGATTATGACCTTCTTTTGGA
Organism: Stelis phaeoptera; assembly: GCA_943735885.1. Lineage (NCBI taxonomy): Eukaryota > Metazoa > Arthropoda > Insecta > Hymenoptera > Megachilidae > Stelis > Stelis phaeoptera. The sequence continues at coordinate 8,708,518 of OX030941.1, read as the reverse complement.
GGACGAGGTGGAATTCGTGCAAGCGTTGCGTATGCCCGGTAGCGAAAGAGATCGGAAACGCGAGGAGAGTCCACCACCTCAAGTGAAAGCTTTGCAGACTATACAAGAGACCAAGAAGAGTCTTCCAATTTATCCTTTCAGGAATGATCTGATTCAGGCCATCAGAGAACATCAGGTATTCCATATTATTATGCTTTACCTTATTTTTATTCAAAGGCTATTTAAAAATTAGTAATTTTGCAACGTACGTAAAACGATATCTGCCGATTAATTCTTGTTAAGTATAAAAGGAAATGTAAAATAGAGTCGAAGATTCCACGAAATGGGCGGTCGTGGCGGTGTTAACCCTAAAATATCTCATTTACACGACAGGTGTTGATTATTGAGGGAGAAACAGGCTCGGGGAAAACCACCCAGATTCCGCAATATTTGTACGAGACAGGATTTGCAGAAAATAATAAAATAATCGGTTGCACGCAACCTAGAAGAGTGGCCGCCATGTCCGTAGCGGCGAGAGTCGCTCACGAAATGGCCGTAAAACTAGGAAACGAGGTTGGTTACGCGATCCGTTTCGAAGATTGCACCTCTCATCGCACTCGCATCAAATACATGACCGATGGTACTCTTCATCGCGAATTTCTCAGCGAACCAGACTTGGCCTCCTACAGGTATCGACATATGTAATTCAAAGCATCGACAGTACACGGGTAACGGTGGTGAGTAATTAAAAATCGTGCTCCTTTCAGCGTGATGATCATTGACGAAGCCCACGAACGCACCTTGCATACAGATATACTTTTTGGGCTGGTGAAAGACATCACCAGATTCCGGACAGACTTGAAACTTCTGATTTCATCGGCCACTTTAGACGCGACGAAGTTCAGTGAATTCTTCGATGATGCACCGATATTTCGGATACCCGGTCGACGTTTCCCCGTCGATATTTATTATACCAAAGCCCCCGAAGCAGATTACATCGACGCCTGTGTCGTTTCTATCCTTCAGATACACGCGACCCAACCTCATGGTGATATACTGGTATTCCTAACAGGTACACATTTCAGCCCCTGGATTGATTAAACATTGCTGACGGTTTTTAATGATCCGATTCGCTTGTGTCTGGTAGGTCAAGATGAAATAGAGACGTGTCAGGAGATGTTGCAAGAGAGAGTGAGACGGTTGGGGTCCAAACTGGCTGAGCTATTAATTCTGCCAGTCTATGCAAACCTTCCAAGTGACATGCAGGCAAAGATATTTCAACCGACACCACCAGGCGCAAGAAAAGTACGAAAGATAAATTTCTTAAAAACACAGTGGCGCACTCAAATAGAGATGAAACGATCCTGGCATCCCTCAAAAAGTGAATTCCTCAATTATGTTATCTGAGTGAAAGCACATATCGTTTTATATGTTGCAGGTGGTTTTAGCTACCAACATAGCAGAGACCTCGCTAACCATAGACAACATAGTGTACGTGATAGACCCTGGATTCGCGAAGCAGAATAACTTCAACTCTCGCACAGGCATGGAGAGTCTGATGGTGGTGCCGATCAGCAAAGCCTCTGCCAATCAGAGGGCTGGCCGAGCCGGAAGAGTAGCACCAGGAAAGTGCTTCCGACTCTATACTGCCTGGGCTTATCAGCACGAACTGGAGGACAATACCGTGCCAGAAATTCAGAGAATCAATCTTGGTAATATCATTGTACCATTGTTTTCTTAGAATCTTTGATACGTAATTGAATCCTTACAGGTAACGCCGTGCTGACACTGAAAGCTCTAGGAATAAACGATTTAGTACACTTCGACTTTCTGGACCCACCACCCCACGAAACCCTGGTTCTAGCGTTGGAACAATTGTACGCGTTGGGCGCTTTGAATCATCGCGGAGAATTAACGAAACTTGGACGAAGAATGGCCGAGTTTCCTTTGGACCCGATGATGGCTAAAATGTTGCTGGCTAGCGAACAGTATCGATGCTCTGAGGAAGTAGCCACTATTGCGGCCATGCTGTCGGTGAACGGAGCGATCTTCTACAGGCCGAAGGATAAAATTATCCACGCGGACACGGCTCGCAAGAATTTTCACGTGCCTGGCGGCGATCATCTAACCTTGCTAAACGTGTACAATCAGTGGCAACAAAGCGACTTCAGCACGCATTGGTGCTACGAAAATTTCATTCAACATCGTTCGATGAAACGGGCCAGAGACGTGAGGGAACAGTTGATCGGACTGATGCAAAGAGTTGAAATGGATCTCGTTTCTGGGATTACGGAAACGGTGAATATTCGGAAGGTGAGTGCTGTCTCGAATATACTTCTACCTGTTAATTTGATAGAGCAGGACGAAGTTAGAAAATGGTGTTCATTCTCCAGGCTATCACTGCGGGTTATTTTTATCACGTGGCACGATTATCGAAAGGGGGACATTATAAAACTGCGAAACACAATCAAACGGTGTCGATTCATCCGAATAGTTCACTGTTTCAAGAACTACCACGATGGCTGCTTTATCACGAGCTGGTTTTTACCACGAAAGAATTCATGCGCCAGGTCGGTACTTTGGAAGAGAAGTTTCTTTTCTTAAACACTTGGTTGTTTCTTACTTTTAATAACTTTTGAGGTTATGAAAATTTTGGTTGACTTTATAGGTAACAGAGATCGAAAGTAAATGGCTGTTGGAAGTAGCACCGCATTATTACAAACCGAAAGAACTGGAAGATTCTACGAACAAGAAAATGCCTAAAGTCGCGGGAAGATCGCGTCCAGACGGAACCAATTAATCTTATAATTAATGATAATGAAACACTTGTATCATTTCTAGTTTGTATAAAAATATATTGTACAAAAGTTGCGTCCTTTATAACATTATTTTTTAAATAAAATTCTAATAAAAATCTTCAACCCATGAATTAAGTGTCAAGTATTTTTTCCCGCATCATTTTTCACACTGAATCTAAAATTCAAACTGTTGATGTAAAACAGTCCTAGTTTAAAAATGTATTAAAAGCTCATTACACTTTATTGTAAATATTGTACATCTTATTAAAAAAAATGAAAGTACCTTATTTGTTTCAATCCTTCACTGTCATGTCGCTGTTCCTCAAAAATCTTTAGTTCTTAATTTAAAATACGACTGCGACCGAAGTGGAACGTGTACTTGCAGATTTCCACTTACTATCCAGCTTTCCGTCATCCTACCTGTCTCCTCGCCAAATGAATGCACGTTACTATGTTTCTATATCCTCTACGCATGTCCCGCTATCCTGTAAATAAATAAAAATCGTGTCTACAAACGTCCGGCAGCAACGCGATAAATTATAAAACTCGATAGGGGTCTTGCGGCAAGCTATTACGAAGATAATGAGATCCATGAAAAGGCAATCGTGCGCTAACGAACCAGAAGTTACGATAATGATAGACCGATAAATGTTTCCTATGAAACTCTATTTTCTCGAGAAACGAACATTGTATGATAATTCATTTTTTACATGTTTCTACTCGGACCCTTATGGGAACGACAAATATGTTCAGTCCAACTTGCGACCAAGTATCAAGTAACAATTTGAACAGAAACAGCGAAGTAACAAAAGCAACGATCTAATGTAACATACGAACGAAACGGTGTCGATTGTTTTATATTAAATTGGAAACTATTCAGTGATGCGTTTAGGTAAAATGTGTTTTGTATCAGATTGTTGCTTAAATTTAATTCCCAGAAGTCGAAAACTTCCCACAAATCAAATGGGTTGCAAAATGCACAAGTGATTGCTAATATCGTAAACGTTTACTCAAGTAAATAGGTGGTGCAGAAAATTAAGAATAAGAATAAAAATTTGTAACACAAAACCCACAGTTAAAATATTGCAACTTTGGATATTAATAGCATAATACAATACAACTTCGACAATTTTAGTTTTTTATAAAACATTTGTTAAGATCACTTCTCTTTTTTGTAGACGTATAAATTAGATCAGAAAATGGGTATTCTACAACCAGCGATCAATGTATTAATAATCTGTGGATGTTGGAGACCGTCTAAATGTTACAATAGGCCCACGAAGTTTGCATACGCGTTTTACACGGGTTTCGTGTGCTCTTTGTTGTACAGCTTCTGCGCATCGCAATTTTTGAACGTGATATTTAATGTGAGAACGGTGGATGATCTTAGCGAAGGATTGTACATGTTCATCGCTACCGTTCTTGCTTGTTGTAAAATCATCGCGCTTCTGATTAATCGTAAAGCTATCAAAACACTGACAAAGAAGCTCGAGGAGGAACCTTGCAAACCGATAGACGACCAAGAATTGACGATTCGAAATGAATTTGACAAGAATATGGGGTAAATGAAATTACTGCAAATTATATTTCATTAATCATAGTCGTTTATGTCATAAACAGAAACGACAATCGTGGAAGCGATGATTTATAAAATTGTATAATTGAAAAAATACATATATCTACCTCATCAAAGGGTTAAATCGACTGACCTACTTTTTACAGACACTTTACAGGTCCAAGACGATTTATTACACGATCCTGGTGGAAATCACGGTCGTATGCATGATCCTGTCCTCGTTGTTCACCGATTTTAAGGACAGAAAATTGTTGTACAGAGCTTGGCTACCATTCGACTATACGGTCTCGAATTTGTATTATCTAGCATACCTTCATCAAGTCGTCGCCTTAATTGGAACATCGCTTCTCAATGTGGCTTGCGATGTGATCATTTGTGGACTGATTTTACACGGATGTAGCCAATTGGAGATTTTGAAGCACAGATTGAAAAATATCACCCAGAGACCGAATCCAAATATTGGGATGATCGTGCGTTTTCATAATTATTTATACTGGTTAGCCTTTCTTATTATTTTAACATGCAAAAATTGTGTATGTAATTTTTTTTCTACTAGATATTATCTAATCATAACACTTGGAAGGAAATTTTATTTGGCAAAAAGGGATCAATTAAATAACGTGTATATAATTATTAGAATTAATATTAGGACGTGAAAGGTATTATTTATTAACTTAATACCCTGATGTAGGTACGCTTCTACGGTGCAAGAAAAGTTTAGAGTAATAATCGGTGTTCAACTGGTATCGAGCACTCTGGTAGTGTGTTTTATCTTGTACAAACTAACAAACACACCGATGAGTTCTGAATACTTGCAATTCGTTCTCTACATGGCTTGCATGTTGTCGCAGATCTTCTTTTACTGCTGGTACGGAAACGAGCTCAAACTGAAGGTATTTGTTAAATAATTAATAAGGAAGAATTAACATTCTTGCATCCTGTTGTCTACGCGTTGTTTCTATCGAAACAATTTCAATTTCAATTTTCTAGTTTACTACTTTGCACCATTGTTGCATAAAATCTCTTCTAAATTTTCTTTCTGAAATTGTTCGAACAAATGAAACCTCGCAGTAGTCAACGTGTTAAATTGGAAATCAAAGATAAAACTTTCTTTTCTTTTTATTCTGATTCACAAGTACAGAGTGTCGAGGTGATGGACGCGATTTACGAAATGGATTGGATATTACTCGACAACAATAATAAAAAACACCTGATAAATATAATACAAAGAGCGTTGAATCCAATCGAAGTGTCCAGTGTGTACTTGTACGCGATGGACTTGAACACCTTTGTGGCCGTTAGTAAAAGAAAAAGTAATTAAAACACTCTCACAGAAAGAATAATTAACATACTAACAGCTGCATACTCGTTGCAGATATTGAAAATGTCTTATTCGGTGTACAATTTAATTCAAAGAACGAAAGTATCATAATCGAGACAAGATCGATCGACAGAGACGACTGCTAAGAATACTTTGTATAAATAATCATATAGCTTTGAAAAAAATACAATACCTAAAAACTGACTCCAAACTTTGAATTCCATAATCTTTCGTTCGAACAGTATTATATGTATAACAGGTGTCACTTAAAAGTTTGTAGATAATAATTTTCTGCCCCTTTACGCAAGTAGACACTAAAATTTCATTTTATATTGTAAAGAATATTTTATCCAAAAATTCCACATAAAAATGTAAGGATTTGGATACAATTATGTGCCTTATAAAACGATCAATATGACAACTCACACTTCAACCACTGCCGAGAAATAGCAATACGAATTCCATACACGATGTTTCCTATCCAAGTTGTCCCTTTCGACTGACTCTTCGAAAGAAAACGCACCGCTCCGAGCTTGTTTCATTATTCATGTTCCATAGCTCTTGCCTCCCACGGTAAAAAGGGCAAAAATATTATTGACGCAACATTGGTTCATTAGAAACATCACCGATGAATAAAATTGTGGACAGCACGAGATACAGTACGGTCTGTCATCGCGTTTTAATGATGCCTCGAACACGAGAAGGGATACTTTTGCGAATTAAAGTCCCTTTGCGAATAGGCGTTTACTTATTGAAGAGGGTAAAAATAATACGGACAAATGACGTACGCCACAATCCACGATTTCTGTATTCACTACTTGCAAGAACCATCGAACGAAACAGAATAAAGATTCTCTTTCGTGGAACAATCGGTTGGTGTTTGAAGAACAGAATAATGGAGAATTTTCTTTAAGTTGTGACTGTGATACACCAGAACAGCAGAAATGGGAGACAAATTACAAAACTGAACAGATTCTTATTTCCTTCATTGAAAATTGAATCGAGCGCCATGCAGACGTTTCGACGGATATTTCAGATTCTAACGGTGTGCGGTTGTTGGCGGCCTTCTTCTTGGTCATCGCCATTCAAAAAGTTCTTGTACGCTATCTATGCTATATCCGCCAGTCCAACCGTATTCGTTGCAATGACCCTTCAATCAATGGACTTGATATTGAACGTGGAAAATCAGGACGAGCTGAGCGATAACATTTACTTGACGTTGACGATGACGATTGGTTGTCAGAAAATCTACAGCATGTTTGCGAGCCGTAAGAATATCATTGGTTTTATCAATATCCTAGAGGATCAGCCTTTCAGGCCAGAAAACGAGGAAGAAATCGAGATTCGACGGAAATTCGATAAGATTGCTCTGTATGTTAACGAATTCTGTTGAATTTACATTTGTTGAACTACATTTATTTTCACAAATTTCCTTACATTTGCCTTAACCCCTTCCCGTACTTTGACGAGTCTTACTCGTGACACACTTTGTAGCTCAAATGTTACAAATCTGACTCGTACTGTCAGTACAATTGGATTTTAAGTGTAATTCCAACTATAATTGAGATAAACTATGTATTGTTAAACGTTAATTGTATACAATATTTCAACTTGCTGGTTTGATTTAATACTGTTACAATAAATATTTACCTATTGACACATCTACCGAAATAATGATACAGCAAGGGGTTAATTAACATTTCTTGCACATTTTATTAAGGATTCATTTCCTTTTATCACACATATGTATCTTGTAATTTACATATTTTTTTCGTACAATCTGACAGCATATGCATCATCTTTTACGAACTGTATTGCAGGCAACAAACAGTTACTTACATGATAGTAGTAGAAACGTCGGTGATGTTAAATTCGTGTGCCGGACTATTCAAAACCGATAAGATAAAGCTGCCATATAGAATGTGGCTACCATACGATGATCTTCCTCTGTCTGTGTACATCGTTGCTTACATTTTTCAAGTTGCATCTTTGATCGTCGGCTCGTTGGCGCACATTGCATGCGACGCTTTGATCTGGACGCTGTTCATTCATACGTGCAGTCAACTCGAGATACTTGGATCCCGTCTGAGAGCGATCAAACAGGGGGACAGTCAGTCTGCAAAATCGTGTGCATACTATCATAATCGAGTTTATCGGTTGGTTTTTCAATATTTCTATACTTGAACGCTTTGGCGAACGTTACTGCACGTATGCGTTGCTCTTATCCTATTGTGGGATCGGGACCTCCAGACCCGCGATAGAGAAGAGGAATTGTGGAAAGTAGATGATCAGCGGACGGTGTTAGCGTAGGGAGTAGCGTAGCTGGCTACAACTTCGTAGGTCCCGGGTTAGATTCACGATTTCTTACACTATTCTGTCGGATATTAATTATTATTACTCAACCCTTTGTAGAGGATTGTGATTTTATTGACAATAGGCAGAATAATTATTACATTTCGATATCCCGTGATTTTCAATACTTAAGGGTTGGAAAGAAATTTGTCAACGTATATTGTAAGGATCACAGATGCGATCAGTTGAACGATCGTCAAGGTGTTACCTGTTTGATCGAGCAAAGTGTTATTAAATTAATTTGACATCAAGAGATGAATTACGCAACTGTTGCTTCGAAACGTTACAGATTCGCCAGAATGATAAACGAAGAGTTTAAGATGATTATTTTTGTTCAGTTCACGGTAAGTACGTTGGTGGTATGTTTCACCCTTTACATGTTGGTAATGACGAAAGACCTGAACGTAAAATTCCTGAAAATGATAATATATGCTTGGACTATGCTGATGCAAATATTCTTTTTCTGTTGGTTCGGGAACGAAGTGAAACTGAAGGTTGGTCGTAACAATATGTAGGGATCTTTGAATTAATTTTCCACGTTGAAAGGGCGCGTGTCTTTTTTTCTCGATCAGAGCGTTGAAATCACTGGCGTGATATTCGAAAGCGATTGGACGCAATTGGACAAGGAGACCAAGAAAATTCTGTCGATGATTATGAGACGTGCTACGAAATCCATTGAATTCACCAGTGTTCATGTTGTGTCTATGAACTTGGAGGCATTCGTAAACGTGAGTAAACATTATGCCAAGAAGGTGTAAGTTTCTAATTTTCAGTTAAGAATTGGTATAATTAGTTTTTTGTGTTTCTAATTATACGAAAAAGTGATTGAACGTATATGTATCGAACTTAGAAGAATGGAAATTGAAATTTCTAAAAATGAAAATTCGTGTCTTTGACATAAGAGGGATGACATCTGTGTCTGTGAATAAAATTTCAAATTTTCTCTGCCACAGCTGCTAAAAACCTCCTACTCCGCGTACAACGTACTGCAAGGTGGCCAAGTATAGTAGGACCAGCACGAATCGCTTTGTCTATACATATACCATTTATACCGTATGAATAACCATCACTCGTTAAAAACACGTGTACCATACGTTGAACATGAAACAACGTACAGTAGGTAATAATAAATTGTTGAAAATACCAATCTAATGCGTCAAATTTTCCGAATTTTATAATATAGTTTCGCGAGTAGCTTAAACATTATAGTTAATAGTTTTTAGATTTTGTTCTCTTTTCGTCAAAATGAAATTAATTCCATCAGACGTAAGAATACTTTTCAAGCTAACCTAAAGTTTCTCACTAGACGAAGAAAGGTTTCTCCCTTGTAATAGAAAACGTATTCCAAGTGATTGAGAAACCGTAATACAACTTGATACGCGATGCTTCTTGGTCAAGCACCCTTGCTCGACTGTCCGCCGAAGGAACACGCGTTTCCTACCCGTTCCATTATTCACGATTCAGAGGAACGATAATGCCATCATTACAAGAAAAATATCTTCTAGCAATATTATCATAAAAGGGAAGATATTGTTAAACGTAATGTCATCATGTAATTTTCGAGAAGTACGATAATTACATAGCCAGGCCAATGGAATGGGGGTACTGTGTATACCTTCATCAGGGGTTTGTTACTGAAGATGCAAATAATGTAGTTATTTTATTATTGTATATCGCCGATCTAGGTATTCCTCGCAATTTGCGCGACTGTCGAGCGTATACGTCGGTTTCATAAAATAAAAGCTTCGCCAAATAATCATTCGCAAAAGCAATGAACTGTGAGTACAATATACCTGAAAAAGCACAACGAGAAAAGTCAGACGAGAAAAAACATATCAAACGATAGAAGTAATTGATCTTTGTTTTTAACCGACTTCGAAAAGGAGGAGGTTACTCAATTCGATGAGTATATTTTTTTTTCTTTTTCATTGAAAAACGCGAGTGTCATGAAAGTGTTTCGGCTGATACTTAAACTTATGGCAGTGTGCGGTTGTCTCAGACCCCGTTCGTGGACATCGCCTTTGAGAAAACTTTTGTACACCGTTTATACTATATTTCTGTTCGTTCTTCTGTATACCGTCACGTTCCTTCAACTGATGAATTCGGTATTCGTGGAAGATCAAGATGAATTGGGCGAGAACGTCTACCTGCTGCTGACGATGATAGTGTCTTGCTACAAAATGTATAGTCTGTTATCAAAACAAAAGAACATTGCTGTTTTGATCAACATCTTGAAGGATGAACCGTTTCAACCCAACAATGCCGAGGAGATCGAGATTCGAACGAGATATGATCGAAAGGCTCTGTAAGATATTTATTTTATTTAAACACAATTCTGCGTATTTGACTCTGATCCGAACTAGCTAACAGACGGACGTAAATGATCATCAAATTTTAAGCGTCAAATTCATATAATATCAGTGTAATTTTGCGATACTTTTCTGTTATGAAATTCAAAAGGAAACACTGTGAATTTTTATTCACCGATTCGGCTCAAAGTTTTTCAATTCACAGTGATTTAAGACAAGAATGTTGGTATATTTATGTCTAATCGCTCTTTCATACTTTGACCGTCACGCTGAAGCTATTGAAAATTTCATCAGGTAGTAATTTTGTATATTATTATTATCATTTGTAATTTCAAGTACTTATTACGAGTATTTCTGGTTAAATGAATTAAAAAATTCCTAACAATGTGGGTGATGGATTTCTATCCATTCCTTCCAGTCACCCAGACTTGGCAGTCAAAGCGTCAAAGATACTTCCACCTTTTTGCATATAACTTTTGAACTACGTATAATCGTATCACATTCCTAGTCAATTCCAAATCTTTATAAAATAAATTGTGTCGACGTAAAGTATTGTATAAATTATGGAACCAAAGTATGTATTTGCTTATTACCGTCTAACCATTTCATCTCCTTTTGTTGCAGACAACAAGCGTTTCTTTATATAGTTATAGTCGAACCGTCAGCGATTCTGTACGTATTAAAACCCGGCAACAATAAGTTACCGTACAAAATATGGCTCCCGTACGAACTTCATTCGCTGCCCATATTCATCTTGACTTACGTTCATCAAGTTGTGGCATTTATAGTTTGCTCACTCATGAACGTGATTTGCGACAGTTTGATCTGGAGTCTGTTAATACATACCTGCAGCCAGATCGAAATTCTCGGCTGTCGTCTAAAAGCGATGAAATATGGCGAGAATCAGTCTGCGAAATCGTCTGCTCGTTACCACGATCGTGTGTATCGGTTGGTTTTCAATATTGATACACGGTAGTGTCCAAATATAATATGGCGTTGAATCATTCTCATCGTCAGTTTGTTCGATGCGTTCTATTTCATTAGCTGTCGTTCACCGCTTAAGAACGTTATATCGAAAAACAAAAATGATTCAGAGTTAAAACAATCAGTTAATCGGTGAATTATCTTCAAAATATTACAGATTCGCCAAAATGATAAACGAAGAGTTTAAAATAGTCATTTTCATTCAATTCTTCATAAGCACGTTGGTGATTTGCTTCAGCCTGTATACGTTGATAACATCAGAGAATTCAAGCTCCTCGGCGATAGTGATAATACTGTACGCGTGCTGCATGCTGGTGCAAATATTTTTTTACTGTTGGTACGGGAACGAAGTGAAATTAAAGGTTTGTAGGCGTTGTATCTTGATTTTCTGCCGTCAGACGACAATGAATCTTTTTTGTTTCTTTTATCGATCAGAGCCTCGAAATTCCCAACATGATATTCAAAACTGACTGGATGTTCCACAACCAAAGTACAAAAGCGATTCTATCTATGATCATGAGGCGTGCCACAATGTCCATCGAATTCACCAGCGTCCACGTTGTGTCTATGACTCTGGACTCGTTCATAAACGTAAGTACTTAAACTCTTTCGCCTAGTCTAGAAACGTTGCCTAAATTTTCTTATGAAATTTCCGTCTGATGCAGTTGCTTAAAGCTTCTTACTCGATGTACAATCTGCTTCAACGTGGTTAATGCACGCGGCGAGAAGGGATGACGAACGACCGATCGAAAACTCACGTGCAGCGTACCGTCGACTTAGTTAGGAACTTCGTTTGGGTTCCATCAATATTTCACGTGAAACGAAACTCCTCGAAACATGTTAGCCGTCGTAACGAAGGTAGTTCATTAAAACAATTAGCATATCCCTTGGCTGAATTAATATTTCAAGCTAATTACCGTCAACATTCCGTGATCGAGATGTACACGGCGGCGAAATGGAAGACAGTAAGAATCGAAATGATGCAATTGCGCGCGTAATTGTACCGTTAGAGATACGTCAATTTGGATAATGACGCAGGCTATAGGTAAAAGGATAAGTAAGAAGGGTTGTCGCCAGTGACATTTGTATACAGGAACGATAAAGTTCTCGAAGCGTTCGTATCCAGAGTTTTGTATCGGAAGTTTTTTCTTATAATATTCACGAGATGTATCAGACATTCGAGTGATTCGATTGGTTCTTAAAATAACGTGAAATCCGTGGTTCATCAACGATGTACACGTTGAAATGGTCCTTCAGAATACTCGCTATACTTGGATATTTTCCATCGCCCAACTGGACATCTTTGTGGAAGAAAATCCTTTACAATTGTTACGCGATTTTCTTGACGCTATGTCTCTACCTTCTGCAAGCGACTCAACTGTTAGATTTGATTTTCAGCGCCAACGACCAAGACGATTTCAGCGAAAACTTGAACATGACGTTCATTTTCTTTTGTGATTGTAGCAAGACAGTTATGTTATTGCGTTGTCGTAAAAATATCGCGAATTTGATTGAAAAGCTCAAAGATGAACCGTTCGCCCCGATGAACGCAGAGGAGACGAAAATACAAACGAAATTCATGGAACAAGTGGAGTAAGTAAAACTTTATTTGTAAAATACTTAGTATGCAATGGCACCTCGTTATGTGACGTAAATCGTTTCGTATTAGTAGTAATAGTAATTACGATCTGTCAGTGAATTACTGTGAGTACTAAAATATTCAAGTGATAACGTAAGTACGTAGTAAGAAAGAAATTTGAAGGTCCGTCATTTTTATAACTGAAAAATTGATACTTTTAACTTGAAATATTGCAATATTGTAACGAAAGGAAATAGTTAACCAGTGATATATATACAGAATTTAGTGTGAACAGAATCGCTTAGCAACAAATTTATTTTGAAAGAAGGAAACAAAAAAGTATCAAGTAGAAGCATATGTATCTGATAGTAGGTAGAAGAACATAGAGCGATTGCGAGCAAAATAAAAGGAGAAATTGTAAGCCTTACATTTTCAGATGGAACACGATCGTTTACGCCTTTATAATCCAAGTATTCGTAATTAGTGCATGGATCGCCTCGCTTCTCACCGATTTTCGACACGGAAAGCTAAAGTATCGTGCATGGATACCGTACGATTATTCGTCCCATGTTTTGTTCACCGTTACCTATATTCATCAAGTCGTGGCCACGCTATTTGCCACGAACTTGATCGTCGCTTGCGATTCACTATTCAGCGGTCTGTTGGTTCACATTTATTGCCAGTTCGAGTTACTCGAATATCGTCTGAAAAATGTCGAGAAACAACCGTATTATTCGGTGAAATTGTGCGCTCACCATCATCGATGCATATACGAGTTGGTCTTTCATTTATTTCCTTAATCCTCCAATGGTGATGCGCGCGATCTTTATCGCTTTGATTCATTTAAATCACCACTGGAGGGTTAACTTTTCTACGAAACTTGAATCCAGCTATCGAATTTGTGTCAACGAATAAAATGAATTTGTACAACGATAAATTACAAATTCAATGAATAAGAAAAACAGTAGTATACAAATAAAATGATTAGTACTCTGAAACGATTGCAGATACGCTACGTTGGTGAACAAAGAGTTCACAGCCATCATTTCCATACAATTTATGTTAAACACATTGGCGTTGTGCTTCAATCATTATCGATTGTCTCAGTTGAATTTTGGCTCGTCCTTTATCGAAACGGCAGCGTACACGTTCTGTTTGCTTACGCAAATATTTTATTACTGTTGGTACGGCAACGAAGTGAAACTGAAGGTTCGTTTTCACGATACGATCGAGAAGCAGAATTTTTCACGAAAATGATTGTTTTACAGAGTTTCATGATTGCGGACGTGGCAGTGGAATGCACCTTAACGTCGTTAGATAACAACACGAAAAAGATGTTTCTTATGATTATGATACGTGCAATGGAGCCCATTCAATTCACCAGCATTCACATTGTTTCTATGAATCTTGAATCGTTCATAACGGTCAGTAGAAAATTTATGTGTTATCTTTTGTATACTAATCACGCCGCTTGAAGAAACAATTTGAGATCAATCAATACTGGAACGGTACCTGTTGTTTTAGTACTAAAAACGTGCAATTTGCATACAAAATTTCTATAGAATTCCAAAATCCGTCTATTCGCTGTTTGATATATTGAATTCCATCTCCTGTTTGTTACTTTTCGAGGAAAATCACGAATTATATTTATCACAGTTACTTAAAACCTCCTACTCGGCGTACACCGTGCTCCAGCAGACCAACTGACGACGAATAGCCGACCGAATGAAACGGAAAAAGGACGAGGCTTTAGTAAAACTTGCACAATGTACGAAGGTGTATTGATTCCACAGAGTAATAAAAATTCACCAAAAAACTGTACCCACCTCGTTTTGAATTTTATTTTCAAACAACACAGATTATCTTCTTGATTCGGAAACGAAAGAAAAGAATTATTCGCCCTTTGAAGCAATAATTTTCAAGCGATATAAAAATTGAAACGACCATTGACGTGCATACACCGCTGTGTAATAAATTCTTTAGAAATGTGAAACCATGACGCACTTGTTGTCATTATCAAAGACATGCGAAACATCTTGACAGATTTATCCTACCATTTATCCCCAAAAGCGATTACAACATTCTTTATTCACCCTGAATACTTATAACGAACTCTGTCGACGTTTCGCTATACATATTTTTTGCCGATAAAGCACCACGGAAATAACAACAGCTGGAGGAAAGCTTATAGAATATCGCAATAATGATCGACAATGAGAAGGAGTTGAAATGTTACGTTCATTAATGTTGTCTTTTATTTCAACAAGTATATCTTACCCAATATCCATTCGAAGCTGATCGGACTTCACAGTATTCCGAAAGAACTTAATAAAATACTTCTTTTAAGGCTGCAATATGTTGTACCAATATTAATTCGACAAATATTTTATTCCAAAAGCCAAGTGACGATACGACTGTTGCAAATTCACCCTTTCCCGATGCCGTCGTCGAACAGAATGACAAAACATCGCGTTTCAGCCTTTATTGTTTATTCATTGTTGCAGAGGGAACAGTCAATTGTTATCCAGGAATCATTACTAGCTTTCAACGCGAATCATTTATTTACTGATCCCAACATTTGGCCATTAAATGCGCAATTCTAATGCAATCATGGGAAAGGAAGTAGCGTACTTTATAACTTATTGCAGATAATAATATCCTGCCTAATAGAGCTGGCAACCATATGCTATGAAACGGTACACAATTTCATTCGGAAATAATTATGGTCACTATATCCGGAAAAGACCGACGAGGGGGTGCAAGAAGGTAGCAACGATTGCTTACTACGAACGTTGCGAAGAAAAACTAAAAGGTTCACGTAGGGGAGTAACATACGTGAATAAAACTGCTCCGTCGCTCATTATTCTTTTTTTGGACTTTTCGAACGTAGACAAACTTTAATGTTTCCGCAATTATATCGTTGACTTCGCCGTATATCTTCTTTTACGAATCGAACGGTTCTGTAGTGAATCAGTGTTGCTTGTTTGATACACTTCTTCTGTACCGACTTCATTCGCAACATCCAGAGAGAGGCGTGGTTCACGTAAGCTTTCTATAGTAGAAAAAGCTCCGAATGTTGATTAACACGTTGAGTGCCGCACTTCTGAGGCTTGCCTTTCTCTCTTAATTTACTCTTGAACCATCGATCGCTGAGAGAGCAACAACACGAATTTTTTATACCCTTCTTTATTGTCGTTCCCCAGATTTTGTGTCAACCTCTGGATATTACCTTTCGAAAATATGAAAGTTTCGCGTTTAAAAATTTTCAGCACTCAACTTGTTAACATGTGAAACAAAAAATAGAACTATATCTTCAACGTAGGAGACAGTATTAATAAAGAAGAATGCACAAGCCTCCATTGGCCATCACGCTGCTTACCTGTTGCGGTTACTGGAGACCATCAAAATGGCCGATTCGTTCGTTCAAATATTGGCTGTACAATAGTTACTCGTTAATCATGGTCGCTTTCCTCTACTTTTTCGCGTTCTGTGCTTGCGTGGACTCGCTGATTGGCAAGAATTTGAATACCATAGCCAATAAACTTTCTGTGGGACTCTCGGTGTTGCGTGTCTGCATTCAAATTCCCATTCTGCTCATCCAACGGGAGAAGATCATATTTGTGATGAGTATTCCGCGGCAAAAGGATTGTATTCCAAAGGACGAACAGGAAATGATCATACAACGAAAATGCGACAATTTTGCGAGGTTTTCGATCCAACATGTGTATACTCTTTTACCTGTTAACCGAGTTATTTTTCGGTCTATTAACGAATCAAATTGTCTTACCCAGTTAACAGGTTAAAGAATCATTTATATAAAACTGTATCGTCGATGCAGTGTCCATTTTCTTCGTTTAGGTTCAAATTAGAATCAGATCACAAACTCTATACGAAGGGAATGGATACAGAAATGTGACGATTGGATTGTGTGCCACTAGACCTTAAGAAGTTAATTGCCACGATGGAAATGACCGTGTCTAATAAGACACATTGCTATTGCTATTATTCAGGATATTACTTAAGATTTCCAATCCTTGTTTCATCAAATTGGCAAAACGAGGATATACAAATTTTTCCTTCTACAGATACCAAAGATCCACCCGTAGAGTCGACGATGCACGGCACTTACAATTACGGGCTCATCTGTCCTCCCCCATAGATATCAGGAATTCGTTCTGAGTATAATATCAGCGTAACCTACTATACTTTTTCCCCAAATTATCACTCTTAACTTGAGGTTTCTCTTCATTGCTCTTTTCTATCAAATTTGTTACCTTATTCACTTGATGCGCTAACAGCACACGGTCATTATTCCGAATATTTCTTCAACTATCTTGACTTCAGAAACAAAGTGAATGACAGAAAGTTTCTCGCAGAAAAGTGACGATATACTGCGAGCTCCTGAACGAGTCAGCCGTGGCTGCTACGTCCGTCGTACAATTTAAGAAACTTATAAGAACGAGAACCTTACCCAAATTCGATTGGCTACCATACAGTGCAGATTCGCTGGAACTGTATCTGATATCTTTGCTGCATCAAACGATAGGGTTGATGGTTTGTGCCAGTACAAGCGTGGCAATCGAAACGTTGGTCGCTAGTCTGCTGATGCAGGCCAAAGCCCAATTCGAGATACTGTGTCATCGAGTTCGAAATTTACCAACCACGTTGACAGGAACCGGAAGAAACAATCCGTCCAGGGATAATTTCAAGAACAAATGGCGAGAAGTGTGCAGTAACTTGGTGAAATATCACAAACAGATAATCAAGTAAACGAAAATATTGTTGTTGTACTTGTGATTTGGAAAACTTAACACCCAAGAGTTGTGATTACTTTGATCGTAGCACAACCAAATCTTGTTATTTCGATCGACAAACTTTGTATAGACAACCGAATTAGCATGGTGTCAAGTTGTTCCAAATCGGAACCATCAACGATGATTACAATCCTAATTAAGTGTATATCGTCTTCCGATTTGATTGCAGCTTCGTGCACAGCATTAACGCAACCTTTCAGCACATAATCCTGATACAATTTCTCGTCAGTTCAACGGTCCTTTGCCTGAGTATTTATCAAATGTCTAATCTAGATCTGCTCAGCATTGACACAGTCTTCAGCTACTCTTATCTGGGCAGCATGCTCATGCAGGTGTATTTATACTGCTGGTTCGCGAACGAGATGACGTTGAAGGTTGGCACTGTGTTTCGTTTCATTCCACTATTTTGTTAACGGCTTATATACACGAACAGAATTTTTACTTAACTTTTTACTTACTCTTGTACCGCCTGATAATGGAATTACACCATTATATCGCCTACAAAGTTATTTTTATATTTATTTTAAAATATTAGTGTTTACCGAGCAACATTATAACTCCGTCACTAATTATAGCAAAATATTAACGTTAACAGAGCAATGAAGTGGCTGACGCTATTTACCAAATGGACTGGACAATTCTTCCTACAGACATGCTGAAAGATTTATTGTTTATCATGAGAAGATCTATGAAACCCGTTAAAATATCATGCGGTCACATTCTCATTCTGTCTGTGGATACTTTTATGTCTGTTAGTAATCTTGGATAGAAGAATCGAAGGAGTTTAGAAATTTTAATATGAAACAAAATTTCTTCTTCAAAACAAATTAAAGGTTTCGAGGTAATGAATTTAATTTTTACTGATTGCATCTTGCAGATCATGAAGCTGTCGTACTCGTCGTACAACATATTAAAATCCTCCGAGGATACAAACGAATAACGAATAATTAACACAATGATACTTGTATCCTTTTCTTCTTGCTCAACATCACAGCACCTTCATTTATGTATACCCCACAAACGACTGAGTAATGAACCATACAATTATTGATCATCAAAATAAAAACAGGCGTACTAACAATTTTCCCTTGAAAGTTCAAAAACAGATTTCTAGTTTCAAGCATAAATCCACGAATAATTTTCCTTTCGAAACAAGCTGAACACTATCGCTGAAAAATTCGGTGTAGCTTTTTATTTATTTTTGGTTGTTTCAATAATAATTCTTCACGATTTCTACCGGCAAAGCTTTCAGCTAATTAAATAGGTTACAGCGATTTCGTGGATCGACAGAGGTGACGGGGAACTTGTTAACGAACAGATCAATTATATATTGTTTACCGTTCGTCAAACGATTCGAAATGGATCCGAATTATCTCTGGGATCCAGTTAGGATCGCGCTGTTCGAAGGTGAGAGAAATTTTCGAAGGAGGCGCACGGGTAGAAAATAAACGTTCAGGGCCCCACCCCCGTTGAAGTTTCGGTGGCGGTCCATTTTTGGGCTCCCCCACCTTCGGCTACGCTTACGGATCACGCTGAAGAAGAAGAAGCTTTTCGTAGCACCCTCGGACACTCGACTCGCTCGCGCCACTCTGCTCGCTCAAGTTAGGTAAGTGAATCACCACGAAAGTTCTACGAAAAGAATCGTTCGCTTTTTTTCTTCTTCTTCTTCCAAATGGCTGTGTCTGCAAAATCGGTGTGAAACGCGACACGACGCGAGTGTGCAAGAACGAAAGATGATGATGATGATGATGATGTGGGACGAACGTGTGCGTTGGTTATCTCGTGAAGGATTTTCATGGACGTGGAAGATACGACAACGAGCCGTAAACGGGTTTAAAAATCGTCCAAGAGAAAAACGAAGATCGAATGGACAGGAGAATGATCGTTAACTCTCGCCTCGTCGAAGATGCCGATGCTACTAACGAAGCTGCTTCAAAGACTAACAAGCTTCAACTTCAAAAAATTCTTCTGCAAGAATACTTGAGAGACGCTGCTATGCTCTGGGACCATCAGAGGCCTAACTTAGATCGGCTTTTGGCTCTTCGGCTTTCAAGGTTTTAGACAAAGTTGCGCTTTGACCGTGCTTGTAAGTAGTATTAATCTTCTAACGCTTGACCAGACATTAACAAAAACTCGTTCGTTCTCGGTAATTATATTTGGTAAAAGTTGAAATGTCAAACGGCTGCGAGACAGAACGGAAAAGATGAAATATTGTGGTCCACTTAGATGACAAAAATAAACCGGTTGCCATCATCGAATCGTTTCGTTTACGTGTGCTATTTTCAACCGCTAACGTTTCGTGTAACGATTCCGTCGAACCTCGTACATTTGCATTCGTTCGACCAAAATAAGTTCGTAACGAGTTAATTATCGAACAATAACGAAATCGTTGGTTTTTTTTTTTTCTTTAGAAAATCTTTGCAAAGTTATGTCAGTAACGTAAGGAGTACACAGCTGTGATTTAAATGCTTTTGCAGGAAGATCGACAATATCGTGGGCTGGAACGTAATTGCAACATATTTTAACCGCTGCCAACTAATAACAGCATTGCTAACGCTTCGGGATATTGCTTTTGGGCTTAACGTAACGCAATGTCGTAAGTAGAAGTCGCATTGTAACGCACGTTTTTCATGATCCTTACTAAAAAGCTCGCCAACACTTCGGATATTCCCAACAACGTAACCCTAGCCACGTATCGTTGCGATTGAGTAATTCGAGGAATCCGTAAGCTGTTATTGACCATCGAGAATCTACTTTTCTGATGTCATTTTGGCACTCGTGGGTAACCAGATGCCAAAACGTTCCAGGTGTTATTTATAGACCGAAAGAGGGTCGAACGTTGCCATTCAACGATCGATTTTATGAATCAAGATGTTTCAACTTCTCTGTGATCCTATGTTCTTCGCGTTTCCCGATAATTGGGAAATGTATCGTTAATTTATTGACCCTTAAGGAACTATTTCGGAACCTTTATGGCCGAAACTTGAATCGATGGTTAAAAATAAAAGGGCAAAAGAGGGTAGAAAATCGATGGTCAAACCCTACGGAAATAGGTTGCTTGCCATGGTGGAAATTAAATAATCAGAAATTTTCCGAATCAAACCTTTCCACTTACTACCGTACAGATTAATATAACATTGATGCTACTTAAAATTTTCTTTCAGTTATTCGATCGTATTAAATTTTTGTTATTCGTCGTTAACGTTATTAAAAATTGTCCTTGACATTTCTTCCCTTTAAATATTCAGTCGTATTAAACTTATGACGCCAGTCACTGATGACCCCCTATGGCAATCAACATGTTAACAAACAGAATCGATATGATTATTCATTCGCAACGATAACATCTGCTTTATCTGTGAATCAATCCTTATATTCCACACGATCGTCAAAAATCAACCCTTTCACAATAAGATACAAATTTTGTCCTAAGAACATGAAGATCCGTAACGAACAAACTGTCTATCAAATTTGAATATCCTATCAGCATGTGTTGTGGGACGAAGGGGTCGAAAAGCATCCTGTAAATTCGACAAAAGCTGAGAAATCGAGCGTACAGGATTGTAGCACGAGATCGCGAGGTGGCGGCCGATGATTTCGTAAATGCTATTAATACGCGGCAGTTAGATCGAATGTCGGTCGTCGGTGGCGGCCAAGTAAAGCCCGTTCTTCTGGGTTACGCTCGCGCTTTCCGGCCTCCTCGCCTGAACATCACCTACCGTCCTCTCTCTTCGTCGTTCCGCGCATATTTATAGAGCCTGCCTATGGATGCTATTTCCGTAGACACGCCGATGCGCCTCTCTCTTCGCGTATCCGAACCTGAACGCTATCATCCGTTGGATTACGATCCGCAGAACTCGCGGAGATTCGTGAAAATATGCAAGCTCCAGTATCCTGCCCCTTTCCTTTACGGCCT
This sequence comes from Stelis phaeoptera, assembly GCA_943735885.1. Lineage (NCBI taxonomy): Eukaryota > Metazoa > Arthropoda > Insecta > Hymenoptera > Megachilidae > Stelis > Stelis phaeoptera. Next base: position 8,686,890 of record OX030941.1, on the reverse strand, counting down.
CCTTCTATTTTCAGGGTTAATACGATGACGAGGTATGCACGAATTTAACCCGTACCGATTATTTCTTTTATGAACAACGCTACGGAATTTTCTTTTGTCTCGATTCAAGATCAGATCAATTTTGCAATTTTCTACTAACGTTTTGATGGCCACGTGAAAATGAGAAATTTTATCATTCCAGATGCTTCTTTGTATCTAAACAAAACCTATTGACAACTAATTAACGCTGAAAATCTTAATTTACCGATTACAATTGTAATACCGTGCGAAAATGGACTAAAGGATTAAACACACGACACAAGACCGTCAAAGTGTCAAGTGGCGCTATTTAACGTTCTAATCGTCAATTGCTCATACTTCAACTTACAGCATTCATTAACATTTAATCAAAGAGACCGCGCTGTAGGTTGGACAAATCATCGAATAAAATGAAACTGGACAATTTCAGCGAACTCGATAGTTTCTTGAAGGGAAGCGGCAAAAGAAAAAGCTCGCCACCATGGACGCGATCAAGAAGAAGATGCAAGCGATGAAGCTTGAGAAGGACAACGCGATGGACAAGGCCGATGCCTGCGAGGGCCAGGCGAAGGAGGCGAATATGCGCGCCGACAAGGTCCTCGAGGAAGTTAGCGAATTGCAGAAGAAGCTTACTCAAGTGGAAGCCGACCTCGAGGCCAACAAACATGCCCTGGATCAGGCTAACAAGGACCTCGAAGAAAAGGAGAAGGCTTTGACCAACGTGAGTATTGTTCCTCTGAAAATGTACACCTTTACTGACGAATGGTGGGTCACCTAAATTTCATTTTACTCTCCCTTTCGCTTTAATTGTTTAAACATTAGCCTATCCAGCTGGATATACGAAAATCTTTCATTTAAAAACTTAAATTTCCTATTTTAATCCATGTATCATATCCTAGGATTAAAGATTTGTCTTTTAAACGTTTCCTTTCTAATTGTTCGATTTCATATCAGTCACCTGCGTGGTAGTTGACGTGTTAAAACACATCCGACTCCAGTCGTCGGCGTTCCAGTTTATTTTGGACCAGGTCCAACAGTGTTTTTCATGGAAAAGTTTTATTTATATTTTGTACTTCTCCGCTGGCGAGATCGATGACTCGATGTGACGCAGTTTCACATCTTCCCATATTTCGAAAATCATCCGTTCCCCTTTCTTGCGCCGTTTTTAAAGAGATCTTTCGTTTCAGGCTGAATCCGAGGTCGCCGCTCTGAATCGAAAGGTACAGCTGATCGAAGAGGACCTGGAAAGATCCGAGGAACGACTGAACACCGCCACCGCTAAGTTGGCCGAAGCTTCTCAAGCCGCTGATGAATCAAGCCGGTAAAACTCTTCAACAATCATCACCGTTTCGATTCTCATAAGAAAAGAAAACTAATTAACGTTTTGTCAAACGCAATTTCAGTATGTGCAAAGTGTTGGAGAACCGTGCACAGCAGGACGAGGAGAGGATGGATCAGTTGACGAACCAGCTGAAGGAAGCGCGTCTCCTTGCTGAAGACGCTGATGGAAAATCCGATGAAGTATCGCGGAAACTGGCCTTCGTTGAAGACGAACTGGAAGTCGCCGAGGATCGAGTCAAATCTGGTGAAGCGTGAGTTTCTTCTTCTTTTATTTAATACACCCGTATACGAACTGCTGTCACTTGTTTTCTCTTCTTATTTTACAGGAAGATCATGGAGTTGGAGGAAGAACTTAAGGTTGTCGGTAACAGCTTGAAATCTTTGGAGGTTTCCGAGGAGAAAGTGAGTTTACTCGTTGCTTTCGAGCGGTGTTTAATGAATCTGTGTATGATACTAATTGGATTCGTCTAGGCCAACCAACGAGTGGAAGAATTCAAGCGTCAGCTCAAAACTTTGACGGTGAAATTGAAGGAGGCCGAAGCCCGAGCTGAATTCGCCGAGAAAACGGTCAAGAAATTGCAAAAGGAGGTCGACAGGCTCGAAGGTGAGCTACTAATATTTTTTTTTTTTCCTAACACCATGATTGTTCGAATTCGTACAAGCATCGATAACTATAAAGGGACGAATCTGGATTTTTAACAAAACCTTTTGCTAACTTTGTGATCGCTGCAGAATATTCTCCGATCATTTTTCACGGGATCCAAACAAAGTCGCTGACGTAATTTGGCAAAATGACAAACGACGTTTCCTCGATCCGGTCGCACTGGAATGGAATCAATGATTCGTGGTCAATTTGCTAATTTCAAGCGATGTCGGCAATACACGTTTAAAACGATCGATTTTAACAAATATCTCGTTGATTCGATCTGTATAAATGTTTAAGGAAACGAATATCTACTTTGATCTAGTTACAGAGCTAACGAAGGTAGTGTACGTTAGATATGTTCGCGATAATGAACAACACCTTATCGTGCAACACGAATTGATTTTCTTTACAGACGTATTGCACCAGCAGAAGGAGAAACGCAAAACGATTTGCGAAGAATTGGACAAGACATTCTCTGAGCTTTCTGGCTACTAAAACGATAAAAAAAAAAAGATGCAAAGAATATCACTCATACTCGTTCCAAAAAAGTTTAATCCCCCACACGAAACATTTCTATCGCGTTATATTGTCCGTCACAAAGAAATTTATACGCTTCAGCAATCATTGTTTTCTTTGCAATAGCTTCAAAAATGATTCTGTCTCTTTTTGTTCGTTCAGGAAAAGAAAGATACAAGTGCGTTCTATGTTCTTCCGCTTTCATCTCAATAATTATCCCAATAATTTGTTTATTTATTTGTTTCTCCTTCCTCGTTGCTCGAATCTACATCTCTACCCCGATTTCGTTGGAAGTCCGGGTGCGCTTCGCTTAATTTTACGAGAACAGATTGATCAGTAATTGTCGTTCACGTTGAGCATTGTTTATTAATATTCGCGTACAAGAACACACACATACACACGAGCACTCTCAAGCTGCTTAACAAAATAAAACAAACGAAAGAAAGAATGAAATGAAAAAAAAAAAGAAAAAAGAAAAGATTTTAAAAAGCTTCGCACGTTTATGTGGGCCGGCGTACGTCAGGTACATTTGCCAACCCCCTCGCAAAAACTGTTTGCCTTACACTCGTTGCAAAGGTATACTACACCTCACGATTCTTGCATGCTTCGACCAATTGTGATTAATCAACGAAGAAAATTATATCGAGCTATTGACAAAAATTCGTGAAAAGAAAAAAGAAAAACAGTATAAGAAAATGTAATTTTCTTCGAAAGATGAAAATGTTTTAACGCCTCACTTAATGTTGTATTGCTTTTCGCACCATGCTTTTTGTGAACAATTTTGTATCGTACCAACACATTGACATACACCACGTTGTACGACATAGTTTCCTTAGATTTTTACGAAGGCGAATGTGCTTTTTTTTTAGGACGAATGCTGTTGCACCAGTATCGATAGGTTTCACGTGAATATCACGTTTTTTTTTTTTACGTAGGGTTAACATCCCTTCCAGTAGCCACCGAAAGATCAATTCTATATTCATATTAATTCCAAACAGTGACTTAGGTTGATTAAAATAAGTAGCGTATCTGTGTGCTTGACCGGTAAACGATACTTTCGATACCTTTCCAATTTTAGACTGTATTCGGTACACAAGTAACTCTAATCTATATTAATATTATGACTGCAATTATCAAAACTATCAGACCAAAAATTTTCATCGTCATCGCCCTCGGAATCTTGACGAAAGTATAATCCTAGCGAAAGGTTGAGATAATTCAATTAAATCTAAATTATAGAAGCTGTTTATCGGTGAAGCACACGAAAATTGAGTAGAAAATGGTGGTAGCAGTTCGAAGATCAAGGAACGAGAAACTAAATGTATTATGAACTTTTCCAGACGAGCTGGGCATCAACAAGGACAGATACAAGTCTCTCGCCGACGAGATGGACTCCACGTTCGCCGAATTGGCGGGATACTAAGCTACATCGTCCTTTTGCGCTTCGTATATTAATTACAACGCCGTGCGTGGGGATTCAGCTACGATTTTTCGCGATCAAAGGACACTCTGCGTACGAAGACAACCTGCTGTTGCGAGATCGACCAACGAACCACGGCCAAACGCTGCGGACACACCGAGCTTGGGAAATTATTTATCCAAATTGCACAAATGTTACCGCGACAATGATGATCAAAAATGTACGGAGATATTCGTGAGCAATTTTAACTCTGTTACACCGTTGTACGATATATTACACGAGATCCAATAAACTGCTGTAATGTGGTTTGCGTTACTAATTACACGGGCTTTTGGTCGAATTCGTTGGAAAGCTACGTCCATCTTTTACGAGTAACAATGTTCACTGAAAAGAAGAGATATATGCTATTTAACAGAAAGAGGTGAGTATCTAAAATCTAAGATATTGAACAACCCTTGAAACCGTTTCAACGTGTTTCGTATACGTCCACGATCCTACAGGTAGATGAAATTGTCAATTCGTGGAATATACTTTAAAAATTGTAATATTCCTCATTCTTAATTTAATATAGAAAAAAAAAATTAAACCAGTTCTCGCGATGTTTCCGAACACTGGAGGAAGTATAAAAAATACGACTCACCAATTATGTAAGAACAGCCACGATCCATCTTGAACGCCCCACTCGACGAACATTCTCATTCTTTTCGATAAAACTAGAAAAAAAAAAAATAAGAAAACTGATATTTTATCGGTTTATTAAAGTTTGTGCTTTTAATGTGTTATTTTTGTTCGTTAATAAACATTGAAAACGTAAAAATGTACATCGATGAAAAACGTGGTGCGGCACATTTTAATAATACACGTTCCTTCGTAATTAGGCGATGCGTTATAAATAATTATCGTTTCTTACTAATTATCAGCTATTTAAGATAAAAAGAATTAGGAACAGAGGTAAGTAAAGTGTTAACATTAAAACATGTTACATATTTCAATTGAATTATAGGGTCGTAATGCTTACTCCGTGTAAATCAATAGTAAATTATTGAAATGTATTAATATTGAAAGCCACCCATTTATAATAGGCTGTGTTTCGAAAACGAGACCAGAAATTTCAAGAAAACCAACGTACTTTGATTTTTTGATAGAGGCACAGTTATATGAGATGTTTATTAATCACCGAAAGGTACTCATTAAAATGTACACCGAACATCATATCGATTCAGGAGTTGTACTATATTCTCGTAGGTCATGATTATTAATTATACGCAGTTCGCGATTATTCGTTATCTAACTATGTACAGTCGGGTAGTCTCTCGATTCGCGGAATCGTGCACATATTTTAATACAAACGATTGATCTATCGAACGCCAGATAATCGTAATATGACTTTGATGCGAGCCAATCTTCGATACCCCACAGGAGTGTTCAACTGTAATAATCGAAACTCGAGTATGCAACAAACAAACAAACAAATGTACAACATCTTGTCTGTAAAACATACGAATAGTCTACGAAACAGAAAATAAAAAAATATAACTCACACACACGCATACATTTGAGAAAAAAAAACGACACAGAGACAATATCCATGTACATGTATATAAAAAAAAAAAAGATTTGTTTCCAACGATCAGAAGACAAAAAAACTCAACATACATGATAATGTTATAACATTCTGCTAGAAAATTTCTCGTTATCAGTTCTTGTTGCTAAAACTGCATATCATGTCGCGTAATACACAGATGTTACGCAAATGATCAAACTGCAAGCTAATTTTCTCAAACAACCTGTTCGAAGATTTTTCAAAAAATCACGGATAGTACGATTTTTGTAATCAGCAAGAGAAGAACAAAAACAGACTATCATTCTATTCGAATAACGATTAAGTTCTATTAATTGATATAACGGTTCGTGCGACGTGTCCAAACGATCCTGATCTGAAAATAATTAGACGATTCAACTATCCTGCAGTTTGTAGTAATGCCCTTGCTCTAACAGATTCTTTGATTTGTAGCACAAGCGTTGCGGTTTCAAGGAAATCAATAGAAACGTTCACAAATTCGAAGGAATCAGGATATCTTTGTTTCGCGAACAAATTCGACGCTAGAACTACCAAACAAGATGGAACGACTCGCTTCAGGTTTGTTGTTTTAAATTAAAAAATAAAAATAAAAAAAATACGTTCACCTTTGCCAAACAAAGAATTATTATGTACGTTAGTTTATGGTTCATCTTTTATTTGTTACGTTTTCTACTTTATTTTGAATTGAAAAATGTACATCGAACGTCGGTAGTTCTAGCGTGAAATCCAATTTCCAATCACGATTTTCCCCGCTCGTAACATCGAAAAATTAATGTCACTACAGTTCTGGCAACGTGTTGTCCGAACGTCGCGAGAAAAGCGAACGTTGAAACAGACAGTGATTCTTCAACAAAACGATGAATATCGTTTAATAGCTAGTTCGATCGACATTCGAAGCATTGTTTCCCGGGTGTATAATAAATAACCTCCTACAAAAACTATACAATCTACCGCGGTACTTATCTAATGTACAATTTTTACTTAACTATAAAGATAACGTTATCAAAAAACATTAGACTATTTGGTGTATCAATTGCACGCAACATTGTGACCGCTCTGTGTTCTTACACGACCAACAAAAGAGAAAACAGTGGATATTCTTCTTTCTGTCTACGATATTTTCAGACGTACAATATGGGTACAATTTGCGCGGTAAAACTTCTAGTTTTCCTTTCTCAGCAAATCATTAGTCGTCTTGTATTAAGAAGCGAACACAACCCGAATGCATCACAAGAACAGGAGCGACTCATCGACACGTGTGAAATTTTTGTGGCCAAAAATTCATCAGCAAAATAATTATAAAAGTATCCTTTTTTTTTTTTCTTTCTTTCTTTTTTCATTCCTCGCGACGTGTCAATGTTGCTTGCCTCCTCCTCAATTATCCTATCGATTTAATTTAATACTTATGAGATATTCTGTACAAGTAAATAAAAATGTTGCATATACGAACGTCGCGTGTTAAATGTGTGTCTTTCTCTTCTTTTCTAGATCCACCTCGTTATACAAGTGTGTCACATACACTATACAAAACGTACGTCGACGTTTACCAACAGATACAAATTATCGAATGATCGCCTTTGCTCGCTTCTTACATTAATCACGACGCGTATGAAAATATCAATAAATACAATAAGTGTTTTTTTTTTTTGTTAGTTTTTGTTCCTTTTTTTTTTCGGTTCGGATTAAGCCCGAACCCCCACGTTAAATTCTCCACGAGATATCAAGAATATATCTATGTTACAAGGCAATGCGATGCACGAAATTCTCAAAACGACCCCGATTCACCGTACAAATCAATGTAATCTTTTTATATTTATATAATACAAGAAATCAAATACATATACATATGTATATACATATACATATACGTATACTGTGTCTACACAACACGGATTAAATGCATTGTAAACCATGCTCCGATGTTTCCCCAGAGAAACTGGTAAAAAATTCTCTATGTTACACATATTAAAATGTACAATTCCCAAAATCTGTGCTTTATACAGATCATATAGTGTATATATTATCTATGTACAAAATAACATAAAAATAACATATGCTGCAAACTGGTAAGAATGTCAGAAAATAAACTAATCTCATGATGACGAAGAATCCTGATTCACAATAAAAAAAAAAAAAAAAAACAATACCGCGTGTCTTGCGATTCATACTCAGAATGTTTCGCTTTTCTACTTTTTTTTTTATGCTGAAATTATGCATATCGTAGCGATCTAATCAATAGTGTACAATCAAATAGAAAATCCACGAACGTGTGCCCAGACGAAAACGAGCTCCTATCGTTTTCATTTTTCTTTTTCCTTTTTCTCTCTTATCAAGGAGTTGTATCTACAAATCCTTCTGGGGGGACTTATACATACACATATATATATATATATGACTCATATTAATATTAAAAGTATCTGTTGTAAGCTCAAATAACTTAGTGACTTAATACATAGATTAATAATATGTAATAACGATGGATGTCATGATCTAAGCTACAGACGGTCACGACGCGAAAAACTGTTGCAGACGTTGCACCGTTCTACGATCCAGGGCGCACAGATCGAAGTCGAACGTCTTCTTCGTGATCTCGTATTGGCCCGTTTCCGCGATCACCTGCACGACCCGTTGCAGCTCTTGGTTATCTTGTAACGTCATTATCTTTTGTTGTAAGTCCTTCAATTGGGACACGTAGTCCTCCGAGAAGACCGGTGGCTCACCCATGTCCGACTCGACCAGGGTGCTGTTCGTCGAGTCCGGCGCTACCTGTTCAGCCTCCATTTCGGTGCTCTTCTCGACGACTTGTTCCGTCGTGTTACGATCGTCCTTGTCTTTCGTCAGATGGACCGTTTCCTGGTCCACCACGACCGGCGATTGACTCGAGGACACGGGTTCCAAGGGTGGAGACGTCGAATGACCTCTGTCCTTCTCCCTCTTGACCACGTGCTCGTCGTCACCTTTGCTTTCGCTTCTTCGTTTCCTCTTCCGGGTTTCCTTCTCCTCCCCTTTGCTTCCCTTCGGTTTCTCCTTCTTGATCCGATCGACCTTCTCCTTTTTCACGTCCGCCGGCATCGTGGGAGACAACGGCTTCGCCATCTCCGTAGGAGGCGTTGACACCGTTTGATTCTCCATCTCCTTCTTGGCGATAGGCACTAGTTTCGGCTCAAGGAAGGAATCGTCGTCCACGGACGGCGCCGAGTCGCTGCTGTCCCTCTCCGGCATCTCAGCCAAGAGATTAGGTACATTGTTCTGCTTCTCGCTCGACGATTTTATTCTCTCACGTTTCTCTTTCTTCTCCCTATCCTTACTAGTGTCCCGTTTGTCCTTCTTATCCCTCTTCTTGTGCTTGTGCTTCTGTTTGTCCTTCTCGCTTTTACCATCCTTCGTTTTGTCCGATTTCTCGGCCTTCTCCGATTTGTCCGTCTTCAACAACTTCTCTTCCTTTGGTTTCTCGTTATCCTTCGGAGGCTTTGGCGACTTTCTGCCATCCTTCGCCGATTTGTACTCTTGGCTCTTCTCTTTTTCAGATTTCTCCGATTTCTCTGGTTTATCGGCCTTCTTTTCACTCAATTTCACGGCCTCCTTCGAGACAGAGGATCGTTCCCCCTCTTTGTACTTGTCCTTCCGCTCCTTGTCTCGATCTTCTTTGTGCTTTTTCTTGTCCTTCTTCTTCTCGCTTTTTGAAGAATCTGCCACGTTTTTGGAGCTGTCCTTCGATTTCTCCTTCTCCTTACTCTTGTCCTTCTCTTTCTCGACGGTTAATTTCTTCGGCTCCTTCTCCTTGGATTTCGGTGAAGTTGGCCTCTTAGCCGGAGGAAGAGACGGACTAGGAGGTCTTTTCAGCGAAACTGGTGGAGGTGACGGAGGTCTTTTATTCGAAGGGCTAGAATGACTTTTATTTGTTGGACTAGGAGGCCTTTTCGATTTCTCTTTGCTACGACTTTTGTCTTTGGACTGATCTCGAATCTTTTTGTCCTTTTTATCGTCCACCTTCTCCTTTTTACTGTCTTTGTGAGGACTGTCCTTGGGCTTCGGTTTGTCCACCTTGTCAGACTTCTCGGGGATGACTAACGATTTGGAGGCCGACGATTTATCCGGCTGTGCGGGCTTCTTGGCATCCTGAGAAACTTTCGTGGGTTTCAAGGGGGTTCCAAATAATTCGGCGAAATAATTGGACGTTTTCGACTCGACATTTTTATGCCTTTTTGATTCGCTCCCGCTCAACTTTGGTTTACCGAGCGTGGCCAGAGTTTTGCTTTCGTTCTTTTCAACCGAGTTTTCGGAACTAGTCGCTGCAACCTATTCATACAATGTTTGTTACAAGCTGCACAAAAGCATAAAATACCTGTAAAAAGTAGAATGAAATATACTTACACCACCACCCTTTAATAATCTCCTTCTGAATTCATCCGAAGGATTGTTAATTATTTCTGTATGCCTTGTGACATTTGTGATAGCAGGACCGCTTGGTTGTAAGTTAAGGTCGTATAAAATCTCTATCTTTTTGAGACCCTCTTCCTTATTTTTTAAATAAATATGAACTGGGATCACAAAACCAGCATACCCAGACTCTTTTATCACAAATGGCGGTTCTTTTAGGACCCTCTTTGGTTTCAAGAATGTTTCGTGTAGTTGGAAAACCACTAAAATTTAAAGAACGATACCGTGAAACACCAGTCTCTTTGCACCCAAAAAAATCAAGCAAACCTCATTTCAAAGTATACTTACCTTTCTCAACATAGTGATGTATCTCAGCATTATCAATACCCCTCACAAATACCTCCCAATCATGAGTATAGCCCTGCGGAGTGGTTCGCATACGTAACATGGACGTGTGACCACATTCTAACGTAATGCGAATTGCCATTCTCTCATATGAAATTTTTGAGACGTTCTTTTCCAAAGAAAAAACAAGAGGGAGTTAATTACTTGGGTATGCTTATGAATTATATTACATTTTTATTTATCTCGTTACACATGAATGAAAACTTTGATAAATCATTGATTATCAGCTCCTTCACAATGCATCCGCCACCATGAATACCATCGTCCAGTAACTTATGCTAGATGTACAAATAATGGCAACACGTCTCTTCTAATTTTCGTACTCTTGAGATTCTGCTGCATCGTTTGGTTACACTTGTTTTGTATGAAAGTATTGACCACCTCATTAGAGCAGAATGTTGTGTTCAACGAGGTGTTCACTGAAGGCAATTCAGCCCGTTGCAATTCGAATAATTTCTCAAATATCTTTCAGTCAAATCCGACACAATTATCAACAGGTAAACTTCACACTAACCAGAATTAGTCGCCATACTCGTTATTCCGTATACTAGAAGTTAAAAAATTCGTATACACCGCCATCTGCTGGTGAACAGTATTCTCTGTTATGGAATTCCGTATCCAAATGTTTGTCCTTTTTTTATCTACCATTTTGTCCAATCATCGATCGATAAGGTGATACATACATTATTTATCGTTAAATTATATTATTCTAACATGTTACGCGCATTGTTGATTGGTTGATACTTCAACCATTGCTTCAACTGCTGAAGAGTGTCTACTATTTTCATCATAATACATTAAGGAGGATTCACAAGAAATTTTGACATATAAAATGTCATAACAAACAAATTGAAATAAACATCCCTTCTTAATCAATAAGCAACATAATATAAAGCATCTAATTGTGAGTACGTTGTTGCAAGCAATACGTTTTTATTTAAAAGGTGATTCCTAAATGAAGATATGGCATTACTTATGAATTTTTAAGGTATAAGCCTGATATTTATGTAAATGTAACCTGCAGGAGTCACAGTCATATTTGTTTATCAAGAAAGATGCTGTCTGCAATTGTGAAGGAACACCAAAGTAAACAATCAGCAAGAAAAGAGAGGCAAGGTAAAGTAAACCGTTTTGTATATCTATGAATTTCTCACAATTGTAAAGAATTCTGTTAAATGTAACGCTGTTTTAACAGAACAGAAAAGAAAAGAAGCTGTACAAGCCGCAAGTAACTTAACGCAGGCTTTGGTCGATCACTTGAATGTAGGGTAAGTACTGAATGACTCTTGACACGGAATGCAACAATGCATAATGTGATGGAATATTTATTTTATTGTTCAGTGTGGCCCAAGCATACTTGAATCAGAAAAAATTAGACGCAGAGGCAAAACAGTTACAGCACAGTGCAACAAATTTTGCAAAACAGACTCAGTCCTGGTTAAACTTAGTGGAAGCATTTTCAAGCGCACTGAAGGAAATTGGGGATGCTGAAAATTGGGCACGCAGCATTGAAGGAGATATGAGGACCATAGCAACTGCTTTGGAGTACTCTTATAAAGGTAAATTGTTTTTGTCAATTGTCACACATATGTTAACAAAAAATTCATTGATGTATTTATTTCAGCAACTCAAGAAACTCAGGTACCAAGCGCTAACTAAACGATGATCATTCCAAAGGAATTTAATTGCACATTTATTTAAAGAATTGTAAAAACTTGTTAAAAAATGTTATTTTATGTTATTATCAATATGTATTAATAAATTTAAGTATGTTGTTTTCGTACATTTCGAGTATTTATTTATTGTATTCCACAAATACTGGGATGATTATGGTAGGTTTACATTTAGTATAGTGATTTTTCTGGATAGCAGGATTGCCACACTACAGAAATTTGCTGAAGCTTTCAAACTATAATCATGGCAGCCGGTCCTATAGCCGAACGTAATCAAGGTAAAATTGATGCTTAAAACACGTATTATAACATTTTAACATCTTTTTCTTCAATCATTGTACATATCACATACATTGTTATTGTAGTAAATATCTTTTGCGTATCGCTTCAGTTGAAAATATTACAGTATGTTAGGTTATGTGTGCATGAACATTATTGAGTAATTAATAAACTTAATATTTCTAAGTCTTTAATTAAAATCTTTATATTTTTAGATGCTACGATATACGTCGGTGGATTGGATGACAAAGTTACAGAGTCCCTCATGTGGGAACTGTTTGTTCAGTCAGGACCAGTGGGTATGTGTTCAACGTAATATGCAAGTTGACATTAACTATTTATTTGGATTATAAATTAAAATCTAATTTCTGATTTCAGTCAATGTTCACATGCCGAAAGATAGGGTGACCCAAATGCATCAGGGTTATGGATTTGTTGAGTTTATGGGGGAAGAGGATGCAGACTATGCGATTAAGATAATGAATATGATCAAATTGTACGGAAAACCTATACGAGTAAATAAAGCCAGTGCTCATCAGAAAAACCTAGACGTTGGAGCTAATATATTTATTGGAAATCTTGATCCAGAAGTTGATGAGAAACTATTGTATGATACCTTCAGTGCATTTGGAGTCATACTACAAACACCAAAGGTATTGTTTTATGATAGTTGATAGCAATTAATTGCGGAGGTTCTGTGAATATATGCCAACCCATTAATGTTTGCAGATAATGAGAGATCCAGAAACAGGAAATTCAAAGGGTTTTGCGTTTATAAACTTCGCCTCGTTCGACGCGTCCGACGCAAGCATAGAAGCCATGAATGGTCAGTACTTGTGTAACAGACCGATTTCTGTGTCGTACGCGTTCAAACGCGATGCCAAAGGAGAAAGACACGGCAGTGCAGCAGAACGATTGTTGGCTGCTCAGAACCCACTGAGTCAGGCGGACAGACCTCATCAGTTGTTCGCCGATGCTCCTCCGTTAGCGCCACCACCAATACCAAATTCAAACGCAGTGGCTCACCAGACTGCTCATCATCCTCAGCATCATGTGATGCATCACGGTATGGTGGTACCACCTCCACCACCCCCATCAACGCCAGGACCACCAATGGGTCACCCACCACCGCCACCGGTACCACCCCCACCGTCAAGTGGTTTTCCTCCATCAAGCATTCCACCGCCTCCTTTGCCTCCGATGTCGATGGGAGCGCATCCTCCCCTACCACCTGGGATGCCACCTCCGTTACCACCTATGCCTGTTCCCACATCGCAAGCCCAACAAACGGCTCCAAGGATGATGGCGCCCCCACCTCCTCATTGGGGTGTCAGTGGACCACCTCAAGGACAATTTCCACCGCCTCCTCCTCCTTCCTCTACCGGGGCTCCTCCGCCTCCGCAATTTGGACAGTTTCAACCTCCACCACCGCGACCACCGCCAACCTGGAGGCATCCTCCGCCTCCTCCCGTGTCTCAAGGTGGCCCACCACCACCTCCACCCCCGCAGTTTCGACCACCCTTCCCACCGAGGGGCCCACCTCCACCACCGCCGCCCCACGATTCGAATCAATATTAACTTCACTTTTTGTTTCATCGTTCCAACGCCTTCGATTGCTCGACACTGTAACGCGAAAACTTCATTCTGATCCAGCCGTGTAGATATTATCGACTTTGTACAAATCTGTATTTTATCCGAAAGTTTTGCAATAAATTTCCTATTCATGAAACGCCAGTTTCCTTATCGTACTTTTTCCAATTTTTCAAAGCAAAAACAGTAGGCAATAGCAGTGAATTTTCATAGTTGCCGACCGGAACGTTTCGAAGTTATAAACTCGGTCAATTTAGTGTATCGATCAGAAGTCGCGTGTGAATAAGGACATTACAAGCTCGTGTCTATCGATTGTTTCAAGCCTGTCCAGCGTTCCAGTCGGTGATAAGATTGAACGGACAAATGAACGACAGAACAGTAGTGAACGAGTACGTGGCCGCATTCGAAAGGTTCTTCGTCGTTTAGCCAACGCGAGACCAAGACGAAAAATCGAAAAGCAAGCGAGTATTTTGCGTGTTCGTCGAGTGTCATCAACCCGGTAAGTAAGGGGAACAGGTGTCTGGCGTGGTAAATTAAGTGGCGCCGACGACGTTGTGCATCCCGAAAATAACAAGATTCTTTTTTAGATCGTTCGTGACTCAATGCCGTTTGATCGATTCGCGAGACGTTTCGTTTCTTTGCTACTTTTGCGTTATAATCGAGGCGTTTTCAAGAAAATCGAAACGTACCCCGACATCATGTTCGATTAACGAGATGGCTCGTCTTTATTACGAGTGCAACGTGGCTTTAAAAAACGACACCGAGAACGGTGAAACGATCAAACCGTACGCGTGCACACCAGACAAATATTGTTTATATTGTTGTTGCAATTCTCAGTGTTGTCTGTTGGTACAAAGACGGCCTCCACGACACTTCTGGGAAGCCTGGTACTTTTGGCTAGGCATTGCTTTACTCGCTGTTTTCATCATCTCTTCGGTGAGTCGATGATCGTTCGTGAACATTACAAAAACTAAAAACGTGTAGCTAATCGAGACTCGTGTTGTTCACGTCTGTTTGTCGTATAGTCGTCCGTGTCGTGTCCCTAGAAACCAGATGTGTAGCATGTTCGTTTAGTCTCTGTACGATCGTTTATTTTTCTAAGGGACTCTTCGATTCCTTTTTTTTCGAAACTAGGTGAGCAGCTATATAGTCAGTAATTGCAGACATAATATTCAAGGTGTACCATTAAGACTCAGCACACACGACAATCGACGAAACGATCGCGATAACCAGCCAGGAAGCAACCAGAACGAGATATCGATAAGTATAATCCCGACGTCAGGATTTTTCCCGTCGCACAGAAAAATGTTTGTGATTGCCTCGCAGCCGGCAGTCAATCATTTGAGTAAGTACCAGTTTTCTCACCCTTTGTAAGGGGACAGTGGTAAAAATCGGTTTCGAGGAGTTACGGTTACATAGTTAGGTTTACACGTTCTTTGGTAAATTGTAATTATACTAATTTTTCATTGGTCACGGGATCAAATTTTCAAAGCATGCATTCGATATATGCTAGATGCAAGTTCAAACATAAATGTTCTAAAATTGTTTCAAGATTGAATTCAATTTAATAACATAACAAATTCGAATAATGATTTCAGCCCCTGTTGTCGCGTGAAATCTTAGGAAACGATTATGCCGACGAAAAGAAACGGGAGAAAGGAGTTGGAAGATCACCGTCTGGCATTTTGCGCGTAATGTCGTTCGAAAGACATGTTCGATCGACCAGAACAACCTCTCCACGTCGTTACTTTGGTGAAAACACTTAAGATAAAGGCGTCTTTCTATTTTGATTCCCTTGGATTGATCGCTAATGGTATTCTGGTCAAACGAGGAACGATTTTAATCGAGATTACATCTTTACGTTCAATCCGACACTAGATTTTATGGACAACCTTTCGTAGGCAATCGGGTCTGTTCATGTCAAGATTGAAATTTTCCTTCCTTTTGGATTTTCATTTTTCCTGACAAAAGTTTTCAACATTTGACATAACGAACGATCGTATAACGTAACAGAGACTTCGATAAGTGTCTCTAGAAGTTTTTTAAATTTTTAATAAATCCGAATGACCTAGTTTACTTATGGACAGTTAACCCGTTCCGTGTCTTCTTCAGGTAAGCAAAAAAAAGATATTCTTCGGTTAATTTTTGAAAAGAACAAAAATTCAATTTTTCAACCTACTTTTAAACATTTGTGGTAAACGTAAAATTTCACGTGGCACTGAACGCGTTAATTATGCTACGAGTAAAGTGCATTGGATACATTTCGTCAACGCAAATATTTCTGACTATCATCGTTTTTTCAATCCATGGTTCGCACAGGTGAGACACCTAAGATTGGACAAGGATGATCTACTACGATAATGTGACACGAGTACAAATTTACGGAACGGAATCGATTAGGCCCCAAAGTCGTTCCGTCGCTTCTGAACATCGGTCAGGAATTTTCGGATTTTCGAAACAATTTGCTTGCCGCGTCCCATTCGATCGACCACGATGCGACCAGTTCGATCGAAACTCGTTCTCGAGGTCTCCCGAATGGGCGTAACTCCCATTAACAATTAAGAGGACATGCTCGAGCCCGGTCGACGTTACCTGTCCGGTTACCAACAGATCGGGAGCTAATTAAAAGGGACAATCGAGCGAATGCAGCTCGAGGCAACGTCTACTCCCCCCTATCTTTTCGCGCATCTCTACCTTATCTATCTTTCTCACTTTTATCCCTTACCATCTGTCTTTCTCTTTATCGCTTTTTCGACTCTTCGTCTTCCTTTTCCCTCTGACCAGCTCCCCGCCGTTTTCCTATCTCGAGATCGAACCCTCGATAGCGATTAATCGCAGTAATCTTCGCAGTAGAGAGCAATCGAGAGAAACTTTAACGTTTGTTAAGCTGCAAGAAGAGTATTCATCGAGATGCTTGCTCTCGATTCCTGATTTTAAAACGTAATCGAGGGTTACGTCGATCGATTACAAGATGGAATTCGTACACTAGGATGGTCTGTGTTTTTCGATTTGTGACTCTGTTTTTTTTTTTTCGTATCCCTCAAAATCGTGATATTTGAGGGGGTAAATGGCGCTGCAGCGTGAAACTAATACCAGACCATAGCAATTGTTTAATTGAAAAAAGAAGGAGATAACCGGCGACCGGCACCTGAAATTTTTCACAATTAAATAATTAAGAAAAGAAACGAATAATACAGACTACATACGTCCGTTTTCACTGTGGCATTCAACGTGTTAACTTTGAAAGATTGCCTCATCAAGTGTCACAATTTTGAGGGAAACTTGTTAAAGACCATCCTCTTGTGTACAGTTTGATTCGCGTTCACAAAATTAAAGAATTTAACATAATTCTCAATTAGAATTGTCATATTCTACGTTCCTTTCGTGCAATCGCTGGCTGTGATCATGTCAATTCAATTGTAACCGAGTGAGTAAGCTAGAATTCCTATAAAACATATAATTTTCATCGTGACAGTTCGTTACGAAGCAAAGAAATGAAATTAATTAATACGCACCGGTACGAATAAAAAGATAACAAATATATACACGTTTGACATTTTGCACGAGTGTGATTGTAATCAGCTGCGTAGGATGAGAGTGGAATACTACCGTCCGTTATAAAACAGTTGTATCAGAATGGCGAAACAAAAATTCTCTGAATAAACGATTTCGATGTGTTGCCGTCAACGTGCAACACTCGTACTCTTCCCTCTTTTTATTTACTTCAAGTTCGATGCTACGATTCGTCCACTTCGAAGATTTACACCCGAGAGATTCCAGTTCTCACGATTTTAATCGTTCGGTTAATTAGCGTTAATTAAGCTAACGTAACGAGCGAAGATTTTTACCAAGAAATATAATGTATGTATATACGCAAGGATAATCGAGCGTGAAAGGATTCGAGTCGCAACGAGAGACACTCGGCGTGCGTATATCATAGGAGGAATTTAAATTGGCCCCGCTCCTCACCTCGCCGGGAATCGGTCTTATTCCAATGAACGTTTCCGATACATTTTAATAAATTAACCGACTGAAAGAAATCCTTGTGCTCCCGGCGAATCTTTTTTTACGAGTAACACTTGATCCGTTCTCGTTGCAATAAGAAGTAGCGAGAGTAAGTAAGTAGACTGGCGGCGACCTCGTTCGGCTATAACGAAGTGTCATTCCGATAACCCAGGCCAGCTTTTACTGTCACTCGACGGACGACGATAAAGAAATGTGCAACCAGTTGGGCTCTGCTTAATGTTGCATGGACAGGAAACCAACCAGGGAATTAAAATCTCGTCTGCCTGGATGCTGCTTCTGTTGCTGCTCTTGGATGCCAACGTTCGCAATTAAGTCGTTCGAAAGACGCCCGATTGTGAATCATCTCGAATTGCTCTTCGCGTTTAACCCTTTGACTGCGAAAGGCGTATATATACGCTCTCACGAGTCTATCGATATATGCGAAAGACGTGTATATATACGCTCAGTAAATTGTCAGATTTCAAGTAAAAATTAACTTAGCTTTGACAATAATGTTTGTGTCTCTTTGATTTTAAGAAAATAATTTTTCATGACTTTTTGCCGTAGCATACCGCAGTCAAAGGGTTAATAATGTCAAGGAGTAATTTGGTATATTTCTAACTATGATTGTATATAGAATTTTCTTGGTTAGTTAAAGATATCATAGATAATTGAATAAATGAAATTCGTAGCATCAATGACACCCATGACACTTAAGCTCGTGTTAACTACTGGCGTCAGAAAACTGAAAATTTTCAACAGAAACAACTTTGTTTGTTTCGCTGAATCTTCTCGCCGACTTTATTTCACTTTCCCAACGACGTTTTCCAGCGTCGTTGTCCGTTAACGAGGATAGTGTTCCGACAAAGATTGGTCGCATCTGTACGCCACGAAATATGTCACTGAAAGATATGAACGCCACTACGGTCTAGACATTATTGTTCCAATAAATCGGTGGTATTTAGGGGAACTCACCAAAGCAACGAGGACTACGGCGTCGAGGAAGAAAAAGAAGACTCGCTAGAATTTTTTTAAAAGCGACGATGAAACATCGTGGTCTTTGAACCGGAAAAATGCGACGAGAAAGAGTTCAGTTTTATTGAAAACGATGGAGAAAAGATATCATAAGGTAGATGAAAATTTGAGGTAAATCGATTGCACAATTCACGCAACATTTGAACAACAATCTGGTCGACAAAGAGGATAATTTCTGCGGTTAATCGAACGCAAGAAGGCTCGGGGTTCGTCCATCTGGAAGTCGTCGTCCGCGATACGTTTCCCGTGTCGCGTCGGCGTAAACGGGTACACGAAGCCCGTGTTGTTCTTTCAATAAATCGGTCGACTTGAAAAGAGGCCGGAGCCAACAAAAAGGCGGGCAAACTCCGGCAGAAGTACGAATAAATTGAGTACACGGAGGAGACTGGGCAAAGATTATACCGATCCCCGGTGAGGAGCCACGAAAAACCGACATCCAGACAAACTATGCCAGGGACAAAAGCCATTAGTTGCGTTCATAAGTACACACCAGCCAGATTGCAACTATACCTTTACTTACGAGGAGAATTCGTTACTTTGATTTCTTATTTCTGCGCTAATAAACGATCAAATATTATTTGCAAATGGTTTGGTGAAAAATCAGTGACTAAAATTGCAATCCTTTCCTGTTCGATTTTCTTTTCATCTCAATTTTGCAACTATGCGTCTCGTAAACAACGAAGTCGTCGACTTATCAATGGTAGAAATTAGAAGACCTCTAATACAGCAATAATTCGTAAATCTTAAAATCAAAATTTTGTTGGACTTATAGAATACTATATCTTCCAAGATAAGAATACGTAAACTATAAGGAAACTAATCGCAGCAAGAAAGAACGAAACGACAACACCGAGAAAGAAAAATATTTTCGAAGTAGGCGATTAAACCGTCTCCTCGGCGACAAAGCTACGCGTGAAAAGAATGTCACCGATGACGGAATTAAAATAGATATAAAAGTAAAAATTCGCGAGGTGGTAGCGCGAGCGAAAAGAGAAAGGAAGAAAGAAGAGGCCTGGTAGCGAAAACGTTGAGTGAATCAAGTGGAAGAGAGAAAGACACGTTTCGCTTCTAGTGGGAGGTACTAAAATTAGAGGAGCCCACACGGGTTACAAAGTCTCATCTTGTAGCTTCCTTCGGACATTTTCAAATAGTCCTTTACGCCGATAACACGCCCGTGTTTTCGCGACGTCTCGTTGTCAGTCGCGACTCGGCGCCGTGATTCTGCCTTCGATTCGATCGGCTTTTACGAGTGACTTCCCCAACAGAGACACACACACACGTACACAGAGAGATACGGTTGCCTCCTTGGAACCAATTCAACGTCCAAGTGCCTCCAGTTTATTCCAACTGGCAACGGATTTTCAATAATTCCTTCTTATTCGTCCTTTTTTTTTATATTATTATTCGCAATTATCCGTTCGTGAATGAGACACGATCGATCAAGGAAATCTCGATCGATATCGATCGTCCCGGAACTCGTTCGTTTCGAGTTACAGCTGAATAATTTCGCGTCTTCGAACGGTGCCTTCCCTCGCCCGTTTAATCGAGATCGTCTGTTTATCTTTCGGCCACCAGATCGGCCTTTCAACATGATAATATATAATCCTGTCCCCTGCATGTATTTCAAACGGCTCTCGTACAGATAACAAAACCGATCCTTTTTACTGAAAAGGATACCGTTCCTGCGACCATCGCGAATCGATTCTTTATCAACGAGTTTCGCGAGTGTTTGGACTCCGTCGAGATCACGGCATGCACAGTTTCGATCGATCGGTAATCTGCATACATCTCGTCCTGGTGTTCTTGATCCTTCCATCGAGCCACGTCGAAGGTAAGTTGGTCGGTTTGATATATCTTGAAAGTTTGTTATCGATTTTTCATAGCCGCGTAATTGCCACGGGGCACGGACATGCACGTGATATCTGCCGCGATCTATACACCTGTAATTGATGCACTGTGACACACGATTCAATGTCGTTTACCGTGGTGCGAAACGGCGATGTTTTTGCAGGTAGAAAATGCGTGTGTACCAGCAAGGTGTGCAAAGAAGCCGGGGTGAACACGTGCAAGACGAGATTCTCCTGTTACACGGAATTGATCTTAAATGGGAATCAAGAATTTGGAAAGAATGCCACGAGAGGATGCACAGAGTTGGTATTTTAATATTCTTCTTTCCCGTCGAAAGTATCGGGTGCATGCAAAAGTTTCGATCCTTCCTTAACGCTTTGACGGTCGGTATACTTAAGCATAGATTACGTACTATAGAATTAGTTATATCGAGAGCTTTCGTTCACGCACGCTTCAAAATTACTCATTTTTGAACTGCAGTCAACATTTGTTATCGTAGATAAAAATAAGGTATAAACAGTGGCAGCGATAGTCAAAGTGTTAAATCCAAATGAATTCCAAGTCATAAGAAATAAAGGCAAAAACTTTGACGATTATATTATAGTTATATCTGTCGATTAAAAACTTCTGCATACCCCTTATAATTCTGTCGCTCGTTTGGAGAAATCTCGATTCGTCGAACAATTTCGTAAACGAGAAACGATTCGAAAACAATCGTGACTTTTAAGCGTTTTCTATTTTCTCGCGCGCTAAAATAAAATCAAACGAGACGTGGAATTTTGCGATTCGACAGTAACGCCCGATAAAAAAGAAAACAAGTATAAGTCTCCGACCTATAACCTTTTTCTTGTTATTGGACAATAAATTCCAACGGTACACAAGTGGACTCGACATCGAAAACGATTTAATTTTTGCCGGTTCCGACCGATCGACGTTCCGCTATAAATTCACTAGACGCTTTTATGGTAAGCAGATAACCTTGACGAGATAATCAGACTCGAAAGGTTTTTGACGAATTTTTTGCTCCTTATACTCTTCTTCGAACCGTACGAGACGAACGTACGTCACAATCGTTTCGACGCGAATAATCAAGCCAGTTTTTACTACGTCCCAATTAAATTCTCTAACTGTTTATCAACAGATAGCCGTGGTATCAATTACCAGCGACGATCAAAAGAAGAAACAAAATTAATTTTTACCAACGATAATAACTTTGTTCGCAAAACAACCGTAGCCCCCCCCCCCCTTTTTTTTATCCGATCGGGTAATCCCCCTTTGCCCCTTGCACAATCCTGCTCGATTCGCCGAGCGACGATACGGCGTGGAATTATTGAAATCTCGCTGCCATACGTAAGTCGTGCGAAACGGTTGTTTAAATGGCGTGCGGTATCGCCGCGGGGTCACGGAACTTTATCGACACGGAGCACGTTTTATCGGTAACGTTGACGGGTTGCCGTTGCACAGGGGTGCCACGCCATTGTTGTGCGAGACAAAGTCCTGGGTCACGAGGTCGAAGCAAACGGACAACGTGGACCGATCATCGACCGGTTGGATCCGTATGCCGTGGCACAGATTGAAGTGTTGCGACAGCCACGACTACTGTAACGCCAATCACCACGTGAACGCGTCCACGTGGATCCACGACGAAGAGGGTCCGCTTTCCGTGGAGCCCACCTTGGACCACGCCGGTAAATAATCCCTCGTTTAATCTTCTTTCGTAACACGACGATCTACAACCATTAGAGGTGTTCCAGAACTTTGGAGCATTCGATCCACTGGTCGGTCCGGTTCAAGGAAACCAGTTTCGTTTAAAGCTCAAAAGAATTAAGAGATTTTTTAAATTGAAACATCATCATTGACTCGATTTGTTCGGATAAATGGAATCCTTTCTAATGCATCGATGTTATAAAAGCGTAAATTTATTACACTATTTCTCTGACCAGCAATATTATAGATTGTAAAATGATTGAAGGTTCCATGAACGGGATGTTGTCCAACCAGGACACACTGGGGTCGATTCAATCCGATTCAGGGCCTATCACCGAAGGTCAAAAATCGCCGGAACAGCTTCTTCAAAATCGACTGAAGCCTCTTCACGTCGCTGCAATGGTGTTGGCGATTGCGGCGTTGATCTCGGTTCTAGCAGCCTGCTACGTTATTACAAGGTCTGCAAAATTTGTTTTACCTCTCTTTTAACGTCTTTTATACCTCGTTGATTTTGCCGCGAAGGAAAACACCGCTGGCAAAGAGAGCTTAAGTAAACCTGGTGTTTTACGATGCCAAGCGCAATAGTCGTACGAGAGTTTCACGAATGGGAGTTTGACGTATTGCCAGCCGTGTTTTCAGACTTTTCTTCCCCATGGTCGATTATAAACAACACAATTCTTAACCCTTCGTTTCTGTCCACTCCTCGATACGATCGGTGGAGAAATATTCCCGTATTTTTCCCACGTTCCTCTGATTCGTTGCCAAAAATTCGTTCCCCTCCTTATTAAAGAAACAACGTTCGTACGTAAGCTTGTAATTGTAATTGCTTGGCAGTGGTTCGCTGCCGTAGAGCAGCTTGCCAGGCGTTCTCCAGCGTTTTAAAATTCACGATCAAAGCAAAAGTTTCGATTCGAGAGTAAAAAGCTGCACCCTGCGCCAGAAATGTCGAAACGGGAAGGCGTTTTGCATTTTCCAAGGCGACCACTCGATTCGAACTACCTTCTTGGTGTATCGAGCGTCGCTTTGTTCCCACCTCGTTTAACGGACGATTGAAAAACAAAAAATCCCATTGGAAAGCTACGGCGCGGCACGCGGCACGGCGCAACGAAAAGCCTTGTGTGCTAATATTAACTCGGTGACCCGTTAACAATCGCCGTTCACGAGGTTACAAACTGCAATCGTGTATCTCGATAGCGCGTCGATGTTACGGTCAATCGAGTGCTCGCCAGTCGAAAATCGGCACCCGCCGTCTATCCGGCTAAGATTATCGGCTTAGCCGGACAGTACAGACTTGAAATATTACCGATATTAATACCTCGTACAAGGAGTCCTCTTATTGCCGATCCGATAAGCTTGCCACGTGCTATGTGTCTCGCCTTGCTGTCGATACCTTTCTATAAACAATCGAGAATTATATACGCACTGTCGCAAATGAAACGAACAATTTCGATCCCTGGCTTCTCTATTGCAAGATGTTTTCGTTTCATTTTTCCGCGTAGTAAGCGAAATAAATACACGGATGACGTGGTTCCTGCCTTGCAAAAACTTAGTTTTTGTCATACGTCGATGACAAAAAAAAACTCCTATCATTTCGAGACCTGCAGAACAACCATTCCCCTTTTAAACCCAAATTAAAAATCGCGCTCGACCATCAAAATGAATCTGTGCGTGTATCAAGGCTGTCAGCGGTTTCCGTCCAAGACGGTTTTTATTATCTGGCCGTGTTTTCATCTTCGTTTTCTGAGGTGGTCGATTTCGGCGTGGGTCCCGTCCGGCTGGTTTGTCGCCGCACACTAAAAGCCGTGGCAACTGGCCTCTTATCAGAAGCCTCCACTTTCGAAAGGATCCCTCGAAACAGATAGCGGAACAGCTGAAAGCCCCTCGCCATCGGGGTCTACCCTCTAATCTTCGGCCCCCGAACAGTTAAGTGGGTTTTCGAGTTCAGGAATGTCCTGCCTTTGGCTCGCGTATACACACCTACTCGTCGACGTGTTGTTGCTTCCTTTCTTCCTTCTTTATCTCGCCATTCGACCGTGTACTTCGAGCGAACGCGTCGAACCAATATCGCGTTCCTTTCCCGGTTCCTTCGTGTTTCACACGGCCGGCTGGGTAATGGTGGTCCACCTTTACGGTTCACGTCTGTAAATGACGTTGCCTTGTCACCAGGATAACGCGGGCGCCGTGTGAATCGCCGCCACGGATTTTTCTTTTATCACTGAAATAACCCGGCGCTCGAGTGCAGAGAAAATAGAGACGAATTAGGATAAGGGACCCTGATAAGCCGGCGACAGTGTACACTCTGGCAAACGCGTTTCTCCAGCGCCTCCTGTTTTTATCGAGGATTATTTTTAGATCTCGTCGATCTTCCATTGAAAACTTTTATAGGTTTGCAAATTTGCAATAATGTTAACGGTTTGTTTGTTTTTTTTTTTTTGTTTACACATTTGCAGGTTCTTGAAAACGAATCCTTATGCCGTTAGCAACATAGAGTGATATAGATTGTTGCTGGAGGGATTGTTGAGGATATCAACGCTTCAAGAGATTTCACGTTCTACCATTGTTGGGTGATTCGAATCAGGTAACCATCTATTATTTGCATTTTTCTTATTCAAACGAGGTAAATGAGCTCAATGTAATGCTGGTACGGGCACAAGGATACTTTCCATCTTAATTGTATGCCCCTGATCGACTAACGAACGCAAAATATAAATAGAAACCAGCCGTGTAGGAGATAGCTAGCGCCGACAGGCTAAACGAGTTCGTATTGAAAGGATTTTTCATGGATAATACCGGATAGCTTTCGAGTCCTTCTAGTCAGTAGCGTTGGAAGAAAACTGACAACTCTCAACGCGAGTAACACTCGTCCATATCGATTTCCTTTTTAAAATATCCACCTTTACAACCGTCGAAAATACCTAAGCTTTAATTTCCTGTGATGTTGGTCGTAAAATCTCTACCTTTAAGATTGAGCTTCAAACATTAGTTCGACGTTTGAATTTTTAATTATTTACACTACCACTGTTGCTAGTTGAATCAAACCTCCTCCTTGGTGTTTGTTCAGGGTGACGGATGCACGGCTGCCTCGTGGATGCCAGGAAACGTGGGACGCTACCGGTTTCGAGAGTCATCGAGGGCATGACGAAGCTCGTCGAAGAGGGACAGTTTCAAGCAAACACGGCACAACTCGTTGAAATCCTTTGTTTCGAACGATGTGACTAACATCGGGCCCTCTGTGCCTGTTGTTCGAATTCCGTCCATTCGGTTACACGGTTCTGGAACCAGGTGCTTCGTCTGTTTCCATGCAATTAGTCATCCTTAGCCGGGGGGGAGGAAGCAAACAACCACCGGTATAAGGGAGTTGTAGGGACAACGTGTGAATCGTGTTCAAAACGCTATCGAGTGAGTCTCGTGCTGAACGCGAAGCGCACGGCAGGAAGTGAAAAGCAAATTGAACGGTAGTAAAGAGCTGTCGATGCCGGTGTGTACATTGATAAGATAAATTATATTATGCGTGCGGCAAACTGCATTCCTGTTTACACGTTTTACATTTTTATCGCTAACCCGTCGATTCGTTCGGAAGGCTCGAAGGGAAATTTAATGATAACGCGACGAGATAGAATCTTCGTACTTATCAAAATGAGGTAGTTCGTGAGGTTTATAGAACCTGAAATATTTCTGTAATTGCATGATACAGATTGCTATTTATTATCATCTCTGTCCGATTCAGGTTAATAATGATCTAGGACGTGTTGCATTTTTTAAACAATAATTAGGATAGTTTCGGATACATGAACAATCTACTATAACGTTTGATGAGTATTAAGACTTGTTTGTTACCAACACATGGAAATCTAGTTTTTCAGAGAAAAGAATCTTAACACTTTTCTTCTTATAATTTACCTTTCTTTTCTTATTTCAAATGAGAATATTGAATATATTATAAAATCTCCTCTTTTCGAAATATAATTTGTGTGTAATATAAACTTGATATCCTGATACTAATAATTCACGTAGAGGAAAAATATAGAACGTAAGTCTCGATTTACCTTAAGCATTGATTTATATGTATACATAAAACGACAACAGTGAATGGAATTAAAAGAAAGGAATGAATAATTATAAAGCAACCATCTGAACCGTAAAAATTGATCCTCGATCGCCAACGTGCCCATCGAAAGAAACTTTACTTTTTCTTTTTCAACATCGTCAATTATACGATGACTGACGGTCTTAGTCATGTCGGTTCGGAACCATGACAAACAATAGCGATATTATTCCATTAGGTCTGAGCTGAGAATCAACCGAAGCAGAGACGGCCAGGTGCTCGCTGGATACCGCTATGGGTCCGAGTCGACCACCGAATTCGTAGCGGCCGACGAGAATCAATCACTCGGTTAAATGTATGGGCTCGATTCAGAGGTAGGATACCCGTCGTCCTCCGGGCATCCTCGAATGACCAAATATCTCAGATAAACATCTTCAGCTTGTCTAACTGGTTCATCCACGAGCCACTAACAAGACGTTTCTCTCTCGAGCTTCTTCTTCTTCTTCTTCTGCATTTATTTCTTTTTCTTTTCATTTCTTTCGTCTTTCTTTTCGTCGGTGTGGTACTTGGAGCAAGTTCAATCTTCGTTCGAGCGTGAAATAATTTACGTGACACTTCCCAACGGATCACGGCCGTCAGAGTAATTAGCAAGCAATGTAATTTCAGTTGGTCGATTTGGAATTAAGAGGAATCGACTGTGTATCTGTATCGCGACAAGTGTCAACGAACCGACCGGGTTCGCTCGTTAAACCAGTGTTTTTCCCCGACCCTGTTATCTGTCGGTTAACAATGAAACGCTTTGAACTCGCTCCCGTCCAAGCGTATTCATCCAACGGATCCGAAACGCGTTGTCGAACATTGTGGATTGGACAAACTTGATGCGAGCTGGATCGTTTGTTTGCCAAAAGAAGCGTGGTTCATTTGGCAAAGCGTTAACGGACCAGATTGTCCTCGACGACATGCCGAAGATTCGGAAGAGGGCAACGATGCATTACTCGGAGTAAGAAATAAGCAAAAATAGGAGCAGCGCCGTGGCGCCAACCAGTTAATAGTTAATTGGCTAATGCCGTCTAAAAATAACCGGAGTACTACCGTCGACTTTTGCCACAGTTACGCTCCAAGTATCGAACCAGACGCGCATAGTACATCGCCGAGCACCATAGGTTTCCCTAGGGAACCTAACCACATAGAGGGAAGATGTCACCGTTCACTATAATACTACAAAGTTACCAGACATTGTACCTAGGTTAGACCTGAATTAAAAGCGACAAGCTTGATAATTATTTCAATGACAGTTGGTTAATTTATTAAAGAGGTAAAATGGTCGATCAGCTAGGTTAATTATCGTGCCTTAGTCATTTTCAAGCGGAAGACTAATGATAAATTGTTATTTTCCCTAGGGACGACTAACGTGGTCGGCATTGTAACGTCTTCTACATACATAAGAGGTTTTAAGTGGTGATGCAGCAACCGGTTGGTCCCAGGTGGTGATTGTTGTTTGTCGACGATCGATCCGACTTCGAACGGGAGTAAGAGATCCATCGTGAGGCGAAAAGGGTCGTCGGGAGACGCTCGTATGCATAATGCGTTTGCCGATCGAAAGAGAAGCCGATTATCGGACAAAGACTGACGATTTATCCCCTTTCATCGCCTCTTTTCGTGCTCCTTAAACTCGAAGAGTGATTTTTAATCGAACATCGAGGATCGTTCAGCAACTAAAGAGATCAAGAATTATTTATGAAGATATAAGTTTAGCATCAAGTTAATTTTATTTTTTGTCTATTTTTTCGGAAAGTGCATACGTGAAAAACAACGTCTAATAATAAGATTCTTTTGTACCAAATAGAACAAGAAGAGAAACCGATTTAAAAATGGCTTAGACTTAAGAACAAAAATTTCTCTGCGGCTCGTACAAGAAAACTAATAAAATGTATAATTACCGTCTGGGATTATGTCGCAAATACATGAATTATTATATTCGTTGAATAAAGCTTAGTGTCTTTGCCTTCTTATTTATTGATCCTTTGATCGTTTCCTCTGTATCCTTTACAGGATAAATCCTGGTGGATGTATATTTGTAGAACATTTCCTTCTCATCATGCATCTTAATCCTGTATCATTAACATATAAAACCTGTCTCAACGAGCCAGTTCAATTTCATTAAAAGCTTCAGGCTCGGTGAATAATCGCGACACGTTTAACCCTTTGAGTATGAAAACCGTGTAACGTATAACACGTTTATTTTATTCGTGACGAATCGTGCAATAACAGTTGGAATTGGAATAACTATCACGAACTTCGCTCTGTCTCCTCGTACCCGACCAAGCAATTTAGTCTCGTTTCACCAAAATCTCCCGTCTATTATAGTTATGGATATTCGAAACTACATACCTCTTGCGAGTTTCCAAACAATTCAAGAGTACTCGAGCTTCGAGTCACTCGAGTCCTAACAAGGCTCAAGACTTTCAAGAGTTTTAACTATCAAATTTTCGCTCGAAATCGACGGTTCTTGAAAATAAGCGACACGCAGCGGTGGATTGCGAGTATTTATTGAAACTTAAGCTTACGCTCGAAAACGTCAGAATGAAAATTTTCAATATCCATCGTTAGCTCGAGCTAGCGATACGCAAACGAGTAGGATTTTCGTTTGTGGCGCGGTATAGTCAAAAAGCCTATATAAGCGCGGTGCTCGCGTGCTTTTATTCATAACGAGAGAAAAGAAGTAGCTCGTAACAACATAGCACACGACAAAAGCTAAAAAGGCGACCGACTGTCAGGAAGCCTGATGATCCACGGCAAAAGTAAGTTGCCTCGTTCCCCTTACTTCGTTCAGGACGCTCACCGTACGTCCTGTCTTTGTTCGTATGCGTGTGTTTGCGCGCGCCAGATCAAACAGTATACAACCACATAAGACTGTGCAAGCGTGCGTGCGCGCACAGACACTCACCCACACCGTATCAACGTGGCGTCTCTGCCTCGGGGGTTTAGGCGCCACTGTCTCCCCTCTCCTTGTCCCTCGTTTCCCTCACCAACCGCCCATTTCCCGGCGTCGATCCACGCCACTCAACGTTTCACCAACGCACACCAGCGCGCCAGCTTTGCCCGCACACCACGTTCTGGTACAGTGGCTGCCATTAATGTAAGTGGCGCAGGCCATGTGCGCTCTTACCGAACCTTCCTGAACCGATCGAATTGGTTCGATGAGGATGTATGAAGATCGATGATGAACACGATCTTATAAAATGTGACACGAACAAAATATCCTATTCCAAACTCCACAGTCTACGATTGAGCAACTTTGAACCACAACTGCAAACGATTTATCATAGTTAGAATACCATCGCGATAGGAAATTTTAAAAAGAATTTTACCGATGATACTAGGTATTGCGGGAATGATTCCAAACGGAACAAAGTCGTCTCGAAATCGACTGGAATCACAGGTATAAGATTATGGAGGAACGATACAGGGTTTGTGCGTGTACGTTGTACGCGTTCACGATGCGTGGTTCACCGACAAGGGGCAACACTATCGCAAGCCGGAGGCGGGACTCGTTTAAAAACTATCTGGCGAGTGTTCTTCAACGGGTGCCCCTGGTGCGCGCCAGCCGCTCTGGAGTCGTCCGGCTGCACGCCGTTTGCTTTTCGAGACCGAAGTGAGTCAGTCAGTCAAGCGTCGACCATCGTTGGGAACGGACGCTCGTTTGCTCGTCCACCATCTTCCATTACGATCGTCTCGATTCCTTCTCGTTGTTCTCGTTATGAATTCTTCGACGATAGCCAATAAGATCGATCGGTCGTGACGAATTCCATTGTACAACAACGATTCGATGGGGTTTGATCGTGGTTCCTGTTGATTTCTGCTTTTTTTTTTGTTTTTTTTTTTCAATCCGTGATTTCTTATTAAAAATCGACCGTGATCAACCAGTGCGCGAGGGTAAAAGAAACAATTTGTTGGATAAAATGTTGTCGCGAGACTTGTTGACTTTTGCAACGATGGTGTCCAGTCTGGCGGTGGTCGTTGGTGCATCCGTGGATCTCGATTCCGGTGACTACGAGGTGCTCGCCGATAACGAGGGAAAGCCCGATGACAATGGTAATGCTTTTCATTTTGAGCGCATGATTTCATGGGAAACTCGGAGCGGGTAGACAGCCTCTGGGCGCGAAGTGAAACGACCGTGTGAACACGTGGCTCGCGAACAGGATCACCATGAAATCAACGAGATCCACTTAAACCGTTTTTCATTTACGCTGCTCGAATCAAGGATTATTATAAAATCGAAAAGTTTAACTCGAGATTCTTTGTTTTCTGGGGACGGTCGCGTGTCCGAATGCTGGTTAGATTGTGTTGCAGCTAAAGTTTATTATTACACGTGGCCTTCGCCGCTTAGATGCATTCCTAACGCGAAAAATCATTGATTACCGTAACGTTTGTTTGCTTTATGCTTGAAATTAATTGCGAGCGATTCGTATCGGTACCAGCGCGATAATTAAACCCACGGTACGCACGCAACCGTTTAAAACGCGTCTACCGATCAGTTTGCGAATCGATTTTCAACCAAAACACGGATATTCGTAGCAAAACTCGTGTGCATCGAGCAACATTTCTTCCGAAGAGACGTTCCGAAAGCTTTTCGACTGGCGTTCGGCTTTGACGCCAAAGTAATAAAAGTCGGGAAACGTCGCTGTCTCTAAATTAAGACCGCTGAAGTCACCGAAGTACATTAATTGAGTCTGCCCGTCTTTTGTGCATGCCACGATACGACGAAATAACCCTCGAAAATCGTGAACGTTTCGGAGTACAGGACTGTCGTTGCGAACGAGTGATACGCTACCGCACGCGAAATTTGTTCGTGAAGATAAATCGATAAGAAACATCCGATCGCGGTACGCGTCGGTCGGTTCGTATCACGAAACATAATCGAGGAAAACGGCAGATGCATGGGATGCAAGTACGCCGCGAGTGTCCCGACGATAAAAAGAAACTCGCGGAGAGATAAGAGCGAAGCAGATGCAGACGCGCCGCCGCATCGCATGCCGCGGCCACCGGTAATTGCAAAATTGTACGTTCTCCGGGAAGAACGACAGAAAGAGAGACACACGATGAGAGATATATAAAAAAAAAAAAAAGAAAAAGAAAAGAAAGAGAAAAAAAGGGACTAGCACCGGCACGTTTAAACTCGTCTGCCGTTTTTGCGGCAGTCAAGCAGCGAGGCGCAATTAAGGACGCGTGCAATTTCAACATTTTATAGATGCGCGCCTGTGTATCGAACGAAAAGGGGAGAGACCTCGACGAGAGCTTCCTACTCGGTTGATACGAGAGCTCCGGCTCCTCTGTCTTGTTCGCTCGAAAAACGAGAAAAACAAAAGAATGTACAAAGAAGGGAGGGGTGATCGTGATAACGGAGGGGATAGGATCGCGACGCGACGTTCAAACGACGATAAAATTGTTCGCGAAGACAGGAGCGGACTTTACGATTGTTGGCCCGGTTCGAGAGTGATTCACGATCGATCGACAGATGTACAGGATCGATCTGGCGCCACTCAGCGACACCAGAGTCCCGGGGGATTTTGAAAGCAGGATTGAACAGCGCGGCGCGGGCGCGCACACGAATTCCGGTCAAACGTGGCAGCGCGCGCTTGCGAAATAATAAATATTTAAATTTTGCCGTTTGCACGATACCGAGTTTAGAAAGACGATAAAGTATGTGTCGGGCGCCAGCTAGGCGCGCGGATAGCAGAGTACATAATATAATGGCTATGTGCACGATAGCTACCTTCCGACACGCTTGTCTGCGCGGTCCTCGTTTACGCAAGTAAACCGCAGCCGACCTCTTCGTCGTGAATCGTCATTTGCACGTACATCGCGTGAAGAGTAACCCGTTGAACCTGAACAAATCCTACTTTTCAGTTTCTTAACCAAGTTCGACTAGCTGAGCCGTCTTTGCGAACAAGTTTCATCTTTTAGGATAACTATGAGAATTATTTAATTATTTAATTGTTTCGAAAGCTAGGAGTATAAAATATATTTCTTAATCGAAACTTAAAAATTACTAACATAGATACGATGAAAGGCAACGTTTCCTAGAGAACAACAAAACGAGTAATACCCGGTTTGGGATTCATCCTCATAATTTTAAATTACTACAAATATTATTGACTCGAACTACTTTGCTGTATGGAATTTAGTTGCTAACCTAATATTGAATGTCACGCAACACGGTAACGAAAAGATTTAGGGCAGGAGAGGACAACTCGAATAAAGGTTTGATGCTCTTGAAGCAAATTTTGATCGAAGATCGCTGATAAAAAATAAACGATTTGTTCCTGTTACGTAAACGAGAAACGTTACAGTAAATCATATACACACGTATGCAGATTATATTAGGAGTGTTATTCCGTTCGTTACTCAACTCCATCTTTCGATTCGCCATCGAATCTTTGATATCAACCGGAACACGTTCGAGGAATCGTTCGATGGGATATTTGCTCGTTTGTCGGCTCCAATCTGTCGGAATTTTCTGGCTGCATGCATAGGCCTGTTTTATGCGGCAAGCACGAGTCCTATGTATACAGAGAGATGGGATTTGGTTCACAGAATCATTTCGCTGGCGTTATAGTTTCTCAGACACGCGGCACAACGCATTCTTCAGCTTGGAAGAAAAAAAATAATGATGATGATACTTGTGTCTCCGTTCGTTCTTCGACGATCACGAAGAAAAGCCGTTAGTCCGATGCATCGTTTATCTGCCAGTTCGTCATCTTCTGATTCGACGAACCATCGTGTTTAATTATCATATTTAAGTGTTTTGTACAGTTTTCTATTCATACGGTGACCGTAGATCGTTAAGTCGATTTTATCAATAAGCATATCCAATGTAACGGGATAACTTTAATAACTGATGTTAATTTTTATTTTAACGTCTAATTTCATGCAAAAATCCACCAAGCTTTTACCCAATTTTTTCCTTACTTTATATTATATCTCTCCAAAGCCAAGACGATTCGTAATTTATACGAATCGTGATCAGAAACATTGTATTTGCCTGAAAAGTTTATTGAATATTACGTAACTCGACGTGGTTCGAGTGTCTTATCTGTTCGATACAAACAAGTTACGGAATCGCGATACTTCACGTTCGGTTCGTGCAGAGTCGGTTGCATATTTATAGAGTAACGAGGTCGATTTTACGATATGACTCATTTCGAATCGCAGACATACGACTGTCCAGTTTTACAAAAGCTTTCGAACGGCATCTTTTTCCAAGTACGACGACAATGATCACGAGAAAACCGCGATCGTTCAATCTGCCTTGCGACACAGTTCGAATTTCAAGTTCAATGATTTAATTTTATATGCGAATCGTTGATTAACACGTTGAGTGGCACAATGAAAACGGACATACCTAGACATCAGACACGATAAAATCCTAATTATTAAGGATGCAATCGATTAATTTTCAAATTTAACCTTTCAATTCGATAACCAGCAGTATTAGCTTAATATTAACGCTATCCGCGGTTTGTTTCATCGTTCTTTTTGCCAATTATTCGATTGTACAAAATTACGGGTCCCGGTCATCGGTAACCCCCGTAGCAGGCAACGTGTTGATCAAAAATAGAAAAATTGGGTTGTGGCAAAAGTACCGTGGAGACGGCAAATGCAGAGGAGCGACGCGCGTTTCGCGGCGGAACGGAGCGTCGAAAAAATGCGAGTTCATCCGCGCGCCACCGACAAACGTAACGCACGCACGCACACGCGAGTGCAACCGGTGTTTCGCGTGTTCACACTCGGCCGGGTTGCAGCTGGTGTTACGTTCACGTATGCACACGTATTCGCGCACACGTCCAAGGAACACAGCACCGGCACGGTGGCGCCTGTCGGCCACACAAATGTGCACGCGTGCGTGACGAGTTTATGCCTCTTTGTCTTGTGCACGTCCGCGCGTACACACCGATGCCCGTTGCAACGTGTTCCCTCGTTTATAGAACGGTTCGTCCAGAGTGGGCGCATCGATGGTCCTGCTTCGATTCGATACAAGAAAACCTACTATTCTTAGACGTTCGTTCGAAACCGCGAGCAAAGAAATCTGCGGGGCGTTGAGAAAATAAAGAATTCTTCGTTTAAGGAGCAAGTAGTACTCGCTCAATTGACTGGAAAATGCTTGGTAAATGTTCGATCTTGAGAAAAAAAAATTCCTGTTATCGCTTTACTTATTGCTGCCAGATGGGACGGATGAACACTATAACTTTGCTACTTAACACGTTGACTGCCACAGTGAAAACGGACGTGAGTAGTCAGACACGCTGAAATCCTAATTATTAACAATACAATCAACTAATTTTCAAATTTAACTTTTCAATTCGATAGCTAACATTATTAGCTTAATGTTAACGCTATCCGTGGTTTATTTGATCATTTCTGTTGGTAATTATTTGATTGTACAAAATTTCGGGTGCCGGTCACCGGTGACCCCCGTGGCAGCCAACGTGTTAACCCTTCAGGTCTAGTACATTAATTTACTCATTTTCAGAGCTTATTGCACGAGATTCAACTATTGAGATATTAGATAATAAATAACTACTATAACTACAACAGAAAGAACTACAGCTCGATACTGCAATTACCTTTGAAATTATAACAAATGTATTTTCTAACAATTGTCTAAAAGTCTATATCGATATGTTTTCCAACGTTCTTCCGAAATACCGTTCGTGAATTGATTTATTGCATTTGCAAGACATTAGAATATTCATTTACCCTTTTGCACGGAAGATAAACGTCCATCGGTTGGTTTTATGTTTTACGTTTCAAACGCTGCAAGAAGACAGTACATACGGAAACGACGATTCTTCTGTACACCTTTGGACGCTGTTAACATACATGTGTCGCGTTGCAACGTGCACAGCACGGACAGAAATCGTGAACAAAAATTGACACATTTTTGTTGGCGCCCTCGCGCTCCATACTAACCACCCACGTTCCCCTGTTATCTGCTTCCGAATCAGGGTCCACGGTGTTATTTACGATCACTTTTCTATCGTTCCCTATCGAATGCTTGAATTAAGTCCGATCTGGTTACGTTGTCGCCGATAAAAACCGGTCGAATCACGATTACCCACGGAATTACGAATACATCCGGCTAAAAGGAAAAGCCTAGCTAAAAGGAAAAAACTAGCGAGCTCAATTATCGAGTGTACGCGAGCTGCGTACAATTAACGACGGCTTACTCCAAAATAACGATCAATTAATTGGAATCACAGTCCGCGCGTTTCAGGCTCGTAAATCAGCGAAATGTCAACGAGAAGGAGAAAGTTTTATTCGTGGAAGGTTTATTTACGGGCGAACGTGCGCGATAATTCATGCGCCCGCCCATTTTTTCCCTGCTGGACTCGGCTCCTCTGTTATTAATTAAATACAGAGGGACATTGATCAATGTGACCGTCTTAGATCCAAAAAGACGAAGCTACTTTCGCCGCGTACTTCGACAATCGTTGCTCGAGGTTGAGCAATATTGTTCGTTGCTGATGGAACCTCGTTAACGATTCGCATTCCTTGGAAAGTTCGTAGTTCGTGAAAAACATATTAACCCGTTTTGTAACGCGGTCTGGTCAGGGTGCTGTTTCTTCAACCGCAAATACGTGACCCGTGAAAATAGTTTCTATCGGCGGGACTGTATTTACTGGCTGAGAATTCGCCTCGTTCGTCGAGCTGTCGTGAATCGCGTGTGGGACCACACACGTGGGGACGGAGGTAGACGAATGTGTAATAATCTTAATTCGACTCGTTACGTTCAATCATCGGTAGAAACTTTGAACACCTTTACCATTACGCTAATAACACGAAATAATAAATTGAAAAAAGCTTAAGTTTGGTAATTTACCATTTGTATCTTTATTAATTAGTATAGTTTCAGTATTTGAGCATCAGAAATGAAACGAATACGAAGCTGATTTTCTATCGAAACGTTTCTCAATAAATCGGAATCTTTTTGACGATTTGCGGAATAAGTTTTTTCAAAAGTTTCTTTACGCTTGCCACTCGCGAAGCGTCCGAGCGCGACCGTGAGTATTAAGCAGGCAAAAAAAAAAAAAATAGTAGCTCGGGGTACAAATATAACTCGGCTACTTGAAACGCGTGTCCCGTCCCATCGAACTTGTTGTAATTCAACAATGGTAGCAATGCACCTCTGGACAGTACGATATCCGACTCGCATACACGCAAAACGACCAGTCGAGCCTTCGAACGATACGCAACACGCGTTACCCCACGCTGAAACTATCGTGAATCCGCATCGTTTCAATAAGCCAACTGAAAATAGACACTCGGTTCGAGCGTATCGCGATCTATGCAAAAGAATGTCGTATCGTTGCGTTCGTCAGCCATCTTCGACGATAACGTTTCCAAACAACCATTATCCATCAGACGTGAGGAAATTTCGCGTACCTACATATGTGTCGTGGCTAGACGGCCACGTATTAAACGTACACATATATTTTTCTTTTCGTTCATCGATGGCGCCAAACGATCGTAATTCCCTGATCGACTCGTCATAAATATGCAAAACATATCGCGCCGCGAGTCGCCGGTTACGCTTCGATCCTCCACGATATACCAACGATCAGCCTTAGGGAACGCTTAAATTCAATCTATCCCTTCTGTCGTACCGACCATCAATCCCAACGATACACGCGTGCGATCTTTTCTAGATCACGGAACGTTCAAAGATGTAATTCAGATTCAATTATGTACTCGTAATAGAACGCACACGATTCCGGAAGCTTTCAATCTTTCGGAAACGGTGTCAGTCGCGTTTAACCGTTGCGTTTCCTTTCCCCCCTTTTCCACGGGATCGAAATAATCGCGCGTTCTCGATCAGCGACACCGATAACCGAGCTCGCGCTTTGCATCAGAAAATGGTATAAACTCGATAAAAAATTTGTGATTTTATCCTTTTATCACATTTGGATGCGATCGTGTGAAAATATATTTCTAGGAGTCAAAACTATCGTTCCGGTTGCTCGCATCTATTATTACGTGCAAATCGGCGAGTTTCGAATATTTCAAATTCCATGTACTTTTGTCCAACACTGTACCTCCGATACATTCTTAACATTCCGCAGGGGCACGTCTAAATTTGATTTCTTCACGGCACGTCAAGTCGTCGACGTGTACACCAAAGGATCCCTCTCGACCAAAGAGGTGGCGCCTAACGAGTCATAATCTTCGGTGTCGAACGATTGAAAATTCGAGACGTCGTCGCTCGTCGGTCAATAATACAACGTGCCAAGCTGAACGGTCGCGAATAACGCATAACTGACAACGAGCGTGTCCGTTTATTCGTTATTTACTATCGACTATCAATCAACGAGCGAGCCATATTTGTAGCCATTCGAATAGTCGAGCTTCTTCGACTAGCCAGACAGTTGGAGAGGGCTTGATCACCCGCTTCCTCGCGCGTGTTATGTTAATTCGATGCTTCGTATGCGCCATGATACCACGTGCAGGCACGCACGCATGCGGCATGCATGCATCCAGTGCAATCGGAGATGCGTCGAATTCAAATGAACTAAGCTTAGTCGCTTCTGCGACCACTCCGTTCGTTGGCTTCTTCCTCCAACTTTTGCGTGGTTTGGAAAGCTCATAGCATAACGCTCGACCATGATTATACTGCGAATGAAATAAATCAACTATATGCGTCAAATTTCGCCACGCTAATCATGAGAGCGTTCTGTAATCTGTTTAAGCATCCAATACAATTTTTTAATATCTCGTACGTAGTTCAGAGGTAACGTTATGCTATATTTACTTTTTACTTTATCAGCAATGTCACCTAATATACGAGTATTAATCAGCGTAAGGTACAAGAAAGATTTCAAGTTGATTGGTATGAATCAGAAAAAAAGAAAGCTTAAATGATTTTGACTCATTCTCATTAATTAAACATATCCAGAGTTACTTGAGGCAAACGGACACCAACGTGTGATGATATTGAACAAGAGCAACAGTATCAGATAATTAGAGATGTATTGTGTTCTGTCATTATTTAGAAAGAGTCGTTAAAACGTTCTGTTTCAACGGACGGTCCTCGTATCGTTTGTCGAGATAACGCGAGTTGTTCAAGCGACTGAGTCACGGTAAATAGCGACAGTTATTACGTATGTTTCGCTTTAATATTAGCACTGAATATAAGTGTTAAAACCACTCCCTATCTATCGCCGTATGAATATTTGCTCGATGCATTTGCGGTGTACACGCGATTATAGATATCTCGATATCGTTCGCGATCAAACAAATGATATTCGACAAGAGTCAACAGTGTTACTTTTCGAAGAAGAAAGAAATTCGAATCAACGCCCAGGACGTGACGGATCAATTATTTCGGTGGATAAAAGAACACGAGTTGCAGCTCGTAATGAAATCTTTCGCTCGAATGGAGCCACCTTGACCGTCGAAATCACGTGCTTCCGACACTCGAGATGAGCGCCGTTAACGACACGCTCGTTACCGATCAATTAACTTGCCTTCAACCTTCCATCTTCGGTATTAAGGTCTTTTTGTCGCTCGCGTTCGCGACGAACGAAAGCGAATCCGAACTCGATTTCCGTGAAACGAGTTCGATAAACTAACATAAGTTAACTACTTGAAATTAACACCACCTCTTCAACATGGTTATTACTCTAGAAACGTGATTAAAAATTTTAATTGATAAATGAAACGATTAATCCTTCACTCTGTTTTATTTTTATTTTCATTTTCCAAATTCCAAGATATTGTTCATTTTCACTGAAGCAGTCAAACAGTTCTTCCTGGTTTCTTAAGCTTTTGATTCTCATATGCATTTAATCACATTATCAATCAAAGATGATAAAGCATCCAAAGGTGTTGCAATCGTCGCATGAAATGCAATTGCAATACGCGCGTAACATTGGGTAAATCTTAAGCGCATTGTTTTCTTTTAATTCTATATACTACTTTGCTGAATCATTTTTATCTTGCACGCACTATTTCCATTCCTGCCAATTCAACCCGATATTTAAGTTACGCCGTTAATGTTCCCCGAGGGAATAAAAAAATATTCTATCTCCGTGAATCAGATCCCTGTTATGAATAATAAAGCATCCATTAAGCAAAACTGCAGTCAAATTAAGCAATCCTTGCGTATCATTTTGTATAGAATAATTCAAATATAAATTATACTCCTTAATCTCGTTCAAACGCTTAGAGGCCTACTCGCAGAATCTTTGATTAAGATTACTCGTTAAAATAACGATAATGAAGATGGTCGTAATCGCGAAACGAACGATTCGAAATTTATTCGCTAGCCGGGTTATTATCCTAACGCGCAACGAGGGGGTTGCTAATGAAAAATTAATGACGGGGAAAGCTTTCGTTACGAAAAACGAAACACGAAATCGCAGCGCAATTAAGCTGGGCGCTTCGGAGGAGTATTATTAAGGGTTCCCTTTATTTCTTAATTAACGCATTTGCTTTGAATGCCGATAGCAATCTCGGTTAATAGCAAAGAAAAAAAAGAGAGAGAGAAAGAGTAAGAAAGAAAAAAAATTACCGCGGTTCACTGAAACGAACGAGCAGATACGATCGGTACACGTACGATCTACTTGGCCGAGTAATTATTCAAATGAAGCGAGCATAGCTTGCTTTTGTAATTACTACCATTATTAAGAAACGTGCACCATTGCATCGGGACATTACCGACAGGGCCGGTTCAAGAAACTTGAATCATTTGAAAATAATTTCAGGATAATCTGCATTTGGAATGTTATCGAACGAGAAATATACGATCGATCAGCTGCGAACCAATCGTCAAATATAAACGATATAATCGATATAAACGATATTTTACATATTCCAGACAATAATTGGAGCCGAATCGGACGATTGTCGCGTGGTTTTTCGACGATTAAGCAACACTAGGAATCGTTGCTGCACGTCGTCGTAAACGAGCACCTCGCATTAGCTATGCTTAATAGCACATTCCTACCCCGATGTAATTACAATGAGTCTCTATATATAGCCCGGAGCCGTGATAGATTTGCGGAATCAATGTCAACGATTCCAAGGAGACATCTCTATAAATACTTTTGCCTACTCCTCCTCGACGCAATCTACCTGTACGTACGGATCTGTATTTCTACGTAATCCTACAATCGAACAGAACCGTCGCTCGGTTAACCGTAATTTCGCGTCACAAGAAAGGATAATTCCAGCCTTCGTTCGCCGACTATTAATGGCCACGATTATTCGAGGGTGTTTTATCATCCCATGAATACGAAAAGAAAAAGACGTCGCGTGTTACGTTTACGTGCTACGTGAATAAATAACGAATAACACACACGTGCCGTTTGTCACGCGACATACCGAAACTGGACTCTTATTTTCCCATGTAAATTCATACTTCGCGCGTAAATCATCGTATCGCACATGACCAACATGGAAGGTTCAAAATAGCTCGGAATAAAATTACTGAAAATTTGTACGAGCTTGACGTATCTCGTTTAGAGTTATTAAAAGCACCAAAAGAGATTTACAAATTTGGACCACCAGCCTTACAATTTTAGCTACCAATGAAATATTTTTGAAATTTGAACTTTCAAGTCTAAAATACTTATTTTTCCTATAATAATGGTCCATTGATATTTAAATTACAAAGTCTAATGAATCATCAGTCAAAACTTATGGATTCGGACTCGATAAGCGTTTGGATCACCGTACTTGTTGATAACGCGATGTTCAACAGCGTTAATGATTGCCCCCCTGGCTCTTTATATCTCTGAATGGGTTGTTTCACCCTGTTCCTCACGATCATTCAAGATTCCGACGCGTTTTATGGAAACGAGACACGTCACGTACTCCGTCTTAAAGGTAGCGTGTGCGAACCAAGAATAAAAAGGAAAAGAAAAAAACGTTGAAAAATCCGCGTCACGCGTACACACGTAAGCGACCAACGTAGGTGAAACAAATTGCTAGAAGGACTGGAACGCCAATGAGATCGTGGCGTTGGAGAACGTAGAATTACGACGACAGGCCTGAGTTGTTACTTTCTTTTTTTTTTTTTATACCGTCAACGATTAGCCTGGTAAAATGTACCTAGGCTCGCGGTTCCTTATTTGTTTCAAGTTTTTCCGTGCACAAAAGGGAACTGGTCGTGCGAATTGCCCGGACACAATTACCGATCCCACTTGTTACGTACGAATCGTCGTAACTTTCGAGGCACTTATAATATAGACTGGCGGTGTTTCGGATTATACAGAATAAGCTTCGAGATAATTTCATGAGTCAAAGTACGCGCAGTCGAAAGGGTTAATAATTTTGTTACCTTCCATGGAATAATTTGATCGGTAGTCTTCAAAATAGCGAAAATGGGCGGTATCATCGATTAAGTATAATTACTAATGCAATTTGCCTTGTAAAGTGTAATTAGTAGCGTAATAAGCCCTATTTAAAGATTTAAGTGTTTTGCAAAATAACGACCAAAGAATTAAGAATTAAAATAGTAATGAATTTCTCAAATTTCAAACAAAAGTTGAATAAAAATCTGATCTATAATGGGTTCAGAGGAATTCTACGACGTCACGACCAGACCAGTTCTAAACCCGGTGTTCTTGTGTGTACATAAGGCAACTAGATACTGGTGGGTGATACACTTAAATCGCATGTTTACAAGCTACTGGCGCAATTATATGTATACGCAAGTAGCAATTTGCCTTGGTTCTCGCAACGATTGTTCCGATTGATCGTGATTTGCTCGAGGTCTGTACCATTTCTCGATCACCGTTCCAGACACGACGTCCATTTATTAGCTTCTGATGCGTTTATAATTAAACCAACGCGACTAATGTGGCCTAGCGATCGTTGAAAAGATTGCGAAATTATTCACACGACCTATTCCCAAGCCTTCTTTCTCTTCAGGCTACCTAACTGGCGTTATTCAACCGCGGATCGTATTAGAGTAACCGTAGATGCGTGTTCACTTACCAGACGGAACCAGTAGCGAGGAACGTTGAAACTCGAGAGAGAAAGGCTTCGCTTCCTTTTGGCTCGTAAAGAGGAAGACCTGTTCCGAACGATTGAACTGCACTTCCTTCAGGGTGGCCGACGAACCTCTTTGTTCCTGTAGTAAATCATCGATACTTCAGTGATCAGGAAAAAGTGTCCTGCTACCTGAGTGAGCAAACGCCGGTCAGGTAGCCACAGACGATTTCTAGCAAAATACAGGGTGGCGAAGAAGTCAGAAATGGATTTCATAATTTGTTCATTTCTTAAGCTTAAATAATTCTATTCGAAATAAAAAGTGACCTTCAAAGTATTCAACGATAAGAAATATTATACGTGTTTGACACGTTTTCTTTGCCAAGAATGTCTGTGCTAGTTCGAAATATCTGTCTCGCGAAATTATATTCTTCGGTGTCGTGACAAGATTGAATCAACGACGGTA
This sequence comes from Stelis phaeoptera, assembly GCA_943735885.1. Classification (NCBI taxonomy): domain Eukaryota; kingdom Metazoa; phylum Arthropoda; class Insecta; order Hymenoptera; family Megachilidae; genus Stelis; species Stelis phaeoptera. Next base: position 8,643,941 of record OX030941.1, on the reverse strand, counting down.
TGTATCGACACGCGAGCCAGTTTCTACAAGCAATCCGTGTTATTTAGTCAGCCAATCCGCTTATAGAACGTTCGTTGTCGTTTGGTTGTTCAATTGTTCTTCAGCTGTACACGCGAACAAAGCAAAACAAAAACTTGAAGTGACGTCGCAAAAGGACGAGTTTATCGACAGAAACGTTATCCAATTTCCCGAACGATCTGTTAAAAAAGATTCCAGTTCGATGCATGGAATATTTTCGAGGATTTCCCGATGCGTATCGTATCGAGATACTTTTCAAGGAATAATTTCTGCCCGGTACGTGTTCTTCATTTTCGTACGTTCGTTAATGAGAGTACTCGAGGAAAAAGTTCCACTTGTCGACTTGGACCCGATTCGTTTTACCCAATTACCATCCGCGATCGAAGCGGCGCGGCCGGGCAACCGATGATCAAAGGTAGCCGTTATAATCGTCCGGGAAAAAACAACGAAGTATTATCATAAAAGGTTCGCGGTCCGTGCATGTAATTTGGAGCAATTTGGCAATTGCATATAATTGATGAGGATGCCTTTTACTTGACGATGCGATGGCCGCACCGCGCGTCCAACGCAGCCAACTTAAGTAGGGCTAATCACCGGTTTGCCTCTCTCGAAAACATCAAGGAACCTGCCTTCTAGCGCCGAAATACCAAAGTATTTTTTTCCTACGGTCCGCGTACACGAGAACACCAACACCGAAACGATACCCAAGACAACGGGACGTAGTCCTGACGATACATATACCTGACCGACAGAATGGCAGAACCCCAGAGGGACCCTCCTACTTCCCAGAAATAAGGGCCTCCGAGTCCCTATTGTTCTTGCTAATTGCCACCCCGCATAACCACCCGTCCTCTGGCTTGGCTCGCTACGCTTGCCTGGCCTGACCCTCTCTCTTTAATGGCCAGGTACTCCGGGGATGATAGTTACAGGTCCCAACGCAAATACCAGCCTCGTACGTAGCCTTTGTCAGAGAAAAATTAGCCGAAAGCCCGGGGAATATACCCTTCGCAGAGGACAATTTTTCGACCAAAGTATCCGTTACAAACAGAGCTACCCCGTCGGCTATAACCTTCGACGATACCACCCTGCACGCTGTGTTTATGGCCTGACCGTACTGTTTCAAGGATATATGGTCCATTAAAAGGTTACCTTCGTTCGGTATCGATACCATTTGACCCTTCGTCTTCTTTCGGAACCTCAAACCTCTATTCCTGACATTTTGCATTTAGTTTCATTCAATTCTATCGCGTTTCATTGATTCGACGATCTCTTCCTGTTCATCCAGACGGTTGTAAATTTCATTTTTCACGATACAATCGGTGAAACCGCGTAGTTAAGAAGTCGGACTTTCTCTCGTTTAATTGACTCGACAGATTCAGTCATGTCCGACGATCGTATCGTTGATTTGTACCTACTGGTGATTTAAAGCCGCGTGTCGTAATCGTGGACAACTACCTTCGGGGTAACTCAACTTTCCTACGCTTGTCATCCGATCAGTGATCAGAGCCCAGGCATAAATGGAAATACATTTACAATTCCTCGGGATGCGTGTTCACAATAATGTTTACACCTTTGGTAGCTAATTGCTTTCACACGATTCGTTCGTAACTTTGTCGAATGCGGTAATAATTGGAACTACCACGCGACGCGTAATTAACCCGTGATCGATGATCAATCACAACCTGTCGTTTCGCATCGTTATTAATCGTTTTACGAGCTATAAGCTGTTTCTCTCACCGTGCCTATTAACTTCCTCTTCTATTTTTCTTGCTCAAGGATCTTCGTAACATTTTACGATCCCGCATCGTGCGGGAATTTTTCAAAAAATCGTTCGAGTTTCGCAACAACCAAGCCACGAACGTCGCCGGGTGATTCGTATAGATTATAGATTATAGATACTCGTGTCCCGTTTCTCTGTTTCCCTCGTAAATTATCCTCGACCCAATATACCCATAGAATTCTCGATGATGAAAGGAGACAGGCTACGTGTGGTATCCATGTTAAACGATTCGAGTCGCAGAACGGACGTAAAGTTTCACCGAGGCGAGGAGGAGAAATCGGACATTCGCGATATTAATTTGGCTCGTGTCACCGTCGATAAAGAACTTAAGTAGCCCTCTCCTCGATTCGACACGGAATCCAACCCGAGCGAACCGAAGGAGTTTCGTGGCAACAGGAACAAAACAAAGTTTTATTTCGCTTGGCTTCCCGACCGGTCGTCCGGTCGAAAAACAGAGGAAGGGAACGAAACCGGCCCATTATGCGGGTGCACTTGTCGTTCGTTCGCCGAAACGCTTTGCATCGTTGCGTCCACCATGGAAATTGCTTCACCCCGTTACACTGGCTTTATATTTTATGGCTACACGCGTGCCCGTACGTCCCGTATCCGGCAATCCGCCTGTTTAACCGCTTTGAACGTCTGCTCCGATATTTTCCTATCGACCTATCGATATTAATTATTGTGTTTTATTACACGGAAAGTAATTTAGATGTATGTGAAATTTTCCGTAGCGTACGAATACGTTAGATGTAAAGAAAATTATAAATATTAATAAATATTGATGAGGAAAGTTGGGTCAGAAACGATGGGAACCTATGTACACCCGTAAATATTATTAACATTCATATTACGCCAATTACCGTAAAGAAAGTAGCTATTTTTATTAAAATATAAACGCAGGGACCAATGTTGCGAAGATTTTAATTGTTTCAATGTGAGTCGTAAGATTCGGGACAGAAAAAAAAAGTTTGGTATGAAAATTGACTTGGTTCTTGTTGCCGAAACGTGTTCTCTTTTTTTTTTCACAACGTGAAACCTTCTCGTAAGGAGAAAAAGTTTAATCCGTGCCTTGTTCTTGACCAGTCATCGTCCTTAAAAAGGAGAAAAGGAGGAAGCTCCGGGTCCCCATTAAACGGATGCACTGTTGTCTTTCACGATTATATATAACGCTGCCACGGTTCGAGTATGTACCTTGATAATTCCAAGAGCATCGGAGAGGGTCGAAATATCCATGCAGCTACAACAAAACCTATCTTAGACCTCCTGGAGAGCGACACAGGGCCCGTCTTTCGTTGCAAGTCGATGAAGAATCGGCCAGATTCGTGGCGGTATCCGATCCCGTTTAATGGGCCTCATTAGTTACAGCTTTTATCGCTTGTCTGTCCACTAGCCCGATTAGAAGACCACTATATTGCTAATAAAATATTTTCGTCGAAAGAAATACACGCATGCACTTTTTCTACATTTAATGAGCTAATTAGCTGGTCCCCGGACTAATCTACCCTTGATAATTATTAGTCGCTTTTACCGTTCGGAAGAAAATATTCCAACAAATTTTTCATCGTTCAGATTCAAGTTGTTATTCGACCGATGTATAATCGTGATCAATCCTTTCTATTATCTATTGCAGAAATATAACATTGTTAAGAAATTTAGTAAGCGTAAAAACGAAAGGATCGATAATTACATAAATCAATCCTAAAAATTCCACTCATCGTGAAATTAATATTTAAGCACACAGCTAATTAAATACGACGATGAAATTTAATTTCTGACCACGCATTGGAACTTTCTTTTCAATTTGATGCCCGGCACAGAATTTATAGCCGGTTCGAATAATTGGACAGCCATCATCGAGGAATTCGGATTGTTACTTCAAGGTACCGCTGGAAACCAATAAAAGACCCGCGAAATTTGTTCAGTATCCGATCCCATTCATCGCGGATCGCTGCTTAACCTTCTTCCTGAGCATCGATCCGACGACTCGCGTACTCGAATACCACGAAAAGCGTGCCGCTCGACGAAAGTTTCTCACGAAATCTTTCGAGGAACTTCCCCGTGGACCGGTCCCTCTGTTCTCGTTCCTCCTACCTCAATCTTCCTTGTCGACTTCTTCTTCGTCCAGCGGGGCCACTCCTTTCGGCTTCGGCGTCGATGAGGAACCCTTCTCGTTCCTGACCACCTTTTTTCTCTTTTCGCATAACTCTGCAGGTTCATAACCCACTCGCGGTCAAGCTACGAACAGGTGTCCCGCGGTGGACGTGGCTCGCTTCCTACTTTTGCTTTCTTTTCTTTTTTGTGTGTTTCACTGTCCAAATCGTTAATAATTCCCAGCGCTACCTTAATACCCCGACCGTTCTCTTAGTTCGTTTCTATACTTTTGTTTCGATGTTCCTTTTGGTAGTGAATGATCGTCGTTGCCCTGACTATCGTGATGATTTAAACAGTATCAGCTGCACGTGTCACTTGGAACAATTAACAAAGAAAAGAACCATTTCTCGTTTCTTATTGTTAATACGGTTTGGGATATTAATTCCGTATTAACGGAATCATTCTTAGATTAAAATCTGATGAAAAAGCAGACATAGGAAACGAAGAACCAAACGATCCAGCGAAGCTTCAGAAGGCCGCGGAAAGATGGATTCATAAATAGAAATAAAAAGGATGGACTGCCTGGAATTCCGCAACATTTATTATCGATGTTTCCATCGTTTGCTCAACAGGTCAACCGACCCGCTGCCGTTGAGGCAGGCACAAAAGTCTGTATAATGCCATTGCCAAGATTGAGAAACGACCCTCTCCTCGCGCACCCATTCGTCTTCCATGCACGCGAAGCGAAGTAAGGTTTTAGAGAGCTGGTAATCTCGGTCGTATCGCGTAATCCTTGATTGTTGTCTTTGAATGTTTTCTTTCCACCGCCGTGACAACGACAGCTTTCTTTTCCGTTCGCCAGTCTGGCACAGAAGCAAAAAAATGAATTGGTCGTGTAACTCTCCCCGTGAAATTCAACGCGAACGTCGACCACCAACGCGTCTCGTGTCGCGGCTGAATACTAATTGTCGCAATTTAGAACGATGGATGTTACTAATTAGAAATTAAGATAGCCGAGTCACTTTGTGCTTTACAATTACCCTGTAACGCGGTTAGCGGAATGAACAATTGAGCGCAACGTATCGCCTAAACTTTCTCTCGTGACCGTTTCGCTGTACAACAAGTGTCTTCGTATTATTGCAATGAAAAAATAAGAACGCTGTTAACAGGACTTTACACTTCACGAAACACGCGACCTTAGAAGTGTTAAGAAACCAACCTAATCATCGACTGGTAGAAATGACGAAATCGAAGCGTGCGTGCCCTTTTCTCTTGAGGGATCAGAGATAGAAATCACACGACGAGAATTGCGTATGTTCAACAGTATGTATGCATCACCATGGAAGCAAAACTAAATCCCAGCTCGATTAAATCAAACGAAAGACTTTAATAATCGACTCGGCTCCGATACACGGCCCACTAATTGCCGTTACATCACGCATTAACATCCTTCCCTATTAATTAGTAAATCCAATATCCCGAGCTATCGATATTCAGCTCACCTCGTAATTGGCTGGCGAGTGTCGTTAGCGATGTTCGTTCTCGTCCTCCCTGTGGCTCTGGTGGTCGTCGTCGTCGTTCGCCAGTAAAATAAAATTCGCATGATTTAAATAAATGCCCGACCGTACACGAGTGGTACGTTGTGTGTTATGCAATGTACGTGCATTACGGATACACTTGAGGGAACCAAGAGAGAAACTCATTAGTTTCATCATTCTGAACGTTGTGGCCGACGATGTTTGTGATGGTGCGTTCTCGGCTATCACGTGCGCACACCCATGCACGTACACGACACAACACACACACACGGGTCGTCGCTCTTCTAATTGCATATACAACGGGCCTCGTTCAAATCAAGTTTCCGTCGAGCACGGCTTTCTATCCTCGGGCATGTTGCTCGAATCGTTTGGATAAACGAATCGTAACCCTTCAGCGACTCGTTATCGAACCGAGCATCGATTATCTTTTTTGCCCGGCTAAATTCCATCGTCGATCGAGTTTAACTTTTGCAACGGTACCTCCTCGGGGCAAAATTTGCGAGGAAAAGAATCGTGGAAGCTCCGAGTTCCAAACATTTTGATATTAATCCAACTCGAAAAAGTCAAGTATTTCATGACAGAAAAGTATCGGAAAACAGCAGTTGCGTTACATCACTTTGAAGCTTAAATTCCGGAAAACATAATTATATAAATGCTCCATTAATATCTTTAATAGAAAACAGTTGATTGCCAATTATAGCCGACGATGAATCGGTGTGGAATTTATTATATATTAGTGTAACATTTTTAACAAAGTTTCATCTATCATAACCCAAGGAACAATCGTGAAAGAATACTTTGGCTACTTCATTTAAAGGAATGCTCAGCTCCCTGATAAAGCAACGTCTCAAATGAACCCTTCTTGGCCAGTTGTAGTTTAACAAACAAACAAGCTTATCTGAGAGTTACAAGTAACAGCACGTGTATCTCGTTAGATAGATCGGATGTCCCGGCAGGCTTCGTATATCTAACGTCACTAACTAAAGTTAAAGGTTAAGCCTCGTCTAAAGAACGCGTTCGCGTACAACAGCGCTCGTCGCTAAAACCTTTTATCGAGAGATATTAGACGAATAATATGAAGAAATTTCGTCGATCCTAGTCGAAGAAAAATCACGGACAGTTTTACGAGCGCAAAACACACGAGGAGAACGGTTCGTCAAGCGTTTCAGGCCTGTCTACCTTTTTGCCCGCGGCATCACGATTTAATACCTTCTTTTTCCCCCCTTCGTTCCCTTTCTTGCCTGGAATCTTTATTCGATCCGTTAACACACGCGTATTTGCATAAATTATACATTATAACATTATTAAATCGAAGCAATCTGCCGAGTGTAGAACGAAGTTTGTAATTTTCTACCATCCGCCGAATAGAACCAATTTTCAGAAATATTTTCATCCGAACAATCTGTTCGACGGATAATAATCCAATAAAGGGAGAAAAAAGGAATCGAAAGGCCACGGAATCGATCCATGTGTTTCTCGAACTTGTACTCCGTTTGGCAACCGAAGAAAACATGTAAAAGAAAGAAACACGAGCAATATAGAGGAGAAGGGAGTAAGAATGAAGGAAGAAGGGAACGTCGAGAAATAATTAATATGCCATGGACGCATAACGAACGATCCCGCGAAGCAGTCTGTTTGTTTTCGGACGGGTCTTCTTCGACTTCAGGCATGTCGGCCGTATCTCTCTTTTGCCTGGGCCTTCTCGACCTCCCGCTGCTTCCCTTTTTCCCTTTTTATTTTAAACGCACACGAGGCAGGCCCTTCTCCCAAGCCCCTTCTGTTTCTTCGTTCCCCTTTCTCCGCAGAGTACCGTTCTCCCTATTTCGTCCCTATCGTGCTCTCCGGGTCCACGGTTAAATAAAGAATCGACTTTTAGAGTCGAACCTTCAAAATCGTAACGTCCTACGTGGATTAAAATTTTACGAGAAAAATTTATATCCTAGTCTCGAATATTTAAGATTCGAGACTAAAGAAAATATAAATAATAGAATCACCCGTTGAACGGTGTGCCGCTAAAATGACAACAATATAAATTGAATTTTATATAAAATTTTACACCATTCCTTTAAACGGATATTGCATTTCGTTGTACAAAGTCCTTTTGTTTAAGAATTTGTTCAGACTTTCACCGCTTATTTTAGGGTTCATGGTTCAAGGGTGAACGAAATTAAAGAATCACATTTTCAAGAATTTTACACGATCTTGAATCAAAGAAAGAGGATTCTCTAAAGATCGTCTCACGAGGTCTTTCGTGTCCTCTCTTTTGCTCGCGAAGCCTGGTGAGAGACCCCAAGCAAAAGCAGAAGCAGCAGCAGCAGCGGTGCACACAACGAGAGAGCCGCATGCCTCCTCTCCATATATTCTCTCCACTTTAATCTTTCTTTTGTGACTCGGCCGTTTTAGCGTTTTTTATTCCCCGATGAGCCGGGGCTTCGTCGACGAAACAGAAGAGTCGCAATGAAGACAGAGAGAAGAAGAGCAGGCCCAGGGGGAGAGAAGGGGGTGGGACACAAGAGGGAGGGCACCGCTGCTGCAGGCTTATTAGCAAGAAGTCAGAGGAGAAAGAGAAGTTTCTGTCGAGGGAGAAAAAGAATCGTTTAAGAGGAAAGGGACGAAGGGAAGAGGTACGAGGGATGGACGTAGCAATGTCGTGGATAAAGATAGCATTACCATAATAAACAATTGCGGGCTACTCTGGTTAATCGTTACAAAACCAACCTCCTTTTTTTAATTACGACTCTCTTTTCGCATTGGACAGAGGTCGACGTCCTTTAAGTAGCTCAGGACGTTTCGGTATGCGATCCTGTGATGCTTCTTGCATTCATATACTATACGATTGATCGATGTTCCATGGTCGCACAGGTTACAGACAGTTGCTACCATCTTCTTTTATTCGAGGGTTAATTTGAAGTACTGCTTGTCTCATTGTCAGTCGAGTCACAATTGGTGAAAATCTTGTATCGTATCTTCTTGTTATCGTTGACCCAAAATTTGTCTGTCTTATAGTATCTGTAATTTTTAGAGAAAAAAAAAAGGGATGTTATCAGGATCGTTTCGGGTTTCAGGAGAGGCAACGATGACAAGACTCGATCACGAGAACGAATGAATTTCGTTACGTTAAACCGGACGTGCTGGCAGGTTGGCTGCAATGCGCACGGCAGCATGTACAGCTAAATAAATTATTCCTGTTGAGAACGAAGGGCAGCGATGCGAAAGGAGAGGCTGAGAGACGACGAAGGAGAAAGAGTAAAGTCACGGATAAAGATGGCTTCGCATTATCATAATAAACAAGCGGCACGATGGTTAGTCACCGCGAACTGCTCCATGTCTCTTTGTTTATTTCGTGCAGTCCTCATTAACACACGGACCAGAGAGAACTCTACTCTCTCCATGTAATGTATATTTACGCTACGTCAAACACGGTCCCAGTGTATCGGGCGTGTTTCTCGGCGTGGATTTCTTCCAGATTCTCCGCTTCATATCGCCCCCCGAAAACCTCCTGCGTTCTTTTTACCTTTTCTTTTTTTCTTCCTTGGATGCGAACTTGTTCCCACCATTGACAAATGTATTTGGAGTAATTTGTTTAGTAAATTACATCATCGGCACGATTATCTCATTTGTACACGCAACACGCTCGTCCCGATTTGTAAAACTGGTCAGACATCATCCTTGAAAAAGTTACAGGTCGTTTCGATATACAAAGGAAGGCTTGGTACCTGGCGGGTAAATGAAAGTGAGCTCTTTGCGTACTTGTTGCAACAAGCAAAGTATAATCTTCGATGACTTTCAGTTGGCTATTCATTAGGGGATGCCGCCAGGTATCCACGTTCTTTTGGGCTTTCGATGATTGAACATCCCTGGAATCGTATTAACTCCAGATGTTGAATTCGAATATTATGAAACGTTACGAATGTTGCAGTCAGCGAAATAACTGCATTAACTGCAATGATTGCGTTGTTTTCTTTCAAAAACGAATGAAAGGAATTTTCGCTTGTCTAACTGATTTTTCTCTCGATTGTCTCTTCTGTCCAAATAACCAAGCTATATTGTTTGGTCAAAGAAATATACAGGGAGAAACATATTGTGAACTTCTGAAATTACTTAATATTTATCCGAACTGTCTTATCAAACTCCGAGTTATAAATAAACATGAGTTGTAATCAATTAACGAAGCGGGCGGCATGTTGCTTCGCTCGTATAATTTCGACGATCAAATCTTATTATATTCGAGATGATACAATGATAGGATAAGGACGAAACTCGTTACGGTACATCGACCACCCATGATATTGCCATCATTAATCAACATAAGTCATTTATTATCAGCGATCACTGTATTATTATCGGGAACATTGCAAAGAAGTGAACGTATAAGATCCTCTGCCACGTCGTAAATGTCTTTCTTTCAATTTATCTGAAATTCAGTATTATTCCAGCTGAGAAAAAAAGAGTTCTACGACCTCGACGACGAAACTCTTCCTTCGAATTTAATACCGAAGTTAATTTATATAACGCGTTGATCTTGTTACGGTCTTCTTTCGATTTCATCGACGACGAGTACCTTTTCACGTTAAACCCGATGTCCTTGCGTTTTATCCACGTACAGCAACACTTTCATCCTTTATCCTTCGTTCCACGAGTAAAAAGAAGGTTTAATTAATCTTGATATTTTTTCTTTTTTCTTTTCGATTTACAGATTCCCCGTTCGTTCAAGAAGTGAGGTGTTATTGCAATCAACCGGATTGCGTGCCTCAAGGATACATGTGCCGTGGCAGGGGTTGTTTCACCGAGCTACCATCCAACACGAATCCGTCGTTGTTAAGAGCAGAGCATAGCACCTACAGCGGTTGTCTCGACGAAAGATTCAAAGAACGACAGTGTCCCACGGGATATCTGTGTTGTGAGCAGGATCTCTGCAATCACGTGGACAGTCCAGCCATGAGGAACAGGCTCAACAAGACTCTTCAAGGTTGAACGAAACTTCACTTTGCAAATTCGTTGAAATCATCCCTGTAGTATTTTCACTTCGTACCATCGGGGAATCTTAAGATAAAAGAAAAAAAATCCTAATTACGCCAACGATCGTCAGTTTTCTATTCCAATTCGATTATTCAAATGTATTCTCGGTACGATACGTACGTAGAACCTTGAATCCGTCGATTTCCAATGAGCCGATATTCACGCGTACCACTTCCACGAAGTCTCGAACGAACGATTTAAAACAATAGTGAAAGTCGAAGGTTGTGTGAATCGATGAATAATGAAATCTTCTTTTTTTGCATAATTCGATTATCAAAGCGTGCAGGGCGGATATACGGCGTTGTAACGAGGAAACGACTGTATTTATTTGTTGCAGTATTGGCGGGTGACCAACGACCTTTCCTCGGCCCGGTGCAGCCGATCAATCACGGGGGTCAGTCAACGGACGGCTGGTTCAAGACAGCCACGATCGCCGTACCGATTTGCGGCCTAATCGTTCTGCTGATACTGGCCAGTCTCGCTATTAGATTACTTCAGCCTGTGCCGACGCAAACCGACAAGCTTGGACCACATCGGACGTCCGATAATGGGCCGCCTTTATTAGGAACACCGAAAGTGCCTCTCGTTTAACGATACATGTATCTCGCAATCCCAAAGACGTTTTTTTTTTTTTTATAAAGTGTTCTAGCCGCGGATAGACCTTTTAGTAAAGACTATCTCTCTAGAGAAAAAAAAAAGAAATAAATAAAAGCTAGCGGGCTTACGTAGCTCCACTTGGCTGTGAATTTTGTGAAAGAGCGACTGCTGTAAATTATAACGTAGCGTGTTGTGCATCGATTGCTGTTAAATCGCATCCAACGACGATACTGAATGAAAAAAAAAAGAAAACGGGAAAAATATACATATATTATATATATGTATAGTTTTGTCGTCGTGAGATTGAAAAGAGTGAGAAAAGGACCGATAGAACAGGACCTTTTGTACATGACGTTGAATAAGCGAAATATAAAAAAAAAAAAAGTAAACGTAAAATGAAACGCATGATATCGCCTTTATTGTAGCATTGTAAATAGAGTAATGTATTTTTTTCTATGGTATTTAGATGGTATCGCTTATTTAGGCGGCGTTACAAGTTATTGTAATGGTGTGTTGCACAATGTGTGTCATTGATCCTCGATATTCCAAAAAACAAAAAAGAAAAGACGAAAATCTAACGAGAGTATCGAATGTAACGTTACAATATAATCTCGTTCGCGGGATACACGTAGAATCCTGCAATAAGAATAATGATTTTACCTATCGAGGGAGAATACCGATAAAAATGAACGAAGAACAATAAAAGTCTGATATCTGTTTTTTTTTTTTTTTTTTCTCCAATTAAGTAGGTCACCTTCTGTCGAAGATCAGTTATCCTGGTATATCATGTATTCCTGACATAGTAATCGTATTCCATTATAAATCTTATACTATTGTGATAATATGATAACTGTATAATAGTTACGTTTATTAAACATTGTATCACGACTTTGTTTTTACACGTGTTACTTGCGAGGGATAAAATCGATACGAAAGTCGACTCAAAAATATATTGAAATAATTTTGCAGTAATCGGATCTCTATTTATTTACTCCTTTTTTTCTTTTTAAATCAGTTACATACACATACCATATCGATACCCGATATTATAGGAAGGGTATGTCATTATTCTGTAAAATTAACAATCGATTTGATCGGCTCAGAAAAATTTGTCTCGTTCCGCTTTCGAAATAGTAACCATAAAACGTTCAGTAATAATATAAATGTTTTGGCATCACAGTTTAAAATCGTACAATTTTCACATTCCTTGTTTCGTTCCGTTTTGTAATTTTCACTCGGTCTGTTTTTTTTTCTTTTTTTTTCTCTCTCTTCTCTTTCTTCAACCTTGTTTCACCTTTCATCGTCCATACCGTCACATTTCTTGGGGAAAAAAGTGTATTAGCTTATAAAAATACTGCTTAAGGTATGTAATCTTCATTTGTATCTCTATGCTTTGTTCATCCCCTCCCCAAAAAAGGATTTGGGCTACCAGTCAAGTTCAATTGAAAATTCGAGCAGGACACTTGTGTGTTCCATCTATGTACACGTGACATAGGGATACCTAGGGTTTTGCTCGATGCTTTTTTTTTTTTTAATCAGTCGACCGTCACAACCCGCATGACGAGTTTTCTCAGTTGCATTAGTTAACAGATTGGTAATTTTAGGACAGAATCTCGCCGAACGATTTCACGTAAGCCTCGTGAAGTTTGTTGATGAATTCCGGATCGCTTCTCAATAGATAATTGAATGCCTGAAGAAGTTGATTCCTCGTCAACGGTTCTAACGGTCTCGTTAAGGGTTCGGGTGGGCTAGGTGCAGCAAACATAACCGGAGGTATTAATGCCGGTGCCGATCCTCTTCCCGATAATGTTGGTGCCGTAATGATATCTTCCGACGCCTAATCGAATCAACAAAAAACAACTCAAATCTTATACCTTCTAGAAAAATCTGCATGATTTTTAACACGATCCAACGTGTACGCAACCACTCACCGTTGATGCAGATGCATGAGCAAACAGAGATGCAAGCGGATTCGAATTACTAGAACCAATAACGTCCGAGGCCTGATGATTCGTTGAATTAGAGGATGGCACGTTTGTCGGGGACTGTATCCTCAGGAATCCTGCCGTACCATTTGTGTCTGCGGTATTTGGATTTGCGGGCGGCGGAATATCCTGAGTCATGCCCACCGGTGTTGCTATCATCGAATCTGGCTGGGAAGCCGTCTTGCTTCGTCTTTTGGATTTGTTCGATGCCGTGCTACTAGCTGGATTATTCGCAGTCATTATAGCGGTCGGAGTCGTTTGAGATTGTTGTTGCGTAGCCGGCTGAGGAGTTATCGATCTGTGTTGTTTCTCGATGTGTTCTACCGTGTGTGCCGCTGGATGCGACATTAAGCGCGCGAGCAAAGGTTTACTCTCGTTCGGAACAGTGCCCCCTGGTGTAGGCTGATCGCCAGCTTTGAAATGACCAGTATTAACCTGAAAGTATTGTAAGAACCTGCATATTTCTTGCCTAATCTATACCTCAAATATAAAGGGTAAAGCTTAAATGAACAAGCATGCTAAACCATTAATTTAAAATGACTAAGTACTAACTTTTGCTTTCGCAAAAAAATCCATCACGCTCTGCGAAGTAACATCCGGACCTAACGGAGCAGTTAACGGTCCAGATACATTCTCTGTTATAGGAACAACCAGAGGAGACTTAACACTTTGTCCCTCTTTAGTATTTCCTGCGCCTCCTCCACTGTTACTACTACTTCTATTAGTATTAAAATCTTCCTGAGCTTTACTAAGCATACTGAATATGTCAACATTGTTCACATTAGGACCAGAATCTTTTTTCTCATTAACAACAGGCTTGTTGCAAGCCTTGCGGTTCCCTTCCGATTCTTTGACCAATTTATTCAACATTGCACCTATGCGTACGCATTCCTCTTTGTCGTAAAACCAAATACCATAGATGTTGCATCTAGAGTTTCTGTATAGTAAAAAAGGCTCTTGTAACTGTAAGTCCAAACCATGGGTAACTGGTTCCACTAGATTATTTGTGTTCAATCTGTAAAAATATTATTTGGGTAGGGGCTAAAGATTGCTTAAACTAATCTCTCCTCGTAAACCAAACCATGCTTTCAAGAACACAATCAATCTTTCAGTAAGCAAAATATCTCATTCAAAGAAAATATTTGATAAAAACACACACACACACACATATATATATATATCCAACTCTTATAAAGTAGATATGTATTCGCAATTATGTATTATTACCTATTCATGATAAGTACACTGTTATAGGGCTCGCCATTTCGCGAGTACACGAACAATGCACCCTCGATGTCGGTTTTTTCCCACTCGTTATTAACCGCGTTAAAAGTATACAGTGCTACGTGCGTCGCAGTTTCCAAAATATCTTTCACATAGGGATCTACTCGTTTGAGCGCGGCCACGTTCATTCGTAGCTCCGTTAGATCCGTCATTGTGCCTGTTACAGCTCGTTCGTGCAGCTCGTGGTGTGCAACGATGGCAATTCTCTGCGGTTCAATTCAAAATTTCCTCCCGTCGCTCGAGCCGACCACGAAGAATACGATATTTTGATGTAACGCAAGCAGCTGCTCGTCTAATAAACGTCATACTAGGATTTAAGGTTGATACCGTTGTTACATCTGTGAACAAATAATATTCACAGAATGCCGACGCTTCCTCTCGTTTCGGCACTAACGTACACTTCCGATTGGTGCGGCCATCGTTGGATCTGGTTAGTTCAAACGGACGCACGATTGGGGAAGAGGGATCCCGGCCACGGTTCGTCCAATCGCGTTCGTAGAACTTTTGAAAATGGAAACCAACAATACGGCAATAATATAATTACAGGTCCAGCTCGCATATGTTTAAAAACGTATATAAATGCACTTTACAGGTCCCGGAGGAAAGCTATTTTTAAATTTTCACTTTTACGGTAAGTCCACAGTCGTTCAGCAAGAGAGATGGATCAAAAACGCGAATTTACTTCAACTTATCAAGCAAAAGATTTGTGTTCGTTCGATTAATCACTTTGTAAATAGTAAAGTAAATTTAACGAATTTTTGTTTAATAAACATTCCGTATTTATTCGCGAACGGTGTAGTATAATATATGTATACATGTATACTACATAGTATAGCATGATAAAAGATAAAAAGTCAACATATTACGCCATCTTTATGGGGGATACAAAATTCATTGCGTTGTTTGATCTTTTACTATAGTAATCACTGAATGAAATGCTTCTATACTAATCTCGTACGACCGTTATTTGCGCTTTCTTCTCAAGGAAGAAAACGATAACGCTTCACTGACCATTCTAGTCTTCTTCGTGTATTAATTTAAATGGTATACCCATCGATATCCATTAGTATGTAACAAGCTGTATACCGGCACTTTTTGTAACACATATCTTCTGCGATATTTGTTGCATACGTTTCAAGATTCGAGGAAACTAATTGTTCAAATTCGAAATCTGCTCGTAACCCCTCGAACGATGCTTCCTAATACCGGTCATCTACAGATGCATGGAGACTACCCTTTTGCTTATTTGCCATTACTATGTTTCTCGATTTTCCCTTTTTGCCGATGAAAATCCAAACTGCACGTAGCGCATATAAAATAGAATTTTGAGAAGATTCATGCGCGTTAACGCAGCGTATGGAAAAATTGGGTCGATGTGCGAAAGATGGCGGCCAATGCGTGCGGTGTGTGAGAAAGATTCGTTATTCAGTTAATTTTGCCGAAAAACATGAGAAAATATGGAAAAACTGGTATACACGTGTACGCCGCTACGATACGCGAATGGTTCATAGTAGGTTTATGAATATTCAGATCCTATGTATCCTGTTCGCGTAATAGACGTTTGTTTACGGGGAAAGTTTGTATAATATATGTATAAGACTTGAACTCGAAGTGAAGTGCTCAAAAAGGGGGAAAAAAAGAAAAGGGACCCCAACGTAGACGAGAGACTGGAGATAAAGTGTTGCCGGACTTCGGCCCGGTGAAAAGATCAGTAGAGATGCTGAAGCAATTGCAGATGGGGATGAGAGCTTTTCTCTTGATGGCCTCCCGAGTGTGGACATGCGTCTGCTTTCTCCTCAAGAAGCAGGTTAGAGCCGTAAGTAGGTGCTTCGCGCCTCTATCTGCTTCTTCTTCCCTTTTTTTTTTCTTTAATCCTTTCCATCATTTGTCTGTAACATAACATCCTTTCGATATTGTGTCACTTCAGGTGTCAAGCATCGTCGGATTGTTTTTCTTGAATTTCAGAAAATTTTTGCCGGTTCCAGTAAACATTTTCTCATGCTCGTGTTATGTCATATATCGTATCTTTGATTTCATTAAAGCATTCGATCGTGCATCAAGTATGATTATCAATACTTATCACGTACTATTCTTTTTTTTTTGTTATTCCAGTGATGTATGTTAATTTTCAAATATACTTTATTTTTCATTCATGACTTTGTTCAATGTATCAATTTTCAGTAAGAGGAATGTAGTAATGTTACAGCATAGTAGTTGCTTACTTATGTTCATAGCAGATGAATTATAATCTGTTGGTTTGTTGTGTTATTATAATTATGATTTTGTTTTTAGATATCACAAATGCAACCTGTTAAATACGAGATCTTCCCATTATCTCCATTGTCAAGGCATAGGCTTAGTAAGTATTGTTATCATTTAAATCAACTGCATTACATATACAATAATAAAAGAAATATTACTGTTTGTGTGTAACCAAAAGTATATTGCAGGTATAGTTAAAAGAAAAGTACTAGTGTTGGATTTAGATGAAACATTAATTCATTCTCATCACGATGGAGTAGCAAGGCCCACAGTTAGGCCTGGCACACCTCCAGATTTTATTCTTAAAGTGACAATAGACAGACATCCAGTTAGATTTTTTGTTCACAAAAGACCACATGTAGACTTCTTTTTAGATATTGTTAGTCAATGGTAAGTGACAGAAAGTACATTTTTCATATGTATTGAAACATATATCGATAGTTCATAATGCCATTGCTTTTTCTTTTAGGTATGAGTTAGTGGTCTTCACTGCTTCCATGGAAATCTATGGAGCAGCTGTTGCAGATAAGTTAGACAACAACAGGGGTATTTTAAGGCGCAGATATTATAGACAACATTGTACACAAGAAATGGGTTCCTATACTAAAGATCTGTCTGCAATTTGTTCAGATCTAACATCAGTCTTTATACTTGATAACAGCCCAGGAGCCTACAGAGCTTATCCACGTAAGTATATACATTCACACATGTATTCTTTTCTTTAAATGCAACAATATTAATTTTAATTTTATGGTTGTCTGATTGAACATGATTGTGTATTGTAAAGTTTGATTCTTAATATGTACATGATACAGTAACAATTGTACGTGCATGTGTGTATGTGTGTGTGTGTATTGTAACATACATTTATTATGGATACTTTTGATACTATCCGATCAATTCAGTGCTACTGTATCATGTGCTACATATGACCTGTAGTCAGAACTTGCTTACATGTGCACAACTATGAGTAGTGATACAATCCAGTTTCAGTTGTTTACAGACAGCTTTTGTTCATAAAGAAATACAGTGATCGTAATCTCAAGTTACAGACGCGTTTCAATAATTTTATTACACGATTGTCTAAAATGCAGGGATTAAATACTTTCCTTCCAGTTTTTCAGTTTCTCTGTTGCTATTGTTATTGTTGTCGATGTTGTCGTTATTATTTTAACCCTTTCGTTACTACGGGGACTATAGTCGCTTTCGATAAAATGCCACTGATGTACTACGGGCGACTAGAGTAGCTCCGCATAAGATGCCGCGTATTGTATATACGACAAGCGATTGGAGATATTGAACATCGAGTATCGTACTCTGGACATGTAGCATCAGTATTTTGTTTTTCATCTTTTTTTTCAAAACACCGTCAGAGCTACTCGAGCTGCAGTGGAGCTACTTTTGGCGCGGAGGCTCGTTCAACGGGAGTGCCGCGCCGGAGAAACCCGCCCGTAGCGAAAGGGTTAAACCCGCGACGTTTTATTAATAACAAAAAAATCATTGGCGTTTATATCCCTATAATCTTGTTTCAAATTGTTTAGCTCTTAGGTTTATGCTTCTTCAAATAGTTTGATCGGATACTCAAACAATAAGATCCAAGATTCAGGTAACTCTTATTGAAAATCATGTCTATTTGCAGCTATCAACGTTGATGTTCTGTAAGCAAGCACTGACATATAGGCCTATGGATAGATGTAAAATATCCTCAGTTACCAATGCTGCTGAACTTGAACAAGCACTGGACACTACGCCGAATCGGCAATGAAATAATATCAGCTTTAATCATTTCTCTTTTGTTTTCAATAATCACTGTGCATCAGATACCAGTTGAAAGATTAGATTTTATTTTTGTACTCAAATCTTCCTATTTGCTGCTGCATCCAAGAAAATCACAGCTCAGTATTAGTTATTTATTTAGAAATTTTCTACAAAGTATTATTGTATTCGGTTTGATGAACAGTACTAAACTTTCCTTGGATGTTACAATTAGACAACTATATCTTTTGATAATTGGTATCTTTTCTTTTCTGCAAGGAATTTGTAAATCAGAGATATTGGACTTTTGTCAGATGTCTCCAAGGCAAGTGTTTTACACACATGTATTCCTTTTTGTTTTCTGTTATCGCAGATAATGCAATACCAATAAAGTCATGGTTTAGCGACGCGGGAGATACTGCTCTGTTAAGTTTACTTCCAGTTTTGGACGCGCTTCGTTTCACACAGGACGTGCGATCTGTTCTTTCAAGGAATTTACATTTAGATCATACCTGGTAGCATAGCCTGGATTAATCGGTACAACTAGATTTATTAGAGATCGAACTACAACAAAAACAGATTAGAGTGTTTAACATAGGATTATTATTGTTACTGATAATAGACGTTAGGATGCTGCCTGACTTATGAGACAATGATCCCTTAACCCTATCCTCGTTTTCTACGCTCGTAAAAAAAAGAGAGAGAAAAAAAGAAAAAAAAAAGGAACCATAGCGAGTAAGTTTCAAAAATTAAAAAAAAAAAATGGAGTGGGACCTTCAACCAAACTATTTATGTCAGCACAAAACATCGTGGAATATTTTCGTTACATTCATGTGTGGGCAATAATATATACGTGTATATTCATACACACATACATATATGTATATCATGTTTTTCGTAAAAAATAATGTATTTGCCAAAGATCGAGATTTTGAAGTAACATAGATTTATATATATATAAATGTATATCTTTCTCTCTCTATCTCTCTTTCTCTCAAAATAATTTCGTTCTATAAGTAAAACTATATTGAACATTTTAAGTATACTTTGCCACACATGATAAAGAAAAGTGTTATATTTTTTGAACGAATTATTTCTGTTATATATAATATTATTAAAAAAAAACTTAGGGTATAGTGTAACAAAAGGAAAAAAAAAGAGGAAAAGAAAATATACTAAGTCACTTTAAGCGGACTTTGCTGTAACTCACTGTATCAGTGAGGCAGCTGCTATCCTAATTATGAAAAAAAAAAAAAAACAAAAAAAAGAAAGAAGTATTAAAGGAATTACGAAGAGGCGATTTAAGTTCATCGGATTTTTTTTTCGAAAGATTAGAATTATTTAAAATATGATGTACGATGTTAATGACGTCAGAAACATAGGCGAATAAAGTTACAGTAAAAAAAGTGTAATCCTTATGCACAGCTGTACGCTTTGTTTGATCGCGTAATAACCCAAAAGTACTATAATAGTAAATATACGGTTTGTACATACTATGACGTGGAGTGTGTTGTAAGAAACAATGATTTGAGTGAATGTGCAGTGTAATTTAAATCATGTAACATGATTTTCACGTAATATTTATATATGAATATATACATGCATACATGCGTATATGCATATATAAATGTTCATTTTACTTATGCAATTTTTGATTTAAATGAAACAAAACGATGAAGAAAGCAAAAAAAATGCCCATGCGCATAAAAAAATTATATGATTTGTTCTCAAATAAATTGTATGCTATTGAGAACGTATGTTTATTTATTGACATGCATTAAGACGAGTTGCTCATACGGATTTATATTATTAATTGTGATTTAGCCCAGAATAAGATTTGCCATGGGTAAATAGAGGATAGAATAGCGGCAGGATTATATCGCAGCCAATAAAAAGAAAACTAACGTCTTTCTGTACATAATACGCCTGTATGTACATGTATGTATGTCTCGTTGCTGTCACATACATGCAATCATATGTATATTGCAAGGAAACAATAATTTTTTAATTTCTAAAATATTATAGCGCAGAGAAAAAACGAATGAAAGAAAAACCGATCTGTTGTATAAATACCGTTTATGGCTTAATGTAATTCTGTGTATCGCGATTGTCCTTTTACATTTAAGTACAGATTAAAATGTACATATTTAGTTTGTAAAGATAGTATGTATGTATTCTTCGTTTGTATACCTTTCCTGGTACAGTGTTAAATGATTTTACCGAATCATTTTGTGTTATCTAATAGATAACATTGAACGGCAACGTGTGCTAGCATATGCAATGGAAATTTAAAAAAAAAACCCCTTATTCCTTGCGGGATTGTTTCGTTTTATTTGCATTAAAAGAGGAAATTATTCAAACAATATACGAGGCCTTTAAAAGCAGGGATGGAACATCGATGCTAATCAACTGAAGGGAAGAAAAAAGATGCTAAATTTTCTAGGATTTTTTAAAAAACACATTAAGTAACAACCACCATTTATAACATTTAATATTACTTCAAACGTAATGTCTTACATATATCGTTTAGTTGATATAAATAACCGTCAGTACCATTTGTAAGAATAAAAATGATTTTAATTAGATTTTACAGTACAAAGTTAAAATAATTCTGGACAAAAATAAGCTTAAATTAAGCCTGAGAACATCGACTTCAAATATATATATATGTGTGTGTATATATATATATATTACATATGGTCAGAATATAATAATATATTTCTTTGAATAAACATCACAGAATATTCTGCATATCGAAGATTTTTATGATGGAAGTGAATGTTTTGAAGTATTTTAATTTACACCTTGGGTGGATCCTCACGAATCATTTCCAGAGAGCTATCTGAATTATTAGTACTACTTCCACTTCCAGCATCATCTTCTCGTTCGCTCGATTTTTCCTGATTTGTACCTGCAGCATCTAATTGCCATGATGGTATTGATATAGATGGTACAGATGCCGGTGCACTTGGAAATTGTTTTCTGTTCAAAATTTAAAGTTTCGGGTAAATAATCATACGAAAGTGTTTGTGAATTATTTGGATTCCTAAGTACAAATTTACAAGATGACTCTATCTCGCTTTTTGGTGATACTAATTATACAAGACATAAAAAGAAAGAAAAAAAAACGTTAACTGTAGAACTAGTTTCTACATGTTTCTTTGTAATCGGTCAGTAGCTGATTGATATATTTTATAGTTGTCTTCGTTTTTAAAAGATTTTTACTTTTGTATTCTTAAATAAAAACGATGTTTGCGTGACTGAGTCCAAAAACATGTACATGTGTATGGGTCAATGCGAAAATTAATAATAATAAAAACAAAAATGAAATAAAACTTTTGTAAAAAGGCATATATATATATATATATATGCTAATGTAAATGTATAAATTAAAAGAATGAGATAGCAAATAATATGTAAACAAAATAATTATCTTATAAAGCAATAAATGTTATTATTTAATTTGTTCATTGTATGTTATATTCCAGTGATGCTTAAGTATATATGATTATGATACAATGCCTGATGTAATATTATACCTTGATAAAAGTAAGGATTTGAGACTAGCTAAATCTTGTTTCAGTTCTTGTACCAACTGAGGTATCACTGGGTCAATAGAGTGATTCTGTGTTAATTTTTTCACATCATCCTCAACTTTTGATATAGATTGTTTAACTTCTTTCATAGAATTTTGAATTGTTTTGTCTAATTCGGTGACCGAATCTTGTATACTATCTTTCTTTTTCCTCCCAAATAAAAGTGGTTCAATAAATTTCTGCAATGTAACGAAACATCCTACAATTAATCTATAATCTTCTTATAGATTAATTTATATTGTTGTATATATAATATAATGTTGTATATAAAAATAATACCTTATAAAACCAATAAACACAATATATGGTGGCTCCAATTAAAGCGGCAGTATTAAAGAATTCTTTAACTTTGTAGAAAAGAGTTATTTGATGCGGGTATGTTTGAAGATATGGATAAGTTGGACCTGGTGGAACTGGAACGACGGTGTAATCTTTTGAATTCTGAACAACATTCTGATCAACTGCTACATCAACATTGGCTAACTTAAAGGCTGTCTTAATTTCTTCATCCGTTAGACCCTTTTTCCTAAGAAACTCTCGTTTAGGACCTTCAGGACTACTTAATATTTTAGGATTTTTTAAAAATTCCACAGCAGTTTTTACCTTGAAGAAAAAGTGCTGGTTAACTTAAACCTATAATGAATTAATTTACTCTTAAAAATTATATAAGTGTTAATTGTGCAATTTCATTCTCAAGGGTATATTTCCATTGTTTAGTGTATCAGCTAAGAATTAAGATCTTTGAACGTCTATAACGTATAAACAGATAACCTAATAATAACGAAAACTTACTAAATTTTCCCTTAAAGGAAGGTTATTATTATTCGCATCTTGATCGGCCATTGCCACAATCGAGAATGTTGTCACTTTAATTACAATCTCATAACTATACAATGTTCGGTATTTTAATATTCAATCATCTTCTGATACTAGGAACACATGCCTTGAAAGCATTACAATACGCAGGCGTTGATACAAATTTCTCTCTCTCTATATATAAATTGAGATATATTATCTTCCAGAGGTAGGACAATTTTTTTGTGCTATTACATTAATGAACTTTGTATTTTGTACCATTAAAACATGTTGTGGGTTCAAAATTGAAATAAAGAGAAAAATGCGTATTTTCAAATTGATCAAAAGTGTATAATCATGTTAGTAGAATATTATGAATACAACAAATATAATCAATAGAAAATAAATATGATATTATGAATGAAAAAGAGGAGTATGATCTACAAATTATTTCGTGAATATCATATTTAATATTACACTTTTATTATAATTATGCATTATAAATATACAACTACCGGTTTTGGAATCAATACAACAATCCTATTTGTCCTATAAATGTATTATTAATGTGTTCGAAGGTGTAACATTGTATGAATGAATCTAAACTTAAAAAAAGTAAATTGCTTCATATTCTAAGGAACAATTCTTATTATAAATATTTTAATGATATGTATCTGAGACACGTAGTAGAAAGAAGTGGGTGTTGCTTTCGTCATTTGATTGATAGTTCGCACTTGTATCTGTAGGTTGGTACAACATACACACTGATATGTATACTAGTAGTATACATATCAGTGAACATACATACATAAGTCGCTTGCATAAAGCGGTCGAACGCAGAAAACGACTGCACTGCGCTCTGCAGCGAAAATGCTGAACTAAACTAGAGCTCGGACGTACGCCATTTTGGCATATCTCCACAATGATAATGAAATCGTAGTTCTCAAATATCTTCTTTATAATAAAGTGTACACAGTCCGTTGATAGCTCGTTTTGTTCCTTTCGAACCAAAGAATGGTTTGTTGGAGCCCGATTTTCCATTTAATTTACAGAATTGATTATATTAATGAAAAAAAATGAGATCACGGCCGCCATCTTGATAAGCGCCAACTTCAACTAATTTTCATCTTTATCACTTTTTGACGATTTTGGAAAAAGTAGCTCGAACAAACCATTCTTTAGCACACGTAGAACGAGCCAGTCAAATTTTATTGCAATCTGTCTTGTAATAACGAAATAATTTGAGAACTACGTTTCGACTGCTCGGTCGGTAAAGTTTTCAGGTCCTGCATCGCCTTATGCGAAGCCGAAATTTCGTCGGTGCAAAGTCGGCTTCCCTCGGTGTCAGCCAATGGCAGAGCGATTTGCGGCGTTCCTCCCGACGGAAAGAGGTCGCTTCACATTTCTCACCGAACATTGATTATGATTTTTATAATTTTCAGTATCAGGACAGTTAGGGTAGGAAATTGGTAAATATAATGACAAATTTGGACAATTACAGCAATTTTATTCTGCCAGTTCGTTAGAGGAATAGCTAAAAAATAAATATATGGTCCGTCTGATTTTTCATTCAAGGCGCAATCTCGAGCCGGGGAACCGATGAGAATGACAATTAACAATGGGATGTCATTTTATATATAATTTTTGCTTTTAAATGCTTCAATTCTGAAATATGGTTGCTTGCTCATGTATTTGATACACGTGTTGAGTCGAATTTAGATTCCTGCAAAGTTTAGGAATTCTCCCGGGACCTGGTGGTGGGGGACCCTTCCCCTCACTAGTGTTTTTCCCTAGCGGAAGCCGAGTTTGCACCTTATTGTTAGTGTAGTACATACATACTAACATACCAAACTGTGAATATAGGAGCAGCATAGAGAATATTTTGCGATAATTAGTTACCAGAATTTAGTATAAATGGACGCAAGACAGTGCCGAAACCATGGCCGAAACTCATTCGTTGTAAATATTTCTGATACGTAGTTTTAATTTTTTCCTGGATACGCTCACAATTATAATCAGTCGTCGCGTCAGACAGGCTCAAGGCGTAGAAATAAAATAAAGAAAGAGAGAACAGCATGTTTTCTAAATTTTCGAAATCAACGCTTTTTGGAATCACTGGGGGCATAATTCTTATAGAGTTTTGAACGTAGAACACCGTCCATATGCCGAAAATGCCAATAAGGGGCTTATTTATTAAAAAATTCGATTTTTTGTTGCGTTAGTTTTACCACTCGTCGTTAGATGGTGCTACATGTACCGTTTCCGGAACGCGCTTGTAATAATATAATGTTTTCTCTTCCTACCCATGTATAAATCGGAATTATACATAATGAATTTGCTTTCGCCTTTTCTGATTAAATTTCAACATTAATTTTGAAATGAAATTATATCTTTATACATTACTAACAACAGTTTTCAAAGAACAGTTGTTATACAAGTGTTTCTTTAAATATCGTATTTCAAACAGATCCAGTAGTTTTTTCCTAAAGTGTTAATTTTAACGCTTTCAAAAAATTGCCAAAACATTCTTTCACTTACTTAGAAGTAGAATATTATTACTATCTTTATTATACGTTAATTACACAATAAATATATAAATATTATCTTTTTCTCTATACTTTACTGATTCAAATTCTACATTCCTATAAAATATGTACACGTATGTTTCTGTTTTATACAATAATATCTCAATCTTCGATTTGTCATTAACTATATCGTTAGCTGCGCCACAATTAAAACCAATGGAACGAATAAGCTCGAGGTGATATGCCGGGCTCCATTTTGGTACCAGTGAAAAAACAAGGCTGTAATAAATCGACGAAGATCTGTAGTCGCAAGGCATCGTAAACACATGTCGCAATCAGTCTACAGTAGAAATAGAACGATACTATTCTTAAACGCACCTGTGTCTTCGCGATTCGTGATCCAACCAACAACCGGTTCCATTTCGTTTTGTCTCTTCAGCCATTGATTCAAAGGCTCGAAGTATCTCAACATCGCGCCGGCGTCCATTCTGTTCGTTCTGCCTCTTGTCATTTCTCGTACAACCTCTTTCCAAGATCTGGACGAACCAATCGATAGCACCTCGCTAAAGAAACAACGACAAAGCTTCTTAAACCATCTGAAATATTTCTACAACACCTTGTACCGATATATGTACGCACGACAACAATCGGCCAGCCTCTCGTGATCTATAAAAGTCGCAGGTGTGCAAATCACCTGTGTGACCCGCTATTTCGCACAGGGCCTCGTACAATTGGAATTGCAAGACGACACCAACGAAGTATCTAAAGCGACATAGAAATTGTAGAATGACTGCGGTTATTTTAGGATGTTCAATGAAATATTTTTGGTACTTGGCGTAAAGAGCATCGGCTGGAACGTGGTACTTCGAGGCAGGATCGAAATCTCTTTCGGATCTTGGCACAGGTGGCACGATTCCTTGATATTGCAGCCTCAACTCCCACCATTTGTTTGTCATGTCGGCTACACCCTCGTTGAACACGCGCCATCTCCACTTTTGTCATAAATGAAAAATTGATTAGATTGCCTGTTAAATTTGGGATTATCTTATGTAGTTTTGCTTCGAAACTGTTCAAACTCGAAAAGTTCGCATATGAATATAGCAAAGATTGTTAATTTAGACTTGATCGAATTCAAACAATTCTGTGGTATGGGGAATATGCAAAACCTCGTCGACGATGTAAGCGAACGGCATGTAGGCAACTTTACGAAGAGCCATCAGCATCAGAAAATTAATGTCGGTCCCGTAATCGTCCGTGGAATTGTCGTACAAACCAAGTTTGTTGAAATGTTTGGTCGTGAAGACGGATAGCTCGATGGCGTCGCTGACTGCTTCGAAAAATCCTAAATATTCGAATAAAACACCAAAATTTGCCTATATGGAATACTGTATTATCGCAGCAAGGGTATCTTCTATTACCTGGAATCGCTTCGTTTCGAAATAACAAAGGTTGATCCCTGTATTGCAGGTAATACTGTAATCTAGCGATCTCCTGGTGAGTCGACAGCAAATCTTCCATTGTGACCCTTGTGCATTGCTTTATCCTACAAAATTAATCCTTAACGCTAGAACTATTGGTGATCGACGTGTACTTACCTTTAAATTTCAAATAAATTTCAACGCAAATACCTTAATAAATCTTGTAATTAAAAATAAGAAGCCTGAAGCCAGTCATTTCGACTGATTTGATTATTTCCATGTCAAAACGCATCAGGTGGTCCTTTATTGCTTGTTAATAAATTACCTGTAATCGATTCTGTTGCAAAAATCCCAAGCACTGGGCGTGCACTTCGCCTCCCTGTCGATAGGTCTCTCGAACATCGAGAATCTCCAGAATTCAGGTGGCATCGGCTTCATTCCAAGGGAAGTGAAGAATTCCTCTGCTATTTGGAACATCCTTCAACATTTTCACATTGCAAAATTCATATTTGAAATATTTGATCACTGCAATGCATCGATATTCTTACCTCAACGGGGTAAATCCTTGAATCATCATGTCCAATGTGACATCCAACCTTTTGCTAGCCGGAAACGGCAACACAACGTCGAATAATTCTTCCCAATTTTGCGCCCACATGTTCCCCAATATGTGCGCCGGAAGTGGACCGTCCCTTCTGATTCTATCACCATATCTTTCGTACAGTTTCGTCCTCACGTAGGTGAACAGATTTTTGTACAGATGCATCATTGCTGACATCACGTCTGCTGCGTTTTGCTGAAAGTACTCGTCCTCGAAGAGTTCTTTCATTTGATCACCAGCGTCTTCCAATCCTAGATACAATATACATATTTATTGCTATTTTTAATACCACGTCATCCCACGTGATGTACGATTTTCCATAAGAATCTGTCTCTAGTTGCAGTGGATGTAATATTCCTTAAACAATTTTAAATAATTTTGTCAAATACTCGAAAGTTCAACACCTAATTGAACTAAGACTTCAACGACTTTCAACGCGTTAGGGTGTAGTTATTTAGAAATATTACGTGTAGGGTCCTAAATGTTCGTTTACCGTTTAATTTGGCTGCCTGGTTCGCCAACTGAACGTATCTCATGTATTTGTTTTTTAGTTGAGGTCCAGTGGCTTCGTGCCAAGCGTGCCAGTAATACAACAGTTCGTCGTAATCCTTCGATCGTGCCATGATTCTGCTGACGTCTAAGGTAAAAATTAATCATTAACCATCAACATTCGTTTATCAATCGTATATAAATATGAACCTACCGTGATCCAAGCTCAGATTGCAATTAGAGCCCACCGTTCTGTAGGGGCACAATCTGGTCCTCGTGTATATTTCTTTCATTTCAACAATCAAACTGTGCAACTGAAAACCATGATTATTTAATAAGTGTAATCAAATATCAACTACACGATGCACTACCTCGTTGAATTTATCATCAGTCAGAGAGTTTCGTCCTCTTATAGCGATCATCTTAAGCTCCCTTCTTGCCAGAGGATCAGGAATTCGGCTCCAAGCGAAGCTGACAGCTTTGCGCCAGGAGATTCGATCGAATTTCAATTTCAACCCTTGCTCGTCTAACTGACAAACAATCATGTTTATTTTATCTCCTTAAAAAATGTTAATTATACACGCTGAGAATTTACCATTCTTCGACGATTGGTATCAGTGACGTTGGTAGCATAATTCCACTGTGCTGTCGTCACTCTGGTACACATCGCGGAGGCTTCGCTATCGTATTCTCTCAGAAATTGCAAAGCATCCCCGAGATTCAAGTTCATACCCTGAATTAACGTTTTAGCGAATTTTTAGCGGTTTACAATATTACAAATTTCGAGAAGGATATCAAAGAAGCGGATGATTGAACCGACTAGACGAAACGTTTGCGTATAAACGACCACACCGACGGAATCAAATTCATGGAACGATCCTACTGGCCCAGTTACCGAGATTCAGGGTCTAATTAGAATTTTAAATCCACTGACGTAATATCCACACCAGGGAATAATAAGTATTTCGCTAACCGTGTACAATAAGCGGGTTTTCATCGAAGCGTATCATCTTCGAAATACCGTTAACGTTGTTTATAAACCTTATCGAAGCAACGAGCAATATTCAGTAGTCTTCAGGTGTCTTACCTCTAAATACCTGTTGAAACCTTTCTGCACCATCGAACAAACGACGAAAAGACCGATCAGTTGCTTTATTATAATCGTCATCTTCGAACGGATTGAATGGACCGATCAGCTAAGTTGATAGAATCGTGGAACTTTCTCGAAATAGTTTTTCATTCTTGTCGGGCACGAAATTCAATTGGAAACACAGGATGTTGACCAATCGTCTCTTCATGCACGACCGAGCATACCATTCTCGCCTTTGTGTGTGAAAAAAAAAATGCAATCTCTGTCTCGCGAGTTCGATCGAAATTCAAATTTTCTGTTAACACGAATGGATCAGTTTCATCCCCTCCTCGTTCATAGCGCTTCGTTATTAGTAGCTTTCGATTCTATCATATCGACGAACTCCATCAGATTAAAATGCGCCGTTGTTCGAAGACTTAGCCATTTTGAATTTTGAAAATTTATACTAATTATCCAGAACGCGATTGCTTCATTTTCCAATGTAAATTTGCCGCTCGCTGCCTTACGAAACTGATACAATGCTAATTATTTAAAATACAATTATTTCGTTTTGCAATTGAAACTTTTCACTACTAATGTTTTAACACTGATGTTACTTAGAATTTTTATCGGTTATTCGAATATGTTAAGTTTGTAGCGTTGATTACCGATGACTCTACGGTGTTCAGAATGGCAGATGATAAAACTTTGGATAAATAGCACCGTCGAATTGGCAAGCTGATCGAACATTCGGTACGTCGATGTTGTCGTCGCGGCAAAACTGAATCGCCGCAGAAAAGAGCGACATGGTCTTCCGGGACGGATATTCCACGGGCGAAAAGAGGAAGGGACAGGCACCGCCGGTGCGTGAAGCGTGACCACCCAACATAGCGTGGCACACGCCAAAATCCTTCCATCTTTAAACCTGATTCAAATTTCTTGATACATTTAGAAGCTTTACGATCGCGGTTCATTAGCATAGAAAGGGAATTCTTTCGCCACGGCTGGCAGGATAATAAAATTTTCCTCCGAGAGGCAGAGTTAACCCTCTGTGACCTGAGTCCTCCAAGTTCTTAAAAAAAAAAAGGAAAAACAGAATAGAATTTGCTATAATATATTCATTATGATTTGTGCGACGAAAGAAATCTGTGCATTGGTGTTTATTAAGACACAAAATGTGTTTGTTAAATTTCGATTGGTATCGCTGGTTCTTACAATATTTATTTTTAGGATTTTTGTGGAAAGTACGAGTGGACAGTTGTTTGAAACTTCCTTCGTCATCCGAACAAGCACCGTAACTCCAATTATCCGGTGGCGTAACCAGTGACAATACGTAGCCGCGTAATTTCTTACGGACACAATTGCATTCTCCCGTTTTCAGCTGGTAGAAATAATTTTACAGAGCACGAGTGAAAATTGTGGGGAGAAGTAGGTGAGAATTTTAGAAAATCTGTTGAACAGGATATCTGGTGTCAGACATTTTCTTCTGCCTGAAACAAAATAGAATATTAGCGAAAATAGAACAGATTAGAATTTCAATGATATTTTCAAACATTTACCTTGCATTGAAATCTAAACTAGTATTAGTTTTTCTTTGAATCAGTTTCTTGTAGGTCTGATATATTATTCGATCGATGTCCCTGCGTCTTTGCAAACGATGGTAAGTTTTTTCTAACTCCTGGAATTCTGCTTGCAGGTACACGAAATCTAAAATCTCGGGCGCCTAAACAGGATGCATTCATGTTTATGTAATAAATTTAAATATAACTATAAAATTGTACTATAGACTCAATGTAGCAAACAAGATTGAGAATTACAGTATGATTCTCCATGAAGACCAGTAAATTCTGCAACACCACATTCTTGCGTTTCACCTTGACCTCCACAGTCCTCAGTTCAGTTTGAAGCTTCTTGATCAGCGCCTGTTTCGACGCGATCTCTTCCTTCACCTCATTTAACGTGAACAAAAGATTGTCGAGCTTCTGTTTCCTCTGTGTCAGTTTCAGATGATAATGACCTGTTGCAAAGATACGATTGTAAATTACTAATCTACATTTCTGTTCGTCTTTAATTTCCATATTAAACCAAAGAATCGCTCCAATTGGAATATTTATTTATCAAAAGATAGGTTCAGACTTAGATTTTTCATCGAATCGATAGAAGAATACGTAGAGATATTTCTCGAATGAAGAAGATTCATTGTTCCAACAAATGTTCTTCCGGTCGGTAAAGTGTCGAAGATTGATCACCTGCGATCCTCTTCATCTCGATCACGTACAGATTCTTCTCCTCGATTATCTTTACGTAATCCTGGTTCTCGATGTTCAATTGTTCAAAGTCAACCGTGTGAAGCGACTCGCCGAGCTCCTCCTTTTGGATCAGTTGTTGTTCAGCCTTTTTGATCTGCGTCCTCAGCGTCGCGCTTTTCAGCCTCAGTCGTTCTATTATCGTGTTCGCCGATCGCAGCCACTCCTGGACGAATCTTCGCGAGAGAACTCGCGCGTGAAAACCGTGCTCCAACATGTACATCGGTGTCTCGAAAGTTGACCGTAATTCTGTCTCGAAAATTAGCCGTCATTATTTCCAGAAATCTTTAAAATTGGCTTCGAGAAGCGAGCAATCCGATTTTATTTTATTTTTTTTTTTCGAAAATAAACAAATGTATGGCGTTGCGGTTTCTAGAAGTCAAGAATTGCCGGTCCTTAAGGTTACGAAACATTGCTGTCTTCGATCCCAAGCTACGATCAATTTTTCGAGGCAACACTGTACATACGTATCCTGTGAATCTTCCAATCACCTGACGATTCTCTCGGCTGGAATTTTTCCGGTAATTCGACTCACACTTTTAATCACGATTTCCTCTTCGAATTCTTCCATGGCCTCGCGAGCTTCGCTAATACGAATTTCCAATTCCTCGATCTCTGCTCTCAAATATGCTTTCTTTTTCCTTTTTGATTCTCGAAATTTCTCCAACGCTTTACTCATTTCCTTCACCTCGTTCCTCGCCATTACCATCCGATGAGCAATCGTGATCCTTGTAATTAACGAAGGATACAGAATAATCAACTATAGGACGGAGAAATTGGATTTGTTTTAAGGTGAACCAACTTTGAACTTTCACCGGATGTTCCCATTGTTAACATGCTGGGTGTTCTGAACCGACTTCCGGATTTGTCGCTGCCATTGCTGTTAACGCTGTTGCTGCGTTTACTTAGGTCGTGGATAGCCATGATGCTGTCGCGAAAACTCATCCTCGATGATCTGGGCGCCATGTAAGCAGTGACCCTTCGAGTGAATTTTGCTCTTTCCAGCAGTTTCATTATATCTTTGGAAGAATTGTTGTATTTTTGGTTAAACGAGGGATACAGGGCGAAAATTTTATCATGCTATTAATAACAGATCCTGAGTGCTGGGACCCAGCTTTGGTAACGAGTACGCCATCTATTTTAATTTTATATGGAATCATGAAATATTTACTTTTGATGCTTTGAGGATTATATCGAGTTAGGTAACGCTCGTACACGTCGTTTTCTAGAGTCAGCATCCAGATTTTTTGCAAAAAATCATCCTGCACCTGTTGCAGCTCCTTGTAAGTCATGTCTAGAATCGAACAAACATTTTTTTTTCTTTCAACTCAAAATTAAAGAATATTAAATATTATTCACCGTCGAATTGCAATTCATCGGGTTTATGAATCATTCGTGATCCGATACTGATTATACTTTCTCGAATCGACATTGCGTTTAATTATTCCTTTCTTGAACGCGAAATACAAGAATCTAGTATGTATCATGAATTAAATTGATAACAAATAGAAGGTTATTTTGTTCGAATCTTTCTCTGCAGTCTGAATGCGATCACAAGCGATGATTTTGTTAAATTATAAAATAACTGAGCCGTTTGATTGCAACGTGGTTTATTTCATTATATACAAAGTGTAAGAAACATTCGTGGTACGTGAAACGTGAAAACATTGTGTAGACAGGTGATTCGTCGTAGATCGATTTCAGATTTCATCAGGTTCTTTCGGAAGCTCTTCTTTTTCAATTTCTATTTCGTCGATGTACAAAGTGTACGTTATTCCAATTTCCTTTTGTCCCGAGCTGGAAGTTTTAATCGAGGCCGGGACATCCCCTACGGAGAACAATATTTCTGCACCATCGTCAGTAAATTCGCTCTAAAATCAAAATCTCTACAATTAATTTCCTCTCTTCTTTTTTAACGTATCAAAATCAAGCGATCTTTTTTTTTACCTCTGTTTCGATCTGTTCACCGTTCACCCAAACGTTTTGTGTTTGCTTATCTGCAAAATAATGCAATGTACATTTACGTTAGAAAAATATGGATTTTATTTTAAATATTACCCAACACTATTCTATACTCTTCGTTCCCGACGTTAGCCAGCCAGGTTTCCAATATTTTCGACTGTGATCGGATGAAATTCTTGTAACTCTTCCCATTCACCCACAAAGTATAAGAATATTTCAAACCTACGGTGAATTTTAACAATCGTTTAATTCGATGATAAATTCTTGACGATGTTGGGAATGCTCACCTGGAATTGGATCGATTCTAATCACAAACTTGTTGCCATTGAACGTGAATGCCTCGTCTCCAACCAAATGAAACATCCAATCTCTGTGGATCAATTCTTTGCCATCTATTCTCACCAGTCGACGACCCGTCGCTGTTCCGTGCTCGAATTCGATCACGTGGTTTCCGTCGCTCAAAGGGACGTTCCAGTTTGCAGTCGGTTCATCGAGTGCCTCGATGTTGTGCAAACTCCTGACGAGTTTTATACTTAAATCACTTGCCAATAGTTAATTGAAATCAATTGTAACTTGGAAAGTGGCAGTTTAAGTTTCAGTTTTATATCTTCTACGTTTTAAATTATTTCTTTAAATATTAATTCAAAACACCACTGTAGATCTGGGTTACGATCGATCCAGCACCACGTTTCGAGGGATAAATATTTAATATATAAGAATTTGCGATTAAAATAAGTACTATTAGAATTTTTAGCCATATTTTGTTATCGTTTTATTTTTATTTATTTTTTTTTTGGTGCAAAGTTATGGGAAGGTGCCAATTTAGTTGACAACCTAATAATAGTACTATGAGTAATAATTGATATCCTTAATTGAGGTTTTTGTTATAGATAACTAAAGTGTATTATAGTATTTTTAGTTTACGTAAGCAGAGCATCGAAGACGAACCAAATTTTCCACATTTTACTCACTTCAACAGGATAGCAGCCATGTTCCCTGAATACTCCGTACTACCTGCACCTGTGCTGGCCTCCTTATTGATCGAATTCACCACGGCCATTATTCCAATCGATAATCCAGTCACTCTACGTCATCAGTGTATTACAATGCCACGCATTTAACTCGGTCATACCCATCAGATTTACTTATCTCATATACCGTATCATAGCTAAATATACATGTCAACCGAACGACTCCGTGAACAATTTATACCGAACCTTTATTCTCTTCGTTACGTACAATGCAATAGTAAAATATCAACAATCACGCAAGTTTGACACACAATCTCAAATATCAGAAATAATCAGAGATTTGAGGCTTTCAATTTCTTCCCGACGTTTCGCTTGGATCGCAGCTGACTTCTTCAGAGTTCGGAAGACTTACCGATAATTATCGAAAGCCTCAAGTATTATTATCAAAACTAATTATTTAGTATGAGCAGGCAATAATTTGCCAGAGCACGGTCCAAAGCCGATTCTATAACCATCGCCGACACAGTAACCTGGAAAACGGTATCCGTTTAGAACTGTCGATAAAATCGTGGCTCGTGGACAGCTTAAACTACTTGTAAACTAGCGGTGAACGTACCTCGAATGATCACCTCGTCACCGTCCTCCAGGAACTTCCTCTTGGTACCATCGAGTAACGGCACAGGCTGGGTACCTCTCCAAGCCAGCTCGAGCATGGAACCGAAAGAATCGGACGCCTGAATCGTATGATAATCGAAGAAAAAAGGGGTATCAGACACGGACGATTTCGTTGGCTTTCAATGGCAGACAAAAATTTCGGACCCACCTCACCACTTATCGTACCGGAAGCCATTAAATCGCCTGGATTGATATTGCATCCGGTCACGGTGTGGTGAGCTAGTTGTTGTCGTGGTGTCCAGTACAAGTACTTGTAGTTGCTTCGACAGACTGTGGTGACGACACCGCTTGGAGCTGGAAAATATTACATGAAATTTTGCTTTTCCTTTGTATTTTATTTTATTTTTGTATGTTAGGTTATCTATTGCATGTCGTATGCCTTGATATCGATTGATAATTTAATTTAATTTATTGCTGTGACAATGATTCATCGTTCAGAGATTCATATGGCATTAATACTTTTCTTACGTTTTATGTCAATTTCCAACTTGATGTCGAAGTTGCAGGACTCACTGTGCTGCAGGTACGGAAATGGAGTTGGATCTTGAGGAAAATTTGGTACCTCGAAGGGTTTCAAAGCCTCCATGGTGACCACCCACGGAGATACGGTTGTTCCCAGATTTTTTGATCCAAAAGGACCCAAGGGAACGTACTCCCACTTTTGTATATCTCTTGCTGTAAATCGTCGCCCATGCTTCATTTCAAATAATTTATTTTAACGTTTATCAATTCAAATATTACCACTCCAATCGTTCATTGTGACCAATCCAAAGATATGGTCAAAAGCATCTGATGCCGAAACAGGTTCACCCAATTTCGTGGGTGGTCCTCCAACGAAGAAAGCTACTTCCAGTTCGAAGTCCATCGACCTGGAAGGACCGAAAGCTGGGGCTGCGCCTTCTACCGGAAGTGTCTGGCCACGTGGTCTTCTTATCGGTGTGCCAGAGACAACGACCGAGCTTGCTCTTCCGTGGTAACCGACAGGTAAATATTTCCTGGATTTAGACAAATTTCAGGTAGTAGCCAAAGTGGATTTCTATCAGTCAATTTTCAATTAAGATAAATACGATTCAGTAGCAATTTGGACAATTTTGAAACATAATACGTGAAAAGTTCGCCAATTTGATGATTAAATTAATGCCATAATGTTCTAGCTATGTAAAATAAGGAATACTAGACACCTGATACTTTCAATAAAGTTAGCCACCCCTTGAATAAATATTCTAATCACTCTGTACCTTGAAAATTGAAATCACAAAATATTAAATTACCAATTTGGCATCAAAGCGTTTTCTTTCCCACGAAACATCATGCCGACATTAGTCGCGTGATAAATGGAAGAATAAAAGTCCGTATAGTCCCCAATTTTCGCCGGTAGATGCATCGTTGCCTCATTTTGTTTCACGAATACTCTGAAACATCCAGAAAATTGATTTTTCATCGTTTCCCTTATAACGAAGGTTTGCAAACAATTGTTATCGTACTTTGAACGAGTATCTGGTTCCTGCAAAGTTGGATTACTGGCTGACAGCAAATGCTGAAGCTTGTTTCTGGCTTCCAACCAGGCGGGTCTCCCCAAAGCCATGAAATCGTTGAGACAATCACGACGGAACACATCTTGATTGTTTTTTAACAGCGGCCCGTCAAATAGATGCGCGATAAGAGACAGATCCAATATTTCATTCCCGATTGCTACTCCTATCCTCTTTTGAGGCTGAAAATATTTTTGTTACCAACGTTCGATAATACAGATTACACTTAAAATAACAAACTTTAAATAACAGTTTATAGTATGTCGCAATGGACGAGCTCAACATTTGTTAATTAAAAATGTATTTCGTAACATAATTTGAGTATCGTTGACGCGTTTGAAAATTTGCGCCTTTTACTGTTTATGGTGCCGACAGATGGCGTTTTAGTTATCGGAAACTAAAGTGTTTTAGTTATAGCAAACAAATAACGATTTTTAAACGATGATTAGTACCGTTATAGTTATGTTGATACAGAATTATTATTTTTATTGAAAAATTATAGTTATTGCACAAGAAAATTCAATTTTTGTCGAATATAACCTATAAACTTTTCTTCTGACGATAAGAAAGTTCCAATTTTCGTGTTTACTTACGTTGTTCGATGTCGAAAAGACACCGTATGGAAGATTTTGAATCGGAAAATCGCAGTTTGAAGAGTACTCCACGAAGGAATTCATGATCACGGTTGCTCCGAAGGAATGATTCGAAAACACTGTCTGAAATCTGTTTGTAACGATATTTGATGATTATGCGTGGAGGCTTGTCAAGGTCAACTGGTCTCTTTAGAATAATTTATTCACCTGCTGATTAGCTATTCCCCAATCTATCTGGTTCCTAACTCCTTCCTTCTGATGTTGTTTTTAAGAAATTTATTAAGGATGTTTATTTACTAGAAAGTAATATAATTGATTGTACATATATTATATCGAAGGTTTAAAGTTTTGATACTTTTGAGTCGTGGTATCAAACACGAAGTAACGACGAGTTTCATGATTATTTTATCGTATTCAGCTCCGTCAACACCCATGTTTCGTAATGATCGCATGATTTTACGTTAACACGTAAACATCGAGGAGCACCCATGTAATGAGATTCATGGCTCTTCGAATTGCTTATTCGGACATATAAATGTAAAATTTCAAATTTTGAAAGCTTTAGATATTTGAACTTGGGTTAAAATTATTCTACTCTTAATTAGTACTGGTAAACTTAATTCTTAACAATTTTCAAACTGGTAAACTTAATTTTCAAGAATTTCTAAGTGGTTAAATTCGATTTCCAAAAATATCCTAATTTGCAAATTTTTAATTTAAGTGATAGGTAAACCTAATTTTGAAGAATCGTTATATCCGAGAATTTTCAACAGGGCAAACTTAATTCCAAGAAGGTAAATTTAATTTTCAAGAATGACTAATATTCCAACTAACAAAGTACGCCAGCCTTCTATAATAGTAATTATAGAATAAACGTTGATTCGTAAATTCTAAATGGGAGAGCAGGGAAGAAATAAGGAAGAAAAATTCGCGCAATATGTGTTGACAATTTGGGATAACAGCAGTTTATTAGACATTGATATACAGTGGATAATAGGGTCAATTAGGTGGATAGGTGGTACTTGTCGTACACAACAAGATCGCGACGACTAAGCAAACATCATTGAATGTATCTTTAAACAATCCATCTTCTTTCGTTTTTTTTTTCTTTTTATCGCCAACAGAGTCTTTTTTTTGCGCACACTGGTACATACATATACATAATTATATGGAATTTTCACCTATTTGTTGTATACATACATATATATAAATGTATTCTCATCTGTAATTACGTATAGGATAGATTGCCCCGAAGCGCTCGAGGCACTCTCTAAATCGTTAACAATCTCAAATACTTTTTTATTTAATTTTCTTGATTTTTTTTTTTCTTTTCTTACTGGAAGACGTGGGACTTTGTTGTTGCTCATCTTGCTCCGTCGTCAACTTAAACCTATTAATTAACGATAATGAGGTCAGGATCGTTCAAACCCTGGATCATCAGTGTGACAAATCGCAAGGAATGGTATTGACCAACGTGAATTATTACTTGTGCCGATTTCCGTTTCTTGTACGAGTGCATTTGTTCCTTTCCTTTTTTGTTCTAATTGACAATGAAAATGTTGCGTGCAACGGGTGCATTGTGTGTGTTACGCTAATGGCTCGAAGGTGCATTAAAAATTTCACAACTAAACGTGCAATAACAATAAATTACGTACAGTGTAACA
The DNA here is from genome assembly GCA_943735885.1 of Stelis phaeoptera. Lineage (NCBI taxonomy): Eukaryota > Metazoa > Arthropoda > Insecta > Hymenoptera > Megachilidae > Stelis > Stelis phaeoptera. The sequence goes on along the minus strand of OX030941.1, from coordinate 8,605,416 downwards.
ATAACGATTTCCTAAGAATCTAGGTAAAAGGGTGCTTAGTTGAAATTTTCGATTATTGAAGAAACGGGCACAAGAACGATGTACAAAAGTGTCGTGTCCGTTTTCTTTTTTACTATCATTTTTTTAATATCATTTGATCCTTAACACTTCAAGTATCGTATCAACTATATTTGTGTGCTATTCTGTCAAGAATAATTTCATTAATTGTAGGTATTATGAATTAAGTATTGCGAGGATGAAGTATATTTTCAAATATGATATATTAGTCACCAAGGATTAATAAATTTATCTTCCTCGATAACAAACAAATTTGCAACAGCAGGATTCTATGATTTTAACGTGACACTCGAAGTGTTAAATCCGCCATGTTTCCTTTAACACGCCAAACGCCGTGGAGTAGAAAAACAAATTAAAGAAAATTCTAAGTAGATTATATTAATTTAAAGTGCCCAAATTTAAACGAAAAAATAATTCTAAAAGCGTGCTTTCAACGTGTTAATCATAGAAATAATATCGCTCTTCCCTATACGTACATGTGTGTGTCTATCGTGTGAATTCGTCAAAAATCAGCCATTCGGTAAACTGTTAGTGGGGGAAAGAAAAAAACAATAACAACGCCGATAAAATTGTAGACAATCAATAACAACGGTTCAGTAGAGTGTCTTCTCTCTCGCAGGGAGTACTTCGTTACTTCTTCAAAAATACATCTTTCTGCCTCCGCCATTTTTCTCTATTCGCCTATTGTATCGATCTCACGAATTCTGTTTCCCGTCAACCTTGAATCGATTCCACCTTAATCGCACGCAATTTGAATATCAATCATCGCTACGGAATGAAATCACCTATCGAATTCGATCGTTTGTTCGCGAATGAAACAAGAAGTATCGACGGCTCGGTAAAAGTCGACGGGATAATAGAACATAGGTAAATTCGTAGATTTACAATAAATAGATTTACACGACTCTTACAATATACACCTAGATACATCGTTTAGTAATTACTTACGATTTAGACCAGGGCTTCTTAAACTGTTGGTCGCGAATGCTTTGGCAACTGTTCGCCAATGTCCCTTCGTAAGTATGCGCACTGATCCATATTTTGCGGGCAAAATTTCGAAAAATTTTGAGACACTTAATAAAATACTTAAAGAAAAATTAAATTTCACTCGCCTACGAAGGAATATTGTATGGCAAAGAATCGGTAATTTATTTGCAAATATTTGGGATTCAAATTAATAGTTAAGAAACCCTGTTTTAGATTCTATGTGTTTTAGAAATCTATGACAGAGTCGTTCGGTTCTTAAGTGTTTCTTTTCTTCTTCTCTTTTCTTGTCGAACAGATTGCTATTTCTTCGTCGTTTCTTCGCGGGCAAAGGTGTTGAAGAAAAAGAAGAATAAGAGGAAATTGTCGTTTGTTCTATATTGTTCGTGTATTCGATGAAAGGAATCGAGACGCGATAAGTGACTGGCTAACGATAGAATTTTGTTTAAAAATATATATATGTACGTTTGTGTAAACACGAAAACTAGAACCACTAACAACTAATAAAATACTCGACGAGGTACGTTAGATTATCAACGAGAGTAGAAAGGTAATCGACGAACTAAATGACAACCGTTCGCACGAATACTTGAAAAAGCATGTACTTTCATGGGTTTGTGTTTTCGTATTTTAAAATCTCAACGCTAAATATATATATATATATTTATATATAATATACGCTTTGTTCTTCATATATTTATACCTTTTTTGTTTTCTTTTTTTTTTTCAAATACATTTATACTTTTTTATTTTTTTTCCAAGTTTCCTATGTAATATAATATATATTCATTTATGTTATATTAAATATTACTCTCCCTTCGGTGATAATTATTCAACAGTAAATAATCGATACAGGCCATTCTTTTCACCGTGTTCAGAGCTTTACGAAACAATCATTAAACAACGAATTTATTTAGATTCTCAACAAAGCAATGCGCAGCATCGGTTGCAACTTCTAAACAATACCATAATATTTTATTCTATTTTTGTACATTCATCTCGTTCCTGACAGAACGATCGTTTCGAATTTGTGAAATTGTGAAATTCTGAGTTCTTCTCGTTTTTACAATTTGCTATGGAAAATGTCAAGAAACGATCGACGAATTAAGATCAACTAGAACTGAACGTGATTTCTAGATCGAAGCATATCTAACTATTATTTCGCTATCGTTTCGATTCACGCTGACTCGTTGCTATTTTTTTCCTTTTCTTTCTAACGAGTTACGCGCAGTATCGAGGAATGGAAACTAGTAACATTTACGGCCGGAAGCGTCGCTAGAGCTTTTGTAAGTTGACTCTTCGTTTCACGGATATGCTTGTATGCTGTTCCTTACACCTAGAGAACTTACGTGCTATGAGTATCTTTTTTTTTCTTTTATTTTATTAGCTGTGTTTTGTAATTATGTTGAAGAAGCGTTTCTCGTAACTACCAACTGATGATGATTCGTTCGCCGACTCCCTCCTTGTCTTCGATTTCAATCTCGATCGTTTTGCGATTAATTTGGATGAATGTAAATAATGGAAATAATGTAGTAAATTTCAGGTTGTGATTATTTTCAGGCTAATAGTTTTAAGACGTAAGTACCTTAGTTTGCACTTTTTGATTCATCGTTGCATATAAATGCACGAACTTAATTTCAAGATATGCATTGCTCGACACTGTTTAAAATTTTACAAAAAGAATTTGTGTGCTTGTTAAAAAGAATCTTGCGTGTAAGATACTGAATTATATCATTTTTGAGACGAACCATTGCCTTTGTGTTTGATATAATCCTTGTTAAATTCTTTGTACGTTTGAAGAAGAAGGAGAAGAATCAGCTCACGCCTTAAATTATTAACCATGATTGCGATCTTCGAACTTGGCCTCCGGATTTTGTACACGCAATGAAACGCGACGCGATTCAGCAGGAATCACTTTCGATGCTACGTCGCGATATCATCGGTCGTTCGATCGCGACCGATTGTACAACTAATTAAAATAGGCAGGTTTCTTACAGATCGTGGCCTAACCGATCCATTTCAGACAGCAGAAAGTCGACATCCGCCTCCGTCACCGCGGCACTCGAGATGATATTCCTGAAGAAGTTGGGTCGTCGATCGTCGGGCTGATAACCAACCATCAACGTACCAGCTTGCATCATACGACCCTTCAGAATGGGACAAATCTGCGAACAAAAAATTCTGTTGCTTATCTGCTTTGGTTAGTGTAAAAAATGTGATAATATATAAAAAAAAACATGCCTAAATTTTATGCAGTAGATAGCTCAGAAGATAGAGGAAAGTGCGTACATAATAACGCAATTTGTTGCAACGCGATATCTTAATTAGTTCCGGAGATATAGGGCTTCAAAGTTTGTATAGCGGGCGGCGCGTACGAGGGTAATTATGAATGGGCGCGACCGTAGACATTTTTCTAGGAAATGCGTACTACGCATTACTAGGAATAGTAAAGGGTTAGACGTAAACAATGACCACGTGACCGCTACGCTAGACACTCGCTGTCTGGGTCCAAGCGTGTGGCGGCAGCGAATTTCTACAAAAATTACGTTTGTCTTTACACGACGATATCTCAGGAACGGATAAAGATATCGATGTAAATCAAAAACTGTATTAAAGTGGAAGATTTCTACTTTCTTACGAATCTAACTTTATATCGAAATTCGGAACAGGACTTTGTTGGCAGCCCTTTGAACTTTTAGTCATTTTAATACGCGTTTCTTATGTATTTTAACATACATTCTGACTTACAATCGTTTCTAATAGTTGAATTTTATGAGTTTACTGATTATTAATATAATTGTTATTAATTTGCAAGGTAATTGTGATTTGTTTAGGCTTTTATAGATGAAAATCACTGGTGTAAATTTTTGAGTAGAAGACTATAGGGTTAGTAAAAAGAGGATCGAAATAAATCTCACGTCTGCTAGAATCTTGATCCTTTCAGCGGTATGTGGCATATTCCTAACACGAGTCGGCAGGTACCAGAAGCAAACGTTCACCATTTCAGGTTCAAGTATCAAGTAATACTTGTCGGACATCTGCTTGATCCGCCTGACCATGTACTCCGAAAGTTCCATTAATCGATCCATGTGCTTCTCGAAACCTTCTGTTCCCTGGAGCAAAATGAGTAACAAAATTTGAAGACAGATATTCTACTTATATAAAATGCCAATTGTAACGATGGTCTGTATCGCATATTCGTAACTTTGATATCAAATCCTTCAGTCCAGCATTTCTTTAAAATTTGGAAAAATGGAATAACTTCGTAGCTCGTATTATAGAAACTTGTCAAGCCAATTATTTCAGTAATCTTCATTTCGATATAGAATAAGGGTATAAAATTACAGAATCCATTCGAAATATGAATCGAGGTTATTGCACTTCGATCGCTATAGGTTCGTTTACCTTGGCTCGCCATTGCAACCAGAGTTTGAAGATGTCATTGTGACGTCCGCATTGAATCACCTTATCACCAGTGTCGTATTTCACATCGTACAGTTTGTCCGGCATGAACAAATACTCGGCGGACATTTGGTTGCAGCTAATCAACAGCCCCTGGAAAATAAAGAGACAGGATGCACCGCGAACGAGGGTGGGGGAAAAAATGCATCGTCTGGCTCGTGTCTATGCGCGTTTGTTTTTTTTTTTCATTCCACCGTATGGATCACAATGAACGTTTTCAAGCCACGTTCGGGGAAACTTTCTGATTGACAGGCGCGAAAAGGAACAAACAAAGCGGAGAGATACGCGGCCTGGTCGATATGGACGAACTCAACTCATGCGCAGAAAGAGGGAAACTGAGGGATATTGAATTTACAAAATGGCGACTGAAATTCAACCACCCTGCCGACCGCCATTGTCCTCCCACGAATCGTGTCTCGTGTCGTTAAAGTTAATTGGAAGCTTGGAATCGAGTGCCGACTCGTGACTATCAACCCTATCTTCGTACGGGAATAAAACGAAGAAGATAAGGGTAGTTGTTTGTGTAAAAAGAAATTGTCATCGTTCTTTTCTTTTTCTGGGAAATGCTACGTTTAAATAATTGATAAAGTAATCTCTGATCACCCAAATAACTGATAATACCGATTACAATTCCTTAAAAAGCAATTAAAATTTCTCACTTTTCATTCATTAAAATTCATATTAATTTGATTTTATTTTGAGACGTTAACCATTGGAGATTTTCACATGATAAAATTTCATTTGAGAAAGGTTCTAGTCAAGAATTATTTTTTCTGAAGAGGTCGTTTCTTCATTGCAACCTTACGTTCCATAAATTGGAATAATTTATCGAATTTTTCTCCGATAAAAAGAATAACGATGTGAAAAAGGACGAAGGAACTCGGTACAATCCCCCTGAAAACGTATCGCGGCAGCCGGTGCGCGGAATTTTAATATCCGAAGGGGAAGTTCCGAGTTAGCAATAACCAAGCGGACGCGGAGGGGTAAACCCTCGGCCGAACCGTCGTTGTACGGTTGGTAACATATGTTATCTCTTAGTTTAATTAAATTCCTGCAGTGCTGCGTTCCGACGTGTACGTTTACCCCTCGGAATGCAGCCACTGTTGTGTCATCGCCCTTCCAGGAGACCGGAATTTCGCTCGGTCCACGATCTTGGTCTGTCGATTTGTTTGTCAAGATAACGTTCGACACGGACAGACGCAAATACGAAAAAAAAAGCTCGTGCAATTGTTGAAGACTTACATCCTCCTTGAAGTGAATGGTCGAACACTGGAGCAACGCTCCCATGAGTTTGTGCGGGTTCCAGGTCACGGAGTCGGCTCTGTGAACATCATCGTAACACCAACTATGTAATGTTGCAAACTATCATTTAATACGAGAGAAAGTTAAGTTCGAGCGTTATAAAGGTAACAGAAACGTGTGCGATGTCATTTGGAGCTGTTAAAAGGGGTTGAAGAAGTGATAAGGTATGCAACACTTGTTGAACGTTTCGAGTGCATAGCAAATTAGTATCAAGTAGCGCACAGCTTCTCACGTTTCGTGCCAGCGAGGATTAAGAAGGGTTAAGAGCTTTTTTTTCACCGCAAGGGTGTGTCTCTTAGGAGCAGAGGGTTAAATCCGATCCCGTGGCTATATTAATAGTTCTCCTCTCGAATTGATGGACCCCCCGCGGCACGAAGGGAAGATAACTCATATTTTATCCCCTATTGGTCCCCGTGGGAGTCGATAACCGTTTGACAACCAGCTGAGCTCGATCGCCTTTTTTTTCTTTACCCACCTTAGCCTCGCTATAAAATGAAATTGTTGGTATTTGTTAAAAATATTCGCATTGTTAGTTTTCAAATGAATACGTGTAGTCTAAATTTAAGTATTTAAATACGTAAAAATGTTTTAAATACCTAAAAATTTCGGTACTATTACAAAGAATATATTTCATACGTAATCATGTAATTTTAAGAGAATTCCTTGGAAAGTATATTTCGACGTTTGCGCGGCGTGTAAGTAGAATCAGACGTACGTGGACAGACACGCTGCAGTCGTTCGCTCCATGACAAACGTTATCGATACTTGGCAAGTGACACAGTGTACCTCGCTGTGGATGATTGCGAGGGGTACTCGAAACAGTCAGGAAAAGAGATTCGTGTCGACGACAGGCGTTTGCCATTAGTCACTCTTCAGCATCCTCTTCAGGCTACAAGTTTACCGTGTACTTGTATGGTGACCGCTCGCTACAGCTCGCGTCAACAGACTTCCGTGTATTTCATGACGATTACAATTTTACTGACAAGCAAAATATCCTAATGACACGAAGCATAATATCTACCACTTTAAATACTATAATAAAAATATCCGTATCTAGTAAAGTACGTAACAAATATGCTTCGGTTTGATACTTTTTTTTATCGATTTTATGATTTCATCGGTGCTCATTCTATTTTTTAATCATTTGGATTGTGTTTAGAGTGTCGATAGCAATCAACGTTGTTTTCAGAATTAATTGAACGAGGGTTACCTACTTGCCTTGATTTTCTATTAGCCGAAGAACGCCGGGGTTAAGAGTATGCATAATGTCTGTACATAAAGCTTTGAGTGATTAATGCGATTCGCAGCTGGGCCTGGCGCGTGCAGCACCCCTCCGTTCACTCTTAAATTCGTCCTAGGTGCCAACCCCAAAAGCCGCGCAATATATATCACGGGGGTTGCTAATTACCCTCGAAAGTGGAAGCGGTAACACGTCGGCGAAGGAAGCTACTTTAAAACCGATATCGGTTCGACTAGCGTTATCGATTCGGAAGTTTCGTCAGAATGATACTTGGCTCTTTAAAAAGACTTTTGGAAAAAAAATATAACCGACTTCGGAATGCACTAAAAAGGAGGAAATAATTTTAATTTATATTTCGGAGACGGCGCAAAATTAACAATTTTCTACATTGGAAATTGTCAAAATTTTTTAATCCTTTTACATATTTTCACATTAGCAACATCTTTCATTTACACAATAACATAAGAACGAAAGACTACAAACCTCAAAAGAATTCAGTGTAACGCTGTCTTTTTTTTTTTTATTATAAAAGCACTGATATCTATGAAGTCGATTATCAAACGAATGGAGCAGAAGTTTCCTAATTAAGACGAGTACACATGACTTTAAGTCATTTAAAATATATATTTTGATAATAATTTAGAGAATAGTCTGTGAAATAATCCCGATACCTAACCACTTTCGTTGCATAATCGAATAATTCAGTAAAATTGCACGATTTGTGGAAAAAGAAGAAAAATATGATCCACAAAAAAAGTGTATTCAGAAAAACGCACCAAGGATAGCATAAAAGTTGGCAAACGTGGGTGCAACAAAACAGTGGAATTCGGAGAAGAGGGACGCAAACATTCAGCTTCACTTGCGACTTGCAGACCTTGCTCGTTCCGGGCCACCTTTTACGCGTAATCATTTCTGACTTTGTCGCGACGTTGGAATCACGATTCCTCTTCTTCCTTTTTTTCTCCACTCTATCCGTCCGTCTTTGTTGCATGCTTTTTTTGCGAGTCTATACACTGTTTGAAGGAGGAGATACAGAGAAGGTAGGGAGACAGACAACGAGAGAATGAGGGAAGCTGGTTCCCTTTGTACGAGTTTAATCCAGCATTGTCGAGGCACGGTCTTTTATTTCAGGACGGTACGATCCGGTGCCGCGTCGATGTATAAAGAGGAGAGTTCTGTTCTGCAAATGCGCTCCAGGGAACTGATCCAGCTGTTGCTCGTCCTTCGGACTTTTCGTTTGCCATTTTAATCAAGACCTTCAGGAAGGAAGTCCTTGCCGAGGTACAGTCTCTGCTGGCAGGAAGCGACAATCGCGGGAAAAGTCACGAGGGAAATTTTACTCTTGGTATTTTGGTTATTAAAATGGAATACGCATTGGTAGAAGAGGCTAAGTTTAATTACAAATTTAGGGTTTATTTAAAGGCGACTAGTACCTTGACATTTTACATTGCTTACGTAGCATTAACGTTGTCAGGAGATAACAAAGGTAACAATAGATGATTACCTTGAGTCTAAATGGTTCTTCGTCGCAAAGAAAGAAAAAATCATCGATCCATTTTGAAATGTCACATTCAACGCCGATTATTAATATCCAGCATCACAAAAGAAGCTTTGAACGAATTTTACGAGGCGAAAGAAACGTCACGGCACTCGATATCTCTCGCAGAAGCGACTTTTCGTTAGGAAAATCATTTTCCTGGCAGGCCTCGTGCCACTTTTTTTTTCGGGTCAGGGACTGTCTGTCGTTGAATGAAGGGAGCAGATGCGGCCGGATGCAAATCGTGGATTAATCTCGCCAACCCCATCTGAACTACGCCCGAATCGGCCTATCCCTGACCCCCATTGCAACGCGAGGGGTCGAGCATCACTGTTTCTTGCGGATGTGTATGCGAAAGTTCGCATGTGTCCGGGACAGGAGTCACTCCTTTCTTTCGAAAGGATCCCCCTTCGATATCCTATGGATTACGACACTGGCCACGAATAGCCTACAGGTATCCTCTTTACGCATCAATCAATCAAGGTTTTGCCTGTCTGATTTCAATTTCATCGCTCAACACTCAATGATGCAGGATTGAGACGAGTTTTCTGACTCCTTTGTGGGTTAGCTTTATGGGAAGGTATGTTATGGGGTATTTAATGTTGTGAGATCTCATTAATAGCGAGGCCCCGTGCGGCTCAATATTGATTTCGAATAATTAAAAAAAAAAATTCTTTTCTCTATCAATGGTACTATTCTAGAATTTATTTTTCACGCGTTTTTACAGCCTATTCCTTGAAAAGCGTATAGAAGGAATGGAGCAGTTCGTTCCATTCTTATGCAAAATAATTTTTCTGAGCTTTAAAGTGCCATCCCCGAGCTACTTCGTAAGAGCAATATCGATTTTGCCTTTCATAAACACCGCTCTAAGACTGCTGGTTGAACCTGCTACGTGCGCGTGTCTGTTCTTCTGAGTGATTCCATCAAACTAAGCCTCAATAAACTATAAAGTGCGAGGATTAAGGCACCCCTGCGGGGAGCACATATGGAGGTGTTTCTTGTTGATCGGAAAAAGACCCATCAACGACGAAGTTGGAGGAATTTAGGGGTGAATGTGCATGCGATGCTTTCAGCCGAGATTGTTTATATAAAATATAGAGTTTGTTCCTCTCACCGTTCGATGCCGGTCAATCTGGGATGCCTGTATTTCCTTGACAGAAGCAGTCCACCACCCCAGGCCGCCTGTGATACAAAAAAAAAGGAAAATATCATATCATTTTTTCATGCAAAGGAAAAATCGTATACTAAAGACTCTTGTAAACGTTGACTCCGTAAAGCTCAGATTTTCTGAAACTTCCCTCAATTTACCTCGTGATGCTATGGTCACCGATCTGACGATTCCCACATTTATTATTTAAGCTAAGGCTCTTACGTGTTTGGCATTTATCGTTCGAACGGTGAAGCGATTTGAATAAGCTGTCTGGCTAAGTGGAAATCTCTGTTCCTTCCTAACTTTCAAACACTTTTATCCATATCCTTGTATATTTAATTACTCGAATAAAATGAGACATTTCTAAGATTGTGAGGTTAAGGTAGATTATGGATGGAAATAATTTATTTCACTCACGTCGATGTGCAGCCAGAGCTTGTGTCTCTGGCAGATATCAGCAATTTCAGGAATGGGATCGAACGCGCCGATGACAGTCGTTCCAGCGGTTGCATTCACGAAAAATGGAATATGTCCTTTAGCTTTACGCTCGAGGATAAGTTCTTCCAGCTTTGACGGAATCATACGACCACGCTCGTCGCTGGGAACCATCACGCAGTTGTCTGTTCCCAGTCCACAGACTGCGGCGCAGGATTTCACCGAATAATGGCACTGTTCGACAATGTAATACACATTCTTTTTACAAATTCGAAAAAGAAATTCAGTGATCGACGTCTTGTGTACGATCTGATAGTTAATAATAAAAGTCGAACTTGGTGTAGCGTTAATATTATTAATAACGTAGGATAGAAAGTAGAAAGCTTCAGTTTGAATATGTTACGTGTCACGGATAATGAAGAAAGAATAAGGCAAGTAAAGTAAACCGTACCTGGTCAGACGTGAACATAACCAGCTGCCCTCCGATAGCTGAAAGGCCTCGTTCCTTATAACTGGGAAACATCCTATGTCTCGCGGCAAGAAAGGCGTAAAGATTGCTGATGGAACCTCCTGGAGCTAATATGGAGTCGCCACGGTTCCAACCAATGAGTTCCCTCATTTTCTGCAACACCACGTGCTCCATCAAGATGAACACCGGCGCAATCTCGTAAGTGAACATGTTGGTATTCGCCGTCGCTGTTAACCATTCGCCAGCCATCGATACCAAATCCAAACCACAGGACAATTGATTGAAGAAATGAGGATGTCCTGGGGAAGAAGCAAAGAGGAATTCCATATAAACGAAGGAACGATTAAACGTTAAAAAGTCATCTATTTTCTGTATAAGTATTTGTGTAATCGGCCTCTTGACACCCAGAGGCGATGAAATTAATTGTCACGACGATAAATCAGGACTGTTAGTTTAATTTCATTGTGACTGGCGTGATTGTTCGAGGACGGCTCCCAATGGCGGGGTAATTAATAAAGCTGACACGTGGCACGTGTCGAAAAATTATAACCTTATCCGTGCCAACGACACAGACGAAGGATGGACGTTAAAGGCACGCGGGTCGAAAGCGGCAAGAGAGCTTTAAGCTGCTCGCTGAGTACGTTGTCATCCGCTCTGCTGAACATCGCGCTAGGATCAGGGTTAATGCTTCTGTTCGACGGGAGACCGACTCCTGATGTAACTGGGGGAACTAGCAGCTCGGCTTCTACTGTTTCTCGTCTGCCTATCACGCTAGTACGTTAAATTATATTTTTATAACAATCTTATTTATCGCGTAAAATTCAATCGAACGAAGATCAAACATCAACACACCTTGAAGCTTACATTTCTTTTTACTAAGCTTTGTAAACTGTAAACCATTGATGTTAAATTACAACTCCAAAATTATGAATGCCTTGGAAAAATATTTCAATTTCTGTATAACTAAAGTTTCTCTCTCAATTATTTTACAAATGCAAATCAATTGATTAATAATATAGCATACTGCACTGCGTATTTTATTTTATGGACGTAGGAATATCTTCGAACACATTTGCTGAAAATTTATGTTTCCATGATACAGGATTTTTGCGCACCCCTCGCACTCGTATCCTATCATTCTCTAAAATAACGTAGATCCCTTGATCCTGAGAATTGATGGATACAGTCCATTGAATATCCGGCTACGAAAAGACTTTTTCTCCCTCGGGTGCACGATAACCTTGCCAACCTTTTGATAACCAAGAAACACATCGTGGGTAACGCTGCGTTTCCTGGAACACGATGTTTCTTTCGTCCCTAAACCATTTCCTAAATACCGAAACTAGAGACGCGAGTGAGAATTCCGGGGTCGATGCTTAGACATTTTAATCTTTGGGTATTAACGTTGTGATTGACGTATAACGCCGCTATTTCAGGGGCTGAATGCTCCCCTTGGCACGTCTGGTAGTCTTACTTCAGGATTTTCCCAGTAAAGAAGATGGGTCGAGGGCTAAAATCTTGAAATAATTCTAGCATCTTCAAAGTTTTATATTGTTTCTTTGGAGAACATTTTTCTAACAGATTTTCTGTGGAAATTTTAACCCTTTCCACTCGAGTGGCGCCTCCGCGGTAACATATGTGATTTACTAGAATATTTTAAAATGTGGAACTTAAATTGAATTTACATTAGAATATAAAAAATCAGCGAAACAAATAAAAATAAATGGATTCTCGAGCATTCGTGGCAGTTTTCTTCTAAAATAGTGCTTTTGGATTTTGGAAGATTTACCGGTAGAAAAATGCTTCCTGTGCAAAGGGTCAATCCTTAATTTTATTCGATATACCATTGTATAATTTCCATACCTGTAGGTCATGGTTGACCCTGTCATCACCGTATGGGGGTGAGTTTTCTGAATCTACTAGGCTCCGTCTGGTACATCCAAGAGTCAGAGATGCCAGTGTATATTTCTGCACAAAAGCCAACCCCAAAACGCTATATCAAACACCGGCATCTAAGCCGTTTGTCGCTGTGTTGCTCGCAATTATCTTGGTCTGCGGATCGTGGCACGCGTCCGGTTTCGGAGGGTGTACCAGGAAGAAGTGTCTCTCCTTTTTTCTCTCCCTGTCCCTCGATTTTTTTCCAAGAGTATCGGGGTCGGTGCTTCAGTCAAGGGTAGAGGAGGGTCGATGGTCCGAAGCGCCCGCATTTTGCGCGTCATACGCGTCGCTGAGCGACTAGATTGTTTGCAGAGGCTCTCAAACCGATGTAGGAAAACAAACGTCGTTAGAAAACTGAACGAGCGGATCCGTTTTATGCAAATCACAACGAACCACAAGTTTCGGAGGGAAACTACGCGACGATGCACGGAGTTTGTTGCGTTCTTCGAGACAAATCGAGGAAGTTTTGGTTGTCTCGGGCTTGCGAGTGGAAGATGATAAGTTCAATAAGGAGGGATGAAGAGATATTGAACAATCTTGACTGAAAGTTTTATAATAAATGAAGAAGATTGTATTTTCTTGGGACCAGTATAACGCCTTGACAGGTTGGCGACGAAGATTTGTAACAAGACACGCTAGAACTTTAATTTTTAATACTTTGAACTTTGAATGGTTAATTTTCAAGTTTGAAATCACATTTTAATTGTAATATGAAATAATTCTATTACCAGCTTAATATTAAGGTTATTCACAGTTTTCCCATCCTTTTATTTTATTGATTATTCTATTATACAAAATTTCAACACGTTCAGGTTCCTAAGGGGTGAATGTATGATACGTTGTGGTGTATCGTAGGAAGATAGGAAAAACAAACAGGAGTGCAGCGTGCGAATCGAGATAAGCCAAGCAGGTTGGCGCATTATGCAGATTTAAAAGTATGTTAATTTTGGAAGGAGCTGCAGGGATTTTCGAACCGAGATCCCCTTAGACTCCTTTCCATTACCGCGACGTAATGGCAAAATAGAGGATTCACTGTTAAAACGAACAAAAGAATACGTTCTCTTTTAGGAAGCATAAGAAACAATAGTTTCCCTCGATTTTGAAGTGACGGAGATAAAGAATGTTAGAACTAATATAAAATTACCCAAACGTTTACTGGAATTTTAGCCAATGTTATGGTTGTTATAAGAGAACTTTTATGCCTTGGTATTTGTACGTTCGATTAGATAGATTCTACGATTTGTTTCTTTCAGTGAGTTGCTTTTACGAGCGATTACGACGTTGGGAGGGTATCATTTTCCGACTAATTTGCCCTTTTTCTTCTCGTGGAAAAGAGAAAGGGAACAAGTTTCACCACCGTGGAGAACCTGCTCGAAACAGGCTCGGATAATATATTACGGGGCTCAGGATTTGTATGAAGAGAAGTGTGTAACCCAGGCTTAACGTTAATGCCGTGTAATCAATCATATCGCAGAAAGTAACGTTTCAAATGTCGGTAACCTTGAACCTACACTTTAACGACGTTCAAGAAAATGATCTTAAAAGAGTGGAATTCGCATTTAAATCATTATAATCTCGTGAAATTGAAATATAGTATTTTTAACACGTCGAAGACCAGCAACTGATATTTAGTATGAAATTAATAAAATAAGAACACATGGGGTCCGCGAAAACTCAGCTTCCTTATTCAAGGGTTCGAGAAGTATAATCGGAGAAAAAAAGGCGTATTGTTTAAAAATAATCGAAGACCAAATTCAAACCGTGAATATTTCTGTCGTTCTCTGCATTGGTTTTCAGAAATATTATTAAACAATTATGATTTCCACGGCAAAGATACCATTCTTTCCAACACCGATTCACAGCGCAAATACCATCCGCGTGACGTAACAATTTTTACGTTCCATGACGAAACGATTTCTGCATTCCTGGAGCAGCCATCGATACCAATTGAAATTCCTTCGGTGGGTGCACTCGACGCTTCTGTGCCGAACGTTCACGAAGGGTTCACCCTATGGTGTACCGTCCCCCACCACCCTTGATGCTCGCCCCTATTTGCTACATCCCTTCACCCTAGCGAGGGAAAATCGTGTAGAAATGGCTCTTAATTACACCGATCCTATTGAATTTACCACCCTGGTCGGTGGTGCCACGTGCGCAAACCTTACAACAGTGTTTTTCGACGGGCACAGTTTGTATCGTGTTCTTTTCCAGATTTTCGCCTGAATTCCTACAAATATTTAAAGAAATATCTGAATCTGAGAAACATCGAAAGAATAGTTTGTAAGCTAGCAATACATCGAATTTAGAATTTGAAAGAAATCTAATATGAAATAGTTAGCAATGCATAAAATCTCGACTAATTTCCATATTTATTGAAAATTATATATACATAATCCATAGTGGATTCGTTAACGTAGAGTATTTTGAAATTTTCCTAAAATTCATTCTTCAGGCTATGCTTCGATGTAGATCGGAGAAATCTGTCTGCAACGCGAGGGACGCGCGGAGTAAGCAACAGTGCTTCAGAGAATTCAATATCGACAGCATGTTGCTTTCAACAAAGGAATCAATCATGAACGCCGGAAGCTTGGCTGTGTCCGTGATCAATCAAGATTTTCACTCGTATCACCCTATTGATCAATATTAATTTCATCGAACGACAAGATACAAGTAATAAACAATCAAATCCTTCGCGTTGCTATTTTTCTCAACTGCATACTGGTTTGACAAAAATTTAAAACTAATTTCTTCATCCTTTTTTTATCAAGCTATACTTTACACGGTTATCATCGACGTTCTGTCATATCGCTCAGCTGGACGAAATATTTTTCGGCCTATCTGCAATCAATTGATTTCCCCTCCCCCTGCGCCAGAGGGTACAAAGTTTCTTTTACGAACGGTCAGATAGATGACACCTCGAGGGGGGCTCGCGAATCTCGTGGCATATAATCTAATAACGACTTTTTTGTCGGCACGTATATATCTTGCACGCGACCTCTCGTACACAGGGGTGGGTTTCTCATCCCCGTTCGTTGGTCCTCTGCATCGATGCCAGACAAGCCTGATTTCTGGCCTAAGTTCGGTTAGCCCTCTTCCATTGTGCATTAGCATCTATTCAAGCTGGTAATCGAATCCTGCCGAGATAGCGAACTTTCGCGGGGGATTTGCGGTTGACTCTTGGCATTCCGTGGAACGACAGAGAGATTATAGATTCGGCAGTCTGGTCGTGACTGAATTAAACGTCTGCAGAACTTCTGTTTTCGAACCGTTTATATCGTACACTGAAAGAAATACCTGTTTTACCTTCAGATTTCGCATTTAATAACTTTGTATAAATATAAGGACATTTATTTCAACTTGCTAAGTACGAAGCAAAGTCGAGAAATTATTATAAAAATACGAATGGAGATCAAGATTAATTTTAATTTCTTAAACGCACCAAATTGAAAAATTCTAGGCAAAAGAACGTTGCTACGAGATTGCAGACGTTGTGGGCCGTTAATAAAAACAGAAAAGATATTTTCCTGTTTGCAGCAGATCGTAGATGATGCAGCCAGATATCTCAGCTTTTTATTTCAGTTATCGCCAACCCCTGGCTCGTTTATCACGAGCACGAGGGAAACGTGTACATTTTGGAAGGGCTGGAAGTGTCTCTAGTCATCTTATCTCCGGGCCGGAGTGCGCGTATGCTAAATTGAATATGAAATTATGTGGCTTATCGCCCTCGTGGATACAAGGAAATGAGATAAAACGGTGTTAAGCGATTCCGTGCCCAGACATCATCCCCAATTTTCATGTTATCGACACTTGATTTTCAGGCCAACGTTAATTTCGCGTCAAACTTTGTTCGTCGACAGAAGAGAATTTTCATTAAAAACTTACCAGTCTTCACTTGGTACTTCAGGGTGGTGGAACAATCGATAAGAAGTTGTTGAAGAGTCAGACCGCTGTCAGGAATTTCCAGGTCCAACAGACGCATCATCTCGGAGGGATGATGAAAATCGAGGACCTTCGCGTTCCTGTCGTTGGTCGACTTGATGAAATCCAACAGGATGTCCACCACCTTCATTAGGAACTCTTTCGTTGCCGGATAACCTTCGACATTGTGCGGCAGGATGTCTGAGAGTAAAAAGGTGCTCAAAATTATACGAAAGATCGCTGAGAGATTTTTGTTCAATAAAGCAACTGTCGTCCCTATCTCCTTAAAACTGTAAATCGCAAAATTTCGAATAGTAAGGTCAAATGTAACCCTGTCTTTTTTATACTCTTTTCACTGAAAAAGTAGATAGTGGCATACGTTATCTAGCATTTATTATTTTTCTTTATATAAAACAGTGTTGTTTATACCCCGTATGATGTATTATAGTTTGAATTCTACTGAATTTATTGTATGCAAATTTTTGTTGAAATTTTACAGTTTCCAGGGGTTAAGGTGACAATTATCGAAAACGCAAGACACACGATCGTAATAACAACAAAATTTCGTGTTCTCACGTAGAATACTTGTGAATAAGAGTTAATCGGAACAATTGCAGCAGGTGGCTACTCGGTAATTGTCTACGGTAACTCTCTAATTGTTATAATCAAGTGAAATCTCTTCTACGATAGCGACATCGAACGATTTGATACCGTTTCATTGAGCAGACTTTTCCCGGTGCTCCGTCGTTTCGACCTACCGTCGGGTATCCGACGTCCTCGCAGAAAACGTCAATTATTAGAATGATTTCACCTCATCAAACAATTGAAAGTATAGACCTATATTGACACACTCTCACTTGTTTGGTGGGATGACACCATCTCACTTCGTCGTCTTCTTCTCCGCTTTTGTTTCTTTTCCGTTTCTTCTTCTCATTTTGGATACGAGTGGTTTCATTTTGCTGCTCGAAAATTAGCATGCGATTGGACGATCATGCGATATAAAATCTTATATCGATAGTGGGGCCGATAGTAACAAAACTAATATAACCACATCACTAAATTGAAATAATAACATTCCGAATAATTATAGCTTCCAGTTTCGGTGTTTCTAATAATTCAGTTCTGTCACCAGTATCTTCTTATACGCGTGTTAATGCCAGTCGATTAGTTGAAGTATAATTACTGTTTTGAAAAATGCGCATCGCATTTCGTGATAGCAAATTAGACCAGTACTTCAGCGGAGATAACATAAACTGCCTACAGAGGGACATTTCAATGTGCTCGTCGCAAATCCTTGGTAGATTGAACTGTCTTCCTGTTGCAGGGTAACCATAAAGTATCCCGCTGAATAAACCACCCTTCGTTTTCCATTGCATTAAGAAGATCCCGTGGATAAACAGACAGGAGAGCCGGCGTCTAGGTTTGAAACTCATCAAAATTTTCTTTCTTACAAACCTTTTTTAGAAAAATTGATTTACAATACTTTAATTAGAACGAAAAATATTTAACTTCACAGTTAGCTCTCTGTTAAGTCGCGGTTTAACTACTTTAATGCCAAGTTGGAGATCTAATTTGGAACGAATGGTACAATGGTATTTGTAAAATTATACGTGTTTCATCTTTGTAGATTTATAGAGAAGGAAATTTGAAACTTTAAAAGTAATAAGAATTCGAACGAAGGCAAGATTAAGGAAAAGAAAAAGTGCAAAGTCTCCTCGAAGGGATAAGTGTATTTTTCAATAATCACAAGGACGATGAATGAGGATGGGAAAAAATAGGGGAACCTCGAAAACCTTATGGTGAATCGTTCTGAGCCTATGGTTAGACAAGGGAAATCCCTGGCTTCCGAGGGCTCTGGTTCAGTTAATCCAGCTCTATCAATCTAACGTCCAAAAGACCGTCAGACTTTCATTCTTTCCAGCTTTATAGTACCACTCTCGACAGAACTAAAGCAATCCAAACGCACCTCGATACCAATCGGCCGATAACTCTATAAATATCGAATTTAACCCTTGTGTGGACGACCACGTACTTGGACACCTATTTCTACAACAATCTTCTATATTCTAGTCAAAATATTGCACAATCGCGTCAAATTACTATTCCTCGGACATTTATGTATCGACTTACGTTTTCAGAATGAAATTTTTGTATAAGAAGTTTTAAATATTAAGCTACCGATAAATATGTCGATACCAGGTTGTCCGTGCAAGGGTCAGCATGCAAGGAATAAGCATCATTCAATTGCAATCGCTGAATTACAGGTTCGAGCTTAATCTAAGTGGAACTAGTACGTAGTTTGGCACCAGATGCACCGGACCCTCGGGTTCCTGGCTTTAATCAAAGCGCTTTCTAGGGGTTGTTACATGCGGCAATTAGTTCCAGCGATTTATAAGCAGGATTTAGGGGGTTAATTTATAGTAACGAGCCGAAAGAAACCTTGCTATAGCTCCGTTGGCCGCAAAGAAATTGCTCGGTACGATTTATTCTCGTATTAACATCGCGATACTTTTAAAGAATTTCATAGATACATTCTGAAATCGATTCTCATCGAAGTCTCACAGATTTGGTGGATTAGTTCTGTTTGAGGAATATTTTAAATTCGATTGTCGGCTTCTTATCGGTTTCCAACACTTGGCCGACTGCAAACATCGTCGTGACGACAAACCCTTCCGCCCTTTCTGCGGCGTGTAATCTGTCCTCAGCCACTCGTCGACTACGAGACTCTTCAGGCCAATTCTAAATCCTCTATTATTATGCACCCTCCCGGTAGAGCTTTGCGAAATCAGGACAATATTGTGACTTCAGGATTTCGTTCCCGAAAAGCCAAGGCTGCATTTAAAATCGAAACACACGAAGGAATTCGTACAACGTGTAAAGGCTAGGCGGCAAGTAGATACGGAACGTGGTCAGACCGCGAGGTCAGATACCAGGAATGGTTGAGAAATTGACATATATATATATTTACTACTTTTATATCAAATGCAATACATGCTTCAATACTTTATAAACATAATTCGTGATCAAACTTACCCGAATATTTCAAGTTACAATGCTCCTTGGAGAGCGAGTACGTGTTCTCGGAACTCATTAGTCTGGTCGGGGAGTGTGTCCGGGCGAAATTCTGCAATTCACAACGAACATCTTTGTTTCGAGAAGCAAAAATCGTGGGCGAACATTCACCGCAGACTTCACATTCCATCAAATCTAATTTTATGATCAAAATATCATCGAAACCTGTCAAAAGCATTCGTGAACAGACCAACGATCAAAATCATGAAAATCAAACGATGCAAAGTGAAGTGATAGAACAACTACGCTGACGATTGATCAACCCTCGAACGACGGACGGTCAAATTTAATTTTCTATTCTGCGTCATTATCAGTTTTCTAATGCTGTACAAAGTAAAATCGATTTATTCAAGAATTTCAGCTTCCGACCAAAGATAAAACCTGAAACCGACTCTGCCGTTCGAGAATTAACCCTTTTTACCCTATGATTTTTTTCAACGAGTGCTTCGCTTAGAACCGAATATTTATAGATATAGTATTAAGACAAATAAGGAAGATTGAATGGAGTGTACGTACTCTACATTTAACAAACTCTGACTGTGTTAATTATAATGTAAACTAAACTTAAAATTTAGTTGTACTAAAAACAAGAACCAGGTGTGACACGATGTTATACGACAAAGGATTAAAAGAAAGGAAAAAGAGAAACAGAGAGAGAGAGACAAAATGAATGACGTGCAGCGAGATGGGAATGCCTTACATATAAGTATTCCTTGATCGCTGTGATTTTAGTGCCGATCATTTGCACATTGTCCATGTCTCTGCTTGTGCCCCTCGCCTCAGTCCCTACAACAATCAACAACAGTGTCCGCTTCAGTGTCGAGCCGAACAGATTTTCGCGGCTTCATTTCCAGCGAGCTTGAGAGAAATTGCACAACTGCCAAGCGATTAATTATTATTAACGCCGAACGGAGCACGGCAGGCCGAGCGACCAAAGAAACATGGACAGAGAGCATATCGTTTTAACGCGTTTATCTTGCTGAAAGAAAGAAACACATGTGTCGACACGAAAATCATGATAACTGCTCTCTGAACCGATCGACTGGTCCTTGGAGCGTGGAGAAAGTATAGAAGCGATAGATTATCTTGAAGAGATCAGCCACTACGGATCGTTCTATTTTGATATCGTGTTATTCGATTGTGTGATTTTGAATATTCATTATTGGGGTTCAAAAGTTTAGAGCATATTACGATTTATAAAAAAAGTAAAAAATTAAAATTGTTTTCTAGTGAAACTTGTAGTGACCGTTTCGTGGTGTTCGAAGCGTTAAGCGAATGAACGTACCGTTCTTAAAATATACGTTTATAACATGTAATGTTTCTGGTAAAATTATTTTGTACGTATCAAAAACCTCGCTTTGCTTAAGAAACTGAAGATTGCTCCAAACTTCTGAGTTGCAGCGTAGAGTGTTGGTTAAACAATGACGATGAAAGAAAAGTAGTGCGTATCAATGAACAGTCGTGCAGTTTTCATTCAAGTGGATGGAACAGTGATTAGCACATGGTAATGTGCTTAATAATTGCATGATCTTAATAATTAAAAACGGTGAAGCGAGAATGAAGTTGTACGTGAAGGCATATAAAATTAGAAATAAGTTCAGTCAAATTGAGATGGTTTTGAATTAGCTGAAATCTAATTAACACATTTGGGGTGGTTACCAAAGATCAGGACCACAAATTTAATATTTGAAAATTCTAAGCAATACCAATATTACATTAATTTCGTGATGTAACAGGTGGGAGATGGAAATTTAAACGATGTCGCGCCATATATTGCTTTTTCCACTGTGACGGCTAACGTGTGTTCGTACTACTTAAAATTTCCTGAACTCATTTTCTCATCCTAACTAGAAATTTTATATTTTTCCATAGAAGTTAAGAAAAGAATTATTCCAGTTTTATGAATTGAAAAACGTGAGCAAAAGGTTTAAATTCATGGTGTCGATGTGTCGGTACAAAATGTCATGCAGCTTTCACACTTGTTAAAAAAAAAGACACGCTGTTCAAAACCTTCTCAAGTAATTCAACGTACCAATCAACACCCCCAGGAATATGATAAAGAAAGAGGAGGACACAATCATAGGGTGTTCGTGACGAGGATAACACTCACCAAATCTGTCCCTCTCTTTGCTACAAGGATGCTTCCTTTCGGGCGACGAGCACGGATACGGTGTCTGTGTCGCGTACAAAGGGGATGCAGTTGTCCTGGCGATGGAAGGACTTAGGGATGTATCGTCGATAGACTGGTGAGACGGTGACGGGCTTCGGGGTGGTTTCCAAGGGACTGCTTCCAGCCGAAAACGCCTGGACGACTCTCGAGCCTCGGCCTGACTCGGCCTGCCTCGAGTCTGCCTGACCCAGTTTCATCTCTGTACAACCCACGCAGCCACCCCCAGCTGGCGGGGGTTGTTTTCACGTGGGCGGAGCTACCAACCTTTTCACCGTGTACAAGAGGGGGTTGTAGGATCGAGGGTGGCCGAATAGGCGTGTCGCAACTTGGCCAATACCCTGTTCGAACGTCACCCTGACGTCAGACGCGGTGTATGACGTATCGTCCGTTGCTCTACCTTTGTTCTCCTTCCTTGTGGCCGCAAGAACACGTCGAGGATGCTGTGCGTGCGGTTTTCCCGCAGGAGTAGGATGCTTGTGCATCCGACTTCCTTTTATATGTGTTTACGAATGTACTTTAACGCGGAGCCGATGAGTTCCTGTTTAACCGCGAAATCTCTGGCGTGCTCGCTTGTCGAGGTACACGTCAGAGAGTTCATGGAAGGTGGTTCAGGATAAGTATCATGGATCTTTTGATTTCCACAAGGGGATGATCGTTATTGACAGCGTATGGAATTCGATGTAACGGTGAAAATTGAAGAAGTATTAACGACAGTGTTACTATTCTTTGTTACCAGATACCGTAAGATACATACTGATAACGCCATGTGTACCGATACTTGCTCGATACTCCTCGTTTCTATCGAGACCTGTCGATAGCGGAAGATGCTTGTGTACCCTAGTGTCCTTTAGGCCTAGTTTGCATCAGTAAATTAAAAAATATAGTCTATCGGTGCTAATCCTTTGGAATGATAGTAGAAGACTGGTGGTAGAACTATTTTGCCACTGTAACCTAGGTTTTGATACTATACCGACCACTTTTCTAATTTATCCTTATTCCACGTAAACTAGTTTATGTAAATTTCCCCAATGTAATCCAGGCTTAACTTTTGATATAGTAAGAGTATTATTTATAGCAGGGATAGTAAGAAATCCGTGAAAAGTAGCTACCTTGACCAGAATCATCATTCCCATCTGCAGGATTCCACTTATGGAACCTGGAATCCTAGTTTCACAGTACGATTAATAGTACCTCGAAATGGTTTATCAAAATACATTAGTTGGGGTATATATCAAGATCTAGTGCATCAAGATTATTCCAGAGATTATCCCCGAATGGTTTAGCATCTGGAACGGTATTAGCCAGAGATTCCAGGCCACGAGTACCTCAAGGAATTTAAAGCATCCCCGGCTTAAGGTGATTCTTCCTATTGCTCTAATGAAGCTTCATAAAAATTCATGCCACGTCGGTGGCACGTTTCCTTTTTGCTCCGGGGCATCGAATCAACAAATGAAATCCGGGATATCGGCATCAAACATCGGTGTCACGAGTTTCGTCGGAGCTGAAGAAACAACCCAGGGACGAGTGGAGGTGGAGGGAAAGATGAAAAAAAAAAGTTTGATTACCGATTTCTTTTGCGGAAAATGTCGTCACGCATGCGTTTCGAACGAGCCACGGGGTTGAGGATAATATTGGAACGAACAGAGACGGAATAAGGGCACGGAGAGAATGACAGACGAAGGAAGAGAAAGAAACAGAGGTAAATCGGTGGATGGAAGGGATGGGAAAGGACAAAATGGACGGCGACCAATCGGGTGGCGGGACAAAATGGCCGACGTTGAATTTAATCAATACTTCCTCCGTCCTTCGTGAGAGGGTGGAGGACAGGGCGAGACCTAGAATGTGCCAGGGACGTAACAACTCGTTGCTGACTGTACGTAATCACGTCATTGAGGTCGATACACCTTGATCCATTCTCTTGTGTTCTTTGGACACCCGGTGCGTGTGCTACCTAATATGAGTTCCCTCCTTTGTTAACGATGTTTTTTGTACCTCAGTTACTTTCGAGTACATGAAAGCATCCGTAGGTGGCTCGAAACAGGATGTGTCTGTATTTCGAATACAAAGGATGGGCTTTTGGTATCTTTTTCGTAATTTCTTCCTCTGCCAAATTTCAATATGTAATCAATTATTTTGGATCACTTTATTAAGTTACATATAAAATAAACGACTTGTGTAAAATAAAGACATCTGTACAGATGTTTGAAAAGATATTTGACAGATCAATTAAGTATTTAATTCGAGTATGCAACTTTCAAAAATCAATTGTTTGTTCCAAGAAAAACTACAGTTCAGTTACAGATGAAGACGGTAAAACACGACTAGTTTTCCAAATGAATTGCTTTGCGAAGTGAAACAAGAATGAAGTGTATCGTTCTTGGAACCGGTGAGAAGGAAGATTCAAGAAACTTTGGATCGATGTTGTTTTGCGCGAGAAGTTTAAATTAAAATGGCACAGAAAAGAATTCTGGAACGCTTCAGGAGCTATCGGTCCAGAAAATGTAAATTACTTGTGTTCAAGTTCTTTACTCGCCACTTCCTTCCGGCGATTCGAGCACTCTCCTCTCGCCCCCGTGTGAGAAATTCGTCAGAAGATTGTATCTCGATCGAACTGGCAAAGTGAGTTATCCAGTTTCGAAATCATAAAATTTCGCAATCTGAACCATAATATTTCAAAGGCAGCCTCGTAGATTATCAATTTTTCATGATTCGGTAGATTTTTAAATCCTTTCCAAAGGGTACAAATAAAATTCGCAATGATCCGAGGCTCAGGTATACTCGAGTTCTTCGAAAATTTGCAAAATGGAATCTCGAAAATCCATCACCCATTGAAATACGACGTCGATCGATATTTCACGTATGCATCCATCGCATTCGCGAAAGGGTTACCCGTGAACGCGAATATTCACGGACCCTGACAACGTGGTCGTTTATCTCGTAGAACGAATATCGCGTAACCCAGATCGAGTAACTAACAAATTTCACGTACACGGGACATATTTTCCTTTCGTTCCCCTCCTTACAAAAGCAAATGCAATAACAGAAACCTCTCAAAATTGCGATCTGAAGTTGCATTGAAAGAAAGTGTAATTAATTTCGTTTCGATACAGAGACCTAATCCCCGATGTTTTTTTATTATCGTATGATATCAATAGGATAATCTCTTAATTCATTATCGATTCGTTATCTGACGGATCTGAAATAGTTTATCAATGCTTCAGCTGTCGATAGTGATACCGAGATCAAGTACATCACAAAACAAGTGTTTTTCTCTATGAATGAAGATAAGAAATAGAAAAATGATATCGTTCACTTCGTAAGATCCTTGGTAATCTCTAGTAATCGCATTGCAATGGTTTGCATCATTATCCAGTGCAATCATTCATGGTTGACACAAGATATAAACACTATCTTATTCCCTTGATACATTTTTCCGCTGCTTCAAATTGCGTCTATCTTACGTTTCACAGGAAATTGACGTTGCACAATTTGAATCGTTTATTTCATCGGATTGCTTAGAAATCTTTTCCAATTTTCACTTTGTATCGCTACACCTGACGTCACGACGTTATTGGTAAAATGAAGAAAAGTGACACAATAATGTATGCATATTTGAGTCACTGTTTCGTAAATGGCTAGTGACCTTTCGCGAAAGCAACACGAGCAAGAGTTTTATCAAGCACTTTATCACTCGTTACGCTACTCGAATACGCTTGTACGTAATCAAACTGTACCGGTTGATACAGCCAATGATAGTTAATGCGATACGTGCTGTCGGTAATCAAAGAGTCAAGCCCGTATAGTGAAGCTGTGAATTTGTCTGTTCATTTTGCACAACAAGCACGTTGAAGACGCATCGAAAGCTCCTCCTTCAACGCAATCGTCGAAAAACATAACGCAAGGTAAATTTCTTGATAAAGAAATTTTATTATATTCTGCAATTATTCCAATTTGTACTTTTTGCTATTTCGAAGCATCGATTTGTGAATTATCTTGATCCCCGGCAATCAAATATATCGGCAGAACATTTTCTCGTACAAAAAAAATATCTTCTTTTGCTGCTACCTTACGGGGGTGAGACGTAAATCAACGATTTTTAAAGGTTGCTTCGAAATATCGTGGAACGTAGAAACGAAGAGAAAAGCAATCATCTGCGAAGGAACGATTCCTGTACAATTAATAGAATTTATGGCAAACTTTCCCTGGCCCTCACGGCTCATTCCACAGGCAAACTCGAAACGACCAGACCAGTTATCGACACACGGCACCTAAAACCGATAACGGATACCAAGATTCTGGTATTGCTCCCTGTCCGCGTGTCGGTCGAAACTGTCGGATACAATGTGTCCTCTAATACATGGTACACACGAAAAACAAGAGATTTTTTTACGAAAAAAGTTCAATTGAAATTACGCAATCGATATGTCCACGTGGCATTGTATTTTCAAAAATACCTTCGCCATTAATTATTTCGGAAAGATAGAAAACTTGAGAAAAAAATCGTGGTTCGTTGGTTTAAGTATAAGATATCGAAATTTAAAATTATCCATCAATAGAAATCAAAAAGGTGATTGATTACTGACTCATACTAACCCCATAGTATTTCAACGTTTCTTAAAGTTAGCATAGAACCATATCATACCAACAAGGTTCTCATAATTTTTTCTTTCGTATGCTTTAAAACAGATCAAGATGAAATTCTGTCACCATATCGAAATGACAAACAAGGTCGTCCTGAAGTCGTATTATTTTATAAAAAAAAAAATATGATTTACTGAACGCTAAGAAGTTCAAAGTATGAAGATTACTGAAGATGTCACCCGGTACATAGGGGAGAACGAAGGGACACAGAACAGCCCCCGAACTCCAGGAAATTCCTCGATTGCCATAACCAATCCCTCCGATGCCTCCTCCGTCGGCTATCGGAACGCGGCTAGTTCCTCGTTTGCTTTCGTATTGATTAGCCATCACTTTCAGATGACGCCTCTACCTCGGTGGGTGTTGCTGGCGTTGCTGTTGGTCCTCGCCGACGCGCATCCGGATGATCACGCATGCGTCCGCGTCTGCCGTGCACGAACTGGCAGCCCCGAGATCGCAGAAGTCTGCGACCATCGGCAGAACGAAGTCCTTCAGTCTTTCAGTGAAGGCCGGTACCTCTTCAGGCTCTGTCTGACCCCGTGCAGTGATCCTGGATCACCCGGTCACCCGTTCTACGACGGCTCCTCCAATTGCCGTTCCTTCAGGGACGAGCTTATCGAGCGTCACGCTTGTTCCTGCGATGGCGAACCAGGAAACCTTAAAGAGGACCAGGGGTTCGAGGACGTTCAGCTGCGCGAGTCGAAGCTGTCGGACATGCTGAGGAAGATGGGTGAGGACGTATCTGTAAATTCGGGCGACGTTGAAAACGCGGATGGATGGAGCAGAGATCTTCCCGAAGACGAAATGGAAGTTCCAGTTGCCGAGGACTGGCCGTCTGCTATGAATGCCGATGTCGAGGACGAGACAGACTCGACAGAGGATTCCATCGACTGGGAGCGATGGTGTATGACTCAGTGTGACAACGGGCAGGGTGGTAGCGCCTGCAATTGTGACATTATTCCCTGAAGAGGATGGCAGAGGACGAGGGACCGAGGACTCGCGGATGGGCACGAATTTACATATCTGGTATAGGTTAGTCGGGCCGAATGGTACCGGTAGAAGTAAGGTTTATCTTTAATTGGTATCGCTGTCTATAAAATCCACACGAACTCGTATCATACTTTCTCCTTCTTATCGATGATCCATCAAATTTCATATTCGAAGATTGCGGCTGGCTCATTGTTGATTATCGATCGATCGATCGGATTTAGTCGTATAACGAGGGACCCGTCAGTGGAATTTTTCGAAAACGAATCGCGGTTCGAAATGATCGACGACGTGCGCGATCATCGTTGGCCGACTTAATTACTCGTTAGGCTTAAGATTTCTCTAACGCTACGTCCGGTTCACGCGACAGCTTCAACGTCCAAATGGAAGGATCGTCGAGCAGGTGGATATTTTCTTTCGGATTAGCGATTGTTGCTAATCGTTCGTCGTAATTGCGAGTATCCGATGTAACAGGATTGTACCGTGCTTTGGCGTGTGAACGGGACACCGACGTGCGATGTGTGTATTATTGCAATAAACGATATTTATACGTGGGCCGCGATGCAACGTCGTATCGTGCATCGACGCGGTGCACACCTCTAGTTTCTTAAGAGTATTGTAAACGTTTCAGAAATTTTACACGGACGCGTATGAGATGTACTTAAACAACCACGAATGGTTTTAGAATGTAAGCAAGTCGTTCGAACGACCAAACGAAATCCATGTCTTCCATTTTGTAGTCCTTTCGATGCTCCACGTGCGATCGAACCTCCTACGATTCGATCCACCGGCGGCTGTTGTTTTAAGCGATTCTTCTTTTCGAGACAGCCACACCGATCGCGATCGATAAAAATCGTCGGTCGAGATCGGTTAGAACGCAAATGATCGTCGGGTTTCTTGGCGCGAAAGGAAACCGGTCGTTTTTTTTTTGTGTGTAGTGCGCCGTTTCAAAAACGTTGTGACGCGACAATAACACGTAGATTCTAGTATGCCTGTGCGATGCAACTTCCGTCTTTCGCGCACTTCGTATGATTCGATCGTCGGTAATGTGTACTTTTGTTTATAAAGACAAATACTAGATGAAAAGAGCTGCGTTTGGCATACTTTGTACCTCTAAACTCTAAATTGTGGGGTGTTTCAGGTTCGACACGTTGATCGCCACGGCGGTCTCGCAAATGTAATTTAAGGGAATAATTGAAACAAAAATTGTAATCACGAAGTGGAAAATTAGAAAATTGAGTGCAGAAATCATTGATTCGTATCCCTTACCCTTTGACGGGGGTAAAATTTAGAATTTTAGATCACCCTTTGAAAATTATTTCTCCAATGTATTAAAATTTGAGTTCCCAACAATCAAACCATCATTATTTCTCCATTTGAACGTTAATAATTAAAGCTTCAGTACGTCTTACCACACAAGTCCTTTTCCACTGTGGCAGTCAACGTGTTAAAGATGCTCTTACTTCTATGAAATTCATTTTTTATTTTTTGCAAATAATGAAATGGACAAACAGAAGTATAATCAGAAGTGCGTGAAAGACCAGACTTCAGCAATTCATAATCTGGGCTCTAATAGTTTGTAAGTGAATTTGCTTTGTAAATAATTTATACACATATAGTATCTTATCTATCTGATTGATGATAATAACGAGAAACATTTGGGGTACCAATTTACAAATCTAGGATGTAATTAATGGAATTCTATTTGTTGTTAATTAATTATTGTACTCTTGTATGCGGTCGCTGCCGGCAAGCAGTCCACGAACTATGTATAACAAAAGAGAAAATTCTATGATCAACGAAGAAGCTTGTTCGCAAACTTTACAAAGTATTCCATGTCTTATGTTGTATCTGTAATCGTATCAATAACTTTTATGAACTTACGAGGATATATTTGTATTATTTATGTTTATGATTGTATATTGTGTATATAAGTGACTAAAAAATAATCGCATTTATGTTTTGTCATACAATCAATAAAAAAAAAACAGTAAGTCGTACAGGATGGATTAATTAATTCCTAAACCTTCATATTTTGTAAATTAACTCTTGCGTCAGTGACTGGTTTTTGGGATACTTTTACGTTGATATCACGTTTATGTTAAAAAATAGTTTGGAGGTATTAATGAAGTTAGTTATCCTTATTAGTAGCTAATATAATAGCCTTGTGTTAATAATAAAGTCCCAGTTGAGTCTAATTCAATCATTTTGTTGATTTTATATAGTATTTTATACTGAAATCTTAATTATCCAAATTACTAAGCTCTGGTTAACTGCACAGTGTTAATGCAACCTTAACGCTATTCAAGCTGTAGCCTCAATTTTCATTTACTAATTACGCAATTATTCCCTGGTAATTAACACATTAACCCGGGAACCTCACGCACTCGTATTTTTATTTAAAAAAACAATTGCAGCTGCTGATAATACAGGTTTCATTTTCCTGTTTTATCAGCTGTAGATAGAACATTATCGATCGTAGATGGATACAGCGGTCGTAGATAAAGTAGGAGTCAGAAGTCTAATTTGCTGGCTACAGGTCAATAAACTTCCTACTATATCAACAGTGGAACATGAAGGGAAACGAAGGAAAAAAAAGGAACTTTCATATCATCGGTTGATGAAACAGAATCGGTATGAAAATACAATTTTTTTTTTCATTGGATATTATAGAAAAAAATTTTAATTTTTGGTCAACTTTATTTCAAACTTAAATGCTTCATATATATATTTTTTTGCATTATTCACATAATAGAACTTTTTACACTGCAATATCAAAAACAATACAAAATATTAAAAAAATAATGGAAGGATTTCTTCAAATACTTTCAATGTTGTATACTGCTCTTTTCTTTTAATCGAATATACTATTTGTAAACTTTTTGTCCCGCTTTTTATATTATATGTACTGTTTCTTTGCAGCAAATAGATGGTTATTTCCCCCGGGATAAAAGACAATCAGGAGCATCGGTAATTAGATTACGTTCGTGATAGCTTGCAACGTTATTCAATAACAATGTTACAACATGTACGAAGATGTGCAGCAGACTGTCTTATAAAAGCTGGCCCGTCTTCTGAATTCAGCAGATCACAGCCATCCTTCCTTCGAAGAAGACCATCTCACAGCTTCAAGTATCATCTTCATCAACAGCTTTGGTAAAACTCCATCCTCAGTTCTCTATCTTACACAATCTTTAAAGATTCGTCTGTTTTCTTGCGTTCAATTTCTGATCATAGTCAGATGAATTTTAACCTTCTACGAGATCGATATCCCTTTAGATGAATTCTTTGATTAGGTCATACGTTAAATAATGTACAATATCTGCATTTGATAGGGACATTTATCTTTAGCTTCTTTGCGCGGTATAAAAGCTCGAAGCTTTTCTCTTATTCGTAACATTTGTTCACCAACTACCGTACAAGTCTTCTCGTTTCTTCTGTTTGTAAGTAAACTTCATCCTTTCATTTCAACGTCTCTGTCTGAAAAGTTGTCGAGTCTTAATACTTCAAAGGTATTTCATATAAATTGATAAAATATTGTTGTTTAATTTTCAGAAAGCCACCCAATTAAATCCATCATCAAAATGGTGTCCGTTCGCTTCGTTGTTGCCATCATCGCTGCCCTCTTCGTCCTCGCCATCAGCGTCGACGCTGCCTACAGGAAGCCACCCTTCAATGGCAGCATTTTCGGCAAACGATCCAGCACCATCACTGGTAAGCCCATTTATCCATGCAAGTGTTGTTTGTGAATGTCTCCATACTACCCCCACGAAAGATTGTTTTATTCAGATTCAAGGTTTCCTTTCTTCTTTGGTCATTAGCATGATTATTTTATGACGCAGCAACGCACACTCTAAGAGAAATATTTAGAAATTTATGGATAACTGAAAGATAGTAGCAAAATATAGTATTGCGAGTCATACTTATCACTTTGTTTAGAAAACTAAAGGAATAAAAGGTTAGATTAAATTTGGAAATAACACGAACGGAAAATCAAAACGAAAGTGTAATAAATATAGTATACTCGCGGTTATCGAGTTTTTCTACCTGATTTTCAATTTTCAATTACAAATGCTGAATCTCACATGGCGTTCAACGTGTTAACGCATATTTTTCTTACTTTAAGTAATGATTGTTAGAATTCGATAGACTATATTTTATATAACGATATGCAGATTACGAAATCACCAGCCGAGCCATGTCGTCCGTCTGCGAATCTGTTACCGAGACATGCAACGCCTGGCTGTCGCGACAGGACTCCAACTGAAGATACCAAACCGACCAGGATTCAACTTCGACCATCAATTATACTACTTGATCATCTTATCTACGTTTAATAACATGTTAATTGTTGCTTACGCTAGTTCTTCGTTTATCGATTCCTTTGGCGCTTCGAGATTCGTCGCATCGTCCAAAATAACACTCGTCCTGTAATCATCAAAGCTTATACTAAATTAATCGATATGATTGTGTAAATGTTCCAACATAATAAAGTGTCGTATTTCTTAAACATAATCCGGTGGTGTGATAATTAACCCCTTTAGTTAATTTCTCCCACAAACTTACTATTTAATTATTTTGTTATTTTGGAAAAGTTTCAAAGCTTCAGTATACAATATTTAATTAGAATTATTGTGATATTCTTTATTTCATTCCTTTAAGGTAATAAGCGGTGGATTATTGGTATTTCTGGATTAACAATTTTTTATTATGAATGCTAATAAATAGACGGATATGAATATTAACCCCCCTGCTAAAATAACAATAATTTAAGTTTAAGCTTAAATTCGTTTTTATTCTTGTTTTCGAATTTTAGATCACTCTTTTAGTGCATACAAAGAATATTATCTTAAAAGGAAGCAATGCAAGGAGAGTTGCGATAAAACTGAGTTTCCATTTGAACGCGTTCGTTCATTCTATGAAAAATGCTATCGAAAACAGACGCATGATCCCAGTCTTTTTCTCGAGAGTGGAGGAAAGAAGGGATGCTCGATTTAGAGTAAATTACGTAGCACGCGGGAGTTCAATGAAACTCTTTTCAATATCTGAAATGCAGATCGAACGATTCGATATGGAAAGCACGTATCATTCACCTGCCGGGATAAGGGTTATGCTGTCTGTTGTTCACAGACGAAAACTGAGTATCGTATAAATAAACTGTAAAATAATTGACAAATTAACCAGAACCCTCCTGGAGTTCAATATCCTGCATTATCATCATCTAATTCCGTGAAAATCTATAAGCTAGTAATGATGTTAAAGTTTGTTATTAGATAGAGATGAAATATTACATTTTTTCATAAAAGTATACGAAATGCCTAAGCAAAATAAAACTGATTCAAGATTCTTTAAAATAAATATTATTAGGCTATCGTTATAAAATTTGTTAAACAATTTTTTATCTACCTTTATACCTTCTCGGTTTTTATCAAACATGCTATAACGTAGGGTTTAAAAGACTTTGACACTTCTTAACCAAGCTATATTTCTATATTATAGTTACATTATATGCATAGTAAACCTACAAAATATATCAAATGAAATCCAATAAATCGATTGTTTTCTGTTTCAATCCCAAGCCCTTATCCTCGGATCGGACAATAATTCCACCGTCCGAATCGTTCGCGGAGAAATTTATTCGACAACAGCATAGGGGAGCAACAAGCAGCCGCGACAATACACAACCAGATCGACCTGATCGAAATACTTAATTAACCCTTGAATCTCGTTATAAATACTCTGATACCTGATGATTTCGTTTCAGTGTATCGTGACCGTCGCAAGGTAAGACTTAAACATTTCGCGAAAGCTTTTTCAATTTTCTCGCGTTCGCATTCGTCCGGCTTCTTCCGTTACACGTGAAACACTCACACGAAACCCATAAAATTCTGCACACCATGGAGAACTTAGGATTTCAACAAAGTGGTTCGACCCGCGAGGAAGGAGACATACGCGCGGATAGATTTTCACGCGTGAAAATGCCACCACAAACATCCGGAATATTTAAATGCGATGGGGCTTCGCCGTGCAAACTTCGCCATTTCCTCGCCCACGGTCTTCGAGTATTCTGTCCACTTTTCGCGTAAATGGAAAATCGTTCAGTTTCCCGCGTACGTCCGTGGAACGCGCGTCGCGACCATCACTTCCGACGAAAGCTTGAAAATTCTCGCGGGCAATGGGGATCGTGCGTGATATCGAGTCGAGCGTATGATAACGTTGAAACCGAGACGTTTCCTTGCGAACTTAAGAGATTAATGATTTTTTTTTGGCGAAGAATTAAACGGTGTTGATTCGTTTGCAGATCTGTATTTATAAGAATCATGGTGGTTTCGAGGTTTTCCGCATCCACGGGACGGTTTTACGTTGGCGGTGAGTTTCTTTGTCAGATTTTTGTGTATCATAGTGGAATCTGGTGCTTATGGTATGACATTTGTTTATTCGTTATTTTTCGTTCGATCGTGCAACCATCGGCAATTGTAGAAATAATTAGAGCTCCATTAGAGATTTAAATTTCTACTAAATATTTGAAATTAAATTGAATTTGATATTAATATTTTTCGCAGAAATTACCAATTAATGACGTGCAATGTTAATTAATTTTTATAAAATCTTCTTAGCATTCATTTTTGGAACATTACTGCTGCTGATCGGTGAAAACACTTCGAAAGCTGACGAAGTGCCAGCGTTTTTTCTGAAAATCGCGAAGAACATCCCCCGTGTGGGGCGAAGCGACGGATACGACGACGTCTTCAAATCCAGACAAAATATTCCCAAAATCGGAGGTCGCGAGGGTTCACAGGTACCGATAATCGTTCTACAAACGCCAAATTCATCTGATATCATCGTGCCTCATAAATTTTTCTGTATTTTCAAGCCTGATTCCTGGCCACCGTACGCAAACGAGCAACCTTTTGCCAGACCCATAAAGAGACGTGCCGATTATCCACCACTCGAAGGTAAAGATACTTCAAATCTGTAATCTGATGAAATTATAACAATGATATTTTGTTATTAACAGATGCATGGTCTTGGCAACATTTTCCTTTAGCTATAGAAGGACCCCGAGAGCTTTGGCGAGCTTTGGCAGGATATTCCAAGGACTCGTCGGACGAGTAGGTTATCGAAAACACTTTTAATCAATTTTCTACGTCATTAGACGGTTCAAAAAAGTCAAGGTCCAACTTAAAAAGTGCCGGTTGTTATCGCGGGTAATGATTTCAAGGATCGTGTTAAATTTTTTCTTCGTCTTTTTTCTCTGCCAAAGTATCGACAACGAAATATGGAAACGAAAGAAAAGGACGGGGAACGAGGCGATGGTTTCGCTGGAGAATTAGCATAAAACGGAACGGCGCGACACAGCTACGGTGCCCATTGATGATAATACTTAATACTTGTTGTCGGTGTATGGTGTTGGGAAAAATATTGTGAACAATAAACATGTAAATAGAAGAAGTATATTTTTATTTTTCCCCCTGTCCCCTTTCGATTCAAATTAAAAACACATGTCCGTACTATATGTTTCGATGGTGTTCTTCTTATTATTATTATTTTTTTTTTTTGAGACAAGAATAAGAGGGTAGATACAGTAACGAATTTTCATGCTTTCCTTTTCCAATCTTCGTCAACGAATTTTTCATACTTCCGACACGAGTGTGCTCGAAGGTGAAATTGCTGGTATCGATAGTGAGACGATTGTTGAACGACAGTATATAATTTGTTAATTTTCGTTACCAAAATACGATGGCAGATGTTACTCGTGTGCCTTCGAATCGCGACCCTCCGAAAAAAGAAGCAAATAAACGGTCATTTGTAAGCTGCATCGTACTGTGGGAAATCGAAGTACACGACGTGATATCGATTTTATAAGCCTGGGTAACCGGAGGTCTAAGGTCTAGGATCGGTAGAGAAAGAATAGTAACGTCAGCCTTTTGGGGATGGTAATATCGGACTTCCCTATTATCAGAACATACTTAATCAAACATCGCTCAAAACGTGGAAATATGATGATAAATTTTAAATGACATATACGAATAAAAGAAAGGGGATGATGTGGATTGCGTTTTTGGGGGTGGGTATAACGACCTGTTCCCGGAAACTGAATTTTTGTGATCCTGAAGTACGTTGTTCTTCGGGTTATCGTTGAAATTGGCTCGTTGTTAGGGCTCGAAGAGCGGTTATAATAATGATAAGGGTCTGGTCGCCACGTGATAGTTTGCAACACGTGTTGGCCAGAATGCGGAGCCACATTGATATCAATTTGTAGAAGCTTCGAAGAACGCAGCATTCATCTACCGTCGATAAACTGGAATATTGCGATCGGAAGATAAGTTTATAAACAATCTTTTTAATTTTCTGTAACTAGGTGATTCATTGTTTATATATCTGTCTCATCACTATAATTCTTCTTTGGACTAATTAAACATGATTGAAGAAGAAGTATTACCATACTGGATGATTATAATCGGTACCCGCAAATCAAACGAAGCATGGAGAATAAATTACATTATAATTATTTCGAAGGATATAAAGAAATGATTGTTTAATTAAGCTTTTAAATAAACCATCTACTTTGGTCTTCTTCGAAAAGATGGCGCCAGTGATCCAACCTGAAGTAGAAACTTGCAGCGTTCGCCGGAAGTGGACGCCACCGACATCACTTCGAATGCCATGTTCGCCACGGGACAATAAATTGTTGTAATTACAATAATCCTGGTGTTTAAATCAATACCACGGTGTTTACCCGATGTCAACCGGGCAACCGGCAATCTTAATTCATTACCACCCGAAATGATGGCAGAGAGTCGTCCGTGGTCCTTCAAGTTCCCACTGGCATCAACAATGGTGGAAGACGAGTGATTCCTCTGTACCGAACGGTTCTAAAATCGACTCATCATCGATAACACCGTGCAGCTTTCTAAACATCGGTTAATTACCCGTCTCGTGTAATCCTGGAAGAAGCGTTACTCGGCATCCGAGCCGCGTAATTAAAAGCCTCGCTATCCGAGGGCTTGTGTTCCCTCGGTACGAAGCGCGAACCCATACATCCCGCCGTAAACTTTCCAAATAATTATACCGAGTATTATTTAATTCGAGTAATGACTACCGTGGCGAACGGGTGCCGTAACAACGGCACCGAAACTCGGAGTAAATCCCTGTCCCAGAGTCTCTACCACCCTTATCCTTCTCTTTCTTTCGTTCCTCAGGATCGTACGGTTTACTCTTCTTCGTCTCGTGTCAAGCAGCAGCAAGCGGATAATTCGCACGTACGATGTTTTCACCTTTCCGTGTACCAACCGTGAGCTGATTTTTCACCTCGGGCTGGAACGCACGCCAGGCATCGCCTGAGAGTCGTGTCGGGAGAGATGCCGCCGCGAAAAGCCCTGGTACACACGAACGATGCCTGGTCTCGTGCTTTGCACGTAACAATTTATGGAAACCGCACGTAACGCGCGTTGAGACGGAGGAGACGGCAAAGTCGACACGGAGCGTTTCCAACGAGTGTTACGTAACGGATCGGCGTTAGATCGTCGGCCAGAGTAACTGTATCCGCGGGAGATGCCTCGTTCGTGGTCGAGGCGAAATCACGAAGAAGAACCTTCGCCCTCGGCACGGAACCCCGGCTCTTCGGCTTCTAGTTGCTTTGCCATTTTTCTAAGACGTTCAACGTCGTTTCAGGAACGGTGGGACGTTTAATTACCGTCGCCGTAATGATCGGCACTTAGTTTTCTACGAATACACACGGACGGCGAGAAGATTGCCACTGTGGGGTCGTTCGAAAAGTTTGCAGTAATAGAAGATTTATATGAAGAATCAACGCAAAGTATGGTTCTATAATCGCTTTGCTACATAATACCTGTAATTTTTCTATCATTGCCGTGAGTTTGCATATGGATCGCGATCAGGTTCTTTTACATATTGTAATTAATTCAGATGGCCGATAATTGCGATGTGCAACGATTTTTTCTTGCTACCGGGATTGCAAATGAACTGGTAAATCTCCGCTTTCCAGATCAAACCTGGCATCGAATGCCGTTTTTATACGCCGTCGCATGAATATGGAATCATTGAGAAATGCAAATAGATTTCCAAGAAATTAGCTAATGTCTTAATATATCATCCGTGAAAAAAAAGTTGTGATGTACAGTATGTTTTTACTAATAAATGGAAATTGTGCCAGTAGTAATTACGTAACTTTGAGAAATCGAACACAACTTCGATAACTTGTGATACAAATCATCATCCTACGATTTACTTCATAACAAATTGTTAAGGCTTGTCGCATTTAATAATATTTAAACGAATAATGTACAATACAACCGCAAAATTTATAAGTGAAATTTCACCCGCCTCGCGATTTTTATACGCGATTTTAACACGCTTCAATTTTCTTAGAAATCCGTCATTGAAGCTACGGAATACAGAAACAACGAAATATCACGAAAGTAACGAATATATAAAATTCGTCAAAAATGGAATGCCACCTAATGAAACTTTCAGTACCTCCAGCCAATGCGTCCAAGGATTAAATTGTGAGTTCAAGGGGTCGAAGACGCTCACAAAGATATCTGAATTATGCCCACCGACATCCGCGGATAGAAACGCTGCAAACGAGGACAGCCCGCGAGAAACGAGCGTATCGGAACCGAGCGACGAAAAAGAACAGGAAGAACATCGAAGCGGAAGTTGCATGGTCGGCTCGAACAATACGCGTGTCCCGCGAGCGGTCGTTTAATAACACTGATTTGCCGTTTACACGAGAGGTCATGGAGAACGGTGGCAGCGTAGGAAGGGCGACGATGGTGAACTACGGCGGGCCAGATCCGGAGGGGTGGGAAGGGAAGGTGGGGGTGCTACGCTGTTGCTGGTGATGATGGGACGAGAGGGTGAGCATCGGGATCGCGCGCAACAACCGTACATAATCACGTAATGCGGTTATCATGCCAATTGCGTAAATATTTGAGCCAATTTGTGGCATGCAACGGACTCGCTCTCTCCTCGATCCGTGCTTCACGAGACCGCCGGTGCCGCCGCCCGATCGCCGACCTATTACGGCCAACTTGTTGGCACTGTTTGCCATGCTGCGAATCTCTCATCTTCCTGTTTTATTCTTTCGTGTCGACGGCCCTCTTCGTCTGTCTTTGACATCGCCAAAACAATTTCGGCCCCACTGGCCCAGCGACCGTCGAAACAATCGACCGAGAGCCACGAGAGAGCCGCCCGGTGACATTCGCATGCAACCGGGGACATGGGAGCGAATCGATTGACCGCGCCGATAAAAGGGCGAAGGTGAAGCTTCGATGAGCTGGAATCGAGGATGACTTTTAAAGGTCTCGGCTTGATCTTCTCGGTGGTTCTTCGAAAAAGTTGTTCCGTCGATGGAAGAACGAAGATTTTAAAGAAACTGATAAGAGGAAAATGGAAACACCGAGCGATATGGGTAAAAGAATTGTGTGTAAAATGAAACAAAGATGTTTTAAATCGGATCCAACGAAAGGAATATTGACTGTCAAAAATTGGAACCAACAAATTCTTGATAACTTCATGCATTTTAACGTACCTGATTAAAAAATCACGGACAGAGTTCGAAACGAGGGGTTGAAAGAGTGACTGGTCTGTCCAAGAAGACACCAGTTTTTCCTTCAAGATAATTCTCGGCTGGTAATCGTAGGACCTGTTCCTGGTTCCTGCTCCGTTTCACCCCGAGTCTCCGCGGCTTTCGCTCCGATATATTCTGCGTGTCTCTGTCCGTGTGCCGCCTTCTCATCCCCGGCAGGTAGAACAGAAGGTCGGCCACGGATCAATTAGGCAAGTGTACAAGCGTAGGACCTCGTAAACCTGCGGGACCTGCCGGATGGACCACCTTCCCTCCCTCGGGTTACGAATCGTGTGAAAAAAAGAAGTCGAACACTCGCCAAGCCGGGGCAAAAAGCGTGAACAGCGAAGCAAGAGCAACGAAGAAGATCCCTTAAAATTTCTTAACAAGATTTCTTTTTATTAACCTTCGGTATTGAAATTGATATGGCATAAGTGTTATTTTATTTTGTCGAATCTTGATGCACGTAAAATCAGAGGACGACCGATAAATAAAAGCTAAGTTAGAAGGGGATCAGTGGTTGTAATATAAAAATACTAACAGTATATTTCAAAGTATTTCAAAAAATGACCAAGCGTCATTTTTTAAAGAACTACTGTAGCCTACAACGAGGCTTTCTAAAAATGAGGATCCGCTGGATCGCCGAGTGTTGCAGATGGGTTGACTGTTGAATCGCGAGACATCTTTTCGTCAGCACCGACGTTTATCGCTATCAATTCACCTCTCTCGGGCGTCGAATGGTCGTTTCACAATGCTAAGACGGTTTTTTGAAGAGGGTTGAAAGGTTATCACGTGGAGCGGGGTAGAGAGGAGAGACGTCGCTTCCTCTCCTGTTCCGTTCGAGTCTTTTCTGCCGTTCAGAAGCGTGTGAAAAGGTGGCTACGAGAATAGGGAGCAGAAAAAGTGACGAGAAGCCGAGGAGCCTGGAACAGAGGCGCCTTGTCATGCCGTGTAATGACGGCAAGGCAACGCGACGCCCTGCTCGAAAAGGAACAGAAACTCGACGAGAGGAACGGGAGAGGAAAAAGAAACGAAAAAAAAAAACGAAAAGAAAAAGAAAGAAAACAATTACCATCCTTTATCTTCTTGCGAACGAAGAGAAAGAACGTTTCAGAGTAGTACCGAGAGAGTCGAAGAAAATAAAAGACGTCCTTGCTACCGTCTCTTCTCTTTCTCTGTATCTATTCTCTCCCCCTCTGTCTTTTTGGTCCCCCTTCCGCCCTTCCGTTCGTTCGTCCTTTCTTCCTTCTGCTCGTTCTTTGAATCAATGTCGGCCATTAAAGTGTCGGCCGAAACGAAGCTACCGTACCGATATTATCGAGCACTGGTAATTAATCCTCCAATGAAATCGTATGATTCCTCGAGAATTTCTCAGACTCACCTCGACTGCCAAGAACGGAGAATGTTATCCTTGAAGCAGGATATTAAAATTTCTAATAAAAACTCTTCGAATCTCGTTTGTTTCGAACGACACCAGACGAAGGATCTTCAACGATTCTTAACAATTCATTTTACGTACGAGAATGAAAGTATCTTATGACGGGCGAATTTTCAATATCGTGCTGGCGGCGAACGTGTTAATGGATCGGCGAAATCGCGGCAAGAGAAGCGTGCCAGAAATTGCCTCGTAATTTATCAAAGGATCGAGCGGTCAGGAAGCCGAACGAATTTCTTAATACGGTCGAGGCAACGTCGTAATTTTCAATAGGATCGTGTCGTTGGTGTCGTGGTGTGCGTTTGATCCGCCATAGACCACGTGTTTCTAAGCCAGAATAGAAAAAGAAAAGGAGCCGCGGTAACGAGTCGTTTCGCGGAATTTACGCTCGACCCAAATCGATAAAATCGGACGTTAACGAGGCCATCGAATTCGTTTTCATTGCCGTGGCGAAAGAAACTATCGTTTTGATCGCTCGATTCCGCCCTCCGTTGCTCGTTTCACGCGAGATACCGCCCAAAAACGAATAAAGAACTTCCAGCTTCCTGGAGAATCGTCGGTGTAGAGGATCTTTCTCTCGGCAGAGGGGTGAACGGAGAGAAAAAAAAAGGGGTGGCTGAGAGCACGAGTCGTAAGGGACACTCGATAAACAACCCCCCGCGGTGAACGAGGCAGATACAAGGCGTTAAATGAAATTAGCACGGCGTTTAGTTAAGTTTGTAGAGCCCTGTTCGGTGGATCCTTCGGGTTATAAATTATTCCGGAATGACTTGCAACGAAACGGTCGGTGAACGAGGGTAGACAGAGAACGGACAGCTCGAAATTGAGCAGCTAGACGAAGAGGAGAGAATGGAGGAGCAGACAACGAAGTATCGGAAGACAATACAAGTCGGAAGACAATACAATACGGAAGACAATACAAGAGGCGATATTTTTATTAACGCCGTGAACCTGGGGTCAGCAATATACTTATTTGATACCATGGTTCTCTTAATTACATTTTCGTGTGCTCGAAGAAGAAAAATCTGACATAATTTCTACCGAATTTGAAGATGCAAATATTTTCTGATCTGCGATTCGAGGGCAGCCGTAACTATTGCGTTAACCATTCCCCGCGTTTAAGTTCCGAGGAGGGATATATAATTTCCTCGGGACTTCGGAATCATTAACTCGAAGCAAGCGGCACGACGCTTCAGGACCCTTAACTACACACCATAAGAAAGAAAGAGAGTCCCTGAACGGGGCTGGTTGAGGAGGCGTGAAACGTTGGCGCCTGGCGCTCGGAAGAGGAAAAGGGTTCGACAATTCGTAAAGGGTAAAGAGGTAAGGAGGCCGTGGAAACTGGACGAGCCTGTGATTTCTCTATGCCGTGACCGAGAAATTTCACCTGGGTTCCAGCACCGTTTCCCGTCGAAAATCGATCGATCCAGTGCTCGTTCCGGGACAAATCGAATTGAAAGAACGGGATAAAGAGTGCATTAGGCAAGGTCGTTCTTCGGTTCCACTTCTGTTTCCATTGTTTCCTGAAAATACGAAGCGACCGTGGACCTACGCGTTCAAAAATCGATCTTCTTAACATTGTTTTTGATTAAATTTCGAAATAAGAGAATATCAGCTAGCGATAATAATGCAGAACTTTGCATTTGACTAGCAATTCATTCTTCATAATTGATCCAAGTCGACTTTTTTACACTTGCATCCGTTTCTGTATTACATCGCCTAATTTTATATATCTTAACGTAGATAAAATAACGTTCGACGTTTACAAATATTAAGCCGATTGGTGTAGCAGCAATCGAAGTAGAAATTTTTCTACTTATTCAACAATCGACGCCGAGAAGCGCCATACACCCGAAACCTCGGAAGCAATTATAAACCAGGTCTCTAAACAGTCCCTGAACACGAAGCGGTGGGGTCTTTTGTCTGTCGTGTACCTGTAGCCGGCTTGTTTTACAAACGAGGTTAGGTCAGACAACAAAGGTCGGCCGCCACGGGTAACTAAAGGCCCACCTCGTGTCTATAAAGGACACCGACTGACCCATGAGGTGGTCCATCGACGTAGGGCCGTTTCAAGGGAAGACACTTATTTTTTTTTTTTACATCAAATGTTTACACATTTTTATTGGGTGCTAAACCCATTCAGAACTATTCCCGGTAAACGATCCTATCTTCAACAACGGTCGGTTACGCGTTCGTTAAACCACAGAGGAAAATACTGCAGCACAGCGACCATCGTTCGGTGGTTAGACGGATGACACCAGCTTGCAATCTTTCGAGGTAAAACTACCTGTCTACCTGGTCTTTCATTTTTTTTCTTTTTTTTTTTTAGAAACCTGCCACGCGACAGTGTCTCTTTGTTGTCTATTTACAGGGTGGATGGTAAATCAGGAGATGACAGAGGAGGTGAACGGAGCGGTAAAGTGAGAATGTAATTACTGTCGCAGTTGACTGTCAACTTAGACCAAAAGCAGTATCATTGTTTAACTATTATTATTCATTTGAAGCAACAGCATTCTTTAACGAAGCAATATCATCTTTTTCGAGTCTACGTTCGCGAAAAAGATAAAACGGTCGAAAACAGAGCCGAGGAACGACAGTAATCAGCGGTCATAATTCAGTTCCGAGGTATCCCCGGTCCCAGCAGAGGCTGGAAGAAAGAGGATCAGCGAGATCTGATGTTTCCGTGCTAACCTCTCCGTTGCCCCGGGGTTCGCGTGATTCTCGAGGTATCCTAGCCGGCCTAGTCAACCCCTTGAGGAGGATTTTTTTTCTTCGAGAAGATCGAGGACGCCCGGAGGATTCACGGGGTCCGATCTTGAAATCCGGGACACGCGAGCCTCGCGGGAAATTCCTGCTTCTCTAGCCGACTTCTCGGTAAAACAACCCCGACTGCCCGCAGGCCGATGGATTCTTCTCGTCTGGTGTCTGAACCGTGCCGATCCTCGTCCTGGCAGTCTCTCGCCTCTTTTCATTTATCGACGAGCCGCTCGATTCTTTAATTATATAATCAATAAGAACCGTTTTATCGAAGACACCGACGCACACATTCCTTGATGAACACGAGAGGAATGTTCGTGGTCCTGGAACCGTCATTTGCGCTGATGGATCAAGAATACCATGAAACAAAACGAAACCGAGAGAGAAAGCGGTGTTTCCGTAATCAATCTTTTCGTCAAGGGTTCTGCTGGTGGCTTGTGATTACAAGACACGCGAATCCGCGCGAACCGTACGCGATTCATAAAATCAAATACGGCAATTAAACCGCTGGCCCGGCTAATCGAGATCACGTAGATCGTGCAATTAGCCGAAGACGCAAGATGAATTGAGTAATTACATTCGCATTACAGAGCCGTCGCTTCGCGGAGCCAACGATCACGGGTGGAATACGCGAGATGAACCCGGTTTCAGCCCCTCGTTTACGCGGCTTGTCATTATCGGAAACAAATCAGGTCGACGCTTCGGTTAGGCGCGTAACGGTGACGAATGAACGCGTTATTCTTGGCAACGAAAGGATTCGAATGGGGCCCGGCGAGAAGTGGCGCCAGGAAAAAGGCTCGAGCACCGGTGCTAGAGAGCTTCTTCGGGCCTCGAAGCGTCGCTCGTTGCTTTTCGACGGGGGCCAAGAGGTAAAAGAAGAAGTTCCAGGGCAGAGGCACTGGCGCCGTATGCGGCGGCCTCAAAGGGATCCTCCGCACGCCCATCTGTCTCCGCCCCGCCCCTATTCCCGCGCACCATATACATCATGTACAACCACGATGTACCCACCCGACTAGCGGGACCAGCTCCAACATCGTGTCAGACCACGTCACACATCGTCACCCTGCGTTGTCACCAAAAACTACAGTGCCCAGTGATACACCTGCAGGTGGCA
The DNA here is from genome assembly GCA_943735885.1 of Stelis phaeoptera. Lineage (NCBI taxonomy): Eukaryota > Metazoa > Arthropoda > Insecta > Hymenoptera > Megachilidae > Stelis > Stelis phaeoptera. The sequence goes on along the minus strand of OX030941.1, from coordinate 8,561,158 downwards.
CTAAAGCCATGACTTCTTTTCGTGGAACTGGCTACTATTCCTAATGAAAGTCATGACTTTTGAGTGTAGTGCTGCCATGTTGCGGTACACGTTGAGTGTCGCGATTTACTCTCACCCGAAAAGATGTCGTAACTATGTACTCACTTGGGAGGTACTCCATTTTTCGACAGCCACAACTTTGGTCAAATCTTATGTACTGAAACTTGCTACATTTGTGTATGCCGCCTACGGTGTTAACTAAACATTGATTTTCATGTTTAATTAGGAAAGAATAATGGTACTATCTAGGTTTTAAGGACCAAAATAATGGCGCATCTATGAACGGCTTGCGAAACAAAAATCAGAATCACTGAAAAGATAGTGACGGTGGTAAGTGAAGTGTGAAAAGCAAACGAGCCGATTGACCGAACGAAGAAGAAGATCCTCGTCTCGTTGTAATTAATCGATTTTTAAGTGGCCCATTAAGGGATACCACCAGCTGTCGGGATGAATCTAACGGCCACGTGACAGCGATTTCTGCACGATCATCCTGCGACGATCAATCGAGTTCATCCTTACTCTATGCTTGTCCTTTTGGCCGGAGCCCGATAGCTCAGACTTTACAGCTTACTTAGCGGGATGGGGCAACAGTGTTTAGTCTGTTGACTAATGAACCTGTGGGATCCAAGCAGTCGGCCAAGATTGCCTGGCTTTCGTTTGAACTCCCGTGGAAAGGGTCAACCGGTGGAAGTTGAGAAAGATGAATGTTCTTGCATTCGCGGGCTAATATTTCCCACTTTCGATACACGTTTCGTCCCTTCGAACGACAAAAACATGCTTCAGAAAGGAGCCAGACTTTGAGCCAGAGACCGCTATTTCATTACACAGAACATTCTTTTTTATGAAACGATCGTTTCTTGGAAAGGCTAACCGCTTCCTCTGTCGCGTCCATTTCCATGTAACAGTTTTATAGGTAAGTCTCTTCCTTCCGTCCGTTGCTTTGATTGATTGGACAGTAACTAATGAGCCACGGCTAATTGCTCGCTGCAATATTCGCTAGCAAAAACAAGGCAAAGCACACACAGCTGACCTGTGACTTCCCAAAGATCACAGGACTCTCCGGACCGCTTCCTGGTCACGACCTTCCGCCCGACCTTCTTCATGCTTGCCGCTAATTATTTAAGCTACCCTCTCATCGGCTCTGTTTCCATCTTTTCCAGTCGAATCTCCTTTGTTCTTCATGAACTATCGTTCAATACCTACCAGACATAATTTATTATCTCGTCAACCAATTTGCACCATCGATCGTCATCCTAAACTTTCATCGTTGTGCTGCGAGCGTTGTTTTACGTATTTTTTAGAGACACAAAAATTCACAGCATTCATATGCTACCGTTTTCTAATTGGGAACCATCGATCGTTTCTCACGCCTAGAAAATCGACGAACAACACAACAGAATCGTATTTATAACGAGCGAACAGATCGAAGTGGACTTTTATTAGATCACCGATAAATATCGGACCCGGGGTTCGTCGGCGGGATATAAACGCGGTCGAAATTGGACTCGCCCATCGACTCCTAGAAGTCCCTTCTGGCACCAGACTAAAGCGCACAGGGGCCAATTATTGCCGTCGGAGAAGGGGGGAAACGCTGCTGAGATTCTGGTTAGGGTCCACGAGGATTAACCCTCGAGCCTGGTACCTTTTTACCCTCGAGTTTCTCGCGACGAATCTTCGCGCTTTGTTCCTGCACGCCTGCAGCGTTTCTCTCCGCACTTGCTTCTGCGTGCCAATCAACGGTACCCTGCAAGATCCAGCGGACCACCTGACGGAGTGACTTTATGTCTTTCGAACCGACGCCGAAGTAAGAACTCGAATCTTTCGTACCTCAGGATGTGTATACCGCTTATTCAAGTCATACAGGTATATCAGGCAGATATGCAGATTGTTTATGCACGCAGCGAGCAAGATACTGTTTCGTAACAAAGCGATATTGTTCATTTCGGACAAAGGATCGATATCGAACAAATGAAACGGCCAAACCAAAAATCAATCAGTTTGTATAATAGCACATGAAAACGAACCAAGACACGCGTTACCACGATCTCGGCACGCAACATGGGACCCTGGACGTAAGATGAGGAGAAATCGTTCGATTCCCGAGGAAGGCGATGGCGTGACGGCCGAAGGCCGGTTAAGCAGATGCATGGCAACGAGTTGACATCGAGCGCTGCGGGCTAGCGTGGCTAGAGCCCGAGCCTCTCGTGGCTCGCGGCACGCACACGCGAACACCCCGTGCGATTCTTTGGAAAAAGGGAACGGGAGAGCAACGGATAGAGGTTCGGTCGCGCGCGAGCGCGCGCACGCACGGCCCAGGCACGCACACGAGCCGATTGTTGGCGTTCGCTGTCTGTACACGGTCGCGCGGAAAGGAACCTTCCACCACGACACATGGAACGGTAATGAGGGACAGAGAGATACGAGGCGGGTCTTCCACGGCCGACTGAGGGAGTCGAGCCAACGATTCGGAGCGGGTTCGTCACGCGAGAACGCGACCACCTGACGTTCTCTCTCGATACTCTCTTGCTCTTTTCTACCCTCCATTGTCCTCCCGCTTTTGTACGCGGCCACGAAACCACCCTTCGCACAAAGTCACCGGCCAAGGAACGGGTGATGTCGATCCTCTTCAGTTTTGTAGTACGGCATTTGAAGAACGGACCTTGGAGAGATGGAGATGCTGAGTTATTGGAAAGCAACGAACGTTTGTACGTGTCTGAGTGTCTTTGATGGTGGAAGAGATCTGAAGATTTTAAATCGAAATATAGCAGAAATTTAAAAACTTGACGATGGTATGTTTAACCTCTTAATCCCTTAATCCATTCAGGACCAAATTAAAACTATATTCTTCAGTCAACAGTGTTTTACAGTGTTTTATTCGTTAATGTGTGTGCGGTTCAGAATGGCGGTTCGGAAGAGGAAGGTAGAGCTATTTTTTCGAGCCAGGCTAATTTTGAATCGTCACTTCCTCTACGGAAAAGCCATTAGATTGAGAAAGGTGGACTTCCACTGTCACTCATCCAGCATGGGTCCCCCGTAAGATCGACCCTGTAATTATACAGGACCGTTTCCTACTCTCTCCTCCCCCCACTCTTTCATTCTTCCTACCATCCGTCCTTTTTCTTCCCCCGTCCACCTTTCACCGCCACCCGCGTCTTTTTTTCTTCTCCTTCTTCTTCCTTCAGATACGTGGAAAAGGAGAGAAAACCCGCTCTTAAGGTGGTCGCCCGTACAATGAATGGACGGTAGAAACAAAAGGATGCCGCGTCTCATCGGCCACGTCAAAAGTGACGGTCGTCAAGGGGTGGGTGGGATGAAAGAACACCACCGTGAAGGGTGTGGCACGTTCTGCGGCTACGAACGTTCTCTCAATGAGAGGTTACAGGTGCCGGCGGATGTCGCTCCTTTTTCCAGATCGATCTCGGTCGAATCCAACATGGAAAAGCCAGGTACTCGGTAATGGGGTCGATATTCCAGGTCGTCGATTTAGGAAAGTTCGTTCACCTTTCACCTTCTACATCTAACACTTATAATTAACGCATTGATTGCTGTGGAGAAATATGAAAATTTCAAACAGCATTCGGGTATATTAAAAATGCAATGTGTCAGGTACTTCACCCCCCGTCCACTTTTATAACTCCTGCAAAAAGAAGGTTAATATTGTATTAATTGTATGAACTAAGTGGTCACACATATCAGTCAACGCATTAATTACCCTCTCATCACCCTTTATCGCGGTTTTCATGCGATACAATGCAATTTTGCAACCGTTGCATTAAAATAGAACACACGTTGAGCCTTCCACGCTGTTAAGTAATGATAAGTAATTAAACTATTAGTATTTGGATCACTGGGTGTGTATGGCACCCCGTTTTTCACCAATTTACTCGTCGATCTCCGACGTTGAATAAACACGCCGTACTCAAGGGAAGAAGGTGGTCGAAGAGTCCTGTAGCTCGCGTTCCGTCGCGTGACAAGGTTCACCTCATTGAATATCAACGCGACAAGACTTGGAACACCGACACGCGGTTCCGTTCCGTCCGCGGGGCGTGCGTGCTCCTCCGACACCTTCTTTTGTTCTTCTTGGGCCGAGATCCGGCGCGAAACGCCGCTCAACACGGTCGTATTAAACGATACTGAAATTCTAATGAGCCGGATGTTCCAGGGATCTGGTGCAGCTGATCTATAATTTCATACCCGCATACGTCTGTGTACGCCTGCATGCGCCAGCTTGTTTCGCGAGCGAAAATAGGATCGTGCACGTACACGCGTCTCTCGAAACTTGTCCGAAGATGTAACGATCAAGTCAGGCTGGATTAGACTCGAAGCAAAGTGTCTCGAGAGGGTGCGACTTGGGGTACGGGGCTAAATATAGGAAACGATTTCGGACCAAGGGGTAATACCGCGTGGAACACGGTCAAACACAATGTTTGCAGGCAACGCCCATCGGCCGTATTCGTACCGGGTTTTACTGCCCGGGTAGTAAAGAACGAAAATTATGATCGGACCTTGTCACTGCTCCGGGCGTCGAGCAACTCTCCAAGATCGACCATCAGAGCCGGCTCTATCCCTCTTCGAAGCTGCTCGCATCCTCGCGATTCCTGTGCTCACGATACCGCGGTCGTTTTGTCGTTAGCTGGGTGAAAAAGTGGCTCGAAACTTTGAAACTCGTGCAAGGATGCGGGTTATTGAATAAAACTTATCGAGACAGCTAAGTTTCTGTGTCACTTCTCAAAGATATGCGCACTATCGGTGTATCTTATATCAAAATTATGCAAACTCTATCGCAGAGGAATTGACAAAATTGTGATAAGTATTTGGGATGTTGTTATCTGTCGAGTTTTAACGAATAATTCTATAGATAAAGGAACATAAGGGTTGCACATTCAGTTGCCAACACAATAACGTTGTACCTAAAATAGTTTACCAAAAGCTTTAGGAATTTGTATATTTTTCTTTCTTTGAAAAGGGGTCGAAATTAAGATTGCAAGTAGGAATCGACGGAGGAGATTTTACGATAAATTTTGACGAATGAAAATGAGAAAAAAACTATCACGGTAGGTAAGCCGCGAAACTAGAGGCGAGAGAAAGTTCTCGTTTTGCGAGATGCTAGCGCAATTACAGTGAACGATAAAAGTGTTACTTCGCGCTGTAATTTAGAAATATTTTTACGTCGTTTTGATTTGGCAGGGAAACGACAGCCGAGAAAGAATAAAACTGCCACTTGGCCGTGCAATTTGTTCGCGAGTTTCCACACTGCTCCTGTTTATATTCTACTTTCCACCAGCTGCTTACGTTTTCCCCTCTCGACGATATGACCATAAAATTGAACCATAAAAAAAAGCAAGCTGCGCTGAGAAACCGTGCATGTCTTTATTCTTTTTCTTTTATTACCATCAACCCTTTGCATTCCAATTGAACGACTAGAAATTGTTTTAACCATAAACGGTGACTTTAGTCCGGTCAAAGTATGATCCCAAATATAAGATCTATTTCCAGTTGGTTTTTAGAATTATTCATTGACAAATTCTAGTGAATGAAGTGCCTGCATCTTGTAACGTGTCTTGCCACATACGTCAAGTTGGCATTAAATATTGACACAATTTATTAATCAATTACCCATAACTAGCCATCCTTATTACAGTCTCTAATTAAACTATTTGAACCCAATATCCGCCGTCGCGTCGTGCCAAAGACCGACATGTTTCGTCGATAGTCGTAGAAAAATAGGTTCAAAAGTCGCGCTGATTAAGCCTTCGGTTATTCGTCGATTTTTAGGATCGCGACGAAGGTGAAGCCTTTTTTAAAGTAGAAAATTTCAGTGTGACAGGAGGTGCTATCGGCTTTAGGAAAGTTCTGCGGTGGCTCGTCACAATCGAGTCAACGTCGACGCGGGCTCCTCTCGTCGCCTAATTGAATGGCATTTTATTTAGCACAGTTCCCCGCACTCTGGATAGCCTCCACTTACCTCAATTACGTAATTCACCGTACACAACCAACCGCGTAGCTACCCACCATGGGCATTGCATGGCGATGGTTATACCAATGGCTATGCCGATGGTGTTGGTGGTGGTGGTGGTGGTGGTCAACTGATGACACGTGTTTGCGCTACCGCCGCCGTGCAATTAGCCCCCCAATGTAATTTCGCGCTGTAAGAGCGTGCCACGCTCTTTTGGCCTAGTACCGTACCCAAGGGTGCATCGGTTATACCCCTGTATTACCAACAGGGAAGTGATTTTCATCGGAAGACGTAGAAAAATTCGATTTTAACCACCTCACCGCCGGCAATTCTCCCTGTTATTTTTGCATCTGGTTACATCGATCCGAGAGAAACGGATTCTTTCACAGAGGTCCGGTTATCCTCGTAATTTTTACCCACTGATAAAAATCGACGTCGTTCCGATCCCGTTCACGGTTTCTTTCTGTACTCGATGTACCGAGAATATCAATCGAACCAAAATATAGAAGGAAGAGGGCTCAAGGAACCTAGAAATGAGACTACCACGAATTCAATATCATCGAAGGACTAAGGAAAGTAAATATCAGAGGAAATTTTAAGTAATATTATTATTTATATTAACATTGTTATTATTACTGACAATTATAATAATACTATATCAATCTAGATACTGTATACATTGTCCATACTCAATACACGATATTCTTTATACGTGGAAATGATTTTCCTACGATTCCCATGTGTCCCCCATTCTCTAATTAATCTCACGTGCCCGAACGACCGTATTGGGAATAAATATTCGTGTAATTGAAGCATCGAGTAGGTGTGCGCCGGTGGAACGTGATGCAATGTTAATGAACGGTGTATTATCCGGCGACTAGTATCATTGTAGACGATACTCGTAGTCAGACCGGTAATTGTGCTCAACGATGCTGATTAGACGTAATTATCATTGGGTCGAAGAAATGTTCTCGTGTTACTGTCGCGACAACACGACGGACCTTACCCTGCTTCTGTTCCCCATTCACCCGCGTGATTTTTCGTGCGATTAATTAAAATTTGTCAATCACCGTTATCTGGGGTTAAAATTGGCGAACAATGCGCCCGGTTAAGATGCGACGGTGAAAAAAGATTGCCGGGGGAAAGAAACTGAATAAAAAAAAAAGAGGATAAAAAAAACGAAGTCCATTCTGGGAAGACGATTAGGAACGATCAGATAAGGGTCTCGAACGCGAGGAACGTGTAGTTTCCCGGTTGCTCGAAGACTCTCGGCTTAATTAGACGTTTGCTGTCGTCCTGATTTTGTCAGCATCAATCTGGCTACGTAACCGGGGCCAATAACGCTCAACCATCGGCCGAGTCGAGGCCGTTGACTAAATATTTGAAGATGGTACGATATCGACTTGCTGTTCGCAATTGCCGCGATAAAAGCACCAGCTACTAACTGTTAATAACGTGGAAGCTTCTTTATACGGGCGAGAGGATTACGAAATTCGACCCTTCGGGGGATTGCACGCTGATTATACGAGTTAAGTATGCGGTTTTCAATCGTAAACACAGAAGTTGCTCGATCGTGGTACGAAATTGCAGAGAAAGGACAATTATTTGCATTGAATTAATTATGCCGGGAAATGAGAGACATAGATTGCTCGTGGGCGAATCAACCACGCTTGATTCGTTTCCTGTGTCTTCACCTGTTTATGGAGGTGCAAATGGGATCAGGAGGAAAAGATGTGATTTGGTTACAAAATTTACTTCTTGGTTCAATTTTTGTACGTCATTAATTATAATGCTGTCCTTTGAAGAAAATCCAGATCACAGATTAATTAACTGTGCTTCTGTACACTACAATTTTCAAAATAATCTATTAGTGCGATTTTGTGATATTAGAAATGTTTAAGAATTAAAAAGACGTGAAGAAGAAGGAAGTTTGTTTGTTTACCGAATGCTTCTTTAACCGAGGTTCATTGTATGGATTACGCGGTCATAATAAAAAATTACCATGTACGAATCTTCGAAAAGTGGATTCAAGTAATTATCTGGTAACTTGCGTGTACACGAGGACGGAAAAACGTGTCCTCCTAACCGCTCCACCTCCATCTGCTAGCGGTCCACTCCTTTCGCGGTAAGTTAATGGGCGGAGCCAAGGACGTAGCAGCCAAACTGTCACGATGACGTTTGAGCGTCTCACATTGCGAGATATCTCCTTGATTTGTTCGTTTGGAATACTTTGAATCACTATTTACTAGTGAAGAAAGGTGTCGTACAGAACACAATAACAAGTGACGCACATCCCTTCTGTAGTTAGTGGTTTAAAAACGATCAACTATAACTAAACAACATTCAGAACAAAGGAAGAATCTTTATCAGGCAAGGTCATTTCAAATTGAAGCAATGGAACAAAAGCTACAGGCGCCCAACGAAATCCACTGGCGTCCCAGATGTCAGCGTCGCACTCAACCCTTGATTCTCCTCGAATTTGCGGTCGATAGGAACCGGGGGAGTCTCGAAGCTGTTGAAATTCAGCGCTCTATGCATAGAGGCGATGCTCGTCGAGCGTGGTACCTGGCTTTCTTGCCGTGGTATACCCCCGACGGAGTCAGTCCAGAGTAGTGGCAGCGTAGTGCGCGTACGACGAACGAAAAGGGTCCTCGGACAGGTAAAGAAAACACCTTTACGAACGGTGCCTCGAGGGCGTAGGACAAAGGTAGGCGTGGCTCGGAACGATCCCTGCCCGCTTGGACACCATAATGGCCTCCGCGCAGCGAATGAGCCGGCTCGACGTCATAGGCGCGCGGTAGGGGAAAGGTAGGTGAGCCAATGACGGGGCGCAGTAACGGCTGGAGGGGGCGTGGCCTTGAGTGGCGCCACCGCGGCGGCTTTCGGAAACCGTGCACCGGGCTCCGGGGAGAGGCTCCGGCTTCATTATGTATCATTATACCGGTCCGCGCCGCGCGGTGTGCACTGCAGTTACTGGGCCAGGCGCGCGTGTGTGCTTTTCTCTCTTCTTCGTCGTCGTCATCGTCGTCGTCGTCGTCATCCTCTTCTTCTTCTTCTTCTTCCTTTGCACGCTGGCCGGCGAATCGTCGCGACCGTTTCACGTCGGCACACCACGTCGTTGATCGGCAAGCCCATGATGATCATCGGCGAATAATCACGGCGACGCGCGTGGAAAAAGTCACTTGCTGGCTGCTGTTCAGCGAGCGTGCGCGCGCGCGCACGCGTGTGTCATCGGCGACGTATAATTAAATCACGGCTACGCGATTCGCGCGAGTGTACCGTCACGGCCCACTAGGATCAGCAGATTACCGGTTCCCGTCGGAGAAGCTGGACCGACCCCGGGTGATCCGGCAACTCGTCAGCCCAACGTTGTTCAACGGAATCCACGTTCGCGGTATATACGATCGTTGACGCGACGATTAATCGGTGGTGCAGATCGCGTAATCACGTGTCGAGAGTGACGTTCGATCGACGATCGAGAAATTGGCGCAACACGCGCCCCGTCGCGCAGTGCAAGGACCAACCAGTATGTTGATGTCCAATCAGTTCGATCGTAAGGAACGATCCGTTCGATGCAAATCGGCAACGAGCTGACGCGAACGAGGCTCGTGAGGTGACGTACGATATTATTCGTGCATGACTGTTGTGCGTTTGTTTGGAAACAGCCATTGGATTGAGTCTTGTTTATCTTACGCGGGTGAAGTGATCAGTGGACCCAACGGCAGTCGAGTAAACTCAGACTTCCCGCGTGACAATTCAAGACAGTGGATATGTGAACTATACAACCCCTTAGTGACTCAACACCAGATTAACCTAGATCGAATAACGATCGCCATCCGAGTGACAGTAGCCGAAGGAGTATCTAGGAACTATCTTAAATCAATGTCTGCTCCTCCAACCACCGAGTTAACTCAGTTACCATAATCGAGGTGACCAGTTGGTTCACGTGATACAGAAGCCCCAAGATTCGGGCCCCATACTGTATTCGCGCGACGGCGGCGGCGACGACGTCGTCGGCGAGTTTGTCCGCGAGAACGTTAGGCTGTGGCGGCGGCATCGACGTCGCGACGAAGGTGGAGCGTCCGGGCAGCACGACGACGCTCAACTTTACGGACCTGGGGAGCCCATTCGGGGCGGGCGACCCCTGTCCGTCTAGTACCCCGACCCCGAATAGTATGTCGGGAGGCGGTGGACCGTCTGGTGGTGGCGGTGGTGGAGGTGGCGGTGGTGCAGGTGGCGGAGGCGGTGGTTCCGACATGGAACAGCATCTTCATCACACGGGTTTGGGTTCGGTGACACCTGGACCGCCCGGTGGCAATGGTGGTGACAGCACCACGTCTAGTACTCCTGTTTCTCAAAGTGGCAAGTCGGCGTTCATCGAGTTACAACACAATAATCTATACAATCCCGCCAGTCTGCGTGGTGGTTATCCCGGAGGACACAATGTGCCCGGTGCTCATCAGTTCTCGCATCAAGTCGGCGCGCTAGGTCATCAAACGTCCGGTCCAGGCAGCGGGAATCAACAACACGCGGATGCAGGATTCCCCAGTCCTAGATCCGCGCTGGCCGGATATCCGTTCCCACCCATGCACCAGCACAACGCCTATGGATATCACCTGGGATCGTACGCTCCTCAGTGTCCCTCGCCGCCCAAGGACGGTGAGTACCCGAACTGTATGTATTCGCAACCTTTTTTATTACTACTATTATACTAGAGATAGTTAATCCGGTTCTTCCTTCCTGAAAATGATTGAAACACCGTTTCGAACAATCTGACGATATGTATACACAATTCGACAACCTGCTTTTACGTTTCAAAGTCTTCGTATGAAGGACAATAGGATCGAGAAGCTTGGTCGGTATTCGTGCGAACGAAAGTGGTGTATCAGTGATTTCGTGGAACGAGGAACCGTCGAAGGGCTTACGATGAAGACCAGTGCACAGTTTTCTAGTTATCTTTTGAGCGGACTCATCGTATGCCCTTCATAGCATTAATTAGATTAGTGCGAACGGTCTTTTGAAGTTCCCCAAGTTAGGTATAAATATAATACGAAAAATACTTGAGAATTCATCGCGTTAGCGATGAAACACTTAAGAATACCACTGAAATTATCAAGAATAGAACAAAGAGTACTACGCTCTGAACTCATGAAATTAGAAACCGACAGAATTCTATTACTCCCCAAAATATGGTGACATTATAGGGCTCTCTGTCTCCCGGGCAGGTTCTCAGCGACGATACATTATTCAAACATAAATTCAAGTTGCGAGATCATAATTTGTCAGCAATTACGTGCAACAAAAACTGGTTCGATATTATTCGGGCGAAGTGGTCCTCCGCTTGGGAGGTCGGATCATCGGGAACACATCACGATGCGTGAACGCGTGGCCATCAGGCGTCGAGTCGAAGTCGTAAACCTCTTGTTCGTCGTTTGTATGTTGATTTCGCCGCTCGTGAAAGGAGCGGGACAGACGCGGCTGGTTGAAAAACAAAAAAAGAAACGAAAACGGAAGAGAGAATCTAGAGTAGCAGGTAGCGGTCGGTCGACGGCCCGCCGCTCGACGGGCACAATAACGCCCGAGAAACGGAATAAGATATACGACTAGGAAAGAGAATCCTCTTGGGAGCCGAAAAAGTCCCGCAAAGCGGCTAACGAACGAAACAAAAAGCCTCTGGCCTGAATGAGGATAGGACTCGCGGCTCTCCCCGTGTCCTCGAACCGTTCTGCCAGATATTCAAACGTTCGGATACGCAACTGTTCTTCGCTCTTTTTCAGCCTCCTCTCTTCGTCGGTTCGGTTCCCTTGAAAATCATCCACGATTGCGACGCAACCTCTGTCTCTCGCGCGCGTGTTCAACTAAAAGTCGCGAGTCAGCTAATTACGCCTTTGGATTACTGAACACTTTTGCCTCGATGTTCTGCCGGTGTCGATCGGCGAGTCGTACGTTTTGGTATCGATCCACCACTCGCCGACCTCGTCGGTACGATGTCTGAGGATGAATATTACACGTCGTCGTACAACTGGACGATTCAAACGCTTCGTAGCGTTCCGTTAAAGTCGCGTATACCTTTCCTTGATGAAGCTGTCACAACCTTGAATCGACCAGAAACACTAGAATTACACAGAGAATATTTTCCTCTTCATTTTCGTTTTTGAAATTAATTACAGAGAAAGGTACGTAGGTATTTGGATAAAGAACACGCTATAGGTTCATCGGCTGTCTCAGCTGACCGGCAACCCCATGCAACCCCGTACAACCCCCTCGTTTCACGTAAATTAATAATGATCGATGTACTTCCTTTGCAGCTGTTCTTCGTTCCCTGAATATCCACGTTGTTTCTCTACATTATGGAAACCCATCGGGCCAAGACTTTCATCCCCTCGATGCAGATCCACCCCTTTCGCGTGGTTCGAACCGCAAGTACGTTGGTTATAGGCAATCTCGAATCGATGCTTTTGTCGAAATTACTAGGAAAAAGGATGAATTCCCAATGATACAGTCCCACGAGAAGGGTTCGTCCCTTGCGACAGTTTTCCCTCTGTCCCCTTAAGAATCCCTTAACGATCAAGGGCTGAACACTCGACAATTTTTTTCTTCTTCCTTCGCTTTCAACTCCCTTTCTCGTGTATCGTCGTTCCTTCGTCGAATCGAAAAAGTTGTAAACGCTCGATCATCGGGAGTAATACCAGGGATTGCAAGCAATGATCATTCTCTCATCATTTTCTAGGGTGAAAGGGTTGAATGTAAACGCACTCGTAACCACGATTCCCAGGAAACGTATAAATTATGAGCCATTTTTCATACATTGTCGGGTATTGAGTAGAACGTGGGCAAACTTTGAAACATTCTGTCCGTTACCAACGAATTAAATTAACTAGTTGAACAATTTTCAATAAAACCTTGAATTTGAATTCATATGCGATTTGACGCTTTTGCGCTGCACCGACGGAGACCTTCAATTTTTGTAACTTTATGGTTACCTTTTTGTTCCAAAGTACTGATACCAATCTTCTAAATATTACTATAAAATATCTATAAGGAAAGGGTTATATTGAGATATTGGGCCACTTTGACTGCTGAAGACTAGCTATACTTGCAATTATTTAGAATATGATTAATTCATTTCCCCATTAATTATCCCACTTGCTACCTGAACAATTACAACCACGCCAATCTACTCAATTTGTAATAGTTTCAGTTCCAATTCATATTAAATTGTGGTGCTAGCCACTGATGGTCCCCTTCTAAAAAAATGAAAAAAAAAAAAGGAAATTGACGTATCATTAAACTTAATAACGCCCGGGATTTCGCATGGCCAACGTAGACCACCACATCATTCTCTTCCATCCGATGCGCAAAGTTTAAAGAAGTCTGTACATTCGATGACGGTCATTTTGAATAAATTTCAGAATTTCGTATTAGAACGCTGTCGAACCAAGTCATTTTTTATAGCACGTCTATCACAGCGAGTAGATGTTTCGATCACACTCGGCAGGGAGCCTTTTCAGCCTGTTCACGATCGTTTCATCGATGAATGGACACGTGCCGCGACGTGGTTATCGATTGCTCGTGATTCTCGCCTGTCAATGGGTAACTGTATCACCTTTTTTTTTTTTCGAACGACAACCAAGTTTGTCTTCCGCGTCGCGAATCGAGATTCGCCGCAATTGTGTTCCGTGTTTAATTGGTCAACACGAATTTATCGTGGCCCGATCGTCGGCGTGATTAATCGTTACAAGTGGCTCGTTTCGCGCGTGTGACAAATTACGAGCCCCGGCTCGTGGTCAACGTTGTCCGTTCAGCGAGCCTGATGGAGACGATTGAATTAATTAAATAACAAATATCGTATTAGGAATCGCGACCGAGCTAATTACTCAGCTGCACGCCATTGTTTGCGCATCATCCTCGGGCTACGAACTCCCGTTGCTGCGCTCGCCTTCTGATACTCGATCAAATATTCTTTACTCGCGGATACCGTGCTCCGTAGTATCCTTATTTAATAGGTATGAAAGTAAAGCGGGTGTAGTTGTATAGAATTACTTTAATTAGATGGGTAATTCGACATTCGGTAAGATAACCAAGCAACAATTTAAGCATTTTTCTACACGATCATGTGCAGTAGTTGTACATATGTCCCGTTTTTCTAATATTTGTTAAATAGTATTGTTTCTTTAATAATTACACCATTTTGCTTGGACTTGCAAATTCAATTGGGTGTAAAGGTGGATGATTAAACCAGCTGGATGGTTAATATGTATGATAAAGTACTTTTATCACAAATAACCATCATTAGCGTTATAAAAACAGTGTTTAAAGCTTCCATAAGTTCCAACGCTTAGAATCTTCAGTGGCCACGACTAGGCACCTTCAATTGCCGTTTAAACAACTATGAACACAGCCATTTTCAGTCGTTCGTGTTAAAATATACATGGCAAGTCATTTTTCATTTGTCGTCAGTTTGCAATGTGTTACTTCAACGATACTAAAATAATCCAAAGCAAGTTTTAAAAAATGCAAAGTCATCATCAAGAAATACGTACGAGTTTAATGACAACGATGCATTATCGAAGCGTTCAACTACAAAAGCACTATAACTACATTCAGTTTAGTTTTGCATGTTCTAAAAAACATCGCATTTACCATTTGAAATATTTCATATCGTACCAGCAAAATTAAAGTGTCACAAGTGAGAAAGGGCCTAAATGCAACTTAATTTATCTATCCTCGAATATTTGAAAATGTTAGCTAGGAGAGTTGAGCCAAGAAAGATAGTGGTTCTCCGGCATACACCTGAAGGTGCAACACGAAGGAAGCGCAAAGATGATCGCGTATCGTATCGTGTACACAGGCGGCCCAATATCCACCACACGATTTCACACTCGACGATGCGCAAACAGAGCGGCTCCCTCAGGTGGTTAGCGTGTATCAACGACCAATCTCGTGGTCACGACAAATGAACCAGCCATTAACATCGGCCCTGTTCAGCCTGCCTCGTTTCCTTGTCATCGTCGAAGCCTAGCCGAGTCGCGGTAGGCAAACCTTCGAACCAAGAATCCAATTAGCGTTTAGGGGGCTACCTTGGTCGAACTCGACATTAGTCAACGAGGAGGGAACCGACAGCAACTAGGCACCGGCTCAAATTAATCCGGAACGGTTCAAAGACAATAAGGCCTTCCCGAGTGCTGGCCAGCAGCCCTGATGGATTAGGTATTAAACGGTTGTTTTCACAAGGATTAGGAACACCGACCTGGAACACGCCTAGATCTGATCTTCGAACTGGGGCTGCTTGGTACTTGGGATGATGGTGACGACTAGGAAGAACCTTCGAGGATTTGCGTGGAAGTCGTGTTTTCTTCGGGGTAGATACATCCGTAGGTATCGGGGCTGCCAGTCGACCGGTGACGAGGCTTAGAAGTGGTCGTCACAAAGTGTACCCGTTCCAATGGATTCAGCCTTGTTCCTTTTAGATTCGACCCTTTAGAATAAGGGGGTGGAATGGTCATTTTCTATTTGAAAGACGTTATTTTCTCAAAAATATAAAGCACAACGTGTCTGGCTTGTAAATTGTTTGCTGTTACACTAGTGCCACGGTAGTAGCAGTTTTGGATTGGTACTTGGAACAGTTTCGACGTCGTTAGCGTCAATAAATTTTAATTTTTATGAAAAAAACTTGCTGTCAATTCCCAGAACATCTACCTCCCCAGACGCGACGTGGCTTCAACATGCACCTACTGTTTTAATTACAGCTCGAGGTGTCTGTATATCCGTATATATCCGTCTACAGTACTTTAACCCTTTCCAGAAGCAAGGGGTTATATACGTGCCACTTAACTGTTTTAACTTTTGCATCCAGAAATACTGCTCTCGATGAATTATTTTGTGATAAAGGAAAGGGTTAAATAAAGATCGATCGAAGAGTATTCCAATAATCTGTGTATAAAATCTGGTTACTTTAATCACCACGCGATTCAGGAAATTAGGGCTCTTTCTTCCCCTCCCCGATCGAAGGCGCATTAATCGACGAGCGCACGAATGTAGGGCAATGAATTGACGGTTGAAGACCGATTATTGTCGTTCGGTAATCTCGCGGAGGCTGTGTACGAGAGGTCGGGTAAAATACGCGTGCAACAAGGAGTCGTGAACGCACGACCGTTCGCAAATGACCCGTGCGAATTACGACAAAGTGGTGGTTTCGACGCGACGGTGCAGTTTTCAGCGAGCGTTTTGCATACGCTGCAGCGTTAATGATGGCGAGCTCTCGCAGGCGATGGCGGGAAAAAAAGAGTCGTGTCGTAAAATGCGGCTCCCTCCATCATGATTTTTGCTAGTTTCTTGGTTGAGAAACTTTTACGTACCTTTGTTGCGGTGCGTTGAATCAAGGGCTGTGATTTCTGATCAATTGCAGCGAAGTATAAAATTTTCAAATTCCTGCCTTAACTTTTCAACACACGAATCCCTATAAAAAATAAGGGTTAACGTACTTTTCTTCGTGCAAGTGCACATGGTGCTTGTTCGTTAGTGTCATTCGTAAATTGCGGAAACAATTTAACAGTTTATCGTCCATTTTTTACGCGTAAGATCGAAACACGTCGCGCACTGTTCGCGATCGATCTTGGAACTCGTTGATCCCGCGGGTCAACCGTGCACGCTTCGGTTCACGGTGACACGGCCTGGCGATAAATCATGGGAATCGTAACGCGTATGCACGTAAGCATGTCCGGCCGTTCACCATAAATTACGTTAATTAATAGTCACGCTTATTATCGTGCAGGAAAAAGGTTCTGCGGGTAGTCCGGTGTTACGTTATCGGGGTTAATTCCGAGTCTCCTCGTCGACGTCTTGTTTAAGTTTCTGTCCTGCTCGATTTATGGTGAATTTTCACAGGAACGAGCGTATTACTTAACGAACTATTATATTAACCTCTGTCACACTGGGACACTTTATGCGAACGGATGGGTTCTTTATGATCGGCAAACAAATACTTGTGGGTATTTATATCGTATACCTACAAATAATATAAATATAGGTAGTAAATAAATACCTGATCGTAAGTCAGATACCTGGAATTTTATATTTTGAATACATTTGGGAATAAAAGATCCAAAATTACAGAAAGTTGTCATTTTTGAAAGTTAAGAATTGTCAAATGCTTATTTGATCAAAAATTCTATAAATAGTATCGTGACAGTGTAGGCAGGTAATAGAATACCGTTTCTACTTTTAAGCGACTGTGTTACGATCAAGGTTTCACATTGGCCGTCATATTATGCTGCATTCTAATTAGAGTATAAACGCAATGGCGCGATCGCACCTGAGATAACGTAAGCCAGCTACCAGCTCGGTGCGTTTATTCAGTCGGTAATTAATTTATAACAATTCTTTTTAATTAATCACACTCACGATGGTTAGCGCCGCGATAGGAATCGAGCCCTAGTAAATTAGTCCGAGATTAATCCTCGATCGACGGTGATCCAATTCTACTTAACATACAACGGCAAACGAAGGATAACCAAAGTTAGATATACAAACAATTTTGAATTCAAATTCTAATCTACCATAACTATCAAGTATTTTAGAAGCTAAGTATTCGAAGTATTTTCCAAGCTACGACAGTTTATATTTAAGAAAATTGTCGAGTTTCCACAGTTAAACTATGTTAAACAGAAAAATTTGGAAATTGAACGGCTTCCATAAACCATAAGAAGGGTTAAATTAATATTTTGTTTCCGTTCCGTTTGATTATTACGAACCCGGTTAGGTTTAGGTTTCTGTTGAATTTCTCTTTAGTTCGTACACGACCAGTGAGGAGGATCCTGAAAGTTGATGTTAGGGTGGTGCATGTTCGCAGACCTCTCGCCATTGGGTGACAAGGGTGGCAGCCTGGTGGACGAACTGGGCGGCGGTGGAGGTGGTTCCCTCAGGAACGGCAAGGGTAAGAAGATGAGGAAACCACGGACGATCTATAGCAGCCTGCAATTGCAACAGCTCAACAGGCGGTTCCAGAGGACGCAGTACCTGGCGCTACCGGAAAGAGCCGAATTAGCGGCAAGTCTTGGATTGACGCAAACTCAGGTCAGTTTCTTCTTCTTCTTCTTCTTCTTGTTTTCTTTTTTTCTTGTTCTTCGTGCGATCGATTCTCTCCCACGGAAGCAACAACCCACGCACGACGTTCTCACGTGCACGATCGTCCCTCGGATGATGAACGCTGCACGCGAAACAACGTACACACCTTGTTTCGTGACTTATTGTGTCCGGAGTTGGGCTGCATTTTCGCGTTATCCCGATCATCGAGTACGATTTCCATGAAAACAAGAGGATGTTGAAAACTCGTTATTTTTGACACCCCGCTTGGAAAAGAAGAAAAATTCATACGGAACGTTTGAAACTTCGTCTTCTAACACGGAGTCATATTCGTAACGCGATTTGAACTTTAAGTGGCACGATTGTATTTTAAATTCGGTTCTAATTATCATTTGCACAATCATCGATCTTGGTTGACTGATGATCTACGTTGCAAACGGTTAAAATATCTTTCAAGGAATAACAATTCGAAACGCCAAAGTTAAAATATCATTTATACTTTTTATCTAAGAATCCTTAGAACTAAGGTGTGACTCGATGTTGTGAGACAAGGGGTTAAATATCCTTCACTAAAGAGGTAACTTATATAGACGTTGTTTACGCGAAACGGTGGTGCAATGTTAGCGAAAAATCGTCGTGTTTCAAACCCCTATGGATCGACGAGGAGATCCTGTTGCACGGACAGTCGAGCGCGTAACAGGAGCCCGAATGGACGGCATCTGTCAGGATTATCGGCACAAATGACTTTACTAAATCACCGATCCGCCACGCCCTGGACATCGAGGATAGGGTTGCCGTAGTGTCCAGTGCGTCAACAGAGGGAGAACAAGCTGGGAAGGGTTAACGAGACGGTCATAAATATTCCCTTGGTCGCGAAGTTTTTCAACTTTTTCGCGCGACCACGATCGGCGCAGACTTTCCGCCAATTATCCAGCCCGGTTTCCAATTAACGATTTATTAGGCGCGCTGGGGAGGATCGTGGTCAAAAGCTAATTGGAGCTGGTCTCCTCGAACCCATGAATTTCTCGCGGATAGTCCCACGGTTTCCAATTAACGATTTATTAGACCGCGATCGTGACTCGAAGCTAATTGAAGCGAACCCCCTAGCCACCGTGGATGCCTTATTCGAGTCTTCTTACGTTGACGATCTGTCTCCTGTCTTCGCGTTGTTTTCAACTTCCCTGATTCAAAATTTCAACTATAAAACTATAAAAACCTTAAATAAATAATCGAATCGATAAGCTTAAATCCCTTAAATTTCGTTTCAAAACCATTTTATATTGTCGAATAAAATATAGAAAGGTAGAAGAAATGATTACAACTTTCGTTTGAATAAAGGAAAAAGAAATTGAATAAATTCGTTGAATGGAATCGAATCGTAAGGGTGGGGGCATGAAATGGCTAAATGTTTTCTCATAGGTAGGCACACCGTGATACGTAACTGGATATCGCGTAATCACGGGATAACTGGCTGTCGTGGCTTGCTGATGTCGTCGCAGGGGGTCCCGGACCGGATAATTTCATTAGTCCAAGCACTGCGGGAGCTGTTCCCCTCTCTTCTTCATTCAGAAAATCGAGCTCGACGCAGTCTGATGAGCAATCGCGGCACCGTGTCAGGTTGATCGCAAAATAACACCGGAAAGAGCATTCTGATGTTGATTTTGTAAATGGGGGATTACAAATCGCTACCGTATTCGATCCGTTGATCTTAATCCATGATTCTTCTATATCGAATTCCATTCTATAACTGATAATATAATACACTGATAATATACTAAAGGTTTCCGTTCTTTTAAGTATTCAGGAGCTTAGAAAACAAACATTGTTGCACATCCGTTTGCTTCACTTCGCGAAAGGGTGATTCCCAGAAGGCCCACGAACCTTTCTAATCTTCTTGGACGCAGGATGCTTAGAAAATCCAATCGCCAGCGTGGTTAGTAGCTAGAAGGCTCGCGAGCGGTGCATCTTTTCAGGGTGCACCGTGTATAATCAGTAATCGGCCAATCGAGGCGTCCGAGCAAGCGCCTCTGCTTGCTCCGTTGGTTCTGCTACCGTCGCATCGGGTTTCTTGTCATCGCCAGCAACATGGCGCCTACAAGACTTCGGTCTCTTCCATCTTCCCTTCGTAGCTGCTCTCCACCTTCTCCTCCTCCTTCTGTTCCTCCTTCTCCCACAGCTTCAACCAGCTTCTCTCTGCCTCGTCTCTCATCCGTGCTCTTCGTGCCCGCGCCTTTCTCTGCCTTCTTGCTCGCTTGCTCGTGCTGTTCGACTTGGCCGCACGAGAAAACGTGCGGGAAGAAGAGCCGGGAGGAGAAGTGAGGCCACGCATCTCTTTTTCTTCGGGGCTTCAATTTGAGGACGTGGTAGCTGCTCGTTCGTGCCGCCGGTGTGCACCAACCGGGGTGTAGAGGGACGGGGAGGGACTGCACAACAAGGATAGGCAGTAGGTACTTGTACACGCGAAGTACACACCGTCACGAGCGTTCCGTGTACATACACGAAGGATAGACACGTAGACGAAACGATATATACATAGGTGTACCGACACGAGCGTCTGCGTTCCTGCCACGTACCTTTGGGCGTGGTGGTTCCTTTTTCTTCGTCTTCGCCGACCAACGTGGCTCGATCTCTCCTCATTGGCCCTGGGAATACCAACGCGTCGAAACGAGATTCGAAAGTCGCGCACAAGCGGGAAGCAGCACGCCAAGTGAATTCGAAATCTGAATCAACCCGGAGCGACCGGACGTTGTAACCCCAAGGGTGAACTTCTCGTGTGGCTCTTGTCAGGATCGAACGAAATGCTCGCCGGATCCTGTACACCTCGTTGTCTATTTAACGAAACGGAAGCGACTTTCGGTATCGATATCGCGATCGAAATAATCATCCTACTTCATTGATCGTTCAAACTACCCTCCGGGGATAAGATAATGCCGTCGGTCAAGGGACGAGGTACGAAACGGATCGATCGTCAATGTGGCGCCTTGTGTTAGTACCTGGACAGTTGAATGATTTAATAGTTGCCTTTTATTTTTTTGGAGTGGTATTATTGATCGATGTTCAACTTCAATTTAGCTAAAACACCCAGATTCAGATCTTCATTTGAAAGTGAATAAAATTGATGGCATGTTCGCGTAATAAATACTTCCAGCGTTTTCTTGGATAAGTAGCGTGCCTGCTTAGTAACATTCACACGAACCAGGCAGAAGTGGGGATGAGAATCTCGGGTACGATCCTTCGCACGATCAATCGAATCGATTAGATTGAGATACTGGTCTTAGATTCATCTTCGATCCCTTTCTCCCCGATATTCTATGTCACGGCAAACGAAAAATGGAAAAACTGTTCCCGTTGCACTTTGATTAACGCAAGACCGGATCGCTTACGAAACTCGATGGTGGTAGACGTCGAATCGCGAATAAGCACGCGTACACGCGTCTCTCCGCCCCGTATCCACCACCTTTTCCGCCGCTTTCCGCTCATTTATCTGCGTCCATTTATCTGCCTATCACTGGCGTCGTCCGTGCACATGCCGCCGGTGCTACTTCGCCCAAGCCTTTCGACCCGTTATCGAACCAGATCTCTCGCAGAACCGACTCGATTTCTCGCCACGGAACAACGAATCGGTTAATTAATGATTCCTTGGAAACGGGTATCGCGAACGGATCGTGACGCGAGATGATACATCGACGAAATATCATTGATCGTGTCGTGCGTGGATTTCCAAGCCGTGGCTGTAAACTTTGCCCGTGAACTTTTCTCTTTCTCTTTCCGTTATCAGATTCATCGCGGATTCGAAACGGATCGACGTGACCGTAGCACGCTGTCGCCGCGAGTTTTGTAGGTTAGATGTATTAGATAATGGGGGACCGAGTCGCGGAACAATGGCTCGAATATAATTGATGATTCCGTTGGACGGGGCTCGTGTATGAATCATTAGGCGAACGCCGCTTGTTCAGAACGGCACAGCGTTAGGCGACGGCCGCGTGAAAGTGGTGCACTATGCACAAGCCGAATGTCGGTCACATTGTGTTCCGTGCATTAGGCGTTCTAAGCCGCGATAGTAATTGATATGTGCCAGTTCGTCGACGGAATTCTGGATGAATGCGTCATCGAGGTGGCGCCGGAAAATGTTAGCCCACCGTACAATTTTGAGAAATTCGAGTCTCTGAGTCGGTTGTTACCTAAGATGCTCTTCTAAGAAAATTAACTACGGGTAATTAGATTATTTTTGTGGACGAGACTAATCTTTGAAAGCTCTCAGATATAGATCCAGAATAATTCTTACTATTGCGACTTCGAGTCATAGTCCTTCAAGCTACATCCTAGAAATCTATCCAAGATCTACCGTGAAATATTCAATTCTTTCGTACCTCTTCGCTAAAGCTACCGAGTGCAACCCATGATCCCGCCATAATTAAACTCTCACGAAAGAGCCCTCGATACAAAATAGTAACCTTCCATCGTCGTTGGAAGGCGAGCGATTAACCGGCTACTTATCCTTCTTTCAACCTAATTGGCTTTCCCGGCTGTCCTTGCCAATTTCACCCTATCCCCGTGCTCCTCTCGATTCTCTAGCCACCGAACCGGCATCGAAGCCATGCTTATCGTCCTCCATTATCTCATCGACGGTGTTGGCCGGTTCGTGCGCGTCAAGATAGGGATGTGTCCAATCGTTCCGTGCGACAGGCTTTAAGTCTTGTGTCTCCGTGTTACGTCCGCGGACACAGGTTCGTCAACCACTCTGGCTCGTCCTGTTATCGACGTGCCAGAATAAAACTAATAGTGGTTTCGACCGACATGTCGCTATCGGCTTGTATCTGTCGACCAACGTCCACCCAGGACTACAAATGGGAATGTTTCGCGACTGAACACGCGATCCGGGACATGGCACGGCCGATTATAAACCTGGTACGTTTCGTGTACGTACAACACGATCGTCCCTGTGTATTTTTTCGTACGACCGAACTTGATCCACGTGAATCGTGCACGATATTGTTTAATTCAATTTACGCTCGCGGGCCTGTTCGAGAATTCTTTTTATGACGATATGATGTATACCAGTTGACAGAGGGTGCGATATTTTATTATTATATCTTACTGAAATAGCGATGACACGAATAGAGAATTATGAGAGTGGTGGTGGTCATAAAAGTAGATGAATAGCGTTGGAGGACTAAACGGGACACGATCTGCAGAAACGTAGACCAGCAGAAAGTAATTCATTCATTAAATACTAATGAGGGTATTAACAGACTTATTCGTGAATCTCTGCAAAACCTTTTATTCGTATCCGGGGTGTTTTTCTATGGGAGGGCCAGCGACACGGATCAACTTTCCCTCGGATTCGACGAAAGTTGTCGTGTACACGATGCAACGCGTGGCAGGATTGATGTTTCCGTTCTCTAATGACCCGTGTTGTCGCTCTAATCATACGTCTTCGCGTTTAACGTGTACTTTCCTTCACCCAGATACCGCAACATTTTTATTCCCTCAAAGTTCCAGGCGAGTATCGCTCGAATCCGCATCGCCACCTTTCTTTCGTGCATCGTTCATATTTTATCAACCTTGACACGGTATCGGTCGGGGCAAAAAGGCCGCGGTTTATCCTTGTCCAGAGCAATAATTTTGAGGAAATCGAACGCTCGAGTTCCACGGATATCACCATCGTTCTGCCGCGAATTTCACGCCGCTTATCGGTCGCGCTCCCGTTATTATTTGACACGTTCGATCGCTTGTTACTTTTTGCGTTCTCGCGCCCAGTAAACGCATTTAACCGTTCCTTTATTAAAAAGAAAAAAAAAAGAGAAGAAAAGAAAAAGAAAATTGAATCTGGTAATACAAGTTTTTCTAGCAGGCTACGAAAACCACCTTGATCGACGCAATTGCGTTGCGTTATCGTTTTTCGCCGCGAAAACTATGCGCTGTAATTAATAGTGCTCAATGGGGCGAAGAATGAATTTGCAGAAACATTGTATCCATTCCAGATTGCACGCAGAACGTACGTGGGTACGTATCCTTGAAGGAATTCCTAGTTTTTCCCCCGCTTTGATCGCATTCACCACCGAGTTTCATAGATCTATCGAATCTATTCATTATGGTTTGAGTTCTTTTTCTACAACTGCGTAGTATCAATCTTGGTGCTTAGGATATTCGATGGAAGAATTGAATTGTTCGATTTTTTTCAAATTACTGTATCAATCTGGACAAAAGAAAAACGAACACGGTCGCGATGTCCTCCTTTCTGATCTTCGTCGACTGGCTGTCGTTCGAAGAAACGGAGAATGCCGATAATTATTTTCACGCAGCCGCGTGTTCAGGTACATAACGTGCAACGAAAAGAGGTTGGCGTGCCCCGTGGGACCTCCCACAGTGCATCAAATACCAATAATTACCGACAGACGAGTTCGATGTTTGTAGAAACACCGAACACCGGAGCGAAAAGCAGCGCCACCGTGTCCGAGAATAAGGGGCGCCACGAATGTGAACGAAGGATAGAGGGAAAGGACCTTCTTTCCTTCCTTCCTTTTTTTTTTGTCGGTTCTCACGTGGCGTGTACACCGTGATTTCTGCGAGTCGATGTGCGTCTCCGAGGGATCCTTTCTTGCGTTTCGCACGATACATATTCACCTGGCTGTCGAACAACCCCGAGGATGCTTTCTTAGAATCGACTTAACGAGAGACGAGAAACGCCGTCAATTCTTATGCTGGTGTAATTCTGCATTGAGCTCGTGCAAATGGTGCGAATTGTTTGCGTTCGAAGAAGCTAATTCCATTGATGCTGTTTGAGATCAATTAGAAGGTTAACTATCGTGTAAACGATATTTGCAAATTTATTATTTGGTTATGATATTAGATAAGAATGAAAAATTAATGATACTGATTTATTCGTTCCTTGCTTTGCTAGTTGGTGATTTAAAGGGGACAAAAGAATTTTTGGATACCTTCTCTTATAAATTTATTTATTACAATTCATAAGTTAGTAATTTTGAATTAAAGTGGGCGCCATTTCGGATCGGCAATGTTTCCCTATGTTTGTGACAATTTTCAGTCTGTTTGCGTGAAATATTCGCGAGCTTAATTACCAACTGAAAATGTTTATCAATGTAGGTCAGATGCATAATTGCATATCAATCCTTTTTAACACTCTGCACACTCGTTTATCAAGTTACGTAAGATGCAATGCGTTCCAGTATACGGGGACGAACAAAGACCACACAGTATCGAATGATTTTTAATTCAATCAGCGAAGAATTAATTGCGGTGCGCTCGTTATTCGCCCGCTTCGCTAGCCGACTATTAAACGGGGCAAAAATCGTCGAAAGCGTGTCGAATTTTCGAGGAAATTGTTACGAAGCGGAAACTAAAAATACCTCCGCGAAGAACGAGCAAACACGGCGGTCCCTCGGTTGGAGAACCACGGCGGAGTCGAGAAGAATTCGCGCAAAACAGGCTCGAGGGGTTTCGACCGGCAGAAGCGCGCGCCCTCTTCCTTCCTCCCTCTCGGTGTGCGAGGAATCCCTGCACCGAGAAGGGAACGAAATCCTCCACCTCCTCCTCCTCCTCCACCCCGTTCCCCGCCTTCTTCGAAGATCTTTCAGGAAGATCACCGGCGGCACAATGCGTTTCGTTTTGTGCCGCGCGTTTGCACCTGACAAACATTATAGCAAAAGGAGCAAAGCTCAGCGATGAATCCAACCATCGGGGTACTTTGCTTACCGTACATTTCCCGACAGGTATCGAGAAACATAAGAAAAGAGTAGGTGGCGATATTAGACGACGAAGATGATGATAGTGGCGAAGAGAGAAAAAAGGAAAACAGCTGATAGAAGGGGACAGAGTGTGTGTGTAGCTTTCACGATGGTGTAGGAATGGGTCAGCTATGGTTGAGCCAGCTTCGGGTACACACACATTATTTCAATGTTGGCAGTAATGCCTGTTATTAAGCGATGATAATGATTGGTATTATCGCGAGTTGGGAGCAGCACTGGTAGCAACGGATATAAATCATCCTTACTTCCTTCTTGCTGGCAGTGGCCGGGCTCCGCGGAGAGCTCACCTCCATGCCAAGAAGCTGTAAATAACCCGGCGAGTTGCAGCGGCATTGCTTCGCCGCCAGAAGGTAAAGGAAAAGGCTTCCTCGTTCGGCGCGGCTTTTGTGTTGGTGAATCGGTCTTATTAGATAGGTCGTAGTTAGGACGGTTCTCTTCCTACCGTGCTACCCTACTTCGACTTTCCCTCGACGGACTGGACAGACCAGCGACTTCCGGCTCTTCGACTCTCATGCCGTATTACGCATCTCGTTAACGCCCGACGTGCTGCGTGTTCAAGCGTCGTTTACATTGGACAACCTTCGGTCCGCCGATCCTTCCCGATCGATTTCAAACCGTGTAACGAAATGGTTTACACCAAACTAGTATCATGCTGCTTATACTAAATCTATCAACATTCATTTTACTTTATTATTTCTTCCATCGCAGTTTTTCTCCAGCTGAAACGTTTGGCATTGAATTACCGAAGAATCAAAAATATTACTCCAACAATTACTCCAACAAACTAAAATAACTTAATGCTAACATGACTTTAATTCGCAAGATCTCTCAATGAGCTGATTCCTGGTTCCTACGAGTTGCAGTAAATCCTGAGCACGAATTACACAGTTACGATCTTATCTGGTACCATCCTGATTTTCCTCGGCGTTCGATTCTTCCTCCTCTCATCCTCGATTTTTCGACTTTGTTCGCTTTTCTATCCTGCTCGCCCCTGATTCTCGCTCAGCTCTTCCAATAAATCATCGTTCGGCGCCGACGATCGAATCCACGATACCCGCGTCCCTCTCGGTTCCTAGAACGACGCGGAACGTCTAACAGCGAACAGTTTCAAAGTTTCATCAAGCCCGTGTCTGCGATGGTCTACCTTCGGTCTCTCGACCTACGCGTGTGCGTGCTCGCCGGCTTCCCCGCTCGGCTTATGTTAGTCTAGCTTTAGTTCGAGGTTGCATCGCGAGCTGGACGGTGTAGTCTCTCGTGCACGTAGCTAACGGTAAGGTAGAAAGGGTGGGCCAGGGGGGCACGTCCAGGAACGCCCACGCGTATCTCGATCTAATAAATCCAACATTTCGCCGGTAAATCCGAGTCCCTTCCATCCCTTTCCATCTTCCGGCAGTCGCGCACGATCCACTGGAAAGAAAAAGGATGCAAGAATTCGAGGAACAGGGAACATCCTGAGGATCGACAGGTTAATTCTTCAGTCGGTGAATTTTAACAATTTTTGAGGGGAAAATGTTGGGGCAGAAAGTAATTTTCAAGTTTCAACCGTAGCTACGTGAAAAAGTAGCAGTTTCAGTCTATTTGTTGCAGTCAGTATCAAATTGTTGACAAGCGTTCTTGTTTAAATAGCAATGTTATTAAATGTCTTCTTGAAGGTAGAACGATCGAGCGAGCCATAGTTTCGTATTTTTGACGTGACAGGTTGGTCATTCTACGAGAGAGCTGTAATTACGTGGGAAACACCGTTATCGCACCTTCATGATGCTGGTGCACGAAGCTAGAGACATCGACGGAGAAAAACAACGAGCAGACCGGATCTCGTGATATGAAAACTATAATTTACATCGAGACTTCGTTTTACATAGACGCTTTGCGATCAGGTGTGACCAAACCTTAGGTTCTGCCGTCAAATGAATTCCATGAAATAGCGAATATGAATATGCGGGGATGACGAGAAATAGAAGGAAAGCAAAAAGAAGGAAAGAAACTGTTGCAATAATTTGTAAATTTTATAAGATAATAACATTCCGTTTTCACTCTCAACCGGAGGAAGCTGAGTGAAAATGCAACAGTATCGAAACTAAAGCTGGATGCTAATAAACTCAAATATTGGGAAATAATATTTAAGGTAATAAAGTTTGAAAAATGGAAATAAAGTAAATTTAAACTGTCGCTGTCTCAGCTGTTAGTGGTTCAAGGTATTAAACATAAATTTTGTATTTTACAATTTTTATTATTAAAAATTGCCTTCGAGTGGCACGAGAACTTGGAAGGTGGTCGAAAGTGACACCGTGGACGAGGACCGAGTCACGAAAGGTTGGATCGCCGCGGGGTTACCGAACTCGCCGGTTGCCCGGGCAAAAACTCGGGAATTTGCAAAAATGAACAATTATAGGAATCCAGAGTAGTCGTCCTGGCTGCTCCTTCCCGTCCTTCGTCGTCCTTTTCTCTTCTCGTCCTCGTTTCTCGTTCTGGTCCCGCGGCAACCACCTCTCGACGGGTGAAGGGAGGGATGTACCCGCGGGTCGTTTGAAGTGGCAGCGTCCCCGAGCTTTTGCTTTCTCGGTTTCTTACCGAGTCGCCTTCTTCTTCTACTTCTCCACCTTTCTACCAGGTCCCTTCACCCTTCGCGCGCCACAACAGTCGGCCGTCTCGTTCCATCTAGTTTTCTCCTTCTCGGTCAGCCCTTTCGGTATTCGTTTGTTTCATGGCGGCTCCCTTCTTCGTGTCTCCCGTCCTTTTTCCCTTCGTCGTGCCTGTTGATCCGTTGCACGGGCTTCTCGTTCCTGGTGCGCCCTACCTTCTATCCACGACCCTATGTATCGCATAGCTGCGGCATTGCTCCAAGCCCCGGGGCCCTCGTTTTACAACCTTGTCCTCTGGCTTCGTGGGGAGGTACGGACCTCCGTAGGTGTTCACCCCTTGTTACCGAACGTTCTCGCGATTTGCGATTGTTATACGAAAACGATGCAATCCACGCGCTCGAAGACCCGTGTCTATGCTATGAAAATATCCGCGTAACCGCAGCTGTCTTCGTCGAAGCAGGTGCACGATTACGCAATCCAGGTTACGCGACGTCTTATTTCTGCCGGTAGAATTTCCGCGAGGCGAGTCACGACCTTGATTGACAAGCCGTATCGACTCAATTTATCGGCCCTAGTAGCCGACCGTCTCCGTTTCCGCGCGAATATTTCTGAAAGGGAGGAAGTTGCAATTGGATCGTCCCTTTCGCATGGCCTGTTTGATTTATTCCGCCGATTCGTAGCAGACTCATCGGCCTCGAGCCTTCTCCGGAAACGACCTCGTTAATTGAACGAAAAACAACGCGATATTCATGCGCACGAGCGGCAGAAAAAGGTGGAATCGTATGGGGACACGGCATCTGCAAATCAACCACCTTTGTGACTTCTTAATTCAGCTGTTTTTGTCGAGTTAGGTCTTTATCGAGTACGGGTAATCTTGCCGTCTCAATTACAAACTTTACCCATACTGCACAGTCTTTGAGGAACTTGAGAGTGTTTAAACCAGGGCCTCTTAAACTTGTCTCGCTAGTAAATCACTTTTCGCCCAAGGAAATTTTATAGAACTCAAGACGTGTATGTACTTGGTTACATAAGACAAATGTACAAACAGAATATTAATAATTATCATTTAATCAGTCTTCATGAATGTTCAACCCAAATGTTTGCCATCCCCAAATTCAGTTACACGACCCCGTATCAGATTACAAATCGCAGTTTAACCCATTTGCATCATTCTGAAAAGTGGAAAACTGGCCCATATCATCAAATTTTTTTTTATATCTTCGCTTCGGTGATGACGGCCAGAAAAATTCCGCGCATATACGCGCTTATGATGCAAATGGGTTAAGAAGCTTTGCTTCAAATATTCCGTATCCTACACATAAATAACATCAAGAATCGTCCACTATCCTTCTTACGGCTGATACAATTCCGCTTTTGGTGTTGCGCCGTTTTTTTTTTCTCTCTCGATTCGATAACATGAAAAGCAGGATCACGATCGAAAGAACGTGTCCGCTAGATTCCAAAGGTGATGACAAATGCGTGGATGGCGATGAATTCGCGATCGTCGGCAGGGACATCGATTATTCATTCGGTACGCTGTAAAAATCGAGGCTGATCCCCGGGACGGTGAACGCCGACCAAAGGACACGTGGGCTCGATTGGCCGCCGTTGAAACCGAACGGGCAACCGATCGTCCTGGCTTCATTTTGTATTCAGGCTGCGCATGCGCCAGTTGTCACCGCTGACACATCGTTCGTCAATCCGTTTCTGCAGACAAAGCTGCGGAAGAATAAAAAGGACGAGCGGGTGCCCGGCATGGGTGCACACCGGGGAACGTCTCAATCGGCATCGATCGATCGATCGATCGATCGAGACCAAACGTACCACGTCTTCTTCTTATCCGCGACGTGCAAAACTTCCCGAGAACAGGTCCCGTTGAATTCTCTTCGTCAATCAGAATCATCGAGCGCAGAGATAATCGTTGTACCCGAAAGGAACGCTCGAATTTGGAATCATTGTATAGGATCTTTACGTTTTCATCTTTCTATTAGAATTTTATCGAATGTCTTTAAAAAAAGCAGCCTTTGCCACTAATAGAATTCCGTAGCAAGAAATTCGATTTAAATCAAAACGAAGGAATTTCTCGTCAGTAATATAATGTTAAAGGAAAAATGCCTTATAGCTGAAAGAATTAATTTACCATTTAAAGAAGACTGTTGTAAACGCAAGAACAAATAAAAGTTAGCTCGTGAAAGTTCGAAGCGAGGATTTTTCCTTATAAAATTCATCGTGATTTCTACGATAATGCAGTAAGTAATAAAATTAATTAACCGTTGGGGAAAGTTGGCTAAACCTAGAAATAACAAATCTTATCGATATTTAGAAACCACCGCATTCTTCGATAGTACGAAGTGTTCAACAATAATCACCATCATGTTCAAAACCTAGCGTTACGTCCGTGCTGTTTGGAAATTTCTGACACTAATTATTATTTTCCAACCCGACTGTTGATTGTTCAGTTCTCCAACCTTCAGTTTCATTAAGCTCGACGGAGTTGTTCAAAAAAACCTGA
This sequence comes from Stelis phaeoptera, assembly GCA_943735885.1. Lineage (NCBI taxonomy): Eukaryota > Metazoa > Arthropoda > Insecta > Hymenoptera > Megachilidae > Stelis > Stelis phaeoptera. The sequence continues at coordinate 8,530,216 of OX030941.1, read as the reverse complement.
CAATAATTATTATCTAACTCGATCCTTTGTGCAACTATCACAACACGACCTTACGACTCTCCCACATCAATCAATATTTACGATATCGGTATCGATCATTCAGCAGAGCCGCATTTAATGAACTGAACTCTTTCCAGTCCAAGTGTCGGTCGAAAAGTCGTTGTCCATAATTATTGTCAAGACCTGTCAGGTATCTCTGTTGCGAAATTGATACCTTTCTTTCATTTCAGTCACAGGTTATAATTGGATAAAGTATACAAAAAGGGTGATTTTAATGCGCTTGTCAGACACGAACAGCCACGATACACCGATGGTATCTCAAGCAGCTGCCGTTTTGTTACGTTGTTTCCTTATGATCGATATTACAATCAACAATAATGGGAGCGTGTACGCATCACGGATCATGCATTTTTATGCAATCTCTAATTCACATTTGTTATTTCACGAAAGATGTAACGCGTTGATGCACGTCTACTATCTCTCTAAGAAGGTAGAGGTCGGAGTGGATCGCCTTGGAGCCGGAGAAGCGCCCCGCCCACCGTCTCGTCTTTGCTCCGAGCCCTTTTGCGTTTTGTACTCTTCCTCCAAAACCGTAGGAACAGGACCCAACGTTAAGCCAGCCTCACACCAACTTAGAACTGCTTCTTATGAATCTTCTTCGAACTCGTATAAGCTTATTAACCGATCTTCTTCGGTGTTTCTAACGATAATCCAATTTTCTGTTTGAAACATTTCACACAGCAATGTTTGACAGTGATTTATTGATGAAAGAATGACTATTGAAGAATATTTCTAGCGAAATATGCTAGGTATTATGGATCTGTAGTGAAATATTCTAGATACAAGGGACACCTAGTGGAATATTTTAGGTAATAGGAATCCTTAGTGAAATATTCTAAGTACTAGAAATCCCTAGTAGAATATTTTAGGTAATAGGAATACCTAGCGAAATATTATAAGTTCTAGGGATCCCTAGTGAAATATTTTAGATAATAGAAATCCCTAGGGAAGCATTCTAAACTCTAGGGATCCCTAGTGGGATATTTTAGGTAATAGGAATCCCTAGTGAGAGTTTCAATAGTAAACTATAGAAGTTAATGGAATTTCTAGACATAATGATGAGCGCTCAATTTTCATCGAGTTAAAATTTCCAGCACATGATATTGATAGATGATTAATGGTCTGTTTGTGAACTTACTAATTTCGACGTTTACTTGGCCCGAATGGTCGCGTGTAAGCCAGGCTTAAAGATTTCACAGCCTTACACCCCAGTATCATACCGCTCGCGTTTGGGAGCGCGTAAACCACACCACCGAACCGACCGTGGCCCATTCAATGCAAGATCCCGCTGGAGCCTATCAGATGCCCTTTGTCGATCGATTCTCTTTGTAAATCGGGGCCGCTGTGGTGCTATCGTGTTACCTGTGAAGAGGTACCTACATACTAGCGAACAGAACCACAACGTTGGGACACGTTTAATCTTAATCTGTCCGCGAAACTCGACAGTTTAACTCCATTATTTGCTCTTTACCTTCTCAACGAACAACTGTTATACCGTGATACATTTATAATTCCCAAAGTCTCGTAATGTTTTAATAACAAACGATCCCCAATGATCATTATAGAGACTGTGATTTGTCTGGCGGGTGTTCTTTCTTCCTTTTCAATCAATCGGGAACGATCACGATGAAAATTGGATCGAGAAAACTGGTCCACGTAGATTTGTAACGGGGCTCGCAAAGTGTGCTCGCCGTGTCGTTAAATAACCGGTATCCGTTTTAATAATCGTTGACAATAATGTAACAGCTGAACGCGATGGAAACGTAAAAATCCGTAATGCCGCGTTTACGGCGAGCGATCGAGATCGCGGGCATCGGTTTCACGGATCGTTAATTTCGTCGTTACAACACGAACTCCGGTAATGGTCGCGTGCAAAAAACATCCCGACCGCGGGACCGTTTAATTTCGAACGATTTTCCGGTGTCGCGTACCTCTTTTTTTCATCGGACGATCGAGGATAAAATAAATTAAAATCAAAACCTTTTTCAATGGTTCGATTCAAAGTCAACCTTAAATCTCGCTATCAAACGAACGTTTCTTATATTATACATTTTCTACAACTTTTAAGAAATTCAAAACATCAGGACTTTAATTTGGAAATTCTCGATTTTTCTTTCTTTTTTATTTCAATATAAAATTTGAACGGATACAATTTGGATGCGAAAAATAATATTGGAGGTAGATTGGTACACGCGTGATACATGAAACTGTGAAACGTGACTGTCAGAAATACTTGACACTTGGAAAATCTTACAGTTCTAGTACGGAAACGTGGAAAAGCTATAGCTCGCCGAGTAGACGATGTCAACGATGGAGGATGACGTCGACGGTTCTAGCTTTATTGTTCGATTCGTACTACGTACAACCAGCTAGAGTGCCTGGCAACGTGAAACTCTACAGCCTGTACGCGCCAAGTTATCCAGCAATTTAAATGGCAAACTTTCCCTTGCACGTCCACCACCACCAACACCGTCACCAATGCCGTTAGCAACGTGGCCAACGACGAGCAACGATAATGACGACGATCGATAGACACGACCGTTGACGATTAGAACTTTCCTTCATTACGAACACCCTTCTACGACGGTTGTGAGCAACGATAGCGAAACGAGGGCTCAGATTCTTTGTTATTATTAACTCGTGCCTGTATTAGGTCGCTACACCCACCGTTTAGGATTTAAATGTCGACCACTCGATGGTAGAAACTCGAACGACACCGAACCCTAAACTTCGTTCGAGTCTACTTCGAAAGTTAGTGCGACAGAGTCGATTGGAAAAAGCTCCTCGGATGAAACAAAATTGAGTAATTTAAAACTACCCTCGCAGAAAGCATTATAGGCGCTTCCTTTTCCTGTTGTACGCTGTGAAGGTGCCGCAAGTGCATCGATCCTCTTCTATCGAACGCCGTTCGTAGGAAACGACACACTTACCACTGACTTTGCGGTTTCCTTCGTCTTCTATAATTGGACGACCGAGTTTGGATTTTTCAATTCAATCACCGTTTGGTTTTTTACTTCTTCCTCAGGCTCATCGTGGATTTTTATAGATTTCGAACCGGGTAACGTTGTCGGGGCGCGAAGACAAAAGGTGGAAGAGAGGAGGCATAAAAACATTCACAAAGGCAGGATGCCACTGGCACCACGGTATGCCGACCACGAACCTACGACCTAGCTTTCGTATCTAGCCTTACCTGCATAATTCACATCAAATCTTTATGGGTGTATGTAGATACGAGAGGGTCGTTGAAAAAGACGAAGCGACTGTTCCTGGCCCGAAAACAATGGCATACTTCGGCTTACGTGCGCGTACGCTCTTTCATTACGGTGCTGACATTTGATTGGTGTAATGCCGAGTTCTTCAAAGTCCGCGTTTCGATCACTTTAACATTGCTTAGCTTCAAAGCTTTTAATGTATTCGTTGAAATACGTTTTGTGGGGATCATGTCTTGATTGCATGTTTTTTGTGCTACCTTAAATAACTGGACGAGTATCAGCTCCATTCTCTAAAGAATTATACAAATTTTTACACTATGGGTATCTAGGATTTCTCGTTCTATTAGAGTTCAAGTTAGGGTCAAGGTTGAATAGGGGTGGGATTAAAATTGAAGCTCATGTTTGGGTTAAATAAATGTATTTATATATAAAGATATATATTCGTATAAACTTAGCCAAGAATTGAAAATGGAATAAAGCATTGTACCAACAGAATACTCAAACTGCTCAAAGAAAGCCACGGTATTGTGGCCGCAACATTTTAGCCCTCTTTCAAAATACGCTTGCCATTCGAATCCACGAATTGACCCGTGAGAAAAGACTATCAGTGTTTTCATAAAACCGCCGCTTTCCGGCTGACAGTTTCTTTCTTCGTTTGATAAAGAAGAATTTGCTCTTCTTGAGCGTGGTCGGCGGTGCCGCCGTTATCCCCCAAGGCAATTTCGCTGTTTTGTCAAGGCGGACACGACAGGTTGTACGCGGGGCCCCTCGAGGAATCCTTCCTTCTCTCGCTCTTTTTTTCCCTCCCTTCCTTCACCTCTATCTTTCTATCGTTTTCTCATTCGAGTCCAGGGATTAGCCTAGCGGAACCGTAGAAACATACGGCGGCTGTGGGAAATAATGACAGGGGCTTTGCGTCGTTGCTCATGCTCGCTCATTCGTTCGTTCCTCGGCTTGGACAAGCAGATCCGGAAACGGGAACGAAAAATTTTTCACCACGAAATCACCTCGTCCTTTCGACCATCCTGTCTAGGTACCTGGTACTGTTCGCTCGATCGTGTTCCTGGCCGAGGCACGACTTCCTGTCCGTTCTGTCAGAAAAATAGTTCGAAAAGGATCATACGCGGGGCTTCTGATGCGTGAAGTCGCGTCTCGAAAATGGCCATACAATTCCGGGGAACACGGGACTAATGGGACCGGAAGGGGCGCACTCTTTTTTGGTTCGCGTTCCAAGCCCCGTGAACCGTGTGCAAATGCACCGTGAACACCTTTTTATCAGCCGGATGGGGTGAAGGGGTTCGCGTTGATTTATAGGTTGTTTGAAAATGGGTAACAACTTCGCCGATTATTCTGTTCAATCGGTTAAATAATTGTCAATCTATGGTTTGTAATTAAGGACACAAAAGAAAAGGATCTATGGTGGTTTAATCATGAAACATTCTATCAATTATTCGACAACGAGGAAACGACAGGGTGCACAATTTTCAAAAAATTTCTTACGACAATTCTTGCCAAGTTCTGTTTTTCTCGTTAAAATCTTTCCTTCTGTTCTTAATATTATTGAAACGTTTCTACGAAGCTTCCATTACACCGGTGATTTCCTTAGCCGTCATTCCAATGACGCAATCGCGTGATGCATCGCATCGTGCCGCAATAGGTACTCGACGAAAGGGGGTGGATTCAACCCCCATCGCGGCTCGAACTTTCGGCAATACGCGTTGCAGCGCACGGCGCTAGATTACGAACAGCATAAATATTCATAGATGGCCGGGTCTAAGGTGTGGGTGAGTCCGTGGTTCTGGTGAGGTTAGATCGGAGAAGGAAAGCTCGCGGTGGAACAGAGACGAAATCGAGGAAGAAAGGAGAGAATCGGATGGATGAATACGATAAGCGTGTATAAGGATGAAGGGGAACGGCCACGAAGAGGAGGTGAGAGCGACGAAGAAGGACGAGGAATGGGAGAGGCATGAAGGGAGAGCGAAAGAGGCGAAAGAAGGGAGAAGGAGCAAGCAATATTAACGGGAAGTTTAATCGTCGGCTGGTCCGGGCTGTCAGCTCGGACGCACGCCGGGTCAGTTGGGCCCCTGAGGTCAATTAGTGCTGCTCAACACTTTCCTTTCGTTCTGACCTCCAAAAACAAAAGCAACTCCGTAGCGACTCGTTTAGTTGCATCCTCTTATTAAAGAAAAAAAAAAATTGCTCGCAACGATTTGTGTGCTTCACCCTGACGAAATTTGGACTTCGTTTTTGAACCACTCGTGTATATTTAAAAATTTCGAACTTTGAATAATTAATTCGGAAATATTTCAAATACTAACTCGCGATTTATGCGATCAAGGATTCTTCTATAAATCTACCTTGACCCATTCCTGAGGTGTGATGAATTACTGCTGGTATATGGTTTCAAATTAGAAATATTTTTCAAATAACTCGATGTCCTTGTTATTAAGAATTCTTGTTCTTACAATTCCTTAAAGCTGAGTAACTGTTTGAAAAACCTGGCCACATACATACTCGTGCAATCTTTCTCCCTCGATCGCTTCTATCAACCCGTTCCTGTCCACATTTTTCCCTTGGTACGATGCTTTCTCGTGGATTGAAAGCCGAACGTGTAGAATCCATCACGATCCGGCTTGATGGAAAACCGAACGCAATACGTCCAGCAATTACGTTCCCAGCCAGTACAGAAGAAACTATCGTGTTAATTACGTTCACGCCTCAAGAGCGTCGTTTCTTTGCTTTTCACGTTCGTTCGGTATGGCACACCCATCGAGTTAGGCATTTAATTTTGTAGTTTCCTCGTCTTAAATCATAAAACTCCGTCACTCATCTCTAGCCCTTCTTTTTTCTTTCCTTCGTTGAAACGCTGGAAGAAGAACGTCAAAGTCGATTAAAGTTAAAAAAGAAAAAAAAAAGAGCAAGTAACAAGAAAAAGAGATATGAATCTTCAAAGAAGTTTTGAAGCTTCTTCAACAGGTTCATCCACCAAGATCCAAGCAGAGAAGAAACGAAAATAATGCATCTACCTGATTAAGAAAAAGGGAAGAAACAGGAATGGTTAGAGTAGTTGCTTATTAGCAACGAAGTCAATGGCCCCGCGAGATGGGAGAACGTGAAAGAAGAGATGGATATATTTTTTTTGTCTTCTCTCGGTACCTTTCCCGATCTTCCGGTTACAAACGAGGGATCGCCGTTGTAGAATCGATCGTCTGGCTGTAGCCGAGGATCGGCAGCCAGCGTAGGAATAATGGGAAATCTCGTGGGTAAAAAAGGAAAGGTGGGAGTGGTATCTAACCCAATTACACGTGGAAAGTAGCTACGGCCTAGCATCGTTCTTCTCATCGACACACGCCACGTACAACTTCCTCTCTTCTTCAACGTGTTGCCCTTTTACCAATATCCATCGTTGTAGTATTTATTTGATTGCAAAATTTCATTGCAATTCAATGGACCGAGTGTCACAGTAGAAATGGACATGTACGGTAAGACACGGTGAGACTTCTAATTTGTCACCTTTTACAATTAATATAACAATAATGCTACTTGAAAGATTTCTTCTTATTAATAAATCAATCATAAGTTCTTAGGATTTCTATGAACTGTCCAACAGTCCCTACATCAAAACACGAAAAAGATCTAATCAAAGTCCTCGTACGATCAAAAAATCCATTTCTTCCTTGTTCTTCGTTCTACCCTTCCTCCTCCCATTCCCATCAGTTCATCATGAAGCAAAAAGAGAAAAATAGCAGAGACAAAACTCTTCGTTCCTCGTACTCGGAGAAACGTTGGCAAAAAGCATCGTCCTCGTGGTCCATCCTCGGCGTCTCGCCGCCGGTGTACCCGCGACACGAAGGAATCGCGGTTGGATCGAAAGAAATCCCGTTCCGTACTTCACGGATTTCGCTCGGATCCGTGCGTCGTCGTCGTCGTCGTCGTCGTCGTCACCGCGGACGATTCCTCTTCCCATTGACCGTCCGCGTGGCGAATCGATGCTCCTCCGTCCTTCCGTGGCGAGATAGGCCTTTTTCACGTTACAACGAACAGTCTCTAAACCGGCACTAGAGAGAGGAGCCGGTGTTCTTCGAGGCTTCGTGTGCACGTAACCATTTGCAACTGCACACATGTTGCAGCACCTTCGTGGCCTTCGGGCGTCATTCACTCGGCCGAGAGCCGCCGGTTGCCATCCACTTTCGTTATGCGCGCGAGCCCGTCTGTATGCGAGCGGGCTCGCACGAGCGCACGACTTTAATTACATTTTTGCATAGCGACCGACCGGAGATACAGAGAGAGGAACAACGAGATAGAGATAGGAGAAGAGGGGTTGTGATCAGGGGGCAACGGAGAAGATTAAAGATCCTGAGAATCGTTGGATAAGCAGATACATCAACTTGGTAGGAAACGATAAATTCATTGTCGGAAAAAGTGTGCAGAATCTATTCGTTTATCATTGTAATAATTCGATATCTTGAAGATTAACAAGGGAAAAGAGAGAGGGGTTAATTAGAGGACAAGGATGAAGGAAGGACCATCTTCTTTACAATAGATAGATAAGGTATAAGGTAATAATTTTATCGGAAGATTCTATTCATTTATCATCGTTCTTTTGAAAATTCAGTCATTCGGATTCTTAAAATCGCTAGATAAGATCCTGGATAAGCAGATGCTGCAAAATTCAAAGTAATTTCTTCGTAATTGGAAAAGATACGAAGATTTTACTCATTAATCATCGTACTTGTGAAAATTCGAAATTTGGAGATGAAGTAATAGAAATAGGAAGATTTGGGGGTTGAAGGAGATCTTAGGATGGCTGGATAAGAAGGGTGGAACGAATCTGGTAGAGAGTAATATTCTATTAATTTACCACGTTAAAATCGCTGAATTAGATATCTTAACAAAAGGGGAAACGATAGAGTTATCATTGAAAAAGTCACTATTCATTTCTCATTATGCTCGCAGAATATCCGACAAGTACCCAGGAATGTACGGTGAAGTCCAGTCTTAAATTCGTGATTAATACGATTATAATTTAGCGAAGATTGAACACGGCTGTCGTCCAAGATTGAGTAAGTGACTCTCGAAAGAGAAGGATAAACAAGAAGCGTCTCTAATCGCGAAAAGCCGGTATCTTCAATAACTGTGCACGATGCAAATAGATTTCCCGCGACGTTCATGCAGCGCCTTAATACATTCCCGGTCATTAATAATCGTTCGCATGAGCCGCGTTGTGTTAAACGCTCGTTAAGCCCGAGTACAGGCCTCCGAGGAGATCGTCGAATTAATTCATGTAATTTACAATCGTATCGTGCCACCGGCACGCAACTGGCCGCGACCGATGCTGCGAAGACTAACGGTCGTTAAAGGATTTTGTATATTTCTGCCACCGTTTCCGACTCGTCGCTCGTATATCCCCGCATTACGCCGATTCTCAAACGCACCACTTCGTAATACGATTAGCCGGTTACCGTTTTCAAAAGCGACCAAACCAGAAACTCGAATACTTACGATCGTGCGCGATCGTAAACCGACGTGTTAATTACTTCTTCGATATTAACCTTCGAACGTAGAATCCAGGGTCAATCGTGACCCGATCCAATTCTTTCGTAAAACACTTGTTGCTTCGGAGTTAATATCGTGGATATCGGCTTTCGATGAAAACGTGGAAAAAAATCTAAAAACGATCTCGCGTGGCTGACGTCACGCGAGCGATACGAAAAAAAAGAAACAATGAAAAATGAGATGATAATCAGGTATCGTTATGGTCATAATGAATCAATTAGTTGGTTGCGGAAAAGTAATGATAATTTAACGGTTTTTTTTATGTTCGACGCAGAAATAATGAACAAGTTACTAATCTCATTAAGTAATGAAGACGTCGAAAACTCGGTCGATACGGAACCGCAGGTGGTTCAATTAATCGGTTCGATTATCTGCTGGAATACCGGCGGTAAGAGTGACGCGAGAAATACTGAGAAGGTGGCATTTAAAAATGGACGACATCGTGTGTCGGTCGCGTGTCTTTGCCGACGAAAGTGGCAGCCGATCCGTCATAAATAATTAATAAACCCATCAGTCCGGGTCCCGTGTCGCGGTGATCGTTTCCATCGTGACCCGACACGAAATTCGATTTTATGGTATTTCACGGCATCGAGCTGGGTTTCTGTAGCTCGAATCGAGTAATACAGGACGAACAGACCGCGACCGATTGTGTTTTGACTCCATTGATTGCTGTTTACATGCAATCGTAAACAAGCCATTATGTAATCCCCCGTGAGCACACTCTCATACATAATTTACAAGCTCTGCTCTCTTGTCCTCGTCTCGGTTTCCCGCTGCGACTGCAGGCGTCGAGGATGATCGGAAGCGAGGGGTACAAGGGAAGAAATCAAAGCGTTTAACAAAATAATAAGTCGTGTTAACGTTTGATGGGTGTGAAGAAAAAGTACATTCTCATTTCAATTAATTTTATTGGAGTTAAAATTCTTCTTCGACCACTCACGAAAGGTAGATACTTATTTTCTGTAATTTGTTTCGTCCTTGTAATAATTTTTTCGGTTCCATGATTGTCCCCTGTCATCCTTTCATGGTTTCGCGTGACTCTCGATTTTTCTCTCGTCCTTTCAGCGGCTATTTTCTGCGCGGGAAAGCTGGTATCCGCTTCATGCTTTCTAAGATCGCGACGGGTCATTATGAGTCGGTTACTTTCCAATTAGAACCGTGTCGGAACTGTGGGCATTCTTGGAACCGTTAGCCAAGTTTTCGAGTCACGAAAGACAATTTTTTATTACTTTGTACTAATTTTATTCCACTGAAAAGTTTCAAAATTCAAGGTATTAATAATTTCGTCTTGACCCTCGCTTAACCCTCAAGATACGAATAATACCTGACACTGATTAAAATCAAGCTAAATCGAAATAAAATTTATAGTTATGTTATGCTGCCACGTGCCATGATATTTATTACGTACACATCGTGGAGAATACAATAAAAAACGAGAATTCTATCGCCGACAATGGCACGTGGAACGAGTAAAACTTGTGTAAGAACCACTCTACAAAGTATTATTATCCTTTATCATCTGAATGGAAATACTTCGATGCGGTAGCCACGAACGAACGATCGACGATAGTCACGGATTATTCCGGCTAGCGAAGAAATAAGCGCGATTCGAGGCTTGTGGAAGCGCGTGCTAGCGGCGCGGCGCCGTTTGACCAACGATCTGTTTCAAGTGAAAAGAGTAGTATGGGGCCTGTCTCGAGCGGCCCTGAGGTGCTGCCCACCTGACGTCACGCACCTGTTCTCTCTTTCTCTCTTTCTCCTCGAAGTCGCGTCCTGAGAACTCGACCAGCACTCCGAGCTCATTATAAGGCCCCGTGTAGGTTTCCTCTGCTCGTCGCGATTCCATACCGCGGCTTTCGCGCCTCGTTTGGTTCCACTTTTTGCACGGTTCCGACGTGTCGTATCGATCCTGCTGATCTGTCGCAACGATTATATTCAAACTTGCTATACGGCGACGATTCCAAGCTAAGGAATCCTATCAGTAGTCTGGGATACTCCTTAATCTTCAGTATTAAGTATTTTCACTTCTTAATTGCGATCGATTTGAAGTAGTAGGGCTTTGCACTAGTTTTTATGTCCCCCTAGAAATTGGGAATTTCATATCCCAGAATCTGGAGTAAACCATCGATATTCAAAGGTCGACAGTAATTTAAAATAGCCAGGATTATTTTAAAGCTAGTTTTCAAATGCCCCGACAAATCCCGACTTCCCCGTTCATTAGAATTAACTTAAGGTGGTGCAACCATCTGACGGGCGCTGAATCCTCGCGAGGATGACGACATCGGCATTTCGAGCAAACGACAGAAACGAAGGCAACAGCAACAATAACGTGGAACGAGAGGTGGCGAGGGTTATGTAAGAATTCTGGTGTCTGCGGATGCGACGCGTCAGAGGCTCCCTCGAGCGTGGCAGTCCATCTTACGTCCGCGCTCCAGGCTGCCAACCTTAGCCAGGTTTCCTTCTAATCACGATAGAACGCCACCTTGAGAATCAGAATTTTCCTTTTGGTTCTCGTGTAATCGGCCACGATAGTCACGCTCCTCTTCCTTCTTCGACCTTCGATCTCCCTTCTTCTTTTTCCTCTTCTTCTTCTTCTTCTTCTTCTTCTTCTTTTGCTCTCCGTATATACCCAGGCCTTTGCTTCTTCTCAGCATCTGGAGAAAAGGGCGCCCGCGGTCGTGCAGTCTTTCCAGTTACGCGAAAAATGCGGCTTCGCGATGCTACCATGGTATTCCAACGATCCATCGTCCGCTCGCTCCAGTCATTACAAAGCGCCTATACACGCCCGTTCACCTTCTCGTTCCATCTCGAGCCTTTGGACGCGGATTCGAAGACGCTGGTCGGCATCTGGCCGCACAATCGTCGCACAATTTCCAGCTCTGACGCGTTCGTGCATTCGTTGCTGCTCGGTTAGGTTTGCACCGAGGGAAAATATAGTCATTTACGCTAACGTACAAAGAGAACCGACCCTGGTGATCCTGTCGATCCTGGTTATTCCAAGATCAATGGGGATACACTTCGTGGATGGTTTGATCCATGTTCAGGGATGCTTCTGTCAGCCTCGTTTGGGTTACTTTGGTTAACCTAAGTCTCTTCTTGCCCTAAGCGACCCTAAGTAACACTACTGGACAATAATGACCACAGCCAACGTGTCACGTCTTCTGGTTTTAAATACATAATAATTAACATCAAAAGTCTGAATATTCTAATATTTAATACTGTAATACGGAAATAGAATAAAACGAATTTTATATCAACTAGGGTTAAACGCGAAGTTGCAACTATGGCACAGTAGAACGTCGGATTGGAAAACATTTTAGAGAAACGTTGCAATTATCCTGTTAAAATTTTCCCTAAGGGGCGCAACGGAAGAAAACGTAATTAACCTTAATGGTCCTATTCTGCTAATCGTATGCAACAATCGTGGATAAACTTTAAAGTTTCTTTTATCAGCAAACTCATCAGCATCGACGTTGCCTAAGCAAGACAATTGATGCCACTCGTACACACTATGCGACAGGAAGTCACCGCGTAACAGAAGGAAGTTTGAAAAAACAAGTTCTTCGCTAGAAAACGCTTCGAACGGTTCTAGAGAGAGAGAGAGAGAGATAACAAAAGAATATAATTATAGGCTACACAAATGGGACACAAACTTGAACTTCTTACCACTACAAAAACAATATATACATGTATAATGTATATCTTATGCGCGTTTCAACTTTCTGTCTTATTTCACATGGGAATTTATTATAATTCAATGTCATAAATATGTCTGATTTATTTTTATTAAAACTGGTATGTTATCATCATCTCAAGATTGAAATATTATGATTTCAATTATTTCAGATAAACATATTTCCTAACTATAATTTCCACGGTGAAATTGTTACTTTCAACCCCCTTAACATTTTACCCCAGTGCACGGTTATGGTTAAATCGGTCCAAAATGAAAGTATAATATCTAATCATTTGTTACATTAGCGAAACGGTACTTGAAGAGCATACTCATTAAGTAAAAGACAAGTAAAGGAAGTTTCAAGATCTAATAAAAAGCGTGATTCAAGGATTTCGCGAATCGTTGGAATCTTCATATTATAAACGAAATATATCATCATGCTGAGAGCAGAGGATGCAATTCCAGGCAATTATACCAGGAGCGAAGCGGGGCCCGTTTTCGTTTGATCGTGGCGCGTATTAAAACGCGCGGCAGAAAGCGCGCCGTGACAAACGGGGAAGAAAAGAGGCGAAAGCAAGAGGAAAGAGTGTATGATGCGATCGGTAGCAGGTTAGGAGAACGCTGTTGCAGAACCACCTGTGGCTGCGTTAACCCTTCCAGTTCTCCGACAAAACGGGACGCCCCGTTAATAATAACCGAGCGTTTCGAGCGTCGCCTTTTTTTTCCACCGATAACCATCAGCCGGTCGTGCGTCCATAAATTTCATCGAAATGATAACGAATCGATCGATTGGAATCGTTCGTCAATGGAATAATCCTTTTCTTTTCGAATCAACCGGCACGCTTTCCATCGTAAATCCCGGAGACGATCGATCGACGATAAAATCCAATACGTTCTTTCTCTTTTTGCCTGGAATACGCGAGCAGTTTAAACAGATGCAAGATTGCACCACGTTGCGCACAAGTTGCTGCTAAATTGACCTCTTGGACTCTGACGATATGCGCTCTTAATTTTCCATAAGGCAATAATTTTATTTTTCAAGTTTTTGCCTTGTATCTTTAGAGTTATTTAGTATTAATACTATGATAATTTAACTCGTAACTTAATAGGACGTGACTTACACTCCGTATCGTTCAGGCCATTTATTTCCGCTACGATCGCGACTGATTAAACGCTACCTAATTAGTATTATTCTAATAGTATTGGAAACGTTGGCGATACTTAATAAACAGATCGTATTGATCGAGGATACTCAGTGAAACTGTCGTAGGAAATATCAGCCCTGGTTTTTTCTTCTAATTTTCTCGACGGTAGACCAGCTTCAGAATAATCGAGCGAACGGAACGTGGAACAATGCGGTAGACCATTGTGTGCGGTATAAATTCCGCAACAGTGCAGGAATCCGGGAACGCTCAGAATTCATCGAATGATAGAAAGCTTGAAGAACGAGTAGTTCGAGCAGAAGCCGCGGGGTTAGGGGAGGAACAGGAGGAGACCCATGGAATACTCTGACTGATACAAGCTTGTCGTGACGCACAGCGTCAATGACTTATCGGCTCGTGTGCGTCCACGACGGTCAAATAATTGCACGCGTTACTCGGCTCGACACTCGACGCTTAAAACGCGTCTCGTCCGTACACGCGAAGATCTTGAATTTTCATTTCTCGCAAATCGCGTGTTTTTCCAGCCGCGAAGAATCCTGGCAAAAAGTGGCGAGCGTATCGTTAATGCCGACACGGAGAGAAGAGAATAAAAACAAAAAAAAAAAAAAATTACGAAGCTAACGATCAGCCAGTGACAACAGGAATCGTCGCCGTGATATATCATTCATTGGCGTCGCAGCGTAGAATCGAGCGATGATATCGTTTAGCTAATGATTTTTTAATATTGGAAAAAATGATCGACAAACACGTTTCACTGTATAAAAAAATATGGAACTTGAAGAATGTAAAAATGTACAATCACTCGATATTAAATATGGAAATTATCAGCGTACTTCGCACCCTTTGTCATACCAATCCTCACTGACGACACCGACATAGGGTACAAGGACTCAAGTTTTAACATTATTGGCAAATAATTCAATTAGGGTACGTGAGAGCGACCAGTGGTCATAATTAAGGAAAGAAGTATTGAAACTAAACTTAAAATAATCACGGTTTCGCTATGGCAGTCAACCATTCAAAATGGTTAAAAGAGTACTACATTTTTGCCCGGTTGGTTGCAACAACAAAAAAAAAAAAAGTTCCATTGCAGAAATAATGAAAAAGCCTCGAGCTTGGCCGCGTTAACGAACCGTCGACGGATCGTCAGATTTCTGCGAAACGATGGATACGCAACAGTCACGCGGCTTCCTCTTCCAATCTATGCGACAACGTTCGTCCTCCTCGTCCATGTGTCGCTCCAAGAAGAAGGAATTACGTAAGCGGTTCCCCACTTCCACGTCAAGATGTCGACGTCTATCCTTCTGTCCTCCGTTCGTCGTTTTCTCGTCTTTCCTTACCTAACGTGCCACGTTCCTCTGGCATTATCGTCGATACGTTCGACGATGACGGCCACCAACGGCTACGTGGTAATACGCGGTTGCGTAAGTCCGCTAGCGTACGCATCCGGCCCTTTCAGATCGACACATAGGAAGGACCGGAAGTCCTTTGACTAGCCGATCGTTTCCAGCAAGTCGCTAGGTCATCGCGAACGACTGCGATTAGAATCACTGTTTATAGCTGGTAATCGAATTATTGTGGTTGAAACAAAATCGTGGACATTATATAAATTTACGTAGCACGTTTTGGGGTGGGACATATTATTTAATTTAGAACGAACGAAAGTTTATGCCATGGGCGATTGATATTAAATTCGGAGGTGCTAAGCCCACACAGGAGTTTCACATTTTTTCATTTATTAACACGTTGACTGCCACGGGGGTCACCGGTGATCGGCACCCGAAATTTTGTACAATCAAATAATTAATAAAAGAAATGACGAAATAAACCATGGATAGCGTTATCATTAAGCTAATAATGTTAGCTATCGATTTGAAAGGTTAAATTTGAAAATTAGTTGATTATATTCTTAATAATTCGGATTTCAACGTGTGTCTGACTACACACGTCCGTTTTCACTGTGGCAGTAAACGTGTTAATATTTGCTACTTTACAAAGTCCTAATTTTATAGTATGAAAACGGTAAAGTTTGGGTAGTTACAGCCCTTAAAATTTGTCAAATATTACAGAAACCTTTTGCCAATAGTATTCCAGAAAAATAATTTATTTAAGAAATATATATGATACGAAGCATGCATCAAAGGTACCAAAACAGCGGTAACGGGGAATTTTTAATTTCATTCTTGCAATGAATATAATTAAACATACAGGATAGCTGTATTTTGTATCCGATGATTGTTAGCAAAGTTATTTATAGTCATCAAAGTGAATTTTCCGAAGACAGATGATCCTTGAATCGAAACGTTCAGGGAACCTTCGAAGAAAACTTACTCAACACGACACGATACATTCGATTATTTCCATAATTAATCTTCGAGATTCGTACCATTACATTCAACTTCCGAACGGCATGGAATTTTTCAGAGATCGACGGAAACTTTTGCACCTAACGCATTCACTTTTTACAATTTTCTCATACGCCGCGTTCCTCGACAGGATGTCGACAAGAAAAATCAAACTAACCGGTTGATCGTATAAAAGTACTTACGTAGCCCGAGGGGCCACTCGATGTGAGATCCGTGGAATATACAACGTAGTTTGACCATGATTAGTACAATTTTAGGGAAAAGTATTCTTGTTTGGAATCCAAATCAGATGTCATCAGATTCAATCAGATTCGAATCACAATTCTCTATGCATGTCGGTGCAATACTCGATACATATGTATATTAACAAATACCTACCAGCCTCAATAAAGTCCGTGTTTTTATTATGCAATTATCGTTAACTTTCACTAATCACTATATTACAATTATTAATGAGCAACATTTCAATTTTTTCATTATTTAAATGTCCTTCCTTTTTTAAACGTGAACGTGCAACATAGTTGTACGATGATTATGCATGATCGTTAAACTGAGAAACGAGCGAATTATTATAAATAGCTATTTAGTTACGGTGCCATAAATGTCATATGTGTGTCGATATAAAATATTACACAATTTGATTTCAAAGTACGAAAATATCTGCTGTACGCCAACAAGGTATAACCGTTTTATGATCATAACGGTGTTTTTGTAGCACAGCACCGAAGAAAATTTTTAATATCAATTGTGCAATTGCGAGGCTGACATGACGTAAGATAAAAAATGTTTTAAGGTGTAACTCGTGCACTTTACAAATTAACAGTTAACAGAATTCTACAAAATTATTATACAAAACTTTTTTGCCTAAAAACATGATAAATCAATCGTTATGATCGTTTCGAAAACAATTAATTTCTATTTAAACGAACTACTTGATTCGCAACAACGAGACGATTATTCAAACGAAATCAACGAACACTATCGAGAACATCCTCTTCCTAGACGATTTCGTGGAAGGAAAGCTAAGAATCCCTTTCTAGTCGAGGGTTACCCTGAAACAAAACGGAAATTTCGTATCTGACCGGGGCAGGTCGGCATAAATCGCGTTCACAAGCTAATTAAACCGTTGGCTATCGCGACGATTGATCGATCGCCGTTTCCTTCTGGATACTGTCAAGGCACAGGTTCCTTCCACGTACTTCTATCACTACTTCTTTTTTTTTTTCCTCCTCTTTCTAACTAGCGCGTACGACCCCATATACCGCTGCGTGCAATACGAACGCGTGATTTTCCCTTTTATTCCCCCCAGTACCGTAACAAATTCAAGCCAGTGTCTAATGAAAAATCAGTTCTCAATTGATTAACTTTCAAATTTTAAAGCAACAGGAATAATTATCATTTGTTTCAGAATCAAACCTTAAAATATATGACAATATTTCAATAATTTTCCAGTGTGATTACTAGGCCTCTGAAGCCAAACATTCATTTATCTTTCCGATCAAGGTTAATCTACTTAGAACCAATTATGACACCCTGGACCACAGAAATAGTATTTCAGATGAGATGATTAGAAATCTTCTTACGATTGAAAAGTATTTAAAAAGACTTGCAATGTTGCTTCCAGAAGTGTCAGAAAATTCTTCAAGTCCAAGGGAATAATTATAGAGGCGGTAACTTTGGTTTCCACAAATGTAGGCCAAAGAAAGACTTCGATAAAATAAATATAGAATCTGATTACTTTTGGAACAGGTTAGATACGCGTAACGGCTCGTGTCGAGCAGAGCGGAACCCAAGGTGCATACGAGTGCATCCGCACACGTGGCCCGGCCGTATAGAAGCGCAGAAACGAGCAAGAGGTAAAAGCGGCTCCAGCCGAGATCTTCCTGGCTGGGTTACACACGTGTAAACCAGCCTTGTCGCGGTTGAATATTTATGCCCGACCTCTCGTGGATCGTTGGTTCGCCGCGAAGAAATCCGCTGCATTCTGGAAAAAGATACGTCCGTCGTTCTGATTTATATATTATACGAGAGAAGGCAGGCCGGATCGGAGCCGGGTCGTCGATCGATCCGCGCGCGTACACCGCCAATCGCCTTTACGTTGAAAAAGATCGATATCGGCAAAACTATGGCGTCGTGATTTATGCGTTTCACCTCTTGCAACCTTTATCTCTAATCTTTGCTCGCCTTCGACCAACTTAATGCCCGATTTTTGCCCCGCCATCGACAGTCTACGCCGACACGATCACAAATTGTACGGTACAACTTCGACAAAGACGGATTCGCGTACTATGCGACTGTGACGTTTGGATATGGGGAAGAAAAGTTTCATAGGTTATGGGATTCTTCGGGGCACGAACCCACGTAAACACGTTCGAGACGTGGCAGCGACACCTTAACCTTTCGACTATGGCGCACCCTGTATCAATAGCATTTCGCTAAAAATCGACGGTACATTTCTCAGTATTTAGTTGTTTGATTGGTTGCACTTTGACACGTGACAATGTATCTGTTATTGTATAATTTTTGTATGGACATTAATCGCCCATCGAGGTCCAGGCAATGTACGGACCTTGGCGTCGTTTTATAAGTCCAGCGTTATAACAACTTTGAAGCGTTATAGTGTGCCCTTTCGAACTAATTTCTTAAGTTAAATATGTCTGCGAAAAATATCGAAGAATTTTATTGATTAATACATCCTCGAACTTGAGGTTTTTGTCGTCGAAGGGTTAAACCCTTTACTGTCTAAATTACAATTTTACCCATCCACTTTGTACGTTAACAATTTTTGAAATTTGGTTTGGATTCGTACGAATTTTATTGAATCTTGCAATTTTGAAGGTATTTATTCTTCCAGTATATTTAAATATAAGTGTGTGCTTTGAATAGTCAGGCAACACGGTGTTCGGTTAATCTTAAAGAGCAAAGGATATGTTTTCTCTAGCCGGATAATTAGAGAGAGCATATGAAACATTAATGAATCTATGCGAAGCTGGCTCGAATGAATGAAGATAATCTTAAGATAAGGAAATGGTTGTAATGATAAATCGTTTCTGTGCGAATCGGTCTGGCATTGTTTCCAAATGGTACGGTTAAACGAAAAAGGTTAAACGAGGTAACAGATATATACTTAAATTTCTGTGATCTACATAATCCGCGCGTTATGCAAACGGCGCTATACTAATACCTCGTGTTCCCAAAGGATTAAAATTGCTAATCAGCAAATTCGTTTTCATTCCATGCCCGTTATTCGTACGTATCGATTCAAACGTTCCAGGAAATTCCTGACTGTCGTAGCATTTAGTTTACTTTGTGATCGAAATCGATCCCTAATGCCGATTCAAAAGCGGCGAAATTAAAAAGGCTGAAATGAAAAGTAATCGTTAAATGTCTTTGATTGGATAAAAATGAATGTATGATTTTTAACACGAATATCTTAAACGAGTACCTGAATTTCAATAAATTTTCGCAGGATATCGAAACGAGTTTTGTTGTGTCACAAATATCTCGGCCCCGGTAGAGTAATCCGCGTTCCTCGAGGGATTCATCGTGGACGCCCATGGAAAAATTTCCACCGACGGAAATGTAAATTCACACGACGAGGCAAAAATTCTTCGCGACAAAGGAAGGATCGTTCTTGACTTCTTGTGTTTTTTTTTTTATTCAATAGCGATCAAACGATTACGTAAGCGACGAGTCGTCAGTTTGACACGTACCAGATCGATAGATCATTGCTGATTTATAACCGTGGATCGAATCGATCGGTGCTGTTTGATCGCTTCGAATCCAGGACCATATTAGATCGATATCAGTTTAATTTACACGTTTTCCCGGCTACCATTCCCTCTTTCTCTTTCTGATTGCATTCTTTTCGTTCCTGTAATTTGTGCTGGCCACTATTCACGTTCACCTTACGATATAAATGGCTCGATGTAAAAATAACGAGTCAGATTGGTAGCTCTGGTGAATAACAAGTGGACTGTTATGATCTGTGAACCATGTTAAGATATTCGGGTTGTATACTTCTCAATCAGTTCTGTTGATAGAACAACTATCAAATAAATATTACTATCTTGTGTGAGAACATTAGAAAAATACACACCATTAGATCGGAGTATTTTAATTGAATCATTAGTTACAATGAAAATTATAATAGTATCTCAGCCCACTCTATTTTCTGCATTTAAAGACGTGGAAAAATAATTCCTCCATTCGTGAGAACTATTTTGAAGATGATCGCTTTGATTTGAAAAAAAAACGTACTGTTATATTTGTCGAACGATCGTGATATGTGCATACGTACGTTTAAAAGGTAGTAGCAAGAGTGATATCAACGCATTCGATAGGAAACGTCACCAAGAAACGTCGAATCGATACACTTTACGTCCCTACAGTCGTGCTTCCATCAACTTATTCAACTGGCGATAATAAAAATAGCTCGCCTCGATTTAGCGTGGCTCGATCGTGGCTATAATGCACGCAATCCAGCCGACTCGAAGAGACAACTGGTGACTAGCGTGTCAGAGATTTGAAAATGAACATTCTGGGAAAATCGTGAAGGTATTCTTTGACCTTTGCGACACTCGTCCATTAGTAAAATTTTACATATTCAAATAATTAACAAAGGGCAAGCCGTAAAACCGTAAGCTTACATTTGAAAATTAATCTATCCTCGATAATTGCAAGGATCAACGTTTGGTTCAAATGTTACCACGCGGCTTGGCCGATTGATTTCGCTTTACCAACGGAGATTACATCACGAAACAGTTGACCGATCGTTTCCTGCGACGTTTGTGCACGGCGAACGCTGGTCCCGTTTCTATGTAGAACGTCGTTTGATATCGGTCGCACGACGAAAGTAAAAGGTGTGCACGGGTGTGCGACAGTGCGATCGGGAAACGTTCCCGACGCTCCGCGCCACGATTGAGCTATAAAATGTTTGATGCAGGATCGACGCGGTTGTTAACTGGAAATAAAGCGGTGCAAATTGGCCGGTGAACGTGGAGAACGAAGCCCGGGATATACGTAAGGTAACGGAGCCAGCCATCGTATTTATGGTGATCGAACGTATCGCGGGCAACAGTTTAACGAGGCAGTTAGCGGGTGGCCGGTTAATTGCGCGTTGCCAGATACGTTTTGGATTAACGACTCAATAAATCGGCTCTAGCCACCGTGAATATTTACCCTAACCTAGGCATAATGCGTGGTGACCTTGTAATATCATAGCTGGTAGCGGGGATACTTTCCCCTACGGTGCCATTTTCCTTAGGAAAACTTATATGTAGAAGAATCAATTTTCTTTGCAAGATAGTACTTTCATAATTTAATTATGAAATTTAGGAAGCTCGGTTTACCGTTCCGTTGTTCTTATTATAGTTGCAAACACTTGTAGACGTAAATATGTAAGGGTGTAAGTTATTAGTTTTAGTGGAAATAAACGTGCAGTAATTTCGAGCACGGGGTGCGGACAAGGATCGATTTTCGTCACCTAATAACGGCGGTTTTTGCACATTTGCACCCTAATAGAAAATTAGTATCGTCTTACCGAGGTAGTTTTTGGAAGCGACCTGGCCGCAGGACTGCGCCTAAACACGAAAAGCGAATAGCAGTATATAACGTCTATAGGTATATGGGATGTGCTGAGGTACGCCCACGATGGTCCTGCCAGTGTTTCTCAATACACGACACACTATACTAACACAAATCCCCACTAACATTCCCAGAACCGATTTATTCACCAGAAAACAATCAACATTCATTTGCAAAATAATCTTCGAACGCTAAATGTTTGAATCTTCCCATCCCCTAAAATAACACATCATTTATAACATTTTAAAATGCATCGGTGAAGTTCATTTTATACAAAGTTTACATTTATTTTTGTCACGATGGGATGGATGATGAAGTATGATTGTTCGTGAGAAGATGGGGTCTAAATTGATTCGATAATCAGGTAATTCGAGCTGATCTAACGAACGCAAGTGAACCGTGTTTAAGTACCACTGTGCTGCTATGCATTTCAGAGGGGGGGGGGGGGGGGGAGGCTTGATGCACAGCCTGATTTTTGGCAAGGAGGAACCTCCTACTTCGTCATCGGTACGAGTTTTAATGCGTTTTACGGCCTCGGCTAAAAACCCATTAAGAGGCCGTCGGCGGATGGGAGGACAAATGCCCCCTTCTCCAAGAACGTGCTGAAAATTATTTCCTCTCCCTGTTGCAACAATGAAACTTCGTACTTTACGGTGATCGTGATAACCTTGCTTGGGTTTCTTTACGTTCTCCTTTTTCTTATTGACAATTTCTATACCGACCTCTTAATACCGATTGCATTCTTATGCCACTGCATTTATATATTTGCAAAATATTTTCTATGGTCTTGTTTTTACTGTTAACACCTGTGGTGTTCTTTCGACTTCATTCATTTTCAGTGTTTAAATATTTTGAAATTTTGATCAAAGTATGTTAGTACACCTTTACTAGAATGGGTTACGATTGACCCAGCACATCACATATGTCCACTTCTGGAAGCTATAATGCACTAACTGTAAAATTTCAAAGTTGAGTCCTCGTTCACTGTGACAGTCACAATTCACCTTAAACGTTTCAATCGCAGAATTCGATGAACAGAATCGGACATGTAATGATATTGAAATTCTCGAGCATTCCTCGAATAGCTGAGACATCGAGGATCAAATGGTTGTTGATAATGAACGACTAAACGGCAATTTACTCACAATGGAAGTAGATCAACGATGGTAACGAATATTCGGCAACAGTTGGCAAGTGACGAATGTAGGCAACGAGCAACTGGCCGGTGCCGGCTGGTGCCCGCAGTTTTCGTTCTTCTGAATTGCCGTGGAAATGTCGGTTGCGTGTCCAAGAACGCTCGCCGCACGCTCGAAAGCTAGGCTGATAGCTAAGCGTAACACGGTTGAACTCCCTTTCGAGCGATCGAACGTGTCTCACGATGCTCGAAACGATCGATTTAATCCATTAATCCAGGATTTCACGTTCCGAGAAGATCAGACCACACCATGTGTCACGGTCTTGTCACATTTTATAATTATCAAAATTTAAACAATATTCGTAACAAGCAGGCGTAATTTTTTAGCAAAAATTAATATATCTTTTCTTAATCAGAAATTTTCACTTCAATCAAAAGGTGACAGAAACGAGTTAAGATATCAATGCAACTATTTCAGCAGCGCTTCAGAAAGAAGCCATCATTTCTGTGCACGTTGACGTTTGCTCGTGTCCTCGACATTAGCACAATAACATGGAGATCCACTCGAAGGATTTGGATATACGAAGCAGAGTGAGCTGAAACGCAATTGAAGCGACGCAGTTGCACATCGTATCGTTCCGATAATGAAAATTGAATTCTCAGATCGATCGGTCACGCCCGACATGCAAAACGTCCGACCGCGAACGGCATATCCCAATCGCACTGCGATGCGTGACATTAAACAGACAATTTTATCCACCGTGACACGTACTTACGTCGATCTAGATACGTGGGAAGCTGTGCACGACACGCGTAGGAAGTGCGTGTGTTACCCACGCACGTGACACGTATAATATACTCTTGTGCAGTTCATACATAGTTGCGAGAGAGTTTCGTTGCATCGCGGAGAAAGTCAAACAAACGTACATTGAATCTAAGTTTTTGTTTTCGCTCGAAGCTCGTTTCTCATCCTCGATTAACAATAATTACCGTCGATCGATCGAAAATATATCAGCGTAAGAACTATTCGAAACACAGAGTCATTGAACTGAACACAAACATCCCACGGACCTATTTACGTATCCACGTCGCGGTTAATTAATAATCACATACTTGACAAAGTCGTGCAGCAGGTTCATGCAAATCGGAACGATTATGTATACTAATTTACGAGATCGTTTGTAATCAATCTTCCAACGATACGAGCGTTTCCGTATTGACACGGGCTCGATCGTTCCGTTGTTAATGGGACAGGAGATGCGAATCGTTCTCCACGAGATCCAGGATCTGTATTCTGCTCCTTTCAATCGTCAATGATTCGTAATATCGAAACGAAGAAGATAAAGGCTTTCGTAAGCACCTACTAAAAATTGATGGCAACACTGATGCCTTAATTAGTCTCTTAGAACTCATTAGGAAGACTATCTAGCAGACCTTAACCTTAGATTCTAGGCAGTTAAAATGAAACGGAAGATTAACAGAGCATACTATAACGTGTGGACCTAACTCTAGCAATAGCTTTTAACATATATCGTTATTTAATCTTTTTTATATAAAATCACATCCATAACAATAAATGATAATTCGGTTTGCGTCACACACGCGACGGCCAGTTAAACTTCTAACAGCTAGGGGTACGTGTCGATTCGGTAATAAAATACCCAGCTGACTGGTACCCACTCTCGGTAGTACCCAGTAAATTCCAACAACATCTATACCCTAAAACTTAGAGCTTGCCGGGGTACCCTTACTTAACGTGTAAGCAAACCTTAAAATCCAAAATTCGAATAAGCATCGTTTCACCGAACTGGCAAACGCAAACTTGATATCGTTTCATTTTTGGATCCACCGTTACGAACGGTCTCGCGAGCAGGCAGCAGTATTTTATCGATTGAAAAACGAAGTAGAAGCGGCCATCGTTGACCGCGGCAAGTGTCGGATGCTGTCGTCGTTCATTACAAGCAAATCCGCGCGTTCTGCTCGCGCGTACACGCTTACCGCGTTCGATGCTGGTAAAACGCGGCCGTGTTTTCTATACGCTCGTACAAACGCAACACGGTGCACACATACGGGCACTGGTTGTTCGTGTACCGTAAACAAGTTTTATCCATCCGCCGGGGTAAAATAAATAAATGGCGCTCGTGATGCAGTCCGGGGCCCGGTTGCCTTCCTCTCTTCGAGCGGCGCATACCGGGTGTTCACATCCGTGAAAACAGGCTTCGTAAATATGCACGTTTTATGCATCAATACCGGAGCGCTCGCTCGCGTTACTTCTCTCTTTCCAATTCATTCTCTTCGTCCTGCTTTCCTGAAGATAGACGAGGGACGGAACGCTAGAGAAAGACCGCTTTAAGGGAAGGAGATGCGCCGAAGGGGTGGGAACGGTCATGTTTAATTCACGAACGGTATTCAGTCAGCTATATGAAATCGATGGAAACGGTAGCTCGATTTTCTTCGAAATAATTTAATTGTTTTTTCGAGTCTTTTTCATCGAAACCGAAAAATAAAATACGACGAAGTGGTAGAAATATCGATTAAAAAAAAAAAAGAAAAATTACACAATGAATCATCTGATAAATATTCTTTTATAGTTGTTGATTTAAGACATAATATGTGGCAAGCGGGAAAATTGACATTCGATCGAAGTACTTAATATTTGTCAAATTTTTCTCAAGATGAAGATACCAGCTATTTATTAAAAATAGTTGCTAATTTTTATCGGAAAGATACAGAATGCTAGGTGGTCCGCTTTGGAGACCATAATGAAAAATAATCTACAATATACAGCCAAAGTAACATCTAAAATCCTACAAATTTAGAAATGGAAATCGATCTAGCCGAACACCGGTGGATGTTGCAAAACGAAGTTAATTACCTGTGTGTGCACATAATGACTGTATTTGTTTAAAAAAAAAAGGTTCTACTAAAAACCAGTGAACAATGCATCACGATAATGGTCGGACAGATTTACACGCATAATATACCATTTTTTTTTTTTTTATCGCTAGCCCCGGAGTTTCCTTCCTATACGCTCTCCGCTCCTTTTCTTCCCTCGTTTTGATGGATTCCCGTGCGATAATTATTCATAAAGCGAAATTACGCTGGACGGCGTTATATCAGTTTCGTGGTAACCGTGTTTCTGTCAAAGTGTCGACAAGCCACTTAAAACGGTCTCGGCCAGACGCCGGGTGTAAAACCTCGAGAGTAAACTAGATGCGAACGACGTTGCACGTCGACCAGAAGGGGACTGGACCATTATGAATTACACGCGCATGTATATGTATGAGTAACACCTATGCATATTCATAAAATAATCTATTGACCCCGCGAGATCGGAACCAGATACCGCAGTGCGGCGGCGTGCGAAGAAAAACCACGATTCCGTTCGAAATCCTTGATTGTGGATCAAAAAGAAATCGAAGCGATCGTAAATGGATCGGCTCGAATGCTGAGGAAAGAATCACAACGACTCTAGAAATACGAAACACAATTATAATCTTACGAAATTGATAAATTAACAAAATCTATATCTACCCAATTGAAACTTTGAGCCACTGTTTTTTTAAAGCCGTGTAGGAATTACGCACAAAATTTTTATTAAATGTATGTTGGTCTGAAATTATTTCCATGAAATTCAGATTATAATTTTCATTATCGCGAACGTGATAATAACGCAAAATGAACTAATACGATTTTATACCGTGCGCGTTGATTGCTATTTTGCTTATATATACATACATATATCGATATTCATTCGTTTTAAAGTACAGCCATAAATTCTGTAATGGGCTGGTACGGGAAATTGAAGATGTCACGTATACACGCGTAACAGTGATAATGAACCTATCAGTTTCGAATAAAAGTTGAAGGGTATTTTTGTATTTGCTCAAAATGGTCTTAGAATTAATCAATGCACCGGAAGAGGCAAAGCCGAGCGCAAGATAAAGCCGCGATTCAGGCTCGTTAATCGTGGGCTTAAAAAAGAACGAAGAAACTGGCTTGACGACTCGGCCGTTTGACAATATTTATCGTAAATAAACGTTGATGACAGTCGGGTTGGCGCCAAGGAGAGCAAGAATTGGCTGAAACGCGGATAACATCGGGATCGGTTTTAAATCGTTCGAACTGGGCAAGACTTTTCCCGTTCGCGCCGCGGTGCAAATCGCTTTTCTTAACTCAATTACAATGCCGGTGGCTTTAATGACGCCCGTAATTACAGCGGCAATGTCAAAGTTAATTAAAGTTGTCGGATTGCTATCTTACTTTCATGCCGAGTCCGTTCAGCGCCGTTCTTTTAAAGCGACGAGACTTCGCGCGAACTTCGTGAAAATAAAAGAAAAAAAAAGGAAAAATACAGAAAAGGGAGAGAAAAGTTTTCGCCACCTACGAATGGCACCGGATTTCTTGTCGATTTCTTTCTCGAAGCTTCGAACTTTGAGCATTTCCAATGAAAAACGATCGCTCTTGAAAAAAAATAGAGCTTCGATCTAAATTAGATAGAAAGATGATTATTATAATTACCGTGATCACGGTTAAGTAGCTGGAAAAATAAATTAACTCGAGAGGCAAGACAGTAGATGTTTGATTGCTTTTAACATCGAAGCACTGGTGCATAATCGTAAATTGCAATATGAAATCGAAAATCGAAGTGTCCATGTTCTTAGTAATTTATATTATATATCTTACCGTGTACGTTAATTTTCACGGTAGCAGTTTCATGCGTTTTTAATATCGAACCGATGATATACGGTATCGAATTAAAACATGAAATTAAAAATTAAGTGTTCTTAAAGTGCCAATATTTTTAATAACCTGCGTCGCAGTGAGTCTTGCCACGTACGTCAGTTTCTACTGTGATATTTAACAGTCCAAAGGTACTACCAGCATCACAGAAATTCCAAAATGCATCTTAACAAGATTATTACAACTCAACTAATAATTCTTTGTCTATGTAAGCACGCGGTAAAATTTTATCCACGTTTACAATCATTATTTTTCGGTCTCATGAGAAATTCCATCAACTTTGAAAGGAAATACGCAAACAGGTCGCGAGCTGGATCGTCAATCTAATAAACGGATAACCGGTATGAAAAGAAGGAGGCAAAGTCCTCAAGACGACAGGCAATTCGAGACCATCCCTTCCGTATCTGACGAGACACGACTGATTTGATACGATACATTCCTTTGCGGGTAATTATCAAAGTCGTAAGGGACAGCCGGTTAATGAGGCCGCCTCGTTACAACCTGTCGATTAAAATCGTAACCGACCGTCCGTTGGTATCGCGTGAAAGGCGTCCAGCGTGATTCAATTCCATTGATACTGTCCAACGATGGAAATGAACGCCGTTCTGGTATCCCTATAATCGGTTGAATTTTCATCAAGATCGACGCGCAAAGAGAGACAAGGTTCGTCGTCCGCCGATGAACCATGACGGTGCACCATTTAATAAGATCTCCCAAGGATTTACTGGTATTCGAGAAGCATTCCTGTCGGAAGGATTTTATTTATGATGGGGAGATACCGATTGTACGGTGGTAGCACGATTATCCGGCTTAATTGGGACCGCGGTTGCTGGATTACATTGAGAACTCGACTCTTTATGATTCTATTAATCGCGCCTTTGAAAGCGTTCTGTTACGGCAGAATTTTAATTAACACGATGAATACCGAGGGTGTCGATGACGGGCGCCTTGGATTTTGTATGCGCGAATAATTTACGACAGTAAAGAACTAAGTACTATATTAATAATGTAATATAAGATAACATGGTTTTAGGATTCGGCAAATTCAGAGTACGATAATATATTTTCGATTCTTTTCATAAATTTCTAAAGATTCCTCGTCCCACAGACATAATCTCAGACGAATCAGTTTATTATTTCCTACACACATTCCCCGTAGATCACCATACTCTTAACAGAGCAAGAAAATGTTGGACAATAAAGGAACCGTGAAATTCGTCCCCGTTAATACGAGTCTCGGTCCAATCGCGAGCCATCGCCAACCACAGAATGGCAAAAAGTGAATTAGCCTCGGTAGTCGAGGTGAGAAAGCAAGAAGAAAGAAGCAGAAAAATGGCGGTCGATCGGTAGGATGAGGACGAGTTTTACAGTCGTCGAGAAGGGGTTGGAAAGCCACGATTTTACGTTCCTTTGGACGCCCGAGTCCGCTCGTTTTCAACCGTTGCATGAAAATCCTGGGCTACTTTTACTGCCCGTTACCGGTCGCTAAACTCGCGGGGGTAACTTTATGGTTTCTCTTCTGTTCGGTGAAGTCTCCGGTACCCGCTCAGACAACGCCCATTCCGCTCTTTCGCCGTGATACGGCCGGCTTCGACGAGGAAGACACCTGATCGCCGTTAGGAGAGGCCTGCTCGACCGCGAGCGGGTTCAGCTCGTGAAAAGTGGCCTGGAAACGAGCGTACTCGTGCATCCGCCGTTCCACACGCTGGAATTAACGAGCCACGGACGTACTCTGTAACGCTCCGGGGAATTACGTCTTCGGGGTGTGTTTTTTCTTTTGTGCCTAGAAAGAAGGACACAAATCTTGGCGCTTCGACGATTCCTATGCAGCAGTTACTTAAAATTGAACGTTGGATTTCTAATTAAAGGAATCCTACGAAAACACAAAGTCTATCTTCTCAAAAAACATATTCTGTGATTTGATTACATCAGTCTTCCTCGAACGATGCGTTGAAATTATCCAAGTGTTCATTTTTGCATTTCATTGCTGACATGTACAAACTACGATGGCGTCGATCGTGAGCTCGGGACCATGAAGGTATCGAGTCATCGATGCCTTTGAAACACCATACAGCTCCAGTCATCGTGTTCTCTTTTTCTCCACAGCGGGATCGTTCCATGTTTCGATTGGCTGGGACGCTATACCCCCCTCGTGTCATGGTGAAATTAAGCGTGCTTTTAACGCAGCCCCGCATTTGAGGAATCCCCTCGACCGGCACCCTACCAACGATCGATCCCCGTCCAATACCCGGCTAACCTGACGACAAAATATGGCGTATTCGACCGTGTTCCTCCATCGTTTTTGTGCGTTGTCCGATCTCACTCGCGACAACTTTATTCGTAACTTTCGGAGGGAAGGAAACTTTCGACAATTTCCTCGTTACGTGCCAATCCTTTAACGTAGGGTGAATTTGGAGCATGTTGAATTGGGGTGGGTTCTGAGGACCACGCTTTCAGCGGCTATAGTGTCCAAAATACTTTCTGGGTTAAACGTAACGAAGTTTTTATTACACAACCCTTCAATTGTGAAGGAATTTGAAGGCACACTATGATTACAATTATTCCACGCACGATTATCCTATCGTTTATTTAAACTTTCCACTTGCTGCCTTGAGTAACTGACGTAAGACTAATTCTACTTAAAATCGACTTTGACCTATTAAATTAAGAATGGCTTATACTTCGTAAGATCAATGACTCTTGCAATGTTGTACCTTTTCTCTTGCTGACACAGAACGTTCCAAAAGTGATTTATTCGAAAGTAAATTAATCCAAATACAGCCGTGTCCCGCCCCAGGAACAAACCTAACGATGGGTACAGTTATCGGGCACGAAAACGAACGCATCACGTGCCCGGTAACACGGTTACAGCTCAATAATCCAATTACAAAAGACAATAAATTCCTGAGGGCAGCGTGCGACCGTGAGCGGATACGCTGCCGTGCGGCGGCCAGACGAATGGCCAGGGTGGCAGAACGAATTTAATGCCACGTCGTCGGACACGCTGTCCGCTTTCCCCCGGGAGACAGAGAGAGGCTCGAGAACGGTTTCGTATGGTAGGCAGGACCTACACCCTTCCGGACGACAGACGACCAACGGAACCAACCTACGGGGCATTGATGCGTACGAAAAAGCGCGCGCATGTCCGCCACCGCCGCCGGCCAGGCATTAGGGAAATATTCAAATGGACCTGCGCGAGACCCCCATTGTTATTCTACCGTGAAAACGGCCGACGTTGTTACCTTTTATTAGTGTAATTTGTCCTATTAACCGTTTCCCAGCCACCACCTTATAACGGCGAGCCGTTAGCAGGAATCAGATGATTGCATCTGCTTCTTTAATATTTTGAGTGGCATTGCAATTAGTTTAATGTCATATCGATTTCCATGATTTTTCTTATCGGTGATTTGAAGGTTCTGGGAATTTAAGAATATGGTGACCTAGAGAACATTAGAAAATAGGGATTGCTGGTATTGAAAATTGAACTAAGTCTACTATAATTCTTAATCCCAGTCTCCATTTATTGGAAGATAGCGAGATAAGAATGAATAAAAAATAGGAACTGTTGATATTATATACACTCAACAATTTTATAGTAAAGGACAAAACTCGAAGCAAGACCCACGCCTCCGATGAAAGTTCTTCACGGTGTGTGACTCACCGATCGAGATTAATGAATGTGAGCCTTTATAGGCGCCGGAAAACGATCAAGCTTCTTTAAGGTCGCTGTGCATTGTCTCGCGTGAAAATCGCGCCTTTAAAGGTAGGTTTAATAAGCAACAGATCCTCGGACATGATATTCTTCTGTGGCAGGCTCGTGATACTAGCCTCGACGTTGCTGAAGGCAGCACGTTCCACGTGAGGATTCGTTAATTGCACGTGGAAGTTTGTGTAATTGTAAAAAATTTGACCCAATTTTCTTTATGCGAACAGCTGGGTACAAATACGTTATTATTTTTGTTGACTAGTAAAGCATATTAAAATCAATGTCCATCAAATATTTCACACTCGTGACATAGGTTACAGTTCGAATCTAACAAACCTAGAGTCTTAAGTTCAATTCTAAATTTGCATAATCAAAAATTATCAAATTTAATTAACTTTGGCTGTCGGAATTGTCGAAGAAAATCCTAAAGCAACGAGTTAAGAAAATTGATACAAAGCCTCTATATTTATCAAACATCTGGAAAAACTCATTTCACGAAGCCCATCATTCTTGATATAAAAATTTTCAAATCGCCGACCGCATCCTTCAAACGAGAAATCGGGGACGGCCTTTAATTACACAGATAACGATCCACGTGAAAAAAAAGAAAAAGGAGAAAAAGTCAAGCTGGAACGTCGGAGGAGCATCTAGCTTCCGTTTCACGAGGAGAAGGCCGAAGAAAGGAAGAGAGAAAGGCCTAAAGCATCGCGAAGGCGAAGGCGGGTGCGCGTAAATACACATACACGGCGCATCATAGTTAGCTACGGTGATCGTACGTTGCGATACCATCTTTACCTTCTTCCTCTTCGTCTTCTTCCACCACCTCCGCCGCCTCCTCCTCCTCCTAGTCCTCGTCTTCTTCGTCCTCTCGCGCCTCCACGGCTACGGGATTGCATAACATCACCTTGCCGTTAAACGTGAAACAATGCTCTTCGCGTGAGACAGCGCGAGGTGGCGAAGATACGAGATCTCGTCGGTGTCTTAAACTCCCGAAGCGGGAATACACGTAGCCGAATACGGCGACCGTTTCGTCGCGGCTCTTTTGATGAGAACCAGCGCTAACCGGACGCTAATGATTCAAGGCGACCAGAAAAGCGACAATGAGGACATTTCGAGCTAACCAATCCGTGACAAACGAGCGGCTACTGGGTGTCGTGGCTCGTTGCAGCCCGTGATCGCCGATCTCGTCGCGTTTGAAGCTGGTCGAATTAATTAAGAGGGACCGATCCTCCTGGCGGGGATCGATGCTTCCAAAGTCGACCGTAAGACGATCGGGAGATGGATAATTGACAGGGGGATTGCGACACTTGGTTCGTTAAGGGCGACTTTGTATTTTAAAAGGATATTCAGGCGACGCGTTTAGAAAAGTGTTGCGTATGGCTTCAATTGAAATTTCAAACGGGATTAGGTGTAATGAAATGAATGATATTTTCAATTTTAGATGGACGCTTCGTTTTCCAACTTAAGCTTGCCACCTTGTGAGTAATACGATATTTGTGTCACTTAAAATTTTCTACAATTTACTTCTCTGTTATTAGTGTATTGAATTTGTAGTGTCCATCGTTGGTGCCTTCTCTAGAGTGTTCAACGTGTTAAGGAAAGATCGGTAGGAAGATCTCATAAAGATAATTGTGAAACGTAACATTTAATGCAAATTGTAGCCTGTATCGTTTAACCATCTCTCGTCGTGACGGCAGAAAACTCGGATTAGAAATCGAGCGTGTTTCGTCAGCGACATCCACGATCAAGACAATATTTCACTTCCCTCGGTACCTCTCTGGTCGCCCTCCATCTCTCATTTGCCCCATTGTTTTCATCGTGTAGGCTCAATAGAATCAGCAAACAATTTATTACGCCTACACCCGGGGCGCATCTATACCCTTATCAACGATCGCTCGTTGCTCCTTGCAAACGATTGCTCCTTCAAGTCGAGCCTCCGACCAGGCAACAGTTAACTTTTGTCGACTTTAGCCAACCATGGTTCTTCCTTTCTCCTACCTTGCGAATCGTGCAAAATGAACGAAATTCAAAGCATTAATTGGAATGGATAGAAATGTAGCAAGACACATACCAAAACACTAATATTATACTAATAATGTAAGGTTAGGGCTAGGTTAACTGATAGTATACATATGCAATAATTATAATAAATAGTGTTTTAACCGCCCCGACTCGATATTTTCTGCAACTAATAGAAATTGTCATAATTTCTGAGCTTGCTATAATACATACAGGATTGCGGCTTTTATAATTATAGTCAGAATAATTATTATACTTCGATACTTAAATTTCATGGGCTAAGCTTCGAAATAATTGTAATAATTCAAAGTATACACTGCGTATCGGTATAGTGTCAGGTGTCTGACTACACACGTCGATCTTCGCTGTGACAATTGAAGTGTCGAATCGAACGCTATTCGAGCGTGTGACAAGTAACGAGAACGCACTGTTAACAAATGAACAGTCCGCGAATCTTAGGGCAACGGTAGGTTAGGAACTCGAAACGATACTAACAGTGTGTACAGCATTGTGTATGCATTCACGACCACATAAGTGTTCATGAACACGGCAGCAGATTTCTAGGGCGATAAAATCCTGCGAGCGAGGAAGTCATGTCCCGTAACTATCTGAACGTACGGTCTCGCGGTTTTCGTGTGTGCACCCACTCGAAGGAAGGCCTTTACCGAACACCGGCAGAGGAAGAGGAGCGAGCACGAGAATACGGGAGCCCGCGAGGACGACATTTTCCACGAGAACGAGCCGCGCCTTGCTAACCTGGCCGAGTAAAAGCGTGAAATTACCGGCAACCCAGCTAAAATTACCCCCGGCTTTCTCCTCGTCCCTCTCTGGCCGCCGTGCTACTCTTCTTTCTTCGATATCCAACTCGCGGAAACCGCTCGAAAATTGCACGAACCCGCTACACGTTGAAGAGTACTTTGGATAATGTTCGAGCGACTTAAGAATCCTTCGCTTCGCAACGATTCACGGGGAAAGGAAATCGTCGAGAATGACGATTATTCTTGGGTCAAATGTAGGTTAACGCATTGATTCGCAAAAGTCAAACATGTATTATTTTTAATATAGTTTGGGAAATTCCATAAAGAAAATGACGATTTAGGGAATCGAAATGCCATCACTCTCAATACTTGAAAACTATTCTCCTACATCGCGATTTCTCTAGATTGCCTAACATGCTTGGTATTGCCCACAGAGCGAAAGTATAATACGAGGTCCATGTGTTCTCGTCATACTGAACAGATAAAAGTAAACAGGCAGTATACGTGACTTTGAGTACCAAATTAATCCTAGAAGACTACATTACGAATTATGACATCCCTGTCGAATACTTGCAACGTGCGCAACATTAACTTTTAGAAGATTAGATCGACGTGGTATCTCGTCGGACACCTTGGCGTAGGTACAACCATGATCAAAGTGCAAATCAAAGGATACCTTGCGTATGTAAATCGGCGACGACTAGTCTCGTCGCAAAAACTAGACTCTGCTGTTCATGTTTACAGTAATAAATTACAAGAAGCCAGAGCTGGGCGAGGACACGCGTGAGTGACAGCGTACGAAGCTGCCGACTACGGTGTATGTCACCGGATGATGAAGTGGACACTCTTTCCTAGCCAGGATACGCAGTATATACGTACATCTCGTCGGAGCAAAGGCGTGCCTCTGCACGGGTTATGCATTATTCCAACCTCGAAGTGTGACGCACAGAGAAGATAAAGGCTTATCGTACGGTCGGTACGTTCAAGAATCGCGTATATCCGCGATCTAAGTCGGGAAATCCCCGGTTTTAATTACCATACCCAGCGTCCCGAGTTACAAGCAAAATTTCCATTTGATCAAGTTAGAATCGTCGGTACACTAACCTGATTCGCGGGAAGATCATCGGGCGGTATTGTTTTCCTTTTCCGTCTGCCGACTATGATTGCGCCTCCTCGCCTCGGAACGTTAGCTCACGATGATCTTTCGAGTCGGTCGCGATAAAATCGCGGCGAATTAAATACCGACGCGGGTTTCGTTTAATCGGGATTCCTGGCAGAAACTGCGACCAACGATCCTTATCGGCAAGCATGATGATCGTTCGCGCCTGAAGAAACAAGGAAGGATAAAAAGTCGGTCTGCGGTTATGAATTTCGACGATATCTGATCGATGACCAGCGAGAAAAATCCGACTCGTTGAAAGAAAATTTATAACCGACCTAATCCAGTTTCGTGCCGTGGATTCTATGAACGGTGGAACGGTAAATTATGCTCGTGTTCGCGCATCCATTTCCCGCCTCTGTATGCGTACGTTATATCCTGAGTCCAGAAACGGACACGCCGACCACCGGCTTCAATGGTGCCGTCGCTGGTAACGATATAAAGATTTTCTTTTTTACGACGAACGCTTTGGAAGGTGTTACGGTACTGTAACGGAAGTCGTGGAAAAAATCGACTAGTTGTACCGTACTCGAGTTCGTTCGCCTATAAAATTGTTTATAGTTAAATTCAGCTGCGTTTTCTTTCCGTACCGCAGCAGTAATCTTTTTGATGGTATATACAGTGCGGAGCTTGTTAGCCTTCTCTAGGTAAAATGACGATACAGAGGAAGTTACTACATTAACCAACTCTTTTTGAAATAAATACTAACCCAAAGACATAATACGTAAAATATGGAAGAATTCAAATCTAAAATGAAATAATGAATCCGCACAACTTCTCACCTATTTTCTGTAAACAGCTGCCCATTAATTTTATTTCTGCCGTTTCGTAGAATCACGGACGTTAACTTTGTGCAAAGATCGCAACACGATAAAAACACCCCAACAGATCTTCCGAGTTACGCGCGCTGCGCGACGTTTAATTACCATGTTCCTTTTTTCGTTCGGTTGGTTAAGTACTACAAGCTCGTGGGTTCGTTTTTTTCTTATTTTTTTCGCAACACATTGGTAGGCAGGTTCGAGGCGTTGAACAGCATTCAGAGAAAAGCGACCACGACATTTCCAACTTCGACGAGTTGCGCGTAACGGCCGCGTTCCTGATAAAAGAAAACGGGCTACGAGTCGGCTCGTTTATCAACTCGCGGCCCGATATCTCAATCGGCTTTCCTTTCTTATCTTTTTTTTTTTTCTTTTCTACCTCGTCGTGCGAGAAACGTCGTGTTTCTGGTCGCGAGCGCAACGCAACTCGAAAGCGGGGTGCTCTCGGTACGCTTATGGATCGGGCCAGGTCGTTCGCCACCATAGGCCGAGCACTGTACATGGCGCACCGTGCTCCCAGGTTCCCGATTTCCGTAAAAGTCCAGAAACGCTCTCGCAGCCCATCGGAGCGCGAACTGAGCGCGCTCCAAATGGACTTTACGGTTTCCACGAACGAGAAATAAAGAGGGACCACAGCCGACCGGTCGACCTATCGCTGGCTGGCTGGCCACCGTGTTACAACGTGTCGTTTACATCTTAATCTGTTTCGCCGATGTCCCTTTACATTCCGCACAGATCGTTCCCGTAGTCGAGTCGCCGTCTCGAACGAGCCTAGCGAACGAACCGGACAGGTGCAAAACCGAGGTGAAACTCGAGGACGATCAACGGTCGATTTTATCAGTCGACGCATTCAAAGCGGATTTAAATACATGCCATCGACGCGAATTCGATGATACTGTAATATAAATACTTGTGTTTGTTAAAAGGGACTCGATATGGAACTGTTCGAATACGGGTGACATAAATCCGAGGACCCGCAGGATCCTAATTCTAACCATAGAAATAAAGATGTTAAATCTAAAACATGTCCTGTTCGACGCACGGACATATTTCCCTAAAGAAATTTCAAAAGTGGAATGTTCTGCCATCACCCTAATTTGCTCAGGTTACAAGGTATCCACATTATTCCAAGAAATGACCCTTGATGTGCATCTATTCGTTGATGTGTGACAGTAAGGATCCAACTCCCTGGAAATTATAATAGAAGCGGCAGAAAGAAGAGTTGGATCCCACGAATGCGCTTTCGATGACAAAGCGGTTAAAATAAAATTTCTTATTTCATGAAAAAAAAGGGGGGGATGGTCGAATCTATGAGATAGCGAGGACGATCATCGAGGTTGATTTTTCTATGTACGGTTGCAATTTGAACGCAGTCAGAACGCGAATGTAAACGTGACCGTGGCTTAGTGGGACGCTGACCACGGCGTAGGAACGACCCAGGGGACGAGGATCTACACCTCGATGAGCACAGCACGACATTCTCCTTGCCCCTTGCCCCCCTTGTTCCCGGTGGTCCCCTCGTTTTCTTCCTCCGCGGCCGCTACCAAGAAGAAGGTCCCTTCTCTTTCCGTCTCTCTTCCTCTCTCTTCCTCCCTGTTGCCCCTTCTTTCCCTCTTCCTTCCACCGACTGTCTCTTTCTCTCTCTTGTCCTGTCTCCGCTCATCGTCCTCGAGCGCGTCCACCACGATTGTCCGGTAAACCATGGTACGAACCGCTCACCGTGACGAAGGTATCCACCTACAAACGAGGACTTATTCCGAGAGAGCAGCTTGTGGAAACTCGTGAATACGGACATGGGAATCGACCGGGTATGTTTGTTGCTTCGTCTTCTTCTTCGTTGCGTCAACCGCACCCGAAAAAGGCGCAGGATCCTTCGTTAGGAATCCTAGATGCTGTCCGAGCTCGTTGAGTAAACTTCTTACTAGCGAGATTTTATTTGGTATTTTTTAGTTTCCTTTGAATTGGCGCTATTTCGAAATGTATGCGGTACTATAGACGCCTACGAACTTTTTTAGTTGCCTTTGGTAGCGGGAAGGGTTAAACCTTAACTTCTCGAGTGATTAAAGTAAACTAGCACTGTCAAAGGATGTCAAAGCACTGTCAAACGACACCTGTAAGAATACCATAATTTTAAAATTCCAAATGCCTTTCACCAGATTTCAGTCTTCCTTATATACCACATCCTGACATGTAACCAACTCCAGAATATTCAATCATTGAACACTGTAAGGCAACGCGTTAAAATTGAAAGTGGGCATCCAACACAGAGTTATATGGTTTGTACGGTTATCGAAGGAATCAGATGTAGATCGTTCGATACAGCGAATGGACGATGGAAGAAAGTGTCTTACGATGGGAAATTTCGGAGAAAGCACAAGGAAGTTGGTATAATCAGGATATCATTTTGTGAAACGTCAGCCCCGGGGGCCGGATATTATTCTTTTACCACGATCTAACGAGGTTGAGCGAGCAAGGAGGTACTGGTTGCCGCAGAGGATGGCGCGAAGCGATGCGAGGCATGCTGGAAGTCAGGATCAGTTCCTATGCATGCGATTGCATGCGGATGAATAGGGCCTTTGTGTCTTGCGAACGACAGCCAAGTACGATATACAATAACGGTTCCTTAAGATTTCTCACGTAAGCCGGGATCTGTTTATAGCAGAGAGATGTGGTTCAACGTTTGCTCCGGCGCATCTGCATTTTTATCATAAAAGTACGCAAATGGCTAACGGGACCCCGTTAATCCTACCGTCGTTTCGACTTTATCCAAAGACTTATTCTATTCGAACTTCCGGTACCTTGAAACCTAAGTTGAAGAACGTGAATTGATTTCAGTTGAAAATTTCGAAAGTTTCGTAATCGTAAGTTAAATTAATACGATTTGTTTCATATGTAGTCTGCTTAAAGCTTCAGCAACTTAAGCCCCGTTTTAATGGTTCGCGTTCACACGTGTCCCTAACCCGAGTATCCTCGCATACGGTCGTCAACGCGTTAACACGTTAATTGCCACGGTAACAACGGCCCTGTAAGGCGTGCTATAATCATTTTATGTTTCCAAATTAAATTCCCCCATTTGCCGCCTCGCATAATTATCTCGATATCAATGCCATTAGTTTATCGAGTAGTATTTTCTGAATCGTCAGAGGAATATCAGTTCATTTCGCGAATCCCTTTTTACAAATTCAAGTTGAGCACAGGTATCGATGAACAGCGACCAGCACCAGTGGAACGCGTTCGTGCAGATGGAAAGAGAAACGGGAAAAAGAGAGATGACAAAACGTCCAGGAGAGAATGCATCGGTACACGATGATGTAACGGCGTTATGAATATGTACGAAATAACAAATGGCCCGGGCACAAAAGAACGGTGACAGGGTACGCGTGTGTGCCGTTTTGCCGCGCTCCTATTCCGCCTGTCGCAACCAGCGTCACCGTGTTGTACACGATACGTGATCGCGGTGTAAAACGATGTTTCGATTTCAACCGTTCATTTTTCGCCTACTCTATACACGCGTATATACAGAAGTGGAAAGAAAGAGCCTTGGCTGCTGGGATACGCACGCGGCCGCGCAATGACGCTCACGATAATTGTCGTTTCCGATTAAGATTCCTCTGGCCGACAAACGAACGTCGGCCACGTGCTCCATTGTACTCTATGGAAGCAACAAAACATTTCACGCCGTTGCATTTTGAAAGAAATAAATCAGGAACAATCCATCGAACTAAATATAAATACCATCCACTTTGATGATATCATAATATCGAAATGATAGCGTGTCGCTCGGGAGTTCACCCTTCAGGTTGACAGTTCCTCGTGTTCTTAAATCTTTTAGTGGACGAAGATGGCCTGAAAGAAAAAAAAAAAAAGAAAGGGAGCAGAAACGTAACGATGAATAACACAAAGCAGAAGGGGGCCGTTGCACCACCGGGGAATTTCGTTGTTGTTAAGGTGGCACTGCGCATCACCGATGCCAGGCAGGAAGTAGGAATCGCCGAAGCAGCGAAGGGGCCGGTGCGGGGGAGTAGCGAGACACGGGGGAACGGGGAATCGACGTTGCATTGTGGGAGTGAGCGAGCGAGTGAAATAAAAAATAAAAAAAAAAGAAAGAAAAGGAAGAAAAAAGAAAAGAAGAAACGCATTATAGCATTATGCGAACGAACGGGGCCCTAGTGACGCATTTACACGGCTGTTATTATCCCCCTTCTCGTCCACCCTGGACTAAGTAGGGAACACGTAGGTATCTATGATACCTGTGGACATGTTTGGAACCTGACGCGACCGCGTATGGAAACGATCGCACATGTCGTTCGTTCACGTGCGTCTTTGAATACATTAATAAAGTCTGATCGGATTTGGATCCTACGGGTTCGACCGTTCCCACGAATGGTTGACCGGCCCATTGGGAATTGGGTTGTCGACCAACGGTGCTTCAATCTCGTGCCAATTGATGACTGACTGTGGTCAGTTTAGATGACTGATTTCCAGCTACTGTGCTGCGTTTCCAAGCAGAAAATACTTGCGTTGTATGGTTGTTTCCTTGGGCGAATTTTCTTATTCATACGCCAAGAGAATTGCTACCAAACTTATTAGTATAAAATTTAAATGCTTGGTAGATATAGGCTGACCTTTAACGACAAAATAATTTTATTACTCGTAATTTAAAAGCCTCCATAACTTAAGAAACAACCGTCCTTGGAAGATGATCACCCGTGCTAATCAACCATTTCAAGATCCAACCGGGGGAAACTCCTTACAGCCATAAACAGTTCGTTAACGACAAAGATCAATTAAATACCCTCGTTCAACTCTCTCTCTCCCTTTCTCTCTCAGCGAGTTCGTGATTCGGTGCTGAAACGTCCCCGTTTCCCTGGCCATCGATTCATTGCTGATTGCTGCCGCCCGCCCGTTGGAAAAAAAAACCCTTGGGCGATTTGCAGCGGGCGGCGATCACGCGGTACCAATGACGGATTAGTTTGTTACGGCTTTCGGCTTACTGAGGGCGCAGGTAGGCCGTGCCGATACGCGTGATTATTTATTGTGCGGACAGATTGGATCATTCAGAACACGCCGACGGGGGTCCCCTGTCTGTATGGAACAGGGATCGACCCGCCACCGTGAATATAACTCGATACAACGAGCGATACCCCACAAAGATATAACCTCCAATTTTGCGCCAGCGACGATCCGGGCGCGAGTAGGAGGCTAACGAAACGCCACGATTGACGAAATATCTCAACTTTAGTTTCTGCTACGATTCGAACAGCCTTAACCTAACCAAACGGATGTTGATAATAATTTAAGTACCAACAAAATTAACGTTAAAATTTGGCGACATAGGTCCAACATAATTTCAGGCCACGTGCATATAAACGCATCAGACTAATTTGCACAAGTGATGAATTATGTTTGACAGTATGTTACCGAATACAAGAACTTTCCAAAGGTATTTTTAGAATACAATAGCAGGGGATACAATTAGCAATCAACCTCATGGCAACGGCGCTGTTCACGTTCGTGCACAGCGATAGCGGGTGTACGTTGAACACGCGTTAAACTGGTTTCCCGATGCGTTTCATTCGAAAACAAGCAATTATGTGCAGATAGATATTGTGGCCGTTGGTCAAACGGAATGTGTTAAAAACGTCGAAACGACGTCAGGTGCTGGCTTGTCCAATGCCGGTAAAATTATAACTTCCGACCATCATCGATATTGGTTTCATATCGCGGTATCACTCGCGTAGCGGTAGCTATTAAACTAATTGCATTTAATTGCCCAGCCACCGTTTCGTTTATTTTAAGAATGATACAGTGTAATCGCTAATGGAACAGATAACCTTCGTTCGACGCAAGGTTCTCACGTGTTTTGTCACATTTTCACGTGCCACCCGAAAACGTAATAATTTAGTTCGCTTACCTCACCTAAAGGCTAAAAAATAAATGGAATTTTGATTACCTTTTGTAATCAAAGGATTAATTGAATGATACGATCCATCGTTTTATATGGAATCGAATATAACCGAACCCGAATATAATCAAAACTTTTCGAAACCTTCCGAAAGTTTCATCGCACATGCCTCGCGCCATTGTATAAACTGGGTTGCAACTACAGTTAGCAGAACTATGTACGGTGAAACGGTGTGCCGCTATCGGTAAGTATTATCGAGTCAAGGACTACATTTTTTCCAAGCATAAATTACGTTATCCTCGCTCGGTAACGAATACTGAAAGCCATATGCATAAAGGCACCGACAAAATTGACAATAGATACCGTTGGCAGCGAAATGAAAAGCACAAAGTCCAGTACCACGCGGCTGACGCAAGTGTTCACAGATTCGAAGTAGAATCGGTGCCGTCTATGGTCAGACGTATACTCCTAACGAAAACTTGTCGCTTGGTCAGACGCAGTAGAAGCGGTCACCTCCGTCGCGGCGTGTTTAAGTAAGAATTTCTTTAGTAATTTGACGTTTCAGCTACTCGACTATTCCATCAAATTATTCGCAAGTAATTATTTCTTAATCTACATATTTTCGTCGTGTAACCATTAGGATAAACGTGGCACCATCAGCGATATTTAAAATCATTCTTTCCTTTTTACCTTACTACATTATCGTGGTCACTGATGACCCCCAAGGTAGTCGATAATAAACTTTAATTTTTAATGATAGGCTTACCTTCAAAACTAGTTTATTCAATCTTACGACAACCTGTTCGTCGTAAGAAGAACAGCTGGCCCACGAAGAGGCTCGACGATCGCGGCACGAATCGGTGGGAGCGTTTTCATTTAGACGTAGATTATTCTTAGATGCCTCTCATAAATATTAAACAGCGTGTAGCGTGCTCGCACTCTCGAATTCACGCAGGCGAAACGTTGCCGTATTTTTTTACTCGGATACCTTGTCCCGGCTGCTGCGGTACCCCTTTTCCGTCCTCGCTCCTGCACGCCCCCTTTCACCCTACGGCGACGATCCGTCGCTCATTCAGTATGCATCGTCGATATCGACAGCGACCAGGGGCCGTTACGAGCCTCATCGTTCAGCCGACGGCCACGTCGCAAGTCATTGACGGTATCCAACGATGTCAACCATCTTTGTTTTTCCTCGCGAGAGATTCGCGCGACCGCCAAGA
Source organism: Stelis phaeoptera (assembly GCA_943735885.1). Classification (NCBI taxonomy): domain Eukaryota; kingdom Metazoa; phylum Arthropoda; class Insecta; order Hymenoptera; family Megachilidae; genus Stelis; species Stelis phaeoptera. Next base: position 8,487,134 of record OX030941.1, on the reverse strand, counting down.
TTTTTACGCTCGTTCGGCCACTCGTGAAACTGCGTGCACACGCGTGTACCTTAGGGTGCTGAAGGGAACGAGATAACAGCAGCTTGCCACCGTGAAGTTTCAGTGGCCCTCGGCGTTGTGCCTGATCCACGCGCGCTGCTTCTTTTTTTCTTCGTCTTACTACTCTACCTTCAGACCCGTGTACTCACGTATTCCGTCGCGAGGAGGTGCCGACTCGTCACGCGCATTTGCATACATTTCGAACCGCGGACCGTGCGCGTTTTTTGCCACGAATTCTTGCCGTCGTCCAGCCGCGGATATCGCTGCGCGTCCGTGCGGCTAAACCGTTCACGATAATCGACGCCGGGGCAGAAATCAAAGAGCACCATCTCCGCGTGGCAGAGCCGGTTCGTGGAAACGACGGTCGAAGGGAAAAATCTTAGCCGCAGCGTTTCTTTGGAAATATACTTGTATCAGAGTTTCTTAGCTGAGAATCCGAAGACGACGGTCTGCATGTTGTGTCCGATTTGCAAAAACCGTTCCTCGAAGCCGAAGAATCTACACCTGCGACGTTCTATGACAAGAGAACGCCGACGCAAGCAGGCTGAATCGGATAAAAAGGTGTAACTCACGGGTACCACCCCGTTTCTTCTCATTGTCAGCCTCCAAGCCTCTTTTTCTTCTCCGTGTTCCGCGTGTCAGACGGGTTGTAAATATCAATAAACAAAGCGGTGGCGAAATAAACCGACCGACGAAATAAACCACGCGGTTCCAGTGCTGGCCCCTTTGTCGGGCGCCATCCCCTGCGACCTCGACTTTTTTCTCAGCGAGCAATTAGAAAGAGATTTATTTGCGCCGGCACGCTGGCCGCACGCTCGCCAAACCGACAAGAGAGAAGGAAGTTTCGCGGCAACATATTTTTCGGCCGATACCGCACGTACCTAACTCCGCGGCCATCTTATACGATGCACGCACTCGTGTACGTGCATTCCTTGTCAGGCTGGGTTTGACAGGGTGCTGGTTGGTGTGCGCGCGTGTGTGTGTGTGCACGTGAGCCGCGAGTTTCGACGGACCGATTCGCCTGTACGAAACGTGAAACAATGCCGGGGCCGCGAGTGGTGCGTTTCTTTCGAGGTTAGACGAATCCGCACTGCGGTTTTAATGAACTCGTTTTGACGTGACGAAGCTGCCTCCCTCCCGCACTCGTTCCCTTACCCCCTTTTACCGTTTGCCGTCTCTGTCTAATGTTAGTGGCGAAAGAAAGAATGCCACCTACTCAGATAAATAGTAATAAAGGGATATTAATGCGTTGGATGTCGTGGGAACATTATATTTTAATATAACCGAGTACCTTAAAGAAAAAAGTGGAAATAGTATGATAATTATATAGTCAAAATATCCTACCTCAGCTATAAGAATTTTTATAATATTGTTTTTGACAAATAAGAATCAACAGAGCGCGTTAGCAAAATTTAATGTCTATCCAATAATTAAGATACCAAAAAATCGCAACTGACCCATATTGCATACAGTTACCTCGTTAAGGCATCAAGTGGAGAACCTAAATTGTAAAACGAAGCGATTGTAATTTATATTATTAAAACTACAGAGATGAGATGATAAACGGCGCGAGTATCAAAAACGAATATCTTCAAAGTTATAGAAATAATAATATTCTTCCTGACTTTCTTTACGGCTACAATTCGAATTCCTCTTCGCCCTGCGGAGGTTTTCTTGTTCTTCTTCTGGCTGCCCGCGGCTCGTTGCACCACGGAACCGACTTAGTTAATTAAAGTAACCGTACGGTTTTTGATTGACGCCCAAGGCGTAAAAAAGTCGTGGACGCGCGAACGCACCGCGCCGGCACCCAGGCGTCCGTCGCCGATTGCGCAACCGTCGGAACCGAGGGGTTAGGTTGACGAGGAGGAGAAACGTGGTTCACGTTTTTTAAGCGTCTTCTCGTTGCCCGTCAAACCGCGATTCTTATCAGTTTTCAGGAGGGGAATCACGCTGTTTCGTAGCTTGAGAACCTGGACGTCCGTGAATATCCTTTCGGCGTATTAATTCGAGCTAATAGATTCATTTCTATTTGAAATGGAAACGGAAACGTCTACGGTAGATATCCTTTCTTTTTCCTCTCATTCGATAAGGGCCAACGTCAAGATCGCGATAAACGTCCGAGATACAATTTTTTTTTCTTTTTCATATGACACAAACTGTTGAATATTGCAACCGTGTTATGTTCACCTATGATCTTGAATTTCCCAAGGAATTTTGCAAGTAATTATACCAATTCCTCCGAGGCATTTTTCGACTCACGTCTAACGATTCTAATATTTCCGTAATTACGTTTACGCTCTATGGTAATTTTTAATGCTTGTTTCGCATGCCTCGAAGGCACGATTATTCTAATGTTTCATTAAAAAGAAACCATGTTAAATTTTCAGACGCTCTGTTGACATAAACTGTTAACACATTATTCAACAGTTTTATAGAAACTAGTATAAGCGTTATAAGAAGCAAGTAGGGTAAAAGATAGAAAAGCAGCAATTCTTTTCTTCCCGTGACTTTTCACGACCGAGGGTTAAATTCGCAGCCGTAAAAGCGGTTTATTCTGCTCGGCTCGGCTCGCTGAACGCATGAAAACTCCTCTCGCGTGCGGCCTAGGCAAACTTACGTAAGATTGAGTAGCTCGTCACGTGCACGCAGCGCACGTATAGATCGCGCGAAGACACAAAAAAATACGCCGCATGTGCAATCCCAACGGTGCAGCACACGCGCATTAGTATCCGCTGCACAAGCCGAACTCGTGCGTTCCGCGCGGCGTGTAGGTAGGCAGGCAAAAGAAACGATTGGTGTTACGAAACAGACCGACTCCTTTTTTCCTTTTTCCTTCTTCCTTTTTTCATCTTTGCTCAAACTCGGTAGCGACGATGCGACATATTATGTAGATTTCGCTCGACGCAGTCGCGCAATGTGCCTTTCCGTTTCCAAGCCTTCGAATCGTACAATAAAATATTCGCTACCAATCGTTGGCTGAAATTATTCCATATTTTGTTCTATTAATAATTCCTTATGGTTCGAAGATTACTTGTATCAAATTTGATTCGAGCGATGATTAATTCATGTACAAATATCCCTTCATTATGTGTCGTGTTTTATTTCGAGTTTCCACCAACTTTCACGTTACTGAGGTGTACGTCGATAAAAAGAAAAAAGAAAAAAAGTGGAATCTCCCGCGCAAAATGCGTACACGCTTCGCGTGTATCATTACGCGTGGCTGGTACTCGCAGAAATTTATATCGGGCTCTGTAATTATCGGATGTTTGACGGACGTAAGGACAGCGACAACAGAGACAGTGAAAATTGCTGGCCTCTCCTGAGACCAACGTCTTCAGGTCCACGTTAAATAGTACATCAACCCGAGCCCGGCGACGAACTTCTTTTTCTTTCTCGTCATCTTCTTCTTCTTCTTCTTCCTCTTCTTCGCCGCCCTTTTTTCCTCTGCGGCAGCCTCTCTCGCCAATAGCTAACTGACAACTCGCGAAACGAGTTTCACCTGAACGGCCGTTCTTTGGATTTTTGTTGCAGGTGAAAATCTGGTTCCAGAATAGAAGAAGTAAATACAAGAAGATGATGAAAGCAGCACAGCAGGGTGGCGGTGGCGGTGGAGGCCAACACGGCAGCCTTCTAGCCGGTGGAACCGCTCTGCCTGGAGGACCATCCCCTCAACCGGGTCAACCCGGAAGTCTCATGCAAGGAGGTACGTTACCCCGTTAATCGTTTTACAAGCAGAATCTACATACTACCGTTAACAAAAGAAGGAAGCTTTCGAACCTCGAGATTGCTCGACAAAAAAAAACCCACGCGTTGATCGTGTCGTAAACATAACGAACATTAATAATAATTGTCGGCGTGTCTTGAAAACCGATTACAAGTTAAACACGATTTTAATTAGCTGAAAATACAGTGTTGCATCGCATGATTTATGAATGAATGTTAATTGAGACGAGATTATGTTGAAAAAGTGGCAAAAGTTTGTGCTGTTCTTATCACAATCCATCCGGAACAGAGTTCGACAACCTTGCCGATCCAGATCTTAAGCTTGACGTCGAAATGCGACTGGTTCGACGCAATTGCAGAACAATCTGGAGTTGCAGCTTTCAAACATATTTGCAATTATACATTATTTATGCCACTGATCGTGTTATAACCTTTTGGTTACGACATGAAATGGTTCAGATATTGAAAAGCGCGAGTTCCAAAGTGAATTACTTGACAAATTAAATCTGACCGATTCTTTCGCGTGTCTCAAGCATCGATTTTGAACGTTTCAGGTGGCGGAAGTTCTGTGTCGGGCAGTCCGACGACTGGCTACCTTGGAGGCATGGGAGGTGGTGCAGGGGGTCACACCCCCGGAAGTTCGAGCCCCGGAAGCGAGATGTCGCCTCAGCACAACGAGAGTCCGCCCGCACCCTCTTGGCCGGGCGAGATGAAGCACCATCCGCATCCGCACGCGCCACCACACTCCCATCATCACCCCCACACGCCTGGACACCATCCACCGCCTCCACCACCACCGCCGCATCACGCGGGTTACATGCCACAGTACTCCTGGTACCAGGCAGATCCTAATCCCGGGCTACTCACGTAAGTACCACTTATGAACATCGGCAATCATTAACACATCCGCTGGTAGCGTTCGATTGGTACCGGCTCCCTTTTTATAAAATAATATGAGATATAAAATCAGTTAACTTTAGATGCCACATGCTGGTTGTAAATAACGTATAGTGAAGAATGAAATTTAAATTGTCGTTGCCTTAATGATCCGTCGTCCAAAGGTTAAGATCTCGTATTAAAAGTTGAAGGCGTCATATGTGTGTGACGCTGGCAGCGAACGTATTAATTTCATTCTAAGAAATATTGTGAAAGCTATAGATTTTTCATTTCGAAAAGTTATAAAAGTTAGGGATATTGTAAAGTCTAAAGGAAGTAATATACCTTCTTCTTCTGTATCGTTTTCAGCAATTTTTAAATTAAAACTCGAGTACCTACTACGTGGACAGAAATAACCGGTAGCAAGATTCGTTAAGAGATAATTAGGATTTAAAAATTGAGAAACTTTTGATAGAATTTGTTATACCCAAGAAAGAAAGAAAAAAGAAGCAGACGTATAATATTATTCGAGCTGTTCTTTACCCTGTTTGCATCGAAGGCACGAGGGGTTCGGTTCTAATAGCTCGTTCGTTTGTCCTGTTTTTCAGGGTGTGGCCGGCGGTTTAACGAAGACGTCCTTCGAGCTGTGTTCAAGAGGAACCGCTTCTTCGTAGCACCGCGGACGTGCCAGCGCCCCTGCCTCAAAGTGTGAATACGTATAGCACCTGTTACGATGGAATTCGCGTTCGATGTTAATATTGTTTTTATCCTATTATCGTACGGTCGATTTCCATGCGGGCGATACTGTTCACTCTGAAACTATTCACCGTCGTAGCAAACTTAGAGAAACTGGATCTGTCGAAGACCAGAGAACGTGCGAAATCAAACACGAACTTTTTTCGATGAATCACGAACGATTGAACGCGTATCGTGAAACAAAGATCGATCTCGATCGGCAAAAACGCTGCCTAACGTCGGACAGGAGGCACGGCTCGAAGATTACAAGATCGTAGAAATCGTAAAACGCGTTTAATCTTCAGTTAACGAAGATTGAAGTTACCTGATCGTCGTCGAATTCGAGAAATCGGACGAACTAGGTTGATCGATCGTCGATCGATCCAACAGACGATTCAGCACGATTATACACACTGACCGGGACAAAGTCTCCTTTGCTTCGTTAAATGTCAGCTTAGTGGATCAGCCGATGTACAATTATCAAGGATGTTTTCGTCACCTCTCGGACCACGATCGTTTCGCGTGCATCGAAACGGCAATCGATCCTCGTAAATGTCAATCTCGTCGATGATCGGTCGATGTCCCTTCGCGACAGTTGTTGGCCAACCGACGTGGCTGGCCCGCTTCGTGCTGGAAATTGCGATCCGACCCGTGCTGAAAGAAAACGGAGAAAAAGGGTCGGCAAAAGGAAAGGACGAAGGGTGGCGAGGAGCGTTTGCGAGAGACTTCGTGGTCGTCGAGAACGGTCGTTCCTCAAGGCGGTTGAAAGTAATGAAATCCTAATGACATTTTCGTGAGTCAAACGATCTCGGCAATCACGGTGGCACGATGTAATCACCGGTCCCTCCTTTCCGGATGAAGCAACCAACGGGTGACCTCCTCCGAAAAGGAGCGGAGAACTCGGGAGACGCGCGTGCGATTTTCGACGAATCCTCGAGGAGGACGGGACAGGAGAAAAATCATTATCTCGAGCGACGACGCGACAGACAGCTGTGACGTGCGTGTTCATTAAATTCATGAAAGCCACTCGGCTCGGTGTTCTCGTGCGTGTGGACCACGATCGATGACACTTTCCATCACGATCCTCTCGGTGAATTCGGAATTTCCTTCGAGATTCATCTTTTCATCCCTTCGTCATGGTTCTTCGTGCATATTACCCTGTTTAAATAATTCCATGACAGGCCGAATAAAACACAACTTGTTCATTTATCAATTAATCTACATTTGATGAACTTCAAAGTAACTTTTAGTTGCTGGAATTCAATTTCTGGGGTGACACTTACAGCTTATCGCTTGATCGATTTAAAACAACGTTCGAATAGAGGTGGTTTCGATCAGAAGAATTTCACGATGCTTGACCAGGTGAGTTTCGATGAATTAATTCACAAATCAGTTTCTTGCGAACCGATTCGGGTAAACGTTTCATATTCTACATAAAATTTACGGAAAAATTTCGTCACTCTTTTATTTTTTAAACTGGTATGTCCTGAAATTTTTTGAACAGGGTGGTAGATCAAAACGTGTTCTAGGTTTTACGCTGTTTTTAACCGTTTCCCGTCGGCCATGTTGGCTCACCCTTGCCATCTTGCGTCCCGTCAACGATCTAGCTAGCTTTCAAAAGAGACGCCACGAAACCGCAGAAAAAGACGGTTGCGGTTTGCGACCAAGGGGAGGGTCGGTGAAGCCCCACCGCTGACCCAAATTCTCCGGCGTGTCGGTGCAACAATGGTCGTCTCATGAGAACGCGGTCTCGCACGGTTCCTTTACTTCCTGATTCTGCCTTCGTTCTTTTTTCTTCTTTCTTTCGCCTCCGGAGATTGGCCACTGTCTGACCACCAGCGCGATGCAATTCACGAAATCCCAGTTAAACTTCACGGAGAAAGCTCGTCCACACTTTTCACCCTGTTCCTTTCGTTAAAATCCATCCAAGTTCTTTATCTTCGAGTAACACAATTCTGAAAATCGATTTGTTCAAAGAATGTTCATCTCCAGCCTCGATTCGCGACAATTGCAATGTTAGGCTACATTCGCACTGGTGTTCGCGAAAAAAGCCCTTCTAAACAGCCACATTTCCGCTACCTATGAAACTGACCATACTCTCGGCACACATGATTCGTGTTCTCGCGAACACCATCGTGAACGTGGCGTTACGAGGCCAGTCTCACGTCGCTGGACATCTGGAGCCGTCGCGTGTCGCCTCGAAAATCCGCGAGCAGTGGGGAAAATGGGAATGGGCAAGACCGACGACATGGTTCGCGCGATTTTTCACAGAATTCCAGCGTCGCGATTCTGGTCGTCGTCGACGGAAGTGTACCCAGACGACGGTGGCGAGCATTCCGTTCGCGTGTACCTAAATAAGTGCCGTTAGACTCGACCGCGGAGTTACGAGACGCGGAACGAACCTTGTCGCAATACGGGACACAGTTTGGTTGCGTTCAGATTCGGTGCAATAAGGAGGCGCGTGTGCGTGTATAATTTAAGAAGCTCCCTCAGTTCCTAAATTGCGTGTAGATGCGAGTGTATTTAGCGAGAAAACAGCGTAAAACGTTTCGACGCGCGGCCAACTGGACGAAAGCGTTGCCGGAGCCACGGGTTGGTCTCTGAACATTGTTCGTCCAAAAAAAACTTCGATCGATTTCGATGCTCTGAAAACGCACGAAGACGTCGAGAACGTCATAGAACGGTGCATAATTGCGAGCTTTGTCACGCTTTCGTCGAGTTCGCGGAACGACTGGACAGCGAAGCGGAAACAGGACCGTGAACGCATCGCTCCACGAGCAGAAAACGGAGAAAAATGAAAAGGGGGAAAAAAAAACGACGAAAAAGTCCGTAGAATCTACTAGCGTTACTAGCCTCGGTGCAAGTCAACGATTGATCGATCGTAACGCGAAGGAGAACGCGGATCGATCCTCGAACGCGTTATAAATATTGCACCGAGGCCCAAACCACAACCCCCCCCCCCCCCCCCTTCCCCTCCTTCCCCACCCCTAGAACGTAAGCCGTAAAAAATGAAGGAAATCTGTGTAAAATACGATATTGTGATAAGAGTGTAAAGAAATGAGAGCGAGAGCCAGAGAAATCGTCTATATACATATAGGTTAACAAAACACACGGCAAGACCCCAAGTTTATCAATTTTATCGAGTACCCTTGTACGGATATAGATATTACGAGGACTAAAAATACCTTAATTATGATTACTATTGTATAAAATATGAATAATAACTAATTAATTCAATTTAAAACCCACGAAGCACAGTTCATTCATTATACCCCATTTTCACAGATGCGCAAGAAAATCTTCGAGTTGCTGCGCCTTCGAGCTGACCGATCGATTAGTTCGATCGTTACAGGAGAATTGCAACGTCGAACCGACTTCTGGTGTCCTGGTGGATAGGTTCGAGTTCCTTTTTTTATTTTCTCCCTTTTCCTCTTTGTTCACCGGTAGCGGATACCACCTGCCGCTCTAGAGCCAGCATACGCATGTTCTACTTTTATGGATAACTGTACTCCTATCTCGCTTAAAGCGAAGCCATCGACTATTCCATCGTCTACACGGTGTCTTGGAACAATCGCCTTCTAGAAATTTGCAATCGTCGAAAATAAGGTATACACGATCGAAATTCTGTGGTGGTCGGTCAACATCATTGTTTGGTTAACCTACTCAAAGTAAGTATTATTACGTTTTATTTTATACGCTTTACTGGTAAATCCCATCTACGCCATTTTGCAAATTTGATACGCTGCATTAGACTACGCAAGGATTTAAGTGACCTTAAAATTGAAATACCTTCACACTATCTATCTTTCATCTTTGCACGCCTTTTTACAAGTGTCTTAAACTTAAACGAAAATTTGAAATAAGATAATTTTGAGGGAAAAGCATCAGAACGTATCAGAAGCCGATCGATTCAGCATCCCTGGATATCATAGCACGCTGTTCATCTCGTTGATCATGATAATGATGACGAAGCTTAATAAGGCAATTAGCAATCGAACGATTAAACCGTCCGTTTTATATCCGAATATTGATTTTCACGAGACAAAGGGCCACTTGTGACCGACAAAAGCGGCCATGTTTCAGCCACTCAGTCGTTCGCCACGCGCGACTACGCTTGCTCGTCCGTGCGGGACCACCGACAGAAAAAGGTGTACCCCGATGTTCCAATGAATGCAGTGTGCGCGCCTCGCCGCGGTTTTCAAACGTAAACTTATACTCGATGAAAAGAAAGAACAAGAAGAAGAAGAGGAAGAAGAGGAAAAAAGACAACAGACAGAAGGAGCGAGAAAGAGGGACGAACGTGGCACGACAATGCAGCGGCATAAAGTCTCACAAGACGCACGGGAAACCTCCTTGCAACCGGGGGACAAAAACCTATAATGGACACAATGGTCGATGGATCTCGGCTGTGAGCCTTCGACTGGAAGGCGCCGGTATTCATTGTGGTGTACCTTCGAAAAGATTATGTCGAATGGATGTTTGCTTCTTCGCCCCGGTACCGATTCACCGAGCTCATGGAATTTGCGTGCCGTTTTCTGTTTCCTTTCTTTTTAGCCGGTCGCATCTTTGCCAGAAATGACGAGAAAGCTTTCAATTAAAAGAAAAAAAAAAAAAAAAAAGAAAAAAAGAATCTAACAGTTCAGAATTCGTCAAATATTCGTTCGAACGCTTGAACTTTTAATCACGATAAAAATCAAAAATCTTTTTTTAAGAAATCGACACAAGTTTTAAAATCACAATGATCACTATTGGAGTGATTAAAGAAAGAATTTAAATTATTGAATTATATAATCAAATGTATAATTGAATTAAAGAAATTCATTTAAGCACACGATAGATACAGACGAGTCTACAAGATCTGGTTTAGCAAGTTTATCGATGTGTTGCATATACATGACGTTATCAGATTATGTTAAAGATCTTAGCAACCTGTCGATCGCATCCTCGTACATACGTGACGTTATCTTTCTCCTGACAGAATGAATTTATAGTGACACACCGAATTCGATTAATTTACATTCCACAATATTAACGCCAGATTTTTGAAAGAATATATCCACGATTTGATCGACTAAGAAAACCAAATCGATAGAAAATTATTACTCAACTATTTAACAAAGAACTTCTGAGTTCTGAAAATTTCTAAATTTCTTCTTGTCAAATTATATCTCCGTTCTGAATAAAAATAGAAAATTGACAGTATAGCATCGAGAAACTAGGAAAGATTAGGTTGTGCGTGTTGATTTCTTAAATTGACGAGAAGAGAAAAAAAAAAAACTGATCGTATACACGTGTCGATCGCAAACGACCGCTTTCGTCTAATCAAATCCGTGTCAGAGATCGTGTTCCAGACAAATGCTCGAGGCCGCGTATAAAGGCTCGTTTAATTCAACTTCCCTCAACATTCCCTTATTCTATTATCCAGCAGAGCTCCCCCTCCACCTACTCTCGTTTAATTGCATTCCCGAAGATGAGATGCGAATCTACGGGGCGAACAAACACGAGGCGAGCAGAAAATTAAACTATTAAACCGCTCGTGAAGCCGAGTATCGCGCGTCGCGATCATCTTGGCCCTTGCCGAACGTAGGTGAGGAGAGGAACGCGCGGACTTCGTGTAGTTTCCTCGTTTTATCGTGGCCGGAGATCGTGCCACCGTGTTGCCCGGCGAGGTTGCTCCGACTTTAAAGCAATTAGCATTTAACCCACATATCGGGCCTCTTGCCACGAAACTCCGTGCATTTGTTGCCGAAGGAACACGACTTGATTCCGAAACGAAACAGAGAAGGAAGTGTCGATCAATCGTTTGATACGCGTACGGACGAGCGTGTACACGCGTTACACGATGGTTGAGTAGGAAAGGGAATTAGTACCGTGCAGAGGTCGGGAAGAAACGAGCCACGACTTGGTAAGACGGCGAACGATATCGAATAAACAAACGAAACGAGTGGGAGGCGGAGGAAGTGGCGGATATTAAGGTCTTCGTGACGGAACTTGCCTCGTATTATAGCGAGCTAAGTGAGGAGGTCTCCTTGTCTGGCCGAACTAATTCTATTACTTCGTCCCTTCCTTCCACCACCATATACTACTTCTATCTGTCGAGGATCATCGTTGTGCCAGACCTTCGTTTCGACTTATCGTTTGGATTGTCTTTTGCGCGTAGCATCGCGTCTTTTGTTTCAATGTAAAGTTCTATCAGTGTATTTCGTCGTACAATCACCAAAGATTCTGGCCGCTGGCACTTAAAATTTCCTATACTTGTTTCGTATAACCAACGAAACAGGAATTTAGTTTCTATGCTTTGTCATAAAAGAATATTATTCAATTTACTATTCGTTTCTGATTCGTTCCATGCCCCAAGCACGGAGGGCAGAGACTTGGCGGCAGAAAAAGAGGAAAAGTTAGGTGGAAGAAGCGAAAGGTGGTCAGGTTGGGGTGCCAATTTGCGATTCCACGCAGCAAGAAGGGCGTGGCGGTCTCGCGCATGGGGTGGCTCGCTCGTTTGCGCGACATTGTCGGGCAACCCCCTAACCTTCTGCCTGCCTCTGCCATCTTTCTCTCAACGACCCTCGCGCGTTCTAATCCCATAATTCTCTTATGCGGATGAAAACCAATGAGTTCGTCGTCCTCGAAGATCACAACTCGAGAAAACGACGTTTATGAACCGACTGAAAGGTGGTTGTTATTTGTATGCTGATGTCGCACAAGGGATTACAGGGACAGATTTAACCGTTCATTACTACCTTATAAAAGGGAGTATCTGTTATCTAAAGCATGACATGGATTATTGAAGATACACATTCAAAACTAATTGTTTCATATTTTCATTAATTGTCGATACGATTCGGATATTAGCCCTTGCGGTACGAAATTGAAACTCGAAACGTTCGCAGCGACCGAAGTACCGTTGGCACGATATAATGGTTTTTAACGACGAATTGTCGCGACGCCTTCTGGACACGCATCCAGCTGGCGAAGTAGCACGAGCACAGAGGCACAAAGGTCGAAAGGAAACGTACGCAGAACTCCGCCCAACGTATCGTTTGTCTCACAAGGGTTGAGAGGCCACGTGGCGGAAAAGACGCACGCATGCTTCGTCTGAATTAAAAGCGTAGCAAACTCGATTTATAATTCAACGACCAACCCCGGCGATGTTTCTTACGTCTTGTTTTCGAGCATCGCGATGAGATCGCGCGTACTATTTACATAGAATTAATCAGACTCACCTCGTTAAAGATAAACGTTACTCTCGTATGAATATTCCGGATGGGATAAAATGCATATAGATGACGATTTGCACAAATTAAATGAGACCAACTGACAAGTAAAGGGGAATGATCAGGCGACTTATAGCCTGTTAGAATTTATTACGACAGTTTCTTAGAAATTGGAAGAAAAACGAAATTATAATCCTCCGACATTTAACTTTCAAATCGGATCGTTACTTACATCGATTTACACTTGCGCTGTTATTAATAGAGATGCGCAAGCAAATTTTAAAGGTCGTGTAATGGTTTTTTTTTTTTCAAATACTAAACACCTTGTTCAATAATTACCCAACAGTAGTCACTTATTCGTTAATATCTTTTAATCAACCGATGTTAGAAAGCTTAACCCTTTGAGTCGACGAGACGAAACATCTCGCGATTTGATTCTCATCTATTCGTCGAACGAAACGACATTGATTCTCGAGATATTTCCTCTCTAACAGAAAGAAGAAATGATGACACGTATCGTACGAATTATCAGAAAGTTGGTCATAAAGAAAGTAAAAAGTTTCACGGTGATTAATTCCCAAAAGAATCAATTGCGCGTTGCAAAAGTTGAGGAGATAAAAAAAAAAGAGAATGTCGGATAAATCGGCACAACACGACGAACATATCGGCTAAATTGGTTTTTATTGGTCCCCACAGTCCACCGCGACGAGTTATGAGTATGGTGATCGTTAAGGTGATTAAGAAATCACTTGCCATTAACGCTCATTTAGGAGCCAGGGCTAATCCCATCGTATCAAGTCTCCTTCTTGTTTCCTATACACGGTCCTTCACTCGTGTTTTCACTTTTCCATCCTTGTAAATTTCGTTGTTACGCCATCGTAACAGTGGTACAAGCATTCCTCTGTATCGCAGTCCTTTTCAGAAGTTTTTATATAAACTTCCCTATTCGAACGACTTCATTTTGTGTACCATAGGTGGAATTACAAAAAGGTGATACTTAAATTGCGAATAAATATAATTGAAAATCTTCCGATTAATTAAGATTCGTATAGGATGTTAATAATAATGAAGATTATAATTTATATTTTGACTTGTAGTGGATTGATTTAGTTCTAGCTTATAAAAGTAACGAAGCGAATATGGGGAATGTAAGGGGACGATGGGGTTCAAAGGTTCCATACTTATAGGGGATACAAATATTAATAAATTTGCAAAATTAGGAAGCGTACATCTTTGGAATATTAAAGAAACTCGCGTGTAATAAAGATTATTCACTGAAGAATCAGAAACCCTACTTTACCCCTAAGTTAAAGTACATTTTCCATTTAATAGTCACTAAAAAACTTTCGACACGAGTTATCTTTCGTGTCAGGGGATAAGTTCTATAATTTCGAAAAATTATTATTTACAGAGAACCGGCATCTGCACCTTTTTTTTCCTAAATCTGCCAATTACACGATTACCAGCATGGTAAACGTAATTCAAATGGCTTCTGATCGATTAATTTCTTCTTAAATCATGATTACATGGAATTTGAATTAGCACATCAATCAGAAACGAGGAAACACGTTCGTCGGAGAAAAGTCAAGTGTGTCGAAGCGATCTGTCGACATCTTCCTTTATTTCTGACGTTAAGAAGGGTTAAGGGGATTAGGACGAGGGTGGATGGTACGGCTTCCAGAGGACACGAGTCCTCTTTCGGTGGCCCATGTCTCCCAGGGACTACCTGTCGGCCAAAGCCGCGCAAAAATAAACAGATTTAAAGGAAGGACGGTAGCCGTAAAAGAACTTAAAGGCCATTGGACGGCAGGCGTGCGTCCGACCCTCTGACCCACTCTCTGGAGTGGGCTCACTTCAGAAAAGTGCTGGTGACACTAATCTGACGTTAGCGGGGCCTGTGGCGATTTTAGATCTTATCTGTTGACGGTGGCCAAATCGTCGGTGAAATCGTGGTCCACGATAACATCGAGGCGAACGTTCTTTTTTTTTTCAGTCAATGGAAGAAAATGCAGAATAATTGAATGGGAATCGAATCGTACGGATTAGCGGTGTCGAACGCGTGAGAGACACACGTTTGTTGAACATATGCATGTTCCAAGAGGTCTAAACAGTTCTGGTCTATAAATCGTGCCGTCTTCTTGCGTCGATACTTCTTTTGTCGCGCAACGACGAGCACCGCGAAGAAAGACAACATTTCATTTATTATGTATTCAGCGGGAGAACCTGCACGATCGTTTATAGAACGTTCTTCGGGGTATCTTCGTTTCGCCTATTATTTCTGCTATCTTTATTACGTGCAACACTATTTGCACGCGTGTGTCATTCTTTTAACAAAGATGTATGAAATTCGATTGACAATCCTGATAAGAAATATGTGTCAAATTTGACATTTTTACTATGGTTGATTTTATGTGTAGAACAGCAGTAACGTGGATAAAACGATCGGTATATTTATCGATAATGCCATAATTCAACCACCCACGAAGAGAAGAGTTTACGAACCGTAACGACGACGAGTAAACTCGAGGGGTTGATGTCGTGGCTCACCACCCTGATCTGAAACGTGGATAAAACCATAGCCTTCTTTGGAACTCAGGTTAGGGTCCTCGAAGGTTGAACGACTGAAAATCGCGAAGTCAAAGGAAAAAGGAAAGAAACACACAATTATATGTTGAATAAATGATGGAAAAAGTTGGGGTTCTGTTTCTTTTTTTCTTTTCTTTTGGATCAATTCAAAGAAAAGAAAAATTGAAGAAGACAAATTACCTTCGATTCAATTTTTTTTTTTAAGAACAACCGCGAGAGCGGAATTAAAGATATCATTTGCGATGACTATTTTATAGGGGAATAAGGGGCTGCAGATAGTGTCTCAATCAATACGTATTGGTAGAAAACAATTAATAACGATAAATTGAAATGTCTGAAAGTAACGGGTATACTGAAAATGATCTCTGACACGTTATTAATTAATGTTAACATCGCCCCTTCATTAATAACAATGAAACTCTGAAAGGCAGGTATTAAAATGATACAATCGTCAGTTCTATAAAATTTAACCTGAAACTTAATTAAAACAAATTTCATCAAAATTGTGTAATATGAAGCTACTTAACAATTCTAAGTATCATATTTTAATACAGCCACCAAACAAGTTTAAAATATGAAATTTAAGTTCTATTTATATTGAGATACAGCAAGTCTAATTTTTTCTTTTTAAGTTAGTGTTTACGGTTTTCGAAAACTTTGCCAATTTGTCAACAGCAATTATGTAGGTCGGAAGTCAGGAAACCCTCTAAATTTCACAGCTTTACAATTTCAATGACTGCAAAACATCAAATATTTATTATCTGAAGATAAACGTGCACGTAGCAGAGACTTGCGGATCTCCTTGATCGTGTACAAGCAGCTGGACTATTCGCGGGCACCAACGGTTCTTCGGGGCGCTTTTAAATGCGAAAAACGCCTCGAGGCCAGTGCCAGCATCGGCGAGTTCACGCCCCCGGTGTCTCGGACACAATCGCGATCGAAAAGAGGGTAAAAAAAGAAAAAAGAAAAAAAGCACGAGCAATGAAAAAGCCGACCGGTGTTAGAGTGCAGGGGTACTTTACAATGTGGGAGGACTTTGGTGCGCGCCCCCCATGTAAGTTTTTTTCACCCTACCTCGACATTCCACCCTCTGGCCGTCTCCCTCCCTCTCCCCCTTTGGCCCTTTTCTCTTCTTCGGTCTCGACAACCCTCAACAGTAAGTCAGCCGCGTGTACCGGGTGCTTCCGGTGTAACCGGATATCGTCGTTCGCATTGACATTAATTTATAAAATATTCCTGGCGACACCCCCTCCCCTGCCACGCCCACGTGGGTTCGAGCAGAAACGTTTTGAAAATTTCTCTGTCAAAATTCAAACACCTCTTTTTTTATTAATTCTTCAATTCGTGCTAGTTTGGAAATCTTTCTCGAGCCATAAAGATTAGATTTCTAAAGGTTCTATGAATTTCTCAGGCTTGAAATTGATCAATTTTGTTTATGCACGGAGGGTGAATAGGAATACGGGGCATTGTTTCTTGGAGGGAGTTTAGAAAAGTTGATATCGTATACCTTCTTTCCTTGCGCCCATCGTTATAGAGACGCTCGAATACTATGAATCTTTGATGTATTTCCTTAGTTGATCAAGAGTAATCGTCCGATACCACCTGTCCCGCACCCAAGTTGACATTATTCGAATCAGATATAATCTACGTACTCGAAGAGTCTCGAGAAAAGCCATAACAAAGTCGAAGAGCCGCCAACATATGGTGTATTCAATTTTTACGAGGGTTATCATCAATTATACGAGCATTCACGTGTGCCCCGTAGCCGCGTCGCGTTTATGGTACCCCTATCTTCTCGTAATACGTTCACGTCAGTTCCGAACTTCTCGCACGTACGAATCGTTCGAGCTTATGAAAATGGTTGAAAGAAAAGGCCGTTGTTCAATCGATACGTATCGGGTCGAGTAAACAACGAAGTTATCGGTCGATCAGTGTTCGACGTTTAAACACACTGGGTCCAGTCGAGATGGAAAACGAAGGGGCGTCAAATTAGGCTCCCTTATACACAGAGACTCTCGGTAACGAAACAGTCGATGTGACTTGCGATGGATCACCGTTTCAACCTATCATCGCGTCCGATTTCAGGGCTCGAGTGGCACGCGTCAACCCTTCTTGCGCGTGGCCCATCAACCTTTGTCGGGCACACGCATCGACAGCTTTATTTTACAACGTGCCGCCGTGCTATTATTTTCGAATTTGTCCGACAACGGGATTAACACGACTTAAGGCTTATTAACTGATGGCGAATATCATTCCCTGCTTCGAAGATCTTTCTTCAGGGTTTAGCTTGGCAAATATTGAAAAATGGTTTAACAGTGATAGATTAATAAGAACTTAGATTAGTAGGGTAGCGAACAGTTACAACTGTTAGTAGTTTGAGTAGATCACCAGGTTGATCTCCAGGAATCTCGATCAACCGACAACCACGAGCAAAAGGTTCGTAAATGCGTGTCGATATGACGAGGATAGAGGATGATTCGCGAACTTGTTAAACTGGCCGATCGTCTAATTACGTCGCGTCGGTCGTGTAGTCCTCGTTAAACGAGTGAAACAGTGGAAAAGCGAGCCGACGAGACTGGGCACCCTCTCGAACTTGACCGTCCACCTGTCGATAAGAAAATCGATAGGACGGGCAGGGAAATGTGGAAGGATGAAAGTGAAAAAATAAATGACGGGCAAGTTTTGAGCAAAAGGTACGAAGAAATAATAGCTGTACGGAGGAGGAGGAGTAGATCAGCTCGTTGGCTGTTCATTAGCGTAATTAACGGGTCCTCATTAAGCGTATTATGGTACGAAACGAAGCTTGCTAGCGAGTCTTGGACATCGGTTAACTTTCTTCAAACGAGAACCACGCGTCAATTATATTCGGGTCGCGTGTTTCTCTTCTTCGTCGGTTGTTGGGCCACTCCTCGTTCTGTTCCTCAGGTTCGCAAGGATCCGACCGTTGTCCACGAGGCGGGGAAAAGAAGTTCGCGCATTGTTTTGCAGCAATTAACCCTTTCGCGAATTCAATTCGGCCCCGTGTTTCGTCCTAATGAATTTTTCTCGCCGGTTGAATTTCAAGAAGCCGCACCCGTTCCACGCGTTTCGTGAAACACGTTATCGTTCCCGGTATTTTATTGGGATAATGAAATAAGGAGAATCATCCGCGGGGATAATTTTTTTTCGATAAGGCAATAACACGCCCGGTTCTCGATCCCTGTTTGGAGCAGTACGTTGAAACGTATCCGAACAAAACACACGGTTAGTAATGAAGCTACGACCCGAGCTGAATTTCAAGCGGCACTTCTTCGGGGTGCAACCCATGAGTCGTCGAGGACACGTTATTGCACGAGCTCTTATTGGGATAATGATATCGGACGACATCATCCCTGGACGAATTCTTTCTGGCCAGCTGACGTGATCCACCGTTGGAACGATTTCGTCGACGTCTTCGTAGCAATTTGAATATTCAACTTAAAATCAATGATCAAATAATGAACTTGATAGGTTGGAAGCTTCTAATTATATAAGCCTCAATATTAACCCATTAATTTTCAAAGGACGAAGAGATACCATTATCAACATACTACTTTCTGTTATAAATAAAAGGGGTAGCTTAATTCTTAAGGGTTACAATGATGCTAGGTTTAAATTACGATTTAAACGTTTATATGTATAATTTTTTAACGTTCTGAATATATGAGGCAAGAATATTATTTGGGTCAATTGCATTCTTAAAAAATCGTGATGTATCCATCGAGGATAAAAAAAAAAAAAAGACAAAAGAACGAAAGACGGTGATCCAAGCGTACAAGATGCCACGCACGAGCGACGCGTATCGTGCAGAAATGACAATGGCCGAAAGGCAAATTGCGTCTGCGTGGCTGGCACGAAAAGTCAGGCAGCAGCCTTGAGAGAGCTCGCGAGTTCCTTCAATAACGTGGGATAAAGGTGAGAGTAAAAGAAGACGAACGAACGAGCGTACGATGTATAGGAGAATGCACGCTAGAATTTTTCCCTTGCATTCTTCATACGCTCGCGGCTTCGTTCGTCCCTCCCCTTTCCATCTTCAACATACATCCCTTTACATATGTGAAAGTCTACTCTTATGTACAAAAACTAGTCATAAAATTTCCATGTATCGATCCATTCCATAAATAATGTTGTCATTTATTTACTGAATAAGAATCAGGTAATAACTATTAATATCTAATTAGAAAAAAAATAAGTAAAAGTGAGGGTGTCAAATCTTTAGTGTATTCTACTTACAATTAGTCGGATAGAAATTTTCTGCAAAATAGAATAGAATCCGTCAGGAAACCGTAATAAACATTAATTTACGATCAGTGGAAAAGTCGATCGATTCGCGTTAAGTAATTCCACGTGTTTGATGAATTAACGAGAAAAATCCGTGTGTTCTCGGGAAAACCGTCTCCGTGATTTCATCTCTTACGCAACGTGCACGTTTTTTCCTCTGTTCTAATCGAATCGAATCAGTGGCCGAGCATTTGTGTGCTAACGCAATTGCCCGCAAAAGGAGTTTTACTATATGTATAATCGATTAGTCGGTTAGGGACCAAAGGACAAACCGGCTGACAATGATTGATTAGAAATGTAGGACTAATGAAGCAATTACGACGATTCGAATAGCTTTCCGGGGACATAAATTATCGGTGATCGATACGTTCGATGTGTTTACGAGCCGATACATACATATCCATGCCACGCTGACGAGCCAGGTTTCACAGCGTCTGATAAAGAATCCTCGCGCAAAGCTTTTTCAAGGACGAAAATTAAACGTTACGTATCGTGTTATTGGCAGATGTATCAGCTCGAAAACCCGCCCGTCACTCGTCGTTCACCTGTGTAATGGAGAGGCGACTATTTGGCTGAGTTACTGTTCGATCACCCAGTATTATCGCGTGGTGTGACCATCAATTGCGTGGGTTTGCGTCTTTACAGGCCGCTTCCGACCTTCGTAACAATTAGCCGCAATTAAAGTCGCCGTGGCAAAGGCCGTACGCTGGTTGTCTTCATTTCTGAATGAACTTCCTGACAGTCGGTCGATCGATACGCTCCAACATCCAATCCTATCGAACTGAACGTCCATTGTTCCAAATGATTGGCGTGACATTATTCGAACTCAAAAAACGTATGCATTAAGCAGAATCCTGTACAGATTCTATTTTTCCCGTGTGGACACAATGGTCCGAAAGAAACTTGCTATATTTCCGATTTTATTATATTATATTATATCGCACTGCTTATTAACCCTCGAAACAGAGACGCTTTGTGATTGAAACGGTAATCACTCTGCCCCATAGGAATATTATTATAATATCGTGTATAGAATTCAAAATACGTATATTTTTACCCGAAAGAATTTACACACGAGTATACGAAATATACAGAGCCAAAAATTAACGTACCGCAGAATAAATATTGTAATATTTGAATCCATAATTATAAATATTACAGGGAAACCTGCTATGCCACCATGTCTTCCCTAACGTTTAAAATCTGCGAAAAATTGGATTAAGAATAGAGAAACAAAAATTGGAATATTTCCAAGATGATTTTCCTTTCTATAGGGTGTTGGAAAACAGCTGCAGATTGCTCTAATTTTATCCCGTGTCATCTAGTTTCTATTTAGACGACAAGATATCAGAGGAACACTACCAGATCACGCCCCGTGCACCCCGTG
This sequence comes from Stelis phaeoptera, assembly GCA_943735885.1. Taxonomy (NCBI): domain Eukaryota; kingdom Metazoa; phylum Arthropoda; class Insecta; order Hymenoptera; family Megachilidae; genus Stelis; species Stelis phaeoptera. The sequence goes on along the minus strand of OX030941.1, from coordinate 8,466,275 downwards.
GTGCAAAGTTTCGTGCATCCGTTCTCTGTCGCCACGGGGTTTCCACGGAGAACACTCTTTGGATATGCACGGGGTAATCCCTTTCCATTGGGACTGGTAAACATCGGCTATTGAGAAGGGCATCCGCCCTCGGGCTAAATCCCTGGGCACGTTTAACGCGATCATTTCGAAAATCGGATTTAGCCCCATTGTGCCCACTTAAAGGGATGACACCGATCTTACCCTCCACGGGTAAGCTACTTTCGTTTGGCGATGCATACCGCAACACGCCGCGACAGGATCCACTTTGGGGACATTCCTGCGGACCAGCCTCGAACATATGCTTCCATTCATGAATGTACCGACGATTTTATGGATCGTCGTTCGTGAAAGAATACGTTCGACGATTCATTCGCGATTGAGGCACTGGTATTTTCTTTTTTTTCGATTTTTCCCTCGTAGTATTGGATCAGTTCAAAGGCTCGTAGGGAAAGACTGTCATTTTTCGCGTGTAGGATAGATTCATATGTATATTAGTCAAATTTTAACACGTTGAGTGGCACAGTGAAAGCGGACGTACGTAGTCAGACTACGACTAAAATCCTAATTATTAAGGATGCCTTTCAATTCGATAGCCAGCATTGTTAGCTTAATATTAACGCTATCCGCGGTTTAATTCATATGTAGTTCTTTTTGTCAGTTATTTGATCGTCACAAATTTCGGGTGTCAGTCACCGGTGACTGAAGTGGCGCTTCACGTGTTAAATAATTCGTTGGCAATTTGCATCAAAATTACTCAAATTTGATTAAACTACGGCAAATATAACGAGAGATTAGTAGTTCGACCTGCATTTATTCAAATTGATAATTGCTATTTGTTGAATTAAAATCAATATTTCATTAGGGATTTGATTCAATTGACACTGTAATACTTCTCTACGTAATAAAGCATTAGGATACAAATTTTGATTGTGTCGTTACTTTGTATGACCTATTTTTTGTTCTAAGGTATATAAATATCAAATTAAAGCCAACCACTTGAACTATTCTCTGATTATTACATCAAGACGTGGATATCAATTTTCTCGTCTCAGTCAACCCTTGACAGCCATATAATTGCCGTGTAAGATTATTTTTTTTCCTTTCTAAGGTCTCCTTAAAAGATAATTGCATTCTATCGTAACTAAGATTAATGTATGCAAAGAAAATTTCTCTCCTAATGGTTCCATCATCGATCTCCTTCTAAGACAGTAATTAACGAAATCCTGACACCGTGGCAACGATAACTGGATCACGATCGTACAAAAAGGTACATGCACATCGTGAAAGTATCATTACACTTACCAAAGAGTTCTGTTCGCATTCAGGTATACGTCAAGGAGTACTTTTGAAAATCTCGTGACTCGCCTCTTCTCTGTCAAGGTAATACCTCGTTGGGGGAAAAAAGAAGAAGCTGCAGGCAGGAAAGAGACGCGGATAGGATGGTTCGTAAAAGGAAAACGGAATCGAGGGTGAGCCAGAGCGTGGCCATTTTGTCTGTTTAGTTCCACACGGAGACACCCGATGTATGGGCTCCACGGTGCGTATAATCGCTAATGCTCGAACCCCCTTATCCATCCAAAAGGGGAGGGTTAAGATCGAACCCCCGCTAATCTCATAGGTAGCTCTCGCTCTTTTTCATGCCACCGTGAATGAACCCCGTGAGATTTTGGAGACACGCTGGCTACCACCCTGATTCCATTATTAAATTTATATGATAATTAATATTCATTTACAGTCAAATCTGATATGATAGGTGAGGTAGGGGTGGTTATGATAGAATTACTCTCAACCTTAGAAAAAATAATTCCTACACGTTTTTGAGTAAAAATTGGTTATTAAGAGTATCAATCGTGTGAAATTCATTTCTTTCATTTATTTTTACCTATCGTGTCTCGCAATAATTCCAATTTGAAAATTGACGATGAGATACATTACAAAATACGACCGTCGAAATTTTAATAATTTTTCGTCGACAAAATTTATATATTTACGGTTTCTGAAAATGGTCGAACCACAGGGTTTCATTCACCTCTTTTCCCGTCTGTCAAAACCGATGTTTCCGATCAGCGATTTCGAATCCGCCTCACGAAGGCTCGGTACCGGCGGTAAGACCATTCTGTTCCATATCCCGTGTTCCCTTTCTTGCCGCGGCGGATCGTAGCTGCCTTTTTTGCGGGCTTTTACGGGGCCTTTGTAAGAAACACGCTGTCCGAAAATCCACTTGGACCATGTCACAAGTTTCACGGTCCATTGGATCGTGGGCTAGACGTTGCTTGTCGTTCGCGGGGCAACGAGCCCGAAGAATGAGATCGAATTGGCCTTTTCCATTTTCACGTGTCCTCCCTGCGCCCCAATACGAATTTGCCAATCGACAACTTAACAAAAATTTTAGGTACACAGAAAGGAAGCATCGCATGATCATCGAGAACAGATGTATGTTCGATATTAAAGAAAATACGTACCATGGACATCGATTTGGTTTAATCTAATTTTTATAGAAATTTTATGGAATCGATCATTTCACTTGGATGTTTAATATTAAACAGAAGGTCATCGAACGAAGAATAAGATGTTCTTCTACAACTTTGACATTTTCTATAAAAGTGCAGAAGATGGTACAACTTTTTACTTGAAATTAATCACCTGACAAAGATCGAAGGTATCGTGGAAATTTGTAAAGACTGGTTGGTTGCTGATTCAAAAGCCGAAGAAATCGACGTGTTTCCCGTCTTCTAAGCCGAAAAGACCCGAAGGCGAAGTCCCTCGGTCGATCCGTTTAGCCATCAGAGGAGTAGTAGGTACTCGTCTCTGGTCGCCGTCGGCCTCTGATTGTCCTTTATTGGGTTAAATTGAACTTCCTTCTCGTGATACGCGGCTCGCATCAACTCACTCGCTCTGAGTAGTTGCTTAGCTCTTAAACATCTGTGTAGGTACGGGGTGTTCTTGAAGTATCTCGATTTATCTTTGGCCTAGAAGTACGACTCCTTCCGTTTCTAATTGGCAGCAACAAAAATAGACCACATCTAACTCGATAGTCGATCTTCGACAATCGCCGTCCGAATCTTTACAAACAAACATTAAACCCCTTTTATTCAACAATTATCATCGTTACACTTAAGTAACGCTTGGATCAAATTTGTGGACAAAAATGATGAAGTCTTCGATGTATATGATAACGCTTTGGTTCTTCTTCAAGTGAACGGGTTTTTGGAAGAAAATTGATGATCGATGCGGTTTTTTCTTTTTGTTAATCTTGAGGAAGTGGGTATTAAAGGACACCGAGTAGATGGACAGTCGGCCGAGTCATGCGAGCTTAAGAGTTAAGAGTTTGGGTTTGCGCTGCGCAACAATTCGCGAGGGGGCGAACCGCGACTCAGGAATTCAGAGCGGGTAAATACGGTGGGCGTCGTATTCTTACGTGCGGAGAACGCGAATCCCGCGACCTGTGAACCACGCTTAATATATCGTGCCATCGCCTCAAAGGCGTCGCTTTGCTCGGCTTCCCTGTCCACCGTACAACTTTAACGACGTTAACAATGCCGGCACTTCACCGAAAGACACTCGCTAAACTAGAACGTTCGCCTCTTGTTCCATTACAAACGATTACGTTCAACCGACACTCGTTTCCACCTAACATCGACTGCGGAACTATTGATTCTAACGAAAAAAGAAAAGTAGTAGTTGGACAACAAAACTATGGTATTCTGATTAAATGCAATTACTGTGGAAGTCAATCGAGGACAAAACTGGAAGCTTAAATTTGAAAATTAACGCTTGTATTTATATAAAACTTTATACTTGAAATTCAGAATAGTAGAAAGAACGAAGTATTGTAAAAATATTGAGTAAAAATGAAAAAATCGTACCACCATGGCTGCTTCCATTCCGGAAGTTAACGGAGCCCTAGTCGGTAATCTTTTACAAATGGTTGAGAATCGCTGCTTGAGGGAATCGTACTGATAAGAATGAATTATGCAGATGAATGTTGCGGCGATGTCGCCGATGTATCAAACCGCCTCAACTAGCTCATTCTCCTTCGTTATCTATTCGTTGACGAGGCCGACGTGCGCGACGTGATCGTGGACCAGAAATCCGGACTGTTCCCATGTTCCACTTATTGCATTTGGTCCAATCGCACGCGTCTGACTTTAGACGATGCCTGATAGGCGTAGAATCAACACCGGCCGAGGATGATCCTGCTGACACGAACATCCCTATCAGACCTTCAATCGTTGCGATTAGGAATCGCGAGTCTGCGTCTGGGAATGAAATGATGTGCACTTACTACGTGTTGGGTCTTTTACAAATTGCAGACACTTACGTCGATTGTCCGTGATACGTTGTAGTCGCGTGATATTTCATTGAAATCCAGAAAGTACGTTTTATCCTCGTCCATCCTTATGAAAAATAATTCCAAGTTATCGACCCAGCTCAAAATACCAAACGATCCATGGAACCCGAAAAGGTGGTCGATTCGATCCCGACGTGGTAGCCGTTAATGATCTTCAAACAAGTAGCGCGTCAATTTCCAACAGGCAATTCGACGACTGGACTTAACAGGTGTAATAAAAGTAACGAGCCGGTGTAGTCTCTAACCCGAACGAAGAGAAGAAAAAAAAAAAGAAAAGAAAAAAGAAAAAGAGTACGCAGGGAAGCCAACAGGCGAAGGTGACGATAGATCATTAGGCAGTTGACTGGGTTTATGTAACGGTGGCTAATTACCCTGGGCGAGAGTTAATAACCTAGCGAGAGGAAGAAACGGGGAGGTCACGAGGCCGGCGTCGATATTCGATTCTGATCTGGTTGGTCCGTCGGCAAAACACGGCTACAAAAGTCCGTGGCAGACGCAGGGGAAGAAGAAGAAGAAGGACGAGAGTGGAAAAGGTGAGGAGGGAGGTGACTTAATGATGCCGCATCCGGGAGTCGCCAGGACATTGTACCGCGCAAAAAAGGATCTTATAACGCGTTCACAGCTGGACTCGCATTCTACGTTCCCTTGCGTTCGAATGGTAGACCCCGATCCATTAACGACCCGACGCAAACATTAATAATCCGCAGCTTCGCCTCGATTGCCGTGCGGACGCGAGAGCTGCAAGGTGGCAGCCTTGGCCAGGTGACGTAATAGCAGCCGATCCGATTTCGTGCCAGCTTCCTGGACTTCGCTATTGGTGGCCCTTTCTTCCTTCCCTCCCGCGAAATAAATTATCAACTTCGGCTCAGGTGCCACTGAATTCTTCTGCGGTTATTCAAACGCTTCCTGGCGCTGCTGCTTATGGACGAAGAGCAGATTATTTCAAACAGACTATTAACCCTTCTTTGGATTTCTAAATTTCGATCATTTCCTGGAGTTATTATTTCTGGAAGTGGTAGGGGCAAATTTGGTCTGCAATATTTAGAAATCTTATGCATAAAGCTACAAACATCGTCTTCAGTTTGAAGACTTGAAGGGTAAAATTTTGAGACAATGTTCTGTTTCATCAAGAAGAATTTTGGCCATTTTGAATACCTGTTTGTATACAACTTAAATACGGTAAATGTTATTAACATTTACGGGCCAGGGAAAGATGTCAGTGTCAGGAAAAATAGTTACTTTTTGTTAGAATCTTTTGTAGACTTTAAACGACATATTCCTTCTATGGTAACGCTAGAAATTGGTTTGTTTTTATCCATGATTCGAGACTTCCAACCATATGCCAAGTTGTCACCGTTATTCCGGCAAATTACTTGATGTCATGTTCGTAGCAGAGCCCATCAAAGCACCCATGACATGTTCTGTCTCTTTGAACCGTTGATACATATCCACAATATAAATTACCGATATCTTGATCCCAATAAAAAGGTTGCTTTTAAAGAACGATGGACGCTAAATAAATTGGTTCCACTTACATACGTGGGAAAGGTTCGTATCGAGGGATTTTTCTTGGGCACGAACGAATCGAAGGAGGATAGAGTCGCGTATCGGTTCGATTTCAAAAAAAGCATCGACCTCCCGCGGCGGGCATTCTGTTTCATCCATTCATCCAGCCGCGAGTTACGTTGTCTTCCGCCGCGCGTTGAAAGAGGAGGTCGAAGAAGAAGAAGAAAGAACAGAGGTGGAGGAGAATAGAGCGTACAATCACGATGAGTAGCGGCCCTGAGGTGCGAGTGGAAAGGCTCCCGGGCTGCCAACCTAATAAAGCAATTTGTCACGGTTGTCGTCCGAATGCCAGCCATACATTAACACACAATCTCGCCTCCGAGATAGTCGGTTCTGTCGTCCTCCTCTTTCGTCCCGATGGACCGTCTCTCCTTTCCTCTTTTTCGCCGTTCCCTGCACGACCATCGCTTCCCTTCTTTCGTCACACCTTCGAAATCACCTAGAATCTGGTGACCAGGTTAATCCTTTCCCCCTCGATAAGCATTAGATATTGATTTTCGACCCTCGTTCGTCAATCGGCAAGAACAAAGCGACGTGGATATTCTTTGATCCGACGATCGAAGTTCATTAGATAAGGAACCATGGATTTCGGTAAATAATTTGTGTTTAAATTTGACAAAACATGGGTTGGTATATGACGAAGGGACACTGTTCTCGGCATCTGGAGAAATATGAACTGAAAGTTCAGACACATTTATCACGAGAGCAGAAACGAATAATCTATCTGTTTCAACGCTAATTGCATTCACAACGCGTTTCAGCTACCGTTCCATTAACTTACTTCAAGCTTAAACAAGAATTAATAAATTGTTACAGCAAGATCTGCAAATGAATATTATGTATCTGGAGTGATATATCAACGTTCGTTCCACGTTCTTCCTACATCGATCCCACGGGAAATCATTCAAAATATTCATCAAGCACATTCTTCAGACATTGTTTGTTTAGTAATGGACGTAAGCGCTTTGTCTTGTTAATTTAGTCGATTCGAAATATTTGCGAATTAAGTCGACGAACCAAAGCTTCCCGATTATTTCACTCGCGTTTGCGATCTGTTACGTAGAAATACCAAATGTCCAAAAAAAAAAAAAAAAAAAGCACATCTGAAAAATCCTCCAGTTTTCGACAGAGGGATATCTCGAAAACAGAACAATATTATCGCCGGCAGCTTCGTCCGAGGTACAATGTCCGAGGATTATTACGCGGTTTTTGCCCCGCGACCCTGGAACGATCAAGCCGGACGGATGGATTCTGACTTCCTCCCCGACGTGGCCGCAAAAGCTACGAGGTTCTGCAGGTTCTTGCTACCGGCGAGAAGCAGCACTTCTCGAGGTGCGGGACACTCGTGATTGATGGATTCTCTCTCCGAGTGGTCTCTCCGGCGAATCAGACGGTACACTCTTCGCCCGACGTTCGTTCCTCCCTTCTTCTGTTGTTTCGCGTTCTTCTCTACGTACGCCTTCGCATCCGATGAGGTCGACCGGCTTTCTAATCAAGAATTATTGGTTACACTCGTCTCCCGCTGCTATCGGATAGGCAAGGAGTTTGCTCAGCTTCTGTGACGTGGTCGTAACACGCAAAACACACGCTGCGTTTACGCACGAAATCCCCGGAGCATGCAAATTTCGAGGAATCCGGATGGATGGACACCGTGTAATTCAAACGCAATGCAACCAGCAATCTCGATGAAATATTGTTGCTGATCGTTTCTTTCGAAACAGAATTCCGCCAGAAAGACAACGAATGATTACCGCCTTAAAATCACGGCACTACCGACGTATCAAGCGTTTTCTTGTCCTGGTTATCGTATAGGGGTGCGGTCCGATTCGATATGCTCGAAACATCATCGTGGTGGTTGGTGAAATTCTTTCTTCCTCGCGCGAACACAAAAAATTAAACGTTTTTGATACATTTCGTGACGCCTCAATAACTCACTGCCGGTCAAAATTATTATTGAATGAATATGAGTATAATTTTTGATAACTTCTTTTCTTTTTCTAACTTTCTAAGATAAAGAACTGAATTTGTCTTGAAAAAAAAAAAGACCATATTTAGTCCTTTTTACGGTAAAAATCTTCAAGTACCTAATAAAATGATCCGCAATTAGCTAAATAAGATCGTTCCCGCTAGAATAGGTAAATAGATACCCCTAAAAATGTATGAAAAACTTCATTATCAGGCGAAAAAAGAAATCGAAATCAATCGAAACGATAGAAGCCGGAAGCGAAGGGGGTGGGTTTTCGTGGCAGAGAACTTGGCGTGGATCCACCGTGTCGTCCGGGACGTTTCGAGTTCAAGGTCACGGTTAATCTAGGATGGCTCGCATGTCCAAGAAACCCATGCGACGATGTATCGGCGTTCGGTGGTCGGCCACATGGCGAATTAAGGGTCAGCCCATTACCGATTTGACCTCGGATGACCCGGCAGTGTATACAGAGCTGGTTGCGTGCTGCTTGATTCAATTAACCCCACGACACACAAACACACGCTTGGCCGGTGCTCTCTGCACACGCGGACGCGTTTGCGCGAGTGGAACGGTCGATGGAGTGGTCGATGCGAACCACGACCGATTCCACGACAAATTGGCGAACTTTGTTATCCTCGTGACCCTTTGGTAACGAGGAGAATCTCAGATACAATCGTTAAATCGTTCGATCGAATTTGAGGATTATAATTGGAGGAAGAATGGTGAACAAATTTGAACACCATTATACTTTGAACCTTTTTTATTTTAAATATTCTTTGTTTCACATTTTTAGTAAGTTACGATTGCAATACACAGGTTGATCCATCAACTATATTCTCAAGTATTCAATAAAATGATGCTTCCCTAGGAAAATGAGGATATAGGAGAAGCAGACTCGATTTGTATTATGTCCAGAAAGCTCATACCTTGACACGATAATTTACTTAGACTTAAGTCATCGTATTACCTCGTAACACATAAAGTGCTCCAACTGGTGATCGAATAACTAAAAGGAAGGAATAATTCATCGATACGATAACGAAAATGGCAACACACGTCGAAAAGCGTGTACCGCTGGGTTCAAGTTACTTTGGATCGTTTAACATCGAGCGGCGAAGCAAATTACAGGCCGGTTTAATTTAAATACGTATAGACGGACGTATACAATACCTGTACACATACATAAATTGTTTCAAATTAGTGGATTAACAGCCGTGTCCAATGTCATTAACTAAAACGTTAGCGGGCCCAGGATACGCGTGGGTGTTGGAACAGATCAGAAAGTCGTTCCTGGATCGATAAGCTTAAATCGCTCTCTCGCGTTCCGTCTGCAATTTGCGAAAAGGACCTCTTAATTCGATGTGGTTTTCTGAACCTGGGGCTCGAGCCGGCCGTCAGGCACGAACAACGTGTAAATATGTAACGAGTTCATTAGGCTGCTGGTCCGGCGAACTTTCGTGCCCCGCCATAACGACGATCGTCTCGCTAATTACGGTTTCACCGAATTTCCTCGATTAACGACCGAGTCTTTAGCCGCCGCAACGTCCTCCCACCGAACGCCGGACATCGTCGCCTTAACGACGAACTGACTTCGCCATAATGGAACTGATTAATCGTGCTGTTCACCCTGCCAACGGCCGGTAACCCACAATTAAATTTCACGAAATAAACGATCGTTTATCTGCATTCATTTTTTAGGGAGCAAAATCTCTGACAATACTGTAATCTTTACTGATCCAGTTAAGGGTCGAATTGAAAACGTTAAATCGTCTGAATTAACTTAAGTAAAATAATTTGCCGTATAAAACTTTATTTTCAATTAGATATCTCAAGGTATCGTAATTTCCTGTTTTCAATTTTCATTTTATAATCGTCCATTATTAATATTTAAGCCACGTATGGAAATGAGCATGGTCGCAAATGCCTCAAATAAATCTCACGAGGACGTTTATTCATCCGGATCGATCATCGTGACGAAGTAGACGGATTTAATTAATTCGACCTCGCGCGCGGCCAAGAAGCGTCGTCGAACTGGTTCGAGGGGATCAAAAGGAACTTTCTTCTTTGGCCGTGATTGTCTAATTCGACGTTAGCGGTCCCGCGTCGGGAACGAGGAAAGAAAAGAAGCCCTACGAAGGACCGAATTCGTTTCGAGCCAGAGACAATCGGGCCTCGCGCAATCAGTATCGTGTTTCCCCCTTGGCTTGTTCTGGTTCCCTTTTATGCAACGTTAACGCCCAACAAATGGACCTCTCGACTTCTATCGCGTCAACGCATTTGATAAGAGGCGAGGTCACCCGGTTACCAGTCAACAGATGCTGCCAATTGCTCGGTCTAATACTGTTTCAACATAGCCAACGGTGTCCGCGGGTTAAAGGTTTGTACGTTTGCGATACCAAGAAGCTTAGCCTTCGAAAATACGAGTTTCCAACGGGTATCTCAAAGTATGATACACGATTTATAAGGGGAATGACCGGTTCTGTGGAATTCTGGCTTACGAAATTAATACGACGAAGATTTGATTAAAATTAAACACCCGTAACTTTCAAACGACAGGGTTCCATACATTTTATAATTAAGATTTCAGGTAATAATTTACATTAATTGCATTGATCTAAAATGAAAACATAAATGCAAGGCATGAGAGGACCGGATATTAGTATTCACTGGATAGAAGTCATTTAATTCCCGTTTTCCAGGCGACAATGCATCCTCGAGTCGGTGCGCGTGCATTAACGCGTATGTACGTAATCCTGTTCAACGACGAACCATAAGTGTAACTTAACTTAACGCGTAATGCACCCCATGGTATTAGGGGAGCACTAACACACATCCACACGCATACACACGTATGCGGGAACGTGTTGCTTGTACATCGAATATCGTTCGTCCTTTGATCGTACGCGGTTGCACATACAGATACGGTATGCACGTATACGGGCATATGCATTTACGAAGCCCTTCGCGTTTGCACTTCAACCGACTGCCTCTCGCGCACCACTCTCCCCATCGAGTTCCCTCAGCCCCTCTCTGGATCCCTCATCAAACCCCCTCGTACCCTGATTGAATCTACTCCGTGCGGCTTTTATTTCGCGCCGTGGAAACCCGAGCCAATCCGTTCTCGTTCCACGAACTGCGGCGCGCCAAAAGTCACGTTTTGTTACTGGAGCGTCCGTCGAGATTTTTTCAATTAGCCCCGCGTATCCAACCCCCTACGTCCATCCCCGTCTCCTCCCCCCGCCTCATGTGCGTGAAAGTGCTTTTGTTCGTTTCGCGGACATCGGTACTGTCGGTCGCAGAAAATGTGGAATCAGGGCCGAATGGGCAAATAGTCTTTCTGCTACCAATCGGGGATAAATATGCACAGATTGTTTTATGAGTTACGATGGGTAAGGATCTGCTATGATAATAATCGGAGCTTTGAGTGGATATGAATCGGAAAACAGAAACTACCTAAGATTTAACATCCCCCAGCTTGCGATCACTAACTCGACTGGTTAAAGTACCAAATAAGTCGACGTCCCATCAGTTACTTTCTAATTCGAGGCGAACAGAAGCGTGCAACTCTTGCAAAGGCGCCGACGATTCCTCGAGAGAGCAAAACGCTGGAGCGTCTTTAGGATTTCTCCAGAGAAAGACAAGCCTGGGCTAAGATTCAGGGCATTCGTCGCGTGGTTGTTCGCGGAATCGACGAATCGCGGAGTCTGCAATCGTAGTCGGACGAAGTTTTGATGTCACAAGTTTCTCCTGGATGTCGAGATTGGTTGTTAAAAGGAGTGTCGCAATCGCGGTCGGCAAACCGTGCGGCTGGCCCGAACTGCGCAACCTGACATCTTTCTGTAATCTCTCAAACGTACGGTCCACGTGTTACGTTGCAAACACATGGCCGCAAATATCGTGTACGGTGGGTCAAAAAAGTATTGGCACACTTTCCTTTCTTACGGTCATTACGCTTAAAAAAACAAGACATTATATATGGCATTACGTTTCTTGCATGAATATTATACCATTCTGCTTACTAACACGTTAAATGCTATGGAAAATTTCATTTTAGGGGATTGAACGTGTTTACATTTTATGGAATAACTCTGAAAGAAAATTCGATTTAATATATTACGATTACAACGTTAACATATTTCTAAGGCTATTTCTAATTCTAATACTTAATTCAAATACTTACCGATATCTTTTTGATTCATTACAAGCGCGTATATCTGCAGTAGCATACAACTCGACTGCGTTACATCACTCTTACCTGCATCGCGCGCAATTATAATTTTCGAGGTTTACTGCTGCCTTTGTGTTCCTTTTTTCCCAACGGTACACAACGCAGATTCCGCGGGCTAAATTCGCTTGGACGGACTTTTACGCGCACCTCCTCCCATCGCGTTAACTGTACTGTTGGGACCGGAGCAAATTACGTTCAATTATTTATTCGTGGAACTGTAAGGGTATATTCAAAGTCGAAACGTCCGCAGAATTGTTACTCTCCAGTTTCTTCGTTAGCATTCGTCAGACGTTCTTTATGGGCTCGTTTTGGGAACTTGGAAGTGGCAAGGCATGAAGTTAAAACAACACTGACATTTATCCAAAAAATAAGTGGTCATTAAGTGGTTATTAAGAACATTTTATTTTATCAATACAAAATTATTCTCGTGTTTCATAAGAATGACTACGATTCGGATAATAATAACTTTATTGCTTTCATCATGGGGTTACAAAGAGATTAGGACACTATAAGAAGACTATTACCGATATTCAAAATCAGCAAAGACCACCGAATGCCCTCTCAGTAATTAATTTTCCCTAACAAAGCATTAATCGCGTGAAATCTTCATGGTTGACTCGCCGCAAAACACCTAAAAGTAGCCACAGCCCCGAGATGCATCGCAATAGATGCCAAATTGCAAATTAAGCGCGTTTACGTAGCGGTGCTCGCGACGGGGTGCATCGAGTGCGCGTTCACTCGCTCGGAAGTCGTATGCTTTCCCTCCCACGGAATTCGTCGTCGTGGAAGGCGACGACAGCTCACCCTCGTGCGACAATTAAACTATCCCATCCGATAAGTCTCGCCAATGCTCTCGAGATGCATTCAAGCTCGCGGAACTATGCGAACGCGCATTTGCCGCTCGAACGCGTGCACATAATCGCGCGTGCGTGCGAATCGTGCCCCGTTCGTTGATCATTTCGCCCGTTTCTTCGTGCCAGACTCGATTTGGATTCAATTACCATATTCATTAGCAAACGGTTTGCTAGTTGATCATCGAACTGGCTCGAGTGTCTCGTTACTGTAGTTAATCTTTCCTGGATACCTAGAAATTTTGGAAGTGCTTGGAATCGTAGTTGTAATTAGGGTGATCTATAGTAACTTTGGCACTTCGTAACTTTGTTAAGTATTCATAAGGATTTCACGCGAAATGTTACTTCTGCGAATGATACGGTAGGATAGTACTACATATGTATAATAATCTGACTATTTCAATACGACGATCGTGTCAGAGCAATCAGATAAATAAATTCCCTGCTTTAGACCTATTTGTCAAAAAACACTTTCAATGTAACCACAGACATCAAAAGCCGTTAGCTCTCAAGTTTAGAAGCATAAAAGAAGAAGACAAAATTTCATCCCAGATACACGTGACGAAAATGTCCCAAGTTAGCCGAAGATGATCCCCGTCAGCTCGTAAAATCCTCCGCGACCACATCGTATTAGGCTAATGTGACATAAAGCCTGGTCTCGGGGAGAGAGGAGCGTTAGGGAGTCGGCGAGAGAGACTAGACGAGAAGAGGGTGAGCTTTGATTGGTCCATTGAGGACACGTGCTGGCAACCCCGACGCGGGCCAGCCCTCTGGCTGTGCATCTCGTTACGAACTCATTCAGGAACTCCAACGTCGCCAATGACGGAATCAAGTGGGATTGTTAACGGGGGCACCGTAGGTGGCTGGGACAGACAGAAAGCGATAGAGATCGAGACCTAATGACAATGACGATATAATCAGATCGGGTAATTCACTATACATGGTCGTCACGAATCGCCACGGGATCTTCTGACCTAACCGGTGCCCTGAAGACTAGGTACGAACCCACGGTGTTTTGATATTGAAAAGATTATGGGGGGTATTTAGAAATGTTATGTCAACGAATTCCTATGTAGAGGTACAAACTTACAAGGAAGAATCTAAGGATATAAGGGTAAGGTACCCTAAGGAACAGTTCGATCCTGTAAGAACTAAGAACCTCTGATCTTGTTACGGGTCCTTCAAGAGTGTATCGACACGGAGCCCTGTCCGTTGACTCCAGATCCTAGACGGTGGATAAGATTTTGGTGTTTGTTGGGATCCAGAAGAGAATAGACGACCCTCGAGGCCGCTTGTAACCAGCCTTCAAGTAGATTAGACGTGCATAAACCGGACGGTTAACAAAGGTGGACGGAATAGAAGTGAGAAAAATAGAGAGCGAAGGGGAAGGAGGAGACGGAGAAAGAGTGACGGTCGACGTTCCCATGTGTTCCTACGAAGTCGATCAACCTGGTTTGTTCGAGCGAGCATGTGGGCCAACAATGCCCACTTCGGGAGCAACCGCGACGCACTTCACTTCGTCCATTATTCCGTCCACGTTTCCATGTGGCCGGGGTTGCCGGGGGGGAGGAACAGGAGGAAGAGGAGGAGGGGATATTCCACGACGCGAGGCATTGCCAACAACATCGTACCCAGAACCGCTGCTGGCCTCACGGGTACACGAAGGGTTCTCCAGCGCACCGGCCACCGTTGAAAGACCCTGAAGAGCACTCCTCGAAATTCGCTACGCGGCAAGTAGCGTCGAGTCGCATGGCGCTACCTGCGTCCTCGAGCGGTGATGAAGTCGAGGGAAGCCCTTCAGGCAGACAGACGGGGTTGGGTGACCAAATTTTTGGCTCTGCCGAGACTCATCTCATCCTCCTCTTCCTCCTCATCTTCGTGGTCGACGTTCAACGCGAATTTTTGCGTGCTCGTTCAGCTTGATTGAAATTACGAGCCTTATGATCTTACGATTCTTGAAATTACCGGACAATTGTCTGTTTGGATTACCGTAGCATCTTTTGAAGAAGCTTTCTTTTTGTCACAATTTTTAGAAATTTTATTCGCAAAAGATGCTTTGCTTTGACTAAACTATGTATATTTAGACTAATTAATTAATATTTGGTTACATCACTGTTCTTACCAGACTTAGAATTACATATCCAAATCAGAATTCTTAATAAATGTATGAACCTAGCATTACATAGTTTCTGATTAAGAAGTTTCAGATATTGCTATCATTATAGAAAGTAACTAACTAAACTGTATAAGATTTTAGATGATTTCAACGGTTGAATATGGAGCTTTCGTTTCAAATCGTGGTTCATTGTTTAGAACGAACACTATCCGATCGGTAGCGACAATTTCAATTCTTGGCTCGATGGACCATGGGGTCCCCGGTTCTCCTTTTAGGCATGGGTTAGAGGTGCGGGTACGGATATAAAAGAGAAACGTACGTATGTACATTCGTCGGTAGCCAAACGAAGGGTGAAACAATAAGCGACGAACGACAATGAGGATTTAAGTGGCGACCTCAATGATATCAACTGCACGCTGGAATAGAATTCAATTGAATTGAAGGAACAGCAAGGGGAGTCCTCCCCCCTCCCCCCTCTCTACCTTTCTGTCTCTCTTCTGGACAACGTTTTGTAAGCACTTCATCAGCGCGTTTGCTGCTTTCCGCGTAACAAACTCGAGGACCAACGTAACTTCGAACTGGTACCACGTCCTTTCGAATACTGTACCAACAATTTTTATAGATTTCTAGTGGAAATTCTATTTTTTACTTAAACGACCAAGTTTCTTAAGTCCATAGAATTGCTGCACTTACAAAATTTTAAATATAGGGGATTAGAAAATAAATAGTTCACAGGAGGAGGACAGGTATGTAGATAGAACGAATTAAGGGAGAGGGATAAGCATTGCATTTGAAATTAGACGAAATTGCAATCAATTTGATATTACATCGATTAAAACGCCCTATACTCTTATTTTTGCCCGCTTAACAAACCTACGAAGTTTCATCAAAATCGAAGAGGGACACTTCCGTGCCCATTCTTGTTAGTTAATTAGTGCAGTCAGAATCGTGAATATATCAGCACATTTAACGGCTGGCAACATGCAACAAGGTATCCAGGCTACGTTATGGAACGATTCGTTTAAGGGGCTACCGATTAATCTTCTTCGGGCCATTTCTTTTCAGGGGATATTAAACACCGTTTTTCTTGATATGTGGAAATCGTTGGGACGTTTCTAGTGTCGGGCCGTGACACAACGGCATCGTATGCATACCTAATAAGACCGCTGATGCGTCTACGTGTTGATACAAACAAGGATGGCATGCGGCTAATCCGCGCGATCGGCGGTGATTATGATTTCATAGCCGCGAGTTTTATACGATTTATCAGGCCGTGTGAAAGCGTTATCAAGCATGTATCCGCCGGTCGAGTGAACACACGCGAAAATAAATGAGCAGCATCGAAATAAAAAGGATACGAAACGTTTACACGGACTTCCTGTTCGCTTCAGAAACGTATTAATCTCCTCGTAACTTTTATAGCGTCAAGATTAGAACGGTCCGAATCGTACGAGCAAACGACTTATCGGTTCTAATTACTTGTACAGTTTAAGCCCTTTTTCTTTTCTTTTTTTTTTCTCAACGGTCAGCAATCAGCATGGACAAGTTCCATATCTTCGAAGCTGGTACTCGAGGAGTTATGGACGACGTGTATTGACCACTATGGTGGCGCCATCTCTTCGGAAGATGGAGAAACAAACCCTCGGTCTACGCCAGAATCGCTTCGTGCCGGCGGAACGTTGCCTTTACCCCACTTTATAATGCGACCTATAAAACCTTTAAGGACCACGGGGACCATTCTGTGTAAATCATGCTATATTTGGACGTTAAACGATTCCTCGCTGATGGAGGCGCAGTTGAAACATCGTGAACAGATCGTTGGCATTAATATAGAACACATATTTTTGTGGGATTCATAGGATTCAATGAACTGCCATTACCGAATGTGCCTCCGCTACTTGGATTATCAATTTCGAGCATAATCACCTGTTTTAGAGTATCAGTCGCGAGCAATAACATCATTTAATCTCCTCTTCTCGTGACATCAAGCAATTCATGATCCACTGATCGAGATCCAGTACCTAACTCTGAATGTATTCAATCGCTTTGACGGAGTTGGGACCAGATTTTCTAATTCAAATTCTGATACATCAATTTTACGATCATTACAGATCTTGTGAATATATTGTAATAATTATTTATTCTGACAGCAGCAACCCTATACAAGTCTCGAAACTTAAATTTACAAAAACACTTAACATTCTATATTGGATTAAAACTTTACTTCGTCGTAGACTGATCCGGATGATTACCTGACCGTGTAAAACATTCAGCAATTCGGGTGGACAGTTATTTTCAGACACAATTCGAGTTAGCCTACCGTTATCGTTTTCACGGCAGCGTAATATTTCGTAAAGATTATCCGATCCAAAGAACGTCAACCGGGATACAAAATCAGATACAAAAGTAGCGAAAGAGAGCGAGCGAGGTATGTTTAAAAGTCGTCCCACGGGCATCTAAGATCCCGCTGGAAAGGACCAATGACCGACCGGGGGCCCGTGGAAGGAGCCAATCGTGGCATAGGAACGCACGGTATCCAGAACTCTCGGTAAAAACCATCAAACGAAGCCGCCGGCATTCACGGAAAGCACCGATCCTGCTGCACCCTCTCTCGACCGTGTCCACCTTGCGTCCTTCCTGCCGCATCGACCGCATTTTTTCCGCTGACATCGATCGTGCCACGTTCGCCGTTCGTGAAAAAGATCGTCCAGGGAAAGGAAAGTTCGCCAACAACAATACTGATCAATCTGCGACAGGATCTCTAGGTTCGTGTTTCGAAGAACAGTCTGTGGCGTGATAGTCGCAATCAATAAAATTCTCCCTGTTCCAAATTCGTTCCGATTCTATCTCATGGTTTGTCCGTTTCATGTGGAATCATTTAGTTTTACTTTGTTTTTCTCAGGATTGAAGATTCTTTGTTACTTCATTTTTATATTTCTTATTATTTGAAAGTTTGATAGCTTTTCCTAAGCTATAAATACATAAAGTTTTCAATTTCAATTTGCAATGGGCTAAGATTTGGTCCCTTCGAATAAACTTCGTGACATCGTGCCATAACTATCGCTAAATTCTGTACTAATTAGTTTCAACGCATCGTGTTATTAGTTCGACAGTTTTCGGAATTTCGAACTAAAGGTTTGTGGTGTTGTCATTCGATATACGGGAATTTCGGTGTCGATAAACCATAATTTCCCCGTCGTCGAAGAATTTCCGAAAGTTCCTCTTCATTTCCGATTTCTGACAAGGAAACTCTGCTGGATATCCCTTTTTCCGACGGACGAATGTCAGTAGAACGAAAACGCAAGAAAACTTCTCGACGATCGTTGTTCATAATTTATTAGATGGATTCACAATTGTTATGTAAGAATGCGCAGCTTGCATCCTTCTTGTCGCGTTGACTGCATTCTTGCCGTCGCGTTCATCATGCCGTATGGATGGAAAAAGCTCGATGAAATGAAGACAAGCAATGCACCTACGAGCATCGGTTAATGTATTATTCCTCTCGGCGTGGAAACTTGCCCTTTTTTAGCGACATTCTTGGGATTACTAATAATACAATTAACACGGGTTTGAATTAACTTGTCCCTTCTGTTCTAGGAATCTTTGCATTGGAATATAAATTAATAAGTACCTTATCAACAACCTTCTTCAAAAATGCAGTATCTTCCAAATGCTTCAATTGTTATACAGTTTCGGTAACAAAGGATTAGGAAAATTTCGGATTGAAACAAAGTTAAAGAAACACCTTACTTCTACTAAAAGAATGCCATTTTTGCGTATAATTATGGACAAATATGGACGTTGCGTATATCCAGAAACGTGCTCGAAAATCTTGTCGTGTATCAGAGAAAAAACTTCCAGGAGTTTCAGTGATCATCGAACGATTCATGGTGTCTTTGATGTTCGTGGCCTCGGGATCTCCAGACCGAAAGCAGTCGCCGGCAGACTGTCATTACGGGAAAACAAGTCGGGCTTTAATGTTAGGGTCCCCGGAGCTGGTTCGATTCCAAAATTCTCGCCAGCCGAACAAAGAACAGCTAAACGAAAAGAACATGAATTCAAGACGACAATATACCGTTCAAACAGCGTGCAATAAAAGAAAAAGTTACTTGCAAAGAATTATAACACGACCGCGAATAGTTCTATCAAAATAACACGAACAATGGAAGAAGAGTTATCGGTTCGTCTTTATCGTTTCTGATAGAAAGGATTCGTCAGGGTCATTTTGCATTTTCGAGGTTAAAATTATCATTTAATAATCGACGAGAGAAGGCTTACCACGGTATTCACTTAAAGCATAATTGCGCGGATCAATTAGGCTGTCCTTGCTGTTATATTTAACTGGAATTAGCCACCAGCGAGACTAATGTTTTTACGCAATCCTCCAGAACGCGTAACGATAACAAGTGACTTTGTAATGTTTCAATTTACATTCGAAAAGGGGAACAGAAGGAACAGAAATCGTTTGAAACAATGAAACACAGTCTACGTCTCGTCGATCCCTTACAATTATTCTTCTTGCTCTTTGAATTTTGTTTCAAATCAATCAGTATGATCTTAATTGCCTTCGCTATTGACAAATTCGTGGAGAGATCAATGATCTGTCGCAATTGTATTTCCATTGGTTCGTATCATCATTCAACGTTCATTGTCACGTTACGATATCAATGAAACGGCGCGGCGCGATGCACCATGAAGAACACGTCGAACCAACGGTGCGTTAGTACTATTATGATAAGGATAACGAACTTCTAATTGGCACTCATCGATGAAATATGAGCATAAAGTGACTATACAAAAGATTAGGAAAGTAGAACGTTTACGTCAGCCATTTACTTAATTACTTCACGTTGTGTAATAGGTGGTTGTGGACTACGGTGACGATGCACGATTGCTGGAAACTTTGTACATCGAGGAATTCACCGGTAAATATTGTCCATCGAAAGATATATCGAAACGAGTGTGAATGTCAGAACATATTACTTTGTGCTGATACCTGCTTAATAATTGAAACCCGTTAGATTTCAATAAAAGCGTAATTACTAGTTTTATAAGAAAATATAATATAGCACTACTTCAATTATTTGGTAAGAATAGTTTTAGATTCGTTTGACACAGAAACATGATTAATGATTAATTAATTATAATATTACTTTGTAAAAATATTATAGGAGGATTTCCCTAATTTAACTATTTTTAAGACTACTTTCTTATGTTCAAGATATTTATCTTTGTTCGGTAACGAACGCTCATTTTCTGGACATTTCATCTCTCTCGTGAAAGAGAGACCTGTAGCTAGATCATTAAGCGTCTTCCGGTTCCGCAGCGAGCCGACACAAGCAAGACAAAACCCCATAAACCATATTAAGCAGACCCATAAACTTTCCCTTGTACACCAGTACGCATCTCGACTTGATTTGAAATCCCAAGAAGCAGCCTCTTCCACCTTGATACACGACCGACGTGTGCCGTATATATTTATTGAGACGATAAACCGCAATTATGGCCACCATATAACCGACTAACTAACCCTGCTCGTCGTATGCTCTTCCTTCTCCCCTTTGACGTAAAAAGACGTAAAAGGATTTTCGACTAATCGTTACTGGCGCCTCAAAAATTGACGAAAGTACCATCTTCCGCTTTCAATTTCTAACAGAAAATGCAATAAATGTTTTCCTTGTTTCTGTTATCTATTTTACCAAGAACGATCTTATTTAGTTAATTACGAATTAGTTTGTTAGATATACTCGACAATTTTTATAAGACACAGAAAGCTATATATTCGAAGGATTTTCTACGATTTTAACGTAGCACTCGAAGCTTTATGAATATCAATGAAGGAGCAACAAATCAATCTCGGCCTAACGACAATCTTGTTCCAGAGATCCTGGAGCCAACAGCTTTGCTCCACAGACTTAATGATTATTACAGCGCCAATGATTGCACTATAAAACAACATATTGCTGTACCTGGAACTCGGTGGCGATGAAACTTCGGCCGGATCGTATAACCTCCTCTGGGCGATAATAGAGCTGCCCTCGTTTCCGGTTGTTCTCCGTGCCGACGGTGCAAGCGTCACGGTTTCAGTTATCGTAGGGACGAACGTGGAAAGCTAGAAAATTGTCGAGGGTGTGTACCAGAGAGTACAGAAAAAGAAAATTATTGAAAACAACCGAGCGGTTCAGCTCGCAAAACCGAGCCTAACTTGTTCTTCACACTTCGACGACCAACACAGCCAAGGAATGCTCGAAGCTTATTTAATAATCGCGAGAATACACTTCTGAGAAGGTTGTTCTTCCTTCTGAATGAATTCACAGAGTCACGATTCGATGAATTTTTAATCCCTCGGCAAACTGAAGCGCCTCCGGTGTTAGTCAACTCGTATCGCGTGTAAAGGCGACCGGTATATTCAATTAATGCAGGACGGATGTTGTAGGCCGCCGGTACAGCGCAGGGGTCGTTTCTGGAAACCGGAGAACAACCGTGTACACGATGCGACTAATTAATGGGAGCGAAGACAGAAAGTATGCAGGCTCACGGTGTATGAAACAATGAAGCGACGAACTGTCGACCAGCTTTTCGAACTACGACGCAGGACAATTATAAAATCATGCAGCAAGGGTCAATCCTTTCGTAACGGCGGGTGACTATCATCGAGAGGTAATCGTGTAGTGAAGGTGCCTATAGATAATGAAGTTAAAAATAATCACCGATCTTCAATTTTATCGATACGATACATGGAGAATCAGTGAACGAATGAAACAGAAGTGGCTATAGTCAGACATCGAGTGTCCCTGCAGTTATCTACTTCAAAAATTGTTGAAGTACACGAAAAAGTATTAAATAAATGATAGAATTCTTGCTGAAACGAACTGCATGACATTAAGTGATATACCCTAAAAATTGTATCGCATGTTCGTACACGAGTTACCGTACTTTCATATGGTAACAAGTTCCTTTCACGACCGAACAATGCCATAACGCAAGAAGTGCTGTTTCGATACGTCACGGCACGATTCTTTTTTTTTTTTTTTTAAGCATCAAATGGGTCATCTCAATTTCAGTATTAAAGCGACTCGAAAAGGTAAACTACGTCGAAACTGTCGCATGTCCGAGGGAACAGACAAGCCGATGAAGAAACAACAAGAACAACCCTGGAAACCGGGACAAAGCTGGTTTCAAAGACGAAAACGAAACGTTGCGACGAGGTAAACGCTGCAAGAAACGAGACGGGTAGCGATCTATGAAACAGGCGCAATGCCACAAGAAACTGACTAACTGGTAATTAGCATATTTCCAGGATATTTCGGCGGCACGCGATGTTCCGGTAACTCGCCCCGAAAATGCCTCCCCGTCGTTCGAATTCCAACGAAACGAGCCCCTCAACGATCAAATGCACACGTTACAACGAAGAAGTCGCACGATTTCTATTTCCGACGATCGTACGAATATATCATACAGTTCCCATTTCGATTCAAGAAAACATTGCCTGAAACTCTCCTCGACCCTTATTTTCCTTTTTTTTATTCCGTCGCTTTATCGTTGCAATCGATCTTGCAAAACCAGTCAAGGTCGATATTCTAACCGGTGATTCGTGGAATAATCATTCTTTCGCCGACGGTGGCCGATTATCCGTGTCGGATAATTGAGCTTAATTGGACATCGTCGATCTGCCTACCCCCACCGCGAGATAACCGAACGTTTTTTCCCGCGCGGCATCGAAAGGATAGAGATCGGTTCTCCGCGGGGCCGTGATTATTGTTGCGCCGTTAATGACCACGATGACTCAATTAGAAGGCGACGAAGCCCAATAGGAATTCAGGCGCCTCGACGATTTCGTCTCTCTTTCTCTCGGTCTTTAACGCCCATTCAACGCGTTCCGCGCGGGTTTCACGGCACGATGTATCATTTAATATATTTGATGCATCCTGTGCAACCCGAACGCGGAACGTGGGCCGAAACGTTAGGCGGACGAGCCGAAGCACGAATCCACCGAGAACACTGATCGTATCTGTGCATTATGCGCACGCCATTAGGATGATTAACGGCACTCGCGTGTAATCGAGTCAGAGGGTTATTGTCCGTCGAGTGTCACCGTTGAATCTCATCTCGCTCGAACGATCGCTCGTGCCACGACCTTATGACAGTTTCTCGTAGGTGCAGCCTGGCTTTTTCGTTTCGTATCGAACATGCAATTCGATATGCTTTTTACCATTTAAGTATAGATAAAATGCCTTAACCACTTGCGCTAGCAATTATTTCACTCTCTGTAACTCTCCATGAGGCGTCACACTTGAAACGAGAAGACTCTGTAAAGTCTTGTACAAAGAATTTTACACAGATATGAATACTAATTAATACCGATAACTCCACGCCACGCAATGCACCCTGTTTTTATACTGCGACCACAATCTTAGTCGACGTGGCACGCAGGTTTTGTTTATTTCTATGACAATTGCTATCGATGTGGATAACACGTCGTAAAGAATTTTGAGACAAAAACATCTCGACGTGCGTGACACGTCTTTCCAGCGCAAGCGGCTAAATAATAAAACCCACTTAAGAGTAGAATTTTATACTTGATAAATTTTCCAATGAATCTTTCTTAAGTTACTTAAACCTACAAGATAAGTCCATCCGTAAATACGACTGAAAGGGATAATAAATGGAATAAAAATCATGAAAACTACGAAAAGTGGTGGTTCTTGGCTAGAATCGCTGTCGATGAAAGCACGTTAAATCTGATCTTGGTCTTTGATCGTTCAGAGCGTGACTCTAAATGCATCCGACCCTTCTAATTTCCTATCATTTGCCGACTGATAAAACCGTTCGTGCGAAAAATGATACCAGAGAAATTAAACGTCGTTCGTGCGTCTCTTCGACGACACTGTTGACACGTTGACCCATGTTGATGCGCTTTGACGTTCCTCTGAAAACAAGTCATCGTCTACATAAAAAAAAAATGGTTGCTAGAGATGGAAAGATTTCGAGAGTAATCGTTTTCCAGCGAATAAACACGGTCTTCTTCGTTTAACGTAACACACGAGCGTCCATCAATCAAAGGATGTGCCCGATGCAAATCGTGGATGGTCAATGTTTGAAACGCGTAAGCTGTGACCAGGAACTTCGTACCATCGTTTGTAACTCGACAGACGGACGACACGAATGAATCAGTTTTATGCAACACCGAGTCGACGTTGGACGATCGATGAATCAGATTCATTCGCGATTAGAACCACGAAGTAAGAGGAAAAGAAGTTCTTGCTATCTGTACTGCCATCTTAAGTTCGGCCCAATTCTAGCATACGTTCTATTTTCCCTCGTGGTCGTTTCTTTTTTTCTTTTTTTACAGTCGAGTTTATGGTGGTCAAGTAAGAAACGAGATCCTTCGTTCCGATTTGCAGGTCGATAATTTCGTGGCTCGCGCTCTTCTGGGAAAACCGCGGAGACCGACTGCTTTCACTCCGCTCGCCATTTACGATTGGTTCAAGGTTCTGCTTCTCTTATCCTTTTTTCCCCACATTTTTTTTTCCGCCTCGTGTGCCGGCGTTGCTGCACCTGCAACAGAAAAGAACACGGAAACGTGATTGCTCTGTCGACGCACTGAACATACACCCCTTTTTTTCGCCGACGATCACGAATGCGTGGCGTAGGAAGAAAAATAAACACACAGATAGGTGAAAAGCGTTTTTCACGTTTAGGCCATGTGTTGCGGTATGATTTTTAATATTTGTTTTTTGAGGAATATTCGGTGTATAAATTAGGAGGAGAAGGAATAAATTAATTGGTCATGAACTTACAAATAAGCTTTAATCACTGTCTTGCGCCGCGAAAGAGGGAGAACACGCAGGCCCCGTCGCGGTTGGCGTTCACGTGAAAAATAAAAAAACACCAGTTTGAGGAAAAACCAGCGTTCCGATAACATTGGTTTGCATTGGAGAGGAAGGTGGCACGCGATCTGAAAATTACGCTCGACCATCGATCAATACCCGCAAAGAATCAACGAAGGTGCGCAGACTGCATCAATGGTCATTTCTTTTTTCTATGTTTATCATCTCCTGATGTCGCTTATTCCAACGATTCTGTGCAACTGTGTCCAAACGAACGTCTTTCGTTTACATGTTGAACGGATGTATCATCGAAGAAGAATAAATAATGTTTTTACGGCGCTGAAGTGCATCACGGTTACCTCTTCTAGTTAAACGGATCGTAACGTTGGCGAAACGTTGATTAATGCAGCGGCGTGGTTGTACTTGATTAATAATTAACGATATCAGCTCAGTCGTCTATGTAAAGATTGTGGATTAATCGGGCAAGAGATGAGGCACGCGAGAAACGCATTGTCACGTAATTGTTGTTCAAGAGTAAACGACAGGATCACGCGATCGACGAAGAAATCTGTCGCTCGTGTTTAACAAGTGTTATTATTTATTTATTCTTCTCTATTGTATTTATATACGGGAACAAAAACGGTACGGGGCGTTTAGTTAAGGGTAGAAAATAAATTTTTTAAAACACCGACCTCTTCACGCTTCGAGGGCTGTACATTTTGTGGAATCGATGGATCTTGTAATTCTGGACTTATAAAACAGATTATTGAAAGTTTTTTAAGATTATTGATAGATCAAACTAGTAATCGAATTAAAGGATATTGACCTAAAAATAGATATCACCGTCCCTGAAAGTTACAAAACTGAACAAATCTTTTTGTGTTTGTTAAATGAATCACGAAATGTTAAAACGAAAAATCGTACTGAAAGTAATCTTGATGATATTTGAGAATGATTCGAACAATTCTTGGATTATTTTCATCCACTTTGGTCGGCTGCTAAAAACTCGGTCGCCTATCGCCTCCGACCAGAATGACATTGCAAAATGTCGAGGAATGTTTAATTCCTTTTTCTTTCTAACAGAATCCCCGGAGAAGCGGTCCGTTCGGTATCGCTAATTATCTGTAATCGTCAGATCCACGGTATCGAGGATCCCGTGAGTTTCTCGTTCTTCAAGGAGCTCTCCGCCACTTCCCACGTCTTCGAGCGTACCCCGTAATTTCTTGTACTCGAAAGGAATTGCGAAACGCTTTGTTCGGTATTGACAGAGGAGAAGAGATTGTGCCCAGCACGGTTTGAACGGTGACAGAGAAGAATGTAATTAGAGTTCTCGACATATCGATGGCCGATAACCCGATTATTAGAACCAGAGGCTGCCAAGTGAAAAGCCGACAACAACGATAATACCGCCGGTAACAAGGGTATATCGATAGAAACCTGAAATGTCTTTCTCTATCGACTACGATCTCGAATCAATCAAAACGTTAAAATTATCCACAACTCAAACTTCTTCGTATAAAAATGATCACTTTATAATCTGGATCAATTGTATTATAGCAAGGTAATAAAGTTTTCAGATAATTTAGTTAACCTCGCGTAAGAATTTCATTCGTAATGTCTTGAGAGATATACCTGCCACCCTTCTATCGCGACAGTGGTTTAGTTATCTCGATGATTCACCTGGTGTTCCCTAAAACGAAAGCAATGTTAAGTATAGTGAACGGGTACTCTCTTCGTTCAGAGCGATAAGCGTTGGAAAGGTGAAGAAGGTGATGACGGAGCGACGAAAGAAGAAGAAGAAGAGGAGATGGAGGACACAAGGAAAAAGTGTAGGTAGAAGAAAAAAAAAGGAAGAATCAGAAGAAGAAGAAGAAGAAGAAATACCTAACGCCGATCGAAGAGACGGAGCCCCACCTCTTGCGAGAGCGATGCCGTGCTGGGACAGGCCCGTCGAATGTTAAGGAGACGCGGGGAGCGAAACATAACCTCACCTAACCTAACTTCACCTCCACTCTCAGAGGCAGCCGTGCGGCCGGCGATCCCGCGTATGATTTCCAGTCGGGCTCTCATTGGTCGACTGGTCTGTGCACGGTTACCGCCTTCGCCATTAAACAAAACCTTGCGAGAACAGAGCGAAATTAAAAAAAGGAAGGGTCTCAGGCCCTCCTCGATACGTTCTCGACCTTGCCCCGGCACTGTTTCGGTACCACCACGCCGATTACGATCGCATCGCGACTTAGCGATTCATTATGCCACCCACCCTATCAATCAGACACGAACACGACCTTTTTATTCTTCGTCTTCGTTTCGTTCCATCGGTAGGGGGTAAAAGTTGAATTTCAAAAGTGTACGGAAACTTGATACCGACGTGGAACAACATTTAATTTTTCATTAAACAATTAGTCAGCATATGTGAAAATGGTATCTACGGTATTTTAGATTATATTATTCCTGAAGGAGACCCTTGTTCGATGTCTAAAGGATTCAAGGAACAACCCTCTGATACACGAAACTCGTTACCCTCGGGCTTGATTACGAGAGTTAACGAGAACACCAGGACGCCCTCATCCTATCCCAAAGACAGCTGGCTGACTGAACCGGGGTTTCTTGATCAATTTTCTGGCCGACAGATTCGCGAATCCGCGTCGCCAATGTGCTCCGTCGATCTAAACCCCTCAGACCTCACCCTTCCTTCCTACGTCTCTCTCTCCCCGTGGCCCACACTCTCTATCTTACTTTCTCCTCTTACCCCGTAATTGATATTATTATGGGCCGGTGAGGCCCTCCCATTACGTTATAAATGTTACACGGCTCGATTACCGCTCTTTGTTCCGGACATGCTTACAATGTCCGCGAACAATGTTGGACCCTCTTCCTTCTTCGCCTCCTCCGCCTCCTCCGCCTCTTGTTCGGACTGGTGCATCGTGCACGAAGGAAGAAGAAGAGGACGGCGAAGAGTTAACCCTCGATTTAACCTACGCCAAGATACGAAGATAAGAAAGGATGGCGGGGTGTTCGATGGTTCGCAAATGGTGGCGCCAACTTCGGTCACCCACTCGTTAAATGACAAATAACGAGCTTTTAATCGGCTGTCTCTCTAGTTCAAGGTTGAACTGTGAATTTCAGATGATATCTTTCGCTCTGACATTAGAAGGAGCCGATACAATTCGACGGGACCAAAAATGGTTACACGTGGCGGCCCGTTTGCCTCGGCCGCCATTTTGAGATGGAGCCAAGGCAAGACCCGTTTCTCTTCTTCTCCTTTTTTTCATGGTCTGTTCGTCGTCCTAATCATTGTTATTACGACCGGTCGCCCGTTCGCACACGTGCTTTTTTTCTCCTTCGTTCATCCCTTGCATCCCTCGACGTTCCCCTGCTCCCCCGGCCCCCGACCTGGCGATAGATTTCGGCCAGGGCCAATTACATTTTTTCCTCGGCCGTGGAAAGAATAAAACTATGATACGGATCGGTATCGCTTCGGTCCCCACCTGCCCCGTATCGGCGTAACCTCAAAAGAACCTCCCTACATCTTTCGGAGCAAAAATGAACAATTCGTAAGCGCGACAGACACCCTTCATCCTAATAATCGTTCGACCATCTTATTATCTCGTGACCCGGCCAGTACAGAAACTTTTTTAATCTTTCGACGCCCGGTGGTTGATGCCAGTCGCGAGGCTGATTCGCGGAAGATACCGAAGGCAGAAATTAATGTGCCAAGGGATATTTAGCCCTCGAACGGCGAAGCTGGCTCAACCGGGTCGAAACGATCGAACTTTCTCTCGACACGGTCGAAATTGACCGCACAGTTCGCGAGCATTCGCGGGCACAGCGAGGGGGAGGGCGTGCCACGGCGACGACTTTCTTGCAAAACGCAATTCCAAGAAAGTGGAACACGCCATCCGTAATGTATTCACGCGATTTTCTGCTTCGTATCTCGGCCCGTTCCTCTCCTCCCGTCGCGGGGAATCGTTAAAAATGCCCGACGTTTCGACTTTCCGTGAAGCGCATTCGAACGCTGGCTGACGCCCGTAAAAACTCTGAAAAGGGAGAGGAAAAAAGCCGAACGAGCGGCGCAGTTATGTCACTATTAAAAACGCATTAATCCTGAATTCGCCTTGGATCGGCACGACGCGATTTAAACGCTCGGTTTCCCGATGCGCGATTTCACACGTTGCGCCGCGCATTATCGCTTCCACGGTTTTTTACCGCAGAACGCGTCTGGATTTCAGGGAAAATGGATTCTCTTCCCCGTACAGGTGTCAACGTCACGCTGAAATTCAATAAGTTTCGAAGGGGATAAAATGGAAATTGATTAAAACATTTCTTCTCGGTTCTTCTTCGAAGATTTTGGTCGCAAAATCCTTTTAAATTTCAACGAAAATCGATCATCTTCTTCGTAGAATTATTAATATCACTTTGAGATTAAATAAGTTTCAAGAAAGTTGTACAAAATAAACAGAATATATTTGTCGGACGAGATGTACGATTAGAGGCGTGAAGATTTTTGCTCGTAGAAAAGAGGGAAATCGTGGGAATCGATACTTAAACTCATCCCACTCGTAGAAATCGTAGAATGGATGCAATATTATGAATGTCGTTGACGCTAAGAGAACAACGACCGACGACGACATCATGTTTCTGTACTCGAAAGCTCAGCGATGTAACGACGGGGGAGGACTGGAAGCTTCTAAAGTACTCGCTGCCGCCGCTAATGGCACTTCTCCGACCGACGAGGGGGAGATTTTAAGCTCGTTTCGCGGAAAAACTGTTGATTTTCCACGAACGAGAAATTACTTTCTCGCGCGTACTCTTTCCCCGGCGCTGTTCGTCCCTGCCTTCCCCCGGGGGATGATCAATATCGAGGGCAGAAGAGGTATATTAAAATCGTCAGACACGTCGAATGACGTTACAAGCTTCTTGTGCCGTTGATATAATCCGGTACAAAATTTACAGCGTTTGTATGTAACAATTAATCATTAATGTAACGAGTGATTATTTTTCATTTCACAGATTGACCATATCACTTTATTTCTATATATTATTCTGAAGAAAAATATCCAAAAACTACCAGCTAGATTATTTCTGAAATACAGTGGTATTACCATCACCTTTGGAGCTTTGGTTTTCACGATCAACTTTCTATCCAATCTTTTTTCGCCGATTAAAAAACCAGCCCTAACGCAACGACGTCTAGTCCAATATGGGAGGGACGCTTCCTTGGAACGCTTTTTAATATCAACCGAAACAAGAGCGAGAGGAACCAAAGGGACCAAGAAGGGGGTTGTCCAGTTAGCGTTACCATAGATCCTGCTCGTTCTTCGGTAATGAGGTGCGGTCCCGTGAAAAGTATATCGAAATTCCCGGGACGAAAAGAGAAGAAAAGATGGTACAGCAAGTAGGCGAGAGGAATAGACGGGAAGCGAAAAGGGAAACGGGAGAGACCTGGAGAGAGAGTCACCCGCCTTCCTAATTCGATCGAAGGCTCATTATGATCTTAGAGCCTGGTCCCGGGGAACCTAGCATTAGTATAAACATGGATCGAGAGTACCATTATACGGCCCTGGTGGTGGCCCATTTTGAATACCAAAGGAGCAGAGATATTATGTTAATCGAGCCGACGATATTACAATATTGTATCGCCACGTTGGTTCCCGGGGGCCGTTCCAGTCCCCGGTCCAGACTTTTCGCCTACGTTCCATATTCGCGGCCACCTATGCATATATGTATGCGTACGAGTCGACGCTCGTCGTGACGCATTATAAGCTCAACGAAAAAATAATTAACGAACGGTAAGAGGCCGTAGCAGCCACGAGCCACCGCTTTTGACAATAAGCTTATGGGGAGCTTCGAGACAGCCCGCGAAAGCTCATGAATATTTTATCTGGGTCAGACTCGACCGATTCCCCGATTAAAGCGGCGATTTGACGCTTCGTTAGACCATCGCCAAAGGACAGGGATAATAACCGCGCTCTTTTTAACTCCTCCGCTAATTAGACGCCATCCGCCTTGGTTAATCGTCTTTATTCGTTTGCACTAGACTGGGTTTCATTTCTCGATTAGACCGTAGAATTTGAGGGGCTACAGTTTCTTTTTTACGATTGCAGTGTGTTTGAAGATAATTAAGTTATAGCCTGAAGACTTTGGACCCTCTGAAGAACGATCGATAAAGAAATATATTTTGGAGATTAATAGACCTATTGCTATAAAATTTCTTCGGTGTAAATAAAAAGTAAAGGACGTTTTAAATAGAAATTCGCTAACTTTACCACTACTTCCTGTCATCAATATTTCTTCTTTTTAACAAAATGTAAAAAGTTTGTCGAGTTTGACCTGATTTTAAAACGTTTAAACGTATGCAACCCCTCGGGGGGTCGAAACGATTTTCAGTTTATTCGCGGATTCTCTATTTTGCTTGGTTCCCAGTAAGACACCGGCGGAGAAAACGCGTATCCTCTCAGGAAAATTGCGTAGTGGCTGTCTTCGAGTTCGAGCGGATTACAGGGGTGGCAGAGTTGAATGAAGGGTGGCGGCTACTGAGGGATCGTTGTTGCCATGGCGACACCAACCCCGTCCTCCGGCAGTTCACCATTTCCCCAGTGCGCCACACCGATCCCTCCGACCTCTGGAGAAGGCGCGATCCATATCTGCTAACGCGAAGTCACGTTTCAATGGCCATTTTGTGTTAGGACACGAAGGTACGGATCTTCAGCCGTTGACGAAACGCGTCCCTACTTTCGTTTCTTCAAAAATCGAACGATTAACCTTGCCTCGTGTTCGCGTTTCTAACGAGTCGCGAGAAAATTGAACGTAATATCATGCGTTAGTCGTGTCATTAAATCAAACCGAGAGTACAGCTTTACGGTTTAATACATACACGCGTCGAAAAATAAATGTTAATGCACGACAAGGACGCCTGGGAATGAAATTTGAAACAAAGAGCTCGCCGGTGATAATTACAAACAATGTCGTACGCTACCGTGTAATTAGTCTCGTTTGCACAACCCTGACGAACCCGTGCTTCGCTCGTGCGTTCATTCAGCGGGACTTAAGTGAAAACGAGCAGATTTTTGAAAAAAATACATTCACGGAAGAAAAAAAAGATATCAAAGAAGCTCGCTCGATAATGAAAAACAATTCTTTCCAAGGCATTAAACCACAAGGTCTGCGTATTATTGCGAAGTGCTTTCGACGCATTCCTAGGGCACTCGAAGTCACCCCATACCTCGTAACCCAACGCCCTCTCGACGATGCCATAGGGGTGTACTGTCGCGACACTTGCGCATTGGTTGTCGAGGACCGATTTAAGAGTCACGGCCCTACAGCCGATTATAACGTTAAGAGGAAACAGTGGTCTGGATCGGTAATTAAACAGCGCGAGGGAATGAACGGTACGGGAACACCACTCGAGGCGCACTATTGAATACGCCAGGCCTTGGTACTGGTGTCTCGTCGCGAATCGAGAGCACGCAAACGCGGACAAAGACGGTTGTAAAAATAGCCATTCGGCGTTTTGCATACACGTCCACCTTGTCTCGTGACGCTAATAAATCATACGATATGCGCATATGTAATCAATTTGATCTTGTTCCGATAATTAACCGCGCGACACTTGCGTCAATGAAGGTAAAAAAACAAAAAACAAAAAACAAAAATCGCGACTAATGAGAAAAACGTCCTTGCCAATTCGTATCGCACCAGATTCTATTCAAACCTCGGTGTTATTGGAATCGGTGGCCACTTAACCCCTGTGCCGGCAAGAGTTCAAAATGGAGGCGGTGCACATCCCCCTCGAATCGAATTTCACCGTCTACCTATGTATCTGGCGTCCCGGTAATTATTTTTTCGCGAAATCTGGGGATCTCGATCAGGCGATTCGAGTTTCCCCTAGCCGATCGACGATTCGCCGAGGGTGCGAGCGAAAGGGCGTACATATCCTTTCGAGACTCGGGGCTGAGCTGCGTGGCGGAGGCCCATTTGCGATGCAGGTAACTCCACACCCCTACTCCCCCCCCTCCCCCCCCCAAGGTATCTTCCAACTTCGGCTGGCCGCTTCCTGTACGTGTGCACGTCCACACGCGCGCACGAACCCACACGACCAGGCGTGCAGCCTCGTGTGCACGCTCTCCGCTGCGAGTGTGGTGAACGATGCACATGCAGACACCGACGGGCAAAACCTATCTGCCATGCACGATCGCTCGGTTGCATATAAGCCGAGACGCGCAGCACGTCATTACGCGGGCAGAAAGCAAAAAGACGATAGCCTCGCGGCCGGCCAATCGGCGTTCGCGTGCTAATGAATCTGAACCGACCCGACCAATGGCGGGACCCCGTACGCCGCTGGTGAACCCGGTGTAACCCTCGTGGCGATGCCACGGTACCAGAAAACCGGGGTAAGGTGGTGTGCCGTGGCGTAGTGTGCCGATCGATCAGAAATCCTCCTCTTTTTCTGGGATCGGGAATCGCGAACGACCGGCCACGCGAACAGTTTCTTTTTTATTTCCTTTCTTTCGAAATCTCCGATGGTTATTACGCAACGGACCAATACCGTTGGCTTTAATTTATCAGACGCGAGCACCAAGCTTCGAACAAGATGCGACCGAAAGATTAACCCCCCACGGAGGGCTGCGTTTACTCGTGTTTCAGACATCGCGATCGCGAGCGGTTCGGTAATTTGTAAAATCCGAAGGGCGCACCGATACGCGAGAATTTGCTTTTCCAAACGCGCCCATGGGAATAATAGGCATGCGCGTAGGAACAAGAGATTAATGGATAAATATTTTCTTTTGTATAAATAATGGAGGCTACAACATAAAGATACATGGAGGTAAACAACGTAAGATCTATGAAATTTTATTCAACAGAAACTGAAGAATATTCTGTGAATGCATACGTAACACCGACTTCAGGGACCTCCTTATAAAGGGATGTTACATATGTAGATATTCTTCTATATCACAATATGCTTGCAACAGACCTCGTCAGTTACTTTGTATTCAATATCAAGAAATTTTAATCCACTTCAATTCATGAAAAGTTAATTGACGGCACAAAGGAGACCAATAAACTTAACTGCAATTGCCGGCGAATAAACAGACCTGAACCAAAGTTCGGTGGAAGAAACGAGCGTATGCGAACCGAACATGAGTAACAAGACAAAAGGTTCGGACAGTAAGGTGCGTGTATAAAGATAAAGCAGAAAAAAAAAAGAAAGAAAGGGTTGAGGTTCGTGGAGTCGCAGCGGGCAAGAAACTAGCTCATTGTTTCCCTCCTTCTCTTGGTTCCGTGCACGCTGACTGGCGACACGTAAAGTGCGTGCACGCGTGCATGCATGCCGTGCATGTGCACGCCGCGCGTACACTCGATGCGGCGTGCACAACGCGCGGCTCGATGCAGCGTGTACCGGAGTCAGAGAGCCGCTCAGGACTATCATTATGGCGGCAGTAGACACTCCCTCCTTATCGCCGGTTTCCAACGCGAGTCTCGAACGAACGAACGCTCTCAGCTTCGTTCGCTCGCCATCATTATATTTTCCGCGGCGAGAAAGGACGCGCACACGAGCGTACGCGGCCTCAGGAGTACGCGCGCGCACCCCGGCGGATTTCGCGAGCCTTTCGAAGCCGATGAACGCGAACGAACCCGGTCACCGTCCAATCGAACTTCATTCTAATGTAATCTTATCAGATCCTCATTTTGATTCGTACTACCAATGTAGGGTTGATATACAAATTGCTACCACATATTGTAAACCATGCAACATCAGTATTATTTAAACTTTTCTTTTCGTGTTAATTATACATCCAGAATGAAACCTACGCCGGCAGAGCACTTCTGAACTTAACACAGTGCATACGTGAAATATTATTTATTTGATGCTTTGAATCGCCATTTTTAGGATCATTCCGTTCGACAATTCGAGTGTTAAGTTCGTAATGCTGGTTTCCTATGTCCAGTATGGCATTCAATGTGTCGAGGTAAAATAATAACCCCCTTAATCCCTAATTTATATCGAGAACGCAGAATAATACTTATCGAACCTATGCAAGAATTTATAAGTTACTATGACGATTCTGCTTGGGTAAACTAGATGTGTGGCAAACTAATGCCTCTAAAAACATTATGAATGTAGACGAAGAGGAAGATCACGAAGAAATACGATGCTTTTTATGCAGCTGAATGCAGCTAGAATCTCTTCTGGTGTTAAGTCGATGCACCGTTCGTCTGATAACAGTTTTCAACGTTACCTCCAGCAGGGTTATTCATGATTCTACCGGTTCGTACATCGAAGTCTGAATTCATGCATAACTTGGGTCGATCGCACACTAACCAGGGATTAAAATTGTTCGACGTATGATACCTAATTTACTCGCTGCATTCGCAAAGTCAATTTAACTTCTAAAAATTCTGGAATAAGAAAGTCGCCGAGGCGCTGCAATTTCATTAATTTCCTCTCGTTTTTCAGATTTTATTTATATGCAAAGTCGATCGCGTGTAATTGATCGAACAGGGGGATGAAAAAGCAGTTCGCTGAGAAGACTTTCTGAAACGGATGCCACCGCGAAGGGTCTTCAACTTCGCGAGCTTCGATCGTGTTTCCAGTAATCTCTTCTTTCTATACCAGTTGAAGTCGTAACCGGTCCCGCGACAATGTTTTGCCCCCAAAGAAATCGGCGTTTCGCAACAACGATCCGGATAATTCGCGAAATGATCGGTACGATAATTTCCAAGAAACACGAGAGCTCTGATTAAAAACGATTACCAGTAATTATTGTTCTCCGGTTCGATATCAGAGAGAACGGAGGATTTAGTAATACGTAACGTTCCTTGATATAATTTATACTTCTAAATTGATACGCCGCGGTTCTCTTATCGCTTCGGACATTACAGGTATCTCGTTCGGTTTATTTCAAATTTCAAATCCATCGATGGAACGCTATCAGCTTACCGTTTACTTTTTTTGCCAACCAAACGGACGAAAGAATTCGCAGGATTCGGGAAATGATTGGTTTCCGAACGACAATTAACCCCGAACTCTGCAAGTTCCTAGTATAGCAAAGTTTCGACAAACTTGGCGGGTCTCCAGTGACCGACATGGCTAAACAGACACACAATGCCATTGTTTTAATTCTAATAATCGAAACGGTATCGAACAGTAGGTAGGAACAGGTTGACAGTATACAATTAATCATTTCATCGCATGAAAATGAACAATTGAATTAGTCGGCAAAATTCAACACACCTGTTCATGAAATTGCATGAATCTAAATCTGTATAGTTTTCAGTTACCTTAAAGATCTATAGATCGCATTCCGTGTAAACAGGCAGTCACGTGGTGTCCCGGCCGCCATATTCTTCTCCCGTCTCAATCGCCGTCGCATGAAAAGTCTGTACATTCAGACTAATCCGTCATCTTCAACGTGAAACAGTTGTTTCCATCGAACGACGAAAGATACTCCAGAAATTTTCCAAAAATTTGACTGTCCTTTATCCTTCGTGAACTTGCGCGGTCAGCCAACCATCTTCATTATTCACAAATATTCAAGAAAAATTTCAAAAACTTGACCGTATCCCATTCTTAGAGTGTCTCGGCATGCAACATGTACTTGTGCATTCAACTCGTGAAGCAACTATCCTCGTTGTTCACAAGGTATCCAAGAAACTTTCGAAAAAAAAAAAAAAAAAAAAAAAAACCGAACTACACATGTCTCTTGGCTCAAGTACGATCCAAAAGTTTCATCGTGCACTCGTGTACTGACGCCGCCGTCGCCTCCGTGTCCCAGTTTCATCGCACCACCTCGGTTCCGATCGAACGGTTCAAAGAAATCCGTTTGAAATCCTCCTCGAATACACGTGATCAAGCGTGGAATCGGTTCGTGTCCAGACGCAATTCGAGGCGCCGCACCGCGTCCATTAAGAATCCTCCGGTTCCCATTCCACGGGGTCGTTCGGAACGTTTCTTTTTTCCTTCTTTTCTTCGATCGCGTAACCGTGGACGAAGGAAGCCGCTACGAAGAGGAAACACTTTGCCGCGCGCCGGGAGCATGTGACAATCCGCTCGCATCGAGGACCGAGGAGAGACTCTATAAGGTGGTTTCCATCCCCCAATAGCGGCTGGCGCGCTGGCGGACCCGACGCTGCAATCATTCCCCGTAATGATTGTCATTACCGGGAACAGGGAGGGCGAGCGAGCGAGCGGGTGGACGAACGGGGCAGAGGGATTGGCCTGCATTGCGATTGCGTTTCTGTCTGGTCCCATTGGCCGACAAACTGCGACTACGGACGAGTCTCTGTGTTCCGGTAGACGGCGACCTCGGCCCGTTCGAGACGTAATTTCACGTCTTGCCTGTCCTTTTATCGTGGCAGAAGGGTAAAACAAAAAATGAACGGTTTTCGGAATTGATCCCTGCGTGTAAGATGGTTCGATGGATCAGCGAGGAATTTCGCGGGCGAGCCTGATAAATAGAGAGCCTTGAATAAAACTCACCCCCCATGATTCCATTTATAGATACCTACCGCTATTCGTTATAGGTCGAGACTGGCAAATACTTGTTAGACCGACGTGTAAGTCAAATTTTGGCAACTTTCGATTTGAAGGATGAAAATGTTCCTTGACTGGAAGACATGATAGCTTTCTGCTGTCAATTTGATCGTAATCGAGTGCTGCTTATGACTTAAATCACTGGTAACCGAATGTTCGGTTATTTTCTTCCTAAGATGAATTGGACTGTTCAAAAAGCCTAGTTTTGTATTGCAGTCATATAAAGGGAGAGGGTGCTTTTATTCAGATCATTACGTCATTCAGATCGTAACTAAACGACGATCGATAGGACGAAACGTTGTTCAACCCGGCGCATCGGTTCAAGGATTTAAAGTGTTGGTGGAAAAGAATGGATTTTGAGCGAACAGCTTCGGGAGAGGACATCAAAGCAGCAGATATCGCGACGGGGCCTTTCATGGCTGCCATTATCGCGTTACTTCCGCGTGGCCGAACGTCATTTGCCTCACACCCCCGTGATGATTTGAGGGCAACCGAGCCACCGACCCAACCCCTCCTGGCTTGTTGGGGCCATTATGTTACTGCATCGCGGTGGATCTATATTCGAGCCGAATGTACCGATGCAGATTTCTGACGGTCATTGCAAACGACCAAACCGACCAATCTTTACTAACGGTAACAATGCATTTTATTAACACATAAGTTTCCTTTAATATTACTGTAGAATAGAAAAATGATGAAGATTCATTCGAATAATGCTTAACAGTGATATAGTACCAAGCATCATAGGCTTTCCTAGGGCAAATGAGGACACAGGAAGAGGAAACCCCGCCACTCGCCTAAACATTCGAGAATTACGCACTACATTTAAGTTAGATGGGGATTAGGATTAGGTGGGGCTTCATTCTTTAACACTGCTATTTTTCCTAGAGAAAGCTAACATGATTGGACTGTATAAATTGCCCTTGACGATATAAGAACATGTTCAAAATTAAATGAAAGATCCTCGCGTTACGGTAACCAGAAGTTTCAAATAGATCAAAATGCAGACCATCATCGTGCCGTAATTAATGTACAATCAGGAATAAAACGCTGCATTAACGAAAAACCCATAAAAGAAACATCTCCGCGTCTATTTTCCCAGAAAGCATACGGAGAATCATTCGAAACCGTTACCGGCCGGAAGATCCAGAAGAGAGATGCTCCATCATAAAGTGCACCCTTGATGACAACGACAGGCGTACATCTGCATCTACGAAACGCGTAACGCGGCTCGTCCTTGGCGAAGCCGGGAAATCGTTCTCGCGGGGACGATGATTCGCGAGAGTCCCATGGAAATCCAGCAGGAAGAAAGCCACGACGGTCGAAGATCTCACGGTCGATTATCTTTGCCGAGTGACATTACCGAACCATTAGGAAGCGTGGTAGTCGTCAGGCTCGTCCGATGACAGTTTTCGCTACGCCTGTGACGTTAACCAGCCACGAATTCCAACGTGGGCGGGCACGACGAAATGGCTTCGTCTCTCCCTTTCGACTACCAACGTAAGAGCGTCTCCTCTCGCTACTCGCCCCAATCCTCCTTCGGTCCTCGTCGTGTTCCGCCACCTCGACGGCCAACCGCCTCGCCTCCTACTCCTCCGCCACCTCCTCCTGCATTAAGCACTTCGCAACGACAATTTGCGATACATTTGCAAATGCTCACGACTTGATATTCCATCGTTGTTCTCGGAAAATTTCTGGAAAAGCTGGCTCCGACAATGTCTGCCATCGCGGCAACTCGCGCGTCCACCGTTCGCTGAAAGCGTTCGATCGTACGAACGATTCCACGGCTGGCTGAAGCAGTTACGTTTTTGCTTCCCTAACAGTTTTACTACGTCACGGTTCTTTAATCAATCGACGACCAACGATCGTATCGTTCGAGGTGATTTGTCAACGAGGGAAACGATTTCGCCAATGTTCAACAAACGTAATAACTATTAATATCTGTGACGAAACGACCCGGAGACCGATTTATTAAAAGAAACGTTATCAAAAGGTTCGAATTACGGAACTCGTTTCCAGAGCACCGAAGCATGAGCCCGCGAAAGCGGTAATTTAAGCAACGAGTGCGTTCGTGGATCGTTAATTAGGATCGTAACTTTCGAAGTAATCTGGAATCGCGTTTCACGGTGTGCCGATGTGCCGCGCACCAAGTCGATTTATCAGCGGGGCCAACGGTTGTCATGGGGATACGACCCGCCCCTTTTAAACCAACCTTGCAACCCCATGCAAACTGTGCATGGAAGTTCACGAAAATAACGCTGTCCAACTGACAAAACTGCCAATGAATTCTCTTACGAAAATCAGAAAACATTGATCGATCGTAAAAGAAATCCCTTTGTCCTAAGGTTGCGGAAGTTCTTCGATGTTCAGAAAACACCAGCAAAGATTTCTCACGAAAATCTCATTTATCTGTCGTCGGAATCTTTTTCACACGAAGATTTCCCTGAAGATAAGAATCTGAGCTAATCCGTTGTCTAAAAATGCTGTCTAACCATCGATGGATCCTTGGCTTTCACTTTTTCTCCAGCTGAAATTCCACACGATTTTCGACACCGCACGAGGATAAAGATGTCTACGGTATCGGATCACGCGAGACTAATTGCTCGCCGAGTGGATGATGAATCAACCAGCTAATTAAAAGCCACACCGTGCTGGAATCAGTTTACCCGACCTGGGTCAATCGCTCGAATTTAATAACTCTTTCGTCGAACGATTGAAACGTTCCTTTTCGCCGGTCTAATCGTTCGTAATTGAACGACAATCACGATCGTTGCTCAAGCTAATTATACTCGACGTATAGGCAGAATTATTTCGTCCATTTTTGGCCGGGCACGGTTCGCCTACGCGAAGAAACATCGTGTACACGTTTCGATTTCTTTCTTCCTCGTCGCAGCTTCTCTCACGACACGGCACCGTGAAAGGTATCCATGGCACTCCTACTTAATTGTTGTTTATATCAAGCAATTCCTTTCTTTTTTTTTCAAAGCTTTGTGTGCACACATATAAGCAAGCGAGCAACGCATTAAAAGCGACTCTCGTCGTCTGTGGAGGCGACTCTTTTATCGTGGAAGGCCGCATTTTTAACCTCTGAACCCCGGCGCCTCTTTTTGCTGCTCGACGTTTACAAACGCCACTTTCTCTCTCTCACTCTTTACCTTCTGTAATTTCACAGAAACGAATGAAGTGTTTTCCTTTCGCCTCGCCGCGATGCTCGCCCCCTTGTCACTGCCTCTTTGTTCGCCGTAAATGAACACAAAGCTCTTCCTTTTCCAAACTTGACTCGACCACGCTCCTCGTTTCCTCGTCCTTGATGAATGCGACTAATATCCTGGGGAAGCTTCTGCTATTAACAGAGCTGTTCTCTTGCTTGAATTTATTTTGTAAGGCACGGAACGATGACACGAAGTATTTTCTTTCCTACGGGATCATAAAGCGTTAAAGTATGCAAAGTATTTCTTAGATTGCCAACAAGCATAAATACATCGCTGAGTATGCCACGTTCATCCGGACCGGTACAAACAGAAGCGTGTATCTTCTTCGAATTCTCTGCCACCGGACACAGGTGAGAAGAACCCCCTGCCGTGTGTTGTCGGCTACCCGGCTACCTACCACCTCGTTCGTGAGGTCCGCCTAAGGCCTCGCATTCATCATCGTGGACCACCTCCGGTGACACTAACCTCCTCGAGGTTGACGCTTAGATTCCGCGGCGTTCGTCCAAAAATCGAATAATTCGGTTTTCCCTACGGTGCATCGTGTTCCCAACAATTCACGAACGTCGTCGTTTCAGAGATCTTGATAAATAACGTATCCGACAGCGTTTAATAACATTGTTGGATCGCCTGGAAACCGGTCGGCGACATCGAAACGATACAGAGGCAAAGATTGATACCTGACAACGTTGTTAATTCTTCGTTTTTCACCGTGGTATCGTGTATCGTCCCGTGTACCTACATATACTTGTAATTTCTAATATGCATAAACAAGATTGATGGGCTCCACGTGCACGTTGGAATTTCGATGGGGAACTTCTTCTTCCTCGAGTCACGAGGGAAACCAGGATCCGGTGGCGGTGCCGGGAGCTGGGAATTAATCCTTCTTCCAGGATTTTTCATTGTCGACACCGATCGTCTACGCTCCAACATCCAATAATTACGAGTGCTTGATCGATGAAACGACAGGCGTTACATTATCGTTTTTATCCGTTTCTCGTTCTTTTTCAATTGCATTATAAATACACATAAGAACAGTGAAGATAATGGAGGAACTGCGGACGTTTGCGGACAGATAGATCAGTATCTATAATTTTAATGCCTCAGATTTTCCGAGTTTTGGGCCTATGTGTGCTCGAACACAAACACTGTGCATAAAGTTATCATTTCTTTGATCCAAATCTCAATGGCGAAGGTATAAAGATCGAAAGCGAGCTGACTATCCGGTAATAAACGCAATTACAAATTTAACGCGTTCAACCGACGGACAGAGTCTTTTTCTTCGGAATCGTCTAGATCTATACGCAAATGAACTATGACGAATCGTGGAAGAATCGAGCTCCCGTCGCGGTATCGCTTGAAGAGAGCAAAAAAAGAAAAAAAGAGATGGTCTTTTAGAACAGATAAAAAAGAAAAGAAAAGAAGGAACGACGGTAGGTGGCTACGATCCTCCAGCAGCAGGAGAACAAAAGGACAACGACTTTAGTTCCGCATGGACCTTTCACGAGCGCCGCGACGGTGACGATCGTTCTTCATCTTGCTCCCTTTCCTTCTCCGCCTCTTGTTTTCGACTCCTCGTGTCTATCATCCCGCGTTTCCGCCGCGAGCCATACGCGCTGCCCGCGGCGATACGCCGATGATGATGATGATTAATCGTCGTACCTTTGTCTCGCGATAATGAGATTTTCGTTTGCGCAATGCGTCCACCTGCGTGCCTCTCCTTTGATCTGGAATCCTCTCACCGTCTCTCTCTCTGTCTCTCTTTCTCTTCTTTTCACCGTGAATTCATCGGAGCCATTTATGGCAACTGTTGCCGTCTATCGATAAAAAAGGACACTTGTAATTAAATCGATTCCGGAAGTAATAACAAGCAAGTGAACTAAAAATCATAGAAAAATTTGTCCTATCAGATCTTGAACATCAGCAGAATTCGAATGTAAATTGGGATAGTTGAACTATTCAATTAATCCCGAAGGGACGATGTAAAATTCCCTCTTTACCTTAAGACGCACCTACTTATGTCGGCCTCAAAGAACCTGAGCAGTTAATTAATAAAGAATGACATACGACGAATCGCCATATTATAATTCGAAACGTCGAGTCTGTGCGTCAGAGGATTCACACTGCGTGAAATAAGTGAAAGGTTGTTTCGTCGCGACACGTGTGGCAGTAGACGAAAACGAGAAGTTGCTTGGAAGTGAAGCAGGCATGTGCATACATACAGATACAATGGCGACGCGAAGGAGAACGCAAGGGAGCGTGGAACATTTGACTACGGGCTGTCAGAGTGTCAGCCAAGCCCATCCTCTTTCACAACGTAGGAAATATTGTAATTGCCAGTGCGGAGTTTCCTTTGCGACATACACCACCCGAACATTATTCGATTCGATTCCCAAGGGGTTCATAAACCTTGTGCCCTTGACCAAATACGGCTTCGTTATTGCCTCATGCGTTAATGTTCCCGTTGCCAAATGCCGAGATACAAGAGAACTTGGATTGCAAGCCGTAGGCTTGAAATTATCACTTGGTGTACTTGGTCTTTGTTTAATAAGTATACGTCGACCCTTCATTTCTTGGAGTAAGAACTGGGACTACGTATAAATTACAGTCATGCCTTGAAACTGTCATCTAGTAAACCTAGTCTTTGTCTAAGCCATTGTTGCTTCGAATGATCTCTCGATTAACGCACGCCATTTTCAGATCGTTTTAAGTTGAAATAAGATCAGCAAATATCCAAGACACAAAGCTGATACGATTAGTCCTAGAGAAATCCTTAGGGTTGTTCGTAAGAGGCTGAATGTTTCGCTGGTTCCCATAGGCACACGAGTGCCGTGGAAGAAATGAGTCGCACAAAAACAGACAGTGAACAAAAGGAACAAAAAATAAGAAATAAAGGGAGAGAAAGAAAGAGGACGAGGAACAGGGAGACAAGAAGAACACAAAGTCCGCTTGTAGAGGCATGTCGCAGGCCCGATTGTTCTCCTCTTCCCGGCCCTTTTCTTGAAACAGGCTCGCGAAGTTAAGAGATTCACCGGCTTGGCGGGCGCGAGCAAAGCGATTCCTTCAGCCTGGCAATCGATTGTCCGATAATATCGGCCTCATTTGTCAACCGCGGCGAGCCGTTTAAATGCAAATAGAGCAAAGCGACCAGGCCAATCGGCCACTTGCGAATATCCGTGAAAAGCTGTCGAATAGAAATTGACAGCCGATAGTTCTATCAACAATGATGTACAAAGATTATTAAGGATAATTCCACTTTCTTCATTAGACATGTCGTGAGTTAATTTGACGCAGACATTTGTGAATTTGGTCACAGCTGTCTTCTGTTGACTGGTCATGTTGTAGAATTGTTAACTGTAACGTGGGTTTTGATTCTTTCGAGGCAACGATTGTTAAGATGACACGCGAAGACACGATCTGTCCTAACATTTAATTCAACATTTCCTTTCTATCGTGAATAGCGAGACACCGAGGCAGTTCTTCTACGGAAGAAGACAATTAAGCTTCTTCTGGTCGAATCCGGGTACCTGTTTTCTCCTTTCATCCACTTTGGGCGACCTGAAGGAAGACGGACGGACCGGAGAAAGAGACGCAGTCATTGATGAGTGACTCTCTATAAAAATAATAAATTATCGCCTCGGGAGGGGGTCTTCCTTTCAAAAACAAGCCGACATTGTGCCCACTGTGCACACGGCTACTGTTAATTATACTCTGTCCGTGTTGCGAGGTACTACGTCCGTGGAATGCCATTTCGTTATTATTAGGCTCTATCAGTCGAACGTTAAACTTCATTATTTTGCGAATAATAAATGTCATTTTTCGTTGTTCCTATCTCGAAGATGGAAAAAGATAAAGAATTATGGTGACTCGACCCTGTCAACTGGTCCTGTAAACCGAGAAAATGTAACGATAATCCGATTCCTGAGACAGGAACAAGTCGAAAGCGTGACACTCGATCCTGTCACCGATCGTTTGTCTCCGCCACTTGTCTTCTGGTCCTATTGTTTCGTTATATTCAGAAGAGGATCCACGAGAAGGTCGATGGGTATGCAGATTTTGACCTGGGAGCGTTGCGAATTTCTGACTTCTTGGGAGGACAGTATTCCTGACCTGTTATTGTCCACGTTGTTCGATGCCTCTTCTGGCATTGTAAAAAATCTTGGATCTCATAGTTTAAAGGAACAGTTCAT
Source organism: Stelis phaeoptera (assembly GCA_943735885.1). Taxonomy (NCBI): domain Eukaryota; kingdom Metazoa; phylum Arthropoda; class Insecta; order Hymenoptera; family Megachilidae; genus Stelis; species Stelis phaeoptera. The sequence goes on along the minus strand of OX030941.1, from coordinate 8,421,412 downwards.
TTCTTTCAAATACAATTAAACGATGTAATTGTTATTTTATCGACGTAGTACATGTTCGATTCGACAGAACTACCAAGGCCATGATTTTTTTTTTTTTTTTTTTTCTTAAACAGTTTATGCCAAGAAGAAATGAAATCAAGGAACCTTGCGTAACCGTCTTCGTACGTGGCATGCACGCCATCCTCTTTTACGGGTTCAGTGCTAAAAACTCGAACAGCAAGATCGAACAGGTTCTTCGAGGGATCATTCCCATAATGAAATTATCCCTTTGTCAAGTACAACCATCAAGTCCAAAATCTATTTCTAATCAGTCTCCAATCAGGTCTATAAACTTGAGAACCACATTCCTTCGCTAGAATGTTAAATTGAGTTTGCACCCAACTCTTTATTTGTCTAATGTATTTTCTACCATGTCAACAATCTCCTTTGCCTTGTTTCTTAATAGTGTCGCTGGCCAATCGATTTGAAACTTGGTGAAATTATGCACGTAGGTGTGAAAAGTGATTAAGGTGAATTTCAATTTGGGAGATTAAGGAATTCTTCAGATATCGGCTTTGAAATACACATTAATTCCCATTTCGATGCTTCAAGCTTTAACATCCAAATATGTGAATAAGTTTAGTTAGTTCTGGATTAGAGTTTGGTTAGACTCGTATAAGGTTTGAGTTAATCTAAAATAGCGCCCACTGGCGTCGAAAATGTCCAGATTTCCGGATTTGTCATGTAATAAATCTTCCAGTGTTAACTGAATAAGGTAAAATAGGCAGAAAACATTACTAAGTGGAACTCGTACGACAGTCAAGGCTGCCGATCAATAGTTTACCTTAAATCATTACCTTTCAGGATCTCTGAAATTAGTTATTCATGACCAGAACGTGGCGATCGGAAAAGATGAAGTTGAAGGGAAAAGAAGAAGGAAAAGAAATAGAAACTGGGAACGGCGGCGGCTCGATTGATTGCACTGCAAGAAGTCAGGCCTTGTCTTCCCACCGATGGTACGGGTGGACAGATGGACACACGGTTACGTGCTACAGGTGCTGACCAGAATCGTCCTCTTCCCTGATCCCGAAGGAACGCAGACTTCGCGATATCCTCGTGCTGTTCCTATCGGGTACCGCCAAAGCAGGGGAAAGGGACGTCACCACTTTTTCTACGTCCCACATTCCGGCCACGTCGGGCATCGCCGAGGATTTTGCTTTCCGTCACTCTTTCGTGCTCCTTTGATCGACGCGTCGATACACGATCTTGTATCCTCTTCTGGCGTCCGAACTATATCTTCATTTAGAAATTAGAATGAAACGATTATAATACCAGAATATTGAGTGAATCCCGAAGTATGAGTCCTTACTTCAATTTCTATTTGCTCTTTTAATACATCTAGATTCGCAAAGTTCTAGCCTTAGATTGCCAATGTGGGTCTTTTAGATTTATATGCTCTTCGTTTACACCTCTGCAAGGCTTGATTTTATGACCTCGTTTCACAAAAACCTGACAAGAAATCGATTAAAAGAAGAAATCTGTATCTCGCGTCAACATCAGGTCATGATCACCATTGACACATCGCCTCTGCTTAAAGAGGTCATGTGGCCTCTGCCCGAAAGCTGTTGAATCTGTTAATTCCTGAACCAGTTCTCTTCGAATCATGAAAAAAAAAACGATCTGCCATGTCACGCAAGAGGATAGAACCGTGACACTCGGTCGTATCCCAACAGGGGGTGAAGTTCAGTCCACTAGGACATCAGGGACATCGAGATGAATTGCGGAACGAAGTCGGGGATCGTGGTGGAGTTACAAAGTAGAAGGGAAAGCGAAAGAGGAGAGGACAGGAGAGGGTTAGGCAGCCGGAACACGGAACGGAGAACGAAAAGAAGGAGAGCAGCAGCAGAGCGAGATATAAAGGTATTCAGGGTGGCGAAGGTAGCGGCAGCGGCAGCGGCGGCGTGGTCGGCCACATCAAAGCGTCCACCGACTGCTGGGCTTCGGCTTCGACTTTCCGCGCGTGTTCCCGCGTGCGTGTGCGTGCACTCATGCACGCGTTCGTTCGTGTTCTCTCGTGAGAGATCGAGCCGCGTACTGGCCCTGTGTGCTTCGACGGAGCTTCGATTCCGGTCGAACCGGTGCCTCTGTCAGCCTCTGTCGCACCTGTATACGTGCGTACGTTCTCCAACACGCACGATTCCGTGCATTCGTCGTCGCTGTACCCGGCTACATGGAAAGGATAATGTCGCAGCATCCTTCTGAACACCCATGGAACGACCGTGTCGCCGCGTCTCTGCACGCTACCGTCCCGAGAAACGTTCCCCCTTTCTTTCTCCCTTTTCGATTTCTTCCTTTCGTTTCTTCGGGCTCAGAGGAAATCCCACAACTTAGGCGACACCCAATGGTTCGCTAATGGAAGCACGACGAAATATTCGTGGCATTTTTTTTTTTTGCGCATGCACGAGATGCTCTTATAGAAAATCGTCGATGCAAAATTACGCGCAATCGCAGCTATGATTGGACAGGAATATCGAACAGCAGAGGCGAAAAATGTCACACGGTGGACGAAAAATATTTTGACGGACCGATTCCTCTGGATTCGGTCGACGCTCATCAAGGATCGAGCGGGAGCGCGCATCGAAACTCGGCTCGGCGCTGGCTAATTTGAATTTCAGCTGAATTGAAAGGCACAGTGTGTCGCGCCACACGTGTCAAAAAGATTACGGTAACGCGCGGCCACGGACGTCGTAACAATAGTAATTTGCCGTAATAACTCATCCGCGTATAGAAACACTTCAAATAATGCCAGTCGTAGCCGGACGGCTGTTGGGAATCCTAGAATTTCCGTGGTGCACAGAGAGCTACTAGCTGCCGTCGTGTTTTCTACAGTGGTAACGATTAATGACAAGGTAAACCCACGAAACTGCCTCTCTTATTTATAATTTAGACGCGAATCCACCACTGCAACGTTACTGTTAAAAAAGGAATATTGAAAACTTCTCTGGTAACCATCGGGTAATTTGTGCATTCGCTGAGACTAATGATATAATGGCAGACAATAAATTGATATGATTAACATCAAAATTGAAAGATAATATTAATGTGCTTGGTAACAATATTCAACCAACTAGGGTAGAATAAATATTTTATAAGATACCACAAGGACAACCTTTTTGTTATCAGCTACACTGTTAGTCAGTATATTAAGTTTAGGTAATGGAACGTCTTTAGCTAAATCATCCGCTCCTTCGTTGTCTCGAATACCTTCAAGTGATGGCACTTCACAAGTCAGGCTAATTCTATGTTGTCGCCGTTGTATGGACATTTTTGTTCCAAGACAATATTCCATTGTTAAACACCATCAGCTAAAATTATACCCCGTAAACACGAGTTACCGGAAGCCGTTTCATTTCGTGCACGCTAGGAAAGTTGTTCCCGGTTCGAAGAAGCAAACAGTAGAACAATAAAAGCGCAGTCAAACGGCGTTAATCGATCGGTATTCCGGTAACAGGAGGGAAAACAGTTGATAAATTTACCAACTGGCACACTCGGTCGTGTACGCGTCTATCGTTAATTCACCGAAAACAAGGAGAAAACGAGAGGAATAAAGACGAACCGATGAGAGGGTAGCGGATAGAGATTGACGGTGAAGAGGACGCGATCCTGACCACCACGCTGGGTTACTCCCGATCGTAAAGTAACCGAGGCGCAGAAACCCGACGAAACGTGCAATTGAAGCGTCGAGCGAGCGTGATTACCGTCATCAGCGAAGTTCAAATACCGGTGTAAACGCTTCGCACTTTCGACTCGCTTGGATATGCGATTGTGCGAGATCGTGAGCGGTTCTACACTTTGATCAGACGACGGAGGGTAGGGAGGGAGCCGTATTACGAGAGAATCGTTGCCAACATTCTGTCAAGCGGGGCGGAAAAGAAGAGAAATTGAAATCGCTTTCGGTGTAAAATCATTTGCCACGTTGCGTCGATAAACCTCAGATAGCGACTGTTACATACAGTTTGTTCCACAAGAAACTGCCTAATCCTAGTGTCATCTATTGGGAAGCTTAAAATATCCCTTTTTGTTTGGCGTATGCTTCGTCCACCTTGCTAACTGTGTATTTCGTGTGAGAGGACCTATAGTTAGGGATGCCTTAGTTAAGTTCCATGAAAATTTAGAAAGTCTATAAGCTTTTGGTCTCGAAGTGGATAAACCATCATGAAGGGGTTCGGCAATGAAACCACGATTAGCTTCGCACCGTATGGAAATTCAAATCCCATAACCCAGAAGTTAAAGCAAAAACACTCGTTTTCCTCCAGGTCGTATATTATTGAGATGCTGTCGCACAGTTTCTTGTGGAACGAACAGTAGGTCTCGAGTTATATACGGCCATGATGAACGTGTGATGTATCTCGATGCCGGGAACATCAGCAAAGACGGTTCAAGAGGAAAACAGGTTTTATTGCGCGTGGCATTATCGAAATTCTAAATTCGAGATTGCATGCTTGCAACCGAACACGAGTTCTCGGTTTGTACGTGTTAACGTTAACAAGGATAACGTAATGGATCCGTTAAGAGCGTGGCGATCAACTTAAACGCCGCTCTAAATTACTCGAGTTAATTTTTCAGTTATTTAGCTGTAATAGCGCGGCACGAAAAGTGCTAACGGTCGAGGTGCGAAAGAACCGTTCATTTTCCTAAATAGAAGGCATTATTGTTTCCCATTTTTACTCTGTTTATTAATCAGAATCCATCGGCCACTGATTTTATGCGTGTACATTTATTGAATTATTACAGTGTGTACATATTATGAAGTTATCGATGCTTGTGGTTGAACGTTTGTTCCTTCCATGTTGAGGTAATTGAAATTCACAGGTGTTAGGAAATTTGTTATATCTTAGAGTCTTAGATGTTTTTCGTAGTATCGTTGAAGGCGCATCACCAATCTGAGATACCGTTTCTGCCATCTGTCTGCATGTTGACTAACTTCAGGATCTAGACGTGCATGGTGGCGACCTCTAAACAGTTCCTTAGGAAACGCTTCGCTACGACCGATGGAGAAAATATTGATTACTGAAATCCTCTAGAAGACTTTCAAATCCATTTCTTTCAAACTAAATTGTTTCGCGGTATATGACACATTGAGTTTTTTACATTAATTAAAAGACCTTCGTAGGTCTAAGTTGCGACAAATCAAGTCTAACGAATAGTATTTAATTTTCTCCTGTTCATCTGGTGCTCTAATTATTATCGAAAGACGATCAAATTAGTCGATAGAATCTATGTTTCTAAACGATCGGTCTACACTTGTCCATTATTCACTTATGATCATCCACTTACTCTCGCTGAAACGATTCACACGGGACAGGCAATTAACGTCTGTAATCTGCTTAATAATATAACGATCAATTTGTCACGATTAGCTACCATAATAATAGCTCCCGCGGATAATTTATTGTTAATTATTCCTCGTACAGTTGCCGGGGTTATATCCAACGTGCGTCCATCAGGCGTCGACAACTAAATTGACAACTAATGGAAATATTGCACGTGCCCGTAATCAGTGGAAAAATTATCCCGCCGGTTGCGGTTGGTGCTAAAAGGCCTCGGCTGTACTTAAAACTCCCCCACCTCCTTTACGGCACATCGTAACAACAACTCTGTCTGATATTATGTAGTAATTAGGTTATCTCGTCGATCGTTGGTAGTAATTTACTGCCAGCATTAATTGTAGTAAAATTTAGTGGTTCAGGAATGGGAAAAATTGCTGTGTTTAATGCACCGGCTACCACAGATTCCATCTCTTCGCGGCCTGACAATCTTAGAACATACAAGATCACGTTGCAACAAAGTGAACTGACCGATCTTATCTCTTAACTAATAACGCTCTGTTATCTTTCGATCGGGACAGAAGTGATCTAGCAGCGTTCACAATGTTCCGATATCTATACTACAATCAATCACACTGATTAACACCTTTTTAAAACAAAGATAGATAAGTGTAAATATCATGAAAAAAGGTGGGTTTAATATCAGAACAGTCTGCATTAATTTTCGAAGATTTATTTCATCGTATCGAGTCCAAGAAACAGCCAGCTCGAAGAACCGTCTTTCTGCTCACGGATATTCAACGGCAGTTCACCTTGAAAAGTACCATCCGTGCGATTCTTAAGGCTGGTTGCTGCAGCACCAAGGCAACGTGGTTCGCTGTGCCGCGTCATGCAGGCCGGAATAAAAAAAATTTCAACAGGAACTGGCATTACACGAGGTGCGCATAAAGTTCCATGAATTATCGCGTGGCTCGACGTGGCCTATGGAGCGCGGGGGCTGCTTACGTGTTGTTCAGGGAAGCATTGCTCCTGGTATGACCGCAAGATGGGCTAGAGTTGCCGGATCCTAACCTATACTTACCGTCACTGAGATAATCTAGCGCTGCTCTAACCCACTGTAATCCGAACGCCGGCTAAATCCTGTCGTGGACTCCTCGATCTTGTCTTTCCGCTTCGTCCCGCTAAGTGTGCCTCCAGCACGTAGCATTGGGAAAGAATTTAGCAAACAGCGTTTTCAAATCGTCGATCAAATCAATCTGCATTTGTAAAAATTGATTTGAACAAGAATGGTAAGATCGATTCGTATTTTTGCAGGCATGACTGCAGAGTTCGGTGTTTGCTGGACGTACACTTACGTCCATAAGTATCAGGACATCTGTCAAACTTGAGATGTGGTATATTTTAGAGCTCCAGGATCATATACGCACAGTATTTTTTCGTAACACGGTGAGGCTTTAAGGGAAGAGTTAAAATCTTTAGGTGGCAACAGTGTTTTTGAGTAAGATAAGACATTTATTTGAAAGGTAACAACCAACACGTTTAGTGATACTTTAACGATCAACTTGATTCCCATAAAATAAATAAAAGAATTACAGTTATCGCACGGTTCGCAACGATTTTGTACGGCTTTCGTGCCTTGGTAACACTCTGTAGAGGCCTGACAATGACCTGCACTGGGTCCGCAGGCCGTGGGTGGTGTAGTAACCCATGGGTGAGAACGGTTCGACCAATGGGAATCAAACGTGGATGGTTGTGGTGGTCTCAGTTTTCTCGACGGCCTTACCTTTGCGTGGGTGTAGGTTGCACGGCTTGCAGAATGCACCATCTTTCAAAATGGTGGCCGTGCCCCCCCGTGACTTACGGTTTCTATCCTTCTACATGGCCGTCGTTTCTCAAATTCTCGATAATGCTAGATACGAGTGAATCATTCTCTCTCGCCGTGTACCATAAGTATAGAAAATTGTTTCCAAGAAACCGCAATGCAAACGGTTGCGGTGTGAATTTATCTTGTTTGCTTGGTATTTGAAAAATGTAAAAAATTCTCCGGTTGCAAAATGTAATCGAACCGACACTATTGTTTCCAGGAAACTATATAACATTTGTCTCTTGTTTTTCGTGCATTTTGTCGGTGGAAACTTGGAACATTTAGTATACATTTTTAGATCTAATATAAACTCAAATCGGTACACTTACAAGCAACTCCATCGCCTCTCGCGATACATTGTAGACCACGTACATATACCTGTATAACACGTTCTAACGTGGTCGGTTCACGTTGATTACAAAATTATACCGTAAGGATAATGATTTACATACCCGACCGCTCGGACGTCGGTTCATATCGAACCAATCTATTTTCTATTTATTTTATCATCGAGATCCCGACAATTTTCCTGATCAGCTGCTACTCGATCGACATCGTTTCTCGTACATATTTCGTATCATTGAGCAGATAAATTCCAATGCCGGGAAAACAAATAAATCGCCGATAGAAATTCAGACGAACCGCTACACTTGGATAATTAAATGAGATGGTCACCCTATAGCGAAATATTTTACCCACGTTGAAACCAGTTTCCAAGTACTCTTTCGAATTTGAATTGCACCTTATACATATCGTAAGTAGACTGTAGAAATCGGTTCGATATAGATAGACTCGCTATCTAGCGTGATCATGATGTAATATGTAGGTGCAGTGTATGATGGGCGTGTCAAGATTAAACCGGACTGCCGCCATTCCGGATCTGCGGTCTAAATTTTACACCCTAAATCGTATATTCTTCCATGCTTCTTCCGTTACATTAATAGCTCGAAGAAACCGGAAGGGTGGGATGCTTGAAAAATGGTGAAATTACTGATAAATACACTTCTCACGAGATGCACGTTTATTATTAAATCTACAGAAAAAAAAAAGAAGAAACATGAAATCGGTGTTATACACGCTCGGTCTTCTTTCTTTTGGTTGTCGTTGGATCACGAATGATGCATCGTGTACCGGCGAGTAATGGACGCCTGAAACAGAACAGAGGATGTTAGGTGTATTTTCTAACGGTACAATTCCACTAGACACGACCACAAACCGCGATCTCTAAACGATCGAAAAAGCACGCGTGCACGCGATTTTCGCCCACACGCACGAGAGAATAAATGCTGCTCCTAATTTTCAATTCCATATTTTACGCCAGATTATCAAACTCACGGGGAATTGTAATTTATCTAATCTCGTTCACCAGATTTCGCGAAATTTATTCGTACGCCATCTTTGTGCACGGTTACGAAACCGACACAGGACTTTGGCAGAAGTCTTAAAAAAACACGAGCGGTTCCTGGACAACGCGGAGATTAGAATCGGTTCAGGTGGTCGTGACTAGCGGCACTATCGATGGAACGTCCTGTAGAGGTGCTTCCAACACTTCGACGTTCCCAGGCAAGGTCTTCGCCATGTCGGTTCCTTGGAAACAATTACGTCCTGAGGCTTATAATAACGAACCATTCCTCTGGAATCGTAAGCCGACATCTGTATACGTGCAGCACACACGCACAGGGACGAGCTTTTCTCGTGAACATGTACACCGAGCGCGTACCACGAAGATGGATAGGCTCGTAAATCTATTGGCAGAAAGTATTCCCTGATTTTCGCATCCTACTTTGTCGTCTTTTTTTTTAACCACGCTCGAACCCCCGAGGGCCCATACTCGCTTCGAGATTTATCGTCTAACGCCAAAATGCCAAAGGCATCCGATCTATGGCGGGGTCGAATCATTTTGTCTATGATCTGAGGAATTATTATGAACGCACAATTAGTTGTACCGAAAGACGTCAGAAGATATAATTTCGTTAGGTTACTATCGCCAAGGTTTCTTGGATTTAATAATTATTATTATGCTGCAGGACATCTGATTGTTAGATATTACCGGCAAAACCGAAACGATGCTTTTATCAACTTATGCGGTACTCGTAAAAGCTGATATTTTCGATACAGCTGACATTTTAGGAAATGCAGCGCCATTACAGGACAATGTATTATTACGGATAATGAGGATTGACAGGAATAGTATAATGGCCGGTAGCATTTCAACAACAAGACAGAAAATTGTTAAAATTCTATAGCCTTAACGGCACAGCCGTCTACCGTCGTACATAGCCTGTCACTCAAACGCACCGTAATCATTTTTCAGAAAATATCGGTTGTCATTATTTACCGACTAGTGCTTGAAGAACGATTACGCGATTGGTAGACGTATTCGAGCATATTCAGGAATAACCAATCGAAAAGAACGTCTCTGCGGAACGCATACGTATTTCGATAGGATATAATGTGTCCTAGACGCCATGTTAAAGAAGTATTCATGAAGACACATTGGAACGACGATAGAAATCCATACTGCACACAGGATCGAAGTTTTCTTACGCAGGATCCGTAATAACCCAATAAATCAGAGTAGTCCGCCGGTGCAATTACGTCCCATGGCTGGAACTCGAAGAACCCAACCCTTCTCGTAAATATCGCCCTCCGCAACGGTGCAGTATCTTTTCTGCTCTGTATTTTTTCCCTTTTTTTTTCATCTGTTCTCCTCGCTTTGTTTCTTTTTTTGTTGCTCTCACGACCCCAACGCAACCGATGGAACATCGCGTACCCTGTGCACCGGGGTTGTCGATGATGTTTGTCTTCTTCGTTCCCCAACGAGCGGCCACGTTTCTTCCTTTCGGTATTCACTTTTGTTTCTCTTGCTCGCCAAAAGCCGAGCACATAGTGCAACCATGGGAACCGACCGAGGAGAGAGTTAGACTTTGGGGGACTTAATTGCCACCGAGCGATCTGTTAATTCCTAAGTGTCAGCTCGAGAAAGCAGGCTGAGAAAGAAATACGAAGGCGTGCAACAAAAGAGCGATCTTCTGAGGCCCCGGCCCAAAACGAGCCCGATACTATCCAGCAACGAGTACCTACGTTACACTTGATGGATTACAAAAATGGCCCCATCGACGACCACTGTAAACATCTCGTATTCGACACGGAAAATGCAATAAATATCACGCGTTATCTGTTCAACCTGTTACCACGCAGGTAAATGAAGATCGACAACGTACACAGCTCGCATGTCTACGGCCGATGGTATAACGTTGGTTAAGCGACCAAAATTACACGGTCATTACACTGTATTGTGACATTTATTGCCTTCGGATAATACCGTGTCATTTAACTGCCAATAATACCGTGCATCTTCTTTAGCGTCTTAGCGAGCCAACTAACGATTTACCGTCGGCCATTAATAGCCTGCTAATGGAGAAGACGCGTTAAATTGGTGTACACCTTGATAATTCATTGAATTATTTCCAACAAGTAAATCATTGTACTTAAAGTAGTGTACATAAATAACGCTCGACACTTGGAAACATACACATTGTCGGCTACAATTTTTGTGATACAATCAAATGGAATCGTTACAAATGCGTATGCACAGCGCAGCCATCAGAAATTGTTAACAAGATAAAGTTAACGGCGAAAGTACCCCTGTATCACTAGATGATACGTTTGCAAACATTAATGGTTAACATCCTGCGATGTCTACACTATTATTTTAATCTTTAGCGAACATAAGTCATAGTATTAATCGATACCACCAAAAGCAAAGCATCAAAATAACTTTTGTACACAGACTTGGTCCAAAGTATGACAATTTAGGTTTTACAGTGCCACGTGATCTGATTTCGACCATCTTGACCCATAATGGAAGCACACGTGCCCGATTTGTTCGACCATGTCCCCGGTAGGTGAATCTATTGCGCTGTAACTAATCGAAACCGCATTCCTTTCGCTAGGCAACTTCTCATCTCTGTACCGGTCCACCTAACCTCAAATTGTGCCGCGTACGCTTTCGCTTTTTGCAAGCGGCAAATAAAACGAGCGGCAGTCGACATCGAAATTATACGTATAGATGGCATTGATGTATGGCCGAGCGGGTTTTGATAGACCGGGCGGCCCTCGCGGACGAGTATAATCGCGCCGCAGCGCATCGTTTTCTCGCCGTGTCCGCCGAGTCCACCATTTTGAGTCTGGACTCGGTAACCTCGGCGACGTCGTGCTCTTGAAGGCAACTGATTATTGATGTTGCTATTCTATCAGACCGATAGGTATTCCTTCATCCACTCGCATAACTATACTGCACCAAAGTCCTTTGCCAGCCTTATTTATAAATAACAAAGACATGAAAATGTAATTATTGTTAAAGGATATTTTAGATAATATGGTATTTTATTGATTAGTGTTTTACCAGAAAATTATCTGTATTCTGACTTGGTCATTGGAGGACTGTACCTAATCGAAATTAATCTTAAAATCCGGTTGAATGAATATTCTAATTACTTTACAATATTAAACCTTCAAAAATGAACAATTTAAGAAAACTGTTCCCTTATTAAAGATTACGAAGCCAATTATTTTAGGCTGACAATAAGCTGGCCATCAGTGGAGTAGATGACGACACATGGGAATACCGATATTCTTAACTATCCTCTTACTTATTTCCTTTCTTTATTCGGTAAATCCACCTAATTTAAATTTCGTTGGATATAACTTTACTACGATACACTTTAACCGTGACTGTCCTATGCGATGAAGATTTTATTTGTAGTGTGCAAGGTCCAATTGCAAGTGTTGAAACCGTACAAATATCGAATACAGATGAACATTTTTCATTTCATTCGTTCGCCAAGAGGTTTCAATTAGCTAATGGCGTAGCACTTCAATTATTGATATAGTAATAAGGCTGCAAAACAGCTCGAAAGTATTTTCAGTTGGCGTGTCGAACGCAGGTAACATTGTAACGGGCAAAGTCTGTGGAAGGAACCTCGACCTCGGGATATAAATCTTCTGCCGACAGATGCGCCGCCCTCGACGTTCACCATCGACCAACCAACCGACCAGAATATTCCGAGGGTAACGCCCTGAAAAACCAGACTCGCCTTGGATGCCCATTGCATTTGCATGTCATTTCGTAAGCGATTACACCCACCCTAAATCCGTCGTGGTACGTTCCGGGAACGCGAGAATTTTATCGTTTGTGCAAACTTTGCGACACCCTATACTTTCTCCTGTTCTAATAGATAATCCATTAATTCTGTCACGACAGATCGTATCAACAATGATATCATGTCTTTTTGACTGCTAACTTTTACAATACCCATTATAAACTCATCTGTTATCAATTATTAAGCAAACTTCTTAAACTTCCAAATTCCAAGTTACCTCAAAGTTTAGTTAATTAATTACCGCCTTCCACCCAAGGCACGTTGGATACACCATGTAAATATACCATTTTATCAATTTAACTTCTGAATCTTCCCAGAAATTAAGCTTCTTACAACGTTTCCCTGAACTTAACGAACTTTAGCAGGTGAATCTCAAAAGTCCTATATCCATATTCGTTCTCCAGGTTCGCGTGCTACGTACGCATCTAACGAATTCACCGGGGAGAAAAAGGGGCAGGTATATACAGTGGCGTACGTATTACACGTCGGCTACTTTTAGCGCATAATACGAACACGCGTTGTTCCAATATCTTCGTATCGTGGAATACAACACGAAGCATCCTACCGGGTAAGTTATCACGAATGCGAATGCAACAAAGGTTGAATCCGACCGCGGGGAATTCAAGAATCACGCAACCCGTGTTCATTCCGGGGTTAATCTCCTCTCCCACCTGAGATAATTGCAGTAGGTGTAATATGAATTGTAAAATGGATGCGAAAGAAAACGTGAAATATCTAAGAAAAGATGTAAGTCTAGAATGTGCGAGAACCTCCATTTTATTTTCATTAAGACTTATACGATAACACTTAATACCTCTATCATACTTTTATCATTTTTGCCCAACACTGCCGAAGTCCAATTCTCTTTCGCAATTGTGTCCCTATTGAAAATGCTTTGTACGATAACAGCAACACCTTTTAACATGCCCGATACCCTCAACCTTACCATTGTGCGATGGAACCACGATCAATGAATATTCAAAAGGGCGAACGTACTCGATAGCTTTCTTGGGAACGCCTTAACTTATGTGTACTGCCCGATTTTTTATTGTGCCATCCTGTCCAGAATAAAACACGAACGTGCAGCTTTCTGGCCTTTCATGCCGCCATAATTATTCTTCCTTAAAAGTGACGTCCCATACACATCATTCTTTTATTGACTAATGAAACATTGCAACATTTTCATGCTCGTGCCACCACGGTCCATCGATCTCTCGCTCGATTTTTATTCATATTGAACAAAATTACTTTTCCTTCGAACAAAATTTGATAGGATGGGTAACTTGATGCGCGGCTTAAAACTGTCAACGTTGTATATACAATAGTTTCGATAATTTCTGAACGTGAGAAGCAACCTCTTTTAAGTGGTCATAGCTTTATTCGTGCCGGTTTGTATGCAGCCGCGGAATTTTCGTGCAACGAACGATCGTTCGGCGGGAGCTTAAGGTCCAGCGTCGGGCTTGGAGGTCGTGCATCACAAGAGTCTGGCAGGATAATAGCTCCCTCCTTCGAGAAGTCTTATTGCCGGACCATGCGCCAAGTGATTGATAGGCACCGAACTATAGAGCGGGGCAACGTGATATTTCGAAACCTACACACGCGGTCGAGACCCAAGACGAGCCTGCACTGTGTAGAAACGCATAGCCTCGCGACTCCTTCTGCATACGGAAATTCGCGTGAGAAATCAACCACACATGAAACGATTTCAATATAACTCTTCGGGTTAAAGCATAATAGAAAAACATGTCAGTCAAGAGCGTTACTATGCAAGAACTAAGAGATAGTTTTCGAACCACCTAAACATTTTTCAACAATTGTGTAGGTAATTGAATACCAGGTTACCTTAAAGGTTCCTAAAATGTAGATCAATTCAAAGGGAACTTCCAACCTCTTTACGACAATGTCAATATCAAGTTTGAGTTATAGAAAAGAGTACAACTGAAAGGCCTCATCATTTTGGACCTAAAATTATGAATTTGATAGCGAGTGATGTTAAGAATTGGACGTGGATTGGTCAGCTGGTGCCTTATTTTATTCTGTACGCCAGGTGGAGCCATGCAACCGGCTGTGAATACCGCAGACACTTCGCATATCATTACGAAAATTGTATTCAGAAGGTGTAACCTGCGAATGCAACGACGGATTATTGTACACACGCGAGAATCGTACAAGCACTGTCCCTGTGTAGAATCGAAAAATCAAAAAGCAAAGATAGAATTACGTGAAACTGCCACGCGTTTTATTTGTTCTGAGAAAAAAGAACACAAAGATAGGCAAACAATTGATACGTTTCAGGCGTGATAAAGAAACAGCAACGTGCATTGTTGAGTTTTCAACCACGTATGCATCAACTATCACTGTTATTTCTAGTTGGCACGCGTATCGATCTGGTAGGTGTAGGCTCTAAAGCTAGAAGCTATCGCCGGAAACCATTCTTCCACCAACCGCCCTCTCGGTACCCTTTCCGGTGTGGAGACTGTAAATCTTTTCCAGCACGCCAACCGACACGAGGTCCGCCCGAGTCCTCGAAACTGCCCTATTTTCATCGCTTCTATCGTCCCTCGCCCTTCCTACCCAGTCAAGTGCTTTAGATCGCTCCGAACGATCAGTGAAAGGTTAGCAGATACCGCGAAGAACTACCGCCCTTTGAATATAACCAAGGCGCTATGTCAATGTAGGGTAAACTATACTGTAGTTAGACTGTTTCGGCCAGGTAGTTATGAATATATTATTTGCTCTCGCTTTCGCTTCGATGGATCAGTTAATACTAGGTATCGCGTACAACGAAACTTATTTCTAATTACACGGATCGCTGGGACAGTGTTCCTTACACTTTGATCGCGTACACGTTCACCGAACATGATCATAATTACGAACATTTGGTACACATAGGATTTTCTAGCAAATTAATCGCTCGGTAAAAATGTTGTTCGAACAAGGTGCAACAGGGCGGATCAAAAAGATGACCTTTCGATAGTGAAAATTCATCTCTAACGGTTTTCGTGCGATTCTCATTACCACTCGACCTCCTTCCATCGTGATTGCTTCGCTGGTATCCGATCTGCGGTCACGGAAATAACCATGCATCAACCCTTCACAGTGGATTGGTCACATGCCTTGCGGTCATGCGGTTCACGAGAAAGCATACAGTCAAGAAAAGCAAAACGTGCAGGATCGATCTTCGTTTTTGACGCCAGTCTGTATCTATATACGGGGTGTCGCGTAACTTGTGGTACAAACGGAAATTAAATAATTCCTCGCGTGAAAGTAACGAACACCTTGTATACCAAGATAACATACCTAGTATATTGGTAAATCGATTAACTCATTGTCTGTTTCAATGTCTATGTAGTTATTTTCATCAATTTGCTTTCTTCTTGCACCATTAACAACACGACACCCTGTATAATAGATCGTTTCGTATACTCTGAAATCTTTTTCTCTGCCAGCCATCCCCTTGCCTCCTTTGTCTCCTGTTTCTTCAGGGTTTACATGGACGTTTGGGTCGCGATGGCCCGCGGTGGCTCTCGCGCGCCTCCGGCCTGGAGGTGCCCCGAAAACCTAACCTCAAAACGCACACGGATAATTGGGGATAATGCCGGGGTTGCTGAGGCCCCGTAATTGCACGAGGCCAGTCCCTTCCGAGGCTTCCCCATTCCCCAAACCCCCCCCAAACAGTTCCTCGTTCTTTGGCACGCTGGGGCCCCTTGCGCTAGCTGTCTGTCCGTCCGTCCGTCCAGCTACGTCCGTCTGTCGACCGCTTTCGCAGAACCCGATAGTACCTAATTCGTCGGTTTGTTTCGTGCTGCCGTGTTATTACGCGGTCCTGGCCCGTGTGGCCATCCACGATCCACCGTGAAAGACAGCCGGCTGTGTGACCTCGAAAATGGACCTTTGAGACACTCATGTTCCAACAGTTTCAACTTATAACCAGCTGTTCGAAGGGGTTACATCGAACATCCATATGTTTGTCATTAATTTGTACTGATATTACGATCATTTTGGGTCCCAAGTTCTAACAATGCTTTGTTCGAATGCTTCAAACCAACTAATCCTTAATTTGAACGATGGAACCGAATCAATTGTAACCTGATCGTACGACATTTAGGTATACGATGAATTTAGAACTATAGAGTTGCATCTGAAAAGTTGTAGGGTGTAATTGCAATTAATACAACTATTACATTAAATTAACCTAAATTGTTATTCACGTCGATTTGGAGGTGCGAATCTGTTTATTGTATTGTCACGATTAGAGAATAGCATCAAGATTGCACTCAACAACCTTAAATTACGTAGCCTCCATCAGATCAAGTTTGATACAATTATCCAATCCACGAACAAGACGAGGGTAAACATTAACCCTCTCTGCTCTCACGCAGAACTACCTCTAACATGTCTATAATGTAGCCTATTAGCGAATAACAACTGATTCTTCTAAGATGGACTCAATAGATGAGGGATGTTCAAGAACTATCTAAGCCTGAATCAGAACTACAAGTGTGAAAGAATAGGTCCGCGTCGATGTGTATCGGGGTGAAGGAGAAGAAACCTGGCACCAGAAGCCGTCGCAAAGGTGATCCTAAGCAGGGAATGCTACAAATTAGCAGATAATCAATTAGCTAGAACTTCCGGCGTGCTTGAACAAACAAATGACAGAAGTTGGGGCGCGGCTCGTAAAATTTTTGGTAATTAGAGACCTCTGGAGACGCAGGGCGGGTCAGCCTCGAGTCGAACGTCTTTGTGGACAGAGTCGGTTATAGGCAACCTTCTGCAAAAAGATTGTGAACTTCAATTCCGCTATAAGGTTTAAAAACATTCCGGTAAATCTGCATATAGATTGAATGTTCTGTAGAATAAAAACGTAGGAGAAAATTTTATTACTCTTCTCGAAAATTCAATCGACAGAGCTCCATGTATCTTCTCCGTGTACTTTCCAACAACTTTCTGGTTCACACTGAACCCCGTTCGATTGCATCTGCCGTTGGATAATCGACGATCTGATCTGATCGAAGGGGTCAAGATCCTAGAAATCCAAATGTTTCTTTGAAGCGGGACACATTTGGACTATCATTATCTACATCTGCCGTTGCTGTCCCCCAAAATAGAGAAGCCTGTAATTACGATCCTGAACGATATTCCTTTATTCTTATATCTTAGTCTTTGTTTTCCAGAGTTAGGGGGGTCATTGTATCGTCGTTAGTCCCTCTTGCGACTAGTCTCATTCAAAGGTACTCATTTACGATTTCGAAAGTGACTTACAACGATATATGAATGGCTCCTCAAGAATTAGTGGACGTTCTTTCTGATTTCGTGGAAACAGAATATCACTGCGACCTAATGGCGCCACTGGGCGAACAATCCAGCTCCATTCTTTTCTTTTTTCCCCAAGTCCACTTTAAAGTAAATGGAGAACACCGAACTGCCCCGCAAATCAGTATTCTTATATTTTTCTCTTCATTATCAATGTGTAACGATGTGTATCAAAAAGAATTCGTGTTTTAAAGTTCACCGCATCCTTTATCCGTCGGATAGGTGCTAAAACTTCAGGTAATTGTTAATGCTTTACAATGACGAAGTCAAAAACACGTCAAAGAAAGAACCAGCAACGCAAACTATAGGTAATCTTTAGAAACAAGCGTCCTTGTAAACGATCAAGGCCACATATCCGAGGCACAATGAAATCAAAAGGTGGAGGATGAAGCGCCCACGGGAATATCGAAACCCGTGGACGGGTTCTGGTACATCGATCGTGAACGGGAGTCCGTTCGATAACTAGGAGGATCTTATCTCCAGGGCTCCCAGTTTCGACGATCTTCATACCTCGAACTCTTAAAAGGTGTACCCTCGAGGGGCGATCGTGCTTTGAGGGCGCCGCATCGCGCCAACCACGCCTTCTCCACCGTTATTTACCTCCGTCCTTTTCGCCCTTGCGGTTTTATTGCCTCTTTCTTCCCCCTTTTCAACGTTGCTCCGGCAAGCCCAGGAGCGATAGATACTCTCGGCATCAATAAGGATCCGACGGTTTCGTTAATTTCCAGGAATCGTGCGTGAAATGGCGAAAAAGCAAAATCTTCTTTTCTCGTCTGCGAGTTTGTGCCTCGTATCATTGTTTAACTTGAATTATTAAGCGTGCCATCGGTTAATTTTCAAATTTATGGTTTCAGTTTGCTACTTTATATCAGTGGCACGCATAATACCGGTTCTAATAAAAAATTTACCTTCTGATGGTCCACGTGTCTGGTTTAACAAAATCGATAAATGTTGAGCAAATGTTATTGAAGTAGACTATACAAAGCGTTCTCCGTCGTACACGGGATTTCATTCGTTAAGAAGAATGAAAAATAAGGACTAGATAAATAAAGAAACAAGTATTTTAAGCGTAAAGTGAACAGCTTTGTATGGCCGTGCAAGCGTGTACTTTTCAAGGAGTATAAATCTCCCATGACAGTGATGTCTATGCCTGCGGCATGTTGGAGGAGTAGAAGAATTTATCTGAGGGTTGAAACAAAATGAAAAAGAAAATTCTTACTGTGTGGTAGTTAGCGGTTAAGGAACGAACCGTGTAGATTAGTGTTATCTAACTATTTAACCAACGTTTGTTAGTGATACGGTATCTGCGAAAATTTCTTTCATAACTTTAATTATTACATCCTGATATGTCGAAGAAATTCGTTCATTTCAAGTCCTTATTGTACTTCTTTTTTTCAAAACAAAATCTTATCGAGATTATCTTGTTTCTAGAATCAAATAATTTCCTATCTTTGCACAAACACATATCCTCCTGACGGGAAAGAATAGCGTTCACCAAAATGGCGGCCACGCGCATTCACCGTATCCATTTTCGCGTGTGTTGAATCACTCACTTCAGAAACAAAGGTGTAGAGGCAAGAATAGTCAGAACTTCTCATGAGAGCACAGTATGGCGCACTTTATCCAACACAAATCGGAATCCCCAGCTGTCACTTTTGTTTGCGCAAAGATCAAGGAGCAAAAGGAAGAAGGTACACGTAACATGGTCTTCGAAGAAACTTGGTTCAAGGTCGTCAAAATGGCGGTAACACGAACGAAACTTGATAGATCCAAATTGAGCACTGACACGTTGCTTTTACACACAAATAATATGAAACGACGTAGAAAAGATTGAGATAAAGTGACAAAGCGAACGACTCTCGTCAAGTCAAAATCAAGAACGGAGCACACAAGACAGGCAGGTGTAACGCGCAGCGCCAGTAGACACCAACTGATCTCACATAACAACGGCCGATAAAATTGTTGCGTTTCCACCAAAAATTATCCTCTTTTTTTCCCTCGCGGTATAAAAAGTACAAAATTGTGGTAATTTAGCCCCCACCGTTGTGGCAAGCGATGCTCCGCTCGCTGCCCACGGGGAGGAGAGAAGCAATGAGTACACAAGAACGAGAGAGAAAGATAACAGAGGCGAGAAAGAACCGAACAAAGATGGAAAATGTTAGAGACAGAAAGGGAAGAAGCGGGGCCGGGAAAGACGAAAGCGAAACGGGGGCCTTTTGCCCGTAAATACCTTGCACTAACAACACCGGACAATTACGGTTCAATATAGCTCGGGTTAATAGCAATAGCTAAGGCGACTCCACACACTCCGCCTATAACCCATTCCATTTATCCAGGGAAAAAAAAGAAAGAGTACGTATGCACGAACAGTAGCTAGCGTGTGTCGATCATTAAGTTAAATGACATCGTACGAAGGCATAAAACTGATATAAAAACTTACGGTACACTTACCTGAACAAAAATTTTTGCGTCGATAATGCACTGGACACAGATTTTGATACACGGAATATCACTTTGGCACTCGTCGAAAACGGATCCAACGAATAACGTCGAATTTCTCGAGCATGAGTACTCTTGTCCTGCACTGCTGCTCGTGTGAACTCACCCGGTGCTTAAGCCAGTGAGAAGGGGCATACTATGAAATTAGTATAATCACGATCAAAATTACTCGCGCCAGACCGTGCTGAAACCACCAACCGCCGGTCAAATAGCCCGCCCCGTCATCGCCAATCAGCGATTGAGAGTTGTCGGCCATCTTGCGCGATACAACATGCGCACCAGCAGCCACAGATTACCACAAAAGTGGATAATCCTTGCTTGCTAGGTGCGTATCGTATACTAACAAGTCGATATACGATACTGGTTTGTTCGTTTCTTCCAAGGTGGTAGAAACAAATACAACAACCCTTGACTTTAGCGGCGCTCGAATACAATGCCCTTTGCACGTACAATAAAAATAAGCATGCGCAGATTCAGATAAAACGCTAATCTTGATTCTGGTTATGGTACGAACACCTTGACTAGGTTTCTCCGTTTAAATGGTAATCCGTTTTCTTACGTTTCCTTTGTGTCTTCGTGTTTAACATCGCGCAGAACGCCGGCATTATTCTGTCGCATTCAAAGAACGCTTTCCTTTCCGTGTACAGTGCACGAAAGAGAGAAAAAAGAAAAACTGCACGCGAACTGAGACCGCGAAACGTAATCGCGCTTCGAAGTCTCTCACGCAGCCTGGTACCAGGTTGTCGTCTTCCATTTACGGTGCGCACCGTGCACCATGTAATTATAAGGAACAAAATATTTAGACTGTACCGACTCAAACGCCACGAAGGCAATTCTTCTCGGTGAACAGTTCGCATAGATCCATTCCAAATTTCTAATTAGACCTCGTTGTATATCTTCATTACTGCCAACAGTCATTTTCCCTCAAATTAGTTAATAACACTAATATACCGTAATATGCCTGTAATTTTCTGCCAGCCGTTAGCGGAGTTGACGAATGATAACCAGCCGACTTAAACAATGTCACACATCGTCTCTATCTGGCACGTCATAAACGAATTAGTAGAATCAGATAAATTTGAACACTTATCTCGTTGATACACATAATGAGTACTTAATATGCTTATGAATGCAATTAAATAAGGTGCGCGTTCATCTTATTGTACACGCCTCATTCTTAGAAACTTTTCGAGGATGGGTTACGTAGCGTTTACGCGGACAGCCTCCTCCTATACATATACATATAGTCGTTAATTATCGGTGGCTAAGGCTACCCAGAATTAAAGGATCCCAGGCTACTCTCCTCATATTAAGAATAAAAGTGGTTTATGAGCTTATGCCCGGAAACGTAAGAGAGGAAGCTGAAATTAATTTTCGTTCAGGGTTAAATCTCTGCTGAATAGATGATCTATGATCATTCAAAACATCGGGAACAAAGGATTCGGGTTAAAAAGTATCGCTGGAGTTGCGGAACATGTGGATTATCGTTGACCGTCAAGATTTGCATTGCTAAAACAAGATAAGAAGAAAACAGCAGATAGGGAGAAGGGCGTAGCATAGAAGATTTTTGCCAGTCCTTCCGCCGTTTTTCGAGACGTATACTATCTGTTACACCCGAGGCACGAATACGAATTAGGACCAAGTCGTAACAGGATCGAGTCCCGCCGATTTCGAGTATGCTGCCGCCTTAGGCAACGATAAGTTGCTGCAGTGGGTCTAGCCACTGCTCTGCCCTCTGTAATTATACCGTATACAACCGAGCGTTGCCTTGCTCTTTCTTTCTGCGTTACTTTCTCCTTCGTTTTCCGCCGTTCCTCTCCATCGTTGATGCTTCTTCTTGTTCAACGCGCGTTTCGCCGAGCGCGGTCCCGCCGGGGGCGAAGGTTGCGCTCGAACCAGCCGTCTTCGATGCTCCCATCTTCCTTACCACCCTCCACGTCCATTTCGTTTGCTTTGTTCAACTTATCACGTTGCTCTTTTATCGTTTAATAATAATCACTTCGTTCGCTACTCATCTTCTTACGAGTCACTAGAAAATTAACACGAACTTCCGAAGCAGCTGCGATTTAAATTTAATTTCACTTTTTCCACTTTTTCATGAAAATCTTTCGTGCCCAACTTTAGGCGGAACTACGTCACATTTGACCCAGCTTCGTCGTTCGATAATCGAGGAGAACTCTTGGCACGTTACCGTTGTACGAGACAAAATTGTTGGTTTATCACATTGGTGTGTAATTAGTAGTAAATCCGTAATTAATGATTCACCACTCGCGAAACACACGGTTACGGGAGCAATTGATCGAGCACTGTCACTGTATCTGATCTGCAACAGCCGTATTATTTGCATCCTCCGTGCTCGAGGCACACGATGCCTCGATGTGGACATTTGAAAGAGGATAATTGGTTCGGGAGCGTTTCATTCGCGCGATCATCACGATGTGTACCTCGATACACATCTCAAGCATTATTTCACAGTCATTTAATATTCATAAAATAAGAAAATCATATGTTGCGCGCGGTTGGTAGCACCCGACGGACGATCTGTTTCACAATGGAGTTCCTTGTTCTTAACTCTCCATTCACGTATCTATTACTCTATCGTTCGAAGGTAGCGAAGAACGGACATTATCTTGACCCGTTCACCGGTTTATTCAAATAAAATTGTTTAGTCATTTCATAGGCTTTACAATGGTCGAGGGCCTACGGCTGCGTTGATAAATTGCAGTAATCTCGGATAAACATCGTGACTCGTATGACAGGACATCATCGATGAACGTAACATTAAAGCACGAGTTGCGGACACGAACAGACTGGGTTACGTATAACATTTTCGTATGGATGCGAATTTACAAACGTAGCCGAGTCAACACACAAACGGGGATACATGCACAAGCGATTTTCCAGCCACATATGTTTACTGACTACGAGATTTATGATTTGTTATTACGTAACAACATCTCTGACAAACTCAGTTTCGTGCATTCGACGCGTGCAATTATTTCACAAACTGTGCTGAACACTATACGAAACATCCGATGCAGTAGATAATACATATTGTGTACGGACGGTAGTAATATACTGTCCGTTAACACGAATCTCAAATCCTTTCAAATAATTATAGATGGCGCAAATACATTCATGTTTTTTTTATGATAAACTTATTTACTTCATATTTCTGTACCGCGAAGGGCGACACAATCATCTTTCTAGCTTGTACAGAAAGTCCTGTTTTCATGGAAAGTTCATTGGTTTGCATTCCCGCGTGTGTAAGTTTCGTCGCAACTTGGCAAAGTAGCACGGTAATTGATACGTGTTTCCAGGAGCATTGTTAGCGTACCAACGGCTACTTTTTGGCGAGGAAAAGAAGAATCGTGACTACCAAGTTTATGCAGTATGCAAACAATACGTCCATCAAGACGAACAGCACACGTGAAGGTTTCGATCGCCGAAGGCTTGCGTGCAACATAGCCAGGCGATCAGACCTAGAGTGTTAGAAGCAGGCGTGATACCGCTTTTTGCGGGTTAACCGACGACGATACCATGGCATGCTAACGGTCATGCAATATACTGGGTCACGCATACAAAACAAACGCGTACATACGTGACACGCAGCGGTGAAATACTTTGGTAATATACCTCCTGTCGTTCAAATGATCAACAGGAAAAATAACTGCAAGCTTGTTAGATAGCGAGTGCGATGAACCATCGAGGTAAAAAGGGTACGAAGGTAATCCACTTTGTTCGTCGCACCTCGTACGCCATGCCAGACACTGATTTTTCATTATGGTCACCGGCGAAACGAACCGATTGGCTCTCCTTTTCTTGGTCTCCGTGTAGAAACGCTATATGTTCATGTGCATAACAACCACGCGTAGTTGTGCTTGTATTCGTACGAAGGGAGCAAGCTTTGGCCCGCGGAAGGGTGCAGCACGCAAAGCCGAGGGCGGCGGCAACCGCAATATTAGATTAATGGCGGATGTACTTCACTTTCGGGTGCGATATCGTTTCCTCGACGTGGATTTAGTCGGAAATTAAGGTTCTCGAGTGGCGTCAAATCAATCATACAAATGGATCGTTTCCAGGGATGATATTTTATCACTTATTTATACGCGGTTAACATAAAAATCTCTCGTAGATCATAAATTTATGATCAATTCGATATTCATATTCAATTCAGATTCGAGGAGATAGAAATTCCACGGACGGTAGCTTTATCTTGCGATCTCAGATCGTCTCGAGATGCGAGGATGTAGATGCTTGGTTAAATTTTAAAAGATCCACTGTACCACGACGACGACGACGTATCGTCGCGTAGCATAAAGAAGCATAAATCAAGGTGCAAAAAGTAGAAAGTTATAGCCACCGAGACGTCGAGGCAACGTCTTTGCTTGAACAAGCGGCAGCACCGGGATGGCCCCGAGGGCTGAACGAGGTAGAAGAGCAGAATGGGAGATCCCGGGCCTTGATCGTGATAAGATGCAGCGGCGTCGTCAGTTGACAAAGGGTCGCAGGAACGCCCTCTCAGATCCGACGTGCAACCGCTTGCGGGGGCGTACATATTAAAATTGGACCCCCACTTTCTGACCCCTCTTACCGACCATTCGCCGATCTTGTTTATTACCGGCACGTACAATCACGTTACCAGAAAATATGATCCCTTTTAACGAAAATTCTCACTCCATTGTCTTGAGTCCACGTGTGTCCGCCTTCATAAACGCTAACAGTTGAAGATATCACAACGGAAATTGAAACACAGTTCGCAATCAAATAAAAATAATTAATTGAAAGGTTATCTAACAATGTATACACACTTTTGTTCCCCTTGCAGTATTCCTCTTCTTTTGTTCTTCGTTCATCCAGCAGAACTTATAGAAATATTGGCTGATACGGGCGAAAATAAAATTCACAATCATTATTCAATTTTACCCCTAAAATGAGCTTGATACGTGATAAAATTGAACTTTATTATTAATTTCCTTCCATGTCAGTTAATTCCGCCGTGGTTTCCAATTCGCGATGCGATTTGTAAAAATAACCTATCAAATATTCTATGCATTGCGTTCGTAAATGGAATGCCAATACACGAGAATACCATATTACAATACTCAAAAAACAATACATAACATTGCGAATATTATCAGATATGCATTACATTCATAATTCGAATACAAGTTTCGTATAATCGTGTCTACAACTATTGTTGGTTAAGATTTCTAACCTTTCGTTTCGTTGCAACATTTTTTTTCATCGCATATTCTACGACAACATTGTTCATCGAAATTATATTCAACCAAAAATCTAACCACTATCTATCAAATATATAATACATATAAACTATACGAAATAAGAATATTCAAAATATCCGACGTACATTATGTACATGTACTACCTATGAAAATTCTTACACGCAGTGCATGCACATTTTCGCATACCGTTATTGCTCGACAACGATTTAACGCAGAAATAATAAAATAGACATGAAAATTGTACTCACCTAATATAAGCTTCAATAATTACCTCTTGTATTGTTCCTTCTTTTCGTCACAAGAATGTCAATCGCGTTCGATACATCGAATTCGCTGCGCCGTTACACATTGTTGCATCGAGTACCATTAACCTGCAACATTGAAATAAGAATTGCTACATAAAAAATCAACTTTATTTATAACCCAAAATGTTCCTTTTATGTTAAATTAATCTTGAAAGCAGATTTTACCTGAATATTTCCTTTTTTTCCCTTGGATGAACAAAAGTTTTCCCGCACCACGCATTTCCATGCAGTTCACGATCGTACCGACTTAAAGTTGCACCCAATTGTACCCGAAGCGCAACGAGTGCTACCCTCTTCAGGGCATCGAATCAAACTTTGCGCTTTTCTACCACCGTGAACGTGCAGTGTTTGTTTTTACCGTGTCAGGTTACAGTGCGAACGTCTATTTTGAATTTTGTTCTATCGCGTTTTGGAATTTTGATACTTTCCATTTAGGAACGAAAATGTTCCCGCAGAGCTCGCAAAGAAGGTATTGGATGTTCAGCGATGAAAATGATCTGACACTCCTCAGAGAGAAAACGAACGCAGAGTTCATAGAAAAGCATGGGTCACACATGACGGTGAGTCGATTTGTTTTTGCGTTATTTTTATTTTTTGTGCTCACTTTCGAATGCGATTTTTACGATAATGTTTGTCGTAAGCATGAAACATAAAACTATGATTTGCGAGTGATTATTTTGGAGGTTATACCGTACACGTTTACCACCATCGATAAAGTGAATTGTTTTTAACCGTAACTTGTCGATACATATGTACGCTGCTTTGTATTACTTGTTTTTTTGGATGTTGAATTTTATCTGGCGTTATGCATTTGTTTTACAATTGGTGTCGTTGCGTTTTGCACTTGGTTGATTCTTTGGAAATAATGTATGAATGTGTATTTTGAAAAGCCTGAGGAAAGAGAGGAACACTTTCTGTCGCATACAGAGGAACGTACTTTGCTTCGTTTTTATGAATTACAATTGAGGGATTTCTGCAGGCGCTTTAGCCCTCCGATGCCTAGAGCTACTATAGCGACGGCATTGCATTACTTTAAAAGGTTTTATCTAAGAAACAGTGTCATGGATTATCACCCAAAAGAGATTCTAGTCACTTGTGTCTACCTGGCTTGCAAAGTAATTATCATATTGTATTCGTTAGTCTATCAACTTCTGCAGTATGTCACAGGAGTTTATTTCAGGTTGAAGAATTCAATGTTTCCATATATCAGTTTGTTGCTAACATTAAGGGGGATAGAGAAAAGGCATCTGATATTATTCTTAACAATGAGTTGCTCCTCATGCAACAGTTGAATTATAATTTGACTGTACACAATCCATTTAGACCTGTCGAGGGACTGATGATAGATATCAAGGTATATCTTCAAAGCCTTCATGGCATCTGATATTCAATGTCCACATCAGTTCAACTCGTATATTTTTAGACAAGGTATACATCTTTGGAAAATCCAGAAAGGCTGAGGCCATACATAGATGAATTTCTAGAAAGGGTATTCTTGACTGATAGCGTGTTGCTTTATACACCAAGCCAGGTTGCACTAGCAGCGACGCTGCATGCTGCATCCAGAGCCTCTGCTAACTTGGACAATTATGTAACTGATATCTTATTTTCCAAGGAACATTTAGGATGCATAATTGAAGCAGTGAGAAGTAAATATATCATCTTTCTTCTATATTGCTCAGAAATGTTTCTGTAATACATTTTAATTGGTATGTAAAACATGTATTATAGAAATAAGATCAATGGCTAAATGTGTAGAGCCTCTCCCTAGGGAAGCGGTAAAAGCTTTGGAAAAGAAATTAGAGAAATGTAGAAACCAGGAAAATAATCCTGACAGTGATATGTAAGTATAGTCTTAAGGTGATGTACTCAAACAGATGTGTGCATGCTTGTGTGTGCCTACGTGTTTGTATACAAGAAAAGCACAATAACAATGAATTGTATACATTACATAATTACAGATATAAACAGAGAATGCAAGAAATGCTGGACGAAGAAGACTTGCAAGACAATGAAAGGTATGCTAAAATTATGCAGGATCAAGCAGCTCATGATGAGAAGACCTTGGGTGTCAGCAAAGTTCTGTCACCTTCTGCTCTTTAATAAATCTCATGCATTTCAGATATCATTGATGTTACCTTTTTATGCCTTTATGTATTGTACGGATAACAAATAATTTATTTATTCCCTTTTTTTTTATAACAGCATACAAGAAAGGATTACATCATTGTTTATTTATTGATAAATCATATCAATGTGTATTGTTTAGAAATAAAAATGTATTTGTTAGTATTTCCCATTAAAAAAGAAGGAGATTGTTATTGAAACAAATTATGTGTTGTATATATTGCGTTTCCGTATAATAAATGCAATTAACACAATTACTTTATACACTTATCGTTATTTACTTACATAATACTTGGTCTTACAATTTAGGTTTTCGATATGTTTTTGTGACGCGACATTTGACGCAATTTTTGAATAGTTTCGAAACCTATTCATTGAAAACTTGATTGAAGCGATTCTTCTTTTGTGATTGTCAAAAATACGTATCACGTATTTGGTTTCAATGATTCAATAACGATTAGCATCTTGAACTCTTAAGAGTCCTGATGCCTGAAATCCAACCTTTGATTTAAATGATACGTTGGATTGTTGGTGGGGATATTTTGAAAGATAGATGTCTGTTGACCCATCGTCAAGTTACTCGGCAATGGTTGCACGACAGGCAAGGCAGGTGGTATAGGCACGGCCGCTAAATGCTGCGGGAAAATAGGTGTTCCCGGTTGTGGTTGTCCTGGATAATTAAAAAACCTGCACAATATATTTCCCGTTAAACAAAATCCAAATCCACCAAACGTACAAACGTGCAAAAACGATATTTACCATAAACGATCCCCTACGAAAATCGGTCGAGGTGCAGGTATCCCTAAACTGGAGTAATATTGTTGCGCCAGTAGCTCCACATCGTTCGTATACTTTCTTTTCCATTTGGTGCGTCTGTTTTGGAACCAGATTTTAATCTGCAGAAACAAAACCCAATATGGTATACGTAACGTTGATCATACATATAACTGGAGAAACAATTGATAAAAGCCGAATAAAATTAACTGTACACGTGCAAAATGTTAAGAAGTGTTTCGTTTTTATTAATAATTTTGTTACACGATCCAAAAATATTTGCCCCGGGTGAGGATCGAACTCACGACCTTAAGATTATGAGACTTACGCGCTGCCTACTGCGCTACCGAGGCAGTTGTAATGCTTTAAACTAATATGCTTAATATAGCAAGCTCTGCAAATCAATATTTCCAGAACATCGAACACGTTGCATCTTCTATATTTTGAATGGCTATTCAACTATCTGTGGACCGAAGTGCGAGAGAACCACTTAAATCGAAGGTGAACCTAGTGACGAATATTTGAAACCTTCCCTTGCAAATCTTCAAGCATATCTGAACTTTGAATTTCGTTCGAATTATGCATTCTTAATGCTACTGAAGAAAAGATCTTCAATGATTATTAGAATTCCGAAATAAATCGAAATGATGCGAAGCGTTTCATAGCCCATCGCTAGCTAAGTTCGTCAAGAAAAAAGGGCCAACACGTGAAACGCGGTGCGATGGGAAGAAAAATGATGTCAGGCATCATGGATCTGATTCCAGCCGAAATTTTCTTCGTGGGGGAAACGCGTAAACCGGATTCAGAACATTCGAGCGGTAATATATCCTAATTAAAAAATCGACGCCTCTTCGGTCCGTCGCCTCGAAGCATCCGTCGTCCGGGATATTTCGTTCTTGTGGCATGCTGGAACGTACGCACGAATCGGAGAATACGGCGGACGAAGCAAAAGAAGGGACTCTACCGAGCTGGCTCGTTAACTGTGAGAAATATTGTGACAGTTATGTCTGCGCCACGACACGTCTCCTTCCCTCTGATCCGTCGTCTCTGATCGTCCTCCCTCTAGCCGTGATCGCGAAGATAATTATCTGTCTCGTTCGCGATGTCGCGTGATATTTCTACCGTTCTGGCAATTACCAGGGTTCGCAACGTTCGCGGTACCAGCTATCACGTCCTGGCAGGACAAGAAATATCTCGGACGTAATCGTAAATTAATTAGTTTAAAGCTCGACACCTCCCGAGCCAGGAACGGAATTACAAAGTAACTCATAGAATTATGTAACCCTCACGATTTATATTATAACTGTATAGTGTGGTTAACACGAAGATTATCTAAATCTTCGCTAAAAGCTCAGCCTTTGAGTAGGAGGATAATATTAGAAAGCGACGAAACCGTTATGCGATAAATGTACGAAAAGGAATTGTATAAATGACGCGTCTGATGGTAGGCATGTATAAAGAGATCGAATTTCTAAGTAAAACTTGATTCCTGTGTATTCGATGATTAATTAAAATTTTCTCCGAACAGAAGGATAAATCGTTTTGTTCTTTCATTCCCTTCTTAACTGGCGAGAAAAAAAGGCGTATAAGTGCTAATTGGTCCTAAAGGGCGATCTTCCCCTATGGCGCCACGATGTGGCGCCTACACATGTGGTAGCGTTGTGAGCCATAATTCAAAGCTCGGTTGATTTTGAGCAACTCTGACTACAAGGAACTTAAACTATTTCAGGTGGCCAGGGTCTACGGAAGTCGAGGACGTTATCGCAATTTATTGGGTGTCCGGTGCATCTTGTTCGAAGCGAGATGACTTCCGCGAAACGTGTTTCCTTTGAATCATAGAAGAAGGATCTTGTTTAAGTCCGGTTCTTCTCGGTCATTATGAAATATATTGATTGTAATTTTTCGCTATACACTTAACGGTACCCTTCGTTGAATCACATTGATCGTCGCATCGATATTTAGAACGAATAATAAACGTGAATATCATGCAATTTGTACCTGAGTTTCGGTCAATTTTAGACTCTTGCTGAGCTGCAATCTCTTCGCCACGCTCAGGTATTTGTTCCTCTCGAATTCCGCTTCCAACGACTTAATTTGCGCCGCGGTGAACGCCGTGCGTGGTCTCTTTTTCCTCTCGTCATCGCTAATAGCGCTGTCATTTCTTTCTTGAACATCCCTATCAATACCTGTCGTCGAGTTGGCACCGCTGCTGCTGGTGCACGCCTCTGGAACACCGTGGAACAGATGAAAACCCTCACGATGAATAATAATCAAACTTATCATTCCTATAATTAATCCTGATCGGATAATTATTTAGTAATTGCGCGACGCGGTCGCGTTACTGCAACGCGATTAAATGAAATGAAAAACGCGTTGTAATTATATGCACTCTAATGACACGTGTGTCGCGTGAGACTAAACAGTAGCCACGGCTAATTATAAAGTATAACATTGTATTTAATATCCCACAAAAAGTGAGAAAGATTAGATTTTATCCTCGAACAAACATAGCCAGGAAATGTTTCAGTTGGATCTTTGCTTTATTGGACATTTCAATTTTTTTGAACGAAGTCATATTCAAATGATATTGATAATGATGCACAAATATATCTGATTGAAGCCTCGATAACAGACGTAACAACAGCTTATCGTACAGCTTGAGGTGACTAAACCATCGTCTCCAATTGATTACGCGTGATTAAAAAATAATGCAAAAGATGGAAAAATGGATATCACTTTAATTGACTAAGAGTCATAGTATAGGACCATTTGAGTTTTATGGCAAATAAAAGCAAAGGATGACAAATGGACTTATTGTGATAATTCTAAAAGCAAGGAATTATTAAATGGAGCATCCGTTTAGGTTGACATCGAAGTAGAATATTCAGACATAAGCTCCTTTTCTACATAACAACTCTTGTTATGTTTAAAAACTGAATTTCAAGTGGTCCAGTAGCCAGTATAAGCGATGACAAAGAACTGCAAACGTGTCTTATTCTCTTTGAAAGAATCATAAAAACGATACAGCAATGACTGTTCAAGACTCGACTAAGCCCAATTATCCCTGCAACATTTCTTTTCTCATCAATTTCGGAAACTTTTTGCCCGTCGAAGTTGTTTATATTTATATTTATCCCCGGGTTACACGCTGCTCGTACAAGACGACGCGCCTCGCCCGTGAGGAATGTCTTCGGGGTCTCTTTTAGTCGACTGGTAACAGGACCACGTTCTAAGCAGCGGGGATCATCTTCTAATTATCTGCCCATTCGTCATCCGACGAAAAACCGTGGCAGCACGACGCTTCACCGTTGAATATATATCTGCTACTTCAAAGAAAAAGAAAAAGAAAAGGAAGAGAAAAGGGGGAAAAAAAATAATACACGACGATACCATACGTGCGTCGTGAAGCACACATTCTGTGTCCCAGTTTATCACCTTTGGGAGCCCCGTTCAAAGATATTCAAACGATGTTCCGATCCGTTCGAATTTAGCTGATAATTCAAATATCAAAGAGTAGAAATGGGATCACCACTCGTGTAAATGCTTCAAAATTTCCTTGCCTCATACTTAGGTCATACGGAACGAATATACTTTTCGGTAGGTGTCCATTTCAAAGCGAATCGATTCACTTGGTAACGAAGTAAAATGGATGTAGGGCTAGATTAATTATCGTTTCTAGATGTAATATTTAATAACTTTCGGGCATAAGATTTGAAGGGAATTTAATATTCAAACCTTGGAAGACAAGAAACTGGAAGGTTCGAATATACTTGTAAAGTTTGACAAAAAGGACCTTCAAATTTCTTAAAATACTCATAAAAGTTTCGTCTTAATTCGTGTCCACTTACAAGCATTGCTTGTCTTTTACGAAGTGCAGTGAAACTTAAACCTATTTACAATATACTTGGACCCCATCACTAGCTAGCTCATGCATGTCAAAGAGACAAGAGTTATCCATCTATGGTGTAATCAAACACGAAGAACATCAGCTATTTTGGCATCGATAAATCGATGACTAAAGCTTCCTTGTTTGCGAGAAGGATGGATCGGGCTCGGAGCGGACCGGTGCACAGTTGGACGGGCAATAAATATCAGGAAAGAAAAAAGAAAGAGGAAAGTATCCGCGGCGTGATTACTGGGCGCGCAGAGTGTCGTTTACCGGCTACTAATTGTCAGATGGCGACGTAATTGTCGCGTTTCTCGCGCGTTTTTCGAGACTTCTCAACCCCAGTGGTACAGAGTCGTTGGCTAAAACCGTACCGCCTCTAATTCACTCGACGTGAATCCCGTCGTGAGACGTGCACGCTTGTGCACGTGTAAATTCAGGAAGGATTCCAACTCGAATGCTGAGGAACAGTATGCATTTAGGATAATAATATCAAATTGTACAAGCTCTGCTTGTTTACATTCTAGTGGCCGACCGATTGCATCAGATGCATTAGCATTATGCGGCGAAACGTTGGAAATCAAACAACGAATAGATTTATCTTATTGCTTCTTCGCGACTCCGTGGAATGTCGATGGATAAACCTTCCTTCTGAAAATCTTGTATCCTCAAGATCGTCGTTGTATCGACGCGGTATTCTTGACAGGGTGCGCACAAACGAACGGAAGAGGAAAATATTTTCGGAGGGTGCCGTTTCTCTGGCGCGGCTCATTTGTCGTCGACTTTCTGACTCGGTTGCATTGACGAACGAGCTCTGTGAAAAGGGAAGAAAGGGTTAAAGTGGAAGGCAACGGTGCAAAAAGGAGTTTAAAAGACACACGGTGAAGCGTGCGGTTGGAAGCCGACGCCGAAGGAGCGTGAGCGCCGCGAGCGTCGCCGAAATAGAACACCACGCCCTCTAGTTTACCTAATTGCCGCGAGCCACGGTGAACTTGTCTCCTAATTATTCCGTGATGAATGGCGAAAGGACGAGTAGAAATGCGCGATAAACCGTGGCTAATTTTCATTCGTTCGTCGTTATACGATTTCACACTCACTGGCCAACTAGTGGGATAATTAATCCGTACGTGCCAGCCGCTCGACGATTGGTCGAACGACACTTCAGAATAGACAAATTACTGTATCTTTTTAATAATTTCACTTGACGTCCCATCGAGTTGATTAACGAACATGACAAGATTTATCAAACACGTTTAAGAAGTTTATGGCCGAGGAATTTTATGTTTCTATCCGTTCAGACACAAGAAGATTACAGCACGACACTGGTTGTAAAACTTTCAATGTTTTTAATTGGACATTTTGGACGTAGTTTATATGTCATAAGTATCTAAATACGACCACACACGAAAAGAATAGTTGATTGGGAACGAAGAAAGCGAATTTGTATGAAAGGAGACCAATTTTTCGACAGGTTAATTCGTTCTCGGGGCTACTCTTACAAAGATTTACGCGTCGCGTTGATGGCTTTGTAGTTGGATCCCGACGTTCCACATATCTTATTCGGAACAGGCGACGCAAACGAGAATTATCCTTTCTTTAGATCTCGAATTTACCATAACGTCCATTATACTGTGTAAATCACGACAGGTGAAGATCCTTTGTGGAAATTAGTCATCGACCCACCCCGAAGGGTAGAATAAGGGTCTGGTGATGCATCCATGATTGTATTTACGTCAAGACGCGTTGCAGCCCTTATTTGTAATCCGAAGCAATAGTTGAATTACAATACTTATTAGCTTTCTACCATTTTCACTGTAATCTGAAAAATCGAAAACTGTTTCCTTGCACATTTGGTGGACCACCGACGGCCCTCGAGACGCTAAACGTCTAAAGTTGTAAAGAAACTCAGAGTCCCCCCTAAATAATCGGTGTACTTTTAATTATAACAATCGCAAATTATCTTCAAAGTTCATTGCGAAGTTATACGATGTGAAATGACCTGCGATATCCGGTACCAGAGTGAAAATCGAACAGATTAACCAGTAACACACCATCGAACAATCATAGTTCGTTTTTCTTTCTTCATTTTGTGCTAGGTACAGCACGAGGGCACATTTTGCTGCATTTCCATGGCAGAATTAGCAGGAGACAGATAAATAGTGGACGAGAAGCAGGAACATTGAGTGGGCGTGGACCCCGCAGGAAGTAATGGATCAAACTCACGGGCGAACGGTCCTCTGCGCGAACTTACGAATTCGTTACCACGCGAAGGAAATGTGTGGATTCTGTAACAATCACTCGCCTTCACGTTTGTAACAATATACGAATTAGGCGTGCAATAATCGTGGGGTTGAATGGTACAACAAAGTAACTGTTTTTCGGTTGTACACCGCCACTGAAATATTCGTTAAGCATCAATTTTCTGGCGTGCTTTGTTAATTGTTTGTTTGCTTGGAATTTGACCACAGATTTTCGAACGAAAACGACTAATTAATTTATTTTCTTTTTTTTACCCTAAGTTCCATTTGAGGATTTGATTACTTAGAGAAACAGATTTCTTACTACAAAGTCTATGATTTCTATCTTGAAATGTGGAATTAATGAATGTTGGTTCAATGAAATTATAATCTGATCGTTAATGTGTTAATTTTGCAAGTTGAAAATAAGAAATCATATTCGAGGGAGGTATTGATACGTTCGCGAAAGGTTCACGCGATACTATTTTAGTATCGTATCCCATAATATTGGTATTACTGCTGTTCGATTGAGATATCTTCGTTAATCACACGATTTAAGGAAACGTAAATACGTGACAGATAATACTACACAATGTCTTAAATGCCGGTCGTTCAACTGAAATAACTTCATTGTTTATCATCAACAAATTGAAAACATATTTAAACCTTTTGCTCATGAATTTTCGCTCGATATATCTTTATTAACCAAGTAATTTGTCAAAGTAAACACAAGTGTCTGACACCTGTATAATTTGTTAAGTTATGCCGTGCAATTTTGCCGTACACAATCTGTAAAAGAATTCAATTCGATAATATAAACTTCACCTTTCCTTTCTTAGGAAATCTCGTAATAACGAAGGAGGGGTACTTTACACCTCCCCCCTAAAGATGGGTAGTTTTCTTACGATCGTTCGAAAGTTCTCGAGAATTTTTAATTTTAAAAAATTGTAAAATTGTTTTTATTTTAAACAATTTCAGATATATTCAAAATTACAAATCGCAATGGATCATTATGGATATTTAGATATTTAATGGGCAAAGTACTTTCCTTCTATTACAAGCCCATGTAACAAGAAGACTTAATATTGCTAGGGTTAATTTAATCATTCCTCGAATTGTTGAATTTCTTCAAAAATTACTTTATAAAATCTGATTCAGCTTACCGTAGCACATTTCTGGCTCAGGCGATGTGGAACAGATCATATCGGAATCATCGAATTCGACTTCCTCTGTGATCGACATCGAGGAATCTGGTGCTACCAGTTTTCGTCCCTCCGAATCGTTTGCTGTTCAAATTAATCGCCATTTTATATTTCTGTTTCACACCTCTTTACGATAGAACAATATTCAGAAAGTACTTACATTCGTGACCATGCAAATAGACCTCAGTCTGATTGGGTACACGAGTTTCGTTCACGACGGTCCCCTTGCTGGGTGCCAGAAGACTTTCGATGCTGAACGAACATACTTTCGGGCTTTCGATTATTTCAGTCGATTCTTTCGTACATTCAGACGTTTTTACGCGTTCCTCCGACATGCTAAGTACTCAAACGCTTACCACTATCATCTAGATCTTATCACTATTTGGTATTCTAATCGTACAATGATCAGAACGATTAGCTATCTCCTGAAATACTTGAAAACGATACGTATCTATCAATCGTTGGTACTTCAAACGATTGTTCTTTTACAATTCACTGCACATCGTTCCACCACTGCTTATCACTGTCCCCCCCCCACAATGAGCTACCTGTTCGTGTGGAATTTACAAAAAAAAAAAAAAAAGAATCCTAAACTGGTTATTCACGAAGTTCACGATGTTCACGATTTACCTTTGGAAATGGAAAATCGATCGGGCGCTATCATGGACACCCTAGGGACCCGTTCGCGGGATTAGAGTCGAAACCAGCGACTGTTTGTCGGAGTTGCTCACGATGTCCAACAATATTTTTTTTTTTGTTTCTGGCATCCAAGTCAAATTCTTCGTTCTTTGAGGCGGTGTCGAAAAGCCACGTGCTCACGACGTCATTCTCAGCCCGACCAATCTGAAATAAGCCTGGGCGGTTCTTGGCAAGCACGTGCGTTTCTGGAAGGAAGCCCTCCTAATGATCTCGTACCAGCTAGACGGTAGCAGTCACTAAACGGTGGTAATGAGGTGTCCATAAATTTCTGTCAACCCCCTTGAAACGCTATTTAATAATCGTCCTGACAGAAGTCAGTCGTGATTCGAAATCAATTTTCGAATCTGTTGCGTTGCACTAATCAAAGCTCTTTGATTTCAAGAAATTTAATCTGAATTTGGGAAACACTTTAATGCTTAGAAAGTGCTTTGGTTTCTATCTATGTGCTTTAACGAATTAATTATATCGTAATCGAGATAGATATTGAAAGTACGCGTAATTTGAGAAATACATCTAACGTATCATGTTATATAAAATGTTGCTAGAAGATCCTTGCGAATTGATCACGCAAATAGAACCGAATGAAAAATTAACCGACTCGAATTTATTATTAGATCCTGAACCCACACTCGGCATCGTTAGAATTCCGATAGATTCATATAGAATCGCACGATGTGACAGGCCTTTCATTTGTGCAGCTGACAATCCGCCGGTCGTAAGTTTAATGAGATTATTAGACACACAATTGCATGTATTAATGCAACGATGATAGGAATGATAAAGTGATACAAGAACCGTTGACAGACACGAAACTTGGCTACGATTATGTGAACCGGCAAAGTACATTGCAGAAATTTGTTTTCAACTTCTGGTAGCCAAGTCATGATTCTTATGTGTTAGCCGACGATGAAAATATCATGGCGAATCAATCTTTTATTAAAACCTGTTTATACAAATTATGTTTAACAGATGTTATTTTGTTTTAGTTTTCAATAATAAACATGTATTGAAAAAAAAAAAAAAATACATCAGAGAGTAGGATAGACGTTGGAGAGACCAGTAGGTGTGTCCTGTAAGGTCACGTTACCCAGACGACACTCCTCTAGCAGGTTCTGCAATATGTTATATCGTCAGAAAGCTGAAACCCTTGAGGGAACAAGTCGGCCAAAATGTTTGTCAATTTAACGCTTAATTGGCGCTGCAATCGACACCGCCGAGAAGGGTGTGTGAGGGTGTAAATTATCGGTTTTTCTGAACGCGTTGACCACGAAACAAGACAATTCGGACAGCTTTCTGGCATTTGTTGTTCTCCTCGCCTTGAGCATATTTTCGGAGTCAGATTTCGTCAGACGAAAAATCTGGTGTCATATAGTTCTATGTTCTCGCGGTTGTAATAAACAGTACTGTATCATTTTACTCGGTCAGTCGAGACGTCGTTAACCTGGCGCAGAGGAAATCAGAGCTACATTAAAGGATAGGTGTAATGCAACATAAATGAAAGTATGTGTAAATTTTCTATATGTTTATTTATATATTTATATATATTAACAGAATAAAAGGCCATCTGCTTTTAGTATATTATTTTGTCTTCGACTATAAAATTAAGATACAATGTGGTTGCATTATTCTTAAGACAAAATTCTTATTACCACCCGAAAATATACGATAAAACTTCGATTAGAGTAACACGTCGGCGTAATCGTAGCATTGAACGCGCGACATCTGATTGCAGTGCAATAGAACAGAAAAGTATAAAAGTTTAACAAAATATATCGCGTATATTCGTAAGTTCGATCAATATAACAGCAGAGCCAGTTGAAGTTTTATTGATCTAATTGATCTAATTCACATTTGTTGCGTCGAATTACCGTTCCATGTATTGTTTTCATCGTTATCATCCCCACCCGAATGCAATCTATGGACGTTCCCTTCCGCTTTAATGGTTGTACCGTCTCGGTTGCTCGTGTATCTTCGAACCAAACTAACGTCACAAACAATGCTTCAATAAATAGTTCGTATAATATATAATATCCTCGTAAACGCGAAGAAACCTACCCTGATGAAGTAGCAACGTTTGGAACATTTGACGAAACCGTCCCACCCGCATTGCTTGCAGTATCCTTGTTCTCGGCAGAGCTGCTCCGTTGTTCCTGCGAGTTTCTACGTCCTGTGAAATAACCGATCACATACTCGTACATCTGTGTGACCACTGCGAAAATGGACCACACGAATCGTGGCATAAGGCTGACATCTTGTGTCGAGGTTACAGTTGTCGTGACATTCGACTACAAACAACAAATTCAAAGAATGAGAAGCGTCATCAACCTATGAGGCTTAAAATGAATCTTGAAATTACATTTTTCAAGGGTAGAATTAAGATGACCGCCGTAGGAACCAGTTCCAATTCTAAAAGAGTTTTGTCGTCGTCCTCACGTTTTAATTCCCTTCTAGGGAACGATGTGGACATTGTAAACTGACGAAATGGTAGTGTGATGTTCGCGACCACGTACGCACGCAAACTGCGCAAAGTGCACGTTGGTTCGAACTGTCCCATATGAGGATTGCCAGATGGCAATCGGAATTGTATTCTGGCTATGGTTGCATCGTTTACCACAGGCGTGTATGCTTTTGATAGCTCTTGGTTAGGCTGTGGCTGCATTTGTTGCTGTACTCGATAAAAATAGTACGTTTACGCGCTGTAATAAATGCTGTCGTGAAGAGGAAAATATACAAACCTGTAAAGCAAGCTCCTTTTGCTTCCTTTCTATCTTATCCTGTGCAATTTGTTGCCGAATCTTTTCTCTCTCTGATAATTCTTGCTGTTTCTGTTTAACAGCCTGCATTTCGCGTCTCATTTTTCGACGTTCTAGTTCCCTTTCCTTCTCTCTCTTTTCTTCCTCCTCCACGCGTTGTTTCTGTTGCAATTCTATCATTTTTCGTGCTTTGTCTAATTTTTCCTGAAACACACAACATTTTAATGTGTTTTTATCGATATAAAACGATTTTGAGGGACTATGTTGCGGACATACTTCCGTTGTTAATTCTTTTGTGCGTGCTTCCTTTGTATCGTTCACTGTTTTTGGTGCTTCGGTGGTCTTTAAGCTTGTGGAAGCCTCTTCTTTTGTGTCATTTGTAATTACAGTATTACTGACACTTTCTGATGGTGTTTGCGTCACTGGCATGTCTACATTTGATTTTGGCGTCTTATTGGCTTCTTGATCTATGTTAACGCTTGTGTTGTTAGTAGCATTATTGGTGCCAGCTGCTTTCTGTTCAGCATTTATCAAATTGGCAGAAGTGTTTTTATTCTTTCCTGCCTTTGATAGTACCAACTCAATTTTGGCCAACAGATCAGCCGATGTTGTGCTGCCGGCAACAATTTCCAATGGTATACCATTCTCCCCAATAAAGAACAAAGATGGGACGGGTACCAATTGATCTTATGAAGCATTGTCAGAAAAATATTAAATTTGCATATCTTACTCTAACTATTATTAGAAATTGTATAAAAGGATACAGATTTGGGCAAAGAACACATAAGATTCAGATCCACTCTCCAACCGTATTGCTATAAAATCTTCTTGTTCCAAGCGGCTTGAAACTTCTGTGGCATTGATTGCTTTAGCAACCTGGGTAGATGTGTCATCCTTGCCTGTAAATAGATTATGAGGACAACTTGTCATATATTGTTAATGCAACGTTTAAGGCATAATGCAAGGATGTTAAAAAAAGCAACTAAAAATGTGTAAATAGGTTTCTAATTACAGGCATTCTTTAATATCAGTGAGAAACAAATAATAGCAGATTGAATAACGATTGCTTAACCTAAGATTCTAAATATACACCTTCAACAAAAACGACAAAAATTGCCCTCCTGGATTTTGACGTTGCAACTGCTTCATTGATGCTACCCTCGAACCACTTCATTTTATTTATGTGAAATTGCGAATATCTGTATTCTATTGCACTATCAGATGATAATGACGTAATGAAAAAAAGTGGTTTAATCACTAGAAATTTTCTGCGGAACTTGACGTTTCAAAACCTAAAAGTAAGGTTTGGATAGGTAACCGTGGGGTTGTTTCTGAATTAGCCCGGTGTGTTAAAAAGAATGATTACTTTATTTCTATTTCAAATGCGTAAGATACATTATGATTTAAGTAATACGGGCATTATCGATCATAATTTTGCATAAATTCTAAATATAATTCGTTTGTCACGTAAATTGATATTACAAATTCATGTCGAGCATCTATTTGTCACCAATCGGAAGTGAGTTACTTCGTTGCATGGACAAATTCGATCGATTGAAGGTTAGCCTTTAAATTTCAAGGTTAAACAAGAACCAGCGGATATGGACCATTTTAATAATGGTTGGTGCGTAAATAAAGATGCTGGTCCAAACTACGGACGGCGCATAAGAGTTGTGTATGAACCGTTTGTTGCCCCCAACTTGGAACTACCTTAGCTAAACAATGGCTCAGTTTATGAAGCAAGGTAACGATTATTAATATTGTATCTTAATAATTATAATTGAAACGTGTTCGTTTGATTATCGAAAAGCGTAAGCGGCAGATTGGGTTATATTGTTGGCCACACTGCTTCGTATCGCCATGCTTCTTTACTTTCCGTTGGATCGAAACAGGGAACAGTGGAATGAAATGTGGTAATGGCGAGTGCGTCTGTTCCGTATATTTGATGTTGTGATAAAGTTGGGCGTACGCGTCCACCTTATCAGTCGTGACAAAGTCGTTTTGTTTCGAGTATGTTCGCTTAATTTTGGTACTTACGCTTAGTTTCTATACAAAGATAGTCAATAATAAACGGAACAAAGTGACCGATGTGCTATGTCGGTGATTCATTATCGGAATATGGAAGTATACGACAGATAGTACATGATAAATCGTATTATACAAGGAAAATTTACAACTTTGTGTATTTCACGATACGTGCACTAGTATCATCGCTAACGATTGTTGGCATACCAGAAATAATTCTGAGCGTGTTTCAGTATCAGAAAGCAATCGAGAAGAACCTGTGAAAGTATAACAAGATAATATGAAATCGGAGCGAGCATGAAGGTAACTGTGTGTTTCGATAACGTTAGAGTGGTGGTTCCGTGCGGGGATGGGACCCTACTGGTTAAAGATTTAATGCATGAAGCTATTCTAAGGTATAAAAAGGCAACTGGAAAGAATGATAGTGCATTAACTATAAATAGTTTGTCCTCCCTGACTGGAGGTGGCCTGTTGGATCCAGATGATAGGTTATGTGATGTAGCTGATGACAGAGAACAGATTGTTGCTCATTTTGTGAATACAGATGCTGCGCATGTTGGTGGTGACGGGGCAAGTTCAGTTGGAACGAATAGCCCTGATTTTTTTCATTCGGATGGCAAAGAACCGTCCTATTCGATTGATACACATTCCTCCATACCTCCCAGTAGTATAAAAAGAGAAAGTACTAAGAGGTTGTCAATGCATGCGTTGTCAACTAGAGAGCCTTGTTTAGCCACTTATTCTGCTCAGTCCCTTCCCAGAGAGTCTCGTCGCAGAGAACCGCTGGGACAAGATGCCAAAGTATCGTTTGAATATACAAATGCCAATATCGAAGCTGGGAATCAGGGAGAGATAAAGGACATTGTAATAAAGAATGAAGCAGGACCACTAGGGCTTCACGTGGTGCCATGTTATGATTTATTGGGTAATGATCAAGGGCTGAGAGTTGAAGGTATTGAGTCCAATGGCAGAATTGCTAGAGATGGTCAGATTGATTTGCACGATAAGATTATCAAAATAAATGGTCATAATCTGTTGCATATACCGTTCCCCAAAGTGCAAGAAATTTTTCGTACCTGTATGACTGAACCATGTTTGCAGATTTCTGTTGTAAAGCATAAGAAACGACGCGAGAAATCGATACACAAGAATCACGGAAATACCAGCGGAGGAACAGACAAGTCGGAGACCGATGAAAATGTCAAAAGACTTCAGTGTAGCAACTATAACTTGTTACAGACTGCTAACACACGTAAGATTGGCCGCATGATAGAAATAGAATTAACTAAAGGGAGTAATGGTCTAGGTTTTAGCGTCACGACACGTGACAATCCTGCAGGGGGCCACTGTCCAATATACATTAAGAATATACTACCAAAAGGTGCTGCTGTTGAAGATGGTAGATTACGGTCAGGTGATAGATTGCTGGAAGTAAACAATAAGGAAATGACGGGCAAAAGTCAGGCAGAAGTGGTTTCCCTTCTCAGAAGCATCCCACCTGGTGGTAAGGTGAGAATGGTGGTATCGCGTCAAGAAGAAATTTCTTCCAGCATTCCCGATTCTCATCCTCACGTTAGTCCCACGAGCCAAGCTTCCGAGCCTACAGACAATTCGAAATATTGGAACACGTCGAACATATCGCCGGTAAAAAAGAATATCGAAGTTCAAGATAAAATTAGTACCCACAGCTACGAGAAGTGCACGTTCAAATCAGTGAAATCGACATCAGAGGACATTGTTCTATCGCCGCGTAAAAATCGGATGATATTAACCTTGGACATACCGGTACACGATTCAGAGAAAGCAGGATTAGGTGTTAGCGTGAAGGGAAAGACAACCAACACCGACGAAAACACTAACATGGATTTGGGAATCTTTATAAAAAGTGTCCTTCACGGAGGTGCAGCGTCCAGGGACGGGAGATTAAGGACCAACGATCAATTGCTCAATGTCAACGGGGTGTCTTTACTAGGACTATCAAATTCTGACGCGATGGAAACACTCAGAAGAGCGATGCTCAATACAAACAGCTCTGTAACAGGAGTGATCACCCTCACGATAGCTAGGAGGATATCATCCTACGACGCGAACGAAAAAAACCTTCCGGAAAACTTGTCTTCCCATTGTAAATTAGAGTCTGCGAACAGTATCTACATCTCCGATGCCACGAAAAACGGCGAGGGCAGAATAAAGGAGAAGAATAGCTTGAACTCCCAATCGGATATTTTGGACAACGGAGGTCTGTTGTCCTGCGTGACCGCGTCTCCGTGGAATCCGGTTATCGATCGATTGACGGAACAATACAACAAGAATAGCCTAAGGAACGAGAGCTACTGCATCGCAACAAATAAGACGTGGATAGAGCCCGTTAGCAACGTGAAGAAGATCACCATAGGACCGAGGGAGGATCGTGCGGAACCAGTATTGTTGGAGGACTCGAACGATCCACAGTGCAATGACGGTAAACGAAGCACGGACGACAAGGACAGCCAATATTCCGGGGATCCAACGTACGACAGTCAGTTGTCGTTGGAGGAATTTAACTCTTCTTCCAATAAGTTCTCCCGGGACGCTTTAGGCAGACAGAGCATGTCTGAAAAGCGACACGCAGCTCTGGACGCGAAGAACACTGATACGTACAAGAGAAACAAGAAACTGAGGGAGGGACGCGACAACAAGAATCAAGAACAAGCCAATCAAAAGGCGTCCAATCAGTCC
The DNA here is from genome assembly GCA_943735885.1 of Stelis phaeoptera. Lineage (NCBI taxonomy): Eukaryota > Metazoa > Arthropoda > Insecta > Hymenoptera > Megachilidae > Stelis > Stelis phaeoptera. The sequence goes on along the minus strand of OX030941.1, from coordinate 8,377,293 downwards.
AACGATTCGGAGGATCAGACGAGACGAGGGTGCAAGGCGGAGAGTTTCGAGAAGAACAAGAGCAAAAGCACCACCGACGGTATTACCACGAGCGAGAACAACATGAAACGATACGAGAAATCCGTGGATCCGGCTCAATCGGAATACATGTACACTATTCCTGGCTGTAATAATAAGTTCACCTCGCCGAGGAAACATTGGCTGGTGGACGATGTGCACGCCGACATAGCGAATAGCAATAACTTTAAGGACGATCGCGAGGGTTTCCCGAACAGTCGCGGAGACGTGAAGCAAGCTTCGTTGAATTCTGCTTTGGACGATCGATATAAACGTTCGCGAAAGAAAGGAGGTATCCGTTCGATGCTACGATTAGGAAAGAATAGAAAATCGCTCAATTTCGGTGACAGTATAGAAACACGTCACGAGACTAGTAATTATTGCAGCGGAACGATCAATTATATCGCATAATACACGATGGAAACTTAACGCGACGTAGATACATGATACACATGAAACGTACTTGTGCATAACACCTAAAAAACACATACATATTTACACACGAGAGGAATATACGTTTTATTTTTTTTTTTTTTTTTTTCATATTTTTTTTAACACGTAGCACGTTCCACGCGTACACATAGGTATACATATATATATATTTACATGTATCATTTGTTCCAAAGTGCCTTATATCGTTGCAAATGAAAAGTAATGAATTTTGTATATATATTATATAATTTTTTTTTGTATTCGTCCTCAATTCGTACCGATCATGTATATCTATTTTTTAAAATAAAACAAACATGCACTTAATACGAGTAATTGTGTGTAAGTTGAATGACCGATAATCTCGATACTCGATCAACTATTTCTGTCGTTATCAACGGGAATCAGACTGTCGAAACTTGCGTTTGAATCACTGAAAAGAATATCTGTTCACGTACGTAAACAAGGAGGAAGCGACATCCGATACGAACAGTGTGGCAACGAAGCCCAAAGAGCATTACGGTAGGTAAGTCGATTAAACAGTCGACGAACTGGTCTACTTTTCCAAGAAACATTATAGATTTCTTTCTGTTCTAGCGTTCCAGTTGACGCCCAATCAATTGTTGTACCAGCAAAAGCGTTTCAGAGGCAAGATAAATATCAGAAAGCCGAAAATATTTTTCAAGAAAGCGGTGGTCAATGAGCTTGTAACGCCGTTCTTCATTAATCCTAACGAGGGCAAGAGTCTGGAGGAATTATGCTTAAACAGGCAGGAGGTTGATAAATCTCCGAGACCACTTAGACCCCTTGAAAGTATCATAGCAAGGGAACTTCGTGAATATTTCGACAATTCAAAGATGGTTGCTTGCGTGCACGTAAACAGTATGCCGGCAAGAGAGTTATTCGAGGTGAAGGTCCCGTTGCACAGGGCTAAGATGACCTATAAACAATATGGAACCAATATCGTGCTCGGAGCGATAAAAGATTCGCCCTTCGATGGCATAGCTCCGTTGCTCTGCGGACGTACGGCGTTGGTTTTCAGCCCTGAGATAAACGTGCCTACCTTGCAGAAGATTTTACGTAATTCTAAAAAGATGTTTACGCTGGGTAAGTGAAATCGTGTAGCGTCGATAGAATAAATTCGTTAATGCTTTCATTAACCCCATCGACCTAAAGTTTCAAGACATCCATAACATTGACATTTAGAACTTTCGACTATAGTTAAAATAATTACTGATTATATTTCAATATTTAACTTTTATATAGTAAACTCCCAGACAATTTTTTAAGTCGAAGTTTGCATGTTGTTAAGATATTTTAACACAATTACAGGTTATGCCTGTTTTAGTTATCAACGCAAACGTTAATTGATGTTTTAGGTGGAATATTGGAAGGTCATGTTGTGACGTACGATGAGTTTCTGAGGTATGGAGAAATGGACATTACATCGGCGCAAATGGGTTTGGTTCAATTATTACAAAATGCTGGTGGCGTTAATCTGAATCGTCAACTTACGCATCATCAATCGACGCTGGTATCCCGGTTGAAACAGATCGGTACAAACGAAACAACCTCCACGAACGAGGCAACCCCCGACGGGAACGAATAATCGGTTCCTGTATAATTAGCAGAGAAAAGAAAGAATACCTGTATCTATAATTTATTATACGTTCATAATGCACACGAAGCTTTAAGTAAAGTACAATTCATTATCCCGGAATCCCTTTGTTACGTTAGAAAATAAGAAGAATAGTTAGAAACCGAGCTTTCTTTTGCTTTTTTTTTTATTGGTTTATTACATCCAAATAATCCACGAAGGACGGTTCCGCGATAAGGTTAATCGTTGAGCAAGCAGCCTGAGTAACGTATACGTGTTACTTATCAATATCAATTTTATCAGTTATCAAACTTCGTTATTAGATATCAAGCCGTTGACACTTTTCACTAGCGGTTTATATCGACGTCGCGTGACAATCGACAACGATTTATTTCTTTTTCGGCCTCCGCGACACATAGCCAGGGTAATTGTATCTTTTAGTGACAATAATTGCAACGGGGGTGACACTTGATTCCATTTTCTCCGCATCTGCAGCCACCGGACGTATCCCCTTTTCCCTGCGAAGAAAATATTGTAAATATACGTATTATATGTACTAATTGTAAGTTATTTCATATTAAATGGTTGATTTGGAAATATAGAAATTTCAACACAAAAGTTTCTATCACAAAATGGTCAAGAAATTTTAGTTTCATACAGACGTTTTCATCAATCTTCAAGCTCCAATTTGATATGTTACAACTGCTACTTTGTGCTACCTTTATATCATCAAATCATGTAGTCTACTCTTTAAGTGTACTCACTCCTGGACCCCAACGTGGACCTCTAGTGACCCAACATATTTCCGTTTTGCACATGGAACAACGTAACCAATCGCAGCCCCATTTTTTCATTAGGACAACTGCACACGTGGGACACGCCAAGGCTTCACCTCGGTCTACCATTTCTTCGAGCATTTCGGCCGTTCTTCGTGATTCTTGATCCGTCTCTTTCGACAATCTTAATTCCTGCTGATACTGTTTGCAATTTTTACCAGCATGTATGGCCTGCAATAAGAAATACGTCCATTTAGAACTTGGATCAACTTGCGAGCGAATCACAATCGTTATTCTCTGACCTGACAAGTGAGGCAATTGTTCGCAGTGCACACCGGGCAGACGAAGTTGTTCACATCGTCGTCGTAAATGCACCAACCAGGGCAATCCGGTGTCTTACAATGGAACGCGTTGTTTCCAGCATTGTTCTCCGCTTGAGCAATCGATTTCGCGAGATGTTGTTGGTAAACTTCCGGTTCGACGAGCTAAGTAAACACACAACACGATGAGTTTCGTTCCTGTCTTTTCTGTTTCTCACAGGACCTAGAAGAAACTGGGTGAACTTACTGCTTTGATCTCACGCTCTTGAAGAGTCGATTCACAGGTATACTCTGAATCTCTGTAAGGGCATTTCACTTCGGCTTCTTCGCAGTATCTAATTGTATTAGCAATACATGACCTAGGAAATATTAATTTTCATTTAATTTCGCCTAGGAAATTTCATTTTCAATTTTTTCAATCGTTTCATTGAATTTTCTTGTTTATACCTGCAGAACATATGTAAGCAATCTCTTAATATTACACCTTCGCGTGGACCGTATGTAACGAAGCATACGGGACATTCGATTGGCTCGGAATTCGGTATTACATCACAATTCTCCAAAGACATCAATTCCTCGTATCGTTCCATCCTCACTTCCTCTGGCGTGTTTCTCTCCTCCGCCTCCTATTAACAGTTGTTTCATGAATTAATTAAAATGTTTTTATTTATGAGAATCATACATTCAACTCGGTACCTCAGGTTCTTCGACTACCTCGCGATCCTCCTCCACGGTCTGCAATACTTCCGTAAATATATTTGCATTCTCCTTTATCACGTTTGGCGGCTCCTTTTCGCCACTGGGTTCCTCTAATTGTATCACATTTGTTTGTCTTAATTCTACGAACAAAAATTATATAACAAAGGTCACTGTTATCAAGTTGTGAGTGACCAAAGATTGTTCAATTGAATTAATTTACAATTTAATTTCCTTACCTGGCGCTACAAGGTATAAAAATATGGGAGATCCGTCGACAGCTTGCAATTCGTTCAAGGTGGCCTCGTCACGATCTGCCAAATTTTTACCAATGATCCATCGTTGCACGTTCGTCGGTATCTCGAATTCCGTGTGTACCTTCGTCTTTAAGTCGGCCACGGTCATTCTACTCGGCAACTGTTATTATGTTTTGGGTTAAGTTAGTCGTCTAATATCCATGGCATAGCAAACCACGTGCACCTTGATTTTAGTAGCTTAGATGGGGTATTTACCTGAAGGGGTATAGGTCCTTGGTGAGCCAGTTTATCCTCGATGTACATATTGACTTTGATCAGCTGATCTTTGAGACGAGCCGATCGTTGTCGGATCACGGAACAATGGATCTTGAGCCTTGCCAGCTCCTTCGCCAAGCCGGCAGCTTGTTGATGATGGCCAGACGCGATTGCGGCTTCTAACTTTCTGAGTAATCGGTTTATGGCCAGTGTATTCATGTTTTTCTCCGTTGAATTGCTGTCTGCAACAAAACCAGGACAGAGATGTTGATTCAACAGCAAGGAAAAACGCGTGACAATAAAATTAGAAGGGTGATTCAGGCGGGGAACAACTATCTTTGTCGAGTAATATGTTCGACTACTTAGAAGCCATCGCTGGGGTTTCAAATTTTATACGACCAAATTCGTGTCGTATATTTAATAGATAAATTTGTAATAAGACGTATTGAAACTGTAATTATTAAGAATAAGAATATTATACACAATTCTGTTCTTCCTTGTATTAACACGGATTTAGAAAATGGCGTTATCAACGCGGAATCGTGCGATCGATAGCGAACGTTCTAAATTAATACGCGTCTCGTATTACCTTCTTCACCACTTTCAAACGTTTCTTCCTTTTCTATTGGTTTCTGTTCAGTTACCATCAAAGGCGTGCTCGTTGTTTCATTCGTATCATTAATTTTCCCAACGTTGTCCTTCGTCGAACGTTGTTTCGGCACAGGAGGCACATGAGCGTTGGCGTACAACGATTGTTCGATCACGTTTGCGTAAGTGTTCTCATTGTTGCAGCCGGTTCTCGTTGTTTTCGTGGCCTCGATTTCGGCGAAATCTCGCGGTCGTATCAATTGAAACGTATTCTTCACCAATCCGGAACCAGGCAAATTCTTGCCGGACGTTTTATAGACGACGTTCTCCTGCTTCCATCCCGAGGTGGACGGTTGTTCCGCGGACGAGGTCGGTTGATTCAATCTTCGCAAATTACCGCTAGTTTGCACCGAACACGATACTTTTTGTTTATCGAGCTCGTAATCGTTTTGCAACGCGATATTCTCGACCTTTGTCACCGCCGACACGAAATATGTGGTCTTGTCCTGGCCAGCCGGTATCCCCTTCTGTTTCGGCGCCATTTTCTCGGCTACATTGGCGTTCCGTGTCACAATTCTACCCGGTCTCGAACGTTTCGGTAACGAGTGTTTCATTTCCTTCAACATCTCCTTTAAATCCGTTGTAATTGGATCCTCGACGGTGTTCAGTATCGGCGATCGCGTGTCAGCCGATTTTGTTTTTACGTTGGCAACCGTCCGACGAGTATCCTCGACGAGTATCGACTTTTCCGGCTGCAAACCAGTCTTTGCCTTCGCATCCTTCTCCGCCTCCACCAGGATATCGAGCACTTTAGTCACCTTACTTGATATTCCGGCTTCCTCCTGCTGAACTTTGCCCCGCTGATTAGTGGCTGTCGCGTTCGTGTGGCCCGCCCGACGATCGATGAACTTCTCTTTCATACGTAACTGCTTATCGATCTCCTCGAAAATATCCGAGAATTCCTTCTGAACACCGTCCAAACGTCTGTCCGTTTTTCTTGGTTCTTCGAAAATGTTCGTCGCTTGTTCTTTGTTTTCCACGGATCCACGGGACAACAGGTACCTTTTAGGATCCTCTTTGCTCGTCTTAACCTCCTTCTCCTTCCTTTCGTTGGCTACTTGCTGTTTTAATCTGATCTTTTCTTCTATCACAGCCGCAGCGTTGTCCTTCTGAACAGTCGTAAGATCGTTCATTCGATTCGCAGCCAATTGATTCTGCAAGAACGATATTCTGTTGAAAGTCTCGTTGGCCAGTCGATCGTTTTGTTCTTTGTCCAATGCGATCTTGGCTGTCGTGGCCTCTGTTTTGTTTCTCGCTGCCTTCTGTTGCGGTGGAAAGTACCTGGAGATGTCTTTCTCCACGCGACTGCTTTGTCCGCTGGAGGGTTCAACGGAGATCCTTGAATGTTCTTTCCAGTCGCTGACATGATCGAACGGCCTCGCGTTCCTCACCACGTCGCGATCGAATTTCGACGGTGGCTGATCTCTGCCGCCTTTGGCGAAGAAGTTCGCGTTGACCGTGACCTTGGTGATGTTGCTGATGGCGTTGAACTTGGAGATCAAAGCCCGGGTGCCGCGTCTGGGCGATGAATTCTCCATTGCGGATGCGACGATGTCTTGAACCAGCTCCTCATTTACCTCGTTTCTTTTCTCAAGCACGTCAACCAGCCTCGAAGATTTCAGCAACATCGAAGCCCTAGCTCGAGCTTGTTCCTCTTGGACAATTGCTGCAGCTTCTTTGTCAAGTTCGCTGATGTTCGTCAAAATTGATAGACCTGATTTTCTCTTAGCGTCCCTTTTCCGTTCGTCCGTTTGTCCGCCTCGATGAAAGAAGTTTAATCTCGACAGGGACGCGTCCACCGAATAGCTCGTGGAAGCAGCCATGTTCGAGGCAGCGCATTCTTCTTTTATTTCGACGGCCGAGGTTGTAGGCCCTCGGAGAACATCGCCCCTTCTGGACGGTCCGGAATCCCGAGAATGTTCGAAGACGCTTCGTTTGTACCAGGGTCGTGGCATGGCTGAGCCCAGAGTTCCAACGGTATGGGTCGTTAACGGGCTGTCCTGAAGAATGCCGATGTCTAACGAATTCGAGCTTGTGTCTTTCGTGTTCTTCTCTTTCGCGTTCTGTTTGATCTCTTTCTTCGGCAGCAGAACTCCACCCTGAAGGACCAACGTGTCGTTGCTAAGAGTCTGCACGTCCTCGGTATCCGTTCGTGTCTCTGCGTCTATTCCGCCATCGGCGAGCTCGGTTTCACGCTTCCCCGCAGACGAATTACCATCCACCAGCTTCTCAGGCGGTTTCGGCGCGCGTCGTTTCCGCCTGTTACTGTTCTTCGCCGTTTCCCGTGCATCTACCTCCGTTACTTTGACCGAAGCTATAGGAGGATTCGGCGCTCGTCGCTTTCCCTTCACGTGCACCCGCCTACGAGCCTCGCCGACGTTGCAGCTGGCTCGTCGATCGTCTAGCCTCTTCAACGACTCCAACAATCGTCGATCCTGGAACGACAAGTTTCCGCAAGAATTGAACGCGGTCGACGGTTGCAGGGAGTATCTAGCGGTGATGTCTCTCCTGGTGTTGGGCAAAGTGCAGGCAACGTCCGAAAGCTCGTTCTCTTTGTTGCCAACGGTAACCTTCGATGCTCCAGCGGCGAACGGGCCAACCTCGGCCGCTTGTTGGAGAATGTCTAACGACAAACCATCGCATTTACCCAAAGTTCCGGTATGAAAGGCAAAGCTACGCACCGTGGTGGTGCTATACAAGGTATCTACGCTCTCGACACTCGACGAGACGCTTCTCTGTCCTCCGTTGTCATCTCCGTGGTACTTGTCGATCGTCTTCCGTCGTTTGTCCACGCCCGTCTCGCGATTACCGGACCGCTTGAACCACTTGAACAAGGAGAATCTGGCCGTGCCGCGTCCCTCGTGCACGCTACGTGGTACGTGGTCTACGGACACTTCCGTCGCGACGACGTCCGACGTTCTTCCTTCCCGGTCGCTGATCCGTACGCCATTGGGGAATGTATTCGCCTCGATGCTGCATGCGGCTCGCTGTACCATTCTTACTCACCGCATATCCCTCTCGCAGCAAGCTCCGCCCTCCCCTAACCCCGTGCCTCATCCACTGGTCCGCATAGTTCTTTATTTAGATTCACTCGAATGTGGTTTTAACTTCCTTCCAGTTCGTCTATAGGTAAAGGCAAACTCGTGGAACCTTCGAAGAATCTTGCGGTATTCACACGCGGCTCGACCATCCGTCTGCCGCTCTTCTCGGCCGCGCTCTCCCGCCGTTCCCGTTCCCACAAAGAGTTTCCCGATCCTTTTCCTTCTTCTCTGTTCACCTGTCTAACTGTGCCACTCTTAACCCTCTGCACACAAGGCTTTCTATCTCTCTTCACGTAGTTTCGCGATGTTTAGGCGGTTCCACCCACTACACACGGGAAATTCAACAGACAACGAGAACTGGCTGCCGGGTACGGGCGCAAACTTGTGCGGAACATCGTGTTCCGATCGAGTTACGCGTTTCCCCGGCGTGTACGTGCGAAGAATGTATCGCGGAACGGTAAATCGACTGACGAATTTCGCTGCGAAACCGACGGGGACGCTGCCTCTACACACAAACACACACACGCACACACACACACACATATGACAAAGATACTCTTCGGTTCGTTATTAATAGATGTGCCTTCCTCCTGCCGTGGGTTATTTTCACGTCCACTCTTGCTGTCTGCGCGGTGCTGTCCGATATCAAAACAGAGGAATACGGCAGCCGCGTAGCGTACTCGCGCGTCTTTTCCATCGCGAACATCCCTGTCGTTTTAATGAATATTCATACGGTTTCGAAGAAATTGAAGATAAACAGGACGAATCCTACGAGCTTAGATTGATTAGTTTTCTCTAAAATTCAGTATTTAATTTCAAGGAATGTTCCACGCGGATTCGATTTAATAGTTTTCTACGTGTCCAAAAGTAGATTAGTAAATGGGAACTTTCATGAAATGGTAATTGTTTCAATAGATTAATGAGTTATGCTTGTTATTCCGTATTTTAGGGGTAATGTAATCGTGATACAGATCTATTGTGCGGTATGAATGTAAATCAGGTATTACTATGTCGCGAGATAACTATAAATCACAAATGACGCGAATACTTAATAGTCCACGTAACAAGGCTTATGTACAAACGGCTTAAAGCGTCCGATTTACATCGTTGAAGAGATTTGTACGTTATATGCAAGGTCTACTCGCCTACAGTGTTATTTTGGGATTTGACTAATCCCGTGAGAGGGCATGAACCAGTCAAGCGATGACCAACGGTTTCGTTTCGAATTAGTACGAAACAGCCGAGTGTCGTTCGCTTTTTAAATAATATCCAAAATCACATCCGTGTCATCTGATATCCGTTGAGAAAGGAACATTTAAGGAGCCCCGTGTATTCCTTTCTGATTTGTCAGACAGACTTTTCGCTCGAGATCTACTGAAAATAACGATACGCTTTCCTCTCTACATTTTCTATCGCGACCACTAAAAATAAACGGTACGATCTTCAGTCGCTAAACGATATCGAGCCACCTTAGCTTTTCCTCCGATGGATACTTCTACATATATTGACGTTAGAAATTCTTAACCTTTCTGCAGGAATATTCTAAAGTCATTCTGAATCAGACCATTTTTATAGGACTCTATAATTCAAATGTTTAGTCATGGTGGTGCATAGAGCTTCAAAGTTCTCGTGATTGTAGAAGGTTAAATAATCCAGTTATCGTATAGATAACAAATAGTATAGATAATAAGCGACTTTTATATCACACTAGTTCGTAGTCGTAAGTCATTTTGTGCTTCAGACTTACAAAGCGTTATTTAAGTCAATGCAAGGATGAGGTACGCTTGGAGAACCGTGGTAATCCATTTATTATTAGTATTAGTACAAGGATTAATAGACAAAGCCGGTAACGAGGTTGTAAAAATATTCCTTTTTCCAAGTCCCCTGGTTTGGTTTCTCTCTAACCACGATCCCGACCGGCCTGATAAGAAATTTCGACTTCCGTTTCTCGTCGTCTGTGTACACGCCATTAACGAAATTTTTCGGTGATAACGCGTTAGTCTCGGGCACCGTTCGCGGCTGTTTGGAAATTAACCAGGCGTGTATTTTTAATTACATTTACTCGCCGACGAAGAAAGGCATCAACGAGAGAGGGAGAAGGCCGCCTTTAAACGTTTCGCCTAAGTACGTTTGCTCAAGAGTTCCACCGACGTCGGGGTATGTATCTCGAAAGCCAAAGCGGCTTTTCTGAGAGCACAACGCGGGTCCCGCCTGTAGAACGCACTCGCGCGTATTTACGCTCGCTTTACACAAAATGGTGACGATGCACAATGGTGTGGTGCTGTTTCGAAAAAAGATTCTTCCACGCAAAGAGGCGACAAACCACGGAAATGCCAACTGTTTCTATATTTTGTTTAATTACTCGACAACATTCAGAGCCGCTGATAACCGTCGTCGGTCGGGTTACTACCCCTGGGCCACGCTTACCATTCTCCATCAGGAGGTTTCGTTTTAAACGAGTACCTCTGGTACCGTCTCAAAAGGTAAACCTCTGTTAAACAACTCCGCATGCACCGAGGCCGGCATTATTCGGACGCGTCCGTGTTCGCATCTTCACGGCGCCTTTTTGAACCTTCTTCAGATTTCTAATTTTAATTATACAGATGGTTCTCTTGGATCATCACGACCCCGGTGTACATACTTCCCTTAGAAATGCGAGGATCCCAAGATTCTCCCTGTACTCTTTCCAAATTAAAAATTTTTAAGTAACGATGGGTATAAAATACCTTTCCTCGAATCACTGCAGTCATCGCAATCCAAACAATACTTATTAGGAGTATGGAAAAGTTTCAGTCTCTTTTCACAAACTTTTGCTTCACGTTCACGTTACGTATAATTATATCAAAGTATTTAACTTTATTTTCTGTGACTTGGGATAGCTCGATAAATTGATTCAGATACTACAGCATCGAGCGTCGTATTATGTTCTTCATTAGTATCACATATCGTTGTATTATATCCCTCATGAAAATTATCATTTGTTCTCGATTTCGTTCGATTATAACCGGGAATGGACAACGTCGCCAAATAAAGTCTCCGAAAGGAGGTCCTCGAGTGTTCCATACCGCGGAACGCCGCCATAATCGACTCGCGCGTGTGTGTGTGTGTGTGTGTGTGTGTGCATACTCGTACATACGTTCACGTTCAAACGATAGAATCGTGTTGGTGTTTGCGTGGTCTTAGCTCACTTTTATTGTCGGAAGCCGAACTGGAGCACAAGAGTCTAGCCGTTGGGTGCACCCTCTTCTCTCGCTCGCCAACCCCTTCGCTTCTCTCTTATTCAAGAGTTTATTTCGCGAATTCGCCCAGCCACCCCCGCGACTCAGACTGGCTTGGCTCGTACCCTGTTCCACGCTACGTAGCGACGGCATATCGCGTCCTGAATACAAATCGCGATGTTTCCTTTCGCGAGTTCCTCCAGACTTTTAGGACGCGATCATTACCATTAATGAAGAAGTGAACGGTGCGTCCCAGGCCTCTAAGTAACCGTCGTTCGCCATTTTCCTCGATCCTTGAACTCTCCTCGTTGCCTCTCGATACTTTCCACGTTCGATTCTTATTCATTTCTCTCCGCTTCTATTTTTTTCTCCTCTCTTTTCCTTCACAAGGAAGCTGTTCCTTTCCGTGGAACGAGCTAGAGTTTCGTGATCGTTCTAGATGCACGATTATTCCCTCCGGTATCGAGCCACCGGCACTGGTATATTCCCGATTTACAATTTTTATGCCAGATTCCCAGCAGAGCGCTACAAGTCGCGTATCGTGTCGTTGAACTTTGGGAAAGGTCGCCGCGAAAGCGGCGCCGTGGCGTTGCTTAAAATTTAGTTACCCGCTTGGGTCGAACGCGATGTTTTATTCAGATACGCGCAGGACCCTGTACGCGGTTTCCACGGGAATCGGGGGATACAAATTAATCGGGCGCGGCTCGACGATTTTTGCCGCGGGCCAATGGTAAGGCAAAAAGTTCGCTGGCATGTGGAACGAAACGTCGATCGAGACGACGTCGCTTCATTTAGACGGGACTTCTTCTTTTAGTCTTGAATTAAAATTAAAGCGGATGGCGCTCGACGGTTCTGTGTTCCGCCTCGTCTTCGGTGTCAGGCAACCGTTGTCGTAATAGCTACCATGATTTTTTAATTATTTCTGGTCATCATACTGTGGCAACGAACTCGGCTGCCACAGACTTAATATTTGGTATGCAAATTAATTTGAATAGAAATTCTTTAACAATTATTGTATTAGGCAACTGTGTTTCGAGAGTCATCAATTTTTATTTTCTGACGTCGATTTCACGGAAATCACCTTCGTCGTGAGATATGCAAACGAGCGTAACCGCCGATGATTCTGAATTCCAGGACCATTTGATAAGAGATCGCGAAGCTTTCGATATGGAGATTTTATGGCATTTTGCGCTTATCGAGCTTGTTCCCTGACAGCTGCTGAAAGAAGCGTATACGAGTAGGTGTGAATTCTAGAAAGAATTCTTCGCATTCTATTCGCAAAATAATTGTTGTCAAAATAATCGCATTTTCCTTTTATTCGAGTTTTAAATAGCACGTATTAGATAAATTTCTGTAGAACCATCCTTCTGGAAGGGTGATAGACGTATCTAGGTTAGATGATTCTGTCCTTGATGCAAATTTAATGTAATTTGGTAATAATTGAAGAAGATAGTCCTTAATATTGTATTAATTACACAAGGTAACAAATGGAGGGTTTCAATTATGAACGTCTGTTTTCATTCCAACTGTCAGAACGTTAATATTCATCCATAAATGATATCTTACTTAGCAATTTTCTTGTCGTCAGAAATTCTTTTATCAATCCTAGTATACTGTTAAAGTATCTTATCATTTACTACCTTGTATAATGCCATATAAAATGTTCTTTAACTCTTTCCTATTAATTATTCGACAATAGTAAGTTCTTGATGGTGCCACCGGTGGCATATTAAAGACATAATGGGTCTAATACCTATTTGGAAGTTTCCGATGACTCAAAATACTGCAACACTTCTTTCAAGTTAACAGACACGAACTTGTGATGAAAGACCAATGGTTACTTTCGCATGGGGCTAATAGTTATACCTTAATAACGGTAGTTCCTCGAGTTTGCTGGCAAAGGGGATGAGGAAGCACTTATATTCTGTAGGTTCTGTTCATCTTAACCCGAGAACAGAAGGACGTCGCGGTACGTGAGGGAAAGTACTTCTTAGACGGACTTTGACTTGTGTGTTGGGACCCGACGAACCCTTTGGCTATCTCCTTAGTTACACCGTTGTTCCGTACGTGAACAAGATAGTTAGATTGTCTTCTCGAAGTTGGCCGCTGTATGCGAGATTAGACTCGGCTTCTCTTCGCGTCCATACGTACTGCAAGCTGCGGGAGTGCTTCTGCAATATCCGCAGTTAACCCGTTGATGAATACATGCTGGTTGTTGTTACTCAAAAGAGAATCGGATGGGAATGGGATTCGCGAAATAATCACTGATACTCGAACGCCAAATTACGCTTAGCCGCGAAAATTTGTCTCCCAACGCCGCGTAATAAATTATGATACGCTACGGGATCCTACCTTTTTAACCGACTTCGAAAAGGAGGAGGGTACTTAATTCGACATGTATGTTAATTTTTTTTTTTTTAATTTCCGTATACTGTCAAGAATCGTTAATAATGCGTGTGATAGATATTCATGATAATATTCTATCGTTAGAAGCAATTGAAAGTCAGAAACTATGTTAAATTGCATAAGAAACTCGTATTAAAATTACTAAAAGTTCAAAGGGCTGCCAACAAAGTCCTGTTTCGAATTTCGGTATAAAGTTAGATTCGTAGGAAAGTAGAAACCTTCCACTTTAATACAGTTTTTGATTTGCATCGATATCTTTATCCGTTCCTGAGATATCGTCGTGTAAAGACAAACGTAATTTTTGTAGAAATTCGCTGCCGCCACACGCTTGGACCCAGACAGTGAGTGTCTAGCGTAGCGGTCACGTGGTCATTGTTTACATCTAACCCTTTACTATTCCTAGTAATGCGTAGTACGCATTTCCTAGAAAAAAGTCTAGGTCGCGTCGCGCCCATTCAGGATTACCCTCGTACGCGCCGGCCGCTATACAAACTTTGAAGCCCTATATCTCAGGAACTAATTAAGATATCGCCTTGCAACAAATTGCGTCATTATGTATGCACTTTCCTCTATCTTCTGAGCTACCTACTGCGTAAAATTTAGGCATGTTTTTTTTTATATTTATTGCCAGGAATTTCGCCGCCGTTGAATGTTTCGCATTGACCTGTGGGTGGAAATATAAATTAAAATTATTTCGTCCTTTTTTTTTTCCAAAAATTTTTTTGTTCGATTAAAATTCGATTTCATCGTCGTTTTAAAGCCGTCACATTCGGCCAGTGGCGGTAGAGAGGGTGAGACAACCAATTATTATTCTTTTGATAATCATATGAATTGAAAGCAGGACGTAATCAGAACACGAATTCTGACGGAGGTGATATTCCATCGTGATACTATCTCTAACTTTAAATCCGTGCTGGGGCTAAGTTGGTCAAGATTGGGCCAACCTAAAACAAAGATTGCAAACGTTTCAATTTTTCTCCAACGCTTCAATAAATATGGAATATTGATTACCAACGATGGAAATATTTAATATTTTATATGAAATGTATGGCGGCTAACGTGGCGGCTAACGCCGAATCTTCCTGTTTGATTTCGCAGAACTCGATACCACCGTCACGGTATTGTCGCGCGGATCAGGCAGTCTTCTGATCCGGTATTAATTGAAATGCGGCCGATCGGCAAAAGGACGGACGACCATTCATCAGCTACAATAGCGAATCGATTCTGATTATCGTCGAGGATCCCAGGGGAACGGGTTAACACTTCGTACGAGTGGCGGAAACGCGGAGAACGTAATCACGCTTATCGTCGTTGTTTGTTCTATTTACCGACGAAAACAGGTCGGCTTCCTATTATTCCGGCGTTTGTTAGCGGTTAACAACGATACTCGACGCGTTATGGATAATAATCAGGGCGAAGAGCACACGGTACAACCCCTCTGTGTTACGTTGTACAACGTCGAATTTCGCGTGTTCCGTACAGAATGTTCGATTCGTTCCGTTGGTATTCGGCCTATTGTCGAATTAATAGTTAGTTCTCTGTGCGAATCGTCGATCAAAACGCGTTTATCGTCGAACACGACGACGGCTCGATGCGTCAGACGTCGCAAAAAATGAACGTTCGTTATTTAATAACGAGTGAATAACTGCAGTGTTCATTAATTAGCCAGTACGTTGAACGAACGCCATTCGTGAAAAGGATCGCCAAAAGTTTATAATCCGAGTCATTTATACTAGCTTCATTATCCGTCCCACTGCCTTTGTTCGATATGTTAAACATTAGTTTTAATAACAGAATAATATTTCATTGTACATCAATTTGGAATTTAAGGTTTGAGAAGAGCGATCGAGTGAAAGTTTCGTTGATATTTTTAACCGAAATTGGCACACCAGCCATTCCGTATTAAGAATATCGATGAACCGTTCATGTAGCCATTTTTATAAAACCTTATGCTTTAAATTCAGGTGCCATAAATGCTATATTGCGATATTTTTCTGTCATCAAATCGCGTCAGAGGTTTCAACTTAAATTTAAAGCATCTAATTAAAATCTTCCCTGAATAATTCATGTTTTGAAATTACATCTCGATTTCGAGACCGACGGTATTTTTCATGCGTTTTTCATTATTCTCTACGAACGATTTTACCGTATTTATTAATAATGCAAGGACATTCAAACAACGTTTTAACAATTAACCAACCAATCGACCGTATCACGAACACGTGTAGCTTACAAGCTTTCGATTGCCAAGGCTCGATATAGCATGAAGCTTTGCAATCGAGAGGGTGGGGGGCACACACGAGTTTAATCGGTAAATCCCAGCAATTTTGATGTCCATGAAATAACGCGGTATCGTGGTAATGATATGGACAGGATATCAATATGCTGTGTTACAGACAGCAAGTACTGTTGCACGCTGCCCACCGAGCGTAAATTTCGATACGATTAATAATTGACCGTACTTTTGAAAATCGCGCATCATCCGTCTAGAAATACGTACACATAAAGCACTCCTCTCTTTCTCTCTCTTTTACCACGAAATAATTTACAATGCAGATTTCATATCATTTTTCACGATACGCCGAACGTATTCATCGATTACGTTTGCACGATTTATTCGCATCGTTGTATCGAACGTCGTATTCTACTGTCAGTCAGAGAAGTCAGTGAAAGAGGAATCTTCGTATTTCACTCGGGACACTTTAATGTCGTTCAAGATATCCCTGAGATTGCGTTTCCTTTTCTTTTCTTTCAATTCAATTCGAATTTCTCTTCAGCAGTAGCCAGAAAATGTTTCATTCAATTACACGTTGTCAATTGCACTGTTCATTTTACGAGCAAAATTTGCTGGCGAATATTTTTGATCGATTCTTTGTAACAAATAGACCACCACATTGTTAGATATTCTGTAACATCGTAAGTCATTTCTGGCAAATTAGAAATAAGGTATTGGATATTGATTAAGTCTTGACCGAGTTTTGGTCACAGCCTGGCGATTCAAAGGCTGCGGATTAAATCATTGGTTACGGTCTGTCTGGTTTCGGTTAGATCTTTGTTAGACTTCGGTTACGTATCGGTTGGATCTTGGTTAAGTCTTAGGTAGCTTTGGGTTAGGCGTTGGTTACATCTGTGCCGTATAGACGGACATGCACAAACAGATGTCCGAACCGGAGCTTACACGTGTATCAACAGTTGTTCGGATCCGCTATTGGCGGAGATAAGAATTCACGATGCTATCTGAAACGTTTCAGTGTGTGAAATTTAATATTTCCTCTTTCTCGCGAACGTGACAGTAAATATCGTGTTTCAATTTGTGCGCGGAAAAAAAATGTTGTTTATGACAAAATAACAGTGCCTTTCTGAAAACGATCGAATCTGGTCCGGAACGGTTTAATGAGAACTTCTGAAAGCTACGCCCATACAATTTTTGATCCTAATTAATTATCAGACCCCCCCTCCCAATTCATTTTATCGCTGGAATAATAATCCGGAACCTTTCGTTTTTAATTTTGTAATTGTTGGATTAAATTTAATTTTCATCGATTAATTAACACGTTGATTGCTATTGTAGACACAGTCACGGCTGTTACGGCGTACGGCAATGTGAATTATCAAGGATTAATTCTCTAATCTCTGCTTCCATTTAATCCGTATTAATAATTATTAGACTAAATTGCATTTGCAGCCGCGGTTATCGATAATCACCACGGTAGATGAAATTTTCAATAGATAATTAAAACATTTCTGACCTACGAAGTTGGATATGGGTAGGGACGGTCTATTACTGTATTATGCATTGGAATAGGAAAAATTAAACCTGTGCAAAATGCGAGGTCGGTAGTTAACACCGCAGGATAACGCAGGATAACGCTGACAAACGTCTCGCAGTTTTGCGCGAATCTTTACAAGGACGATTTTTATTTTCCACCTGTTTCTTCGGCTACTTCGAGCCAACGCCGTGGCATTTTATGGTCCGCGTACTCGCAATCCGGGTATTACGCAAGTGTGAGGTGGTCCCGTTTCGCAGCCGGTACTTTTCCCGGTTATCAGTTCTTCGGGACAATGCGAACACCGAGCCTCGTTCTAACGCGTCGCGATATATATTATCGGTTTACCGCGAACGCACCTGCTGTTTGCCGCGTCTCATAGAAAATTAATTATGCGGCTGTCTAATTACGTTTGTCGACGGAACAGCTGTCGCGTCTTTGAACACGCCGGAAGTGAATTAAAACAATGCTGAAGATAGCTAACGGAGCGTTAACTAACGTTGATCGTCATAACAATTAAATTCTTCTCTTTGCCTTTTTATTATTTCATTCTCGAGCAATGAACCATTGAGATTATAGTTTCAATTTAATTTTTTGGATTCGTTTTTATTTTCATTTGCCAAAGTTTAAACTATTTATTTAGATCTTTCGTTATCAAATTTCAGCGTCTAATATTAAACTAAATATTCTTGTATAAATTTGGGAAGTTTGGGTCATGATTGAACCAACATCCCCTGTTCGATAGTTAATTACTCGAATACACCCTCAATTGCAGAGGATACCTAAACCATCGATCAATCCATTGCATTTGCATGTACGTAGAATTTTACATTAATAAATGAAGATGCGTAATCACAAACAGAATATTATTCATTGTAGTATTAATTCGTACTTCGTATGTATGAATCATCGAAAATTATTTTGATTTCGATAAATACAGAAAGGATTATTCTATCGGTTGACTAAATAGCATCTGAAAATGACAAAATAAGAAAGTTCGGAACTCGAAAATCAATCGAAACCTATTCTCACCCCGTAACCATGGTTTTCCCGGTCTCGGGTCGGATCTTTTTCACATAATCGGATTTCCGAAGCGTTCTTATTTGTTTATTCCGTGGTAGGTGGCGGGAAGTGATGTTGCTGCACCGATCGAACAAGATGGACCGGCTTACGAGTGTTTGGCTTCGAGATTGAGGTCGCTGTCGGATATAGGGGAACGGCTGAAAGAAATACGAAAACGAAGACACAAAATAGTGGAGGTAGAAGAAAAAAAAGAAAGGAAGAAGGATACCAGGACAAGACCATAGAAAACCATCTTTCTGTCTACCTCTCACGTACGCTCAAACATCCAGCGCGGTTTCCGCATACGTTCCAATAACGCGATCGCGGCCAAGATCGATTTTCAATCCAATCATCAGAGAATGCAAGTGTAAACCATGGCGGAAAGTGCAATATACTTTCATGAGTACCCACCTATGATCAACCATACGGTCGGCTAAGAGGGAGGGATAGAGGGAAGCAATGCGGATAGTACGTTGGTTATGCGGGACGTTCGACCAACGGGGAGGAGGGAGGGTTGGAACGCTTGAAAATCGAATACTCGAACAAACCCTTGTACCAGCCACGGGAAGCCGGCATAAACTCATAATCCCACATTTTTCCTTCTTCTCGACCACTTGTGTCCCTTCTATTCTTCCTGTTTCATTCGTATCCGCTTCCCTCTTCTCTGGCGTTTTTTTTTTTTTTCGTTCTCGTTTTTACCCGAGCAAAATCGTTCCCTTCCTCCAAAGCGCGATCCCGGGTACATCGAACCGAATCCGCAGACTTCGGCCCCGGTTTGACGTTAGATCGATACACTTCCGATTCGACGAGTCGAGGAAATCGAACGGCCGATGACAACCGAAGGTTTGACGATTTTCGAGTACCTGGGCGAAGACTTTTCTGGTGAATACTCGAGCAACCTGCGTGCCGACGAGTCACGGTTACACGTCCTTGAAGGAAGCTTCGCGTTACAACGATGGGAACGATTTCATCCTCAGATTTCCTTTTCACGATTGGCAATCACTTTCGCGAGATCCGAAAATCTGGAAGGTGTCTGGAGCGACGAGCTAGTCGAGCTGGCCAGATTTATTTCACGAGATCCCTTTTCCAGTGGGAAGCGGCTTCAAAAGAAATTTCGTTCGCTCGGCCGGCTCAAAGGGCGCGGATCGTTCCTTACGCGAGCTCGATTCGCTTTCCTCACCGGATCTGAAATTACGTCACGATGCCTGGCGTCTCTGCGTGCCAGGCTGCATTAGGCTGGGTACTCACCGCGTCCGTGGAGATTCGCTTGCCGGATAATGAAAAGAAGAGGCTCGCGGCGACAGACGGAGCGAGAATAAAATATGGATTGCTTTTAACGGGTTCGCGAGGAATGGAAAACGATAGATAGAATAGAGGCAGGCTGAGTTAGTTGATGGTAAGGAATGAAAGGGTCCTGGCGGGTAACACACAAGGGAATGAAGGGAACACGAACACGTAACTGTACGCGATACGGATTGTTACACACAATCGTGGGCGTACGAAATGGAAGGGAGAAAAACGGTTCTCACCAAGTGCCGGCAGCAGTCTCAATAAAACATTCAGTTCGAAAAATGCTGCTCCATAAAAATTCCATTCGCTATTATGCCACGCAATCTTCGGTTATCGGTTATTGCTACCACCGGTCATATCGTGACTAGATTTACGTACAGATACTTTATAATACCTCATTTGCTTCTCTGATTTGCCACCCACAATTTTCAAACGTTTGCATTTCGATATGGCTCATTCGGTGTTATCCTGAGATCCATGTTTCGATTTTACTGCTAGGAATTTCCAGCAATGCGATACCTGGACTGCGAATTTTTATAAACGGGATTACCATCAAATCACTGAATCGAACACTGTATTTATCTGTTCCTTTTTGTGGCGACACAGTTTCATTTTGTATATAGAATCGGTCGTGTGTTTTTTATCGGAACGTTGCAAACTTTAATTACCAGTAACTATTAGACTACAAGTTACGCTAAAGAAGAACGTCAAACACAAAGGACAGCTGGTCAACGGGCGAAACAGTAATTTTCTCTTCTCGAATCAACGATAACACCGAAAACACGGTCGGATGAACCTCCTTTCAACGCGATGCCCCGATTCCCAGAGATTACACACCGGTGCATGCAAGCTTTTTACGATACGTGTGTACGGTCAGGGAGTCTAGAGGGCAGACATTTAACCGACCAAAGCGTAGCCGGTTATATATTATGAAAGAGTAGCAACGACGCCGCCGGTCAGCCGTGTATTTTTCGCGTCGCGACGCTGGATACGCGAGCCCTGTGGTTGCGTCGGTTTCTGCGATGGGTTATGATCTTCCGCGAGGTCGACCGGAAAAATGAAAATTCTAGTATGCGCCTCGGTCTATTATGTTTGCTCCTATGGCGTAGCATGATATCCCATGTCCCAGGCCGACTGAAAAGAGCGTTAAGATCCTGCCGGTAGCCCGGGCGTATTCTTGTCGCGACGTTTTATGCTCTTTTTATGGCCTCGTTCTTCCTGCACGAATCATGCGATGTGATCTCATGAGGTATCTGCCTATCGCATATGCAAGCGAACTCGTATTCGGGGACAAAGGAACATTGAGGAAGTTCATCCTACGGGGTCGTGACAATAAAAGGAATAATCCGGGGAATGAAATATTTCTCGTTTTTTCATTCGACGACCATCATCATGATTCTTCGATATCTTTGCAGAAAATGTGAAGAAAGGTTTGTACTTCCCGGTGATTTATGTTTCATAATTTAGTATTTATGATAATTTAATTATTTGCAATATTTTGGTCCCGTTAGTTTATGTGGAATAATACGAATTTTGTGACCATTTGACTTTTTATAGATCCTATTTTACCCATTTGATCACTTACTGTTCTTATTTAGCATGTTTGATCACCTATTTTACTTACTCATTTGTCTGATCACACACGGGTTTATACTACTGGTTCGACTACCGATGGTTTTATGCTACTTATCGAATTACCTGGGGTCTTCCTCCACTTGTCTGACCACCCGCGATCCTATTCTACTTTCCTGACTAACTATAGGTTTACTCCACTTGTCTGACCACCCATGACCCTATTCTATTTCCCTGACTACATATGGGTTTACTCCGCAGCTTATGACCCCATTCTATTTCCCTGACTGCCTAGAGGCTTACTCCACTTGTCTGATCATCCACGATACTATTCTACTCGTCTGACCACACATGGGTTTACGCCACTTGTCTGACCACCTACGATCCTATTCTACTTCGGTGACTACCTATGGGTTTACTCCGCTTGTCTGATCACCCATAATCCTATTCTACTTGTCTGGCTACTCATAGGTTTACTCCACTTGTCAGGCCACCTAATGTTATCTGTGCGCCTACCTGACAACCTACACCAGTTGTCTGACCACTTACATTCTCATTTCATTTGTCTGACCATGCACGATCCCATTCCACTGGTCCGCTCACTTCACGATCAAGTAATCACGGTTCAGACGATGCCTGCTATTGCATAAAAGTATATTGTCTTCTTATTGCGCCGTATTTTTGATTGATTACTCTGAGAATTTGCCGCGTGGACGCTGTAGCTTATTTGCCAACGACCCGTGTACCCTCGATGCTTCGATATCTTTGGTGTAATCAATTTTCCAGTGCAGACCTGCGAAGGACGTCGCATAATTTTTTACTAACCAGTGGCCTCGATTCAGATGAGATCACATTTTCTTCCCGTTCACGTAACACCGAGCGTTACCGTTGCACTCGCGTTTTACGGGGTCCGGGCTACAAGCGTATCGAAACATCGATCGGAAACGAAGGTCCGTTGGGCCGCTGACAAAATTCGTTTTCGTTTAGAACCGTGTCCTCGAAATATCGACTCGTCTGGCTGGCGTCGAATTTCTCACGTAGAATCGCCCGCACATCCGTTTATCTGTTCGCCAGAGGAAAAAGCGCTCTCGCCTCGTTAGATCGCCGAGGAAAATAATGCTCTCCATCTGACGCGCAAGCACACATGCTCGACGTCCTCGATCGTTTGCTCGTTCGTTCGTGCAAAACAGCCGTGGAACGACCGAGGCGAAATTAATGGCGAGAATGCTCGCGGATTGGAGCATCGCGACTAGTCGCGAAACTGGACGTACTTATTGCACGCGATTGCCTGCGATTTCTGTTTGCCGTTACGAACATATCGCTTCGTGTAAATATCGCTAATTTCAGAGGGAAAATATTTATTTAGCATCGTTAATTGCGAACACGGCATGTTCGCCGCCATGGTACGTATCGGATTCGGTACAATAGAATTGTGCATAGTGAACCACGAGATACAGCGCACGCTGCAGTGTTCAAAATTCAACCTCCACCAACATGCTAGTTTTATTAACGTTGTTATTAAGTGGAAAAATTTATCTTGTCGAACCGGGTTGCATTCGAAACCGGTATACCTTTCGGTTTTTCCAGTTGTTTTTAAGCTTAAAGTGGTCGTTTTCGCAAATTCATATTAATGGTAAAATTATACAAGAGTTATCTGGAACGCTGATCCAACCCGCCAGTTACGATCCTATATGTTTCGCCGGGTTTACATAGAAGCTGCTGAAAATAACCGCACACTCGTCTCATTTGGAAACAGGTTACCTGCGTGTAATTGAGTAACGAGAGAAGGGGACGAAAATTTTTGTCGAGTCCGAACGGAAAAGATATTAAGTCCTGCCAGCAACGACCCGCAGGTCGCGTTTTTATCCAGACAATTTCTACGTGCACACACCGTTTCACGGTGAAAATCGGTCGAGCAGTAAATCATAAAGATATGATTTTTTTTTCCTCTCTCTCCGCTGACGGCGGACGAGTATCCGACCGGAAGAGACGAGAAAGTCTCTGCTTACTCAGCGACGTTACGAAAAGAGATTTCCTAAAAACAGAATAACACCTTTTTTTCCGGAAAATTCAGGTCACTGGCCTTTGTGTAGCACTGTACAAAGCTTTTATTTTCTACTGCGTAAGATTTGAAGCGTTCAATATCGATGATCCCTCGTAGCAGTCAGCGTGTTAAGGGTGTAATTTAAACTTTTATTGGTCGCTGGGATCATCTTGTTCTTTCGCGAGAAGGCGCAACGACTGGAAAATGGATGCCGTTTAGGACGATCGAGTGGCCCGGCCTACGTCGGTGGTCAGGAAACTAGGCCGGATACGTTTTCACACACGTGTAAAACATTTCAGGGACGTGCGGCCGTGATCGTCGTTCGATGGCCAAGCGGGTGACATTAAATTTAACGCTGCCAATTTGTCGTGGTGCACGCACTGGCCAGCCCTAGCGTGCACGTGGCGCGTTTCCGCACGAATCAGCGAGTCCCTCGAACACCGGTGAACGTTCGCGTCACACATCGAAACACCAGTGACGTGCACGAATCACGTATAAAGCACGACCGTGCAAACACGTAGGTATCATTTGAGGGGACATTCGATGTGCTGCATAATATATGGACTGCGTCATGACGCCATCGTAATTGATTGTAGCGCCCTGCGGTTTGGCACCCGTTGGTCGGAAGTGTTCGCAATTACTACAATGGAATCGCGTAAAGTTAATGGTAAAATATTCATTTCCGGCTTGGTAATTCGACGTTGGCCCGAACTGAATACGTTCTCGCCACGGGTTCGTGCGTTCTCTCGTGACTGCCTAGAACCGCGCTTCCTCTCGTCGAAAATCCGGCCGGAAGCGGCCTGTAGTACGCCTCGCGAGTGTTTCCTTGCATTTTGATGGGTTGATTACCTCGTGCAATTATCACGTGTCTACCATCGAGTGTTAATTCAGACGTTTCACCTCGACAGAGAAGTTCGTCGATCGCAGGAAATCAAGCCATGATACGCAGGTGCAACCAGCCATATACGGTGAAGCATTTGTTAAGGATTAATTCGTTAATATGCTGCTTTGATCCAGTGTTCCGAATTACTGGTGTGATTTTATTCGCGTTAAATTTCTGTAGCCGGTCATCGGTGATTCCTATTCCCAGAAAGCTCGTAAATAACGAAATATTTGACATCGTCTGGACGATAAATAAAAGAACATCTGCCCTGACGTGACGCACGCAAACAGAGAGAAACATTTTTCTACACAGTACAGTCGTTTCGACTGTAATCCCGTGTCGTGTGCGCGTGATACATGCCGTTCGTATCATCGAATGCTCGTTTAACATTTAAACACAGCCCCAATTTAATGTCAACCAATTACCGGTAACGAACTGACGTTGGTCTCGATTTCAATCAATTTTGAATCAATTTTTAAGCGTCAATTGCAGACTTAGATTCTTTCAAAACGAATGAAGGAACCTCTCTGAAGTAGAAAGTTGGTGAGATTTCTGATATCTACAGGGGTTTATAATTTCAGGAAATAGAAATTTATAAGCTCCTACTTGCCGAGAGAAGAGCTTGATGCCGAAGAGCATGTGCATTGCGTATATGCATGTTATCAAAACAATGAAAGGATCATCAGAGTCATATTTTTCGCCTTGGTACTTGAACGACCGTATGACCGGCAGAGATATACCATCGATCATTCTCGTCTATTATTCAACGGTCGGGTCCCATATATCCAAAGGGAATCCGTCGAAAAATCCCGACGATAAAGTTACAAATACGATTTTTCTGACTCTGGTCCCGATTCCTCGGTCGCATTAATCAAGATTCGAAATCCCCGCTTTCAGGTGGCACGGTTACAGGTGCACCGGTAGCATAACGGGGCTCGAAACTTCACCGGCAACTATTCGTTCGACGAGGGGCGGCTCTCGCGACAGAAGCGTTTAAACTTGCGTTGGAATCCTTCCGTGTTGCCTCGTCGGCCAACTCTGTCGCGCATAAATCAGCCAACTTTACATAACGTTCAACGCCGACGAAGTTGTCCTCCTAGTCTCGTAAAATCGTCCTCTCTGTACAAGGACGTAACCGTGACGTCCCGTCGCGAACAGCTCCTTGCGATATTTCCAACTTTTCTCTGATTAGTTCGATTGCATTCGATTTTCCATACAGATCAGTAAAATAAAGTTCATATATTGGTTGACCTATTTTTTTTTATTTTTTTTTATTTTTAGTGAAATCGGTTCCTGCAATCTTTTGTTAATTCTGTATACGAATTTTCGCAACGTTTTTATTCCGTTTGATCATCGAATGACCATTAGTTTACGAGTAGTTTTATCGCGAGCAGCCGTTGACGTTTGATGACTCGCGTATCGAGGGTTAAATAGAAGCGTGACCGTGCACGTCGATCAAAACGCTCGCTCTATTCCACGCGCCCACTTCACGAGGTAAAACAGCGTGGACAGCTGGAAAATAGCCGGGTCTCGCGCATTAAACACGTGTTTGATTTCGAAATTGTGGTGAAACGAGCAGCCGTTCATGTGTAACTCGCCTCGGTTAATGATATCGATACATTATTTAAGCTTCGATAATTCAAACAACATTGACAGCGTATTTGCAGAGCGTACCGTATCAATGGTACCCAGGAGATTGGTTTCGTTAGGGAGATAATACGTGCGTTCGTAGGCTCACAGGTGATGTACACTTAAGATGAAGTTAACCAATAACACATTGAGTGCCATAGAGAAATACGGACATACATACGTAGTCAGACACGATAAAATCCTAATTATTAAGGATGCAGACGATTAATGTTCAAATTTAACCTTTCGATTCGATAGCCAATCGATTATTACCTTAATATTAACGCTATCCCCGGTTTATTTCATAATTCTTATTGTCAATTACTTGATTGTAAAAAATGTCGGGTGTCAGTCACCGGTAACTGACGTGGCGCGCTTAACATATTAAATACCATGATGGAGGCAAATTTGAACTTATCAAAATTAAATCCATAATTTCACAGCTTGGAAGCAGATAATGGTTCTGTGCAATTATATCTGCAATTCTAAGCCATGCATGGTTAACATCATAGATCTCCTTTTTTTACAGACCAATTTTTCACTCATCGATATCGTTGTGTTAGCCGGATCACCGGCAACGTATGCTTTTTCCGCCTACTGTCAAGCCAATCCACCGACCATCCCCGTCCCGGTATCAGCCCGTTTCTTTTTCTTCTTTACCCAGAGTACGTTGTTCCCCGTGTACAGCCTTCATCTGTCTCCACCTCGTTTCTACCTGATCGCCGTTGGTAATTGGATCTCTCGAAAGACCGAACATTTCGGCTAATGAATTGTAATCACATTTCAATTTGATCGTCCCGTCGTTCCCGTCGTGGCCGACCAACACGGTATGCCGACGGATCGGCGAAATATTTCGATTATTCGACCGGCTATGCGAGTTATTTTTCGTCCGTCCGATATGCCTTGCATGGTTCGATTATCAAATCGGTAAAATTACCTATTTTTACATCGGTCAGACATTTTGGCGCTACGAATGTAAGGTAGAAATTGAATTCTAATAATAGTTCTAATTTAGCGGTAGGTTAATTATAGTTTCGATTGAATGGTAGGACTTCTTTCTCGTACCTTGTCAGTTTCCCTAGGGAAGACTGACATACTTGTTAGTACACCTCTTGTATAATAAAATTAGAAAGATTCTCAAACTCGTCGTTCAGATTTGCTCGACCAGCTTTCACGCCACCCACGCGCGACTATCAAAGTATAATCGTAATGGCCACGCGGAACCGATAAAAACCGTTCGATCTTCGATCAACGGCATTAAACATTTGGAAAGTCGTTAAATACGAGACGGCCAACAAATTGAACGACGACAGGATGCCGCGCCCGTAGCGACGGCAGTTTAATCTCACAATTAAGCCTCGCGTTGCGAACCAGCATCCCCTGTGCAGAAAAACCGACCGATCCGGCGGCCACGGCCGGAATTTCCGGCCGCAGGGACATTTTTCAGCGGTGCTGGTGCGCGAACGAGTGTAAATAAAATATAATGAAAATAAACACAAAAAAGAATCGCCAAAAAGGGGCGAAACGGTGAAGGGAGGGCAGGGTTGAAACGCATACGGTGATAAGTGGTCGGACGAAGACAGAAACGGCCACGTTCGATACCACCATGCCGCGAAATACAAATGGAATTCGGTCAATATTGTTCCCGGCCGCGGAATTTCAACACACCGCGAAATCCTCGTTAACGTTCGCAGCGTGGTATTTTATAAATCCAGGTAAACGAAATTTATAAATAATTTTTGTAATTTTTATCTGAAAATTCGATCGTTTTTAAACACGATTCGCTGCTATACACTCTCTATTAATATTCCACCTTATTCGAATGAAAATTGCCAGAATAACGAACAATTTTTTTTTTTTAATCGAATAATCTTCCGACTAAAAATGTATTCTTCGAATATTTCATTCTGTGCAGAAATTAATTCGTTTAATTTTATATAAACAAGAGGCAACGCGTGCATCAACTTGTTTCCAATTAAATTCAGCCGGCTCGGAAAATATCACGCTACCCGTTGACAACATTTTGCCGGTGGATTGCGCTCTTTGTAACTCCGTGTAACAGAGACTGAATCGCACCCCCTGTTGTCCCTCCTCGTTCCCACATCAACGTCCAGAATCGAGGGAATCAGCCCTCGGACACACTCTTCGCCCCTTTGTGAACCCTTTCAGCCCAGCATCATCGTCCCGAAAACTAGCTATTCCCTCTTTTGTGCTGAGATATTCGTCGACAGGCACGATCGCCACCGGCCCTTTCCACTTTTCGCAGCCTTTGCACCCTTCAAACTCTGTCGCAACGTGGCTTCGTAACACGACGGGGGTAAACGGGTGGTTTCTCTGTTTTTGACGCGATGATATCGCCGCGTTATTAACTACCTTCGACACTTGCGTCGAGCTTACTGTCAACGCCTTTGTTAAACGATGAAACGCGAACATCCGATCAGACTGAACCCGACGAAAAGTGATTGAATTCGTTTCGAAACTGTCCGACAAAATTGGTTTTCAAGTTTGCCACGGTTATTAACGGTTTCGAAGAAAATTACGTTGAAGTTTGTAGCCGGATTCCAACCGGACTAAAAATTGAGAATTAGTTAGGTTGTTCCGACGTGTTTTTTTTTCGGGGTTTTTTATCTATCGCAATTTCAAAATGCAACGAGTCGTAACGCGTTGAACGATGCGGTACTCGTGCGGGTAGCGACTTTGTTTTGGAATCAATATTTACAGAGTTATCGGGGTAGTTTCAATTACGCGAATGCTTTTTTCTCTTATTTTATTTATTTATTTTATTACGTAACGTTGGATAGTTTTCATTTATATGGGTTCGAAGCATGCACAAAGAAAATTTGATTGAATCAATTGCTCACCGCTGGTACCTTGTGTTATATTTTATAAAGAGACGACAAGGTTCCGGTTGTAACAAAGAGATCTTCTTTCAGTGTTATTATCATTGTTATTATCGTAGCTACGTCACCGGATTACGTTCTGTAATGTTTTTTTAAAAGAATTTCACGGTTTAAGGACGACCTTTGTAATCTTATCGCCGCGAGACGGAGGAAGGACCGAGAAACTTCATTTTCCGTTCAACTCTGTAACGTCGGGTAAAGTAAAAACGACAGGACGGAAAATAAATCCTGCATCGAGCAAGCGGGAACGAAAATTCCTCTCGTCCTTTGTGATCTTCGACGTTCGCTTCTTCTTGGAATCGCGGCAAGACAAGGTGTTAAATCTCGGCAAAGTAGAAACACACTGTGTTGGATCAGACGTGCTTCCGACTCCGGTTATTAGATTACGTCGCTTTTACTATCGTTGAGATTGTTCATCGTGAAATAGAACATTTTCGTATCATTCTGGCACTTAAATAATATAAAACTTATATGTCAACCAGCCCGTCCCCCAACCCTGACTATGTCCTAAAGTTCATCTTGATCAGTTCAGTCACTTTCATTTTTATAATACAGAGAAAATGAATCTTTCCAAGAACAGGAATTGTAAAAGTTCACCGTGAAACCATTAAAAAAAAAAAAGTATCTTGATGCCGATTTTTCAACCTCGATAAAGTCGGGGATAGTGGAAGACAGACCGGGGATGGCATATCGCGGCTTAAACCGAAATTCCGCGGAAGTTCCTGGCGATCTTGATACGAGGGAACGCCGAAGCACCGACTAGCACCGATCTAATGGCGACAAATCGTCGTCGGAACGTTAAATAACCGATAAAGTTGGCGCATCGTGTGCCGGTCATAATTCACAGCGGTGTATCTGGAGGAAGCTACACGGGTTAGCGGCACGACGTTTCCGGATTTTCGAGGCTGTATCCGGTTCGTTCGTTGCCGGCTCGAAGGAAAAGTCGGACGAGACGGGGAAGGAGAAATGGAATAAAAAAGGGAATGTTACGGGAGCCAAGGTGGAATCGAGCCGCGCCATAAAACCGCCGTTACTTTCATATAAG
The DNA here is from genome assembly GCA_943735885.1 of Stelis phaeoptera. Taxonomy (NCBI): domain Eukaryota; kingdom Metazoa; phylum Arthropoda; class Insecta; order Hymenoptera; family Megachilidae; genus Stelis; species Stelis phaeoptera. The sequence continues at coordinate 8,347,401 of OX030941.1, read as the reverse complement.
CCAAGCACGACCGGCTCCTAGCGTGGATCGATGAATAGAAATCACCTACGTTTCGCGCACACGTACGCCTCGAGGACGATGTCGCGCGACACGCGTGCGGAATATGGGAGCCCATAAGGCGGCGTCGCGTTCTACCACCGATACTACCCCCTCGCCTTGCACGCATACGTGTCGCGAGATTGCATGATCTATCCTGGTTAATCGGACAAACCGGTGAGTCGATTCCGAGTTGTGTTTCCAGCTTGGGAAGTTGAGAGACAATCCCCAGTAATCGAAAAGTTTTGAATTACCTCGATCGACTTTGTGCCAGCAAAATCTTCCGAAAGTAATACATTCACACTTTTTGCTTATTTCATTTCGCTATAATTTTATATTCCTCTAAATGGACTACGAGTACTCAGAAACGTGCTAAATATACCTTTATTCCAACAAAAATTATCCTTACATTCTTTCGAGTAATATTTTAATCCTCTATCTGGTAAAAGGATTCACATTATACGAAGAGTTAAATAAAATACGAATGGAAACACGCACGAACCCGTGGCTATCCTTTTGTTCAAGATAATCTACGACCGCATGAAATTTTTATCAAAATCCTCGTATCTCGTGGAAAAATTTTACACATCCCTTGACGACACTTTTCTTCCCGCGTGTAAGTCAAGTATATTCAAGTACGGGGGTTAAAGTAGCTGATAATCCCGGTTATTCCGTCCGGAATCATACGTATCCATTCAAATTCAGCAATAACACGAGAAATATTATCGCGTAATGAAAAAGATCACGATACAAGCATCGGACGACTTCCTTTTCCCGTTTTTCTCCTCTTTAGCGGCTCGAACCACCCTCCTCGTCCGATTTCTATCCATCCAGCCGCTGTTCCAGCGGCAACTCGTTAGGTATTAAGACACGCTCGATTTTCTTTCCTCTCCTTTACGTCGCGTTAAGGCGTAAAAGAAGCGCCATAAAACGGGCTATCGTAAATACAATCGAGCGAGCAGCGTTCTCTTAGCGTGGCCGCCTATCTCGTCGCGTTTCTTCTGCGTTATGCCCGCTTTTATGTGAGCGGACGATCCCGGGCTCGCGGTTCGCCTATCAGGATACGCCGCGAGGATTTATTCGAAGGATCCGGCACGGTTTTGCCCGCCACGGCCAGCTTTCGCAAAAGCTCCGCGGGGTCCTTCGTCGTAATTTCTCCAACTTAATTGCCGTGCCGCTGGTAAAAAAAATGGCGGAGTCGCGAAAGTGTTGTTTATTATCGAAGAACAGAGCGCTTCCAGGCGGAAAGGAAGTATCGACGAACCGGTATTTCAATGTTCCCGAGTCGATTATTCTTCGTGATCGAACGTCGAGCGTTGCGCTCGATTTCTTGGTACACCGGTCTTCACGACCTCGTGTCTGTGTGTGCAACGATTGTTGGGTATGCGAGCACGATCGTGTGTCTTTGTGGCGGCAATAAAAAGGAACCGGAAGACGTGGATAGAGTGCAAAAGTGGCGAACGACAATACCACCCTTGCGGTAGCGACCTTACCTTGCTGTCTGAAGATGTAGAAAGTTTTTTCTTTTTGCACCCCCCAAGCCCCCATCGCTGGATTTGTTCGATTCGACGACCATCGAAGTAACAACGCTCGAAACTTACTTATTTCCTGCTAGCGAGACTTCGGTAAATAACGCTGGTTTCTATGAAGAACGGACCGAACAGTTTTACCATTGGACACGGCCGCAAGTCGGGGAAAAGTCGGAGTCGAAGATGATTTTCGGAGGATACGTACGTAACGACGGGGTATCGAGACGTTTTTAATCCTTTGCCTTGAGTCCTTGACTCGTAACATTTACTTGGAAGAAGGGAATTATTACTTATTCCACTTGAAATAAATAATATCTTGTGTGTACGAGGAACGCTTCGCCATCGAAGAATTAACGATAGATATCAGGTCTAGAATAGTGGCACAAATAACTGACCCATTTGTCGCCCCGATACACCTAACCCATTTCAGAGTTGATACTCCGTAATACAATCAATTAGAGCGAGCAAGTTAATTTGATCGTAAGCACAAAGAAATTCTATTTTATCGGCGCGTCAACTGTTGAATAGAGCCGTGCATTGCTTTTTCCAAAAATCTGTTTATTTACGCTCTTTGTTTTTTATTGGCAAAAGAACACGATTGCAATTCACATTCTTTCAAAGCAATCTCGGCACACCGACAGGTAACGGCAAATCTTCCGTTGGAACTCGAGCGAAATGCAAATCTTATCAAGGGGGGAGAATTTCAAGAGGAAACAGCAGAAGGATCGGCGGCCGATACGCGAGCGGAAGTTACGTTTGATATCTGCGCCCGACGAACGGCCCATCCAACTCGTCCCTTTCCCCTGCCCCAGGGTTCGGCGGGTTTTATCTTGGCGAGAGGATACTGGACGCTTCGCGATAAATACCCGCTCGATATAATGGACGTTGCACGCGTCTATCGTGACCGACAGCGAAATAAATTCGATTCGTTCCGCGAAGGATCGCTTTTATACACGTATCGGTGAAATTGATATTAGTAATAAATTGGTAGGAAATGCGAGCGATATCGTAACCCTCCGCGCACCTTTAACGCCTGCTATTTATCCGAATTTCCATCCCGGTTAGCCGGTGTTATCGTTTTTTTACAACTCCCCGCTCGAGCCCTGTATTTTCGTCCGTTAAATAATAATAGGAAGATAAGCGATCGTGACCGGCCGTTCCGAAATACGTTAACCGTGGCCGGCTTAATCACGATCCACCTCCAACGAACACGCGCCACACGTTGCTCAATTACTTTCAATTAATCCGGAACGAGTGTTAAAACGGACGAGAAAAAAAAAAGAGAAAAGAAAGATACAGGATAGAAGAGCGCACGCGATTCTATAGAATTTAAAATCAATCCCGGGGCCAGTGTTTGCAAGCGTTCTCGGTTACACGGCCGAATATCACGGGTCATTGGCTTTCCCATACGATCCCTCGACAGGGGTTGCTACCCCTCGCGAAATCCTTTCGCAATCGTGCGGTAAGTGATCTTCTGATCCACCCATCGCGTACCAGACCTATAACTCTGCCGGCATGACTTGGCCGGCTTCCATTCGCGGAAACACCCACGCTGCCATCATAGAACACACTCCGCTCGAGATGGAGATCGTGATCCCGGCGGAAGAGGGTTGGTTACCGTTACGAGTCGACAGTGTTGTGTTTTGACTGGCCTGTTCGGTAGGTAGAATAGAGCCGATTGATTTTTAGTCGAAACGTTTGCACGTAGCGCGACGATCGAGTGGGTATTAATCTTTATTGCGTAAATCAAAAGCTGTGGAAACGTTTATTATTGCTTCGATGGCCGATATTCGAATTTTGTCGAAATTTTAACTTTAATTAAGAAAAACTAAGCAATATCGATACTTCTCGTTTTTGAAATAGAACTATCATCGGTTGTTTTAATTACTTTACACGCGATAATGCGATGTCGGCGACATGTCGCAATATTACCGTCCCGACCAGACGATTCACCGTTCCAGACATTCCTGTCTTGCGTGATGTTAGCTCTGTCCATTTCCCAAGTCATTTATCTCGGTCGTAGCGTATTACGATTCTTTAATCGTTTCTCGGAAGACCCGTTTACCTTCCGAACGTTTCCATCCGGAACTGGGTTAAACCTCGACGCTATTATTGCATAATTCAAAAATGGATCAGAAATGGAATAACGCTCGACACTGCCACGAAACGAATTTTCGCAAATCAATTAACTAACAACCAATTACAATTGGTAATATACGAACAATTATTCTATGATTGATCATGCGTTTAGCTAAACATGTTTTGCAGGATTGTGGTCAGAGCGCAATATATTGTACATAACATTAAGTATCCGTTGTACAGCTGAATAAATTAACTCGGTGTGCGATATGAAATTAGCGATTTCAACATTAACCGTATGACGCTCTGATCCGCCTAGTCCTACATAATCACGGTGCAATTACTGGAACAGGGATTTCATTAAACCGCGCAACGTTAGTTTCGAGCAATGATGTCTTATACGCTCGGTTCGCTTTAATAAAATAGATAATATCTCCTCCTTTAGTAATTTCGTCTGAATATCCATCTCTCTTGATACGGTTAACGGTGAACCGCTAAAATATGAGACGATTTAAATTTAATTCCGCCCCATCTCATTATCATCATCTAAATTCTAAACTTTTTCAATATACGGAAGCCTTTCGTTTAAGCTGAATCTAGCGTCGCCCGTGTTGGTAAAATTAAAATTTCGTTGCGTATTAAAATCATTATGTGCTACTTATAGGGACAGATTTTATAGTAAAACGAAAATTTATTAACACAATGTTGTATACCGTCTTCTTAATAAAACTTGAAGATTACTAAAAATATAATAATGATCGAAACATATTTTCATACGATTGGATAAAAATCGATATTAATCGTCGTCTTGTTCGCGTGCTTTTCGTTGGTAAGTCGTTTTTGTCCGCTGTCATCTGTGCAAAGAATAAAATTTTTCATCGATGCCTCGACGTCGTTCTTCATTCTCCAGCGGCGGTGTCACGATGTTTTTGGCACGTAGCTTCTGGACGTTCCAGTGAAATCTGCGAGGCTGACATCCGGACGGTCCGAGGATCATAAATTCTTCCGTGTATTCGTGACGCAGCGTCGTAAAGCTAAATCGTACGTACGCATGAATACACGCGAGAAACGTTCTCTGTAAGAACCGGCCGGTTTTTGTTTGTAGCCGGCAAATAGTCGGTCGTTATTTTTCACGGGGATACGACGGCAGTAGTAAAAGCGTTTCTTGGTCAGCCGTCGGTGAGTAGTTTTATGGCGGCTAGCAGTACGTTCAACGAAATTTCATGATACGTTTTTTTTTCCCCCGTTCGGGGATTTAACGTCGAATTTTATACCCATATCAATGAAGTAGCGGCAAGTTTTGAATAATTCCACGATCAAAGAGAAGGACCGTGCCTTTACACCCGGCACAAGGTGGGGTACTTGAAGTACCTTATCACCGCCCTTTCTCGTCTTTTACTTCACTCTCCCGTCGGTTCAGCCCTTTTCAATTGCCACTCTCCGTTTGCCCCCGACATTCCTTCGTACATCCTTGGACGGCACAAAGATGCTGAAACGCTGTATAGAGAAAATACCACAGCTTTTGTGGATCGCAAAAGAGCCACGTTGAAAGGCATGCCTAGGATTCAGGCCAGTATTTACGTACAAATACTATCTACCGAGTTTCCAGCACCTTGCAAGACACTGAACAAAACAAGGGAAGGAATATTCATACGCTGCGAAAAGGTACGGGGAGCGAATATACACGCTCTCGGAAAGTGGGACACTCAAGTACAAAGAATACCATCCGTATATTGAAAACATCATACCTCTGAGTATAAAAATATTCTTACCCTGAAAATATCATACTTTTAATTACTACATTAAATAATTATTGTATTAGATTGGCAACTAAATTTTTCCGATATCTATATGTTTTCTGGAATTAATTGCCCTTTAAAATTTAACAGAATTTAAAATTTTAAATTACCTCACCTGTTTCCATACTTACGGTAAATTTCTGCACTCCCCGTGCTAGAATTTGGGCGATTTCGAAAGAAAATTCCAACGAAGGCAGCCAATTCAGTTGGCAACGTAATATTTCGTTACACGAGCGTACCAAAAATGAGAAAGGTTAAAGCGAAACAACCCGAGGCCAACTTCCCTTCGATCCAATTCTTTCTTCCACTACAGTCGCATAAGGCAAACAGAAGTTTCCGCCGGCACGAAGGGGAAAATGGCCGTGAGCTTTTTCCAACAAGCGGTAAACGCGTTAAGAACCGGGGGCACAAAGAAACAATACCGACAAACGTGGCCCCGTGTGGTTTCAAGTAAATTCCAGACCCGGTCACTTGACTCGAGGCATGGCCCCTTTATTCTGCCCGTAATACGTACATACACGTACATACAGAGAGAAGCAGATTCTATTCTTGCCGGGTGGTTACCGCAAGCCGATCCCTTTTCTCTTTTCGGAACGATCGAACGATCGTGCCAGGAAGCAGTAAGCACTTTGCAATGTCCTGTGCACCGACGAATTATTCAATGGTCGCCGATGTCTCCCGCGTGAACGATGCATGCGCACTCGATATTTCAACGATGAAACGAAACCACCATTAACCCTTTCGATTCCAGAGACCTTTATCTAACATATATATGTAAGATTGAACGACAAGGTAGGACGGCATACATATACGCCTTCGAAAGGTAGACGTTTAGATGGCAGATGCATGTATATACGTACGTCCTCGAAAATCAGGCGGTCGAATACGAATAATAATGGAAATTTCATATTTTTGGAAATAGAAATACTGTTATACTGAAAATATAATATTTGTAGTTACTACAAGATATCAATTTCAAAGTTTATAAGTAAAAATGGCGATTCAACGTGGGAAGTACTTGGTATCTTAGTATCGAGTCATCAGTGACACGTTCCATCTACAGCCATGCAATGTGTTAATCACAAAGTTATTAATAATAATCGAGAATGCCCGGCAAACAACATAAACGATTTGAAGAACCTAGGTTGAACAAAGGGGCGTAGAGTTCGATATCGAAATTGTACAACATTGTACATTTGATTCGAGTAACATTCATTTAACCTGAATCAGTTATTGGTGTAATTACAGAGCTATTGATAAAGACGATACGTATAAATCCGATCGAATTATTGGCGCGTTACGCGGGCAGCTGCGACAGCCACACAATCGACCGGCAATCAAATGGATGATATTCCTTGTAATAAATAATATCTGTACGGTCGTGAATTATTTGCAGCACGCAAAGGGTATTCGTGCGCGATGTGTACCAGATGTTCATGAAATATCCACTGAAATTGAAGATTCGTATAAAACAGAATCTCGAAGCTTCATGAATCGATAAGAAAATTTGTGATTCGTGTCTGCTACATCATACAACGCCGCAATTGATCGGAAACTCAATGAAAACAATTACGAGGTTCAAAGTTCTGACTGTGTGTGTGTGCGTGTATTATTTTCAAACGTTTGACTCGGTTCGGTTCGATTTTAATAATCGACGCACGATAATTTGCTAGAATGGTCGGGGCACGTTTCAACCGAATCGATTCGGTTGACATTAATCCATAATTGCATCGCGATCGCGGCAATGTATTCGAACTCACGTAACTAACAAAAGCATCGTTTAATCGCATTGTTCGAGTTGATTTAGCGAGAAACGAGCGACAGGGTGAGGAAGGATTTCTCGAAAGGGCACAAAGTCAATTTCTCAGCTACGACAGGCCGCATTCCGATCGTTCGCTCTATGAACCAAACACGCCGTCCGCTTTTCCGAATGATTTGTCCTGTCCTTCACCCCGACCTTGAAACCACTTCGTCTACCTTAAGTCAGATCGATGATGCTCATGGTTTCAACGAAAGGGTCCTCGTAGCCGAAATGGGGTAGTCCTTTGGCGTATGTTTTCAAAAGAGTAAAAGAGGGCCTGAGAGAGATCGTAGGATTTCTCTCGCCCTTGCCAATCCACCTTCTTCACCAGCTGTCTATCAAGCCTCCTTTTTCACTGGCTGCCACGCTGTTTCTGTTCGTTTCTCTCGGTTCAACCAGCGAGAATTGGGGATTTGCGGTTTACCAGGGGCGTCGCGAGTGCCAGACGCAAAAAACAAATGAACGAGCCACGAGTAGGGTGAACCGTGGGAGGGGGGGAAAATAGAAGACCCGATCTGGAAGCTCGTAGCGTCTCACGTTTTTGTCCTCTCCTGTTCTCTTTCGTTCCTCTTTTCTTTTTCTATTTCTCTTCTTTTTTTTTCTCTCTCCTTCTTACTCTCCTTCGGAACTCAGCCCCGACAGTGGTTCGGTTCCCCGCAAGGAACACCTCTCGTCTATTTTCTGTTTCAACTTCAACCCTCCCCTAGCCTCTCCACCAACTTCTGGTTAACCCTCGAAGTCTCGAGTTTCCGCGAGTTATTGCCGCGGGCCGATAAATTCGAAACGAACGAAAGGAAAACAACGGGTAACCGTCGGCCACGTAGCGGCATTCATCGGGCCGGCTGAGCCGGTTCAACAATTATTTTAATTTTATTCAGTTGTTTTACCCGGGCCGACGTTTAAACGGCTTCCGTTCTATTGTGCGCCACGTGATCGGTGTACTTTAATCGATCCGCAAACTGGAAACAAAAATGCTTTAATGGATGAACCGTTGTAATCTGCGAACGGTTTCACCGTTAATTACAGAGAGGTGGTACTTTGAATTTTCACGCTATTAATCTCGGCAATTATTATTGAAATGGCCAAGATGAATAAAAGTATGTACAGCGGGTAAAATAATTGATAAATTGGCCGCCTTTGGACGGCAAATTACTCGACAAATTTTGTAACATTGGTTTATTGATGATCAATAGATGGAGGAATTATTCGAGAAGGTAGTAGCATGAACGGATAAGTAGTACAGCTGGTACATGGTCAGACGAACGTCGAAAAGATACCCATACAATGGAGGTACATAATTAACCGAGTGACTAAAGCAAATAAGTGGTATAGATTAGCTGAACAGCCATACTTTTAGTGCAAGAAGGCAACTGCGCAGCCACATAAGTAGTATATACAGTTAATCGTCAGACGAAAGAACGAGAACGTGTAACTAGATAAAGTAGCAATTAAGTAAGTGGAATGAAACACCTAGGTGGTCAGACTGCAAAGCTAAGTAAATAGGATGTTAAATTATAGGTAGTGTATGGTCAGACAAGTAGAGAAGCAATAAATAACTGAAGAAATAAAATAAAGTAACTAAGTAGTCGGACCTTTAAGTAGTATAAACCGTGCATTGGTCAGAAAAACAGTGAAACGATTGTAATACGGTGAAAATTATAAGAAAGTAAGTTACGTAAGCAAAGTACAGCACCTAAGTAGCAAGGCTTTTAACGTGAAAAGGCACTAATCTACTCAAATAAGTAGTACAAATCGAGTATGATCAGACGGCCAGGGAAACCAACAAGGAACTAAATACAACAGAGCAGTCGGTAGTCAGACACGATACAGTATCACGAAAAATAGTCCTTCGTGGAACGTAGTTATCATTTTGTCGTAATGATTCGATAAATTGCAACAACGTTAAGAGGTTTCGTTGACCGAGCGCCAAAAATGAAAGCACGGCGACAAACGTTCGGAAATTGGGCGCAAAGTGGCGGATAAATAAGGAACGTTTATTATTTACACGCGTCTACTAGCGTGATCAGATGGTAGCGTTTCGGGAGTAGATCATAAAAATGAAGACCCTCGTAAAGCCAACCAAGTGCAGCCTGTATCTATTCACGAAACGGAATCTGGCCGTCCTCCTTAGACAGACGGACCGGAAAAGCGACGTCGATAAACAGAAACGATTCTCGCGCCGGTGACAGTCGAGCTTTATGAAATCCAGGCCGAGAAGTCGAACGGTTTTTAAGCCGATGTTTCGCGTGCCAGATCCGGTCCCTGGCATGTCTCAAGATTATCGATTCGTCGGCGTTCGTTGGAATACATACGACAGACACTTACTCTTCCGTCCCTTACGTAATTCCTGGCTGTGCTTTTATTGGGTTATTACTTTGATTTGTCACTTCTTACATGGGTTCGTTTTTGTGGAGGCTGGCGTGGCCACGATGCTTCCAGTCGTTTTGGCAAGTTTCGCCGTTCGATACCGGTTCCGCGTGTGCCGGCAAGAAAATCATCCAGATTCTGAATTCCGAGTCGCGATAGAGTTCCATCTTCCGCGCTATTTTCGTGCGTGGATTCGTCGGTCCGACCGAAAATCTCCAGATACAGAAACATACCCGATGTTATTGGTTTTTCTAAACGGGGGACCGCGCGTTTTCGTTGATATTGAGGCCAACGATCGCGGTGTTTCTCGTGATACACTTCGGTGTCTCTTTGTTTTATCGGTAGCCTCGCTACATGGCCCGGAAAGTAACAAATCGATTACTTTATCCTGAGAAATTCTGGCGATTAATCAAGGGAATATACGTTGCTGCGAGAAGAAATATGAGCCAGAAATAGAGAGTCGGTGATTTCGTAAAGCGGGTACAAAGGTGAACGCACTTCTGCAAGAAACGGATCGACCTGTCAAGCGGAGTTAAATGAGAAATCAATGAATCGATAAATCACGGTATACGGTACGTTTCTAGCGCTATAATTTCATACTGGTTAGCCGCAATATCGTTTCCTTCTTCTTCGCGTGAATCAAGTGTGTTCCCTTTTGTCTTATTACTACCACATAAATCTTCTATCTCGATTCTTTCGATTTCCTCGAAAACAGAATTCTATATAAATAAATCTATTATTTCATATTTTGAACATCATACTGTCAGTCGCAGCACAATTTCAAAAATATCCTGTACCTCAACGTCAACGTTTTACTCGAACAGACACCTAGAATAACTTCTCCAGAATGGAAGTTAACGAGACTGAAAATTTATTTATTAACCGACACTCGAATTTAACAAGCTTCTGTTCGAGAAAGAACAGAACCGGATTTCGTGGCCGGCGTAATCGCGAAGCGAACAGACTAAGTAATTTTTCTCGCGGAAAATTCGATAAAAAGTGAAGGAAAATCCTGGAGAAAATGGTCATTAGCGAGCAGGCATGTATCATTCATAACTCCAGCGAGGAAACGAGTGGCGCGACAATTAGCCGGCTCCTGTGGACCGGCCCCGTGCACGATCTGCCATCCGGTTAACGAATCCTAGCACGTAGGGAACCAGCAGATTTTAAGCTCCACGTGAGACGCTAACCGCGGCGATCTAATTATGCAATTTAAATTTGAATCAACGCGCGCACCGGTGATGCCAGAGGCGCCGGATACGTGTGTTGGCGGTGATCATTTCTGTGCGAGCACGACCACACGAAACCGGTTGGCTTTAGACAGCTTATTTTTACCATTTTACCTCCATTCTAAGGCCGGTTAAGAACGTAAAATTTGCAAGCGGGGATGCAAATGAACGTTCAGATTTAGAAAATGCCACTGAGACTATGCAAAGCGAGCTTAAAATTGTGATTTCGCTTGAAATATTAAACGGAAGTTAAGACCCCTTTTGTCGTTCACAAAATCTAAGCTACGCGTAAATCAATTGCTGAAGAATTCTGAAATTTTAATTATTTGTCAAGCACCGGACGAGAGTGTTTGAAATTAGACAAGTTGAAACGAAATAATTATCCCAAGGATGATAGGAATGATACAAGATACTAATCTAAGAAGTTTCCCTTTTTTATACCAAAATATCCTTTCACAACATGAAAAAAAGTAATCTTTTAATAAGCAACAAGGTGTTATGTAAAAGTGCCCTTTAATGGAATACTTTCCTCGAGTTTCCTCGTTAATGGTGAATGGTTAAGGGGTGGTTTCCGAAGGGACACGGACCGGAAACGAGACGCGACGGCAGAATAAGAGGAACGCTGAAGGCTGGCTACGTTTGTTGTACGCGGATGAAACGCTCAGATCCCCTGACACAAGTTCCGGCTTACACGTTTGACAGCTGAGGAAATTATATTTCTCAACTGCCATTTAAGTTTGCGCGTCGCTTCGTTCATCAGTCCGAATAGGCAACCGGCATCTCCCCGGTGGATTGCCTTCTCCTTCTTCCTCTTTCCGTTCCGTTGCCAACCGTTCCTTCCATTCGTATTCCCGTTGGCTTCCTTCGCTTCCGTTATCCCTTCTCAGATCCCCGGCAATCCAACTTCGCTGCTTAATCCCTTGATGGTAACACGATCTGGATCCGGTTCGTACGAAATCCTCGCTGACGTTCGACCACGTTGTTACTGACAATCGTATAATATATCGTGATATTGCTTTGCCACCGGCAAAATGATACGCCACGAAGGTGGCCTCTGTGTTCGCTGTTCGCCTCGTTAACGAAACTCGATTACAACGTTAATGAATTGCCTTTTGTCTGACGAAGTTCGTAGCCCGCGCGATAGAATATCTCACGATCGAACGTAACAGGTGAGCTTTCATCAAAGTAAACTGGGTATCGTGAAGTTTCTTGTTTGGTCTGAAGCGCCGCGTTGAATACCGAGATACCGGTTACTTTGATGAGGTCGAATAATACTATAAAAATTAATAACAGTTTCGTGTTTCCTGTATGTTGTCTGGAATAAAATCAATCAAGTACAACCTTGTTGATTCGAAAATTATTCCAGAATATGATATTTTCGATCGCGGAAAGAAAGTTCTGTCATCTGTTAGTCATCGTGTTTACCCTCGGAATCCAATAAAAAAGTTTCCCCGGTGGCCACGTGAACCAATCAGTCAACGTTCTGCGCGCGAAGTCTGAACAAATCGCACGAAATTAATTCAAATAATTATATCCTTCAGTCAACGTTCGCTCCTGTATTGGCAGGCGACTCGTGTCGTTTCCATCCTCTCCAATTGAACTGAATTTCTATTAGTTGACCGTGCAAAACGCTTGCACTTAATTGCACGTGTAATCACGATAATTATTAACGATTCTGTCAAAAATCACACTATAATCTCGTTCTTATTACTTCACGGACCGAACAGTGTTCATCGGTGTTCGATTTCTTTCTTCAAGAATTATTACTATGTATGTATGGAAAAGAATTCGATGACCCCGACTATTTGAAAACTAAGAAGGTGGGTTAGGGTTAGATGGATACCCTCGAAGTCGAAAAAATATTCTTTTATGGTCCATCATTCTTATTGAAGCGATGAACCCCCAAAATTGGAGTTGTAAAGTATATTTGATCGAATACCTCAAGAAGCATATCTAGTTTATAATATCGAATTTGTTTATCCAAACAACCGACACCAGAGTGGCGTCATAATGTATTAACGATCGGCCGACAATAATGACTTCCGCAGTAAGGCGTTGATATTTGTCGATGTCTGATGAGTTTCAGCTTCCAATAGTCTTTCGGATGATCGTATTTGAGGAGTCAACAGAGGGATCGGCTGACAGCAGCCCGTTTGTGAAGGCGATTCGAAACGCCTCCCCTCAGATCGTAACCTTGCCTTTTAAGGGGATGAAAAGCATCGGCATTGAAAGTGTCGTCGGATTTAAGCCGTGATCCCTCCGGGGCAGGGAGAGTATCCGGGGATGAATAGCACGCTCTCGTTGTTTGCTGTTTCAGGAGCAGGTCGAAAGGTGAAGCGGAAGGTAAGATTGAGGATGGTAAGGGATGGATCGAATGCAACGTGAAACGGAAACGTCTAACGAACTCGGAAAAGTACGTCGTAAAACCTTGCCATTTCCTGATTGCCCCATCGCCTTTGGGATAAACCCTGATGACCAATTCGGAATTCAAGATGGCGGTAATAAAGATTAAAAGGAACGACGACGGAATAATTTATTTTTTAACTGGTAACTGTGAAAGAATGTCGAACGGTCACGTAACGTTCAGAACAGCTGTTGGAAATTTAAAGCAACGATCCATACGCTTTTGTTACTCCAGCTTCCAACGACGTTTACGATCATTTTTTGCTTGCTTCCATCGCGATCCATATGGTGTTCGTTGGATCGTTGATTGCGTCGTGGTACCAGAATGATTTAGTTTGGACCTAGGCCACGTTCGTTGATTACTTCGTTCTGAATTCCCAAGACAGCCGGTCGCGCTGCCATTTTTCCTTTTCAACGTATTTTCTGGTCTCCTGTTCGCGTGCTCGGACCAGACCCTTCATATTTTCTAAATGAACACGACATGCTTGTTGCCGGCTGACGTAGTAATTCATGTCCTCCTTCGGCCACGTACCGCATCACAGGCTGAGAAACCGAATCGTCCTTTCCAACGTGCTGTTTGCACGTTTAATTATCAATCGGGATTAACGTGCACCAGAATATTAAACCTTTGCGCTCGAACAGTGACCAGCATCGTTTCAATAACATAATTATAGCTACAAATATTCTTGTGTACATCGATCCAGGATTTCAGTGTCAACGTTAAACGAAAAAAAACAAAAATCGGGCTGCAACTTTCTCTCAACGATGTAACTTTCAAATGGAAAAAAGATTAAGAGGTTCACGAAACAGGACAGTTTACCGAATTCAACTGCAACCCTCCTCACTTTTGTATTATTCGTATGCGAGATAGAGGACAGGTTATATACCTGCATGTGTTACGTGCTTAGCTTGCTGTCCATCTCTGGTCCGGCTGTTCCGGAATTCTGCGTGGATCTATCGACCAGCTGGAGCTAATGGTCATTTCACGGGCGAACACGTATCTGTTTCGGCGTACAGTTACCCTCAAAACTTCCCGCGTCTTGGCCGCTCGCTAGCTTCCTAATCAGCGTGAAATTAACTGTCTCCGGTGGCCGCAACCCGAGACCCATTACGCGGCTACTGAAACAGGATTTTAGCACCGTAACAAGGACAAGGAAGCTGCGTGTGCACACCACGAGTCATGGCGAAGTTCATGCGGAACGGGAGGATCAAAGGAACCGGGACCGCCGTCTTTTGAGAGCTTATCTATGCTTCTGTGAAGCAATATCCTGCTTGTCGGCGTACAAATAGTTACAGTATTGTAAAGCAATACCAGTTAGAAAAAGGAAACACGAGAAAGGGATAGAGATTTTGATTCATTTTCCATTTTCAGGTTTCGATTGCTAATCAGATTTTCAGCAGGGATAAATTAACGTGAGAATATGTTAAAAATTTGTTTAACAAATTGTGCAAGCAGTTACATTTATATTGTATTTCGTTCCTCGCATGAAATTTAACAGGGACGAAAGCTTACCAAAACGAATCTTAAAACTAACCTTTTCCGAGGTTTTAATTTTTAAATTGGAGAAAGCTTTTTGGTTGTCAGTCGTATTGCACACGTCTTCCTGTTTCCTTGATTCCACGATAATAAAACGGGTACACCTTATTTTTGCACCGAGTCACGTCCATTTTTACCGCAGCAAAACATCGCGCCAGTTAATAAATCAGCGTCAAAAGCGTACATTTTTCACGACCTTTCTATCCTGAGCTCACCTCCGAAACGTTGCCGGTCTCTGATTCATTCCATTCTCTCCGTTTGATTCATGATGCTACATTTCTATCGTCACGATGCTGAAATAAATTCCACGCGCCCCGTGGACGTTCGAATATCGCCATAAGATACGATGCTTCCTCCTTTTGCACGCGTTCGTAATATGCGGCGTCGTTGTGCGGCCGCACGCCGAGGAAAATCGTCCGCCTCGTCCCGTCGTCGGCGTTCCCGCATCACCCTTCCAGTTAGGGTTCAAACTTACGAGCGTGAATTTGAAAGTTATGCCGTTTGCCCTGGCGAAGAATAAAACGCAAAGCGAAGACTTCGGTTCGAGTGCCTCGGGGAGCGATAAAAAGCCAGTGCGTCGCTGCTATACCAAAAATTTACGAGGTATAGGGGGTGTTTGAACTAAATCTACGCACGATTTCTCGACCACGTGTAAAGGAAAGTTATTGACAGACTGGTAGCTGTAGGAAAATCGGTGGACAGGATTTTACATCTTGCACGGTCGAATAATTAACAGGTTAAAGGTTGGAGTAAGAGTGGACATGGGGTGTATTAAGATTGTTTTATTTCTCAGGGTCAATTTTAATCATATGGTATTACTGTTGTGTATGGTAGCGAACTAAAAACTTAAATTTGAGAATCATGGAAACCTCTGTCATTGTTAATTTTAACAGTGTTTAACTAAAAAAGAGCATTCTGCTTAGATTTAAGGGTCGTAAAGTTATGTTAACTTGAAATTTAGGTTTATTTTATTCAATAAAAAAAAAAAACAGCTGAAGAGCACCCTGTATTGCGTTCCGTCGAGGCTCGTACGCGGTTGCTCCATTTTGGTCGGCATTACGAATCTCACCCTTGATCATGCGTCTCGATCGTTCTCGCAAAGGGGTGTTCTCTATCTGTCTCGAATAGCCTTGGCTACGGTGTTTAATGCGCTCCGCGTGTGGTCGTATTTTCGTTAGCCATTACATTTTACGAGCCGTTATGTCGTGGCCACGCAACGTGTCCGGGGAGTCGAGAGGGGCAGGTTTCGTGGCAAAAGGGGTTGCTCGAGGGGTCGCTCGGTCCCGTTTAATGCGTCCCCTGCGCGAGCTTTCTTGTTCAGGAAATTACCGGCGTCCCCGTGTTGCTCGTCCCCACGAGCTTCGTGTTTTCTTCGCCCCTCTCTTTTCATCGCCCATCTTGTAATTGTTTTTCCCGCGCACATAAGAGCGACGAGATGGGAATTCTTTCCTCTCTTTTACGGCGACCACGAGGGGAACGTGATTCGTTTTTTATCCGATGTAACGTGAGCGTAAACATTGTCCTGAATTAAGCGACCAATATGTAGGGGTGGGATCAAATTCGACGTGTACATACACCCGGATCTCGAGTTAATTTCAGTACAAAAGTTTCATTTTATTAGTCGTACAGGGTAGTTCGTTTCCCGAATTTTCAAACTATACTCGTAAAAGGATCGAACGTGCAGTTGGATGCAACGTAGGTTTGTTTTCGACGAGGAAGAGAAAGAGGCTAACTTAGAATCCCTTGCTGTCGCGTGTAAGGTTTCCACCTTTTACCTAAGGGAAGCCTTGGTTTTACGTGATCCTAATAATTGGGATTTTAGTTCATTCCTTCGTATCCATCCGTTTTCAAAAGCTCTGGTTCCTTTGAAGTACTCACGAACTATTCGCAACTGTCCAGTTAGATTGGAACCTACTCGTGATATAGTTGGATCTCGTTTTTACCAATCTACGGGGACCAACAGCGCGTGGTCAATTGTAACATCGAACTGCAATTGATGAGAAGAAAAAGGAAAATGGATAGGGCAGGGATGGAATGAAGATGGGGTTAAACGATGGGGTCGCAGTCGATCGATCGGTTCGCTCGGTCACGGTAATAAAGATCTCTTTGCCTCGCTCGTCTCGTCCTTATTATTATACGGTGACGTTCGAATTTCCATTATCGAGTTTCACCAGCAACGAATTTCTAACGGGGTATATCGATTATTCTTTCGAACGATCGCCGGTCGACTGTTTCCTTAGTAACCGGTAATTTCCTACGATCCCGGACCCGGTCGCGTATCGTCACCGTTTATCGGGAAATTAGCAATTTCATTTTGTCCCGCTGTAATTAATTTTCGATGCATACGCGCCGGTATAGCTTGTTTAATATCTGATTCTTCCGCTGGCCGTCGTTGTCGCCGTTGAATATCAATCATTCCGGATAGATTATTTCACTTTTTGATATCCATCGCGATTGATATTTCGAGATCGTCTTATAAATTTTTGGTGAATGCTTAATAACATTCTTACAGATTTGCATTATAACCCTTTCAGTTCTGAGAAATTATATATATTTTCTTTGTTTTATTTACGTATAATGAAAAATTGTCTCTACTACAGTAAATTCCTCAAAAGATATGTAATAAAATGTGTGATAAAATGAAAGACGTTACACTTCTTCACATAACTTTAGTACGAACGATAAAGAGGCATCAATTTTATACGTATTCAAAGTTTGAAATAGACCAGTAATAACTTGAAAGATGATTGCATAAAAATTTCACGCGGTAGTAATTCTTAGTTTTAAGAATCACTTGGAAGGATCGTTACAAGCGAGAATATTCCTCAAGGACTTTTTGCTCGACGAGCTTGCTACGTTCGCAAAGTTGAAAATCTCGGTGTGTTCAGCAAATATCTGTCGCTCGGTAAGCGAAATAAATTCTTGCCATCAATTCGTGGCAGATACATTCCGCCGCAACCTTGCGGATTTTTCATACCTCGACCCGGTCCTCCCGTCCCCGTTGTTTTTCGCCAACAAATTGCGTGTAGCCCGCGATACACCGTGTTTCCCTATCGAAGCTTAATAAATTCCTATCGGTAACCCGCCGCCACCCGCCACGACCCCACATACAAATCGCCTTCATCCAGCCGTCTCTCATATCCCGAAAGTGTCTGGAAAGACGAACGACGCAGCCTGTGCAGCCAGACACAGTACGTATATCAAGCGTCGCAACAGCTCGGCCCAGGGAGAAAAAGCCTCTCCGCACGGCGAGGATGAAAGTGGCGTGTTCGAAGCGGAATGGAGCGGAGTGGCGCACACGCGGCTGGTGTCCTGAAATTTAAGCAAGCCATGGGGCGCACGAAACGGACGAAATTGAAGTGGCGCATGGAAATGGCGGAGACAGGCCGTGACAGAGACGCATATACCAAAGGGGGGATGGTTCTCGTCGCGTGAGCTCTGAAAACCTACCCTCCTTCCCGTCCCCATACTCTGTAGAAGCAGTTTCAACCCGCGTTAACCGATCGATCCTGGAAACCGTCGTAGTACTACTTGGTACCCGGTAAATGTTATTTGATCAATTTTTACGTTCCCCACGCGTTTCATCGTCAACGAGTTTGCATGATTAATCTGGTATACCGGTGGTACCAGTCGATGAGGAAGCGTATCGTGTTACTTGGTAGGTTAAGTTTAAGATGCCTCGACACAAGGGAGAATTATACGTTTCCTGTGCGATGGTCTCGCAGGGAACATGTTATGGCGAGGGAGGATTATAGGGGAGGTTTAGGTTCAGATTGAAATAATGGGAGGTTTAGATCCGAACAGGATCACGGGGGAAATACGATCATTGTTATTCGATTTTTTTTTATTCTCGGTCCTCTTTGATTTTTGTGTACTGATTTTATAACCAATGATATCTTAATTATTCTTTTCAGAAGTAATAATTTGTAAAAGTGTTATGTATTCCTTTAATTGGACAGTTTTGTATCTTCCTACGGGTAAAGATTTATGGAACTGTTCGATGTTACTCTGACTGCACAATTCGGAAAATCCTTGTCGATTTGACAGGTAACTAATGGATCTGAATCGATTTCTACGATTGTCAGTCACGACCCGCCTAGACAATCTTCTCTAATCGATCAGGATTAACTTGGCAAGTTCGTTCGAACGATTGTCCGTCGTGATTGCGCCGAATCGATTACTCATCCCCCCCCCCCCCTTCTTCTTCTTCTTCGAGTTTCTTTTAGGCTTGTTTAATTGTGTAACTTAGAACGTCCGAATGGGACGACAACGATGCCAGAGTTTCATGATAAACAATCTTCCTTTGTTAGCCGCCGTGCTTGAACAGCAGTTACTCAGGTACTTCGTAAAACGCTTTAGGACCTTGACAGCTCGGAGTGGCAATTACTTCACGGAGTTCGTAAATGTGGGTTGAGTGAGCATTTAACTGAGAATTCGCCGTTGAAATAATTCTCGTGGTCTTTAGAGTGCGTTTATGGATGTGATGGACGATCCACTTTACAAGAATTTCACACGAAAAACTTCTACTTTTGTCCAGTTCCTTAATACTCTTTCTGTTTTTGACCGAGCAATTAATTCACTCCTTTCATCCTCCTGTGCTGAACTAAGTGCTTTTTTTTTCAATTATATCAACGCCTTTTGATTGAAACATTTGAGTGTACAGTGGTACAAGCATGTATGTCTGGGCCATGATCGATCTGGTTACACTGTTCAAGATTTAACCCTTTATGCACCTGTGGAACTTCATAAATCTTATAATTTATACGCTATAATCGATAATTCTATAACTTTAACTTTGAAATATTTGTTCCCTAATGCATAGAATTTGGATTAGACAGAATCAACAGCGATAACATTAATAATGTTAAGCCGATCCGATGTTACGGAAGATTTTCCTACAATTTCGTACAGGAGCAGTGCAATTTCCGGTCGGTCGTATTATAAGATACCCAGATATAAGGTTGAATCGTGAAAAATATTCGAAACCTTACAACGCCGCCGGTGAATAGTTCACGGTTCCGTCCGTGTACCATGGACACGGATGCAAAATAGAGATTTTTAAAATTCAATCCTACGAGTGCCTTCATCCTTGGAAAAGGAACGAGCCGTCCGGGCTAAGCGAACTCTCAAACAACGAGAGTCTTAAATATTTTCACAGCACGATGCGACATGCCCCGTCATTTCTTCACTTATTCCATTTGGCAGCATCGCGAACTTTCAGCTTGTATATATACTGACAGAATATTCAACGCATTTCTACCCAGTCGAAATGAATTTTCACATGTAGCGACAACAGCACAGACTTGCACTTTTCATTGCAAACGACATGATTGAATGTAAAAGTTATATCTTCTGTCTGTGTTAAGTAACATCTGTAATTACTGCAGTCTATACTCAATTTGAAATTGATTCGTAATAAAATTTATGCAATGTTGCGAAGGAGGTTGGCAAAATAAAGAAGAAAATTTGATAAATTAATATTTGTTACATAATGCTTGAAAATGGTGTTTCAATGTTCGTCGAAGTAATACAATCTTTCGGTGTTCTCCGAATGTAGACAGGTAGCCATAAATACTTGTAACCCTTCATTTGCCACGCCCACCTGTAGATAGCACACGTGGTCGGGGATAATTACAGGCTTTTAAGGAACTACGACAATAACTTAATTCATAAACGGTGACTAAAGTATTACGGTGGGATGTGTTATATTCATAGAGGATAGCCGGTAACGATGTATCATGTTTAACCAGAAAGAATTTCGTTGGCAGCCAGCCTATCTTCGTTACTTAAAACTTGGTTAAATTCGAATTGACAAATGCTTTCCTTCTGTATTTGTAAATTAATCTTAATTGCGTAAGATTTCTTTAATTATCAGACGAAAAGCCTACACTAATATATCAGAAAAATAGTAGTCAAAGAAATATTATAGTTTAAAGTTTAGAAAGCCACCAGAGAAATTTAATTCAGTTTCTATAACATATTTATAGAGTAACTTAATTAGAACAAATCAAACGATTGATTATTTAATCTAACGATGATTCATATAATTCAAACACTTCGTGGTAGATGCTTGTACAAGTTTAACATCAGCCAATTGGTGAATGAGGAGACTCGTCCAGAAAGATGGTTCGAGACACGAATTACACGAGATGGAGCAAGATGGGACAAGGTTTATGGCTTTTTAACAACGATCGTTAAGTCGACAATCCCGGTGCGAGTTGAGTGCGTTAAAACCGACACTTGCAGTTGGCTAACGATTCTTCCATGTGCGCTTTACAGACAGAACACACACTGCGTTCTGTATGCATACATGAAGATTTAATGAGGTTCTTGTTAATCATTTCTCCGCAGCCTCCTCTGTGTAATGATCGTAAATCAGTAAGCGAAACTTCATAAATTACTTTGTCCTGCACTCCCCATATCGACACCCAAGATTTAATATTATCGAATAAATAAAATTTTATGGTAATTTGATACTAGCTACTATATTGTTTATACCGCTTACACAAGGTAGCACAAGTGGCAGGCTTAATTTCGAAAATGAAACGATTATATTTTGAGTATCTGGTCTGTTCAGTCAAATCATGGTCTATTTTAATCTCTAAGACCAGAAGATATGCCTGTGTGCAATAATCTGCGACCGTAGTACCCTACATTTTCCATGACTGTAAAATTTAACACGAGAATCGATTCTACCGAACCTATGCACACTAGTAATTATTGAAATCGTTTCAATCTCCGGTTCGAATACACTGTTTGATAATCGTATTAAGTATTCAGCGTGAACAACACTTGAATCATTCAATAACCCTCATAATCCGTATCGATTATAGTCCATCACGATTAAATCGGTACCAGATCAGCTCAATATTAAAAAAGAACTCGTGCAGCGCAAAAATCACTTGTTGCTTTGGAAGCGAATCCACACGGCTTAGATTGCTCTAAAATTATAATTAACGTCTACGAATACACCGTGCATAAAGTATGCAGAAATGCATTCGTCAAAAGTGTAGGTATTCGCCGTAGGGAGAAAGGTTTTCCTTGCATGCGACGGGGAAACATTAACACGTACCGCCCTTTTTCCACCCCCTCGGTTCTCCGCCCTCTTTATATAATGTGCGCTCGCGATCGCGTGTGCAACAAACGAGCTAGTACTCGTTT
Organism: Stelis phaeoptera; assembly: GCA_943735885.1. Lineage (NCBI taxonomy): Eukaryota > Metazoa > Arthropoda > Insecta > Hymenoptera > Megachilidae > Stelis > Stelis phaeoptera. The sequence goes on along the minus strand of OX030941.1, from coordinate 8,325,460 downwards.
CTGTTCTCGTTTTATGGTGTATTAGCCGTCGTGAGTTTGTCGTAACTTTGCTGCGGTAATCCGCACGGGCTCTTTTTATGGGCCTTCGTGATATCGTCAAACGTGGCCACGTTATTTCTCTCCCTGTTTTCATTGGTCAGATTCTTCTCGTGTAGAAAATTTCTCCGGCTCCGGAGAAACACGTGAACCACGACGAACAACCGTTCTCTGGTATAGACATCGACGATGTGCAAACGTGTACGGGGATTGGAATATCAAAGACCTGTGATCTGTGATCAACGTTGCACCGCACAAAATGCGTCGGATAATAAAAGGTCGATCAGTTTTCAAGATTTCTGTTTTGCTTTCTTCTTTCTAAATGTAGGGAGGGTTGAGTGGACGGCCGTACAGAAGTCTTCGACGGTGGATGCTCGCTTATCGAACCGTTTTTGATTCCTTAACACGCTAGCTGCTACAGTGAAAACGGACGTGGGTAGTCAGACACGCTAAAACTCCAATTATTAAGAATACAATCAATCAGTTTTCAAATTTAACCTTTCAATTCGATAAGTAGCATTATTAGTTTAATATTAACGTTATCGGCGGTTTATTTCGTCATTTCTTTTGTTAATTATTTGATCGTAAAAAATTTTGCGTGCCGGTCACCGATGACCACTGTGGCAGCCAACGTGGTAACGGTAATAATAATGTTATCACGTGGAAGAGAAAAACGTATTTTAAAATGTTAACTGGTAATAGTCTAGCATTTTATAAGACTTTAATCATTTCCATGTACAAAAATCACGGCGCGGTTCGTTTTCCGGTCCCAGGAAGAGCCCGATTCGCTTGTGCTCGGCTCGTGGAACGTTTTCCTCGTCGAACGTGGCGCGAGAAATATTCTTTCGCATCAAAAGAATTGCTCCTTTGGCGAAACGAGGAGATCGACGGTTTCCACGGTGCAGCCAGGCGGCGCGTACTCGATAGAAAAGTTTCCCGTCAGGAAATACAAGGAACATCGCGACGTTTCCTCGATTCGATGGGGCGCCTAGAAACGGCGATAAAGTAAAGGCAAAATAAGATTTAAGATAGCGGTTCTGAACGATCGTTGAATTTTATATACGCGTAAAAACGAAAACGAGTCCAGAAATTATTCTTTACAACTTCTTGTTAATATTGTTTATTTATTTGATTTATTCAGCAACGAAGCTTGTCACACGCTTCGAAATCGAGTTCAGAAATCAACCGGAAAACCGTGCCCTTTACGTTATTCCGTCCCCACATGGATCGTGTAAATTTACTGGCTGAAATGGCGGTCGTAAAATATTGGCTCGGGGTTTGGCCCTCGAACCGTTAACATCGTTCCCTTCATTTTGATCGACGCGAAAGCGTTGTGTTGGTCTATCAACTAACGTGGTTTCAGGTTATACGGTTATAGCAGCGGGGAAAACGCGTTTCCACCGGACGACAGGGAGATAAAGGGAGAGAGGGCGAGGCGGTCGAACGTCGATCGAGCGTGGAAAACGCATTGGCGCACGATAAAAGCCGCGAAGCAGTCGAAGGTGCGACGCACTAAAAGGTAAAACCAATTCGCGTGTGTACGGTAGCCATTGCCGGAGCTTTTACCGGTCTGTCCACGCGACCAGACGATTCCATCGATCGCGTATCAACCGGCTATCCGCGAACGATTCCGTCGAGCATTTTGGAAACAGAGAGACAGATGGCCGTGTACCATGCGATTTGTTCCAGTGATCCTACCAGCAGATAAATGAATGCACTTACCTTGTTCCGTCGCGTGCCACATGAGTTCTTCAGAATTTTGATCGATGCTGTGGGTGTTAGAAGATCGATTCTGTACGAAATCTGACTTCCTTTACTATTTCACAGCCTAGTGCTATTGTCGTTATGACAATCTAGTGTCTTAAAATACGTCAGTTGATTTTAATGTTAGAGAAAAAATTGTGACAGGAGAAGATGATTTGATCACAAGATAAGGGAGGAGTTTTTTTCTCAGGACCATGTTCTTTGAGATTTCAAGATACGTAGAGGATACTCTTTATTTCTATTCATCTTCGAAGGGATACTATTTCACAACGAATGAAACGAACAAAAGATGCGAATGAATAAACTCAGGCTTGTATCACGTGACATTTTTATTCGAACGTGTTTGATCGGATTAAGTACATAGTTCCAAGCTTATTGTGTTTGACCATCTCGCACAATTTCACGTCACACCAGAGGATGCATCGTGTTCCAAGCTTCTTTCCCCGCTCATACTCGCGAAGAACGACGTTCTCGTTCCGGAGAAACTTTTCAAACGAAAGATTTTCAGAGTTCGGGAACACGGTTCGACGAAACGACGACGAAACAGACGAACGTTCCAATCCGCTAGAGCCGGGAGCATTGTTTTTCTGGGACACGAAACCAAGCACGTTAAATCGAATATCTTTCCGCCAGATTTCCCGGAGGACCTCGTTTCTCGTGAATGGTGCTGCTTTATTCACGAGATCGATAAATTTCGACACGAGTCGTCTTTAATTTTAAAAATCGTCGCGTGTTTGGGTAATGAATGAATTTTAATTAGCGTCCATTACCGACTACGTGGAGGATGACGTTACCTATCCGACTATACATCATTTTATTCATCCTTTCGGCACCACGAATGGTCTGCAAACATGGATCGTTTGAATCGATTTCATTATATTAAAATTAAACTTGTTGACCCTTTCAGCTTCCAGAAACGAAAGGACAGATTATTTAAAAATTTAGTGATTTATGGAGTACTGACAGGGTTAATCGATAGCTTTCACTCGATTCTAAAACAGTGTCTGACCAAAACGCATAATACTACTTGGAAGAGTCCGGTCGCGTAGAACGTCCGACACCACCTCAATCTCGAAAGGGTTAAATGTTTAAAAGATAACAAGATCTGTGCCATAAAAATGATACATAGAATTAATTAAAAATGAAATTGTTTTTTGACGAAACGTTCAACTATACATCCTCGTGACGTGCAAAGCGTTAAAGCGGAACGTTCGTCGACGATCTCGCCAACGATTACAAAGTTGAATCTTACAGAGACATTAAGATGCCAGTAGATAAGAAAGCTGTTCGAAGAAAGTTGCGGGATCAAAATTTCACGTCTGCCAGAAACACTGATCTTCGCTCGAATCTCCGACTCCCGTCACCGTTGTCAGGAACTACGAACACCGAAGGTAACCCAAACTTTCGACTTTATGCTCGTTTACACCGTTCATTCCAACGAGGTGGTGGCGGTGGTGGGTGTACGAGGAGGCCAGGAAGGAGCAAGAGAGCGAAGACGATGGTGTAACAGGTGGTACATTCCGTCTCGCTCTCACTCTAACACGACGACGTGCGATTTCACGCGGCACCGTCATTACTGACGCTCCCTCCGCGAAGAAGGGAACGCTCTTCAACCCCTCCCTGCTGCCCCCTGTCGGCTCTTAAAATCCTCTCTAGAGGAATTCACGTTCATGCTCGATCGAGGTCGCCCGTAACCGCTCGCAATAAAGCTTCCACGGACCGCGCACGTGCGCCGGCCGGAATAGAAATTGCATTTTCCTCGATCGTACAAAATCGACGACGAAAATTCACGGGCCCGCTCGCGAAACGCCGTTAACCCGCTCGAAACACGAGCCTGTATATGTTCCATTATACTTCAAAATGTAATATCGTCGGTTATTCGTGTGTCAGTGCTTTTTGATAATTCACGAACGAACAGTGAAGATTTGAGAAGAATTTCGAAACTAGTATCGTTCACGGTGGGCCATTTAGCAGTATCCGTGTCAGCATCTTGAAATTGATTTACTACTTTCAAGACTACGTTAACTTCGAGGTACAAAATGAAGTTTGAGTTAAAGTCGGCGCTCTTTTTAGCATACTTTCAAACTTCCCTAGTCCTTTAGTAGATTTTACTTGGAAGTTGGCCAAGAAGGTTGCAGAAATCGAAAGAAACTCTGTCAAACCGATAAAACAAGCATCGTGACGAAAATACATCTGCTTCACGAACCACCCGTTGTATTCCGAAACACGAAGACACCTCGAGGAAAGAATTCAATGGCCGCAAGCATGCGCGCGAGACATCGTTACCATCCAAAATACAAAAGGGTTAAGAAGGTGAGGCACTCGTGGAAGCAAACAACACAAGTTGGTCGATGAAAGGGGTCGAGGGGTATGGGGGTTGAACTTAAGCACGGTCTCGTTGTTTCGCAGCCAATTAGTATTCCGCGGTCGCCCGTGTGGCCTAACCAAGAACGGGAATCGGCACGAGCGTTGTTCCTACAAGACCGTACCAGGCGTTGAAAAACACCCTGGAAACATAATTCCGCAGGAGTCGGCCTGTTTACCAGAAACGCCAGACGTTGAAATATTCATGAAACAAACTCCCGTCGGATCTCGTCGTCCTTCGCCTCCGTTCCTTGTCCTTGCCTTGCACTCGCTCTCTCGATGGTCCCTATTGTCTACCCTGTGTTACACGCGCTCGTTCTCCACGTTTTTCCCTCTTGTCGTCGCACGCGTCCTCGCCGACGAGAACGTACCGACGCCACCATCGAAGCGCGGCGTTGGTTACAGAAAATACCGTCCAACATCGACGAGGCTCTTTCTCATTCGGTCGCCATGCTTGCACGCTCGTCGACGGACCGGTATAATGAGCACTCATTCAAGCCTCTCTCTCTGCATCATTTTCCAGGGGGGGGTCATTTCTGCTTTTTAATTGATCACGGGGCTGGTAGGTTAAGTTTCGAATCTTAGATTGACACCTAACTTTTCGGCATTCATTTGCTGCCACGTTTTGACGTCTTAATACTAAAATAGACAAATTTGAAAAGAAACTTCCCAATTTTGCAAAGACATTATTGAGACATTTATAGTTTATTGTATATCCATATTTGATGAACAGCGAATCGTTATTAATAGTCTTGCACTCAGTTTCTTCAATATATTAGAGCACACGCGTTTAAAAATAGTTGAGCAGCAAACGTTCTTAGAAAAAATACACATTAACCCCTCGCGATGCAGTCTGAATCACCCTTTCTCGTATCTCACGCACGCATTCACCCATCGCTCAACAAGAAAACGATTCACGTGACTATAGTTTCCTTAGAAAAAGTCGATCCTGTATTCGCATATGGCTCTCTATTCGTTGATCTACCTGGCTCTGATCGTTCGCTGTCATATGGGATAAAAGGAGTGTAGAAAGGAGCATTTCGTCTGTCGTTACGTTAGCTAACAATTAATCGTTCTCCAATCACAACGCATCGACCTTCGGCATTTATACCAGTGTATTTACAAAATTACATATATTATATATCGGATATCGCTGCAAATGAATTTCACGCGTACGAGTTTTCGTGTATGCGTATGTGTGTGTGTTTGTGTATCACGTGTGTCCTTAAGCAATTAGATTCCATATACGTGGTTTTGCCACATGGTCGCTATGTAGGAAACTTTCTAAACGGTACAATTTAAATGTTATTTTTCTGCTTTTTTTTAACTTTTCTTGTTTTTTAATAAATCTACATCTACGTGATAGGATCTTGCCTTTCCTTGCGGCCCATGCGTGTCGTCGACAACTTTCCTTTGGCAATGTTTTACACTCCTGGCACCACTAATCGACGTTATCAGTTTCGATCGTGCGAAATCTCGCGATACAATCTTTTGTACAAAAACAATTGGCAGGAATTGTTTCACCCCCGTCTAACCACGACACTTCCCACAATCTTCCGATCTGTGAGTCTACATTGCAGCGAAAACTATGCAATTTCAAGTAATTTAGTTCTATTTAACATTGAACAGCATTTTGAACGAAAAGAGGCAACAAAGGGTATTCTTTTCGCTATTAACACGTTCATTACTAACATTTTCAAATAATTGGAAAAGGATCCAGAATGTACACATGTATATGACGTGGATAGTGAACTTGTTAAAAGAAACGATACACAGTATAATAACTCGCACGAAATTGATTTGGTCGCCGGTCAAAGGCTCTGTAACGCGTCGAGAGTGCAAGAAACATGGAATTCCAACACGGCTCCACGATTCCCGATTAAAACCATTGCGATTCGCTCGATCAGCAGGCAACCGCGTAATTAGCACACGCACTCGCTCGACGATTAGGCGGTCTATCCGGACTGGTAATTAACGTTGGCATCGTTAGCGGGTTAGTCTCGTTTACCCTCTCCACCCCTTTGCTGTACAGCACACAGAGACTTGAAAGGGGGTGCACACGTATCCGTCGAGTCAGTGTGTATCTGTTTGTCTCGGTTTGCGTGTGAATGAGCGGAGAGGATCCCTCCAGCGTTGGCTAGCGAGAATTAAAAATAATAACCACCACCGACGTTGGCCTTTTCCTCTTCGCTCGGAGACGTTGAGTGGTGTATTTTCGCGGGAGAAAGGATTGAAGGTCGCGAAAATGTCACCAGTTAATTAAAACTCGCGGCGAGCAGCGAGGAGGAACGTCGGATAACCGACTGAACTTCTCGTTTCTTTGTTTCCGTCGAATTGGCCGTTTCGAGTCGACGATTTCGGCCGGCTGTAAATCCTCGACTCGCCACTTTTGCTCGTGATAATGCGTACCATCTGCCGCGTTGAAAGAAAAATCAAGAAAATCGACGAACAGGATCTGGTAATTTCGTGGTATCACGCGATCACGCGTGCCCGTACTCGAACGGAATTTCACGGGTCGGACGAGTTTCGTGTCTCTCGGTTGTTTCTTTGCCACTACTTTGCTGCGATCCTTCTTCGTCGAGCTTGCGAAAAACTTCCGACTTGTGTTTTTGTCTCTCGAGGGAACGCGATTCGTGTCGAAGGGAAATTCAGAGTCGATTTCTCCGGTAGTATCGACCTGATTTCATTTCCTCGTTAAATTTTCATTACCCTTCGCGTATTAAGCAGACTAGACAGACAAAAATTCGAAGTAGTTTCTGAATAAAATATCGTGTGATCCTTATTGAAAGAAATCAATTATAAATTTGATAATTGAAAAGTTCAAACGACGCGCGACCTCGTTTTTGTCAGTGGCAAAATGTCAGTTTCATGGTGTAAAAATGGACGTTTAAACGGGATTATTCGTTCAATTCTAGTCGCCGTGAAGAAAGTGCAGAGACAGAAACTGTTACGGGGGCCAGTCGACGTCGAAATTGCGCTAATTCCGATGATTTACGCGGCGAGGGAAACCGGACTGTCCGAAAAGACAGATACAAATACACAGGACCGTTCTAATTCGCGGAGAGCACGCGAGCAAGCGTGCGTGCCCGACGCGGCATTTATGAACTTTCCGCCTCCTTCCTCCGGCCCTCTGTTCTCAACCCCTTTTCTGTTTGTTTCCAAACCCCTGCTGTTGTATTCTTCCTTAATTTATCTTCCAGTAACAACCGCTCCCGCTGACTTCCTTCTGCGGCCACGGGTAACTTCGTGCCGGAAGAAAAATCTCGACCTCGTCCCACGCTATCCGGATAAATAGAGCGAGCAAAACCGGGTGGAACAGAAACCGTTTCTTGCGCTTTCCAGGAAGACGAAAGCGGGTCGTCATGGTCTTAACTCGTCGTCTTCTTGGTCGTAGTCGCGTCGAATGCTCCTTGATCTCGAGTATCATCGTTTCGAGGGAATTTCTTCGTCGATCGGAGCTGTTCACATTCAACGGAGCATTGAAGATCACTTTTCGCGCGCATAGAAACGCGATCAGGTTTTTCTTCTGCTCGATACCTTATCGCCCTGTTATAGCTTAGCGTCGATGTACAGAGATTCTTGTGGCTTTTTGGTATTCGTGCGATAAAGATGTGGCATCGATGTTCCGTCGAACGATGATAGAGAGATCTCTATGACTTCTCCTGTATATATCATCGTGTTATGATGCTATAGAAAGTCATAATTTATAAAATTCGTTCTGCAATATTCTTTGGTATTATATTAAAAATTCATTTCGCAGTAACAGAGACGTAGTACTTTTCAGATTTTCATTTTCATCCACCGTTCATTTAAAACTTGTTATCCAACACGTTACTCAAATACGATTCCGCTGATGACTTGGCGAGTCGATCGTTCGAGCGGAATTCGTACGTCGATAGTAGTGTCAGCGTTTAGGTGGGAAGCTGAAGATTCATCCGTGCGACGATCTCCAGGCTCGTCCTAAGAGGGTAGAGAGGCGACGACACGCGGCAGCTCGCGACAGACTATCGTCGATTTTCTGATCGACACATTCCGTGGCCGCGAAGACGCTTGCACGGCATCCGAGCAATCCTCGGTAGGATCGTTGTACAGCCGGATGCCACCGGTCGGACGTAGACACGCGCTGGATGCGGTGCTGTACGAGCGAATAGCTTTTGCTGGCGGCGCTGCCACTGGCATTCGTGCTGTCGCTGGTACCGTTGCTGTTGCTTCCCTCGTTGTCGGCCAGCAGGGGGAACAATGGGTCGCGACGGCTAGGTCGCCAGGTTCTGCAACACACAATGACACGCAATGATGAACGATGCCTGGTGCTCGCTTGACTCTCGTTAAAACGATTAAAACGCCTGGTGCGTGAAACATGTGATTTCAACTCCACGCGACTGCTGTCTCTTCGACTTTTTTTTTTCCTACACGTGTGTGCGTCTGTGTGTGCGTTTAATTTTGTTTTTTCTCTTTGGTATGTGCGTGTGTTTTATCGGACTTTTTTTTTGTTCCACGTTTTGTCTTTTTTTTTTGTTTTGTTTCGAGTCAGCTTTTCGAACATTGTATGGGAATTAAAAGGGACGTCCACGCGCGAACGGACAAAGGGAAATCGACCTTTGATCTGGGACAATGTGTCGTTAACGAGACGAAGAATTCCGATCGTCAACGAAATATCGTGCCCTTTTACGATACACTAATTTTCAAGGAGATTCATCGATGAACCATTGGGTTAAGCCCTGTAAAGAATGGCGCGGTCGAGAGCGGACGAGAACAACGGCTTGTTGGGTAACGAGGGCGAAGTGGTCTCTTGTTACGATTGAAAGTACTCGTACGTAGCCACCAAGGATTCAACGACAGGAAGTGACTTTATTGAGGGGGTGAAATGGGGCTGAGATTGCGGAAGGATGGTTAGGCGTATGGTTCATTTATTTTGTCGTCGTAATATTTATTCGTGGGTACGTTTTAGTGAAAGCGGAGTGTCTTGAAATCTATTAGCTATGTATATCATAACAACCGAGAGAGGTCTATGAAGGTATGTCCTTGTATAACCAAATCATACATAATTCTTGAATCATTGCTAATTTAAAAAAAAGAAGTACGTGTCAAATTCATGAAATCACTTAGAAAATTACCAACTTTTTTTTTAGAAAGTTTATTCCTCTTTTTTAAATGACATCCTAAAAAGAAACGCAATCTTGAAGTTACTCTTAAACAATACACCTGATAACTGCGATGGAATCCTTTCTTATCGCAAGAACCTCGGATACCCGAGATGATTATAGAACGAGCGAAACACGATATCAGAATCATGCTGATAAAAATTCTCGCCCGATGGACAAAAAAAAAAGAGAGGAACGAATATAAGAACGGGAAACGGGAATGAAGAGATGGTGATACGATCGGTCGTCGACTAATTTTACAGAACAGCGCCGCGGTGTAAATGAAAAACGGACACCCTATAAATCGTCGATAGTCGCGTGCGTCTATGGATACGAAGATCTCTGTTACCGATCGCAATTTGCACGATCCCCGATATTGCTGCTGGCTCGTTTCGCGTCGTGAGATATTAACGTCTGCCGTGTGCCAGCCACCCCTTTCTGCCAACCCCTCTTACCTATCTCCGTTTCTCGACTCCTCTGCGGCGTCTCCTGTCTACTCCCTTCGGTGTATCGGAACTCCGGTGTTCCCGAATTAACCAGTAGCAAACCGATCTGCTGTGGTTCAAAGTTCTATCCCGGACTGTACGCAATCAGCTGCTAATTGGGAAATGATTGGAACCACCTACGCCGATGGTATCGTGCCTCTAACTATCCTTAACCCGTCGTGCGACCTCCGTTATAAATGCCCCCATAAATGCCAGATTAATCCAACACGTAGTTTGCATCGGGACGCGACTATGGCAAGTTAGGTTCGTTATCAAAATTCAAATTTTACTTCGAACCAATCAATTCCAACTGTTGCGAGAGTCGAAGGTGCTTCAAAACGTTGTAAATTTGAATAATCAGTAAAAATAATACTGGAAGATACGAAAGTGAAATCTTCAACTTGAATCCCTACCAAAGGAATGAAGACTTTTAGACGATCGAAGCCCAGAATTTAAATTTTGGACGGATAACCTTGTTTGGCCCTTTATTCTTCCAATCGAGTTTTCAGCCCAGCTCGTTTCGAGGAGGGTCTGTGTTCATGGGGATTGTAAGCTGACGGCAGAACACAGGACGCGAATTAAAGAATTCCTTTGAGACGGGCAAAAGGACCACCCTATCCCCTAGCGTACATACGTAATTGGTATAAATATTTACGATCCACGGTCGCGTCCACGAGATATCCCCGTTTCTCCCGCGGCGATTTATACATCGATAAATATTTTATGAGCACGCTAATCAAACAGGAAACGAAGGGGTCGAAGCTTGTCCCGTTCCTAAGGAGGAAGAAAGCCTCGGCATCGAATCGTGTCTCGGTATCGTTTAAAAAGGATAGCTCGGCGCGAGTTCGTAAAAATTTCAAACGACCCCCTCGTTGGCGAGGCTCGACATATTCGTCTCATGAATTCGTAACGAGCCAGTAACACAGCCAGGCACCGCTTCAGTCTTTAGCCCCGGGTCCCCTTTCTTGTAAACGAATTCCCAGAACGAGTTCGCGAGAGGGAGGAAGAAAGGAAGGGGGGAATAATAAAAAGACAGGGACATCGAGCGTCTTCGTGTAGACACGGCCATTAACCTTCGTTACGCGTGTTTGAATTTAGCTACGACGACGGTGGAGGGTAGAACGCGACGTAGTTTCTAAAGGGAAGGAGCTGATAGCAGCTGATCATCGTCGTGTCTCACCCTCTTCCATCCCGGTTTCTGGTTGGAAAGGAGAGCAGCGTAAAACTAATTACGACCGACGATGCACCCCTCCAACCCCTCTTCTCTATTACCATCATCCCTTCCGCGAGAATCGACCACCCTTAATAGCGTGTGGTTATTACGGAGGAACGACAGGCGGCGCGATTATATTCAACCCCTTTTCCGTTCCTCTCTGTCCAACCCCTTCTCATTCTTAACTTTCACCTATTTACGGTTCCAGAAACTTCCTGAGGAATTTCCTGGGGTACGCGGGAGATTCTTTCCACATGAACCCCGCCAGTCGAAATACAAATTTTAAGCAGTTCGAGTTTAACCTTTCGGCTCCTTTGATCCTTATATTTTATACCGTCAAAGTGATGCTTTTCTGATTCTTTCGTATTTCACGTGGAGATTAAAAAGTTTTATTGGAATTAATGTACGTGGCCTTTTAAGTCTTATCGTCAATATTTTAATTTCGTTGTTGAGCTCAAGAGCTCACGAATTATGTAGCAATTTAGACTAACTAAACAGGGAAAACTGGGGACTGGCACTACAAATTTAATATGATTGAAATTGAATGGAAGGTCGGTTTCACTACAATTATATTTTTATTACGGCATTTAACGTATTAAAATCATTCACGATTAATAGGTCCGAAGCTAGAGTTACGGAGAAGGTTTCTCGAGCGAAACCAGTGAAAAAATGCCACGATATTTTAGTCAGGTTTCGGGGATCGCATTAAAATACATTAGCCACTCTAGGATATTACAACGTTAAATTTTACAGTAGTTCTTGTCAAGCCTGGGTCGACAAGAATCACCGTGGTGCAATCATTTTAGCGACGAAGCGAGAGCTGTACCTGCTTCTTCTGTCCAGAACGGATGCTCGTTCAACGTGTTTTCGGTTTCTATCCGGTTGGCAAGAAAATAATATTCGGTAGATCTTCCCGGGAACTTTTGGACGTGTCTGTTGGATGCGATAAATCGTCGGAAGATTCAACTGTTTAAGGAAACACGAACGAAATGAGGTCGTGCAGTTTGCATTAGGCCGTCCCGAAAGTTCGTGCCTCTGCAAGACGTTCCCCAAAACGTTCTACATTTTTTATTGTCCAAAGAACGTAGCTGGGTCGATCGATACCAGTCTTACATTGTACCGATGATAATATATATTTTACGCAGTTCAACAATTTTTAAGTAATAAAAAATCATTAAAATATCCTGGTGTTTATTTTAAGGCACGTTTAGTACTACACAAAAGTGCATATGTCCCTCTATATTTATGTACATTTATACTATTGTCATACACGTATCAACGTTATTTTCATTTCTTTTGTTTTTTTGGCTTGCTTTAAATTTAATATCCTTACAATTATTTCAGGGTACGTTTCGTTTCAGTTCCACGATTTTTCCTGTTTTCGCTTGCCATTCATACCTCGCGATTATATAATAGCACTGCTTTCAAAACATTCACATCGTGGGACGTATTTGTTGCAGCTCGCTGAGCTTAAACTGTTTAAACAGAAACGTTTGAAACGGTTATACCGTTTAATTATTTTCCCGAGCACCGTGTGATTATTGTTAAATTTAATTTGTACACATTTAAACGACGAAATCATAAACACGAATACATTCGACCTCATACTTAAAAAATCTTGCTCGTTCGTCGTATGAATTGATCAGAAGCAGCTTGATCTTTCGTTGATCTATTTCTTTGCAGCGCGAATTCATCTTCCCGGTATGTTTCATATTAAGATCGGGAAAAGAAATTTCAACTTTCCGAATGAATAAGGATATCCGAAAGTTTCCTCGACTTTTAAATTAAAGTATGTCCTTCTCCTCGATGAAAATTGTATTCGTGTTCGGTCGTGCAGGACATCTAGTTAGAATCTGTTCGAATTCGTTAGCGAAGGTTCAAACTTTAGTCGGTCAGTTAGTAATTGCACGATTTCACGACGCACCGGGACAAGTTTCAAGACTCTTTGTCTCCTTTTTTTACCGCCCCCGTACGATTTATGCGAAATCCGTAGAAATTCCTAAAGCCGCTTCCGAGAGAGTGCGCTCGCCAAATTACCCCTCGGACGATTATCCGCGAAATTAGCTTTAACATTCTGACACGCGTGGAACCGCCTGTTCCGCGGTCAATTATTTTTTCCAAAGTTTATACGCTGTATGCCAGGTGGATCGTGAACAAACAACTTCTGCATTCCGTATGATCTGAATGCATTCCACGGCCACGTTCTTTCCCGTTCGGTTGTTCACGAAACTCGAATTAACTTTAACCCGAAACGGCCAGATCAATGGAAAATATTAATCAGGCTCGAAGCTCGGGCACAACTCGACATGGTAAGAATGCTAGGCATCGCGGATAAACATTGAAAGAGCTATCGGCTCCCTTGAATCCTCAAATATTCTATTGCGTTTCGGGATCATTCGCAAACTTTATCGAATAGAGATTTTCCATTCTGACAAATGGTTTCGAGCTTTAGCATGTTAAATTAAATATTTTTAAAGGAAATTTTAATATCGAAATAGTCCCTACGAATTCTCTCAAATTCCTTCAAACATTCCATTTTGCTGTGTTTCAAGATTATTTCCAACCACGTTCACCGAATAAAAATGTATCCGTGACAGATCACTGTCAATCCCTATTGTCTCGACGCTTTTCAATTTTGAATTCTCAACAACTCATTTCAAGAAGCAGTCAAGTCCGTTCAGAAGAACGTCTCTCTTAAATATGGATGCTCGAAGGCGACCGCGATAAGAACAACAAAGACAATTTCACGTTTTCTCAGCCAACAAAAACACATCTCTCGTGCTTTCACGAGTCAAAATATATCTTTACATTATCGTCCGGAACTGCCAACCAAACGGCAGAAATATATTTTCAACCGTTTCCAAGGTGTTTCGGATCGATCCCTTCCGATTGTAACGATATTTGCAAAGATGGTCCGTGGTTTCATTCGATTCGGACCAGAGCATCGTTGGGCTAACCGTGTTCGCTTGTAACAAGGTTTTACGAGGTCGATACGGACTGCGACGGTTGTTGCGAGTGCGTGTTCTTAGCGTGGCATTCCGACGAGCGAGGGGGTTGTGCCACGGGGTTGTAGAACGAAGAGCTTGTTAACGGATATAATCGTGCAGATAACAGGTTTAGCCGGCACAGACGTGCAGCATTTAATTGCCTAAATTGATATCGCGTTGCGCCAGAAACGAACAACCCTTCTCTTAAGCACCACGTTGCTCTGTTCTGCGAACAACCACCCTTTCAATCATTTTTCTTGGAACGCCGGCCACTTTCTACACGCTACCATGAGCTAAACAATAACAACTAAGTCTCGGCTTAGTCGACTCAGTAAAAGAGATGTACAGATAAGTTACAAATAGGAAATGTAACGTTTGATCCCCTGATTGTACAAATTATAAGTAAAGAAGTGTTTATTGAATTGTACGACATTTTATCTGGAAACAATTTCAAAGTTAAAGTATTTCGCCTCGAGGTGAGGTCATTTTATAAGTTTCTTTCTTTTGCCGAGCAAAGGTAAACGTTTGATTTATGGAATACGTTTCCTTCAGCCGCAGAATGGTCGCAAAGTTGGATTACAGAGAAGTTCATTAAAAAAGCAATTCCTTTTCCTTGATCGCTACATTAGTCCCCGTTATTAACGGAACGAGCAGTTTTCCACGGATCGCTTGAAGCCTGATCTCCCATCCATCAATGTCCGCGTCGATTTTCCGTCGTACACGGTTTCTTGAAACGTAGCTGGGATTTAACTCGGTTCGCGTGTCGAGCGACAATTCCTTCGCGACGACTTGTTGAAACGATCGAACAACACCCGCGATTCGCGACAATTAGCGATAAATCATTGGTAAATTCTCTATCGTGCTCGGTGCTGTTGTTTAAAAACGAAAAAGAAAGCGTGTTGCTTTTGATTCGCGGGACAATCGGTGCGGTGAACAAAGCAAAACAGCACGCGAATAAAATGGAAGTACTTTCCAGGCTGTGCAACGAATATTCAAAGGTAGAAAAAGTAATACGTATATAAAATTGATATTGATACGTTTGGACGCAGTCATTGTACATAGTTCTGCGTGAAATATTCCAGACGTCGATAGAATCCAATAATATGCAATTTCAAGTTTGACAGTAACTCTGTCGGTTTCGAATCGATACGATACAGAGCATTCACTGTTCAAGAACTTTTCGTACCGTTGGTCGATGTAAAAAATCGCTTAGCAAACAGCAAAGGTGTTCCAAACCGGACGAACAGACAGCAACATTGATAATCAATTTTTTTTCCAGGTCGATGCATTGCCAGATAACCAATATTTCGAAATATTTTCAACAAATCAAGTTTTATTGTTTGTAGCAGTTGATACAAATAAGCTGAACTACAATCGCATTTTAACTTTATTTAAATGGTAGAAATGCCAACCGAACTATTAAACTGGTTTCAAGTTACTTAATAACATATTATGAAATATCATTCGCTGAATTTTAGTTGAAAATTTTTATTTTAACTATCACTCCAAAGCTTAAATAGGCCATATTGGATACAGACATCTTATTTCTTAATAATCATGGAAAATACAAAAATGGCAAACAGAACATTTCAATTAAGGAAGAGCAGTGTTTTGACAAACGATAAAAACACGCGCATCCTACTTGTACTCCTGTCTGAGAGAAAAATGAGCCTACGGCTATACGACCGAGCACACCGTTCGCGGAAGATATTTTGCCACGAAAATATTTTTCCTTCCATCGGTGCAGAATTTTCCTTGGAAACGTTCGATCGCTCAACGATCTTCACTTCTGGCGATTCGAGAGGAGAAATGGACGGGAAAATTTGTTGGAAATAAACGAACACGGTGGATACTTGATTCCTTGGTACGTTTTATCAGATTGATGGTGAACATGATGCAGCAAATATATTGCTTACCCTGGGTGAACGAGGCATCGAGGCACGGGGTAGGAGGTTTGATTCGAATATCGGTATTCCGTGTACACGACTTCGGTTCGCTCGGCATATGCCAGAACGACGATGATAACGACGACGTCCGCGTTTTTGGCCACGTGCCTGAATACCCCGGCAAAATTTTCGAGTAAACGAAATGTGCACGACTAGAAATGAATACGAATGGCCGGAATTTTTGTTAAAAAGAAAACCGCGAACGTCCCTCTCGGGTCTTTCTCGTATAAACCGGCTCGTCCTATCGAATATCCAGTTACTATTAGACGAACGAACCAAGCGCAACACAAGTATTAGCGTGATTAAATTTGGAATAGAGTTCTTGAGTTCAACAACATCGCGTATACAAATTTGTACTATTATCATTAGAATTATCTTGATATCTTGTGTTGAGAAATTTTGTATTTATGTTCTCTTCTCTCTGCCATTCTCGTAAGTAGTTATTTCTTCTTTCATCAGACGGTATCACAAATAGAAATGTACGAGCTCCAATCGTTATAAAAACTCAAGAATATTATAGTCGAAAAGCTATTAAAAACGCATACTAATCATTAAAACACATATAAAATAAATAAAGCTACATGATACAATCATTACAAACAATATTCATCAAAATACAGGAGCAAAATACTTAAGTATTAAAGTTACAAAAACTTTGGACTTCTGTGTTTTCAAAATGGTTGATACTACATTCACGCCTGGAGTATTGTTGGTAATGGAGAAGCCTCCTCTTTAAAACGGGGTTGGTTTCATGTCGATCGGACTACTGGTTCTCGAGATATCATCGCGTGAAGACGAGCGCAATTTGTACAGATTTATTATCGTCTTCCTCGTTACACACTTCGAACCTCTCTGTCGTGCGCCAGACGAAGTAGAGGTGGTCAGCGACGGACGCTGAGTCAGCGCTTCGGTTGATTACTACTACTTGTAAGATACGCGCTTCTTGGAAGTAGGCCACGCGCTTCCAGGAATCCCAACGGTCATTCAGACGTTCCCGATATTTCCGCTGTATCTCGGGAAGCACTTGAGATATCGACGTGCAACAAAATGCGTTTTGATGGGGATACTCTCTTCTGTCTATTAACATCATCTCAAATAAGAATTTTACAACCTTCTTTTAACATACTTTACGCTTAAACTTGACAATGTATCAACATATAATTAGGCACATTGTGTTATTTCTAACAAGATAGAGTATACGAGCAATGGTTTAATTAACTATTTAATTATATTGGAAACAATCGTCGTAAATTAAAGCACACAAAGAAATACAGAGTGTAAAATATAAATTCTCATTGTTTCGAAGCAAACAACATACACCACCACATTGTGTTTTGCATGGATATCATAGAATCTCTGGTTTAGAATGGAAAAGGGCAATTTATATGACTTGCTTCTAAAGGAACCACAATGCATCCTTTTGATCGAGCGAAAGCCGATCGAATCGATGAACTGATCAACCGAACGGTATAGGTTCACCCGATCCATGCCACCGAACACGGGAATATTGCTTCCGTCCAGCGGCTAGAAAACTGCCTGAGGATAAGAACGCGCTAATGAATTCCGTGCAGCCAATACGGCCGAGCTTCATGCATATTTTAATATTAATTTTAGGTCCCGCCGGCTTCCTGCTTCCGCCCGTGGATCGTGGCGGTCGTGTCACCGATAGAGGAACCCAATAGCGTAACCTATCGAGCGACGAGCCCGGCACCACGTTGGAGGTCGCGCACAAAGGGCGGCAACACGATGTCCCTTTTCCCGTGGAACGGGAACGCTGATCAAAGCAGGGAAGAGGGCAGGGAAGACACACGGGCAACGGAGAACGATATCGAGGCACCAACAGCCACACGAAGCGTAATACGGAAATTTCGCTTCCGGCTAGAGGCGTGCGTGGAACGCGGGCGACGCCGCGCAAAAAGAACCGTGGCGACTCTGGCAAAGGCAAGCCAGGATTGGTCGTGTGCTGGAATTGTCATCAAGGGATTCGCCTGTGGCGCTAAAATATTTCCACCGGCTGATTTCTACTCCTCTGCCATTCTATTCTGACCGCGTTTTCCCTTCTTTTTTCCTCTTCTTTCTTTCTTTTTTTTTCTCTTGGGCTCCCCTTTATAACCACCAACGCGAGCTACGTTATTGCTGCAGCCATCCTCTTGTTCTATCCGGCCCTTCCGGTCTGCGTTATCAACTGCTCGTAAACCACCGACGCTACGATTTCTCAGCTTAACGGACACTTCGATGAGCTGAGCATGGATGTGCGCAACGATCGTCGATTTTTGCCACGAGATTGTATTGCCTGCCTGTTTCGTCGTTGCAAGTATCGTTTAAATCAAAGCGCGAAATTGTATCGTAAACGACAGCTTCATGAAACTCTGTAACATTCTGTTATTGAATGTTTGATAAACCGTCACGGGGACGTTTCAACGAATTTCGTCGATTACAGCTCAGCGAAAACACGTTACAAAAGTAAATCGTAGCACTGCAATTTGCCGGAAGCTCGTTCGGCAATTATACGATTACCATGCAATCCCTGGCGGAATCCAGGAACGGTTGTTTGCGCGGCTAATAATTTCCTACGCTTCGAATCAAACTTCCGGATGAAAGTTCTCGTCGATCCATTGTACGGGTGGCGCATTCGCGCTCCAACTTTCGGTCCTCCAGACGACGAGAGTTAATTAATTATTACGCTCATAACGCTCGTTCCCTTTCCTCGTGTCGCTTCGTCGTGATCGATCACGCGTGTCGGGGATGCCGCCGTGAATTCGCGGTCGAAATCAACCCTTCACCTCCATTTCAATTTCCCGAATCGAACCACGACACCGATCGTCGTAATTACAATTTGTTCAACTAGTTTTGACGACAATTCCGGCGATCGGCTTTGCACGCGCATAAAAGTTCCTTTTCAATACGACGCAACGTTCTCCTCTCTCTCTGAAGTCTGTAGTAAAACTTTTTTTTTCCTCTCTCTCTCTCCTACTCTGGCGGGGAATTTAAGCGTCTCCCGCGAATAATGCGACCGTTCGTGAAACTGTTTTCCACGAGTGGCGCGTTTAAGGACGTCCAACTTTTCGAATTGCCACTTTTCCCCGCGAATTAACGAGGAACGAAGCACGTACACGGAAAGCAGAGCGCAGGCTGAATATTCGCCGGAAAAAAAAATGTCGTGTATCGAGACTCGTTAATTAACGTCACGGAAAAGAGGGGATCGTTCGATAATCGGTGCATTGATGCGGTTCGCTCGAATTCTGTGCAGAGTGTTCAAGTCATTACCGTCCAGAGTTTTTCTCATTACTGATAAGGAATATACGGCAAAAAGCCAAAGCGAAAGAATTGTTACTGATTTTTATAGCCAACATAATATCATGTGTGACTTCTTTGTATCTAAAATATTGTTTCTCTCAGAAAAGCATTGGTAATGAAATTTTCAATAATTTTAGCATGACGATCAACGCGTTAAAAACTTTCACTTTACATCTCTACCGACAAGCGGTCTTTCGCTTTCTCGAGCCTTGAATTCAACTGGAACGAGCAGATCCGGCGTGTCCGCTGTCTGCGAAACCCCATGCATTTAATGTCAGAGCAGAAAGTTGAGCGTTGTCGCGGGCGTCAGCTGCGTTGCTTTCGGCGCGATGAGGGCGGGAACAGATTACGGGCTTAATTAACACCCCTCCCAAAACTCTGAAATTGCGAATTATGCAAGAAACACGAGGAAAAGCCGCTCGGGCTCCTTTTTCTCCCGGGAAGTTTCTTATTACATCGTTCCGGCCGGTTTATCAAGAATTCAAACTTTCATTCCGCGGGCAGACCCGCGGCAGAACCGACCGGCCTCGCGAACCGGTCGCCACGAGATACGTAAATAATAAATAAGTCGTTGATGAAACGTCAACGTGAACGGGGAACGTACCGCGGTATTATTTAGTGAAAAACAGGTGGTATAACGAGAAACGTTCGAGGAACAATTGCTTCCGAGAGAAGTTATTTTTATGCCGCAACAAGGTGTTTCGTACCTTTAATTTAAAGGATGTCCATTATTAAATCGCTTGTCGTTCTTTAACGAACCGTGAAAATTCAATTAATTACTACAATGAACGACGGTGGCTCTGGAGCGAAAGAACGTATAACCGTGCGATTTAAAACAAGAGCAAAATGGACCGCGACTGAAGAATTGAAGATAATCATCGAATCATCCGAACGATTTGAATTAAACATTGTCACGAGTTATGATAAAATTGCCTGGAGGGCACGCAATCTGCATATGAATGGTTTTAGGGGTTTCTGCATGGCACGGAAATGTACACGCTCAACATAGCTGGCTTCGTTTTAAATTCCTGATGGATTTTTCATCAGCGCCCGAGCGCACGGATGTTTTTAAATTCATTTTGAAACGATCTTAGTGTCGCGTTTCCTTTTATAGAGAAAATCAGGGCAAACGGTGAGGTGAATTTAGATCGCGGCCGAAGCTAATACAGAAACTGTTTCAACCGGGCCCAGATTGCAATAGATATATAAACTTTCGATTAGTTAAATGGATTAGCTATTTAAAGGAATGCATTTGCTTTTATCATTTACAAGAACGGATTTCAGCTTCGCGATTGCGCACGTCGAATTCGAGTCAATGTAAATTCATGATCCAGAATAAATTCAAGTAGAATTTCATTTGCACATGGGCAAACTCTATTTCTGATCTACCCAGGATTAATTTAAAATAAAGAACTTCAATTTCAAACTTGATTATACAGCTCTTTCATTGACTAAAATCGATAAAATCTCTGAAGTAGATATTATTCTGAATAATGTTTGAATTACACATTTCCAGGAATACCAGAAAACTCAAATTCATTTAAAAGGATTCTAAATAATCTTCTTTCATCTTCCGCATGAGAAATGGGAAATCATCCTTTTGAAGCCCTTTGAAAAGGGTCGATCATTCTGCATGGTAACAAATATTACCTTGAATGCAACCATTCCAATTACTTAAAATACTCTTTGCTCCTGCTACAAATGAATCTTCTTAACTACTAAGAATATGTACTTTGTTTACTATCCCGGTTCTTTTCTCACTTTTCGTACCAGACATCTCACGTCGGAACATAAATTCTCGATTTGACAGGGAAAGATTCCAAGTAGCCTTCTTTCGCAGGAAAAATTGGTACAGTCTCTTGGAGCCCTTTAAAACCTTCCGCTTGGTCAATCCACGTGGCAGGTTGGCACATCATTCTAGCTTCCTCCCTTCCCAACGGTAAGCCCTGTTCCCTGCATCAGCCGTTCTCTGCCTCTACTTTGCAATACGTGCTCCACGTCAGCACTTGCACCCTGCCGGATACAAGAACCCTTCTTCCCTCTTCCCTCTGTATAGCCGGTGCAACGTACCTTCTCTCCGCCTCTCTGCTCCTCTTTCATCCATACGGTCAACCTCGATGCAGCTGCAGTCACGGGCATCGTTGCAGCTGCTGCCAGATCCTAGGTAGATCGGCTCGGCTCGACGCTGGCATGCGATGCTGTTACCGGGCTCGTTTGGAACTCTCGTCGGGCGAAAACGAAATTGTTCACCACGCTCGTCTCGACGTTTTATCGCCAACGGACGGGCCGACCAACGACGAGCTGCCATGCCGCCACCACGTATGGCTGAAGCGTGTATTTTTACGGGAATATTTAACGGGAAATAGGGCTGTTAGAAGCAAAGTAAATGCTCGATCGCTGGAAGACATCTCGTGCGATTTTGAGGATAAACAACTTATGGAAATCGATAGTTAATAGTATGGTGTGGAATATTTGTTAAGAGCACGAACGATTAACGAAACTCGCGGGAGATAATTTTCTGACGATCGTCAGCGCGAAGGCGTTTATGAATTCTTGAAGCGTAGACTCGTTATGTTATAAATTCTCCGCGCCAGAATGTAATTTTAATGGATCGAAAACATAACACGGCGCGATTAACGAGCCGCCAAGCTGCGCCTGAAGCCACTGACATGAGAATTAATTTTGCGCGTGATTTTATTATTTAAGGAAGATTCACAACGACGCAGCTCGGCGCCGATTTCCATTTATCATGTCCGATTAATTTCGCGAATTGGTTCGCCTCCCCACCTTCAAAGTCCACACAGGGGATTCCTGTCGTTTGTGTAATTTAACTTTCCATGATAGATATGATTAATCGTAGTCAAATATGTTGAAATGTTAATTTCATTTCCATTATTCTGATTAATTGTCATACGATGCCCGAAGGGAAAGTCGGTTCAAGAAATTCATAGTTAAATACAAGTACTTGCCAACAGCAAAACGTGAATTTAGTTTCAACGAAGTTACAGAAGAAAGAAAAATCCTGACTACGATACAATATTAAAAAATGCAAATATTCTGAATGATACATTCACGAAAGAACCAGAAAAGCTTGCAGTATAATGTTGAAATAAATTTAAATATGTCCCAATTACGATTCATGATGTATAATTTCTCAGCAAAATTATGCCAATTCACGCTGGAAAATCCTGAATAAAGGCAATGCATATTTTTTACCTGCATGAACATCCGCTGATATCTTTCGACTGCAAAGAATAAAGAAACTATTATACATACACGGAATCCTTTTTCCCCCTCTGATCATCTAAAATAATACCTTTCCTTGCAAACTCTGAAAGCCCATTAGAGACTGACCTGGTGGTAGACAAAAATTATACTCAAGATTACGCTTAACGAGTAGCTACGCGATCTAATTACCGGTTGCGTTACCGCAACGCCGAGTCCATTAAGTGGTTACACGGTGTGCAACGAGCATAATCGGCGGAGAATGCGGAAAGTGGACGTGTAAAAAGAGAATCTAATATCCAGATTCCGGGTTCTAATCGAGTTCAAGGCCATTTAGCCGCGACATTCCGGGACCAGTTTCCTCGGGGATCTCGGTCAATGGTATAGCCAAGGTTTTCGGGAATGCCTCGCAGGCGAGGCAGAAGGATAATGGAGTTCTCAAGTTGCCGTAAACGGAGGACAAAACCGTCGCCAGGGAACTTTGGTAATGGTGTCGTTTCGAAGCCACGTATTGATAAGAACAGTTTATAACGAGTATCGACGAAGCCGGGCTAATTAACCGGTGCACTTTACGCGGCGACTAATAACGCCGCAGTAATCGACGGAGTGTACTACTTGTTTCCTCGGTGAAACTAATTTCCCGGCCGAAGCAATTTTCTGCTTAACAGACGGGAAGGAAAAAAACACGCGAACAATAGTTTTATTGTAACGACACGGTGTTTCGTAGTGTAACAGAGAAGATTGAAACGTTTTCAAATTAAACTGTCGGAACAACTTAATTGGCGTAGAGAATTGTTCATCGCTGAAATAATTGCTCTATTAATTAGGATATTCATTTCCCATAGAATCGGAAGAGGTAGATCACGAAGAGGTAGATCAATAGCTAATTATTTATGGCTGCAACAACACTTTTCTTTTGCGAATTATTTTTACGAAGTCAAAGTACAAAACAAGTAATTACAAAATCCAATTAAAACGATGGTTGTTTGGGAGGATCTTACACAATCCAATCAATTTCTTTTTAATTAGTGTTTTGTATTATATTATTTCACCATAACATTGCAACCAATTAAAAATCAATATTATAACTTTTGAAACTTAGCAATTACAAGGAAACAGAATTTATCACGGTTCTGTCAATGAATGAGTGTACAGAAACAACTAGAAAACGTGCATGTGTGGCGAGCTCGGGCAAAGTTCGAAGTTCCAACATCATGCTCGTCGCAATAACGAATTCCGTGGTTTTAATTAAGAATACAACACGGGGTGCGCGTTTGATAATTCACCGCGAATAGGATAATACTATTTGCCGCGTTCGTCTTCCGCGATGTTGGCGATGAAATTCTGGAGAATTTCGCGAAACAACCCGGGAACAAAAGGAGCGTGTACAACAGCTTTCAACGCCTCGGTACACCGCGTCGGTCCGCGCCGAGCTGATAGCCAGCCCGAACCAGCGCGTATTTGCGGAAGCTGTAATGGAGGTAAGAATATTTCATAACTAGTCGCGGTGAGTTGCGGTAATAGGTTCCTACAATCCCGCTATTTTACTATTTACTCGGGACCTCACCTTACCTTCCTGCCTACCTGTTCGCGTAATATTATCAAATTACGCCATCTCACGGGCAAGCAATAACGAAGCCGTGTAATCAATTTTAATCTCGCCAAACTTCCTGAATAGCTTCGTTTCTTTCGGCTTCTCATTTTTCTCTTTTCGTTTCCTCAAGTAGACTCGCGTTAAAGGGCAATAGCGTAACTTCTTCGTGAAAGTTGGAAGATCGTTCTGTTATGTACGTGCCGCGAACATTTCTTCGCCAGAAGGAATATTATTTAAGCTCGCTGATTACGAATGAAAATGGATTTTACGAGATTAACATCCGATGAATAACTACCAATCTTCAAGATTAACGGTGTACTTGAATATGTAATTTATTTGTCGTGTATTTCCTTGACAGTTTTCATTAACTCTTTGGTTCAACCCCAGAATTAATTACTTTTGGGAAGGTTAAACTAACAGGTCAAAGAAAAAGAAAAATACAAGAGTAATTCAAGACTAACCCATACTTCCTTATACATTCTTAAACCACTAACCAAACCCTTAAGGTTCGTCCTTAGAATATTCCGTTTGTCGAGTAGTAACTTGACATTTCACCGCTACGATGTTACACGAAGGTGTTATTAAGACATTCGACTTTTGTACCACTCGTATCTTTACGTATCGCGACAGGGGTAGTGATATCGAGTGATATTACAGAAAAACTGAGTATCGATCGTTCATGCACCGGTCTTCTAAAATTTACTAACCTCCGAAGGGTTTAAATATTCATCGCCTGCCCTATAAAATGATACGCTGGATTCTGTGTCCGCGTTTAGCTCGCGCCTACGCCCGCCTTAAGGTCGAAGGTTCCACGATCGTCACGGCGAATATCGAACGGTCGCCCATCGTTTCGGTCGTCGGTCGTAACAGCTGCTGCCGTGTATTTTGGATCAACGAGTAAAAGGTGTCGGTACAATGTAACGCAATAGAAGAGAGAACACCGAGGGGATGGAATCGAAAGTAGAGAAACACGGAGAGGCTCCGACGCTAAGGAAACATCGATGCTGCATTTACATTGGGAATATTCTTGGGGTAATCGTGCATCTCGAGGAAGCGTATGCTGTTCGGGAGAAAGGGCGAAGGGCTCGAAGGGAAAAGGACATCGTGTTCGCACGAAAAGGAAGGAAAGTTGGATACGATACGTAGACGCTGGTCTACAGCAGCATGCTGGCAGCTATATCAGGTTACGCTGTAGCGCCCATCCACCTTTACTCTTTCCCGGCCATCCCAACCCCTCGATCTCGCACTCTTTCACCAACCGTGCTCTCTCCTCCTTTCTACTTCCCACTCGTTTTCTATTTACGTTTCTTTTCTTCTCTTTGCTCTCCGTCGCCTTTTGCACCATCCAGCCCCGACATTATCGCGGAACACTGCATACGAGGGCCATTCCGAAAGTAACAAGTAACGTGTCAACCAAAGAAAATTTATCTAATTTTAAAGTGTACTTAAATCTTTTTAATATGATTTCTATGATGAATTGCCGGCGTTTGAGAAAATTTTAAATCATAATTGGTCATTCTTTTTTAAAATTGAAATACCAAAGTTTCATTTCTCAATTTAAGTTTTCTATTGAACATCTTGCGTGGATAGTGTAATATTAATTTCACTTAATATCTCTTTCAGCGTTTTTAATTACGGTCATATTCGATACCTGCAAGCCAGGATAACGATTACCGAACAAGTTCTTTCGATTTTGAGTTTACCGTCATTATTTTTCGAGTTGATATATTCAATCGTTTGAGTTTGAATTGACATAGCATCTTCCATCTCAACATAAAGAATTTTGATTTCGAAAAGAAAAAAATCGTCACCTACATTCTTATACTCCTAAAACAAGAACAGCCCGACGAAACAGCATTCTCTTTTATTAAGTTTGAGAAATGAGAATAGACGAATGAATCCCCGGTAGTAAAACCGTCCGTTAAATTTATAAAGCAACCCCGAGATTCCGGTCCCAGGAAATCTGTTCGACCGAGTGAAATGTTTTACATCCACGGAATGAGAATTTATTACGTCGAGGGATTCAACGATCGGATCGCGGTTGAACTTTGAAATTGGCCCCGTTTGATTTCTTCTCGCGACGAGCAGCCCGTAGCCACGATAAAGCGGCGAACTTTCTTCCAGTCTGATTGATAATCCGAAATCGCGAGAGAATGGTACAACCGGGGAAAGTCTGCCCGTGCAAATTGACATTCGAAGGCTCAACTTTTCGACTCGTGGCGCTGGGATTCTCTTTTCGTTACAAAACGATCAGCAGCTGCCGTGGATCTCTTTGCCTTCTATCCGTTCTTTTTCTCTATCACTCTCTCTTTCTCTCTCTGTTACCTCCGTCGTTTCAGTCATTCTTCTCTCTATCGCCCACTCGTTTCCGCCGCGATAATCACGGAAACGGGATTTGAAATTCGAGTTCCCACTAATGGCCTGTGACACCCGTCCACGGGTCGTACGGTAATCGGATCGACGTGGCTCGTTCGAAAGCGTTTCTCCATTTGCATTCGTTTCTCTAGCGTCGAGCAACGTCATCCCGAGCTCTCGATACCGTGACAGGAAACGAAACAAGGTCCCGTGGATCTCTCTCGCCTTTTCCTTTGCAACCTCGACAACGTGATTCTACTTTCTGCCCGAACTTTGCGTTCCAGTTTCAGCTACGTTCTTCACCTCTTTAGTATTTCTCACGCTTGTACAATCTGTTTTTCTGCGGTTGTTTCATTCTATCTGTTGTACGTTTTATTCGACAATCTAGTATCAAAAGTGACGTCTCCGTATTCCAAACACGCGAAACATTGAATTGAACGATGTTTAATTAAATACATGTAAGTTTGTGAAACGAAGGATCAAAAGTAGAGTTGATCGAGGAAATCTTACCGTTCGAAGGAACTGTATCATCCAGATATAGCCGAAACAGGAACAGTGGTGCGGAGTGTTGGTCCTCCATGTGTATACAGATCATTTGCATCCAGATAGGAACGGGTCAGAGCCGATTGCTTGCGTTAAATGCATGCACACTATTACCAATTTCAATTGTGTACGTTCATACTCTTGTTTGGATGTCAATTTGTGTCTAGCTTGGTTATTGATTCCTATCTCTGTCGTCAAAGTTTATACATAGTTTTCGAATCGCCTGGTATCTCATAATTTGTGTCATTTTTTGAAATTGAACCTCGTTTTTGCTTCGATATGGATGTACGAATTGTAATTCGAAAAATAGTAATTTTACCGCGCGCATTGTAGGATTCCCGCGAATAAACAAATTACAAAATAATTTCCGCGATACGATAACTACGACCATTTTTCACTTAAATTTCCAATTTACACCCATCAATATATTTTTAAAGAATTTGAAACCCTACCTTGATCAGATTCAAACGAAACGAATTCTTTTCAATTGGTCTTTGGATCGATCCCCGTTAATTAACCTGGGGCAAACGGCGCAGATCGGAGATAAATTAATGCATCAATTAATTACACGGTACAAAGACAAATCCGATGCGACGAACAGTCAGAGATCATATCCCTGACACGACTGACGGACATCCCACACAGCTGTTCGGTGTTACCTCGAAATTGTGCTGGCCTGTGTGAATCTGTCCGCGGATCGGATGATTTCTAGTTGATTCGCGTGCTATAGCCGACAGCGTGGATGCCACCTGTCTTCTCTAACAAGTCGTGCGAGCTCACGTCCGCACGCGAGAACGCACAACACTCCGAATTCCCGTAATTGATCATTAAATCCTTAAACAAGGACCGATTTTGTCGCAGTTGATAATCACTTGGGAACGACGTTTATTGTACACACAGTATCCATATCGCCATTCAGTTTTCCATGGTAACACGTTTAAAATAATTTACGATAATTAACCCTCGAACGATGGAACTGGGTCGATCATTACTCCTACCTATGTATAAAACGCCGGTTAGACTAAAATTGAATGCATAAATTTTTAATCAATAGACCTTCGTATCATGAAAACATAATGTCCGAAGTAATCATCTGAAATCTAGAGATTGAAATTGCGAGGGTGGATTTTTTTAAACAAATAATTGTAGTTTGCGTTGATTTAATTGCTGCACGAACAACCGAAAGTTGAATATTTCAAATTTTTTGTACAAACTTTTATTTTGATATAAAGAATGGAAATTCGGAGCAATTTTGCGATATAATAAATTGTTTGAAAAAATAGAGAAATAGATATCAGGGTATCTGGTTGCTCACGTGAAGGCTAGTAAAAATATAACAATATTGAACAGACAATTTTTATACGAGAACTACTACAGATTGGAAATGTTTCAAGTATTTTATCGTGAAATAAACCAACGTCTGTTTTAATAACAATCGTAAAATGATAGGTTCGAATTAACAATCATTTCTCTTCAAATGACGAAGACAATAGTGAACGTTATCGCCGTATTAAGAATTTATTACACTTTAGTGTAAAGGAGAACTTCGATAAAAGAGAAAAATGTGATAAGAAAGCACGAAAATTACACAGATATTACATAGAAATGAAGACAACTGATGTATTCGTATAATTTAAAGAAAAGATGAGAAAGAAAAAAGAAGAAGCACAGTGAAGAAACGGATCGGAAACGCATCATTGCAGAAAAGTCGTGAATCGTATTGAATTCTTCCGTTTAGACGATCCGCTTATCCCCAATTTTCGCGCAAGAATCGAGGCATTGAACCAAACCGTCGCGACGGATCGGTATTCACATCAACTTCCACCCGCCGATCGAATCATCCATTCTGTCAACAAACCGTTTCTTTCAAAGCCCGCCACGGTATCTGAAAGCGTGTCCGTCACTCGTGAAACGATTCCGTGCACCGTTTCATCGTGATTCAGCGGCGATGCCGGGCAGGGCACCGTGTGACAAATTTTTGCGCACGGGCAGGTCCAATTAAAAAAAAATACACATGGACACGTATCGAGCATCGTATTTTTCCCAATTTTATATCGCGGTCGGCGTTCGTGGAAATCGTTGCGATCGGGTCAGCGTGACCGGGGTTTCGAACAGCCCCGAACGAACGCCCGAAGCGTGTTCGTGCACGCGGGTGTGCGTGCGTTCTCTACGCACGATGAGGAACGAACGGAATCATAAATGTCCGCTGTACGGTACGGGTGACACGGTTGCGGGAACACAGCCGAGTCATGACACTGTGAGAAGATACCTGCAGGGATGGTCCAGGACAGGGGCAGAGGGGATGAAAAGGGAGGGTTGGGTTCAGCAACCGGAGAAATTTATGCCGTCCCCGTGATGGGATTTGACGGCGTAGACGTGGGATTTTCAACGTGGAATCGTGAACGGAAACGCGGCCAGGGCAAACGAGCCTTCTCCCAGCTATTGTTTCGTTGCCTTCAACGTATTCATTGCCTTTCTCGCCTTTCTTCTTCTATTTTTCTTATTGTCAGATTTCTTCTTCTCCTCGACCACGTAATTTTCATGCCCCTATTCTCGCGTCTTCGAAGAATGACGATCGTTCACCGAGGTATTTAGCCATCTGCGAAGGCACGTTTCATTCAAGATGGGAAATATTGGATTTATTTAGATTCCAGATGCATCAAAAATCTAAGTCTTATTATAAGACTAGAATGTGACACAGGAAGTAGATGACAGAACGGTGATATGATAGATTTATCGGGAAACTGTAAGTTTATTTTTAAGAGTGAGAATCACTGTAAAAGAATAAGACTGTGTCAAAGGTCTAAGATCAGTAGTAAAGGTCGTCACTGGGCAGACAATTGAAACTTTCAGATATTCTGGGTATTCGATTAAATATTTGCCCATTCTATCTCTATTATTATGATGTCTGGCGTATTAGTTTAAAGTCTGATAAAAATGGTTACACAAATGTTAGTAGAAGTTTGCTAATTCTTCGTTGCAATAAATAATGTTAACATTAATTCAATGTTAGCTTTGGTAACTTTTTCGTTGCTATTCGCTTATATATGTTTCGCCCTTGTAGCGCTTGAAATAAATTCGCAGATTTTCTAGAAACCCCAGTTTGCAGTTGTAGTTTATTACGGAGATAAAGATTACGTCTGGGTACGAAATCTCCACCAAGCTTCTTAATGGCATTTAAAATTCTACAGGTAGACGATATCTGTTACGCTCGTGACGGTAACTTAATATTTACACGAACAAGTTCATTTTAATCTTGCTGCCTATGTGTAGCGTCGAAACTGAAGTAATTCGCGTGTCATCTGACATAATCGAGCGAAAAATAGGATTACTCAAGGCAATTTCTCCGGGTATCGCGGGTCACGTTAAATCCAGCCACATCGTCATCGCAATTATTCCTTGATTAACCCACACATGTCTGCGACTGAACTGTCGCACCGTCGTATCCCGGTGACGTCGAGACCGTCCTACTTTACATTTTACGCTTCATCTCTGCTCGTATCCCGTATCTCGGCTCGTCTGACCGAATATACTGTGCACACAGATAGTAGCGTTAACAAGCTTTGTATAAGCAACGGGCCAGAGACCGATTCTGCTTGCCTACATCAAAGGGACCAAGCCGTGTTTCCTGCTCTCGATCATCGGAGATGTTGAACCGAGCCCCAAGAACCAGCAAGGGAACCACACTTGAACGACCGATGCCGTCGAGCTTGAAGGGTGAAAGGGGAATATCCATTCGAAGGGTTTTAGATCGGCAACGCGTCGAAAGGTTTCGTCCGAGGCCGGGGGAGGGGGATAATATTTGTAACCGCCAATCAGTCGGTTGGTCGATCATCAGTCTGATGAAGGGAGAGAGGAGATCGACTTCGTGCCGCGTCAGTGAAAATCGCTACCAATCCTGTCGGCCATTCAAAGGGAGAACTTTCCAAGTTGTGGTTATTGCGACCGATCGATCCGCGTAACTGTGTGTATATAACGGTAACGAGAGAAGGAACCGGCTGGTAAGCTGTAACGCATACTCGAACAACCGACAACCTTCCACTCTTATTCTTGCACCCAACTGAATTCTCTACATTCGACGTATCTATCCCTGTTCGCCTGAAGGGACAATGGAACATCGTTCTTCCCCGGGGAATATCAGAGGATAGGAGTGGCAACGCTTCTCTGGCAGTCCACGATGTAGCCAGCCGTCCATTGGCCAGCGGTAAGGGGGTACTTCCTGTTAGCCTCGACCCTCGTCCGCAACCAGCCGCAGGCCGCAAGCCTTGCCTCCTGCGAGCCGTAACCTCTAACCTCACGCTGTTCACTCTGACCTCCTGCCGACAGCGTAATTGTTTAGAAACCCCTTGATCTGTAATTTCAGCGCCCTGCCTGCTCTCTACACGAAACATCGTTAACACGGCTCTCTCCATCTCTCCCTCTATCTTTGTCTATGTTTCATCTCTTGTGCTCTTCTTGCATTCGCCCGCAGGCCAGACTCTCTCACGCTTTCTCTCTCCCCTTTCGTTTTACTTTCTCACTAAAGTCCTTTTCTATCTTACACACCACCCAGTCGATATGCTGCGCATGCACCTCGCACCTCGTGCGGTTCCACCGCGGACAAACTGCGACTTAAAAGTTTCCACACACCGACGATGACGAAAAACTAATGAGTCGAAAGGTCACGCTTAATTGTACGCCTCCCGATGAAACACGCTGCCGCGGTCTCGCTCGCGACATTGTTAAGCCATGATTACCGCCAGATGGGATCACTCGGTTTGAGCTGCTATTGTCGATGAGGTATCTCGCGTAGGAATAGTTTTAGGTGCCAGTATTCGAATTTTGAGGAAAGGTTTAGAGCGCCAAATAGAATAATCCTCGCACGACGAAGTCCTGAGATAGCAATAATTTAATTCTATTTTAATTTCCCAAACTATCAACTATATTTTTTTGTAGATATTATTTTCTCCGTGTACAATAATTTTAACGCCCAATTTCAGTCGAAACATCTTTATACATATTTAATTTCTTTTTAATTTTAATGTTAATTCTGGAAAAATTAAACTAGTACGCGATACGGCAATCTTCTGTTATATAAGATGCTTTTGAAGAGTGAAGTATATAAGTCTAGGTTTCATTAAGGACATCGTGATAGCATGAGAAATCGCGGGGACTTTATGGTTCTATGTAGAGGTCGATTTGGACACAGTATTTTATCGTCCCGCGAAAAATATGGAAAAAGTTCCTTGATTTGATTGATGATACGCTGTGAGTTTTCAAAAAGGAACGAAAGTAGCTATTGAGGATCTGCAAGAGGTTCACCGACTATTACCACTTCGAAGAGTTTCAAACTATTGAAATTCAAGGAAGAATATTTCTAATGGTTCTTGATGCGACGAATAGACTTTTGAACTTATGAAGCATAAAGCATTTTGCATCTTTTTAAAGAAGAACACAATTGTTTCGCAATTTCGAATAGAACTAGAAGGCTAAAGATACTGATAATACTTCGTGATTATACATGTAAGTTTCTTTGCATTTTTATACATAGTTGCTTTCTCTTCTTTACGAGCACCCGTGTAACGGTATCCTTGTAATTTGCCTCATCAGTATGTATATCGTTGCCTCGTAACAAAGGGATTTAAAAACACCTTCAATTACCCTGCTCGTGTAGGTCATACACTTGTTTGAAAGACAATCTACCATACAAAAGGGAAGAGCAGACAAAGAAGACATCAACCCTGTTCCATTTAAAACAGAACATGCAATGGTCAGTAAATCAAGAATTTTACTCGCGACTAAAATTTATACGAAAACTGATCAAGAATTCTAATATAAGAATTTTGCATGTTAAAACCGAAAATTAAAATTCTAAAACTTGATTAGATAGAAAATAAAAAGTTGAAAGAAACGTAACATTATTTAAATTTTGAACTGGTTGTAACTTCAATGAATGTACACGGAGTACATGGAATAATGAAAATTGGTTGCAGAGATTTTTGAGCTCGCGATGTTCGACGAGAAAACGAAGAGAAATAATTCACGAAGAATTTTAAAAGCGTTCGCAAACATTCAACGGGATTATGCATAAGATATGGAGAAACGTGGTTCGTAAATATTTGAGTGGAATTAATTACGGGAATTCACAGTTTCGAGCGAGAATACCGATTAATAAAAAGGGCAGCCTCGATTCGCAAATCTAGTTGAATGAGATAAATATGTACACGAAGGTTTTCCGTCAATTCCGTGCACGTTAAGTTTACTCGTTCGATTCATATTCATATTTTACCAAGGAATACAAATAAATTTCGTTAGAAAATTCAGGAGATTGAATCTGAACCAGAAAGAAAGGAAATGGAAAATCTTATCATTCTCCATTTGATCATACATTTCGAATCTTTCTCTGTAAAACGCGAAGGATTGGAATATCGCACAGAAGGCGGCAGTTTCGAAGCCTCAGAAGCCGAAAATCTAATTTCCCGAAGAATTTCAAAGGCTTCCTTTAGCTTCTGGGCGTAGGTCGGGAACGATTTCCTTAGCTAAAATCTGGCTGGCAGACCGGCGCCTTCAATTACCAAATTCACTTAGAGCCCTACTTACGATCTCCTCGAGCTTCGAGCAGCCTTTCCTTGCGGTGCAGGCCAGCGCGACGATCACACCGCCGCCGAACATCAGCAAAAGGAACACCGCCAACTTCCATCCGTGATCCCTTTGCGGAATGAGCTTCTTGGCGCTCGGCAGCCTGGCAACCTCCGTCGTCGAGACGCCCAAACGGGACGCCTTCACCAGGATCGTCCTCAGACGTCTGCTCGCTTTCTCGCATGCCATTTTCGTCGGGTTACTTCTCGACGCTGACCTCGACGACTTCACGTGCACCTGATCCATCTTTTTCGCGATTCGTATTCAGACGACGCGTACGGAAATGTGAAAGAGACACCTGTACGCTCGCATAACAACACCCTTAAAAGGCGTTTATTCGATAAACAATCCCTTATACAAAGCCTCCGTTTCACTTCTGAAGATTGCACATAAATTCGTGCATATTAACTCGTCGATTGAAAATAACTCCACTTATCGGACAATCCTTGCTTCAAATATACAAATATGGTTTACGAATCTGTAGGATCGTGCGTGGTCGTCGTATAAAAGGTTTCACGGGTTCGTATCAAACTTTCGCCAGCTCGAATCTAATTCACCTATCACATAAAACACTGCGAATGCACGGCGTCTAGGTTACTACTAAATTTTGGATAATAATTTTTCCAGCAACAGGTTCAGCCACCTCGGTAACCGTGAAGCACACCAAGGATCACGAGCTACCGTCTCGTTCCTACAATTTTCACCAAATCTTCACCAACTCTTTCTTCTTTCTGTTGAATAATAACTTTTGCCAGTATCTGATCGCTGTGTTATAACGAATTCGGGTTTTCTTCAAGGACCCGTGCACGAGATTCAGCAGGGTTCTCGTTTTGATGGAGCTGTCCAAACTTGGATAGATAATTCTTTCAACAACCGGCGGGGTTTATCGCGTTGAATACGGGTCGAAGGTGGCCGGCAGGAACGCGAGGCGTACCAATTCCAAGCGTTGGGAACGTCGTCGACGGCTTTACCGTTCACGTGGATGGACTCCTCCTCTGGTTTTATGAGATTATACCAGCCGACGCTGCGGTATCGCGTCGCCTGGCTATGTTTCCTCTCTCTTTTTCTCTCGACCCACCGTCCTCCATAAGCTGGCCCCAGGATCGTTATATTTTTACGTCCACGACGCGAGGGAATGCGAAACGTTCGTCGCTGGAATGAGAATCGGCCCAGATAATGAGAAATGAAGCACAGGCGACCAAATGAAGTCCACGAAGAAATACGACCAGCTTCCTCTCCTTCTTCCAGTTCAGTTCAAAGAGATTTCGATTAAAATCGACCGCGGCAGACTCGATACTATATCGTTCAGCCAGTTACGGTCATCGAATTCGCCACGACTCCGTCGAACAAGTCACTCTTCACGTTCTCGCGTCGTTTCAAGGTTTGCATGGGCTCAGCCGAGATTAAGGCGCGCTCGTTTCCCTGCTGATGCGACGATGAAAGGTTCTTCAGCTCTGCCAACGATGACACGACGTCTTTCGCTCGTCGAGAACAGCTATTCGTGAAACGTACCGAAGCTCGTCCTTCTTCATACTTGCTCGAAGATTCGCTGATAAAGGATCGGTCCGCTTCTCCTGAATGGCTTCTGCTATTTCGTTTCCTCGCTCTAGTGTGCTCTATAATCGCGTCTTCTTGTGGTTTTGATAGACGCTCGACCTGGATTCATCGTTTTATGTCCAGCAAACGTTGCTCCTTCAGGTCTCGTCTGCAAATAAAAGCACATAAATCAGAATAGGTTTGGAAGCTTGTAGAATTCGTGGCAATAAAAACCAGTCAGTACTTTGTATCTTATAATAATTAGAAAATTAACTATTTTTACTGTATCAAGATTGTTACGTTACATTAGACGATCTCCTCAGTAACGAAGATAGTTATTTGCTCAACGATACATGTGAAAGGTAATCGAAGATCGATAGAACTGTCGAACGATCAGTTTTCCGGGGGCGGGGAAAAGTTTCTCGAAATAACGTAAGTCCGTTCGGTTTCAACTGTACATTGAGGATCTTATATCTGTCGACCGGAATCGGACGTACCTTCGGACGGGGATGGATTTTGAGTGCATTAAAGATGGAAGCAATATTGGGGATGGGATTATCTTTGGACGGGTGATATCACGACGGAAATACTTCGGTTGCACTCGAACGGTATGAACGATTCGACGCTGGACCGTGTCCGAGGATTAAGAGGGAATTACCTTGAATTCCAGCTCTCGAATTTCGTCCACTTAATCCTGTTTCCGTCGGTTGCCGCTTGTACACGCAACTTGAATGCCATTTTCTTGTCAGCAAACTCTTCGCCGGTTAATCTTAAATCCTCTGTTAATTGCGTTGTTACGCGGTACAGAGAAACTTCAGGGACGGTTTGC
Source organism: Stelis phaeoptera (assembly GCA_943735885.1). Taxonomy (NCBI): domain Eukaryota; kingdom Metazoa; phylum Arthropoda; class Insecta; order Hymenoptera; family Megachilidae; genus Stelis; species Stelis phaeoptera. The sequence continues at coordinate 8,289,527 of OX030941.1, read as the reverse complement.
GTGCCGACAGTTGCTGCGTTGTTATTGTTATTCACGGCGAAGAACGAACGAGAGGGATTAAACTGTATTTCTTTTGACAAAGATTATCGTTCGAGGTAATTTTGTTCGCTGTAATTGGGGGCAAAAGTGCGCTTGTTTTAATTTCGAGAGGAACGAACGGAAGACGAAGAAACAGAATGGAAAACTGTTTCGACTAATGTGATACAAGATAGATATTGAACGTCTTGGAAAGGATAGAATTGGCACAATCGCGTGTTCTACAAATGAGGCCATTATAACTTCGTAGCTAGTTTTAAGAGTAGTTCCAGTTTGGCAAAGTGTTTGCTATCCCTCTGTCTTGTATCTATACGTAGTTTGTGTATCTTCTGTTTGTACTTTCTTCAGAAATAGCTGAATGTTATTCAAAACTATCTTAACGAAACAAAATTGATACTATATCCCCTCATCAGTCACCCCATAAAAATTAATCGCCCTCCAAATAATTCACCGTACCTGAATTTAATTTCGAGAAGAAGTTATGCAAATACCAGATACGTTTTTGATGTCTTAATAAATAATTCGTACAAACGAGAGCAACATAAAGTTAGAAACTTTTTACGAAGGAATCTTCTTTACCACATTTTAATCGCCGACTCCAGCTACGGAAATCCACGGGACGAGTTAAGTAAGGCATGCTCAAAGAGTCTTTTGACTACGCTAATCCCGTGTAAAAGGTATACCGCATACATCCATTATTCACCGTACGCGATCGTCAGAGGATTAAGATCCCTTTCCGACATACGTAGAAAGTTTTCCACGTTGGGTGCTCGTATCTAAATCACTTGACGCTAACCATTATCTCGATCCAAGAGCGTAAGCTTAATCGTGGGTCTAGCTAATTCTCGCTTCGAAACTCCCCAGACTGCAATAGTCGTAACGTTCGTATGAAAGCTCGGGCAATGAGAACGTGCCAAGAAAGCCCCGTCGTTTTGAAGGCCTTCCTGGCCGCTGCTCGAAAGTACTTTCCTTTTAATCGCGAATGTATGTAACTTCCACTTAAAAACATGTTAAAGGCTCAAGCCAATTCGCGAAACTTACGCGCGTTTGGCGATCCATAAAAAAGATTTTAGTTTAACGACCGTCGCGTTACACCGTTCGACGAGCAGCCATACTTTAGAAACGTTGGCCAATTAACGCCGTTCCTACGCAGCGAACCGACACACTGCGATTCGTAACGGGGTTTTCCGTTTAATTCCAACCAGCCACGTTTGCTAATCTTCTGAAATTAATCACCGTTAATGTAAGCCCGAAAACGGCTGCAGACCGTCCCCCCATCCATCCCTCTCGATCTGTGTGTATATCTCTGGTACCCAACGAAATCTCGATACGAGAAGCTTTGATTCCGTTTCGCGAAGCAGAAGCTACGCCCCGGCGTGCTTGGCATCGCGACGAGAGTAAATGACGAGTAAAGTTCTGTCGTTAAAGCGAGGAATTGCCGCGATGAAGTTACTCGAGACTAAAAGTAGAATCCACGGCTTGAGGCTGTGCGCCGAACGGGAGCAATCGAAATTGCCAAGTCTGTACCCCGCTCCGGTGCGTGTGTGCAAACTTGTTTGTAAGGGGAACGACCAAGATTTCCTCAAGCTTTCAAGTTTGAGTCTTTCCCGACAACTTCCGTACAGATGGTACTTTTATGGATTCCGTGATTCTTGGCCGTTGCTCGTTATAACGACACGTTTATAATGATTGATAACACGTTTTTGCTTCCAAATTGCTCGAACGATTCTTCGATTGTTAGGATACCGATTCGTTGCTAAGAAGTAGCTCAGCTACTGAGGGTAACTCGAAGAGCTCTAAACTTATGCTTAATCTTTTTTCATGGTGATTAAAAGTCGCGGGGTTGAATAACTTTTTCTTTATGTTCTGCAAAGATTTGAAATCCCAAGTTTTTTAAAACACTCGAGGTGGAGAGTACACCAAGCGCCATTACTTATCACTTACGGATTAGTTAGTATAAATATTAATAAAGAAAGTATATACAGGTGATTGCCTCGTATAAAATTAACATGACCAATAAATGGAAAAAATGTTGAAAGTAAATAAAATTGACGTTAATTTTCTCAGAAGCGAATTAATTAACGCACTCGATAAATGCAAATTCGAATCAAATAATAATTTTTCTCGGTACAAATCAGCCGTAAACCCAAACTGGATCGAACCTGATCGCCAGTGTCCAAGCTCTCGAACCCGTCACGAGTTTCGTCCGCATTGTTAACGAGATCTTCATCCACGTCCGACGTAATTCAATTACAAAGTGTCCTTACCCGGTACCGGAGCAAGTTTCCCGGTGTTCCCGTGTACCGCACGCCGGGAAGTTAACTAAACCTGAAAAGCTGCTTTTTGCCGGCGGTATTAGCCGGCGTCGATGTTGACCATCGTTGGTGGTAGTTCTTCTCCCATAGCTCCTCCCTTACCCTTCGGGTATCTGTTCGTATTTTCCAGCAGAGGAAGATCGGTGCACCTTTATTGGATAAAACTCGATGAAGAACTACGCTGCTGAAGCCGTCGACCAAAGAGTCCGTAGCCCTCCCCGCCGAAGAAAATGAGATACCTTAATAAGGCAACGTCCCCGCCTGTAATTACGCGTTCCAACTTCCTCGCTATTTTCGTGCTGCGAGTAATTAGAATACCGATAGCTTCCGACGATCCGGCTCTTTCTCTCGTTCTGCGTTCGCCTCCTCTTCTTCTTTTTACTTACGGTTAAGAATGCGATCAAAATTCACCGGGACGTGGATAAAACTTCGACGTTGTACGGGAAACGCGATCGCTCTGCATATCGTATTGTACCACGTCGGCTAATTGTCCATGTCGTCGCTTTTGGATAACGAAGAAAATTAATTACGCGTGGACGATGAAAAAATCAGCCTAGGATCGTTAAGTTCTTCGAGAAGGTGGACTCGAAAGCAATCGAATCGCGAATCGAAGAGATTTTTCATTTAAAAAACATGCGAAACGGGGATATGGCGACGTTAATTCTGGCAACGAATGAGAGGGAATTAATCAACGGGTTCGTGTACAGGGTCCGGCGCCCCTCGACTCGGCTAATGCACTGTTAAAACGTGTAACGCATCGGGTAACGTGCCGCTTAAGCGGCTCGATTATTCGTGTTTACAAATTTCCTCCGCACTGGGAACCCCGTGAATTGAATGCAACCACCGGTTTGTTTTTTCGTTTATATTGCGGTCCGGCTGCACAATTGAATCTAAACCGACGGAGAGTTGTTTAATAAATTGATCACGTTTCTCTATTTTTCTTGTTTTTTTTTTTCCACCGCGAAAATTGCTGAATCTAATCAAGGATTCTACAATGCTGTTGCGTATACATTTTTCAATATTTGCTTTTTTTTTAATTGAATTTTATGTATAAAAACGTCGAACGAGTTTATTGAATTTAAAGCTGACGATGTATAGAGTTGAACGAACAAAAGATTTCGAAGCTCCTTCAATGGTGTTCACATATTAAAAGCGTGGAGTGGCAATCACATTCGAAAAATTAAAAAAAGAAAGCTATAGAGAACACGATTAAAATGAATCGATGCTGTATCCCTTTTTCAGCTCGACAGCTATTGTACGTAACGAAGAATGCAAATGCAATATTACGTATGAATTGTTTAATTTTCAAATTAAATTCGTGTACATTGAGAGTAATGAATTTTAACTACCGATGATGAGAACTTTTTATTTTTAATTTAAAGAATTAAATCGATAAGCTATTATAACCTCCGTTTACTCGTATTCAGGAAGACAGGCAACTGTAAAAGATACGACTGGATAAAATCGATCACGTTCTTCTTTATCACTGTGAAAACTACTGAACGCAATAAACCTTTTTCATTTTCTAAATTGAGTTTTACGCAGGATGAGATCGTCGAATTCCACGTATTAATAAAAGAATGGTTCATGATTTGCGGAATAAAACGGATAAACTATTTTAATCTTCTTTCGTCGCGAGGTACTTGACGCGGCAATCGTATTTAGGAACGAAAGAAAAAAGAATGCATATAAAAATACGACCGTGATAAAATCTCGAGATTCGAATCTCTGGAAGATTCGCTCCAAGGATCCGTTACTTCGTTACGCAGTCATAAAGGAACTACGAAGCCGCCTTTTACGAACAATTTTATGCCCCCTTTTGCTTAACCGTAAAACCGATTCTCAGCCCTGTTCAACGAAAGCAATACCTTCACGACTCGTTTCCATCTCGTGACCGAATCGTTCCGAGCCAACTCTAGGCACGATGTCTCGTTCGTCGTTTATTTAGTCTCGGTTTTCGAAGAGCAGAAATTGTGAAAGTTTCAGAGGCTCGAAACAATGGGTTGGGTGTGCACACTCGCCTCCACGGACACACTTGATCCCATATTTTTCCGTTGGCAGCGGTGAAGTCGTTGCATTCTTATCCGATCCGACGCGAGAAAAGTTTACCCTCCGTCTCGTAATTCCCTCTTCAACCCCCTCCCCCTGCCATGTTTCCGTATCGCGTGCACAGTCGGTCCAGGAGGGCAAAGCTTGCACGTTCTCCATCGTTCTCCTTTCTTTTTCGTTTCTTTCTTTCTCGCGGCAGCCACGGCTACCATCGATAAATAAATAAAAATCGGCCAGGAAGGGTAATCTGCCGTCGTAATTTATCGACACGCCGCCGGCTCCTCTATCCGGGAAGTGCACTCGAGAAAATCGAGGACGACATCTCGTTCTCGTACATCAGGAATGCGCTTTAAAATCGGAAAAGCGGCGGAGCCTAGAGATACGTTGCATCAAAAAAGTATCGACACTTTTTCCTGATACCTGCGCCCATCGTATTTCATTATAAATATATGCCATTTTCCGGCGTGTTTTGCTTGAAAAGTATCCAAGTTCTATCACAAATATATCCTGTGTTAATGATAAGGAATTTGATCGAAACTTGACATTTGTTAATTTTTATTAAACATTTAATTAACGCATCGAATGCCATAGGACATTTCAATTTTAATTCAATCGAATAGCTCAAGAAAATTCTGTACAAACGTTAAATCGCAGAAAATGAAAGCTGTAAGCTGTAATCGATAGTTGTCTCGAAACTCTAAGCTTCGCGAATGAATCATTCGTAAAGATCCGACTGGATAGTAACTTAAATTCGTTCGGAAATACGCGTACAGAGAGGGAAATAAGGGTTGGAGGAGTGAGCGCGGGTTGAAATTTGTCCGGCATCACGTGGTCCTTCTATTGATATATCGCGACGTAACGCGCGGTCACGGGACTTTGAGGGCTTAATGTGATTTACAGGAGGGGCAGAAGTTGCTCTCGCGATGGACCGTATGTTTCGAAAGCCCCGGAGAATTATTGGATACGTGACGTCGCGAGTTACCCTTAAGCATGCCCGATCGAGTCTGAAAACGGCCGGGAATCGATAAGATCCCAGACACGACGAGATAACGTATGCCTATCGCGTCAGGTCCGATCGTAATCGAATATTTCACGAGAGAAGTCGAAGAATTCGTCGGTGAATTCGTGAATACAATAGGGAGCTGGACATACGTCCACGACGACACGTTTCCTTCGTGTCACCGTGTGAAAAGGATATTCGTATTCTCCTTGTAGTGAGTGCTCGAGCGTCTTTTAATAGGAGGAAATAGACCTGCGGGGAGAATATGAATGGGTGGTTCGAAGAATTGTTTAAGACCAGAAAAAGAATGTTTTATACGCTATTGTTCGATTCCTTTTCACATTCGAAATATAGGAATATAATCACAGTCTAAAATACGATACAAGCTTTTTTGAATCTTTTGTTTAACTGTTACCCTTAATTTCATTCAACTTCAAAGAAAAAGAATCTACGGAGAAATTGGTCAAACGAATCACCTCTGTTAATTAGATAATTAGTATCTTGATTCATATTTTGATAACAAAGCCAATGTTTATAGAATATTCTGCTGTGCACGACAATCTTTTAAATATGTCGGTAAAGTCCTTTGGTTTCATCACTGAACGCTTCGGATATGCGGCGATAATCCTGGTTGTCGGGTCATAGATTGACTCGTTCTACTTGAGCGTAACCCAGTAGAACGTCTGATAATCCAGATACTAATTGTATGGACTGCTTGGTTATATAGACATTGATCTCGACGATGCAAATGAACATTTACGCTCTTAATTATACGATACAGTTCTATCCGTAAAACGTTTGCTCTTTGAAATATTAATCCTTTGAAGATAGACCACTTCGAAATTAAACCTCGTGCACACATGGCTTTTTAAGCTGCGTATCGCATACACTTTGTATCCGCGTATTCCAAACATACCAACATATGAATCATTTTCTTTGAATTTATATCTGAGTCCTTCATCTCCAAAGGGTTTATATTAAGCTTCGTGTAATATGTTGAAACTTGTTTACCATCGAGTTTGCTTTCGTTGATAATGTTTTCACGATTGAAATTTTCGTTTACCTGACAGCGTAACTACTTTGTGCTACCTGTAAGTCCTGTTCCCGTGTTACTTTATATTCTGAACAAGAAACCGTGGTAAATCGGTTTGCTAAAAGTACGAACGAATTATCTTTCGGTTCCTATTAATTACCTCAGCTTCCTTCTTCTTATCTAATTCAGAAATCATTTCAGCCCGGGGAAACGGTGCTCGAGAATTAATGGAATATGTAATTATATCTCGAAGAGAAGCATTAACATCTTCTTCGCGCAACAACTGTACACTTAATCATCATGTCGTATGAAATATTAAAAAAGTTGGAGAACACGGAGGCGGTCGAACGAATCGCGTGTTTTACTATCAGAAGCAAAGTACTCGCCTTTGGTTTCGAATAAATCACGCTTTAATGAACCAACTTCAGGGAAGCTTCATCTTATAGAACTTCAATAAACAAGCTTATTAGAGAATTATAGCTTAATAAACTAAGTTTTTCGTTAATCCTGTAACAAGTTCACTTTACATATATTCACCGATAACCCGACGGGATAGATAATCCTTTTATTTCGAAAACAGTTCCCTGTAATCCGAACACGATCCCACGAACAGCAGCAAACGGGATATTTCGTGGTAAACAAAATCGTAGTGATTTTGTAAAAATTTGTTTAAATCATCGCGAAGAGGTCCCTGTGGCACCGAGCAGAATCTCAATGATCGACCCTGCTGATCAAAATGCCGAACGAGTAGCGGCCACGGGCGGATCTAACGAGTATTTTATGTAAATATCTCTCATTATCCGTCGGTATCAGTAATGAGAAGATCTCGCCACGATCGAACGATCGTATCGACGTTTATAATTCACGAGTTCCAGCTCGCTGAGATTAAGTAATAAAAAAAAAGGACCTGGAGCTTCTTCGTCGCGTACGTGCAATTTTCAGAACTTATGGAGCTTAAAATTCCCGATGGCTCGCATTTACCTCGTTGTCTCGCGCCGTATTTCCTGGAAAAGTTTCCGCCTCGTCGACGGCGGGCACACTCTCATTTTGCGACGGTAAATTCGCTACGAAAAGATTGACGAAAGCAGAGTCGTCAAGATTGCTTGAAACTAAACTCCTTAATTCTTTTTATTAATTCATGGTATTTTCTAGAAAAATTGTATAGAATATATTGAACAGAATTCTTTCGTTGTAGAAAAAGATCCAGACACGACAACTCTCGATAATAAAAGGTTCCACGAATGGTGGGTAAGAGAAAAAAAAAAACAATAAAAAATATTCAGCTCACGCATGACCGGATCGAAGAGGAGTCGATTGCTTTAAAAGAAAGATCCTTTCGATCGTTCAAGATCGAGATGCCAGATGCTGGTGTCACGAGTCGTGGCATCTGTTACGAACCGATAGCTTTTTGCATCTCCTATCCATGTGTCATCTCGGGCTTCCTTTTAATAACCTTTTTCCCGCCTGACGGATCTTCGAGTCACGTTCCTGTTAGTTTCGATTGAATTCCACGCCAGAAAATCTCATGAAAAAAATTACTCTCGCCGTAATTGCTGGGCATTTCCATTTGAACGCACGCGATTATTACAGAGAGGAATTTTTTTCACGGTTAATTACACTTTTAACACGTACGCGTCGATACGCACGTAATTTTTCTATCATAAACTCTACTAACACATTTTTTTTCCGTACGAGCTTCATAAAAATTAAAATTTCTATGACAACGAGGGTCATCAGTGACTGACGCTTCAAAAATAATAAATAATTACTTCAAGATTCAAAGGTTAATAAATATAAAATTTTAAATATAACTGTTCATGTTTTTAATAATTAGAGTTTAACGTAAGTATAATTACGTAAATATCAGGGTGATAAAGTGAGTTTGAAAAGAGCCTGGAGAAAATTGCTCGCAAAGAAAATCAATAACGCGTGTTCGTTCTTCATGCAAACTTCAATTTCCCGCGATTAGGTGCACTTTCGACGTTTCAAAGGCGAGCTTATAAAAGTTCGATCGTTAGAATTGTTCAATGGTGTAACAGGCAGAAACGGACGGGATATTTCGGCGTTTAATCCGTGAATTGATAAAGTTCTATCGTACTGTTCGCGAAACCGTCCTCTCGAAATTTTACACGGCTCTTTTACCGGCGCAATGAACACGCTCGAACGCGGAATACGCGGAGAGCACTTCAGCCGGAAACGCATTACGATATGCATGGTTCGTTTCAATCCGAACATCGCCGATCGAAACACACCGGAGAGTTCTAAATCACCTAATCCTATACGAGCTGCGAACCGCCAACTAACGATAACTCGCGGTCCACCACGAAGTAAATGAAAATGCGTATGAAAAATATTATTTTGTATAAAATTGGAGTTTACGGTATTGGAACTTGAATAGAATTCTTTAGGTTTACGAGACGATCCACGATAATTTACCTTCAAATGAAAAAAACTTTGCAGGGGTGGACGTACGAGGAAGAAAGGTTTCAGTCATTGAGAGTAAAAAGAAGGAAACATTTATTGACTACTCCCAGCTAGCACTACGTGGAAATCAATTGCGCGACGCAAGATTTTTATCGAATAAAAATAACCGGCGCACACGTATTATATTCGCGTGGTGAATTTCGAGAACGCCCCTCGAAACGAGCTCGATCCACGGATGGTTCTTTCACTGTTTCCCAGTCGTTCGTATCGAATCGATTACGAGATGCCTTTCTGCAGGCGGCCACGCGAATCGCGTTTCAGCGGGGCAATAAAAACACACCGTAACAACGTATCACGATTTCCGTGCCACGATCTCGTGTTTCGGACGTAGCATCGGGCGGGACGAAATAGATTTTCAGTTATGCGATTCCGATCGCGTCACTGGGCTCGATTTTCACATCGTCGCCGACAATCGCACGATCCCGTTTTCGCGACGATCTTAACTAGCGCGGTTCACGCGACCGTGCATCGTAATCGAGTAATAAAAACCTTGCCTCGCGTACCACGTCCCCCTGGCCGCCACTTTTCTAGCGTGTATAACTTAATTACGAGGGTAGAAAACTAGCGATAAAGCGGCGCGCTCCCGCGTCCCCCGGCGCAGCGCCGGCGCGCACCAATTAAATCGAATTACCCTCGGCTAATTTGACGCGGACGAATTCGCTTCGACAAATATTTTCTTCGCGTCTGAAAACGCGACGCTTACCTCTCGCGGCTGAAACCGTCGGCGAACCTTCGAAGCTAAATATCAAACGCGTCGCACGTTTGGATAATAGATTTCGAACAAATCCTCGAGATCCGATTCTAGGGAATCGTAGGTACGATTCGTATTGTTCTCGGCATGATCACGATCGGAATAGTATAAATTTTCTATAATTTTTTGGAACGAGTGCCTCTGAATCCATAGAAACTATAGAAAAGTAAGATGATCGAAGTTGGTGTAAGTGGAGTAGGTCAATGATTGGTCAGACAAGAAAATAAATGTCATATTTAAAGTTTTGCGAATTACCAAACACGGTTGGTACGGTCATGTTAGTTTATAGATGGTTTGTCTTATCAGTAGAATAAGTTGTGTGGCCAGACAAGTCGTGTGAGTAGTATAGGTCAATGATTGGTCAGCCAAAAGAAAAATGTCATCTTCAAAGCTTTCTTAATTGTCAAATCTATTCATGATAGCTATATTAGTTTCTAGATGAGTTAACTGATCAGTGAAATACGTCCTAAAGCAGTGAGACAGGCGAAGTAAGTAGAGAAGATCAGCAATAATCCCAACAAAACCCAACTGATGCTGTAAAAGTATCACAACCTGCACCTAATTTTCCACGAATTTCACACACCGTCGATACGCAACACAGCCAAACTAGAATCTTCCCATAATCCTCCGGAAGCGTCATCATAAAATTTATTTAAAAGAAAAAAACGCGACCGTTGCTTTGATACGGATTCGAAGAAACGAACTTCGCGTGCGTCTCGACAACCCGATACGTCGATAATGACTCCGATGGAGAGTGGGAAAGACAGAGAACGAGAAGAAAAAAAAAATGAAGGCAAAAGGGAGTAGAGGGCATCGGATCGTAAATAAAAATGAATCGACGTGGTGGGATGGCGATAGATCAAAAGGTAGCTGCGGGCTAACCAGCGGCGAACGATCGAGAAAATAAAAGAGAATTATTGAGGAGAGAAATAAATCTGGGCCTGGGCGTTGGGTGGCGGTTCCCGATGCCGTAGCTACGACGAACACATCGCGATGGTGTCGGGGGGGTCACACTCTCCACGCTTCGAAAATGAACGCGATAAGAGAAACACGTGTTGAGCACGCTTTCTCATCCCCCTTACCTTTTTCGTACGTCCCCCTTCTGTATCTCACGTCGATATATAATCTACCACCTTCAACTCCTATTTTCTACCGACTCTCCTCCACTCCTTGTTCTCGCATCGCTTCCTCGACTACTCTTGTGTTCTGCTGCCTCCTTCCTGGATGAGACGGGACGGGACGAACACCTTCGCCACTCCAATAGTCTTCGTGACTGTACGCGACGAATAAAAAGGCGTAGACAAAAACGAGCGTTCGTTGATGTTTCATTGATACCGCGGGGTAAGGATGAACGAGTCTGGCTTGTCGATGGGCAACGTTTCAACACGGTGGCACGATCAATGGGAAGAAAGGAAACTTTGAAGATTATGGTACTTCGTTACCGCACGTACATGAATTCATCTGTACTCGCACGGCTCGGTACTTTTCTATAGGACATTTTGAACACGCTCCTCGTTCGACGTAACAACGGATACAAGATGTCCTATTTCGATCTTTCCCGTTAATCATCCTTCGTTTCAAGGGACATTCTACAATAGGTAACGGTCATTTTGAAGTTAACACTTGATTAATTTTATAGAGAATATTTGACGTACAATTGTATTGCAGTAGAATGTTGTAAACATTAATAACCGGTGAAACATCTGAAATTTTTAACGCTGTGTTCTGGTACTCTTTTGCCCAGAATGTAATAGGAAATCTACTTAGGTAAAACAGAAATATGCAGCTCTTAAATAAGCACACTCTCTTTGAAGTTCACCCCGAACGAACAGTGTTTGATACTTGTCGAAAGATGTATAATTTAGAAGATAATCATCATATAATAGTAATTATACTCGTCATTATCATACCTCGGTAATTTATATGGTTTCGTTAATTACGATGTTTGAATTGTGAGAGACGCGGTATAAATTAGCAGTCGATTGAATTTTTCTTCAACATTTTTCGTAATTCAACGTTTTTCCCACCTCGCACTTTACATTCCGCAAGATAATTAAAAACGAGACTGGCGTCGAATAAAACGACGAAACGCGTTCTACCATTGGAACATTTTTTATTTTACACTTAACGACGAAACGGTGCAACGAGATATCGGAGATAATTCGTCACGGTGTAAAAAAGAAAAATCCGACAGCCCCGTATTAACAAAGTTACATTCAGGTAGAACTTCGCGACGAGTATTCCACCTTTTTCTCACTGTTTATTACGTTTCTCGTCAAAAGGGATCCGGCTCGGTATTTCGAAATGAACGCGATAAGAGGAACACGTGTTGAGCATGATTTCTCACCCTCCCAGAGCTGTCTTTTCCGGCTTCTTTTGTCCCCGTGTTCGCCTTTACGTCTCGCCTACCCCTTTTTCTCTTCAGTATATACATATATATATATAAATCCTTGCGACTCGCCGTGTCCTTTTTACTACGTGTCACGTCATTCTTCAAGCTCCTTCGATCTCTCTTCGTCTTTTCGCGCTGCTCTCTCGTGGAAACACAAAAAAACGCGCCGCGTTCCGTTGCGAGCAACTGGGTCGTCGCGCACTCGAGAAACCAACAGTATTGAATAATGTATTCAGACAAACGGTACCCCACACCCGACGTATTTCCGATACGTGGTCCTTCGTTAATACTGTGTCAACGGGGAAAAGAGTTCGTGTAGCGTCGAATGCACGAGTAGAAATATAATAATCGGCTGATTCGATAAATCGTGACAATAGGGGATGGAACTGGTAATGACTTTGGACCTGTATAAACAAAAGAGACACTTGTGTCTTCATTTTGCCACTTCTTTTGTGCATTCAAAAATGTTCTACGAGTGTTCCCCACCTTTCATCACGGAGGAACGGTTGAGCATAATTAAGCAAATTTTAATTATTCGGCTTCCGACGAGAGAAAGATAAATGTATTGTTTGAATCTTGGAACCAAAAATTAATTAAGGAACTTGAAATTTTCTCGTTCGAGCAAGAACTATGAAATTTTAGTCCCGTTACGCTTTATATTGACTAAGTTGTTATATGCTGAAGCAGAAATGTCGATTTTATTGTGGAGCTTTCAATTTTCCCAAGTAATAGAAAACATTTGCGACCGCATTTTAAAATTTGAATTATTTGGAGGATCCTTAATAAACATGAAATATTAATGAAGGAGATTGTTTTACAAATCACGGAAATTTTTGCAACACCTAATATTTTCCCTGTAAGCAGTGTATAAATATTTAGGAAACAATATTCTTATTACAATAACATTCCTCACAAACTAATTTAGGGAAGAGTAACTTTGTTTCGAACTGTATACTGCTCAAAGTAAAAACGAACTCTCGTATAATTAAATCCTTGATTAAACAACTTATAAAACGCCAACTTTCAAGCTTCTAACGAGACGCGTACAAATGAAAGAAGGTATACAATTATAAAATTCATCCAACAGTCGGTAGCTTACCGTTTCACGAATCCGTTTTAATCCGTATGAAACGCGAATGGTGATCGGGTTACCGAACACGTTAGATTTCAATCAGAGAATTACACGATTACCGGATGAAAACGGGCCCGTCGAATATCCAGCGGCGAACGGAAACGCGACGTGCCTCCGAGGGTGGGTACACCACCTGAAAGTTGCACGAGAGAAACGGCGATTGGAAAACAGCGAAGCGTTTAGGACCGAGTTCGCGGACGTTCCGATCGTTCTCGAACTTCGCCGTTGCTCGTCAAATACGTTCCGGAGAGTCAGTGGCGTCTAACTTGACTAATTGACTTCCCGCTGGATTCGACTAATAATATAATTGAATAATGAAATATCGAGGGGTGAAATTCGCGCCAAAGCAGAACACTCCCGTGCCTGTGTTTACGCCGAACGGAACCTCCGCTAGCCGACTTTCTAACAGGGATCATATAATTGCTTCTTTTCTACACGAGAGAAGGGGGCCCCCTCGTACACGCGATAATTGGATTTCTCGAGAACAACAATTAGACACGACTACACGGTAGTTGGTAACGACACGCGAAATCTTTGCCACGATACTGTGGCGAAACGAGGAGGAGAAAGAAAAAAAAACATAGATTTCTCGTAGAACGAAAAATCGACGCCAGTTTTTGCGGTTAGGTAGAAACGAGACGGAGTAATGCCGGGACTCGACGAGCCGCCATTAACACCGAGCGATCCTGAATCGGCAATCAGAGATCGAAAAATCTTAATCGCGGGATGACTCGACGTTTGACGATGCAGAAACCATGCTTTTTACCCGGTCTGTGGGGACAAAAAGAAAAGATGAAAGTTCGTTAGGAACGTGTAGGTCATCTCCGCTGAATTTTAAACCGACTACACAGGGATGTATTAAAAATTTTGCAAGAAATGTGACTCGAAAAATAAATGGATCGTGTGTAATTCATTTTTTGAGTTACTTGTTTCGATAAATAGCACGCGGTTACTATTCGAGTCGACTGGAATAAATAATTTTTTGATTATGTCGAAGATCCAGCGAACGTAACCCCTCGAGAACGTCGGTACGTAACACAATCAACTTTGCCACGCGTCTGTGCATAAAAAGTGCGCCCCCGCTTTGAAGTCTATCCTTCAAATCGCTAATTCGATTATCCCCAGGTTCCCTTGAAACGCCCCGAGCGTATATTCAATTACCATATCTTATTGCTGCGAGCACACAGTACCAGACGTCAACTCTTCCGTCGATAGAAGCGAATATAATTTCGAATTTACCTCGCGGAGAAAAAGAAGTTCTCCTTTCTTTCGCCGTTTCGAGAAAGCGTTTTCCAAGCTGGTCATACAAATACCGGCACGTGACAGGGAATAATCCCTTCGCGTCACCGGCACGAGGAAAAAAAAAACATCGCAACGCCACGTCACGTTCGACCCGATGAGATATTGTTGATCATTTCGCGAGTCGGTTATCGGGGATCGTTTCAATTTCCCGTGCGTCGGCCTCTTGTTCAACGTCGTGAGCTTCGACGTATCATGACGGACGGCCCAGCCGAGCGACACCATTTTTCTTCGACGCGAAATTACTTCGGGCTCTTTAACAAACGTCGAGTCATTGTTATCGTACCGGCGAATGACGCGAACCGTCGTCGTTTTTGCTGTAAATCCGAGAAAATCAAGACGAGAGAAAAGATCGATCCGATCCACGATCGCTAATCACCAGGTTGAAACAAAGGAACGAAACGAATAAGACGTTTGATAGAATTTATCCGAAAACAGGTCAATCCGTTCGAGAGAGTACGGCTGGAACGAGAGAGCTCTGGTCTGACCACGAACGTCCTCCTCTACTGCGGGCAGGAAAACCGCGAGATCCTATCAATTCGGCGCTCAACTATTTTTTCATATGGTTATCTCTCGCAATTAGACCGATGTTTAATCGACGTTTCATGTGAATGACTCGTTGGAAGCATTCTGCTGGTAACGAACAACGTTACATCGATTCGTTCATTTTTAAATCGAATTTTCTCAACTACACGGACAGTTAATTAACGTTCTATTTCGAAACACAAAATAAAAACCGTTTCGAAAATATGGGAGGGTACAACGATCGAATTTAACGACCTACAACGAAGAATATTTCATCGTGCGACAGTAAAATGTCACGACACGATCCTAACCCAGCAACTGGGTTTTCAAAAAATCGTTGCCAGTAACGTAAAACTGTACGTACCTTGCGATGCCAGAAGCCAAGCTAAACGTTCTCCGTTTCCTCTTCTGTGTCGAAACGAAATCCAACCGCTGCTCGTTCGTCGAAAAATCCTGCAGCTTCGAGTTTCTCGTCGAGTCGACAGAACCAAATCGAAAACACAAAATCACAGCACAGTTCGTCCGTAAATTGGAACAGCGACCGAGTAGGGATCGCCTCGTGTTGCCGGCGATCACGGACCGACGGTTTTAACCGATACGTCTAGTAAGGCGTCGCGGCGCTCACTGCGGAGTCTCGGCTGCGTAACCGCCCTTATAGCATCGTGTTGCGCTCGCACCGCACCCCCTTCCCTCCACCCCGCTGCACCCCTCCACGACCAGTTTCTCTCCCGTTCTTCGCCTGCCGTTTTGACCCTCTGCGCTGCACCTCGTTGCTCTTCTCTCGCGACCCCTCTCCTCCACCACCTCTCTGCCCCCGTCTACCTGTACCTCATCTGCACACCATCGACACACCGCCACCCACCTTACAGGATAACGCAAGCGTTCAAAGGACCAGCCATTCTTCGCGTATGCTTCGACACCTTGTGCGCGAGAATCAGAGATTGCGGCAGAACGGATTTGCTCGAGATGTTTCTTAGCGTTTGGATTAATTTTTGAAATTATTTAAACGGTCGAACAACATTGTTCCCCCGTTTCTGTCAGTGTTTCATCGTAGCCGTGATATAGATATTATATTTTATATTTTTCAGATCTATTGAGCTAAGAATGGAAGTATTATCAGTGAATTTCTTTACATTAAATGACGTATTAAAATTTGCATGATATTATTTATACAAGGCTGGGAGAAGATGTTGGTATTTTATTTTCAATCGGCTATGATATCCAAGGGTTATCTGGATTTTATTTTTAAACGTTAAAGAATGATTGATCCTGTCGTTTCATAAGGTTTCCACTATACAAAGGGCAAGGTAGGATTACCTAAACTTGCTCCAATTTGCTAGAATGCACTACAACTCGGTTGGACGTGCTCCAAAACTCATCATACCAAGCGTGAACTTACCTCGCCTCGTGCTAACCTTCTCCAAATCGCGGCAACTCTCTTCAAGTTTCTTCAATTCGCGTGCAATCGTCTCCGGCGGCAATGCAAATCTTCAATTAATGAAAATTTTCAGTGCGACGTCCATCCGTGTCCTTCGTTAATCCTACCACTTTTAATTTACAAGAATCCCACCGGAAAAAAAAAACATTTAATTAGTATCAATTATCGAGGATGCACTTGGACAATTCATATCGATCCCATTCGAGGTTTACCTCGAGTTTCCTCTGCCTTTGTGAAGACCTTAACCTCGAGCTTTATCCCCATGTGGGACCCACCCCCTTAAATCAAAGTAATCCTACATGAGATCAACGTTCTAACTCGCGCCAGTTCCATCCAGCCCTGCCCGATCCTACGGATCTGCTCTTACTCGCATCGAAGGTGGCTCGGTTCGTCGCGGATTTCGCTCGAACGAGTGTCAATTCGGTCCGGCTCACCCGAGTCTGCTCGCTCGTTCGTCTCTGCGCCTGTCACGTAACCGGATGGTATACAACGTCGTGTTCACGTCCCTCTGACGCAGACGTATGTCCGACTGTCGGTGGTGAGCACCCCGCCATCATTAATTTATCCATCGCCGGGGTTGCTCGGGGGCTGCTCGGGTCGTGACATCCAGAGGCTCATCAGACAAACGGGAAAGCCCAAGGGTGACGGCTTAAAAAAACATTCCTTTCGAGCGTTTCTCCGGCCAACTCGCTTTCGTGTGCCGAACATCTGTGAGAGGGTGGCCCCAGTCGTGGCTGTCGGCGTTTCCAACCCCCTCGCGGCCCCGACTTTCATCCCCATTCTTATTTCGTTTCGTTACCGGGAGCCAAGAAGAAGAGGCAGCTCAGAAAGAGACGCGAGTATCGTTTAAAAAGATGACGCGGCTGTGTTCCATTGACCCTCTTGACCCGTTTGTTTTTTCGCTGGCTGGCGAACGAGTTCCGTGAGATTTTCGTGAAAAGGAAAAAACAACGGACGAGCTTTGCATATCTTCTAAAAATCATGTGTCTTTGTAACTCTGCTTCTGCTTCTTAAAGGAATGTTAATTTCCTCTGTCCACCGCGACTTTTCGTTTCCGTTGCTGCTTTTAATTTTATCATCCCAAGAATCGGTCACTTATTTGAATTGTTTTAAACGGCAAAGAAAAGAATAATGTAACGAATTAAAAAACATTTAAGATACGCAAGTTTGATTATCGTTACAAGAGCTACCAAATAAATGAATAAACTGACGAAATAAAGTATCAGAGACGTGAAAGATATGTGAAGAGTATGGATAAAGTTCATTGAGTACAACGAACATATTTAATCGAACAGTGAGTAACTGAAAAATAAAGAATTGTACTTCGTTTTTCTATTTAGTTTAAAATTTAGTTCAACAGGAGATATATTTCCTGAATCTTCTTCGTGTCCTTTTTATACGTACGAAGTTGGATTACGAGCCAAATACGTGTCGAACGCAATGAACTCCGTTCATCTCTATCGTATTAGAAAAAATAATTGCTGACATTTATCTGTCTCGTTGTCTGACGCTTTTTGAGGAGAGGAACGTTTTGATCTGACATTCCCTGGGGATCCACGAGTCACCCCATCCGTTTCCAGCCCCACTGGCATCCACCGACGATCACCCTCTATTTGTCTTTTAGGAATGGAACGAAATTTAACGAGGCTGCTAACAAAGATCTCGTTTATTCAACAACCGGTCTGTGCTCAGGGCGGCACGCGATATAGGCGAGCGCAGAATGAAATCTACAAAATCGTCACTGTTCACGTACAATTGGTAGCGGAAGTTGGCTCGTTAAATCGTCTGCTTCAGCATCTGCTTCGTCGTAAATGCTCTCGTGATACGCATGAGTGGCTAAAATATTTGCCTAATACACGGCCCCCCCCTGAACAAATTTACTGCGATAGGACGAATTTACTACGGTTAATATTCCCGATGCATTTCTCTTTCTCTCGTTTCCTCGCAAAACGATTCCAGATAGAAAAAAAAACTACGATGAATTATTGTCATAAACGCACGGATAACACTCGCGCGAGACTCGGATACACGTGGCAGAAAGTCGAGTATCGAGAATTTACGTTCACAATGTATACACGCAAATATAAAATCGCTCGAGTCGATCGACGCACCTGAAAAGTATTGCAAGAAACGTTTACCCTGTCTTTTCGCGACCAGAAAGGGAACTTCGACAATCCCAGGTATCAGGATATTAGCGGGACCTTAAAAAATTGATTTTGATCGAGGACGTAACGCATAGAAAATACAGAGATCTTAAAATCCTCGTACCGAAGCGGATAACAGTCTTACGGCTAAAACGCGAACGCAGCGGTTAACGTTTAAACAACCATCACCTCTTTTACAATGAAAATTTAACAAACCATAAAAGTCACACGCTCTCGTGTCGCACAGTCGTACATTCCGATCTTGCTGTTCGCACCAAATCGATCGAAAATCAAACGTCGCCGCGTAATACTTAAGGCACTTGTTCGCGATTCATATAATTTCGCTTACGTACATTTGCGTAGCTAGGATTTTTATCTCTCAGGGGGCCAGGTGCCCTAGTTTTATTAAAAGTATCGAGTATCTATTGTTCCATAACTTTGCAAGCATTTATTATTGAGAGTATGCAAAAGCTTCCATCGTTTGTAAGGAACTTTACATTTATTAATATTAATTCATATTACTACACTGTCACGCGTCGAAGGTATTAAGAATTAATTTGGTGCTTCCTTTTGCTACTTCGAACTATTATAACTTCACTAATATTCGTAGACGATGGGAACTTCTACATAACTCTGATAATAAGATAAAATTTAAACAACTGACATAAACAACAACTTTCGTAGAAGCTGGCTGTGCCCATACTGACCCCTCATAATTACGTCAATGTTTAAGAAGCGGATACATCGATCTATTTCTTTTTTGTATTCTGGAAAACAATTTGCAAAGAATCGTTACGCGATCGCGGAAGAAGCTACCTTCGTGGAAAAGAAAGCACGATCAATAGAAGGATGGTTAACACACGATTCTTCGTTGATAGATATTTTGTCTTCTGTTCGTTGACCGTCGATTCCTGTCCACCTACGTCACATTACACCACAGAATAATCCTCGATTAGTTTCTCGCCGAAATGAGTCACTACGTAATCGTGGTAATACATCATTATGCAAAGTGGTTGTCCGATAATGAGGCTCGCCCACACCGTGATATTGCCCCATCTGGAACCCCAATGCTGCTCCACCTTCTTACTTAGCAACGATAATGGTATCTGGAAAATCAATTAAAAAGTTTCCTCCTGTTGGCATGCTACTGCAAATTAATATTAATCCGTCGGCCGTACGACCGTTTCCGGAATGATGATTCTTTCATGAGCAAGCAGCGTCGGGGACGGGTCATCCGATATTATCGTTCGAAAAAAAACCTGATCCCCGCGGTCGAAAGAAACTGTTTGAATTGGAATTTTCTCTTCGATGTGGATACCATCGATATTCTTTTTAGAGAAAATTACGTATTCATCTGTGCGCTGTACTCCGGCATATCGATTTACATGAATTTCTCCGATTCTACAAAGACCGCGAGAAATTTAAATTTTCAAATCGGTCCGTAGTTTCTGATAATTGGAAGATTGCAGTTTGTTCGAGTTGGAAAGAGTAAACGTTGGCTATTCGATTGATCGCGCGGTATTGTAACGGGCAACGGAGATTTTTAAAACAACAACGCCGGCTATCATTTTGTATATTTTCCGCTCGCGTCGATGTAATAAAAAGTTTGCAAAGTAGGGAAAACTTCTAGCCCGGCATCGCCCTTTGTTTTACTTAATAAAACTTTTAAATCAGCTTATGTGGTACACAATTTTGAAAGAAGTGCGCCGGCAAAGTAACTTTGCATTGTTGCTCAGCTGTTTCGTTTCGCGAGATTCTCCATTACGAGCGATAGAATTAAAATGAAACTTTCAATTGTAATTATAGGATCCGTCGCAATGAAGCTCACGGCAAATGGCAATACTGTACCTAAAATCCAAAATGACTTTTCACTAACTCATGTTGTATACGGGTGTATATGTGTGTACATATGTGAAACCACTGTTATATTCATCAAAGTTTTCGAACCTCATTCATCATACATGCTCAGAGATGTGCACACAGATATACACATGTATCGAGCATGGGTTGACGAGTCACTATTTTGATTTTAGATACAGTATTGCCATCTGCCCTGAGTTACATTACGACGGATCCTATTTCGAAGTCTTCAATTCTAAACTTTGCAATTGTTCTAACGAAACATATCATAAGTTAGCACGGAATCACGGTGTGAAAGCATGGTTCGATGACACTATTAACACGTTGACTGCCACAGTGAAAACGGATGTGGGTAGTCAGACACGCTGAAATTTTAATTATTAACAATACAATCAACTAATTTTCAAATTTAACTTTTCAATTCGATAGCTAGCATTATTAGCTTAATGTTAACGCTATAATTACGTTGGTAATTATTTGATTATAAAAAATTTCGGGTGCCGGTCACCGGTGACCCCCATGGCAGCCAACGTGTTAAGTAATTAAGGTAATCAAAATAACCAAAACCGCATTGAAAAGGCAAACAGTTACTTTCGACCCAGTAGAATAAGAATCGAATAAAAATAAAAACCTACCTGTCCCATCATTCCCATGAACGCCCAGATTTTGAACGTCTTCAGAGGCACGCTGACGAGATACTCGTGAAAGAAGGCGCTGATAAAGAACACGGTGAGGGAAGCGATCGATTTTCCATACCCCATCTCGATTATAGGAATATACAAGTGTCTGCAATCAGTTCCATAAAAAAAAACCTTTCACACGTACTATTTTGAACGGCGTTAGCCGGAAGAATTATACGTTCAACTAATGGAAAAGATCGAGCATTTACGCCTCGTTTCACCCGACAATTCCCGAGCGTCGAGAATATACCAGCCTGAACGTTTTCCTCGCCAAGTCGTCGGCCGTTTCGATGTCGCATTCGCGCGAAGCAACATCGCGGGGTAAGGAAAAAAAAAATAAAAAAATAGAAAAAGGAAACATCGCGTAGATAAGGTGGGCCGCGTTTAAGGATCAACGCGTACGGAATCGGGCAGAGAAATTAAAGCAATAGCCGTGAAAGTTTGGCCGGAATGGCGACACTTTGCTTGTCGGCTGGCGACGAAACGGCACGAGTCAGGAAGAGATCGTTAGCCGGCTGGTTATCAGCGACGAGGCTGCATTGGAAAGAAGAAAGGCGAAAGGTGGCAAGAGAAGGAAGAAAAAAGAAACAGGGTCGGCGTAAAGAAGCCAAGCCAAAAGGGTGGAGAAAGGCGAACGGAAGGAAGGAAGGAAGGAAATTCAAAGGTGAAACGCGGTCGTCGAGGACGGTTTCACCGTCGCGAAGAAGAGATTCCTTTCTTTAAAGATCCCCCCACCTCGCCCCTTCGTTGCACATTGCGAAACAGCCTCTTCTCTCACGCTGTTTCGTTTTCACCTCACCCCTTTCGCTTGTCCCTCTCGTCGCCGTTGGAAAAGACGCTTCGAAATATCTTCCAGTTATAGAGGAGGCATTATAAGTGCCGCGGGGAATAAACAGCCTTAAGTGCGCGCACCGCGATGCGTATCGGCTTTTCCCATTACAAACCTGAAAGGACGTCGTCTCCGTCGACAGTCGTCCTTCCCTTCCCCCTCTCTTTCCCGCGTCCTACCATTCCTCCAGACTCCCTCTTCCCCTTGGTGCACGTCGTCTGTGCAGCTTTTCCATTTTCACCTCTCGCGACCCCCCGTCGCCTGGCGGTCGCATGGCTGCGTGCCAGTTGCAGCTCGCAATTGCAGCTGCATATCTCGGGCGAGACGAAAATAAAAAAAGAAGGAGAAGAAAGAAACGACGAGCCTAGAAGCGCAGGTGCGGTCGGCGACGAGAGGCAGCCAAGGATGTGGAGGAACGATGAATTTCGAGGAACCGCGACCGCGACGTTTCCTCGGCGGCAAAAGCCGATTACGTTTTTGCCGAGTTAATTATTCGGGACCGAGTTAATTGCAGCTCGATAAGTGCTTCGGTTGGATTCGCATTGCACAGTAGAAAATCCTGAAACGCGAGCTCAATCGAACGTCGCGCTGTTACGAAACGATATTTCTTCGAACGACGAAGAATCGTTGTTTTTCGATCGGTCTCGCGAGAACCCTTCGATCCGTGGATTTCAACCCTTTCGCGACGCGATATCTTTTCCTCGGTCGGGCAATAACAACTTTTCCACGGTTACTTTTTCGAGGATTTAAACTTTTCCGCGAAAGCTACTTTCGAAGTAAAAACGCCTGCTGCGCCGAAGAAGCTCGTCACCACGGAGGCGGGGCGGGCTGTTAGCAGCACGTGCACCCGACAAAACCAACGGTAAGACCCTATATGGAAAGTTTCTTCGTAACTTCGCTTATTGTATTGAGCGATGCATAATCCAATGGAACGACGACACGAAAAAAATGCATGGGGATAAAAAGCAGAGTGATCCAACAGTAGACAAGCTTATCTGACGGAACATGTGAAGAATTTAAAAGTCGACTGTTGAGATGAGATTCCATCCGGATAGAAGGTTAATTGGTTTAAGCTTTAATTAATTATAATTGATCTACTGAACTTTTCACGTGCTGGCCATTAGCTGCCGGTATGTCTCTACATTTACGTTTTTAAAATAATTTGCCCCTTATATGGTTACTAAAACAGATTTCAGTTACAAAATCAGATTTCAGTATGTATCTATTCTAAAGTCAGAAATAATATAAATGTCGTTAAATGTATAATAAACTACGTTTCTATTCTAATCTGGGCCATTACCCTTTTGTTCAGATCCGTATATAGCCAACTATAATAATAGTAAGTATACTACTATACTTATAACAATCATCTTACTTTCTAATCACCGTGCGATATAATCAGCCAATGTTTCGAAAGAGTAGCGAACATCAATTATAAATGTCGTCGGGCTACGCAGACGCTTCAACGGATCGATTTTCCCTAAATAAATGGTAAAATGAAGAATTTTGTCGACACGAAGCGTCGGGTGGTTCCATTTTCGCGACAGAATAGTTTTCGAACACGAACCGCGCCGACCGAGTACCCTTTCCACTTACACGAACATTAAAAGTACTACTTAGAGTGGCAGTGGTTATATATAGAGGGGCGATGGTGCAAGCTAAAACAATTAGCCGCGCAGCAGTTTCCACGGGAGGGGTAGAAAGGGGGCCGACGGTCGTAGGGAGGGGCGTACAAGTGCGGGGAAAGTCTCTGATTCACGGAAATTTCTCTTCCTTTTCGGAGGCCAGACATGACCGGAGTTTTCTCGCGAAAAATGTAATTAAATCCCCTTAAAGCGGGGCACGCTCGTTAACGAAGTTTACCCGCTTAGGCGGAAAGAATCTCGATCAAAGTACGACTCGTGGCTGGATACCGATTTCTTTTCCTTACTGCCGCTTCCTGCTCGCACCATTCGCCGTGAAGAAAGCAAAATTCCACGGTATACTCTGTTCCTGGTTCAAATATTAAGAGGCGACTCTCAGATTTGTTCGAATTAAATGAAATTCGTGAAAGTGATTATAATTGCGCGGTGAAATTGTAAATAAAGCTTGCTGTTCAATTTTCATAACGTTCGGAGATTTTAATATACGTTGACTACCACAGTAGAAATATCCATATTTAGTACGACAGGCAATAATATGGAAAACTAACCAAATCTTACATACTTTTTGCGATCCTAACACAACGAACTAATCGAAAATGGCGTTCCGTTCAGAGCGTAATCCACCAACAACCGTTTAAGTAGTATCACCCGTTTCGATCAGACAGCGAAAGGGTCGATGCTCGTTCACTTTCCCCGAAGCGTTGGCTCGGCGTGCACAATCGTAACCGAGCAGCGTATCGTGGCGCAGCAAATAGCGAATGAACGACACTTACCGCAAAGCCCATCGATGCACCGGCATGTTCCATGTTCTCCAGAAAGTGTCGATGTTGTTCGCGTTCCACCAGTCGCAGTAGAAATTCCGATCGGCGAAATGCAACAGTTCACCCATCAGATTCAGGAACGAGTGGAACATCAAGTAGAAGAAGCACAGCCAGACCAAATGATTCGGTATCTGCGACAGAAAAAAACATTGCATACCCCCTGTTATAAATCCTACGCTGTCCCTGGAATTACCGTACGAATCATGTGTCATCTGAACGAACATACCATAGACGCATTAAAAAAAATAAAAAAAAAAAAAAAGAAAAAAAGGAAGGAACGGGCAAATATTCGTTTTCGTCGTTTTTTATTACAATGGGGGAAAAGTTGAAAAGGTTTTTCGCACGATATCATTCCAGTGTCGATCTCTGTTAGATTACAACACAATACCGGAGCTACATACATATATACGTAACAGCCGACGGCTACGCTGGCCAATATTTTATTTCTTTTTGTATCGTCTTCTTCACCGGTAGCTCGTTAATCCGATGCAAATTCGTGCCTCTCGACATTCCGTTACCGGAGCCTTACGGGGGCGAGCCGAGTAATTTCGACATAATTCTTAACCAGTGTTAAGCACGGCGAAAGGGGAGGGCTCGTGAACCCGCGAACAGTCGGGTAGAAGAAACGACGAAAGAAAAGGAAACACGAACGCGGGGGAACCGACGGGTGCTCTTTTGCTCCGTATAATATTTAAAAGGACCACAGGCTAATGACGAAACTAATGGGACGGGAGAAAAAAATCGTTTCTGTTATTTTCAGTCAGTGTTACGAGGTAATTTCGTGTCTTGTTAACGCGTGCTGAAAATCCTCTCGCCGAAAAATCACCATCCAGAGCGATTGTCGCGCGGAAGAAAACGGCAAAAGGCAATCGCGTGCCGGAAAATCAAACGGATTCTTCGGGGGAGGGGGGGTAACGTTCGTTTCCTCTCCGTCCAGATAGTTGGCTCGTCCGACGAGGAATTTTCAAGTTATTTCGTTTCAAATGTTCCTTCTAATTCCCCCCTGGAGCATCCGCCAGCTTCCGTTGGCCATTTTACGCGCTCCAAAGGACTTAATAATGTTGCCAGGCACAAAGGTCAAGTCTCCCATGCCGGCAGGCATTCGTGGCACTTTTATGAAAAGAGAGGGAACACCCTTCAACCGGGTGGGACAGGGAAAGAGAGGGGCTGTCTATCCTCGTTCATCAACCCTTTTCAACGGCATCGCCCGACTCCTTCACGACCAGTCCTCCACGTACTCCGTAAAAACTTACCTCGACGTTTTAATTTCGTTTAGCTCGGCATGCGGCCGACCGGAACAGGCACCACGGACGGTGTGCAATCCCCTACGGGACGGGGGCTGACGGTGGGAAGGGAGGGATAAAACCCCGGTGAATCGTTTGAAACACGCCGATGATGCCACAAAGGAAAAAGCGGCGAGGTAAACTTTGAGCCGGCTTCCTGGCCAGAGGCTATCTCAAGAACGAAACACGACTTCCATTCTCGACAAGAGTTTCCATCAAGGGGGGAAAAATCTTGGCGGATGATATGTGACACGGTAAAAACGAGAGATACCGGGGCAACGTGAATTTTCACGGTTCGTTCGGCAACCTCGTGACAACGAAATTGTCTCTCTTTCTTTCATCTATCTTACTTTTTCTTCTTCTTTCGATGAACTGTCGCCGTCAGAAATGAGTATAAACTAGACACCAGTTACGAACACCTAATTTCTTGAATATTTTAACACGTTGATCACTGTATATTTTTTAAAATCTTTTTATAGCGATAAATAAATTATTAAAATAATTACTCGCTTTGTTGTAGCAGTTCTAATTCGAATTGTCAATTGCAATAGACAGAGAAGAACACCGTACAGACCGAAGAATCTAACGTTCTATATGAGACGTTATTACACGGAAGATTGCACCGTTATTATATCAGAGCAATATTTTTTCAAGAGATCGTTCGCAGCTCAAAAGGCGGAACGAGAGATCGAAAGTTGATAGAACAGGGGTCTGGTATCGTGCTGCTTTACGAAAAAATAATGACAAGGTTAGAGGATCGGGCAATTTCGTCGTCATATCGAGCCGACGTCTATAAAGTTTCCTCGATTTTTCTCCCGTTCCCTGATTGTTATTCTTACATTCCGCTCTTCATACGATAACAGCTACTCTCTAGATTATACCGACCATCCCTGCTGCAACAAATACTGTGCGACGTACTCTCGTGAGTCTCGAAACAGAGGGCAAAAAATTGAACAAAATAAAAGAAAACCAAGCATAATGGAAACAAGCGACCAAAAGAAAGTGAAGATCGCGAAGAAAATGGAAAATATCGATCAGAGATCATAAATATTATACATATAATAATGCACCGTGATGTGGGTTCTGTGAATTTTGTTAACCGGATAGTACGTCAACGAGTGCATAAAAATTGAGACGAATACAGTACATGTGATACAGTACAATGTGATAGGGAAAGGGTTATACGCTGCGTAACAGCACGAAAGCCGAGCACAATCTTTCACGTGTTCTTTTTTTTTTCATTTCTGATGTAACGATAGCGTGCCTCTTCTATTCCGAGCATCCATATTACAGTCAACATACGGACAACACATGTAAGTACATATCGGAAATTCAATGGACCCTCGGTCGTATTGCTGGATCCAATATGCCTGCATTATTGATGGGGATCGATCGATCGTACGGCGTGTATGCATAAAGCACACATCACCGGTTAACGGCAACCTGGTGGGACAAGGTGCAGCTAAGGTCGACGGATAAAAGACCAAAGTAGCCGAGCGTTTCGTGTCGACCCACCTCTCCACCTGTCACTTCTTTTTCGTTGGAGGAGCCGGCCCGTGTCAAAGAGATTCCAAAACGAGCGACGAGTGGACGAAACGAAGAGACGCCGCTCGTATAAAGCAGATCGTTCTAAGGAAACGACCTCGTTGGCAGCGGGCTGCAAGAAAATTGCGTTTCCCCATTACGACGAGATTAAAGTACTCGTCCCACATTGCAGTCTACCCCTCCCTCCACCCATTCACCCGTACTGTTCGTCTTTCACTCAACCCCTCAATCTAGTTTCTCTTTGAACACCACCTTCTGTCTTCGAACTTCGACCCCAGATCGTATATAAGAAACGCAATTAACCGACGACGGCCATGGTCCGGACCGTTGCGACGAGCCTCGAAGTTATTTGCGGTGTAAACGGAAATAAGGAGTCGCTGCATGAGGCCAAGTGTATCCTGACGGTCTCGAGGAAGGTGTTTCCTCTCCGTTTCCTTTGCCTCGTTCCTTCGATTTCTCCCTCGATCGGTAAACAATTATTTCTTCCTCTCGATAAGCAAAGGGACAAGACGCGGTGTTTCGAGAATGAGCAATCCTCCTCGTGGCCAGACTTATGAGATTGAAAGAGAAGCTTCGGCGATTGGTGCACTCACCTCGAGGAACCGTAAGCTTCGCTTATATTTTCCGGTTAAAGTCTGCCCAAACGAAACGTCGATATCGCCCCGGGCAACGGTTATTACTCGTCGATTCGTTCCTTAAATTAGTTACCGATAAAACCTCTGGAAAATCATTCGACGGGAAGCTGGAGGTTTCTGGCCGATCGAACGATCGACGATGACTCGAAAAAAGAAGGATTCGATGTTTATACGCGCACTGGACATACTCGGTGCCGGTTATTCGTACGCATCGCGTCGCAAACGTCGATAATTAAATGACGTGATGGGCACCAATTAACCGACTCGCAGTAAAAATTTTGACGATGCTCATCGATACGCAGCTTCTTTTTCCTTTTCGACCGATGTTTTAATCGTCGACTCTTACCCTTGCGCCTATTATACACGCTCCGGAAGGACGATCGCTGAAGTCGTTTTGGAACCGAATCATATATAATTAAATTCGGTTCGCCGGGTTCGGTTCACCGGTCGAAACACTACGGCTGGTCAGTTTCGATCTCGAGAATTTCGACTAACGAGAGAGAATAATAACGAGCACGAGTAACGACGATCGAACGGGATCGGTCTCAATGGACCGTCACGGTAGAGTGGTTCGAGAAGAGGCGAAAAGATGCGAATAAATAAACAGAGTGATTCTAAGAAGGAGAAACGCAGGAACAAAACAAATTTAAGTAGTTTACAGAAGCTATTGTTCTTGGAACGAGTTTGCTTTGCAACGTTTGGAAAATTTATGAAATAACAGAGAATCTAATCAATTTTCGAAGAATTATGTTTAATTTGAACATGTTATGCCTTAGTTTCAGCCCTCACAATTCAAGAAAGGATTCAGGAACCCCACTGCATTATACTTAAGCAAAATTTCAAGACATAAAAGATTCGCAGATTAACACTTTTGGCACATCAATTTAAAGTTTGAAGTTTGACAAAAATAACTATAAAGCTTTCATTAATATTCTTAATATAAAATGGTTGTACCAAGTGATCAATTTCGAAAGATATGAATTGAACCACGATTTCATGACATAAAAGTTTTTCGAAATATCACACATGGCATATCAATTTGAAGATAAAGGCCACTAAAATTGTTGCATTAAATTTCGCTAGAAAAATGGATCACCCAACTCGTAGCTCGCTATTAGACAATACGCAAATTCCAAATGTTTATGCAGTCATTTTAATCAAACTTTAAGCTTCAAATGGATCATTTGACACGCAACAACGATACATTCAATCGCAACCCTGACTCATAAATTCGCACGAATTAAAAGTCCTTCGTCCATTATCAGCGACAGATTGCTCATTCATGCGACACGCGTTTTCGTGCCGGCATTCGCGTTAATACGGGAAAATGTTGCGGACAGGACGAACGGGAAAACCCATTTTTCTGATTACCCATCCATTAACGTGTACCCCCTAACCCCCCGCCCTTTCATCGACTTTTCGAACAAGAATAATAACGTCGAACGATATTACATTATACAGAATTAATCTAATGGTTTTCATAGCTGATGTTGCTCGTTGTTTCTTTGATATGCGTTTTACACGCTCTGTCCCCCGTCCGGGCTATCATTTCGACGAACCCTGTAGCGAAAATTTTAATTAACGCATCGAGAACGGAAAGGCGGAAGAGATGCATCGCATCGCGGCTTTAATGGCGGCCGCAAATGTTGCCCGTCAAATTATCAAGCTGTATTTTCGGAGTTTACGTCGCCGGTTATGGGATAACGCGGTTATTTCCCCTTACTTGCGCCCAAACCCGATAAAATCCATACACGACACAACGACAACGTATGCATGTACGTTGCTCACGAGTATGCCCTTTGTGCCACCGCTCGACACGCCCGCGAAAATCGTAATCTGCTCGGATTTCACGGCTGCGTTTCGCACGCGGTTACGCCGTAACGCGTCGCAATACAGTCGAGCAGAAACACCGACACCGGCAGAAGTTACGGCAAGTAACTTTCGCGGAACAACGCGTCGACGAGCAGACAAAATTGGAATACGACATTGGATTTTGCCCCGTCTATTAAATATCGCGTTCAAAAGCCGAGATTCCTTTAAGAACCGACGGAAATACGAAGTTCGTAAGAGAATTACACGTATATCTGCCGCCCTCCGAGTTACGTTGCCTTCCGCTTCCGCAATTGTCGAAGCGACCAACCCCCCTGAAGGAACGTTGCCTCCGGCTCGACAGACGAAACAATATCTTGTGCCTTTAGCTTTCTCGCAGAATATTCCCTTAACCATTTACGCTAACTTCCGATAGTTTCGTTACGCGTCAGGTATTGAAGATACAACTCACTGTCTATACGGAAGTTGTAGTTGAATGTTTTTGATAATTATTTTATTAATTACTCAAATCTCTAAACAAATCTAACAGCAGTAATTTTTTACGAAGGATCGATTATATAAACTAGTAATCTCACTTTGAATCGCTCGTTCAATTATCGATACAGCCTACTCAAAAAGGGAAAAAAATCGACACAGACAACCGTCACGTCTGCAGCCGCATAATTCACGCCCCAGGCGACGAGCACAGCCGTCTGCGCGCGACAAAAATTGCAATCCACAAATTCCTAGATTCGTCACGGAATTTTCGGCATGCATCGAACCCCTTCCGGCTGTAGAACATCGGGTTAGGACGAAACCGAAGCGTTCGATGCCTGCTGTCTATCCGCGCCAAAGATTTGCAACCCTAACTCACCGGGTTGTGCGTTAAACGACATACTTGTCCGTGACACGCCAGCGAAGTCGAACGATACCTTTTAGCTCGCGCGACAAAGTTCGCGTACCACACAACGAAAAGGAGATTGAATTCGCAAATATTGCACCGAGGCTTTCCGCCTAAGAGGTCCCCGATGAGAAGGCGAACAATTCGAAGCCGAGGGACGCGTGCACGCTCGCGAACACACCCGAAATGGAAAGCCACGTTCTTCCATTCGTGTGTACGGGTGTTAGCTCGCACACCACCGAATCAAAGTAGCGAACCGAGTTTCTGCGAAAGCGCGAAACGTTCTAAGAAGATTTACCGAGACTAATGAGAAAATTGCTTTGATTTCTGTGACATTATGGAACAATTTCACTTCGAGCAAATGGAAACGTTTGAAAGCGGAATAATTAAGAATGTTTTCTTTAAAGTTGTACTTTCTTTTCTCCACATTTTCATTCATTTTATTACTTATTTTTCACTTTGGCCATTTATATCATTTTCTACGAAAAGAAGTGTATACCCGTTTAATTAGGAGAGAATCGTCTTCTTTCGTTGACAATTTACAACGTTCGTTTTTCCACTCTATTACATTAGACTTTGCAAGCCTTTTCATTTATATTATTGAAATAAAATGAGATATTTTCTGTTCACGATGAATATTGTATATTATACCTTCAGCTTCCTACTAATTATTTTTGTACGTTTGTAAATATTGAAAGTTATATATGTCATAAATGTGCAATAACGTTAATTGAAAATGACCAATCAAAGGTACGATTTATTTTTTCACGACATATTGAACGTAACAAAGAATATTCGCAAAAATTACACGTACTGCAAGAATGATTACATTTTCAACAAATCGAATACCTGTTTCGTGTTTTATTTATCAACTGGAATTGGATTATACTCACCGCCAATTTTAGCAAACGCTCGGAGGCCTTCGCCACGTCCATGTTCTGAAAAATAAACGAGCTTCGATTATTAATTCGAAGAAATCCGCGTGAACGGTAAACACAATTAGGATGAAAGTTATAGAAGCAGAGGGAGAGTGGGGGGAGGAACACGATGAAACAGAGGGGTCGAAACGAAAGTTCCTAATTGGACTCGAACCTGCGGAATATGTATATGTATAGCTCGAAATCGCCAGTTAGCGTGGAAATTTTTGCACAATGATTACGACGAACAGGGGTGGCTCGTAATTAAAACACCAATACAATTAACGCGCGAGGAATATTCGTAAGCTCGTCGCGCTGAGCTACGATTTCGTGAAAGTTTGAAAAAAAAAAAAGATATATATTTTTCAGAACCGCACGATCGAATTTTATATTCGAAAAACATTGAAGAAATTGGATCCATTTTTACTCAACTTTTTATATTTTATTCCCGTCATTTTTTTGCGAATGTTGATCTTTTAAAAGCTGTATCGTGTACACTTCACCATGATTAATATTTATATTTATTCGTAGTGATATGAATAATATGGATATATGGAGGAGATTTTTCATGCTTCGTGTTGCATTTATCCTCAATTTCAATGTAAATATATCTTTATTACTGCTCCCCCATAAATACACGAATGAACTGCAACTGTAAATAGCGCGGAAAGATTAAAAAGTTTTGAAACATTTCATTCTCGCTCAAAAAGAAAAAAGAAATAAATAAATAAATAAAATCCGACTTTGATTCGTGAAAAAATCCGTTCCATTTCACATCATTTACAGGATATTTTATAATCCGTAGAATCGAGTGAAAGCATCGAGCATGAAACTAATTGACAAACGGACTGTCGCATATATAGTAAGACCTATCATATTATCAACTATTAACTCCGTTTACGATTTATATCGTGTATAACAAATATTGTCTGACGATACTTTAAATGGAACAATGATGGCCGAAGAATTAAATTATGAAACGAGGTTTCAGAAATCAAACAGAACCTTACAATTTCAACTTGTCTGTCAAAATGGCGAACGTATGCAATTCCTGTGGTACAATAATTGACAAATCAAATGGAAAACGCAAAGTTTCGCGGATTAGATTAACATTGAATAGCAAAACCAAAATACAGGAGAGAATAGTTGCGGTTGCCGGAAAGTATCTCTTACTCCCCTATGCTTCGAAAACGTCGAAGGGGCTTTCCAGCAATGGAATTGATATTTCGTGCGGTCTACTAATTGAATACAGGGGGGGGGGGGGGGGGAAGAAAACCACCCCTTCGGCGTTTCGCTTAAGTGGCGGTTGTCGAGGTCTCTCCGAATGGCACAACACGAGAACCCACGATGCTTATATATATCGAGGCTTACAAATAAATACCTAAAGAGCCTCCTGTCGATTTCAACACGCCATTTGCACACACGAAATATCCATGTGAACGTTTAACCACACATGTGCACTCCTAAACTGATGTAATCCAATCTCACGATTTTCTCCAAACAGTAACCGGTCTCGTTGACTAAATTACTGTGTACCAATATGATTATAAATAGTTTCTTTGACAACCAATGATATTTATTATCGAATCCCTTATTAATCACTTATAAACTTTGTGACTTAAAAGTTTAATTTAAATGGGACTTCAGATTTTTTTTCCTCTCAATTATTCGAATGTAGGCTTGATGATATCGATATTTATTTCACGTTTACACACAAGGTTTGTTGGTCCCATTCATGCCATCACCAAAGATTTATCTCCTGGTCGACCAATTTCGATCGTAAGAGAATAATTTAAGCGTCAAAGCGATCCGTGGAACGCTTCGTAACGAAATCAAGCATTCCGAGCAACTGGCTCGCCTCAAATTAGAATATTATATTCTGGGTTTATAACGAACGTGCATCAAGCGCTGTAATTACGAGATCCCAGAATGCGTATAATTATACATAGTTTCGTTTCAATTTCTACGAAACGTCCGCATGAATTGCCGTGTTTGAAGTGGGATCGAATTACATTCCCATTTGCATGTATCCCCTATGCATATAATATGTGTAATTTAAAGTTTTCTGACAAAATTCGAACAAACCTCGTTACGCGAATCACTCTGTTTCTGTACTTTCGTTGTACTCTATTGAGCTTAATTCGGTAGGTAACAAGCATCGAATGGTATTTCGACGAAGCCGGGCAGCGATGTAAGTAGATCATGTAAAGCATGTCTGACTATTTGTCAGGAGACAAGCTCGAGATATTAACAAGTTAACTGCCACAGTGGGACAATAAGTGTAGAAATATAGAAATATAGAAAAATATTAAAAATGTTTAGGATTACAGTTTTAAACTGTGTAGAGCCCCGGCAGTCTACTTGAGGGTTAATTCATGGTTTGTCTTTTCTCTTCTATTACGAAGTGTTTGTATAAAATTTTAAGTACCAGTCACCTTTAAGATAAACGGCACCGTGGATACAGAAGGGACGGAAAAAGAACTTGTTGAATTTCTCTGAAACTCCGGAAATCGTGCAATCCTAAATGATAGAGTCCCATATTTCCAGCGAGAAGGGTACTGCTCTCGAAAGCGTTCACGAATGAATAGTGCAGCTCGAGTGGCGTTCACGAGCAACAGCAAACGCAAAAGGAGGGGAAAAGCGAAGAGCGTTCGAAGCGAAAATAAAAGCGGAACATTGGATTCTTTGAAGGGGGTCGCGTTTAAATCTCACGCGGATGACAAGCCGCGTCAAGTTGCTGATTCTTCGTGTTTCCTGTCTTCGCCTTTGCTTCTTAGACGGACAACAAGTGAGACGTAGCTGGTGGATCGATCGCACAGACCGGATCAAAGGCCAGAAACCTTCGTCGGAGAAACCTTAGTGCCCACAAAGGGGTTATAATAAGCCGTCTCGAGCGAAAACGCGAATGCTCTCCAGGCCTGGTACAGTCGTAACTCGAGCCATCGGCTGTATTCGCCGCATCACTGAAACTGAATACTGTTTCCGGGCAAGACACAATCAATTAAAATCCATTTATCACGTTCACTGTCGCCGTAAAAATGGACACGCGTGGTCTGCTGAGGACATGCTGAAATTCTGATTTTTAACGCATTGTCTTTGGCAATGAATGTGGACGTGAATGGCAAAACGCGTTAGGATATCGATGATCAATTAATTTGCGAATTTATGCTATTACAAGTTGTTACTTAAAGATGCAGACACCTAATTTTCAAATTTTTGAGAGACTGGCCACTGATATCATCTAGCACTATCGATAGTACTTTGCCATTATTTCCGATTATATTACGATTATAATCTTTCTGGATTGAAATAATGAAGTATGTCCTGACAACTGGTGAACAGAGACACTGAACAATTGAAAATGATGACAAAATACAATCGACTCGAACTCTGACAGTGCAGTCCAAACTTAGCCAGTCGAGGTATAAATGGACCATTACAGCAGAACTGAAGGAGCGAGCAAAAAGAGACTCTCGTTGGTGCCCGTCCCTTCACGATTCCACGATTCAAGACAAGCCAGCGTGAAAACTTGCTCTCGCTATCGTTTCCTTCTTTCGACATCGTTTCAATTAGCGGCCGGAGATTTACGACTTTGCATCCACGAACACCTTCTTGTCGCATTTCCTCGGCTATTCCCGGGATACTGGCAATTCACTGGCCGAGGAATTGAATTCCGAGCGAGCCGATGATGGCACTGCGATCGACGGTGGCCGCGTTGTATCTTCCCTTCATCTCTGTGTCACCGGTGGCAGAAAAATTGGAGGTAATTTCGAGGGATGCCTCGCCACGGCACATCCGACGTTCTACCAAATAACCTTTCTACGTAGTTTTCCTTCAATCAATCCTCGTCTCGTTTATTTATGTATTAAACGTCCCCGAAGAAGGGTGGAAAGAACGATACACGGAGACGATACATTTTTTAAATGAAATTATTCCCGTAATTGGGTGCTCATTTCCGAGCGAATAGAAGTGGAGCTTCTCGATAAATATTTCTTTCAACTTTTACGAGCCACTCTTATTTGAGACGAGTTTGTAATGCGTCTCCCGGGACATTGGAACATTTGCTTTCGACTTGGATACTTGTATGATTCCAGTATTGTTATCGCGAGCAAAGTTAAAGATTTATCAAAGAAACATTCTTTGAACCTGACAATGCTTCTTCTGTAGCTTCTTGGTTAAATAAACAACCACAATGGGTTTCTTCTTCAACCGCTTCGATTTAAATTTGAAAAGAAAATAATAATCGGAAGTTTCCGTGATTAAGTACTTGTTTTGAAACATTTATCATAAATCTTGAGTTTTCTTTGGCACGAAACGTGTTAAACAGGAACGTTTTTCAAAAAGAAATGACACGTCCGACGAATGAGAAAACGATTGAGTTGTACGTTCAGGAATTGTTCGGTTTCTCGGTCGCTTGGGGAGGAACGTAATATTTCTTCCATTAATCAGTGCCTTCTGCTTCAACTTCGAATACTTTTCACACGTTTCAGTTAACGATCCAACGAACAGGACGTCAATTTCCGACGTAGTGGCTCGTGGAAGCAGCGTCCGGTCGGCGAAACAAGATTCTCTAACTCGAAGGACGGAATTATTAAAAGGCAACGCGGCCCGTTCCATTCGCAATAATCACGGCTGTCAGTCGAGGGTGGAAGTATCGACTTTTGAATCGCGACCGGTGGAAATACATACTTTCTTACGTTTTACTTCGTGTCTGAACCCTTTCGTTCCTGTTCTCGAAGATGCGACACGCGGAAAATTCCTTTTCCACCTGGAAGAACTTTCACGGATCGAAATCAACCCCCGAACGGAAACAAAAAAAAACCGACTGAAAGTGACCGAACGGCATACTTCAAAAGTAAAAAATCGAACACAATATTTTTTCGCGGCTGGCTACGAGTTGACCCATGCATTCACGCCAAAGCTTCCGTGCAATAGGAAGAAAAATGAAAGGAGGGGAGGTAGGGGGAAAAAAGAGTTTACGAGCATTCACGATGGGAAATCGATACGATATTTCATCCGTTTCGCCGTCAACGGTCTCGAAGGTGCGAGCAGCCAAGTTGCACAGGCTGCGACCCATCCACCCGTCCCCTCTGGCACCCTCGAAAATCCTTTAAACGTTCATCCCTTTAAGGAGTAGCACGTCGTCGAGCCGATAAGCCGACGCTCGACGCGACCCCGCCGTCACCTTTCGATCGCTCGATTGCCCTACAGTGTGAAGTCATCCGTGTGCTGGAACGTCGTGAAAGATAGGCGAAACTTACTAACGGCCATTTGCATTTCACCGACGCCAGTCAATTTTTCGACGATCCATAAATGCGAATTAGTATCGTCTTTCGGACAGAGAGGTTTGTAAAATAGATTTCGTCTTTACGATAATTCAGTGCTTGCGTTAAAGATAGGTTGGACGCCATTGGGGGTCACTGGTGACAATTTACACTGATTTAAATATAGTGGAATTTAAATACAGTCGACACTAGCAAATGGGACTAATGTATTTTGAACATGGTAATTCATGGCATTCAACGAAAAAGAATTACAGAAAATTCCAAGCAGCATAATTATTATACGAATTTCATCAAGTAACGAGTGGAAAGCATAGATTAGAAAACGAAACAATCGGTATCACACATTTCAACTGATATCGTAGTAAAATTCTTCCATTCTAACTATCTAAAGAAACTTCACATTTGTACACGACAGAATGTTTTAACGATTCTTGAAATTGAAATTTGCACAACAAGCACGAACGGATGGAATTCGCTTTTCTTACAAATTTTAATGACCATCTTCCTCTTCGTGGTTTGCTTCCCGAACAATTAACGCCGGTTGCTCGAGCGACAGAAACACGGGACGGAGAGTTCATCGAAGGCAATTGTCTCGTTGACACTTAAGCGACGGCGAAATAATTAATAAACAACGGCAGTCACGCGGGACACAAAATGGCGATTAAGTCTGATTAAGTGGCAGATTGCGCGGACAATGAATGCATTACGACGGTTAGGCATGCGACACTGCCGTTGATAGCAGCGCGCGATAGCGAGCAGAGGTAATTAATTGAAATAAAATTCATGACGAATTCGTTTCGGGACCACCGCGAAGAAACGAGTCGACCCGTGACTGGTCGACGGCTAAACGGACGAGAACTTCATCAATCGGACCTCCCTATCGCCTTAATTAACGGTAACAAGTTTATCGATGTTGTTGATGGTTGAAACGACCGGTTCGACTTGATCCTTGACACCGGTTGCTCCGTTTTGTAATCTCGATTCAACGACTCATCAACGAAATCAACGAAGAAGAAACTGATACATTTACATTGTTAATTGAAATCAAGGCGAGCGGCATTCTGACGATTCTACTTGCAATCAAAGAATAATACCTTGGACGTAAATTGCAATAATGAATAGCGAACGCTTTCTTTCTGGAAATTTCTTTGTGCACATTGTTACGTACGATTGTTAATTAAATTCACGCAGTGACGGGGAAAGTGTAACATCCTTCAATAGGAGTTTGATCGATTGCGATCTTAAGTATGAACGTTCCAACATTCTCAGAATTTCGATTTTCTGACGCGGAAGAACGCGTTAATCTCGGGCACAGCTCGAGTTAAGCAACGCGCAACATACCCGTTTCGCGTGAATGTAAAACGACGGGGTCCTAAATGGAGGCGCCAACCCAAACAACCATGAACCGGACACTTGGTCGCGGAACTTTGTAACAACAAGAGTCACCGTTTAGCCAAGGCTCGAGCATGGCAGCACTCGCTAACAGATATAGTTTCCCGCTACTTTCACGTCCCTTGGCCGTTTTCAAACGAGCCCTTTAGCGTTCCAGTTGGTCGTCGATCGATTATTAAGCGTTTCCATGGTATCGAATCGATTGGATTGACGCAAGTTCACCAAACCGAACAAGATTTCGTTCGAGAGCCAACTCGAGTTTCCTGGTTCATGATTTTCAATCGAACACAAATTACCGCTGCAAATTGTTCGAGACTACCCACAAGAAAAACAGAAACGGTCGAACCTTGTATGGAACAGATAAAGTCTGACATTGTTAACCGAACCAAGGAATTCATGATATCGATCGGACCCGAGGTAATTACCGTACAGGCTGCGCGAGAGTTAATTCCGGAGTGGCGAGCTCTTTCTTTATCCATTTCGACGGCGTCCGTCTCGTCATTTTCTCTATCTTCGATCGCGTCCATCAGTTCGTTTTCTTTTTTTCTCTCTCTCTTTCCTTGTACCAGTCCTCACCTTTCTGGCGAACAAATTGGATTCGATAATTGCGAATCACGACGACGGAGACGACAGTCACGTCGAAGATCGGCCGGCAAACTGACTACGGTGAAATATCTGTCTTTCCATTTACTTTGCGAGAAGAAATCGATATCTGTCCGATATGGATCGCACGCATTCACAAGAACTGATAATTATGACCTCGACGTGTTTCACTTTGAACTTAGTTTTGTAGGTATTTAAATTAATTTCGGGGTAGGTAAGAAAAACGTATTACTACTTACGTCCAATACCATCAATTTTCTGTCTTTTTATTTTTTATAAATATATCAACTGGCGTCCATGAAATACTTCGGTCACAACATCCGGTTTCTGGTTGTCATACCTTTGTCAGGAAGAAAGACTACCGTGTCTGACCATACGCATCAGTTTCTACTTGTTCCCAGCGATATTGACTTTCGTATGATATTTGACGTCACTTTTTTTTTTATACCTGCGATCACCGGTTTCAAAACAAAGGGATCATCGTAATTCCCCGACTGTTCACAATGCTGGGAACATAGACGGCCGACTACGTAACACGGCCATCTATGGATATAGGTGGTAAACCGCGGATGTCCGGCACGGATCAGCCGTGGTTAAAACTGTCCGCGTAAAAGGATCCATTTAAATCCACGAAGCTGACTGAACACGCGCGGGAAATTTCTGCCACCGGTGCACACTGACAACGGCCACCATTCATCCCCTCGTTAACGGACAATCAAAACCGCAGCGCGGTTGGATTTTTTCAATTAATGTCATCGGATTAAATGAATAAACGTCAGATTGTTAATTATCCCCGCTGGCCGGAACTTCCGAGCCGAATGAACTATGAACGTCTGCGAATCGAACGCAACGACACGCGAAATTACGTGCTTTCCTGTCCCTTACGAGTACGACAAACCGAGAACCTTTGAGAAAAAGGAAAATTACCAACTCCAGTTGTTTGTCGATTCCGTCCCCGCAGGCAATCGCACAAAGCTAATTTCTACCTCGTGCAGGAGAAATTGTCGACTCATTACCGGCACGACATCGCCGTTGTCTTTATCACAAATTGGCGGCTGTAAATAATCAAAGCTTGAGCTTGCTTCTGAATTGGTCGCGGAAATAATCTAACTTCCACCAACTCGACAACCTCCTACGAATAACTTCAGAACGAGTGACAATGAAATGTTAAATTCGACGAAAGCAATTTGTTAGCTTAGAAAAAAATAAAAACAAACACGGCTGATTTTTGACTTAAGATCCAGGGTAAACGAATAACCGATCGTCAAGTAACTCCAACGAGATTAATTACGACGACCACGATCTCAAGTTCCTCGTTTCCGGCATCGAATCAAATTTCTACCGAAAATACACGCCGAAATTATGAAGAGCCACGAGTCAATTACCAAGCCTGAACCCGGGTCTGTCAACGTGCCCGGTGTGTTTGTTCTCATCGTTCTCGTTCCGGCTACGTTATTTCAAGCGGTGCCGTACCTCAGGGTAATAAGAGATACAATCGTAATATCCTGGCCGTTGCGTTCCCGTCTAAATTGTCCGCCCAGCTTATCCAGAATATTTACAGCCCCATCCTGATTACAAGCGGACCGTGTGTCGCGATACGAACGGAACACGTGGAATATTTTCATGGATCCTCGCGAAATGTAACCCCCTTCTTCCACCGCCTAGGTCCGGTTTCCTAACAAATGATCGGCTCCTGTCAAATATAACCAGAAAAAAATAGGGACACAGAGGACGTTTAACAGCCTGGCCAGATAAAAATTGATGGTTAGCGTCAGAGCTATTATTGTGCGACGCGCGTAGAAACACATCATTAGAGGAGGAGGCGCAAAGGGTTATATGGACGAGGATTTCCAGCCGAAGAGAGAGATAGTTCTGAACGGTGGGTGGCGTTGGTTGGCCCGGTGGTCGGACCATATATTTGTGCGTATCGTGCCTCTAGTCGGGGAATTACAAGAAAGATTGATCGTACCTATTTGCCGAAGCCAAATTACACTTCTGTTCGCCCGCTCTCTCTATCTTAGGAAGCCGTTTCGTTACCGTGGCTAGTCTTCGTTTATTTATCACCGTCCCTATAAATAATTAACCCCCTTAATAACGTTCATTCGTGTATCGATGTATCGACCGCTCGATAGATCATTATTATTATCATTTATTTCTGGCCAGAATAAAAGGGACGACCGCTTGATTCATGGCGCCAAGGTACAACGAACGGGGAGGATGAAGAGAACGAGAGATTGTTTTCGATGATGTACGGTTCGAAAGACTGCTTCGCCAGACGTAATGAAAAACTTTTTCTTTTTTCTTTCACGTTGGAAGAAAGAAAGAAAGGGTAAATGAAACACTTACGCTGAACGGCACCAGCGAGTTCTTCATGGACGGGACCATCCATTGTTGAAACAGCGACATGACCACTTGGCAGCCGACCACGACCTCCAGGATACGTTTAATCAAAAATCTGAAAGGAGAAATAAAACGTTTCCGCGTGTCACGTCGTCAGATGTACGGTCCCCGTTGAATCGATGCTACCGTGGAAAGTAAATTTTCCAAATCGATCTGTGTTCGATTTGAACAAACTCTTGATTGAGATTCAGACAGCTGACATTTTTGTCATTTTTGTTCAATTTTATGCTTCAAATTAACGTACTCTAAGCGCTATTTTTATGGTATCAGATTATAACTAGAATCTAGAATTTAGAAGAAAAACTAGAAACTTTACTCGGTTTTCCAGATACAGGGCCGTATGCTGAAAAATATGGCTTTCAAAACGACACGACGTTCGTCCCCGAAACTTTCATAGCCAACAATGGCGTTGGTGGCAAGAAACGTCGACCATCCAGGCTCTCGATGCACTTCCGGCTATATGCATCGTTGAAATACGTCGGTGCAGACGGAAGAAAGTGTTCCACGAAAGTCTCCAAGATCTCGGATACAATTGGAAGTACGAGGCCGGAAGCACGGAAAGGAATACATCACCTTGGCCTCCCCCGGAGTCCATCCAAACGTACCCTCCTCTATTTTCCCAACAATAGCCCACTTAAATCTAATTTCACGAACACTCCGTTCGCCAACTTTGCCTTCTTCCCTCACGCTTTTCCTTTCCAAAGTGAATGTGTAGGATCGAAACCGAGCGAAAAAGACGGCAAACTTTTCGCGAAGTGCTCGAGAACGGATACGAGCTGGTACGTACATAAACGCGCTCACCAACGGGATTAGAATTGAAAGGAACTTCACCGTAAAACACGAGTGCTTCTAACTGATCTAATTACCAACTCTGTTTCGGACCGTTAGTTCGTTAACTGATATTGATCGTCGCGATTATCGGATAAAAGATAATAAATGTCTATTCGTGTCTTTTTTTCTTTAACATGTCGAGCAAAAAATATAAAAAAGATACTGTTTCATTAAAACATTTAAAGTTAAGCAATCATTGACAATCTTTAGTCACGTACAATAATTGATAGATAGAAATGAATCACTTGCGTCGCACGGTTTATTCGATGAGAATTTTTTATTACTTATTTTCGTTTGAAAACTTCAGTATTATTTCCAACAATTTTCCTACGAGCTTCGATAAAAAGAGAAGTACGCGTGCCCGAGAAAATTCAGGTCAAACGTTCTACAATGTAGCTGAATTCTGAAACGGAAATTTTAATCCACGATAAAAATCCTGAAATATAGCTCGGAACGTTCCTCGTCGGCGGAAAACGTCCTAATATTAGTTCCAAGAAAAGTTTCGTCCAGTTTTATACGGACACGCGTAATGCACGCCCGTGAAAAATAGATAACAATGTATTCTTGTAAGAGAACTGAGATCACGGCGAGCATGTCGCAGGAAACAAGCAGATTAATCTTCCGGTCTCGTAATGCCGTGCACTCAGAAATCCTTCCCATCGCTTATTTGCATTGTTTCCCAACAAAAAAAAGGGGGGGGGGGGAAATTAGTTTCCATTCATTTGATAAACCGCGGAATACCATAATTTTCATATTTCACGGCCAGAATAATCGTACGACCCGGCTGAATTGGAAAACCCGAACGCCCGATCGTTATTACTGTTTACCTTTTCCGAATCCTTTGCGTCCTAGGGAAATTCAGTTCGTAGCAGAGCGTAGGGGCCAGGATGTAGTAGTAAAGATCGCGGAGATTCAAGTTGTCCGGATATTGCACCAAGACGGTACCGGCTCTGTCTACCTCGTACTTCGAGTCGTCGACCTCGGCTGCGTTCACGCTGGAAGCTGCAACAACGAATCGTATACGCGTTAGACGGGCGAAAAAACAAATTACAGCGATGAATCACACGCGGCTGGCAAGCAACAGGAATTTCACCAGCCCCATCCCATTTTCCGAACACGGGCCAAGTTTCCCCGGAGAGGGAAACAAAAATCCAAAAGCGAAAGCCCGGCAACGGAGAGAGTTTGATGAAAAGCTACCGTACAAGTTGCACGCCCTAGCTACGAAGATCATTTCGAAGCTCGCCAGGGAGCAGAAGGAATAGTTTAATCTTCCAAGAGAAACCGACAAGTATTTAAACTTCGATCCCTCGTGTAACACAAGTTTCGATTGTTACGCGACTATAAGGATTATTATTTCAAGAATTGAGGAACTGAACTCGGAACACATCGTGAACGACAAAATATTTGATGATAGATCCAGTAATATTTAACGTTAGTAATATCCATGTTTATTAAAGTTATTAGTCTTTATATTTTCGAGGAATACAAGGATAAACAAGGAGTATATCGAAATTACCAGACACGTTCTGTTAAAAATGTTCATTTCTGACACTTAAACCCTGTACCCTTACGATTTCTCGATTGTAATGTCGTTCGATAATTCCTTTTACGGTTGTCACTCGAATTGAAGACAAAAGGAGGAGGTATCCCATAACAGGCAGCTGGAAAATTTCTACCGATTCGACAAGCTTTTCGATGGTTATTCGACCGAGACGAGACCGATTCTCTCGTCTACGCGTCTAATCCGCTAGCAACGCGAATAGGTAACTGATAGAATCCGCTCATTTATCCAAATCCGACGGATAATCCAATCTGGAATTCAAATAAGCCCCGTTGCATCCGACTACCGTAGCCGTGGAACAGGCCAGGACCGATCCGCTTCGGTTGACTCCGTCAGCTCGTCGAAGGCTGTTTGGAAGCGGCAGAAATCGACGTCCTCGAGACGACGGACGTTCGAACGATGGCTGGCGACGTTCCACGCCCTTCCAGCCCCAGTAATAAGCGCCCAAGAATTCGTCCAAATTAAATTCCTGCTGCCTCTTTTTCGTTCGTCGTCACTGTCGTGAGCGCCGCCAGCCGCCGTTCTCCGTCCCCGTCACGCTCGCGCGGCTTCATTTATTCGTCCTCGTGTCTTTCCCGCTGTTACGTCGCACTCAATACCCATTTCGAGCACGGAATTTCCTGTTTCGTCGCGGCGCGAACCAGCCGCGAGGATATCACGAGGATTCCATTCCGAGTAATGAGAGCCGACGAAACGCGAATGGAATTTTTAATACGCCTTTTGTTGATCTCGTTATGATTATGCGCCAGCCGAAACTTGTTGAGCGTATTGGATCTCGGCGAAACCACAACACGATCAACAGGTGAAAAATCTATGTTATTGTTCTTATCGTTTTTTTTTTCTTTTTTTTATGAGTGAGAAGATACGTCAAGCAGTAATTAGTATCTAATTAATCATAAACCTTTCGCTTGTTTATAAAAGTGACTACGGTTAATGATAAAAAGTTTCGAAAGAAAATCAATGAATTGTACACGACGTTTTAGAAATTGGAAATGTTCCGAACT
This sequence comes from Stelis phaeoptera, assembly GCA_943735885.1. Lineage (NCBI taxonomy): Eukaryota > Metazoa > Arthropoda > Insecta > Hymenoptera > Megachilidae > Stelis > Stelis phaeoptera. Next base: position 8,244,930 of record OX030941.1, on the reverse strand, counting down.
AATGGATCACGAACGTATCGAGGATCGGACGAAAACACCTTCCGTTTATCGGGCAAATAAATTTCTTGAATTAGATCTCCATGTCGTTGGGAAATTGTGGCCAACTGGTATCGAGACAGCTGAGGTCTGTTAGGCTCGGTTCGCACTGTTCCAGGAAATTTACGAGTCCGCCGGATTGCCTTGTCGAAGATTGCAGCCAATCCTATCGGTCGGGAAAGCTTCGTCTCTTGTACCGCTCAAGCTTAATTTGTGAGATTTCTCGTTCGCTTTGCGATCCACCCCTTGCTCCACCTTTCCTCTTCCGCTTTCTATTGCCATCTTTTTCACAGATATTTTATAAGAAATTTTCTCAAAATCTAATACACGTATTGTATCGTTCAAGAAATTTAAGTGTATCTCATTGTTTCTTAATTTCATCTAGGACAATGACGAACTACTGGATTAACGATAGCTCACAAGGTACCGGTACTGATCACAATCAAGATGGCCCGACTCTGGTTGTATTACACTCACCAAGTTCATACGTTAAGATGAATACCTTCCATTTCGTCGTTCGTACAAGCCATATTTTCACTTTAAACCTGAACTAGCCGCGTCGGTAATATCAGGTTGCGATACGAGCACAGGTTTGCCGGCTACAAAACACGAGCTGATACTCGGGGATACAAATAACACGTGATTGCGTTTACATGTTGGCAAAATCACAGCGTGCAGATCGTGCGGATAATCATCGGATCGATATTCGGCCGCGATTCCTTTGTTATCGAAAGGAATCGACCTTCTAACGTCTGAAATAAAATTCCATCAAACGTACACGGTATCGTATAATTGGAAGCGCGATGGAAAAACTTGGAAAAAATCGAACGAAAATGTAGAATAAAATTTGTTCATACCGGACTTCGTTTTCCGGGGAATCGATTCTGAATATTTTGCATTCGTTACCCAGCGTATTGCTTGAATTATTGAAAAGTTTTCATACTGATATTGAGTAACGTCATTTTACGACTAATCGAAAGATTGACAATATCGTTATAAATGAATAAGTGAAATCAGAACTGTGTATAGAAGAATAAAAAAGGTTCTAAATTGTTACAGAAAACCTCACATATTTTTATATAACCTTCACGGTTAGTAGAAAAAATTACCCGGGAATAATAAATTCTCGTTGAGCGTTGAAAGAATCGCTTTCTACAATATCGTCTAAGCTCTTCCGACGTAAAAATTACTCGAATTTTTCGCACCGCCGCGCCGACGGGATTAAAAAAGAAAATAGAAATTACTTCCATGAATCGGAAGTTTCACAAGCCCCGTCGCACCCTTCCCTCGGAGGCCGGCGTTCGTGGCGCTAAGTTTCGGGTTCGTTGGCTGTTGCGGAAGCTGCGAAGCTCGTGATACCAGAACGTAAGAAGATTTCCGACGCGTGGGCGTTTTCGCGAACTTGCGCCTTGAAAGGTTGGACGTCAACGGAGTAATAAATTAGAGGGAAACACGTCCTACGATGGCATTAGACGACTCCCTTCCTTCGTGCTTTCTATCTGGCGATGATGTATGACGCGGCGTTTTACGTTGCGTAAGTATTTAAAACCGTAAATGATGGCGAGGATGACAAGCGGGAGAATTATTGTGAGAGACGTTCAAGAAGCTCTTGTGATGAGAATCTACCAACCGCGAGTATTTATACGAAGCTCTTCGGAGAAATCGTCGTAGGTGATACAGTAGCTTCTGAAATGAATAAAACATACCGGGTGATGGTGAATTTGCAAAAAAACCATCGATTCTGCGAACGATCAATGGTATTTGCATAAACTGATCACTCTTGAAAGTTTGGAGAACGCTAATGGAATATTCCTGGTCGGACAAGTGATCGCTGTTGACGATAGCAATGGAAATTTGGGCCAGTGTAACGAAGAAATGTAAAAAAAAAAATACCAGAATAAAATAGAACGTTCAATCTATTCGATATTCGCTTATACGAAGTACACCGTTCCACGTTCCATTCATTCGATTCAATAAAGTATTGATATTCGTTGCGCATTGTTAAGAAGGTACGAAAAAGTTGTATTCCACTCGGAGTAAAGCCGTATTTGCCGGAGCTACAGCTTCGTAAATTCGAATTTTATTAAATCCCATAGTGCTTGAAACATCTGGTTTATAATGAAACCAGTCACGAAATATGTGGTACGAGCGAAAGCAACATCATACACGAATGTTGATCGAGAAACGGGATAGAATATTAATTTCAAGAAAGCGTGGGCGAAGGAGGTAGTGTCGCGGAACGCCTGAAATTGAAACCCTCCGTAAATTCATCCGCGGTCCATGTATTATTTAACACATCCCGGCCAACGATTTCCAAAAATACCGACCGCCGAAAACCATCTACCAGCACAACGGCCACACGATACAAGCGTCCAGGTTCAACAAAGAGACTAAACAAGAAAAAGTAGAAAAATATGAAGCTACCTCGAGGAACTTCGAAACGTTCGCCAGGAACTCATCGACTCGAATGGCAGTGTGGCACGCGAAACCATAGTCGTGCAGCACGTCTGCCCAATGATTGGCCCGTTTCTGCCTCATTTTTGCCCGTTGTTCGTGTTCGCCAAGGACCTTTCGAAGGGCTTTCTTCTTTTGCTGCAGCCAAGACGGGCATTAAAGTAGATTGCTTTGTAAGAAGAATATATGGATCGATGGATTTCTGAGTTTTCAATGAATAGCAAACAGCGCGACTTGATTGTATCCGAAATATCGTATTTTCAACCTTGCTGTACAATATTTTCACCTAAATATTTTTCCTCTGCGATTTCGAGAATTTAGAGACGCAAAAGTTGTCCTACAGGCATAGTTTATATGTATCGATGAAGTATATTAGGTATGGTAGATTGGAGTGAACGTGGAAGATTTAAACCTAGGTAACACCGATCGAATAAATGATTGGGTATACTACTGATGCCGTATTGGAGAGGGGAGAGGCTCAAGTCTAGGCTGGCTTGGTAGAATTAATGGCAAAGTGTATTAACTTCATTTTGTTGGAGTTATGGAAAATATTTTAGATCTAGGTTAAATTGGTATAGCCACAGAATAGGGTATACTAGCTAATAATACTAATAGTAGAGCATTCCAACGCTAGGATTACTCTACCAAAGTGGGCTAGCACTGATTAGAAAAATTCATTTACTAGGTATACTTATAAACTAAATCACATAGCAATGATAACGCATCACCATGTTACAACTCCAGCGACCTGACTACGAACTCTTTCCACGTTTATTGAAAATAATAGGAGACAGACGGCCATCGAAGTTGATTTACTCGCGGGGATCGATCTTCCCTGGCTCGACGCGAAAGGACAAAAAGAGTTTCCGTGAAAAGAAGCTCGACCACGATACACACCATGCACAGAAGTCAACGTCGCCATTATACGACGCAATAATAGAGTATACCACGGGGCGCAAGCCAATGAACAGAGAGGCAGAGGAAGAAAATTACATGGCACGGGGTATAGAGAAGAGAATTATGCACGTGTTCGTGGCTTCGGATATACGAGCGTGAATGATCGTCCATCGCGGCTCTTCGAATCGATCAGTCGGGTCGATCCTGCGAGCCCACGCATTCTGTTTCGCGTCAAGAAGGTGTTCCATCGATTTTCGATAATCACGTTAGCCCGCGGCACTTTTTCTACTTCTCCCGGTGTTATCGTACGATCGTGAAGCAACGTTAGCCGACGCGATAGTCGGAGTTTGGTCGAGCGCGGAAGTAACAGTCATCTAATTAATTATTTTTGGCTATTGGAAAATCTTTATGTATGGATGTCTCGCGAATGACGTGTATTCCAAAGATGGCCAGATCAGGCTGGCTTCGGGTCTCGATCAACTCGAACAGGAACAGACTGTAACGTTTTGATGACTACATTATCTCGCCTCGCGATACTTAACGTTCGACCATTCCTCAACATCTGTTCCATAAACTTCCGGGAAAGGTATCAACTCCACGATGCACCATTCACACGCATCCGCCATTATGTCTTCCTGCCGCATTATCTTGGCATTGATTAACGAGCCCCGACCGTGAACAAGAAGTCAGGAAACGAGCAGAAGCCTGCGCCACGACGAAATGGACTCGACTCGAATTTGCAAATAGGAACAATTTGTACGCTCGGAGCGGTGCCGTGTCTATCGATACTTTTGTTCATCAACGTTTACTAACCCGACTTCCGTACAAGTTCGAAACAGTCGAATCGTATAAGTAATGCAACGAGGATTATATTTCCTTCGAGTTCTTGATAAAAGTCACGAGAATGATTTGGAACAGTTCTAAGAAATAGGAAACGCTGTACGTATAACAGATTTCCATCGCACGAAACAGAGCCATAACACGTCAAAATGATACATGAAGTCTTTACAATTCCACATTTCTCGCTCTCCCTCTGCCCATTTCCTCCTTTCTCTTCCGCCCCGAAGTAGAAGGGTTAATATTCCATGCGGTGAGTTTATTGGGGAAAGGTCGCTCGTATAATTTGACTTTGCCAGCTCTGAATAATCGATATACCACCAGCCTGCACTCAATACCCGGAAACAGACGCAAGGCTGATCGAGAGTTTAAATTGGGTGGAAATTATTCGCCTCTCCCACTGCGGCTACGTGTTGTCCGAAGCTTGGGATGCACACACGCGTTTTAACCGGCAACGACAATGTGTATGCGCCTTCAGGAGCGAACAAATACCGGGAAGCAGATTACTGGCGTAAAAAAAGTGACTGCACGCTGTGCAGACTTTATCCAGTATGCATTATTGCATTTTTCCTTTCGTATTGTAACGCGTTGTTGATTTAACGGAGTTTATGGAAAAAAAAATTTATCTTAACACGTTGAATGCCACAAGTGAAAACGGACGTACATAGTCAGACACGATAAAATCCTAATTATTAAGGATGCAGTCGATTCATTTTCAAATTTAACCTTTCGATTCGATAGCCAGTATTATTAGCTTCATATTAACGCTATCCGAGGTTTATTTCATAGTTATTTTTGTCAATTATTTGATTGTAACAAATTTCGGATGTCAGCCACCGGTGACTGACGTGGCGCTTAACGTGTCAAGGAAAATTTCATTTGAAAAATCCTTTATAAATATCTTTCAAGTTAAAATTATTACTATTAAAATGAAAATTACTAAATATTTTTTACTTTTGGTACTTGCATACCCAAATGTGAATAAATATTTTACAAGTCATATAATTGCAATTTTTGATACAACAAACTGTATTTATCTTTATTTGCTAAAAAGGCTTGGTACCTACGCGCATGTGACATTACGTAAATCATTTCTTATAAGAACGTCGAGGATACCGCAACCCCGCTTTTCCATTTCCCGGACACACCGACATCAACGTACCGCGCGGAATAATCAGTTCTTTGATTTGCCGGAAGATCAAAGGAGTTACGGGTGTCTGTTATTAGATTGCAGCGTATTAATTCAATTTCTGCGGTACGTGTTACATACCAAGGATCCGACCGTGGATATCCCATCCGTAAATACGATAACAAAAAAATTGACTCGTGGGATCCTTTGCTTTCCCGCGCGGCGAGTCCCTTTAATTAATTCTGTTCACAATTTTGTCAACGCACCGCTCCGCAAAACACGAGACACTGAAAATGCCACGTTGTAAAAAAGAAAAATATTATACATACATATATGTATGTATACAAATGGTAACGAGCACGTCACGCGAACAAAACTACACGGGGCTGACGTTTTTCCGAATTCGCGTGAAATTAAAGGGCGCCACGTTGAAAGCGGGAAACGATGTAAAAGGGAATGCGTGATACTTGTTATCGAAAGTGGCCAGGCGTGCGTAACACGCGTCGCGGAAAATAACATTTTAACGCGAGTACACGGCCGATAAATTGACACCGACCCCGATAGAAATAAACGCGTCGTCGGGCGTTATCGCGCCGCGGCAAACTGATATGTGACCGCGCGAATCTCGATCCCCATTTTGAAATTCGCCAAAGGAAGATGTCTGGAAACGGGGATGGAGCACAAAGAGACGCAATAGGAAACGCGACGTCTGACGGTGTTACGTGAATATTGTCTACTTACATTGTAGATTGTTGTACGACAGGGATTGCCGTCGTATTCTGCCCTGGCTCACTGTCTTTCTTTGATTGCTCAGCCGACACCACATGTTCACTTGCACGTACGACCATAGCTTCAGGAACAGGATGGCGTACAGCATGCACACGTACATGGCACCGACTGCAACAACGAACAGAATTAATTATACGTATAACATTGCACACCATCGTGACAGCTTGTCGTCGGGCGCAACGTTTCTACCAGCTCTCCTTCTGAACCTATAAAACCGAAGGTTTGAAACTAATGGCGGTTTGATGAAAGTGTGTTTAAAATTTGCACGAGAACGTCCGACCACCGTGGCAAGTAAATTGAAGTAAACGTATAAGACCAGTTCGTTAGTTACTGGAATAGAACGTTTCAGCAATAACCATTTCTACTTGCACGGATCTAGATTACATTTGGAAAGAAGGATCAATAATCTCCGAGTTGGGTAATTTGATTCCATTTGTTCGGTTCCAAAAATAATTCTTAAGTAATGTCGATTCGGATGGAAAAGTACTTTTCAGATGAAGAGAATTAAAGATAATGTCGGATTATAGTAGAGGAAAGTGGTAATAGTTAGTTAACTGTAGACAAATGGAAATGGGGAAAGATAATGGTTGTCTTTCGTTTCCTATTGGACGTAAAATCTAATTTATGCCACGTTTAGAATCCCCATGACAGATTGGAAGAAATGTGACGGCATGTTTTCCCTCGTGAGGGGCTTCGTCTGGCAACGCTGAATAGGAGAATGCGTTAGATCTGAAAATTACTGACACTCGATTGGGCTTTCTTTTGAAATTCCCAATTTGGAAGCTTTTTCATACCGTACAGTGCGATTTAACGTACAACGGAAAGAATATAAGAATCAACGAGGGTTCTCGCTAATAGCAACGGACAAAGGGAAAGTAACATTTATATCACAGGAATATCGTTAAACATATTCGCGGAACTGACGGGTACTCGTTACCCGTGTTCTTTCTTGCGGATTAATGAAAAAGGAAAGAAAGACGCAGCGAGAGAACAGAGGCAAGAAAGGCAGAGGTAAAAATGGTGGCGGACAGGACGGTGCTGTACGCGCAAGTACGTTTTAATCATCGCAATTTTACACGGCCCCCGAGAACGTGACAGCAAATACATCTGCGCGAATAAAGCATACGCTGTTACACGCCGGACGTAGGTGTCCGAATGTGGCAATTAAAGGGTTTATAAAACACGGTATTACGCATTCACGACCGACCTGTTTCGTGCCCCCTTCCTCCCTACCTACGTTGAATTTATCTTTTTCGCGGCTGGTGTTCGTGGTTCTGCCGGGAACACGTTCGCAATGATTAAAGGTTCGCGAACGCTTCTAGCAATTTACCCTGGCTAAAACCATCGGGACGCGAAACAAGTTTCTTTTTCCACGCCATGCCGGCCCGTTGTGTTTAATTATGGCCGACGGTATTTGCATCGGGATCTTAAGAATGTCAGTTATTATTACGCGATCCCGGCAACGGCAGCTAACGGGCGTTGGACCATGGACGGTGACGAAGCCATCCAGGCTCGGCATAATCCTCATATTTCCTCGATATTCCCATCGAACCTGGCCGCCTCCTTCGGGGCCCAGATTGATCGTATTTTAATTAAATCCTGTTTGTTACCGCCGGTTATTTCAGCTTGTCGAGATTCCGCGAGTTAATGAAACAAGGTTCCTTAAGAAGAGTTAAAAAACAAACAAGAATTTGAACGCGTCGTCCACCGTGGGGACCGTCCGTATTTGCCATAATGAATTTAATAAAATTAAATAACTTTCTTGCAGAGAACGATCCGATATTAAACTTGAAACAAGTGGAAAACTGATAATTTGGAAAATGAAACAGTAATCACTGTGTATAGTGCAGTTTATTTAAATAAATGTATGCATACGGGTAGAAAGGGAGCCGACACCGTCCTTCGTTCGATAAAATTATTTCCTGTTTACCATCGTCGAACTTTCCCGGCTACGATGTCCATTAAGTGGAGCAACCGGTTTGATAAATATTTATTCGAATTAGGGTTTTTATTTGCATGCAAATAACGTTGGCAAACGGGACGCGTTCGCGTGGCCGGACGAACCTGGCGGCGAAATGACAACGGCGAATAAATGTTTAATTGTTGAATTAATAATACGGGCAAATTTAGAAAAGTTCCACGCTGGTAGAGAAACACGCGAGATACGCTCGCGCAATTCATTCCGAGAAAATATCGAAGCAACGTTTGAATAATTAAAACGTTCTCCTTTGAACGTGAAACGCAAACACTGTAATATTTCTCTCGCGTAATATGAGAAATTTGCAGCTTCTCTGTTAGAAGAAGAACAAAAAAAGATAAATAAAGTTGAATGGAAACCACCAGAAGAAAGATAATTCCAACGAGACAGTTATGGTGCTACCTTGTTTCGAGTTGATGCTGTGCAGCCTATCGTGGCAAGGTTTTTAAACGAAAGCGGTTTCCATGCTCTTTCGAATCATCCGCCAAGAGGAAAGGGAAACTCGAAAGAATGGCATCGTGTGTTGGTTTGCATCGTTTCCTATTTCCACGAACTTCTCTCTCTCTGGCTCGTTTTCAACGAAGAATTTTAATCAAGTTCCACCGTTGAGACGTTTCTCTTTGCATAAATAATGTTTAAAATGAAAATATATCACATTTTCTTGATATGTCACTCCTATTAATAAATTACATTGTTCGTCCGATAATTATTTAGACAGTCATGTTCCAGTTATTTTCTACATCCTTTAATTTTAACTTTTCCAATTATTTCACGGTTTTAATACTCTTCTCGCCGTTCGGGAGTTCGTAAAATAGACGCTCTTACGTCCCTCTTCGTTTAAATCATTCGAATGAACATAATTAATGTATTGAACGCCGTTGCTGGCCTCCAGGGTACAGATGATACCATGATAATGGGGTAGAGAGAATGCTTGTAACAAGTAGAAGCTGACTGATACTATCGTTCGTTAATGGTCATCATGTACAACGAGCGTGCAGAGTGTCACGATATAGTATTACGTCGTTGCATATCGAATGAATGATTTTGAAACACACCAAATCTGACACAATTCGACGACATAAAGGTATCGTGAAGCAGCGTGCACGCCGGGTGAATTTGAAGCTTGGACATTTGATTAAAACGATCACATCAGTAAAGTGGCCGATTGTTGTAACAACGATTAAAACCGACAGCAACTGTTCCCTTATGAATTTCAGTTAATTATCCCTCCAACGATCTCATTAATTAAACCAATTCTACCTTCAAATAATTCGTGACCAAAAAAGATATAGCTAGACACACCTTGACTAATAAATAATATTTTTAATACAGCGATATCTATCGAATGTTCTATATCGATCGTTTTATCGTTAATATTTCGAACGGTCCAATATTTCATCGTGATATTCACGAGCGGGTGGATTTTGCATCGCCCCCAGAGCCGTACGAAAGTAACCTTTCAACGTGACCCGCGAGAACGTTCTTTGCCAGGGAAAAGTGGATACTAAATATTCTCTGACTGCTCCCTTTTGTCCCCGTAGCACTTTTCCTCGTCCTTTGCGCAAGAAATATTTTCTTTGGCACGCCCACCTGGAAAGCCAGAGGCGAGGTGCTAATTAGAGGGATTCTCGGATTCTCGTGGAAACCACGCGTTTAAATACTCCCCCGTGCTAGAGTGGCTCGTTCTCCTTTGACGAGGAAAACGACTCTTATGAGGCTTGTTAATGACATCGAACGAGTTCCTAACCCGGTGAGACGTCGAGGAGTCAAGCTAAGAAGCCTTCGATTTCTCTTCTTCTCTCACACTGTGTAATCTCCAGACGAGATCTTTGTGACGGGAACACGACACCCGATGTTTATCTGGTACGGGATTTTGATAAGTTCATTCGTTTGGCTCCATTAAAAAGCCATCAGAACGATGGACATTAATTTCCTGGCTACGCGTTCTTTCGATAACGGATCAGAGATCCTGAAGCGATCGGGGTTGGGCCTGAATCAAACCACGAATTAATATCCACGTTTCGCGCTTATCTGAAATCACTGATCATTGATTAATGCGGGTGGGAAGGAAACTGAAAGAAACTGGAGAGAAACAAACGTTCATCGCGTGAACATTATCTCCAGTTGAAAGAAGTATATCTGAGTTTCTGTTTGTCCTTTGTACCTGGTATGAATTATTCCGAAGAGAGTCGCACGAAGGTTACTCGACGGTATATCCTCATCCTTGCCCCTTCAATCTTCCTCTAATCGTTTTCAAAAAGGGTCGTGTCACGAGGTCATGGGTCCACCGATTTGACTTGATATATACATGCAAATAATATAATTTTGTGAAATTAACAGCAAGAATCTAGGGATTCAGAAAATAAAAAAGGATTGTTAGACCTAAGAATAATGGCGTTGTGGATAAAGTACGTCAATTTATGTTTCTTGCCGAATTTATACATTATTAATAAAGAGCGACGTAATACCGAGGGATATCTGACAAAGCAGTTACCAACACGTATGAGAATTGACACGAGCCAGCCCAGGGCGTTAATGAACGTATATACGAGGCGTACCTGTATCGAAGCGAGATAATTGCCAAATGCCGTGACACGTGTTCGCGTTCCCTATAGTTTGGCAGCGTGTGCACGCCGAAACGAATCCATCTTGCCGAGAGGGTGGGACGCGACGCCTCCACCGCGCTATGCAAACGTGTGTCCGCGTGTCACCCGTACGATTTTACAACGATCCGACGAGAAACACGAACCAACAGCCAGACAGACGAAAAGTAAATGTAAACGAAAGAACAGTACTGTCGAGCAAATAAGATTGATTGCTGCGATAACGATAGGAAAATAATAAAAATGCATCGCTGCGTGCTAAGATCAAAAAGCGTCGATTATTTCATTTTTCAATCTAGGTCGTTCTTATGATATTTTCTATTATTAATGAAACTTACTATTACCGGTGAAATAATCTTATGTCATTAATTTATCGCAAAAACGATACATTTTTCAATCCTCCGAGCTTCTTACAGTCTTAATTGTTTCCCGGCTGAAAACCTAACCCGCGACATTTTCAGGCGTATACATCAAGTGGATCGATGGAGATCACCGTTCTTGCTCGCGAGTTTGTCCCGGGTTTTTCGTGTCCCGCCGCAATATACGAACCTGGTAGAGCAATTAAGTGGTGACAATTTGTCCGCGCGCTGGATCGCAAAGCGTGCACGAGCCACGAGACGGATTTATACGAAACGATACGCCATCGGGTAGTTTTTTTCATCGACGCGGTATTACGTCACGAGAAGGTCGGAATTTTTCGTGTGACGGTGTTACACGGAACGAGCCGGATAATCTAAATCGGTGGACGTCGGCGAAAGGGGGATCCCTTTATTTTTATTTTTCCCCCCCGAACCACACGAACCATTGACAGCCGAACAATGGCCAGTTATAAAGCTCCGGCATCGAAGACAGGTGGATAGTAACTATTTATATGCAAACATGGTCTTTCACCGGCTCGTATCAATGATTTTATTATCCACACTCGATTCGACCGACCCAGTGGAAGCAAGGGAGAGAGACATATATAAGCTCTGCGAAGATATATCGTTTTTGGTGGCAAACAATTTTCCGAAATTTTTAAAGACACCGTCATATTTCATCGTCGACAATAGCCTGGCTCGAAAAGGGATGAAATGGGAAAAAAAGGATTCACGTTAACGTACAGAATTATTCCACTGATTTCGCCGCTAGTTCACGATGAAGCGACCAAACCAGCGCCATTGTGCACGAGGCGTACAACAATGGCGGAAGTTCCACCGACGAAAATAGTTTCCCCATTTTCTTCGGCCGCTCGCCGAGCTGAGGAATTGCCAGTTTTCACCTCGGACCCCATTGTCGCTCCGGTACACTTCCAGATCCGCGACTCCCGATCTCCGTCATCCCATTTCCCACGATTTCCACTTTCTACCCCTCGGCACCCTCTTGGTCTCATCCTAGAACTGGATCTACAACGATCTCGTCTCCCCCTATCCTCGATTTCCCTTCTCACTTTCTTTCGATCGTACCGATATCAGAGAAAGCAGACTGATGCATTTTGATCAGGATCCATTTCCGCGTGCCGCCTCGAACGAAAGAGACTCGAGGCTCTTTCACCCTCGGCGAAGAAACGTGTCATCGAGAACGTCCCACGACCCCCTTCCCTCCTTTTCAGACGTCCCCACACCATGCTACGACTTAGTTTCTTCATCTTTTATAGGCTTTCGTCGGCGAATTGCGTTTCTTTCGATGGAACACGAACAACGATAACTCCTTCGCGAGTATTGCGACACCATACCTCTATGATAACAAGTTTTTATTTCTTTTGAACTATCCGAATGCGTTTTCTTACGTTTCATCTTGCTTTGCGAATTTTTATAGTGTGTTCTTCCAGCGATTTACACTTCAAAGGTGCGTGCATCCTGCTCAATTTATCGATTTTCTACGCGGAATTAATTTAAGCGTTCTTCGGGAAATCTTCATTTTCTTTTCGCAACATTGTTAACACATGGAAGATGGATACCCTGAGAATGACATAGACGGATGCACTGTTATCTTATACGTGTAAATATTATGCTCAAGTATAATGAAGTACGTGCAAGAAAAACACCGAATACTATACAACAAACTCTCGTCTAAATCGTTCTCACCCTCCTCCCTTTCTCTACATATCGACAAAAAATTTTTGGAAAAAAATACAACCGACTTCGAAATGCACTAAAAAGGACGAAATAATTTTAATTTATATTTCGGAGAACAGATGTCACCAAGTTACCGAACCGAAAAATATAATCTTCAAGTTTGTATATTACTTTTCCTATCAACTAATGTTATTTAAATCTAAATTAACAGGAAACACTTGACGCATTAAGGATCCCACAGGTCAACGCGAAACATTCAATGGCGGCGAAATTCCTGGCAATAAATATAAAAAAACGTGCCTAAATTTTACGCGGTAGGTAGCTCAGAAGATAGAGGAAAGTGCATACATAATAACGCAATTTGTTGCAAGGCGATATCTTAATTAGTTCCTGAGATATAGGGCTTCAAAGTTTGTATAGCGGCCGGCGCGTACGAGGGTAATCCTGAATGGGCGCGACGCGACCTAGACTTTTTTCTAGGAAATGCGTACTACGGATTACTAGGAATAGTAAAGGGTTAGACGTAAACAATGACCACGTGACCGCTACGCTAGACACTCACTGTCTGGGTCCAAGCGTGTGGCGGCAGCGAATTTCTACAAAAATTACGTTTGTCTTCACACGACGATATCTCGGGAACGGATAAAGATATCGATGTAAATCAAAAACCAAATTAAAGCGGAAGATTTCTACTTTCTTACTAATCTAACTTTATACCGAAATTCGAAACAGAACTTTGTTGGCAGCCCTTTGAACTTTTAGTAATTTTAATCCGCGTTTCTTATGCAGTTTAACATAGTTTCTGACTTTCAATTGCTTCTAACAATAGAATATTATTATAAATATCTATCACACGCATTATTAACGATTATTTCGTTTACTCAAAAATAATTTTTGGAAAAAAAAAATACAACCGACTTCGGAATGCACCAAAAAGGACGAAATAATTTTAATTTACATTTCAGAGACGGCACAAAATTAAAAATTGTGTTAATGAAAGATGTTGCTAATGTGAAAATATGTACAGCATCTTAACGTTACTGATTTGAGTTTTAATTGGTTGCCAAGATTATAAACAAAAATTTATGTATGAAATATTCTTATTATAGTATTGCAGAACATAAAATATTTGAAATAAACAAGCGCAATACTAGATTGTTATCTCGCGGCAGTAGTATAGCCTGGAATTGGTCAGCCCTAGATCAATCACGCGGCAAAAGAATAACGTTTCAATATTTCGTTGGGTATACAATTACACGATCACCAATACGTGTTCGTAACGGATAAAAAAATTGAATGAAATTTCTATCCTGCACATTTTAATTGTTTTGTTCGCTCTGTAATCTGGACAACTCCGAATTTACGAGGTACTCGTTATTTTTACCGTGAAATTTGAAAACTCATGCATATTAAATCGATGCCATCGCGCTACAGCGGCCAGACAATTAATTAAAATACAAATTTCAAGCTCAATTTCATATTCTAAATATTTTATTGTACGAAACGTGCGATTTCGTTCGACGTTTCGTACGACAGAAATAAATTCATGCCCGGGAACGTGTGCGGGTAGAGAAAGATCGAGCAAGTTATTGACGCAGACCGATCGACGACTATTAACTACCTCCGATTAATCGTTTCGCCGAGAACGTTAGAAGCGACATCGAATTCGCGGTACAACGTTGCATTTACATGCACGCATACAGTTGCAACGTTATTCCGTCTCACGTACACGCTGCATTTGGCGTGACAACGAAGCTGAGCGACGCGACGCGACGGCTGTATATAAATCGATCATGCTGAATGGAGTAAAAACAAAGAAAAACACAAAGGAACGCGGCAAAAAACAAAAAAACAAAAGGAGAAACGGGAATACCCGAAGCGGAATCGAAAAAGAACAACGCGATTCGATCGTACCGCGAGTACAACGCGTATCTCCAATACGATTGTGATCAAAAACAGCAGAATAAAAAGCAAAATACTTCAGGTAAACGTTATTCAATTCGATAAGAGCTATCTGACTAGAAAAGAGGAAGAAACAATACCTCATTTTATTTATAAGAGAAATCAGTGGGGCGCTTTCAATAGTATTTAATAGTAGGATACGATATACTTGTAATTATTCGCGGTACGTTGGTTCCATTCATCATTTTCAATTTTGCCAGCAATTGCAGTTCAAGGAGTTCAAGATTATGAAAGGCACAAATGTGGAGATTTCAAAGATATTTACGTACCAATGGTTGCCCGAATAACCAAAGTAAGACACTTATGTAGAAGCAGAAGGTCCTAATTATTTATTAAAAAATGCTTCATGGGTAAAAATTTAAGTACCGCGTGTGGATACCATCGTATAATACAATTCTTAGAATAAACACGTAATTATAAAAAAGTATAAGTTTCGGAGCATGTAAGTCGCGGTAAGACTGTAATTCATTTTCAAGAACATAAAATAACGTAGTAAAAAAACTTCCAATCCCTTCCTGATTATTTTCTAATCAATTCCATCCCTTCACCCAGAAGATTATTCATTAAACCGAGAAACGTTGATTCGAGCGTACATATTACGGAATCGAATAAACCCTTGAAATGACGATATCATAAAAATCCGGAATATGTTCTTGGAATAAAAATATCAAAGGCGTATCACGGATGAAAGACGCGCTACGTTGCGCCAACGTGAATACGCAAGCAGCGAGTGAACGGGGTGGAATTGTTTCCTGTTATTTTCATCAAAAAAAAAAAAAAAAAAAAAGAACAACAACCGGAATAATTCCTCTCTTTCTTCCTTTTTTTTTTTTTGTCTTTTGGTTGCATGCCACTGTTACACTGTCTGTTGAATCTCTTCGTGGTCATCAACGATTCAACGCGGTATTTTTGTAGACTGAAATCATTCCCGATTTTAATTAAATGGAATTCAATTATGCCATTTCAATTCTGCATTTAATGAAGCGATAGTTCTACACCTGCCGTTTAGTTGTAGGATTTAGTTGGTTGCAGCAAAGTATCGGGTCGAAAGCTCCTGTTAACCGGGCACGGAACGATTATTCCATGAAACAATGCTGCGTTTCGGGTAATTATCGCACCATGTGAACGGGCGGTGTCAATTTCATCATTCGAACGGGTCTCGATGAAAGCAGTTATACCGATTCTACAATATCAACGACCGATATCACCGATATCGAGTTTCCTCGAACAAAATCATCGCGACCATACAATTCACGATATCACGTTGCCATTAATTTCAAAGCATCGTCGTTTCGACGACGTCGTCGATCATTTATCTCTCGATGAAGAGCGTTTATAACAAGATGTCGTCTGATTTCCAACCGATAACATACTTCGTTAAATTATTCCGCAAATTTATATCATCTTAGCTTAATTAATCTTCATTGAGTTTAAAAGCAAAGGTTTAAAAAATTCAATTCTCGTTGGTATGTTTTTTAGATAATAAGAACGAAGGTTTACAAAAGACGTAAAACTGGTCTGATCGAGAACAATTTGAAGGCGACTTTTGATTTTTTGGAGAATGAATTTTGAAAAGAGGTCAGCTGAAGAATCGACAACAAAGTGAAAATTCATCTTCGAAGTTTCAAGTTGTATGAATTTCGAGGAGCAATTGAATACGTTGACGGAAAACCAACAAACTTTCTACAACATTCACCGTGCTTGCACTGTAAACGTTTTACTCTGAACATCAAGCTAATATTGTACTTTTAAATCACGAAGCTAATTCAATTTTTATACATTCTCGTCGTTATTTCATTTTGCCAATGCCACTTAAAAGAATTTCATTTAATCAAGAGACGAATGCTCAGGAATACAACTAAAAACGGTGCACGAATATGGAAGAATTATGATACAGGGTAGAATTTCAAGATGTTGGCCGTTTTCCAAAATCTATAAGATCTTTGATACTCTGCGTACATGCGAAACCCTCTCATTATTTTCTGTAATATAATTACTAAAACGTGACTACAATTGCAATTGTATATCAACAGAATGTTTTTGAATCATTCCTATATCAATTTTTCAAGATAAATTGAAGCGAATGAAAACTGAACAAAATACCCCATATTTTCAACAATGCCTCTATCAAGCATTCTTATTTTAATATTCTACCGCGTTCGCTCCGTTACATCGTGCTTGTGCCTTGAACGTCCCATAAATTCAACTCGATACACCATACATGTAACAACGCGACTATAAAGCGTCTCCATTTCATTGATTTATAGCAAACGATCGATGCGACAGCGATCGGATCGAGGACTGTTCCCCTTTATCTCCAATAATCTTCGACAACGAAACCAATAAGAGACCGTTCGAGGATACCTAGCGGAATCGCGTAAAAACCGTTCGATCCTTTATTTTTCGAGAATGCTCGAAGATGACCAATAAATTTACCGCACGGTTTTGGACCTCCGAGTCGCGCCGGAAGTCGTGCCTTTTATACAGGACGAATCGATGGACCGTAATTCACCCAACACTCGTAATTCCCTACTTACGTACCGACGACTCGTTCCTTCGACTTTCACGGGATAAACCCCGTCCCACAATACCCCTGTAACCCGGGACATTTCTGATTCTGGCACGGTATCCAGTTGGCTCGAGCTTGTAATCACCTCGCGAAGTTACCGTGCGTGAAGCCAGATCTTGGCAGGCTGCGTGCATTCGTTTCACACGCGACTATGCAGATTGCTAGACTGTCTGTATGTGTGTCTGTTTGCTTTCAAATGCATACGGGGGAGGGTACAGGTCGAACAAAAAGACGAAACAGTATTCTTTCTTTGATAGAGGATGATTGTTTTTACTAACACATCGTGGAATCTGTGATTCTTGCAGTTGTACATTTATTTTTATATTTGCCGAATTGATATCCTCTGGATTTCCAAAATTACTTTTAAACTTGAATATTTCTGAGATTGAGGAACTTGATTACGTAAAACATCTTATATCGTTGATATTTATTATCTGTTTCTCTATTGTGGTAACAGAAGCATGAAATTTAACGCGTTTCCTTTGAGACAGCACGATACTATCTACTTTCTATAGGTTTTCTTCCCTCGCCGGCAATCATTTCTTCGCTTAAATGGTTCGAAAAGTTTTCTTTCAGATTCTCACATCTGATGCTTGTTCTTAGTGTTCCCTTTCTTCTCGGTCGGTTAAAGAAGACGCTGCAATCGACGCGGTATTCTCTGAAACGTTCATTCGAGCGAATTCGAATTAAATTTCAAGTATCCCTTTCTGCAACTCGCCTCGCTCCCCCGCACCCTTTCACTCTCGCAAACTCGCCGGAGAATCTTCCGAGTTCCGCGAAGCTGGATCCTCGAATCTTCTTGGAGGAGTATCGATTTCGTCTTAAATTTCATACCGTGACTTTGCGAACCAGCTAAAGATCTTAACGTGTCGTTGCAACGAAGCCAACTTTCGAAGCGCCAAAAGGGTACAAACCGATCCACTCCGCGGAGTTTCTTTTCAAGACACGATCCGCCAAAGAACGATACACAACTTCCACGAACGAACCGGATTAAATTGTTTTCAAAATAACACGATCAAAGCTTTAAATGTGACCGCGTTAGCGTCGAGCTGGTTTTGTATGCGTTCGTACGATTACTCTTATGAAAAACTGCTTGTGCGTCGAATTCTTGGAAAACCGAATCTCTTTGGAAATTCAGAATATCTTGCTGTCGGATACTTGTACTGTCATCCCTGTGCGACTGACTCGAATGTTTGCGGGAAGAAAGTCCTTTACCGAAGAATTTAACTGTAAGCTGCACGAAAGCGTAGCCAGAGATTCTCAACTAAAATTTCACTGCTTTAACATTCTTTTCAAATAATATTACGAAGAAACTTATCGTTAGTCTGATTATAATGTTTGTCAATAAATTTGTTGGTTGGTATCTTGTGATGTTACTCTTAGAATTGAGCCTTTGGCAGCACTGTAGCTAAAGAAGAGTCATGAACATTGTTTCGATAAAATGTTCCATTGATCTGTTTATAGAACGAACTTTCCAAATTGTACTTTGTAACACGGTGTTTCTGGTCGTAGAAAATTGCAAGTGAACAGTTAATTGGCATTTTGTGCGGATTTGCGAAGAATAGGAATTGTCAGCACCAGAAGGTTAAGATGTTTGCATTTGTAATCGACTACCTTATATGTATTGTACCTGAGGAAAGAGTCTATTTTCTAACAACTCAGTTACTCAGTAACGTCAGTTACATCTGACGGGATCAACCAAAGCGATTTCTCTGAATGTAATTACTGAAACGGCTGCTATTCGTCTCGAAGACAACACCGAGGCGAACCTAATCGCACGCTCGAAACTGCATCCACTCTGAATACTTCCTCGATTTAAACGACACCGTCTAGCGAGCCCGACACGGCACGAGCCCGCAAACAACTCGCTGCTAAAACGTGCACGAAACGGAACATCAAAGTTAGCGTTGAACGAAAATCGTCGCCGGACGAGGAGTTTGCCGGCGACGTTAATATTGCAGTAGAAAAGGCTCGTTTGCCCTGTGGCGTTACAAAGCGACCCCCGGCGCGTATCGCTGTTACATCTTCCCGGTTAGATCCTCGTCGCCTCGAGTTCAACAAAGCCCAGCATCCGCTATCAAGTTAGCCGCTTCCGGCAAGTAACTCGCGACATCCCTTCTCGTCCGACTTCGTTCGCGACCGCCACGACATCGTTCGCATTGCTCGGGCGGAAACCAATTTACCATTGTAATTTCGTCAGAGGATTAGCCGATGTAAGCGGCAGACTGGCCTCCTTTGTGCATTCGACTGCCACGAGCTAGTTAGCCTAACGGTGCGTCTGGCTAGGCTCCAGCATCCTTTCCTTTGCCACCAGCCCGTCTGTCCACGATATTCTCGCGCCCAAGGATCGCCATTACGGTGCACGGAAGCGGATCCAGCACGCACACGCACAAGTGCGCTCGATGCTAGACCACCCGCGTTTTCTTCGCTTGGCTCGGTCACGTTTCACGCCACGACGAACCTCGTGCTCGTTTCGAATCGACGAAATTGGAAGCGTACCCTTTTTGGAAGTTCTGAGGATTGCATTTATTCGTTGCTCGATTTTTTCTTTTCTTCCTCTTCCTTCTTTCTTGCTCGGTGTGTCTGCTTCGAGTTTCCACCGGCTCGGTTTCCTTCTTTCGTCGCCTCCTCTTCGGCCACTTCGTATTCCCGGTGTTCTTTGGAATTAAAAATTATGCAGTGCGCGTGAGCCCTTCGGTTGGCTTGCCCACAGGATCAGTTCCTCGGGAATTACAAATCATACGTCCAAAAAGCAACGAGCCTGGTTGGCTCTGTCTACACGGACCACGGAGAGGTGCCGAGCCACTGTTGGTTTAGGCCGCTTCGAGCAAGGTAGATTGGAACAAAGGAGTCCTGGATCAGATTTAGAATCCCGTTGGCGAGCCTCGGAACTGGGCTGCAGGCTTAACGCATCGTAAGAGGCAATCGGCTTCCCTGTTTGTCCGAAAGGAAGACAAGGATTCGTCTGTAAATAGCGAACAAAGGAGCGCGAAATTTCGCATAATTCTCGGAAAAAAAATATCGACTTTTAAACGCGTCAATTCATCGTGTACACATGCGCCACACAGAGATCGTGACTCCCGGACATCATCGATGATCCACGATTCGAAATTCTGAGCCTGGAGCTGCTATTTATGACTTTTGAATCATAGATGCTCTTCCGCTCGAGGTAGTACGAGCTAGCTACGGCTTTGGTTATGTTCAAACATAACAGGCTTACGTCGAGCTTTACCCGGAACGGAAATTACGTTCGAACGTACCGGATATGTGGCCCAGGTGGGCGCCTTACCGTGAATTTTGAATAACAAATCGCGGGCCAACGACTAATTCGCATACCTATCTGGGGCTTTCTCTCTCCCTGTCCCAAGAGGGAGGGAGAAGAAACAGCAGCCGGAATAACTACTTCGTTATCGTGTAGTAATCCAGTAGGATCTAGTTGAGCAAACGGGAACATCGTAAATGGAGAAGCGTTTAGGTCGCGCCATTTTCCACGGAATCTGTGTCACAGATATAGTTACCGGCTCCGGCATGATGGAGCAAAACAGTTCCGGCCAGAAGGAGCTCGTTCAACCTCAAAGATTGTAAGACTCATTTAAACTTCATCGCGTTATCCGACACGGGAAACTTTATCCTGTCGAGCGTTTTTAATTTTCATTTGTATCGGATCCAACTAAACTTCGATAATACCGTAAAATACAAAAAACCTGGAATCTGGAATTTCTGGAATCTGTTCTCGTTAAAAGTAACGTAATTGTCTCCGATATGGCCTCGTCTTAAATAATTGGACCGACTTCAAATTTCTCAAGTACTCGTCGTGAAGTCTTCTTCGCCGATTCTTATTTACAAATTTTAATTTCAACCACGTCCTTAAAAAAATGATACTGTTTTATTTTTCATATTCCTTCACTGTATAACTTTGAATAATTCCAGTGTCTAATATTGTGTATGAAGTAACCGATCTTAAGGTCTCCTCGACTTCGCCTCATCTTCGCTTGAAGGATAATCGTTCTCACGGTACGACACCTTACCCAAAATCAAACATCTATCGTATCGGGTATCTTGATCCTTTCAAACCTCGAAGGTAATCGCATCAGTCACTTTAAATGAATCCTCGTGCCCCATAGCCCACGTTTACAGGATTTCTCTTCCTTACACTGATTAAATCATTCGCTCGATCGCGCATCGTTTCCATCCCAAAGCAATATTCGAAACTGATTTTCCTGTTCTCAATTTACCCCTGACTATCGCCAGTTCGAGCCATCATAACCAACTTACAATTATTCCAAATAGATTCAATTGTTATATTTTGGAATTTAACCTCGCCAATCGATAACATGTACAATCGATGACGATTAAAATTTCCAAAATGTTAATGATGTTAATTTGATAGTGTCACAAGTAGAACATTATACCTGTTTTACTCATCCCCGATATACAACCCAGCAGAATGCATTCCTTGAACATAAGAAAACTATAGCGACGGCTTAGCTGCGACACGAGGGTCGCGACGGGGTAGTAAACGTAACCTTTTATTCCCGGCACGATCTTGAAATACGTCGCGTGACCGTTTCCTTTCTCCGTCGTCTTTAGGCCCCGTTAACGCTAACGTGCCCCTCGCTAACACGTACGACACGCTAAAAGACGACAACGATGGAATTTTCCAAGCAGACGAGCGACGATATGGCGCGAGGTCGGCTGATTCGGAAAAGAGGCTGCTTCCGGTTCAACTCTTTGTTTCGCTGGAGCGTTATTACATTTCCATTCGACTGCCGGTGTACGTATTTGTGTATGCGCGCGTGTGTGTGTGTGTGTAGGATTTTACGGGGCAAGGGTGTCGCGACGCTCGTTACAACTTTATGTCGGGGCTGACGGCGTATCGAAACTGGATGCGTGCAGAGTGCACACTTCGGGACGAATTTATGGGTCGAGGGCGGAATTGAAAGGGTTGGAGGCGCGCGAGAGTTATTAGAATGCAGGCGTACACACGTGGCTCGAGTGAACTTATTCACCGGTGACAGCGTAAAACCTGGCTGTGCAAGAATTTGCGAACACAACGGCCGGAAGTGGTGCGAATCCGAGTCGCACGCTCCACGATTATTGCGTTACCGAGTCGCGATGACTGCGTGAAAAAGAGAAATAGAATTTTCAAAGAACCCTTGCTGCTCCGCGCGACAGTCAAGCAATGACCAATTTAAACGTGTCTGATGTCGTACTACTATGATAATAAAAAAATGATGTATTTCGGTTTCATCGAACTCGGGTACAAAACGTTATTTACTGTCAAACGATTCAAAAACTACTACAATGATTTTAATACATAATTAACAAATTTATACGACAGCTGAGACGGTATGCGTACACATATTGGTTGATACGCTCACAGAGATCTGGATCATCCAATAATTCACCGCAATTAAATCGCGTACCCACTGACCAGCTAAAAACTCGGTCCCCGATATTCAAACGCGTAATAATGCAATTATATAGGCGCTCGTTTTTGTGCCCTCAACACCGAAACGTTCAAACATCAGCCTAATTAATCCCGATAAAATTACCATTCATTTCGAAGCATCGATGCGCTTTCATTCCTTTTTTTTTTTTTTCATTCACTTTTACATCGTTTTTCCATTCAACTACTATTGCGTTGTTCGCACGGTTCGATTCAACGAAGAAATTACCAAAAATTTCAGTAGGTACCTAGCGGATATCGGCCGTCACGGATTCACGCGCGCGTCCAATCACGCGGCGGAGACGAGGATGCTTGTCCTGCGACAATATGATACCGAGTGCCACTTAACAGCGGGAGTAAACACTCGACGCCTTTTATTGCATTTGCGGGCGTCAGCTACGCGAGCGTGGAAAAAAGTGAACACCAAGTGGGACGAGGAACGAGCAGGCTAGAATCGAACGAGGGACAGGAACGAACGGAGAGGGATGAAACGGGGCGTAGGTCGATAGCTCGATGTCACGTTTCTAGCGGGTGTCGTGTTAGCCGAACGTTAAAAAGGGGCAGCAGACAATGTACACGGGACAGGGATAACTCGAATGGAATTCGACATGGACCGTTCGTCAATACTTTCGATCCTGGCTTCGTAATTACGAGAGAGTTGACGGCCGTGTTTCGACTGTTCTAACTGAAATCCAGCGTGTCGATGCCTCCGGCCTTTCGCCACCATCTCCGGTCTGCTTTACGTCACCGTCACTGCAAACGAGCGCGAGAATTAAATCGTCGATCGAATCGCGAACCGGCCAGCTCTTTTTCGGAGACAAAAAAGGAAACCATTCTCTCTTCGTGGTTCCCCAGCCCGCAAAAGCGACCGCCTCGAGCGAACCCCTCGTAAAAAGCGGTAATTACCGAAGGAAACGAACGACTGGACAATACCTCGCGTCGTTTGCTGTAAAACGCGATCGGGGCCATTCGATATTTGACGCGATGTCCTCTCGGACATGGAGCGTTTCCTGCTGATGGTTTAGAAGGCGTATTGTTCGACACAGACCAGTTATTTCCTATTTTCTCACCGTGAATGGTCCCTCTATACGATGAAGCTTGAAATCAAAAAGATTGGCAAGTATCAACTTGATACATCCCCTGTACAATACATAAAGCAAAAAACGAGAAAGCGTATTATAGCGATCGGATTCAATTGCGAATACAAAGTAGATACGAAAGAGTCGATTAAATCTTCCTTCCGTTTTCGAATATCCTAACAGACAGAGTAGCTTGATATGAAAAATGCAGTACCTCCGAAATTATTACCATTTTATCACAAACGAACGAACGTCCCGAGCATCCTGTTCCGTTCAGAGAGCTCGTATTCCTTTGGATCGTCGCTAACAGAGCCGATCTATAATTTCCCATCGTTCGAACGAGCCAGACAAATTGCCACCGGTTACTCTACGGTGGAGCAAGAAAAATCACTCGCAGCTTTATGCAATTTTAGCCGTGTCACGACAAATGGAAGGCACCGTTTCATTAAATTTACACCGCCTCGGAATGGCCAGCCGTCTTTCCGCGCGACGGCGTTAAGTGGCAAGCATTGATGTCTTTGATTCCGCGCCGGGCAAAAGGCAGGGCTTGAATAAAACTGTTCGTCGATAATTGGCCAGACACGGTCTCTGTTGCTTTGCCTCGTAAATCGAAAGACAAAACCGTTTTGAAATACTGCGAGCCACTTGTTCGCAAAGATCTCGAGATCCAGCCTCCTGTCTGCGAGCGGGTACACGCTTTTCGAGTGCACACTCTCGCGTACGTGAGTCGTTTCGCGTGTCGCGGGGGTCGAGGATCTCGACGGTGTCGAGGAGGGCAAAAGGCGAAGAAAGAAGGAAAAAAGAATCAGAAGGAGGAAGGCCAGGAGGAGAAAAGGAGGGCGAGCCCAACCTCTGTACTCGCGGTACAACCACTTCACGGACTACTTCCAGACTGTGCAGGCACACTCGCCTGTGCAGGCGAGACTTCAGAACTTTTAAGAAGCGCTTACACAACCGGATGTAGCGACTAGTTGACGTATGAATCTCTAGCGAGGTTCGCGTGGCACGTTGTACCGACTTTTGTTTCGACTTCTTGACGTTTCTTCGAGACTGCCTTGAAGAAATCCTCACACAATTTTTCTCGTTTTAATCCGTTCGCGATATTAAATAAACCGGAATCGTTCGAACGGAAATCACGATAGTAGAATATTCGGTTACCGAAGGCTGACTTCTGTTACCGGGAGAGAAAGGTTTCGAGTAATAGGTAACACAAGATTCAAACCTAACGAGGTTGCAGATTCCCGTTTGCGACCAAAGGAAAAGCTGATTCTTGGTACATCATCAAATTGTTTTCTTCGCAAACAAACATTACTACAAGACGTGCTATGTAAAAATTCTTTCGTTTGGTGTGAAATTCTGGAAGCTGTTAATATTTCTTGAAGACGTGCTAAGCATCTTGTTACAACAACATCTCGCATGTTTCTTATCTTTTTACATCCAAGCGTCTTTTAATCAAGATGAAAATTTCTTTCCGAGAAATTTTAAATGACCGCCTTTATGCTAACGATACACAACTCTAGGTGAAAAACAATACTTTCAATTCACAGATCCACCCTGAATCTCGTAAAACGTGTCCATTACCGAAGATGTTTTAATTTGAGATCCTTTAATTACAGAAATGCCTTCTTCGAGCTTGTGGATGCGCTTACTTCTTTAATTGCTTTTCTCCGATCGCCCACGGACCGCTTCGCAACGCTTCCCGAAAGACGTTCCAATAAAATCTCTCTTAATTGAGATTCGTGAGCTGCTTTAGCAACCGAATCCGATCGGGAAAGCATTTTTCAGCCGTTGCTTACCACGCGATATTTACCTTCTGCGCGAACTAAGATATCGAAGTAAGAATTTCCAAGTTCTCTGATCCGTCGATTCGGTGAAACGAAGAACCGTGATTCCTAGTTTGAAGCACCCAGGACCTTATGAATTAATTTTTAAATCCTTCAACCATCGCTGGTTGGGTTACTAATAGCATAAAATGTTTCAATTCTAAACCTTGCATAGATGATCGTGAGACGAAACACCAAAATACCAAGTCCTAAGTTTTAACTTATATAGGGGACCAAAGCTGAAAATGGTAAATACTAAAGTAGAAAATTGGAATTATCGAGGTATTTTTAGTATCTGACCACGTATCACCGATTCTACGGTTAAATTTTGAAAATAGGAGGTTTGAGGTTTGTCCAACCGAAGGGAAAGCAAAAGCGATTTTATTTTCTCGGGATTGAATCCTCGAAATCCAACAATTGCGTAATCGATACGTCGTCAGATAATAGATCAACCGACGCATCGTGTAATTGCGTCCGTGTGCATACTCGGTGATATTTAGCCAACGTGTCTCACGGGTCACCGTTCGTATTGCATTTAAATAGAATTTTTAATATTCTACCACGGCACTGCCAATCTACCGTAATGGGAATAGAAGCAGTCTCATCTAGACGGGCCGGCCATCGAAACGACTAATCAAAATCGATAGAAAAATGAACATTTTCCGCTAATGAGTGTAAATTGGCGATAACTTGTTAATCAACGTATACTGACAATTTGAAAGTGGCGCGATGAACAGGAAGCCAAGGTGGTAAACAGAGACTCGATTTACGCTCGTCAAAGGTAATGAAAAAACAAATTCGAAAAGCCCCTGTCGTGCTCGATTTAATGGCATTCTTCGCAGCGGAAAATTAAATACCACGTGCTACGGCCATCGTACGCGACGGAGTTTCGATAATTAAACAGCTCAGTGGACACCAATTTCGCGTGAGAGGAGAACCGACGACGCGACGATCGCAATTCGTGGAACGTTATAAAGTTTCAACCTAGTTGAAAAGTTTCGATTCGACATTCCTCCCTTTGTGCGTTCTCAGAATTGCAAGCTTTCCAATTTTTGCCGTTCGCGAACACAATTCGCAAAGATTATTGAATTGCACCGTACAGGTTGATTGCCCGTAAATGTCTATGTCTTTTCAAAGACCGAATAACAGCAAAAATTCGATTTCGTTTTAATTGTTGACGTTGCGTACATTTTCTATACGGTTCTAGCAACAGCGAGCATGAATGATATTTTTAACTATGATATTTTAAACTAGTTTTTGATA
Organism: Stelis phaeoptera; assembly: GCA_943735885.1. NCBI lineage: Eukaryota > Metazoa > Arthropoda > Insecta > Hymenoptera > Megachilidae > Stelis > Stelis phaeoptera. Next base: position 8,218,005 of record OX030941.1, on the reverse strand, counting down.
CGTTCGATAAACAAGGTCGTATTTTTAAGAAAGTATCGAGCATTCAATTAAATCCTTCAAATTAGTAATATCCGAAGTGGATAGAAAATATACATTCTATTCAACTTTTAAAAAATTAATTATCGGTTAAACTTCACGATTTAAATGATAAGTTTTCATAATTCATGAATCTTAAAATCAGAAAAGCATTTCGACAGTGAGGAATTTTCAAACAATACTGATCTTCATCTTCAACGTTTGCAAAAATATAAAAATGCTTTCATCGATATTAAGACTCCTTGCAAGAAAAGAATTCAATTGTAAACGCTGTATAGTATCTACGGATCCGGCAACTAACTGCCATCGCGAGTAATTTAATACCGCTGTCAACGAAAACGCCGTCGCTATTACGTCGTATCGGCGGGTATTGTTTGATACTTTCAATATTTCATACCGATAGGAACGGTATCGCATGGCCAGGAGAGCTGGCAAATTCGCGCGGTGAAATGATACGTAAAATGGCGCTTACACAGGCTGAATCCGGAATCCTTCACGTGGATGACCACCATCGGCATCAGCACCATCACGATGAGGTTTACGACGTGGAACACCATTCCTGGCCCGTGAGCTATGATATCCTGCGGCACAAAATAGAGAGGTACAAGTTACGAGCGGAAGTTGCTTGCAGAGAGAGCGAGAAAGAGAAAGATAGAAAGGGAGGGCGACGTGGCAACGGGAACACACAGGGTGACACGGGGGAACGGGAAACGAGGCTGCCTCGTTCTCTCAGGGGGCGGAGTGGTCGCGAGGGGTTGAAATGGCCGGAGAACCCGTGAGCTTCTCAAAATACGAAGGCCGAAACGCGGTAGGTTGAACTACCGAAAGTCGTTTATTATCCATGCGGGAGGCAACGTATCCGGCTACGTGTGTTACGAAATCCGTTGCAAAACTAAGCGTTCTTAACCCCCCTGTACGAGGCACGCTTGTTCAAACATGGCGTGACGAGAACCGAATTGAACACACGTCCGATCATGTTCTATTTAACGTGTTTCGTGTCTCGCGCAACGCTGCCAACTCATGGTGTTTATCGAGGCAAAAACGAAATATGAAAGCATCATTTCTCTTTCCCCTTTGGTTATTCGTGGATGTTAAATATTTTAATAATCCATCGCGAGGGAGACTCGGACAGAGCTTCGAATACTGAAAAATTGATCAGCGAGGTATTCATAAAAGTGTTTCATCATACACGTTTAAATTTAAATTTTGCCCTTCGCTCAGTTACGCTAATGGATGTATTTAAATTTTAATTTGATGGGAATAAAGTGTTTCATAAAAAGGAGAGCTTGTAATCGCGAAGGTTAGAGAACCAAAGTTTGGGAACCGATAAGAAATTAAACCGTTTAATTATTCAAGCTCGTCGTACATTCGGCTTAATAAAACATCGCGTGCACGCGTGTGTACACGATCTTGCGACGAGAACCAGCGACAGGATGCGGAAACAAATGGCTCGGTCACGATGAAACATTTTCATGTGATATAAAATATTCCGTGGCACGCTTCCGCGTTATATTTTCCGGCGAAGGCCTCGACATTTGCTTTGCCCGCTTGCTTGCAGCCGGAGCTGCTTTAAAAGAAGATAAAGAAGAACAAAAAAAGAGAAGACGAAGGACAGCTATTCATTACGCATTCCGTATTTACGTAGCACGAAATGCTCAAGGTAGACAGCGACGATAACGAAGGATCTCGAGGTTTTCTCCCTGGAGATGGACGAGATCACGTTGATCTCTTAGAATTTTCATGGGGGATCTCGTGAACGGACTCGCTGGTCGACGTTGGCTTACGTCGAGAACCGGTCGTTTGTCCGGCGGCGCAAGCTGAACCGACGACAACCGGTCGACAGCAAATATTTACGAAACGATTGACCCAATTACGCGAGACAAAAGAATACCATGAATTTGAAACGAGGTCCGGCAGAAACTACACGGTCGAAACGTTCGAGCTGCTGCAACAACGCCGCACCCCTTCGCAGGCAAGAGAGGAGGAAAGCGTATCAGGGACGAAGGGAGTCTGACATAATGAATCCGCGTCGCGATCCTCTGATTGTGTCCGTCGTGTCATGGGACAGAAAGGAATTAGCAGGAAATGGAATTCCGACTGATCGAATTAATAGGACGTGTTAATCGAGACAAATGGACCTATCGGGATAATTAGCCGAGGTAAAAGCCGAGCTGATACTCGTCCTGTAAAACCGTGACATTACTTACGACGCGCCCAACCACTTTGCAGGGCAATTTGAATTTTAATTAACGCCACGCTTCGATTTTTCTCGATATTCTTTTTTTTTTTGGTCAGCTTGTCTTGTCGTACCGATAGCTTTTTTCAACATCACGAACAGACAGATCCTGATGGAAATTGATACGGGATCTGGGTCGGATTGAAAGTTACGCCATCGAGACTCGTGTTAGTTTTCAGGATTAATTCACCCCGTATTATTCGTACCCGCTCCCACACTGATTATTCGTATCGTCAAATTATTCATACAGTGTTGTTGCCAGGCGATCGTCATCAGCCGAATTATTACTCGATTAGCGGGCGACGATTAATCAGGCTATGGTAATTATCAAGTTCAGCAGGCCGGTCGCTGCGGTTCCTGTTTGTTACAACCGACAAATTAGCTTCCAGAAGAATGTAATTTCGACCGTTGACTGGGCTCATGCGCCCACCAATTGCTAGTTAAAATATAATATATTGTTCCCGGGTATACCTTTTGCGCCTATGCCTGGTTAAATTTCATGAAACTATGAGAAACGTTGATCCAAATAAATTCATCCGGACCGTCAATGACGACAATGCGTTACTGCTATCAACACGCAAAATTTCATAACAGAAATCTCTGTCATATAATATCGAACTGTCGATAATTACGTACAGGATAATGGAAATAATAAAGATAACAATAGCACTTATTATGAAAATAAAGATACATCAAATGTGAAGTTGGCAAAAGGAAATTCAAAGTTAGAAAGTTAGAACCATCGTCCAGCGATATTAATTAAAATCTGTAATTTGACGCCTTCGAATTATGGGTAAATCCTAAACCCATATACCATTTACGATTTCAAAAACAAAATATATAATTGTAACCGACACGAGTTTGATTATAAAAAAGGAAAAAATCTTAAGGATCTTCCTAGCAAACCTGATACAAATACGACCATCCCTGGAAACGTTATAAGTTTATTCGAACTCGACAAAGTTCTATGGAAATCGTCCTGTTCGCCGCGAAGTTGGCGTTGAAAAATCCAACGAAAAATTTTCCTGTCAATTTTTCATGGGTTGCACAAAGTTCAAGCACACAGAGATGCGGATTTCTATGGCGCTGATCGATGCAGGTCGTGGTCCCCTGCGGTACGGAGTCAGCACGAGCAATGTTTACGCTGACACGATACCGCACGGCAGACGTGTATTTACGTCACCACCGAGGGGAATATACGATATAACATATGCGTATAGACGTTAGCCAGAACATTGTTAATTCGCGTCGACGTGGGGGCGAACCACGTTTTGCAACATGATCATAACGGTACGCCGACCATCAAATTCCATGCGCGCATTTCATCGGCCAGTTCGACCATCTTTATGGCGCCACGATAAGAGAAGGTGGCCAGATTTCGCGTTAAGCTCTCCATTATCGGGTCAGATAAAGTCTCGCCCTGGTACACGGCCTCGTGTATCCTCCTGTCCTCCGTTGGGAAAAATACCGTCGGTTTTATCTGCTCGCCAAAGACCCTTTCTACGATCGATTGATTTGACACTGAATCTTCTATTGTCGATCATACTTTTCTTACGATCGGTTTATGAGCTGACTCGACGGGAATGAAATTCATCGATTCAAACATGTTTTAACTTTTACACGCGGACTTGCTTGTGTGAATTAAAAAATGGATTTTTGCTTATGAATCGGTGTTGGAACAATGCGAAAAGAAATAATAAAATTAAAAATAGGATTCGAGAATAAAATAATTGATAACCAAACCGCAAGTTTGCGGCCAGTAAATACAGTTTATACTTTTTGTTAAAGATTCAATATTTTCCGAGTGCTCAAAGTTCAACAGAGAGCTAAAAGTAGAATGCACAATGTTATTTCAATAAAATCAAACAGAATGTCGCATGGCAACGTGTACGTGTACGTATTTTGTCCGTCCAATTGAAACGGTTCAACGTTAAATACAAGCGCCCCGTTTATCATGTATTTGCAATATTTTTAATATACGTTTTCTTTCGAAGATCGACGCTCTAGAAATAATGTCCAGCTCGAGGCAGAAAATGACTTCCTTTTCGGGGATAATAAAAAATTCTCGACCAATTACTTCCAGGCCCGTAGAATCCATTACGTGACACGTGCAGAAACCTCGTGCATTGCTTTTAAAGACAGTCCCGAGGGTCGCAAACTCATAAACTCTCAAAATTACTGACCAGAAAATTGCCTCCGCCCCGGAGGGACCGTGAAAGAAAAATTTAATTTCTAAAAAGTAGATGGCCAGGTCTCTCTTGACTTTACGATTTCCACGAGCGTTTAAGTACAGTTGAAATTGGATTCTGCGACGATTAATTATCGATCGTCGAGGTAGAACGTTTACATCGAACAGCAACTGAAAGGTTGTAGAACGAAAAAACGACGTAACGATGGTAAACGAGAACATTTCACGATGAATTAGCGAAACGACGACACGGAATCGACAGTTCGTCCGAAACAGGATGTAAAAAGATGTGCTGGTATCAATAGCAGCTTCCCGAGCGTCACGACAAAAATGCGTTCGTCCATTCTCGCCGGGTTGTTCGCGTAAAGTACTCGTCGGCAGCGTCATATATCCAACATATTAATATTAGTTTAGTTTCGCCGCGGGGTTCTTGCCCTGCGGAACAACAGGGGCGGGGGATAAAAAAAAAGTGGGACGCGAAAAGGTGAAAAATATTTCTGCAACTTTTCGTTGCGTTCTCTCCCGTGTTAACGTCCCACGACGTAGCTCTTCTTTCGACACCGTGCTCGCACGGTTCTACCTTTTTTTTCCGCCACGATGTCGGTGGCCGTAGAAAAAAAAAATGTGCAAAATTTTACCGGACGCGAGAAAGTTTTTTAATATCCACCTTCCGCACCTTATGGCTCGTATCAGCACGGGAAATACACGTTTCGCGTAAATACACGTCGCTCGATAACGATATTGACACACTGAGCATCAAACGTTTTATTATTCATCGTGCTTGGTTAAATATTTTAATATTGCTTATGGTTTCTTTTTTTTTGCGGTTAAAAATACTGCAATGCTAAATATTTTATTATGAACGGTAGGTGCTTCGCGAAGGGTGTTGACAAATATTTTCATAACCATTTATTATTGGTTTCCAAAGGGGAAATATGAAACTTGAGGTATTTAATTATTTACATATACTAAATATCTTAAGAGGTTTACTTACTGCGGATAGTCCCTTTTCGATCAACAGACACAAGACTACTGGCACGGTGGAATCTGGAACAGAAAAAGCAGATTCATTAAATTCAATAAAATGATAACTTTCGAAGTCAAATTTTAACGTAATGTCGTCCCCTCACAATAAAAACGCGTAAATTTGTAATAGAACTAAAGTGCCTTCGTAGAGCTTGATACCTAATGGGGCACTTGATTTATCGCAGACAAAAATGCTAGTTACATGAATGGGGTTGGTCACTGAAAGCTCGGTGGAAAAGTGACGAGACTTTGCGGCGCGATGTCACGTTGCAAAGGGCAATCGAAAAGGGAAGGTTAGCAGGGGGTCAAAACGGGGAAAGAGGAACGAACGGAAGGGAAAAGGGAGGCGGCGTGTGGCGAACGGTGTACAGCGGAGGATAAACGTTACTGGTGATCGAGAACCGCGCTCGAATGGTCGAGATGGATAACACATACAGAGGAAAAAGAAGAGAAAGGGAAAAACCGATATCGAGGCAGCAGCGACGAAAGCAACTCACCGATAAATCAGCCAAAATAGCGCTCGCTACAAAACGGAAGTACGATTGAACATCGTATACCTGCGAGTTCGCGTAAAAGACCGGGCTCTCGTCGAAAACGATAACAGCTTTTGGCGTATCTTCTTTGATTTAGCAAGCAATAAAGATAGCGATATACCGATCCTATTCGTATCCTTCGATTCGTTCGGTCAACGTGATTATACGAATATTTGCAAGACGGTCAATTTTTGGGTTACAGTGAATGAAAATTGCACAAAATAAACGAATTACAAGGTTGTAGCTGTTTTGAAAATATAGCAAGTGTGAAACGATTAAATGAGATAAAATAGCACTTATGGTGTATCAGTTTGAAACTTAGAGTACAACGAAGATGACTACGTAAACAGTTCATCGGTCTTCTTAACAGAAATTTGTCGGTTCTTTGTTGGGGCAAACAATGAATCAATCAATTTATAGCTCAGTATTGTCCATTGGCAAAGGTCCAATTTTCAGTCATTCATCTTTTAATACGATAAAGGAGTATTCGATTTGTCAAGGAACATTCAGGTAGTAGATTGCATAACCTTTTTTTGGGTCATTGCGTACATGAAAGGTAAGCACGATGCATAATAGTTCATCATTATGAATTTTTGATAAGTTTAAATTGATTACTTTCGACGAAGAACCGGCCATTTTACATAATCATTTTCGTCAGACTTTAAGCTTCAAGTTGATACAACATATGTCCATCATTTGGTATATAACAACCAAATTAATAAAGTTAGAACACAAATATGTAAGCGGGCGAAGTAGCCGGCAGTGTCTGGCTAGCGACGAAGCGCAACTACTGCCCCGCGTCTGACCAGTGACGAACCGTAACTACTGACCTCAGGCCTTTCTCATAGAGTGGAACGTTTCTCACTTCAATTCTTCAATTTCCGACTTCACCAGAATCTTTATACCTTTGTAACAAGTTCTTCTTCCATACAATTCGATTTCAACTCTTGCACTGCTACAGGCACTCATAAATAATCGAGATATTTACTAATTTTGTGCTATCAACTCCATGGATTGTTCTTAATCATAACGCAGGTACTGTTACTTATACATTTTTTGCTATATTTTATTAATAAATCTTTCAACTTTCCAAGTACAGTTTCCACGTTTTCTCTTCACAACGAATAATTAATATATCATTTAACACTATTGAACTTACCGCAATGGAAATATCAAAACCTTGCTTGAAGTTAGCAATAGGAACGAAGGGATTTCGTCGAATTAGAGGAGAGTCAGATGACAGAAAAGATACCTCAAACAATTTTCGAAAATACAAGCTTACAAACTATCCACGTTGAATCCTTCAGCTTCCTTTCATCTTAGGATCGGTCTTTTCGCGAGAATTGCAACCGAAGAATTCATCGAGGACAAATTCTATTCCGCGCTTAGGTTTCGTTGTCATTGTCGAAACTGTCTGCAGAATTCACGGAGCCAAAACACTTCGGCAGATTACGCGATAGCGCAGGTACGGAGCCGCGTACGATTTCATTTCACGTGCGGTTCGTCCTCGTATTCTTCGAAGCGTCGTCCGTATCCCCAGCGCAGATAAAATATGGCGAAACTTAAATAAGTTTAAGAGATGCAACCGTACGATAGGCACCGACGGTAAAATTGAGAGTCGCATGATCCTCGGTGGAAACGAGTCACGGAGCCGCAAACACACCGATGAGACGGTTTGAAAATGAAAGCGCCCGTCAGGAATATCAACGTGAAATTAAACTCGAGACATTTTAATTACGATAAGAGGTATATTATGACATATCGTTCCCGTTGATTCGCGATAACCAGCCATTGAAACTTGAACAGTCACGACGCTATGCTGGAAAATTTCAAGACACGTCTGGTATACCCGAATTAAACGAATGGAAGATTCTTTTCAAGAAACACTGATTAACATTATAATTTCCATTAAGAAATTATATAATAAACTATGATATTCTTAAGAATCCAAACCTGCGAACATTTTAAAAATAGAATCGCTTTGATCAATTTCGTATAATTTGTTCTCGGCTAAACATGAAATAGAATTGGTAAGCGACGAATGAGCTTGAACAATGGAACGTCGAATGTCCTGTCATTTTGCGGCTAAATAGACGTCCATGCGATATCAGCCACGATCGAATTCACGCGAAAACTAACAGCGAACGTCAAAGAAGTGACGTTTGAAAATTGAGAGAGCATACGACCAGCGAGAACGTGGGACGAGTAATATCTCCGGTAAACTTTCGTCGATTTTCGTTTAGTCATTTGCATTCAGTGATCGAAATCGATCCTCCGTTTCGACGCGTCTCCTGTCTCTTTTTTTCATTAATTAATTAATTAATCGAATCGAATTCAAACGACCCTACACGAACCATACGCTTCGTTGAATATTTTATGGAACAAAATGTTTTAGGTTACCCTCGCCGAGCCCCTTAGTTTCTCACGTTAATTCGAAAAAATCGTCGAAACGCATTTCGTCGAAAATTACTGACCGGGGTCGAGAATGCGTTCGTTCGACCATTTGATTCGTATTCTTCCGTCGTCAATATTTGATCCAATACCGGATACAATTAAACGCCACAATGGTCAGTGTTACGCGAATGCAAGATCCCACGGATTGTGAGAGTGGGTCGAATGGTGCCGTTAATAGAGGTTACCAAAAAAAAAAAGAAAGAAAAAAACCCGAGGCACAGGCTGGACAAAGCGGCGAGAAAAAGCACGACGGAGAGACCACGATTGTTTCACCACGGGTTACCAACGAGCACACGTGTTCACCCCGACTAATTACCAGCTCTTTGAATTCGAACGCGTTTCACCAGAGTTTTCAGCATTTTTTCCCCGGCCCGTGTCCGCCGGTCGACCGATCCGAAACGGGCTTTCGGCATGTTGAATTGCGCGCACGTGCGCCGCCGACGAACGAAGACAAATAGGCCTGATCGACGAATCAAATGCGACGCATTAAACAACGGGACGCGTAAAAAATTCGGTAATTATAGAGCTGTCGATTAACGGGATAAATAGCGTTGGCGCAACACGCGATATATCTTGCCAGGATCAAAGAGGTGGGGGATGGCGGGCAAAACTGAGCAACGGAGCGTTGTAAATTTTCATCGAGAGACGGTCGTTAATTAAATTCGTCGAAATTATTACGGGGGTCGGTTTTTCGTCGAAAAATCCGTCGCTGTTGTTTCGTCGGGGCGTGACGCAAAATCTGCAGGAAACGGAATACCATGTCGAACGATAAGTAAGGCTGGTGGTTATAACCGAAGCAAATTAGCATGGAAATTGACGCGTCAGTTCGAAACAGCCACCGATCGAAATTCATTCGTTATCGAGTCGCGCATTGACGAGAAGTTTAAGCGACAGCCCTATTTGAATACGCATGAATGTTTCGCCCGTTTCGACGTCCATCTAATCAACCGGATAATTCAAGAAACGTATTCGATGGTACTGTCATACACGGCTGTTCGAAGCCATTCGCTCATCCATACTTTTGGGGTTCAAACTTGTTTAATGGATTAATTGAATTCCTTTTGCGCAGTTTCTTTACTGAAATTTCTTTATTTGCCATAATTTGTAAGAGAGTATTTTCTAAGCTATTGTGAGAACTGTTTGGATACTTTCTCTATCGGAAACCCCGGTTGTTGAACCGAATAATAAGTCTTTGATTATTATTCCTTTATATTCTATATCCAAATCGAAATAATAAACATTTGGTATGTTGCGTGTAAAAAAAAATTGACAGCAAGGTCACTCCTATAGTTGTTGTTAAAATACAAATTTAGAATTTGTTATGCAACATTTTATTAATGCAACAAATAAATATTACCCATTTTTTTTCGACAATCGTCTACCCCTAACGATGAGCAAATGCTTTTGAATCATAATATATGACCAGTTCGACGTCCTCCAAGTTCTTAATGATAACAAACGATTGCTCATATTTTAGGATAGTTCGGGATCGCCCGTTTCGACCCTTTTTACCGTCGGCTGTTCCCGACACTATGTAAAGGACCGGAGAAAGAAAGTAGAAAGAACAAATTCAACGGACGTCGAGCACGGTCTGCTAATAGATATTAATGGAAACCCACCCCCTCCTCGGTCGTCTCGCCATGAAAATACGACGGTTCTCTATTTTTTCTTTTTTTTTTTTGCGCGCGAGCGAACGAACAAATTCCAGCGACTTGGTTGCATCGTAGCGAGTTCGAATAAAAGGAAACGAAAGCAGGGGTCGAGGGGGTTAAAAACGGCGAGAAACGAGGGGCGGGAACAAAGAGGCGCGAGAACGAAGAAGGTACGCCCGACAGGAAACGTACAAAACGAATTAAAGGGGGAAAAATAGCCTTTGATGAGTGCCATCGGAAAATAGAGATCGTCGAAACGGGATGTAGCCAGCTCGTACACGAGCTACGAGTGTTTCTATAACATTTTTCGTATCGAATTTATGTCGCGTTTCGCATAATCGAGTCGATGGACGTGCCTCGATTCTTCTTTTTTTTTTGTTTCGTTTCGATTTTATTTCACCCCGTAAGCACGATCGCGGAACAAATTCGGTAAATACCGCCGTGAAATTTGTCGCCATTAAATGTTGCGAAATTAACGATAAATTAGCGACGTGGCTGCGTTGCATTTCGCTTGCCATTTAGCGAGCAAACCATTACTCGACACCTTTGTTTTTACGTTGTAACGACGCTGATAAAATCAAACTTTATTCCCCGCCAGAAATAAATTCCTCGCCCGCACGTACCGTTCGTTATTTTAATGAATAATCGTGTTCGACGGTAAATAAACCGGTGAACGCGTGGCACGATAACAAAATGTGGCACGTATCGATTTACCGGATCATTTGAATGGAACTATGCGCGCACGGAAAAAATAAGCGACATCTCGACAATGAGCAAATATTAACGCGCATTAGTTCGTTTCAATAAAGTTTCGTAAATTAAACGTATTAAATTCCGGTTAGAAAAAAAGAGGAATCCGTTCAAATAAATAACGATGCGACAACAAATTCTACTCGCAACATTTATTCATGGCTCTCAGCTGAAAATGTTTGCAGTACGGGGCTGCAATTCGCGCGAAAAACAAACTGTAAATGGTACCTGGGAAATGGATTACATTTGCGCGGGGTAGTACGTTTTCGGCAAATTTGCGATTACTTTTCGCGGTTCAGATATAAAAATACGTATTATAAAAATTAAAGAACGTTCAGCGAAGACGCGTTTGATACCCGGTGTCCTCGTACCATGAGTGTGAACTTTCGAACGTTTCAAGCGTTAAAATTCCTCCGCGAATATCCTAATGAGCTACGGTAGTTTGCTCCCTAACGAACCGACCGTCGTATTAACGAGATCAAATTTTTCCGAGAATTCATCGGGAAAGGAACGAGCGCCAAAGGGATGAACAGGGAGGGTAGGGTGGAAATTTCTTTCCTCCCCTTCCTTTTCTCTTCGAGTTAGATAGAGACGAGACTGGGACGAGCAGCGGTATCCAGAGCCTCGAGGGTAATCGACCTCCACTCTTGAGCACCTCACGGATCTCAGCCGCTAATTAAGACTTTTTACCTTTTCCCCGGTAAGTCTCTTCTACCTTCTCGAGTATCTCGCCTCGTGGTACGCGTGAGTATCCAAGAGGACGACGACAACCGGCTTTGGTTACGAATGCATCCCGTGAAAACCCCGCCGGCCGGGATGGCGCGAGCACAGCTGCCGGAAACGAGAATAAGGGAGAAGGGTATCCGGAATAAAATCAAATCCACGGATAGCGGGCAAATTTTAATTATATCCTGACATTCAGTCGGCAACATTCCTCCGTTTTTAATAAAACTTTGATGAAAAAACACGACTGGTTAACGCGGTCGCCGGGAACCCGAAGAAATGTTGTTTCCTTTGCGAACAATTCAAAAATGATTATCAGTTACATTTCATAAAATGGAAACCAAAGATTGTTGCTCAAAATTTTTGTTATTTTTACAAGATATCTAACAGAAAAAGGTATATATTCACCAGTTGCAGTAATTTTGAATATTCCAAGAATAATCGCTACTTTTATGCGAGTACTCGAAGATGATTTGATCGTAATTTATTATTTTAGGCACCAGGGTGAATTTTGAAAGAGGACCGTGTGCGTCGAATAATGGCCCTAACTACGAATTCGAATGGTAACATCTTTCCCGTGGATCGTTCCCGTACTACCAGCGATTTCGATATCGAATCGAGATTCTAAATTACGCGTATAAATCAACGCAAGTTGCGTCACGGCTTGGTAAAGCGAAGTTGGTAAGGCGGAGGGTTAAAGTCGCGTCAGCTCGTGAAAGCCCTCGCTCGAATGACGGGAGTACGGGTTCAGGATCAAGGATATATGAAGAAGAATAGGGTGTAAAAAAGAGCGGCGGCTAAAGAGAACGAAATACGAGGCGAGAGGGAGAAAGTTAGTAAAGAGGGAACTCGAGATATAAATACTCGGTTGAAGTCGAGAGAGATGAGGAGTAAAAGCAATGATTTTTAAACGATACTTTCTTTCACCCTTTCACCCTTCTTTTACTTCTTTCTTTTTTTTTTTTTTTTATTCGACTTGTTTCTTTATTCTCCGTTGCTTTTCACCTTTTATCCCTTTCTGTTCCTGTATCAGACAGCAACGGCAGCAGAAGCAGCGGCAGCATCAACCGGAAGAACTTCACGAGCACACTAAACCGTGGGGACTGCCGAGTGTTAATTACGAATAATTATGAGTACTAATTAAGGCTTCCCTTTTGCAACGGCACACGAATTACGAGCAAAGGCATATGTATAATATACCGGGGCTTTGCCGGCGATATTAAACGCATGCTAACACCATAGAAATGATTGGCTTTGAAGACATGCAACGTACCCGCAGACATGAAACTTTCGATGGGGTCTCGCACGCGCCACACTGAAATTCCCCATCCCGTTTACGTGGAATTATGTAAATCGAGCATAACGTAAGCGTTACTTCGCACATTGTTGTTACAGCGTTTCTCAATTTTCCAGCGATTTTTTCCCGTGCCCGTTCGATTAGCATGTAATGACGTTTTAGATTAAACCTTAGAAATACCATGTGCAGGACACGCCAGAACAACACATACATATGTATACATATAGCAAATATTTCGTATTCAAAAACTAAAACTCTGATCTTTGACGTATCATAAACAAATTGAATTATTGTTACATAGAAATTTCGTTTACAATGTTCATACGTTCAGGACTGACTGATCCATAAAATGAATTTTGCCATTCGACGTAATGCTTGCAAATGAGAACGCTAATTAAGCAGTCCTAACGCGAACACATTGCGTTGACGTAGTTTATCATGTGATAATTAATGTTATGTTAAACAATACAATTTGTCAAAATTACTATTTTAACTGCAATCGTGAAAATTACAGACTAAAATTGTATTTTAGAAAATGGAACATGTAAAGCGTCGCGTTGAAAGGATTAATACACGGTCGCAGTGGAAATGGTCGTACGTAGTCAGACACATCGTAACGACGATTACGAGCATTATCGTTCCCATTTTTGTATCGAATTTTCAACCCAGTAATACTGCTGTATACAATTTTCTGGTTCTATTTTTCAACTATTACGTTGTAGCAAATTTTCAATAACATCGATCGATAATCCTGTCGTTGACTAATGCGTTGAAAATGGACTCTTCTCTGCGTTGGGGATGAAAAAATATATTATTCGCTAACATTCCGCATGAGTTTTTTCTTTCAATCGTTCGATCGCATTAAATTTACAGCATTGTTCATCGATAATCCTTCCGGTTGGTCAACATCGTTAAAAACACACACTTCCCCGCGCGAGGGATTACAGAAATATATTATTTGTTAACGTTCCGCTCTAATTCCTTTTTTTTTTCTCACGGTAATCCCGTACGATGGCCTCGACGAATCCATAAATTGCAGCCAAATCCCGGCGCGGCTAACTGAAGTTCGATCCGAGCGAAAAGCCGACCGGCCGTGCAACGCAAAGTCGACAAGTGTTTCTGATAAGCCCGGGTATTTAACCGGATACGTTGCACCGGCATAGACGTTAAACCGGATGCGCAGATGGCGTGTGCGTGAAAGGCTTTCCGCAGACGCAATCTCGCATTTAATTCGATTATTATGGCCAAGCTTCGTGGATTAAGTAATTCATACGTGGGGGATTCGTGAAGCATCCCCTCCCATTTCTGTGACTCACTACCCTGTGAACACCATCGACCATGGCACTCCTGGCACTACTTGAAAATAAATCTCGTTGGTCGATGTACGCGGAAGGTGAACGAATCACCAACGTGTTGCGAGAAAATAAAATCTATCCGCGAAACAAAAACTCTGAGTCGGGCTCGCTAACATTCGCGTTACGGCTTTTTTTTTTTTTTTGCTACGCCCCGGCCTTTTTATCCATCGAAATTTCATTTCATTACGTACCTACCTTTTGTTCGAACCATTTCGACCGACAACCGAAAAATTTTAATATCAGCGGTCAATTACGCGAACCGCTGGAAAAGTTGGCATCGCGGTCGGTCAAAAATAATAAGAGATGTCTGCCAGCTATTTTTCCCCTTTTGTTTCTATCCCTTTCTCTTTTCACTTTTTATTTGCCCAGGGTGGAGAGAGGTTTCCCCGGCCCACCATCGCGTCGACGTGAAAGTTGCTCGATGCCTTGGCTGTTCGTAATTCGATTGAAAGCAATCCGTCGAGCCGAGTTGGTACATCGCGGGGAATGGATTTCAACTTCAACTCGACGTCGATTGTTTCATAGACGGACGGTTGGAACGATCGTTAAGAGGGGCAGGAACAGAGAAAGAGAAATAAAAGAAAAAAGGAAAACGAAAGAAAAGAGCCGAATATTTTCTTTCAATGGCCGCCTCGCAGCTACAACTTTCGTCTGCTAACGACGCTTCCGCGGTTTCGGCGCGCGGAATTTCGCCCCGTGTCGGCGAGAATAAATTTCAACGAGCCGTATTTTAACGGGCGAGGGCATCGGCTGCATTAATTCCTCTCGTTACGGCAAAAATCTGCCCGAAAATGGCTGATACCCGCTGATAATTACTTGGATTTTTCGCGCACGAGCTGCGCTCGATAACGCCGCTGTTCCCAACGAATCTGGGCCACTACAGCCGTCGTTTCAATGGATTCGAACACTGGAAGAATTATTGATTTCATGCATCAATTTGTCTTTGTTCCCGTACCGTCACTTCCAGCTTAATTTCAACCACGCCAGCATTCTCCTTTATCGATGTTTAGTTAATCCAGAGAGCTCTTCAATTCTCCAACATGATATTTTATCCTTTATTACGAAAGTTGTATATTACGGTTGTATATTAGGTCAAACGCGACTCATTGTCAGAAACATTTGTTACTTTATTTTAATCCCGATATTTGCAGAGTAACATCTTATCAACACTTTTACAGCCATCTGTGGGTTGTTTCAACTGTTACATGAGTTTAAATAGACTTAACATATTGACTGACACAGTGGTATAATTGAATGAGTAAGAAAACATGAAAGATAAAATAACGGTAGTATCGCACTAGTAGTGCAAGCTACCAAACTGTAAAGTTAAATTTGAAAATTAATCGGTGGTACCTTAATAGTTGGTATTTTATTATGTCTACTTTTCACAATGGCAGCCAAAATGTTAATTACACCATTGTGAGTGGTAAATTATCCACGACATAATAAGAACGGGTTTAAATGAAAAGAATCAACTTCTGCTTTAAAATTGATGGGTTACAATTTTGATATCAATGAACACAAAGTATGGTAAAGGTTCAAAGGTTACATCATAACAAACTGCGAACTGATTGGTCGCCTAGTACTCTATCAGGTTAGCTTTCAACTCGTTACGTCAGTTATATACCAAGGGGCATTGAGTTACGGGTTAAGTTTAAGTTTCGTAGAAGTTTCTGTCCCGAGTCTCGAGCAAAACCACGCAACGAACACTTTCTATAGGTGGCCAGAGGAGAAGCATTTCCTTCGAGAGAAACGCAAGAGGTTGGGAAAAGGCCACGAAAGTGCGTCTGTTTCTCTTTACTTCCTTTCGCCGGGCTAAACTTCCACGGTTTCTTCTGACCGGAACACGTGAATCCACACAAACGGATACACACAGGGTTGAAGCAAGTTTTATTATTTTCCAGACGTTTTTCGTCCGCGGAATTCAATTACACTCTTAATGCTTCGCATTCCAGAAATAATACGGTATGGAACGATCGAACGAGCACGCTCGATGCATGTTTCCTATATAGAAAATAGTAGCACAGATTTCGAGAGAATGAAACTAAAATAACAACGATGTCATAATGCATCCCTTAACTCGATGACTCTCTCGACACTAATTCACGATCGGTCGCGCGAGTGCAGAGAAATTGCATCGCGCCGCGCCGCAGCTGCAAAGTATGCAATTAACGGTTGACAGGCTCGCGTGAAAAATAGATTTCTTCGCGAGCTATCGAATGGTATAGTCGCATCGCCATTATGGTTGGATCAACGAAACGCCGTAGGCAGGAAATTGAATGAAAATGCAAGCACAACCGAGCCGGAAGAATAGTAACAATGAAATTTACCACGGGCCGTAAAAGCCGGACGCTGGTAATTTCCCTTTCAGTTGCTTTTGGGCTGGTTTGAAAAATTAATTAAACGCCGGTAAAAGAGAAAACTCGGAGAAAGTATAATGGTTGAAAAACGAAGCACCGGTTGGCTCGTTGCTAATCAACAGGGATCGAATAAATCACGAGGTCAGCCGTTAAACGGCCTAACTCGCGCTTCACAGCGTTCACGGAATAATTAATCCCCTAATCGCGAAACAGCAAGCCGCGAAGGCCACGAGACTCTTCCAGGGCGCCGTTTAAAAAGCAATCTCGACGGGCGGGTCGTTGAACAGCCGTGAAAATTATTATGCGACCGAGAACCACGGCCACGGGATACGAGGTACACGCCCGAGGGTTGTACGCGCTCCAACGAGCCAACGAACGAGGGTATAAAAAGAGGACGGAGAAAGGTCGAAGGGAGAGTTTAAGGCCTTGCAGTAAGGAAAGAAGGGCAAGAGGGTTTGCCACCACGAAGATTCTAAAATATGAGAGCTATTAACCGTAGTTCCCTATGAGCATTACCTTCTCTCACGTGTAAATAATGCAACCGACCCATCCACCCCCCGCCGTTGGATACTTTGCAACCCCTCCGTGACCCTGTACGTAAAATCCGTCGGCTTGCACGCGCGTGCAACCTGCCGGCGCAGCTGCGAAACGAGACTTTAAACGTATTCACAGGGTGTTCGCGAAGCATCAACCTCAACCCTCACCACAGACGATGGTTCTTTGTGAAGACGCGAGCACACGGAAAGTTCCTGAGGTGAAATTAATTTCGTAACCTAATTGCGAGGATAATTAGGCCCCAGAGTCAAGCGGTATCGAGAAATTAGTGCAACTTACGAGACGGTTTTACTAGGTCACTCGCGTCGCTACTTGTTGTGCCGGCTTGCGTCGAAGCGAAACTTTACCCCGTAACCGAGGCGAGGGTTGTGTTCGAGACCTTGTACCGTTAATCGAGTGACTCGACGACGAGCGAATTCCACGCATCCCACTGTTCCGCGAAAATTAATGGCTATTTTAACAGGTTGTTAATAAATTAGCAGAAGCAAGTGTACGGGTAAACGAAACTCACTCAGGGAGCCAATGGACAGCTAGTAGCATATAGAACAAGTTAGCTGTATCTTTGTCTATCTATAATCGGAATTTGCATAATATACATTCCATCATTCTATAATTTATTTGTTACCACGTATATCATAATAATGAACACGGAATCCGATCGAATTTTTGAAAATTATGACAAATTTAATTTCAAACCACACCGTACACATCCTTGTGTTGTTTGGTGTACAGATACAGCCAAGTTGCAAAGGCAACACGAGCCTCAGAACGCGTGATGTAGATTTTAATGCAAACGTACATGACAAGCCGACTAGACTGTTCGCGCCTTCCTACCAACGAAAATATAATCAAAGACTTCTGAAGATTCCATTTTTCATTGTCAAATTTATCAAGCCTGTTTGCCCTGGCGAAACATGACCAGATGGAATAACCAAACATGCGGGACCATTGTACACACATACACACACACTCACGCACGAACACGTGCAACGGAGATGAAAATGTGGATAACCGGGGTGCATCGGGCGACGGTAAAAGAACAAATGCGTAGGGGTAGCTCGCGTCCAAAAAGCAGGGGTTGGCTGAGCGTTGAAATTTACGCGCGATGCCACTTCGTCGTGCTAAATTTCGTGCCTTTTAAGTCCGGCTTAAACGACGGTTTAGAGGGGCTAGCCGTTTAATGATAAATTTGAATTCAGCCCCGGGTCGTCGGTTATCCGACGAACCGGACCGTGTCTTTGAGCTTTCGCGTGCTACAATGGACGAGGAGGGAATACATGTTCAACACATACCTTGGTGAATTACAGGAGGATATAAATCTTTGAAATTTAACAAGTAATGGCGCGGTGCTCGCGAGTGACCACATTAGCCGGGTACCCATACTCGTCGACCGGCCACACGCTAATTACTTTTACATTTAAATTAACAGCTTTTCGATACGCTTTTGTCTTTTTATAAGGAGTCGCGACGGCTTTACCCGTCCGCGTGCGAGTAAAAGTCGTATTAGTTGTTCGAGCAAATTTACAGGTGAATCGATTCACCCAGCAAAAATTAAAAATGCCAACGACACTTTGATCTTCATTTCATTTGGAACAATGAAAATTTGCGAGGGGTTGGAGGATTTTTGTACATCTTTTGAAACAAAAATTTGTGAATGGTTTTGGGGTGTTAGTATTTTGTTAGCAACCAATGTTGGAAAGCTGGGGGTTGTCGGTGATAGGGATTTATATTGGGTTTCATATTGGGTTGTTGCGCGAGGGTAGGGGTGGACGTTGAAGGGATTTTCTATCTCTAATCGTCCGAAGACAAAACCCGTGCCGGTTGTGACCCACAAGTTGCGGGTCACCTTTGCAATGCTTGGAACGGTATATCGAAAATGCCACGGTCTCGCACGAGATCGTTGCAATGTTACGATGAAAAATTAAAAGAATGACTTACAGATGATGAGCAGAACGGACGGATATTCTTCGCTGGCATCGTACGTACCACCGAGAAACAGAAACCATTGCCGTGGATCCACTCTGATGCCGTACCTATGACAGAACAAAAGAGAAAAGCATGTAAACACTTCGAAAAGAGGAAAAAAAAGAACGAAGAAACGTTCTGTCCGTTATTATCGTCCCCAGTGTCACCCTTCCAGTTTTATTTTCGAAGTCACGTTAAGCGAGTGTCTACATCGCGACACGGGTCGAAGGGCAAAGGCGTCGTTATTAACGTCTGCCTTTGGCGTGATGCTCTTCACTGGGTCCTTGAAACCCACACACACACATACACAGAAAAAGGAGAAGAACGAAGGGGAGGCCAAATAAAAAGTCACGGACCCCTTGATCCCTTTGTTCTTTCGGGGTAAATAATAAACGTCTCCCCGGCGTTCGCTTCTGAAATTTAAAACAGGCTGCGAGACAAGGGGAAGGGAACGCAAGAGGCGTTCTTATCCCTTTCAGATCACCTTGTCTGTCGGAGCAATTTCGTGGATAAATAGATAGGCTTTCGTGGCGCTTGATCGAAATAAATTTCGATCCTTTCGATCCTTTCTCTCCATTCGAACCGATTACTTCTTTACTGTCTTTCGTCCGACGAGAACCGATCCCGTTGTACACGATGTTCTGGCGTGTAACTGATTTTTATGGCTCTATATCGGACGAGATTTATCGCGGTGCCATCGTATCAATCGGAACCATCAGGAACGTTTGTTGCAACGGTTCAACGAAGACAAACGAACTACACTCGGTGGCGGTCGGACAGGGAAGAAGAGGGCTGGACAGAGGAAAAAAAAAAGAGATGGGTAACCGACACTAATGGCTTCAGGTCGAACGCGTCGACTAACGATGATAAACGAGGCTTATAGGTGAAGTAATTAAAGTATTTGAAGTGGGCGCGGTTCGACACGAGGGGAAGGATATTTATTGGGATCGTCGGTTCGTTTTGCTTTTTCCTTTTTTTTTCTCTCCTGTTTTTTTTTTCTTTTTTTCGGGTTTCCGGACTCTTTGTCGACGCAAAACGCAATCAGTCACGTTGACGCAGCCCACGATAATTGAAGAGCGCGCCGGAAAAATCAAACGTTTATAATTGATAGCTACTGCACACTCGATGCGATGGCGAGCCAAAAAGTGATTCGAAAGGGAACACCAATCCCCCTATACTGTATTACCGGACGGTAAATCACCGGCCACGAGAACGACACCGCGTATATCTTTGTGCAGTTTCGCCGATTGAATTGTTAAACACTTTTCGTCGGACGAGCTAGAAAAAAGCCGATACGTCATGGCGTCCGCCGTCAGTTAGGATTTCTGGTAATACGCGTTAATGCTTTTTCGCGATGTAAATGGAATACGCGAAACCACAAAGGCCCGGACACATCCGGTATCGCTTTGCGGGAAGAAAAAGAATCGGCAGATCGGATTGGTGAACCGCAATTCGAAAGGTGCTTAGTTCGCTGAAACGACAGACCAATCAGTAGGTATAACTGGAACTAGGGATGGAATTTCTTCATTTCGAAATTAACGTGGTTTGACCAAAAACCATAGGCTTCCATAGGAGAGATACAACCTTCAAGTGGCATCATATTCTGCGTACATTCTGGCCTACATATTCTGTGCCACGTATCACGCTACAGACTGCAAACTATCTATTTTTGCGTTTTAAAACCGGCAACGATAAGAAGTGTCGGTTATCGTTAAGAGTGTATTCATATGCCATCGTGAAGAAGATGGAGAACTCGTTACGATACCTCCAATTTTCATCAAATCGTATTCATATGAATTGCAGTCTAATCATCGATTTCTTCATAGACATATTCTTCTCATCTCCTCTGTACTAAAAACACGACGAAATTGTTCCAGTTTCATGATCATTTTCACTATGAGTCAACTTGATGCATTCAAAGTATTTCTCATAAAGACTGTGAATGTTACGGCGAAACTTCGATAGAAAAATATGTCCAATTTGTCAATATTGGAAATAGGTGGCGGAATAAAAATAAAATACACAGTTCAAATACTTTCTGGCTATAAAATTCGGCTTTATTTAAGCACTTGGAAGGGCACGTCTTTACAGTACGAAAGAAACTGCTAGAATGAATGAAAGGTCAGTGACGAAGAATTCGTCACGTACCCATAGACCCTATGGGTCCTATACTTTGTCTAAACAAGTCAAGAAGGGACACGGCTGCACTCTCTTGACTTGTGTCTCGTAAAGAAACCCAACACGTGCAGAGATGATTTTTGTAAATGAAAACTTTCATTTCTTGAAAGAGAAAATCCAACAATCAGTTTTCAGTTTTTTAAATGACACAAGTGAGGGACAAATTTCCAAGTCCTTAAGTGGTAGAAGTAGCCAGACAGAGACTTAGATTAAAATTTTGCACAAACGCAGTCGCGGTTATTAATGAACGTACGACAGCCTAATAAGCAAATTTCGGATTGGAGATTAATTCTTGATAAAAGTTGGTAACAAACACAGGGGCTTGTTATCAACTGGCTCGGAAGAATTTTCCCGTTATCGATCGTATTTACATGGACGTGGGTGGAAAAGAGCCAAAGTAGGTGTATAAACAAAAATTTCAATCACCCGTTCCTGCATTTCAATCGTCGCAACGCGTCGCTTCCGGCGGCGTGCAGCTTTATTGGATCTATGAAAAACACGGTACCCAGTGGCTGTTTATTTCAGATAAGGCTGATAAAGCAGCCGAAACAGCGAGGACTTAAGGGGATATCGCAGCCATCGAAACTCATCGGTCCAAGGCGTGACTGGGAACGATATTAAATTTCTTTTCCAGACGAGAATGGCCGTCCCTGATCCGAGCGCACCCGTTAAATCCGCGCCCCCGTTCTTCGCTCGCCGAAGTTCGTTAATACAGCGTCACGATAAAATCCCCAATTCCGCCACGACCAGAAAAGAAGAACGGAGATGGATAGACGGGGAGAAAGGTGATCCCGAAAGGGGTCGTACCGGTCGAATCGACCGATAAAGAGAGGGAGAAAAGACTCCGGATTGAAAGAGTTATGGTGTCAATATGGAACGTACCGGTCCAAAAGGCAAAAAAAACCCCCCGATCGCAAAGGTTTCGCTGTAAAATATTGATCAATAACAATAAAGGTGTTTATCTGGTCGCAGTAGCTGGAAAGCACATTTATGTTGCAACGTTTCAGCTGAAAAAGAGCATGGTGCATTGATACGCGGTGTAAAAATCAAACGAGGAATTCCTTTTTCTCTTGGTTCGTATATCGAATCAATCGATTCAAAATTGTGTAATCTGGTGAGCTGAATTTTGTTTCGGAACGGCTGCGCGATCATCTAATGGAATTTCAAGTTCATAGTGTAATTGGTACAATCCGATTACGGGTACAAAGGTTTATCGTGCAATCTGTCAGTTTAAATCACTTTCCGTGGGATCGTTAATCGGATTAAAGTGTTGGCGGAATGCGCTTGCAACTCGGCGTAAACATTCAACAGCGGTATCCTCAATTAGATTCGAAATCATGTCCTGGACAATTCCCGGCATAATCGACTCGTTAATGAACCGTGTGATCCCGGACCAGATATTTCCAATACTCGGTCAAAGACGCAAAAAAGAATCTCTTTTTGAACAGGTGACACTTTAAACAGCATCCTTTTTCTTAGTTACGCCCGAATGGCGCGCCGTTTAACTCAATTTTCCCCGAGCTTTCTGTCATATAATTCGCACTCAACTTTCGCGGCAAACCTGAACAAATCCTCTGAAAAACAAACTCAAGTTACCGGACACTTTAGAGCAAACTCTTAAAGCAAACTTATTTCTACGGGATAACGCGTTTCCCACGTTGCGCTAAGCCGCTCGGCGATAAATTTTTCAACGCTCGATCGTGATTCGAAAGCACGCACGCTTTTGAAATGGTGCACGATTGATTTACGATACGAGTATCGAGACAAAGGGACAGAACAGGCGGTCGGTGAAAACGGCGTAACGGAAACTATCGCGATGCTGGAAACGGTAATGCCATTTATCGCACGATAATACCAGGGAAAACGGCGTAGTTTCGAGGATTCCCTGACTATGGTTCGTGTAATCCGGATGAACGGGGGTGGACGAGTTTTATTCCTCGGCATAACGTGAATCCTTGCAAAAATCGCGGCCAAAATAGAACGAAGGGGATGAACGTGTCACGATGGATTCGACCGTCTCTTCGCGAGACGCTCCCGATATCGAATCGTTGGAAATTTTCAAAGCCGGACATTGTAATCGTTCCTACGGCTATGAAAAGCTTCCTGAAAACATACCGGGGCGTTACTTCATAGCGAATCGATACTTTCTGCTTGTTGTTCAAGAGTATCTATTGTATCAAACGAAGCGTCCATGCGATACCTTTTCGTTTAATCCCTGATACGCTTCGGCGGGCGTTTCGAAAGGGTATCGAAAACGTGGAGGATAAAACACGAAAGAAAGATTTTGAGAATAAATAACGCTACGTGTTAAGTGTTTTCCTCGGTCGGATATCTTGGATCTTCAACTTATTAAAGTTTGAAAACGATTCCGGAACAAGTTCGATGATTTTCGCTTGGAGTACACTTCTTTTCGATTTATCGGTTTCTCGGAGCGAACACCAAACACAAAAAGATGTTCTTATTTCGTCGTCGATTCCCTTTCCTCCCCTTCTTGACTCTCAGTTTCGCGAATCATGGCCCCATAAACTCGGTCCGTTAAGAATTGTACGAAGCACCGTACAGTTCCAGTTTAAAGTGCATAAATTATGAGTGGATCGTGAACCTTTCAAAAAGTTTCTCGAGCAGAGCTACACGAAAAAAGGATGAGGAGGAGAAGGAAACTTCGATACCCTGTCTCCGAACCTTTCCATGGACTTTTATCGATGAAGCTGAAGCCTTTCGCCGAGAGTCCGATTAATTGAGCTCTCTTCTTACTTTCCTCGTTTTCCAGAAAATCCGTTCTACCTCTTTCTTACCCAAGCGTGTCTCTTTCAACCCCTTCCATCCCCGTTCGGCTCCCGTTCGCATCAATTAATCTCGATCGTCGTGCAATCGCGTTGCCCTCGTCTTATTTCTTGATTCCGCGGTCAAACGTTTCCTCACACACCCGCCAAACGTTTCGACAGATTTCTCTTTTATGAATTGGATACCCACGGAACGGATTAAAATCTAAAACCGTCAATTTCAATTCTAAGCTATCACCAATATACAAAATTTGAAATCAGTAATTTAACGTTATTATGTCGTTTACCTTAGGAAATGAATAGAATATTGATGCAACTTAGAATTTTCTTTAATTCCTTATTTCATATATTTAATAGGTGGTACACAGGTGACTCTCAAAGGCTTCAAGCGGTTAATTTTCAAATTTTAAACCTACAATTTTTTATCAGTCAAACCAGCAGCCGGTCATTAATCACTCCTTCGCGGCGGTAAACGTGTTACTTTCCCAAGAATTCAAATACAAACGAACCATAGTACCCAAGAATCTACCAACGAATCCTTGAAATCATAAACATTTGATGCAATTAAGTTGGCCAATGAAAAGTTTCAACGAGGATGCCGCGAACAGTTTCGCAATGATATCGCGGAAGTATCGAAGGAGGATGAAAGTTTCACGAAGAAACCGTACGATCGAGAGAATAATTTGTCCGATCGGTTCTCGAGGACGATTCTCGTTGCTGGTCACGCATGGAATCACTTCCCCCGTTTCGCCCGAGGAAGTGACCCGCAGCCACGTTTGTTTCAGAAACGCTTCGAGACTACCCAGCAGCAATTACGTCGCGAAACTTTCCTTCGAAAGTTTTTCCACGCTTAACGAGCGTGATAAATTTCTGTTACGCGGCCCCGAGAGCCGCCGGACGCGCGGCCGAGACTTTACAACGGCGATAAAAATCTCGAGGAAATTATTCATGGGGGTCGTGGCTCGTACCACCCCCCATCGTAGTTGAACGAGTGAAAATTGGTAAGGGGTTGTCGCTCCTAGCCCGGCGAAATCTTTTTCGGCCCGAAGGAGATCAGGCTCTTGCGAGGCACCATTGTTAATTTTAATCAAGCCGGTCACGAGGGTGCCCCCCTTTGCCATAGATTAATTAATTTTTGGTCGCCTGTTCTGTACACAAACGTTGCGACACGGACAGAATACACAACGCTTGGGGGTGTGTAAAAGACACGTCGGGATCGTTTCGTGGAAATCGATACGATAATTCAAGCGAAATTCAACATTAGCCGCACGATTGTTGTTGGTTCATAGGCAAGCTCGAACTATAGCCTGGAGGATAATTAATATGTCTGTCACTGCGTCTCTGACAATAACCTTTATAATCGTGCACAAAGGTTTTATCGGTGCTGTAACGCTCATTGATAACGACGTAATTATCGAAATAGATTAGACTGTCATCATGACTTTGATTTTCAATGAGGATGATATATCAATAGACCAGGAATAGCGCATTGTGCTCTTACGATACGGAAACCTCATTTTTCATTATTTATTTGATTACTGTGTCGTTCGATCTCATAGATTTACTCGAATATTCGCGAAAATCATGCTGAGGTATTCAGTGCTAATTTACACGAATAATTAGTTTCATGGAGTAATTAAGCCTTTGATACATTTCCGAGAGGCTATCCTGATGAATCAGTCATTTTTTTCGAAACGTGTTCCCGCCCCCGACACGTTTAGGCCTCAAATCTAACCGAGTCCAGATTCGCCAATCTTTTCTTCGTGTTTTCCTAGCGTCAACCCCCCGACAAGTCGCATGATCGAGAGGTCTACGATAACCTCGGCCCTAGGTATATTCGAAAAAATACTCAAGGGACGCTTTGGACGTTCAAGCTCGAAGCGGTATCGTAACAGATAAAGGCATCAACGTCACCGGACGACGCGGACATTTTGATAAATTATTCCTACGATCGTCGAATTGCCGGGAGCAAATAAGAGGACAATGTTCGACGATTTTTCGACTCGTATATATCCACATAAATCACTTTCGCTTTGAGTTACAGCCCGTTCGTGGCCAGGGCGGACTTTGAATCGCAATGATTCGACGAATCCGATCACGTATCGTTCGTGCTGGCACGTCTGATACGAAGGCGGTCTTATCAAGATTCCCGATATATACTCACTTTATGAAATTTTCCAACAGCAATCGGATTCCGCCGATGCCCAACAACAGGAAGCCCCAGTTGACGAATCCCGTGAAGTTGTCGAAGCCCGAGCTCCACGAGAAGAGGCTGTCCCTGGGACGATGACATCTGTAAGGAGAAAAAAGAAGAACGGTACAGGTTAAAAGAAAAATTCTCTGTTTCAGATCGATAGCGCACTCGTCATACGCGATATAAAGCGAAGAAAAGGCGCCATAGAAACGTCGTCGTCGAGCAAGAATGGAACAATAAAGTCGCTCCCATTGCCGTACACGGTTATATGCATTTCCATTTCAATTTACGAAGAGACACGCGATTTATGCAACGTATTGAAAACATTTACTCGAGTTCTTCTTATGTCCACCTATACCTCCTTTCTATCCTCTTTCTTACCTCTTTTTCCAGACAAACAAAAATGATCCGGGCGCGATTGCATTTCGCTCGAAACGAAACTAGTAGAGAACGAACGAGCAACGTCAGACAAGCGTATTAAAGACGGTGCTCGCTTTGCATCTACCGCGTTCGCGTATCCTCTTACGCGTACGAAGGAAGCGTTTCCACGAAAACGGTGAGAATTCTGTTACCACGTGTTCGCCGAAAGACTCGCACGGTTTATTAAGTGGACAATGCTAACAATACCGCGTTGCCACGTCTCATGAAATTTGAATGGCGAACGCGGAAGATCGCGGACGAGCAACGGTGAACACAAAACCCTCTCGTCTTCGGGTATCTCTCACGCAGATAATACATCAGGGCGAACCTGAGTAATCGGCTTCCACGGACCAGCGACGGTATCATCCCTTCGTGACTACCAACCACGACTCCCCGGCCACCCGACACAAGGACCATCGTGTAAACTTTTCAAAAGGCGTTTTGTCTCGAAGCATAAAGCGTTCGAGAAGGACGTCTTGTTCCTTCTTACGGATAAGACGTGCTTGCCTGAGTGTGAGAATTTAGGGGGGCCAGACAATGCGCGAAGAATTCGCGGCGTTGCTTAAAAATACAATGCCCGTTTTCGCGTATGCTTTTGGTCGGTTAAGCTCTGTTTGGAAATTCTCCATCGTTCTCGATGAAAACGATGCGCCGTTTGAACTTCAATCTGTTTCTTTTTAGATTAGCTCGTGATTAAGGATCGAAAGACACTGTCACAGGAAGTCGTCGGTCTTAAGTACAGTAGACGCATTAAACGCATTCTTTGCATGATTTTACAACCAAAAAAATATGGAATCCATAGATGTTTTCTCTAGATAGTTTAATCTTTCCGACCCTGCATCGCTCATAGGCGCCAATATAAGAAATTCTATTGCCCTTAGAAAACGTCGAGCCTGAAGGGTTAAGTAAATACAACGCGTTGCTGTATTTATATGCTATTATCCGAAAATTCCAATATCCGAATACTTACGTCTTGCTATTAATTCGGATAAGGGAAGTTCTACTGTGTTTACAGCCAAGACCGTACAAGTAACTCGAGAGCAAATCCACCAGACGTTAAGTCTTCGAAATCTCAAAGGAACGATACGATACTGAGCGAAAAAAAGCGTCGGGGATGAGAAAGAAAGAAGAAGGTAGAATGGAAGTTACAAGTGGTGGAAAAAGTTGGTCGGTAAAAGGGAAACGTTACTATTAAAGGCGAAGATTAAAGACAGACGTATGGGAGGGAATCCTTTTCCAAAATACCCTGCCCGTTTGTTCTGCCGTAATTACCTGACAGAAGTTCCGTATGTCCCGCAACTATGTGCATTTAATGTGATCGTTTAACCTCCCCGCTGTCTCGAGTAAATCCCAACTATTACTCTGAATTTATGGCAGATCGTGGTAATTAATAGAGCCGCGATAAAGCCAGCAGGGTCGGGCCGAGAGCCGCACAGGAAGAGCTATCTCACACTTCTGATACTGGCCCCGGCCTGTATGGCAGGATGCAGACGTGTCACCGGCAACTTCCATATGCATGAGTGCTATTCTACTGGGTGTTCGAAGCGTAGCGACCGACTTTGTCCAAGAAAGCGAAGCAAAGCAATAAACGCGTAAACTGTGCGTTCGTGTCCAACGAAAATCTTCAACGGTTCGCTAACTGTTATGGTCTGCCTCAATTCGGACGAAATAATTGATTACAAGCTGAACAACAACTTCAGGGAGTTACAAGGATTACAATACGATAATGCTCTTGGTACACCGGACCTTGTTCCAATTTAAACGATTCCGTACTGACTACTTTGTAGACCTCGGATACCTTAGTCATACTTTACACTCGACGAGTGTGAAGCGGTTTAAATGTAATGCTTCTAACAATAAGTTGCAAAAGTAGTTTATTAATCCGTTAGTCACCCCGATGGAAATAGGAGTGTGTGACAAGATACATGAACATTAGAATTAGTATTCGATTTAGGCTTATTCATTTAAAATAAAATATCCATCGTGAACGGCAACATCTGTTTGAAGCCACAAAGATCGCCTGCTCTTCCAAGACTTCCTATTCTACTTCTTGAAGCGGGTCTCTTCAGGCGAAGCGTTTCTTAGGATCGAAAAGAATCTCGTTCCGGGAGAAAAGAGTTAGCAAGGCGAATTTTCATCATGACCAGCAAGATTCTGCTCGAATATTGACGTCGTAAAGCGACTCGGTAAACTGTTTGCTCGTAACGCTCGATAGCGAGGGACACAGTCGTCGGGGTAATAACGTCAGACACAGCATAATTTCGTGAAAGCAATAATATCTTCTTGGTAAAGCCGTTCACGCGACGACGTCACGTGAATTATTTCCTTGGTCTGATGACAACGGTGGCGCCCATTTAGTCGACCATGAATCGGGGACAAATCGAACACGACGCGGGGCACCGAATCGTTAAAACTCATTCGTTTCGGACTCGAAACGCGCCAGTTTGCTCTGATAAAAATCGCGGATACTTATTTCGGTACTCGAAATTCATGGTCCGCCATGCTAACACAGCGGACGTAACCGTGGTCGCTAATTTAAAAATGTGGCCGATCGTTGTTTCGGCCATTAGAGAAAGTCGACGTGGAGAGGAAAAAGGGGGAAAAAAAAGAAAGAAAGAGAAACTGCAGTTTCGTCGCACGCTGTCCCGAGCGAAACGGCAATGGAAACGAAGAGAATAATCGGTGCATACCGCCAGCGCGAAACGAAATAAAGGATGAAACACGTTTTTGCATCGTGGACCATCCGAAACGTGACGGCGAACAATGTTTTGGTATAATTATTCGTCCGTGTGACGGCCGCGTAATATGATTCGGTCTGGATAGGTTTTTCTATCGCGATCCACACGGACAGCCTGAAATTTTGATCGCCTGACTGTGCCTCGATTTTTCGTTCGTTTGTTCGTCCATCGGAGACCGGGTATTCCCTAGAAATTCGTTTGATCGATATTCGACAGAGGTACAAGCTTTTTTATGAACGACTGTGACTTATTCAACCCGGCAAAGTTAATCAACGTCGTTAAAAAAACGTTAGAAGCTCGATAAAGTAAATGATTCCATAATCGAATATTCCATAAATAAGTTATTTTTCACTGGCATACAAGGATATTTTCGTCTTGTTTTCTAAGCAAATTAGTTTTAATTAAATTGCAAATGACATTTGTTGACTCCCATGGCATTCTGTAACTATGGAAATAAAACTTCCTAATCAAACGTACCGTCGAATAGAATATTTTTAGAAGCGCGAAGTAAACAGTGTAATTCGTTCTTCTTCTACATTAAAAATGCATTAGACTCAACATGTTTTCCGAATTTTTCCTACGAAATGTTAGCACATTAGTAAACGTATCTCGAAAACCTATTAAAATTCTCTGTTTCTCGATTTTCACATGCCGTTCTCTGTCGGCCGGTGGCGAAAGTGTAATTCGAAAAACTCGTGACCTATACCCAACATACCGTTAGTTAATTACACGCTCGTTAAAATTATCGATACCGATAACGAGCTACGACATGCTTCGCGTGGCCTGCGGTACCATCGGTATGAGTAATTGTGGTTCTACCAACGTAATTAATATTCGGCTCGGCGTGCGCGACTAACTAACGTTTTATTGTACAACGAATTGTTACGCGCGCATTTTGCGCGCGTCTAGAGATCCGCCGCTGGTTAACGCGTTACCAATCGCTAAGTCATAAACGATTACATCTGCCTATCTTTAAATTTGTTTCGAAATCCTTTATATTATATTTCGTTCATAAATTAATTTTCAATTGAACGCACTAACGTTATTTTAACTTAAATCAATAATTGTTCCCACTGTTTATGTTTCGTTCCTTTAAAATTACAGCATGCACCATTCGAATCGATAATCCATGGTAATTTTTCAACCGTTCCGCAGTAGAATTTGTGTGCTTCTGAAGGAGAACAGACGAATGGAAAATTGTACGATACCCATAAATAGAAAATTTTCACTCGAAGGCGTATAAGGGTTAACGGTGCGATTTAACTGGAGAAAAATGCCGTCGTACGCAAAAATACGAGCTGCGCGTACATCACTGCTCGTTATTTGGTTCGCGATAAGAAAGCAAGCACCGACGGCCATTATCTAAACCGTGGTAGCTCGTGAAAAGTATATTATGCTCTGTCAACGTTGTCGTCGTCCTTATACGGTCGTCGCTTGAAAGGATGCCAAGGATATCGTCCGGCGGTCATGACTTCGCGAAATGGCCACTTCTGGATCGCGAAACGATACCGACATCGACCTAACCGTGGTTTAATCCGTTGACGAAAGTGCCAGTTGTCCGATGGCGGGTCTGGCGTGAGATAAAAGGTGTTAAATCTTTTGTTTCCAGCTGGGTCTGAGAGTCAGAACGTGGTGGGTCCTAAAAGCGAGCGGCCACTCGTGTTTCTCTTCGAACTCCCCTCGGATGTTTCACGAATCTGAAGTTCCCGACGGCTACGGAAGCCGTTGTACATACAAGGGCGGACACGAGAGGGTGGGTAAGAAAGGAACGGGACTGAGAGGGCGTAGAATGGCAGAAAGGGGCAGGCGAGCAGTCTGTGTTCATAGGACTCGCGTATCTGCCTCGCGAATCTTCCTGACACCGGAACCCTCGTGAATATTTAAGCGATAAACGGATATACATATATTAGCCGTGTAATGAGGAGAGAAAGTTGCCGGTCGGGCGAACGGTAGCGGATCGAGAACGAACGAAAAGAGAACGGGAAGAGTAGCAGAAGCGAAACGCGGAGCAGAAGAATACCCTAAATGATTCATGAAGGAAAATTAAATGGCGCTTTAAACAGGTCTTCTTACTAGCACGGTTTTCGTTCACCTCGCCTTCCTTCCTCTCCATCCTATTCTTCCTACGGTCTGAAAGCTCCACGGAATCGATTACCAAGCTGCCGCCCGTTCCGTCTTCCTCGCTCCCATGTCTGTCTGCCAGTTCCGTCCGCTTGTCTGTCTGTCTGTTTTATTGTCTCCTGCCTTTCACCACCGAGACATCCCTAACTTTCGGCGTTGCATTCCGTGCACACGATCCTGGGGGCTTCATCAAGATCCTTCTCACCTGTTGTGAAATATCCACCTCCCTCGATCCGTCTCAACCTCGTTTCACCACGCCTTCCCATTGAAAATAGAAATCCACGAGTGACGAGAGGAGCGGAATCGAATTAAGCACGGACTTTGACGACGGTAGCTTTGCTTCCGAATCCCTTTTCTTTTTTTCTGTCTTTTATCAGCCGCGTCTTTATACGAAACCACATCCTTATTCCGATAGAGAGATCGCGCCGCATTTAGAACGGGCACGTTGGCGAACGAATATCCCGCCCGTTCCAGTTTGACGTTACAATGAAAAGAAAGTAGTTACCGTAAGTACGATATAGCGGATAAAATGATCGTGCTATTTGAACCCTTTTACCTCGCCGTTTCTTACGCGATTACGTATGCTACGGTTAAGCAGCGAGCAGCTTACGCACGAGAATACCCCGTTAAAAGCTTTGTGCTTTCAAAAATTATGCGAGAACTTGAAACGGAACGCGATGTGAAATAGATTTTTAAGACCCGAGCGGGAATCAAATTAAACGAGAAAATGGGGGGAAAATCGAGATAAAAATTTAAAAAGCCCGGTGCTGCAATCTTTGTAAGAGTCCTTTTGTGAACTATAAAAGGAAAATTATTGCAAGTGTTCATATTTGATTAGTAAAATTTAGTAAAACCTAATTACCGGACAATCTTCGCTTTAAATAATTTTTCCCCAAATAGCTGTTTCATATGGGGATACATGCTTAATTGTGCATTTAGCTCGAATAAGTTAGATGGACGAACAATTTTCAAAGCCGGGTCGTCCTCGGCAACACCAGATCGTCCCTCAAAGACCACAATCGTCTTGGTGCCCGATCCAAACGTCGGTTCGCACCCTTCCGTCAATGTAATCGCTTCCCATTGTTCCTCCGGCTGATTTGGCGCGCGCACGAGATTCGACACCAAGCCGCAATCTTCGAGCGGAGAAAAGAGTCGAGGGTTGAAAAGAGAGCGGAAACAAGAGAAAACCATAGAGAGGGCTCGTGCAGGATTGACAGCACAATACCGTTAATCCTCATTCGTTTCGAAGTAGCGTCAGCCGAAACCGTGCTGGCGTCGTCCGGACGCCGCGTGACGAAGATTAAAAAGTTTTTGTTGAACACGGAGGAACGCGAAAAAATCCACCGTCGAAACAGCAGGTAGAGAACGAACGACGGGGTAAAAAGGAAGAAAGACAGCTGACGTGTGCCACGAAACCTTCCTCGGGTTAAAAAACAAAAAAAAAAAATAGGAAAATGTCCAGTCACCGATTATGGGCGCGGTTAAGCTTCAAGCTTTATCGAGCGTTACTTTCGAAACTACTCGTCGTTCCAATATAAGGAAAACTTTTGAAGAAGACGGTTTCTTTTGTTTGCGTAATCGTCGATCGTTGCAATTAATTAAAATTCTAAGGAGAAAACTTCATTCTTTCTGAAAACGATTTAATACAGTAACATTGCAAGAGATTTTATTTGCATTTCGCGAGATGGACCGTTAATTTGTATTCTCCTCGCGATACTAGAACGTCAGAAGTTATTAGCAATTCGAATATTAATCCTTACAACGGAAGAGCGGCTCGATGGTTAGCGGGATCGTACAAATATTGGCCCAATATAGAGACGAAGATAAATCGCGAGAATGGAGCGATAGGCGGTCAGAAGGAAATAGAAAATAAGGCTCGGGAGAGAATCGATATATAGGAGGAAAAGAAGAAGGGAAAAAAGAAAATAAGGAAGAAAAATAGCCCGGGTATCATTGTAATCCATCTCTCGTTCGACTCTATATTACCCAATGATTGCCCTTCACCGTTAGTACGTCATTTCAGTCTGACAGAGCTATTGGAAACTGTTTCGTATCGGACGTTAACGACATTCCTCGCCCATTGTCCATTTATAATTACGGATAATGTTGGCAGGGGAATCGAAGCTTTGCCTCAAGATGGGCATTGTTGCGTCGACGAATACGCCGTCGCCACGATTCGACCGGGGCCTGGATGTAATTCGTTCCCGTTCAATGGAGAGAGTCGTCGAGAGCGAGCAGATTCGATTTGGGAAAACGAACACACCGACTTTGCTTCCAGTCGAAGGATCGCGCGCAAACGGGAAACTTTAAAATCAATCCGTGATTGAAAGATCGTAGCTTCGAGCCAGACGTAGCTTTCCACGCGGCTACGTCCGACCAAAGGGGTAGAGATCATTCGATATTCAACGGGTCCAACGAACCCGTACCGCGCTCGCGCGTCTAATTGCAAAGTTGGCGAAAACAAGAAGTATCTGGCAAACACGGAACGAGTAAATACAGTGGGATTCGTTTGTTTAAGAGGCGAAGGAGCGGTGCCATCTCTGATTCTCCGGCATAATGGACGATCCCGAGGCAAGAAAGCGCGAAGGGGTGCGAAGATGGGGCTGCAGAGAAAAGAAGTAACAACCGAAGAGAGAAAAGGTGTTCCCTTCCGAAGAGCAAAAGAAAAAAAAGAACGAAACTCTTGTTTGCA
Organism: Stelis phaeoptera; assembly: GCA_943735885.1. Taxonomy (NCBI): domain Eukaryota; kingdom Metazoa; phylum Arthropoda; class Insecta; order Hymenoptera; family Megachilidae; genus Stelis; species Stelis phaeoptera. Next base: position 8,183,749 of record OX030941.1, on the reverse strand, counting down.
GGTCATTATAGCATGTCAAAGGTGGAAAAAGATTTCGTTGTTTTCTTCTTCCTTTTCTCTTATTCCTTTCTTTTGCCTAGCCAGTCGAGCTTCCGCTAATAAAACGGAGCTCGTTGGAAGGATATGTTCTGAAATAAAGCGTCGCTGGGCATCATCAACTTCCTTCCCCTCAAGTACTTTCGTTCCCTTTCGCTAATTAACCTTTACCGTGCGAACCCGACTGCCCTCGTATTTCTTTCCTGAAAACGGTGCAACGCAGAATACTCTGAAACAACCATCCGACCGCAGAACACAATATTCCTATGAAAAATGGAATATTACTTAGCAACTGAAATTATAATTCGACACAAAATTCAAATCATCATTTTTAACAATCTAACCTAACATATCAGATTTCAAATTAAAGCACCTTTTCGCGGTTAGTCAAAAACACGGGGCAACGTATCCGTTTCATCGTGGCCTGTTGAAATCCTAAACGGAAACGCGTTTCACCTCGCCATAATGTTCCAGATTTAATCCCGTTTTTGAGACATTAATTCTTGATCGTACGCCCCGATTAGACCGGAGACGAGGAGAGGATGGGGAAACTTGATTAAATTTTTTTTTTTCTCCCCGTTGGCGAATGGATATTAAAGCCGGGCGGAACTTCATAAATCTAGACAAATAGAATTTGCCTTCCATCCCCTTTCCGCCAACGACTGGTTTCCTGTTTCCGATCTCCTTTTTGTTTACCGAGATATATTAACGCGAGTTAGCTTTTCCCCGGTACTTTCGCGAGCGACCGAACATTCTTTGATTAGCGATTCCGATTGCAATGCCGAGATTCAACGCTTCGAATTGGATACGCCATACACCGATCATGAATTTATGATGCATCATCAGTCGCGAAACGCGTACGAATCACCACAAATATTTCTCCACCCACCTTACTCCCATCAATGTATTCTGTTATCGTGCTAATCTAGCCGCCGTTCTAACCATCGCGATTCCTGCCTCGTCACCGAAATTAACATTTTAATTAAGGGCACACGCTACACGCCGAACATACCTCGGTCGGCCGTGTGACTCAGCAGCCAGTCAGCGGTTTCGCAAGGCACCGGAAAATAGTATTGAAAGAATGGCGGCACGCCGACGACGAGAGGTGATTGAACTAATCGGACGCGACCACGCTGATGAACACACACCGCGTTTGAATTGCTCCCGATTATCGGAGAGCACGCGACGAACGTTGCATACCCACCTTGAACTTCGAACGTCGCGTTACATGGACGATCGTAATTCAAAGGTTGGTCGTCAGTGGTTGGTGCGTTCATTTCCGATGATCACAAAGCACGAAGAAGACCAAAAGAAGAAGAATTAATTACAGAAGGTTCCGCGAAGGAGGATGAACAGAGAAATCGTTGATTGCACTCGCACCCTTGGTATGTGTTTTGCTTTGGCCCCGACTAAGGGGCCAATTCTGTAATTATGACAAAGGGAATACGCAACGGGCGTAGTTATGATTGGGAGTAACTCAAAGACACGCCGGTCTGTGACTCGTTTGCTAGCGGAGTTTTTGAGCGTTTGATCAGTTAATTAATAGAATCTGTTGACGAACGCATTCCGCAATGAGACTCGCAACATTTGATTACCAGCGGTGGCACGCGTTTCGCCATCGTTGTTTCACGTCAACAACCTTCTGTTCCCGTTTATTAGAAGCTGCCTGCCACCGGATTTATTCGAGGATTCTGCTCGACATCGATCGCCCATAAGATGCGAGTATAATGCGCGTTGATATAAAAACAGCACCGAGTATCGGAAAACACTTACTCGTTAAACAAATTATTGATAAAAATGTCATCAACGTACACAATGTTAAATACACTTTGTACCCGGTATTCTTTCGTAATAATTGTTTCCTTGTTTAAACACATAGTAATTAACTCAATTGTAACGATGAATTAAATAGCTGGTGCAACGACGCGAACAAATAATGCGGGTTGCAATAAAACCATCAAAGTTGCACGCAGGACAACTTTCCGCTTGTGTAACGTAACCGAGCCGCGATTAAGCTTGATATACTGGTATTTATATATCAGCAAACTTTGATCTAATAGCGTGCAAATATATCTTAAGACGATTCAGCGCATAAACCAACAACGTTATCGGTCAAACATGATAGAATTCCATGTACATATAATCTTCTGTGCAAAGAAAGCTCCGGCATTATTTCAGGATTATTAACGGCCTGTAAGTTCGCGTCGCAGTGCTCTCCGCTTTCCCTCGTAATCCAAGTTATACCAGGTGGCTCGTAAACGCGCGCTAAAGTATCACAAATAAACGCTCGGTACGGACAAATATTGTACAAGCACAAAGTAACCATTTTCTTTCCTCCTAATTATGAGTTATCGCGGATAAAACCGTAAACAGAACGTGTTGAATCATCAAGTGTAATTTCACGTTTATTCCCAACGGAGTATGCCGTTAGATACTCTGTAATTTACCATCGTCCTTCGTTGCAAATGATAAAGTATCGTTCCGACGTTTCTCGAAGGTCAAGTCTTCGAAGCAACGACGTGTAATTAAAATTATTTATCCTGTATAGTTTTTATTTGCAAAGAAAAGATCAAGTCGGTTAAATGCGATCTGAAATGTTTAATTGTAGTTCGGTTAGTTGGAACTTTGAACGAAGATTCTATTGTTTTTAAAGCGCGAAGCCCGCGTATCGGTATCGAGTTATCTCGGGTCGAGATAAGTTTGTTGGCGACTTTGCCAGAAAGGTACCAGCAGACCGTTACGTTGAACAGAATGAAACTCAATAATTATGTCATCTCACTGCGAACGAATTATCTAACCGTGTTTTCTTGACGTGCCGTTCCATTAGAAACGGCGAACGGCTCGTTAAGAAAGTTTTCGTTTCCGCGACGAGCACCCGAGTTGCATTCAATTGTCTGTTACCCATGACCATTCTCGTGAATGAACTTTGCACCATTCATTCACACCTCTAGCTTCCCGGAACGATGTTCAACGTCGAAGCAAATATTGGTCATAGTGTCGGCCGTTTCTATAATATACATATAACTGACTCCGTTCCATTCGCGCTTTATCGCGCGCTCCCTCGATAACTTCGGTTTATTAAAACTTGTATTCTTGCGGGCAAAACTTGCCATCCACGTTTCGGTACGAGATCGAAATGTTATCACTTCCTGCATGTGTACGTACAGGTTTCCAAAGAATCACGAATACGTTCCGAGGCAATAGTGTGACGTAAGTATTCGATGTTTTACCTTTTACTCATTCGACAAGTATTACATGATTTAACGCTGAATCATGAGCAGTTTAGGCTTGGACCTTAATCCCATCCGGCTTTTGAAATATCAAGTTATCAGTGTTTGAAATAATCGGAACGATTTCCAGGATTTGAAAAAGTTTAGATAGTAGAGTGACTTAAGCGTCTATAGAATCAAAATCCCGAAGCTGTTAGATTTCGATCGAGTGATAAGGTATACTCGCTTCAAACAACTTTCTACTGGCCTTACTTACCCTGCTAATCATTTTCTCAATAAAGAATATACATAAAACAAAAAAAAAAAAAAAAACAAAAATAAATATACTGATCGAATTGAGTAACCTCCTCCTTTTCGAAGTCGGTTAAAAATGGGATTTTAGTAAGAATAGTACTTCCAAAGAACAGAGACACTAAATTCTTGAATTCAAGATTGGCGCCAATCTTATGGTCTATAATTCCGCGTCAACTTTATATAAGAAAATTGCATATGACCAATTAGCGATCGAACATCAGATCGGATAGATAAGATCGTGCAGATAGAACACCAACGGATTAATCGAAGATATCGAAAGCATTATGAAACGACTCGTAGGAAATCCAAGAGCACGATACTACCGACTGACCTCAGCATCGATTATGGGGACTCGGGGTAGAACGACACGGAAAGTCGTTGGTTAAAACGAGAGAAGATACGCGTCGTTTGAAAGAAGGGGATATCACGTGTTCACGGTTGCGCTCCATCCAAAGCGGGACACGCATGCGCGTTGCATCGCAAAGTCGTATGTGTTACGTCGGTGCGTTGTGGAGCAGCTAAAATGATTCTATCGTTTCAACCGTGTTTCCCTGGATTTCCAGCCAGGTCCCATCGTTGGTTCTACGTTTCAATAGTTGCCGCTGGCAATTGAACCAAGATCAAAGTGCGAATCGAGAAAGGAACATAAATAATCGCGTAGAACGATGGTTGCGAAACGGAGGATCACAATCACGACTGGTTTACGAATAAAAATACTTAAAATACTCACGGTTTGTCGGGCTGCGATCTACGCACCATCATCTCCGCTTTCTGGATCTCTTCGGCCCTTGTGACGCTTTTGGTCCTCCTTAACCTCACCCTCGTGTCGTTTTCATGCTCCGCCGTCATGTCGTTCTGTCGAAGAGAGACGAGTGGCACGCGCACGTTACCACCGTACCACGCACACCGACCCACAGCCGGCCACACACACTAATAAAACACGAGCACACACACGAACGACCCGCTAGTCACCGAGCCGGCACTCGGTTCGCGGTCGCGCGAGCAAAATAAATGAAAGCCGCGCGAATAAGTCGGAGCAGTAGATTGATTTTAACGAAAACTTTTACTTTTTCCACGGATTTCTGGATCGATTGGTCGATGATTTTCAACGATCCACCTGGTATGGGTCTGGGCTTGGATGCGATCTTTAAACGTTGGTGTTGGCTGGCTTCTACGCGCGACAGTGTTTACAGCCAGACAGCCACAATGATACTACCGGCTTCCATCGGTCACCGTCTCTCAGGCCACGACTCTGTTTATCTACGACTTTCTTACAGATAACGACACAACATCGTTGCCAACCGTGGCACGATTTCACATGGGACCAACGTACGTTTAAAACGCGACCACGCGCCGCGACTTTTCGACTATTTTCGGCGCAGAGGGCGCGCGAATGTTTTATTTTCCTTCGGCGGGTTATGCAAGTGTCCCGTTCCGATACAACGTATTGTTTGGCAATACTTTGAAATGTAATCGTATTCCTCTTCATTTACAACCTTGTTTCTTCGTTTGATCCTGACAAACAATTTATCATACAACACGGGGATTAATAATCGCATTAACGCGTTGGCTATTATAGAGGCCGCTATAGGACGACACCATGAATTTGACGAAAAAAACTTGAATATCATCGAAATCATGAAAGTTAGCAAATTAGAAAACTCAATTGGAATGTTAATTGTATTCTAAATAATTATATAATTGATTGTATGTCAATCACTCATGAAAATGAGGATGAAGAATGTACGTAACAGGTCGTTTTGTTTATTTACTCGATAATTGAGCACGTCTGGACGCTATTCTTACGATTACGTTAATGTTCCAGTTAGTTTTTACCGATATCTTGAAAAAGTAGAATACTCTAACAAAATTGTCAGTTATTAAAAAGTGTATCTTTTTCTAGAGTTACGTAGTGGTATGTTTATAGTAACTGCGTACTCAGAACCATTTTTTTTTCTTTTTTTAATAATAGTCTATTAACACGTTACTTTTCAAACGTTTATCGTTAACGATTACCCGCGTAGTTGCGTCTCGCCTGTTTCGTTAACTTAACCGCTTCGAGGTTTCAACTTTAAACGCGAACGCGCTTCAACGATCTTCCCGGTTGTTTTTTCACCTCGAAAGGAAGCTGCTCCCGTTGCTCTCGATATTTCAGGCGCGAAGCTAAATGCGTAATTACGTAATTGCTTGTAATCTTGGGGGAAAATCGCGGGTCTGTTTGGATCGACGCCGCGACGCGACGCGTTTCAGACTCGTTCGGATAACGAAGGACACAGGTAGCAATTAAAATAGGTAATTACCGAGTATCGTAATCCGGCTTAACGGGTCGAAACATCGTATTTTACAGTGGCAATTAAAATTTTATGGCACTTCTGGTCCCGTACCGACCGCGATAAAATGTAACTTCCTCACCTGTGTTTCACGACCTACCGAGAAGACCAATGATACGTCGTTTAAGGGTGTTTTTTTGTTCGCCGAGTGCGATCGATAAAATGAAAGGCTGGTTAATGTATGGAAATATATTTCTATAAAGGACACGATCAAGACCGCCCCTTTCTTGCGTTCAAAACGAAAGGATTCATAATAAAATCACGCGAGGCGAACGAGAAACCTGTTATTAGTCGTTGTACACTGTTTCACACGTGCAAAAATCACGTGCACGCGCGTTATCAATGAATCGTAACACGCTTTTAATTACCATACCGAAATGTCGGCTCCTTTCTTACATTCGTTTTTGCTCGTACTCGATGTTTTTCGCATGAAAACAATTGACGATGATTTGACGAGACTCTCGGCTTAACGATAATTATCCTGTCAAAATATCCATTAAAACTCAGGATGCCGCGGGCTTTTAATTCGCCGACTGAGAGAAGTTCGATTCTGTTTGTCGGGAAACTCGCGCCGTGGAAACCGAGGAACTCCGTCTGGCGGTCGAAAGTTCAGAAGTAAATAGACCCGGGACCAAACACGTGAGACAATTTCGCGTGTCAATTACGCGGCTCTTCGAGTCCTTGGTCGAGCTAAAAGGATCGTTTCCGCGGAGCGTCGAAGAAGGAGCAAGTACGGGCGTGGAAAAGCTAATTAACGGGCGGTATATTTACATGTGGAAAGGCAAAGAAAACTCAACGGGAATATTTTATTTCGGATTCCTAATTAATATCACGATACTATCCGTCGAAATTCTTTTTTAATGACGAAGTATAAAGCTACTACCAGTTGGTACGAAACGTAATATATTTTCGTGTCCCGAATCACAATAACATTCCTCGTTGAGTCACGCTTTCGTTTCACCTGCGTTCCTCACTTTTTCCTGCCTGGAACGTTCTGTTTCAGCGAGGTATTTTAAGAGCGTTACGAAACGATGAGTGGAACAAACTTCTACTCGTTTTAGAAGACATCTACTCCACTCGATGAGAAATTAAACATACCACTTGTTAATATAGTAAAACCATCTAACATCTATCGCAGAGAAATGCTATTATAAATGTCATGATTTTAAACATTCGTCTCCTTAACACCTGGACTGCCACGCTAAGGGCGCCGAAAACTTGGTCAGGCAAAGCGTTTAATTTGATCAAATTTTACCATAGGAAATTTGGATCGCCAATTGGTTAACCGGTCGTCGAGAAATGAATTTCAATTGAGACGTATCAAAACCATTTAGTTTCAGTTAGTTACACTAAAATACGAATATCTGATTTCACGAGAGAAAGCTAAACGATCACGATTTGGCCGGTTCATTCGCAGCCAATTTCACCGAGCATTTTGGAATGAAAGGGAGCAGCCTTTTCGCGAAAACTCGCGCGAGCACGTTGGCATGTATGAGCCAGTACGAAGCAAAGTCTATATTCATTCTCCGTTTCGCGTCGTTTTCGAGCGAGCACCTCGATGGTTTTACACGCGCACAGACATTCTGGCTGGTCGTAACACGGTAGGGGACAAAATACAGGTGCGGGAATGCCGTACCAGTCGTTTACGAACTCCATTTACGGTCAACCACAGATATTACCGAGCACACTGCCAGCCACCGTTATTCTACATACGTGGTTACACATCGCAAGGATCTCCGTAGACATCTGCCGGCTCGAGGCGCCGAGTTTGTAGGATTCGGAGTGCCGCTTATGCTCGCAGGATCCTTTTTACTGGCCACTTTGCACCGTCCACGGGATCTAATATCCCCGGGATGCCTGTGCCTGATTTCAAAAAATTCTGGCACCCAACGATCGTAATAAAACGGGGTCGCAGCACGGAGGATTCTGAAAAGTGCACCGTGCAGGACGATCATCGTTATAGCGAGCACCGCGGGTGCGCGATTAAAACGATACGTACGATGCTCATCCCCCCGGGAGATGTTTCTCTGACACGCTTTAAATCGCACCGTTCATCGCGTCGAATTGCGAAAAAAGAAGAAACAAGCTTCGGTTTATACTTCGTAGGAGGGAGTAACACGTATCGCGCGGATGCTCCAGGGAAAAGGGAAGAAGCAATTCAGCCGTGGCGAAACGTGATTTTTATCGAACGAACGAACGTTTTGCTGAAACGTTAACCGTCGTCGAACGACGTACGTCGGGGCTCGTAATTTGTAATAAGTTTCAACGTGAACGGTATCGTGGACAAGCTATAAAGAAGTATTCGTTGTCTATTTCCTGTCGCACGACGGCCTCGTTCAACGGCCTTCGCGAACATCACGGCCCGATCATTCGCGAAAACGATCGCGTCAACGTTACGAACGTTCACAATCGATTGCCTGCTCGATGATCTCGCGTGATTAAATGTCACACACGCGCTTCTACGACGAAGGAATAAAAGACAAAAAGAGAACAGGGAAGGTTGAAACGGGTTGGTAACGATAGGATCTCCGCTTGTGTATGTGTCCCGGTCGTAATGATCGAATGATAGCGTTCGAAACCTCGATCACGGGGAAAAAAATTTTATAACGAAACCCACCTTTTGTATGGACGGTATCGATCGAACGAAAGTTTCGCCCGCCAACGAAGGGTTGGATAAATCGGTCGTTTAAAATCACTCGAAAACGCGTTTGGTAAAGCTCGGGGAAAAACGGTCTACGATCGTGGTTATAGGAATACCTGTACAACGTTGGCCATCGGCCGACGTTGAAACCATCTGAATTCTATCGAGCATCGAACACGGTCTCTCTTTCGTTTCCGTTCGTGTGTCAGTGGTCGCGGCAAAAGGGCATCGATTAAACTTCAGCGCTCCAAGATCGGCTACGGAAACTTTCGTAATATTGGTCGAACCATTCTTGTTCCTGCATTATTGCCTCCTCATCCTGCGAACCGACCGCCAGTCGATTCGATGATCGACTGTACGCAAGGTTCGCACTTTACATTCAGAAAGCGTGTCGTACAACGTGTTGCCCCGTACCCTCTGCCACGAACTATCTTTGATACAATAAACTTGGTCGACAGATCGGGATTGCCTTTACGATACCGGGGTTATAATCGTGTTATTGAAAGTTTCTATCTAACCGCGAGTTCCAGGCTCGACAAAATTTAAATTACAAAAAGAAAATGAATTTAAAATCTATTTGGTTCAATGAGTTGTTGCGTTAAAATGCGTCGACGGGCAAAATTTATTACCTAGAAAATGGAGCTCTGCTCGAATTTCGAGAGACAGCGCCAAGCGTACAATTGTTTCTTCGTGGAATTAATTCGAACCCGCTAGAATCGCGGTGAAGGTCCGAACAAGTCCACGGAACGGCAATATTTCAAAGCGGTGAAAAGCTGCCGATACAATGGCACCGGTTACGTCGAACCGCGCCGGAACTTGTCCCTCTCCTTCGAGCTACTAAATAAATTAGACCCAGTCACGCCCAATCGGGATTTCGTGAACGGTTTTTCACCAAGACCGGACTACGTTCGTAAAAAACCATTACGACCTATACGCGCACGCGATTGAATCGTAATCGTGTGTCCGTGTATAAAATAGTTGTTATTTGAAGAAAATTTTTGCATTTTTGAGTTATTATAACATCTTGAGTGCCAAGCTGAAATCTTAGAAAATTATTCGAATTTGGGGTAAGAAAGGCGGTGACAACGAACCGAAATATTAAAATATGTCGTCGGGATATTCTGTAATTTATTCGGCTAAATAATTTCTAGAACGGACAAATGGATCCCCGTTTGGTTTCTTTCTATTTATGAGTTTTCGATCTGTACACGTATCGGGCGAACAAGCGAGCAATATCCAAGAAACGAAAGAAAAGTTGGGCTTTGTTATCCACAAGGGATTTGAAAAATACGTAAGCGTATACAGAACGAAACTACAAATCCAACGATCGAATTTTCGTGGAGAGTCCGCTGATGGCGAAACAAATATAGACGGTCTGTTCTTGGGCTGAACAGTAACCGGGCAAATCTCCTTCGGTTTGTCTCGCCGCCGCCGGGGCAAATGTAAACCGTACGGTAACAACTTCATTTGTTCGTACAATAGCGGTACAAGGTTCGGATAAAAATCTCTAGCTCTTACCCGGTCACAATTTATTACGTTCAATGGTCTGGTTGTTTATGAAAATGAAAATTGAAATGAGACTGTGCGCAGGTTTAATCAACTTGGCACAGTGGTGCAAGATTTCGTTCCATTCACCGGCAAAGGTAAAACAAGAGTTCAATTTCTGAAGAATTAGACTCCCGTATTATCTGCCACCTTGAATATTTGCTGGAAGATTTTCCTAGACAATTTTCTTTGTGCTCTGCATATATTTGGCAAGAAAAAAAATGGAATTTCTAAATAATAGATAATCCTTGCAATGTGTCTTGCTAGATACGATTGTTTCTACTTTGGCGTTAGATGGATGCATTAAGTATAAGACGTTTTCTGTGATCCTTCCGAAAGAGGAGGAAGAGAAGAAAATCCAAATAGAAACCAATCGATCATTACTGCTAATCCACGACCCGGGTTGTAGAAACTGATCGGTTGTTTGCAGTCCCAGCGTGGCTTAAGGATTGCACCGAGGGCTAAGGGTATACGATCTGATTCTAGCGGCGAAGGAGGGCGCGGTTGCCTGTAGCATGATCCTTCCTAAGCCGAGGCTAAGAGGCTATTAGTTAGCTCTGGGAGCAGCGACGTAACCCCAAAGACTAACACGGTACTTACACCTTCCTGCTTCGTAGAGATCGCAAGATATTCAACCGAGTAGTTCGCGGAGTGTGTTTGCACGACATGGAAGGTGAGACTGGCGATACTCGCCGTGTATAACGTTGCCCGACCAAGATCAACGATAAGAAATTAATATTAAAACAAACTTAACGCGCATCGGATTCGAAACTCGTCGTCGAATAATCAGAGATGCAATCAACCGCTGCAGGATCGCGTGTAAATGTTGAAGAACCTATTCAAAAGTAAATTTAATACGTCTCCCACAGACGTATTTTTGTAAAATAGATTTATCGTATATGAGTAGCTTAGCTTAATAAATAAGCACAAAAATTAAATAATGTCATATTTAAATACTTCGACAAATGTAATCCATGTTATTCCTGTTCAAAATCGAAACCGTGTCAAAAGTTGATGTTTTTTGTTACGAAATTTCAAAAAAATGCTTTCGAACGGGGAGGATGTATCGAGCATGTGATGCAAATTACAACGATACATGGCCCGTTTGAATTATTTACGCGATTTCGACAAAATATCCTCACTCGGTTCGATGCCTGCTATCGACGCTGTAAATTTCATGAACACGCATACCTCGAGAGGATGAACGGTTATTATGAACCAGCAAACTATCGAGGAGCCATGCATTATGCACAACTTCTGTAGAAGTCCGTCCCAAGCATCTAATCTTGCCCTTTGACCCCCTTCTACCCTTCAGCATTTAACCCATATACCCGTCCGAACATCAGGAAATCTCTGTAAAGCCGATTAGTAGTCAGAGCACGTCCGTTATTAGCCATTCGGCCGGATGTGGTCTAAAACTACTGAAATCAAACATTCCCGGTGTAAACGAGCTTGTTCGTTAATTTATACAACCGCTCCGATCATACGGCGGAAATAATACCTCCCGACTTCAAAGCGAATATGGAAAATTAATTCATCGGTTCGCTGAAGCCGGAAAAAAAACGTTTATTCGTTCGTTTAAAATATAAGTAATGATTCTGAATCGGCTTTTGAATTGTGAATTAGAGCTGAATTATTATTGAGTATGAAAACTGCGTGAATCTGCTAAACATCCGCTGAATTTGATAGAGAAACGCAAAAAGGAAAGCTCGATAAACGATGCAACGGAAATGTAAACAGGGTCGAAATAACGGTCGAACTAAACAAAAATTGACGAGATGCAGGTACGTAGCCTGCAGCCATAGGGGGATTCGCGTTCTATCAAAAATAAAGTCTAAATGGCGCGAAATAAAAGCGGCAAATGGTTGGTTCGTGTGCAGCTGCAAATGGATTTGCATTAATTAAATTAATGGTTGGTCGTAGCCGGATAGCAATGGTGGGTCATTGAAATACCCATGTACCGTACCGAAATGGTACGACGATGGGAGAACACGCAACTAGATGCCTCCTCGTTATCCGCCTTTATTATTTTGATTTTTCGCACGGAACAAAAAATTGCTCACCACCATTCTCTGCCAGAACGCGAAAAAGCTTCCCTTGGGATCAAACGATACAGTATTTATCATCTTGTTTCATGAAATAGTTTATCTCTTTCGAAAAGTCCTTTCCTGATGCAGTCCTGTCGAAACAAAGGAAATAAGAGCACGAGGGAAATCGATAGTTGTTGCTGATTTTCAGCACGTACGACAACAAATTTTCGGGCTCTCCCCCGAGGGGGGGATACGTCGAGGATATTTGCAAAAGCACGTTTAGCAAGAACACCGTGGCTGCGCCGAGAAACGATGATAAGGGGTGAAACGGCGAACGTTAAGTTTAGAAACAAGCGCGATCGTAAAAGTTGCAAACTTGGAGCTGCGCTGGCCGACGAAGCGTAAACCGGGTGAAACCCGCCGCTAAATATGAATCATAAAAGAAGCATAAAGATAATTGTATGCTAATAGGCGGAGCGTATGCGCCACGTCGCCCAGAACAGTTCAGAATCTTCCTTTATTACTTACGTAGCTGTGTTATATGTATACCGGCGTATACGTCTGCGCGTTTTGTTGTTTCTCATCACACGGTTTTTCGGTTACGATGTTGACATCAGTTAATTCCGTACGATCAACTTATCTCGGGGTGTTTGTGCTGGGAAAATGTATGCAGCCCTTTGTGTCCCGCATTTTATTCAGTGCCTTGCAAACCACCGCTCCGGTTTTAATTTAAATTTTCCTCCTCCGCTTTCTCTTGACGCGTTACTTTATTCGTCACGAAACGAGTCAGTCTCTTAGGTGCACGATAATGGTCCGACTATGAATAATCTGTAAACTAAAATACAAGATTTTGAGTAAATTAAATTTTCAATAAGAATCTGAAAGAATTTTCGCGTGTAACCGAAAGTGTTAAGGCCTCAGAGCTTCCAAAGGAACTTGATTTACAACCGAACTCTTTTATTCCGCGTCTAACCAAAAGAGAAAGTGGAGCGGCAAGTTGCATTGCCCCGAACGAAACGATCGACTATCCATGAAGGTAGATTGCGATCCTCTGCTGAATCTGAAGGAGGAGGGAGCAAGGACGGGCGCAAAAAGAAAGGATAATATAAGGCAGTGACCAGAAATGTATGAAGTGCGGTATTTCACGAGCTCGTGAATCGAGAAGCGAGATCAAGAAGGATCTACTTGACCGTGTCGTCGACTTTTACAGTTGATCGTCCGGAGAGCTTTTACGAGCCCTGACGAGAAGAGTACCATAGCGATGTGTAAACCATGAGCCTTTTCGACGGTCACCCGAGCCTTTGAAGCTCTTCTTTTCTCCGGGCAACGGGGCTGAAGGAATGGAAAATGGAGCAGGCGAGCACGGCCTTGAAAATCGTATCCCTTTCAAGACACGAAGTAACTTCGGAACGAGCTAACTCGAGCATTTTCAAACAAGTAAACGCCCACGCTGAAAGATTCGCCTGACAGTCTTCGATATAATCATCGAAGAAACTTTTAAATCAATACGTTACGCCGGGCTACGAGGAAATTGACAATACCGTAAGTTTCGACGTGTTCTGGATGAAAAGACCGAACAATTACACGGACCGAGAAGAACAGAACCCTTTGTCTCACAACGAATGATCGAACCTCTTACCGCAGGGATAAGGCGAAGCTACCTAATCGAATTTTGCGAAACTTGTTACCAAGCGATTTACAGAGAAGTTCCCTTTGAGGACGCGTTCGCTTCGCGAAATACCAAAGCGGGAGCTGTACGGGCAATTAAAGATGAACAATGCGGTAGGGACATATCGGTGTTCGCGAAACTATGCTGGAAGCAGGCCTGACCTTTCGTACTTGGGATCTCGATTCGGCAAGCAAAGCTCTTCGAATTCTCGGCCTTAAGTTTCAACTTTGTTATTTCGCGTTCCAGTCGAAGGAACGAGAGGAGACACGCGCTTCTACCCTACGGAAAGTGTTCCGCACACACACACACACACACACACACACACACACACGTATATGACAAGTGGTTGTAATAAAAGTAAGTCAAAGGGAAAACTGTCGCTTTGTCGTCAAAGCATAGCTGGTAGCGTCACGTGCAACCGATAGCCACAGTCAAGCTTTATAGGGACAAACGAGGCCACTTTAATTTGCGAAACTTGCTCGACATACACGTTCAGCCAGCTGGGACCCCGTTGATTTACTAACGTACGAGGGACTAAGCGGAGCGATTCAACGGGAAAACCGAACAGACATCGAACCCCGTGTGCGTGAGTTACGTACAAAGGATAGCTGGACCGGTCCCTGTGATCGGAAGCTGTCAATATTTGTCTATGTCCGGTAACCGAGTAGCGAGCGATGAACCGTAACGTCATCAATTATCTCTTACATACCGCTGCGCGAGGCTTGATGTCAAATTTTCTCTGTTTCCTGCCCTCTGCACCACTTCGTATTCCGGGCCTCACGTGCCAGCCAGCCAACCCTCTCGAATCGCGCTCTCCACTATGCCTCTTTCTACTTACCTAGAGAGAGAGAGTTAGCCGGCCAGATTTGAGTAAACCGATGGAAATTGTCTCTAGACTGCCGAGAACAATAATGACCCGGTCGGAATTCCGCTGCGTTGGAAATTGCTCGAGCGGAATGTCGAGACTGGTCCTCCTCCATCGTTGAATCGATACTTGGCCCGTATCATACGAGCATGTTTCGTCCTCGACACGTGGAAACACTCGCTGACTCGCGCGAATATCCTCCGTAGAGAATCGAAGGAAGGTGGTGGCCGAAGGGGAGAGCAGAGCGTATTAGGGTATTTCGTGGCGGACGATTTCGAACGATACGAGTATCGATGAAACCACCTGGGGACAAAGGTTTCCTTAACAGCAAAATCTGCGCTTTTTCTTTCCGACGCGAATGACCCATTCGAACAAAGCGTTCCAACGATATTCCCCGGAGTTTCAGCCACGAAAGTCGATCGGTTTCGACTTACCTGAACGGTGACAAGGATCAACGAAAGCCTGTTTTGCTTTAAAAATGAATCCATGTATTTGATTTTCTGTGGTTTCCAATAGAACAAACATTACAGTATAGACCAACCCAAGCTATGCTTTAGACCTCGATTCAATTGACATCGAAATACGTGCATTAACATTCACACGAGTTCTCCAATACTTTCGTTTGTTTTTCCTTTTTATTATCTGTTGTATAATTCATGTTCATCTTTATCAGCTAAATTGTTCTAAATATCGTTATAATTGTTGCACAAGCCTCGCGTGAAAATAAATCATTCACATCGATGCGCCGCATTGTCCAGCAAACACGGGAAACGTATATAGTCAATTCTACTTTAATTCAAGATGAAATTTAAGCCTGACACAAGTAAAGGAGGTAAACACTGACGAGTTAACGATGTTTCTACGTGTGTAGGAATAGCATTGTGTTAAAGCAGTTTGGTAGGTGTGTTGCGTCCAAAACACTCGATTAACTATATTCAATATCATAGACACAACAAGAACGCGATTTGATCTTGCTAAATCTTATATTTTTTCTTCGCGTAAGAAATCTACCGTCAACTTCCTCTTTCGTAAGAAAGTGTACTGTCGATACGAAGTCGGGATGTTTTTCGAAACTCTTTCTAATGACTGCAATTATTTACCGTAGCTACAACTCTTTCACTAAAACGGCTTTCAAAGAACGATTGGCGACCCAAAATATTCTGTGTACGTAAAAACGATGAGCAACTATAAACCCGCACTATTATTGATCCGTTAAACAATATTGCACATTTAATGAGAAATGCACCGAGTATTTTACAGTACCCACTTGCTTCATCTGAATAAAAATAGTTCACCAAATGTTTGCGTATACTATGAATTTGTACTAACAAATTAACCCTCGAACGGCGGGATGCAGATCTACGAAACTTATACGACAAAGCTTGCATTAAAATTTTTCTACCAAATACTTTCAGTTTTTAGTCAAGGAAACAGCTTAAGGTCTAGAAAGAAAAGCGACAAGAAATGTAAAATTAAATCGTTGCTATCTCAATAGCCTGCCCATTCCAGGGTTAATTGTGTTTGATCGAAATCCTGAAACAAGTATTAAATATTTACAAAATATCCACTAATATCCATGAGTCTGGCAGTAAAAGGGATATTTTTCAAACGAAATCCTCGTACGGGTTCGAGAACGTTTACGCAAAGCCGACATAAGTTATTTGACATCCAATCGTTTCATCAAAGATCTAGATGGTACTTAGTTAAAGAGATTGAAGCTGACGTGATATATTAGCTATAATTTTGGTATCGACTGAGAGGGCGGCGGCACCGTCAGATTCTGAAACTCGTCGAACGATTTTTTAGCAGCGTTGTGAAAATCTTCCATGCCCTGTTTTGTCATATTTGTGATATCGTCGAACTGACGTCGCGTCTGATGGAGCAAGTCGTCCGTCGACTTGGCGGCAGACGACGCGATATCTTTCACTTCCGATTGGATCTTCTCGATGACCCATTCCACTGCTTGCCGTCCCTGAAACGGAATCGGGCGAAGACACTTCGTTACATCGGGAAAACTGGAATCTTGTATCCTTTTATAACGCGACTTCAGAATTGATCATAAATTATTGCAGAATCTTTGCGTGTTATTTCTTAAAACGATACAAAATCACTCTGGAACTTATTCCTTTTTTTTTATAGTTCCAGTGTTAAATAATTAAAATAAAACCAATCGAATCCAGAGGTTTTGAGAATTCTATGACAATGATTACGGATAAATATAAAATCGTTTACCTTGTTTGCGTTCTGTTCGATGGTCAGTGACAGTAACCTCTCCAGATGATCAATAAGAGGCACCCCCGTGATAGAAATGACCGCCTGTTGTGTTAACAGCGTTGTCTCCGGGTTTTCCGGATGTTGCGAGTATGTAACCACCTCGCCGACGGAAACGTGTTTCCCCAAGCTTATCTGGAAGCAAAGAAAATAATTCAAGTTGGATCTCAGAACGATTTCTAGCAATTCTTGTCATCAGACGTCGACGGTCTCTCATTTTAGCTGCGTGGCACAACTGTCGAGCGTGTCGTACAACTCGTAGGGGTTAACAACCTTCGTATAGATGGTTGGCTATTATTATCAAGATAAAACGTTTCCACGAAAGTGACGTGTTGGTCTTGAATAATCGATGCAGCGAAATAAAGCTTGCGGGTAAGCTTCATGACAATCCTCGTGAAATCGTTGCACTTATTGTTAGACCGGCTTTCAGTTATCATACACATGTTGTGTTGCTTACGGTATTATCTCGTCCATCGATCGTTGAATGATACACTCGCGTGTTTTAGAATTATTCAAAAGATATTAGATCCCCTATCCGTTTCTTTCCCAGGGAAAATGTATTGTGCTCGAAATGGATTCAAAAGCTTCCATACAATTCTACCGTGTACAAGTAAATGCAAGCAACGGTATACAATAAATCATCACAATTTTATGCTTAATCTGCTCTGGATACAAGAATCCCGATCAATATTGAATGAATTATCATATAAATTTCACTGTATTGAAAAATCTTATAAACAACTAACGCACAAAATTGTAAGCGTTTATGTAATCATTTTCATCAAACTTCAAGCTTCATAGTAACATAAATAAAATGCTATTTTGCAGTAGGTACTTTTATGTCATTGAACCGTGTCATATTTTATATGCAATTTAGCCCATACATTTACAATTTTCCATCAAAATACATTTCTTTTAAATTGCATACATCTCATTCTACATAACGAAGAATGAAAACAATTGGATGTTCTGTTTTTAATGGTTCTCGAACTAGAATGCAGAGAGGGAAACAAATACGCCCTCCAACGAACATGGACAGAAGAAAAGAAAAAAAAAAAGAGAGAGCAAACAAACGAGATCGCGTGCTTTACACGTATCAGTTTTATAGTGGTCGATAATGAAGCAAGTCTGAGGGTAACGACAACGAAGTGGCGTTCACCATTTCGAAAATTACATCATTATGAGCTGCATACGACTCATTCGTAGCAGCGCAGCGTGAAGCGACGTGGTCGTGGAGCTGGAACAATTGAATCGCGGGGGTGCAATACGTTTCACGGGGGAATTAACGCCCGCGGCACATTGTGGATCCACGCTGCGATCGAGATAGAGAGGAGACCCCCAGTCCTCTCTGTGCTGGTCGCCATATTGGCAATCAGTGAAGTCGACTGTGTTACATCGCGGCCGACCATCCAGCTCGTCGCGTTTCGTGATCCCCCTTCCGCCGACCACCGATCTTGCGGTATTCTCACCCCTACCCTATACAATTCGGGGACACTAACGGAAAAAAAAGGGTGGGAAAAGTTAACGCCCAGCTTCGAATAGAGTTTCATCAATTACACAGATCGTGGACTAGGGAAAATACGGATGGTTTAATTCGCGGGAAATTTAATGGAGATTCGAAAAGGGCCATTCAGCTGCGTTCGATGCTGTCGAATGCAGTTCTTTGTTTTCTCGCCAACGGCGTAAACTCCATTCGAATTACACGCGCGTTACTTCCATTCGTTTCATATTGTTCGTACACCTAAAACCAGAGCTGTACGCGATCCGATACAATGGAGAATCGAGCAAAATTACGTGCATATCTTTAAATGAAAACCGAGATTTACTCAGCGGAATTCATGAGGTTCATACGCTAGATTACGACTTTCAATCCGTACGAAATGAAGTCACGGGCAATTTCCAGCGTGAAAACAAGCTTCTTTTCAACAGATGTAATTAACACCTAGCACCTTGCTCGTCTCCTTGTCGTTTAAGTGGTCCGAGCAGAATAAAGTCGCGATTCGGTGGGTTGTACAGGAAACAGTGGAACGTAGGAAAGTAAAAGACAAGAGTGGCAGTGGTAGTAATTGGCAAGACGAACGGTTTCATTGTACCTTCCGTAACGAGTGACTTTGGGCTCCATGAGGTGGGGTTTCTTTTATTGCGGTGATAAAAACGTGTTTCGTTTAACGCGAATTAAAATTACCGTGATTGGACGTCAGACGAAAGTACCAATTTCGTTTCTCTTCCCAATCAGAAGGTAACGAGATATAATTAACGTAATACGGCCAATAAATGCCAAACATCAGCAACGAATAATTACGTGCTCCGATGGAACCCGTTTGAGAACGCGTCTTAAGTTTCGTTTAAAACATAAATCCGATTAAAGTCCGGAAAATAATCCGTCTCTCGAGTTCGTTCTACTTTCGTGCCAGTCTTCGAAACGCGACTCTTTCTTCAGCGTCGAGATTAAATCCTTTCCCCACGAAAAGCATTCAAAAAAGAATCCTGACCGAAGAGACCGGGTCTCTCTTTGCGGACCGTTCTGTCGCGACGGGCGATGTAATCATCTTTCGTTGTCTCATCAACAGAACAGAAAAACAGAAAACGACGCGTCGGTGTCGTCGTGACAAAGACGAAAGGGTAAAAAAGGGAGATAAAAGAAATGCGAAAAAGGTTAAACGCTTGGCACGCGATTTAATCCTATCAAGCGAACGATCGATCCCTCTGTCGGCCCTGGCGTCAACGACGAAGTAATTAATTTTCACTTCCTTTTTTTATTTTCGGTGCCCCTTCCCGGTCAGAGCAGAGAGTACCAGAAGAGCGTACATCGTCAACCCTGTCTCTCTCCCGATCTGGTGCATCGGTTAATTGAAATTTTTCTCGTCAGCCGCGCGTCGAAACCGATGTTTGCCAATCCCTCGGTCTCGGCGCCCGAGCACAGCGTTTGCTTTTCATTTACCGCAGCACGTTCATCGCGGCACGTTCACGTTTAGTAGCGCAGTTAGGACGAAAATCGTTAACTAAAATCACGAGCCCGATGTAAAAGAGCCGAGGTCTCGCTTGCAGATTGCCACGGATTAAACCGTCGGTTAAATGCCTTAGTTGGTCGACCTGTTTCCGACAACGACGAGGATCAAGGAAGAATCTATGACCGAAAGATGATCAAAGAAAATCCAATCTTGTCGTGCTTTTCTTTATTTGCTGATCCTTACTGGTTAAAAGTATGACAGAGAAGAGAACTCCTGGGGTAGTTATTTCACGTGACAATGCCAAGTCACCGGACTTTATTATCGTGAAAAGTAGTGGCCACGATATTCAACGTCGAATTACTATCGTAGCTACTAGAAATTCTAATCAGGATGGATCGCAAAAAGAAAACACCTTAACCGTTTAGAGAAATATTAATGGCATCGTTAGGAAAGAACCGTAAAGCATGGTACAAACAGAGCTCGCATACTGTCCAATCAAGAAGTCCCGGTTTCATCTTTGGCCGATATAACGAGGAGGGAACGGGAAGACTAGGGACCAGCCAGGTACCGTTGAAGGGTCGTTGTTCCGGCTAAAGAGCCTTCTTCAGTATGCACTCGCGAGTAATTAGCATCGCCGCATAATTGAGAGGGACTTTACGTATCTGGCTGGAGGCAGCATTGTTCTCCAGGCTGGTCTATGCTCCCAATTCGGCCGCGCCATTCGATGCCTCGAGAGGGTGCCACAGACGCCGGAAGCCCAAATCTACTACGACGTAATGTCGGAAGCCGGATCGAACTCGAATAGAATTTCGGCCCGGGGCTTTCTCCTGCGCTCGGTAATCGGCGATTTCAGTGGATTTTGGTGGGGGGGAGATTGGGAATCATGTGCTGACAAATCCGTATTAGATCGTGTAAACGGGAGCTTCCAGTCATCTGCTTCCAGCTAAATGGATACGCGCGCGGTTTCCTTGCACGTTCGATTCAATTACTTGTTTCCGCGTCTATGTACATTTCTGAACAAACACAGCCGCTTCCGTAACCCGAATCGATACCCTCGACCGCTCGTTGGATCCTTATGAAGTATTCGAAAGCATCCTGGCAAATGTATACGCAATGGAATACTTAAATAACATGAAACGTAATATTAGACTACTCTAAAAACTGTATCACACATTAGACGACTTTGATGTATTCGTAAGAAAATGAGTTTTAAATGATCAAAACCTTTGGGAGACAAATGAGAAAGAAATTGTAGGAAGGGAGAAGGGGCATGTTGTTTCACAACGTTTAAAGATATACTCAAGATTTCGAGCTAACCATAAATATGAAAAACGATACGAAGTTTAAGGGTGACCTAATAGGTTCTTTCTGTTAGCTGTCGCGTGATCATTAATATCCATTCCCCGAAACTTTTCCAACGAGTCAGTGGATCGTGTTGGAAACATATCTCGATGGGATTGTCGCGTGACACCAAGCCCGACGAGGATTCACTGGGATCAAGGGTTTCAAGCCGAAGCTTGTACACGAGAGTCGTCGTACAACCTCACGGGTATCTCGCTACTCCAAAGTTACCATTTTTCATTAAGCCGTCCTCCCCGTCTCTGTCTCGGCTCCATATTTCAATCGATTCAAAAAATGCTGACGTGGCCTATATACAACGGCATACGGTCCTGTATAAAAATACGTAAATGTGGTACTAGAGACACGGGCCAACCCTACACACTGCGTTCGGTTGAGCGCAATTTGTTGTTTTTATGATTTACAGGGCTGCGCGTACAATAATTCAGTCGGTGGCACGTTCAGTCAGCCCCATGCACCACCCGAACGTAACCATCCCTCCGTAACCTCCTCCCCTCGAGTTCTCCATCAGCAAAGTCCACGGGGAGTCGGTGAATACAACCAGGATACATCACCGATACACGCGTCCGTTATTAATTCTCGTCCGATGCAACCACCCCTTTCGACTCGTTGCCACCCTGCCTATCCTTCTATCTCTGGCCGTGTCTCGTGTTTTCGCGCCTGCACGCACGGAAATTCGTGCCAGAACGAAGGAGGCATCGTTCGAAAGAGAGAGTGCACCAGTCGCCGTTGGTAAAATATCGTTCCGGTTTCCTTCGTGCCCGACAACGTATTGCTGGGAACATATCGCGCGAACGAAGACCTACGTACGATTGATCTATCTGCTCCAACTTTCCTACGATTTCTAAAAAGGAACGAGAAGGTTGCCGGCTGGTTGAAAGAAGTCCTTTTGTCAGACGGATGACGTAAAGATTGATTTCAATCGACGCACGCGATGAATTAAAATCATTTCCCGTTTTGTAACATCAGTCCAATGAAAATTGCTAACTGTGCTTGTTTTCAGTTGATTAATCCGTGTGCCGGTCGCGGGCACGTTTACAAAACGCGTATCGTCAAACTTGTCAAAGCCAGGAACGTTTTACAACGGATTTTAAATAATAACACGATTAACTTAACGCGATCGATCGTCGTGTGACGCACGGCTACAATATGTCCGTCTGATAATCCGATAATATCCATCTGGCTGCACCGACGGGGAGAATGTTTCATCGTTTTTCCTGTCGAACGCTCGTATTCACCGCGCCACGATACCCCTGACGCCAAACGGCCATTGTTTCAGATTAACAGGACGGGATTTTACAACGTGACGATATTTACAGTCCTGTTGGCACCGCGCGAAACGCGCATCGACGATGCTACAATTTTCAAGATTCATTCGGTGAAACGTTTCTGAATTCGCGATCAGCTACGAAATATGCAATGGATATAGGGCGGAGCCTGACCGCCAACGGAGTCCCGAGACCATTATGTTCAGCTTGTACCCGATGCATATACGCCGGATGCGTTTAGGTTCAACGATACGAGGCCGCATTACGTAGCGAGCAACGGCACGATACGTATGCATCCCGCGTAAACGTGTGCACCAGAGCTCGGTGCACGGGGCAGGGGTAAATTGCTAAAAGATATCTCCCTCTTGGGATTCGACGGGGATAGGTTATAACCTGGTCCGGACTCCAGCGAGCTTATGTAGAATACATTGCCTCCGGTACGCTTCCCTGTACAATGTTGTTGCTTGTCCTTGTTGGCCGACGCAGGCGTAACTCGCGTGCGTATATTTTGATGTTGAAAGACAGGGCGCGGGTGGATCATCGTCGTAGTCGGTTTCGTCGTCGTGCGTGTACTCACCAAACAGGCGGAAAGGCAGCGTATAGACAGAGAAAGCGTTGACATCCCGCAGGGAATTGTTCAATTTTAGTTGGAAGCTCATCTGTAACCCTCGTCGTAGCGGGAAACGCGGAAACACGTCCCCGTAGATTACGCGGGTGCGGGGACGATCAGCGGGGAAATATCACGCAGCACACCCTGCCGCCGCCGTCTGACCTTAATTGGAAAGACGACAGCGGGAAAGAAAACGTCGAGAATCAGAAACGAGGACAGTTACTTCCTGCGTGTCGCAAACACGAGCGAACTTCCTTTTATTATATTGTTATTTTGAGATGATATACGGTGGCATCGGGAAGATAATCGATTAAAAATCGGATTATTTTTAGACGCGAATAGCGGGAAACAGTACACGTGCATTGAACGCTAAGGAACTCTAGATGCCGACCACTCAACCATCGATTTCTTTCCACTAAATATTGCAAATTCATTGCCACCTATGCTTTAAACACGGCCGAACATTAAACAACGCGAGTTTCGTTCAAACAAATAATTTTAAACGTTAACTAAAAACGAAGGCAGTCCAACCTTTTCGCGAGTGGAAAGGGTTGTCCAGAATGACAACTTCTACAACGTATTTAAAAATAACTCACATCTAAAAAGGAGTAGCTAATCTACAAGTTCACCATATATTCAAACATGCTTATTCAGGCAATGAGCACGTATGACGAGATCCGTGTTGTATCTAGTTTCGCGATACCAGCTCGTTTACGCTTCGTACTTGATGTATGAGAGCAAACAATCAAGTTACATATAAAACAGCTGACAAATGGACGTGGCTAGTCGTATTGTGTTTCATTGTTAATATTTGCCCGATGAAAATGAAATCTTCGTGTTTATGTTTCCGTGAATGAAACCGTGAGTTTGGTACTTTTC
Organism: Stelis phaeoptera; assembly: GCA_943735885.1. Lineage (NCBI taxonomy): Eukaryota > Metazoa > Arthropoda > Insecta > Hymenoptera > Megachilidae > Stelis > Stelis phaeoptera. Next base: position 8,159,771 of record OX030941.1, on the reverse strand, counting down.
CAGAGATTCGTGTTTTACAACAACAACGGAAAAAGTTTCCCTAATACAGATATTTTCGTGAGCAAGAGTCTGGTTACCGAAATCGATTTTTCCTTTTTTTCCGCCAATTTTATCAGATTTTTCAAAGCGCTCGCTTTTCACGCGACGCAGGGAAGGGTCTTTTTTCGCGTCGATGAAAGCATGCTCGTGTACGAATTTTCTGGCCGCCTAAGTGGCCGTTTGCCACACAGGTATACGTATGTTGAGGTATCTCGATAAGTAAAAACGATCGACGGTAGCAGCTCCTGGTAGATGGGATGACTGCACTTTTTTCTCGGAGCCACCTGCGGATCGTTCATCATAGCAGTAATGCATCCAGCATCCCGGTATCTCTTCCTTTTTCTTTTCCTCCTGACCAAGAATCCAAGCGAGCAGCAGGAGAACGATCTTCGACGCGTGCAACCCCGCTAAGACCAATGCTTCCGTTCCCTTTCCTGCCGTGTTTCCGCGAAATCTGTCTGGCGCAACCCTCCGAGGGGACCACGAAGCTATGCCAACCCCCCGGTAATGCGAGCATCAATAACCTATCATATCCAACCTTCTTAGATGCGATACGATATCTGCACCCAACTCCAGGAGGTGCAAGCAACTCTCGCCAATCTCCTCTGAGCAAATGTGTCTGCTTCTTGTGTCGGAATCGGTCAATTTTTCGAACAAACATTATCCGCCCGTACAACGGAAGTATTCGCGTCGTTTTCATCCTATTTTCAAAACTGATCGGGGTAAATTGAAAATCTTTCGATCAGCCATCACAAGTGTGTCGGTGTCGAAAGGATCGAGTGTAATTCTACATATAGGTGAAATTGCATCAAGTTATTGTCCAATTACCATTGCTGATCTTGGTTCGAATGAAATTGCGAATATATTGATTGTTCGATTACGCGCGTACAACCCGTTCGGCGATCTCTGCGCGCTGCCCTTCGTTTATCAAATTTATTTGCACCGATCAAATGAATTGCTAATGCAATCGCGGAGAAGGAGTCGGTCTTTTGATCATCGCGTGCATTGTTAAACAGGGAATTTGTAATATTAATCGCGTGTATATTTTATTCTGTAACCTGCTCTGCTTTGTTTTTTTTTTTTTTGTTTATTCCTACCATCAATAAATAACCTTTTCGATTTTATCAATGTACCACGTAATACAATTTAATGGAAGTGCAAAGCAACATTCTCCCGTGGAATATCGATTCGTTCGTTTCCCTCATTTATCGCGCTTTTGAAAGATTAATTACAAATGCGGTCAAAGTGCTTTGTCGAGCAATATGGGAATAATAACGAGCAAATGTAATGAAATCTCTGCAGAGGAATGCTTCACGGAAATTCGCATTCGGTTGATTAAACGTTACACGTGATATTCTGATTAATGATACAAATTAAGTGTTTGCAAACGACCAAATATCGCCGAGGTTTCGGTTAACGTACAAACTCATCATTATGTAAATTAATAACATGATAAAAGTACGAGCGTTGCATCGAAGAAATTAATTCACAAACTATCTGGCGAACGATAGACGTGCATTTCATTAATGAAATCCTAATTTACATGTAGATATTCATTAACGGCTTGAAAACTATTCATTTTACTTACGTTCACTGTCCTGACTACCATTTCCTTCGATTCTGGTTTGACCTCGCTCCATTCGCTAGCGTAGTATGGTCCACGATGGCCGAAGAACTGAAACAAAAATAAATACCATCCTTTTTTTTTATCAAACAAACTGAATTACGAACTGTTATCTGCGTATAAAAAAAAAGGGGAAAGAATCAGAATAGGTACCATTTATTGATTCAATTACTTGTAATATATCGCCAATTTGTACCAATAAAGAGACATGACCATGCATATCGACATAAATTATAACTTCCTTTAATGCACCGTCCAGGTAAAATTCAGATACACTAAATCGAAAGCAATTTAACGTTAATGATAAATACATCGTGTCCATGCCGACGAAAATTAAATTAATTTGAAAGCATAATTTATTAGACGGTTCCATAAATATAAATCATCGAAAAACCAAGTCCAACGTCATCGAGCCACCGTTCGCTCGGTAATTAATTAAATTTCTGTGATTAATTGATCTTTAATTACGCGACCCAACCAATAATTACAACGCCTACACGATATAACTGTTTTCCTTCCTCTGGATCGGTAAACGTTCGAACGTGTAGCAAGCAGTTTTTAAATGCGCCTTGTTGTTCGAGTGCATCTGTTAATTAGTCAGAAATTTTCGTCGATGCAGCGGCAGGCTCGATGGGGGTGTAGAAACAGTTACGAATTGAAGGAACAAAGATCCAGAGAAGAAGGAGGTAAAAAAAGATAGAAAATAAATACAGACAAGGCAACTAACTCAAATCGAAACGAGCCTTTGCACTTTCCCCTTCCGTCGAGTAATTTCAGGAGTGCCTAAACGCGAAGGCGATGCTTCTTTCTTTCCCTCCCTGCCCCCTTTCCCGTTCCTCTTTCCCCTTTTCTCCACCTGCTATGCATTCGTTATATACGGAACTGTGATTCGAGGCATTCGAGCGAGCGAGCCAGCACAACAGCACAGCTTTGCGAAATGGCCAAGCTTATAGAAAATCCTGCGAAAGGAAGCAATTCGCCGAGCCGAAAAGGATTCGAAGCTCGAATCTCTCCGTTGGCCAGGGTAGAAGAAACAGGGGATGAGAGAGGGAGGCTCTAAGAGAGGCTGTGCTTGTTGGGTGTGTATATCCCGAAACGCAGGCGCCTGGCTGGATGATTGCCAAAGAGCGTAACATTGAGAAGCGAGCTGGTGAAGGCGGTGGTGGAAGAGGAGGGTTGCTCATTATGAAAGTTGATACGGTCGATGTCGTTGTTTTGTAATTCGCTGCCTCCAACCTGGTTTACCCCGCACCTTCTTCTTGATCCGCGTTGTCGAAAGTTTCGAATTTCCTGTTGGGCTGTTTGGATAGATCGCTTGGTCAAACGGCAGGATGCTGTTTTGTCTATAAACTGGAGTCCGGCAAAGAAGGGATGCATAATACCGCGTGCAGATTGATTTCTTACAAGGCTGTTCCAACTTTCGGATAAACTATAGTTTGCTTACGTGAACAAATGAAAATTAACTAGAAACTGAACCAGATCAGGTAACTTAATATAGGTGAACTAGATTCACTTTTAGTCAGAAGGAAGTGAAACAGCCTACCCCTATATAATTCCAAATGGTACAGTTGATTTTTGAATCGCTTCACAAATTCGTAACGTTAAGAAAAGTTGCTTTCACATTGATGAAGCCAATGATTCGAAGATACATTCGATCTGCTGGTTATGCAACGAGTATTGCGGTCATCAGTTGAGAAATAATTGACGTCTGAGCGTAAGAATGCATAATCTGTTTAAAACCTATACGCAACGTAACGATCTGTGTAATAACGTCAAACGTGAATACATATTACTACTCGAGAAACGATGGATTACATAACAATGAGCGCGTGTCCCCCACTTGAATCAATTGGCATATCGCCAATTATTCCGATACGTGTTAACGTGCGTGATCACTCGTGACTTTCGTCACTTTCATTCACCGAACTACAGAAGTTGCAAAGAAACGCAGGGCTACATCAAATCGTCGATAAATTTATGAAGGCTAAAAGGTCGCCGGAGCGCACCGTTCAGAATCGATAAGACAAACCATAGATAAGACTTGTTCTACAAGGTTAATATTTTCCTAAAAAATGGCTTTGAAATTCGATTGACCTTAAACGACACTAGCGCTTGAACGGCTGCTGCATGTACCAAAAGAAACACTGGAAAATTTGGAACAGAGCGGAACTTTATTCAATCAATCATTCATTATGCATGTGTAAACTTTGTATCTGTTGTTACAAAATAATTGAATATAGAAAAACTTCTTTAAAGATATGTTTTTTTGCATCGCTGATATACCCCATGATACGGAGCATACTTTCAACTTTCCAAAGGTCGTATCTTTGTACAAGATAACATAAATATTATAACTAACAAGTGTCAAATAAGAAGAAATCAATAAATCTAACAATTAATATAGAAAAAATAATGACCTACTAGCACGTGATATATTGTATTTTGTAACAAACATTGTAATTTATAAGTAATTCAAATTGTATGCATATATTCAAGTTCTACTGCACTCGTTACATTAATCTGAACTAGAAACCATGAAATGAGGACTTTCTTAAAAAGGTTATGTTCAATATATGAAACCAATAACCTTAGTATTTAAAAAACTTACAGGTATTAGCCAAGTTGGGAATCTCCATTGAGTAGTAACTAATCTGTGAGAGTACAGGACACCGTTTTCGACTTTCCTGTCGATGACATCCGTTCCCAAAACCGATGGATTTAAAGGGTTTGGATACTTTCTGCATGCTGCTTTTACCACAGTATCCCATGGATGCCTACAAACATAGAAAAATACCTTGAACCTTCGATTCTATGCGTCAAAGGACAAAATTCTTTCATGAATAGCAAAATTTCATCGAATATTTTAACACCCTAGCCTTAAAAATGACAAAGAAGTAAATTTATATAAATGACACTCACTCAAAAGTGTGATGCGACGTCCACAATCTCATGTTTGTAGAATTTTGATTGATTATCCACTAACACTGTAATTTAAACTATTGACAATCACGCGAAAAAATCACAAGTCTCACACAGCAGGGGGGGGATCTATGGACTCTACAGCCTGATGTAACTTCAAAAATTGTAAGAGATATCTCTAACGAACCTTTTCAATACTAATTCATTCCACACCGACCCATCGACAGTTGGCATCACTACCCGTGGCAGCACCAGTCGGTGACTCACGTACCGTCTGATTGGTTGAATCCGGCGCGTTTTCTCGGAATTCAAAAGCGAAACCTGTCCCGCCATTTCGCGTTTGATTCGATTGGAAATATAATTAATTTTCGGGTAATAAGTTCCTATTATTATGTGTTTTGCAATTTTTTTCTTTTTATTTCAAATTTCAATGAGATAATTCATAAATTCACTTCGAATGTAACAGTGATTTGAAGAACGTATAAATCGCGCGATCATAGCGTAAATATTTCGACAGGAGGATGGTCGTCGCGTCGCGGAGTGAAATAAATTGTAGTTAAAAGTGATTAAATAACACAAATACTCGTTCAAAACAATACGTATATTTGAAAAAATACTTTATTCCAAAAGTGTAGTGCCAAAACAATCTCAATTCATCTGCTGGGAAACAAGAACTCAAGAATTTTCCTGAAAGAAGTTAACATGCTCCAGTCCGAGCGGTAAGCGAGTTTTAATAGCCTGTTGTTTACGTAATATATTTTCTTCTTTGTGCTCTGCAAAGAATAACAGAAGAATTTGTCACAATATTTTATATGCTTAACTCATGCCGTCTTACCAAAAATAGTTTTAAGTTTCTTTTGACTTGATCTATCTCTAATGTGCAATGGTACTGTTGGTTGTGGACCTTTATAATTCATGATAATATTTTTGGCCGATTGTAACACATTGTACACTAGTTGAGACTTTGGTGCTCTCGCCAGGTATACAACACATTCTGCTAAAATAACATCACATTCTGGCATTCCAATCATTTGACATCCATGTATCGTGTGAACTGCTATCCCTGAAATTCAAAATTCTTATTCCGGTATTTATTGTATCATAAATTGAAAAGGACGATACTTAATTTTTGCTTGATAAGAAATGCACCTAAAGCATCAGGATCCGCTAAACCAACATCTTCACTCGATATTCTTACTAATCGCCTTGCTATATCTACTGGATCTTCTTTGATTGCCATAATTCGTGCTAACCAGTACAACGCTGCGTTTGCTTTACCAGCTTTTATTGATTTATGCAAGGCAGAATATAAATGATGCGTATTATTAGTTTGTCTATCCGATAACAGATGCGCTTGCTTAAGACTATCTTTGATATCATCAAGAGTAATTGATACAACGTGTGGTGTATTTGGTTTATCCAATACTTTGTTTTTAATTGCTAGTTCTAAACCATTTAGTGCAACACGTGCATCCCCATCACATACTTCCGCTAACCAATCAATTATGGTTCTATCAACAGAAAAGCAAGGCTTACAATTTAAGGCTAATTTATCCTGTAAATTGTTTAACAAGTTTTTGTTTTGGGGATTGTATATTTCTCCATTAACAGATGATGTTGCTTTACAAAGGATTTCCACAATATTTGCTGGAGTTAATTTATTTAAAACAAATATACGGCATCTACTTAACAAAGCAGAGTTCAAACTGTAAGAAGGATTCTCTGTGGTTGTTCCAATTAGAGTGAATGTGCCTGCCTCAATATGTGGAAGAAAAATATCTTGCTGAAGCTTATTAAAGCGGTGTATTTCATCCATAAATACAACGAACTGTTGATTTAACTTTGACCCATTTTTTGCTTTATTAACAACATCTTTTATATTGCTGACACCAGAAGATTTTGCTGATAGTTTTATAACATGTACTTTATGTCCGTGTATTTCTTTACTTAGATTTGAGATAATATTAGCAATGGATGACTAAAACAGATGTTTAGGTAGCAAGTACCATTGGGAATAGTAAAATTATAGCAAGTAATAGCAACTAAGGTTTATATTACCTTTCCACATCCTGGTGGACCCCAAAAGATCATGCTAGGAATATGACCTTTTGTTAACAATTGTTGTAAAACTGTATTAGAACCAATAATATGCTGTTGACCTATGTAATCAGCAAAGCATGCAGGTCTCATTGTTTCAGCAAGAGGAAACTGTTCTTTGTTTAACACAGTTTTTGACTGATTCATGTCTGTTGCATTTGTTATAGAACTTCCTTTGTGTCTTTTTGTTACATTTGTCTTGTCACACTCCTCATTGGGGTATGGCCTTTTTGGTGTTGATGATGTGTTTTTTAAAGCTACATCAAGCAGTGAAAAACATAAATCAATGTGACTTCCTATGTCCTCCACAGAATATTCTTTTCTACACACTGGGCACAACATACTTATATTTTAGCATACATTGTAGTATATATTAAACATCATGATACATTCTTTATTATTACTCGACTTTTGATATTTAATATCATCACCAAATAATTGCGTTTCAAATGTGATCTTCACATCTTAAACCAAAGGGTTTCTCTCATTGATATACATCATATATCATTGTTATGTATAGCAATGGTATATATCATTGTTATATATAGCAATGGTTTCTCTGCACGTGTGTTTGAAATCAGCAACAGCAGAATTAACTACCTGTAGCGCCATCTGTGGTATCCAGTAGGTATCATGGTAGCACACAGTATTCATGCACCAGCTTCTGTCTAATATTTTTACTCATTATTTATATACAACTAGTTATTTATATACAATAAATAATATCTAGGAGTAAAAACCAGGGAAATGTTCTTTAATGTAAGTACATTATAATAAATATGTTATATTTAAATGGAAAAAACCTACTTACATAGTGTATTGAAATTAAGATTAAGGTGATTTACGTTGAACTTTTAATAACATATCTATTGTATTAAAATTGTTTCATTAATAAATAAACGATACCTTTTTCCAGAATATTGTCTACTGAGAGAATTAATTGTTTATTCCATAAGTATGTCAAATGTATGGAATAAGAACCTTTACCGCCAGGAACAGGAAGCATTTGTTTCTGGCCATGGTGGGACAACACCCAGAGAAGTTGTATATGCAATTATGCCAAATATATGCAGCATTCTTCTAACTACCACTACATTAGGTCTTTTAAAGAAACATATTCATAGAAATGTTAGGGTTATGATAGAATTTGGATTGATTATAATCCCGTCTATTTTATGTTGTACAGTATTATCGGAACACATTCCTACAGTTTGTTGCACTATGATGGTAATATCTATCATCAATATTTTATTGCTAGGAATTAATTCGAATGCTTTGTCAATTTATAGTGCAAAACTTACTAATGGTAAAAGGCCTTTTGTTACACACTGCCGTGCATTAATTAACATCATATCAGTAATATGTATATTAGCTGTAGATTTTAAAATTTTCCCTCGTAAATTCGCCAAAACTGAGGTATTTGGGTACAGCTTGATGGACACTGGTGTTGGATTGTTTGTATTAAGTAATGCTTTAGTGGCTCCAGAGGCTAGAGACTTTTCTCCAAGACCTAGAGTAGGTTTCGTTCATACTATATCAAGAAACATAAAACAGTCGGCAAGGAGTTGCATTCCATTGTTGATATTAGGTTTTGGCCGCTCTGTAGCCATTGAGGTTCTGGGATATCAAAAGCATGTAACTGAGTACGGAATTCATTGGAACTTTTTCATAACTCTTGCTTTTGTCAAACTGTTCACCAGTTCCATTACAAGCACCATCAATACCCGATACTCATTGCTATCAGGCATCTGGATTCTAGGAATGCACGAATACATCTTAAGTACCAAAGGATTGAAACAGTGGGTCTTGAGTAACAGACCAAGAAACGATTTTGTATCTGCTAACAGAGAAGGAGTAGTGTCAGTGCCTGGATATGTTGGGCTCTATTTAATAAGTGTAGCTATTGCAAGATTGATACATTCCACTTATCAGAATTTGCCTACGCAACATTCATTTCAGTACAAGCACAAAACTTTCCGTATCAAGTTGTTCGGATTTGAATTTGATGCAAGTTACAATGAATCTATGATACTTTGTATTAAATTGTCTCTGATAGCTGCCCAAACTTGTGCAGCAACTTTGTTCTGTGATTCGTATTTTAGAGTTTCGAGGCGATTAGCGAATGCGGGGTATTGTATGTGGATACTTACCTTGGGTACCATGTTCCTAACGCTATTGTTATTGATAGAAATAATTACAGATATATTAAATTATGCGACCACGGATTTCGAATGCGCGGAAAAGAAAAACAGAGCACACAAAACGAATATCAGAAACAAACGAGAATCCGTCGCCGACGAATCTGATAAGAACGCGATTGTAAATACCATTGAAATACTCGAAGCTGTGAATTACAATGGTTTGCCTTTCTTTTTGTTGGCCAATATAATGACCTTCGGTATTAATACGCTAATACCGACGTTATATGTAAATCAATTAAAAGCTGTGCAAATACTGATTGCATACATGACTGTAAACGTAACATTAGTCCTATTGTTGTATAGAAAACGAATACAAATTAAGTTATAAAAAAATGTACGATTCGTTCTACTAGTCACTTTATCAGGGTATTGAATTTTATATATTGTAATATACATATACATATATAAGTAAGATTAAATAGCAATGAGTCTAGAAGACTAAGGTATCATTCACTGCCCTTATGTATAAGATATGGGATAATATTCCACAGTTGTTTCTTTATTTTTTATTAAAATAAGTATGTACATATATCGGTACAAAAATAAGTAAAAGACTTAATTGGTAACAAGTCGTTTCATTTATTCGATATTAAACTATGATATTCATTAGCCTAGTTTTTTCGTTGTCGACGTAATTGATTGTCTAGGATATTAATTATAATTCATCTTTGGATTGTATAACGGGCTTCAGTTTGCTTGCCTCTTTCGACTTTGGATTCTCGACTTTGTCGACGTTACTCGTTCTGGTCTGATTCTTTGCTTCCGTTGTTTTACGTTGCGTCCTTTTGCTGATGAACTTCTTAAAAGCTTCATGATTTTTTACATAGTCCGTTGCTAGGGAGACTATACGTAAGAATTCTTTAACGTCGAAACTGTAATTCGTGAATTTCGCGTGAGCCCCTCCGTCAGGATGCGTGCCCTGTGTGGTTCCAATTGTTTTCGTGATAAATACGATAAAAGATACCCGAAGAACATGAAATTCAAATTACTCGGTACACTTACGGGATCTTGTTGAACCAGTTTCGAGGAATTTTCCCACGTGAAGTACTTAACACCGCGTAAACGAGCGAGATCTTTGTAACATCCCGGATCTTCACAGTTATATCTAAGCAGTAATTATACGTAAGACACAGTTAATATGAGAAAATTACTTAAATATACTTACATCTCGAATACAGCCGCCCAGTCCGGTAGAAACATCAGGTGCGTCAATCCGGCCCCGTGTATACCGATAAAGATGTCGGAGTTTCTTGTGATGTCTAGTTGCTTTTTAAACGGAACTTTCTTGTTATAAACTACCTGCGAATATAAAACACTTTCACCACCGTTATCTCGTACCACGCGTAACATTTTTTTTTTTTTTTTTTCATTCAATTACCTTTCTCACTTTGTACTCTGGATTTTCCTTCAAAGCTTTCACCAATTCGTCCTCGTTCAAGATCTTCCTGTACTGCGTGTCCCTGCTGAGCAAAGTCACTCTTATTCTTTGGTTCTTTCTTTCGTGAAGAGGTATCCTTAGCCTGTGCAACACGTGGTCGCCAAAAGCTTTGAACAATCCGCTTTTTTCACAGCCGTAGATCTGAAACGATACACGTTCTCGATTGAAGCTTTCGAGAGATAGGCGTGGAAGGAAAATAAAGAATTGAAATGATCTTACAAGAGGCGTGTTGTAATAAAGACCGAAGATCATCCGCGGCAATAATGGGAACACGAGGTTTTTGAAGCAGACGGTTTCACCGCGAAACGTTTTTAAATCCCACAGTGGGTTTCTCGTGAAAGCCTCGAAAGCGTCTTGGAACGCTGAACGGTAGCTGCAAGTGAAAGAACTGTTGGTATCTAAGCACCTCGTGGTTTTTCTGTTGGATCGGTGTCGATTACCTGTAGCTTTCCCAGATCATTATATGATTATCAGTGCTGAAGGCGGCGGGGTGCGAGAGGTTTACGTGCAATGACGCGTACAAGTTGAAAAAGTCGCAAAAATGATGATACATATTTACTACTGAAACAGAACGACTTCGACAAATGAGACGATGCCGGATACAAAGGGTATCCAGACAAGAGGTAGCCAATTTCTGTCACGGTGGTTTGTTACAAGTGAAACTTCACTGGCCGACAAGCAAAAAGTGTACCATAACGAATCTATTGTTAAGGTAATAGCTGTTCAATTGCTATACATTGACAATTCAACGTTTAGTTGTAAAATTAAAAAAAAAAAAGGATGGATTCTTTTGTGTTTTCCCATTTGTTGAATCGGCAACTTCTTATAGGAACACCCTTCATTTACAGGATCTTCGAAATCAATTCCATTTCTTACGACTTACTGGCGTCTATTTTCATTATGTACGTAGGTTTCTCGATTACAATATCACAGTCACCGTTGACGATCGGCGGTCGAGGTAGCTTTCGAAAATTTCTTAGCTCAGGTCCCCAAGATTGTAACGGACTAATGTGATCCGCGTTCTCTTGCAATCTCTTCTCGTTCAATCTGAATCGCAAAGACAAGGTGATTCGTCCAATAAAATGATTAATACGCCGTGTAATTCCGTGTTCATCACTCACGTGCAGTATCCACCGATTTGTCCCTCTTTCAGGACATCCATTTTGTAGCGTATAGGCTCCTTTCTTTGTAGCAGATCCGTGAAATTGATCATGATGTTTCTCGCCCGGCAGAATCTCATGTGTTCCGAGCATTCTAACGACGAATCGTCCTTTAATCGAAAACATTGCACCTGTGAACGTCACGGTCTCTTAACTCGATCGATTAATGTACGAATGGAACTTGCCACGAATAAAGGTTCGCAGAAAATCGACATCTCTTTCCTTTGGTCGCGCACGTAGCCAAAATCGCCTTGAGCGTAAAAAGTTTCTAATTGAGCCTGCTTCGTGGTCACCCATCCTCTGTGATCACCCGGACATTGAGGCACGGAGAATGAATTTTCGGTCTTGCAACTCGGCTCGTAACCCCAACAAGCTTTGGTATCGAGGCTGTCCTAAGTTGTGTCAAAAAGTAATTCTCCAGTTAATGCCAATCTTGGAGTGCTTCTCCAATTAATGCAGACGAAGTTATTTAATTATAGTAATCGCGTCTTGAATGCTCGCGTTATGAATTGTACCTGGTGTTACCTTGTACGGACAGGCGGTATCGTTGCGGCACTGATCGGCCACCGTGGGAAAAGCGTTGAGGTAGTACTTGATGTGATCAGACGGCAGATCAATATTCGTGTAATTAGCGCAAACGCCGGCGATCGTGAACACGAGCACGATCGATATCGAGTGTTTGTGAAAGAACGCGCAATCGATCATCGTGGAGAGCACTGGCGAAAATGAGCCGGGTTTGATCAACCTCGTGCACTCCCTTAACGGAGCACGGCGTGAATGGAGGAGGAACCACCTGTACGCTCGATGGTAGGTGACCTCACCTACTCACCGTGTGCTCTTGTGCCGCCACTAACACGCTCGCTGCTACACCCACACAACCGTGTCGGCGTATATCCTTAAAAGAATCGGTGAAAGTCAATGCTAGAGCTAGACTCGGGTCGCCCTTACATCATTCGCCGCAACGATGAGTTATCCACCTACCTAGCTATCCTTGAAAATCTCTCGTCTGGCGAGGAACAACGAGCTTGGACGGTTTCGTTTTTATTTTTGAAATCATACCGGCATCCCGTTTGTCCGATCGGTAATACGGCTGCAAGTATATACACTGTGAATGGAAAAAAGGAGGATTATTTACTGACGCGAGGTAAAACCGTGTGTACAGACCGGATGTCCTCGCGCGTTCTCACCTCTCGCAACCGTTAAGACAGGAACCTTCGAAGCACAGACGTCTTTCTTTGCTTTCACGCACAATTCACTGGCTGGATGTGTATACATATAGTTTCAAAATGGCGGAAAACTGTACGTCTCGGATGAGCACTGCTTGTGCGAACAATATATGTTCCACATGGCACAGGCAACGACGAAAGAATGAACCGGTACTCGTGATTGATTACTTTATGGAGAGTGTGATATGTTGTCACTTAATTAGGGAGGATTTAACTTTTTCTTACTGATGTTTGAATCCTTGCGTCACGACGCCTCTCACGTGGTGGATGAATGGCTGTCGTTGGCCACCTATGGGTAATTTGAACAACTACGTGGCCTATTTCACACATTCCACCGACGAACTTACCTCGTCGGTGATATTTATAATCGTAATTCCTGCCATCAAGAGTTCGAAAGTATAATAATTAAACAGCAATTAGCAAACAATTCGTCAGTATAAATTACAAAGAATGAAACCAAAGAATATTTATAATTTATAATGATATTAGTCATCATAAAAATAACATGTACATATATAAATATAATAATTATGTTCAAAAAGTATAATGATTAAAAAAGAAATTCGTAAAATATGCAGACCTAAAATTTATAAAAACAATATATTTCAATATAGTTCGAACCAAAGTTTGTAGTTTCTACCTTACCGACTACCAACTTGGTTGGTTTGAAATTAAATTTGTTAAAAAAATATACTTAATATTAAATTAACGATAATTAAATTAATCAATGATTTTACCCCTGAGAATTGTAACGAAATACACTCCAACAATCATAATAATTTAATTAAGAAATAATTATTACGTAAAATTAATTTACAAATCGAAGCACATTTGTAATTTACAACTATAATAATTATTACAAAAGTGAACGCCTTGACAAATGATATTTCTATTAAATAGCAATATTTGTTCGTACAATTAATATCATGTGAAAACGTGTATAATCATTGGAAGAGAAATTATAAATCCATTCACGCGAAAAAGTTATAAAAACAACAAATATGATAATAATTTAATTAAAAAATAGTATTAATAAAATTATAACAATTCGTCTAAAAGTATGAGTTGATAATTGACAAAGAAACTCGAAACCCATTCATGCGTAAAAGTTACAAAAATAATAAATATAACGAAGATTTGGTCGATAAATAAGGATAATGTTAGAAGTTGTATTGAAATACATAAACATGAATAGGGTGATCTCACCGTCGCGTTCAGGTAGGGCAGTTATGTGTGGCCGATAAGCCGATGAGGTAAACAAATCGCGGAGCACCTCGATCCTTTTCGTATTAACGGCTCGAGGGTCAAATTAAACTAGTCTTGTTACGTCTGCCGAAGGGTTCGCATCTTCTTGAGAATCTTATATCGGTACGAATTTTCAGATCGTGTATTCGTGTATGTGGTTATGTATGTGTTACCGTGTGTGTGTCTAATATGTATCCTCATGCTATTGCACATCTGTATGGGGGTGTGGTACTGTATTTCCTGGTGTGGGTTCCCATGTGACTGAGCATATATATTATTGAATTTTCTCATACAATTCTCGTAGTTGTACACGCTTCTTTCATAAATTTATTTATAGAATAAAATATTGATAAAATTAGAATTGCTTGTTTGCATGCATATGAATTCGTGAGTAGTTTCGTGTAAAATTAAAACAATTTACACGATTCGAAATACAATTTGTTAACAGAAGTTCGTTAACCTTTGCAATTATCAAATTTCAGAAGAGAATTCGAACTGGATAGACCAGACCTACTACCAATCACATGATGGACACTAATGGACAATGGTACCGGAAAGGCTGATGATCCTGGTTCATTCCCGAGTCATTCCTGGGTCAACTCAAAGACGCATAGCGGGTGCAGTGGTGCAAGTCAACGAACGGTGAGTCGCATGCTTTATGGTTCCTCCGATTCCCATCATGTCGTAGGACGAAAGGTCCGAAACGACACGGGGGTCGGTTGTAATTTTTTATCTTTCGAAGCGAACATAGTGACCACGAATATCATTGTGCTATTGTATAATGATATTCGTGAAAATTGTTTTTCTATGTTTCATTTGTTAGCTCAGGATAGGATTTTCTTGTACATCGCGGGTAGATTTTCATACAAATAGACATATGTTGAATTCAAAATTATGAAGAGAATTTCACAGTAGTTCAAGTACACTATTCCACTTTTACACGAATATATACATATGGGCAAGGAAACAATTCGCGACGAGTAAATTTTGATATCAAAGTGATAATTACAAATGTTTTCCATCATATAGTGTTTTACTTTGATATTGGAATTTCTCGAAAATCAAACGGTCGATATATTATATATGCGTCTATTAAATTATTCTTTCATGTTCAAAAGTAGAATACATTTTTCATTATACGTCGAGTCCAACTTTGATATCAGTATTTTTCAAGAAGTTAACAGTTCCAATAAAGTTCCTATTAAAGAATTTTTTATTTTACAAATTTAAATTTATTTCTCATCAACGATCTCGAAAGTATATTTTGAGCAATTATTACTAGCGATACTTCTTAGTTCAGGGTTTTCAGCAAACACGAATAAAGGAGGCTATATGCCGAAGAGCCCCGGCAAATGCCAAAGAAAAGGGGAACTACCAATGGCTGTCCATGTTCGCATGGAGAGTCATTTTTAACACTATGTTCGCTAATTTTTTGTGTTTTGCATGTTTTATTTTGAACGGTACAAACAGTACCGTGAAACACTGAGCTCGAAATTTTACGAGCTTTCCAAAATGGGAAAGTAAATAACAGTTTAAAAAAACCGAATACTTATAGCTTTGTAGTATTCAAACAAACGTACGCGATTAATTTCCAACTATAAAAGCCTAAACAAAATTCAATTGCCTCGTGAATTAATAAATTAATAAATTAATAATAGAGATGTTAATAATTATATTATAAATCAATAAATTAATAATATTCTATCGTTAGAAACAATTTTAGTTCTCAATGTTTCTCAAAATGCATATTAAAATTACCAAAAATTGACACGGCTATAAACGGAGTACTGTTTCAAACGTTTGTATAAAATTCTATTCGTAAGAAAGTAGAATCTTCCCGATTTAATACAGTTTCTTTTTTGTATCGATATCTTTATTCATTCCGGAGATATCGTCGTTTAAAGACAAACGTAACTTTTGCTAGTTTGTTGTCGGTTTTTCACTCGCACCCCAGTCAACTGACCGGTTACGTCGTTGACGTTTACTTTAACCCTTCTACTATTATTATTACTATTACTATTAGTATATAACCTTTTTACTATCACTGTTAGTGATAATAAATCCCCCCTACGCATCGGGCGCCATACAAACTTTGAACTCAGAAATTGAATAGGGTATCGCGTTGCAACAAAGTGCGTGATTAACTACACACTTTCCTTTACCTTCATAGGTAACTATTATGTAAAATTTTGCTTGTTCTTTATATTTATTTTCAGGTTGTTTTACAATATCTGAAACATTAGACAATTGTCTCAGGCATTAATATCATCCTGAGATTGTAATACAAATTCTGTTTGGTGATTCTCGGATATTATTTTTAAATAAATTGTTATTCCATTAGCTTTCTTCGAAGAAAGAGGACAATGTTAGGTACCATTTCGATTCTTTGAGAATGGGTATCTTTATCCGATTTTCATTTTTTTTTTCTTTATGCGAACAATCGAATCTTTCGTGAATGATTTTTGGGAGGGTTTTAAACAAACAATCGTTCTGCATATTTTATTTTAGATCTGATGGTATAAACAACTGTGAGTTTATGAATTATATTATATTACGAGAAGGTACTTGTTACTTTGAACGTACGAGTTTTCCTTACTCAGCTTTACCAGCTTCCCCATCCCCTGTATTACCGTGGCTATTATTATGACTTACAGGTTAAGAAACCACATCAAAATTTACAACTACATTAAATTAATGATACCGTTTATATATTCGAAGATAGTCCTACTGACAAACCAAACAGTATTTCAATTATACCGACATTTCCTTATTTCATCGTGTTAGCTAAATGTTAACACGTTAGCAATAATACAACCTTAAAATTTTATGAAACATATCGATAATTTTAAATCAAATATCTTTGTTAATTATAACAATCGAATATTCTTACTAATTACAAGTAATTATCTCGTTCTGTCGTCGAGGGATTTCATCATGGTTCGTATTAACTTTCCGCTAGGTTTCAGACACTTTGCGCTTTTATTTATATGTAATAACTGACTTCAAATACCTATATACCGTGCGTGGGAGGAAGGGAGGGCACGGGGCGTAAGTTCTTCACCACGATACTGGATCGTGATGGAGAACTTGCGCCATTTGTAAGCACTTTTTGTTCTAACTTTCACCAATCTTTCCCGACGATACGTCAATCTTTTTACCCCGCTCGTTCAAGTAGTTTTCATTTTATATCAATCTGATGAATTTTACTCCTTGATTTGCATTCATTCGGTATCTTTCAAGTTTGACGCGACGTGCTCGTCCTCGTGTAGGCGCGCTGCGCGTGGGCAGTCGACCATTCAGCAACTTTCGTGGTCGTAAGACATATTCCATCAATCAGTATCACATCTAAGCAGTCCCAATGGGGTTGGTTGCGCAGTGGGCATGGGGTGGAGTTGGGTCGGGATGCTGGCAAGTGCCCGTGGCGTGTGTGCAGCTTTTGTCGAATGGAAGTAACAAGACGGCCCGGCCGAGGTTGCACGCGCGTTACTCTTACTTGTTGGTACTCTCGGTTCGATTCTGCTTCATTTCCATGTAAGACACGATTCAACCACCCTTCGGCCTACGAGGGTGGGGTACTGTTGATGAAAGGTGCTGGTCACGGGGCTGTGGAATGCTTGCGAGCACGTAGTGTACACTGGATGATAATTTCGAATGAAAGTGAATTATTTTGCTTTGCTCGCGTCGTGTCGCGTACCTCTCATCTAAATTAATTCTATTATTTTTAATGTTCATTAACTTAGCTTTAAACTTCTTTATTGGCAATCAGTCGAGATAAGAGAAGTGTAATCTTAGAAGAAAAAGTTGCTAGTAGGGACCTTATATCTATTATGGTTAATTAAGTTAGTGCTTAAGTCGAAGTGAAACCCTTCTGTAGGTTCTTGCGTTTCTATCAGTTTATTAGTGTTACTAAAGTTTAAAAGTTAACTGCTCAATTTCACTTCATCTTGCTATTATAATAAGCTTAAATTGCTTTGCTCTTTGATTAAATTAATTAATTTTTTTGCGAACGATTCTACGTTGCGTAAGGACTGTACGTAGTCCCATAGATTAAGATACTTAATATGCGATACTGTGGACGACTTGCTATTCTAACTTTCGTCTTCTCATTTCAAGCGATCAGTCACTCTTAGAGTCACGTTCTCCGTATCACACTTAACTTCGAGCTTTTGCTTTTGCTGCATCGAACGAATGCATTAGAGTGTAGATTCAATCTTCGCTGCGGGTCGGAGATTCTCCAAACTGTACTCCGCACGGTGTCCGGGAACCAGTTACCTCCTAGGCCTGTAAAGGAGTGCGATCAACTGAACGGTACCCCACTTGACTGGTTCAGACGGCATCGTCGTGGTTCTGGGGTGGCGGGATGCTGTCGAATAGGAGTATCGTATGGGGCTGTTGCGAGTATGCAAGCTTGGGCGGACTAACTACCTGAACAAGTTTCGCGAGCTTACAGCTAGCTTCACTCGTTGTTCTTTGTTCGACTTTAACCCGTTATTCTGTTCCGACGGCGTTTACCGCGCTGTTTCCACGAATAGCTGGTGGCAAACGTTTCGGGGACGTTGGGCAAATGGCTGGTTACTGAGCTTTATGGAGTACCGAGAGTGCGTAGTATAGGGCGGAGGATTTTCGATATCACGGGCGATTTGTTAGGGCCTTGCACGCGTCGTGTCGGATTTCGGTTAAATTAGGTTTTAGCTTTCCTTATATTACTCCAATAGTATCTTGGGGTATTTTGTCTTTTTCTTTTCGCCTCGCTTTTGTTGAGTGGCTATCGCATGAGGTAAGAAATACGCATTTTAGAATGGAAAGTTGCAATTGCGGCCCTTATACTTAATATTAAGTTTGCGTCATCAAACAACTCGCCGAGGGATTCATCGAGGGATAACTTCTTTGGTTTTATGTAGAAATCGAGGTATATTGGTAATTTACAACTGTAATAGTTATTACAGATATTGTATGAGACATTTTGCGCCTTTATTTATCTATAATAAAGTGGAACCCTTCTGTAGCTTCTTGCATTTCTATCATTATATTAGTATTACTAAAGTTTAAAAGTTAACTGCTCAATTTCACTTCATCTTGCTATTATAATAAATTCATCTTGCTGTTATAATAAACTTAAATTGCTTTGCTCTTTGATTAAATTAATCTATTTTTGCGAAGGATTCTACGTTGCGTAAGACTGTGCACAGTCCCATGGATTGATACTTAATACGCGATGCTGCGCGCGACTTGCTATTCTAACATTCGTT
This sequence comes from Stelis phaeoptera, assembly GCA_943735885.1. Taxonomy (NCBI): domain Eukaryota; kingdom Metazoa; phylum Arthropoda; class Insecta; order Hymenoptera; family Megachilidae; genus Stelis; species Stelis phaeoptera. Next base: position 8,140,573 of record OX030941.1, on the reverse strand, counting down.
TTCTCATTTCAAGTGATTAGTCACTCTTAGAGTCACGTTCTCCGTATCACATTTAACTTCGAGCTTTTGCTTTTGCTGCATCTAACGAATGCATTAGAGTGTAGATTCAATCTTCGCTGCGGGTCGGAGATCGTCCAAACTGTACTCCGTATGGTGTCCGGGAACCAGTAAGCCCCTAGGCCTGTAAAGGAGGTCGTAACAACTGAACGGTACCTCACTTGACTGGTTCAGACGGAATCGTCCGTGGTCCTGGGGTGGCGGGATGCTGTCGAATAGGAGTATCGTATGGGGCTGTTGCGAGTATGCAAGCTTGGGCGGACTAGCTACCTGAACAAGTTTCGCGAGCTTACAGCTAGCTTCACTCGTTGTTCTTTGTTCGGCTTTAACCCGTTATTCTGTTCCGACGGCGTTTGCCGCGCTGTTCGCACGACTAGCTGATGGGCCGTTCCGGGGGCGTTGGGCAAATGGTGGATTACTGAGCTTTATGGAGTACCGAGTGTACGTCGTATGGGGCGGAAGATTTTCGATATCACGGGCGATTTGTTAGGGCCTTGCACGCGTCGTGTCGGATTTCGGTTAAATTAGATTTTAGCTTTCCTTATATTACTCCAATAGTATTTTGGGGTATTTTGTCTTTTCTTTTTCTCCTCGCTTTTGTTGAGTGGCTATTGCCTGAGGTAAGAACACGCAATTTTAGAATGGCAAGAATCTTTAGTTTTAAGATTATGGTATGTGTGTTTGTGTGAAGAAGATAGACGCGCCGTATGTCTATATTCTGTACGGGAAAAAGTAGAGTCAAAACTCATTTATCTCTTGATAAATGAGGTAATTGTAATGGAGGGCGGTTGGGACTTTGTGGTTAGGGCGGGTCACTTTCGCAGTCACCTCCACGTGGTGTGACCCGGTAATCGGTATCGTTTTCTAATATTTTTAGGAAGTTAATATTTACAAAAACGATATCGAGCTGAGTACTGCGATTCACGTTTAACCTCGAATTTTCGTATATTTCCCAACCCCTTACTTTGCAGCAATGTCCATTTTTAACCGACTTCGAAAAGGAGGAGGTTACTCAATTCAACATGTATGTTAATTTTTTTTTTTTAATGTATGTTCGCCGATTACGCCGAGATGGATGGACCAATCGGAACCAAACCTTCTGCATCTTGTAGGGTATGACTCTGGAAGGAATGCTCCGATCGCCACTAAAAGATGTGAAATAAACAAAAATTTTTGGAAGAGAAAATACAACCGACTTCGGAATGCACCAAAAAGGACGAAATAATTTTAATTGATATTTCTGAGACGGCGCAAAATTAACAATTTTCTACATTGGAAATTGTCAAAATTCTTTAATCCTTTTACATATTTTCACATTAGCAACATCTTTCATTTACACAATTTTTAATTTTGCGCCGTCTCCGAAATATAAATTAAAATTATTTCGTCCTTTTTGGTGCATTCCGAAGTCGGTTGTATTTTTTTTCTCCAAAAATTGTTTTTGAGTAAACGAAAGAATAGTTAATAATGCGTGTGATAGATATTTATAATAATATTCTATCGTTAGAAGCAATTGGAAGTCAGAATCTATGTTAAACTGCATAAGAAACGCGTATTAAAATTACTAAAAGTTCAAAGGGCTGCCAACAAAGTCCTGTTTCGAATTTCGATATAAAGTTAGATTCGTAAGAAAGTAGAAACCTTCCGCTTTAATTTGGTTTTTGATTTACATCGATATCTTTATCCGTTCCTGAGATATCGTCGTGTAAAGACAAACGTAATTTTTGCAGAAATTCGCTGCCGCCGCACGCTTTGACCCAGACAGTGAGTGTCTAGCGTAGCGGTCACGTGGTCATTGTTTACGTCTAACCCTTTACTATTCCTAGTAATGCGTAGTAGGCATTTCCTAGAAAAATGTCTACGGTCGCGCCCATTCATAATTACCCTCGTACGCGCCGGCCGCTATACAAACTTTGAAGCCCTATATCTCAGGAACTAATTAAGATATCGCGTTGCAACAAATTGCGTTATTATGTACACACTTTCCTCTATCTTCTGAGCTACCTACTGCGTAAAATTTTGGCATGTTTTTTTTTTATATTTATTGCCAGGAATTTCGCCGCCGTTGAATGTTTCGCGTTGACCTGTGGGATCCTTAATGCGTCAAGTGTTTCCTGTTAATTTAGATTTAAATAAGATTAGTTGATAGGAAAAGTAATATACAAACTTGAAGATTATATTTTTCGGTTCGGTAACTTGGTGACATCTGTTCTCCGAAATATAAATTAAAATTATTTCGTCCTTTTTAGTGCATTCCGAAGTCGGTTGTATTTTTTTTTTTTTCAAAAATTTTTTTTCGCAATTTAATGTGCGAAGTATATAATTATTTATTAAAAATACTTATATTTATTAATGTTCTAAAATGATTAGGGAATCAATATTATGAAGACTTATTAACAATGGAAGACTGATATCGTTTACAATAATGAGCGCCATCTTACGTTTTCGAAACCATCACTATTCTCTAATATCTAATATCACCGAGGAGTAATAGTACCTCGTCGGTGCACATTCCTACAGATGTAAATACACTTTTCTATATTTGCAACGACTGATAATCAGAGCTCACTTTAAAATCACTTGTGGATAAGGTTCAAGGTGATTCCTATGTTATCCATAGCAGGTACGAGAAGTTCTGCAATCGCTCTTACCTGCAACGGATATAGTAGAATCTCGTATCAGATTCAGAAATGAATTAATTTTTAATAAAATTAGTTAACCCAAAGATGCTTACATAAATCTTTATTCTTACAGGATTTAATTGGATTTTGCATTTAAATATTGCAGTTGAATAACGAGTTGTATGAATAATTTATACGATGACCCCCCATTTTGCAACATGGATTGTTGCAGAGATTATTAGGGTTACCATTCAGCGCACACCTGCAACATTGTCCAGACTTTTTATTCAAAAAGCTGCTCACGGAGAGTAACGGCTGACGTCTGGATTTGAAACGTATACTTACATGGGGTATCGAGATCCTATAAGGAATCGTTCTGCCACGGGGCTACTATTGTCTAACGTCAGCGCAGAGTGATGGTTTCCGTTATTCAACATGTTTGTACGCAAAATAAACGTGGTATTGACTCTCGATAAGCCCGACGAGACGCGCCTTATGCTAATTCTTCCGTGGATACGTCAAAAATCGTTTCGACGTATACGGCGTAGAGACAGAGTTCGATCTTCTCTCGAGGCGTGGTCGATGTAGATCGTATCTTCGCAGTTTATACGATTTTGCTGGTCGTCGAGAGATTCGAATCTAAGGGTCTGTCGTGGCACGCTGCTTGAAATACAACGAGTCCCACACTCGGTTAGGCATGAATCGTTACGTAATCTGGAAGACTCTGGATAACTGCAACTCTCGTTGCTCGCAGGTGTCTTTATCAGTTCGTAAGCAATCCTTTCTATGCAATTAAAGCCTGGTTTGGACCAGGTTTCATTGTGATCGATAAAAGGAACACGGTAACGGAGCTAAGAAACTTATTTATTTAGTGCACTCGAGCCTTTCTAATTTCATTTTAGTATCTTCTAACGTATCCCTGCTCGAATTGCATAAAATAAAGCATAATGCACGTGGGAACCTGATCGAACCATAAATGCTATACTATGGTCTCCATTTTAGGGATATCTAAACCTGGAGGTATAGATACGCCTTTTAGGCGATTTTTAAGTACAGGAATTAATAGACCAAGGAACTTACATTTTTTCATATACCTATGCCGTTCACGATTGGTTAAAGCCTAGTGACATTTGTATGCAATTGAGATTTTAGTATAGTCGAAGGTTTTGATCTAGAAGTATAATAATTATCGTCCCTGCTGAAATAATAAGAATGCTCTTAAACCTCAGCTCCCTTTAATTGAAGAGTTCAGAAAGTCTCCGAAATCGACGCGGAATTTTAATCCGAAGGATCTTGATCCGCATGAAACTGGCAAACGACCGGATCGCAAGTGAAATAAGAGAATTATACGATTGGTATCCAGTCTGATTTTCTTTCCGTCGCGTCGGTATTATCGATAATTCACAAATCAATGCTAATCGATGCGAGGGAATCGAGATATCCGGATACGAGGGACAATGGCGTATAGGTACCTCCGGCGTCAACCTGCCACGGCGTGACCCGGAAATAGATCGCGTTCGAACAAGCCGCTATATACGTGTATACGAATACAGGCATACAACGGTGAAGACATAGAAGAACGGACGGCATGGATTGCCGTGGATAGATGGAGGGAATGATCTACATCGATCACGATCACGGCACCCTCGGACCGATTCTCGGTCCCGGCGCGGTTACAACGGTACCTCTTCGTTGTCCATTATCGACGAAATCGCCATCATCCTTCTTTCTGATAATTTTATCAGTACTGAATCGGCTCTTTGTAAGCAACGGTTCAATCTGATCGGGAAGCATTATTATTGATCGTGGCGAATGAAAAATGCCGTTGCGTCCAGGAATTACTTGAATATCGGACCTGGCTCGACCCACGCCTCTGAAATGCGGCGTTGGAATAATGGGGCGGCCGGGTATAACGGAGCGTTTTGTATGATCAATTTCGCGACAGGATTGCGCAACAGTTTGATAAACGGGCCTCACGTGGAACTGTAACACACGTAGAAATGGTGGCGTGCAAGTTGTAAAACGAGCGCGTGGCATCGGTGTAACGCGCGTATTGTCCCGCCACGGTGGCGCCACGCTTCACCAGGCGACACGATGCAACCTACGCGAAATTCACCGCTGTATTAAATGTTCCTCATAGAGCTTAGGGTTCCTCCCGTGGTAACACGGAGAAAATCGTGGGGGCGGGTCGTCACCGAGCTATCGCAACGGGTATCTTGCGAAAGCAGAACACAGGGTCACCCACGCGACCCGAAAAAGAAAAGGGAAACAAGATTCCTCGATACAAATTTCCCAAACTACCTTTCGTTGAATCAAGATACAGTGTCCCCCACCCTCGTTCATAGGCGGAGTTAATATCTCAATTGTTAAGAAAAAATATATTATTGATAAGTTTACATTATCTATTTATACACTTAATAATGGTTGTCCAGACGTCGAATAACGTCCATCAACCTGCGTGAAGCTTGCAACGCGTCGTACATTATCGCGAACGTACCTGTGTCTTTTCTGTTTGCCACCCACGCTTCCCATTCGAATGCGTACATATGTATAGACATAAAGTGTAACAATTGCCGATCCTTCAAGCCAGATAAAACATTCGGTTATCGGTGGACAGTACTTTGTAGATCCTTCGAACAACGATCGTAAATGGACGCGTAACTGTCCGTAACGTAACGAACATAAATCGTTATCTTTACAATAAAACTGCTCGTTGAACTGAAAGTTTAGCCCTTTGCAGTCCCGTGGTCGGTTTGGTCGCTGATAGTTAGGGTGTTTCCAAGGTGTGCACTCGGATATCGTTTACGGTTACACATAAAGAGAAAATGTCGAAGAAAAGACGGCGCATTAATCATTTTTATAGCTCGAAAAACGAACACGAGGTGACTGCTTCATCATCGCGTAATAATTCCGATCGCGACGGCGCAGTCGTTTCGAAATCTCCAATTTACGGCGCGAAGTGGCGTGTAACTGATCGTACGGTAATTGAGAAACCGTGATATAATGTATCCACATTTGTAATGAACCGAATTAGAATTCGATTATCTCGTGGCGGTAGGATAGAAATTGCCCGGCGGCGTTAGACGAGCCAGCCAAAGAAATTCCATCACACGCTAGCCTCTCGTTAGCGACGCTCGACTAATCGCTTAATTAATACGTGATAAATGTTTGTAAATCCGCTGGCTAAGCTCGCGAGCCTTCTTCCACGCGTACTTCTTTACCATGGTCAATTAATTACGTAGGGGAACCGATTAAAACGGAGACCTGCATCCAACCGGGTGGACGGAGTACAAAAAAGTCGTCCCTCAGCCACGGTTAAAGGTCCTCCTCGAATTTTCTTCTCGGCCGTTCGCGAACGATTTATCCTCCTCGCGTTGCCAGGGTCACGGGGTTACGGTTCCTGATGTCGCGGGCATGAAAAAAACGCGCGAACCTTAAAATATCGCATGGGGGACGGCCAAGTGAGTTTAAGGTTTCCTTCGTACGTGAAGGATCCTTAAATTCGAGGTACAGTACTTTTGAAAGCCCGTGCATGCCTTACTTCGTATAACTCGAACTGCGGCGCGCATAAAACATTCTCTTTTGAAATTAATTTCGATCGCGGTGGTGCTCGATCTTCAACGGCGGGCGAACTCAACGATGCAGATCAAGCGTGCATAATTAACGTCCGACGCGACGGTATTGAAGTAATCTTGAATCTAACCCTAACCGATATATCGCATTAATCCTAGGCTTCGGTAAACGACCGCCAATAGTATCATACTCAAAACTATTTTAATTCAACCCTGATACGTTTATCCGGTGAAACGTATCAGAAATCAGTCTACACTGTTTCACTGTCAAAAGATTCCCAATCAGTCGCGTTTGATCCTGTATATCCGGAACTTTGCTTTCTTTTTACGAAGCCTGTTGCTGTCCCCGATGCAACAGCGATGAAAAATTGCCTCGGCGTATCGATCAAGAAATACAAGAAGCGAGAATCGATTAGCGATCAAATAAACTATGGAACTTTCGTTTCTAACCCGCGCTCTTGATTGACACTGATTTTGCATTGTAAGCGGTCTTAAGTACACGTTACGATCGTAATAACAGGCATAATGCGAGTAATAGAATGACCGCGTACCAATGAAACCACAAAACCGTTGAAATCCGCTTGTACAACTCACGACGTTGGATTACGTTGTAAGAAGAAACATTAATACTAATCAGTCTATTGCGATAAATCCGTTTCGGAATTTTGATAGGAATGCCGTTCCATGATTGGCCAAGATATCGTCGAGCATGATGACAAAACTTATCGGTCCGTATGCTAACTCTAAGATGCTGTTATAATAGATTGTAAATGGTGGTCGGTAATTGAAATATTAATGAGACATCGGATAACGTGGCAGGTATATGTCTGTGTATGGGTGACGGAGAAAGCTCGGTCACGTTAATATCGTTTTGGACGACAATGCGAACGACTGTTGCGAGCAACACGAACATTCTAACGAACGATTGTCATCGGTTCGGTCGATTACGATGAAACCATAAATCAATACTTTCGTCACATCATTCATCTTTTAAAAGCGTCTTAATCTCGATAGACACAGCTACCGCATTAGCCGGTCCTAAACTCTTCTTTGCAATTCAAAATTCTCTCCTGGACGCTCGATCCACATTATCCTTCATGGTCGGCTCGTGACCAACGATCGTTCTTTTAACCGTTATTCGTAACCGGAAAATAAATTAGAGAACAGAGACGAATGTTTGACGGATGCTGACCGTTCAAGCGTCTCCTTCTAAAAGATAGACGTGCAGGACAGAGTGGCGAGGCCAGGACAGGGTACGCGGGGCGGGAAGGACAGTTTTTGCTAACGTCAACGACAACTTGTCCCGCGGTGTTCACGATTCGACCTGGGCTACGACCTCGACGTCGTAAATTTCGCGTCATAGCGGTTGTCACCGAGTCATCTTTTTACGAGCGTACCACGACTCGTATTCACGGTCCGCTCGGGACATATCCAACGTCGCGAGCCCTTAGATCGGCCAGCAGTTGTTAAGAGGATCCCCTCGGTTGGTAATCTCCGACAGCGAGTCCGGTGTCCCTTTCAGGATGCTTCTCTTCTTACGTTTTCAAGAGTATGACCGCATCATGAATCAACCACCTAGTCAAAATATATTCTCTCCCTTTTAACCGAGAGTACCCGGACCTTTGTTACTTGTACCTTCATATTCGCATTAACTTGAAATTCAATTATTTAGCTCGTAGTCTATGAGAGAACTATTATTCCTGTTGGTTGACGGATCTTAAGCAGCATGTCTCTTTATAATATTCTTATATTTGCAAATTAATGCTAGTCATAGGAAGTTTTATTGGTAACATTGATTATTCTAGTCATATTTCGATTGATTTTTCAACAATTCGAACGAATTACCATCACCGTTAATCCCTGGAGGCGATGGCTAACTGTACCCCAACGACGATGCAGTTGCATTCTCCCAGGCGTTGCAGCTTCGAAATCGTTCCTAAGGAAACCGTTTAAGGTGCTTATGGTTTTTAAATTGAAAGTAAATGCATAGGAATCGGGCGTTCATCATCTGATAAACGGTCGAGCTTTCTCCTCATACGATTTCTGCGGTTTACCTGAACGTAATCAGGTGCGCTCGGTTTCTCAATGCTCGCTCCTATACCAGCAGCATAATCACGGACAATGATATTGCATGTAGGGAATAGGAATCGCGCAGGTGCGGTCTAACTCGCGAACCGTACGATCCCTGTCTTTCTCTCTGTATCTTTCTCTGTTTGCTACCCTGAACCGTGGAACCGATTCGCACACTTCTCGCGTTTCCATAAACAGACGAAGAAAGTAGCGTGCATTCCGGTGTGGTCTGCACGGGACAGCGAAAGAGTGCTCGATCGAAAAGAAACGGAAGGACACAGCTGCGCACCTTCCTGACAAAAAATGTTATCGACGATCGCTTCCTCGATTACTTATTCAACTTGTACGGTTAACCTGTTTATACTTCAATTATCGTCGAGACATTGCCTTGTTCTTTTAAACGCGCATAACTCAAATCGGTTAGTTTTGTTCGAATTGTTCTCCCCGTTCGAGAACTGCCTCGAGAATTTATTCTTGGTCGTAAGGTCGTTTGTCGTCGCGGATCACGGGGTTAAGAGTCGAAAAATCGGTGGCCCAGCGGGTTGTCCACGGCAGTACGCGCCACATTCCGACTCCAGGCAGATTGGCTCGACATCGAAAACGATTCTGGCCGAAAACTGCCCCACGGATCCCTACATCAAGTGCCCCGGTTATCGGGCCAGATCGAAAGAACAAGGACAGCCACGGCCATAATCGTGGATCAACTTCTGGCTACGAACCTGTCCTGTACAGGTACAAACACTCCGTAACATCGACTCCATCTATTTATCCTGAATCGACCCTGAGTAGCCTGAGGATCTGCAAGGTTTGAAACTTAAAAGTTTTCACTATACTACGATTTGTCTTGAATGCAGCCAAAACAGATTTTGGCGTACTGTGTGCTGAAAGGCACAAAGGACTACCATGGTACTCATAAAGGATTCTATTATATTTGAAAATACTCTTTATATTTCTCAATTCTACAAAGTGGAATCCTTTCAAACGAATCAGACCATTGAGATCTTCGTGAGCGGCATAAAAATTCTGGAAACTTGAAAAAGCCTCGAACGTGAATATCTGACTAATTGCTGAACGATTTCCAACGAGAAGTTGATCCCAAGAGGGAACTGGTCGAGCAAGAATTACTAGTTGCGATGAAGCTCGTAGCCATAAGTACTGTAATTGCCGCTTTGCGCGGTGATTGCGTTTTTTCCCTTCTTTCGTTTTTTTTTTTTCAACGATGCAGTTGCTGCTTCGGCAAATTGAAAGTGTATACAAGCTACCAGCGCTTTAAGTATCCTTTAGTAATATATCCCGCTTTATAGCGTGTTAAAACATGGCGCGCGGGACATCGAATCGCATTATAATCTTATTTCGTATTACGAGTGTCATCGGTAATTAGGTAGGATGATGTTTTGGTACGCTATCTTGGATACCTTCCGTCCTGACCGTGCGTACATTTGACGCCGCCCTTTACTGGCCATCAGAATGTACGGATTATATCGCTTAATTAGCTCCAACCCTTCGCCGCTATCTCCTTTATGAAATCGTTAAGCGTCGTTCTGTGCGTGTGCTCCTTATCGGATGTTTTCAGCCACCGCGTCTCTGTCCCTCGTTATGTTATCTCGTGCCGACTGTCGGATAGTTAAGTACTTATACCACCTTTCCACCATCGTGATCGTACTTTTGGTCCACTTCGTTAAGTATAACCGCTACCGTGGCCGGAAATTTATTGAAATTTGTTCGTAGCGTTTGCTATAACGATCGGATGCTCGATGTTTCGGACATTTTCTTCCAAATTCCCCGCTCGAACAGGTTTAATGATCTTTACGGAGAAACCAGATTTCTCCTTTTATCTTCTGGTGCCGATCCTGAATTTGCGTAATCGCATAACGAGAGAGGATTATTGTCATCGTGGTCGGTTATGGCGTCTCATGCGCTCTCGCAGCCTTGACATTTGTGTCGATGGTGCAGGATGACCAAGCCGATTTTCGCGCCACTTCGCGCGAGTCAACGTTTTCGCACGTTCCTCCCATGCATCGAATGCTCGGCGTCGAACGATCGGTGTCGTTGGGAGCGCCGTGACAAATTTCGAACGTTCAAATTCCTCCGTTGCCGTGCGATCGAACGACTGGGACGAGCGAGGCGAAAACCACCAATTAATGCCAACTAACGAAAGCGGTCGATCACTGGCTGTGCCATGTTCCTCGTACAATCATCTTCCCTTTCGTAGTAACGATCCTACACCTCCGAGGATCATCAATATCTTGAAGCATCGGACGAAACAACTATTTATTTTCCACGAACATCGAAAAATCGGTGAATGAGAATAGAATGGATGTGATCGATAGCGCGCTAACGATGAACGCGAATAAATGTTTCGTACAGCCTGGATGGTTGATATTTTTCCATTCAACGTCGAATCCTTAACGTGATTTCAAGAGGAGCAGGTAGACCGTCGCCACGGAACTGAACCGAGCTTGACGTACACCCGCGTGTGGATCCTTTCTGGCCGGTCTATGAATCACATAGGAGCAAGAAAAGGAGAGGCACAAAAGGGGGTAAGCAGGAAATGCACACGGGAGGAAGGGAGAAGAAGAGACCGACGGAGGTCGGTGCACCGCGAAGGAAAGCAAAGGAAAGACGGTTGCGCGGGGCAAGCCGAGCAAACCGGGGTGGTCTCGACTTCACCGTTGACTAACTGCGACACGACAAGCTGCCATACCCGGTTAAACTCTCCCGTGGCTCGATTGCATTCGACGGGGAACAAATTAATGTTTGCTCGCCACATCTGGGTCGGACAGAGATTTTCTGGGGACCCGTTGGCGCTCGCGCTCCGAAATAAACGAGTCACGGGGCTAACTTATCGATGACAAGACGACGAAACATATCAAAATACTCCAAGCGAAGGCTCGTCCGTCGGACATTCGATACTGGGTACCGATCGGAGGTGATGGACACACGGGTGGCAGCAGGTGAAGTCAACACCTTCCGCTCATGGGACGGAATACACGCACGTATTCGTTCAACCGTCTCGACCGTCTCGAAGTCAGTTCTCCGTTAGGAAGAAAAATTATCCTCGTAAAAGAATATTAAATCTGGTAGGACAATCGGTAGCGATCTATTCGTTGGAACGTCTAAGCTTGTTCGAATGAAAATTACGCAAGGCACGCGATACCTTCAGAGCGACGGGGAGATACGATTAATTGCTACGATTTGTTTCATCCACTTTAATGTATGTACGTATAATCGCTGTCATTTGTTCCTTTCTCTCGACAGCCGCGCCCGAATTCGTCCTCTTACCTTCTCATACGTGCATACGTGTTTACCTTACCTAGAAGGAATTGATCGATCTGGAAAACGGCGCGTCCAGGTCGATCGTTGAAGGTAGACATTCGTTAAAACCTGGTTGCCGCAATAATTACGAACGCGCGCGATACTTTTCCACGATGCTCCGATAAGATCCGGCGCTGGGGTCGCGCAGAGACACAATCTATAATTACATCGGTGCACGTTACGAACCCACACGAACGTAAGAAGCCGCTCTCGCGAGATCCGAGAACCGAGACGGTTGTTTCGATGCACGCATTCGTACGGAGGTACCACGGCTATTCCCCGAATGCTGAAGGTGCAACGACCCCGCACGAGAAACGAAACACGTAATAGAAACTGACTCATTGACCCGCGACTAAAGCCTCGAATTATTACCGCGATTATTTCTCAACGATATCGTGGCCACCGGTTAGTATGGAATTGTCTTACCTAGCTCGTCGAGATAGGTACGTTTCATTTACGGAGCTGTCCGAATCGTTCTAACCTAATCAAGTTGATCCGACGAATGGCAACGGGTACGGATAAGCCGCGGGAACACGATGAACATTTGCAGGCGGCTTCCTCCAAAGAGAAGCGGCCGTACTTACGTCGTTTAGATAAGAGCCACGATGGCCGATATGCATAATATGTTGGCCCATATTGGGACAACCGAGCGGCGATGCTTCGAGCCGCTCAGACGTCGGCCAGCAAGAGGAACGGAGGAAGAGAAAGGGCGCCGACAACGCGTGGAACATCGCGCCAGGGATCGGCCTGTTATTTGGCTGTCAGTAATTCAGTAGCCTCTACGGGACCTCTGAAGATCCACTGATGCCGCCCCTGAGGAACCGGTAACCTGTCTACCGAATCGATCAACCTGTATCTCGTTCACTTACCCTCTCTTTGCCGCCTTGTCTTCCCTTTCGCGATGGCGCTCGTTCCCTGTCTACCTGCACGACCAACTGCACCGATGGGCGAACGCGTGTTACGGTGAAACGTCGCTCGTCCGAACTAATAGTTAGATAAATCCATTCCGATAATCGATTTGTTAAATACTTAGTCTAGAGTCTAGAAGAAGTGAACAGATACGTCATGAACCGACTGGAAATAAAATTTCCAATAAAATTGGTAGAACCAATATGCAAATGATCATAGTTCTAACGTAGTAATCGTTGGGGGTCGTTGTTCCATCGCACAATCAATTTACCGCGCAATTATTAGCGAATTTATTAACGAAATCATCTTGCTAACGTTCAAAGGAAATTTATGCTACGACCAATAACGTGTCTCCCTATCGTTCCCTATCAGCATATCGGATACTTGTTCGCCGTGTCGTTATCTCGCGGTAGCGAACGTTACCGTGGCCGCAATCGTAAACTAAATCACGATAATTATTCGCGGAATAAGATGTAGCCGCGCGTTCGCCAGGACTTTCCATCGTCCGCAGGATTTCCCGTGTAACCATCGCTCGCCGAGCTGCTACGTACTTTCTAACGACAAGGAATTCGCCTCTCCTTCTTCGTCTTGCGCCTTACAATCGTACATGCGCTTACCGCCAGGTGCAAATTCTTCTGACATCATCGTCGATGTACGTGATGCACACGTTGCACTTGCGTAGCCGTGAATCGCTGCCCGCGAGTGAACACCCTGTTAAGTGTATGTGCGTGCACGTATGTGCAACCACTTTTAGCCGAGCACAAGAGAGTGTGGGTGGGAGTGCGTGGCGCCAGTGTGGCGGCGTCCAGCGGAGTTCCACCGAGAGAAAGATCGTGTAACAGAGAAGGAGGAACTGGAAGAAAGGTGGAGTTAACGTTCTGGAAGGATGCGGAACAGAGAGCACCGATATCGGAGACATTCTCTTTACCCTGCATACTGTCCACTTATTAAATCACTGATAAATCGTATTACGACTCCTCTGCTGGCGAGATACATTGCTGCATATTTCTAAGCGGGTCTTGTGCTGGCCGGTTGTTGCTGCCTCTGGAACCACGAAAAGTCTTGCGACAGATTTTGTGTACCGTGTCCTTAAACTTGTCGCGATTTTTTTAGCCCAGGTGAAGATATAAATTATCGTCGATCCTAGAGAGCTTGATTATTATAGGAGATGGTACAGATAGGTTTACATCAGACGTCGGTAACCTGTGACCCGCGGGTCACCAAACGACTCATCTGATGGTTTCAAGTGACCCGATGGAGTTCTACAACTAAAGTATAATATGTATTATACTTTGATTGCGGAGTTCACGCAAGTGGATCATTTGGTGACCCGCGGGTCATAGGCTGCCGTCGCCTGCTTTACATTGTTAGAGGAAATTGTTGGGTGTAGGGTGTGGGTAATTTGACTGGTTATTATTCTGATTTATTTTGATTACAATTTTTGAATACTCTAGAAAGTAAAGGATCAATGTCGCCTTTGGGCGTACCAGTAAGCTTGCCAATTTTCTTCGAACACGCAATCTGCTTTTGGAACGACATTTTTCTTCGCGTCTTCGGGCGAACCGTAACAACGGTCGCACATTTTATTTTTCTTTACACAGTCTCGCCCTTTGGTTGCCGGTAATAATTCAGAATATCGATTTGGCCGGCTGTAACTTATATTTCGTTTGACCCCGATTATTTCCTCCTCGCGAAAGTGCGTATTTTTTCTTCTCTTTCCTCGTTTATTCACGTGCACAACGAGCAACGCGCGGATAAGAATTATGCCGACAGCTCGGCTCGACTTTTACCTTTTTCAAGGGGATTGCTGCGTGTAAGAAAGAAGCGAGGTGATTGATATAGCGAAGCAATCCTACGGTACACGCGCTCTAAGCTCGAGCCATCGGTCAGGCCTCCACACACGCCAACACCGGGCGAACAAGTTCAGTCGCGATGCCTCCAACGTATCCCTACCTTCGAGGTCGTTTCAAATTGGCGAAACGGTTTGCATCCGTGGTGGTACCGGTCCTGTCGGATTACCCAATTCTTTATGCAATCGCTCGTCAAGCGATCGCGACAGCCGGTCGCCGCTGCTCTCGATTAATTTTGATCAACGATCTCTGAATAAAAAACACCGTTACGCTCGATCGCCTCGTTACACAAAAGGTTAACTTCCTCAAGAATCAATTCGAACCCATACGTTGGAATTATAACTGGACTCTGCGGTGTTAAGTGCGCCATGCAACGTTGGTTAGCGTTCGCGAGAACTGCGCCACGATTTTCCTTCGCTGGAGACGCGCTATTCATGGGAATATTTCGAGCATTACTCTCGTCATGGTCGTTCGCCAAGCGAGCCGCACTCTGATTGCCGATCAACGAACTTTTTCCGTGGATCGATTTTCAAACGAGCGACTCTTTCTGTTCGACTTTACAAGGCTTTCTTCCTGCATCGTGAGATCCGAATGGCCCTGAACCAGTCTGACAATGAACAAAGCCACACCCGCTGATTTTATTGACGTACGAGCTGTGGCATGGCCCGTGCTCCTGACCGAACCAGCCGAAATCGTTTTATCTTGCACAGGCCCGAAAAGATTTCGCTTTTGCATTATCCTTACGAACTCGTGAAGTCCAATCAACCCACGCGCAGTCCACGTGCAGTCCGGATATCAATCTTCGGCATTTGCTTCGTTTCAATTTGAAACGATTCTATTTACTTCGCGCACGATAGGATAGAAATGCAAACGTTTTTAATACCAAGATCCGATCGATTAAAAAGCGTAAGGTTCGTTGTGTCTTTATAATTCGCGCGGTTATGTGTGGCGAACAATCGGCGGCGCTATCTCGAGCACGTACCAGCCCCGCTGAACGATCGTGCCGGAGAACAAATATCGCGTTGGTGTATTAATAGTTACAGTGATTACCATGCCATTACTGTACAACGTCATTATGCTGAACAGTACACGAGGCAACGTATTCGCCGAGACTCGGTACTATATCAATCCGCGGCAATATCGCTCGTGCAGCAGGTTGAAGCAGATACACCTTATCGCTAATATCTCTCCGCGAGCGCGCACGTACGATCCTCCGGACGATCGGTAGGTTTCTCGAGCATCACTAAATTACATCGGTCTACGGTGCACGGGAATTTACATTTCTCATTCGGCCGCATGATATCGCGTGTACGTGCCTCGCTCCTCCTCCAGAGAACTATTTAACGTCCTCGCTTGTCGGAAATTTGTCTTCGGGCCGTCGCGATAAGACGGAACCTCCAATATCCACGCCGCCGAGTGGACATGGTGTCTTTTAGTTCGTGCTCTATGTCCCGCGTCTCGGTACGTCGCACGCGAGATTAAGTATTCCTCCTTCGTTCTTCCTTGCGATTTCGTTCGGCGATTTCGTCGATCGCCAGCACCTGTCGGGGATTTGTTTTCTCGACGAAAAGGAATCGGACGCCCCCGAAAGGGGTTCGATCGTTACGAGTCAACCAGGACAGGGAGCGCTGATCGAGCGAGATCTGGAGGCGGTATCGTAAATCATGTAACCCAATTCAATAAAGCACTATGCCCTTTCCCTGTAACCAGTGCCAGCAGGTACAACCCCGAAGAAATCCCGAATGTGTCCATAACTCAGCGAGTCTCTCCATCGGCCCTCTGGATCTACCTTCTCGATCCTCTCGCGATCGTACGTGCATCTTTCTTTCTTATTTTTTCTTTTTTTACCCTTCTTTTGTTCTTTCCTTTTTACTCGGCCTTTTTCCCGTCTTGTTACTGACCGAACCAAGCAACCGTACGCTTTGCAGCACACCGGCCGCACCTGAACACGCTCTACGCGTGCGTGCTGTCGGATTTGTAGAACAATATTATCGTTTGCCAATTCGATTGCACTCGCGTTGTACGCGTACCTCTTTCTTTATTTCTGCATCGAGACTATATAAATCTGAAATCGAGTCGAAGGAGTCTGAACAGATCTTTTTCGAGGATTTTACTCGAGCGTCGTCGTGGCTGGATGTATTGTCGGAACGATAACAATACCGTACCTCAGGGGGTTCCTACGTAGACCATTATACTTCTATAAATTATGGCGCATCGTGGGACACACGTACGTGACTCGTGTGTCAGTGGGGACATTTCGAAACAATCGTAAGTCATGAAAATAAGCGAGTAAAAAAAGCGATTGGATGAGAGGGAGAGGGTAAGGAAGAGGACAGGTAAACAGGGTGCAGCAGCCTGGTCCGCGTAGAAGTGGGAACGTCGCGTCGTTGTGTTGCGGCTGAGACAGCGGGAGTCTCGGGTTAGGAACTTAAATCATCGGGTAACAACGACGGTATCGACGACGGTGACGATCGACGAGAGCATAGCCTCGGATCTCCGCATCGATCACTCGTGAGAAGAGATCGATACACCGACGGCACGACGATGTAGAAGAGTCGACGTTCGTTGTCGGAAAATATATGGCCACGTGGTGCGGTGACAGGAGAGGGACACACAAGGGACGCGTACGCGTCCTGTATTTTTCGCGAGGCACGATGAAACGCGCCGATCGATGGATCGTCACGATGGTTCGCGAGTAGTTTTGAAGTTGTTCGGACAAAATTTAAACGGATCGCTAAAGGCATCGAGGAAACGGCAAATTCATCGAGCGATTGTTGGCGACTCATGGGCGATCACGATCAACGCCAATAAATAAACAGCGGGGAGGAAGGCGGGCAATTAAGAGAGACATCAGGCGACTAATGAGGTTACGCCGCGACGAGTACTCCTCCTCGGTAACAGCGTCGGCGTGGCATGGCGTGGCGTGGCACGAAACGACGAAGGAGACACAGTTAGCCAGCCAAAGACGAACAGAGAAAGAGGAATCGGTCACGCGTAGAACCAGCTCGCGAAGTTCGAGTTCTCCAACAACGATATCGAATCACGATACCGAGCGAGCGAGTAAGCGAGTCGACGATTCGAACAGCGTTGGAAGATGCCAAGGAAGAAAGAGGAAGGGACGTATAAAAGCGACGGATGGATTTGAACGGTCGAAGCTGTACGACCGCTGCTGTGAGGCAAGAAGACAATGCGGCATAAATCACGAACGGCAGCAGGACGCCAGCCGCCGTGCCGATCGCTCGATACACTCCGATACACGCTCGACGAACTAATTGCCCGTTGTGTCTATGGGAGGGTAGAAATCGCGGTCTGATTGCCACGAGAATTGAGGAAGGAAGTCGTGTGCCTCTCTAGTCTGACGATCCTCCGAGAGAACGGATAATCATCTGGCACGGAGGTGCGGCTACTCGATCGAACAAGGTTCATCTTCGTAACAACCTCGAGTAGGAAGCCGAGTACGTGGCCGATCGATCGAAGGATATTGCTTAATTCGATTCGTTACCTATTGTGTTACATTTCTGACCCGAATTGACTCGCCTCCATTCCGATGGATCACAAATTGGTCCAATACCAATGCATTATTTCAATGATTGATCTTCACCGCTAACTTTTAGCTACCCGATCTAATGGGGACTACAGTATCTTCGGGCAAATCAATAGAAATTCAATTAAAGACGTAATCATACTGTTTTTGTTAATCAAGAAGTCTATAGTACGTGATACTCTAGCTAAGCAGAATTTTGCTTCAGCAGGCATTTAGTGTACTCTGACTTCAAAATCATTACGATCAAAATTCTCATCGAGCTTCGATGAAGTTACCTTTCAATATCGGCGAACCAAAGGTTCTATAAGCACGGGACAGGGTAAAAAACTTTGACCAGTCAGCAAAATTCAATCACGTCTGTCTGCATATGCTTCTCATAACTGACGACGACCCATCGATACGAACATCGCATTCCGCCTCCGAGCAAAGAAACCATAAAACCCCTACGAGCGATCGTAACCGGAAAACGAAGAGTCTCGAGGAGGCAGCAGCGGCTTTACCCTAGGATCGACCGAGCTAGGCCGATAGAAACCATTTCCGGGTAGAAGGATCCACCGGTGCGGTTAGCACGATGCCCCAAAGCGGCTTGACCTCGAGAGACCGTAGGTCCAGGACGGTCGAAGCTGAGACCATCGTCCCTCTAATCTCATCCTTTCCTCTGTGTGTATAGTTTTACACGGGACTGTGTTGTTGCTATGAAGAGGAACGTCCGTCGTTCCTGTTACGAACTTCGACCACTACAAGCTACGTCCAATGTGATAGACAGAGAGAGAAAGATGAACAGGGAGAGAAACAACAGAAGAGGCGAGCATCTAGATCGCGGCTCAGCGTCGCGTCCGCTTCTCTTGGACGAAGATTCGAAAAATGGCCTCGGGTCGGTTTCCGGGTCACGCGTTTGTCGAGACGCTCGGGAGTATCAGGTGTCATTACCATTGGGCCTGGCTCGTTGCTACGGGCCCAACTCGATATGCCGCGGCAGGGATGTCTCTCAACCCGAAGCGGGATTCGCCGCTGAGAAAACGACGGGTACCGTATGTTCTACGGCCACTGGGGCACGAAGCGAATCTAGATGTGGAACGTCCAAGTGTTCCCAGTCACGCCCTCGCACGATTCTGCGTCTTTTAGAATGTCTCTTCATTGGAATCAAGTATCGTCGTGGCGGAAGAGCCGACACCGTTGTCCCTGTTAGACTTTCAAACGATTTCGATCGGTGAATAGGTGGCGTTTGTTGACTACAAAGCAACGGTTTCCTAAGTTATAGTTGATATTGTAGCGATTTTTGAAACGTAGATGCTATAGTGGTACTGGAAACTGAACCCAAAGACTTTTACGGCTGTAATCAATAAATTCGTTATTTCGGATAACTTTTTCCTCTTGCGAAAAGATCGGACGTCTTTAATTTCTTAGATATTCGCAAAGGAAGATCTTTCGCTATCTTTCAGATTTGCGAAAAACCCAAGATTGCTTGGTCTCAATAAATAAAGCAAAAGCGTATTATTGGCATTGAAATCAGTTTAGTTCATGTTTTATGCATCGGTTTCCCACCGTCGCCATTTGTTTATGGAAAGAGGAAATAAGCCCCGTTCCCGTGCCGGACGCATACGATGTCGCGGACACAAGCACAGAGGACGAATTCTCTGGAGTGGTTAATATCCTTTTTCCTTATTATCTTGGAAACAAAGAAAGTTCGATCTTTTCGTCAGAGGAAAAAGTAGCTCGAAATATCAAGTTTCATACCACATTTAAAAACGATGGAAATCAAAGGGGAAGTAGCTAATCTACAAGTTCACTTTTCCATGCTGAACTTTCTCTGTGTTTTCGAGGGAAGTGATCATGCCAGTCGATTAGAATCTTGGTTTCGTTGAACAGATCCGTGCATCATGGGATAATTATGAGGTTGGTCTCGCGAACGAAACGATTCTATCCTACGGTCACTCCGAGTGTCACGGACATGAGAACAATGACTAGTCGGGGTTAAGTCCGATCGTTCGATGACCGATCGGGGGTCACGTCATTCCGTAGAGATCGAAGAGATGTCATTGGCTGGACCGTTATTCTCGGGAACACTCAGGAAGAACAGCTCCTCACGATCGAAAGCACCACCTGCGGAAAACAAGCGCCGATCGTGGACTTTTAACCTTTCGGCGACGCAGCGATACGTTGGCGACTTAAGGAAGGATCCTGTCTGAAAACGTGCGATAATACATTTGTCCGTTGGTTAATGCATTCTTTTCGGTTCGATTCATATTCGTCCGAAAAAGGTTGAGGCAAGCTCGTTAGATACGATATCCGCGCGACCAGAGATTTCGTTTCTAATGGAACATAAAATGGAAGCGTTACAACCGGTTCGATCATGGTCTTGCTGTCAGCTCTATTGACTGATCAACATCGTTAGCTGAATCCTCGTCTTGTCGCAAGATCAATGGGATCCTGATCGAAGGTGGACTCTCACTGGTTGCTAACACGGTGCTTTAAATGTTAATAGATCCTGTCTTGTTTAATGGTATTCGACTGCGCGAACGAGGCGGATAAGTTGTTCATTTCTGTTTTTCTTCTCTCTTTTCCGTCGAGGCTTAATGTTGTCTTCGCGGTTCGGATAAGAGACTTCAACCATTGACCAGAACAGATCAATTTCGTGGAATAATAAAGACGAAAGGGACTTTCATGCCTGACATCGGCGGACCGAGAGAGTCCATTTTAACGCTTTTGTCGAGTTCGCCTCCATTCTCAGCAACTTAGTGAAAATTGTTCCCGTTTTAAGCCCGTTTGCCCGTTCACACGACAGTCATTCGATCTTTCACGACTCGTATAAGGGCGACACAGAAAATTGGAAAATCTTGGAGCATTGTAGCGGCGGTTCACGTGACGCTCATTCATTGGGATCATAAAAGGTCACTTTACAAGTTCCACCCACTTTATGAAATCCTTTGTGCTCTGGGAGATTTAGCCGGCACGCTCGAGTGCTCGAGCACGAAAACAGGACCGGTATCCTTAAGATTTATAGGGAAGAAACTCGGGCCACAATCCTGAGTCTCACACGCACGAGGACAGATAATAAAACCTATCCGTTCGATCCTTTTTTTCTCCTCGATTCGTCTGATTTCGTGTCGGGTGTCCGCTTAGTTTCTTTGCATGGAAAACACACGTATCGACATCAACGGATTAACTTTATAATGATAACTATTTGTATGCGAAAAAGAAATGCTCGAAGTGTTTTAAAAACGAACCTCTTCTTTCCCCGCGGCTGATGGCGTGCCCCAAATTGCACCATTAAAAATTAATGGGTCCTCGAAGGAATAGTGCTCGGTTGCACAGCGTATTACGTGCCGGGGAGGAGTGAAGAATGCGAAAAAGAAGCACGGTGAAAAGTGGGAGGGTATCGGTGGTTCAGGTAACTCTGGTTACCTTTAAGGTACTACAGAAACTCCATAAGTAAATCCGACTTTGGTAGCGGGTCCCATACACCGCAGGTTTACAATCTGCGACCGTAAAAAGCGAATAATAGTCTCGTTCATCCGTGTAACGGAAACGTTCGGGAGACCGGTATCGTTTTCGATAGGTCAACGTTTGTTAAGAGCATTGTATCGATCTCAATAACCGTTCCAGGGGTAGACTGCATTCCATCCGCATTAATCTTTCGAATATACAAACCAAAATTGAATGAAAATATTGAGAAACGACTAAAGCATTCAACGGTAGCGTTCATCCGAGGAATTCTATATTTATCTTGAAAATTTAAATCAACTTCCTTGCAGGCGTAACGAGTCGGCGTGTTGCAAATAAAGGAGAGAAGAAGAAAAAAAAAAAAGAATGGAAACGTACCGTTCGATGCAGCGTGTGTTGTATCGCGTTTCCAGCTCGATACGAAACCGAGGGGACGATCGAATTGGCGACTGTTAACACCGTGCACCGTGGCGAGCCTCGTTTCTCGTTACAAGAACATAACTCATGAACAATGGCCACGCGAATCTCTCGGACCGAATGAATAGCATTCCGGCCGCAGGCGGACTTGGACGTTCGTATTTTGAATACCGCTAGCCGTACGCGCGCGCTCCTCGCGCGCCTCTTACGAACGCGGCGAATTAACGAATTGCGATTTATGAATGTTCACGGTATCGGTAATTGGCAGCGGGTATAGAGACGCTCCAGGCCGTGTGGGCGTCGTCTTCGTCGTCGTCGTCGTCGATGTCGTCCATACACTGTCCCTCGGATCGCTACTCCACGTCGATGAGCTCACGGGCACACCGACTCCATAAATCACTCTGGATTCCTCGCATTCCCGGCATTGTGGGTCAGTACACTTGTTCCAGCCTCCATTCTTTCGTCCATTCATGCCCGCGCGACAATACCTTGCACCTTACGTTTCCATAGAGCCTGGATATACCCCATAACACGGCTATACATACACAGGTCCCGATGCTGACGGACACCGGGGTCGAACGTTTCTCTTTCATTCACGGCAAAAACGAACGACAGAATAGAAAAGAAATCCCTGCCTGTTCCAGGCATCCTCTCGATCGTGTCGTCACGGTATCGAGAATTATCTGGTTCCTCTTTGCGCCTCTCCGCGTTCCGCGCTTTCCTCTTCGTTCCTTGTTGATTTTATCGTGTTTACATTTCGGGGAACGTCCTTTCTCGCTCAGGACAGACCTGTCGTCCGATCCTCGTTCTTCTTTCTCTGTACGGCTTTACTTCTTACTCCGTGTTCCCTATTCTTACGAAAGAACGCCCCCACACTGTGAACCGATGCACCTCGGATCCGTTTGTCAAGCGATTCGAATAATAGACTCGAGACGGAGACCTTTTTCTCTCAAATGAACCTGCCCGCACAATTGCATAAAACGAGGAAAAAAATCAAGCAGCCTCTTCTATTGTCGGGAGCTGGCTTATCGCGGCAACGCACCTGACACGATCTCTTTATTTTTCTTCTCTTCAATTTTCCACGGTTCGTTTCACGTCGAATCTCATTTACCGCCAATGAAATCGATCGTTTCTTAGTCGCCGGCCGTTCTTCAGGAAAAAGCAATCCTGGATACTTGGCATAGCACACGTCGTCCTGGTTTATTCGAACCCCGGGCAAATTTGTGAAGTAAATATCGGCGTGTCCACGTTTTTACGCTATTAGAGCAAATTTGTACGAGACAGTGGGTGAAGGGATTCGAGGCTAAAACGCGTCGCATTCCTGGCAACGAAATTCCTCGGTATTCCAGCATTATTCAGTCGGTGGACCGGGCTCTTTTTACCAACCAGGCTTCGCTGCTAATCTCTCGTCTCCGGCTCGGCATCTCCCTCCTTTCGTTCTTTAGTACAATGCACTTTTTTCCCCTCGAGTTTCGTTGTTGACAAGTTTTTTACACGACAGCGACGCGCCGGGCGCATCGCGAACTACTCACCGTCAGCGAGGAAGGTTTCACCTCAACCTCATCTCCCGTCCACCTCCTTCTTCTTCGTTTTCTTCCTCTTTCGTTACTTCTCCAACGAGCTGGCCCGGTTTCGAAGCCCGTCGGGGTTCTGTGAAGTTTTGCCGCCGTGTTGTCTATCCTGGCAGCCTGGTTCGCCTTTACGCGGATTCGGGTCCTTTGTCGCCTGAGCGTCGACACCTATGCAGAAGACGCAAAGGGACCGACCACACTTGATCTTCGAGGCCTCTTTAAGCCACGAGGAATTTCAAATTGCGCGTCGATTCTCGTGAAACGCCACCTCCCCCTTTAACCTTGCCAACTGAGAATCGTGGCCTGGTGTTATCCGGCCGAACGATTTTATTATTCATTCGAGAAAGCCGCCGACAGTAGTTTCGTTTTTCAATGAAATACATTCGTCAGGTGAAAGGTTTTATTTCTGGACAAATATCCAGAGGAACGGGGTACCGATGAGAGGGATCCCCTTTTTAATTTGTTCGATTAAGTCCCTTTTCGAGCATGACACACACAGTGTCCCTCGTTTCGAAATAGCCTGTCCTTGAGACTCCATTGTCCCGGGGGAATAATACTAGAGCACCGCAGGACACCAGTACACGGTTCATTCATTCCTTTCCCACAGAGTTGCCCGAATCTTGGAAACGGTCTTTTCTCTATTCTGCCTGTTTTTTTCCGCCCTTCCCCTTCCTGTCGCCGAATAGAGAGTCTGTGCATGGGAATGCGTGGCTCGAACCGGCAGAAAAGACATTTTCCTCGTGGTTTCCTCGTGGACCTTCTTTATTTGTAAGACTCTCGGAGATCATCCGTTGTCGAAGCAAAGGCTTTCGCAATCCTTTCAGATTTTTACGTAAGATTCCACGTCTTATTCACGCTTCGGCTCCTTCGTGCGACCTTAAGACCTTTTTCTACAGTTCATCAGAAAAATCTCGATATGTTTTTTTTTTTTTTCATTCATAATCCCCTGTTTCCTTTCTGGAAAAAGGGATACAGAACTCGAGACACAACATCGCCGATATAAACGGTTGTCAAACGTATTTGAACTCGTTGCTAGATGGATCAATCGTTCGAATGGTCGTATACCTGTAAAATTACTTGTCGTTGTTTGTACCATACATCTTCAACCGGTACGAAAATCATGTAGTTAATGGTAAGAGGATAAAAAGACGAGAGGTGTGGTCCCTCAGTCGTTGGCACAGAAACGCAGAAATTATTCTAAACGCCGCGTCGTAGCCACGGGCAATGCGATCAAAGTTAACGGTCTTTATACGCGGAAACGGTTTTAGAGTATGCCATCGTGCACCCTGCGGTTCTCCGAAAGGTCATTCCTTTCTTCTCCGGGCAGAATTAACAAGATTATTCACTTTTTTTTTTTTTTTTGAACGGCTACGGTAGAATTACTGGTTTAAAGTAGACAAACGGTGTAGCTGTCTCGAATACCGGTGACCCGGGGACCTTCTCCATTCATTCGAGAAGAAGACATCTTCAAGGATGCACTCGAGCCTGTGTTCTTAACCACTTAGTTATCTACCGCGAGCCTCGAGAGGACCAGAGGAGCAAAAGAGGGTGCCGAAGAGCCATATGGCACCTTCGGGACGCGTGGCACAAAGAGGGTCGGCGTCGTTTTTAATTGCACCATGTGGCCCACCCGAAGATGGTCGGTACACGAAGACCCAGGCTCATTTGTAGCTG
Organism: Stelis phaeoptera; assembly: GCA_943735885.1. Classification (NCBI taxonomy): domain Eukaryota; kingdom Metazoa; phylum Arthropoda; class Insecta; order Hymenoptera; family Megachilidae; genus Stelis; species Stelis phaeoptera. The sequence continues at coordinate 8,115,529 of OX030941.1, read as the reverse complement.
CAACTGTCAGGTCTACGCCATCGATGCCTTACCCTGTGTTCTCTATTTGATTTTTACCGACGACACGGTCACCAAACTCGATGCTTCAGGTAAATGTCAGCTGTTACCTTGCTGCCTTGCCGCGATAACACGATGACGTTGCACGCTTCGAGTTCAGAGCTGCAGGTTCTTCTTCGACGGCTTCCTTTGCTACGCCTTCATCAAGAATTTGGGGCATAATGTTTCCAAGATCGATGCAACGAGTTAAAATTCCAGAGATTTCGCTCGACCTCGATATTTCATCTATTTTTGTTGTTCTAATTCCCTCGGCGACGCCCACGATGAATTGTGCGCGATCCTATGGATGAATTTTCAACCTACCCCCGCAATACATCATACCAAGTTCAGCTTCCACATGGCGCGTGTCTGGCGCTATATACGAACCCTCTAGGGGCCCCGAAACGAGCTATCCACCACCTTGCCAATAATAAATCGATCCTCGTGTCGGGAAAACGGTCGAGTTTATCCACCCCCTTGGGTTCGACCACCTTGCTCGTCTCGTACGTGGCCCCCTCGATCAGTGACGAGGGTCCATGGGGAGGATCGGTTTCTTTTGGCCATCTTGGCCACCTGTTGCGAACATCGGTCCAGTGTTTTCGTAATAGCTGGAAAACATCGGACCCTTCCTAATGGACGTCTAAAGATCAGGTTGGACACGTCTTGAAAAATGTCTTTGTTTCCTGTCCCAATTTTAGGCCCGTTCATTTGTCGTCTTAGGTCTACAACTGCCACATTCTTAGATGAACGAATTACATTACACATAGCACATGGTGCTTATGCTGTATTTTGTCTTTCCAGTTCTTTAAGTGTTGGAACATAGTCTTTCTAGATACTCTTACTTATGAATTCTTCAGTAATCTTTCTCTTTTAGACTTAATGCCTCGACATGTTCGATCTTGTCTCAAGGAAACGATCTTGATCCACTTTAGTCGCGATGAAAGTCACGAGCCACGCCTAACCACATTACGTTCAGAATTCAGCAACGTTGTCTTCCAGTATTCTTGATTGCCGGCAATGTTCTCGTTACGATGAGTGCGTGGGATCGTGAATACTATGAATTTCGTGGAGCAGCGTTCACGCGGGCCACACACGTCGACCCGCAGGTTATCCTGACGAAGGATTTGCCATGAAACGAGCGAGATTGTAAGCACGGTGCACAATGAAACGCGCATGAGAGAACTCGGGGATTTACAGCCTTTTCTTCATGGTACCCTATGCGTAGCTGCGAGCACGCACAATAGCACGTGTTGCGCCGACCACCGTTGCTTACCACTTGTTTCGCATTGTGGACGCGTACGAGGTACCAATGTCTCAGCAGTTCGCCTTTGATTACGCGATATGAGCCCGGGCCGGACATTGTTGCATATACTGCATCGCGGGCATTGAGCTATTGAGGCAGCAACAGTTTCACACGGGTCTGCTTTGAATTTCATGCAAACCACCGCGATAGGAAAATACGCTCTCGAATGGTTCTATGTATGATGCATTGTAACTTCATAAGAAATGTTTTCTTCTTTGTATGGGCCGATGTTTGCGCGTTACTGATCGTTGATAGGGGGTTTCACACATTCCACGCTGGTTCGCCTAACTTAGATTCTACTTCAAGCGCGGTTGGTACGATTCTGTGAAGATTTTTACGTTTGAAAATAATTCCTGATAGGGTCGGTAACCTTCGCCAACCAGAAAGCGTGATTCCTATAACATTTTGTCCTCCCGTGACGATTGTAATATAGTTGTTCTGCGATTGTCAGAGGCAAGGTTAAAGTCCCGTAAAAGGATCCATGGCTAAGCGATCTTTGAACGTGCGGCCGAAGACAGGATACCCTTTAAAAATGATTCAACGGAACGAAAGGGACGAAGAGGGGACAGATAGACGTCATCTCCGAAGGTGTCATGTCGGAGGTGTCCGACTTTTTTTTGTCGGATCATAGACTTTACCCCCGTATAGTCTCGATCTCGTTGTACACAATGGTAGGGTCCACGATGCAGTCGGACGATTCTGAATGCGAATAAATGACTTCCATTCATGGTAGATCGCCCACCATTCCATTGAAGAAACGACCCCGGCCTGTGCCCACTCCACGTTTCGACTGCTAAAGCCGAGGTGTAGGTGCACGAACCAGAGTGACTCGTCGAGTAACCAACGACCACTTTTTGTCCTTTATTATTATAATGCATCGAGAAAACGGTCCTTTGTTTCCCCGTCTTCCGCCAATCCGCGCTCGACTTTCTCTGTTTCTTCGTGTCGCCTTTTGTGTCCTCAGAAATGAATGCGGCCTCCCGATTCGCCAAACAAACGGTCTGCGAGAAGGAGAACGATATTCGCGGTTCGATCCCGTAAAAGAAAAAAGAACGAATTCCTTAACCAACCGGGGATAAACAATCTTCCCGTCTTAATGAACAAGTGCAGCAGCCGCTTTTACCGCAAAGGATCGTTGCAGCGTGTTCGCGACAAGCGGTGCAACGATGCATAGCATTTGTGGACGAAGGTTGGACAGTGTCCTCGTCTGCTGTCTCGTACCTGACGCGCTTGGACAGCCTGAAAACTGTTAAATAGCTGGAGCGTGCATAGTTTCTGCTAGAGACGAAAGGTGCCGCCGTCTCTTTGCGCTTCCAACAGTTGCTACACCCCCTCTTCTCACTTCTCACTGTCGGCCGGTCGAAGTCAACGTTCAAACGGCGTATCGTTTCGTTTCGTCTCGTTTCGTTAATTAACGTTGAGCCGGCCTGATCGGCTAATGTTAATTGCGCCAACGGTTGGCCAACCTGCGCCGCCTTGTCGGTAGGCGTGCCTCACCACGTGTCGTTAACGTCTCGTTCCGTGTATTCGCCGCACGCTTTATTCCACATCTCAACGAGACCTTTTTGCCGCGTACCACCATATTTCCTGATTACTTGACGCGTTCCGTGTCCAATCAATTTCAGCTAACAATTTCCGAGCATTGCGTGTGCCACAGATTTATGCTTCCTCTCCGAAGTCTAGCAATAATGCAATGTTCAAGGTAAACCATGTTCAATTGATCGTAGTTACAACCTTTGCCTTTGATCGATCGCATCTTCTCCGGTACCACCATGAAGCTCGCGGTAGAGATAACTCAGTACGACAACACGTTGTAACAAACCGAGGAATCCGATGATACCATTGAAACGCTAATTGGTCTCGTTCGCGATACAAGAATTTGATGAAGAGGAATTTAACGCAGAAGCAAGCGAAATCAGGAAAGCCGGCACGGCGTGTGTTGTTGGTGTGCAAATAGAGGAACCGCGTGGTCCGAAAACGTCCCGTTATAATTGGTTACGGTTTATCCTGAAAGCTTGTTAAACGAATGACTTTTCTTGACCCGTACCCACGTGGACTCGATGAAAATCAAGGATCACGTACATTTTTTTCTCAGCAAGGTAGGAGCCAAGAGTATGCGCGCGCATTCGTTGGCCGCAGGACGAAGGGCATCGACGAGGTTGCAGTACTGTATACCAACCACGGTCGATCGGCTATCTGCGACTAATTAACACGGCCCGTTAATGAAGCCCACGTATGAGCCGCGCACGTACCTAGTCGTTCTCGCTCTCCCTCGTCTTCCATCACCCTTTATCCTAGTATCACCTTCTCGTTCTGAACGTACGAGGCTTCGCTTAGCCATAATCACGGCGCCCGATATATACCGACACGGTATTCGCGCGCGGCGCCTAATTAGCGGTTCTCGTCTCCTTCTTCTCCTCCCTTCCTTCTCTCCACCACCTCGGGACTCTCTTATTCTTTTTCTTTTCTCGTCTCGTCTCCCTCGACTTATACATATGAAGTTAACCGGGCGTACGCCTCACTTGGCGCATCCGAGACGGAAGCCTCGGTTCCGCCCAAATTCAAACTAATTGCGCAATTAGCCGAAGCTGGTAACTCGTTAGGAGAATACCGTGATTACGCGGGAAGAATATTCGATAAGGATGCGCGTTGATTACAACAGAGAGGTAAGAAAATTATTTAAATCTTTGATGAATGAACACTGACATTCTCGTCAGTTAAGTCTGGTTTCTCAGACATTAGGCACAAAACTGAAAAGCCTCTTATAATTTTCCAATTCAATGGCTCTATCCTTCGAATGAAGTATAATCATCCCCGATGATCCTCGAAATCTAATAACTCTTCGGAAGCTGAACGACTTTCCGGATCATCCTGTGTTCGGTACACCGTCAAACTTCTTCGGATAATCTGCAGGTTTTTCACGAGGAAGTCGCAACAACGGTCAGGTAGACGGTTGTATCGTTGGCGAAACCGTGACGAAAATACCGGGCGCAACCCTGGCCTCCGGGGTCTAGAATGGTTTTAATCCAATTCCAGAAGTATTCAGAGCGAGCCGTTTCCTGTCCATTCGCGCCGTGCCGACAAAATAGAAGGTGTACGTATTCATACGTACGCACACAGAATGCATGCGTGCACGTTGCGTCCAGGGTTTCATAAACTGGATTACGCTGCGAAGCGTCCGCCCGAGACGAGAGAGCATCCGGCTCTCCGAAAGGAGACAGGGCATTCAAAACGACTCTCTTCGCCCTTTCTTCTCTTCGTCGACAAACACTTCTATCCATTTTCTCTCTTTCTCTTTTCGTTCGTTTGTTCTTCTCCTCCTCCTCCTCCTCCTCCTCCTTCTCACACGATCTTGTTTCTTTCGCGGAGACAGGATACGGAGACTGACGGACGGGAATCACGATCCCCTTTGTCCGTCCCGCGGACTCCGACGTGGCCGATTTCAAGCCGGCATTCCTCTCACGTTTCGAATCTTCTGGTAAAACACCACGATCACGGGATGACGCGCTATCATCGGTATCGTTAAACCGAGTGTAATTCTACCCCCTTCGGCACTCGTATATTCTCGCGACGATCAACGTCGTGGCCCGAACATCGATCAAGATAAAACTGGTATTATGCTGAACGATCGCTAGTTATGAGAATTTATTGACTTCTGTATCGTGAGGGACCAAAATCGGAACTGGGACGAAAGGTTATCTTGCAATTAAGGTACCTTTTTCGTTAGGATACCTTAAGATCTGAAGTAACTATTTTTTCATCAATTCTTACAATATTTAAATGGGTGTCTTACCCCCTGAATAGTTAAAAAGAAGAAGCTGCAAAAGGTAAAGTGCCTCACCATTACCAAGCGTTAAAAAAAGAATTGCACTGAAAAGACAAAGAAAACAGAACATTCTTATCGTATGTAATATTACCTTGCCACTGAGAGAAACCAATTAGCATAGAGTATCCTGAAGCTTCGAAATTGGGAAGGACAGGAAGATGGGAGAGGCAGGGTGAACGCATCAAGACGACCAGGTTCGATTGCTTCGTTTTGTCTCGTTAGGATACAAGACGGGGGGACACGCGTCGCGACCTGTTCCCGATCGGTGTGGCTGACACCTCGAGGCTGTAGGTACGCGTACAAGGTAGACGGAGGTAACGTGTTCGGTGACACTGTGCCTTAATAAATGCGATTGGTCCGCACGCGCGTACGACGTGTTCGACGTAGGGTTGCTTCTCGTGGGTAGAAAAAGAAACAAGGTAAAAAAGAATGAGAAAGGAAGAAAGGAAGGAAGGAAGGAAGGAAAAAAGGAAGGAAGAATTGAGCGAAACGAAAACGAAGGTGGCCGAAGGAGAGGGAGGATGATCCTAGCCAGAAAAGGATACTCGTTGTTTTGACACTTCACCGAGTGACGTTCACAGATGTCGCGTGACAGTTTCACGTGTCCCCCTGACTCGCAACTGGGATCTCGTTCTTGACGTTCCTCGGCCCGTCTCTTCGCTGTCACTCTTTCTGCCGGTTTCCCCGTCGCCGGAGGACTAGGAAAAAGAGGACAACGGCGTGGAACAGCAAGAAGAAGAAGAGAAAGAGGAAGAAAAAGGGTAAAGAGAAGGTGGATCCATCATTGATGCCACGTCGTACGGTCCATGGGTGGAATTTTAAGCAGCAACATCTTGTCGAGCTCGGGATATCGGCCCCCCTTTTTTGCTCGATACGCTCCTAATTTCGCGCGTTGGGTGGCGTGTCGGCTTGTCAAAGAGTTTCCACACGGTAGTACGGAACCTTCGACGCAAGGTACCCTTTCACGAAGAGTGACCGGAAACCCGGATACTCGTCGAGTTGAACCGCGGGTCGTGTCCTCGAACCTTTGCCAATCGATCTCCAGGTTGAAGTGAACTTTCTTCTCGATACAAGTACCAGATCGTTATCTGGCTTTAATCAACGAATCGTTAGAACCAAGACCATGTACCTCGTGGTTAACAATTCTGCCGGGTGAAAAACGATACTTTACTCGTTTCTTATTGTTCGTTTTTCGTTAGTCGGACGATCCGTGGCCGGTGGAAAGTCTACGTTGTCGGTAGAAGTTCTCCTCGAACGCGTCGGAAGAGAATCTTCTTCTGTAGTCCTTTCGCTCTCGTCTTCGTCCACCATTTCTTTTTTCTTCTTCTTCTTTTTCTGCTGCTGCTGCTGCTTCTTCTTTTCGGAGCGAGCAGGAGATTCGTGAAGATAGCTCGGCACGGTAGCTCGTCAGAGGGCCGCGATGAACCTTCCGTGTGCCGTAGCACGTGCGTGTTTCAGCGATAGCATCGGTCGTAACTCGATATTGTTTCACTCAAACAAATTAGGGGAATCCTGGAGCCGGGGTAGAGACCGCGGTTTCCAGGGTTCAAGTCCACTTGGCTTTCTTCTTGGAACAGAAGGTAGCCACATTCTTGGGGCCGGTCGCTCGCTATAGAAAGGGTTACGTGGCAAGTTACAGGTACCGCGGACTCGTTTTATCCTCCTTTCTTAAACTCTTCATCTTAGTACTTCGTTTTTTTCCAACGATTCAAAAAATCGTCAACTTCAGACACGCGGTAATTATTGTTAGGTACAGTTACACATACTGTCGTACTTGAACGTCACCCACACGTGCACCTAATTTTTTTTTTTTTTAATTATTACAGTGTTACAAAATTCAAGGTTAAATGATTTAAGGGATTGTAAATTATAAATGCAATAAAAGAGTATCGACGTCAGTCGATTCATACGGTCTCCTAGGTGTTTATTAAGCTCTTATTGTTACTTTTGAAATGCAAAACATACCTGTAAATTTACCGAACACTTTTTTAATAATGTTCCCGAGAAGAAATAACAATGTTATGCCTCGTTTATTCATACTGGACCGCGGCCAACCCTAAATATCCTCCGTCGTTTCGGCGCGGCCAACTTCCAGGAAGCATTTTCGTGTTTCTGGAACGACGCCGGTGCCCGTCTATACGCTGCACTCGGTAAAGGGGTCGACCAATGGTTGCAACGTTTCACGAAGTCCCCTTGTAAATCACGCCTAGCCGGCGGCGGTATAATTGTCGGCGTTAATAAACCCGCGTCGTCGTCACGCTCGTATTTATGCGCCTTTACGAACCTACCACGGGACTTTCCATGGGCGTTTCTCGCGTTAACGCGAAAGCGTGTTAACTCACCGCCGCCGTCGCTGCCATGGTTGCTAGTCATTATGTTAATTGATCTGTAAATCGAGACGAATTTTTACTGTTGCATACAATCATGAATTTCTTAGGATGAACTTGTGGATTAACCACTCCGTTTCTAGATAACTTTTTCCTTTTACGAAAAGGATGAACTCGGCCGAGTAAAAATCTTGGCGGATTACTCGGCCGAGTACTCGGTAGGTGTAAACCTAGCAGAAAGTGTAAACCTTGTTGATTTTTAAATGAATTGTTCGTATACTCTGATATTTCACCGTGTCCTTCCACACACGTCCTTTATTCCCTGCGCCGGTCAGGGTATTAATGTGATTTCTTTGGACGCATCCATCAATTGCGCGCAGTTCATTACACGACGTTTTGTTAAACGCGCTGGTAAAAGGGTCTCGTTCGCGCGACCAGCCTGTCGGTTCGTCTTTTCCGATCGGTTGGTCGAAACGAGTTCAACATCCAGCATCACTAGGGTGATGAGATTCGAAACGTGTCTGCCACCCAGGTTGTCGGACCTGGCTGCCCCCATGTTCGACGTACACGCCTTTTGACAAGTTTGCACGGCAAACATGCGCCGCGCTACGTTAGACCCGACGGTATTCCATGCGTGCATCGTGTCCATAGAGAGAATGTCGATCAGGAAGCAGCGTGAACACCGTCGATCCACATACACTCGTGCAAATCGATGTTGCTAGAGTAATAGCCAGGATACTTTCGCACGAAACACGTACGAAAAGATGTTCGGCGATTAGTTCGAACGACATCAAGGTAAAGATGTTTGCCGAGCTCGTAACACGAGAGAAATGATCCAGTAAGAAGCTCTAGTTTTACTCGTACGGAACACCAGCGAAGGTTAATCATTTATACAAGTTCTTGCTACAAGATGGAATTAAGTAATTATTTCAAATCGTGCGGCAACATTCGTTCCTATACATCCTCGAACAACCAGCTATTTATTGGACGCATTAACATATGGGTCCTCTACCCGGGGACGAGACGTATAAAATTGCGAACGAGTGACAAATCGGTACAGGATTCCTGATCGTTGATCGTCTCTGATATTACAAGTGCACTAATTAGCGGCGTTTGAGCAACGCGTCCGAATGTGTTTGGAGAGCAGAAGACTCAAGACGTTTACCGGGCGCGACAGAAAAGTGCAGATAATCGAATCTTCTGTATGCGGTCGATAAATTCATGCTTTGATTGCCGGTAAGATCTGCAATTACTGGTGGCCACCATGCGTGAAGATACGGCGCTGAATTGAGCACATTTTCCTTCCGCAACGGGCGGACGGCTCTTTGAACGGGAACCGAAAAATCGGACCGAGGTGTCCCTTGGTCGTCGTGTGCAATGGTATGGGTTATTACGAGCGCATACCTGCTCGAACATAACGCCATCCGATGATCTTATCGAGGAACGAGTTTGATCGTAGAAAAGTCACGTCGCGGACTGGGTGCGTAAGATTTCGTTGAACCGGGATACCCATAATTATTATACGGGCGTCGCTTGTCGCATTTACAATTCCCACGTGAAATTATTCCACGAACCGGGTGCAAATTAGCCGACATTCCGTCCGATTCTGATCTCTTATCGAGCTTCGTGAAAAATTCACAACTTTCCAGAAACACGGCTTACGTATTCCCCCAGTCGATCGAATCGTGTCAGACGTTACGCACGAGTGTCAACGCATTCAGCACCGAAGGGTCAAGCACCGACACACTCTGTCAAGCTCGTCTTACGATCCAGGGAGGCGCGAACGGAAAAGGGTGAGACGACGATCGTGGAGCGATCGCGATAATGGTGATCGTCGACAGGAAGGCAGTTTGATTGGACGTGCACCGATCGCGTAATTAGACACGCCTCATATCTCGTCGATGGCATTGGGCAGTTACGGTCCACGGTACGGTTAAGGCGAGGACGAGAATGCTACGAGTAAGCTACGATGTAACCACACGCGCGAAAGATCCTCGCGTCCCATACGTACTTACTCGTCGATATCCATCCGCGTAGTACGAACGTAGGTGTTCGAAGCCCGTTGTCCGTGTGTGTCTTCATTACGGACAGCCGTGAGAGCATTTAGATGATATCGTAATGGCAATTACCCGACTGATCCGTTGGCTCGGTGCCTTGCTTCGCCAACTCCTTTGCCGGACGGTGGCCACACCGACTAATATTGGTTGTGCTCATTATACCGATCTCTTGCCGATTGTACCTGCACCACCGTCGCCGTGCTAGTCGTCGTAATAGCCCTTGTTCGTTCTCCGCATCGTCGTGGGCGTGTGACCACCGGCTGAGACCACTTCGGCCTGGTCCTTCTTCCGGCACCCCGCAAACCCCTCTTTCGTTCAGCCAACGATCTTGGTTTCTGCGGTGGTCATTTGTACCTTCCTCCATCTTTGCTTCTGCTTCTTCATCTTTGCTAGGGATCGGTGAGAAATAGAAATTGAAACGTAGAGCCTCAAACTTTGAACCAGCAGAGGAATTCTTATTATCGAACCTGGAGATTTCAGTTTCATAATGTATGTGTTTTAATTTCAAACTGATAGAGTGACGATTCGTTAACACGAACATAAGAATATTTCCAAAGGGTGGCGCGGTGCGAAGAAAAGGTGCCGAAGAAGCGCAAGGTGTACAACGTCAGGTTGATAATCCTCCGTCCTTTTCTGTCCCGTGAACGCGGGCAGAGGGGTTTTTATCGGTAGAACGCGATGGAAGGAGAGGAACCTAATTGAGTGTCCTCGCCCTGGGTGTCCGATGTTGTCCGGCGTTGTCGCCGCTACCTGAGGGCGTGGGCGCCCTGATATGAGTTACGAGTCTGTCGTATTACACGGGAAAGACCACGGAGCGGACATGGTGGTCCTGCCCGTCCCGAGATTACGGACCATTTATTCACAGGTATATAGCGAAAGGAGGTAAGAGAGTATGCGGCGCCTGCCACCATTTTATTCACCTTGTACACGTTCCATCGAGGTTTATCGGTGTCCTGGACACATATCGTACATTTCCGTCGGACATCGTCGCTTCTATGCGGCGAACATCGCGACGATTTTGCCCTATGATCACAAAAATTCGACAACTTCGCCACCGGTCCGGTTTTCATTCGCGAACGAAATTAAAATGGCAATTGAAAGGCAATTAAATCACCCGTGTCTGAAAATACGCGTGGACATCGATATACGGCAGGGAGGTGTCCAACAAGCGGTTGATAGCGCCACGCTGGAATCGTTCCTCGACGCTTAAGCGTGAAAAGAGGAAGCAGCGTAGCGAAGCGATCCCGCGATGAAAAAGGATGGTCGTGCACTTAATAACCGATAATTTATTAATACTGCCGGCTCGGCATTAGCACGGTGAGTAAATCAAGGTATCCTTGTTTTACGGCTTGCATTCATTACCGGGCAGGTTGCATTCGCTCGTATATCTCGAGAGTTCCGGGGCAACAGAAAGAGCGAGGGGGATGCGTACGGGTGAAAAAAATGGGTAAGACAGAGAAGAAGGCCAGGTAGGAACAGTTGTCCAAGTATCATCCAAAGGGTTCTCGCTCCGCTTACAGAATATACATTGTTAGCTCGGTTTACGAGGCACGTTTTAAGCTCTTTACGCTCGCGTTTACGTTCCTTACGCCCTTACGTTTACGGTCGTTACGGATACCACTCGCGGCCTTTTCTGCGACAACTCTCGACATCCTCCTCCACTGACACCGGGATCAACGGGTTCCGAGCAGGGTTAAGAACAGGACCTCCTCCTTCACCCTTTTCTCCACCGGATCCACTCTGGCACTGTATCTCTAAATCCTCGTTATCCCTGGCTGGACCTCCTCGGAAATTTATCGTCCTGCGTCGACGACATCCGAGATCCGACGCAGCTTGGGAGCCTAATGACCTCTCGCGTCGCGCGGAATACACCGGCCTCCTTGGTAGGAAGATCGATCTAGCTGTCTTCTCCGTAACGTCGCTCGCTTTACGCACTCTGCTCGTTCCATCGCGTCGTGTGCTCCACCTACCAATGCATACTTCCCATTTACAGATTTTCGAAAAAATATCATCTTCCCGCACCTGTGCACCCGGTGTATGCACGGATATCATCGAATTCCAGAATGCAGGTTGCTCCTCGAATTGAAAAAGATAAACAAAGATCGAAAGAAATGTTTCTTGCTCCGTGTAGTAATCGTATTTGTTGTATCGTGACGTTACATGTACGCGCGTGTGTATGTGTGCGCGCAACAACCATCCCGGAAGTCAATTCTTCTTTAGTTATCGGTGATCTAGCAGCACCTGCGAGAAATCGAGAGCACGGTAATCGTCGTCTCACGCTCGTTTTCTCAACTTCTTCTCGTTTTGCTTCATTGTGTCTCGGCCGAGCGAAACGGAACGTATGAGAGATCGGACCGGTACCGCCTTTGGCGCAAGCCCGCATAATGAGAGTGATATAATAACGACGGACACCAGCGGCCAGTTATCCGACGACACAACTCATTCCGACAAAAGGATACCGCTCTCGTTGCTGGAAGAAGAGAATGGAAGGTTGAGGAAAGGGGACTTGGAAGAAGAAGAAGAAGAAGAAGAAGAAGAGCATCTTCAGGAATGGACGAGACGGGTACGCGGAGGAAGTGTACGCGGAATGTCCACGAGAGAAGGAACGATGTAACCAGTCGAGTTAATTAAGAGGATCCAACCTTGACGGACGTGGCCATTGTGCACGCGCGGCTCTCCCCTTTCCCCCTTTCTTCCCTCCTCGCCCTGTTGATGCGTTCCTAAACGTATCCACATACGTACACGTCGTCGAGACACCGTCGCCTTTCGTCCTTGTCACGCGCCATTTACGGAGGGCATCTTGTACTTCTCTTTATCGTAGCTAGTTCCATTTAACTCTTTGTGCTGCCTTCGTTCAAAGTTGTTCGCGTTTCAGTTCCAACTTGGAAAAACTTTGAAGCTTTTGGTAGATTTAATTGTACAATCTCGATGAAATTATCTAAACAGTTACAGATCTTGTTCGAGTTAAACTTTGGTAAATGCTTATTTCAGATTTCTATCTACAAATTTCTATGCGAGAGCCTATAAACTTAGCTTAACGACGTTGATAAACATTCGACTGGAATACGGCCGGTTAAAATTGATTTAAGGAATGATACTTTGAATGTAACGCTTCTAAAAGCGCGCAAACCAAGCTGGATCTAACCAATTGGCCATAAAGTTTCCAAGGTTATGATGGAATGTATATCATAAAAGAACGATTCCATGGTGCACGGTCGTAGGGAAAGTGTCAGAATTTACGAGCGGTCTTAACATATTTCATACAAAGTAGGAGCCTTGGTGAAGACATCAGCGTTAAACTACGTAGCAGAAGTGTGAGTTACCGGTGTTCGCCGGCGATGTCATCCAAGGAGAGAGTTTCGAAAACGACCGAGTCTCGGTACGCCTGGATAGCGACTATAAAGTACTCTATTCTCCGTTTAGCTCGAGGTCCATTCGGGGCCATTACGTGTTTCTTAGCAGCGGCGACGAGTACGAACGAAATAAACATTGCAACTGATAGTGCATTACAGGCGGCGCATAAAAGGTAGTGCAACACGGTCGCGCGTGCGTGTGTAAAACTGAGGGGGCGTCCTGGTGACAATTAACAAGCACGCTCGGTCACAAATCACCAGGCGGCGAGCTCTAATCACAGCCCGAGCTCTTTTTTCCTCCCCTGTCCCTCCGACTCGCGGAGTCACGGCGCGGCGCCTGTCCGTTTCCTCGCGGCAACACGCTAGAAACGTTGTAGTATCGACCTTTTGAGAGCCGCGTTAAAGACACCGCGGTCGCAACTCTCGACGAGGTGTTGATACGCTCAAAGTAATCGACCCGCCGCGAGCTGCTCCTTTTCCTTTTTATTTTCGCCGACCCACTTTCGCAACTTATTACCCCACGACCGTTTCACCCGGTCTCTCGCGAGGCTTTCAAAGCTTCCATCGGGCGTAACTCGTTGAAAGTCGCGGGAGTATAAATTCACGCGAATCAGAGGTGGCTCGCATCGGCTCGTAAATTATCATTGAAAACGCGGAAGGAAGGCCAGGAAAGAGAGATCAAACGGCGAACAAGGTGAAATCGTTGTTCCATAGGGGGATCCGATATGATCGAAACAGCTGTCCGTTCTCGTGAGAAGCCAAGGCGAGGGCGCCCGCGCGAAATCTGCCCGAGACTTTAATGAGAAGTAATAAACAGACGTCGGACGGATTTTTCTTTAACACAATTGAAAATACACGGTCCGGTGTAGGAAATTATGGAGTCACGCATGAGTTACGACGTGCAACCGTGGCGGGGCCGACATTACGAGCTCGATTAGCGGACAGGGTCGGCGATACTTTGGACATCCGTAGAAGAAACGAACGCGTAGCCAGTGCTCGGGGATGCGTCATGGTCCGGGGCGAGTTTAAGCTCCGACGTCGTGGCTCGGACACACGTATACCGGCGCAGCCAGATTGCTATGCTAATTCCGTTAATGTCGCATGAGTTACGAGGCCGCGAGGAGCGCACGCACACGCAGCGACCGGGAACTGGCTTATTCTTTCGGCCGAGTCAGCGGAACGCTCGGCTGGCGATCCTTTACGGAGGCGGAAGAGACGACGCCTCCTGTAAGCAGCCGCATTCGCCGCCACTGCCACGAAGAAATGATATTCCCTGCACTCTGCACGCCTCGGTGCTGGTCGCATATCTTGGGGCCCGATAAATTGAAAGCGCGCGAGCGGAACTCGATGGAAGAGGAACGGAGAGGCGGGCGACTCGATCGTGGGTGAGAGCGAGCGAGGCAACGGTAACCCTGCTACGGCATTCATAAGCACCTTATCGTGCGGCGAGCCGTGAGCAGGCTCGTTCGCCAGCACCGGTAGCAGATGAAAAAAGCCTCGTAATCTCCGGTAATTGAGATTCGATACCAATTAAAAGCGAGCGCGAGCCCGACGCGAACCAATAGCGCCACTAAATGAACCGAGTGTTAAATTCATCGGCAGAAAGTATCACCGTCGCCTCTCTTTCTCGCATTGATTCTGAAAATCTTCCGGTCGTGGGCGATCGAAGATGAAGAGATCTTTTCCAACAGCATTGTAGACGCAGCAAAGCAGTCTTCGATCATGCAGGATTTACGACTTATCATTTTACAATGACAAGGTTGCATAACAACGTTGCAGGCCGGATAATAACGGTAAAAGAGTTCCGAGACGGCGAAAAATACGTGCGTGGCACGCAATTTATTGACGCGGACAATCAATGCGTATAATATTCACTGTTTCCATCGCGTTCCGCATTATTAAGCATCGTTACCCTGCCCCGTTTTCCTCTGGCCGTTTAATTCGCACCCACGCCCGATCATTAGCGCCGCGGCCAGGCCAGCCTCAACACCTTGTATTATGCACTCTCAATCATGATACGCGTTCAGAACGCTCTTGTTGCCCGGAGCTGCCTATAGCTTCCCTAGCAGTTTTTTCCCCGATTCGCGACCAGATATCAATGACGTTTTCCGTGAGTCATAAATAACGACGATCATCGGTAATTGTATTAGATGAGGCCCTGTCACCTGTTTCATGCGATCGGCTAGAAAGAACCTGCGGGAAAGGCATCCAGAGGATCGAGGGGTGCGATCGTAAAATGGAAGAATAAGGAAAGATGGAGAAGGCCAGGCGGATAATAAATCAGACGCGAGGGTATCACTCGAGGGTTGATTCCACTAAGGAAAAGTTGGAAGAAAAAAGGGTGGAAGAAGATGAGAGGGAACGCGTAACTACCAGGGGTTAAATCATCGATGATCGTGATGCCGTTGCTCACCCTCTGGCATTTTCTCGGCGTGCACGCGGCTTGCCCGTTTACCTTTTCATCGAACATCGGACAGGGATTTTAAACGACGTCTATGTTTCATCAATCGAGCAAAAGAATGAGAAAAAGTCGGCGATACGGGTTCGATTTGCGGTACATCCGAGGAGTCACGCACGCAACATCATTCAGCATCGATCGCCATCAGCAACGCACTTAATTACTATCATCGACATTCCGATAATCGACGATGGTTACATCTTGTCACCGTTCGATAAATTCATTAATACGTGCGAATAAATCGTCCGGCGTGATTCGTGTTCAACTTCGAGGTATCAATGTTACACGATTCCCTCGGCTCGGGTGTATCCCGCTCTGACGAAACGGGGTCTCGATGAAAAAACAAAAAGAAAGGAATCAAAAGAACGCCACGATCCATCGAGGAAGTCCATTCCTGTTCTAATCGCGCGGTCTGAAATAGACGGCTATAATTTATTTCTCCTCCGAGTCCGATAAGATGAATCTCGTATGCTTATGGGCTCGGGCGAGAGTATATACCGGCTCGATCCACCGAGGGAATCTATTTATAATAAGGCGATGCTCGCGACGCTACCGATCGCCGCCTCGTCCGCTACCGACTCCGCTACTTACGTCGCGTCGAGGGGGACGCGGCCACGTCGTCTCATCAGCGTGGATCCATTAGTCAACGGTTGACACGCTGACGGCTACCGTACGCCACTAACCGTTCTCCTTAACAGACAGCGAAGATTCCACCGGTGTACGGCCGACTAACGTGATCGCAGACTCCTGAACGCTACGCCGAGTCGCGCGAGCAACGACCAGTTAATGCTATGCCTTCTCGTGTCGGTGACACTAGCAGAGAAAAGCGTGCATTATCGTAGGGAACCAGAAGGATGAAGAGGAGGAGGGGAGGAAGACAGAGGTGGCTACCACTATAAACTACCGAGAGGGTCCAAGCTTCCAGATCCAGCACGCAAGATGACCGTGACACGCGGGCATTTATTACGAAGCGGCGCTCGCCGTCTACCCTCTTCCACGTGATTATCGATTACATCCGTGCACCATTAACGCCAGATAGAAATTACGATAACTTCAAGGTATTAAGCCGGGAGGACGAGTTGCGCGAGCTCTTCGATGCTTATGCTTTAGGAGATTTTGAATAAAATGAGTTCTATTTTGAAAGAGCAGACATACTCTGTTGGAAAGGATGCGGTTTTCGTACGGTGCGGTGCGTAGGTGATGTTAGGCACCGTTAAAGCGCAGACGGCAGACACGCATCTTCGAAGCGCCATTACGGTGCCTCCGGGCGAGCAAAGAGCCCGAGAAGTTATGCTGGCGAGCGTGCGCTGCGGTATTTATAATGGCGTGCTTAATTGTTGTCCGTAGATCAAGCGTGTATCGTAACTTCTCCGGAAACTCAGGGCGCCCACGTGAAACTCGC
This sequence comes from Stelis phaeoptera, assembly GCA_943735885.1. Classification (NCBI taxonomy): domain Eukaryota; kingdom Metazoa; phylum Arthropoda; class Insecta; order Hymenoptera; family Megachilidae; genus Stelis; species Stelis phaeoptera. The sequence continues at coordinate 8,098,767 of OX030941.1, read as the reverse complement.
AACCTGTCCAGTTCCGTCGTATAATTTCTACGATTGCCGAGGGACAACGGTCGTCGAGAAGTTCGGAACCGAGTTTCCACCTTCCAGCCGATGGAAAGCAACGTTTGCCTGTGCGTTAATGTCAGCCGGTATATTAATCCTCAACCTGTAGGGTGAATTACTTCTTGCCCATCACGATAACTGTACTTGGAGTAACGCTACGTTAGCGCATCGTTTAAATTACCGCCGATCGCCGTGCTGCAAATTCTGCATAATTCACCTGCTTTTTTTCTTCCTCGTTCGCCGTCGAATCCTCTGTGTGCGTTTCACGTCGCTTCGAGCGTGACTTCAGCGATCCAGGGGTTCAGAAGTACGGCACAATCCCGCTCGCGAGCACGTCGTGTACATTGTCGTAATCGGCGCGCGTGTTTCGCCGCACGCTCTCGAGTGGTGTACATTAAGTAGAATTAATTAACACACCGGTGCGGTACCGTGAATATTAAAAGGAAAGGTAAATTCCATCAGGTCCGCCTTCCAGGCGTTAAATCTTTCTGCTCCATTTGCATTTTTCTGCTTTGTCAATACCCCGTGTACACGGTGATTTTTGTACAACGATCGATGCAAATCGCGGAAACAGTATCTGCGTGCAACGTGTTCTAAATTCATCTACATATTAGGTTGTTTCGATAATTTATACTATACCTTAAGCGAGGCACGATAAGATTGATAAAATGCTAATCGGAGATTTTCCAAAGATGACTTCGATACGCACATGGATGGCTAATGGATATTTATGTAAATGCAAATGGATCTAAATCGATAAACAAGTAGACAAGGATGCGCATGTTTCGTGTAGCGTATATTACCGGACAGACTTCATTGATACACAAATAGTTTCGTCCGCGTAAGGGAATAAGTATCCACAAATCAGCTGGTACCGTGTCCAAGCATCGATAATAATTTTACAACCGGTGTCGTGACTTTATTTAGACGGATTCACCAGTAAGCGGTCGGATAGTGCATAAATCTGCCAGGTTTACGAGAATCTCGGAACATAGCCCAGTGCGTCCGTGGATGGCGAGAGGTTATAGGTGGCTACCGCGGCTGCGTGTCCGGAGGAACTTTAACCCTCGAAGACGACCGCCGAGCGGACATCGTTCTTACGTTTCGTATTCTCGCGCGTCTTAGCCGGGATATATATTCCCTAAGTGTGGTTCTATGTACCAGCCACCGGCTGACTGGATGCGAAGTTATGTCGCGCGTCAATTGGTTCCCTCGAGCAGGCTGCGAGTAACCAGGCGCAGGGGTGAAGGAGGCTAAGGTCGGTATTGGTCTTAAGTGACAAAGGGAGGCTACGGTGGGTGTTTCGTAGCGCATCCTAGTAGCTCTATAAATTTCATTACGTAATCCTGAGGGGAGATAGGGAGGTGGCAGGTACCAGGACGCAATAAGCGATACACGGCGAAATCGTCCGCGAAGTTTCTACCGGCTCTCCACGCTGTCCTGGTCGTCGTGGTCGTAATTCCAGCGGCCCCTTTTAACCGTCCGATGATTCGTTTTATATGGAACACAAAGGATCCGCCCCTGCTCGGAGCATAAACGCGCGCACGCAACCTGCTCCGCGGCACAGGATGCACTTAACGCGATGCCCGCAAAACCGACCTCGTCCTGGCGAGTACGCGTGCACGATTCGACGCGACGGCTCGCCAGGTCCGCCTCGGTGTTTTCGACACCCGCTCGCCACGCGTGGAATTCACTTAAGCGAAGAATGCGGAGCCTCGTGTCCATTCTCGGCTACCTTCTCCGTTCTCTTCCTCGAGCTGACCGATACCGGCGTCGAATTCCGATCTCGTACAGGTGCGATCGAGAAATTATCCAGATAAAATGGCGCGACGTTGTGTTGTCGGTCGACGAACCGCATCGAGACGGCTATCACACCGGTCCCACACGCATAATAATCTTACCCTCGTAACTTTTTCCCCGCCAACGATAACAGTAAATATGTATTTTTACACGGAATCGGTGACCCGCGGAATTGGGGCGGAATAAACGAGTTCCTTTTTCATTCAATCGCGAAACATATCAGATCGTATTCTCGCCAGGTTCCAATCTGTACCGATTGTGCGACTGTGTGTATCAATGATAAGTTGATAAATATGCTAATGTTATCAGGTGTGGTTGCGAAAATATCCAAAGGTAATAACCATTATCGTTAGTCCTTCTTTCGCGAGGAAATCCACCGTGAACTCCCGATGTGTTGCACGTAAGTACACTCGACCACCGACAAAGCTTAGAAAGCTTGGAAAAATATTCGACGATTGCTTAAGGGTCGTACACAGAAAGTCACAATTAGTCGGCCACGTAATCGCGGCTCGGTAACACAGGCCGGTCGATTACCGTTGTTCCAAACTGGGGGAGGGAAAAAAATTAATTGTTAACCGACCGGTCGGTAGATTTTGATCTGACATCGTGAAAGTACAATACTCGTTGCGCGATACAGTTACACGCGTACTTTCGGTGCATGCCACGTGGTTGGTTAAGCAACGAACCGAGTCGCGACCCCCCTCCTTGGTGAATATCAAACGCGTTGTTTTCTTGTCCGGTCAAAAGTAGCGACTTCTCGCCGCTCTGACGCTGGCGGACCGATCTTGGCAGCGGCTGCTTCGCCGTTGATATCGGCGCGGCGGCCAGATAGCGGTTTTCTTATTGAACGAGCGGGTTTTACAGCGAGCAAAAGGACGTCGGGCGATCGGTGTATCGACGTCGGTACACGAGTACTGCATTACTCGGTTCGGTAAGAAGCTACTGAATCACGAGATACGCTGACCACGGTTCCTTTCATTCCGCGTCGCTGTGACGGCCGATTCTCCGTATCAGTCGTACGTGTACCTCGATAACTAACGAGAACGAACGCTCTTTACGGCCGTTCAGACTAATCGACCGTGGCCCCCTCTTAATTTACCCGCGACGATATATCGCCGCACGAAACCGGTGGCTACCTCGAAATCTTACCATATTGAAGTTACGTGTTACGCCTCCGGCTTAAAGGCGATCATTGATCCGTCAGGACTCGTGAAAGGTTCGTTTGTTCGAAGCACAATTTCGTTTCATCCCATTGTCTTCTTCCTCGTACCGAATCGTCATGCTCGTAAGGTATGTTCCCATATAGCATTAAAAGTACATTTTCATTAGGACATCGAACGATGAAAGATTCGGTGTCGTGACAATGCCAGGACAACGCGACATCTAATTTTCAAGACGGCAAAGTGATAGTGTTAAATGTCGCGATTTATAGTCACGCGAAAACGTATCTTTAAGCTGTCCTTCTGTGTTCTTTTTCTCTCGTCCCGTGGTCGGTGCCTGCAAACAAGATAATGGTCCGATGAAACTGCCTGCACCCACCGAGAGTCACCATCCCCCCCCCCCCCTCTTGTTCTGTCGTTGCACTTGTTTTCTCCGTATGGAACCGCTATCAGCCGCTGCGGGACAGAAAGTGCAATTATAAATACGGGGCGACATTACACCGCTCCAGGTATCGCCGCCACAGCGATATTTGTATGGGGCTTTCTTTTTTCCCCCCATTTTTCTTTTCTTCCGAGCAGTAGTACACGCGAGACCCTGACATGCATACGAGCATGCTCGAGAGCAAAAGCGTTTCTAACGACGCGGACACGAGCTAGCAGGTGTGCACACGTGAACAAGGGACCGCAGCAATAATATCTATCATTAATTTTTCGTGATCCCCTTATCGTATAATTTATCATCGTTTCTAATTCGTTTCTCCCTGGTTGATCGCGTCGCGTCGTCTTGCTCTCCTGTAGCGTTCAAGGAGAACCGCGTGGCATTTCTTTTTCTTTTTTTTTTTTATTTCTGTCGCGCGAAGGACAATCACTGGGGACCGTCAATCCTCCTCCCTGAAGCATACCGCTTCAGGGATGAAGAGAAGCCACGGCGGAGAAGGAGGAGGAGAAAAAGAAACGAGTGAAAGAAGTTGCGTGGTAGGCGTTCCGAGCATACAGGTGCGACGGCACCGAGAACCGCGGATAACATCGCTTAATCACACGTGACTCAAGCATATGCGCTCCACCCACATCTCGTTCCGTATCTCTGGCGGATTATCTATGCAAAAATAAATAAGCTACTAAGTAACGACCGGTCGGTCGGTCGTCTACTCGTTGCGAGAAGAATAAGAAGTGGAAAAAAAAGGACACGAATGAAAAGAAAACGGCCATCGTTCTCGCGGTACGTATTACTCGTGGCTATCGAAATGTTCCCGAACGGTTCCAACCGATACCTGTATATTCTGGCTTCGTTATGCCACCGGCGCGACGGCTCGCGCAAGAGGAGGAGTTTTATCGTGGCGAGTATCGTTTATTGATTTACAGTCTCAGATACCTTCGTTCTCGATCAAAATCAGCGTTCTATATTGCGCGAGGCCAGCCGCCGTGTCTTCTATCCCTTATTACCGCGCGGTTTTACAATTTCAGATGCGATCTTCCATAGCTAGACTGATTAATCGTTGCAAATTAAATGGTACCGCGGTGGCGCGGTTTCTTACCGAGACGTAGTGTCTTTATTCCACGCTGGATGCTGATTACAGCCTCGTCTGGTGGGTTTCGTTATTTACACACGCGTTCGACGCAGCAGACTCTACCGGGACGAGTCGTCGTGGAAAACGATCGCTCACGAAAGAAAGTAATAATGCTGTTTCCGGCCGTTTTGATGCGAAACAAGCTGTGCTGGTCAGGTTGTTGCGTCTGTTTAGCTTCGAGGGATACCTGACGGTTTTTCTTTATCTGTCAGTGAGAATAATGATGATAGGATCGGCTACATTGTGGGGGGTGGTGACACCCATGACACAACCGGCTCGCATACACCATAGATGGGTATACCTGGCAGCCTGGTCTCCCTGTATTATGGAGGCTTAAATCAGCTCGAAGGAATCTCGAAAGACATGGGTGTTCAATTACCCGGCCGTAAACCTTTACTAGCCCACGTCCACGGCGACGGACGACGAGTTCGTTCGCGCGGTATACGCGAGCCGCAATCTGCCTCGTACGATTCCTCATGGATACCATGACGATCCAATAGGGCTTTACTTTACGATCTCGTAGAGCCCTTCGCCTTGTCCTGGGCCGTGTTAAAGAGCGTCCGTTGAGAAAATACCGGTGCATTTTATCGTATTTCATACATTTTACCATCGGACGATAAAACGACCGGGAAGAAGTTTTGCAACTTTAAACCTCCGCTGCCACTTTCCCCGGGCTGCGCCGTGTAAGTAGGCAGAGACTGGCGCCAGAATGTACAATGTTACAGCCGCGAGAGTGACGAATAATCCTTAAAGGAATGTATTTATTTCGCGAAGTTCTTCGAATCGCTTTATTCAAGCCATATTTATCCAGTGTGAACTTAATAGAAGCACTTTCACAGAAAATGCCTACAAACAAGTGGTCGGTCGAAGAATTTGGCCTCAAGTGGGTCGATCGAAGATCTTGTATCTTTTGTTATCGCATCGGTTAAGAGGATTAAGAGTTGAAAACGAATTTCGTTCTTTATTGATTCTGTTATCTCATTTCACCGATTACGTGAAGAATGTAATACTCGATCGTACGAAACATAAAGTAAGGATCGTAAATTCCGATTGGCGATCAACCTTCCAAAAACAGCAGTTCTGTTAAAATCCAAGCCGTGTCCAAGCAACGCGACAGATTTCTTCCATAAAGTCCTGACACGTTTATTACATATCCCCGATCGAATTCCTTCCAACTGTTCCCTCTTAATCGTTCCGTGACTCGTGTTAGAATCCATTCGTTTTACAGCCGCGTTAAATCACGCCGTAAAGATAAATTAAGCGTAACACAAGCCGGAATCGTTTCCGTGCCGGAAAGAAGAACATCTTTTCCTCGAATTTATACGAATTAAATCAAACTATCGACGCATCCAGACACACTGCATTTTTCAAAAATCTACGACCAGCTTTCGTCCAAATCTTTACAAGAAGACCGTCGACGGGATGAACGTCGGCTCCCATTACACCTGTTTACGGGTCGAAGCGTTCGCGCCACCCACGAGCGGATCGAGCGCGACAAAAGCGCGCGAAAACGGGCGACGGAGAAAGGAGAATAACAGAAAAAGGACGGAAAGGACGGATCGATGAAAACGGTACGAGGTAGAAGCGAGAAGGTGCTCGAGGAGGGACAAGAATGGAAGACAGGCTCGCGCTTAATGGCCGGTTCGAAGCGGCAGCTTCGTGTGAGGTAACGACATAAAATCCCGAGATCTTACTTATACGCGCGCGAGGTCTCGCGCGGTAATCTCGAGGTCCCTCTTATTTAAGCGCCACATTTCTTTCCGGCGCTACGGCGTGGCGGTGCTCCACGTGGGGAAAGTGGCCACCTAACTGTCATCCGAACGAGCTCGTACGGCGTCGCCACGCCGACGTTTATTGCGTTTCCGAGCCGGCGGATTTGTTTAGCCGTGTGTGCGTGTATCGACCCCACGTGTGCTGCGTCCCCGACTTCTCTACGATCGATCGAAAATTCCCCTTGGTATCCGGTACGGCGACGAGGCGTACCATCGGCCGGATAACGAGATATATTTGTATATCGAGGAGAGGTGTCCGGGTGGAGGGGCATCGTAAGACGACGCAATGCGGCGGGTCCGTGTCGTCGTCGAAGTCGAAATAAATTTTTTATCGCGGTACTCCTTGGCGGTCGACCAGTCAACTCTCATTTGCATGTTGGGTAATAAGTGTTAATTTAATTTGGAACCTTGCCATGTTCTTTTTTTACATTAGTCGACCATTCGATATCGACTTACCTCGTTTACGTATGATCATTTTCGTGATCATTTGTCCAACGTGTAATTAAATAATTTTTCCTTTATCAAATGTCGAGGAGGAGTGTCACGTTTGTGTCTGAAGAGGTAGTATTGATTTTTTATAGGTTGGGATGTTAACGATCGAACGAGGGTTAAGTCATTACGAAATTAATTTAAATACTTGCAAGGTTTAAACCTGACCCGTTTAACGCGCATTTGTTTACGACGCGGTACCGAGGTTAAAGTCGTTGGCTTTTATTCAGTGGTGCCTTTTGAAACTTTCCCCGCAACAATGACGATAATCATCGGCATAAATATCTGTCGCGTTTACGTTCCATGGTCAGCGATTTTAGCGTAAACCCGTTTCCCAGAATCTGATACGAAAGTGGTAACCTTTGCAATTCAGCTCAATAATATCCACAGAAAGTTTTCTCCTCCGGCGTCGATAGTTTCTCAGGGGTGGTCCAGGGTGACGGGCTTATCGCACCTAAGTCTGGCTGCCGTGTTGTTAGTCGGTGTTCGTCGAGTCGCGATTCTTAAGATCTCCCCGCTTGGTTTACGGCGAATTATCATACACGAGGCGGTGTTTGAATGGCGAGCTTACAAACGACGCTGCACTTCTCATCTCCCAGTGTGCTCGCTGTTAAGTCGAAATGCTTCGTCGACCGGCAAACGTGTTTGCGATCTGGTCCAACCAATTTCATCGCCGCGTTGAATATATTCGAGGTTGATAGATAAATCATTGTCTATCGATCAGTTAACACTTTCAGAGCTTCGAGTATTTTATCAAGACGAACGGTAGAAGATAAAAAAAAAAATGGATCGTAGACAATACATGGTATAACTCTCGTTTCCGCCCACGTGGTCGAGATTACCAGGAGGCGTGGGTTTGTCCCGGTGAGCTCGACCGAATTTTATGAGACGTCTCTTTTTCCCCGGCGACCTACCTAAATTCTAGCTTCCATTCTCACCCATCGATTTCACGGAACTACACTCGTGTGATTTTTAGCATCTTTAATTAAAAGGGACAAAATTGTGAAGTTACACAGAGAATAGCGCAATAAATATACTGCAAGTGCAATTTAACTTTACGACCTGTTTACAGACATTTGCTGTTAATATTAAATTTCCTGTAGTACTCAACGCGTTAAGAAATGCTAATCGAATTGTTGAGTATTCAATTCTGTATTGCAAAGTGGGAGGTCAGGTTTTGAATATCCGAACAGGTTGCCGGCTGCCCTCGGCTCTTGGGGTCTTGGCATCGCAACGTTGCGTATGTACAAGCTTCCCTACGAGATACTGTGTTTGTTTAATCGAATAGAATACATTAGCCCACGCCACGAAAGGCACTCCGCGAAGAAAACACTGTGCAACTCGCGTACGACATGAACAAGAAAAACGGTATTGTCTGTTAGGCAGTACAAACGGCCGAGAAACGGGATAGGGAATAAAGTTGTTTGAAAAAGTTGCCCTTTCGATACTTAATCCTGTTACTTTAACGTGTAAAATGAAATTGTTCCATTATATTTCATTTGTGGACCTACGTCACCCTATTTGGTATCCGTCCGAGCTATACAAGAATTCAGTAACAGGTTTTATAAAATTAAGATTACGGTACAGCTGCTTTCAGATAAAAGTTCCACCATAACTGTGATGCGTGTGATTGATACAGTTTAAATTACTCGACAGCATCATCGCATTCCATAGGATCCAATGTAGGCCTGAAATAAATCTCCTAAGGCATCGCGTAGGTTCATCTTCCCAGTGCCAGGAGCCATTTTAATGGGAGAAATCCGTGGCTGATGGTCTTTAATCGACTCATCGAGTCGAAGGCCGGCAGTTTTCGCTCTTGATCGGTACTATTTCGCGGGCATTAAGTCGCGAGTCGGGAAGAAAGGCGTAAGAGGACGCGTCCACCATTTATCTCGTCACCGTCTCGGATCTGTAGCCGGTGACATCGATAAATCAGCGCTATCGGGGTCTTCCATCAGCATTAATCACTATAATGATCCCCGCGCGCACCACGGACAAGGATCCAAATACCGCCACGGGGTCCCGACTCCGTGATGTTCAGCGTCGTTTGGTTATCTCCCGAGACCTTAGGTCAGCCTGGTCATTATCAAGTTGTTATCTCCCTACGAAAAGTCATGGACAAGGTCCACCTTCCACCTTGGCCATCGTTTTCTTCCTGCCATTCCTTACGGCTACGAGAAATGTGCCATTCTTGAAGTAAACGATGGTTGCTGGACACTGGTCCTTGAACCTGCTTATCTTCCAACTAGCCAACCATCACCTGATTCCGTCCGTTGGATATTTGACAACCTGTTTCTGAAACTACTGTCTTATGACGTGCAGCAGCTTCTGTGCGTTCCTTGGATAAATTATTCCGGGAAATGTTAAAGATCAACGCTTGGGATTTCGCTAATAAGAAGAAAGCCTAAATTGATTTCGGCGACAGTTCTCCAACATCACCCGCCAAATTGAGATCTTTCCATACATAGAAGTTCTCGAGATCGACTGAACAGGTAGCCCAAGTCAGAGGGTAAATGCTGGGGCAATCCTTTGTCGTTCGTACCGCTGGTTAGTTCCATTTACGTTGGACTGCCGCAACCGAACCAGTGATACAGAAAGAGTTAGATAAGCGAGTTAGAGAGCAGCGAGTATTTTCTTCCGAAGTGGGATTCCCTCGATTCCTCTCTCTTTCCCTCCTGCTTATCCTCTTTCCCTCGTTGCATAGTTTCCCTCTCTCTCTCTCTCTCTTCTTACCAAGCTCGGCCACAACTCCCGCGTAGCCGAACGAGCGTCGTACGGCAATCTGTCTCTTGGCGTGTGATAAATCAATCCTGCTCGCGGACGTGCGAGACACGATCGACGGCCCTCGTGCGTTCACCGGCGCACACTCACCATCCTCGCACACGTACACGGTTCCTCTGGCAGTCGTTGTCGGCTAGGAAAATGCTGCACGAGAAGAAAGGAGGAGCGAAGAGGAGCGAAGAGCGTAAATCGTGATATACTTGCGTCAGGATCTAATAGGATGACCCGGAAGACCGATGGTTGCTCATTGTTGCGGATAACCGGCCATTTACGGGCAATTTAATATCGATAAGCTGCGCCCGTGTCGTGCGGACGGGTGTCGGGGACGTGTGGTCACTTCCGGAACGTGCCACAGGCTCTTTCGTCTCCACTATAAAGATGTTAGGAACAAAGCTCCACCCACGCGGCGGATATCGAGACGACAGACTCGTTTCTCTGCTAAGCAACGTGAAATTGTAGATTTTATGGACTGGCTGCCGCCAATCGGCGACTCAGGGATACGCGAGTAAAACACGGTCACGCTAGAGTGATATACAGCAGGCAATCGATGCTAGGCTGTGCTTTAAATTCCAACCGATTCAATAACAGAATTGGTAATAATAGTTAATAAAATCTTCCGTCCAAGAAATTATACATCGGTCCTCGTTTAGCAACCGAAGCGAGTTGATTTCGAGTCTTCCTCGTCCGTTTAACCGAGTAGTGGTCGTTAACCAGAGTGGATGCTCGAAACAAATGTACCTCCGTGTACCAGATCCAAATGGTTTCGATCAATAATCACCGATAGAGAACGATCAGTCAGAGCTACCGTCCGCGAATGTATCCTGGATACAACGACCACACACAGATTTCGCTGGGAATGATTCCTGGGCGCTGATCAGAAGCTCACGATTCAGCTCTCCGTGGCGTCCCAGCAACGAGCCTGTGATCGCTCAATCATGCGTGTTAGGTGCCGACGATAATTCGTGCTCCGATGGATGCAATCGAGCGCGAGGTCGCGATGGTGGTTCGAACAGGTTGCGCAAGACTACCGTTGTCGTGTACACGCTCGATCGGGGAGTCGATAAGTGGCACCGGGAGTCCGCAGTTGGAACATTTTGTCGGTAGTCGACCGGTCGATCGACGAAGCGACGCTATAATCACCGCAGGATATCCCGCAATACCGATCCATCGAATGGCATCCTCCGAGACTCTGCTCGTGTCCCTGTCGTCCGCCTCTCATTACAGTCTCGCTCTTTCCATCGATGCGCAACGAAACAGACTCTCTCACGATATCCTCCTGTCCTGTACATCCTGCGTCCTCCCGATTTTATAGGTTTTCGCAACACGTTTGATCGCAGCGACCTGGCGGATCGTCGACGAGCTTGCGACGGTAGGGAAAAAAGAAGTCCGAAGTATCGAGTTGCAGTTGGTCCCGGGAGCGAGAGGCGTTAAGGATCAGAATCTGTGCTCGCGCGTGTACATAAGGGGCCCCGACTCGGGCAACGATGAACTCATCGCGATTAAAGAAGATTGCTGGCCCGGGGGACAGCTTGTTCCGCTTGTACCCTTCGGTAAATTAATTTACTACCAGGTTGGAGCGAAGTGCTCGGAACCGCGCTAGGTGGCTGTCTGGTCTCGCGGTTTTGAGTCTTCGTGTCGTTGCAGCAGGTTTCGCGACATGCACCATTGATCCGTTGCAAGGATCATTGGCTCCGCGACGTCCAAGATATATCGTTCTTTTCTGCATCGCGGAATTCTGCCGGAGCATAATTAATTCGCGGTCCGGGAAAAGAAAAGAAGTGGAAAAAAAAGGAGCATAGCGTTCGCATTGAAATACGAAACGACTCGATAACACGGGTGCGACCTTTAAATCACGCGCTGGTAGGCTCGCCATTATCGTGCAAATTAGCTCGTACTTTATTTCGATAGAGCACGGGTCACTCGTGCTTTATACACCGGTTTCCACGTGCTCGACCGAAGCACGGCGCTGGTCCAACTTGCTTCCCGCTTATCGGCACGGTGCAAATTATAGAAGCTATAAGCGGATCGCCATATCGCGGGGCGAGCAAACTGGGCCCGCGATGCATATTCAACGGAGGCCCCGGGCCAGCCGCCTCGATGCGACAACAATCAGCGAAACAAACCCACTTATGATCAACAAGGGTATACGTCAGCCGTTAGAGCTGCGAGCGTCTTGCGGACAACTTGTCCGCTGAATATTCATGAGACTCCGCCATGAGCGCCATTCGGTCCGGAGCAAGCTGGAACCGCCGCGACGGACGGAGTTCGTCGCGATTGCCATTGATCTGTCGTACGTGTTGCGCTCGCGACGCATCGATATCGACGTATTTTGATGTTCCTTTGGCGGAACCGAGATGCTACAGGCTCTATTCGTCGCCGATAGAGATGGCAACAAGACCGGCGATGCGGCTGTTGGCGTGCGTCCCCTCGTGTTCCACGATCGATCGATAGGAATCCTTTTGCAACCGAGACTGTGGCCATTTGTCACTTTGCGTCGAACGATCGATCGATGAACGTAGAATCGAAGCTGAAATTGCGGTATTGAATATAAACGAGGGTTTTCTTCGAGATCGGATGCGAATAGCCGGATCGATAGGATAGCAAGGAGATCCTGGTTCGAGTAGTTTATTTGCTCGTTAATTCGTGTCTTTCCTGAAACTATTGATTCATTAACTCGACGACAGTTAATCTACAGTAACGTTACTAATTTAATTGAAAAGAGTATCGAACTGCAAGATTGGATTCTTTATCAGGCTAGATCGCAAGGTCCAGAATAGATCGTAAATCCGGTATTGGTTACTTTTTCTTTGTCAACCGATTATCGAATGGTGCATCTTTGACCGAATGAATATCGCGTCGATTTAATTGTGCGTTTATCTTCGCCGGCTCGAATCCTTTCGAGCAACGCGTACGACACGTTCGAGACCGGCTAATCAAGAACTCGTCGATGAATCGAGCAGAATCTCTGGCAAATTCCCGCGGATTCGCACCGAATGCCGCTGATTTATAACGTAGTAGCCGCTATCGCGCCTTTCTGTAATCGAGGGCCATTGATAACGCCGTGGTATCGAGCGACGATCACGTAAAACCGGCGCCACTACGCTGCGAGATCGCCTGTAACTCGACACCGGTTGCCGTGAAATTGTTCTTTGCCCAGCTTCCTTCGACCGGACAACCCGGAAAATTACATTTTAATAACTATTGCCGACGTTAAACGGGATTCTCGATCGTGGAAGTGGCTCCTACTTATTACATTCAGCTCGTAAAATAATCAGATCATCTTCAACTTTGACTTAAACGAGCGTATCGTGTTGAAAAGCGTTTAATTATATCAAGGGTTCGAAGACTCTTACCATCTATAATATTCTCCTTATCTATTTCCTTCGTTCCATTTTGGACAGATACTTTTCAAGCTTTGATACCTTCAATCTAGGATACACTCAGTATTGATAGCGTGGGGAAGGGTAATGATATAAAATGTGATTAAATATAAGTTTATTTGTCTGACGATATTTCCCCGCGAAGAACGATTAATACATGACCACTCACAACGAATGGTCTCCTCCTGGAACCGATTTTCTCCTTTTTATTGTTGCCTGACGACAACAACGCACGTTCTTGACCAGGTCGTCAATCAACAGCATCGCGAGAACATAACGTGTGATCAAATAACCCCGCTTCTGCGCAGAAAACCCCCACAATAGAAAGGTTTATTTCAAATCTCTGATGAAATGATACAAAACATCTACTCAAAGCCAACGTGGGACCATAGAAAGTTGAATATGAACATTTAAAATCAATTACCATTCCATAGCCGTGGAGTCGTTCCTGATTTCCCACGGAATACACCTTAACGAACCGAAGTACTGAGGCGCTTTCCATGAATTCTGCGTTTAATGAAAGCCATCGTGACTCCACACCCTTGCACTTAACACCCTTGTAAATTAGGTTTCATGGAAAGAAGGCAATTTCCTAGAGGAGGAAACGAGGCGGCGCTGCAAGATGCACATTGTCGGATGCGTGAAGCTGTGAAATGCATGCAATCCGCTCGCGATGGACCGGGTCTCCTCTCGCGGCACGCGATCGATGCGTGCACGCACTCGCGTGAACGTGACTCGACGAAGAGATGAAACGTATCCTCCGGCCATTTCCACACGCGGAATAAGAAATTTCTTGCGCGCCCGCCGCAAATGAGCATCTCGAGAAACTACGAGGAGGGAGATTTAAATGCAAAGCGAGGATTCTTGTGTTTTCATTCTCGGCGATTGCTGATTAGACGCGTCCCTTCATTGCTTCAACAATCGCGAATGAAAAATCTGGCTAATGAGTCCCAGGAATTTATGTCTTTGAGACTTTTCACAGGCTGGGTCTCTTGATGGTAATCGCTTTTTCTAGACTTTCGAATTTTAGGTGTGTTCTATTAGAGTATCACATATTTCCATGCTTTTTTAACAGCTTAGACAGCTCATCAAGGTCTGGATACATATTCATAGCGTATACCCTGTGAATTAAGGAACATTGATGATCGATGATTCGTGAAATAATCCGCGGTACAATGTATGGGGACAAAATTGTAGAATATAGAACCTTATTAGTAACTTCATCATAGTCCTTTAGATGGTGTTTAAACGCGAAAATTTGAAGAATAATTTACTACAACGTAGCACTTTGCAGTTAAGGAATGCACGTGAAATTTAAGAAACTGCAAATTGAAAATTGATTTCATGTGTGTATACGCTAATTTGGGATGTCGTATTTTCATTTACAAACACGTTCAGTTAGTTTGACTGCAATTGTCCTGTTCGATCGGTTCACGAAATCGATCGAGCTAAATGATTCGTGAATTGAAACGATCAGCGGGAATCTGAGGATTGGATCACGAATGTAGAGGCGCGATGTATGACCGTTGGTCACGCCAGCCTATCACTCTTCAGTACTTAATTACCCCCGGCCGATGAAGTCGGGGTGGTCCACGATCTCTTACCATGGATATCGATCATTCGATACGTCCCTTGATTATATCGATCTCTCTGCGTGATATCTGCGGGGTGATCGATTGATTCAACCTTTGCTGTTCAGTGGATTCACGATGGATCGTAGAATACTTCATGGTTGCCATAAGTATCCTGATATGATAGAAGTAGGTGAGAATTAGTTGTGTTTATTTGACTATTCCTCTCAGAATGCTTTTCGTTATCTAAGATTTTATATTGTAAGTTAGCTAACTTATGTTTGAACTTGTGCACCTTAAACCGAACACGACTTGCGGTCTGAAGTTTCTTGGAACTTTGTAGGAATTCTCGAAGCAATCACTGCCCTTTTGGCACATCACCGTCAAAGTGCTACAGCGGAAACAGATCGTACTGGCAGATGTGTGTCGCGTGCCCCCTGTGTACTATCACGTTCGCGAACCACTTCGAAGCGATGTCGTAAAGCTGTTACACTTGGGAGAGCTCGTGCTCATCCACGGTGTGCAATTAAGATCGTTGTAATCTTCATGTTTGTCGCGGTCTTTACGGGCTACACGTGTTCAGGAACACGGGAACTCTTACAGTCTGAACGTGCGTCCATAAGCTGGTTGCGATTTGGACGAACTTGTAGATTAGTTACGCCCTCTTAGATTTTGGTGATTTTTATAGATATATTGTAGAATTCGTCATTCTGGACTCTCCTAGTTTCCGAGATATTCGCGAAAGAAGATCCTTACTTATCCTTGTGGTAAGGGCTTTGTTTCGCGAACATCTTGGAAACTAAGTGAGCCCGATCTTTTCATAAAAGGAAACAGTTCCCCACGATTTGTCCTTCAATCTTCGTTTCATTGTAACAAATTCAGCGCGAAGACGGAAAGGAAGCCCGTCGATACGAACGGTAACCATCGAGGATTAATAACCGTCATAAAGCCCATTACTCTTGGCAACGTATTCTGTTGCATATAACAGTATAACAGTACAGCAAACAATGGCCGGCGTCGCTGGTTGCTCCGTCCACGAAGCGTGTCCGGTGGATCGTTTCCACGGCTCGTGGTCGCATGCTGGCCTGGAGCGGATCACAAGAAGCGACGCCGGGTCGCCGGATCTCGCCCTTTCCGGCCCCGCCGTGTGTACGTACGCTTTTCGTGCGGTTGGTAGAAAAACGACGCCAACCAGGCGAACTGAGAGCTCTCGGGATCCCGAAGCGGAAGGGAAGCAGCGCCCGGCGCAAACGTACGTATCCGTGACTAATCTTTCACGGTGAGGAGTCCCGCGCGTGTCCCAGTATCGTGAAGTTCTTGAATTATTGCCCTGTTATCCTGGCTGGTTGCACAGCGTGGGAGGGGCGACGGCCCCCTTCAGATCCAGTTTCATGAAAGGCACCGACGTTGGCCGCCTCTCTCACGGAGGAGACACTACGTTTCTAGTTCTAATCTGTCGGCCATTTGTTACACGGTTATGACGTCCATCCGAGAGGGATGCGATGCAGCCGTGGAACGACGGGGTTGCGTGGAAGGGGTATATGACGAGAGGCACGTTGTTCGTGTCGCCGTTTGTCCTTTGCTTAGCCATCCGGACCACCCTGCACGTCGGCAGCACGCTTTGGACCGATCAGGGGCAACCTGCTTCGAACCTGTGCCATCCACACAGCTCCATTTGAGGCTCCGTCTTTCTTTTCGGAACTGTGGTTTACCGAACAATCGGGCCTGTGCTTGAAATTCTCATAATACAGAACATGGAGCAGGATACAGATGAACAGTGATCTTTGTACCACACAAAGCAACTGATATAAAATTTATTATAGGAAACGATGCATGATTTATAGCTATCGTTAATTACACTGACAAATTCCCCGTTGTTAATATTCAATAATCAAAACTATTTGTTTCGAATGCATCAATCAAAATCGCGCGACGCCCATTGAAAAGCCGTATATTCAGCGTGCACGAATCTGACCTATTCGGTGAGTCAAAGCATCTGACAGTTTCAAAATAAACTATCGAAACAGTAAATTAACAATTGCGACGTAACGGTATCGAGAGATCGTTTGAAACGTTCTCGCGGTCGTTAAACCAGCAGCTAAACGATTCCACGTGTACCCTCTTGAACAAACGCTCGCTAATCAGAGCGATTCATCGACGGAACGTGTTTTAAGGAAAAGTTACATAAATTTCCGTGGCGGGCACGCATTTGTATTCAACGGTCGGAACATTTGTCAGGCCGGACAATGGTTTTATAAATGATACCGACGAGTTCGCGCCTCGTAGATCTCGATCCCGGTACAATGGGAGGTATCAGTCAATCGAGGGTGCGCCAGGAAATTCGATATTCGCTTGCGTACATCGTCGACGCGATGGCGATTAATGATCCGGCGTGTACACGGTCGAGAAAATTTCAGCCCCCGTACTCGGCCAGACGAGTCGAGCCGCGCATTGTATCCTGCTTTCGGACGGGATACGCGTTACGTGTTAATTAAAGATCATTAGATAGCCGTTCGATCGGGAATTCAATCTTCAATATATTTGTCGGGCCAATTTCACTTTGCAGACATCAAAACTTTCCTACGTATTGTAACAACCACGCAAAAATAAAGGTTAATCAGAATTTTATCAAGGACCGTGCCAATTAATCAGCAAGAATTCTTCAAACAAGATTTCTTGAATGAGGATTCCACTAAGTCTTAAAAAAAAAAAAAAACTAAATTAACTCCACATTTTTTCGCTTGAATCGTAAGTGGTTACATCTGTACCCGTTGTTCCGCATAAGGGTTAATTGGCAGTTCTCGTTTGAACGAAGAATCGCGAAACACCGAGGTATCGTAGAGTGGCGTACATTGTAAGGACGATTTTATTATGGCCGGTGCAGGACCCGTTTCTCGTTGTATCTGCGATCGTAAGACGCCGATGGTTGGCGAGATGCGCCGCCATAAAATACGAATCCGAATGAAACTAATTGCTTGTATCTGTTCGACAAAAGGAAACTCGTCGGACCCGTGCCAATAAACACGTCCCCTTGTTCCCTCCACTCGTTCGCTCGTTCCCTTCGTTCCTTGTTCAGCCCGCGTTGACGCAAGGTGGAACGATTTCGAGCTACCTAAGGAGAGGTAGGGGGCCTTGGTTATTTATCCGCGGAAGGGTCTATTAATTTCCAGCCAATAATAACTCGGACTCCTCGTACTAATTAATATATGAGCATCATCGGGACCGGTAAGAGCCGAAGCAGGTTCGTCTCTCGAGACCGATCTTAAAGACTCGTTTACCGCCTCTCTTTCTCGAGCCTCGGCTCCCTTGTTCTCCGCTTTCGTTACTCTCGTCTCATCTTCGTCTGTTGATCGCACGGGCCCGTTCGTATCGGCAAAACGATGATGAAGAACCGGCTCCGCCGACAAAGATACCGCGACATGAGCCATGCGCTCTCATTGCGCACACCGCTTCACCGACTCTATATACCCCTTTGATTCCCGATCGAGCGCATGGTATGATCTTTATAGGTATGTCCCGTCGATAAAAATGTGAGGGACCCGAGCTGGCTTTCTGCCAAAATTGCAGAGGGAGCAATGAGCTTAACTTCGTAACAATTTGAAGCTAATGTTCATCTTTTCTTGTAAGTAATAGTATCCAAATTACTATAGAGTTAAACTTCTGTATTGCAATTAACTTGGATTCATGAGTGCACGTTGAACTCGTTCCCATCCCTGCAATAAAAGGAAGCCGTGTATTTCCTTGGTAGGTGTGTCCCGATGTCACGGGCACGGGCTTGAAGTAGCGTGAAGTTGACACGGTAGGTGCCCTTGCTGCGATATTGCATAGGTGCTCGGAAGTCGTAGAGACGCAGGACACGTGTACGCCACCGTGAAGCACGTACGAAACTCGCGCGAACTTATGACCCGAGTCCACGCACAATATACGCGTCGTCGTACGTACATACGTAAGTACACGCCACGAAATTGACCGGTGGGGCGTAGTTCTGGCCATTGTCCCGTGACAGACGCTCGATTGTTCCTATTAATATGAAGAGGAGGGGATGGGGGATCACACTCTGATATCCTCGAGTGCCCTCGTTTCCTGACTTGCCCACGTACACCGAGACACCTACTTGCAATAACCTCGTCGCTCGTTGACGATCGCTCGTCTCTTCCTGCGACCTCTTTCCTGTGAGTAACTACACCGGAAAGGTGCGGACATGTCGAAAGAAAAAGTCTACACGGATGGTGAAAATGAACGGTTCGTTTACCATGAGACTTAATCACGCCCACGTTACGTAGCGAACTGCTTGCCCTCGAATGTCGAGACGAGGGGAAATAATATGATAGAAACTCGAGGCTTGAATGGAAATCAGTTTCGTATTGGGAATTGGGCAGAATCAGGCTCGCTGATAATCGATAAAATTCGACCGATATAATTTTATTAGCGTTGGAGGTTTTTATTTGACCGTAAAATCGGGTCGATTGGTGGTAATACGACGAGGGGAACGCCTGTAACGAAGGTCGTCTCGATAACGTCGCCGCGAAATCCTTCGGGGCCACTGAAAATCATTTTATTCGCGCGATATATTATAACGCGGTGTTATGCGTTCGTGGTGTTTGGCCCACGATACGACGACGACGATGATGCCGGAGAGTATAGCGAAGCTGGTGCGACCTATACGACCGCCTACGTTTTGCTTCGTAACAAAGAGAGGCGCGTTTCTTTCCTCGTCCACCCACGTTGCGACATAAAAATATCCGCGCAGGTGGTAGCGAGGGAACATTATACGCGCGCCGTTTCTCCGGATTTCACCAGATTTCGTGTTCGTTCGTGAAAATCGCGGTGGCTCCGGTAAATAAACCGGGATGCACTGTTAATAAATTCTATCCTCTCGGTATCCAAAAGATTCAGACGCGACTTTACCTTCGTTACGACCGTCCTTCGAGCTAGTACTCGATTTTTTCCATCGAAGCATTCTTCGAAATCTCGTAATCCTTCAGATTGATTTTCTTTCTTGTGCGATGACCGTGGGCGCGATTTATGGACGGTGGTCAACGGCCCGGGCGTTGCTTCTTGTAAATTCAAATTGGGCCAGATAGCCTCTTCGATTAAGGACAATAATCCCTTATCGACAGTCGTATCGACGATACGCTTCGAATCAACGTTTCCTCGTTTCATGCTCGCATTACGAGGCCCGTATGAAATCTCATGCGTCACAACGGCAAGCCGAATAAATGTCCGTCGGATATTGCGGACAATTTCGTTGCAGGTTCGCGACACAAAAGGTCGCTGCGACATTAGTACCAAAGTCGTCTGGCTGAAGAGGTATAGGGAGGAGGAACGAACGAACGAACGAACGAACGAGTGAGGGAAGTCGCCCTTCTGTTTAGTATTCGCGATGATATCTGGATGGAGTCCAGAGTGGGCTTAACGGGCTGTCGCTCGATATGGGCGCGGTCGCCTCTTCGGGGTTACGACTTCGTCGTCCTCGTCGCTACAAATCGTGCTCTTCCTTGCCTCGGCCTACGTACGACAAACAGGTGCTTTTAGCCGAAAACCTCGCTACCTTTGAAGCCACAAAGGCACGACGATTGACCACCTTAATACTAATCTTTTATTTTCCTGATTATACGCTACAAAATTAAGTTAAACCTGCATTAATTGCTGGAACACAGAACCTCTTAGCACCACTGCAGTGAGATTCGGATGGTTTTGAAACCAAACACGTGGGAAGGTCGCGAATTTAGCTGTCATTTTGAGGCGTTTCTACCGTAACGAAATGTCTACACGTTCGGTATAAAAACGAAATGAATTCCTTTCGTTATGGCGACAGTTGTTGTCTCTTAGAATACATTCTTCGACCTTTATCCGCGCAGCGCTACCGAAACGATTCTATTTCGACTTTCACATCGTCATTCTGGTACGTGCAAGTGGTTTCCACCCAGGGGATCAGGCCTTCACCCCACGAGGTATCTCTTTCCCAAGATACACCTGGTTGATAAAGCAACGAAAACATAAGGTTCGCGGGGCCTGTTACATTTTAGAACGAGATGCAACGTATCACGAGTACACATTGTCATTGCGGAGCCTTGACTCGACTGGAGAATGATGGGGCCGTTTTCATTCGTTTCGAACGTGCGAATGCGACCGCATTTCGCACGATCGTGTAACAGGAAATTCAATTATAAAACCGGAACCTACCCGCGTTCACTCTAACTTTCCAGTCATATAAAAATATCTTTATCCGAAAGCCAAAAAGATGAATAATGAAATCTGAAAGAAGTTGCTTCCTCTTATCGTGGAAGGCTTATTCGATGACCTTAAGCTGGAATAATTTTGCATCGTTTATTAAAGAGTCAACGTAAGATAAGGAGCCATAATTAATTGGTGGGATTAAACGTGGCCGCGGCATCAGCATTATGTCTTCAAGACTCGGAGCGCGTCAAGCAACGATATACTTATTCAAATTCTATTCTACCGTCACGTTCAGCTTCGGCGTCGTGTATAATATCTGCGATCGCTAGCCGTGAATAGCAGCGCGCAAAGGTAAGGCAGGCAGGCAGGTAGGCTGTGCAGGCTGAGCTCGCAGGCCACAGTCGCGTTCTATAGGATGATCAAGCAAGTCAGATAAGAAGGAGACTCTCTCGCGGGGGTCAATCGTTAATTTCTACGGAATTCCACGTGCTGACAATACGGGGAATACAGGTGGACGGCAGATGAGAGATAGGAGAGCGTGGTCGGCTTGCACGAGCTCCTGACGACGCGAACGACGACACGACTCGAAACGAGGAACAAACGAGAGCACCTTGACTGCTGTTCCCTCGAAGCAAAGCGAAACGAAACGAAACGAGGCAACTTGGACACACGTGGTGCAAGCGATCCTCTTCGTTTCTTTTCCTTGTCTCTCGAATCCGCTCGGTCGTTCTGGCTGACTCAGTTCATCCTCGTTTCTTTTCTTTTCTGCCATCATTCTTTTCTACTCTCTACCGTTCGAATCCACGCCACCCTTGGACCCTGGATCGAATCCAGCTAGGTCGATCGTGGCATACGGGACAAGACGAGAACTCTACGAGTCCGAGACGCGATACCCCGGTTCTCGGAATGAGTGGAAGAGTCGCTGCACCCGATGCAACCGGCGCCGCTGAACTCTCGGCCCCCTTGTGCACCTCCAGCACCAAGGTCGTGTGTGTACCTTGTTTGTGTGCGCCGCTATACATGTGACCAACTCGTGCTGCGCATCGTGCTGAACACGAGGAATAATTTGTGGACAGGCCACGACGACGATTGGAACATTTACTCCGCACGCTATGCCCGGTGTACCTTTAAACACGATGGGATCTCCGAGAGCGGACGCGGTTCTGGCCACCGCTCGACTGTCGGTGCCACGACTTCGTTCGAACGCAACGCGTTCGTGATGGAAACATCATTTGAACCTTCGCGGAAATTCTCGTTACCGATCCTTTCATAAGTTATTACGACTTACGGAGATACGTGACTTCGTTGCTGAAGATATCCTGCTAAGAGAGCGTCGCATGATTTATGGGAGAATTTTATGTCCATCATTGTTATCTCGGTTTGAGTTTCTCTCTAGAGTGTATTAGCTGTCGTTCTGACAGAGATTGTTTAGTGAATTCACACCTATTACAATATTTATTCGTAGCTGAACGCGGGGAATAAGTAAATTAAATGGAGTCCTTCGAATTACGGTATTAAATCGTAATATCAGATGTTTCAATGGATAGAATTCCCGACTCGATAAATCGGTTTTCGTGTATCGACGACAGCTGAAAATATCGGCCCCCCTAAAGCTGATGTACGGGATCTCTTTCGGGATCGGTGGAGCGGTCCAACAGGATCATTATGTATCCAGATACGCTCATGTACCAGCGGCCAGGTAGGAAGTTGAAATCCACGAGTCCCGCTTTTCTTTGTGGCCGACGGCCCTCGTACGTCGTCCTCGCGGGACGGCTATCGACAGCCGATGGCGTCGATTTAATTTCCGCGATTTATCGGCCGTTTCCACCAACGCGAAACAACCTGTCCCATTTGCGGCTCAGCCACGGCCCACGGGGCAATAATTCCGACACCCCGAGGTAATACGTATTCCACCGGGCGAGCCGCACCACGTGCGTGTCTGCCAATCTCTCCCTCTCGCTCTTTACCTCACGTTTGCTCTCTTTACCTCTCCCGGCCTGCACCTTCTTCGCGGTATACATATAACGGGCGTGCATATAATCTCGCGCAACGACGTTTCTAGTACGCCCACCCTCGAGGAGATCTTAAAGGCCGCCGCCAGAAGGACGTACGTCATTCTCAATTATCGTCGACGACAAAATCGCCGCGGCCTTTGCTGCAAACTTGTTCTCGCCTGACAATCTTGAAAAATACGATCGAAGCATGCTATGATTTGATGTCAAACGATATTCCAACTCGAACTTGAACGCTCCAAACGTTATTCGAGTTTATGGAATAAGCGCCCGTTGACACGAAGGTAACGAGCAATCGTATATTTCGTCACATGTGCGTTTTTCCAGCGCGGCACGTGCTCGATGTCAGGGGATGGGTCGCAGGGGTGTGCCTGCTGGTGGCAATAGGGTAGATAAGCATCGAGAGTCATCTGGCTTGGACAGGGCGCATCATTAAAACGTTACATGGCAAGTCAGTGGACGGGGTGGGGGACTGATTCACTCATTGAATTAATTGGACATGCACAGGCTCGGGGTCCGTTCGGATGGAACAAACTAGGCGTCAGGTTTCTACGTCGCTGGACGGTTTTTCATCCACTCAACGTTTCCATGATGTTGCTAATTATACATGCTTCCTTAAAATTTTCTACATTTACACGACCCTTGAAATAGGAACAGTCAGGCTTCCTTCTCTGGCTGGGTGATGAGTTGTCCCGTATGAACTAGCGTCATGAATCGACAATGAACCAAGAAGATTGTTAAACTGCGTCTCGTGTGTGTCGCAGAGATCCCCCTGAGGGACTAATTAATCGCAATCAACGATAGATGACGCCCTTACTAGCCAAGACGATCGCGAGATCGAGATAAGCATAGCTGAATAGCAACTGGCTCGTCGCGTGTACCTTGCCCTCAGCTTCGTTTCGTTAATTCACCCCGATCGGGTCTCGTTAGTGACTCATCTATCTGCCTGGAATGACGTCGACCACAAAACAACAACGGTGGGGCACCTAAATAGGGATCGATAATCGTTTTCACTGAGCGATACAACAGAGGTGGCTCGAGTGGCATTGCATCCAGCCGAAAGATCCGGCTAGGTGTCATCTGGTCGGAAAGTCAGGTAGACGATGGCAAGGAGATAACGAGGACTCGTCACGATTACGTCCAACGAGCTTGTCCGCTGGTAGCCGGTGTCTAACGTGCAACACGCGTCTCTTAATGACGCCGGAGGAAGGCAAAGGTGAAATTATGGTGCCCCAAGCCCCCCGCTGCGAACGATCCAGCAGGTAGATCTGTTGGTTCGTGGCTAGCCGGCGAGCATACTACGCGGGTACACGTTAATCGCGCGTTGCACGAAAGTCAAGCCTCCCGACACCGCTCGTGCGTCCTCCGCGCGTGACGAAAACTGGGTGGCCGTGTTCGACGAGATGTTAATTGACCGGTATCGCCGGCGATGATCTATATTTAGCGACCGGCCCGACGGTCTGACCGGCTCGAAGGAGACGTTAAATCGATTTACAAACTGACCAATGGTAAAAACGCATCGACGCGGCGTCGGTGTATCATAAACGTGTAAATACGGCTCGTTTTACGAGTGCATAAAGTGGGCGCCGCGTCGCGCCGCGGTCAAGACGACCTCGAGCTTGTTCCGTAAGGCCGTTCCATATTTTTTCGAGCGATCCAGGATACGGGGACAAGGAAGATAAGCGCAGGATCGAGAGATTGGGAACCGTTAATCCGAGCTGAGGGTAATATAAAAGTCCCGGGCCGAAGTCGCTCTCGTCCGATATTTTACAAGCTGTAAGCCGGATTCATGGTGACCGAGGCGAAGTTGCATCACCGTGCAAATATTCCTTCTTTCCTTTTTGCTACCTTCTCTCCTTTGCCGCGGGGGTTATCGTAATTTCCAGCGGGGTATACTTCGTCCTTTTTGTCGCGTCTCGTGCTTCTGTCGTCTTCCGGTGCTTTCACGTTTGGAATTCGCCCGGAGGGAAGAAGGTGAAAACGTATGGGAAGGAAAAAGGAGGGAAACACAGTCGGTAGTTTGGCAACAGAGTTTAAAGGGACGAGGGTAGGATTCGTTGTTGGAATCGTATTGTGAGGACCACGGCCATTCTCTATGGCTCAACGCCTACAATAATCTCGTTACGATCGGAATCATGGGGCCAAGGTTGGCCCTTGGGCTTTGACAGCCGCACAATGCAAGGTGCTTTGTCCAGGAACTGTTGTGGACCAATACCAATCACAGGCATAATGTCTCCGGCGCATCTCGAACTGTGGGATTTTTTCTTGCTTCCCGGGGCAAAACGGCGCGAGAAGAAGTCTCCTTTCTCCGTCGATGCAACTCCTGCCCATTCTTTGGCATCGTGTTGTTTGAAAGTGTTTTGGCTTCGGTTGGGAAAATATGGAGATGTCTCTAGGAGGGAATTTTTCGTGAAACAGGCCTCCAGCTGAATTCGTTCATCGCAACCAGCCATTCTTCCGCCCTTTCTGCCACACCGTGAGATCCTGCTTAAGCGAGGCGGCCGCGGGGCGAAATTCTAATGGAGGACTCAATCACGAAAGAAAAGGGCCCTTCGTAGAAAGGTGGATCGCGATTGATTTCCGTGAATTGCTCCTCCAGGCGAGGCTTTCTGTAAAATGGCGAGGCAGTGTAGAAACCGCGAAATCCACCGTAATATTTTGCTCGTAACAATATTCGAATTTTCTAATTATCCGTTTGCAATTGTTTCGAATTCGTCGCAGTTGTTGAAAGTTGGAATATCATGAATTCGATCATAACCCCTTTTAACTTGTGTTAAATGATAATTCATGGAGGGACGACCACCGGTGCGTTCTTGGCTGAACGTGCCATACGTGTCCGCCCTGTTTTTAACAAACGGTAGCGTACTGTCGTCACGACGCAATAATGCATCGCAGTTTCGGTTAGCAGCACGTTGCGTGCTCGCCCAGCCAACTGACACGAGAAGTGCTCGTATGTCGCTCGATCCGTCTAATGCGGTAATTGTTGGTCAATTAATTTAACAAAAACAAGGAACCAGCCGGTCGAGCGTGCCTGCCATATTGGGCATGAAATCGATTCTAATGAATCGGTCCCTCGCTACACATTCGGCGTCCCTGATATCGATGACGATGCGTGGACGGTCAATCGATCCATCAACCGGTTCTCCGCGTGTTTCGTTTCGAACAAAAACTATCTCCGTTCGATTAATGAAGATATATACCTAGCATAAGTTATTCAATCGTTCGCATCACTATAAGTCATCTACTCGTCAAACGAATACACTCTTTTATTCCTTAACAAACCGAGCGCCATATGTTACAAAAATAACGCTCGTTAACAAACCCATCGTCCCTAACCCATTCGCTAACGATCCGTTTATCCACCTTAATTTTTCATCGACATCACGATAACGATAACCGGCATCGAATGCAGGTTCTCGTTACACGAGAATTCCTCGTGCAAGGGTCGATCGACGTCGGCGTGCGAGATTCCCCGCGAGTTACAATATCTAACCCCTATGATTGCAGTCAATTGAAGTGGCCGACCTTATCAGATCTTGGGCGCGTGCCCATATGCCGTCTCCCACCACATGGTGTAGCTCGTCGCTGCCCTCGTGGCATGTTACGGCACCGCGAGCGGAACAGAGAGATGACCATGGTGTACCCCCCAAGGGTATGGTGCAGTCTAGCGTGGCGTGGCGTGGCATGGTCATCGCGTCGCTTCGGCGCACGGTACGCCACCGGCGAGAGCGGTATCACGGCGATCTACAAATATATTACGTGCATTATGCGTACGCTTCTATTTATGCGTTCCGTGGCCGTGTCCACCGGCGCAAACGCGCCAGTCCCTGGCTGGTTCTAAGGTAGTTGCGAGCATATGTCGCGCGGTACGATAACCGCTATGCAAATTCCTCTGCCAGCCAGCATCTACCGACTGGCAGGCCCGGACGTCGTGTGTTAGTTGACGAGCACGCGTTACGTTCGCGGTTACAACGAAACATTCGCGGAGAACGCGGCCATTAATTATTTCACCGTGCTGAATGTCCGGATCCCCGCGGTTTCGAAGCGGCCGACTGCTACTTTGGCATCCTCAATTATTTATCAAAAGATAACGCCGGTCGTAGCAGAATAGAAGCGGAAGCGAACAGGAACGCTGTTGTTCCTCGAGCTTTTGTGTACCGTTAATGCCCGGGGCTCGCCATCGTTTCCCGGGAAAATTCCAGAGATTCCCCAAAGGAAGGATCCACTGTGTTACTCAGCGGGTATATACTCGGCTACGTTGGGACGATTTATACGAGCGAATCCATCGGGAGAGAAGTAACCTCGTACGGTTTAACTGGCAAACATACGAGCATCTGGCTACGACGTAAGTTAACCTAGCAATGGCAGCGCGCGAAAAAGACGGTCCGTCGAGAGGTATCGAAGAGGAATCGACGCTGCGGACCACGTACCTGACACTCGAACACGGTTGAAGCGGTCCGAAGGGAGGATGAAGGTAGCCACCACGAAGAATTCCGCGGCTCCCACGTGAAGCTATCAAATGTCTGACGAATGGGCAAGAATGCCGTGCTATCAAAGGATCTGGCCTTCTCTTCCTCTATGGTAAATACGTGCGTGCAAGGAAAAAGAAAGAGACGGGGATGTGGAAGAGGGTGGGGAAAGAGAGGGCGGACGATGTCTTAAGACAGGTAGCGGGCACAAAGGGAACCGGACACTCGCCTACGCCTGGCTATTTTATTCCTCGCCTGGTGTACCCAACACCCCTCCCCGTCTTCCGTACGGATCACCTTGAGTGGGTACCTCCTCACAGGTGCACCCGAATGCCCACTAAATATCCTGTAATTATATGCTGCGCACTGACAGGTTCCATCTACCTGCACCAATCTCGGATAACCAGACGGCGCAACCAGCGTTTGAACAGAGATTCTTCATATGCTCTACCAAATACCAAACGAAGAAGAATCTTTTTACTTACAGTACTTAATGCTATAATAATAAGTATCGTCGAAACTTTGTACGAGTCCAGAATCTGAAGTAGAAAACGAGTTTGGGACTTTAGTGGCTCCGAAAGGAAAGCTTTTCCAAACGATCCAGAACCTAGCATTGTACATCCTAAATGACTGTTGTCATCGCACGAGTGGTCAGACAATCGTGAGCTGCTCTCGATTCGTTAACTCGTCTCGGTTGTTAGCCAGAGCGTGTAGGGCACTTAGGCGTGAAAAAAGGCTGGCGTAAGTGCGCCTCGTGGCCGCGGTTACGTGTCCGCTTCGGCGTTTACTACTTACCGGGCGAGTAGGCCACCCACGGCGCCATCTTATCCAGAATCTCTCTGTGGCACGGCGAGGGAGATACTCGCGAGCGTTATGAGTCGGTACTCATCCTCTACGCTCGCGTACCGACCGTTTAACTGACCGTCGCGTCGGGACCAGTCGACTTCTCAAGTTCCACATCCTGTTCGAGAGTTCGAGAATCCCTGCCGCATTGTTTATCTTCGTTCAGGGAGGTGTGCGGGATGATACAAGCACGCTCGTTTTAAGTGTTGCGCAGTAACGTCTCGCTGCATCGCGACTGCTTCAAAGATTCTCGTTTTATGCCAGCTGTAAGGTCCGAGATGATCCTGGAGGCTTGGGCTTCTTTCGCGCCTCGGCGTATTCACGAATAGGTTCTGCGCACTGATCAAAGAAGAAGTTTAACCATTTTATCCATGCAGCCTTTGCGTTACCATTGTCACGGATGATTAACAGTGAAAATCAAAATTAGAACTATGCAAAATAATTACATACACCCTGGAGCATTTATCTAATTGTAAGTCAGAACGATGCTTACGTCAGTAGCCTTTATAAATTTTAAATTTCCAACTTATGGAAATAAAGTTTGGTCCCTAAGAAACCTTGAGTTGCGTAGGAGAGTGAACGTCTAACCTCTGAGTCTCGGTTCGTCGCCGATGCAAATTTGTCAACCCCGATCGAGGAGAAAATGTGTCGGTGTTTATTGCTGCGCATAAATAACGACACATAAATACGTAATCGTGAACGCGTCCAGTTCACGGATCAGTCCTCAAGTGTCGATCGCGATCCAGATCAGAATTAGTTGATAGGGCATAGCGCGTATTCAGCAATGTGGAAAAATTGAATACGCGTGCGCGATGCATTGTGCATGTTTCTGGATAACCTTCGAGGTAGCCGAGAAGCCAGGCACCTCGAGGTGAAAACGCGACCTCGATACATCGTACGCGACACAGTTGCTGTTTCTCGGGGCCATTTATCGGGCTGGAATTTACAAGAAACCACGCCTCGTTCGACGCGGATGATCGTAATT
Source organism: Stelis phaeoptera (assembly GCA_943735885.1). Lineage (NCBI taxonomy): Eukaryota > Metazoa > Arthropoda > Insecta > Hymenoptera > Megachilidae > Stelis > Stelis phaeoptera. Next base: position 8,069,715 of record OX030941.1, on the reverse strand, counting down.
TGGTTCGGCCGGTTGGCCGGCACTGGAGCGGCGGATGAGTTAGCGCAGACGAGGCGAGAGAACGAGGCGTTTCCATCCACGGGGAATTAAAATATTTCGACGCGCCGACAGAAGGGTTATCTCTCGGTTGTGGGGTCTTGCGGCGCACGCCGATGGCTAATGGAATGAGCCCCACGAAGGCTTCACCGCCGGTTCAGCTGGTTACAGGAACGTGCGCTGGTGGTCTCGCCAGAAAGAGATCTCTATCGCACCTGCGGCAGCGCACCGACCACTTCTAGCTGCGTCGTAAAAATTCATAATTACGATGAAAGTTACAAGACGGCTCGACCACTGTCGATGATCCGCTCGACTCGCGCGGAAACCAAAGAATACATAGAGGGGAGCTGAGGCTTTGTCAACGCCTCGTCATGACAGGCCGTGGTGTCTTGTTCGCGAGGTGTACGAGTGGAATCGAATTTAACGAGACTTTCCGATGGTAAACGCATCATGGAAGAAAGTGAAGACTTCTCTTTAAATATGATTTGCAGAAACGATCATTCTATTATGTGCTCTTCCAGCTTTCAGGAAACATACAGCATTCATTTCCGAGGCATGCAACTTTTAAAATAGGCATTGGAATGTCAATGCATCTCATAATGATCAAACTGAATTTATATAATTGTTATGTAATTAATAATGGAATGTCTTAGTACCGTTCTCTTACCTATTGACCTAGGACCTGGGTTAAACGAAATTATTCATAGCTTTTATCGTTTTGTACAAAGTTTTAAATACTTGGGTGTTTCTCATTAAAATGTTTGTCCCTCCACTCGTAACCAGTAATCCCCAAAATCAGCTTTGACTCGCTAATTCCAGCCCCTAATCCGTCAATGTTTTCCTGCGCCAGACGTGACACAGGAACGAAACCCTTCTTAAGATATTCTTCTCGAGGATCATTGTAATCGCGTGTACAAATAATCGTGGTGCCCACGTGTCCATCGATCGTCTGTTGCATCTTTTTCGAGAAAAGAATACAGAGTCGTTCGAAAATTCTGTGGTAATCCCTGGGGAAACAACATGTGGGCTGCGATTACCGGCAGGCTATTCATTAGAAGAGTGGAACACCCTACGGACCATCGGCCGTGGACTGGGCGTAAATTAATGGCTAATTTTTTGGTAAACCGTGAAATACGGACCACGCGCCTCGCTTTCCTTTCTGTAAGAGGCGCAATCGATCCCGAACAGACGGTGCACGCGCTGCTACGCGAGCGTAGAACCAATCCATTAGCACCGTGTCCGATGTTGGCCAGTGTTCTACCCCAGGGCAACGAGTCGGTGTCTCGCGTTTTCTTTCTAACGTTCCAAGTCGATCATCGTGTCGAGACCTTTCAACGCCGAGCCATTCGAAAGCGATTTGCAAGGAAAAATAGCAGGTAAATTTCTGCAGAAAGGTGGCTGTTTAGTTTGCTGACGCTTAAGTACACCTTTCTCGCGCCCCCGATCTTTCCAGTGAAAAGTGGACGGAGATTCGAGCGATATTTGTGCTAACAGAATTTCACGGAAAAATCCTATTTCCTTCGTTTCTCCTTTTTCTCGAAGCCGTCAAAGACCAGCGTGTCTGACAATGAGTCGTCGATCTTGTCCGCTGACTAGCTGTAACTAAACTCTATTTAAAGTCTCGTAGAGCTACGTTCCGGGACGGAACCGCCTACGAAATTGGACAATGGTCAATGGAACATCCGGTTCGTTGGCACAGGTGGTCCTGTACACCGTTGCGTGGTGCTTCCTTTTCCGTCTGATCCTTTGACACTCGATGGTGTTAACTTTCGCCAAACACAACTCCTACGAATCCACCTTACGCAAAGCCTTCTCGGTATATTGAATAAATGGAACGCAACGTCGGAAGGTTGAGTTTCGATTTTGGCGATACTTAATAGACGTATGGACTCGTATGGCTAGAATGCTTGTCACGCGAGGCCCAATAAGTACGCGAAAGTGTTAAACCGAGTTTTCACGCCAGTTGATAGGCAGATCGCTCTAGGATAGTGCGTGGACGCGTGGGCGTAGGACGGTAAAGATACCGGTTTACGATGCCACTAAACTTGCGCTCGCCGCGTAATCTGGAACTTTTTCCGACACACCTCTTTGCGTCCGATGGGGTCGACCAGGCCAGACGATACTCTGGGGTCCAATCGAATCGAGGGCAACAGAACTCTTTCTTTTCTCCCTTCTTCCCTTTCTTTTTTTTTATCATCCGCGCCGCGTACGTTCCCCTTCTATCTCCGACGGAACGTCGTAAAACGAGCTGATCAAGGCTCAGATACGCGACAAATGATGTCTTTCTTCTCGTTTAATCACCTGTCGCGGCTTTAAAACAGCCGACGATGCGATATTAACGAGCTTGCTGGTCGTTCGGGACGATTTAACCGCTTCTATCTGCCCGGATCGAACAGACACACGGGTTCTGCCCGTATCGAGATGGCTACAGGCTACTCTCTCTCGACGAAGGTTAATTGATTCGGAATCGATGCCACGTTCGCTGCCTTCCACGTACACGGGCCAGAAAAACATTTTCTCGATTTTTTCCGTCCGTTTATCTGGTGCTCGAGTTCCGCGTGCACCGATGCACCGCGGTGCAACGTTGCAGGTACTACAGGTACCTGGAAACGGCGGAACAAGCCGGGTCCCGTGGTTCGCCGCATCGGAATCGTAACTTAACCGAAGAAGATATCTTTATCGGGACGAAGCATCCGCGTATAGCCGCGTTACGGCTTGATCGCAGCCGGCTCTCTCTCTTCGGGCTCGGTTTCGCCGTGTTTCGATAATCCTGCAGCCGCCTTCTAAAGCGTTCGTTGCTTCAACCTCACTCTAGGCAAATACTTGGCTGCGTACAGGCCAGTGCTGTGTGCGGGGCACGCACCGTTGTAAGCGAAGAATTCACCAAGAGAGGAGAGGGCTAAAGAAGCGAGAGGAACTGGGCGTGCATTACCTTCTGAAGAAGGCGCGACTCTCAACGACTCTATATAACTGCTTTAGATAAGGATTGAGTAGACACCACTACGTGGAATGCCGTTTCACACAAAGACCTGTGTATGCTAGTGTGTTCGCGCCTTCGTGCTCTGTTTCACTCTTTCTCCCTCGTTTCCTTCTCGTTTCCCTCAAGTTGCCGGTCTCATCCTTCGACCACCATTGAGACGTACATGCGCGAGAACCTTTATCGAATCACCTACGCTCTAAAGGCACGTGCTCGTAAGTGCAGCACGTTAAGTCTCGAAGTGCACCGCTCGCCGACACTATCCTCGAGCTCGAACAACCCCATAGACTATAGGCTTCTCGGTGAAATCTTGGTGGGAGGTTGGCGCGATTTACCTGGAATAGAGAATAGGCGAGTGTGCTTACGATTTGAATTTTATTGTTCCGAGGTTCTTCTGATGACGATTTGTAGCCCTTAAATGGTGATAGATATTTTAAGTTCCCTTTTTTAATTTTATTTAAAATATTTAGAAACTTTCTCCATACATTTATATTCAAAACGATACATAGCCTATCGCTAATTGCGAATCCTTCGAGCAAAGATTTCTATTGAAGTCGTCAGCTGTCAATGAAACTCTAAACAAGTCATCAAGCTGTCTAACATCAATTCATCGAACCTCGCAGAAGGATGATTGAAAAAAGAAACGCTGTCGTCGGATCTCTTCCTAGTTTCCCAAGACCCAGTCTCGACGAACGGGTCAAACGAGGGAGGAGACTTTACATTTAAGATTAAGCTTAGATCGGCCATACACGGCGGTCCGATCGTAATCGTCCTAGCGATCGGGCTGGTAGATCTCTCAGGATCACGACAGCCCTCTAATTGCGGCATTATAATTACAAATCGACGGTTATGTGGCGACGTGGCGCAATAATCGTGGGCATGGCCGTACCAGTAATTTATTTGCATTTCCACTTAGGTGTCTTCCGTGACCTTTCAGCTTCCGCGCTCAGACATTGTCGAATCAATGGAGAGGACGGGCGCAACATGTGAATCTACCGATACGATCTCCACGCCCAAAGAGCAACGACTAGAAACAATAAGGCAGTCGAGAGCCGAGTGAAACCGATGGTATCGAGAGATCGCTTTATTTTCTACGCTAATAGCTTCTGAACACTCGTACCTTTGTACCGCGTACTTGTGATTCTACTCAGATTTGAAACGCTAATTCTTGACTACTAAATCGGTTCTTATCATTATACCGTGTGCCATAACGTTCGAGAAACTAGGGAACTATATTCATTCTGACTTTAATTAGTCATTATATCAGTTACTTTTATTGGTTAATGGTTAATGGATATACATAGTTCCACAAGCTGTTAAATATACTTTAGGGAGGAAACTCTAATAAAAGATAGTGTATCAGCATTCAAAGTTCATCGGTTCATGAGTTAATACACGAGGAAAGAACCAGCACGCATGGGTGGATCTGTTTCCTTTCTTGTATTTCGGGTCTTATGTCGTGTTTTACGGCACAAGCGTTGGAATTCTCGTTCTGCCGATTTCTGGCGTTGCACTGGCCGCGTGTAACGGCCAGATTTCGGGGCAACAATATCATTTGGCGGTCCCCGGGTGATGTAGAGGATCGGGAATTCTGGGCGTGGGCCCGCGACATGCACCAGGATTCACGTCGACCAGATGGAACATCGCGCTCATTTGTGCTCGCACGGAGCTGCGTGTTCCCGTCGCGGCGCGGAGTGGCGCGGCAGCCCCGAAAGCGAAAAAGAGAAAGGGTAACCGCTTGACATTATCATTTACCCGTGCCTGTCTTCGTCCCTGTGACATGCGTCTTGTTATTCTGTTGCTCGGGCATTGTGCTTCGATTTTTTTAATTTTGTCGTCATATGGCCGCACATGCGACCACTTTAATGTCTTCGTTCCTGCACAAACTTTGAGTGAAAGGAACTCGTTGATCTTACACGAATCTGGCACTGTTTAATTCATCGAACGGACAGTAATGTTGCATTTGTAACGAATATAGTCGCGACGACTAATTACCGTCGCTTTTGGAATTTAGAAATTGTTTCCGGCCTGATACCCCCGTTTCTAAGAACTGATATGTTACAGAAATTTTATGCTGTTTAATTCATTGACTCGACGCTAATGTTACATTTGTAACGATAGTTATCGTGACAACCAGTTACAGTCGACTTTAGAATCGAGAAATTGTTTCCATTTTGATACTTTCGTTTGCTAATGCCTTCTTTCCCTCTAAACTTTAACTAAAGGGAGCTCATTATTCTTACACTAATCTTGTACCGACATTGCATTTGCAACGAGCGTACCAGCGACAATCAATTACAGCCCGCTCGTAGAATCTAGAAATTGTTCCTGCTTTGACGCCCTCGTTTGTTAATGCTCTCGTTCCCGCAAACTTTTAGCGAAAGGAGGCTCATTAATCTTATAACACATAATTCATCGAGTCGTTACTAATGTCGTGTTTGCAATAAACTGAATAGTGACAACCAATTATAGCTGCTTTGTTAGAACGTAGAAATTGTTTCTGAACTAGTGAGGCTGTTCGAAATAACGAAAGCATTAAAATATGATCGAGAAATGTTGATGCAGACGAATATTTATAGGATCCTCGTTTGGTTCGGTGCGTTATGTTTTTCTGGTAAGGTAGTCCTGGATCCCTGCTTCCTAATAAATCATGCTTCCTCCCCCCTCGTTTTTCAGATACATTACGACTACCATGGCTGGCGGGACACGTGTCGTATCGGGAAGTGGATGCCCGGAAATGGCAGAAGCCCGCATATAACATCTAAATCCTGCTCGAGAGGGTGTTTCCCTGCGACAGCGCGTGCCACAGGCTCTTCTCCATTGGCGTCTTTAATAGTCACTCCATTTTCGAATTTTTCAACGAAATAGGGAATTAATAATATCCAAAAGAAATAATTCAAAATCTTCATAATTCAGGGATACGGTTAAGTGAACTGCATTAATCTCAGCTTTGATAACGAAAATTGATAACGAAAAAAAAAAATTCGCTTATCCGGGATCGCGATTCCCTGCCTTCTCGAATTTCCTCTCGCTGCCCGTTTGTTCACGCTCGATCCCGCTGCTCGTCGGTTCGTGCTCTTCGAAATCGAAGAAGGCGAATCTTCGACGAGCTTTAACTTCCTCCCTCGCATCGTCTCTTTCCCCGTGAGGCTAGTCCGTGGCGAAGCCGAAGGAACGAACTGATTTACATACTCGCTACGCCACTGCTGTAACTTTGGTGCGGGGGAGAGAACACGTGTGTGCGAGGCACACCGTGTATGTGTGTGTGTGTGGGTGTGGGTCTCTCGTACCCGGAAGGCGCGGCCCCAAAGGTTCAAGGACTGAACGCCAGGTGCCGCTGGAGGGAACTTAAGCCGAAACATGTGCGAGCAGGTCCTTGTTCGTCCTCTCTATGATCCCTGCGAGGCTCTTCCGCGCATTCCCTTTGATTTTCCACCGTGTTTGCCTTTCGGCGCTTTTGAAATCTCCAATGGCGCGCGTTCAATAGCCTGGAAATTCCTTTGCAGTTTAGACGCACGTTAATTGCCCGGGAGAATATAGGGCCGCTTGATTTATCGGCCAATTGATCGAGCACGGAATTTGGATGAATCGGTAACCACGCGGTTGAAATGAGACGTTAATCTTGCGCAAGGGAACCAGGGAGCCTCTTAAAATGGTCACAGACCGTCGATATCCCCGCATTCTGCGAAAACTTGATCGCACGTGTGCGTCTCGGAGACGCGCCAGGAATGCGGCGGATAATCTTTCGTTGTAGGTGCACCAGGGCGTTGATAACGACCTGGATATATCGGGCAACGGGTTACGTTTGATCCCAGACGCGAGGCGAGGTCCTTGTAAGATTATACCTGCTGCTTTCACGTGTATGCGCTAACTTTCTCCGCGATACGAGACGCCCAGAGGAGAGAACGAGCCAGGCGTATTCGGAGGAAAAATGCACAGTCGATCCTCCTTCGCTTGCTCGTCTCACCCACACACCACCAGATCGGGCTGGTATCGAGCCGAGATCTTGGTAATCTTTCTGGCATCGACACACGGTTATATACTTATCCAGCTCCTTTTGCCGATGAGGATGATTCATCCCGAAGCGGTATAAATCACTCGCCGGGTCCCAATTCATCGCCGAACACGTCGACGAGTTATCGAAAACGAGGATTTCTTTCGTTTCGATTCGCGCCTACGAGACTCTTCTTTTTTTTTTCTTCTTCTGCACTGTTACTCGATGCCAGAAAAATCTTTGCCTTTACCCTCCTGTATTGACTTTAATTTTGATGACACTAGCAGGTTTGGTATCTGTAGCTTAGCCATAGATATTGCCAAATCGTAAACAGATATGTATGTCCTGGTTCTAGACTGAACTTTACATGTCACTAAATGTGTTTTAATTATAATTTGGAACATTGAAGCAGAAAAGTGAAATGTTCCCATTACCCTGAAAGCCAGAGGCTCGGATTCAGAGAAAACAGGCTGCTCGAAAGTGCCGTACAAAAATAGTCAGGCGCGTGTGCTCGGCACGCTTTCGTGCGTCGCTCCTTCGGGAAACAATCTGTCAGTAGGACAGATGCAAAGATAAGTCGTCAAGCATCGAGACACTTGGTTCTTACCGCTTCTGGAAGATACGGAAGTTCGTCTCCAAAGCGAACGTTAAAATCGAGGGTTGAACGAAGCACCTGACACAAAATTTGATTTATCAAAAAACACGACTACAGAGTGAAGGGATATCCGTCAATTTTTCATGCGTCGCGTCGTTTAGGACCTGTTAAAAAAATACATCGAAAATTCCATTGGTCGTTCGTCATCGTGACCGTTTCAGGAAATCGTAGGTAATTACCGTCGGCCATTTGTACCTTTCGCGTACCTATCGGTCGCTGTTGCAACAACGTTTTGTAATAATCCCGTGGCCGTTCGTTATCGTGTTTCTCATTTAACAGTCCGCTTCAATTAGCCGTCAATTAGATACCACCATTGGGCCACTAGCTGATTAACGACTGTCTGGAACCGGTCAAACGGTCCGTGGTCGACATCAAAGGCTCTCGGTGCTCGCGTCTGACCCGCTTGAACCCGCGTGACGGTTTTAGCTGTGCGTGTTTTATCAAAACTCTCGGAACGAGACTAGGTGTCCTCGTTACGGGAAATTTTCAAACCTGGCCAGCATTATTACCGTGTTCCGCCGATTCGATTTCCGACCCGAATAACTTTTTTTCCTTTCAGCTAATTATGACGCGTTTCTTAATGCCGTTTCACGATCGGTAAGCAAGCGTATTTGTTTTTCTATTGCTCGTTTTCTTTTTCTTTCTTCTCCTGACCGTGCCACGGTAGCGGGATTAACCGGCGAGCGGATCGATTTGCGGTCGACATGATTTAATTTCGAGTTCGGCCAGGTACGAATCACCGTCTAATTACACCCTCGCTGGTTGAATTAAAATTCAGTCAGAAGCGTGGCCCGCAGGCGGCCACGATTGAGCCATATTTTAATCTCGATCGGATTCGAGATACAGCAGCCGGAGACGAACGAGTCTTTTGTATTGGAGCCAATGGCTTGCGGACGTTTCGAAAGCAATTAAGGCAGTAAAAGGATAATTTCGTTTATGTAAAATTACCTGTCCCCGGTCGGCATGCGAAACGTTTTTTTCGTCGCTCGAAATTATAGATCCGTTTTTATATCTGGCGAGAACGTGTCGTTAGCCACAGACGACGATCGATATTCGGCCTTCTCGCTGGTCGTACGCTCGCAACGTTACAATCGCTAATAGCAGTCATTTCTGCTGGCATTACAGTTCAACCATTGTCGACAACCGTGCTCCGTTCGTGGCCAGGGAATCATGACTGGGTAATAAAAAAAAGTTTATGGCACCAACGTTCTTTCTGCCCCGGATAAACGTCGCTCGTTCGTTGCGGACAATGGGTCTCTCCAATTGGCACAACGAGCCTTTCTTGCTTCTTGTTTTCGCGAAACATCGTGTTTTCTTGACGGTTCTGGTGCTATCGAGAAATTCACCATCTACCACGATTTTAAACGACAACTCTGTAGTACTCAGTTTTTGTACATCCTTTACATAAGGCTTAATTAAAACTCAGTGCTGGGCTAAGTCAATAATCAAGAGTCTACTCCAGTTTTTTAACTTGCTGAAAAGATAGTGGATTCATTGGTGCACCTAATAATTTCTCGAAACGGATCCATTGTCGAGGCATGCATGGTTTCTCTCCCGTGGGAGCGTCTCGCGTGCATCCCCGCGATGGGGATGTGGGAAAGTCGGATTTCCAATGAAATTCCGATCGACATAGCTCGCTTCTCCGCGTTTCCAAGCAAGGTCTGGAGGAAGCCTCAGGCAGCGGCGCGGTTTCTGTTCTAAACTTCGTTTCGTGACCGGCTTCGGTGTCCTACAAGACGTTTCGCTCGAGCACCGGCACACGTTCGCCGCGGAACTTTTGTCCGTTTCGCGAGCTACAACTCGGCCCGTGAAACCCGACAATAATTACACGTTGACACAACCGGTATCCTTTCACATGTGAAACGGTCTGCTCCAGATTCTGAAAGATCAGTCGCGGGAGGGGTCAGCCTGGTAATGATACACCCATGCAGTCTCCATCTGACCCAACCCCCTTTAACCTTACACAGCCCCCCTCTTCCCGGCTTATTCCCCGGCTGAAATGCATTCGACACGATCTCGTGAATCCTCGTCGTGAATCGTTTGCGTGCCATTGAAGTTCTTCCATCGGAAGATGATTTAATTATAAACATGATCTGGTGGGCGGATCCGAAACGAACCTTCCGTTGTGATCCAGGTAGAATGTTGAAATTTCGATCCGGGTTTATACGAGGCAAAATTTATTTATTATCATTGCAACATAAAAGGTTGCATCGTTGATATTGCGAATGGAATGTTACGTGGCAGAATCTGAGCATAATTTTGTCTCTTCCCGATTAATTTGTATTCCAAATGTTGCTTCATCGAGAATTTCCATTATTCTTGAGAGTATTTATCAAGCTAGGAAGATAATATTTCTAAATTAAATTACTAAAATATTCGAAGCACAGTGGAAGTACACAGGGGTCAAGGATAACTACGATTACATCGAGATGCATGCGTTAAGAGGAGAATTTGAAAGTCCCGGAGGGAAAGGACGAAACTAGCGGAGCATCGTTCACGATTCAGCGATTAGAAACGATGACGGTCGATTCTACTCCCCCGTTTGCTACTAATTTATCTCTCAAGAGACGCGTACGGCAGGTTTCAAACGAAAAGTCAACTCCTGCGTAAGTGGATTCCCGCTTACTGGCTGGCTGGTACAAATCGATCCCATTATACGGCACGATCGAGTCTGATTTTAATGCCTCGATGTAAAAGCGATCGTTTCGCCACCTGTGTGTCTCTTTCACAGCCGCTTTCACGCGCGTTCCTCGTAGAAATATTCTTCATTTTATTATACGAATTAAAAACACATTCTATGACATAGAAACCCCACACGGCTGATAAAAAGAGCCCTAAAGGTACCTGCTCAGGATGACGTGGTTAAACAAAAGTGAAACAGAATGAATCGTGAGTCCGCGTGGCGGGTAAATGAAATTGGGCATTAATATCATCGCGGCGAGCGTAGAAAAAGGAGACGTGGTCCAATGAAGAGGTTTTAATGCGAGCCACAATGCGCCGCCATCGAGGTGTAGCCGTGATATAAGGCCGCGAGCCATCGATCTTCCTGAAAAAGAATATCGACGAACGTGGCCGCGTATATGCGGACAACCCGCAGAGAAATCGGCGCCGACGACCGGCAAGACGATCGATCGGATGATCGGCTGCGATTTCTTGCATCTACGCGATCGAATCCCACGGAATAAAAGAGACCCGAGCATCGGGCGGGCCCGGCCATCGTCGAAACTGGAGCTACGAATGTCGTAACGTTTCTTTCTTCTTTTCATCCGTTCGTCACTCGTCACCAACCATTCGAATCTTACGAATCGATCGATCGATCGATGACCCCGACGGGTTTAGAAGCAAATTCGCGGCGGCTCAGTGTCGACGGAGGAGTGCACATTGTGATTCAACCAGTCTGCGCTTTATCGACGACGAATATCGTCGACGGGCACAAACGTACATGAATAAATCAAAAACTTTCTCGTTCCTCTCTTCACACTTGTCCAGATACCATCTTAATCCTCGATACACCCAGGGAAGAAGAGGGTACATCATGTTTACCACGTTATTATTTCGAAACTTATCTAAGACAAGTGGACGTTGTACCTAAGCTTTGAGAATTTCTCTAATTTTGCTTTTAAGGGATGGTTAAAATAAAAATGAACAAGTATATGTAAAGCGACGAAGAAGACTTTACAAACTTAGAAGTTTGCAGCCTTACAATAATTGTTAAAATTGATATTGCTTTAGAAATACAACATTTTCTAAACGTGAAGCATTCTCATCTTGGCGGTACTTTTTTGCTAAAAAAAGGCTCGGTATTCAAAGGGTTAAAAATAAAAGCATACGTGTTCCGCGAAGGTAAGACGGCGATATCCGGCAAGCCCGATTCTAAATACCATTTGCGTAGAATTCATTCAATTATACAACGATTGAAAGGCGGGTCGCGAACCGCGCCACATATTTGACACAGCAACGAGTAATCAATAGCGTGTAGCTTTGGCACGTTCGTAATGCTGATCTATAATTATCTCGCTTAAAAGGGGCCGATCGATACAGGTAATAACCGACACGTTGGCAGAAATTGCCGGCTAATTGCTACAAAATATTCTACGCGATACATGCCGCGGGAGAATTACGATCGTAGCCGAGTTCGATTGTTCGTTGTCGGCGCGAAGGATATTGGACAAAGTGCGAGTCCTTTTTCGGACGAGAAGACGAGGAAACGAAGGGACAAGATCGAAACAGGTTACCGGGAAGGATTTAAGGTTGTTGAGATGAAACGATCGGGGCCAGTTTGTTGACGTAATCGACGAAAACGCCTCCCAAGCGAATCGGTTGAGTGGTCGACTGGCAGGCCGGTGGTTATCTTCAATTTTTCCATTAAGGCACAGGTTGGTCGCCTAATGGTTGCTACTTGCTCCTCCGGGTATTTCGACAGTGGATCTCACTCCTGACGGGCCAACGCCTCCGCTTTGCCGTCGTCATCTTCAAGAATCAGTCCATGAATCTTCCTATTTACCTTGGTGTCAGATTGATTGACTTTCTTTTGGCGAATTTTAATTGTACGCGTACAGTGGGACCCATGCACCGTCTATTTCTGGAACGAACGCTAAAATCGGTCGATAGGATTTCGTGGTACGTGCGGCACCCGCGCTCACACTGCACCTTCGCCTTCGAGACGATGGCACATAGGAAGAAACAGGTTTGACAACCTGAAGGTGGGCTCACCAGGGCCACGTGCTGCGGCGCATTACTTATAATCCCATCAGCGTCTCTCTTTCTCTCTCTGTTCGTTCCTCTTCACCTCCTTTTCCCGCTGCTTGCTACGTTTCTCTTTTTTTCGTCTTCTTTCTCTCGTACGCCTCCACCGTTCCATCCCATTTTATTCCTCTTCTTCTTCTTCTTCTTCTTCTTCTTCTTCTTCGTATCTCAGAGTTCTCTCCTCCCCCGCATTCTGGAATCTCTTTCTGGAGTCTCCTCGTGTCTCGTCCACCCTGCTGCTCGTTCGACCGCGTTTGAATCGCAATAAACGGTGAACTAAATGCTCGACTGTTCTTATCTTTTCTTTGACCTTCCAGCCGAAGGATGGAATCGAGATGATGCATACCGTTCCTCCGGGGGATCTATGTCTCATCGATTTTAGGAATTCGTTTCTTGCCTTTTTATTATGGTATTAATAGCACGTCGTCGTCAACTGGTGACCTCAATGTAAGGTCATTTAGTAGTCCGAAGATTTTATTGTTTTATCCTATCCATGTTATTTTTTTATCTTTATGTTAATATTCCGTATGCGTACGATTCTTCTGGTTCCAATGAACGCAATATGAATGTAACAATTTCCAAAGACCGAGAATTTAGAGCAATTTTCAAATATTTCAACGAATAAAATATATGTAATTTTTCGTATTATCTTATCTCCTGTCCACGATAGTGTTAAATTCATTGTTGCCAATAAAATGGCAATTATACGATCTTGAACGTTCCACGATACCAACAGAATTTTTATTATATCATGTTAGATGTATTAGAATGTTTCGTTTCCATAAAATGTGTTTGATCGTAAAGTGCAGTCAACTGATACGAATGGTGCGCTATAAACGCGAAAGATCATGTCCGGGAAAAATATAAAAGTGGTCTCAATTTTAAACCAAATTGCATTGATCTTGTAAATTGTCCAATAACCATAATTCATTCGACAAATTGAAATTTAATATCGGCCCGTTTAGCCATTGGAAACACCTAAAACGGCTTTTCAAAGCCGGATGTTTTATCGGTCCCGTGGTCGCTAACTGAATCGAAGCGATTCGCGCAAGGTGAATTGCACGAACGATCCAGATCGACCAGTACCTCTACATTACGCTCGTAGCTTGCAATTTATGCTCGTTAAGACACAGAATACAGACATTCCCGTACGCGCAAAGAGCGAACACCTTTTTAACGAAACAAGGAGTTAAAGCCGGGCCTCGAACACGCGCGCCGCCCGTTAATTTTGCGTGTCCTATAAGCGGAAAAATCGAGTGAAAGTGCGAGTCCTGGCATCTCCGCGGTGTCCTTGTTCACGTTGGAAAACGTCGAGGAGACAGAACCTGCTTGTTCCTGCGAGCGAGACCGAGTGGCGTTTCTAATTGGTTCGCGAGCGCCTTTTAGCAGCTCGCTAATTCGTTATTGATTCAACCGGCGCGCCGGCGACGCAGAAGCGTGCAGACGTGCGTTCCTCTGCCGTTTGATCGACGCTGACGTATTAATCCGTCCGCGTCGGTTCAAGCGGCCTCGCCTTGCCGCGATTACGCTCGACGGGAAAGAGAGGTTAAGGAAGAGAAGAAAAGAAAAAATACCTCGCGAGCAAGATCACCCGGGTCATCTCGCATCTAGACGGCCTTGCGCGTATTGACGATGGGCACTGACGAAAAACCTGTTTCTCCGACATTTGTTTCCATATGTCTTTCTTTCGATTTTCCGATGTAAACTTTCGATACTCGTGGCAAGAACATACGGCGGGTCGTGAAAGAAATTCATAGCAAAATAGAAACTTAGGACTTATTTTTAGTTTGCCAATTTATAATAAAGAATTGAGTGCCAAAGGAATGTTATTTAGAAGAGGGACGCCTCGAATTGACTTGTGTTACGATCCAATACATATTTCAAATAAGTCCTTTTCGCGTTAATACCGTGCTGAGCGCGTTAAATTGTCGCATGAATAAATTTGTGTAAGCCGTCGTCCCTGACTTTGCATAATCGATCGGCAAAGGAAGGCACCAGAGATCGTTCGATTCATCCGTGAACCATCCCGATAGGTTTATCAGATTCAGACTGTCGATAATTCGAATCGTGGCGATGCAATTAAGAGAAACGAATAATCCTTGCCGGTCAGCAGGTACACGCGCGGAGATCTGTGTTTACCTGGCAGCGGTGTAACGAGCACCGGTGTGCCACTGGTAATAATTAGAAGAGGAGAGGATACGGTGCAGCTCCAAGGCCGCAAGAAAACGTGTAAGGTGGAATCGAGCCGCAGGATCCGGGACTTAAATAATTAAAGCGTTCACATGGCATCACGGTTACCATGTTCTTGCGCAATACGATCTGCTCGCGCGACCACGATCCGATCTAAGCGGCCCTTTTTCTATCGTTCGCCTCGCGAGTCACCATGTTTTGTGCCTATCGAGAGGTCCCTTCGACTGGAGACCAGCAACAGGTGATATCAACAATGAATGACAATTTTTTAGGATATCTCGATAACTTAATGAACTTCTTTTTCCCCGAAGTTCTCGTCGGCTGGCGTTCAATTTTCACCTCTTGCCATGTTTAGGTCGATACACCGTTAACGCAGCCCTTCGTGAAAAGAAGTCGAACGTATATGTATATAAAACGTACAAGAAGAGCACACGGAGGTGGACCACGGTTCGTCCTCTTTCGCCATCTCTGGCGCGGGGAACAAAACGATTTATTGCTCCCCGCTGGCAAATGTAGCATTAATGCACGTGTCCCGGCATCGAAATTTACATTGTTGCGTTTATCTTGGAATCAGTTCCTCGGATCATGTCTTCTTCGACGATCAAACTCGCCCGTGCTTGTCGTTTTCTAGTTTCCTCCAGAAACCGTCGTCCAGTCACGCGTGTTCTAGATGATAAAAAAGAATCAAGACCGAGTATTGAATGAACGAGCACACCAGTTTATTCATCAGTTGATTAAAAATTCACTGTTCCATCGCTTATCCCTATTATAACGCATCTGTTCGACAATAACTCTCGTTTTACTGGCGCTTCATGAAAGGAACGTTCAGTTTTCCTGAGCGTTGCTCGACTCGCCTTTCTCTGCGCCGGCGGAAGTGGTGAATCGAGCTGCTCCAAAGACGAGGGAGTAGCTTTTCTAGGCTGTCATGTAGTCGTCCTTTCATCTGTTGCGAGCCACCATAATCGGTCGGTGGACGATGATAATGATATAGTCTGGATTCTGGATAGAGGCAAACACGCGTTAACTTTGTACGCGCTTCCATATCGGTACAGTCTCGGCGGTTATCCTTGAACGTGTGTGCCCGTATCTTTTCTTTCCTCTTTTCCAATATACGCCTGTGATTTTCTTGTTTGAAAAATTACGTCAAACGATGAATTATACGTTCGTCGATTCTGTATTACAGGTACGCTGTCACGTACCGTTCCTTCGTAACCAGAGTGATATAATTCCAAATTGTTTCAGATTGAGATCTTACTTTATGCAAACAGGGTCATGAATAATGGAGCAGACTTTGAATCTAAACGTTCACTTTTTTATAAGGAAATAAATACTTCGTGAAATCTTCATTTGAATTTCTCCGCAACACATTGTAGGAGATGTATGCAAAATATGTAGTAACGATAAGATCAAAGCGCGTGATATACTGCCCGAATTAAATGCTGAATTCTGTTTTAATATATCCGAAGACATTCTTGTAAGATAATATCCGTTATTCTTCTCGCTGCTCCACCAAGGTGTAATGATCTAAGATTCTATCTTTATCGGTGTATTATCAATTTCTTGTTGTTCGCGATTCCGAGTTTATAAACACTGATAAGCTTTTCTTTCACTATCATATTAAGAGGTATGAAATGATATAGATTGTAATTTGCAATTCTTTCAAATACGACTGTTTCATTTTCTACGATTTTCTCCGGTAACTTTTCAACTTACTACCTTACGCATTTAATATATTATTAACGCTGCCTAAATGTTCGTCAATGATTCGATTGTATTAGGCTTATGACGTAGATCAATCGTGGTTATTAGGGATAGCTTTTCTCGAATACAACTGTAGGTAATTTTACATTAATAGGAGCGTAGTTGCACGCCCACGTATCCGCATAACCGGAGACTTGAACGCGTGTACAGGCACGCGCTGCACGCCGGTCAAAGTTCTGCCCTCGGTTAGCAATAATTCAGTTCGAGCTCCGCTTACCCTCGCTCCTCAAGTCTTCTGCCTCCGTGCGGCTTCGTTCTCCACAATTCTTCCGTCGTCCTTTTTTCCTTCTTTTTTCTC
Source organism: Stelis phaeoptera (assembly GCA_943735885.1). Classification (NCBI taxonomy): domain Eukaryota; kingdom Metazoa; phylum Arthropoda; class Insecta; order Hymenoptera; family Megachilidae; genus Stelis; species Stelis phaeoptera. The sequence continues at coordinate 8,053,058 of OX030941.1, read as the reverse complement.
CGTGTCCCTTTTCTCTTCTTTCTTGTCCGGGTCCTCCCCGCCTGGCCTGGCTTGTCGGGTAGTTACGTACATACAGGTTCGTAACACAACGTGCCAATATCGATAAGTCAGTCGGAACAAAAACAACCGAACGATCGAAGAGCTTCGACTCTGTTCCGTTCCCGTGCTTGTCTGGCTGGCCATACGTCTCCCGTTCGGCACGCCGCCGTCGCGATCTCGTTATACGTATACACCAAGATTGCAGAAATAAAGCCGGAGGAAAGATGAACCGGGGATCGAGGAGTATATTCCCCTTTCTATCGTGTCAGCCGCTGAACTTTATGCACATCGCTTTAACCGTAAAATTACAGGCTTCTGGGGGCTCGTGGAAGAGCGTCGTTGGCGTTCTTAGAGCTTAGAACGGACGAGCGTAGACACTGTGCTCTCGGGTACACGGAAGCGGTGCAACAACGTTAACCCTTTCGTTACAACGTTCACATTGTGAACGAAGCAGGTTGCTGGCGACTCGATTGCTACTCGCGATTTAGACATAACTGATCGTATCTCTATGCTCTTCAGCGCATGAATGTTTTCAATTTTTCTATCTAATATCATTAGTATAATTACTTTTTTAGATATCGCAACACACCGATGGCCAACACGACAGCAGACGTGTTAAGGCGTGACAGAGGCGTTTAGAAGCAACACCAACGGGAACGATCGTAAACGACGGCGATTCGAAAGCTACCGTAAGGACGCGTACAGCTCGTCAAACGCAATCAAGGGCCGGGACGTGGTGGAAAGAATGGGCGAAAGCGGGATGACCCCGGGTGAGCTTGTAACAAGGCCGTGAAAGAAGGAGAGAATAAGGAAGAGACGCTACCGGTCGGTAAGTTACGTGGTCGCGCGAGTGTTCGCCAATTATCTCGAACGGCTAGTCGACTCTAATTGGACTTTACGCTAGTGGGTGGGATCGAGGTTGCAGACTGTAGAACGAGAAAGAAAGAAAGGGAAAAAAGTCACAACATCAGCGCAATCTGTGTGCGCGTGTGTACGTGTCTGTTTGCGGATGCATCGTGCCGGAATAGCGAGGTCGATAATTGGTCGAAAGCGGGGAACGATTTGTTCCATTAAATCCCGCGCCAAAGTGGCCCACGGGTTCTCGCGTGGAGCCAAGAACCGCGGGTCGTTCAAGGTGTTCCCGTACGGTTACGACGATTGTATCGCTTTGTTACACACCTTCGGTACCAATGGCTATAATAGAACGATCACATCGATTCCCGAACGTAGCTTTACGGTCTTTACCTGGAAGCTATATTACTGACGGCCGCCCGGCCACGCGTTCCGTAATTTTCTCACACGTGGCTGAATTCAGCCGCGTTTAACGTGGCCGGCCACGTTAAATCCATTAACGACCCACCGCACCGACGTGTTACGTTTTCAATGATACAGACACGGGGTGATGTTTCAATCTAGATGGCCGGGAACCTAGGAAAATTCATGTTCAACACCTCGAATGGTTGCGTGATATCGTGTACGTTACGTGCCCGAATGGGTCACATTCTCGAAGGAACGAGAAATTTACGACTGCTCGTGTGGGTCATGAGACGTGTAATGGGCGGACATGTATTTTCTTGTTTCTTCGATAGCACCTCTTTCGATTTGTAAACTCTTTCCGTGTACACCTGGCCATTCTCATCGGAGAGAAACTTGTCGCGCTTCGAATACAATCTTTTCACCTTTATCCGTTTAATTTGGAAATCGTCAGGTTTCTGCCTCTCGGGGTGGGCCTAATAAAGTTTCATAAATTGTTGATTCCATCGAAAGCATAGCAGACATTGACTTAATTATTTTTTAAGTAAATGGAATAGAGCTATCCAAATCGAAAGATTAGTACGTAATTTCATTTAGGAATGGGTGAATCGGTCTGCCATTCTTTTAACTGGGATTGTAAATAATTAATAATCCTTGATCTTCAAAGCACATAAGCCGAGTACTTGTCCCGAGAAATATCCTTGTAAAATATCGTCATAATCTTATTTCCTCAAGAATCGTACGCCCACCTTGTCATATCCTTTCCAACGGGCTTTAATGATTTACGATAATTCGCGAATTTGTACGGCCGAACGCGATAAAACGGATAAAAACGGCCATCCCGGCTTTGCTGGCAACACTTTTCCGGATGTTTCGTGGAAACTCGTGGAACGGCAAAGAACGAGAGACGGAGTCAATAATATCCACGTAAACACCCACACGCCTGGCGGGCCGGTATAGGCTTCTCGACGACGATTGAGCCACGGCCCTGCCGTAAGTCTTGCTCGGGCATAAACCAATCCTGAAAGGAGAACGCGATGCAACGGGGTATCCATTTCACGAGCGATGGAGACATCGGGGGTACCTCGTTCGATTCCAACCATATGCTAATTCTCTTCTCGAACTGCCGCGGTCTGCACGGAAATAGTAAGGGACCCTCGAGGATACGTCTTCGGCCGCAGCCATATTAAATCTTCCGCTCTACGGTTTTTTTTTTACGCGATTGAAATCGCAGTTTCCTTCGAAAGGGATCAACGGTAGCAGGAAACTTCCTGCGAGTTGCTTCGTTGAATTTCTAGTGGGTTTTAGTTAGTAACACCTTTTCCTAGGATAACGACCGTATGGTGTTTTTCACCTGCGCGTGCCGGTCTTGCATAAGTGACCCGCATCTTCGGTTCACCCTTTCGTTAGAGGGGTTTGCGTTTAGTGCATAGTCTTAAGCAACCTTTTTTTAACTTCAGTACTTAGCGAATTAAAAAAGAAAAGAAAAGTATTAATAATCGTAGTTTACGTATCTTAAAGATGTTACAAATTTCCACAGATTTCCCGAGATATTTGAGCGATCGTCAAAATTCACCTGGTCGCAGGTTTGCATGGTAACCAAGTATGGGTATAGGACCTCCCGCAGAGGACTGGAGCGACGACTGATAAAAATGTTCGTACTCAATTCCTCCTCTCCGCGTTTGCTCTCTTTCTTCTTCTGCTCTTTCGTTTCCTTGTCTGTCTTTATTCTCGTCTTATTTGGAATGAACGAAGGACGAGGGACATGCGAGATTACCGCGGTGCTGCCCGTTGAGACGCGCCTGTCAGGACGAGACGAGACGAGCCGAGCGGAGCCATGCGGTAGGTACCCCGTAAGACTACGCGGTATAATAAAATGACGAGTATGAGATCGGACCGCATGCGACGTGTAGACACTGTCTTGTAAAATTTCCAGATCTTGTGGTTTCCATAATTACAACACGCAAGGTCTTTTCTTCAAACTGTACTTCTTAAGATATTCCATAGTTGGCATTAACTGGTTCATTAGTTAATATCAGACACTGTAGGAGAGTCTGCGATTTACGATTCCCAAATTTTGCTGTTTCAAATTGGCGAAACAAGGACATAGAAACTGATCTAGTTTATTGACTGCAATTCATCCTTGGGTGATGTTTTTTCTTTTTATTAAATTCCTCTGTAAACCAGTGTAAAGTTTAAAAAGCAAAAAATCAGAATTTTCAATTTGTTGAACCTTCCTTATAAGTTAGTTCACATAGAAAAATAGTCCTTTTGAGCATGCTCCTTTTTGGTCGTCTTTTATCGTCACGGTCGTCGTCGTCGTCGTCGTCGTCGTAACGCTGCGTATAATTTATGTAATTCATTCGGCTAATATCAGCGAGCCGTGTCGTAAAGCGTTCGCATAACCAATTTGGCACTAAAGACCCCGGCACGAGGGCCCTTTAAAGTCCCCCCTCGCGGTGGGCAGTGCCATAACATTACGGGTTACGAGTCTCTCTGTTCGTGCTCCAACGATTCTCTCGTTTCTCGTGGCCGTCTTTCTCTTCGTCCTCGTTGTTGTCGTTTCTGTCGCGGTTTCTTTTTTCTTCTGGTTCCCTGCGCCATCCTGGCCCCTTTTTCCAGCGTCTCGTTTTCTCCGTTCCAAGGGCCTCGGTGTCAGGTGGAGAAGCTGCTTGCCCGATGGTGGATGATATTAGCATGGTAACTGGAGGCCCCAGCGGGCGCCTTATTAAATTTGTACCATAAGCAATATCGCGATGCGGCCCGGGCCCGTTTCAATTTGCCAGCCTGGAAATTTAAAGCTCGACCATTGCCTCCTGCAACCGTCTTACCGATGCTACCGCATCCCTTTCTGGTCCTCCTGCCAATTTGTCTGCGATTCCAGGGAGACAAAGTTCCGATTAAAAAGTTGGACGATACGGCCCGGATTTATTTGATGTCTTTGTTTGAACGTCTGCGGTTGGCTGTTATGGTATTTTAGGGACAATTTAAAGGTGAAATTTGAAAGAGTTTCGCGTAGGAGCTATGGTAATTTTGCGTGGGAAAAATGAAAGATAAATTACGACGTTTAGTTGTTGCGGAAGGAGAAATAAATTATAACATTTTGGAGGAAATTTGCATTCAATACTGTACCCCCTGGTCCATTAAGTCATCGGACGTTGGATGAACGTAAATCAATGACATCCTGCTTTACGTTTAATAATCGTGTTACGGACAAATTATTTATAATACAATAAAATTGCTGGATCCCTGTACCCTTGATTTATTTTAAGACTCGCGAACAGGGGCGTGCGTAACAGATGCGGAAACATTAATATCTTTCCAAGTGTTCCAATTAACAGCTCGAGTCGCAGCGTGTGTTAAACTGTTGCCTATTTACGTCTTAACTACTCTAATGCTGTGTACCTTATGCTAATAAGCGGTCGAGTACTTAACGAACGCCGAGTCGGAGATAATTTCATGACGGGAGCATCTTCATAGACAAAGTCTGGTAAATGGTGTCGCGTCCGCTCGCAAATTTCGTTCTGTTCGTTCTGCAAGGTGGTTACACGGCGAGAAACAAGCCCTCGAGGTATCTTTTAATTGCATTCACGGCTAGTCGCATGGAACGCGTAAATTGGCGAAATCTGAGGGGGGTCGCGACGCTAATTTCAGCCTCGCGGCCGTGCTTCGTGGATCCACATATTAGCCGCTTTATCGCATTCCGAGAATTAAATATCCTCCCGTAGATACAATACTGTAGGCCACTTTACTACCGTGCGAGTCGCACCACCTAACAGCCATTCCACCATCCACGGAATTACACGATCGTCAGCGGTTATTCGACTTTATTCGGAAACTCGATAATTATGAATCCGATAATGATTACGGAAGTTGACTGCGTCGAGCTGGGTAATCGTTTCGTGGAATAAGGTGTGGGAATCCTGAAGCCCGCATATATGTAATACAGAAAATTTAACTTTCCTTTGCACTGTTTCACAATCTTCTCAACAGACGTCGAAATCGAATATTTTATAATCGTATAGAATTCACGAGTAACGAACGCTTCTCCAAAAATCGAATTGACACGGGAAAGGGGGTTAATTAAACGAAGGTGGTCCTCGTTCGCAGGAAAGGTTCCCCCATCGGGTCAGATCAATTCGACCCTTCGATCGTTCGACGTGTTTAGATTCATCATCGCGCAAGACGGTGACAATGGCAGGCATGCGTGTACCTACACACGGTGACGCGCACTCCAGAGAGAACGAGAAGACAGAACGAAAACGAACGAAATGAAATGACATAATAAGACGCTTGTGGCAACGGCACCATGGTGCTAATGATTACAAATGGCCGGTCCGATGTACTTGCGCCGACCAAAAGGACAAGTCGAGTGATCGATCGCTTCCCCCAATATCGCTTGATTCGATTTGGGACCCATTCGTGCCGCAGCCGAATTCTTGGCCAACTTTCTGTCGTCTTGTACAAACTTCGTTCCGATCGATCGATGTAACGATACGATGTTTTGACGACTAGGTAAAACGGGATAAAACGAGGATTACAATATGTTGAATATTTTTTATGAACACGTGGAAAATTTCATGGTTATGTATGAATTTTTCGGATTGAAATTCCTTTCGAATCAATCCTTAGATGGCTGATAATTTAATTAGTGATATTTGTCTTGTTGCGTCAATGATTTCGTCGTGTTTGAAACAGACGACAATTGATTCAACTGTAAATGATCCAATAAATGCAGTATTAGTCATTTTGGTGCGACGAACTTCAATCTGGTACGAGTAAGGCAGATAACCTAAATGTTTGACATTTTGTCAAGAGGATTTATAGCAACATGTTCGTGCAGGCATCAAGATGGTTGAAGATATAAACACGACTGTTTACAAGAAAAAGATGAGGGTGCACATATCGAAATCTTTGAACCTAGTTAAAGGCTGGGAGTGTCTCGGTTCTTTCGCGGCAGAGTTAATCTGCGGACAGGAATACACGCACATTCCTTATATCGTCGACACTGGTGGTTATCAACTCGGTCACATCTTCGTCCAGGAGGCTTCTGACGTGACGATTACAGAATTATTTAATCACGACTCGTCTAATTTATTTCCTAACTTGGAATACACTTCAGGTACAGTGTTTCTGTGCTGTTCCACAATTGAAGATCCTGGGTCCCATTCAAGATTTTCTTACGCGGGCGAAGACTCACTCAAGATGGTTTGATACAGAACTTCCGGCGATAAAATCGACCGGCGACCAAGTGAATTATAAAGTAATTGATGGTCTGTATTAAAGGGAGCCAGGGAATCGGTTAACGACTGTTCTATTGATTAACGCTTTGATGGCCTCGCATTTTATGGAATCTACCACCCTTCTGATTTTACGTCCCTTTTTCTATCTAAAATTGTACTTTGGCAGTTTGTATACGTGGCATTGGCTATTAAAACTGTTAATCTATTTTCACAACTTAACATCTATTCGTGATCCACGACTTCAATTTAGGCTTCTGAGAATCTTAAGGACATTTCAATTTTAAATTGAAAGATTTAATTGTTCATGAATTCTTTTTGGCTGAGTTTGTGAACGGAAACAAACACGACAATTATTATTCAAGGTTGTGCTTGAAAATTCGAAAAACATTATGAGATTCAGGGCCTACGATGCCTTCTTCCTGGACAAGGCACCAGACATGTCGGTCGAGAGAGACGTGACCATAGATCGGTCGTCCCACGATGGTATAAATAACAGTGCCCTCGTACGAATAAAATAAACTCGGGTCAGACTTTCTCCGAATCAACGAAATTATAGATAATAGGGGCTCGATCGTTCTGCTACCCGCACACAGACAAGATTCGCTAACACGATCGAGGAAAGCATCAAGTATATCAAAGAATTTGTTGTCTTCGTGGAGCATTAAAATGCACGCTGTTCCTTTCAGAGTTGTCCCATACGGATTGGTTCGGTCTGATCACGGGGGTATTCATCGCGGACTCCTCGGACATGAGTTTGTTCCGGAATCACCGAGAGAGGATATTCTACATCAGCGAAAAACCGCACACCGTCTTCTTCAAATACGACATTTGCAAAATGAACCACAGAGGAACCGTTCAGGAAACCGTTAGTTCCCGTAAATTGCGTAAGACGGCTCGTTCTTGCGCCGATGAAACTTACAATTCCTTCGATTCAGGTGAGCGGAAAAATAGAGTGCAAATGGTTGCCAATCGAAGAGAGAGACATGAACTCATTGCCCCTCACGAAATTCGCCAGCCAGTCGACCAAAGTCAAGTCCTGAATGTTTGATGTACAATGCTGTTCCATTATGTTTAATGAGTCCATTATATGCAAATTACCGAAGAGTAGGTGTCGATTACTCAAACAGCAGAGTTACATCTTAGACACAGTGTGGACATATCATAATTAGCAGTGTCCAAAAGAAGCACCATGGAAAGTCAAAGTGTCGTAAAGCATTTTTTCCGTAAAACTTGTTAATAAAACTGTTGTATACGAAAATCCTTAAGGATACCTTCAGCAACCCAATGCATTATAGCCCGGTTGGTACGGGTCTGGGCGAATTTACGACGAAAGATTCTCGTCCTCGATCGGGGACGGTGTAAAATGCGCCCGGTAAAAGGATCTTCTGACTGCATTACGAAAAGGTTCGATGACCTATGACGCAGCCACCCCGTACGAGAGACGGTCGTACGTTTCAAGGACAAAAGTCGACCTCCTTTGCGGTCTTTTCCTGGTTCCTGCACGAGAGACCCATCCTCTCCTGTTCGGCTTTAATTTAAAGCTTCTCGAAGGTTGGCGCGCCACGACCTTCTTTTCTTTCACAGAAATCCTTCGCCCCCTTGCCCCGATCCGCTTTTTGCTCTTCTGCCTTTACGCTTCTGGACCCATCCTACCATACCGTCGCGTCGTTTGGGCACCTTGAAAAAGTGCCTGACGCGAGGCTGTATATCGCGGCTGGCTAATCTAAAAATACTAAAGTCGACCTTTCCCGCGGCAAGAGCGATGGCCCTGGACGACTGCTAAATCAACGGCGAGATTGAGATGCAAATGCAACCTCTTCGCGGACCAACTGGTCGGAGAGAGAGGGAGAAAGTTAACGAAAGAAAGAAGAAGAGAAAGAGTACGAGACCAGTCAAACGGAACTTACGCGTCGCGAGTCGAGGATGTAAGGAAAGGGGTATGCGAAAGAGGGTAGAGTATCGCGCGATAACTGTGCAATTCGTGCAATTAACATTTATAATGTCTCCATCGGACGACGGTGACAAGGCTGGCGATCCGGCAGCCGGAGTTGCGTAAAACGCGAAATTTAACGCCGATAATTCAATCCTGGCGGGATTATACGCCGCCCTCGACTCGCCTCGACTCGCCTCGACGCGTCCACACCGGCGAAATAACTTTATTGAATTTTGCGCGGTTCGCCGATCTCGCAATAATTCATGCGCGATGCGCGCGCGGAGAGTCGCGCGAGCGAGCCAGCGCGCGCCCGCTCGCTCGGTCCCGCCTCGTATCGCTGGACACGATCTGCCTTGGGTGAGCCACGACGAAGCGTGCCGCAGCGTGGTGCTGGTACACTCTCTCGAGTGCGCGCGCGACCGACACTCGCTCCGCGGAAATAAGGATAAATCATGACGGCTGTATCTGCTTATGTTCGGCTTGGTGTCATCGGCGCCACGGTCCTTTTCTTGCCGCTTCGCGAGGAATCTGTCGTAGAATTTTTGAATTTCTGCTTGCCTCGTTTATCGGCTGAGAAAAGAATTCGTGAACAGACGCTATTCGTTGACAGGTGAATTTATTTGAAAGAAATCACGAGACTGTTATGAAAAGCTTGGATTTCATAAATATCCCATTAGTTTCAATTACTTCGTTGTATCGCGCGCTTGAAATATTTGCATGATAATTGAATAAATTGATACTGCGTTGAAGCAGAACGTTGAATTTCCCTGGTTAACTCAGTGCATGGGAGCGAAAAGGGCAACCGATCAGCGGTCGGGACAGTAAAACGGTAATCATTATGGCGTTGCTCCCGCATCGCTGGAGCATCGACACCGCACTATATCATCTAACGAGTTAACTTTTACACCGACCCACCTGCCGCCATCTTGAAATACGTAAATAAACGTTATCTTGATCTTAATGGATCCGCGAGCGAGCCATGCCAGGGCTGGCGAAGGCAAACGCCAGCGTTGCGATTGTTACTATTATCGTGTCAAAACGTAAGAGAGATGCTTATTCGTAGATGGATATCTTTGGAGACGCTGTAAATCTTTCGGATAAAATACGATTTACCGCGGGCTGTGTAGCTCTTTGAACGTTATGATCGATGCACACGGAGCTACCGAGGCGAACCGCAGAGAATCGAACGGTTCCATTGTTGCGGGCAATTATGTACAATCGACAACCTCTTTTAAGTTGAACAACAACGTTTTTTCTTTTTTTTTTTGTTTGCATGTAAGTAATGACAGGTCGCATTCAACGTGCATACGTTTATAGGCGGGTGCGTTTAGAATGCAGACTGCAGTTGCATAGCACAACTTCCGGTACGAGGGGCGGAAATTGTCCTTGTTGGCGCGTGTCAGCCACACGACCAACTTCTTGGCCGTGTTTCTAGCCAGCAGCACTCGTTACCTGTGACAATCGAATTAATGAGACGATCCAGTCGCACCACGTAATTGCACGATCAATGCCAACACCTTTGAACGACAGGGTACAATTCTGAACAAGGCCGATGACGGATGGAACTGATTCAACAACGTCGAGTCATCGCTAAAATTGTCTAATCGGTTCAGGCTCGCCTTCTATTACGGGCGAAGGTCATAAATTGTGGGAATAAATGAACAAAACAGATGGAATCGCAGATACGATCTGAATGTTGGCAAAGAACGATTAAGTTCAAGTTTACTTTTCAATCAAATAATATAGTTCCAATGTTTGAATCGTAGATGCAACGACGTTTAATGATTTATAACCCTTCGTAGGCGTGACTTAAAATAACCGAAAATTGGTAGGCGTCATCCCGTTGGTATATTGCGGCAGACAGCACATAAAAATGCGTATCTGCTTAGGGCACGATAATTACGAGAGTCACCCGTTATCTTAGAAATCGTGCGGGTAGTGGGTTGCGGTGCAACGATGCAGCTACGAGGCACCTGCAGGCTGCGCGTGCCGACGCACGCGTGCAAGTGACGTGACGCACGCTGCACACCAGCACAACGCAAGCTCGTGTAACGTCATTTCAGCGAGCGTTCGTTGTTTCAAGGAACAGTTGCCATGGTGAAAGAACCAAAGGTGTACGCGTAACAACCGTGACACCTGATTTCAATCGACTCCCGGCTAACTTCCTCGACGATACCTGGAACAAACCCTTGAAATTTTTATGAATTGCCTACTTGCGTTTTGACGTCAAGTATCGCGTCGCAAACAAACTTTTCTGACAAAATCTTGAACGGTAGATATTAGTCATTTACCTGGCAAACTGTATCGAAGTTAATTTGAAATTAACCGAGACAGTTGTAGCTTTTGCTCGACGGTATGGCAGCAGAGTCTAATTAAACGCGTTGTGTCGCTGCGGGAATAAAAAGGGAAATTAATATCCCCACCTGCGGGAACTGATCGCGTCCCCTTCGATCCAAACGAGCGGATGCGCTCAGCACGAATTAATTTTACTGTTTGACCCGGGCCGACCCCGTTCACTTTTGTGTGCATATCCCACGGGTTTGTCTGTTTGACGTTCTTCCTGTTACCTACCGGTGCTTCGACGTGTCGCGTTACGTTTTCGTTTCTTGTCTTCTTTTTTCCTTCCTTGACATCCTGCCGATACGGGTAGCCATTATCTTTCCTTCCTGAATACGTTAAAGAACGCTTCCGCTCGAAGTCAAAGAAAACCATAAAAATCCACCATAGATTTAACGACAGATATTTCGTCGGATTCCTCTCTTTTCGATGACAAATAAACTAAAATTTCTACCAGATAATGAAATAAGATTCTTTTTTTTTTTTTAATTTTTGTCTGGATAGGCAAGCTTTCCGCGTGATGATGTTTTGGTTAGGTCGATCGCGTTGGCAAGGAAACGGTCTCCGAAAACCTGCTGCGAACAAGATGGCGGTTTAAGGTGCACTACCACCTGCGGCCAAGTGGCCCAAGTCTTAGTGGTACCTGCGGGGTGGCGAGCCAACGCATTCGAGCATGATTCCTCCACATATGTCGCGCCTTCGTGGTGGAACACCAGCGGCTGTAATGCGCGTGCCAGGAGGACCCACTGGTTGGGCCCTTCGTGGAGGACCTGCTAAGACTTGGAATCACGCAACCATGAATCCGCCCAAGGAGCAACTCCTGCACCTGCAACCCCCAAGACGGGGTGCCTCCTAGCTAGCGACAGAAGCAGCGATGCGTGATTCCTTGGCACATGGCGCTTTAGAGCCCTTTCCTTTCGGGGGTTGAAACGGTCAAACTCGAGTAGAAATTGAGAATTTTGCAATGGTTGTAACCGAAGTTTGTGGTTATTGCTGGGGCAAAATTAAGTGTCTTTGATATTAGGTGCTTTTAATCAAAAACTGTATTTATGTAAAACATATTTAATTCCGTTTAGTAACGGTTTCGTAGGAAAAAGGCAACAGATGACATTCTTAATAAACGTTCAATTATTCTAATCGTCCCTCGTTTCCATCCCAACGAATTCGACTTAATTAAACGACAAGCACACCGGGCAATAAATAAATTCCAGCACGCTTATGGAAACGCAACGAGATATACGGGGCGCAAAGCGTCGCTCGAGGGGGGAGCGAAAGCATTGCTCTCCGGTGGCAGGTCTTGGCAGGCAGTCGGCCATGTCTCCGTGGAGGGTGTCCAGGAAAAGTGGCGTGCACTCACGAAACCGTGGCGGACAGGTGACACGCGCCGGCCACGCGCGCGTTACACCACACCGACGAATTCCATGCGTGCTGGTCGCGTCGTGTTCGCGGCATAAATTGCTAGAAAATGGGCAAACATTGGCAGGGCACTTACTTCGTGACACCCATCATACGACGAATCTTCGTTTGCTGCTTCTACAGAATCGGTCACGTGGCCGGAAATGTTCCTAGGAGAACCGTAAATTGCACGCGAGATGCCGATGACTATTTACATTTCGTTTCCCCACGACACGATCATGCTCGTTTTATTATTACTGGCTAACCAAACGGTAAAACTGTAAATCTAAGATTATTATAGCGATGGTTTCCGCGCGGCTTGTCGTAAAACCGCATCGATACACGCTCCCCATTAAGAGATAAAATAATTATAAGAGCCTCAATAGAAGCTACGACTTCCTTGCACGTATGTACTATCAATATTCTGAATTACCTGAAAGTCGTAAAAGCATTATAGCCCTTCAGAAAAAATGTGTAGGTACCACATTAAAACTTCATAGATACATGCATCAATATATCATACCTCTCCATACATTTCTAATAAATAATTTCCTAATAATTCAGTTATATTTGACAAAGAAAAACGATCGCCGGAAGACTAAAGCGGCAAAAGAAGTGATTTAGAGAAAGGTGAAAGAAAGGTGGAGAGATAGATTTTACAGTAATTCACGAACAGGTTTACATACTTTTATCGTGTAATCGTAGACGAGCGGACCGAGGCGTGATCGAGGGCGGGATTACGCCCTCGAGCGAACGGAAGTATCAAGATCGAGCGTGATAACACGCGACGCTCTATATCGGTTCTCGATAGCGGTTCGAAGCCGCGGCCGGTTTATCCGGATCGCAGATAATCGCCGATACGAGGGACCATTGGACAGGTGACTTATCTTTCAGGTATTCAAAATGCCTGCGACGTGGCTGACCAGGCCAGTCTGGCCGCGATTGATGAATCGTGGCATTAAGCGTATTTCGCGTTGCCGTGCGTGCACGCGCGGTTCTGGTAACGCGATATCGCTTTCTAAAGAAGTAACAAGCTTTCATTTATTTTTCTCTACCCCATACGATGATTTTGTATGGTGGAAAGTCGTTGAGTCGATGCGACTAGTCGTATGAAAGTTCCCAAATTTAATGTCTGAGATTTTCATTGTACAAAAGGATCGAGGTACTTCGAGTTGAAGAGGAATTTCAATAAAACGACTTCGGATTCAATTACATCAGGAACAATCGGACACATTATCCTTTGCCTGGTGATTCATCCGACGATTTCGAGCCATTGTCGGTGTAATCCACTTGAACGATGAAAGAAAGGAAAGAATTCGTCAAGGAACCATCGTACCTTTGGCCGAGAAGCTAAACGAGGCACCGTAACGATCGGCTCGTATTCGGACCGCCATGAATCGTGGGTTAGAATTAGACGATAGGTATCGTTGTTCTCCAATCCCGTTCCGTCGAGTCATCGCCGTTGAATAATTGACCACCAATCGTGGTCTGTTAAACGAGCTCGAGGATGCGACAGTCCACGAAAAGTATCGATCATCGTCGGAGGCTAGGCCGGCTCGACCATCTCGATGACCCCAGCAGCGTGGAAACTCCAATATTCCCGGCTATTGTTCCTGTCGAGTAATCCGTCTCGCTTGTAATGGCTGCGGTTGTAAGTCAAAATGCGCGCCATCGTATCGCGACGATCTGGCCAACGGAACTTCCATGAAACAGTATCTTGAAACAATACGAAATTCCGCTTTCTCGCGTCCAATTCTCCCCAACTCCCTCAGGGGGGGGGGGGGGGGGGGGGCACAAACATATTCGCCTCTTTGGCGTATCGGCGAGACGTGTACGGTTAACACGGCGGATAAAGCACGAGGCTGGACTCGTGGCCGTATAAACCTCGGTAGTAGGTACTCGGCTGGATATCCATAAATCTATTTGATAGTAGAAAGTCCTTCCATTATTCTCTCCGCTCCACGGACTTATCCACTTCGTAACCGACACGCGGCCAAAGCTTGATACGTAACTCCCGCCGGGCAATAAAGGTACCTGGATCACGCTATCGGTCGTGGATTGAAGGTTGATCGTCTCCTTTTCTTTTTTTCCGAAGAAAAACGATTACATTGGTTGAAACACGAGTAAGGTATCTACACAGCCGGTGGACAAATTATCCAAATCTATTCGAACGGATTGTTTTTAACTGTTTTTTCCACGATCGGAGCAACGGGGCAGCACGGTGAGCGAGCGCATAAATCTTGAGGGGAATATATCCCGCGGAACAGGCGGTGGGCTCCGCTCGAAAACTGAAAACCGAGCACGGAGAAAGTAACGATCCAACAATAAGCGAGGCACGTCTGTTGCGTGACAACGTGGCCGTTCCTGAACCGACATTACACGAACCACGAAGAGGAGAACGATCGTCCTGTGTGGCTGGCCGCGTCTCACCGCCGCTGCCAACATAAAACCATGCCATTTATGGGATTGGTACCACCGTAACTCACAACATTGTCCGTCCGCGTTATTTACAACTGGCTTCGTTACGTGGCCAGACGACCCGCTCGTTTCGTCCTCCTCCCTGGCCTGGTCCTCTTGGTTTCCTGTTGCTCGCACCCTGTTCCACGCGGACCCCCCCTCCCGCAACGGCGAAACGGGGGATCCACGATTTTCCGAGACTCGTGACCCGTTGAAGCCGCGGAGAACACGTCGGCGAGGAAAGTCGGGCGTGTATACGTCGCCGTTGTGCAGGAAATATCGAATTTCCTGCACGGCTGTCTGGCGGCGCACGACGTGTTTGTTACACGTCGAACAATGCGGAATGACACTTCTGGCGCAACGATCGTTAACAGACCGCCGGTGATCAACGTAATTTAGAGCCCGAACGACGCGACGCGGACACTGCGAACTGTGAAAGGTTTCCACTTGGTCCATAAACGGATCTCGACTCGGTTCGAGGCACGCGCTCGTGTTTTGCTGCTCGAAAAAGGATGGATCGCGGTCAACGGGCCAAGTTAGACCCGGCAATGATTTTTATCGAGGAACGTCTGGATGTCGTCATTGGATCCGGATGCCCACGCACCATTGAAATCTCGTAAATTAAACGTACATCGTGGAACGAAGTCAAACCAACAGATCTATCTGACTTCAGGTGGAAACGATTTAAGCAGAAGCCATTATGAGGATAAATTCACGGTTGTAAATGATCTCTAGATTTCTATACGGCCATAGAGCCGATGAAACTGGATCAAAGATCGAGGACGCCAAGCGACCAGATCGTGCGAGAATAATTGCACGCATAAATCTTTGGGGTCGCGGTGACGTATCGTGGTGATCAGCTACCAGATTCAAGTCGTCCGTACACGCGAAGAGTAATTTTCGCTAAGCTAGAAGAGTGATGCACTGGCCGAAGGAAGACCCACGCAGCCAGCTATCGTGATCGGTCGCATCAACGATATCGCGGCAGATGCAGCTGCGCGAGTGCATCAAACCAGCTGCGGAGACACTCTCGATCTATGCGTAGCGTACTCTCGTTTCTCTCCCATCTAGGCCTGGTTGCTCGAGGACTTCTTAGCTCGCCAATCGATGGAGACTTAATGCGAATTATCTACGGTGACAGCGGTACAAGCGAGCAACACGGATCGGCTGGCTAGTCGCTCGGCGTTGGATAAATAACGCGAATTACAGAAATAAATAGAGCCGTCGAACGTAGCGTTTGAAGCGCACGACTCGAGAAACGGTGGCGAGAAAGAAACACGACCGAGAGGGTGGCGAACAAAAGAAAGCTCGACGACGGTCGGCGCGAAGAGGAGAGGGGAGAGAGAGAGTACAGAGAGTCAGAGAGCTCCGGTGCTCTCGCGTGGGCGACGGATCGAATGTCATACAAATCGCAGGTAACCTAAGCCAAAACCAGCTCGCGCGCGAGACCGCGACGCCGGCTCATCAATAACCAGCCCCTGGCATCGGTATCGGGGATCGAACGTTCTTAAACAATCGACCGGCACGAGCTGTTGGCAAAAAGTTCGCGACGAGCCTTTTGCAGAGGAAAAGAATTTTCGCGTGGAACATTACACCGCTCGCCGCGCCGTTCAGATGCTGCCCGGCGACTACTTGATCGTATATCAGCCTCCATCCGCCACAAACGACTCGATGACTAATAATATTGTTCCGATTATTAATGCTACCGCTTTGTCTCGCTGTCTCTGGACCATCTAACCATCGTCGTTTCCCTGAAACTTTTCTAATTTTCTCAGCCAACGGAAATTATTATCACTTAGCTACAGCCGTTTGGATTTTATCTACATTCCTGCTCTTCGGTTTAATCATCTTCGAATAGTTAAGTCAACCCACGATGCAGATTTCGATATTCATGTCCTCGAGGAGCAAGCAAGTTGGTTGCAAGAGAAACGGGAATAGGTGAGGGTGAAAAAGTATCTTCCGCGTAAAAGTACGGACCGTTCAAAGGTCGAGCAAGGGAAGCAGACGTAGCAAGGGTCGATCTTGGAAGCCCAGGGGCTCCGCAGATTCCGATGCCTCTCGCGGAGGTAACCGAGGGAAGGGAGGAACGAATAAACTGTGAACTGTTGCCGCGTGCTGCGGCCTAGGTTCCCAGGCGATTCTATGAATACGAAATACGAGGTCGGCCGAACCGTACACTGGCCGTTTCGTTCAATCATCTCGAGACACGCCCGCGATGTTGGTTTTGCATAAGCTCGCCCTCGAGCCTCCTGTATCTCGCTTCCGTTGCCGACGACGACGACGACGACGACGATTGCTAGCGAGTGACGTACCCACGTGCACGTGCATGGCAAAACACGCAAAGGTCGGTTCTCTTACGGGCGAATCACGGGTTACGTCGCTACTGGCGTCGGTAATTATTTAACCACTAAACGTTGGTAACCCGATGATTACTGTCGTTCATAATTTCATAAGATTTCGTGACCGTTTCAAGCGTCCAGACGCGAACAGCCTACCTATCGATGCTACATTAATAAGAATTTCAATGTACGGGCTTGACGGCTCGCTCTGTCGTTTAACCTCAATTTTCTTGCGCGTTGAACGTACAAAATATCGCTTCTAATTTATCACTAGTAGAGAAGTGAAATAATTTTTAACATTATAGTCGTGACGATATGATCAATTCAAGACAACGCACGCCCTCGACCAAGTCATCAATCTGCAACAACTCGAGAAAACCGTTAACGCAAAATTTGGTACGATCAAACGTCGCCGCTCGCGCCCGTTTCCGACGCAAACAAATAGCGTCGCTTCTACGTCGAATACCCCACAATTTGAAGGAATAATCTTTCCGATATCTATAATCCCCTTGCATCAGATTTCGAGTAACTTAACATCAAAATACTCAGAAGTATCAAACATTTAATTGGCAATCCGATATAGTTAGAAAGGTTACACGAAGAAAAAGGATCTCGAAATTTCATGACCTGGTTATTTCCCAATCATTCCGTGCACAAAATCACTCCAAACGGTGAAAGCGGCTCGTTGACGATCTATCATGTGCCCGATTGAAATCGTTTCTCCGCCAGGACATCGCGTCACGATGAAAGAAGCCTGAGATCTGCGCGTCATCGGGTCCAGTTGCTAATCAGGTCGGAATTCGTTGCGTTTCTTCCTCGTTGACCCACAGGAGGTTACGAAACGACAGCAGGGTAAGAGGATATTTCTCCGTTACCTCGAATCGCTGTCGACCGACGAGAGAAGTCAGCGCGTGTGCGGAGCCCAGTCAGGTGTGACGGAGCGTATACTAACGGGGGGGCATAGGCTAACGACTACTGCCTCTTGTAATTGTTCGTCGAGATCGAACGAACCACGATGGCATATACACCTTCACCGCGGCCGAGCCAACGAATTGAAACGACGAAGCCCGGATTTCTTTCGCCTGTACCTGGATTCCGTACGGTTTCCGTGATCCCCATGAAATTTGTTGCATTTCGCACGGTTACATTCTCTTTACGATCCTATCTGAGCGCAACCATGAGAATCGAGAGACTGGGCTATTCTGTTCGGATCGTTCTCCGTTCGAGTCGTGTTATCGATCGACGGGTAGCCGGACGATCGTAGAAAAATGACGCTGGAAGCTTCACGTATTCAATCGCTCGATAGAATTGCCTACTGTAGTTGCTGCACGAGTGATTTTAGTCATGGTGAACAAACTTTAGATAGTGTTGCAATAGTATTCGATAGTGAATTATTAGTTGTTTGCAAAGTTTTTATTATATATCATTTGGAAGGTGTGTAATTTGCGCTTTTTTTTACCGGTTGGGAAAGAATCTAAATGGGAAATAGCAACTGGACCCCACCTATCTGGGATTATTTATAGACCGATCAAACATTGCAGCCTGTTACGCCGCAAGTTCACATAAGGTCGAAATCAAGCAGAAGTCAAACAAGCAACGTGCTAACACCGGCTTCCATTGCCCGCTTCCACGAGCCATGGTTAAGATTGTGTCGGTGGTTCATGTTGGCCGAGATTACAGGCCGAGGGAGCAGCAGCAACTCATCTGGCCAGGGTCAATAAGTCCTGTACCTGTCCGGAAACGCATTTTCCTAGCTCGTACCGTGCGGGCCCCTGTCTGCTCCGCCTGCGTGCGCGGGAGGGTATCGTTTGTGCATTAGCCGTGATATTGGCTTGCGAGCTAGTTACCGCGCTGGCGCCGCTCATCTACGAAATGCCCGGCGTAATAAGCGGCGTGTACCGTTACGGAGCAGGGTAAATGAAGCAACAATCAGTCGGGATTACGAAAGCTCGCTGGGAAGAATGCTCGGATACGCGGGCTCGTTAACCCTCGTGACGTTGTCGCTTTGTCAATCGGCCAAACGGTACGCTCGAATGATAAATAGCCTTTGAACGATCCTTTATTTGAACGTAATTCACATGAAATTTCTTCGTAACGCAAGACACGCGAGAAAAGACGGTATTTATTTAATGGTCGCCGTCGGGTGGACGATTAACCCTTAGGTGAAGGGCAGAATGGTGTTTTATTATAAATATAAAGCCACCGGCGCGTTTCAAGCGATTCGTGGAAACAATATTGGTATTACGTGAGAGGTTCGTCGATGTTCGTAACGTTAACCGTGATCTATGGACGCGGATCCTTGCTTATGGAGTATTGAGCCATTAAGGCGCGTACGCGCTAGAACCCCGTCAGGATAATGAATAGACAACATCCTGAGCTGTTAGGGGCCCGTTCGCGTGTGTATTGCATATTATCGGTAATAAGCGAGCGGCTCGTTTTGCGCCCGTTAACGGAATTCGGCCTTCACGCAGCGCGGCAAACTGTTCGCAGACCCTGGAGAGAGATTGAATTTCGTAGCGGGGTGGATGATGATCGAGTTTGAGTAACTGCGTCAAATCAATCTAGGGTATTAGCGTGGTCGAGGCGAGCACATGTTTGATGAAGCATCAGCTCTCGGGCTGATCGTTTTCAAAGTGCTTCGCGGTTCCAGTTACGGCTAGGCGATCAGGGTAGAAACATCAGCATTTCCCCTGTATATTAAGTAACAAATGATTTATGAAAGAATTAACCTTTACTGTTTAAGCTTTTAGGGTTGCCGGTGCTTTAACGGTTAAACTGTCCGCTCACCGTCCGCAATCAATATTAACCCGTCCCCGCGTGTAATTACGCCGGGGTACGCTCGCTTTACGGCCGTCCGAGAAACGGCGCGGCGTCGTGCCAGGTCGGGTGAAAAATGGCCAAATAATTGCGTTTCACCCGCGATAGTTTAATGTTATCACGGATTAAAATACACGCTTGCCGATTGTGTGCAATGCGCGCGTTTATCACGTTTGAAACGTAATCTCGGCCGCGTGATTCGACATTGCAAGGCCATGAATCAAATTATACCGTCTCTGTTACGTTCGCTTTCCAATTTAATACACGTTCCCTCGAAACTTCCGCGATGTCTGTAAATATTCATATTCGTTACCCGAGACTCGAATCATTTTTCTCGTTTCTCGCTTCTCGCCGTACGTAACGAACTTTCCCCCGTGGTTGGTCCACAATCGATCTCCTCCAAGAAGGCTGACTGAAAAGGGAGTAGATGCAGGTGACGCGATAGCAAGTGATTCGTTCGTCGTTCGAGATGCCCAACGGAGCGCAGAAAAGTACGTTAGCTTGTAAAACTTATCCCTCCACGAACGGGGGGTAAGAAGTCACGTGGGAACCGGGGGGTTAATTAAGGCTGGATAGAAGGCATACCCCCTTGGTTGTGCACAAATCACGACACTTGACTATTGTTGGCGCTCCTTTTTTTACTACCGCCGCGTTTTTTTTTTCCTTTCTTCCCGCTTAACCATCCTACGGTAGAAAGAACGGCTTCCACGAACGCACACCACCGTACCAACGACCGTTGAGATGTTATCGTGTTCTGTACGATTTTCAGCGACATTATGCCCGGCAGGGGTAAAGTTGCCTCGAACCCGGAACACGTTTAAGGGGTGCCTCGGAATAGACTCATTACGCTTGTTCGTCTTGACTGCCGACTTGAATTCCCTCGACTACGATTTAATCGGCGACATTATAATGGGCCACGTCGCACGAGTCCTCGCATGATATATATGTTTCTGTCGTTCAACGGATGTCTTTGTCGTAGAGTTGGAACATGCTCGAACAAAGAACCCTGTCCCCTTGAATATTTCATCGTATTCAGGCTCGCAAACGATGCGTTCTCCTCCCTTATTTGTCCCTTCGGTATCCTCCTCTGTCGATGTTCGCCTCTTAAATGCTTCTTCATTGCCGCTGTACAAATTGCTATTTGCTCTCTTTGCGTGGAACGATTAGTTACCAGAGAAGCAAGTCCAGGAAGAAAAATTGGTAACATATTCCAAACTGTTTTATTAAAGAAACAATCTACGACAATCTACCTAAAATAAATATACAGCCATTGTGAAATGTTGAAAGTATCTTCACCTAAACAAGATTCTTGAAATATTTCTTGAAAAGTGTTTTGTACGAGCAAAAGAATTGGGGCAACGGTTGTGTTCCTCGCGTTTGATCAGCTTCTACGCTCAGCATCCCCGATCGAACCAGCCTACAGAACCCTGGTCTCATCATGCACGATTCTGCCAGGTGGTTGGAGTCGTGGTGAAGCTGAACCAAGATGTGTTCCCGAGTGCCAATTAGATGGCCGTTGACGTTTCGTAGCATGGCTTTCCACGCAGCAGGGGATGCGAGCCACTTGTCCGGCACTGTTCCCGTTCCCTTTTTGTCCCTTTGATCCCCGATGCATGTTGCTGCGTAATATGGCGCGGAAACACCGCCCCAAAGTCCTCGAGTCGATCGCGATCTTTGCGCGCACGTCCCGAACCAGAAAATAATGAACCCGCATTAGGGGTTGCCAGCGGATCGGCGTATAAAAGAATCGAATCTGGTCGAAGAGAGCGAGAGAGAGGGGAGGGGGGATCGAAGGGAGGGAAGTTGAAGACGTTGTCGAGCATTGTGAAGCGGGGAGTCAAGTGGTTGTAAAACGGAAACCGGCACACGGACATTCTCGTCAAACGAACGTCTCGAAACGTCAGACCCGATTTCTGCCGGTTCGACGTGTAGTGGAGGAAACGAACGACGTTGCAAAAGCACGTTGAAGTGGTGGAGATGTCGGTAGGTCGCGTACGTGAAGTCGTTTGGTTATTTCAATTGGGGACTTAACCCCTTGCGAGACTTTCCACCCCTTCGAGGTGGTCGTTGTTAAAGAAATTAGAGAAGATTAGGCTGTACGGGATTGCAAATAAAACTCTTTCAAGTGCTACTTGACGTTGTTCGTCCCTTGCATTACGAAATTAAAGGGTCGTTGAGGATTATATAGAATTGTTCGGTAGTATTATCGTCCGCTTACGATAGGTATCTTGCCTAGTCGCTTTTTTTGTCGTTACCTTCGTTTCGTATTAAACTCGCAAGGAGATCATCGTCAAATTCAAATTATTATTAGTGTCGAGCTTCATTCATATTTCTGCACGTTTCGCACCTCGCCACGCTTCACTTCCCACAGGTATCATAAGTATTTCAGCTTGAATCTGCTTCAAAATAACGTTTCTCCGTCTTACGTGTCACCGTATACCGAGGGACAAACGCAGCAGGGCAGAAAGCCGAAGACACAAAACAGGACGCGAAGAGAAGCCCAATAAACATTCATGTATGCCAAGGTGTATCCGGGCTTGACCTCACCCTCACCCACATGATAGCGCGCGAACCTGTCGTCTGAGGCGACGTAGACCCAGCGAAAAGGAAGACGAAGAAGAAGAAGAAGAAGCAATTCCGACAAAAGCGACGTTCTTTCCATTCATCCCCTGGCCAGACTTTTTCATATGTTAAAACGTCTTGTGCCCTGTGAAAGGGGGTCCGTGAAGAGTCTCGCGGAGCGAGGCGTGATACTGAATCAAACGTCCCGTAATAAAGGATGCTGCGATCTGAAAGGACCGTGGGATCATTTTTGTGTGTCGTCCGTGTTCACGGGCGACGACGAAAATGTTCCAAACTGATACAGAGGAACGATTAGCCATCAGGATGGTAGTGGACGTTGTATCTCGATTCGGTTCCATCGATTTCCAACGGGTCAGAATGAACGTGTACAAATTGTTGGCAATACCCGATCGATCCAACGGCTCGTGTATCACGGTGAGGCGCGAAAACCGCCGTACCAAACACCGGGAGAAACGAAACACGGGAGCGAGGAGATTAGTCAACGTCCCGGTGTTCCATGGTATATCGTGCATTTCCTATAAGACCGGCCGGGTTGTACGCTCTCGGAGCACCATGTTCGGAAGACAAGCAATCCCCACGGCCAGGTTTTAACTTAACAAGGTACAAAGGCTCGATTTGGTGCTCGAGTAACTTAACCCGCATAGTACAAAGCGCGTGCTGACCTCGTATACACCGACCTAAAACAGGGCCCCCGGTCTCTCTGTGTGGCTGGTGTACCAGCGTGTACCTACCACGAGAACCCAGCCTAGTTGCTGTCTAGGCAACAGAGAATGCCTTTCGCTTAGTTTAACAGCGGTAGCAACGAAAAACTGGCAGCGGCTTCTTCAAAGGGTCCACGTGTAAATAGACAAGGAGGAACGGGAAGACAATGGGAAGCTGAAACGGATAGTACCGCAAAGGATCGTCCTGGATCGTCTTGATAGAAGAAAGACGAACCAAGGGTGCTTAGAAGATTCTCCTTATTCGCGCTTCGCTTCGTTCGACCAGATGAGATCCGACGATTCGGTTTTTCGCCTGTTTTCACCCGCTTTTCAAGGAAACCAACGACTACCGCTCCCCCCCCCCCCCCCCCCCTTCGCCGCTACGATTTTCCAGCGGAATTATTATCGTCTTTGGGGTAGATCTTTTTTTCTTTCTGTTGCCTGCGGTATGGTTCGGGGCACTCGAATCGTGGATCACCTTTCTTTTTACAAATTTGTCGAAGGATAATTATGTGTTGGCATATTATCACCTACGATTCAACAATTGGTTCTACATAACTCAAATTTTCTATGTTTGCGAAAACGAATGATTCAGTATCTTTGTTCCTGATATGTTACCTCGAAGGAATTGATAAGTAGAAATTGATTGTAGAACATTTCAATTAGCCTACAGGTAATCAATTTCATAACAAAGGTAAATGTCAATAGACGACGATTAAGCATCAGGCACTCATCTTTAAACGGTATACCGTGATTGCTTTATGAACAAAGTACAATTCCCAACGTCAAGTGATTGTATTGCCTCTTAACCCGGTAAGAAAATAAGGTAAGTATAACGTTCTACCACGTTCACCCTCGTCATACGACTAGAGGTCTCGCGGTTATCTATTTACCTGTTCAGCAGCCGTCAAAAGCGATGTTAGATTCTACGTCCGACGAAAGTTCATACTTCGCGAACACCGTCGTCGTATTACGTGCTTGTATATGTGCACCGTAAGGGCATGGTCTCTCGGCATGCGATTGGTTGCAATTTATTCCTCTCGCGAGGCGTTTAGGAGCTTCGGGGAGTCACGAATCCGCTCGTGTGAACGACCATCGCCTCCGCGGGGTAGCCGCGGCTCGTCGTTTTCTTCGTCGTCCGAACGGCGTGCGTGCGTTTAATTCGCATTACCGTGGACATTACAATTAACATGTTATTTTTCGTTTTTTCTCATCCTCGTCGCACGACCGGCTCGCTGGCATTAAACATTCGCTTAATTATTCCAAGAAAGGCGTTCGTTCGCGACGGGAGCATGCACGCGGGAGACAAGAATCCGACGAGTGGTGCAGCCGAAACCAGAGATCAAAATGGAAGGAGGATGCGCCCGATCAAGACAGTATTTTTGGATTAATCGGTCGTTTATGTGGCGGCCGGATGAAACCGTGGCTACGTATAATCTACCTTACGACACGCATTACCGGTAAATCACGCACGATGCTCGTGAACGGCGATAGCACTTTGATTGCCGGAATCCCGGAGATTAAACTGTTCCGGGCGCTGACCGCCACCTGAGCATCCACGGTACTTCAAACTGTGTCTTACGTACCCAGCGGATGGTGCTTTTTATGACAACCAGCCTTAAATTTAACTCCATACGACACTTTTTATAGACAGAAAGTAAGCATAGTTTATGGTGAATCGGGATAAATTTCTAAGCTAAATTTATGATTTTTACTGTATTTTTATTTAACGCCCAGTTATTTGGGTATTTGGTATACGTACGAAAGTAATATCGATTCTTATTTGAGTTTATCCCCGATTTAATAACCCCGCCGTAAACTGAAATTGTTGTGTACTTTCCTGCAAGATTTCTACATCACCAAACACAGCGCGCTGGTCGCAAATAGAAATCAAAATTTCACCGATGCGATCATCGAATCCTTTTATATTTACGATGTTCGTTAGGCTACATTGTAAGAGCGATTCAAGGCGAATCGCTCACGATATTATCGTCGCCGAAAGCATCCTCCAGGCATGGAATAATAATCGAGGAAGAACAAACGCGCCCCACTGTTTCTGGCCGGAACCTCATTAACACAAAGCTGCTTAGCCGGTCTTAACCCCGTTCCCCGAGAAATAGGTAGCAGGTCGGCCAGAGGCGATAAGCTAATCCAAAAAATTAATTCCCTTCTGGAGTGCCAGGTGTCGAACAAGCCGAGCTCCTGCCAAGAATATATACCTACTGTTCGTACACGTGTGTGCGTACGGGTGAGGTGCGTGTCACGAATGAGAAAGAAGGACCAAACACGGTGGCCTGTTCACGTAATTAAAACAAGCGTGACGAGGCCTAAACGCTTCCTGTGCCATAGAGGGATCTCCAGCCGGAAGCTGGATAAAAAGTAGCCGGTGTCAGAAAAGCCTGGGGATGAATATCGTGCGAGGGTGGAGGGTCGCTAACCTTCTTTTTTATCGTCGCATTCGACCTAAATTTTCACTGGACATGAGAACTACGTGCAGACAGACCAAATTCTGTACTTCAAAATTAAAAATATAATGTATAGGTACACTTCCATAGTATATTCCCAAATACATAAGTATGGTGTATACATTTGTCGTCGAGTACGATCGCTTTCAACGGTTGAAACGCCAGTAAAACACATAAAATTTCTAAAAGAGGTGTTCGGAAAGCACGTTGAAGCGATAATCGTTAGAATATTGAGAGTAAAAAATTCCAGTTACCGGCTTTTCGCGACACTTTCGACCATTAACAGCGAGCAGGCACGAATCAGGTTGGAATCCAGACAGACGAATATATAAGAGAAGTCGCTTCTGTCTAGCTCCGGCAGCATACCGGATCGTTTCAGGCTCCCATATCACCTATCGTAATGGGCTTTCTCACGAATCTGGGCCCATTGAAAAAATCCGTTTACGACTTGTTGCGCACGGACACAGAGAGCTAACTGGTACACGAGACACCGGTTCGATGGAGTACTATCAATTAGAATGAAATTGCGCGTAGCTGGTCGCAAACACGCCAGGCGTAGGTGGGAAGAGAAGCCAGCCGGTCGTCGCGTCGAGAGAAAGAGGTAAGAGGACTGGAAAGGGATCGGTTGTGAATGTCATTATCCTCCTTAACGGTAATCATCCGCGATTGTCTTCGCGTCAAACGCTATCAAGAAGAAGCCCCCGAGTTATTCAGATTTTATTAGACGGGACAACCGAATACACGGCTGAACGAAACCTGTGGCCCGACGATTTTCGCAACAATGACGGCATTATTTCAACCGGAATGCGCGTTGAAAGTGATAAGTGTTCCTCTCTGAATACGCGTCTTAATCCTCTTCATATTTATTTACTTTTTATTCCCGGATAAGGGAGGCTGAGCGTGTGCTTGGCATGATCGTCGGGTTAATTGAAGCAATATTGTCCGACGACGTGTTGATGGTTACTGGGATCCTGCTGGTAGTATTGCGACAAGCGGTTTTCAAGCTTAATGGAATTCGTGGTATATAAATGGCAAACGTTTCAAGCTTTAACTTTACTCGGTTTCATCACTCCTTTCCGAAGTTGCAATTTTTATTAAAGATGATGTCAGGTGTAAGTCGCAGAAGTACGTTTAACGAGGCAAATCTAAGAAATAGTTACAATAGAATTTGAATGCTTGTAAATCCTTAACCCCTAACTTCTCTCGAAATATTCCGTAGCTCTGATTCGCGATGGACCCAGCTTCGGGGTTTAAACAATAACTTTAGAAATTTAATAAATACTCGTCTCTAAAGTGGATTTTCCAAATGCACAATAATAATGACCCAAGAATCGAACCCCTCCGACCATTATTCTGAAAGGTTTCACACACAGAATTATTCGCAGAACATCTGCCTTGAGGCAAGACGTTCCTTCGGACGGAGAGAAGTCATGTCTATGAATGCGACAGTGGAAATTCATCGAATAATACCCCACGTCGATTTCCACGATCCTTCCCGTCGCTAGTGCTCGCACATGCCCCGGGTTTTCCGCTTCCGTGGGAAGCGCATGTTGCATTTCCAGGGTAGGAAAAAAAAAAGGTACGAACCAAAGAGGGGATCGCGGTAGTATATGCAGCTTTGCCATGCGACAGGTCTTGCGCGACCTGGGCCAAGGTTCCCCTTTGCAAGATTTCACCTTTCGTACACCAGCGGTTCGTTGAAGGTACCTTCGTTCCCGTGTACAGGTGAACACCGATCATTCTTGCGGGTCGTGCGAAAGTGATTTCGACGTGGCTGTATCGTCGATCCGCATGCCGTTTTCCCTGCCGTCGCGACATTAAACGCCCGTGAAATCGGTGTTTATAATTGACAACGCATAAATCAATTTCCTTAATTAAAAACAAAACGCTTCTTGATTCGTTAGTGTGCGGAGGGTCGAGAAAGCGGCCGTAGTTCTGCCCTTATCGTTCCTCGTTTCCTCACGCATACTTCGGCTTCATTAGATTATGGCTTTTGAGCTCAATTCTTCTCGCGATCCTTTGTATACGAGGTGTATGATATTAGAATCAGTCATTTTTATTATCATTAATGAACGTTAAGTGGACCAATGAGTATTCCAATATATTGATTATTATCAGTGACTGACACTACAAATTCAACTCCCTCCTTATTACTGAATATAAACGATTTAGATATTGTTAAAACCAAAGGTTACAGTTTAATGTACCTAAGAATTGTAAAACATCAGTCGCTGTCGGGAGGAGCAATCATTGTCCCCGAATCCGATCTTGATCTTCGAGGAAAGTTCACGGGCTGAACGGTCTCGTTGCTCCATCGACAGGACGGCCGCGTTTAGGTGCAATGTTAGAGCGGTGAAGACGAATCGGTTGGTCGGGAAGAAAGCAAAGAGAAAGAGAGAGGGAAACGCTTTCTCGTAACCCCGTGAGAACTAGAGACAGCGGCGGCATAGCCTCTCGTTGCCATTGCCGCTTGCCAGGCCGCTGTGTTCTGTCGTGTCGTGGCCCTGTCGGACTGATCTCTGCAACTCTAGCAGCTCTCGACTGGTACGATACGTTCCAATTTACCCACACGCCTTCGCTGACACTGATTAATTTCATCCTCGATTGTTATCCCTTGAAAAAATTGACGTTAACCGAGCCGCACCGATTCCGTTGCTCTACTAATCTCGAAAACCATACTGTCCTCCCTTCTATCTCCGATGAATGAAATTTCAATGCGTCCAATACAATCTTTCGCATCTTCAATGATCGCACGTGACGATACTTCATCATGATAAAGAGCAACTTCCCAAAAGATGGGACACTTCTTCACGTTGAAGTACTTCGGAATGATTATCATCACAAAAGATTGTCAATGCAGATCGATTAACTACCCCCCACGATGAATAGATCCGGTCGAACTATCAGAACCCATCCTAGATGCAACCAGAACCGATTCTCCAGCTGCTTCTGGTAATGGTAGAGTTTCACATGGGCTCTGGTAGCCGCCTGCGCTAGGAGCAGCGCAATGAAACGTACTGCGCGGTTGACACGTGAGAAAGGAGATCTCGAGATGCCGTCGCGTCCGTGGCAATTATAGACGAAACGGATGAACGTTGCCGAGTGTGTCAGCCAGCAACAACCACCGTTGGCGCGAGTGGTGGCACAAGCTTGATGCCGCAACGCTTCACGTGGGAAAGTGGAAAAGGATCGATCGACGGATAGCTGGTCCAATTATTGTAGGAGGAACACGAATTAATTAGCCGACGTTTATCGATCGACGAGTCAGCCTTACTCTTTCTTTTCTTCTTTGTTCATCTGCTATTCTTCGAGTACGGTAGCAGCTTCGACTGTTTTGGAAGAAGGAGAAACCTTCGGCGGGGCGGTGACCGTGGACAGGTGCTGGTTGCGCTCACGGGACCCCATGGGAGCCTCGTTTGGACGTAGGTCCC
Source organism: Stelis phaeoptera (assembly GCA_943735885.1). Classification (NCBI taxonomy): domain Eukaryota; kingdom Metazoa; phylum Arthropoda; class Insecta; order Hymenoptera; family Megachilidae; genus Stelis; species Stelis phaeoptera. Next base: position 8,024,064 of record OX030941.1, on the reverse strand, counting down.
GGCGAAGGGGGACTGAGAAACTCGATGGACCACCTTGCGGTCACTCCATGGGAAATGCAACCCCATGGACCCATTATAAGCTGCGATGCTGCCTCGAATATCGGATCCGCTTCCTATGCCCCCCCCCCCCCCAGTGACTTCTTTATACGCGGCTCCTTTTGCCTCGCCTCCTTACAGCCAGACCGTTGACGATTGATTTTTAATGACCTCGTTTCATTCGGATCGCAAAGTGGATTCGAGCAGGTCGCCTGGACGAAGGTCGCGATAAAACGAGGGTAATTGTTTGGATTGCGTATAGAGGCCAGGTGTGTTTTGGAAGTAGAATGAAGTTTTGGTTGACTTCGTTGGGTTTCATTGTGTTCTGTGTTTCGAGTTTACAGTAGTATTTAAAAGGGTACGCAAGCAAGATTCTTTAATTTGTAAATAATTGGATTTTAAGGACGACTAAAAGATGAGGGTAACTTTGAAAGAAAGTAAAGTTTTAATTCTTCGTTTGAAACGATCCAAGAAGAAACCTTTTATCCTGTTATTTGCATCTGGTCGCACAAAATTCTACCCTCAATTATCTGTTTCCAAAGAAATCGAAAGACTGCGTTTCGAGAGAAACGAGGAACCTCGCGGCGGACGATGGATTTCTCATGGTTTTCGTCCTGGGAAAATCCGAGAACCGATCGGAAGGGAAACGAAGGAGACACAGGTGAAGCAGATTTCTCTCTTGAGACGGGTTCACTTGTTCCGGTGGGAAAAAATCGTTCGTCGATGGGACTTTTGCATATATTAATCTATTTTCAGACAGGCATCCTTTCCTTCCATGCCGAACCGAGGCTCTTTCACGGGTCTGTTCGAGACGGGATATATCGACGGTCGAAGGACTCTACCTGTCGCTCAATGGAAACAGGATACCTACCTGTTACTTTTTGTGAGAAGATTTCCTCGGCCGCTGATCCCGCTGCGCTGGTGAGAGCCCTTGGGATTATGTGGAAGGATTCATCAAGTTCCGGAGTTTGCGAGGGTGGCTGCTGTGTATCGGGTTTCAAAGAAAATTGATCCATTTTTCGATAGCTATCGAATGATTCGAGAATAATATTCGGCCTGCCGCCTTGGATAGAGAATCGTGAGCGGATCGTAATTCTTCAAAACGAAAATATGGAAGATAACGGTGCAACATGGCAATTAATGTAATAATACAACCAGATCGAATCTCTGATTTTATCTGCAAACGCAGCAAGGATTTAGCGTCGGGGAGAACGCGTTATGCAGGTGAACAGCTCAAAGTAGATGATTCGTCGAGTTAATGCGGGAGTAACGTAGAATTATGGGGCTGACGGCCCGAAGCGATCAGTTGCTCGTGTCTAGAACTGCCTTGGAAGGAATCGTGATAAAAACTCGCGCCACTTGGTGGAGCGGAAAGATCAGAATATCGAAGCGGAGATTGCCAGAAAAGTAGCGGAGGTATCCTGCAGCCATGCTTTCGTCGACCCAGAAAGGATACTGTTCAACGTTGAATTTCAGAAACACTGAGCGTAGACATTGATTGATGTAGAGTGACCAGTCCAGCTTCAAATTTTTTAAAGAATGGAATCTGTCCATGAACCATTTCGCATAGTTCAAAAGTCAATTACACAATTTTCAAAATATCTAAAAAAAAAAAGAAAAAAATCGCGAATTCACTCGTTCTTGCACAAGATCATCGCTCAAATCCTCCCTCGCCAGCACCTGCCGCATCCTTCACCCGTTTCCTTCGTTTCCTAGCCACTTTCTTACTCGCTGAGACCAACGAGTTCTCCGCCCGATCGTATCTTCGTCGTGCCTTCCACCGCAGATTATAAACCGGCGGGATTTATGTCGATTCCTGGAATCGAGCCCCGAAAGAAGGCGAGAGAAGAAGCCTTCCCTGGCTCTCTTCTTCTTTCGCCTCTGTTCTCGGTCGCCTTCCTTTTTTTTCTTTCTCCTTGTCTTTTTTCCTCGCGCCCCACGGTACCGCACAAGGCTCGGTTGGGTTATCGCGAGAACCCGATAAATCAAGTTCGCGCGGGCGCCCACGAGATGGATATCTTCGCGAACGAGCGGCCGGGCGAGGCGTAACGTTACTCGCGCGCGCGTGTACCCGCGCGACGACGTGCGTGTGCACGCGTCCCCGGCCGTGAACGCTTTATGCGACGCGAAGTACTTTATCCCCGTGGCAATTGAAACGGCGCCCGGATGATCGGTTGCAAATGGGCAGCGGAAAAATGGCGACGGGAGACCGATTGGAGGCGGCACGATTTATTATGATTACGACGAAAGAATTTACGAGCCGGAGAGCGACCGGGCCGAATTCTGCGACCACCGTCGCTGGGTGGCCGCGAGTCCATGTCCGTTCATTCTCGTATCGTGAGTTGCAACTTCGAATTCCCTTCTCTCCAATCCCCTTTGAAATAACACGTAGGTTGCATTTAACAGTGAGTCGAGCTTAGTATCATAGAACAGGTCTATGAATCTGTGGATGATTTTAATGCGAATGATTTGTTCTTTATTAAAAAGTGGGAGGTATAACAGAAGATTGAAGATCAAATTTTGGACTCCGCAGTCGGAGTGTCGTAGGATACGATTCTCTGACATGAAAATTCCTCCCAAAGAAGGGTAAGAAATCGAAGGAAGTACACAGTTCCTCTGATCGTTCGATTCGTGCTTCTATCTGGAAGACATCAGGAGCATCCTCTTGGCTGGTTGCTCGACCGCTTAGGCCGAAACCGGCCGGCCGTTGCTTTATTTTATGGTTTTTCGAGACAATGTTCTCGCCGGCCGTTTCTGTTGGCGAAGGGCCTCCCATATGGGCCATACGCGTACCGTGGTCCATTGTCTTCCACGAGCGTAGTCGCTGCGCCGCGGTCCGCGACCCCATCGACCCGGACGCTACTTTATTCCCGCATTAAAACGGACCCCGGCGGAAATTTCGTTCCGAAATTCATTACGCAGTCGTGCACGCTGCACCGTGCGGCCACGACGGGTCCTCGAGGAGAACGGGATATCACGGGACCTTCCACCATCCCGCTGCGTTCGGCCGCGAGCCCGATCGGCTTGTACGCTTTTTTATCGCTAGCCTCCGCGCGCTTTATTGCGAGGATATGGGCGCGTTGTCGCTTACGCGTCTTTCGAATTACGCACCTGTATGCTTTCTGGACATCTTGCGTTTGTCTAGCAAATTGTCCCTAGCTGGCTAGGGGATACTTTGTTAGTTGGTCAAGATTTTAGAGGCCCAAGAGCTTATTATGCAACTTCCGAAATACTTAATGTATCATTCATTATTTTAAACCTACTTCGGTCTATAACGGCTGCAGCGTCCTCTGCTCAAATTTTTACAGTAAGCATGCTTGAGGTTGCAGTTCATGTAACTTTCTATTATTTTATCATATTCCGTTCGCATTATAATAATAATGGCTCCAGAAACTATCTAAATTAGATGATCCAAAGAAGGGTTAAATTTTCCAGTCAAGCAGCGCAATTCTCGTTCGCTCGTGATGCAATTTAAACGAATCAATCCGTAATCATTCGACATATTTATTTATACGTTTCTCCCCATTTTTTTCTGCTGTTCTTACCGACGTTAAAATAGCGCTTGGTTATCGCACGTGTCCACGATTTGATTAACATTGAATCAGATAAATGTGCAAGCATTCTGCATATGTAGATTCACGCGCGACGCCGAAGAAATACCCTCGGAATCTGCGAAACAGACGCGAGCCGTTCGGCATTCGCCAGATAATATCTAACGTTACTTTATGAGCTGCGGGTGATTTTTTATGGCACGCAGCCTCCGTGCAACACCATCCCCGTCTGTGCACATCTTTTTTAGTCATTCTTCTTGTTTTCGTCGCCAGGCCGGCACTGTGCGCGTTGACAGCCTCGAACTTCCACGCTCGGGGATCTTCCACTCGCGGCGCGTTGCGACATTCCATGCCGGTTAACCGATACGCTTCCCTGGACAGGAATAACCGCGAGGATTTCGGTAAACCTACTCGAATGTCGTATCATCTTTCTTTCTTTAGCCATTATTTTGTCTTCTGTAGCGTGCGAAGATGCGAATACTCCTTTGTCGCCTGGAACTTGTACCCCGTCAAATCTTTAACACGTTGTTAATTTGAAAAATTGCTAATTCAATTTCTTTGCCCCCTTCGTAAATGGATTTGAGAAAGTATTGAAACATATATTATTTGGTGGCATAAAAGGTAGCATTAAAGTTTAGACGTTTGAAATAAGATCCATCAAGAATCATGTGCCTCGCTGGTACAAAGATACCGATCTCGTTTCAGAAGATTCCCTTCAGATTCGCACTTTGCACGCTAGCTTCGAAGTAGCAACCATTTAGCTTCACTATCCTCCTATTTGTCATCCTTTGCCTTCGTGTCACGGTTGTCGCGCATTTTGCCCCACCACCGACACGATAGCTTATATCCTGCCATAAGGAAGTCCCGACGCGGCCAGATGATCGCGAGCAGAGAGCATCAGCGAGAGGGCTGTTCGTTTCAATCAGACAGCCACAAATCTGCAGGAAGCGAACTACCGTCTCTCATTCGGTTCAAAAACGAAGCAAACAATTTCGGCGACGCGTTTCTCTTCTTCCTTCTTCTGCTTCCCTCCAGAAAAGGGAGAAAACAAAACTGTATGTACCGTGACTCGTAGACCAGCGTTAAATCTCGTACCTACGGCAATAACGAGCCTCAGCTTCGCGTCCTTGGATAATCTAGGCTCAGACAAACTAATGTTTTCCAATCTTCCTCGGACAATCACCGTTCCCCCGTAACAACAACCCAGCCGGTGAACGGGCCTGAAAATTTCCGCGTCGATCGAACGATAATTGTGCTCAAAGGCAGAATCGCGTGTCGAATCGGTTACTTTGATAACGACTTTGATGCAGAAGAAACGGATGCTATTTTAGGATATTCTTACGGTAATACAGTGACTTAGCCTCGTCAATTGCGGAGTATCTTCCCTCTTGTTCAAATGTTACGTTTCAGAATTCTTAACTTCAAGAATAAATCATATTCAATTTAGCTGGTTTATTTCAATATTATTCCATTTCCATGGGCCGGATAAAATGACATATGATAATAAATGTCAAAAGAAGAAAAGGAAACGAACAATCTTTCCACTTAGGTTTATCGACGAGTTCATCAGCTAATTTACCTATCAAGATTCTAATAAATAAATGTAGCTTTCGATTCTCACAGCACACAGCACATCACCGAGCTATCGTTTTATACGATCCTCGGCTGTAGGTGCTAATTTTCTACCAAAGTTTCTGACCGATGGCAACCGTTAGCGGCGACGACCGTTAGCATCGTGTCCAGGATGTCGCTGGACGAGAAGAGCCAGCGAGGAACGTGGACAAGGAAGCGATACGTTCTCGCGATCCAGGTCGCTCCAGGTCCACCGTTAATTATTCCACGGCACCGCGCGAACCAAGGCGGCGAGATGCGGCTGTTGTTCGGGCCGGATGAATTTTTCTTCGTTCCACGAACAAGAAACAGTCTCTCCCGGCGAAGCCGGACGATTGAGAGGTTATCGGAATCACTTAACAACTAGCTCACGACTTGGCGCCTCGCCTCGCCTCGCCTTGCCCTCTCCTCTTGATCTCCTTCTCTCTCGCTCGATAATTGCCCTTTTCTGGATCGCGCTGGTATCGGGCCAGACAATCGCTGGGTCGTTAACGTGAACCGTCACGAGGTGTGTGGCATTCAGTCGCCACGCTGGAGTGTCAACGTTGTTAAGATTAGCCGGCAGATAGATAACTCAATCGCGCACCCGACCGATGGGAACTATCGTTGAAACGCTTTTGTTGCACGAGAATCGGGCTGGCTCGGACCCTTTTGACCGTTTGCTTCGGTTTCCTAAACTTTGGAGTCGATTGTCATCGCTTTTCTGTTATGTTTATGCAAATATCTTTCCGAGGCTGCTTTTTTGACGCCTTCTAGTGGTTTCTTACACAATTGATCGATCATCCACCGTAGGAAGATAAATACTGGGAAAATGGGATGAAATTTCAGAGGTTCTATTTATGGATCATTATCATGTTTCGACGTGATCGATTATCAAATTATTCTAATGACCTTAAGATGCACACACGGTTAACATTGCTATGCGGTTTTTGTACGTACAACAGGACAATGTTCGCCGTTTCCTGTATCTGACATGTAACGAGGACATTGATAGCGGGTAATTTAAAGAAGAACACGTGTCGCGGTGAGAGGCGAACGATGATATGTATCGTGAGAGACAGAGTGTGCCTCGCGCGAGAATTTTCAATGCGGTTGCTCGCGAATCAAAGTCAAGGTAACTGTCACGTTCGATCGGAACACGAGGATTCCTAGTGGCACAGAACGGCCGGTCGAACAACATCTACGACACGGACGAAGGCTGTGAGAGGCCGAGGAACTGAGACACACGTGCAAGTACTTTCTGATGCAAGCGATACCGAGCTCAGTCGGCCTGCTCCTCTAATGGATTCAAAGATGGATGATCAGGGTGAGTGAGAGAAAGAAGAAAAGACCGTGCAGGTTCGTGGTGAAAAATCTGCTCCGGTTCCGATCCTGAGAAACTAAAGAACTACCACCCGCTAACGATGGGAAGGATCAATTAGAAAAATCTTCAAGGAAATCACAGTATTTCAGTCCTATTTCTAAACAAACTATCATTAACTTAAGAATAATTAATTATCCGAGTACCAAGGCAGTATTTTTCAGAATTCAAGTAGCATATTAACGATTTACCTCGAAAACAGATGTCGATTTCAATTGCAAAAATGAACCTAGGCTCGTCGTCCTCTGTGGTTTTATCAGGCCTCGGTTATAAATTCATAGCGTGGACACGTGTCTCCGTGGTTTTCGGCTCCCGTCAAAAGAAATTCAATAATCTCGGTTCCGATTCACGGAATAACAAGTACTCTTGTAATCCGACGATGAATTTCCCCGTGGAGGTGAGCAACGACGATAAATCTACCCGGAGCGCATTACCGTGTACATTTTTCAACGCCGTCGTTTTCGTCCCTTTTTCTCGTCGGTTCACGGTTTGTGTTAGCGGCGAAACAGAAGAAACGTACGAGGAACAGAGACGACGAGAGAAAAAGAAACGTGTCCGCGTAGCAGTCGTCTCTTTAAGATTCAGGGTATCAGGCCCGTGGCGGAGACTCGCGCAAGAAAACGCGCGGGGACGGTAAATTTTAGCGAGACCCGGTGAGCACGTCACAATTCAAGATTAGCCAGGACGAAACGGAGAGCAACGGACGAGTACAGTGCCGTATCAGGGACGGCCGAGTACCCCGAGCCGGTCGAACCTTTGCTATCTGTCGTTCCCCGTTCCCGTTTCGAAAGGAACGCAGAAGAAGAGAGGCCAGAACGAATGTCCGTGATAATAACGCGAACGTCGCCGCGGTACACAGCCTTCCGTGCCGTTGTTTGTTCCTTTTCTCTGATAAGCCAGGCTGGAAATCGTCGACACCGCGAAACGGACGAACGAACTTCGACGGAAAGATCGACTTTGGAATTCTTTCCGATAAAATCGAATCTTATTCGCAAGATCGATGCTCCCGTCGACGCCAGGGTTGTCTGCAAGGATGTCGTTGCCACCGGCACAGTACGAGAGTGTTCAGGCTCTGCCATGATTTGGTGTACGGTGTGAACCAGACTTAAAGATGTTGCTTGTGGACGGTCCGCAGATGGTATGCAGACAACGTCGTGTGTCCATGTCGAGAATGGTATTTCAGTGTTTTCGACAATGTTATCGAGCGAAATTGCTGCCACGTTTTGTGGAGGACGTCAAATAACTGTGTCATAATGTGGTGACACTGTTAGGGTTAATTTGTCTCAAAAACTATAATAGTTGTAACATTGAAAATTAATTATACCAGCAACACCGTATTGCCGATAACTTTCCCAGGTATAGGTACTCGCATACCCTTGGAAACATTCTTCAAAATAGGAAAGCGTTTCGAAAAGGTTCTCACAAGCTGTCAAGATTCCACTCATCACACGTGTACTCAAGAAATCGATCTTCACATCAGGAAAGCCAAACATTCTCGACGTTAAATACCTCACACACGGGTTAGGGCTTGAAATTCTCCTCCATTCTTGGAGCTGCTCGATTATGAATGCATTTTCTTCTTAAAAGGTACATTGACACCTTTCTCAGCGGACTCGAGGTCCTTCGTAATCGCGTGAAAACAATTAAAAGAAGTCGGGCCATTAAAAATGTGATTTCGGAGCACGACGAATCCTCTTAGGCCCACTTCTTGTTCTCCCCCTTCACTCTCTATAGCAATCTCGCTGGAACATTGCCTTTCTCTGGACCGAGGTGTTCTTGCACTTTGTGCAGCTGCTTCGAGCCGCCGTAACGACATTATCGAATTTACGAGAGGAATTTGGCGACACGGACGTCGGGCGTGAAAGAACCTTAATTGTAATTAATTAACGACGTTAAAGGGATGCTAAAGCTCGTCCGGTGACAGGAAACGCGTATATTATCGAGGTTCCAATGGTAGTTGAGGAATGGTATTTTTCTTTATTATTTATTTTTTCCAATTTTTCTGAAAACGCGACGAGTTTGTGATTAGTAGTCATTTGGGACTTCTTAGAAGGAAATTTTGAGGAAAGGGGATTGTATCAAACTTTCTATCCTTATTTGTCGTTTGAAACTTCGACGAAAAGGGGGTGTGTAATGGAAACTTTCACGATAAATATTTTTCGCCTCGCAATTGCCTTTCTCTCGAGCTTGACGTCTTTAAAAAAGCCCTCACTTCCGAGAATCACCTGACTTTTACAAGCGAGCGAACGAAAGTTACTGCCTGGACCGAGTATGATCCTTAAATTCATGCTGCTTTTATACGATGATAAGTCAAATAACGTCCGACCACCTGTATAGAACAGAAAATCGAACCAGCTCTATCCTTAAATGTTATAAAACCCGTAATCGACACACTGACAGTTCATATTTGTGTGACGTACGATTGCCAATTTGGTACAAGTATGCTTGGTGGAACTTTCAGCAACTGTTTCGTGACAGTTTGTTCTAACCGCTTCCATCGAAACAGAATCCCAATGCTGGAGCTCCGGGGCACGCAAATGCACACACACACACACACGTTAGATTCTCGTTCCAGTTTTAGTCATTGTTATTACCATCGCAGTCGACGTCGAGATTCGTTGCTCTCAAGCTGGTCGGAACAATGTTTTACATACCCGTTCCACGGAGCAAATAAACGCGGGGCCCCATGGATTCCCGGTCGCATTGCGGCGTCACCGGACCCCACGGTGTGTGTTTGGGTTCCAGAGCACGAAATCGAGAGTGGCCGGTGATCCGGTGGCGTGCGCTGGAACGTCGTCTGGAATTCCAAGAAGCCGCGTGCTGCACTGATAAAGAGTGAAAATAAGAAAGGAAAAAAATGAGAAGAAGCCTGCCAGCGAGCGTTCTCGTGCGACAGAACGAGGACAGGACGGGGTGAGAAGAGCATTGGCTAGCGAGTGACCGATGCTCCATCCTCAAAATAAAGAGTTCTGTCGATTATTTATCAAATTTTGCATTATTACCTTAATACCGACGCGGTTCATTCGTTTATTATTCGATTATATAAATTTTGAAACGCTGGACACAGACGACCGTCACGATAGTTAACCTTAAATTAAATGAGACACCCTGTGTGTCCTATGCATAAATACGGCGTCATTTGAAGGAAATTTTCAAATCAAAGGAAGAAGGAATATAATGAAAGAAAATGAAAAGAGTTTGTGTGATGTGTGTGGCAAAATTGACAAAAGAAATGGGACGGAATGACGTAGTTAGACCCACCGCGTTTATGATACGCACAAGCAGCGCAAATTGTACGCGTTATTTCACCCGAACCGGAGCGGTCCGCCACTTTATGATCGTGCACGCCATATTTGCGTTGAATAGACCGATAAATACATGGTCCACGAGACAATAGACTTATAGTTATTGTCACCCGGTCGCGAGCGTACACGCAGCAGTCGGCCGCTCGGCGATACGCGGCGCATTGTGGACCGCGGCTTTTAATTTAATGCTCGAATTTTGTATTTGGAAAAAAATCCCATCTAAACGAGTCACCTGGTGCCGGCTCGTTATTCCCGCGATACAGTTTCGTTCTCGAATGGAAATCGAGAAACGATCGCGATCGAATAGACTCGGCTGACCTCGTTCCCGCGAACCATACGTAATAGCCGTGTTTAATCGTAAAGGTTTCTTTCTTTCCTCTATCTCTTCTTCTTCTTTTTAATTCGGACCGGTGATTAATCGTGCGTGCGAACTAGATAACGTGAAATTAAGCGAGCCGCGAGCGCCGCCCGCACGTGGATTGCGCGATCGGTCCAGCTGAACCCGATTTATTTCGTCCGGTGCTCGGTAAATAAAATTTCGTTCGTTGCTCTCCATCGGCATCGTGGTGAAACTGAAAGGCGACTACCTTTTATAATCCTTCGTGATGTCGAAACGCGTAATCGAATTTCGATTCATCGGGATGAGACAATTGGATGATGGAAGGAAACGAACTTTAAAGATGAAGGCTAATCGATTTGGCGATGATGATTTGATGTTTATCGAAAGGATATCGTCATTGAAATAATTATTATTTAAAAATGTTTTCGCAGAAATAGCAATTCACGTTATTGAAACAGAAAGTTCGTTTAAAAGTTATTTTTAATTTGTATGACAGGTTAAGGAGTAATTACTGTTTACGAGCTCAATATCAGTAGTCCACAAATGGTGTTAGATTATAATGAAACTGATTCTTTATTCAGCACACAAGGCTACCGTGCCGGTCTTTACAACAGTAATTATTTGGACGTAACATGCGCACAATTACTAAATTTAACTGCTAAAGGATCGTTAATCATAACCAGAATGGAAGTTGGGTTGAAGAAGGATGCTTAATGACCTCATTCACTCCACTTACTCCATAAAGTAATCCAACGCGAAACATTAAACGATACAACATTCAATTGGCTATTGAATCACCTCTCGTGCACTCTCATTTTTAACGAAGCGTCGAATGAAAATCAGCTTTCTTCATATGAATGATATCAATTAGGATAATCTGACGTCGATACGATTCTTTCGATACCATTCAGGGAACATTATTACGAGATCGTTTCACGCGACGATCGAGACCGTAACAGCTCGCAACGTCAGACTTTCCAAGGGGTTATCGACGATCGTTAAGCAACAGCCTGATAATTAACTGCTAATTAATAGGCAGTTCGAAGCGACGCCCACGTTTTCCCTTTCCCGGCACCGGTTTCGTGGCCCCGGCTTGTAGCCCATCGGCTTTCAGATCGTTTCGACGAGTAACCGCGCCGATAAGATCGGTTCCAGCCTGGACTCGCTCGAGTTTTCAGATCGACGGGATGGTTTTGTCGAATATCCAGATTCTTATCCCGCAGATTTGGCCGGCCACGAAGCTCCGGCAACCCACCGTATAAGGTCATTTGTACGGTCGACGGTAGCCGGGATATAGCGTCACCGAATTCGGTGACTCTCCTTCCTGCGATTCGTCTTATTTATGCACCTGTTTACATTTCGAACAAGAACCTCGAGATTCTTGCCGAAATTCAAATTAGTAATTGCATAATAACGATCCTCGATGGAGGAAAGAATACCTCGTCGATTTTGGGAAGAAACGTTGGTCTGCTTTTGGTTTTTCTGTCCCTAATCGCGATGTTTCATTTATCCGCTTTTGTAATCGGTTAGCAAAAGTCGACGAAGCAGATACGGTTGTCTTCGAAAAGGAAAGTGGAGCACTTTTAATCTTGACAAGTTTCGTGCTTAACCCTTTCACTATAACAATCTCAAATAAAAAAAAAAAAAATACTTAAGCTATGTACAATACGTCGAATGAATTTGCGAAAGAGAACAGAATGCAAAATGTGATTCTACAAAGAGAACGTTCACGAATTATTTTTCTTCTCACGACTAAAAACGAAATATTTCTCGATTAATTGGTGAATTCAGGGAAAATGGACAGAAGGAACTTTGCCAGAAGTATTTGGAACCGAAACGTGCTTGGATAATATATGGATCAAGGGCTAGCAAAACAGAGCGAGCCGTAGCAGGCATGAATTATCCATTCGATCGGCCCATCCGCCGCGCCGCTCCGGCCAGTTTCTTTTCTCGGCTTTAAAAACACGGTATACTGGTCTGAGAAGCTCTTATCTGTCGTATCGTAGACAGACACGAGCGTGCTATGTTATTACGTGGTCTAATCTGCAGCGCACGGTTGCAAACTCGCCGCGGAATTGGTTGGAAAACGCTCGGTAAAGCGAGATCGGCGATGACAGCTGGAGGCTCGAGCCGCTTAATGACCGTGGAATACATAATTACTTGTAAGAAGCCGCGACGCTTTCAGTCTCAGATCTTATCAGCCGGCCGTGATTACTTTCGCGCACCGATGAGACAACGAATTCATCGAGTCATTAATTCAGAAGAGAAAGGCAGAAGACGAAGTTATATTAACGAGTATCGAGGCCACAGGACGAATAAATTCGAAGAGATGGAAATGCATCTGCAGGAGAATCGAACAGGCATCGCCACGGGAATTTATGCCAATTTGTTTAGACTGGTCGCACGAGAACGACGGGACAGCGGAGCGCACGGCTGCACGACCGTTCGACTCTCGCTTTTGATTTGTGCCCTCGTTATGCACGCGGCGTGCGTGGCTGGATCGCCTAATTTCGTATTCCCGGGCCACGAGCGCGTAATTCCACCTTAACGAATCTCACGAGCGAGAGGGCAGAGTCGGTGGGTAGCATCGACAACAACGGTATCGACGAGTGAAGGCCTCGGTCGGAACGGCAACGGCAAGCAGAAAACGAAGACGTGGAGGAGAAAGGAACGAAGGGAGCGTAACAAGATGAAGAAGAAGAAGAAAAAGGTAGTGAAAGAAGAAAACAAGGAGAAAGAAAGATTAAGAAAAAGTCAAGGTAAAAAGGAGGTGGTTGCGGCGAGGGTGGAGGAGATAGTGGAGGAGGTAAAAGGAGCTTCCTGTTCGGGGGCTCGTTAAATCCCGTCCTGAGCATCCCGAGAGGCGAGCGTTAACTCTGGCCCAATTAGCATACACAGCGCAGGCTACATCGCGGAATACACCTGCTTCTTGCCTCCTCTCTGTTCCTCTCTGTCCGTCTCGCGACGCCCGCCTTTGCTCTTCGGTTCGTTCCATCGTGCTCGCTCGCTCGCAGGTTGTGCCGCCGCGGCCCGACGCGCAGGTGCCCCACCTGTTTCGTCTCGAAGAGTATGCGCGATGGCCCATGCGATTTACGTCGTTCGACGAACAGAAAGAGTTGGCCACCGTACGCTCGCGTACGCACCTCTCGTCCCGACTGTTGCAACGGGACACAGCCTGTCATCGTTATATATGCAGATATCAAGAACTCGGGTGAAAAAGTTTATGAAGTTGTCGGCGACTGCTCGCAGCTGACCGATCTCGAGAGATGCGAACGGACGGCCTCGCGGAAGGGGAGAGACGGAGACGCAGAAGAAGCAAGAAGAAGGTAACTGGATCGAAGAAGACACGCTGTCACGCGGCTGTCTTGTGCTGCGGGCCAAACGTTTTCTATATACAGTCATCCGTGGACGCAGGTGAATATTACGGGCTAAAAAAGGAATTCCATCGAGCGTACGGGCCTGCTCGCAGGTGAATTCGAAGGTCGTACTCGCGTATATAGGGCGAATTGAATTGGAACACTGGCCAGATTGCAGGTTACCGTGGTTTCAGCAGGTGTTCTGTACGTGTCGTTTCTCCATGCCCGTTAAGAGGATCCACGTTTTACGTAATTGCCCGGAGAAAATCGTATCGAGAAAACAATTACACGCTCACGCAGCCGTGGAAGCGGCGAGAGGAGGATCGTTTTCATCGCGAGGACACGAAGCCTATGATGGAAGGAACAGAGGGTGCCGAGCTGATGCTCGAACGGTCCAGAGTTGAACTCGCTTGACCCCGGTGTGTTCACCCACACCGTCGGTGCCCCAGGCCTCGTGTCGACTTTTCTCCTCTCCTCTCTTGCGTCTCGTTCTCTGTTCTTTTTTCCTCTCTCCCTTGTCCCCTTGACTGAACCCCATGGTCATCCACCTTCTCGCCTTCCCCCATCAACCTTCCCCCGGTTCCTATTTCTTTTTCTCGGGCCGCGGTTTCAGGCACGAAACTTCGTTTGCTCGCTTTTCATCCTCTGATTCTTCCTCTTCTCTCTCCCACTTTCGTTCGTCGCGGTCACCGCGAGCCTCTACAGGTGTCTGCCGCGCCTACCAGCCAAGTGGGGGCGGAGGGAAAGATTCGACGGGACGGTAGACGCGAGGGAGGCTGAAAAAAAGACGGAATAGAGAACGAAGAACCGGACTCTGCCCACAAAGGGACCTAATAATGAATCATAATGAGCGCGCGGGCTCGCGCGACCACGGCCTCGCTGCCAGCTCCGTGGGTTTTGCACCGACCCGAGCCAACAGGGGCGTCACTTTCATATGCAAAACGTGCCCGAGCGACGCGAACCTCCTCGCTTCGGCTCGTTACGCGGCGTTAGAATCTCACGAGTGATTTTCTTCGAAACGAGCTAATCGGAAAGTGTATCGAATTGATTTCTGAAACACATCGAAGGTTCGGGGGATGCAATATTTCCACGTTGAAATGAAATACAGGATCAGGATGGTATCCTTTCTAATTGAATTAACGACGGACGGAACGCGCGACGAATACGTTACTCGACGGTTCAATGATTCGGAAAAGGTCTACTTTTTTCCAGTGATACAATCTAGAAGGAAGAGTTCAAGCGATTTTACTGACTGATCAATGCGTAGGAAACGGGTTCCCGATAACATCGACGAATTTATTCAACATTTCCACGGTCGAGTTCTTCCGCTCAATCGGACGAACGGAGCGGACGGCGGAAGATACACATGAAGATTACATTCCGTGCGGGGTAATGAGCGGATTTAAAATCATCGTGTATCGTTTGCGCGAAGTTTCACGAACGATGGACCGTTTTCGGGAATCCACAGAACGATAATGCCGATGATGCATGGGTTAACACACGCTGTGGGCGATTATCGATTGGCCACGCGCCTCGATGCCGCCCCCAGACGACCCGCCAGAAACAATTCGGCCGAGAACCCATCAAAATTCGAAGAAATGATCCCGCGGTGCGATGGCGTGGCGGGTTGCGCAAAACACCCACGCCTTCGGGATCCCACGTTGGACCCGTCAGAAAGAGAATCGACCCAGACGGTTTCACCTGTGCGTCGATCTAATTTGGTGTTAGCCTTGAACCCCTTTTCTCAGTCTCGACACGCAACGGAGCAGATCGATTTTCTTCGCTCGAGAACACGGAACACGGCCGAACGGAGACGTCGGCCTAAGATTTGTAGGCGAAACCTTGGTCTTCGAGACGAGGCTTTATCGATAGGAATCATTTGCTTAGACCGGTTCTGGAAATTGAGAACATCTGCTACCCCTATGCTCGAGTAACGCGATCATCCGCGAGATTGCCAGAAGCCGTTCTGTAGAGATGACAAACGCACAGGTGACAGTTTCCACGCTCAATGCATTTACTTTGAAAAACGAGACGATCTACAGTGGCAAGTTTACTAGTATTTTCTAGGGAAACAGAAGATTTTAGGGGGGAGAACACTCCACCAGTGGTGTCATGAGTGTTGCTACGCATTGCGCCCAGAGTCTAGGCCCTAGACCTACATTTGGATGGTGTAAATGGATATTCATCTGATATTCTTAGAGAAAATATACTTTTTTCAAACTCTTATTGTTAGATGCCTCAGTTCCGAGCTATAATATCACAATCTTAACGGGACCAGTTACGAGTGACGCCATCAGGTGTTCACCCAAAAGTAGACAAAAGAGTAACTTTTGGGTGACTCCACGCTACCATTGAGAAATACAGAATTGTACGATTATGGGCAAAATGTCGAAATAACCTTGTTCCATTTTCTTGTTGATGTCAAACGATAAATTCACGTCGAAAGTACCTGGCCACGTGAACGTCGGAACAGGGTAGGATGATTAACGTCACTCTCATTGTTTCTATCGCCAAAAAGAGAAACGAAAGACTCCAGGTAGAGATGAACACGGTTCGCCGGGCGTTACGTAAACGTAATGTGTGTATGTGCGCGAACTGAAGGGATCCGAGTAACGTTGCTGTTAAAAGAGGAGCATAAAACGGTAGCAGACAAGTTGGAATAACCTCGAAAATCGCGTGATCGTCCGCTTTCCCCGTTCGGAGCCGGTAATTGGGCCCGAGAGCACGACGGTTCTCGTGGCGGCCGTGTACGCTGTACACCAAACTCTACCTTCGGGCCACACTTAGCACCTTATCCACTTAGCCGCTTCTCACGGGCTGTTCCTCCTCATTTCCTTGCGCTTCTCCACGGCGTGTCTCGTTTTATAAGGATTTTTGCTCCGGGGGACGTGACACTGTCATGCCCGCTGCTCTAGAGAGTGGCAAGGAACAAGCGAGGGAAAGAAGAAGAAAGAGAAAAGCCACGAAGAAAAGGTTGGAGAGGATACGATGAGATCCGTGATGTTCGGCCGTGCTCTCTCAACCGTCTCGGGACCAACAAACAAGGAAAGAGAGGGCCGACAAAAATTTCTGGAATTAATTCTCTGCCCACTTTAACAGTGTCTTGACACCGGCGCTTCTCTTTTTTTGTCAGCTGCCACGGATCGCCACCTTTACGCGTTTTCTGCAGGAAAAGGGAGAGAGTTCAGCATGTTTATTGCCAAATTTGATCGCATCCATCAATTTGACAGATATTTGACAAATATATAGAAGATATTCCTTCGTTAGTAGAATTTGCTTTAATCCAGAGTAAAGGAATTTCCTTCCAAAGAAATCTTTTATTTCAAGCCAACTCTTTTTAAACTCCACGGCAAATCCTTCACATCCGATTCCACGAATTTAACGCAATCCCCATTACCATTAATTCGCACGGAGGAAAGAAGAGAAATAATACGTCGTCCGCGTCGAGCGCTGCTAACGAGTTGCAAAGTAGCGGCCGGATACGAGCCGCCTCGGCGCAGCGTCTCGAGGTTATACGCGGGAATCCATTACGCGGCTGAATCCCGCGGGAATAAATTTCCATAATATTTGGCAGGTTGACACGCCTCGCGAAACGGACTGACCCTGCTCCGGGCTACGTGGTTCTACTCTTACATCTCCTCTTCTTTCACGGGGAATAAGCTGCACGATGTTCACGATCGACGCCTCGATCGTTATCGAAATCGCGGCCCTCAGCCGCTGATATGCACAGTCGTAGCAACACACGAGATCCTTGGGAACAATATTCAAGGATAGAGCGATCGCGTGTGATTTTAAATTCGCTGAAAGATCATCAATTTAATTGCCAACCTGATACATCGTTGTCTTATAGATACAAAATCATTTCTTCGAGTAAAAAGGAAGGTTGTTTCAAACAACATCTCAAAAGCGCGTAGATTTGTTCGCAGATAAAACTGTCTGGTCTTGGACAATGGGTATCAGGGGTGAATTAATAATAAGCGGAGAAAAGGGGCCCCGTGAACGGCGTTTGACCGTCGGTACCCCTAATTATCCGTGCGGCTCGATCGCACGAGGACCCTTAATGCCCGTTCCGTGGGCACACAAAAGCTCGTGCGAGCGTGTTGGAGCTCGCGAGCCCGTGGTAGGTGCGCGTGGGCCGGACGTGGCGGGCATACGGCTCGCTCCTTGCGTTCAGATGTTAATAATGTTAATGGGCCGGAGGTTAAGCTTATCTGTCATGCCGGACCTCAATAGAGAAACGCTCGTTCGTCGTGCTGGCGAGTCTGTTCACCGGTCGCGAGGAGAACGGGCCTAAAAGAGGCCGATCCGAAACACCGGGTGGATGGTATTAATCTTGGCCGAGGATTCGCGTGGACCTCTGGGCCCATTAAGTGGACACGAGTTTCGTGTTAGGGGTGTCTTTTTCTTGCGAGATTAATAATCGTATTTTTAAAGGAGCCACTTTGGTGTGACACGCGGGGTGGCTCGTGTTCGGTGATCGACGAGGCTCTGTTGCAAATGCGCTCGGCGTGATAAATGTTTGATTTGAAAAAGGAAACGTGTTGCCAACATAATTGTACTTTAAATGAAGATACATATAAATTCACAGTCACTTTGAGATAATCGTAGACACTAGAATTTTAATAGTATTCATTTAATCACGCTAATAATTATAGCTAGTGTTTGTTTTAACTTATTTTACTGTATAATAACTTTCTACCATTTAACGGAATACTTTTATCATGATTTTTGCTTGTAAGTACACAACGAAGACCGAAACATCAAAGGTTCGTAACACTCGCGATATCTGCGGGTGGATCGTTTCTGGTATTAATTGCGATAAAATCGTACACCGTTAACATTCCCGTATCCGAAATTCCGTACGGTAATGGCCGTTTATTGCTTAGCGAAATATCGATATTTTCTCGTTACCCTGCGGCGGGTGGTCATCGTCGATCGTTGAATTGCAGCGATTCGGCGATGGGCTCTTTGATCGTGCGTACCTCTCAACCATGGGCCCGAGGCGTCGTCGCAACCTTTGGAACCTCGTGAGCCCGTCACGGACCCCGGGAAAGGGTTGCTCGACCCTTGGAACCGTTTCGTGGTCGTTGCACGTCTCAACGCGTGTATCCTCTCTGAAAATCGAGCCTTGATCGCGTCGGTGTTGTGAATTATCTCCGTACCCCTGGAATTCTGAACCATTGAAAAATCGCGTCCAGGACCTTGACTCCTAGGCACGGTGAAATCGCGCGGAACACGTCGCAGACAAATCGCCGACGACTCCTTTCAGCAGCTTGACGAGCGAGCACAAAGCTTGAAGATGTATCAGTCGTTGCGTTCCAACGAGATCGCCTAATAGTGGGTCATTATTTATGCGGGGCTGCGTTTAATGTTATCCCGAATCGGCGTGACCGGTGCGCCGCGAGGACTTGTTGCGATTTGAACGGCGATGATTGCGATTCATGCGTCCTCGCCGTTCCTACGATCGTGTACACCGGTCTGTGCTGTTTCTGATTGCGCGAACGCTTTTTCGTTACAGGAATAATGGATGGCACAAGACCGGCATTGATTCAGTGTATGAATCTTTGCGATCGAGGTAGCAGGTTGGAAACAGGTTGAAGACCATGTCTCAGGTACGTGGATATTTGTATGAATACGAGTCCTCGAATTAATCATTTTGAACTGAATAATCCTTTACATCGATGGATGACCTAATAAAGAATCTACATTCGTTTCTTCTACGAGACAATAGTACCTTATGATTTGATCAATTTCGATTATAACAACTGTTCGATATAGAATACGATCAACGTAAGTATAAATCTAAGTTTATTTGTCCAACAATAATCACATATATTTTGTAGTGCTTGTCGTTTAATGTACCGAAAACCCGATGTGTATAACTATTTGTTAATATTATGTATAATAGGGAAAAGAAAGTTTGTCCAACAAAACTTCCCCACGAAGAGTGATTAATACACGACGCATCACGCTGGTCAACGGACGACGAATCGTTTTATTGTTGCCTCGCGACGACGACGCAGAAACACGTGCGTAATAATTCAATACATAAATCACAAAAAGAAAATAAGCATTCTTTTCACTCCGCTCTATTACTTTAGCGAACTGCGAAAGGATTAATATGAATCATTCTGTAAGCCTGCTATTAGCAACAGTGATTCGGGCACGACAGCAAAGAAAACAAAATGTTTGATGCTGAAAAAAAAAATGGCTATCGAGCACCTGCAGGATCAACAGGTATTCGGCAAGAGCGATTCCTTAGGGTAGATAAAAGAGGGGGCGGTTCGTGAAATCGTGATCTCTTTCCGAATCCTGGCGGTAGTTAACTCGGTGCATTAGCCTCGCATGTGCTGTCGATACCAGACTGCAGTTGCAGCAGTCGCGTATAATCGAGCGGTTAGCGCGAGCCAAGTGCATAAATCGAACTAACGGTGGTGCGGCTGCTTTCAAAGCGAGCTGACCAGGAACGAGCACCTTTTGTGTCTCATTTTTATTGCCCGTTTCATCGTGTGCTCATGATATTACAATCGTTGTTGCATCAGTCTCGTAAGCGGCGAAATAATACGGTAATAAAGTGCACAATGTGAATCAATTAATTACACCTTCCTTCGAACACTGTTGATTCATACAGTTGGCGTAACCAGTTGCGAGCATCCTTCTAATATTTTGTTGCTGATTCTGAAATAATATTTGAAATAATTTGTCGATAAATTCAAATAACCGGTACGTATGGATAATTGAAATCCACTGATATCCCCTTTCTGTTAGTAATTCGTTGTATGTAATAGTTGAACATTTTCTGAAGCAACAAAGATAATGAAAGACCATCACCTTGTGTCCAAGGAGGTTAGAGATCATCATGAAAGTACAAATTCCACCAAACTGTCTTCTTTCATCCAGTCATTCACCTGTGGCCACTCTCTCCTCGCCAACAAATCGTTCACGCTCGATTTTAATCCGTCGTACCCTCTCCTCTCTCGCGTTTCGATTCATAATTATCCGCTTTGCATTTCCTGGAGAGCGCCGCTATTCGCTCGCCTATAAAGGGTCCAGCTGTCCTAGATGATAAATCAAACGTTTTCTCTGCACCTTGAATCCCATCGAGAGGGAAGAGAGCGGTAAGGCCGGCGGCGGAGGACGCTGCACTTCCTCACCGTCGGCAATCAGCACATGCTAATACGAATAATCTTAGGCCGCATGCTGGCAGGTAATTAGAATGGTGAGGGATGTCCACGAACCACGTACAGTCGTTAATCGTCGCCGGTATACGCGTACCACTTGGCTAGAATCACGTTCATCGAACGAAACCTTGTTCTCCATTTAATCCGGACGAGCGTAATTCAAGCGAGCGGATAAACGTCGGAACGAGCCGAGTTTAGGAATCGTCGGACAGCTAAACGAAGAAAAAGATCGTCGAAACAAGATGGGGGAGGTGACCTCCCTGAAAATGCTGCTAATTTATCCGGCAAATATATTTTTTTGCGGTAGAGGGAGGTACACAGTTATCCACTTTTTGGCAATACCGGTTGTTCGGGGCAAAAGGACGAGAAAAAGCAGGATGTACTTTACACGTTCCGCGAGAGCTCGCTAAACACGTTCCTTCTGGTTTCATTTTTCGCTTTTTTTAACCGGTCGACGCTTCGTTGGGCTTCGTTTAATGAATTCTTGCGGCAGTCGCGCGCGTTACCTGCGACTATCTAGCGTCGTACATCAAAAGGAACGAGTGCCCCGGGGACGTGGCGCGCGATTGATTATTCATTCGAGCGCGACGAACTACGACGGAACTCGGTGGCGGAAAAGCAACCACGCTGACCGGTTGAAAGCTCGACGAATTCCTAAAGATACCGTGCCGACCGTGGCCGTACAATGTTTTATCGAAAACATATTATTCCCTCGACCCTGTTCTCGCGGCCGCCCTTGTCCGCGACCGTGTTCGCTCCACGAGGGACCTTTAGGCGAGAACATCCAACGCCGTACATCAAAGCGACAAGACATCCGTGGCGATCGATTATCTTCCCTCGATCGCGCGACGACGACGACACGCTGGATGAAGGAAGACGCGAACTGCGCGGGGGAGGAGATGCTAACTGAACGTCATCCGTGGAATGTATAATCAAGATTCCGCGGGCCAATGCACACACTTGTTCTCCGGCTGCCTGTTTTGTCTCGTGCCCCGATGATTTTAAATTACGCCGGTATCGGCGGACGATCAGTGCCACGGCCACGGAGGTACCTGCCGGACCGGGCTAAGAACCCTGGCTACGGCTCTTTCCAGCCAGGGATACCAAGATCCGCGATACCAGCGACGTGTTTAGACCCTCTGGAGCCCCCTTGGGTGACGTATCTCGTTTGTCGCCCCCAAGACTTCCATTGAACGACCTCCACTCTCATATGGAACATCCTGGAACTCGATACCTCCGATGTTATATTATCGAAATTAACTCCTATACTGTGAAAATGTAAACTTATATCTATACCACGTCAACCGACCACCACCACAATTTCTGGGTCAAGTTACATAAATCCGTGTAACAGAGGGGTGTACCACATTTCATATTGCCATAGAAACATAATTATCAACGTTAAACTGAATTTAAAGACAAACTTTCTACCTGGGACGAATACACAAAACACCCTCATAAATTTGTAACAATCCTTTGAAATTATCTTCTATAACTTGACGAAAAACATTTTTGTGTCATCATCGAAGATTCGGAGGATAAAAGCGTTCATCATAAGATATGAGAGAGCCGTTGCCAAAAGGATTGCTACGCTCCTGAAAAAGGATGCCAGGTTGCTCGTGGTCGACGTGGTGGGAGGCGGGGGAGTCGCGAGTAAGAGAGGCGAGCGAGTTAGGTATGTTGTTTAAATAAGAGCAACGCGAGTCGCCCAAGGGCGAAAGTTGTTGCAGCTCGGCCAGCCGGTGTACACCGCGTGGCAGGAATCGTACGAGCTTTGAGCACCGCAGCAAATATAAATGCGACTGTTATCGCAGACAAGTGGAACGGACTTTTCGGCATCGAAGGACGTCCCGTTGAAGGGAACATCGTATTCGAGAGCTGGTCGAGTAAACGTCGACCTCGTGTCTCGAATCCTTCAATGTCGACTCGAAGACAGCTTGGTCGAGTCGTACGAACGATGGAACCTGTGCAACATTTTGAGATCTTTTCATTTTTTTTCCTCAGGTGTAAATATCGCTGAACGATGAAAAGAAAATTGGAAAATTTCTTCTAGATCGTTATTACCAATGTATCGTAATTAGTAGAAAGTGTACGCGAGGATGAACGAGGATAGCCATGCGCGTAGCTAAGATAAATTTCACACGAGTTTCATGATTTCCATTTGAATGCCGGCGATGCACGCGTAATTAACGATTGAAATTGATTCCTTCTTGCGCCGAGGATCGAGAAACATGATCACCTTCTGTTAACTGGCTGGAAAATAATGATTTTCTGCGGTTAATCGCGCTTAATCGAACCGAACGAACGTACCACGGACACTTTTCCAACCAGTTTGTCTTCGATCCTTCAATTTTTCAAACGTGTTTTATTTCTTGTGTATTACACGCTCGTAAATTCATTTAATGAACACGATCGTTTCGCGATCGGACTGGTTTCTTGTTTTAGCTCTTCAGAGAATATCGAAGTCACGCCTTCGAACGCGTTCCACTTCGAGGGAAGAACCTCTAAAATATCCTTCTAACAAGAAATAAATCGTGCGCTGTACGGGCACGTGAGTTATGGTACGATGATACTAAAGAGCACAGAGAGTGGGTCGTGTCTTCTTCGTTGAGACAAATCATCGAACAAGGTCTTCATATCGTGGCGCCGTAAGATGTATGGGGTACAAGCCACTTTAGATGGCTCGTAGCGTGGTGCTTGTTACAGGTACATTAGGAACTTGTCAGGTACCAAAAACAGGCAAATAAATTCGCCAATAAAAATTGCAATTTAAATACTTCATTTCTTGTAACTTACCTAAATTGATCTATCGATCTTTGCCACAACACCTTCTTTTGCATTCCATCTTTCGCACGCTGTGTTCCAACTACATGGGTAGCTTATAATTTCTTTCAAATTAATATTTTGAATGGCTATCTTTTACAATTATAGTTAATTGCTTGTAGCATACGTTTATGGGGACAAGGACTAGCTATTTAACACCTTGACTGGCACGTCAAAGGCGTTGAAAACTTGGTCAGGAAAAGCATTTATTTTGATCAAATTTTACCTATTATTATTACAATTCTTCGTAATTTCTATTATTCAGAATTTGTAGTACCTGATACGACGATTTCTAATTAAGCAATTGAAAGACAAATTTCTATGGAAATTCAAATGTCACCCGAATATGGTTGACGCAGCAGTCAACGTATTAATGACTAACGGCTCTTCAGAGCTAATTTCGCTCAATTTTCCCTAAAATATACTAACCGATATCGGGCGATAGACAGCGCATTGACCCAGAATCGTGCTTGAAAACATAGATTTCGTTATTCGTCGGATCCGAGCTGGCGCGAATCGTGGAGTATCCTGACCATTTCCCCGCTTCGATCCGGATGATAAAACATTATGACCGTTTTATAGGCGAGCACGACGGCACGGTAAATCATTGGGCGCAGGTAACGCGAGGCACAAGGCTGATCTTAACGATCGTGTCGCAGAGTCGCGTCTTCGGGGCCAGATCTGCTTTTGCCCGTGAAAAACGGACGCTTATTACGGCATATCCCATATTAGAGTGGCGAGTTCTCACGCTGTATCGCGATACGGGGAGAAGGCAGGCGAAGTAATTGCAGCCGGATTGGAGCGCATCAAGCAGCCAGCAATGGGGCAATTCTGGGCATAACTATGTCCGAGAGCCGCGTAATAGAGTGGGTTAGGTCTCGCTTTATCGGGCATACTGTGCGTGCTTGGATTATTATACGTCACGGCCCCGCGATGGGGCTCGAATTACCTCGTGCACCGTGGATAATTAGCGTGCACGCTCGATCAGCCTCTGTCGTTCGGAAATACTAATGACTCTATCAATAAACTAGCGAGTCGCGTATCGAGGAAGCTTCTTCGTGTAATTGCCTCGATGAAAATGAAAACCCTGGTTGAATTTTAATAACGCCACTGGTGTCGAACTAAGCACTTTCCCGCGGTTTCAAATGATAATTTTATTTTCCTTTTGATTTATTCAAATTCGTTCTTATAATTGACAGCATAGACAGCTGGACTAAGATCTTTTGACCTATCGTTTCTGTAAAAGTTCACTTACCAATTTTACAATAAATTATTATACATCGAATTGACATGCTTCTCAATTCAAACGGGACGCACCGCGAATGAATTTATATTGTCAATCGATGCTAAAAAGACCGTCGAAGGAATACAAATTAGGATTAGTATTCATTTCGAGTTGACGTAAAGGAGCATAGTTGACCCGTCGTAATAACCCGAGAAACACGAAGTAAGCATAAAACGAAATAAGGAAAACTCTATCTTCTGATATGTAAGAATATAAAAGCCTGATCAAGAACGAGTGAAAATTCATGATCCAAGTTTCCCGCAATAATAATATATCGTCAACGCGAAAACAGGAAATGGAAACGAGGCATTTAAAGACACCAATCGGGCCTGCAGGGATTCCCAGGGCTCTCGATCTTCTTTATTGATGCGTGCATCGTTAAGGCAAGATTAGACGATCTCATTGAACGTAAACGTAGGACCTGCGTTATACTGGTTCGACTCGGTATCAACAATATCGCCTAACCGCATTCCCGATCGCTTTATCGACCGATCCCCAGGGCTGATAAAGCGACGCTACGCGAGAGAGTCATCGCGTCGTTGTTAGTTAACGCTGGTAACTTACTTACTCGGTGGCTCCAATTAGCCGGTACGCGGTACAGCCCATTTTTGCATGACGTATCGGTTCGTTTCCCGCGCGAGTGCGCACGATTGCATGCGCCGAGAATCGTCGGGTATCTCTTAGGTTACGAGTTCTCACGTGTTTATGCGCGACGATTACAAGCCGGCCGGCTTCCTGGGTCATCGAGGCACCGCATTGTCGGTCGGACATTAAAATTACGCGGATAAAGTCGGTGAACTAATGGAGCGGTTTGGTCGGTCCGGTTGTACGCGTTCCACCTTGTGATTTGTTCAATCGATGGAACGATTAGGAGACAAACACGTGTTTATTTAATTACACCGTGTTTAACTAATGAAATTTGTGCTCGAATGGTAATCTTCTGACTCAGTGCTTTGTTTTCACTCGATACGAGTCCCTCCACCGTAAGGAACATTCATCTTCATTAACTCGGCGGAACGAGAGATTACAATTAGAACTGGGTCTACGATTACAAATGTGTACGGGTGTTCTTAGGCTTTCACTACCCGGATTTCTAACGTTAAAGACTTCCTCTTGGTAAAAAATTTCCAACGTTTCACCGGTATTGCATCGAATTTCATCAGAAACTTAATGATACACCGATATTGAACAACCTGAGAAACTTTCCTGTGTTATCAATCATCTGTGATACGTGAAACCACCCAAATTGTGACCCAGCCAGCCAAACGTTCCATTCCTCTTGATCCATTAGACACGCATAAATCGGAGAACCGTGTTTTATATTTATGCCCCAATTGAAGATCCAAGGTGCGAGTGCAGGGAGAAACAAGTTTGAACAGAAAGAGGCTAGTTGGTTCTTCTTTTGTCCAACGTTTGTTCCTCTGCCCTGGAACTCTCTTCTCGCGGTTATGATCGGGACCGCAGACCGCGACCATTGTTCGAAAGGCAAACCGGGGTCGGTTCGTCTCGTTATATGAGTGCAATGCTGCCATAGTCGAGAGATAAACAACGCTATGGGGGCTCCGCCACTATATGGGGAGAGGAGCGAAGATCTCCATATAGCGGCCCGTGAGAGGTGCATCTAATGGGGCGACAATCGCATATCGTTAGGGATACAGTCCATGGCAAAATCTTCGCCACGGCTACGTCGGAGGTCCGATAGCGAGGAAGCAACGTGGACGCTTGATTCCCATCTGTTCGATCCTTCTCGTTGATCCCCCGTTTCTTTTTTAACGACCATCTACTGAGATGAATATTGATCAATCAGATAAATAAGAAAAATTTGATTACACTCTGACAATTTCAGAAATTAGTCGATTCACAATACTTCTACCATGCAGCTTGAAATACTTTGCTGCTGCTGAAATTGACAATTTTTGAAATATTTGAGACCTTTAACGATTCTAGAAATAATGAAATCGTATTTCGGACGAAAATGGCAGGAATTTTAATAACAGCCGTCGCAACAACATAATAAATCCTCAAATCGAAAATTTCAACAAGCATCGAGCTCGTAGTCGGTCCAGTTGGCAATTAATCTGTTCCTCGTTCATTGCAACACGTGCATTCCACAAAAGTGGTGATTGCATAACGAGACTCGAATCTGCGAACGGTGCGTCCGTCGAGTTGTGGGCCTTAACGCGATCGTATTAAAACGTTGCACCGCGAGAACGGTGCCGATCGTGGCCGTTTCGCTCCTCTCATTAAATCACATCCGCATCGTCCACGGAGTTTACATAAGTCAGCCAAAGTGGTCCCGCTAACGATCCGGAAGAAGGACCGCATCAGCGAAATTGCAGTTAATGGCACGGTTCAACGCCCACCGCCAAGCTTTTTGCCCCGGCCAAGGTGAAAAACACCGAAGAAATATGAGACTTTATTCTTCCCCTCCACCCGTGGTGTTCGTTTACAATTTAACGATGCCCCCTTCGACGGAATAAAAGGCAACGTTACTTTAATAATAGCGAATGTTAATGTTATTAAACCCGTTTTATCTATGCGCGACGAATTTACAAGATAATTGATAGTGAACGAGAGCGGGACGATTGAG
Organism: Stelis phaeoptera; assembly: GCA_943735885.1. NCBI lineage: Eukaryota > Metazoa > Arthropoda > Insecta > Hymenoptera > Megachilidae > Stelis > Stelis phaeoptera. The sequence goes on along the minus strand of OX030941.1, from coordinate 7,996,626 downwards.
CTCAACCCTTTTGCTACGGTCATCTCTGTCATTAAGCGCTTCTCCACGTTTCTATATCAAATCCTTCAACTTGCAATGCAAAGCAATTGAAGTAATATTTTATTTGTCGATGCATTATTTTCGCAACAGGTAGTTTTATATTTAAATTTTAGTCGTCCGTGGTATCTATTCTAGTAGCGAATGGATTAAACAAGGAACTTGGCACTCAAACGCAAATCGTATAAGCGAATCGTTGATGAGAAAGAAACAGGGAAAGAAGAAAGAATCGCGGATAAACGAAACGAAACGAGTTACCGAAGGGAACTCCGTCGAAATCACGGTGATCGTTAATCACGCCGCTTATCGATGCACACGTGTCGGCACAATAAGCGGCTATCGTGAACCTTTTCTCGATCTACCGATGCTTCGCCAAGGTGGGAACAATGGCGTTGTCCAATTATTAAGAGAAACGAGAGGCCCCCATCAGGCCGCAAAAACGCCAGCGGAGGTCGATCAAGTTTTGATAAACTGTGTAATTTCGCGGTGCATCGCGAACAAAGACGTGCACTTATCGTTACCAACAAGGAAACTTGCGCCTCCCGCGAGATCCTTCTACCTGTTATATCCTGCAAACATTTTCCGTTTCTTTTCGTACTGGCCACGCGCACAATACCACGGCCTACCTGCTTCGTTTCATCCACGATCTACAATATAGAAGTCCGCGATCGACAATCTTGAAACGGGCATTGGATCGCTTGAATTTCAATCCTCATAAATAAACACGCTGGAATTGATCGTTAACGTTTCACAGATTACTTTGCATAGAAATGGGCATACGCGAAAATCCGATGTTTTCCTACGGTTTTCCCACGTCGCGAAACTCGCATCCGTAATCTGGTTTCCGCGTTATAATAATCACAATGTTTTCCCCAGCGATGCGTGGAACCAGTTTCTTAATGGTTCCTGCTTACAGAACTGGTCAACCTGTTAATAATCACGATTATGACGCCGCAATTAATCCATAAATGCATTTGCCAGAGATTATCAGTTTCCAGTTCACGATCCAACCGGTAGATCCCTTCGTGCTCCACGATATTATCAGCTACGAGCCCACAAACGCGCAGAATGGATTCTTTCGTTGTACAGAAAACCATAAACCTATCCTGTTTTCTATTTCTCTTACGACACGAGTAAAACGAAGGTCTTTGGGGAACGAAACTGACACGCACGATGCAATGTCAGAAACGCGGAGAATTAATTTTGAATCTTTTTCCCTGCTCGCCACAATTCCTTATTAGACGGGCGAACAAAACGAACGCTTCCACGAAACAGAACAACGGGCAAGCCGCAACCTATCCCCGTGTAAAGTAAGTACATCCCGGTAGAGGGTCTAACGGACCCGTTTTGGCGGGACAGTGCCAAAAGCAGCCAACGACGAGCCAACTAATGATCGTCGTAATCGTGAATCGTCGGGCGAAACGCCTGTTGTACACCTTCGGCCGGACACTTTCTATTATCACATCGACAAATCCAGAGTAGAGAGCCGAGGCCGGTAGGGGATGTTGCTTCGTGTAAACGTAACGTTAGATAAGTTACGGGCCCGTGCAACGCTTTCGTGTTACCCGCTCGCAGAATAAAGCCCGAGCGAGCGAGCGAGCGAGCGCGAGCGACTAAAGGAGAGGCGCGGGAACCATGTACGGAATATCTGTATGGCCAGGCGGTTACCTTCTTCCTCGTTCGGCGAGAGGCCACGTGGGAAAAAATGTCACATTATTCTCCTATATGGTGATGCAGTACGCCGCTCACTTAGAAATTTATCCTCTTAGAGCATGGCTCCGGGGCCTGGAACGTCCAGGGGATACCTGTGCTGCTTATACGGTCTTGTGGGAGTTACGAGAACCCTGGCTACCTGGTGCACCGACGAATCGAGAATCGCCAGATCGCTTTACTGCTCGAACAACGATGTATTTGTTCGACTCTCGCGTAACCAGCGTTACCAGATCCAGGAGATCGAAGAAAACAGTTAGATGACAGAGGGGGAAAGTGGTATAGTTAGTTATAACTATTGACGTCATGGTTCGTGCTATGAACAAACGGAAGTGGGGGGAGGGGGGGATCGAATACTGGTTGTACCTTATTCCGCATTGGACGTAAGACCTAGGTAACTTGACGTCACGTTTTCCCTCGTGGGGGAATTTGCCTAGCAACGCTACCGTATATGAAATAACACGGATCGTATAGACTCGAAATTTAATGCTTGATAAAAATAATCACGTGAACCACTCGTTAATATTTCTTAGATTTAAATTTTCAATTAATTTTTAGAAAAACCACGTTACTTGAGTGGATGATCTAATACGAGGGCGAGAGAGAATGTTTCCTTGACATTTGTCGACGGATTAGGCGCTGCAAAAGCGTTTCTTTTTCATATTTAATGAGACGCGAGATTTGGGAACCGCAGCCAATGCAAATCGACCATTACTTTCCTTTTTTGCCGGGTAATCCTTTAGGCGCCGTCGCTTCTCCGATGCGATTCCGTGTTTTTTATTCGCACGATGAAAACCAGTAGCTGGGAATTAACTTTTTTTTTGTTTAATAATGCAGGAATTTTGATTCGTGATTATTTCGACAGTAAGACTTTTATCGTCGTGAAGTTTATTTATGACCAATGTAAAAATGAAGAAATATTCTAAACGTATGCACATTTTTTGCACAGAATTTTTAGTACATTGAAACTTATGTAACAGTCGTAAGGAAAGTTTTCAATAAACAATCCGTCTTACAAATATTTATGATGAAAAGTATCAATGCGATCTTGTTTTATGAAATTTCCTTGTTGAAAGTATGAATTTTCGCAAAAATTTATGCGAAGCGAACTGCTACCAACGCCAGATGAAATATGCTTATCGTTTATCCTGTACTAGGAAGTGAACCACAATCGTGCGAACGTGAATGCCAACGTGAACATATAGCTTCGACTGTTCCTTGCCATGATTGGGGAGTGACAGATCGGATCAAACTCGTCCCATATCGTGTACGTCTTCCGAGATCGACACTTTCGAACTCACCCACGCGATACAATCGTGCCCGTGCATGTCTATTCTCTTCCACGTACATTTTTCCGCACAATCTTCGAGCAACTTGACCCGCAAAGTGTCACGAGAAATCACGAGAACGTATACCTCGTCCATCGGCGCGGATAATAAGAATTTGTCCCGTTTAATACAACAATGCTCTCCCCTTGTCATGGCCGTTCGATGAAAAAGAAGTGAATAATTTTCGTCATCGAGCGATGACACACGGCAGACAAGTAATTAAAAATCCACCAAGACGAGGTGTCAGTCCGATACAAATTCGATTGCTTCATTCTTATTGGGGAGCAGAGCAATACATCGTATCGGTTGAATCGATCAATAGATCGATCGATCTGACCCTCGTTCGATCCTCCCGTCTACCGCCCTCGATTGCGTCACCTAAGCGAGGACGAAGAAATCATCGGCACCTTCTTATATCTGTACTCACTCGGATAGACAATCTGTTGGCACGATCGACGAGCTCGACAATTATCTCTCGTTCATCCGTCTGTCGACGGGATCTCGACAGAGGGTACTGACCAACGCGTCCAGGATACTTTATTCCTCGACGTAGGGAGGGTATATCCTCGCGTTGCATCCGAGAAGTCGAAGATCGCATCGGGCGTTCTATTTCGTCGACAGACGTTCGTGTAAAACGAAAGTTTCCTTTTGCAATATTCTTTCGCTTGAGTAATTTTATTACCAATTCTGGCAATTTTGAGTATTAATTTCGATTTTTATTTTATGTGGAGTTGCGATTGAAACGTTTCTATCTTCAGCTTTTAGAGTAATCTGAAATCAATTAAATTTTTCTTCTATAACCTTGAATTAAAAGGTTTATTTTCAACTCGAAGGTATAATCCTTTGATGCCAGAAGGCAGCCGTGCAATTGCATTAATTTAATGGCGTCTCTTTGATATAAGGGAGGCACGGCTCTCGAGTCTCGAAAGAAATATTATTCTTCCACGGATCCGAATGCGGAGCACGCAGCTCACGTCGTCCAAGGTAATTCCGCTATTTATCCAGCATTAACCGTCCACGCTAACGAGCGAATCTAACAATTCCAGCAACATTACCCACGGAATATTTCGATTCGACTCGCGTCGCGAGACGTCGCGTCGAGCTGGCGGTTCCGTGACACGGCCGGTGTAAAGGGCCCAGGCGTCTCGTCGTATTATGCAAAACGACGCTGGCCTGCCGACCACTGCGCCTACATGAGCGAGATCGTTCGATATATCGAGGTGGTAGACCACCGTGGGGCAGATCGGGAATGGCACACAGTTACTGTTCATTTATTCCGTCGCTTTGTCGCGATTCGATATCGAATTTACCGTAATAACTCTGTTTTAACTCCTTTCTGATGATTCGTGAATAAGAACGTCGATATTCTTTCACTTTGACAGAATTAAGTAGTATGAAAAATCCCAAGGTAAAAACCAACCTCGACAAATTCGATCCTTTGGTGTTGCTTCGATGACCATTCTCGTAGAGAATTTTTTATCAATTTCTGACTGTGACGTATCAATTAATTTAAATTTATATATATAAATATGTTCATTATATTCGTTCTCGCGATAGGTAATCAGGCTGTGGAACACCCTGATATCTTCAGCACTCCTCAAAATCAATCCTCGCGTTCGCAGCATCTTATCACGCATACCTATCGACCGATCCCGATTCCGGCGACAAATATCGAAGGTAGACACGCGTATCGCGAAAAGTTACAGTCGTGGAATAGTCTCGGAATGCGTCCGTGCACCCACACGCAGAAAGTCAGCCTATTACCACCCAGGACGTCCTCGCGTGGTAAGCCTCGTAGATTCCTCCGGTGCCACGTTGAAGTCTTATTTATTGTGACCCGCGAACGACCTGTATCGGCCGGGTCTCGCGTTTTTTTTTCCCCTCCCCTCTTATGCCCGGCCGATTATCGCCGCGAGTTATTACGTCGGTTCTTTCAGCGGCGGTGAAAGGTCGCGCCTCATGCTCGATAAGGGTCACTCGCGATGCCGAGCGTACGGCGCGGCGCGCTAAGCGGAGATACGACCGCAATATTTCAGATAACGCGCGGCCTCTCGAGATGCACTGTTCCCTCCTCAAGATCACGGGCCACTCGTATACATACCAGGGCCTCTGTAAAGTCACGGACTTGACACGGGCTTAACTCGTTCGACGTGCTGCACCGACGATGATTGCTCGCCGCTACGTATTGTATTATTGCCACTTCTATTTGTATCAAGCTACGAGCCGGCTGGAATGCGGCAGTGAACTGTTCCCCACTTCTCGCGCCGATTCGATTCGAAGCGGGGTGGTTTGCTTCAACCCTTTCGATGCGTGTGACTCGATATCATACGATTTGCTTATATGAGACCTTCGACAGTAAAATTCCTTTGGTCTCCAGGAACAATAATTCCCCTTCCATGCTATAACAAATGCTATTTTACCATATTTGCAACGATAGAATTTTAATATTTCAATGTTCAAAATTTCTATTCATACGCTTTTTGAACTTAGAAGTATAGTAATTTTTCAAATATCGTATAGGTACCTTATAGCACTATTGCAATCAGACCTTTAACTAATTCGGTTAACTGAAAGAACTGCAAATCAGGTGTACTGCATGCTTTCGATTACCACATCTGTGCGACCACCATTTCACTGATATCTAACGACGATCGAAATTCGATCAACCCATCGGTTACTCGCCGATTACGTGGCTTCTATCCGTACAATTTGAAGCAAATGCTTCGAATAAACATTTCCGTGCCATTATCGTTAATACGTTCGAGAGATTGCGGACATTCTCGTGGTGGACGATACGAAATAGAAAAAGAGACCCGAGAAAACGACGCCCTCGAGAAGCGGATAGGTTCGAGTCGCGGTAGGAGGCTTAGGTTTGCACGACGTGTGCGTGATACTAGTTAGAGAAATCATAACGTACTTACCGATCCAATACGAGCGCCATTAAAGTAAACTGAGCGGGGAATCGATTCCAGCTGGCCGCATTTATCGAGGCGATCGGCTGATATCTCGTCGTAGAAGACGCGAAACGGATACGTAGTGTTTCTGTTCATCTTCTTCTGTTCATCTTCTTCCCTTTCTCCGCTCTGCTCCCTTCATGAACTCTTCTGGCCACTTTTGCAAGGGATGCATGCAGAATAAGTGCCACGAAACTTGAGTATAATCGACTCGGATTCCAAATCTGTATCGTTTGTTTCAATCTGCCTTTTATGTTAGGTAGGTTATTTCATAAAATTAAAGTATAAAAAGAAATCAGCGACTCTTGCTATGAGGTAGGGATTTAGTAACTCTAGGAAAGTCGAAACTTATTAATTCTTATCTATCTAATTTGAGTAGCTATTTAAATAGCTACAGTATACCAAGTGGCGAGTAGTAATATTCTTTTGAATTTCCCAGAATTGGGAATTGAGGCTTTTAAGTTTCCCCGCGTGACCAATGTACCTATGTTATATAATAGTGATTTCCAGTAATTACAGAATTATTAGGGATTAAATATTAACACATTGAACAGAAGTTGCTCCCAACGCGAGGCTCAGAACTCTTCCAAATTTCTCTTTTCCCCGTGGAAGTTTAGAACGAAGGCAGCGGTCCGATGACGGATAGCTGTCGCTTATAAGTTCCCTTCTATAAGGCCCCCCATGGTCCCCAGACCCATTACAATTCATTGCCATGTGATAGATGCCCCTCGTTTTGCTCTCGATGGTTGATTGAGTCTAACCTGCGCCTCAACCATATGGAAAGAGCGGGTTTGACTTTATACGATCATATTTAACACGCCTATGGTGCCATTCACGTGTCTACCAAGCTTCGATGCAACTTTCAATTGAACATGCAAAACGATTTATGATTCGTTTGTGCCAAGTATCACATTTACGCAACCTGTTGCCTGTCAGAGAGTTCCTGTATAAGGTGTCACTGCATATTCTAATAATACACAACGAAAGACACGGTGTTTTAACAATTTTTTATCGAGGAACTTTTTAAATAGAAATTCTAGGTAGAAGTCGTCCGGCTGTTTGACAAGTTTGCTCCATTCGCGTTGAAGAAAGCATCTTATTTTACAAACTGATAGAAATCCATCGTTCTGAACGCACGAACCCTGCCATAAATAAGCTCCGGACGAACGTGCACCAACGTTATCGCCTTCGAGCCACGTTCAAACGTCGAAACCCATGCTGAGGAAATACCAGGAGCCATTAGAGGTCGTTTCGTATGGATCACCTGCGAAGCAAGGAGCTGCGTTTAGAAGATTCATTTCTACGGACACCTCGTGTCTGACTGATGCTGCTCGCTTATCGAACCGACGTCCCAAACGGATTGAAATATGTCCCGCGTTCACGTTCCCGGGTTATTGAACCCCATCGAGTTCGCGGCCCGGCCTCTCCTCTTGCCACTCGAATTCCTAATGTTCGGTTATGATAGCCGGAGAAGTTACGGGGCCGCTCGCAGCGGGACGTCACGATGGGTGGAGAAACAGTCGGCAGCAGCCATCATCGGGAATTAGTGCTGTTCCGAGAAGCTTGTCGAACTCGTAGGACGTGTCAGTAACTCGGTGGATTCCTGTCTCAACCCCCTAGAAACGATCGCGGCCTCATACGGATCCTCCGTTGGACGATAACGTTCTTCGTGGATCATTTTATGACCGAAGAACAAGGCGCTTCGTTAATGTCCTCGTGTTTCTTGCCTGGAAACCACTTTGGTTCAGGTCTGAACGATTTCTGAACAAACTTCGCCTCCGGTTAGAAATATTTCGATGAAAAATCACCTATCGTTTGCTATCCAGTAATATGATATCCATTGTAAACGCTCAACTGGTCTCATTCGAATGGACACTGGAATGGAAAGTCCCCGCTGCTGAAATTTTCAAACCATCATTGACTCCAGACATTTTTAAGGATCTTGTGAGATATTGCCTCAACACCCTTCGGTAAAATTGTTAAACGAAAGGATAAATTGCTTAATATGAAGCTTCTCGATCTCAAAATGTAGCTTCATATTAAACGACACGTATCGTAGAAATAATTCACCTCCTGTATCAGAAAGTTACCTGGATCAAAAGGATTAGAAAAGAAGGAACGGCGCATTAGTAGAAAGCGAAACGTGGACCGGTCCCGAAAGAATGACAAGAACGCCCTTTCACGGCGGGACGAGAGATACTTTATCGAAGGGCAGCTCGCGAGAGGGCGTAGGCTCGATATCTCATTTGGAACGGGATGGAATGGCGCGGGTTAATTTACGGGATGGTCCCAACGCAAGCATTCGGGCACCGAATGCAAATACAAGTGTGGCGAAACCGCAGGGGTCCTTACACTCTCGGGGACAAGTCTGCTGAACGTACAAATGGATCGTGGTCGAAAAACCGGCGGGTCACTCGGGCCGCTCTTCTGACACAAAGTCACTAAAAGACCGACTTTAGCCGTGATAATGCCCGCTGAAAAATCGTCTTATTATTCAACGTGCACGGCGGCCACCGGGCAGCCTGAAATCAATGAGGCTGGACACAATGCGTGATTACTTGACAACGATTATCTTGCTTCCATTAAAATCAAATATTTCTATGGCTACTTTTAGGCACCGTTTGTGGATGAAGTTTCTGTGTGGGAATCTTAGGAGCTGGAAGATGAAATATGCACGTCCTCGTTAAAAGATCATACATAGTTAGCTGAGTATGATATGAAATTTCTAATTTTGACCACCCAACAACTAACTTCTTTTTATCATTACGTTCATATAAGTTAAATAGAGAGAATAAGGTTTGCTTTGGAGTGATTCAAATATAATTCAGTGCAATGCTAATAATCTACACCACTAGTCTTCGCTTTATTTGAAATAAAAGTGAAGGTTTTCTTTTTGTATTATCCTTTATGATCCTGTTATCAACGTGAACTTCGTGTTCCCACAAGTGCATCCCACAAGAACCATTTAAAATAGATCCAACAATCGGCGTTCTCTTCCGTAACACGTAAAACCGCTATCGAAGAGTTGTACTCCTGTTCCCCGGTGCTCGTCCAGGATTTTTCCCCCTGTTCCTTGTAGTCGGCGACGAAGATCCCGAGTGCTGTCGTGACCGGTGCCACGCGTGGTATCTGATGTCTACATGTGTACGACCGTTTGCACGAGACTCACGCGATTCCGGTCCTCCTTTATACGTTCAAGCTTTCCAACCTTAACCACCTGTGTGCATTCGAATCGTTTCTCCTCCGCGTCGTGTCCCTTTCGTTGTTTTCGCCCGTGTTCCCCTTTCCTCGATAGAGCAAACGTTCCGTTCCCTTCACGAACGTAGGTTCGGGTTGGCTCCCGTCGCCAAAGCGGGATCGAAGATCTGTCTATCGTCGAATGGAAGGGATCACGAGGAATCGCATGTCCTAAACCATTTATCAGCTTGTCGAACGCGCGGCGCCCTTCCTTGCGCGTCCGCTTCGCCCCGATAAGGCCTGGCGACGACATAATGAAGAGGCTGGCCGCTTCTGGAAAACCAGTCGACGTTTCAATTTCGAAATATCGATCGGTCGCGAGATATCCTTGGGAATTGCGTTGCACCTTCGTCCGTGGAATCGCATTCTTGCGTTTCGTCCTTTTCATTTCTCTCCGGCTGATCGATGCGTATTTCAAGATCGCGCCGCGCCGCGCCGCGCCGCGCCGCGCCGGCACGGTGCGTTCCGTGACGATAAAATTAATCGTGACATGTTATGGAGGCCGATGCTCCTTTTTCACTGCGTGACGATAACACGGTGGCATGCGTGCCCCGCGAAAGCTTACGCAACCGTGTTTCTAGCCTTCTTCGTCGGTTGTTGCGCCTCCGCTTCGCCAGAAGATATATTTTTCCGGTTGTCAGTCCGCGGCTCCTGGAATCGATTCCCCCGCGTACGATTTCTTTGCCATAGGACTGCCGCGCCGTGCCGCCTCGGTTTACCCTTTTTCCTCGCGCTCTTAAATTTGCGCTTCCCTACACGTTGGACCTTCCAAGTCGCGCCAACCGGAGACATAAAAGGTACGAAGGTATTCTCTCCTTTCACCGTAAAACACGTCGCGCGACCATAGTCTAGGTGTACCCGCTGCCAAGCCATTTACACCACTTAGCCACGGTGTTATGTTAAATCCAAAAAGGTCAATCGTCTCGTTGCTACCTAGCCGGCAATGGCCTGGTGGGACGTATAGCTTAGGCGCGATTTTGGCCTTTGATCGCACACCTGCTCGTTTCGAGCGCGGGCCCTTTATCTCGATGAATTGTTCCTTTCTTGAACTTAACGAGCCACGATTAATGTGGCGCAATAAAGCGTCCGAAGTGTTCCCATTGTAAGTATCCGCTTTTATCACGAGGATCTACGAAACGTTTCTTGGATCGTCTTCGTGTCTTCGTGTCTTCAACGCGCGCACGTTCGATCTGTTGATGTTTCGTTGCGGATGGTTAACAATTAACATCGACGATGCGGTTTCACTGAAATTGTCTTGACATTTCTAGATAATGTGAAAGTTGAATAATTCGAACGGAGGAATCAGGTGAATCGCGTTCAGAAAAGTTCCGAGGGTCGGGTCTACGGTGTACCTGAAATCGTACGGACCACACCCGCGGTGATCACGGTACCGGCAGAATGCCAGGTAACTTGCAATTTCACGTATCGACGATTGAAACCAGGTGCATAATGAGTAACAACAACTCCTTCATCGACCTTTCCACGAGAGAACCGTCACGCATCGCGCCAATCAACGGCCCGTGAAACAAACGCCGAGCACAATCCTGGACATCCCGGTCGCTCTCTCGTGAACGCAACTCTGGGAAATGCAACGATTATTCGATGCAAATGAGCGGCCAGTGTTCAGGGTTACGTCAGTGCACGCCGCGTTGCATCGAATCGAACGAAGGTGCCACCGTTAGGTGAAGGTAGATCTCGAAAGATGTTCTCGGATTCCGAAACCATCGTTGGATGCGCTAAGCGGATCGATAACCAAATAGAAAGAAATTGGAACACTCGAGTCTTTGCTGTTCGTTTCAAGAGAAACTGGAGCCGCTGGCTACGTTTCTGGCCGATCTACTTGCGTCGCGTGTCATCTTCGTTCGATATTCGCATCGATTATCCAGTCGACCCGAAGAACGCGTAGAGATAGACGTAAACGTGTCACGGGACTTTTATCTGCCGCATCCCTGATCACGTTGCGGTACCCAGATCATCGTGCAGGTTTTCCTAACGGAGAAAACGCGACCTATTACACCGGCTTGCGTGTTCTTCGGCTCGATGAATCGAAGAGTTACTGGGAACAGATAGCAATACCGTAGCTGTATCAACGCCGTTCCCCTGATTACACAATTTTCAACTATTCACGCGTTGCTCGCGTTCAGTCGAATAAAGATAACAATATGGAGGATAGTTAGCGAGTCGAACGGTCCAATGTCTAACCGTGTAGCGTTGATCTACATAGAGAACGATCAATCTCAGCTGCGGAGCGCGATCTTCGGTAACTCAAAACCGACCGTTTTTCAAGCAGACATTTCCTGCGTGTACTCCACCCACGTGGTGCACGGCCGTCGCACGGATTACATAACGGAGATCGAGTCGATCGAATGGGGCGTGCTGAGGAGGAGAGCTGAGACGTGGCGAAGCAAAAGGTGCACGCGGCATCAATATTCGCGGAGAGTTCGCTGGCCGATTAGGACGCAAATCATTCAGGTACCCCGCTGGTTAGGTAAGTCAAGACTCCGTCGAGAGATGTGGGATGGGCCGCAGTCACGTGTGGCGACGTAGCTTCGCGTTAAGCGAGCGTAGACCACGAGGATGCAGAACGGTGCTGACGTGGGGACAATCCGTCGGATAGAACCAGCTCACCGGCTGCCTCTGAGCGTGATTTAGCCTGCGAGCGGAACAGAGAGAGCCACCACGAAAAATCGTACCGGTGGTACGAGGCCAGACCTCAACCGTCGCAACGCATTTGCGTTATCCTAGTAAACTCTTCGGTCTAGGGATCCACTTGGTTGGACTGCAGAGTCGCTGGGATAGATGAAGATGTTCTGTGACAAATGTTCGAAGCTTGGAACATTGTTAAACCAGGATTTTTCTAATTCTTGAGAGTAATAAAGAATGTAGATGTTTTTAGCGTTAAATATCCGACACCGTTTAACCAGCCATGTATCTTCATCATCACCCACACCGGTCTGACGCTTTGAAATTAGCATTACCGTGTTTCTTTGAAAGAAACCACTCGTAACTCTTCCTGGACTCCTCCACGCTGTCCAAGAAATCGCGCGAGCGCGTCCATTTGGTGAAAGGCCTAAAATCGACAGGCCTGAAGTACCAGGCATCGATAAATCCTCTCGCATCCAATCTCTCGCCTTCTATCGTCGACTCTTCTATGCCGTTAATCGTCGTTGGCCAAATCGAAGTCATCATTGAGAGATAGAGGAAGAGGAAAACGTGCAAGAATAGCGAAGGAACGAGAGACGAAGAAGAAGAAGAAGAAGAAGAAGCCAGGGGCCTCTTTCCGGTCCATGAATCACGCCCACGCGTCGCGCGCCCGCTCGATAATTAATGCTCATTTAATTCGGTGTTCATCATCCTCGCTGGAAATATTTACAAAAGTCCGGACAACGGCTGGCTCGCGGTCCATGTGCAGAACGAAACCGTAGGACCTTACAACCGAAGGGAATACCTGTCCATGGTCATGGAAGAGGAATGGCCGCCGTACGATTCGCCATTCATCCTGATTGTCACCGAACCTGGCGCGCTGCCTTTATGAACCTCCTTGCTCTTCCCTCGAATCAACGATCGCCCGATGATCTATGCGCCTTCGTAATGGTGCTTCATCGACAACGATCTCGGTAATACCTGGTAGCACGATCTGCCCGAGTAGGGACCGGTCGGACCATCGGAGGTAGCCGGAGAAATCGGCTGCATTCCGCTTATCAGACATACCTTCGACCGCGATTATTCATGTCCTCGCGGCAATTTTGAAATATGGTTGCTTTTGTCCGGGACACAGGTCGGTATTTTATGAAAGACGAACGATTTTCGATGATTGATTATGACGCCTTCAATTTGTGTTGCGAGCAGTCTGTTAAAATGGAAATGTGAGAAGTTTGAAAGTTTACCTAAGCCAAGAAGTTAAAAATGAAAAACAAAAAACGGATAATTACATGCTTGGAATTGCATTTGTAAATACCATGAAAAGAAAATGAAGATACGATTCCGATTAATCGACTTCACGGAATCCTTAGAATCGATCTAATCCGAGAAATCGCAGCCACTGTGTAAGCATAGGATTAAAACGATTCACATGTAGGTCGATAATAAATTCCACAAAACGCTTGGTGCATTCCGGCACGCGAGATCGAGAAAGACCGGTGCCTGACGGCCCTGAAAATTCCACGGGACGATAACGAACAAGACCGTTTCCCGGTAGAACGACGGAACTCGTCGCGTTCCACCGCGACGTGGACGATGAACCTGCCGCGGAGATGACAAGTGAAGCACACGCATTTACGATTCCAAGTGCGTCGCGTTCCAGCAGGGAATGCGTCTTTTAAGCCATTGCTCTTCGTCGTACGTCTCCCTTTCTGGCCTGCATCATGCGGACAGAAGATAGAAACTGGTTCCCCGAGGGATGAGGACGCCAATGAACGCTTTACCGCCGTTCGATAACAATGGTTCACTGTGCGTGAAACTGGCTGGTCAAAGTGAAGCCACTGTTTCATCCGACGAGACCCGTTTCTCTCTCGAACGAGCATTAAACGTCCGGTTATTGGTGAACGACGAACAGTGTCTCTGAGATACCATTAATCATTAGGAGCCGACCTCCTGTGTCAGTTTTTATCAGTCAGGATGAGGGGACGGCATCGTTTTTCCATGGGAATAGCGTTGCTTATTCGAATTTAAATTTATGATAAATCCGGTTGAATTCCTAGGATGGATGCGTACGCGTGACAGCAACCGGAGGAAATTAGCATAACGTTAAACCGCGACCAGAGGGCGTTTATTCTCATCGAATTTATCCGGAACGGGAGCGCCAGCGGTCAGGGAAACGGGGATAGAAGGAGAGCAACGATGGAAGGAGAGAATGCATTTATGCAGGCTGTTCGGTATGCGATGCGTTCACGAACAGATTCCAGATACGGGTCCTTTTGTCAACGTTCGGCTGCTCGTTATCGGCGCCGATGAATTTCGATCTTTTTCCGCCGGGGTAAACGTCTTTCACGAACCGCGGCGAGAGGAATCGACGTACCACGGTCATTGAGCCGACTCCTTTCGTCCTCCCCTTCGAGGCTTGGCCACGAATTAACATACTTTCCGACGCGTCATGAGTTGGAAATATTTATGTAAATCGATTAAAGGATCGAGATACCGTGCGTGCGTCGCCACGGTTACGAAAATTGTTCAAATAAAAAAACAACCACCCGGTCAACGAGCACAATCAGATTCCACGTGATCTGCTCGAGTATCCGTATGTTAAGGATCTCCGGGTGTTTCCAATAAAAATCAATCAATGCTCGATCAGAACGACCATCCTGCATAACGAAGTACGCAGAAAATTATACAAATACCAGAATGAAGGTTTCCTTGCGGCTTCTTGGAACGAGACATCTGACTTGGAGAGCGGAAAAAAATTCTTGCCAATGATAAAGAACGTGGTCGCCATTGAAACGAGTCATCCGAATCGAAGAAACAGGGTTCAAGAACGAGCGCATACACTAAACACTAAACACTCTCTGAATTGCGTTTAGCATCAGTAAGAAGAAAGTTTCAGGACGCGAGGAGAATAAATGTTGGAAAGTGTATCGAAGATAACGATACATCTGTTCGTCCCGTTGGTGTACAGGTTTTACGCGCGTCGATCTTTCTTAGAAAGTGACGGCCGATCATGTGCCTATGAACCGTGATGGTTTTAGCGAGAGAGCCGCGGTAACTGAAATCAATGGATCAGGACCACCAGCCGCGAGAGAAGCGCGAGTTTTACCGAGTATCGACCTCTTCACCTCCTCGCCTTGACGTCCTGTCTCTCGATTATACTTGTCTCGGTTCTCGTTCAGCTACACATCTGGGTTTCATCGGCCACGTAACCGAACCGAGCACGATTTTAGCGTCTTTAACGATGTACGCGGATCATCGACGGATCCTCCTTCATTTGTCAATGAACCATCGTGATTAATTACTGGATACCGGACGTTCAAGATGCGCTTCAAAATTCAATGCGAGCCTTTAATACTTTTCGTTGTGGAATATTTATGAAATTACTAGAATCGGTTAATAATTTTGAGAGAAATCATAACGATGATGAGTCCAAAACTCCCACAAAAATGTGACACACCAGTCCTCTACTGCACTTGTTTAACTAATGAAGTCTCCCCTCGGAGAACCAATAATCCGCCAGTGTATTAGAGGGTGGGAACATGTCACGAGGGAGCGGAAGTCGCGGGCGCAGCCGTTTCCGTAGCGACAGATGCAATCTCGCACTTGGTCCGTGCTCGGATCTCTACCTACTGCCGTCTCTCGGTCCTTTAAAAGGGTACCACTGTCAACAGTAAGAAATTACTATTGATCGAATGCACGGAAACGAGGGGCAAAAAATCACGATGGATGATGTCGCGCGACGGGGTTATAGGAGATTAAGGGGGCGGTAAAAAAAGGGATGGGAAAACACACGTAATAGAGTAAGTTCGCCGGTGAATGGAGGCGGTTAAACGATTGGGTTTTGACAATATTTGACCGAGTCTGTGAATGGGACCTCAGAAGTGGCTTGTCCCGACCACGTAAAATAATATTTAAGACACACATTGCGGGGGAAAATTTGGGGCGTCTTTTTTACTGATGACTTCTGGTTGTATTTTTTCGTTACCTCTTTGTGGGAAATCGTTTAGGCTTTTCAAGTGTAACGAATGCAATTTTCCTTATATCTTACCGATATCTTACATGGTCTGCGATGTAATTTTTAGGGCTTGGTGTTACAAGGGTTGACGAAAGGAATGATAATTACAGAAAATCTTACACTTATCGATAATCCTCCATATGTTTGTCCTCCGTATGCAACAAGCCACCTTGGCGCACACAGAGTCCCGGTTTCGTCCGTGTGCAGAAGAGTGTTTGCGGAAGGGGGTCGCTTTTTTGTAGGGTGTCGTTTCCAAGTGGTCGTCATAGGCTGCACTGGGTGCAGCGAGCGAGAGCGGTTCCCACAGCTCGTTCGTGTGAAAACGTTCTGGAAAGTGGACGCGACAAGTGCAGCAGCAGCCGCCTCCGCAGGATACATCGGAAGTGCATCGTTTACGGAAAAGCAATGATCCTCGTGAGCCGTGCAAATGCTCCATTAGGACCCAATACATTTGGCCAATGTATATGTGCCATTAGGGATTCTTTTATTTATCTATTTATTCTCAAATATATTATGCAAATGACAGATAAGATTTGTTAATTAAAAATAAAAGTACTGTCTGATGAAATTTTCAACAGCTCCAGCTGGGTAGTTAACGTGTTAATCGTTTCCTTTTACATCGATTTTTTTCGACCCATCTACCTGTACGTGGCCTCTTGAGAGCGATTACGCAAGTTGGCTCGTTTCCCGTCCTCGTGTTGTGCCGTTTTATCTGAATCGTTTCGATGGGCTCGAACGTGGCGCATCTTGAATGTGGCACGGTTAGACCGGCTATCATACTTAGTTAATCCTGTCCGCGCAGTAAATTCAATATAAATAGAGGTCCGGTGTGCAACGTCCCCTCGTACGGTTCTAAGTGATACTACGAAGAAATTATGGACACTCTGTTTTACACCTGGACGACGCTTTTCAGATTATTAGGCATTACATTATCGATATCGGTTATTGGGAGATATTTACAGGCGTTTACGGGTCCCCGCCGTTTCATGAATAATTCATCCCCGATTAATTGTAATTCAAACGGGAACGGATGCGGTTCACGTTGAATCGTCGCCGTTCACGGGATTTTGTTTCCTTTATTATCACGACGATTCTGCACCTTCTTCGACGTGCTTCTCGCCCGTCAGATCGTCGCTGTCCAATGTATAATCCGTTTACGACGATGATTACTTTATCCGTCGTATCGACGACTAATAAGACTGAAACTCGTTCGGAATTTTTCGATACGAGCATATCCGCAGTTTGGCCGATTTCATGCGTCGCCGATCGTGATGATCCCGCTTAATCAAGATCCCATACCTCTGGTAACAGGACGCTCAAGAGTTTTATCATACCGTTTCGCGTAACGATCGCTAAAAGTAGCTTCACCAATACCTTTGGTACTCGTTTCTTTAAGAAAAATCAACGTCGTATTAATTAGAAGTCCAGATAGTGCGAAAGCAACGTGTTAGAGGCTCACTGTGTGTGAGAAGCACTATTTATAAAATTTATTTTAAGATGTTTTATTTTTATCTATAAGAGGTTGTACAAATAAAAATAGTTCTTAGGTTTCCATTAATTAAAAAGAAATGTCCCACCAAGTCCAGCGTACCGGATACGAGTTTTCCGAGCGAGCAAATGGACTAACCTGTTACCCGTTTACCTGAAAAGGTCACGAACGATTTGGGACTGTGTAAGCAGCCACCTCCGATCCCTTCGTTGCTCCCTGTTCGCCTCCATAACCCCGACGCGAACGATCGGCGTGGCTGAAACGCAAAGCCGAACATAAAACCGCAGATAAGAGCCACCGTGTGTAACGCGTGAAGGAGAATGAAAGAGAGCGGGAGAGAATCGAAGGAAGACGGAAAAGCGATCGTGGGCAAGAGGGAAAGAAAGAGAGAAGGCCGTGCTGGGGCTGAATTACGAGCGGCCGACGGGCATTAACATTTTTGCTGGACGTGCAACAAATTAAAGCAATCTGGTTCGCTCGTGTCCCTCGTCTCTTACGCTCTCGGCTGTCTGACTGCCGTTTGTTCTTTCTCTTTGCTTTCTCCTTTTCTTTTTTTTCTTTCCTCTCTTCGCGTTCTTCTTCTTTTTTTTTTTTGCATACGATTTAACCGGGCTTGCTGTTCCACCCTCGTCGTGCTCTTGATACACGACAACGAGGAGCCGCGTTACTTGCTTCTGCTCGCCAGCGAGCTACTCCTGTTTCTTCGAGGATTTTTACCTTGTCGCAAATATACTTGTACCGGCTATTTCTTCCAACGTGTTCCATCGTTTACGTGGATGCTGCGATGAAAGAAGCTGCTTGCAAGGGGTGGATATATCACGAGGAATAGGAAGAAGATGTTATAAATCATTGGAAATTAAAAGGCTAATGAAGAACTTACTTAAAGGGGTACAAAATGTTGCACCTTGCAGTGATAACAAGGGTGAAATATTGTTAGTGGAACTTAGGATGGCTACTAAATCTATGGTTCTAAATAAAATTACACAAACACGGTACGTGTCGAAACGCGAATTAACGCGGATAAATTATATATCGGCAGAAGGATGAATAGCCGGTTCAGCAAAGTGCATTTACATACTGGGGCTACGTATGTACGTGGCGGCCACCGTAACAGAAGCGAAGGATCTTCCCTGGGGAAAAAGTGGAGGCGAGGCAAAGTAGAGCGAACCGAGGTAAAGCGAACGAGGAACTCGAGGGGATAGGGATATGTGGTATATCGGTCTGTCGCCTCTGTAAATTCTTGGTGCTCGGTAACGCCGCCACCGTCGTGCTGCAGCCTTATCATCGTCAGGGCCGCAGAAGTAGCAAGAGATTCCAAGAATACGACTTCGTTCCTGCACGCAGTTCCTGCTTAATATTAACATAACGTTTCACGTGCACCTTCTACGTGTTGCAATTTTGTTAACACGCTTCTCGAACGTTGAAAAATGTTCAGGCGCATCAAATTTGACCGCGATTGATGTTCGTTCCGAAGCTTATCGATATAAGAATGATTTTTAATATCTTCTCTGGTAATTTTATAGAAGAAACCTTTGATTTGTGAATTAATCGTCCTCGAATTTTCTAACTCATGGATTGCCTATAACAAAAATTTTGTAGTTACATTATACTTTGGTTTTTGACACTTTTATGGAGTATAAGGATTACTTGGAGAATCGAAGATAATTGTGGTGAATCTGAATGAATACGAAGGTGTTGTTTAAGAGAGGGAAGAATGGAAGGAGTGGAAACAAGAAGCACACCAAGGATGCATCCCTGGTTGGCGGGAGCGCAGTACCGGACCACGGCGGTCGTCTCCGTGTATCGTTTGATCTCGTTAATAGGACCGCATTGTCCTGAATCTACATACTCCTCTACGTACCCTTTCTCTGGTGTGCACTTCGTCGTGCTGGCGAAAAAAAGAACAATGAAACGAGGACCGCGAGTCAACAAAGGGAGAAGAAAAGGTGAATAAGAATGGGGTACGTGCACGCGTATACGTTTATTGGAAACACCTCGATAATTTATTTGTAAAAACGTGAAATATCACAATTCACTTTTAACTAACTGTAATCATATCAAAAATTAAGATTCAGTCATTTAATTGTGTCATTTGAAATGTTAATTTAAAGAAGAATTTAAAGGGTTGAGTATTTGAGAACAGGTGAAATTTAAGAATTTTGTTTCATAGGTAATTATTGAATGAGAAGTTTTTATTTTTCCAGAAGATAGGGCGGAGTGCCTTTTTAATAAATTGTCTTTAACAATTGCAAAACACCTTTTACATATCTTAAAATAATTCGAAGACGAGATCGCAAGCTACAATGAATCTTACACAACCTAACTCGAAACCAGTTTAACCCTCCCGTTTTGCTCCGTACGAAAGTCAACGTGTCGTTTAAAGGATAAAATAAAATACTTTCAATTACCAGTTACCGTAACGCGAGGGTATCGTTTAAAGATCGACCAGCCTCCCAGAAGAAAATCCTTATAAGAAAATCTTTGCGAGTCGCTCCTTACCATACGCGTCTTTGTGGATCCCTCTCCTTCTCTTCTTTTTGCCCCCTACACCCTTCCTTCTCCCTCGTCTTTCTTATCCCCGATGCAACGTCCAGGTCTGTTACAACTCACGGACTGCACTCATCATCCTATTGTTCTCTAATGAATCCGTAGATGCTGACGGAAGCGCCCCTGCCCACAAGATGCATGGGACAGGTTGCGTCTCGGAGCCTTCTTCTTCTTCTTCGTTTCTTTCCTCGTCGTTTCCCTTAAACCTCCTCACCGTCACGATTCCACGTCTGTGAACGAACGAAAGAAAAAAAAAAAAGAAAAATGACAAAGAAAAAAACTTATTTAGGCATAACGAGTCAGAACTCTAACTCTCCGGACCTTTTGTGAAATCACTCGGCCGCACTACATCACCTCGCCTCAAGAATTGTGGCTAAGAGAAACGACTGCCCACCTTGCTTTCGTTAGAACGAAGAATAGTGTATGACGATGATGAAGCACGATATCGTGTCCCGTCATCTGTGCTTGTCAACGGTGGAGAATCTTTTTCGAATGCTTGGAAGACGTTCGGTTCAATCGGAGTTTTAAATGTAATAAGACGAGGATGATTATCTTAAGCGTCTCGTTTGTGAAATTTGAACCTCTACCAAAATCGAGGAAATATCATTTTTAGCAGTAAGGCAATTAATTTTGTAATAGAAACTACGGTACGACATTACCCTAGACACTACGTTACTTTCTTATTCAATTTAACACGTTGACTGGCACAGTGAAAACGGACGTGGGTAGTCAGACACGCTGAAATCCTAATTATTAACAATACAATCAACTAATTTTCAAGTAAAAAATTTCGGGTGCCGGTCACTGGTGACTCCCGTAGCAGCCAACGTGTTAAAAATCAAAGTTTCCTGGCGTTCCACTTTTAATTTCACAACCTTTCCGCAATACTGCTTTAAAAAATCTACGCCACTCATCTATTTAAACGCAGTTCAAATCCTCCTTAAATCTTTCCTCAACATTTTTCTTGTCGTCCGATCACGTTCGGATACGGGGATATCAGATAACCGTGTCTACGTGTCATGATTCAGTTTGCCATACTTTTCCCATCGGATACGAATCCATTATTTACACGTATCAATACGAATTTACCAGCACGGGAACGTTTCGATCTTGATCCCAGAAGGCTGAAGGATGGTGGCGAGTAAAGAACGGGGGACAATACCGTATATCTGTCGCGGTCGTTTTATGGAAATCCGTTCGGCGGTCTCGTCTCGATCACACAACGATCGGTGCTTTCGATACGATCGAGTGTAGCACCTGTGCCCTATGTGTCGTAGCCGGCATCGTGTGGCCCCGTGTGCGAGCCACGGACGAAGGATGCGCGGGTCACTGGCCGGGTCTGCTCCTTTAAATATGGAAGAATCGAGGGAGATCACGATAAGGAGGGTCAGAAGCGGGTTACGAACCAGAATTTCGTTGTCATGTAAATGACCGTCTCTCTACGAGGTCCCCGGGCTCTCTAACTAACCCGGGGAACCACGGGTAAATTCAATCTCGTGCCTACGATTGGAGAAACATCGTGGACGCCCTCGAACCCGTGATATCTTCTCAATGGTGCATCAAATAATGATGTCTCCCCCTAACGAACGCCATTGTTCGTTTCCAACTTTCTTTTTCCGTTCGTTCTCGTCGCTGGTTTCTGTATCAAAAGCGAATCGCAGGATTAAATAATCATTGTTTGATTACATCCAGCAGTAGAAATAATGGAACAGATTTCAGATTTTCTTATGCATGAAAGATTGTAATTGCAAACGTACGAAGAGTTTTATTGGTGTCGAAGGACTGCTTTGAATTTATAGGTGCAATGATCTTGATGTTATGTAAAACGTACGAGATTATACGCGTTCAGAAAATCAACATCTTTCCCCGAGCAATTTCCCTATTATATGTCAGTTTTACGATCGGGCAGAGGCCTGGTTCACGGATTGAAAGTCTCAATACACGGCCGAGCAGCGCCACGACGATCAAATATATATATTTCACGGTCACTCTGCTCACGCGAACCGTAGAAACAATGAACGCATAGAAACAAGACGGTACTGGTACGAACGAATAGCTCCCATAAAATAAACAACCGTGATCGGTGAAACGATCCTGGACCACCTTCGTGTCCCCATAAAGACGCCGTGGCGGGCAGGAAATCGAACGTCGATTTCCCTTTTTAATCCGAGGGACCGAACGCGTGATAGCTCGCACGCGTCGCCTTGTCGTTCCTCGATCGGTGCCGGTCCCTATAAAACC
This sequence comes from Stelis phaeoptera, assembly GCA_943735885.1. NCBI lineage: Eukaryota > Metazoa > Arthropoda > Insecta > Hymenoptera > Megachilidae > Stelis > Stelis phaeoptera. The sequence continues at coordinate 7,974,426 of OX030941.1, read as the reverse complement.
CGCGTTTTGTGCCCGGTTTTCTGACCATAAAGGACCGTTTTGGTGGGCCCGAGGCGTGGCTCTTGATCTGCCTAGGTGGCCCGGCAGTAACTTACGCCCGGCCATCACCAGATCTATCCGAATAACGCCGCGCTATCTTAAATATCCAGCAATTTATGCGTTTACACGGATTATCTCGCCGTGCCTTTACGGCTGGTAGTTACTTAATCACTTTAGGCACCGTTCGGACCCACACGTTTCTTTTTACGCACGTGTTGCGTGGCTCTCGAAAAGGGTTGAACTTGGAAAAAAAGGAAGTCTGATCGCGAATTAAGCTCGAGTTTACATAGTGTATTAAAAACGAACCGGATACCTGGGTACCCGCTTCCAAATTAATATTACCAAATTTATTGCACACGCCCCTGTTATTGAATATTGCAAAATCCCCTTCGGACCCTCAGCCTTTGGATATTTTAATATTCATGTCACAAAATGTGGATTTAACGAATTTATTGTAACACGAAATGAAATGAAACTCATGGGCTTTGTATTCCGACCAATTAATTAAGTAAAGAGTAGGGAAGATAATATGGCTGTTATAATTTTATCAAATGGTTCCACGTTCCCATGAATGTTCCTCCTTTCTATTACCTTGTGATCTTTTTATACGATCGTTTTTTGCAGTGATCTTAAATCTACCTGTAATTTAACGGCGATGCCTGTTAGAAAGTGTGAGCTGAGAGATCGGAGAACACTAACAAAAAGTAGCTTAATTAGGTACCAGGTGGAAATATCGTTAAGTTTTTCTATCATAAGCCGTGAGTATGATTACACCTTTAAATCTGATACCACACTTCGGTTAATACAAATGTTAAATCGTAGCCGAGTCTGTCAAGAGGTAATCGAATTACATAGTATTGCTTCAACTTTAATGATTTGCTTACTTTCAAAGAGGTACGTATTATTTCGAGGCGAATTCAATCGGTCCATAAATTTGTTTACGCTTCGTATTAAACTCATAAAATTCAAAGGACAATTAATTTAAATAACTGATTCTAAAATTATTTTGAACAGTATACATGTTTCTATGTCCTGGGTCAATTTTACAACCATAAAATCCTTGATCATTTATTCAAACACGCACGAAAAATTCTTGTTTCGTATTCCATTTAAAAAAAGGGAGGGGAGGGGACAAGCCGACAGAAGAATCTTGTACAGCAACTTAATTCAATGGTCTAACGACAGCATACCAAGAGAAAGCCGATCCCCGAAAACCCATCAAAAATTCGTTCGTGGCAGCGCGTCGTGTATCTCGAATACCACGAAAGAAATTCATCTTTTTCCTAGAATATTTTTACCGTGTTATAAAGGAAGAAAGAATAAAAGGGGAGGAATGAATTCCTCGCGATGACGCGGCCAAAACGAAACGGCCAACTTCTCGTAACGAGGCGGACGAGGGCCGCGTATATCACGCGTCGCACGCTTCAGAATGCGTGTGCGTGCGACACGCGCGCTCCAAGATACAGGTTGCCAGCCGCACCTGTAAACTCTGCTCCGATCCGCGTGGGCGTCGGAGACCGCGACCAGACATCCTCGAGCTGACGTGAAATTGTCAATTTCAGTTTACAATCCCTTGCTTCGTTCGACGAAATTCGTTGCTGATCCAGAGCATAAGAAAGGTGATCCAAATTCCTGTTACCCAGTGGTTCAGGTAAATTTTGATGGGTCAGGCATGATATACTTCGACCACTTAAAATATTAAATTCCAGGGGGTCACAGGGGTTCCTAAATAAATTTAGGAGCTTCGATCTTACATTAAACTGGCTACCTTGATTTTTTGGTCATCTTAAAGTTAATATTTCAATTTTTCTAGAATTCGAGTTACTTGGTATCCTAGTGGTGTTGAACCTTTATTAAATTTGTAATAAAATAATTACAAATTCAGGACAGAAGAAAATTAAATCACCGAGTAATATTGAAACTATACTAGTTATTCGAAATGTCAAATTTAGGGATTCGGTTAATCCTCGGTATCTTTAATGACTCATATTGAATGCCTTGCTGGTTATGGCTGTATCTACTGTGCAAGTCAGCGCGGTAAGTAGACACGCGTATTTATCGGAAGAACAAGCCGCGAAAAGCACGATTTCGCAAGCGTTTCAGCTCGATCCGACGATGATTCAGCTGCGTTTCTCCAGTCTCGCAACGCGTGCACATTCTCCGACGCAGAAACGCGCCGATCTTGATGCTCTCCAGAGACGTTTCTTCGATTCGAGTCATAAATTACTCGAAATAACGATGTCATTTCGATAATGAACGTAAAGTGCATCGAATTTGGGTAAAGAGACTTCTTAAAGAGAATATCTAGCATGTCATGGTACACGCGGCTCACGATTGCTCGATTTCCCAATCTGGATGAAATTTATAATTCGATATCATTTGTACGGATCTCTAATTAACCAAAAGACTTGAAAGTTTTTTGAATGATTTGGTACCCATAATAATTTACAAAACAACTGATCCCTTTTGTCTTTTGTCACTTCTAAGATTAAAAAAGAAAATCTCACGGGATGATATTCTGAATTCGTAAGTGAAATTATAGCGTGTCGCAACATACTAGGCCCTTTCTACTGTGTCAATTAATCTGTCACCATTTAATACACCTATACTCGATTCGAGTTACAATTAATGAACTCTAATCTACGGATCTGTTCCCACGTACAGCAACGCCCTCGTTCCATATGTCCCGTTCGACCAGCAATCGTTAAGAATTTTCCGAGAATCCGATCACGCCTCTCAGAACCGATATCCTCGTCCAAACATCCACTCGATCTTTCCCTAAACACTCGTTCTTCGCACTCTTACGACCGATCCTCGACATACACACACGGCTGGAAGTTTATTTCTGCGCGCACGTAACGCGTCAGAAGTTTATTCACCCGTATTGGCCGCAAAAACTATCGCGCACCGTAACGTCTCGCTAAATGATCGCGCCGCGTGTTCATTATCAATTACTCGTGCACCGTGCCGTCGCTAGGGAGACATTAGACCCGTGGCCATGATTTCACCAGACGTGGGAACGTGGCAGCCAACGTGGCGGGGCTGAAAATCGGACACAATGCGCGTCAATGGATCGACGTGGACGCGAGGCGAAGAGGAGCGGCATCGCTCGAGGACTCGTGCACAATGCCACTCGGCCGGTAATTTGTCCGAGATGGGTCATTACGAACTTAAGTCCTTCACGTTTTTCCCTCCTGGTACAGGCCCCCTCGCATCATTCGCGGGACACACGAAGCACGGTGTCTCGCGAGAAAGCGAGAACCCGTTGATCTCTTCGTGAACCGCGCCTCCCAGGCCCCGACTCTCTTCGGATCTGGCAATTTCGGCACGAGACGCAAACAGAAAAGAAAGAATCGGGCATAAAACATGTCCGGGAGAAGGGTGCCCAGTCGAAAAGTATGTCTGATGATGTTCCGTGGTCTTCTGTTATTGACACGGAAGTTGTACTGTGATGGGAGATGTTCGTTTGACAGGGAATATTGCTCACGAGCCTTGGCATGTCCTATTTTTGTGAAGAATATATTTTTGAATAATAATATTCGACGGACTCGTTGTTGGACCGACTTTATGGAGTAACGAAATTAATACAAATTGTATACATTAAAGTATAAAAAAATTATGTTACTTCCCCATCAATGTCCAGACCTAAGAATTTGACTCATCCTGGGATGAAAAGTCTCAGGTGTCCGGAAAATAAAAAGGAAACGGAACGAGGGATTTGGGCAATGGAAGTAAGAGGCGCGAAATACAAATTTTTCAGCTTGAACAGACGACGCTGCGAGAATTACGGAGCCGCGTGTCTCCGATAATCCTGGTTTATATGCCTGCGTCGCATCGGGTCCACAGGATCCCGTGGGGGCCTCTCACCACTTTCGCATCCGTACCCTGAACGCGGAGCGGATTCAAGCCGGCAGGGAGCTGGCCCGTCGTCCTCAGAAGCCGAGGTACGTGCTGGTGTACCGAGATGCCTCGTCAGGCCCCACCATGGAACGAGTTTCAGCAGGTTGAGACGCGGCCAGGCGGTTCGTGCGCCCACGCCGTGCAGGTATTGTGCAGGTACTATCGTCTCTTCGTCCCTCTTCGTCCCTCTTCGTCCTCCCGCCAGGCTGCTACGCGATTTTACACCGACAGGCTGGGCTTCATTGTTTCAGCGCGATATCCTGTCATTTCGACGCGCTTGGCACGCTGATCGCTTCTCATCCCGATGCTGGTCTCCGGCTTCCGTTTGCTGGAAAATTGCTAGCCTTCTTTGATTCATGATAATCGTCATTTTTAATCGAATATGATTTCGGAAATTTTGAAAATTGTATTTCTACGATTCTTACTCTACATTTCTTTGCTTATCTTTTTACGTAGATCCATCCGTTTTTTCTTTGGATTGTAAATAGAAGGAAGTATTTAGGTAATTGGTGAACGATAAGTATCTCGAGACAGGTTCGTTCACTCATACCAGCATTCTTTTCGTCGTACTCACATCGTTAACAAAGATATTTTCCTCGTTTTAACGCCTGACACAAGCACCTGATGCGTTGATTATACAAACGGCAAGATAAACGTTTCGAACACTTGTCGGTATTGTTCGATCATGATTCAGAAGGCAAACATCTCGGTGCACGCATCTCGGCAAACATATTTTTCTCGTTCCGAGGCATAGAACTCGTAGCCTGTTACCAATCTTTCGCAAATACTTCGTATTTTCATGCAAAGTTCAATTGAGTCATCTTCTCGACGATGAATCACCCTTCAAAAAAAAATGGGGAAGAAAAATTTCGTAAATTATTCGAGCCATTTATCCGTGAGGATCGTTCCTTGGATGATGATCGATCGATCTTTCTCGATATCGATCAAACTGACCGGCGATAAAAACACGGACGTTTTTATCGATTAACCCGTCGCTTCACGGTGCACAACAATTATTCGTCTCATTACGTTGTAATTAATGTCACGGCACCGTTTCGTCAGTTCGTTAATGATGTTTACGGACGACTCATTATGTTTGAATATTATTGAATAACGCTCGTTAAAAGAAGGCGAGACAGCTCAATGCGTAATCGTTCGTTTTACGTGGCCGTATCCGCGCCAATCGGCGCGTGTACGAGGCTCGAGGGCAACGAGCGCCCGCGCGCGTACGACGACGCCTCGAGACCCGACAGGTTGATGCAGACGTGCGATTTAACCCGTTGCGATATTAATATATTTCCTTGAAGAAGACAAACGTCAGCTCCGTTTCCGTGCGTTGTTTGTCACGGGGAAAACATTTCTTTCTTTGTGGAAATTTTTCGCCCCGCGCTATAACGTCTTGATTCGAAGCTCTGGGTAGGTAAACTTTGACATGGAAATATTCCATATTTGTTTCGAAAAGACCAGTTCCGAAAGCTAATTTATTTTTTGCATTGATAATATTTTAATCCTCAATATTCAACCTCGAGAATCTATGATGCTAAAATCAAACGTTAAAATTTCCAAATGAAAGAATTTCCTGTATTAAAAAATAATACCAAAGGAGTGGTTTAAAATTCTGTTTAATTAGAAGATTTACATCGAAGGCGAATTGTTTGCTTATCCATAAGCACATTGTGGCCAATTAGCGAAGCCGTCAACTCCGCCATTGGCCGGTTCGTTTAAGAAGATAATAATGTATTGCGAAAGGCAACGATGACTAATGCAAAAGGAACCAAAAGAACGAAACGGATAAAACCGAGACGGTCAGAAAGGAGACGGAAAAGCGTCGAAGATTTCTTTCTCTGTTTTTCTTCTTGTTGTTGCTTCTCCCCGTCCCTTTTTGACCTGTGTACTCCCACTTCTCTTGGGCGCATTCCCTATGACCCTTCCCCGGGGATTCAACAGGTGGTGCGTTGCCTCGTGGCCGTTCTATGATGTCCCACACGTCGTGCCCACGTAATCGCGTGTGTATGGGTGTACCCCATGGGCACCGCGTGTAGGAAGTACCCTGACCCTTCATCCGCTTCATGGTCTCTCCATATGTGCCCGTTCGTGATCTCCAAACCTGCAACGTTCCATAGGAACCTACCTTTTTTTTTTTTAGGAAGTAGTTCACATAGCTTATGGTTAAGATAGGAATTAAAAAGTATGAGTATTCTTTTGCACTTTGAGAATTCTTCAATTTAAACGTAATCCATTTTTATAGTAAAGTTTTGGAAAATTTAAAACTTTGCTTTGGAAAGAATCGAATCTATTTAGGATTCCAAGGATTACTTAAACAGTTGATTTGGAGCAATTGATAATTAATAATTTGGGTACTAAATAGTAGTATTACTTGGTACTTTGGACGTAATTGTAATGCGATCGCCGAAATGTTAAATTTGAGAATCGTTTAGATAAGAATGTAGGCCAACTGATACAAATTTTTCAGAAATACTTTTACAGCTCCCAAAATTGAACTAGAATCAAAATCTTGAGAGATTTAACCTTCGACCGATAATGAACCAAAATTCCTCGGATAATTCTCCAAATTTAGATAATGGAAACATCGTTGTGTGTCATGGATGCATTGACACGAACCCGCCAGAGAGGTGCAGGGAGACAAGAAAGAAAGAGTTGAATGAATTCGTCGTCGTGAGAAAGGAAACAGGAATTCTCGTTTCGTCTCGAATTTGGCGTAAAAGGACGCCCACCTCGCGGCACCTGCCAGCCATTCGAATCGCCAAACATCCGTTCCATTCTACGAATTCATATGTTCACGATCTGTACGCTCTTTACCCACGCGAATAGATTCACCCACACTCCGAGCCACGTTTCACGAACACAAATGCCCAATTTTCGAAGGAAAGTAGAGATCATGGCCGTGGATGATTCTCGAACGGATTTACATACCCGATACTGCACGAGTTGATCATCGTTCGCCTGTCTCTTTTGACTTATTTTACGCCGTAGGTGGTCGATTCGAGCGAACGGTGGGCATTCTTCGTATAAATATTATTTCCAGGACCGTCCAGCAACGTTTCAATTAAAAACGGGCCAGGAATTCCGTATATCTTGTTCGACAACTGTACAATCGTGTACCGATGTAGCTTCGACATGGATATCGGATAAATCGAATTCTTTCCTTCGGGTCGTGCACGACGGATGCGAACTTTCAAATTGCAGCTTCGAACCGTGCTGGTGGATACATTAATCACGGACAAAACGGATGAATAACATTCAAAAGAAAATTTGAAAGTATAATACTGATTTTTAATTAACAAAAAGAAGTAACTGAAAGTATTAAATATTATATTCTGAAAAATCTACTTCAAGTTTTAATTGTGAGAGGATTCAATAAGTTTGTTGGTTACGTATAAACAATTCTAATGTATAAACAATTTCATTGAATTTCATTACGTATAAACAATTTCATTGAAAAATGAAATGAGTTACCTAAAATATCCAGTCATCTATCGAAGAAAGAGATTTTTGATACGAGTAGATTCAAGTCTGTCGCACGTGTTGCACAGTTCACGCACACGTGTTCGAGAACGAACGACAAGGGCTCTTCTTTTCGTGGCTGCTTCCTGTTCCGGTGCTCGACGACAGGTCAGGTGTCGCCGATCTTAATCCCGATGGATGCCTGGGTGGTAACAGGATGCGATTCCCGGCCCCCACAAAAGTATCTAAAAATTTATAAGCATCCCGAGGACAAAGGATCAAACGTTTCTTTCCACGGGGGACGCATTGTACGTGATAAGTGTTTATAAGAAATATATCTCTGGACGATCTTCTCGATCCGAAATGCACAAAAACAGGCTGGTCGCACGGCGTCGGACGAGATGGATCGTTCTTCCCAGGCGATCCACTTCTTTGTGCGACCGGGTCATAGATCACACCACCGAAATTCCTCTTCGGCGTCTAATGACCGCGAAGAGCCGCGGAAGAACGTGCTCGCTGGACGGATAAACACGACGACAGGTTTCATTGTGCCGTGGAAGAAGCATTATTTCACGTCTTGAACAAAGCTGTCCAGGTGAATCTATAAAATACGATCGAGCGTAAAAAGAAAAAAGAAAAAAAGAGGAGCGGGGAAAAAAGAAAGGAGAGGCCTGAACGATCACGAACAGAGAACCAGGAAGCGAGAAAGAAAGAGGGAACGAAAACAGCTCCTTTTTTCTTGCTTTCGGGAACAGCTGAGATTCTTTTCGAAAGCGTCGCACGATAGTAAAAAATCTGAAATATGCGACAAAAAGATCCAGAAATAATTTTATACCATAAGGCATAAATCGATAAGTAACTTCAGATTGTTTGAAGAATTGTTTAAATCTAACGATGACAAGTGTCTGAGAATAAAGTTTAATTTATTCTCGACTTTTGAAACTTCTTTTTCTGAAGGTGGCAATAAATTTGTTGACGATCATATTATTATACGGGAACATTTTTTACGTATGCATGAATTTCTGCTTAATCTGATTTAATCTTGAGAAGATTTAGAAAAGAGATTGGATATCATATTCCAAGTTTCTGCAAATGTAAATTTTATTCTTTTGAAGCGAAGTATTCAGTTTTATTCTAAATTTAATCAAGGATCAGACAGATTGATGTATTTGTTCTTACAAGTGACTTTATTTTCATTACTTTTGCCATGTTTTCGAGGATTTTCACCGCGGAGTATCGTGTCTGCGCAGGAATTCGAAGCGTCGGTATAAATCGATTATCCGTAGATACACAGTGATGTATCGTGACGGGTCCCGGTTTGTGACAGGTGGGAGGACCGATTTCGAATTCCTCTTCTTGTCCCTGTGATATCTACGCGCACACAAGCGTGTTTGCGAGCGTCACGAGCCGCGAGAGGAAAGGGGAAGGAGGTACGACGAAAAGTCGCCCACGACAGATCGGGAACAGATCTCCGATTCGATTTGGAACGCCACGAATCCGGTCGACCGTGTATACGACAATGTGAAACGTTTCGTGGCCGACCCGGTAAGTTTCGTTGTTTCATTGACACGCGAGATATACACGACCCCCATAGGAATACCATGGACCAAAGAAGAAAGGAAAAAAAAAAGCAGCCACGGGTATATAACCGGCCGTCTAGGACCGTTAGGATCCTCCATCGGGTCAATTAATAACTGACAACGGATTCTTTTTTGTCATTTACATGAGGTAATTAATTTCTCGTCATTTCCTCTAATGACCCATTGATTCGGTGCCGGTTCGAAGGGCTGCCTAATTTTCGTTGCCTCGTGCTGCTTCATCCTTACTTGCAGCGCCACTTTATCATACACGCGCGACGACGTCGCCGGGTCGAAGAGGTCGAAAGGACGATTATTGCGTGATCCGAGACATCGATCCATCGACAGGATTTATGATCGCTCGGCGAGCTGCCGATCCTCCGTTGCTTCAAACATTGTGAAGAATAACTCTCTTCGTTCCTTCGAATGAACCCCAATCTCTTCTTAAAAATTGCCTTCAAATTTTAATATTTTTAACGCTGGAAATCCTGGAATTAATTTTCCGTTAGAAAATTTTTGCCATAGAAGTTTTTGGTCATCTAATAAGATTCACTCGTATCAAAAAGGGAAAATTTCTCCTAACGTTATAACAACATCTAAGTTAGTTTCTTCAAAGGCTTAAGAATATACAGAAAGATTGAGAAACTTTCCTTCCTGACATGGTTCACATACGAAAGTTTGGAACAATGCCGTATCACCATATTTCGTGGTGAAATCGCTCCCTGTACAAAGGAGTTAATCGAAGTTTATATTTTCGCGAATCGTAGTATCAGTTCGTGGATTATTTCTAGCAAGATCCAGGTTCAAATCGATTAGAAGCAAGATGATTTTCACTCTGACACCTCTTGTGGGCGCATCGACCCATGGCGGCTCTTCCTACCCCTCCTCCTCCCTCTATTCCGTCCAGTCGCCTAGACGGCCTCCTTTCTCCTCTTTTCTTTCAACCACCCCCACGACGAAGCGTTGTAATAGCTCACTTCGTTCACTGTTACTGTTATGCAAGATATAATAGGGTAATAATGGTACGGTCTGGCCTCTCTCTCGGTCGGTAACGTAGGGTGGAGCCAGTCACGATCAGAAAACTGACGTAAGCATCTTGTTCGTTCCTCTTCTTGTTCCTCGTCCCCCTATCTTGTTTTTCCTTCTTCTATTCTCGTCGTGATCGCCTGCTAGCAGATTCTCTTCGAATGGAGAACGACCCTGTAGCTAGAGTACGCCCGACTTCCTCGCTGATCACCTGAAAATTGTTAATAATATTCCGTGGCATGTAACAAGAAGCCTCTATTGAATTCCCCGAGCCTTCGTTGTAATTTGCGAACTCAACTTGCTTTGGTCCAACAATGTATCTTCTTCGTAAGAGAATAAAACGTGTATGGTATTGTTTCTCCTTTGATATATGAAACGGGTATAAACTACCCTTAAAAATTGAAAGGGTTCAAGGTGGGGACATCACAGTGATATCATTATCAACATATCAGTATACTAATACTAATTATTCGTATCATTAACAAAATTGTCGACAGTTAAGGGTTAATAATGAATTCTCTATTTCTCGACACCTAATCCTTCGATTCATGAGATTCTATAACTTCATGATCGTAATAAAATATTTTTCAACCCGCCCGAATTAACGTCATAAGGATTTTTCTATCAAAGTAATGAAACCTTGTATAATTTAGAAAGCGATTTTCGACTATTCCGATGTTATCATGGTCGCGAGTCAGGTGTCGCAAGTTATACCTGCCTGTGGCGATATCCGTCTTATAAATAATAACTAATCTGTATTTCGTTGTTTCCAAGCGACTGCGTAATCTAGCCGGAGCTGTAACTGCAATTTAAAATGGGCGTAAACTGCTACTTCGGCCGACGGATAATTTCCAAACGTTGCGGTCGTTCCGTTCGGTAATATCGCGGGTGGGTTCGGTCACGAATCTTCGTTGACGCAAGACAAGCATTTTCGAAATTGATTCGTCCCATCGATTTCAAAGCATCTTGAAGTAACAGCAAACCGTTCGTTAACACCGATTTGTGCTAAATTCAAAACGAAACATAACTATCTTCGCAAAAATATTCATACGTGGCTGATCTTTTTAGAAAAGAAATTTTAAGAACATATCCATAGGAATTTAACTGAACCAACATTATTAATTAAAAATTATAATGACAGAATATAAAATTGTAGAAAATGAATACTTTCGAAAGAAAAATTCAACTCTCGTAAAATTTCTTAAAGAGAACAATCCATCGTTCCTGTGCCCTTCAATGGATAGTTTCAAACTGTATAATTGAAATTTCGATTCGTGCACACATCTTCGCATGCATTGTCACACGTACACGGATGAATCGTGCTTATGCAAACGCATGTAAATATTCTCTTGCCGTTAATGGATTCGACCGGCAGTGTTGAGAAACAAAGGGTATTTCGTTCGTTAAATAGGTGGCAATGACTTCACGATCGAAGGTAATTAAATAAGTTCAATTAAAACGCGTGCACACCGCGCGCCATGACTCGTCACCTATTCGACTGTAAGGCCATAAGGTGCGCGACAAACACGCGCCGATACACAGAGCGGAATCGAACGGACGCCTGCTGTCGTTCGAATCTGGCAGGCCACTCTTTTATTAACTTCGAGCAGGATCGATTTCGTTCTTTTGTCGATCCCTAATGGTTCCGTTTCGATTGGACAGGATCCGTTTCGAGCACTCTCGTCGCGGGACGAAACGTCGGACGATTTTTGAAGGTGGGTGGCTCGAGGATGATTCGACGGAACCGGCGTGGCTAAACACTCGACGATTTCCGCCGACATACGGCGATCTTTCTAACTCTCGTCTGTTTTCTTAAACAACTCTCCTCGATGTTTCATTCGGGATCGTTCTTTTCTTCGGGCTGCTTGCACAAGATTTGTAGGTTTGTTACATGATTTCTGAATACGTTCGACAAACTCGTTGCTGTTTTGAATGGGTACAGTAGAATGTTCGCGGTTACGTAAGTGCATGGTGCTTCTGTCTAGCCCTTTTATAATAAAGTTTGTTAAATAAATAGAGTATCTTAGAGGTGGATAAACTAGACCAAAAGCAGTTGGAATTTGGAGTATTTCAAGAAAGGAATGAAGCCTTTTGACGTGGCGCTGCATTGGAAGCACAAATCCATCCCCTAAGTTTCAAACGATTGATACAAACCTCCGATACCTATGAGTTATACGTTCGAAACAAAGAAGAAAAAATTGCTTTTATACATATCCTCAAGATGTACAGAATAACATTACCCCTCTAAACAATTTAACATAAACCGCAGGTAGTAGTCGTTTACCACGTGTTTAACAATTCCAATAAACCAAGGAACAAACATCTAAATCCTCCATCCGCATCACGATCCTCTAGAACACCGTTCGAGTCGAAAACCATCCCTGAAGCTGCACTTTGCTGCAAAACAAAGGAACGAGAGATAGCAAGAGGAGAATGGGGGGGATCATCATCGTACGAGAGCTTAAAGTGCTGACCTTGAATGACCGCCTTGAGTTCGAGGAGGACGAGGACGACGATGATGATGATGATAATGACGATCATAACCAGGCATCACCAGCTCGCACTCGCTTCTTCCCTTTTATCCGAGTCTGGTATCGCGGGAGCCCGGTTTGCCTCGGTAGCGAGCAAAGTGATGAGGCGTGGTCGATCACCTGGTAGCCACCGGGTTCAATCCAGTCCTCCGTGAGGGGTTACGACCCGCACGACCTTCGATCGTTCCACGATAGAGCTATTTCGAAGGCGTAGAGAAGGTATCCGTGGATCGACGTGCTCGCCTCCTAAAGGTCTCCTTATTCGGGCCTCACCGTAATTCCATCTTGCCACGGCAGCGGTAGTTACCGGAGGTATTTACAGAACGAAGGTCCACGTCGATGCTCGTTTCGATTCAGGGTTTATTGATCCGGGAATGGACGAAACGTTTAGGGAAGTTCAGCGTTGGATTTCGAAGGATTTTTTATCGTCGGATTGTAAGATTTGTTTCATTCTTTTATTTCAAGCGACAATGTAAGTCTTATAATTTAGGACACTTAAAATTTCGATGTTACAAATTACCAGTGTACCAAATTATTGGATTACCTACGTCTGTAATGGTCGATATGGTAACTTATAGAGTATAGAGTGTAATTGAATTTTTGTAACTCTAATCCCGCCAGTTTTAGTTGGACTTCGCCTGATTCTACGTGAAAGTAAATACGGACTATGACATATGAATTTTGAATTAATTTGATTCGCCCAAGATTACAGGTATCGATTGCAACTTCAAATAAACGAAGAAAATTGATAGCGATTATTACCGAAACACGTTAAGCGTCGTATTTCTCTTAACAATCATATGAAACAAGCTAACGAGGTTGCGGGAATAATTGCCAATGTATCCTGAAGCCGCGAATAAAAGCCTTGTCACGTAATCTTAACTGCAGATTTTTGCCCGAAGCTCACCCTTAAAGTCCACACGTTACGATACACCCTGTACATTACATTTCATGCAGCAGGTAACAGGAGAATGCATCGTGAACGGATCTCGATGTGCATTTATCGCCAAGGTGTTTCTCTCCTCTCTGTCCCTCTCTTTGTCTGTCTTATTGAAACAGTTTCGCAAGCGAGCCTCGCGATCACGGGAGGTTTCACCGCGTTTTTCCAATTACAGAACTCGAAACCCGTGTCCCGAGTGTCGATAGAGTGCCGCTTATCAGCCGGATTGCCGTGTTACCTACCGCTTCGTAACGATTCTTCTCGGGCTTGTCCGGAACGATCTCTCGTAAATTTCGACCGGGACGGAGAAAGTCCGGTTTCTCGCACGATTATGCAGCCACCATGGTATCGAATTTCTGACGTTTATGGTTCAACGGTTAGGCATAATTAACTCGTCCTAATTAACTATTTTTCGCGACGCTTCGTACAACCGGCATCACGTTTTCCGCTCGACACGCTCTTAAGATACTGCGGTGCAACCAATCGATTAATTTCCTTTCGTTATTTAATTCTTTTTTATTCATACACTATTATTTAATAGGTAATTAACATTACAAATTTAACTGGATCAAATAATTTTAGATCCAGTTTTCTAGATGTTCTGGTTTCTCTTCGACAGGTAGCAAATGTGTCGAAGTAAAATTTACTGTACATATACAAGGTGTCTCGCGTAAGTCGACCAATTCAATTTTCCTCGTAATTAATGGATAATTGAATTTAGAAATTTACAGAAATAAAGACAAAGACATACAAGAAATCATAATTGAGCCACTATTTTCATCATCGGCCAATGTGTTAAAATGAAGTTCTAATTAATTTTATTAACATTACTCTTCGATAACGTTGCTCATAGTATTCAAGTGAAAATTGGTCTTCGTGTACAAATATAATCTGTTCAGAGATGTTCGTGGACGATATTACTGTGAAAGATAATTCTGTTTAGCCAGGGGTTGAAAAGAAATCCGCGGCTTCTCTTTGCGCTGACCCGATGGCAATTGCTCGCGAGAACCGGAGAGTCTCAAGCAGCGTAGATGAAGCTATTCTCTTGTTATTTATACGAACCCGGTGGAAAGTAATGAGGAAACCATTCGTTAAACGTCCGCGTCTCGCCTCCCCGAACCGGCGGATTACGATCTCGAGAGGATTCCGGCAGCCATGCCGTGTACATACAAGCGCGATAAATTCTCGCCACGGTCTCGCCATTACCTGGTATTACGAAATAATTATTGCTGCTCGTATAAAATCACGAACGAGAGACAAAGACCGCGTTTAGAGGTGGACACTTAGGAACTATTATCTCGTCTGATTTGCGAGGAATCGACCGATAGGTGGGCGATCTCGACGCCTGACGCGACTTTCTGTTCGCTGTCGTTTGGCAGTTTCTTGTTTCTAGTGAAATTTAGAAAATCATTGGTTGATGGTTTAGCGCTTCCTGTATGAATGACAAGACGTTGAGATGTAAGAGAACTTTGGAGTGGAATTGTAAATTGTTTTTCTCTGTGTCAATGAAGGTTTGGAAAGATAGTAAAAAGTTTTTAGTTAGATACCTAATTATAATCGAATTATATTAATTTTGTAAGGTGTAAAATGGGAATTTTGAATTGAAAAATGGAACGATTGATAGCATGCCATACTACACCTGACAATTTTCACTGATAATGTGTAAAATAATAGTAATAGAATTTCGAATTTGATATCAGGACTAAATTATTTAACTTAAGGTTAAATAAGACTTATTTAGTACTGAAGGGATGTAGAATTAAATATGAACGTAAAAAAAAAACTACCTCGCTTCAAGGGGTTATGATGCTTCTTGAGCTATCTAAACTTCGTTTAAACATCATTGAAGCACGAGCATCAGCGAGTCTCGAGAGTTGAACGTGTTCGTCGCGCGAGACATTAGCGAGTTTCTTCTGCAGCTCGGCCCCGAGGGCAAACACGCGTAATGCAGTAACGACATTGATGATATAATCTCCCTTACCCGCCGCATTGCTCTCCGGAGAGCACGTTAAGAGGGCCAGCACACATGCCCACGTGCACACACGCCTGCAAATATGCGTGGCCGGTCTCGCGCGTGCCCTGGCTCACGGATGAGCTACCGGCCCAGGCTGCTGCGTACTCCATTTATCCCTCTCCCTTCGAAGGGCCCAAGGGAACCGCGGCATGAAACGAGAAACTAATCTTCCTCCTGTAAACCTTATGAAACAACCGACAGGATCGTTTTATTCAGCACGCTTTCGCTACCTTATCGCGCCGGTGTTCAAACTGTTTTATTCTTTCTTTTTTCTGTTACGATCGGTAATGGTTGGTTTCGAATCGATAAGGTGTGGTTGCCCTCATTTTCAGCATCACGCAACGCGTTTAATCGATGACCATTACGGATTATTGATTTGTATGTTTGTGATGTAGTCGACTGGTGTTAATTGCATTTATTTTCACTGAAATTCATGTCTACTGTATTTAATATTTCTGAGTTAGTATACTATAGCTTCGATGTTTTAAATTTAAAAGTGTACTAGCCTGGTAACTTCAATCGCCCTCTTCGAAAATTTCACCGATCGAGTTAAGCTACGCTCGCCCCCGACCACGAAGCAGCCAGTGACGTAGATTATCCACGCATCCGTTTCCGGAGCAGCGAAACCACGACGTGTCACCTGTTCTGGAAGTACCGTGAACCGGTGAACTGTGACGTGGCCATGGGTGCGGCCAGATAAGAAATGCACGCACCCGACAAGGGGCTGGAAACAAAAAGGGCTGCAAGGAAGTAGCCGACGATTCGCAGGTGACGTATTACCGGGACTTAATCGATGCTGAAACGAGCGACTTGGGGGCCTAGGTGAGTAGGAAGGAAGTGAGGTCACCGGACCTTGGCCCAACTCGGTCACGAAGTGTAGCAGGTGTAGAATGGACGCGTGGGGAGCCACCGACACCGCTAATATTCACACACGTTGCTACCGTCGAGGTGGTGTTACGTTGTGAACCGCACTGATTGCCGCGAGCAGTCGTTTTGCAATTCGATCGCGAACGACATGGAAAACACACCCGTTTATTACCCGTTTATTTTATTCTTGTTAGCCACTTTATGGTGTTTAGTAGCACGTTTGCGATTATTTAGCGTCGTTTATGGCGCTTAATAGGTTTCGCAGTCTATCAAGTATAGTCTATCATTTTTATTTGCCACCGATATTTTGCGTGCTATGCGCATGAAAGGGTTAAAAAAACACACAATACGTGTTCATATCGTTAGTAAAAGGATAATAAATATTTTGTAAACCTTGCACCCTTTCTAAACTCGAAAGTGTTTCTTTAGATATCTGTTTACCAATATAGAAATATGATTTGGTTAAAAATTTTATTGTCTAATTTGAGTCAAAGCATCGTCTTACGTAGTTAGTAAATTTTGGTCGCGATGCACACAGCATGAGCTGTTCAAAGGTCAAATCACCAGATCATTACCAAAATCTACCTTTCCGCGAGCCGTATATTTCAGTAATTTGTAATCGAGCTCGAATCGTCATGAAATATCGTGATCCCCGGTCATTTTATCAGGTGGCGCGTATACGAGTGAACGAGCTCGAACCGTGGCAGGTTGCGGTTACCTTAGGTTACCAGTTTTTATGCCGAATATGTGGGCCATGCACCTGCCGCGTGCAACAGCACGGCGAAGCTCGCAGTCTGCGGAAGCCGGGAACGGTGGTGCTCGGGTTTCATGGATCTGGTTTTTAGCGAGTCTTGCTTCGTTCACGACTATTCCACGCCGAGAAAAGAGGGAACCGGAGAGGGATCGACGAAAGGAAAACAGGGTCGAACGCGTACAAACGATGGCGGGGGTCGTTGATGTGGGAGCAAAAGAGAAAGAGGAGACACGGAAAGAGGAGCGATCGGAATTGACGCAGCTGCGAGCACAGGAATCTTTACGACGACGCGTTAAACCGCTCAATTAAAAGAACGTCTGGACACGAAATGCGAACGGTGGCATGAAGAGAGTTCATCTCCTTTTTTCTTTCTCTCCTTCTCTTTCGTTACTGTTCAAGATCCATTCGCGAACGCCACGGGAACGAGAGAGTTCGAACGATCGTAACTTACATGCTTATTTCTGCGAGTACATCTTCGTACAAAGGGGTGTAGGTACGCGCGTTACCTGTCCCGAATATTAGCCGCGATATAGGGGACGTTAAGATGGTACTTTACGAGTTGCCGAAACGGAAATCTTTCTTATTAACGGCCGTTTTATTCCCGGTCGACGGTAAATCAGCGGGGATGCTTCCTTGCGTACCGCCACGAGTACGAGTGCATCGATCGTTTCCAGGAAAACTGCCCCGACGACGGGCATTTTTTCATCCTTGTTTATGCTTTAACTTCGCGGCTCGTTCATTAATAACTAAAGGTAGAAAACGGAACGCGAGCTGACCGGGAACGACCCTATCGATGGTAATTAAATTTAACGAGTTATCCGTGGCGTTCGGTAACGAGGACGAATTTCCTGAATTACGACGCGGACGATTACATATTTTTCCCCCTCCTTCCCACGACTGTTCGCGTTTAAATATATGAAATCTCTGGAAACGTTTTATCACGGTGTAAATCAGTTGCCGCCGCTCGAAAAGGGGACGGGGATATGCGTGTGCATCGGACTTCCGTAAACGCCCTCGCAGTACCGCGCTACAGGCTGTCGCACAGAGGGTTGGATATATTTTGGTTGCATGAAAGACACTCAATTCGGAGAAAAAAGTATCTAAATTCCAAAAATAGCCTGCATTGCGTAACCTCCACAACGTAAAGTAGTCGCTATTAATTTTGTCTGAATGTGTTGCCACTATTTCATGTGCTGTATCTAACTAGTAATTCAAAGGAAACTTACTGCCAGCATCGAATACATACTAATTGCTTCTGAAACTAGGACTTAATTGCGAAAAGACTACAATACAACTGTGATAATTTTCAACACCAAACGCACCACTTTGTCGTTATCTTCGCAACCCTATTCCGAATCAATTCACATTCATATTAAACGATAGATTTGTTTGTCGTAATAACAAACAGATTATAGAAGCATCTCTTACTCGAAGGCCTGTAACTATGATTTTCAAGAATCTTGAAAAGTCACAGCAACAAGATGAATGATATTCGAATTTTCGGACGTTCAATCGCATTATCTGTAGCACCCTGTACTTCTCCCATCCGCGATGAAAGTATCTCGTTCCACCTATCCACGGCAACCCTCCTCGGCCAGTTGCGAGCCTCGTAATTTCCCGGTTACGTAGAGGTCGCGTAGCCGTCCCGCTTTCCAACATCTTTCATTCGCGCGGACCACGCGTTACGGCCGGGTTGACGACAAATTACATCGGCGTGGTACATCGTACGCCCCGGTGTCCCCGGGCCGAGCGGAGAGGAGCGTATCGGGGATAAGGTTGTACGGTTTTGTCCTCTCGTGGCCTCTCTCGTTTCCGGGACGAGACAAGGGGACCTCGCGTCCTCGCCCCGAATCTCACCCGCATCTCTTCGCCGAGAAGAAGCGTATAAAAACGAGCACGACGATCATTTAGAGAGAGAGAGAGAGAGAGACCTTTCCTCTCGACCCCACGCCACGGTCGCACTTTCTTTCGCTGCTGGCGCCAGGCGTAGGCGCCGTTCCTTTTGCTCCACGTATACACACACGCGTGTCGTGCGACCGTTGGAAGGAAGAGGAGACTGGATAATTCGGAGAGATCGACGCGGATGGAGGAGGATCGATATTACTTGTGTCACGGGGACCGGTACCGCTACGCGACCGAAATCCGCCGCGAAGGTCGTGGCTGCGAAGAAAGGAATAGTAAAAAGTGTTGATAACAACGACTGGGTCGTGGTTTCGTTAACATACCATCGATTCTTCGTGGAATTCGATGAATGCATTCTTCAGGGTTTCATGAAATTGCATTTCGTTAACGATACTAGGAATTTTATAACATAAAATGTAATTAAAATTACATTTTAATATAATATGTAATATAATATTTAATATAATATGTATTTAATATGTATAATATAATATTTAATATAATATGTAATATAATATAATTACAAATTATATTATCATGCGAAATGGCAAATGAAAAGGTTCGTTCGGAAATTTGACTGACCGTATCCCGAATAATTGCAATTGTAACGAGTCAATGAGAAAATTAGTATTTTTAATACATATTCTTCATGGTTAGTAAGGTTGAAAGATTGTCCGAGAAGATGCTTCTTGTTCGATCATTGAAATCTCCGGCCCGTCACGTCGTCGTCCGAGTGATCGCGTGCGATAGAAACGCATTATTAGAACTCCCAAGATATTTTCGCGTTTCTTGCTGGTAGGTGTATCCCATTTCGTTTAAAACGAATAGACGTCAGCATCAGCGTGTAATTTCTCTCCGGCCGGCGATCCTTTGGTCGGGATGGATCCAGTTTACCTTTACAGAGACTCGGTCGCGCGATCTGTGACGCGAGTGGCGCCACAATCACCTTCCGAAGAGATTTATGGAGCGAGCCAGCTGCGAGACCGTGTCGTCGGTTTATCCCCCCGTACGATTTTGGTGAAACGTACGCCGGAGATCGATGTACGTCCTGGATTTCAGGGAAAGAGAATCTGTGGCGAGCTCGTGAACCAACCACGGAAAACCTGTGACGACAGATCGGTCGGAGGATCTCGAGAAAGTCGTCCCGCTATCGAGACGATCTTACTTTCATGATTCGAATGTAAACAGAGCTTTTTGAGAACGACCGGTTTAGACGCCGCGGCCGGATCCGTCTGAACGATAATAGATCGAACGGTCGAGCGAACAATTTGGATAAATGACTTTTCAGTGACCAAAAGGTGACTAGAAAGTTGTATCGTAGAGGGACCTTGGTGAACTACAATGTAGAATTTTTTTAAATTATTTTGAGTTCATCTTGACTGAAAATAATCACTTTGATACCGAAGACCGCTTGTGCTGTTGCAAAACGCAATTATTTTTTTAATAATTTAACTTTGAAACGTTCCTACGATTCTTGGTCATAAAGAAAAAGTGTTCAGCCTTCAATTTTATGGCATTGAGAAACGTAAAATATGGTACTAAAGTTTTACCATGCTCAAATACGGCGCCAAAATGACCTATTGTGTTGTTGTTTTATTCATTATATCTTCGCGTGTATCTATATTTCTATGATTTCTTCTATTATTGGTTCTGCAGGTCCTGATCCCACTATTTGCGCCCTACTACCCCCCATGTTCGATAGCGCAGCAGCAAATGGGCGGAACGGGTCTATCGTAATAGCGAACCCGATAGGAATTCGCGATAGGAACAATTTATTATCAGGTTGATAAGCGGGTCGTTACACTTCCTACCTGCAGTTAATGGAACTCGTTGGACGAGAAACAATGGCGGGAGTCCTCGGAAGGTTCGTGGGTGAAGGTAAGCTGACAGGTAGTCGCAACATTCCCATCGTGCTTCGGACAAGACTCACCTGCTACCGGTTTAGCCTCGTCCTGTCACCATATGTCGGCTCCCAATCCGGGCTTTCCCAAGCCTATGGCCGACCCATGGGGGTGTTTATGTCCGCGAGTGTTTGCCAAACATGTGGATCGACGATTCGAAGTGGTCATTGTCGGGCGATGGCGAACGTTTATGGCAAGGAAGTGGTCGAGGTGTGTTACCCATATGGACGGGAAAGAAACGTTGAAAATGTTTTGAAAGGCTTGCAGACTGTTCCAGGCTGGCCAATTTAGAAGAGGACAAAACTTCAATTATATTATCGTACTTGTCTGTCGGGAAATTAGTAAAGAATTCGTACGCCAACGGGCCAAAGATTACTTTATTGGCCGTCGTAAAATGAGTACCGTCTTACAATGAAGCGAAATTAACAGTGAAATTGTCGAGGGTGCGGTCGTACCACCCTGCGTGACCATTGTGCTACGTTCCTCGAGCAATTTTAACTTTTTATGACACCGTCGATCGATGGTATTAACGAGCGAGCTTGTGTACAGCTGCTTAAAAACTCCCTGGAACTTTCCAAATCTTCTTAGATATTTCATAAGAAAAACACTCTTGAAATCTTCGCATAGAAATCAAAACAAACTTGTCAAAGGGCTGAAGAATCCTTGAGATTTAACAGTACCTCGTACCTAATCGACACTTGTCCAAATTTGAAGGACCTGCTCGACGATGCTCGAATTTCAAAGACCCATGGGACACAAAGTTGTACCTTAGGGTTAAGAATATGAAAAAACCCAGGAACGTCTGGTGACCATAGAACTGTCCTCGGGCGAAACAATCGCCGAGGGAAAATACCCGAGCAGGTCATAATTGACGGGTCGCCATAAGGTGCAAGCTTTCCCTATAAGCACGTTTAGGTCGTAACACGTGGGTCGACTTTGCTGGTGGCGCATTCAAGTACCTTTACAGGATAACTGGTGGTATATTTTATTCGGGGTGGCAGTTGCTGGTGGCCGTACTGTCCGTTAATCCCTCATTACACCCGTAATCACGGGGAAAACCGAATTTACGAACATGCCGACAATGCAGAAGCATGGTCGTATTGGACTTTCCCCGGCGACCGACCGTTTGAATAATGTGCGCGTCGGCTGTGGTCCCAATTTTCAACAAAGGACTTTTACTATATTGCTTCTTTGAATATATTACGAGTTCGAAAATAGACAAATTTTATATTTTATTACCATAAACGGGCGTGATTTTCTTCTCCCTTGAACAAACGTGAGAAGTGTATGCACAGAAATTGAAACGTTTCCCATTGAAATTAAATACATTGAAAGAAAAATTTATCGATTTCGTAAAAAAAGTATATTCTTCGTTTCATCCCCTAATACATATGTATAAGATTACCTATCGTCGTCGTGTAAGTAATTCAATTCCATCAAATTAAATTTCCACCCTTCGAAGGACACGACGACTTTCATGATATTCTTTCGGAAGAAAGTACTTTGTAAAAGAAAAGAAAAAAAAAAGTAATTTTCTCCTGTTACGGGGGACAAACGTAGAGGGACTTTCACGAAAAGGAAACGACACCGATTCTCGAGGCCTCGAAATCGGCCGAGCGAGACGGGTGGCTTTAAACGCATTTTAATTCAATCGTTTGGCCGCGAGCCGCGCAGAGGTCACGGCACAGGGTCAATCGTATGCTAATTGCCAGCCAAAAGACGAGCTCGCGCGACTCGGAGCAGGAAGAAAACCATGGAACGACGTATACGTACAGCCGCGTGGAGGACGCGAACGATTCGAGGTGTAGCCGCGGCTCTCGAGGTCTTTGAACCTACGCCGTTGGCCCCGTAATGCACCGTTGTCGTTGAATTGTTCTGCATAAATTGATGATGAACGAATGCCACGACGTGCGAATGCACGCATCGTGGGACGAAGACGAATCGTCCTGGAGATGCTTCGTGCCCCCGGGGGCCACGCCTCCAGTCGACGTTAATTATCGCCGATTCGAGACCCGAGCACCTTCGAGCCTCTCGATCGAATCGTCGATTTATAGTCGTGACGCGAGAGAACCAGAGCTATCTCAATAGCGATGCTCTCGTCCAGCGTTCGCGTAGGATTTTTATAATCGGCTTTCAACGAAGTTCGAGAGGTGTTTTGACGTAACGACGACGTTTATGACGCTTGCTCTTTCTTTTCGTTTTTAATCATAGACAGATTGTCAGAATGATGAATTAAGAATCAGAAACCATGTTAATCTGATGATTAGCTGGATCGATTGGATTAACCCACTGACCGCCTCCTCTCAAATCTTCATACATTCATACAACGGTAACCTTATCAATCATAGCTCGTATAAAATTTAAATATGCTAAGTTAACACCGAATCACAAAATATTACTGATCCAAAAGATTATTCGTTTAGGGTTCGTATTAATCGGAGATACCTTGTATGTTCAGTTGGCGCGAAAGCGCAGCAACCTCGGTGTTCAACGACGAAGAATAAAGAAAGAAAAAGAAAGAAGAAGCATTCGGGTATCCTCGAATAATATCGAAACAAGGTGGACGTGTACACGCGCGAGGCCGGTTATAACCACGCCGTTATCCACCTCCTCGATTTTTTTCTCCATCGAGTTTGTAGCTCTCGACATGTGCAGCACGATCACCTTCCGCGCGTCCTTGGTGGTACGTGCCCGAACACAAATCCTGCACCGAATCCCGGAGGCTGGCCGTCACATGTTTTCGGGCCCTTACCTGTTTGCCGGTAATACCTGCGACACACATGGTGCGCACACTGTCGAATCCTCGAAGCGTGAGTACACGTTACGTTCCTGCACCTGCATTAATGAACCAGACGAACATTAATAAAGCGAGGCCGCACGTGGATCGCACATGCTCCTCCACGATCATACGCTTCACCGTCCAAGCGGACAGATTGACTCCGTTGCGAAACTTTTGCCAATCTGACGATGATGTTTCTTTATTATCGTTGTCTTTCACTTTTAAGAACGAACGCTGAAACTTTGGAACCTTGTATAGTTCTTTTTCAGTTTCTTAAGTACAATCGTTGGATTAGTAAAAGTTTGATAAAAATTTTAATTCCATAAGTTTTACTATTCCATCGGCAGAACATTTTACCAAATTTTTATTGCAAGGATACTAGGAAAAAAAGCGATTGAATCATTCGATGGCGAAGCATTGTAAATCTAACTACGCAAGATTTTTACGGTACGCAAAAGAACGCGGTATTATCTTGAAATCTGAACACAGAACGACGTGTAACGCTCGTTAACTGATAACATTAGGCTCGTGAAAGTGGCCGGCAAAGAAAGGAGGGAGCACGTTCGTTGATACCGTTACAATCGCCGATATTAAGAGATCTATAAACTCGGGTTACGATATCAAAATCCCACAATGGCCCCGGAGTTTCCTTCTTTTACGGCTCATTTCACCCGTCATTTAATGCGAACTTTCTACCGGCAGATCGGTTGTACGTTTCGATCGTGCATTTGTCTGACTCACGCGCAAATGACCGAAACACGTTCCATGGAGCGGATCTCTGACTTATTGCCAGCCGATCGTGGCAATTATCAATCAACACCGTATTCCTTCGGCCCGAGATCGTTGGCGGACAAAAAAGACCCGCAAAAAGATTGAAAGTTTCGTCTGGTGGACACGAAATCGCCTCTGGTTCGTAATGCTCGCGCACCTGTATGCGCCGCGATGAGGCTCGATGCACACACACGCCCGAACCGGTACGAAGTTTACGCTCGCGGACACGTTCACCGTGGCTCGAAATCGCAGACCCTGCGTCTTCGTGGAAGCCGCTCGATTCCGAACGCGCATCGACCCAATGTATTGACTCAGGAAATGAGGTCATCGTGTGATTTCATTGCACCGTGATGGTGCATCGGTCGCTGATAGCGAGTGAAGACGTGAGCCGCGACTGGTTGCCGCGTTTAAATTCCGCGTACGCTCCTCGCCGTGCTGTGAACGTTGACGCGTCGGAGCACGTGTTCGACGCTGCTCGCAAAGCGTATTGGATTGCACCGAGCATGCTCAGTGGAGCAAGGATGTTGGAACGTAGAATGGCATCATATTTTAGACAAGTGTTTTGAAATGGAAACTATAGGTTAAGCGGAAGTCAAAGGTTACCGCTGGAAATTATTAGAAATAAATATTTGAAGTGTGATGCAAATATCTATGTTAGAATTAAGCAATACCGGGCACTTGATATTTCTATCTAATCTAGCAACCTCAGAAATGGATACAATTTTAATTACAGTTATGTACATTCGATAATACAGCCTGTATTGTACCCCAAAAACTATATCGACGAAGCATCATCCGTATCGTCCACCACTGACAAACGATTCCCAATAACAATGCCAACGAACGAAGCTCATCATGTTCCACAATCACGTTCTTATTCTGCTCTCATCAGAGCAAGCGTGCGGCCTACGAAACGCAGCAATTACGCAGCATCGTGGTATCCCAACGACGATTTACGGCCTCACGAATCGTCCTTTACGAGAATAATAAAATCAGTCCCATCATAATTCAACCGTTCCCGCGTCTCTATTCCCGATCTATCCGCTGGTTGGCCTCGCAGATCGATATCTCGCGCTGGAGATATCCCACGGTGTGAACATCTCCTGTGTCGATTCGACCGGGTCCACTTTATCGGCTTGGGCCGAGCACTAAAATTCCCGGTTGGTATCGCTTTAAAGCTCACGGGTCGTTATCGACACCACGAAGTCTCGCGGGGTCTCCATGATAATATTATTCAAATATCTTAATAGCCGGTGCCCACGAGGCAAGGTTCAACCAGCCGGGACTGTTTCGACTCACGGGCCGATTGTAACGCGCTCGTAAGCACGTACTTTATAAACCGTGAATCGCGAAACGGCTAGGCTGGCGAGGCATCCGAAAGGGAATCGTCGATGCCGCGTTTTCATGTCGCGTTCGGGACCCGCGTTCTTTGGAAGCCGTTAAGGACTCGCCGGAGGACAGACAGAGAAAGGGAGAGTCCTGTTTCTAGAAACTCTGCTTAATGTAGACATTGTTCGAGACTCGGTGCTGAGGAACACAGGGTGCTCAACCTTCGTTTAGGAAATTCGATGGACGTAGATTTAGGTAATTGGAATTTTAATTTTATCTTGAAATTATCAAGGGACGAAAAATTTCATATTTACATGTTTGACAATAGTTTGAGTAATTTTCGCAGAGGGGTTGAAATTTTACTGTTCTCGTATTCCAGTTATATAGCACAGGACGAGTATTGAACTCACAGTTCATCGATACACCGGTTTCGTAACATTACAAAATTGTTTTCACCCGGTCCACGAAGACGTCGTTCGTCTGTGGGAGATCTAATGAGATGCAACATCATTAAGAATAACAGCTTCAGCGGAGTGTCCTCGAATTCTCAAATCTATCTACCATACATCTCAAGACAACACGAGTTTTCTCGAACCTTTCTTCGTTTTAATTCGATCCTCGTTGAAAAATTGCTTCGACATCCCTCGTTTAGTGTCCAGAACCTTGCTCGAACCTTGTTTGAATAATTACTACAGAATTTCTCATTCGTTAATTAAAATTAATATCTGTGTGCCCGTTTGTATTCCACATGTCATCACAGAAATATCATCTATTAACTCTGTTGGATAACACGGTCTTATTCGTCAATATTTCAAAATTTCTGTCGTCCAAAGGAACAAATTAACATAAAATTATTATTCAATATTTATCAGCCTCCTTTTACTGGATGTTCGCGGGAAGTTCTATGCTTGGATAAAATAAGATGGAGTATTTGGAGTTATTTAGAATCTATTTGAACTTATTGTCAATATAGTAGTAACAATTGTATCGAATCGGTATCAGTGCGTTTACAAAATGTTTTGCAAATTCATTGGTATTTCGAATTGGAAAAGAATCGAAAGTGAGCACCTCTGATTCCGCGCTGAATCGAGCGAGAGCGTGCACGCGGGTGGGCCCAATGGGCCACGAGTCCCACGCGGGTTCGCGTTCCTCGCACCACACACGCACCGGCATTAACACCTGACCTTACGCTATCTACGGAGTGTAGATTCATTATCGGGCATAAATTACGCCGGAAAAACCTCGGGGGAACTCGATACTCTGCCAGCTCTCGGTTTCGCGTTTTATTGGGAGACCGACTTCTTGTTCGGTCCCCCGAGTACTCGCTATTAGACGCGACTCGATGCCTCGTATCGCCGGGATTCTTCTCCTTTCACGCCGTCCAATATGTTTATTGTTATAGGATTGTTTGCCGCAAAAATGTCGCGCGCACCGAAGATACCGAAATGGTCGGCAAAGGATACTTTTACTCGCGAATAAACGTACCGTTGCTCGTATTCGTTTGTGTGATTTTTAACTCGGAGAAAAGTGTATAATTTGTTTTGAAATTTTATTAGGAACGACCCATCAACGGTTTGTACTCATTTTTGTCAGTAATTTGGATATTAGCGTGATTGATCAGAAATAATAATTTGCCAAATCAGCAGGCAAATGTAATATTGCGAAGGTAGGCCTTAATAGTTTAGTAGCTTTGATAACTGCGTTATTTACATTAATTATACAGCATAATTTTCTTGAATTTCCAAAAAATCAATGTCTATGCTCCTTCCACGAATAATTTCCCAATTATTCATACCTAAAATGCAGCATAAGTATCTATAAATTTCCCTCCATAAACGAGCATCCCTAACCGGGTTATTAATTAAAGTGATAAAAAGAAATGATTGAAAGCTACACGCACGAATAAACTAGAAAGCAACGACATTGCCGCGTCTCGTAACAAGCACAAAGCCCTCGTTGGATTAGCAATTAGCGTGGTCAGTCGCATTTTCCCCATAACTGGCGATAAATAAAACCGTTGGATTTTATATTACACACGGCTTGTACCGGAAGAAGCATCGGTTGCGGCGGGTGTAAAGGTAAGCTCCGATCGGTCGGCTCGTGAAAACACGGAAATTACGAGAGCCACTAAACAATCGGACGTATCACACGGCACGCTCTTTAACGTCAACCGGAAAGGAACAGCTTAATCGCGGCGAGATATCGCGACATATTGACCGTGATGCGAATCGTGATCGTTTATCGTCGAGCCTCGTCGGGTGGCTCGGACAAGCGGCGTTTCCAGAATTCCACCGACACCCATGACAAGAATTTCAAATTCCCTCATAAAGGAAGAATGATCTGGCTCGTTCGGACCAGATCGTTCGCTGGACGTCGCCCATCGAAGCAATAAAACCGACGACGTAAACACCCACGCCCTTCTTCCATCGACCGTGGCTCGAAAGTCCTTCGACCACCTCTTTTCCAACGGGCTCTGCGAACCAGGATTTTCGTGGACTACCAGTGTGATCCTTGGCTATTGCGGGGATTTCCAACGGGACTGCTCTTGGCACACGTGTTAACTACGAACAGGCATGGTTTTTAATGGTAACGCCGTAAACCACTGTATTCTCAATCTTCCCTTCGCCATCGATCATCTGGAAAGGCTTTATAATTTTTATGGATCTGTTGTGTTGACCGTTTTATTTAGGGGATTTATCTTAAGAGTTAATTGGTGCTTTAGTTACCATGGCAGTGTATTTATTAATTTCGAGCATATGTTCCTGTCGTTACATTTGTAATTTTATCAATATATTATATTGGAATTATATTTATCTTGAATTTGATTAAAAGGTCTACTTTTTTATGACTTTGATTTTATGAAGTATTTTTTATCCGAATCGACTTACAAATTCTTGATTTTTTAACATTGTACCTTAATACTTTTTCGAAATCAAGATATAACTCGCCTGAATAGCATGACTCACCGTGTTTTCGAATAAAAAACCCGATTGTTAAGCACCGTGAAACCGCAGCACCGGTAAAAAAAAAAAGACATTCGGCTACGGTGCATCGATGTCGCTCGACAGATTCTGTCTCGTAAAAAATGGTTTTTCGTTCTCGAAACGGCGTCCTTTCTCGCGCGAGACGTTCGCCGGTTTCTGGCTGCGGGTCACAGCCTTTCGTAAAATCTTGCAAGCAGTAAATCCTCGCGTGTAAATCACCTGTCGGACGTTAAGGGGTAGACAAGGTGGAAGAAGGCGAGAAGGAAGAAGAAAAAAAAAAATAACTGAAAACGATCGGCGTGGTCGAGGATGAAGCCGGTGAAATCGTAGGTGCGTGACATCCAGGGACGTGCGTTTCGAAAGTTTAGCCAGACAAAAATTTGCACCTCTCGTTATACGGGCCTGTATGGTGTACAAACGTGCACCTTCGAAAAACAGCCTCGACCGTCCAGCTTTCCCACCGGGCTTCGGAATTACACGTAAATCCCATTATTCTGCTACGTATCTGGAGAACACATGGTCCCGGTGTGCTGTCTTAGACCATAAAACCCGAAGCCCTAGCATTGTACGTGCCTTTAAGGGCGACTTCTGTTCCATTGGCTAAATACGTGAACCTTTTGCGATGGTCGAACCGGTACCAAAAAATTTTGCTTTGAAATATTAGTGACAATTTTTTTGACAACTTCATTCATACATTTTGAAGTGTTTATTTATCTTGGGGAGAATAGACCATCGTCTGAATCCTTCGAAAGGATTACACTTCAGGATTGGAAATTAGATTCGAGGCTTTTGTGAAAATCTTTCGAAACCTATGCGGTAGAATTAGGGTGGTTTCGAGTCTATTGTAATATAACACGAAATTTTTATAAAGTACTTACTTAACTGTTTGCAAACTTATTCATTCAGTTATATTCAGAATTCGATTATTAAACCTAAGTATGTGAATCCATTGGATTATCTCTAATTCACCCTAATGAACTTCCTGTTTAAAAACCCAGACACTCTTTGAACCTTTTGAATTCTATTACTGCAATTTTTACGAAATCATAAGAATCGACAAAGATGCAAAAGGAACGTTTAAAAACGTGTTTGGAAAGACACAGACGTCGACGAGGGGCGAACAATGATAGGTGGAAGATCGATATCGATATTATCGTGGAAAGGGTGCCACGGAACCGAAACCCCGTCGACCGGCACTCGAAGGCAGGAGCTGTCAGCGGCGTAACACGCTCGGCTACTCGATAACATCTCGGCTTTTAGCATAAATTTGTGTTTGACGTGGGCGCCAATTAACATAGTAAATAACGCGGGAGTTTTATGAGCTCGCGAGAACGAGCCTCGTGGCTCTCGATGAAAGCCGCTGACCGTTCGTGTCTTCGGCTGCTAATCGTGTTCGACTGTGAATCGCCTCGATTATCAGCGATTAACTTTACGATCAACTGTCGAATCAAGACGTTTCTTAATTCTTGTTTACGAGGAATCGATACACTCGCAGATCCTGTCTGTCATTAACGCGGGAACGTCTCCTGGAAAGATGGTGAATTTGTCTTTTCGATGGGCATAGTCTTGAAACAGGCTGTAATTTTTGGAAATAAAATGAAATTTAGGAATAAAAATTTAAAGTTGAAAGTTTGAATGTGATAGGTAGATGAGAGGGGGTGAATTTTCGGATCTTCAGTTTTGAAATAATCTTGTTGTCTTGTTAAAATAATATTGTACTGTGCTACGGCACGTTGTTTTGAATTAAGTCGTAGGATGATACAAGTACGTGTCATTTCCTGTGAAAATGAACAGGAAACGTATTTGAACGATTCACCATCGATATTCCCATGATCGTAAACGGCAAAACGGAACAGCAATATTATTTCATTTACAGTTTGTATGGGAATCGACGTCGAGTTTCTAGAGCAGGTGATACGAATCGATTTCTCTTGTTGCGTGAGTTGGTCGATGATATTATTGTTAGCAGGTGTCGCATCGGTCTCTATGGCAATTTGTCGACACTCACCGGTTAGTTGTACAACGAATTATCAAATAAATTCCTGTACACAATATTGCAATATTTTAATCAAAATATTCGTAGTGTGTATAAATGTATGTATATTTAATACGATTTTTGTGATTCTTCGGTATTTTATCATGATGTCCTTTCGCGACTGAACGTGCGACCAGGCACACGTGGACTAATTAGTAGCCGTGAAATTAGGCAAAGCCGATGTGGTCGATCTTGCCCCCCTATGCAAGTGACTGCGGTCACGGCGCGTCACAGTTGTTAATCCTTAACCACCTTAACCGCCGCCGCACCAGCGACGGTTTCACCATTCCCGATGTCTTACCCCTTCCCTTCCCTTCGTACAAACGAGATTTGCTCAATTTTTTACCGTAACTATAAACCATAAACAACTTTCAATATGATTGAATAACATCTAAACAGTTACTATTAATTTTTATAGAAATATAAAATTGCCATAGAATGCCTATGCATCATACTTATAGAAAAGTATTCTTTACAAATTCAAGTTTCTTGTTACCTACGAATCGAAAGTGAAATTTTGATTGTACTTTTTCTACGGAATAGTTGATACAAATTTGACAACAGATCTATTAAAAAAATCGCGTCCGTTTCGCCCTAAAGTTCCACGACTAATTCGATTCTCTGGTCGTGGAAGGAGTCACGACCACCTTGCTCCATCCTTGGGACCGCGAAGAAACGTCCGTAGCCCGAGGGTACCGTAAACTCTAATCCCCGAGGACGTTGACTGATTTACGCCGGCGACACATTCCCCGGTGCATGCACCGAGTCGGTGGGCAGGAATGAAAAAAGGTTTACTCGCGCCCTCGCCGAAGCTCGAGGAAGGCGCGAAGAGGCGAGCTCGTCCGCAGCTTCGGCTTGTGTAAAAAACCGCCGTTCGTCCTCGGCGTTTGGATCCGCGTTTAAAACGAAGTACAAGAGGAAGGCGAAAGGTGTTCGCTCGTCGAAGGTAGAAAGTAGAAAGAAAATTAAATAAGATAAAAAAAGAAAAAGGAATGGAAATCTCGCGATAAATCACCCTCGCCTTTTACCTGACCGCTCTGCTCGGACAGACAGACGGGCTCGTAGCGGACGTGTAACGGAGAAACGAACCGGCCAGAGATCCAGCTTGTCGTTAAACGTCGCGGCGACGACGACGACAACGACGACGACGACGACGAAGACGAAGAGGAGGTTGATGTAGCCGATGGTGGTGGTGTTTCGCGCGGGCCCGAAACCGCAGCACGAAAAGGGGGTCTGGTTAATTTTTATTGGGCATAAATTTGCCAAAATATTTGAGCGTGACGTGGATGGCCCGTAACTCTCGAGAATGTTTTTTCCTCCTCTCTCCTTGCCGTTTCTTTCTCGCCGGATCTTTCGTCCTTTTGGTGTCCGGCTACTTTTGTCCTCTTCTCATCCTCCCGACGTCTCTGTTCCTCTTCGATGCTCCTGTCTCGTGCGCCGCAACGATCGCTAACCTCCTTGTATTTCCTTGGCCCGACGCTATATTAAACATCGTTCGATTCCTGGAATATCGCGTGGAATTCGCCGCCTGGCCACCTTTGACCCGGCTCCTCGACCCGAGATGGTTCGTCGATTCTCTCGCCTTTGACCCACGGGCCAGTCGTTTTCGAATGAAAAGCTCGTTTTCGGGGACCCTTGAATGTGTCGCCGGCTGCGAGCCTGGATAATTAAGTTGTAAAGCGCGGTTTATATCGGCCGGTCGCAATTAGGGATCGCGAGCGAATTTCACGCTACGCGGGATGCTTTCGTCGTCGCGTTTCGTACGGGTCTTAATTAACGTTTTGATTGCCAGTTTATATCTGGATGATACGCGAATTTCAACAAGAGTTTGTTATCTACTTTACGAGAAATGATATGAATAAATTAACTGAAAAACAAGATTATTTTCTGATGGAACTTAGGGATTTGCACAGAGATTTCTTTTTATCAAGGCTGAAAGAAACTGACTTTCTCCTATTACTTTAAATTCTAATTAGATGTCTTAATATCTTAGCTAAGATCAATGGATATCAAGAAACGATGTGCTTCTTTAGTACCAAATTCACAGAGTTCATCCTCTCCCCATGAAATCGTATCATCCCCTACGAATAACGAGACCACACTCGTGAATCTCGTCTGGAATCCTCGTCGAACAGATCCAGACAGTGGTCCATAGCCGCAACATCTCTCGATGACCAGCCCCTTGAATCCTCCCCTCCCCTAATTCCGTATTCGGATGGTAGGTGGTAAAACATGAAAATCAATAAACATAAAAATTAACACGCCCCTAACACCTATAATTTCAACGTCGGGAACGCAACCGCGCCGTTAATACCAATATTATTACCATGGCCAGCTCTGTGGCCGCATTATGGGTGGCCGGATACTGTAATTTGGCAGCAGTATAACCCCCACCGGCTTCGTACCAGGTCCGTGTCTCTTCTTTTCGTGAGCTTGTTTCGAGTACAACGGTAACGTACGTACGAACGATTCGTTCGTTCCGTTCGCCTCGTGTTGTCACGTGTGCGTGGATACGCGTGTAATAATGCCAGAAGATACTTGCCGCGGATATTTATGCTCTTCGAGATTCAGCGGCTGTACGCTCGTTTAAATCTTGCGAGGATTTTTGGTGGCCAGAGGCGAGATCCGGCGGAGATTGAATAGGGATCTCTCTCGTTGAAAGACATATACTTACGAGAGACATTATCCAATTGATACACGCCGATTATGATGCAATTTTGCTCGTATGATATACAACTCGAAGATAAAAATTTGACATGTGCTTTATTGTGTTGGCCGGCGTCCACGATGGAGGGATAAAAATAGTCCTCGATGTTAGAAATATCTCAAAGACTATTCAATTATAGTTATATTTAGAAATTGTATCAAGAGATCGTAGACAAAAATGTGTTAGAATTTTCTAAGATATTGATTTTGATAACCGTTGAAAACAAAAATTACTCGCAAAGCTTCGACAACATACGTCACAAAATTACTACTTTTCAACTTTTGATAGCTATAGGTACATAATACCAACAAGTAAAGAAGGTCACGTACTAAAATTATTAATACTTGACTGCGAACGTCAAAACGTTGAAGAAATAATACTCGAATTTAAGCAATTTCGCGAAGTACCCTTCAGCGCTCTCGAAATTCGAACACCGATAAATTCGCCCAAATGTTCTTTTCCAGGCATCGTGCGCGTCGAACATTCGAAACGACTTTTCTGAGAGTCGACGCGATCCCGTCCGTGAAATTACACGGTTAAACGTCCTGATTTATGCGTGCACTTTACAACCACGATGCACCCTGACGAGCTACCACGACAAACAAGGCACCGTGAACATCCGCAGCGGTGACGTCAAAGGGACAACGAGGCTCGTTGCACGTTGGCCAAGCTTTACGGGTCCAGCCTTAATTGCAAGCATTATCATCCCCCTTGAACGATAACAACGTTGCGAACGACCGTAGGTGTCTACGAGTCGCTCCGAGCGGGTCACGTAAAACGCGTCCTCCCTTTTCGAGGGTGCTAAACGCGAAAAAAATCGTTCGCACATTGTAATTTTTCGACCGCCCGGCTGCCAGTCTTTATTCCTGTTCCGTGAACCCCTTTACGAAATGCAGCACGAAATTACGAGTTCTGTGGAGCCACATCTAACATAATGTAAGCTCTTATGAAAGGTTGTAAAATGGAAACAGAATGGTACGGTTCAAAAATGGAATTGGTAGTTTCAGTTACTGATAATGCAGATAGTCGGAATATCATATACAAGGTATAGTGGGAAGGGTGAGATGGTTTCAAAAATTAAAATCCAAAATCTATACCTATTTATCCATAACCGTTGGATATCAAATCAAATATAATTTTCTTCAAAACTAGATTTTGTTCATGTTTACATGTAAAATTACCCAATTAATCGTCAATATACCAAACTGGGTTGCCCATTAAAGGTCTCCAATCGCTTTTATACCGGAAAAGTAGCCCGTGGAAGCAGGTATCTACACAGGCCTCCCTACGAGCAACGATTATCCACCGTTCACTTCTCGAAATCACGGTACGCCGAGGGATTATTCGGTGGCGTGGAGTTAGGCGAGCGACATTTTTACACGGTCGTTCTTCCTATCCCTGGCTTTATTGGCTCATCAGACCGACCATTGAGCACGAAGATAAAATGATGAAATGGCAGGATAATGGCACACCGCGTGCTAACCAACGAGGCAACGTTTTTGCTATTATACCACGTAGCCACGGGAATTCGTCTGTCTCGTGAGTGGAACACGCTGAGCGGAGCCGAGCCGCGCCACGCCGCGTCGCGTTGCTTGTCGTTGCTCGAAAGTACCGAGCGACATGCTTCGTTCCGCTTACAAGGGCCGACGCGAACGTCGGCTGTTACGATACGTATTTTACGAGCCCCGAGTAAGACCCCATCGCGGACCGTGTGCCATTCTTTTCACGATGCTCTCGCGGGCCTGCCTTCCCTGCGTTTTCTTCGCTTTTACGTCCGAAAAGTCCAGGCGATACGGCCAAGTCACGACGCTTATCTTAATTTCGCTACGAGTCGCAACAGTTACGTACTTTATATAGTTTACGGCTCGGTTAGATTTTCCGTTCGAATTGTCCACGAGCGACAGGAACAAAGGGCTCCATATAAGCTGTTTCATCGCCGGTTAACACCGTAGACGTCAGTTTCCTGAATAAAAGCGTACGAACTATCTAGATCAGTTTAAAACTCCTGAAATATCAGGATCACAAAATCTCATCCCACAAAAAAAGTTCTTCAACTTCCAAGGATGAGGTGGTCCATACATGTAGAGTTATCTAATTACAAACCATGAAAGATTGTTCAAAAGTTGATCATTTCAGCGTGTCACTGAATTAACCGGTCTTCGTCGTACATGAAAAGGAAACTCGATATCCAACACGGCAGAACGAAATAAACTATACCCCAGAAAATCGGTCGGTTACGAAAACACATTGAAAACAATGTAACGAGGCCGCGTCGAGATCCCCCCTAGGTGTAGAACCGCAATCCTTATCATCAAAGGGGGCTCCAGCAAAGTGTACCGTGGCAACCGGAGCGACTTCTCGGGATCGCCGGATAATATATACGTATTACGTATACAATGTGCAGTATCTTATCAACTAATCGAGCAAGAAACCGACGGACAGAGAAAGAGAGAGAGAGAGACAGCAAGGAGGCGTAAGAGAGAAGAAGCGAGACGGGAATCGTCGGTTCGTCGCGGGACCGCGTCCAAGTTACCGTTGCGATCGCATTAAAACGAACGTGCAGGCCAGGGTGAGATGTATGTACGACCCGACGATCTTGCCGCCGCGAGCACCGTTGATCTACATCGGTAGTGATCTACCGATCTTGTGTATAACTCGCGCGCGAATCGTGATCAGCCTTTGGGCATCAGAAGTGCAATCGTCCGGAATGGCCGTGGCCGGTGCTCCGTTCCACGGCCAGGATATACCGTTTTCTCCGTGTACGAGTCCGTCTGCCCTATTCCGCGGATGGAAACCAGGAGATCCACGATCCATATTCCCACAGAATCGAACTGCCCGATCGAGTCGAACGAGATCGTTGCCACCGACTCGGTTCTTTTTTCTTCCCTTGCTGAATACATCGTTCGGACGATTTTCATTTCGAACTGGAAAGGATTACTTTGTGGACAGGTTAAGATTGGGTGGTTGATCCTGTGGGACCTTGAGGTGACATTTTGTGAAATTTTGTTAGATGGAAATGGGAACTCGAAGCTTCTGTTTAGAAGCATCTTCATCATTTCTTTATTTATTTTACTGTGAATCACTGATTGTGAGTCGGTATTCAGATTACTAATGTAAGGGGTCAAATCTGGGGAGTTTGCATCGCTTTCAAACGAACGCACGTCGACTCGTTCATAGACGATGTTACACGCTTCCCACAACGCGAAGCAGACCTCTGATGCTCTTCTGGCTCACCGGTCAGCATGCTAATTCTTTATTGATGAGTGTCATTTGTTACCATCGGCCATTCCTCGTTTTTTCAATTCTTCTAGTCGGTTCTCTCATCACCTCCGCTTCCTTCTTAGCAGGGAAGACTCTTCCAGCCACCGACGTTGCGCCACGGAAAAGCTCGTAGCTATGGACGCGGTTAATTGTCCCTCGAGGGGGCTCATTTTTCGGTATCCCCACCGATCCGATGGCGCCAGTTCCCTGACGATTTGTTACACGTCAACGAGTCCCGGGAACGACGGGATCGATCGATCGATAAGGTCGTTAAGTCACTCTTCGCGTGGACGAACCTCGAAGGTACTAGGATACCGTTTGATGGATGAGAACACTAGAAGCTAAAAAGCAAGTTCTAATTGCGCTATATTATAAGTTGAATTTCTACAAAATTAACAAATTATTCCATCATATATATCATTACAGTAATATTTCTAGTGAAAGTATTATAAATAAATCTTTAAGTTGTGTTTGATTGTTCAATTTCCATATTGCCAAAGATTATGTCTTACTGATGGTGCTTTCGGTCGTGACAATATGATACATTAAATAACGTAGCAGAAGGTGCTAATGTCTTCTTTAAACTTGCATAAACGTCTGGCGTATTCAAAGAAACGAAGTATTTTCATTTCCATAAATCTTCCAGCGTTCGAATCTCGTCTAAGATCTTTAGGCGCTGGTTTTTAAAACAGATGCCAGCTCTCTGGAGGAAAGACGACACCTACCGCCGCCGCGCCGTAAACACGACGACACAAAACAGAGAGGGATAGGTCCTTTCCAGAAGCGAGCGTATAAAATAACACTATGTCATTTGAAAGTAGAATTTTCGAGATGCTTCCCGCGGACCGGCCACAATGGCCAGGCGAAAGGAGTCCCGAAAACGAAGCTAGAAAATTACTCGTCTGCCCTTGAGTAGTCGCATTCTTAGCGTTCTTCCCTCGTCCCATCCTTTTCCCTCTTCTTACTGTCCCACCGCTGGTCTATGACACCAGGTTCCATAGCCTGATGCACGGGACTCGTGCTTTTTACCTCTTTCTTCTCTATTTTTTTTTCCATCTCTTATTACCTGAATTCAATGGGAGCCCCATTACGGCGTCGGTAATGTGGCATTAATTTCCTCGAGGACCACCATCGCGCTAGGGAAGAGAAACGGTATACACTAGGATGGTAATCCCTTTCGTCGTGAATGCCTTCTTTCTCGCGTGCACCAAAGATAATCGAAACGTTGGTTCGTTCTGGCTCGTGCCCACGCTTCGACGAATCCGACTGTCGGGCCCGTTTGCCAGCCTGTCGACTTCGGATAACCTTCTTTTCTTAACAGCACCCGAATTTAATGGACCGATACGCACGCCACACGGGAGCCTTTTTCTTCAACGATGATCATTCATCGTTCACACTTGTTTCCTGACGAGTTTCACGACCTTCCTCAACGGCCACGCCGATCAATTTAGGATAACCTTGACGGTGATGAGCGCCACATTATTTTCGAATTTAAATCACAGGATCCTTGGCAACGAAATTTAACTTTTATCACAGGTGGTGTTTTCAAGAACTGGAGCATAGCTCTAGACTGCCGTTATTCGAACCAGAGGTTGTTAATTAACGCCTTGACAGTCGGTGTCGTTTACTACTGTCTTTGACGCGTCATTTTCCACGCTCGCATTATTATAAAATAACAATTATAATTTGAAAATTAGAAGGCCAAGGCGAAACCCGAAGTCACCTCTGGGATGCTCTCGCGACTCCGGCGCCCCGAGTGTTTTCCACGGACATTAGTTCACCAGCGGTGCATGTAAATTGTGCATCTGCATCGCACGCCACACGAGGGCTCGCCTTACGGAAGGTTCGCCGAAGCTCGTTTCCCCCGAGGTGCAAAACAATTCATTACCGGGTGACCTTCGACCCGAGAGCGCGAGCCGCTCATTATGGTACACTTTGATGATCCCCGGGAAGGGTGTCCCCTTTCTCTCCCGTGCGGCAGGGTCGTTCGTTTGAAAAGAACGAGTCCGCGGTGGGAAACGTGCCGCCATTGAATTTTTCGCTCGTCCACCGGGTTTATTAGGGAATCCCGGTACCGTTGGCTGCCTCTCAGCATCCATCTGCACCGGGGATAATTATTCGTCGAGCCGTTTAACTCTTTTTTTTCTTTTGCCAACCCGACGCCGCGCCGGCATTTCCTTCGTGAACGAGCTTCTGAATCCGAGTGCCGTTTCTGCGTCCATAACTGTCAGACGTCGCGCGAGGATATTGGTGTCAAGTACACCAGGGGTTTCGTAGAATTCCGTGTCAGGTTAATAAGAACCTCGACGATACGCCGGTCGAATTAATTAAACAGTCAAGTTGTACGGTTGTTCTTCGGCTGACGCAGATACCGAGAATGAAGGAGATGTTGAATGTTGAATGATTTTTGATTTGTAACGATGAAAAGATAAAGAATGAACACGATCCTAAGTATCCTCGCAAAAAGTACAGTTATTAATCTGGCGTCTGTGCAGCGGGGTACGATGCACCTCACTTTATACCTTTTTATAATATGATTGCATTCTTATCGAACACGCTTGGTACACAGGAAAGAAAAGAAAATCAGTAATTTTTGTTTACTTAATAAAAACATTGCCTATTTCAAAATAATGAATCTAGATTTCAGAACTATTCTGTAGTTAGTCTAATAATCACAGTATTTATACTTTTAAGTAGACACTAGGCATTGAAATCACCAGAGGAGATAAATCAATGTTCTTTTTAATTAATCTTGTTCGGGAACGGAAGCGAGCGTCGGGCAACGGCAATATCGAAGAAGGAAGACAATGAACGAGGGGCAAAAGTTAATTATCGGTCATGATCCATGATAATTACGTGAAATAAATCACGCGATGTCCGAGAGCAGAGGCGGCTGCCGATGGTACCGAAAGTGGTCTCGCGTTCAGTACCTTCGATTCTTCGAAATATAATGCACCGAAGAAGAAGGTGGGAGGTCGCCCGATCCTGCTGCTTCTTACCTATATACAACGAGCTTGATAACGGTACCGACTCTTAAACGCCACGTTATTCCGTCAAATGAAATCCTCGTGACCCTTTGGCTTCTGCGTTCTTTATCCTTCGTCCGGGCTTCTCTTCTTCTTTTTCTTCCTCCTTTCCTCTCCGTACACCTTCAGCCTCTCCTGTTCTCCACACCCCATCGTCCCGTTTCATTCCACGTCCTCGCCTCTCTCTGTTCATCCAGCTGTGCCTTATAACATTACAATTGCTAATTCCCCCGTTGCGGTTGCTCTCAACCGCAGTAAAGTTTGGCCGTCGTAAAAGCGAGGGCGACTCTTCTCGCGCTGACACGGATGCACGTGATTACGCGTGCCTGTCACTGATGGAACACCCATCTTTCGAACCTTGTCCTACTGCAATCACTAAGATCTAGCTAATTGTCAGAAATCATGTTTCACGTGAAATGTAATAATTAACTTTGGATTTATGTTAGCTACGTGTTGGACTTAAATATATAATACATAAAAATCCTAGTCCAGTAACTGCTATCTAGTAGTGCATCGCATGATACAAGAAAAGTTAAAATTATGATCATAAGAAGGTCCATCGAAACGGATCAAAGTAAATGATTCCTTGAGAGATTTAATTTCACGACGTTCGCATCTCATTATTCGGCACTGTTGTTTATGCACACGAGACCGCGTACACGTCGACGCTCACCCACGTGCGCATTATTTCATTCGCCGAGGACACGTACGTTTCGGAGCTGGACCCGCGGACGGGACTTTTAAACGAGCGTGCTCTTCCTGGTGCGCACCGATAGTGGGTCAAGTTAATATGCCGCATTGTGATTTTTAATATCGTCCCGCTGTCGGTCGTACCGTCCGGCTTCCCGCCCTCTTCAACCTCCTCCTCCTCCTCTTCCTCGTCCAATTCCGACTGGTACTCCTCCTCCGCAAAAAAGGAACGAAAGAATTCAAGTACCGGTGGAACGACTCGTTTCGTTTCATTTCGTGGCGAGGTCCAGACGGCGAAAAAAGCATTGTTGGGATTACAATCGAGTCGCTTAATATAGAAACAACGCCACTCGTTTTTACCTCGTGCACCATGTCTTCTCATTAAATATTCTTGCACGACACACTCGTCTGCTGTAATCGTTTCCCGGAAATCGAATCGCAATTACGCGGCTCGAGTTTGTTTGTTCACGATGATTTCGATAGGGTAGAACACGTTGCTGTTGAATTTGTAATGGCCTTCCAAACGGCGAGTTGCTTCGCAAAAATCCGACGATCTTTTGCCAGCGAATCCTCGAGACGCCGCGCCGACTCTCTTCAGACTGTTCAAACACACTCGAAATCGTCGGCGTCGAGGAC
Organism: Stelis phaeoptera; assembly: GCA_943735885.1. Lineage (NCBI taxonomy): Eukaryota > Metazoa > Arthropoda > Insecta > Hymenoptera > Megachilidae > Stelis > Stelis phaeoptera. The sequence goes on along the minus strand of OX030941.1, from coordinate 7,933,292 downwards.
GAGTACGCTCGCAGACACGGAGACTGATAAACTTGTGTCCTGAAAATTTGGCTCGTCAACACGAAATTTTAGCATTACACTTTGGTCGAGTCCTCTTGCTTTCATCTCGAGTAAAATCTGATTTGAGCCTGTACCAAAACTCTGTGATAGAGTACCTATGTCAATTCTTTGATTCTTAGTTCCTAAATCCTAAATAGTTTCATCGAGAATGGTATTTTCTGGATTGGCAGAAATATTGTATTGATAATTGCTTGATTGGAAGTAATACGATTGATCCATCGAAGGAATTAACGTCTCCTGGATTCCGTATCGGTAGTTGTACGAGATCAAAGGACACGATCGATCGTGATCGACGAAACGATCCTCGGAGAGATTTCTCAAACGATCCGAGGCCCGCCTTGAGCTGGAAGACATGTCGCAGCCCGACAGGTACTTACGTTAGAAGAAGCTTATTAGACGGCAACGGTTGCATAACCGGGGGGCGTTTAAGTGGACCTATCGGAGCAAACTGTTAACCTAGCAAGGCCTCACCGTGACGTGAGTCTTGCTCGTGACCTAACCTGTCCGATCCACGGGGTCTGATGCGATCCTCCGCCGATCGTGCCATATTTCGCGCTCAAAGATCGCCGATCGTTAAACACTTCCGTGCTCCTCTACCTTCTTCGAGGGCAGAGATGACTTTTTTCGATCGCCTACAGGAACTGTTTGAACTACTGGTTGAACTCCATTACAGTTATCTTTTTTTTATTCGCTGGAAGGAGCAAGATCGCTTCAAAAATGAATCCTTTGCCATAACAGGATAGATTTACCTGTATCTCAGAACTGGGACAAAATGATTTTAACAATTGTTTGTTTCTGATACTGATAATATCTTGTTAACAATGGACCAATAAATAGCTAGTGGAACCAGAGGAATAATGGCCTCTTTAGAGAAACATGTAAACTTCAAACTTCAATGCAAAAACCTGAAGTGGTGGCTATTTTACAAAATCCACAATGTAGTGTAAAATTTCCCGCTTAATACCAGAAAGGGCAAGTAGCTCGGAGCAAGTGCGGTGTACCTAATACTAATTACAAGCTTTCACTATTCACGATTGAAAGCGCTCCTTCTGCTCGTTTTGTTCGCTTACGAAACCCTTCGGGCATTATTTCACCGTTATCGTTCGAGCAGTAAGAATCTTGCCAAAGTAGAAAACTTGGTTTTTCGCTGTTTTAACTACCGTTCCCCCTATCATTAAAGAAATATCTGATCCAACGTAAACACGATACTTCCTGGAGACCTTTAAAGCATTAAACATCAGAATTATCGTCCCGCTTTCATCGGTCGACATAAAATTAACAAATACGAAAACGTTGTTGAAACAGAGATATCAGTTTTTCTCGAAATACAGATTGATGTCCGTTTACCGCGATCGTGTACGTACGGGAACGGCAACTGTTGCAGTTTATATTAATTTATATACTTACATTGCCACCGCGTGGTACGCAAATGGTCGTTCTAAATCTTCCCCGTTGAATTTATTACTTTTCACTGTACCTGTATTCCCACACGTTTACATTGTCTCCCGTTCAATCTCATAAATCAGTGCAGCTCCCGCGCACGATTTATCAACGACCACCACCGACTCAATACAGTCTATCGCCTTCGACCGTGTCGTAACGTGAACCGACAGAGGAACTCTTCAAGGGACACATTCATCCCTTTTGATTTCTTTAGAATGTATACGGGTGACTTTATGTTTCAATTTTATCATGGCAAAGATGTTAAAAAAATCACCATTTTCAATATATTTACTCAAGCATCGATTATTGATCACCATTCAGTCTAGTGGCGGTCGAGAAACATAATTTCGAAAATATTGTCTTTCGTTATTGAGGTAACTCGTAAATGCGTTAAAAATTTCATATCTAGCTTTGATGTAATTTTTCTCGAAGCTTTAAGAAAATTAGGAAAATATTTTATTCAAGTCATTCTAGAAACATGTTCTATCGGACTTCTCCGGTAGTAACGCTGCATGCTTATGCAAACGTCGCCCAAGATCAGGCGGGTTTATACTCCTGGTTTGAAAAGGCTTTTCTACCAGAGTCCTGGAAGTTAATCCACGTTCGTTACCAACGTCAGACCTCGTCCTCCGTGTAAACGGTAGCACGACAACGTGGGTGCAGCATTAGCGGTCCTGTCAGGTCAATGAATCATTAGAGTCACGGACAGGTCACCAAGGCGCCTATCGACGACGTGAATAAATACTGACCACCATAATTCTCCGTAGTTGTACCCTGTCTGTCGAGCAGGCGCCTCAATTCATACACTTTTCGAGCCCCGCGACGCAGATAAGTGGGACGTACACTGTACAATGAGGCTGGATCGCATAAATCAACGATCAAGGTCCTACCATAACTCGGCTGTCCAGGATATGCCAGAAAAATCGGATGCTCGTGGGTTCGATTGTTGGCGACCGTGTACCCGTTGACTAGTCTCGCGATTTCTTTCGTCCGACGTTCCGTTTGCCCGTTTCCTGGATCTACCTTTCGATTCGTCACGATCGAGAACCTCGATTGAAATTAGCTCGCGATTAGTCAATGCCTCGGGGACACGGGTTGTAACCTCTTGGCTATGTGCCGGTTACGCGATAGACGTTTCTTGGACCGTTTTCGATGATTTATCGGCCGGAAACGTCGTCGGTTCGATCGGGGGTATCGAATCGAGGGTGACAAGTAATTGTGGAATCGTGGGTGGAACGAGCGGACAATGGCGAACGGCGGTGTTGAAAGTAACGGGTCAAAGGGGTTGTCTTTGAAAAGTGGAAAGTCCTTCGTGATACTTTAGAATATGTATTTCTTGTGCATCTTGTTCACCATGCATTGAAATCATCGTTTCTTTTTATCAAACTTTGCTTTTACTTCAACAATATTGTCATAGATTTCTATTAACGTTTTATAGGAGAATTTTTATGGAATTGTAATCAAATTACATTCCTGTGCAAACGTGTCTTCGAGCAGAATGGTCTTATAGCTACGTCATTCTTTACCGCGCATTGAAATCACCACGATTCAACGTTCAAAAAGGAACCAGCGACTAAATTTTCTTCGTACTCATCTCTCTACTATCTGATTTACTTTCCAACGTTTCAAAGAATTGAATCAATACATTAAAATTACTGATAATTTTGGAAACTTCGAACGAAATGAAAGATGGAGAGGAATGAAAACTCGGCTAACGGAATTAAGAGAAATTCGCGTATATGGGCGGACGCACAAGCCGCGTAATTGTCGGTGTTAACCCACTTGGGCGTCTCCTCACGCGCATCGAGCGCGCTCGCGCGCGCCACACGCACGCTGTTACGTCTACAGGAAGTGGCCGGTGGTGGTACCAACCAATCGTGTGCCGTCCTTTCGTCCTACGGTAACCACAGTGTGAATATCCCCGGGGAGGGGAACGGTGAACGTTGTGTCGCTCGTTGGAGACCGACAGTCTTCGACGACCACGTGCACCAAGTCTGCCCGCGAAAAACTTGTCTTTTTCTGCTGGAATTCCATGTTTTATACCGCTTTCCAATGGACCAGTTCGATAGAATTGGTCACGAGTGAGTCACAGAGTGACTCGACCACCGGAGAACATGATCGAACCTTCGATGCACTATCAGGGGGTAGTTTCTTCACTCTTTTCCTTCGTTGCGTTCATCGTTTCGAAATGATCGTTCGCGGAACAAATATGGTTAGAATTAAAAAATGGGCATACGTACAAAGAGATACCTATGATTGCACTCATTCTTAATGTTCATTCGTGTCTAGAAAACAAAGGTTGAAATACCACACCTCGATTCAGAAACATGTCCACCACAAAAATTTGGTTATAAATTTCTCGATCGATCGCCGTCTCACGAACCGCTGAGTGTCCCAGCGATAGATTAAATCGTTTTGGATCGATCGGTAACGATCTACGAGCACAGAAAAGTTCGCTCTGTGGTGTCTTTGCTTATCGCGATGGTCTGCATTCGCGTCACGCGAACCAGCAACAGGTGTTTCCGTGACCGTTTCGCGATTACGACACGCAGGGTGGCACAGGCCGTTGTTCAAAGAAAACTTTTCAATCCTCCGACCATTGCGGCCGCCAACGAATTATCTATCAAATCGATCGTCGATCGATAGGTACCGGTGCGGCGAGTCGGTCGATCGACAAACACCGCGAAACTCGTGTCAACCAGAAGACAACGAGAGCTGCGTTATCGGTGCGAAGGGAAAGAAATCTTTGGCCTGGCAATAAAGTATCGAATCGCGATAAATTACAAACACCGCGCGCCCCGTTCCGTGGCTCGCAATCACACGAACCGAGAGGATCGTTATTCGATCGGCAATTAGCGGACACGCGTTGATCGATGATTGTAATCCTGAGAATTCTCATTACCTCGATTCTTCTCACGTTCGCTACAGCGTGGTTCACAAACGGCGATAATTAATCACATCACAATGGTAAAACGAAGAAAGGACCGATCGTTCATCGCCCGAGAAACGACTCTGCTCCTACTCCACTCGTTTCGTTCGAAATTCTGAATGTCAATATTCCGTTTGGAACATCTTTCTGTCCACTTTTGCAATACGCTTTGCTGAGAATGGAAAGAATCAAAGATTGCAAAAATACACTTCGACGAACCAAGAATTAAGAAAAAAAAAAACACGTAGCCAGGCAGTGCGAAGTGTTAAACAACAAAGGCCCGGCGGTTCAACGAGTCATTAATTACGTCGAACCGATAGCGCTTCCTCGAGGAGGACTTGGCTGGATCGTCGTAATCGTGGACACACAGCTGGTCCTTCGGTCACGTCACAGGTGCAAAATCCTTCGCAATGGCATTGCACCCAAGGTCAAACAAGCTGCACCGTCAAGCCAACGAGGCTCTCCGGCGAGCGTCGATCGGACGAGATATCGGTGGCAGATTACGAAAGCATTATCTTAATTGCCGCCCAGGAAGCTGCGAGCAGAAGGAAGCTGAGGGAAGGGCGCGAAGCACGAGGAGGAGGCGAGGGATCGGATCGATAGATCGAACGTCCGACGCGATTCGATCGATGACAAGATTCAGCCACGAACAATGACCGTGACTCGCTTTAATTACCGATGGCATGGCCCATACTGGCTCTCCCATAGAAGCGACGGTGTAGCCGGACCACCGACCGCACAGTATGCCAACTATGCCGCCGCGGAACTAGCCGATGTAAGGGGACGATGACGATGCCTCGTTAGCAGACCAAACGTCGTACGTCGACACGATCGAGCGTTGGTACGATAATTAAAATCGGACTGGTCGATTCGAATCGATCCGACCATCGAACGGTTACGTAATTTCGTAAGGTGTCACGGTGTCATGGTTCAACGTAGCCGTCGACCCACAATGACTTGACCATTTCGGCTGTTAGACGGTGAACCGATTGGATATGAGATACCATTTATTTAACCATATGTATTCTTCTTACAATTAGACGCAGAGACTCGTTAATAATAGGAATTGTTAAACATTGGTAAACAAAAATGGGGTTAGTCTAATGATTCCAGCTTCAAACCTGTATATCTTCGTATCTTTCCGGACCAGAAGAAGGTCGGGGGAAATTGAAACGGTCGGATAAATCAAAGGTGAACCTTTCCATCGTGATCGGAATAGGAAGAAAGTTCGAGTGCCCGTGGCGCGAGAAATTAATGCCCGTAACACCTACGCGCGGTCGGCGTCGTGGCACGATGTTCCACCATTGTGACACTCTTAATCGATGTCTATCGAGTCGTAAGGTCGTTAGAGGCTTGTCGCTGGCTACGTCTAAATCTTCGTCGAGTCGCTGGAAATCGGGTATAACCGAATGGTTAATTAATTCGGGACGCCATGATTTTCAGCTGTTACGAACGCGTGTCGATCGATACCGTATAAATTCTGACCGATGCCACGAATCCGGCGATGGACTCTTTCGTCGGCCATGGAATTCCTACGAGGCGAACACCGAGCGGATGTCAGGGGAATTTAGAATGCGTGGAATGCACGGGAAATGGATGGGCACGACGGTAACACTTGTCCGTGGCCATGTGCTGCAGGAGATACTCGTGTCGGTGACGAAGGGCGTGAAAGGAACACTTTCCAGGTTACCCTCGGACAGAGTGCTCCCCCTAATTGCTACCTCTTCGTCCCTGCTGATAATCAACGTCGGAGTCTCTGTGCTCAGTGTCATTTTCAAAGAGGACAATAACGAGATAGACACATGGACTGCTACTGGAAAGTAGCACCGAAGCTTTTTCGTGATAAGAGGAGGAAGAACACGAGGCAATTGAAACGGAGATTACGAGGGACACGTTTACAGAGTGTTCTACAATAAAGTCTGAGAGTTCGTTCTGAATGAAAATTAACAAAATTGTCAAAGTATTAATATTAACTGCTCTTGGTATTAAAAGCAAGGTTGCTATTTGGCGGATGCGGTCAATGAAATAATGAATATTGAAGATTGGTGGAGCGGGAGAACGGTTGAATTTCCGGAGGGAAAAAAAAACGACCTCGAGAGTGCGTGAGCGTTCAGCGATTCCCAGTCGTTATTATGCTAACCAGTCATCAAATGGAATCAGCAAATTCGAGTAATTCGCCTCGCGTCATTATCCAAGGTGTGGCGACGTCCAGGCTCGTGGCTGGGTGGTCCTCTGATTACAAACCAGCACGTGTGAACCATGATTTCGTTGACGATTTTCAGGGATACCGTCCCCTCTATCGAATGAAACAATCAACAAGTTGCTTGCATTATAATTTCCATCAGACTCCTAATTTAAACATTTCAAATATTTAAGGAGTTCATATTTGATATTACTTCAGCGATGAATATTTCAATCGTTGGATAATTCTAGTTTTAATTTTATCTTTCAAAGTAAAAACTTGCAAGGTGTCAAAATCAGAAATGATTATTGATAGAGTATAAAGCTAAATTACATGTTTCACGTGAAACACAAAATTAGCCCGCACGGTTGGCTCGAAAGCTTCCGAAACTTTCGAACGGTAGCCATCTGACGCGTTCGTAAAGATAGGGACAAGCGTTACTGATACGAAAAGGACCGGGTCTCGTGAAAGGGTGAGACGGTTACCTGTCGTTAGAAAAAGTGACTAACAGAACGGGTATCAGTCATCCCGGGGCTCACCCTCGGCGAAGCCGGCAATTTTCACCGATTAATCAGAGTCCGAATTAATTGCTTTCCGTTGCCCGAAGCGCGGCTCGTTTCATGGTGATGGATACGCGAACATTTGTAAAGAAGATGGTGTACACGTGTCGTCTCTGGTTCACCCGACTTTCCCACACCGGACTCATTAATCGAGCGTTAAATGGTGCATCAGTGGATACTGAATGAGAATTTTTCCATTTCCTTTAACGTTCGTTCCTCTGTAAATGTTTCTGCTTTCCCGGCTGCTTTCTTCCAAAGAAAAAATTATTCTAACCCGTGTGACTTAGGTCGGAGCTGAAACTTTCCGAAATTCCAAGACTAAAGATATAATTCTTCAGAAATTGATATTAATCAAACACTAAGCTAAACAATTTTTTAAAAAATCCAGAGAACAAATATTCTTCTCCTTTGTAATAATAAATAATTCAATCAACTACGGCTTCGCGCATCGATTCAAACGCACGGCTACCTGTTTCGACAAAGCACTTTCAAGACCCAAATTCACGGTGAAAGAATCTAGCGAATCTGGCCAAAAAGGTCCGCGCAGCAGCAGGTGAAATCCGCAGGGTCCGACCGCGGACCATCTGTTGTGCACGCCGCCTTAAGAGCCGGGGTAACAGGTTGTTCGTCCCCTTCGCGGCTGGGATTGTTTTGTCCGTTCCTTCCAAAGATCGTCCACGGTCTAATGAGTCATTCTCCCGTGACATTGAAACCGTCTAACCACAACGCAAAGGAAACTCGCTTGTCTCCTCTTCTTTTCTCGTCGATGACTCGCGTCACTTTCCACCGAGCATGTCAGCGGCGAATTACGATCGAACGATAATTTCGGAGCACACGATCGCCGCGTTATCAAGAATCACGCTTTCTGCTTGAAGAATCGAGCAGATACGCTCCGCTCGCACCTGGTCCCGAGCCGGAACCGACGATCTCCACTCGGCCGGCACAATGGGACACGTAGCAGCGCGGAGTAAAGGGTTGCAAGAAGACGAGAGTCTTCCGGGAAGCGATGAAAGAGGCTCGATCCTCATTGGCGGCCGTCGTGAACACCGGGGACCAGTTTTGTGCCCGGGGTCAACGTGGCCTATGCGTTTTTTGCTTGGCTCTTCTGTGGGATCGTCGTTCACCTCGAAAACGATAAGGTGGTTTTAAGAACGGCAATTAGGACCGAAATGATACTCGATTGCGGCGACATTGTATCATTTCGAATCCTGTAATTTTCTTCTTCGTCCATTGGAATGCGAAGAAATAAAATCGTCCAGGTTGGTTTTTTCTTTTTATATTTCTGGTGTAAATTGGGCTCTGATGCTTGGAATTATCACAAATTCTTGCGAATGAGGATAACTGCGATTCGAAAAGAGAAAGTGGAGTAGAGTGAAAGTGGCGGAAGATGCCGTGCGAGGGAGGCAATAACGAAATGCTATAAAGCAAAGAAAATTGATATCCACCTACAGTACCTTTATCGTACGAAGAGAAAAGGCTATTCAAGCGATAAGTCGATGAATTAATAGAAAGACAGACTTCCTTATAGAATCGTCCCGAATATTAATCCTTAGACTTTTGACTTCTCCGTACGTCTCTCAATTATTAATTTGGCTGTATCTGAAGCGAAGAACAGAGTTAACAAATCAGAAGGGTATAACATAAATCACCAAAGGTAATAAATCATCAAAGCTCGCCAGAATTGGTCGAATATTTCTACCCCATTGCACATTAAGAACGTAATGGATATCCGCCAGCCTAAAGTGCAGTACGCTCCAAAAGTGTCCAGCAGCTCGAAACCCAAAGTCGTTGACCTGCGCTTCCTGATCGAAGCAAAAAGGAATTTTCTGGTAGGAAGGTCGGCCACCGCGACCCCGTTCCTTTTCTGACGAAAAAGGAAGGAAAGAAAAAAGAATGTCCCTGGCTCCGGCTCCTCATTCTTCTTCATTCCCTAACCTGCGACGTTACGACCTTTTGTCACTGGCCAGCTTCGCGTATACGTTCGCTTTTCTTCGACCGAAGAGAAGACTCTTTGCACGCCATACACACAACTCGAAGGAATAATGGAACCTCTTACTCGAGTATATACACAGGCAGCAACGGACGCACCTGTTCGATCGGACCAGTCGCCATAAAAGCCCAGGGGCCAAGGTAGCTTTTGCTTCCACACTTTCTTGCACACGGTACACACGCGTGGCTCACCTCGCGTGCCAAGGGCCGTGCTTGAAAGTAAATGAGCACCTGTCTACCCGAACGAGAAGTTTCCTGTCGAATCGGGCCCGTCATCCGGCGGACACTCGAGGTGACCAGATTTCTGCGGAAGAATCAGCGTTGCTTGGTTTCGCCTCGGTCGATCGACAAGCTTGAAACCTCGTCGATGGCACGGTGGTACCTTCGCACTGAGATTGAAGGGACTTTGAAAATTGGTTACTACTCTGTCATCTTTCAGAGAACTTTGGAAGTTGATTTGCAAAGACCTAATTCTGAAGAAACTAATGTCTAATAAATAGATTACGTTGAATTGTTAAAAAGATAGTTTTAACTTTGTTTAAATTTCTTGAGATCTTAAATCTGTAAAAATGCCATCCTGTATGATATTAAAATTTTAATTCTCCTATCTGCTTTTGATCCCATCAAATTTACACATTCGAGGTATCAATAAATGCCAACTTTCCATTAGAAATTCGTGACGACCGTATCGATGTCGTCGTCACGGTCCAACATCGACGAGTTTGCAAGAAGAGTATAAGGGACCTGTAGTACAACCTGTGAATATGTTTTTTATAACCAACACACGGCCATAAAAATCTAACGTTAGACGATTAAAGTAGAATTCGATTATGCGATTTTGACCCGTCGCCGGGCGATGTTTAATGAATCCAAGATCAAAAGGTTCCGATGGCCGGCCGGTTTCCCGAGCGTGTTACAATGTAGGCAAATTTTCGTGTGACCGCGAAACACCAGCCGCTTCCGCCCACCTTTGACTTTCACCGACGATTTTTGGCGCCTGTTGGACGCCGCGCCGTGCCGTTCCCAGCGATTTCGTCTGACCATTTGAAAGAATTAGAGAGAATCTTTCGAATCGATCGGACGACGAGGTTAAACGCGCGTTTAACGAGAAATCGAGTCCAAATATTTAACGGGAAGGACGACAAACACAGCCAAAGCGACGAAGGGGAGAATCCGGATCGTTCGGCGATTCGGAACACCCATATGTACGAGAAGAGGCACCGAACAAAAAGCCCGATCCGAAGGCTGGCCGTGTCGATTGAATCGCTAGTACGTGGCAAAAGCGCGTGGGATTTAATACGCGACGCAGGTAGCCCATTGCTGGCCAATGAATTGAACACGCGTTTGCACGCCATATGTTGTTTGCCTCGCTAAAAGACCTTTGTGCCTGACACGCTGGCGTTCTGTTAACGCGGCTATGAATGAACGCCTGAATGAGCCTGCGGGAGAAACAAGCCGATGGCTCGTGCCGCTCCAAACCGTAATTATTAAATAATTATGTCATCGTTGAAAATTTGATTTTCCAGTGTAACTTGAATATTCGCGAGAAAATCATTATTGGAAATGATATCCATTGTAATGTTCCCTCCATGATGGTCCAATCTCTATTCGGACCTACAGTATTTTTATTCTTCTATACAATTTTTTGAAATTATTGGGATTTTTATCAATTCATCATGCCCACGTATCCAAACTGACAGACGGGATGGATTTCGTGAAATGAATGTATCGTTAAACGGGTCGAATTTGTCGTCCGGGCAGAGTAGAAATACCGGAAGGTTTCGCGCTCGTGCTGGACATTTAAACGTGGCGGTTGGGGTCGGCTGTCCGTCGGATCTCGACTCGAATCGAACCGATTCGTCTCGAAGCAGGGGCTGGCCACCAACAATTACTTTTATCGAACCGGGGGCCCCCGAGGGTCCTCGAGGTACGGGTTACAACGATCGTTCGGATGGAGAGATAAAACCAGCCGCGAGTCCGTTGTTTGTCGAAAGACAAAGCGCGTTATTATGCACGTCGACGAAAGTTATGCGTTGTCCGGCACTCGTCAGATAACGAGCTTGTTCCGATATTTAAGGTGTCCATTGATCGCATCTGCAACCTTCTGGATTTCGCCATTATACGATTCGGAACGATTGATTCTTTATGGACAATGGTTTTCTTTTATCGCGGCGGGCAGAGATTTATCTCGTTTTAATCCCAACGATTAACTGGATGACTTTTAATAAACAAGTGGAACTTCTTTTAGTCAATTTGGGGTAACTTTGATGTCAAAGGTTTTGTACCTGTAAATTAATTTGATATTTGAGGTGTTGAACGCTATGGGGTAAACAATGTAATTGTACAATTGAAAGGATAAAACAGAAGACGAATTTTGAATAGTACTATTATTATACTATTAATGAAAATTAAAAAATTAGTCATTTAAATCTAAAAATTAACAGGTTAACTTTTGTTTCGCTGAAAATGTAATTTTTATAATACTTTCAAATGAAAGTTATTTATTCTACATTTGACTATTTTTATATTCATCATCGTTGGACTTTTGAAGTTAGAAAAGCTTGTGCTTTGATAACATTTTGAGCTAAATTTAATTTTCTACATTTTAATAAGAAGACTAGCCTTTTCTATCGATTTTAAATTAATGAACGGTATGGAGGTGGTTGATTGGAGAGGTTTGAAGAATCGCAAGAGACACATGTAAGGTTTAAAATCCAAGTAATTTATTTCGTATAAAATATCTCTATATATAGGTGATATCTGTATCTCAAATAGTAGTTTAATTTCTTTACAAAAACTAGAAAAAGTGGTACTCGCCCTGAGTCGTTTCGCCGTTATTCTCTCTCTCTCTCCCTCTCTCTCTCTCTCTCTCTCACTCTCTCTCTCTCTCTCTCCCATCACGGACACATATAAAACTCGGGCGTGACGACTCTATTTAATTATTATATCTCTTTTTTTCGAGCGACTTAACCGCGAGGAACGCCAGAAATACCCAGTCGGAGGAATCCTCGCCACGGATAGTCTCTCGTATTTCTCCTCGCACGTTTATAGTTATTGTACAATGACTAGTTTGTTCGAGTAACTTACAGTGATTTACAAACGCAAAGAAAAAGTACAAAAACGCAAAAGGCAAAGGAAAAATAAAATAATTAAGTTCTTTCGCTCTCATTCTCTCACTCGATCCCAAGTTACCAAGATAAAAAAAAAAATAATAATAATAAACAACCACTCAGGCACTGGACAATCATTTAAATACTTTTCTCTATTTCTCTCTTTCTCTGTATCTCCGTCCACTTATGGCGACTTATAATAATACTTTGATTCTCCTGCGTGCCTTGGCAACTAATCGTTATGTGCTCCAACTTATCGGAGCACATGGCACAATCTAAAAGAAAAAAAAATAAATGGCACTTTGGTGCACGGTACACACGATATTCAATCGAAGAAAACTCCTACATCTTTTCTACTTTTTCCTATCGAAAAGATCACCGTCGTTTTGTCTCGTGTACGTCCGTCCGAATTGAACGAAAATGGCAAGGAATACAAGAGGAAGAAAACAAAAAAAAAAAGAAGGAAAAGAAAACGAAAATGGCACGGCAGTTTCACGGGACCGCGTCAAGCGGTTATATCGATTCGTCCTTCCTGCCTCGTCTCGAGACGAACATCTTTATCGATTCCTCGAAAGGTACACACATCGACTATAGTATCTTTTAAGTACAGACGTAACACGCTCATTCTCGCTGTTTGTCACACACACACACACACATCGAATTATATACAACGGGACGAAGGGCGATTCGAACGCGAGAAAAATGCACAACCATCGGATGGGATACGATCTATGGATTCAGTTTATCGACGACAGTGTTTTATCGATGATCTCGTTTAAAATTCACGCAAGATACAAGCATGAATTTCAATCGAAAGCTAAGTACTCGAAATTACAACCGTGTACACTTCGTGGAAACTTCGTCCTCGTTGAGAAACTGAACCCTCGTCGTCGATATTTACTTCTCGATCTACTTCTAGTACTATCATTATTCGTTTGTACTCCGATTAACATAAGGCACTTCTTCTTCTTCTTCGAACCGTAACAAAGTAATAAGGAACGTATCAGGCGATCACACACGCGACGCGATCAAATCGTCGCAATTTACATCGAGGAAACTCGTTGGGAATCTTCAGCACGCGTAGCCCATTGGAACGGCGACACCAGGACAACCACCCTCCTGATGCTTGGTCAACAACGACATCCTGCTGAAGGTTTTGCTGCACGAGGTGCACGAGTACTTCTTCACGTCACTGTGCGTTTGGAGGTGTGCCCTCAGGTTACTCCTGTCGGCGAACGCTCGGTTGCAATGCTGACAGCTGAAGGGTTTCTCCCCGGTGTGCGTCCTGATGTGTCCTTGGAGCAGCCATGGTCTCGAGAACGCCTTGCCGCACAGATGACATTTGCAGGGCAGCGTGTGCGTTCTGATGTGCATCTTGAGCGCGCCCAGACTGACGTATACCTTCTCGCAATACTTGCACGAGAAGGACTTCTTCGCCTGGCCTTCGGCCGCGGCGCAATGGAACTGTTGATGTTTCGACAGGCCAGAGTACGTCGAGTAGGATTTTCCACAGTCTGGACACTGATACCTCGGCGACGTCGACGACGACGAGGACGATGACGAGGTGGAAGACAGAGACGCCGTGGAACCGCCGGTCACTCCGGTCTTCTCGATTTTTGGATTGACAATCGTCGAGCCCACCGTCGTACTACCAGCTGACGACCTTCCGCTGTCGCTTCCAGGAGACGAGAGATCTTCCGGCGTGACTGGTGGTGGCGATCTGAGCGAGCCAGAGCCCAAGGAACTGGTGGGTGACAGACCGCAATGGTCGGGGCTGGCCCAGTGCGCGTAACTCCTGGCGATGGGTCGTTGAATCGTTGGACAAGTGAGCGCAGTGTGTGGCGGCGGTGAAACTGACGGATGATGCTCCGGGGAGGAGTGAGGATACGCCGGCATCGGATAGGACGGATACAGCTCTGCGCCCGCGTGGTGATAACGGTGATAAGCCGCCGGATAGGGCAGATAGTGAGGCGGGTAAAGAGGCGCGGCTCGGGCCCATGCCGGAGTCGCGTAGTGCGCCAATGGTTCCACAGGAGTGTTGAGATTCAACGGTTCCAGGGGCGTTTTGCTCGCCATGAAGTGCAAGGGCGCCGATGTGGCTGTCACCGCGGTTGTCGACGACGTGTTGTCGTGTTGGATCACCTCCACCCGCGCCTTCTTCGCCACTGGATGAATTGGCGCGATACCCGCCGGCGGCGTGATCGCCTTCGTCGGGTAATGATGATGATGAATGTGGTGCACCGGATGTACGTGATGGTGCACCATGGGAGAGGTGGGCACCAACGGTGGAGACGGAGACACTTTGACGATAGGTGATGGAGATCTGGACACGCTCGTCTGCTGTTCTGGCTCCTGTTGTTGCTGATGACGTTCAGCGGTTCTGCTGAGATCCTCGGGTTTTGTGCTGAGATTCTCGGGCTCGGGAATGTCGTCCATCACGACGTCGATAATTTCTTCTGAAGAAGAAAAAAGGAGATGTTGTTTTAGATAAAATATTCTTAATCAACGATAGAATTGATTGGATAACGAATGGTTTTGAAGACTCGAATACTAGTGTACTGTTACTGTTTAGGATGTTATCAGGGAAAATAAACTGGAATATTCGAAACTCACCTTTAATCAATTCGGGAACTTCTTCGGTAGGCAATACATGGACTGGCCGCTTTTTGAGCGGGCAGTGACTATAGCTGTTGTTCTTCTTGACGAAGCTTCGCGGCACTTCTTCGACCAGCATCTTGGAGTCTCTTCGTTGACGATTTCACAAATCCAAAGATCCGAGTCGGCTCTTCGCGGGTACTGGGCACCGGCGAAGGCACTGCGCTGCGATTTTAATCCAATTGTTCTCGTGCTCACACTGACCACAATATGTATATATATATTTGCTGCCTCGTGCGCGAGGAACAACAAAACTGTCAAAATAATCCTAAGGGATGTTGTCACTGCACTGAGTCACACATCTAAGCAAATAACAGTCCTCCTCGTTTCTTTTCGTTTCCTGATGAAGTTCACTTTCTCGTCGTTGTACGAACACTCTTCGACGATCCTCCGTAGGAAGAAAAAAATATCGATCCTCACGGTACGCTCGTCGAGACTGAACTAAACGGGCTCTTCGATCGGCACCAGGGTTAAACGAGCACCAGGCAATAGAAAAGAAGAGGAAGAGGAAAGAACAGAAGACTGACGGGTGAACGCGAAAACGAATCGAGGGAAGCTACGATACTCTGTGTACGACTCTGACAACGGTTCGGCTGCAGGCCGGTCTCTGACTGGCAGGGGGGTGCGTCAAGTCCTTTTATAACAGGTCACCCCACCGGCCAGGTGCAGGTGGCCCGCACGTGCTGCCCGACCAATGCTGGCCCGTGGGCCCCGCGCTTCCCACCAATAGGGGACGCCCGGTCACGGGCCATCGTCCAATGAAAACGCAGGCATCTGTTCCGCCGGCTCGCGTATCCCCCCTCTCTGTTCTATGCAACAACAGGAGGTGCAGGATGTTGTTCGTGAGTGCGACGCGATTATCCTGCTGCGCTCCGTTCTGCGTTACCTTCTCTCTTCCTCCCTCCTTTTCTTCCCCCCTTTTTTCGCCTCTTTCCCCTTTTTTCCCGATCGTCGTCTCTTTCCTTCCTCGCGGATCTTGCCTGTTCTCCCTCTCTTTCTACGTTCGCGCTCTGTTACACCGCGCGCGTTGCGTTGTTGTACCGGAGCAGATGCTGGGACCCACGGCCCCTACGTAGCGCTTACCCCCCTCCCTCTCTTCCTCCCGGTTCGCGTTGCCACCCCTCATCGTTCGAAACCTGGCCCAACGACCCGTCACCTCTGCGCTGTCGTCGGTGCACATACACCGCCGATTCGAGTGCGAACATGTTCCTGTCTCTGTTTCGCGCGCGCTAGCTACGCTGGGATGGTACGTTTCTCCTCTCCTTTTTCGATTTTTCTATTCGAATTTCCGTTCGGTCTACCTGAATCTTCTCTCTTTCTCTCTCTTCCTCGGTTACTAGCGTGTGCGCGCTAGTACACGCTCTCTCGAGTGCCGCATTGGCTGCTGCGCCGTTTTTTTTTTTTTTTTACACGTCAGCCGCCTTTTCACGCAGCCACCGACGAGTAGGTGCGTTCGTGTGCGAGCTGCAATCCGCCCGGTTCCCCTTCTGAATTTCACCCCTCGTTCCTTTCTCGCCTTCCCCTCACTCCCTGCAACCCCCGCCTTTCCCCGCCGGCCGCAGTTTCGAACGTAACGGTCGTGTCGCGTGCCACAGCATCGCCCACGCGTGCTTGGAACCCATACACACACGCACGTGCGTGCGAACACTTGGGACCGTGCGATTGTGTGCATCCCCCCCCCCCCCCCCCATAGAACACCAGGATTCACGAACTTTGGCCAGCATTTTTACCCGGAGAGGGGGCGAGCAACACGGAGATCCGTGCTCCGTTAATGATCCCGCCACGTGACCTCTTGACATCGAGATCACCCAGACGATAGCGGTTTTCTGATTTCTCGTAAATGGAACGGAGATGCCTTGTGCACTCAGTTTTTCTTCATAATATTGTTCCGAAGATGATGTCAATCATCAACCATCAGAACTTTTAATGAAATATTGATAAAACTCGAATAGTTATTTTTATTGTATTCTACACTGAATTCGAGGAAGGAAACGTTGACCATGCATTGAAATCCCCAGTCGTGGTTATACGCAAAATCGAATTCAATTTCTTTTCGGTCGGGATCGGTCTATCTGGTCGTAACCCATGCGTTGCATTGTCTACAAGGAATCATCGATGATCGATGGTGAAAGAAAAAAACTCGAGCATATTTTTGACGAACGTCGCCCGCAAATGTTAGAACCGTGTTAACGATAGATCGAGGAGAAACCGTATGATCTACGACATGTGGATTAGCCGTTGAATTTACGAGACAAAGGAACACTCGGACATTCCGCTCGATCGATTTTCCATTTCGTTCAACGATGTGTCACCGGCGCTAAATCAGGTTATCACGGCTCGACGGGATCGACCGATTGAGAAACGATAACAACCGTGGCTGGAGACCGGTATCGCCGGGGGAGTGATTTTTGACGAAGGACCCTTGTACTTGCCGTCGTAAACAGCTCGTTCGTGTAACGCTTTATCCTTCGGGGCTGGTTACCTGCGTGCACGCCATCGTTCTTTTTCGAATTGTTTCGTAACGAAAGAGACAAGAAGGCACCGGGTTCGGAATTTTATTTTCTTCTACAATAGATGTTTGCTTATCATTATCAATTTGGAGTTAACTGTTATAATGTTCGACTGCCGAGATGCTTGCATCTTTCTGTGGTGCGGATTCAGCGTGAAATGTAACACCAAGTGCTTAAAGCGATGATTCAAGGGAATCCGAGGAGAGTGAGAAACTGTGTATACCAGCTTCTTCTTATTTTTTTATTATATTCCGTGATTGTATTACATTTCAAATTATCTTTCTACAGGAAATCGAATATTTTAGGTCGTCCTTTCGCTTTTTGTGATCTACATTTCTGAATCGACTACCTTATTTTCCTCAGAAATCCGATCAGAATTTTTCTACGTTTAGATTTTCATTCCCCAGCTTTATACACCCAGTAAATTAAAAAATTTCAAGCACCAGTTAATTTGGATTTCGCTATAATTTTGTCAAAGCACACCGTAGTCGAATTTTCAGAATTAAATTAACACCAGCAAAAATAGTCTTTCTTTACAGATGTATCGGTAAATAATAAAGTCAACATTTTGCCGGCTAAATATCGTACAACAGGAAAGGAGAAGCGTAAAAATTTCTTGACGACGTTTATTATCGACGAACGGTTTCGTTGACATTTATACAGAAGGTATTGGTCGGAATCACCTCCGTCGGTGTGCTCCAGCCACGTTATAAATTTATCCGATCGTTAAGAGCGACAGAGAGTTCGATTCGCGTGGCGATAAACGGGCGAACGCCTCGTGGAGAAGTCGCAGCCGGCACGAGAACGATTTGAATCACTCTTCTGGTCTTGTGTCTCGTAGCACGGAAACCGCGTTGCTCCATTTTCTCGCCTTGCTTCTTCGCCGACTCTCTTATCTCGTCGACACCCACGAACCGAAGTACATACAACGTTGTCCGTACACGCGAACTGTCTTCTTGTACAACAGCCGTAGATGCGTTCTTCAAGGGTGGTTGCGATCGATTTTCAACGCCCGAGTATGTCGGTTTCCTTTCTTTCAGTACCCTATGCGATTCGTAATTTTAACCATTAATTACCATTGTTTAGAATCAGAAATACAGTAGGACATAGTAGCGTTAAAATTAACCCTTTGCCATTTGAATGTACAAAAAAACACTGTTTTATAATTTTTTGATTGTATCATCGATTCAGATTTGTTACATTCTATTCGGAGGCTCGAGCATCCGATTTGTCGGTCGCTTCGCGTTCCCATGGCACTCGTGATTTATGCTCGGCTAACTCATTGACTTTCAATCTTGCGGCGCAAACTTGGCCCAATCGTTTATGCGAATTCGTAAGTGTGCAACGGAAAGGAAACTGTCGAAACAAAAGGAAATCGTGAAACTCGACACACTGTCGTAAGCTTCATCTTTAATTTCAACACCAATTCTTTATTTGATTATCTTATGGAACATTCCCCTTATGCCATTCATTTAAATTCATGACCTTCCAATTATGAAATTAATAAAATTATTCACGTCCCAGTGTCTAGATCGTTGATTTTTTCTACTTTCCACAGGAATTTCTATTCAAATGCCCCAATAATTAAGCTTCTGCCGAAACTTTCATGTTTCTTGCACCGAGGACCCTTCGAGGCGGTCACGGACTCGTATACCTGCTACCCGGGTTGGCCCATATTTTATCAAAGCCGCAATCCTATTCCGTCGCGTTTAAATATGCGCACCGAAGGGTGCACCATCGATAGGTACAGCCGGTCCGCATCTATGATTCCCCGTAATCCACCGGCAACCAGCACGAAAAATCTACGGTTACACGATCTCCTTTCTTTGCTCGGGCCGCAACACACGCTCGGCCGATGAATCGTGCACCGGTCGTCGGCCAAAATAATCTACCTGCCTAGAAGAAGTGCGCTTTTGAACGCTGCGTTAGGACCGGCTATCTGTCTCCGACCGAGAGAAGCCTAACCCCTTTTTTTCCAGTCGGTTTTCGCGGCACCACGAGCGAGGAAGAAGAAGAAAAAAAGAAAGCAAGACGGGGAAAGAAGCACGGTAGGAAGACCTGCATCGAGAGGCCGGTTATTCCGGTAGCTACCGGTGGTTCCGGTACATCCTCGTTGCCAACCCAGTCAGAGGTGTTCACGAAAAACGTCGCTAAATTACATTTCGTGTGTGCAAAAGTCCTGTCCCCTTTTTATGATACGAATTTCGACTTATGAATGTAATAACAAACGGCTTTGCAACTAAATAATTGGCACTTTTGCGTTACAAGAGCTTCTGGTGACTTTAAAATGGTAAAACTTTGCCTGTAATAAAGGAATTAAATTACTGTTATAGAAATGCCAAAGGGTCATAAATAATAAGGGTAACGAACCCTTCATATTACGGTTAATTGATATTTCTCTATTTCTATCGACAGTTGTTCGTACTTTCGTCGAAATTACTTTGGTTCCCATCCTTTGGATACTTTTATGTCGATTTACGTGTTCCAAATAAAAATTTCAAATCTTAAGACTTGAATGGATACCAGGTTGTTCAGATAAGAGTTAAAAAAGCGGGTAGAAGTTGTGCATATACCTAATATCAAATACCGGCTTCGTCTTTTGTCTGTCGTGGATGTTGGTGCGTGCGAAAGCAAGGGGAACATACACACGAGGGAATGCTCTTTGCTCCTGATCCCCATTCGCTGTTCCTGTATATCGAACTTGATCGCAGGTTGCTCGAAAAATAACAATTTTTATTCGTAGGTTCGGAACAGGTCCTATCCTTGATACAAGTCTCCTCGTGTTCGATCGTTGAACGTGGTGTTGGTACGTAGGTTCTCGAGATTGTTTAATGCGTTGTTTTTCTTTTCCTTTCGTGCGAAATAAGCTCGAGGAAACGTGTTTGAGCTCGCAGAGACCGTTCAGGGTGATTTTTTGATAGAACGACATTTGTAGATAGAAACATTCCCATCGTTACTGATGGAGCAAGGATTAATGTTGGAAGCAAGTAGCATGGTCAAATAGAAATCAAAATTAATTGTATGCGCTTGTAGTCGAAATAATTGTAATTTGTTATGTAAGGTAACATGGTAGATTTTTATACTGGGAATACACAATTTCTAATTATAATCTGAAAGTTCGTATTAACACGGCATACGATTAGAAAGGTGGCAAAAGTGATCAAAACGGGTTCTAGCCGAAAAATATACACTCTGACATTACAAACGTATAATTTTCAATAACATTAGCAGGCTATTGCAAAGGCAACATAAAAAATCTATAAAACCCCAAAGTTTCACAAATATTTCCAACATGATCAGAACAACATCGATCCTGTCAATACACCCCTGAAATCAGCCGCCGAACAATTAATAGATCAATGAAATCTTCCGTGTTAGAACTTCATCCACGCAAACCGCGTTTACCATCAATTTCAACATATCTCCCCTTCTTTGAAATGGGTCGAAACAGTAAATTACACGGCAAGGCGGAGGTAACGAAAGGTGTGACCGGTCGAACCCTACAATATCATCGTAAACGCGTTACGCGTACAATCCGAAACTCTTAACCAGTCCACGTACACATACGTACACACGTACGCGTTCTACCGGTCGTGATTTCGGCCTGCTCGAATAAATCTGTATAATTATTACGGTGTGTACGTGTGTAACGGGTGGCCCCCACCCTGATTCCTGTGGAAGGTAGCCCCATCGGAAGGAAGCTGGTTTATTTTTTTGTTGTGCCGCCTCGAGGAACGAGGGGCGCCCCATAGCCTCACCTTTGAAACACCTGGCTATTACCGCTTGATGTTTTATATATATAATACGTGTGTGTATGTGTATGCCACCATATGCGACTGGCCCCACCGAGACTAGCTGCGCGGACCCATTTTCAGGGTCCTCGTGGATCCACAGACATGTGCATGGTATCCTGGATATGGGGAGGGATAGCCTGTATTTCCTCCTCACCAGTCTCTCGATGGAAAATGGAATTTTCCGCGAACCAAACGGTCCGGTGACTTCGTCGTCGTGGTTTTCGAGAGTATTTTGTTTTAGAATATCCTTTAGAGATGGTGGACTTTGATCTAGTTAATAGTTGAAGGTCTACTTTAGTTGATATATAAAATTAATTTTAATACTTTCTTAGAAATATTATCTATATTTTTAAGTTTAGGTAGATATTGTTTATATTCTCGAGTCGGGTCTAAAAGCCATTTTGCATTGGTGAATTTATCGAACTGACGAGTCGAAAGACGATTCAAGGCCCCCCTTTATCTTAATCTAAACCGACTAATCGGTAGTTTTACAGCCGCATCAATATTGACTTTGCCTGTCGCTAGCTCATGTGCGATGACAGTGCCGCAAGCAGATCCCCTGGATGACTCAGAGAACGATGAATTGCATCGATGACCTTTGTCATCTCGTTTTATCGCCATAATACCATGACTATTCGCCGGTTTTCGTCGCCAGCCTTTCTCGTCAACAGTCGTTCAAAGAGTTCGCTGACTCTTTTTCTTCTTCCTTTTTTGTTTCTTCCCCGGTTCTCTGGGGCTCTGAATGAACAAGAACGTTCAACGAGACTCGTTGCCAGGGAGCACTGCTTCTCTGACACCAGTCATTTACCTCGAAATACCGAGGGTTCCACCTTTGGCCGACAACTTAAGCAGCGGGAAATTGACGAGGTATAACAATGAGCAAACACCTGCACTTTCTTCGCCCTGCCTCAAGGCTCACGGCTGACGGCTAATTAGAAGCAATCATGCAGGTACCGACGGTATGAATGGATCGTTTGCTCATTCACTGATTCACCGACCTAACGGGTGACATCAGCTCGAACATTCTTGCAAACATTTACGACAAATGACGTTTTTATTGACCCTGAATCAGACAATGGTAAATTATTTTTAACGCATGCCCTAAGTAATCAGCGGTGACTAAAATTATGAAGATTCAAGCACCAGGTTCAACGACAACGAAACGTACTGTCGGATATGTAAAATATTTCAGTTGCTCTGTGTGTGTGCATAAAAAATTATATTTTCTATCTGTAAGGATGCTTTGGGATGAGTAATGTTTTGTTTGAACATCGTTCGGCGCAAAGGGTCGGCTTGTTTGAGGTTGCTGCTCCAAAATGTGTCGGCAAGCCACCAGGTTGTTTTATCTCTATGACGCGCGTTATGGATTCGTTATTCTACCTATCGCTTATCTGCATACCGTTACGCCTGCTGCATTCCCTGTGATGCGTCATTTTAACGCTTTTGTTTACGAGCAGAAACTTTCGAATTTTCCAGTGATGACTACCTTTATTGTCCCACGATAGTGCTCGTCTGTCAGAAAGAAGAAACGATTAAACCTGAGCTTAAGCTCGAATTGCGACAAGACAAAGAAGAATGACGGCTGGGTGTGTTGATTAAAATTTGGCAATCAAATTTCTAAACGTAAAAATAGCATAAGATTAAAAAAATATGAATTTAAAATAAATTTTTTAAGACAAATTTAAAAATATTTGACTTCCCCATTAACTATTTGGAATATTAATTATTAGAAATTAAACATCTTCAGCTTTTTATTTTCAAGGAAACGTCTCGTTTCTAGCCTGGCACAGTCGGTCTTGTTTTTGCCGGGCTTGTTTACAAGGTTATTAACAACTGAGATAATCAGGTTGCAAACAATGTACCTGAGCAACCCGCCGGGTAAAGACGCGGCTTCGAGTCCTTCGGGATCCCGCTGGCCCATTGTCCCACATTGCGTACCTGGCCCATGTGAATCCTTTTGTCCTTCGTCCAACTGTTTCGAGAGCTCTTCTAGCGTTTATTTTTCTTTTTTTTTTTACTTCTGGCTCGTTGTTTCCTTTCACCGTTCACTACATAGCTGAGCATCTGACGTCATGATAATTTCATCAATGAAATATCAAAACGGTAGGGTAAAATTGTTACTTTTATCGTTCCAGTGACTTATGTTTCTTTCTTCGGGTTATTTTTATGGATTTAATATTCCTACGTAAGTTTCAAACGATTCAAGAATTAAGGGTAACAGAATTGTCATTTAAAAATTATTTAACTTGGAAAAAATTAGTACTGCTCCAATTAATATTTGGTAATTATCATTCTTATTAAATAGAAGGTTTTCAATCATTTGTCACTTTTATGATTCCTATCCCTCAATTTTATAACTATAATTCAGGGATCAAACCTTCAGCAAACGATTTCTGCAATCCTGAAAACTGAACTGTTCAGTCCGCAATTTATAGTTCTCCAAAGTGATACCTTCTTCCGTCAGGTATTCTTGCAGGATCCTCAAGAATAGCAGGTTCTCGAAGAATAAAAACGTTTCATTGAAGGCTGACCATTACAGGTCGCGCGAAAAGTATCCGTGACGAATAGACTTCTTCGCAGGGGTCCCGGCAGAGTCCTCTTCCGGAAGGTGGTTAAAGTGTCTTTAGAGCACAGTTTCTTTCATTCATCGTGAAGACGGATAGCCGATTGGCACAGGTGCAGATTTCTCTGTCAATTCGTGGAACCGGTCGATTCAGGACGAATCTAAAAGGATTTTCAATAAAACGGAGGAAGAAATTTCGACTGAAATGGTTGGAAAATTTCACGGTTCAATCGAGTGTACCACTTTCCTCGATTATTTTCGTCCAGACGAGTAAACTTCGAGACATCCACTTATGCATGTTCACTGAAAACGGACACACAAGTGTCTCTAATCCCTTGATCAGCGTTTCTCATGTGTCCCGAATCGATGATCAAAGATCGACGAGCCTGCTCGTTGTTGATCTAGAGAACCACTGGTCTCGAAACGACGGATAATTCCGTTGATCGTGAATGGGAATAGCGTGGCCCGAGTTTTTCCTCTTATTTTCTCTCCTCTTTCTTGGTGAATAGACGTGGCGGCACGTAAGGCCCCTCCATTGTGCCGAATTCTCAAAGAATCACTGGCTCTCCTTAAGTCCGCTTGCTCGGTCAGGGACGCAAAGCCCAGTACTTGTTCTTTGTGTGCCCCGAGACCGGGAACCTGCTGCAATAATTTTTTTTTTCTTTTCTCTTTTCAGAAGTCCTCCCATATCCACATCAGTCCGTTTCCATCGTCGCGACGAATACGTTGGCGGCTTTGAGCGACGTTTACGAACCGTTAATCCTTTCCGTCTTGATGATCATCGAGGTGGTGAGTTTGTGTTTTATTTAGTCATATGGTGGTTCGTTTGGCAAATAATTGCATGACAATTCATATTTCAAGTGGGGATATGATTTTGATGTGAAATATTAATCCTTGAACGGCCGATCGCTAAGATAGCAAAAATTCATAATTAAATCTTAGAGTTTTCTTTATTTGAATTTCTCATATTTTTAGTATTCCTTGATAATACTTCGTAGCGATTTGGGTTATCTAAATATTTCTTAGAATCTTCTTTATATTATTGAACTACAAGCATTCCACAAGCGAACAATATTTCTCACAACGTGTAAGTAACATTTGAACTTCCGTAAGGGTTCATCGAGAACGGCAAAAGTCTAACGTGCATCGAAATCTTCAACATTTGCCGATTTGACAATTTTACCCTCGCATCAAGGATCTGTCGGTCCTCGAAGGTATCGATTTTTCCAATGTCCCCTTTGCCTGTTCGAACCTGCTCGCAGCTACGCGTTCACCTGCGTACACGGGTCAGGAAAAATCGACGTTTGAAAGGAACGGATCGGGACGCGAATCTTTGGAGCGACGAATGCGAGCGTATCGGCGCGAGCAACATCTGTCCTGGCTCCAGGACAGCTGATCCTAGCCGGGCGCGTGGCAACTTTCCGTTTTCCAGAAACTCATGGGGGTCCCCCCTGGAAGCTAAACGATCTTCCGACCGGACGTTTCATTGCGTTTGGTCTATTATTAGCGCCTTAAATAAAACGTTTCGCTATCCGTATGTCGTGGGTCACGCGCCCCTGTTTGTCCTCTGCCAATAACTTCACCATTTTGGTTCTTTGTCCATCGTCGGTAGGTTAATATTCAAACCTAGAAACGAGACATGACATCAGTTATTTTCTTTGTGTTGGTTTATATCTGTGCAAGGTTAGAGAAATATTTTTGCAATTTTAGTTTTCAATGATTATTACATATTGGAAAATTGTTGAGGAATTCTTATTTTTGCTCGGAAAGAAAATTCTCGTCCTGGTTTTGGGACAGTGCAAAGGTGTGGTGAGACAGAAGAGCAATGTGTCTGAGGTGAAAAACGAGAATTTCAATAATCTAGGTCGATAAGAATGCCGCAGATCGTTTTTCCAGGAACCACGGCATATGGTCACTTTGCTAGGCGATTTTCTTTTGGCAGGAGGACGCGTGCCCATCGGGGGTTCGTTTTAGGGGCGGGCAGATGACGGAATGGACCAGATGACCAAAGCTCTGTCAAATTTTGGTCTGGTAAAACTGACCTAGAACCAGCTCACCTGAGTAGAATCTCGTTATCTCGGGTAGGGAATCATTAATCTTTGGCAAATTTCGGGGTAACGCTAACGCTGTATACATATCTTCAAACTCCGAAGAAGATTTTTCCGATTATCAATCCCATATTATATTAATTTCTATCCGATTAAAAATTGAAGCAACTCAAGACTGAATTCAAGGTACCATAAGAATAATAATTATTCGATTCCTTTGTGATAAAAGTTTATTTTAAAAAATAACACGCAGCGATTTGGTTATCGAATCAGAAATCGAAACCTCAGCAGGAATTTTGCAACATTTGGATTATTGAAATAACATCAAGAGCCGTTTCCCCGATGATCAGATAAAAAAACGAAACCCGTGACGTCCTGCGCGCAAAGCACAAAATCTGAGCTCATCGAAACATCGAAACAATAACGCTCGACGCGTCACTCGAACGAAGGGAGCAAAAATATAAAAGTCAAGCTGTTTGTGATGAATCGTTCGTGGTTTGTGTCTCGCCCTAATGGCCGATCAGATAAGAGCTCCTTGTCCGGTGGTCCTTGGAGAGATCATATCGTGTTCGCACGCTCTCGCACCCTGGGACGTGTCCTGTGATGTCATTATAGTGCTCGGACGATTTGGTAAACGTGCTTCCTGAAAGAGAGGACCACGCTAAAGTGTTTGGAACGAGAACAGAGAGGCTGGTTGGGACGCGTCTTAATTGACGACTGACGTGGCATACTCGCCCCATTCGACGTGGGATTTTTGTGACACGAAATTCCACTGACAAACGATTTAGCTGCCAAGATTCCTTCTTTTAGACGATAATTTATCAATTTTCTGACCAAAAGTTGCTACTTTAAGACTTTATTAGCATTGAAAATTTAACCCTTCCGTTAGAAAAGTATATCTTTTTATACTATTATTTTTAGATTTTGTTTCCTTTCTATATACAACAAGCCATTAGTACCAAATCATTGCGACAGTCACTCTTAATATACATTGAGCACTTTTATTGAGTGACCACAGCCACCCATCAGTAACGGAAGGGTTAAATTTCTTTTTATACTTAAATGTTGAATCGTATAAAAGAAAGTTAATTTTTTGTATCGCACTGTTATTACGTCGCGTCAATTGATTCTCTCCTCGATTTTATCGATGATTACACGGCCGTGAATGTTCACGGAAATCATCGATAGATGAAACTCGTCCCGACAACGTGGCATGGCCTCTAACGTATGTCTTTCACAGTGGTGAAAAAGCAAATTAACTCTGACGATCAATGTCGGTGCTCATCGGCTCGTAAATATTAAATCTCGATTTAATCACGCTGTTCGTTAGTGGGTTCCGTGCTTCAACCAACTTCTTCTTATTATCTGAGTAGAAGATTAACCTACATACATACTTTAGATTGTTATTCCCGTTGCTACATTTAATTCCGTATTGCTAAGACAGCGATAATTTGAATTTCATTTGAAATTTCCATTCTCGACATTTTATTTATTTCTGTAGATATTTTCCAACACCGGAAATCTTGTCGTTTAGAAATTTATGTACATAGTTTTAATTCTGAACACTATTGGGTAAGTTTCATAGGTCTAGGTAACAATTTGTTCCAAATCCACGGATCAATCGGTGAAATTTTCTTCGACAAAAATAATAATTTTACCCCACGGAATAATTAATCGCCCAGAAGCGAAACAAAGTATCCAACGTTCAGAATTTTGATAAAAATGATTTGTAAGAAGAGAAAAGTCCAGTGTTTCCTAATCGAACATTCAAAAATCGGCCGGTCTGGGTTTCGTTGGCCAAGAGGCGATTTTTCATCGGCCACCGACCGCGTACCACTCTCGATTATGATCGAGAGCAACGTGCAGCACACCGGCATGGCAAGGCGCCTTCTGTAGCACAGGTCCGGCGGTTGTACGCTCCACGTCCACGGGGCTTGCTTAATTAAATTAATTTCAATTGGGCTCTTGTATCGGGGCCTGATACACTTTCACCGTGTTGCGACAGCCGCCGCCCTGGATCGGCTATCTCAATCTGATACAGGTACGCCGTTCTTGATAACAATATCTGGATGGCCCCGGGCAATCGTGGGTGTACCGATGTATGCGTTTAACATACACACGTTTTGTCGATCCGCCGCGTGCTACTCGCTCGGACCGTAGCGAGCACACACGTTCATACGCCTTGGCTGTTACGCGTCGCGCTTCGAAATTTCAACGATTTATCGACACGAACTGGAACGCGACCGATCGACTATCGCCTTGCTGATCTTACCCGATTCTTTGCCGGGTAATGCAATTGCGCTTGGCCATTCTGAGCGACACGCTTTGTCCGATCGTGGCTTCGTCGGCTGAAGGGCTCGTTTCCAAATGATTTTGCCACCATTTTGCTTTGGTTGGTGATCTGTACCCAAGTCATAGAAAAATTTTTGCATGTTCCTGTAATAAAATCGCAACCTTCACATTTTTTTTTTTGCTTTTGAGATAACTTTCGATCCTCTTTGCAATAGAATTCTGCGATATTTAGTTGGAAACTTAATATTAAATGAAAAGCGTCGTTTGATGAAATTTCAGGTTTGCCACTTCAAAGGGAAATTTGAGAAATCTTTCGATACCTCCTTCGAAAGTTAAATCTTCTGCCTAAATTTTTCGTATACGCGAATCTTCGTTGTCTGATGTTAATGATAGCTATTTATAATCACGATAATGAGGCAGTTTGAAAAATTGACCGTAGACCGAATGGGAGCATCGGATTCACAGTTACATAATTTTAATCGATGTGAATTTTTTTTTCCTCGTGCGTTGATTGTAGGTGGCTCAGGTTTCATGCACCGAAAGAATATTATACTTTCTTCTCTGACAGAGCCAGTTCGAACTTGTTAAATTATGTTGAACCAGGGATCATCGGATGTGGCAATTTAGAACGGACAACTTCTTTAATGACCCCATTACGAGGGCGCACGATTTCGTCAACATTATATAAAACACTCTTGATTTCGCCTCTAATACCCTGCATTTATTTAAACGGCCATTGAATTAACTACCGAAGCTACTTTTGCCTCCCTCAATCTTTACGTATCTTATTGCAATATTTTTAATCATAAACTCATTTGTTCTTTAACAAAACATATTTTGATTATTCAAAATTTCAGTAAAAATACTTTAACCGCGGAGTATCGCACAAAGTTTACTTAATTCTCGAAATTCATGATTTGGAGGGTGACATTTTGAATAAATTTCTAGACGTGGTAAAGTTATTGAAGATTTTCAATAAAATATATAATTTCACGCCTAATTAAAACCTAATTACGCTACAAGAGTTCCATCGCAAAGTTTTAACCCATCCACGGAGCAACGAGGTGTCATCCACCTGTCTATAAATTGTACACACCTATCCGAAAGCTTGCAAGACGCCACGGGTAATAATTTCCAATTTAACACGAAATTCCCTTTAAGACGTACGATGTTTATTCGTCCACCGGCCCGCGAGTTCACCCCATTGAAAAAGAAAAACGTGCCCGTACCCGGTCGGGGTTGAACGACCCTAGAGCGACGTCTTCTCCTTTGCTCGTCGTGTTAGCGCGCAGTCAGCGAAGCTTACGGGTGCGTTCATAATCAGCGTCGACAAGGCGTGCACGCATCTCGTCAATGGTACAATGAGCCTATTTTCCTGTGTGGAGGACGAAGCGACTAAAGAAGAGGACGCAGAGGACGAAGCAAAAGAAGAAAGAAGGCGGGGGAGGATATTCAGGATCGTGAGGATCGACCGCAAGATTCAGATGAAGGTGAAGGCGGAGAAGGCGAAGGAAACCGGACCTGTTCCCGATTCAGGAACGCCTCGAGCGAGTTAGGAATCTCGGTTGATGAAAAAGAAGACTGAAAATCTTCCCTCTGGATTCGTGTGAAAGGATACGGACCGCTGCCGACACTTTTCTCACATAGTCGCGAGTTTAAGACGATCGTCGACCGGACGAGCACGTTCTCGAACGATTCCGTCCGATCCTCCTGTGGCACAAGTTTCAGAAATAAGAACGGAAAGGGTGAGGGTGGACGACGATCCCCTTTTGCTTTCGAAGCGGCTCGTCGGCTATCAAGCTCGCATGCGGCAGTACAAAGGGACGTCGAGAACGGATACGTTTAGCCATTGTCGGGGTTTGTTTGTAGGGAAAATACCGTTTGGTTTTTGTAAAACTGTTGGAAAAGCTTGTCGCCAGGTTCTTGATCCTTCAGCTCTGTGCTCCGGTAAAACAAATTTAACTTTCGCTAGGGTGCTTTGTTAGTGAACTCAGTCGATTTTAGACGGAAAAGTGGTTAAAATGGTTCAACTACTTCTTGTAGTCAGAGTCGATTCATCAGGATTCAGCTTCTGAAGTCACAATCGTGGCGATCGAGATCGCGTTCAGGCTTGATCAAACGATCAAACGATCAATCTGAGCCGCAGAGAAAAAAAAAAGTAGAGCATCCACGCAAACGGTCGTTAATATTTTATCGCGCGTAGTCGAACACTTATCTCTTCCATTCGAGGCCCGGTAGAAAGTAAATCTCGGCGCGAGGTCGCGAGCGAGCATAAACATCCGTACGCGTACGACCTGGAATTCCTGTTTGATTTACTGCCGCTATCTCGACGCATTAGTCTTTGGTCCCCCGGGGGCCGATATCATCTGCCTTAAAAAATGCTGCCGTCAACGCGACCCGCCAACTACTGTGCTACCCATCCTCCGCGGATCGGCTCGTCGTCGTTCGTGCCGTTTATGGGCTACCATGGCGTCCGCTGGTCGCCTCTTCCTGTACCACCACCCCCCTTCCGCCCCCAACCGAGCGTATCGAGCTCTGTCCAAGCAACAGGTAGCTGCGTAACTTCGACACCCTTTCGTTGTAGGGGTTGGGTACTGTGCAATTTGGAGAAGGGTGGAAACTATGACGGGACAGGGTGAGAACGTTGTGTAAAATATAATTTTATATTTACGTTGATGATTGAATTTATGATCTTTACACGAAGTCGTGTATTAACAGGTTGAATAATAGTCTGTTCCCTCGTTTGGAAGAAAAGTTAGTTGCTAGGTTAATATGTTCATTGTTATCGTAGAAATTTTTTAAATTGAAGTCATAGAAATTTGAAGTGATTCAAATCGAAGGAGTCAAGATTCAATATTAATAGCCGCAAAAGGTGGAATATTTCACTTTGATCCCGAGTTAAAAATCACCGAGGTACGCACTGGAAGCTACTAATGTACCTCGTTGAAAGCAACATAACTCATCGAAGTCTCGTGTACCCATCGTGAATTAAAAAGAAAAAAAAAGAAAGAAAGAAAGAAAACCATCAGATTTCATCTCCATAAGTCAGACGTCGTTTGGAGTGGCGAGGAATCGAGAGGAAAACGAGTCGTTCCAGCGAACGGTTCGTTCGTTTAAAGTCGAAAGCAACCCAGGGTCGGGAAGAAACTGCCCCGTTTCCGTCCAATTAATCCCGCGAGACATGTATCTCGTTGATACGTCCGAAAATGAAATTAGTGCTCGAACACGCGGGTGGGTAGCTGGTACGCCCCACTGATCCTGACGGTCGGTGGTCCCCTGACGGGCATACATTAAATAAATAATCTCTCGATCCTCCTCTCGATACGCAACGTTAGAGAAACACACCGGCGAGAGGGCTACCGGCTGGCCCTCCTCCTTGCGCAACTGTCCGCCGCTCGTTTCAATTAATTAGCATCGCGGTATAAAAGACGAGTCTCATCATCGTTTCCCTTTGCTTCTTCTTCTTCTTCTTCTTCTTCTTGCTCGCGCGCCACATCCGCCTAGATTATTCAAAACGATTCGAGGCGAGAGCCAACGGTGCACGACCGCTCTGCGTTATTCATCCGCGTGGTACCGTGCGTGCTTCGTGTCCTAGGAAGCTTATTAGTAATTCATGCGTTGTACGGCCAGTGGATTTTATTAGGTGTGCACGTTCGTCGCGGCCAACTTGTCGACTAGTGCCGTGAAATGGCGTCGTCGCTTTGGATCTTCTAGGTCGAGGTCTGTCGGAGACGAGTAGGGTTCGGTTTTGCTGCTTCGAGACACTATTGGAGCGTTTTTTGTGTGTTTTTAAGGAGAAAAGATGTCAGTAGTTTTTGAAAGGATATTCGTCGCCCTAAGAATTTCCCTTATACTATGGATGCTATTAAAATTTGAGGTACGTGGTATCCCAAGGATAATACTTAACCCTCACCTCAGACGATTTGCAATATTAATCCGAAAGTCTCTAAAGTTCTTTAGGATTTAGGATAATTTCTTAGAAATTCTGAATCATTACATTCGTATTTTAACCTAAAATCGCCCGAGTTTCTTGTCGAAAAATATAAGTAGATTCGAAGAACGTAATCGCAAATGGCGTCGACGATGATGCAAACCGAGAGTTCCGTTTCAGGCGTTGTGGTTCCTTCAGATAGCCACTCGAGATTCCAGATTCGAATCTCCGATTCGACGTTGGCCGTTAGTCACTGCTCCCTTGTTATTTTTCTTTCTTTCTTCGTCTCTCCGGTCCAATTTTCGCAATCGACAATTTCACCATGAAACGCAAGCGCGTAAGCACGCAACTCGCATGATCGGGCTAGGAGCCATTGTCTCTGCCGCTTGGAGAAAGTGTGACCCTAATAGCCGGGGGAATGATTAGAGGAATCGCGGCGCTCCAATCAGCACGCGCCATCGCACCCACTCGTATAAACACGAGTGACCAGCTCCTTTCTCTAAAACCGCGAACCTCTTTGAAAGTAGACCCATTTTTTTACCAATCTAATCATTTTCTAAGGTTTGAGTCGCTGAGAATAGATTTCCAAGAAATAAGTTCTGTTTGCTCTAGTCTAAAATTCTAAGCTAGAAATTAATTTTTCTGAAGTTTTATATCAGATTACTCCAAAAATTTGTGTCTCGTATATTTGTTTTAAACTGAGGAAATGTTCAGTTTTCTCAATTTTTGGGAACTTTGTTTAATATCTTAGTTTGAAATTGATTGGAATTTCATTTTCTAACGCCGTTTGGTAATTGAGACCTAAAGGTACGATATTGCTTGCCACACGAACAGTCAGCGAAAGTGACTTTCGCTATTCGCCTTACGCATTCGCTGGCTAGAGATTCAGCACGATTCTGCTTTATAGTGGAACACCGTAAAAATCTTCAGTACTTGCGTACACGTCGGTTCTTTGACGGGGGTGTGTCTCTCGTTTCATTGTGCGGCGCCATGAGTACGCGGTGAGATAAGTACACTCAAAGACACTTGGTGGAATGCGTTCTTAATGAACCCAACGTGTCTGCCACCTATTGCTATATGTTCAGGCGCATAATGATATATTGATGAACACGATACGCTCACCAATTCTCAATCAGTTATTGATGAGACAATTAATTTGTTATATTGTTCGTTAAACTTAAGAATTGTATTTTTCTCTTCAGTGTACCATGAAATATTCCTACTTCAGACTATTTTCAAATCAGAAGGTAATTTAACATTTAATCCTAATTTAATATTTGCTAATCCAAAGGCCTAGTAGAAATTATATTGAAATAAAAAATGTTTGCATGCCAAGAAATAAAAAATAAACTTTGTCTAATCGAAGTACAGGCGTTGGTGGTCTTCTCACACTATGGTGTCAAAGTTATAAACTAGAAACTAAATTAAAAATTGATCAACTGTAACTAAATTATCCTTTATAAAATATCTTCGCTCCTTTTCAAACGATTTTATTTAATCGTCACCCGTTCACGTATTCTGGAAACCGAACAGTGTCTCGATTTAGTACCTGCTTAAGAGGTAGTTACCTGGTGGAACGATCGTCAGGTGGCGCCGTGTACAAGAGAGCCTGAACGACCCGGCGCGGCGTCTCGATACGTGCCCCGGGGCACGATCGCAAGAGAATCACGTAATTTACGGGCGACAATACGTCGGTTCCAGCTCATTGAAACACAAGCCTCTGGAACGTCTAATCGTTGTCTTATCGATCTTCACCTTCCCTCGTTTCCTGGGGACCAGGTGCGATTTCACTGAATCTCGTAAAGCCCCGCAGGTTCTGTAACCGCGTCAGGCCACTCATTAAACGAGCCGCGAACGAGCGTTTCAAATTAACGAGCTCATGAAACCCGTGTCATGCATCGGTGGAAAGTTTAGCGACGTCTGAATGCGATCAATTGAACTGAAACGCTCTTTCTTGCGGATATTTCACGATGCATACGACGTAGGTTATTTCACTTTTATCCGTTAACGGTCCTGTTACTGTTACGACTGGATCGGTGATTTCCTTCTTTAGTTGACCCGACATCGAGCACGGTTTTTGCATTTGCTCTGTTACATTCCGTGAACGGGAAATTCCATTCCACGTACTCGATGGTGGTTTCGATCATTAAAAGACCTACTAAACGTGGGAAGTGGCACCACGATTGAAATTAGATACTCAAGTTAATAAACGAAAGACTTTCATATATATTAGAAGATAATGTGAAGTCTGGGTAATATATCAATCTTCTTTATTTGCCTCCATCCCATGATAGTAGTGGGGTTGGAACTTTCTTAATTTCAGAAATATTTATATACATATGCCCCTGTTATTTTTTCCTAAGTGTAAAATCTTTCTTATCTTATCTTTCTGGGGTGAATCGAAATATTTTTTAATTAAGGATAATACGCGAACGTTTCTTTCTTCTTGAACTAATTTTAATTTACTACTTCTGCGTTTATTAGTTATTCTTATTTGATTGCATATTCCGATCCGCAACATCTCCCTTCGATTGCCCTACCTAATAATCATCCCTGCTAACATTCGTCCAGCATAAAATCCCCATTTTCTTTCCACGCTTATAGTAAAAACGATATTAAATTAAATCGAAGTGGAACGGGTAACAAGAAGCAGTGTTCACGGTCCACGGCGCCTTAACGAGGTCGAACGAATTCCACCCGCGACGGAGAACATCGATTTATCGAATTGGCTCGAGCTACCCGAGGCGCCAGACCCTTTTTAACGTTCGATCGCCGGCGCGACCGATCAATTAGCAGGCTATTGATCTTAGTCTTTGCCGCATAAGGGTTCTATACGATGACGATGCCCCGGAAAAGTTGCTGCCACCTGGCCATAAGACCCCCTCCGCGGCACGAGCAGATGCGGTTCCGTCGATTCTTCGATCGATCGTGTCTGTGATTTTTCATGGACTTCCTAGAATAGTCTTCGAATAGACTCCATCCTAACGGCAATATCGTTTATTCTTTTCCTCGTGTTAATTATGTTGTCCATGATGACTGCTATGTCACTCACATCTGGACGACACGTGAATTTTTATATGGATTTAACACCTATTTTAGTGAAAACGATTTTATGTAGTCAGCCACTAGTAATTTTGGTAAATATTTGAAGATTGATCCAATGCATTTATTAGAAATACAATTGGCACTTAAATTAGGGTGACACTCAAAGTATGAAGTAGTTTCGTTGGATTTACTTGTTGTTGGTTTGACTACTAAGGTAGTTTGTGATAATATATTAGAACAACGACTAAACTCGCGACTATTTTACTATACCTGTAGTAATTTCTAATTCTTCGGTGATCGAATTTGTCATAAATCTATCTAAAAATCAAACAACTGCTATGAAAAATTTAAAATTGAAAGGAGAATAGAAGAAGACGAAGTCTGATCCGAAGAAAACTCTGGTCCCAGCAAACGCGACGACCAGTAAACGTACGTATCAGCTCGAACCCGTCAAAACTGCGCCCCAAAGTGTCTCTTCCCATCGTGTTTCCTCGCTTCCTTATTCCAGTGGAACGGAAAAAAGCAATTTCTCCCCAGGGAAGGAGGTTTTCTGCAGCAGCCACCTCGTGGTTTTTCACACGTCCAACGGTCCTCGGTTGGGACCGGCCTCTCAACCTGTCCGGCTCTCAACGGTCATTCCCACAGTCACCTGTGCCGTCGAAGACACTCGTTGGCCCATTGTAACGATCCCTAATACGCGTTATCCCTTCTAGCCTACCGGTCGCCTCGTTCTCCTCTCGTTCTTCTTCTCTACGCTCGATGATTTCTTCTCGCGAGCGACGACACCTTGTGCCCGTTCGAGACAAAAGGATGATCCCCGGCTCGCGGTCGCGGCCAAGCTTGAAATGCTAATCTTCCCGAGAAGCAGCCAGAGAGAAGGGGTGAACAGTTAACCCTCGCGGAGGAGGGGTAGAGCTAACGGGGTGAAACGATGGGACCCTACGTGTGTTACGGGACAATCTTAATTTCGTCGTTTTTTTTTTCTTTTTTTTCCGTTTGAATAAAAGACAGACAAGGAGAGTAGAACAACAAGGAACGTCAGTTCTGCGGACGGTTGTGTTGACACGACTGGTTGTACGCAACGACCAGTTCCACCCTGGACATTGCGATTCGACGCGAATCGTAAAAGAAAAAGAAAGAATGTATTCTCTGCCGATCTGCCTCGTCTCCTTTCTGTGTGAAATTGTTGTTTACTCGACGAACGGGCTCTCTATGTACGTGTTAGCATTGCGATTTGATTTATACGCTCGTTGCAGGTCCTGAGATAGGATGCTACTTCGAGGACCCTGGGGTGTCCCGTTCTTGGTACTCTTTTAGCGGTCGCCGCGGTGGATGATTGTTGAAGCTCGATGGGCAGGGTCGATCGTGTCTGCCAAGGGAGACTCTTATAGGGTGCCTTGCAGTTTTGTATCATTTGAAATGTTTCCCTAGTGCGCATGTGTCTTCTTCTTTCCTTTGTTTTGCCTGTCTGGTATTTTCGAGTGAACAGGTTTGAAAGGGAAGATCGTGATATAGTTGGCTCACCAGTGTTTCTTTCTCCAACGATTTATGGGATAATGGTACTAATGCGACGATTCAGATGCAAATTTCTGATTAGTTACCGATACTTTGATGTTTTGTTCTGAACTAGAGGAGGAACATCAAACCTGAAGTCTGTGTAGAATTTGAAATATTATAATTAACAGAAAGGTAGTTTTCTTTTTTCAAAGGTTGCTAATCATTTTTAAGCAATTCGAACGAAAGCATAGGGTTAGAAGTTTCTTATTGAACTTTCTGAAGATCTTTATGGAACCACCGAGAACGCTTCCTGTTTCACGATAAATTGAAACGAAAGAAAGATGTCGTGCAAGAAACGAGGGAACAGTAGCTTTTATAGGCGTTCTCCGGAAGCGCTCATTTCCTGGATTAACCGAAAGACGTCGTGTTCAGCAGGCCAGTATAGGAGGCTCAATGGCGTTATTAAGTCGCGCTTCGTGTACCGGCATTCTCATGAAAGCCCAACATCCTATCTAATGCCGGCGATCCATCATCCTCCTTTGGCGGAGCTGCTGGTACCGACCTCCGACAACTTGAGACGTTCTGAATAACGTAACCGCTGATCTCTTCGTGGCTCTTTTGCCTAGCGATCGCGAACAAACGGGTCCTAATTAATCCGACGATCTTTGTTTTCGACTTTTAGTCTGAAAATAAAACGTGACAATTGCATCATAGTATATTTTACTAATTTTTTTGACAGAGACGTTCGTAGTATTAAATTTATATTTAACAAACTTTGAATGTAGCCTTTCAAATTTAACACTTTCGACTTATTTGAATATTAGTATATCGTGTATGGATGGCAGGCTAATTTAAATTTAATTTGACGTTTAAAAAAAAAGATTAACGACACAAAGATCTATGGAAACAGTTAGCGATTGAAATTTTTTCCCACGAAAATGTCAATTGTTCCCCCATTATTCAGCCCCGATATTGACCCAAAAAATAACGATTTATCTATGTAAAACGATAGCACGTTCGCCGATAACCGAATTAAAAGAGCGACCCCTTTGTATTCGAAAACTCATACGAAAATCCACCCGCTTACATTGGTTGACCGATGGAACCAAGGAATCCTTAAAGAATCGTAACACGATGGTGATGCAAACAAGGATGGTACGTTGTAACCGATCGAACACGATCCAACAGAGGTGCTTTTATGCCCCCCTGAGGATAGGGTTGCGGAACAGTAGTATTTTTGTGTCCCGTTAACCACATGCCTTCACGATAAAGAGAAAAAAGCACATGTCCTATTGAAATTCACGCGAACGCAAGCGTTATCGAACGATCGATAAATACCGACACAATGAGCTCTGGGAAATCATCGGTACGTTGTCGTTGATAAAGAAAGAAGCCTGACTTTTTATTGCTGGCAGTCCAGCCACAGGAAAAAAAAAGGGTGAATGGTACCTTGTACCTTCGGATAACGACCTCTTCGCACATGTCCACCTTTTCGGGATGGTCGCACCTTTAATCCTCGTATCGTGGCCCCGTTGTGGCGTTTCATCGAATCGACCGTTGTTCGATTCGGTGATAATCAAAATAATTAGCAATTTCGTCTTGTAAAACCGTGTAATTTAGAGAGATTCTTGTGGAATGGTATACTTTTCTCCTTTTGGAATATTTGGACGGGTTTCTAACGATTAGACGGTCGGAAGTGTTATTCAAAATTGTGTGTGAATCATTGTGGTTCGCTTGATGATAGACCAAAGAAATATTAAAATTCAATATATTTACTAAACATGTGTTCCAATTATGATAGGGTTAAGTAAAATTTGCGTAGTTAAATCATTTTTAGAACATCCTACAGCTTAATATCTTAAAAGGTACTTGCATAAAGTAGTACTTGCAAAATTGATTATCAAAATATTTCTTAAATTTCCATACTATGAATGTTTCCTTCAAAATTGACCCAAAAAGATCAACCCGAACCGACGTTCAATTTCGCAATGATTGAAACGTGAATGACCACCAATTCGAACGTTCCTTTTCCAAAGATTCTCTGATTTGCATCAAACCGTTCAATTTTCAACACCATCATTTAACGTTGGAATGAAATCATCTAACGTTCGGAACACGATATTAGAAGATTCCGGGGCGATTAGGATTTCACATGGCCGATTAGAGAAATTAAATATACGGTGGCCGAAAGATGATGGCCGGGTCGTAAAAAAAAAATTAAAAAGAAAGAAAAACGGTCAAGGTAAATATTAAGGCTGCGGTTTTGCGGACAAACGAGCTCTGTCCATCTCGTACCTGTACGGAAGGATTAGGATTAGCATTTGGGTGGCAAACAGGCGATGGTCACAGACGTCTTACGACGCGTTACCCTCTTCTTTACCTTTCCTCTTAATGCACGCTTTATCGAGCTACGATGGCCGTCGATAAAACACGAAACGTGGCCGGGTATTAGTGTGTTTAATCTTGCGGTTTCAGCGCAAACAGTGCGAACGAGGTTGGATAGACGATGAGGCGACGGGTAAGCCGGTTGCGGTTGAAATCACAAAAGCTTGCACGGCAATAAAACCTGTGGTTTTCGGTTGCCGCCTTTTTAGATTTCTCGATGCAACTCGGGTAGTCGATGAATTCCAAACAGAGTTAGACGGAAAATTATATTTCCTGTAGCAAATAATGAATAATTTTATATAATTTAATAATCTCCGAATAAAATTCGTTAGGTAATTAGTGTTAGACAAATAATTTGCAATTTTTTATTCAAACAATATTCGAATAATGCTGGTTTTGACCCAGCGCACAAAAAACAAGAAAAACGATCGTCAATTACGCATACGTCGTACAGCTATATAAATTCACAGGTACAACTATCAATCTCATTGCACAGTTCATAAAACGATCTCGTAAAAGGCGATTTGTAATAATTTCCCCGTGAAACGTAACATGACTGATATCGAGGTGTTAAACAAGACCGCGAGCAATCGACGGTAACGTTTCTGCTAGCCTGCCATTAACAGAGGTTGTTAAACGTAATTTCGTGGAGCAGCCAGGATGATTAACACGACGTATAAATGTTTGAAAATTGTCGTCGCAATCGAGATCGAACGGCGCAACGCAATTATTATGCAGGCTCCAGTGGCACCGTGTGGTTGCATTGAACGTTCCGTTTGGAAAAAAAGCCTTAATAATCCTTGGTCGGCCGAGACACCGGCGCAAGATACGCCTGGTCTCGTGTAATGGTTAAATGTTGCTAATAACCGGTTTCGAGCATTTAACTAATGCGAGTATTAGACGATCGAGCTTTCGATAAGAGTGGCCCGAGAGAGGCACTCGCGGTTATCCGATCGGTAAATGGAACCGTTTCGTTGAATCCAACGTCCATATTATCCAGACCACTTCCGTCTTATCCCGGGCCAGTACCCAGGACAATAAGATCGTTTCGCAAGCTTCATTAGGATCTGCGTCCATTTCCCTTGATTTATCGGGAAGGTTTCAGTTCTTTGGAAAAAAACAAAAGATTCGTACCATTACGGCCTTTTAGTTTGGATCGTATTAAACTTCAGAACTCTATTGTTTTACGTTCAGCAAGTTCGAGAGGGGTCTACCATAAATCAATTACTAACGCCATATACTTTATACGCTGGTTTAGGCTTCAGTGGTGCGTGCAATATCATTCACGGTGGAAATTAATGTATTATGCGCTGGAAAATTAGAAACAAAATATTTTATATCCTTCGGTACAAGTATCGACTATGAAAGATAGTTCATAGTAATTTTATACTGAAGAATTTTGGGATAGTTGTATTTAGTTATCCCATATTTCGTTTTAGTTTTATAAAAAGTTTCATTTTTCAGTTTTCAACTTCCGAGCCAAATTTTCCCTCGCATAAATACCTCTGCTGTATTACCCATAGCCAGTTATCTTTCGTCTTATCAGTCACCTTCCAATAACCAACCGATCCTCCAGGTCGATATCTGAGGAAGGTAAAGATCGCAGGCGAACACGTACGGCGTACAGCAAGTGTGTGCACAGAGAGTTTCCTTTTCTATCTATGGTGATTCCATGGGATCCGCTCTATATTTGCGTTTGCCACAAGGTGCGTCGTCACCGTGCACGATTGTCACGAACATGTCACGGTCTGTCACCTGCCAAATTGGCAAACACTCTTATCGTCGGACGGCACGGAAAGTATCGCTCTTCGTGATCGCGATGCCTCGATATCCCCCTGTGTCCCACCTTTTTTCCCATTACCTATATCAGAAAATTCCACCGGTTCCGTGATTTCGTGCGAATAACGCGTCGCTTCGCAAACAAAAATCGAGAATCTCCTCGTCCACTTCGATTTAATAATCAGAGTTTCAAGATGAAACATCAAAGTTTGACCAGGGGATATTTATTCTGAATTTTTCCTTGAAGATACTTTGGCAATTTTTATTTGCGAAGTTGAAGAATTATAGTTATGATAGTATTTAAAATAAAATTAGTAATTTTAAAATGGGATCGCGCCGAAAGCACTCTTCTACCTCTTTAGAGATCGTACATTACAAATTGTACATTACACATACATTACACTTCCTATGAACATTCCACCAATTATCCAACACAATTTCCACTACATTACTTGGCTTTTTCACAAACCGAAAATGCACCGAACCTGTTTCTTATTTTATAAAATAAATCATAGCGGATCCCCTAACAAATGATGAAGTTACAATCAATATTTCCGGCGATGTGAGCTCGTTGATCATTTCCTGGGTTAACGACGCTCGAGTTCTTCTCACGAGCCGGAAGAATCGACGGTTCTGTTTGTCGAGGATTCCTCCGACCTGTCGCGACCTGGTTTATCGCGACTCGGTTTTGTTTGGTCGTTATCATGCCGTGTTCACCGACGAAGGACGATCAGCCGCATTCCACGGAACCGAGGCAGGACGTGTTTTATCGCGTCGTTTGTCGTGCCTTCGGATTAACCGCTGTTTAAAAGCGATACGACCAAGATCCCGTAAGGATGATTCGTAACCGCAGGTCGGTCTCGTTCCCTTCATCACGAGGGAAACATCCGAGGGGCTGCTTCTTTTTTATCTTCGCTACACGTGTTTCGCTCGACGATGCGTGGCGTGTCACGTTTTCCTTCATTTTCCTCCATCTGTCCATTCTTCTTGATCCGTAGACCTGCGGGATTTCGTTTTTGGTTCTTGTAGAATCTCGGGTACAAACATTGCGTTTGGTTTGGCTGTGTTGCAAAGAAATTATTTGATTCCTGAAGTCGATTACGTTTGAAAATATCCTAATTTTTAACGATACAGGGCTAGCGTATCCTTCGGAATACGAAATTTTGTTACTCGAGGAAAGTATGGAAGATTTACTTTCGAAAAATAAATTTCCAACAGAGGGTTTTCATTTTTAATTAGAAATTTGCGATCCCCATATTTCGGATAACGAAATATTTTCGTTGTAAATTAGATTCACTGAGTTTTTTAGAGTATCTAATTTTGTTCCTTATATTTGCGATGAAATTGCAAAGCACAAAGGGATGATGCGCAAGGGTCGAAGGTGTCTGTTGGTTTTATTTCTGGACAATTCAAAGTGGCTCTCTAAACAACCTACTTTTCGTACGAAACACAAACGGTTCGCACAGAGAGGAGGGTCGAAATCGCCTTTAAAGCCATTACCAAACCGGTCTTTAGTCTCACCGTCTTTGCTGGGATCCACGAAGCGAAGGGCCACGAGGTTCTTCGGGGTAGTCAAGGTGTCGGTTACGTCGGTGTCAATTAGGCCCGCTGCTTGGAGGCGTGATCGACCGTGAAAAATGCCTGCGGTCACTTTGTTGGATCTTGTAAATCAAATCTTATTGATTCCACGTCTCCTTTCTTCAAGTTCTTTCACCCTTAGGCGGGTCCCTGTTAGAGAAAGAAATCCTGTCAGGATGAATCTAGAAATCTTCAGTTTTCTCCTCGGTGGCTTCAAAATATTAGATTAAAATGTCATCGGGTAAAATTTCTATCCTTTTTAAAAAGAAAAAGATAATTTCCTTGAAAAATATTAGGGACCTATTAACATTAAATATCACAGTTGGAGGTAAGGTACATTGAGGCAGTAGTTATTAAGGATTCGATCGATTAATGATTGATTAGTGATTCCCAATGACAATGTTAATAATTTGCCATGTAGCCAACACGCAGAGCACAGAATATATTTTTAGAATCCTTTGACAGAGGAACAAACTCCAATCTAAGCCCTAATTTCTATAAAAACATAGATTTGCATAAACATTGTATAGTGTATCTATAAAAGTCCAAACAACATCGCTTGAAAATGAGGAAATTACCATTTACAATTCATCAAACAAAAATGTCACAGACTCAAGGCCTACAAATTAAACCTTCCTCATACCGAACACGAATCATCGTCTTAATTATTAAACAGCATCGATAACCAATCGTTTGTTGAGGATATCGTGACCGTTTATAAAAATGGCTCATCGAGAAAAGTACCACCTGTCGAGCCGCGGTATAGTCGTGGCCGAAATAATCAGGTACGAGTCTATTGGCCTATTAGAGTGCATGATACATCGTATTAGCTCGTGGCAAAGGCTACACGTTGCCATTAGGGAGATTGAATCGGCTTCGGCCTCGTGCGTGGCCGACGAAGAAGGGGCGAATGTGTTTATCTACGTCATATAAGCATACGTAAGATGGGGTAGGAGCCGTGACCATGGGTGTAACCGTACG
Source organism: Stelis phaeoptera (assembly GCA_943735885.1). Lineage (NCBI taxonomy): Eukaryota > Metazoa > Arthropoda > Insecta > Hymenoptera > Megachilidae > Stelis > Stelis phaeoptera. The sequence continues at coordinate 7,889,961 of OX030941.1, read as the reverse complement.
ACCACGTGGCCAAAAGAGCATGTGTTTTCTGAGTGAGTAGGTACTTTCGTGCCATCTGCCTCGGAAGCTTTTGGACCGCGATAGGTGTGGTGTTGTTTGATAAATACCTTTGTGGGGGAGACGGATGATCGAACGAAGACACCGTTAAGAAATTAATAGGGCGAAACGACGATGGAAATACGAAATGGAGGGGGATGAAAGGTGTTAAAAATTTCAAGGATATCCCGTCGAATCTGTTACGTTGCTGGGAAATCTGAGCTTCTTTTCACGTTGATTGGTACTCCGATCACCTGGAAGGTTTCTTCGTCGTTTGAACCCTTTGTTTTCTTTAGGAAAGTTGTAGAGACTCCTTGTGTAAATGTAATTTGTGAATGTTGGATAAATTTGGGAGGGTATTATTAGTCAGTCGAAGGGGTGGATGTCATTTTTAGATAAAATTAACATTAGATCGATAGATAAAAAACGTGGATCAAATTTAGTTGAAGTGTTATTTATTAATTTATTATATGTCTAATAATACATTTTAAGACTGAGCATTAACGACGATTAGAAACACGTACGTCAGTTTAAAATCCTTAGGGAGATCCCGATGAGAAAAATAGAACGAAGAGTCAGACTTTTCCGGAAAGCAGGAAGTGTCAGGCCTCGTGCCAGGTTTCCCAGTCTTTGGAGAATCTCTCCTGCGTCTATTTCTGAATGTTCGTGAATTACGTGCTCCGTAAGTGTCGGCGCCTTAAAGCGTCACCTAAGGCAAACAACGAGTGTTGATGTTTTGTTGAAATTCCCCGATTCGTGGGTGAAACTCAAGGAAGTATCGTGACAACCCCGTGACAAAGGGATGGGCGTAGGTTTTCCAAAAATATCACCAAAAATCCCTGCACGAGACACGATCCGGTGATACGTATTCAACTCGACTTGCGCTCGAAATCAGTTAGCGACAGGAAGTGTTCTTTTCAGCGTTCCTTCCCCAGCTGGTTCTTGACTCTTCCGTTGCATTCTGTGAATTCAAAAAAATCGCGACTCCGAAAAGGAACAAAAAAAAAAAATCAAAAGAGGCAAAAGAAAAGGTTGTAACTTCATCCCCGGTGAAATAAGTGATATATTCGCGCCGCCCATGATTCTCGACACACGTTTCGTCGGGTCACAATCAACGCTCGTCGCGTCATTGTTCGTGGTGGAACGACGAAGAAAAAGGGTGGACAGAGAACGACGGGAGGAGAGGGTGTTTAGAATTTCATTTCCGGGCATTCGAGCTAGCCCCGCCAGGAGAGTACGAGGCCCGTCGCGCGAGAGACGAGCCCAGCCACGCATCTGTCCGCAGATGCGGAGCAGATGCACTCGCGACCGACCAACATGCTCGAGCAATGCGCGTGCGCTCTAATTGCAACCCTTTTCTCGAGGGTGAATTCGCATTGTCGCGAAACTTTCATTCATGTCTTGGCCGGCGAACGAGAAGCCAGAGGGGTGCGACGGTCGAGGACCTTGCTCCATTTCCGTAACTGCTCGTCCCGAAGGAAGTGACGTGCAAGGAGTTAGAGTGCACGTGCCCTTGAGCTATTTTAACTCGTACCTACCGGTGTTAAATCACACTTGTATAAGAAATCCAACGTGGCTTCTAGTATTTCTACACATTTTGAAACGAAGCACGATCGTTGGCGTTGATGATATCGAAACTAGTCTCTAAAGGTATCGATTCTTCAGGAACGTTCGATGGCAAGTTTCTCTAGATGAGATCTTTTCGGTCCACGAGGCAGACGACATTGCGGTTTTCCTTTCATTGCGGTGTCCCGGCTAGACACCCAACCGAAGAGGAAAAGGTTTCAAGAAGCGTGAAAGGGAATGCCCGCTCTTGGGCACGCTTCTCGGAAACTAGGTCCTAAGATCAACCTACCGACAGATGCAAAAATTCATAGGAGAATCAATGCGTAGCTGCATCACCTGTCCACACACTTCTTCTTCATCCTCCACTGCGTGCATCCTCGGGAAAGAAGCTCAGGACCGCATCCTGCAGGTTCAAGATGATCGTTTAGAATCTTACCATGATCCACATCGGATCTGCAGTTTGCCAAGGGTCCGTGGGCTCGATGCCGTGCCTGTGTCACCTCGACTGCTAGACCCTCTGACAAAAGAAGTCCCGGGCTCCTTTGTCGGTTCCTTTGGCTTGGTTCTTTGTGATTTCTTCTCCTATTCAGCAGCGTGGACCATTCATGGTCGTCCGAGAACGGAACGCGGCAAGTGCGTATACTGGCTTGCGTAAACGGTGCACAAGTGTACCGACGCAGGACCAGCTTCTGGTGATCCTGTACGAAAGAAAGGACTTTTAAAATCCGCCCACGGTGGACTTTAAACTCAGCTGTATTCGTTATTGCGTCGCAGAAGTAATCTACCTATACTTGAGAGGATGTTTTTCAAACTTGGGGGTGAACATGGAGGAAATTGTAATATCTTCTGTTTTTTCTATAGGTATTAGATGAACGTGTCAATTACAGTTTTGCCTCCCACCCCTATAGCTTTTGAACAAATTTGTAACATAAACTGATCTCGAATTATTTGCTCACTCCCATTCCTTCGAACAATTATGAATTTAGCTGTAATTGTCATTTTTGTTTAAAGCAAGGGGTGCAATGATGATATGGGGAGTGGAGTTTAAAAGAAAGGATTAAGAACGATCGAGGCATTTACATTTGAAGCACCCTGCATCTGACAAGCACGAAAGATACTTCCTACTCGATGTTTAGAGACCGACCCTTGGCCTAGATGGGTCCTAATTTCAGTGGGCCCTTAAAAGAAAATATTACTTCTCCCCCCAGCAAGGATAAGGGGCTAGAACACAAGAGGGCAAGCGAGGCCACGTGTCTCAGCGCGTGCCGGAAGTGACCAACCGGATGCAGATATCTGAAACGGTCCTCCTAGTTCCCGTCCAATCGAGTACGCCTTCGGCTCGGCTTTGTTCTTTCGTGGATTATACTGATCTCCTTTCTGACGAGTTTTTCGCGTCTTAAAAAGAAGGGTTGCTAAATACTAGATGCACCACTTGATAAAACAACATCTGTTCTTGGTTACCATTGTTCGACCGAGTAATGTGAACACCGCGCGCTAAATTAAAAAATTTGTTGACTTAAAACTTAAAACAAGAACGTTAAATTTGGGATACGATTTTTTACAGTCAAATTTTGTTAGGTGTCGTTTAAAGTGTTCCATGCAATTATTGCTTTATGTAAGAAAATTTGGAAATTTATAGCAGGTTGTTACATGTTTTGGACAATTAGTGATACGCAGGAAATTGGTTTCAACACTTGAGAGGTCGAGAGAAGGAAACGTTCAAGAACGCCACGTGCAACCTGAACGAATCTGATGGAAACGCAGCAAGCGAGAGCGAAGGTTGTTTAAAAAGGCGAGAGTGGTATTCTTGAACTTTTCAACGACGATGTAACACGATCCTGGCCTCCGTCCGCTTCGTCTTTCGACGTACGCTTATTAGCAAAGTGCTCGAGGACGGCTGCACTTGACCGCAGGAAGCTGCCATCTTTTGTTTTCTTTTGCTAGTCAAACAAACCCCCATCGTTTGCAGTGTTCAGCATTCAGGAAACTGAAAATATTTCTCGATCAAAGCATCATTTATTGTCGCAAGACGCATACTTCTCAATCTTCCCCAATTAATTTTGAAGAAGAGTTTATATTATTTGATCCTTAGGTATATTTTGTAGTAAGTAAATTGAATCACGGAAAAGGGCAGCTTGTTATTCGTAGGGGCAACAATGAACCCTTTGAGCTTCGACGCAAGCTGGCCACCGAAGAAGCGAAACCTTTCAACCCAACGACGTTGAACTATTTTCGTTTGAATTCAACCCTTGTGCATATCGTAGCCCCTCGGTGTTGCGCTTGGTCCAGGCCGACTTTCACCGATGGCACGCGTCCGTTTTGAAATCCTGGCTGAAAGGGGGCGAGTGCACACGCCCCGCGGAAACGCACACGCGTCTGCCCTTATTATTGTCTCGCACATGCTCCCACCCTTCGTCGGCTTCACGGTGACCGTTGAGCTTCTCCGATACTGCGTCGAAAATCGATATTCATTAACGACGCATGTGCTCCTTAGGGATGATCGATGTGTCTCGTCGTTTCATTCATCTCTTTTTTTACACCTTTTATTCGTGATTTCCCAACCCTCGATAGAAAAGAAACAAGATGCAATCGAGTCTAAAACGATATCACAGACCGTTTTTAAGGCGTGCGATTTTCAACCCCCTAGTTGAACAACTCTCTGACAATCTGCTTCAAAGAAATCACCCGTGTCGTAAGTCTTCAACGGATCCTACCCCGGAACGTTCGACACCTTTTGACTCGTGATTCCAGCCCATAGAAACAACGCTCAACTCCCGCAGAATAAGAGAAATCCGATCCGCTCGAACTTCCGTCGCGAACGACTCTCTGAATAGATATCGTCGACGATCTTCGAGCCACCCCACAGCAAAAAGTCTCGACGGCGGTTCATTCAGAGCCGGTAATCGGATGCAAGTACCGCACGTGACCTTTGCCGAGGTTTTCCGGTGTACAGGAGTGTGCCGGTTCTTTAACGGTAAGCTCGTCTCAAGACGTTCCTTCTTCTTGGCGGAGAAAATAATGGAACTCGAAGGGGGAGGTAGCAGGGGATGGTCCTCGAGTCGTGGAAGAGAGAAAGAAGTACCCCGCCCCCGCTCGTGTGAGGCACGCGCCCGCCACGAACTAAGGGGAGTCCACACCTGCCCCTGTGGCTCATTGTACGGTAAAAACCCGGCAGCCAACCCCTCCTAGACAAAACTAGACCCCCGTGCAGGGGCTGCTAGCCAACCATCTCTCAGCATCTGCTGGAATCTGCGACAAGGGATGCGACGAGGGCGATAGGTTATTATTGGCATTGTGCTCTCGGGGTATGTAGACACACACACACATACACGGGTACACGGTTAAATGGATGACATATGTGTACGCACAGGCGGGTGAAAAAGCGTGTACGTGCAGGATCGAAGCACATGTGTCCCGACTGCCGATGGACCGGAGTAAAAGGTGCACATGCATCTGTCCGCATTTTGCGTGCATCGGCACCCAGCGGACCACCCCTCCCGTAACCTCCTCCCCCCCTTTCTTTTCAGGACGGTGTCTAAAAGCCACCCTCTGCGTTGATGCGTCGTCTATCGGCTTTTAACGGTTCCTGTGTACCGCTTTCGAGGGATGCTTGCGTACAGGGTAGTTGATTTTTTGGAATTCCGCACATGCTGCCACTTCTTGATAGATTCGTTGTTCTCTTGTCTTTTTTCCTAGAAATTTCAGAGTAGGGTGTTGGTTTTTCAACGATCTTGCAAACAAGTGGAAAATTAAAATTATCAATAGAAACGATTGTATTTGGAATAATATGAAGTTGGTAAAATATAAGAAGTAGGATGAATCTTTGATATTTCAAGAAATTCGTTTAAATATTTATTTTCTAGGACTCTTTAAATTCCCCCGATCTTACTAGCCGGTTGGTTCCTTCCCTTAATTCGTTCTTCCATTGTCCCATGATTATTACAAAGCACGATTGAAACGTCATGCGCTGCCACTCGTATCGAAGTCTCTCAAGTAGTCCGAAGAAACGATGAGAAACTAGCGAATAACGAGCTACCCCTGCGGCGATGCAACGAACGTGATCGAGTAATTCAATTCTACGTTTCGATTCTCACGGGTTGAAGTAGCCATCCGTCGTGAAACTCTTTCACCCCTTTTTTTTCTCTCTCTCGATGTAACTACGACAGGTAATACGAAACGAGAAAGAAAAAAGCTACTCGTCGTTATTAGACGGTACAGAGATGATTGGCGTGAGTGAGCACTCGTGAAACGATTCTTCTTCGGGGCAAAAAGGAAACCTCGACCTCTTCCTCGTCGTAAGAATTGAAATTATTGCCCCTGTTCCTCGTGGTCGTGGTCGAAAACACATGGCCCGTATGTGTATTAAATCGCGCCGGAACTCTAAAGTATCTAGATCGGCGTTGGTACATGGACTCGCCATTATTCATCGTGCACCTGGGCACTCGAGAGCACCATAAAGATTTGCAATCACCTCCGTTTACACCGGTGCTACCTTTTGTGACCACCCTTCGGGGTCAGCCCGTGCAAAGGAATCGAGATTTCCGTTGCGGGCCGAACTGCCCGCTAATCTTCCGATCCCCTGGCCATTGTTTCACCTGACTGACGGAAGAACGGATGTGGAAGCTGTCTGGCAACGTGCTCTAACTGCTCTTGGCCCGTTAGGACTGTATTTAAAACTATCGGGGTAGAAAGATCGTGCTTAGGTATTTAGTTCTACCGCATGGTTTCAACAGGTTCATTAAGAATCTATCGATTGAACACTATAACTATAAGTATAACCATATTATACAAAACTACGAGATAGTCGTTGTGTGTGACATTTAAAGGGTAAGGTTAGCTATTTGAAGGTCTAAGAATGATAGATAATTGTTTTAAGTAGTATTAGAACGGTAACTATATATGTGTCTCAGCATCTTACCAGGATCATCTTGATGAAGAATGTAGCATCAAAATTGAAAACAATATAAATTACCCTGAGAATTTCTGCACCCCTTCAGCTTCCATTGGTCCGTTACCGCCTCTCGCCACATCAATCATCTCTCTCGAACCACCATTGATTGAATCATCCAATTTATCCGCTCGCCCCCCGCGCGATCAAGCACGGTGAAACTCTGTTCCACGCAGTATTATGCAAGACGCACGTCGCGATCTACTCCCGTTTCGTAAGTGTGTGTGTGTGTGTACGCATGATTGATAGTCGCGAAGCGTATTAGGTCAGCCCACGTGTGTCGCGTCCAGCAACTTTCTTCCGAGAATGTTGCTCGATCGGTGGATCGGTGGATCGGTGAAACGCTTTTACCGAACGCGTCCGGCGGATAATTAACTGCCGCCGACAAGGATTTTTCCGTACTGTTATCGAGAAGTGTACAAGCCTGTTACCGTTTCGATTGAATTGTTTGTTCTTCTTATCTGTGGCTGCGTGGCCGTGCTTTGTCGCGTTATGCAAGAAAGCAAAGTAGTAGCCGGTGCTCGCCGTCTAACCCGCGTATGATTGATAGTCGGGAAGCGTATTAGGTCAACGTGCGCTACCATGGTAGCCCTTTCGAGAGAGCTGACCAGCCAAGAGCGGTCCGGAGAAAGCAGCGCTGCAAATCGGCGTCCAATCACTTCTGCCGACGTTAAGCACCGTGCACACGTGGCCGATTCTGTCGATTGATCGGTCTATTACGGTGTACTCGGTGACACAGCTGAGATTCGAACCAACGGTTTCGCGCTCACCGGTAGGTGGAAAACGACGACGATGCTTGTTGGCCGACTCGTGTAAAACATTGTTCGGCCCGATAACCGTGTCTCCCCTACCACGGACTTTTCTACTTACAGCCTTATCGGTCGTTGGAATTTATAATGTTCCGATGTTTAGATCGTAGATAGACCGTTTTGATCGTTCTCGAATCCAAAGGTTCACCAGGTACAAAGTGCGCCGTGGTTGAAATCCTGCCGAGTAATTTGTTAGCCGGCTGTTCGCGCCTCGGTTGTGCGAGGTGAAACAAGGATTCGAGTTGTCTTGACTAGTGTCCTGATCCGAGGAGAAATCAGAGGTCTGTAGCTCTTGAAATACGTTTGAAATCCATGGATCAGCAAATGATAGATTCTTAACCTTAATCTTAATTACCGAAGACAGTTCAGTAAGAATATTCAAATACTGTATAACCGTATAATTAGTAACCGAAAACGGAAGGCAAATAAATGACTAATAATCTAAAATAGCTAACTGGGAGCTTCAACTTCAAACTTATCTATTCGTATCCTTGATAATTGGAGTTCGATTCGAGAAGGCGCCAACAGCTTCGCGGAAAGATTCGCGATTCGGTTCCGCGCTTCCGCTTGCGAGCAAAGCTTAACGCGGTTTGTCGGCTAGACACTCAGGTATGCGACGGAGGTTGTTGGGTCGTTGAGGAACGAGCTCGAGCCCGCACCGCAACATCAAGCCGCAAAGCAATTGTCCTTAGCGGCTGGCTGGCTGCCTGTCTGGCTATTACACCGGCGCTGATAGGAGGATTGTCTTACCCGGTGTTGTCTAGGTGTTTAAGACCGCGCTATTATGTTTCGCGCGAGCGAGAAAGCCAGGCGGGGAACAGGTTAAGTAGGAGAGCGCGCGATAGAGTTGGAGGAGACATCGAGTCGCTGGCAAACTGGAGGAAGCTGGAACGATAGATGCGAAGCTGAAAGAGCAAAGAGGAGAAACGGTCACTACGGGCGGTGCGAGTACATTGAGTTACGAGCGCAGCAGAAAGAAGAAAGACACCAGCGTTCGCTAATGAGGATTCAGCTTCGACTGTGATACTCCGCCGCGTTGAAAATCAAGATTGTCGACCGTGTTCGATGCCGTTAGGCGCATCATTTTTTTTTATCTTAATGAAACAGAAAGAAAAGTGCAATTTTGCAACCCAGTCGTAAAAAATATAAACATTAGCGTGATAGTTCCCAGAACTGGAGAGTTAAGGCTAATGGTCTAGCGCTAACATTAAGTAACAATAAGTTTCGCTTCTAGAAAACCAGCGAGAGAAAAATGATAGGTTCTTTTTTGAAACATCCTTCGATTCGTCAATCCTCCGCCTGTAAGACAAACCATTGAGGCATAAGTAATACAGTGAAAACAGGGTGTAGGACTTCCTGTTCCGTGAAAACCTCGTATCGAAGACTTCGTCTAGAATGTAGGATAATCGGTGAATGTCTGGTAAAGATACTGGAAGACTTTCCAATGTTGGACGACCGCAAGAACCGGAACCAAGCAACGAGAACCAGTAGTAAGCGAGAGAGTCGAGCGGAGCCGTACGCTTTTGCCGCGAGAAGTACGTAATCTCATTGGCCACGCCAGGATGGCGGTCTTACTGATCCACGCGTTGATCGCGTTACTTCCGACTCGACCTGTATTGTCCGCGAACAAAGATTTACTGCGTTTTTTTTTCTTCGTCGAATTTACGATTTTCGTCCCTCGCACGGTTCGTAATTCCTCATCGCCACCCCCGTTTCTTCACGTGTTTCCTTCGCCCTTTTATTCTCTGCTTTCGTTGCACCATGTTTACTCCTGTGTTTCGCTTCGGATTCGAGAAACTTGTATTTATTACCACGCGCTGAAGAACATAGTTTCTCGAACAGGATCACCCGGAACAATTGAATATTCATGGTATCTCCTACGCAGGATGACGAATGTCCAGATAAAATTAGAAGCTCTCGTTAGCCTTGGCGCGTGGTTTGGTCGAATAGACGTTTTTCCTACGTCGATCTGCTTTTGTGGTTTTTCTGTCTTTTATTTTGGTGATGTACCGGTGGTTCAGCTGGATTTTGGAAGACACTGGTCGCTGACCGGAATCATTGTAGACGGATTCATTGTCCTCGTCCGCCTACTCCGCTTCAGCTGTGGTCCAGCGGAGACAGCTGATGGCACGTGCTCTGCTCGAGTATCGATACCAGGTGGGGGAAGTGCTTTTGCACACTGTGCAGACCGTGTTGCAATGGTGCAATACTGGAACTGTGCTTCCAGGCGATGGTTCTCAATCTACTACGGTAGCTCAGTCAGTCGAATACAAGCTTATGTTTGATCTGTTTCAAAAATAATCAATGGACTATATGAAAAACTCCTTCTCTATGTTGTGTTTTTAAGAATCAATATGTTCATCCATAACTTTAATCTTAGGGAACAAAGTAGTGTTAAAATAAAGTTCATGTTACTTTATAGCAAAACATCATGTAAGGTCACCTATAGCTTCTTAGGCTTACAAATTTCATAAGTACAGAGACACAGCAAATGATGTCCGATCATTACCTTTGCATTTTAAACTTGCTGTGCAATCATCATCAAGAACATGGAACACGAGTTTCTCTACAAATTTCGAGCAACCTGAAGAATTCGCAAAGTTGATCCGCCCAATGAGAACCGCATCAGAGAGTCGCGTGGTGCGGACCGTTCTCATCACCTGCCTTTCCCGTGTACAATAGGAGCGAGAGTACACTCGTTCGGCTAGGTAAGCCGAAGCACGGCATCCCCGTTGCCATCCCGAGAGCCAACCACCCCTCTTCTGTCGCATACATCCTCATTATGTGTTAGTTGCACCCTCTGAAAACCCCGGTGGTTCGTCTGGTGTGCGTGGCGCGTACACACAGCCGCGCGTTTCAACGTCGACAGGGGAACCCTTCGTCGGGACGTGGACGGAAACACGATCACACACGCAGCCAGGCAAGCAGGCACGAGGTATAGAAAGGCAGAGATTGACAATGCAGGGGGCCCACCTGCCCCCTACCCCAATCTGGACACGCGCCCCGCGGTAGCACCTGGTTCTTCTCCACTGAATCGTCCGCTACCTGGGACGTGTGCGATTTTCCTCGATTCTTGTGCATTTCTCTGTCGATTTCTCGGTATTCGGTCATGTTTGATCGCTCGTTGCACGGCTATCTTTGTAGAGGATCCGAACTTCCGAGGTAGATTTTGTTTCGTACAGAACTGTGTAAGAAAATATCACGGAGGGTAGTTTTTTAATTTATTAGATTGTTGGGAAGTACCTTCTTGGGATAAATTGCAAATTTAAGAGATGTCAAATTATTTTTATCCAAACATTAACGTAAAGGGTTTGATCTAAGTGTATAAGTTCTTAATGACCACTTCCAAACAGTTTCGAGTACAATTTTAGACAATTCGAGCAAATTTCAGGATCGCCAGTCAATACTCGAATATATCATCTAAATTCGCAGATTGAAGAGACATTCAGATATTACCCCTTAGATTTGCACAAAGATATACCAAGCAAAATTCTCAGAAAATTACAAAGCATTCTTCGGGTGCTTTCTATTCCCATGTAAAACGATTGCATTAGAAGTCTCAGTTACATTTCAATTCGGGTACATCGGTTTCCCCGAGACTTCTGGTAGATCAGAATCAACGTCGATGCATCTTTCCGAGCTCTGTCCTTGTTCCTCTTGTGGCTGTTCATAAGACCGCGTCGGTATCAGGTTCCCGAGGCCGACACACGGGCGGCCTTCTCTTCTTCTTCGTCGTCGTCTTCTTCCTCTTTGCACTTTGCATGAACGTCAGGTTGCGACAAGAACGGCGAGCGCCATGACGCTAATACTATCGTGACGTCCATCAGGATTATCAATCCGCGGCAACGAAGACGAAGATGCCCGGGGGGATGGGGGTCGGACGAAGCGGACTAAGGAGGAAGAGATCGACGCGCCGCGAGCGATCTACTCTTCTCTTCGTGTCGATCGTTCGAAGTCATTGTGTATGGTCGACGATAAAACGTGCATGGGAACAGGATCGATAAATCTAGCTCGGTTTCCGCGAAGAATGCGCGTCCCCGGTGTATGCAAATTAATTTGCTTGCTCGGCGCAAACGTGAATTTGTTAGAATCCACTGAGAGCAGCCTCGTTTCTGTAATTACATTTGATGACGAACTTCTATTCATTTGGATCGAAGTTTCCATGTCCATGCTTTGGAAGTGTTTATGGTGTCATAATTACCAAATTAAAGTTAGGGATAAGTAGGAGGTAATTAATATTTCTGAATAATTTCTAACTAGTTACAAAGTATTTATTTATTAATGTTCATCGTTTAAAAGATTTGTCAAGTCATTCAGGTATCACAGTGGTCATTTAGCCAATATTATTACTGACCAAAGTTTATAGTCTTATTACGTTTTAATTCAGATCCTATGTAAGGAAATAATAAACAGGTACAGAAATGGTAGTTGTTTGCGATCACGGTGTCTGTCAGTCACGGTAGTGGTTGATCGGCACGCGATCCAATTGCATAACTGTGAAAATGCGTTAGCGGTCTTCTGGACCACCTTGATCTTTGTCGCGGGCCTGGAATGGAGGAGGTTCAGGGTCGACCTGCATTCTTCGCGTCGGTTACTCCCATTATGCGGAGATCGCGACCTCGCGCCGATATCAGCCCGTCGTCGTTCGTGTACAGGTATACGTGTCGGGTAATTACGATTCTTCCTGCACGACGTACAGCCTGACCTCGGCCTGCCTTCTCTGTAAACCTTAGGATTTAACGGGGTTCCTTTATGCTTCGACGTAAATTCCCTTCTGTTCGCTTCTACAACCGTATCTCGTGGCATCAGTTCAATATGGAGCATTATCCTTGATTGTGGGGATCGTTTTCTTAGGCTTCGCCGATAGTTTAGACACCCTGGACCGAGAAATTCTTGATCACGATTGCTAAGAAAGCGAATTTGAGTAGATTCCATTAAATGTGATGAAGTTATTCAAATTCTTTGTTTTTTTCTTTTAGAATTTTAGAAACAAAAATTAGTGAATCGACAAACTTGAAATATGAAGCACAAACGCGTAGGAATTTCTAATATAGAAAAGATTAAATTAGAAAAAAGTAATATATGAAAAATTGTTAAGTTCCTTGACCCCCTAATTTTCGGTTCTAAAAATCACCCCCAAATGAGAATGTTGCTGTATTAGAAACATGACTTTCTAATTTGATATATTTTCTACTAAAGCAAGTTTATTCGAATCCCCAGAATGAAATCCAAAGGTGTTCGCGAAACACTTTGTACAGCTTCGAGCCACGTAGCATTAATCAGACCATCGCGGTTCATCGAAGACGTCATAAATCTTGCCTACAGGGTGCATTTCGTGATACGTTATCCCCGCAGCGAAGACAATACACTGGAAGCGCGAATATCTCGATCTAACAGTACCCAGGTATCTCTTCCAGGGTCACATCGGGTTCGTTTTCGATCAGGTTTTCCGTCTAGGTACGCGAACCTCGACTATCTGGGCACGAGTTGTCATTCAGACCGGCCCGATGTACCGTTTCTGGGCCCTCATTTTTGTTCCAAGCCTGGAGGGTCGACCTTCTGGGGGATGGAGGATGAAGCCCCTGTTTCCAACTCGACCAGCTGGTTGAGACAGAGAAACAGGAATCAGGGAAAGGGAGAAAGGGACAAACAGAGATCCACTGTTTGTTCAGATTTAGTTAATGTCGGCACATACGACGTTTTACCTTCGTCAACGGGTCCTGCCACCGAGACTTATTATGGCCTGGCCTCACGTGTACCATCCGAGCTTCCGGCTAGGTCGAACCCTTGCCCCTTCTTTTTCTTTTTTTCCTTTTTAGTTCTATCGCGTGCCCTGTACCATTGACTCCGACTCGGAACCCAAAAGGATTAAGTCGGTTACGTACGCTTCATCGCGTGGACCGTTCCTCTTTCGTCTGTTTTCAGCTTGTCACCGTTGTAACGTATATTGGTCACGGTCAAATTTGATCTTTGTGAGCACCGCCACCTAATTTATAAGACTTTTAATTCACAAGAATCATCAGACCAGCACTGTCATTGTAAACTAATGAGATTATAATAATATAAGATTATAAAATGCTTACCATGACGTTTACAGTTTGAGTTTCTCAAGTGTAAACTAATAGAAATGTGATTTCACGATTTTACATTAGAAATATTAGGAACATTTAATATTTATGTAGTCATATGGATCAAATTTTAAGCTCCAACCGACATAATTCAACGGTCCAACAGAAACAAAGAAAGACCATTCGTTGAAAAAAAATAAAGAAAAGTTTTAACCGTACGTTGAAGAAGAGGAAGAAGCGTCTCCATCCAGGTACAGGGTGCATCGGAAGAAAACAAGCGTCGTCCATGCGACGAAAATCTTGGGTCCCCTTCGTTCCTTTTAAACTTTAAAAGCGGCTGATACACACCAAGCACACGCACATCCTCCGTGTGTCTTCGAGGTAGCCTGGTACACGGTTTGGCCCGGTGAAAGACGCAACCTCGTGGGCCTTAACTCGATCCATTCAGGATCTCTTCTCGTGCAGGCACTTTGTGAGCCTTGAAGCACAATGAAGCCAGCCGAGCCGAAAGGTACCTGCCATGGTCCGTGTACATACCTTTCAGCTCCTGGACACCTGCGCAAGGAGACTTTTGATTTTTCTCCTCGCCCGTGCACCTTGGCGAATTTGTCATTCATCCAACGGCCCGGGTGACACGGTGCCCGGATCATTTCGAGGTGATCATGCCAACCCGAAGGTATTTGCTCGCTCGAGCACCGTTTTTAAAAATCGGATAGACGCAAAAGCTCTGATTCTTAATTATAAAGTAGTACTTCTTCGTCTAGGAATTCAAATGCTCTGATAAAAAATAGTCGGGCCTTTAATTAAAAATTAATATAATATGAATGGTATTTAGAAGTTAAACAAATTCTTTAAATCATTGTCCTCTGCAATATTCAACGCGACAAATTAGATAATTAATAAAAAAAAAACAAGAGGCTATAATTTTCTTAAATTAAATTAGCATATTAAATTAATTCTTCCAGAACATAGCTTTCTATTCAACTCCCTTTAGACGGTGAAGTTTCTTCGAGATCTCTATTGCTAAATTTTTAACGAAGGTACTACAGGATTTTACGGATGAAGATGGGTTGTATTTTAAGGATGATTTCACCAGAATTATGTACTGAAATATTCTCAAGTAGAAGAAATTCTCGATTTCTGCGTCTCAGACGGTCATGGGCGAATCCCGGTTCAGGTGCAGGAATCACATGTCCTACCCCATAGGATCTTTGTACAATAGTTTTGACACATAAAGACCCTCCCCACCAACCTCTGGAGGCCTTGGCTGCTCCGGGAAGCGTGCCATTCCCTGTCAGCTGCTACCCTCCAGGCACGGGATACGTTGAAAACAACGTCCCGGGAAACCAGGTATATCGACGTATCGGATACTAAATGAATGTTCTCGAATCAAGAGTCAAAAGCACACTACCAATATAAAACGTCCAGAAATTTCGTCTAAAAATCTTTAATTTCGTAAGCTCTATTTGGCATCCAAGTTACCGTTTCAATATCCCATCAACAGCCATTATTCTAGCTGCTTTGTTACTTTGTACTAATCAAAGTATTTATTGACCAATGTTCCCTTAGTGAAATATTCCCATATTAATATAGGGGATAATGTACATACATAGTCAGCCGCAGTATTTGAAGATATGACTGCCGCAAGAAGTGGTAGATCCTGAAATTCAAGTCGCGATGCAAATGGATTAACATCTGAATTTTCTGCGTGTAACATTTCGGGACTTCGTATAAGAATATAGTTGAACGATGAGGGCAATAGTGAAAAATCATTTCCCAAGGTAAAACGGTTGGCACAGGTGAGAAAGAAGAGACTGGAGACGCGTGGAATCACAGCACCTTCTTTTTTACGATCGCTCTCCCCTTCGCAAGAGCTCTGCCGGAGACATCGTGGAGACATTGGGGTGAATTTATAGCGGGACTTTTACGAGCGACCTATTTCAACCGCGCGGAACAGAGACGACCCGTTCCCGTCCGTGCACGAATCCAACGGACGGAAACACTCTGTTGCGTTTCGTGTGTTACTCGACGTGGCCATTGTTCCGTGAGTCTTTTGGCCGCGCGTCTCGAAGAGGATCGTAAAATTTTGTATTAATATTTCTTGCAGTCGGGAGCAGATTACCCGCTCTAACTATCCCGGACGTTATGGCTACCGATTGCTGCAGCTTCGCGAACACATCGGGTGTTCGAAATGAACTGTGTTTGAGAATTTCGTATGTCATTTGAAATAAGAACAATTATTCAAAATCGGTCATCGTTCGCTTTAACCGACAACTAGCCATTTCTACATAGAAATTTATAGTCATTTATTACATATAAATATCAGTGAAGTATTGTTATTCCGTCAAATCTTATCAGAATTCAGACGTTTCAAAATTCATCGTGATATGCAACAGTCTGATATCGGTTGATTCATCCTGTAGATTATGGAACGATGAAAGTGTCACTTTCTAGAATTATATCCCGTTTCAACAAACAAACATTCCACGGACTTTACTTCTCGATAAAATTTTCCACCATCCTCTGATTAATTTCTTCCGCGTTCGTTTCGAAGCGTACGATCAAGTATCCATCCACGTGAACGCATGGACACGCCAGCATGTCCGACGCGAACAGTGCAGACGCGGACGCATTAGAGGCGTCTATAAATCGCTCGCTAGGACTCGAAGAGGCTGCGTCAGCGGGATCGTGACATTAGAATAATTCGAAGGCAAAAGCAGTGAGCACGCGCGAGATACCCAGCACCTCTGTAGCCTTCATTAATACCGTTCCGACCGTGGCACGGGGAAATAATTGACCCAGGTGGATGGAATCGAGGCTCAGCTGGAAATCGGACGGTTCTTTGGCCGCGTAGGGCGCACGGGTGCCCTGTAACCACCGGATAAGATCTGTAATCCGCGACCACCAAATGGGTTCCACCTTTTCTTTTTGACTTTCGATGTGGCGGCCTCTCTTCAACAGGATTTGGTGGCCCAGAAATAGAACCGGGAATCTCAACGCTCGCTGTTTGGAACGACGAAATCGATTATGTTCCAGATAAGACACCGCGACATGGAATTCTCTGTCTAGTTGTGGTAGTCGCTCGAGGGGTCGTTTGATGCCTGGAATTCTGGTGTTCGAGAAAATCAATTGGGACACTTGTCCTTGGGTGTTCTATCGTCCATTTGGAGGCTCAGGTTTGGGACTGAGTACGAACAATCTTTGTTTGATTGAGTACACTAGAATCAGTCTTGTCAGAAAACGGGGTGATACTTGTTCTGGAATTTTAAGTCATTTCTTGTGTGATAAGGGATTTTCAGTTTGGCGAAAAGAAGTCACGCGTACGTGACAGCGACCGGCAAAGTGTTCATTGACTTTGTTCGGCTATCCTTGATTGGATGAAAGATGAATTGAAGAAATACTATCTGAAAATGAATTAATACACCTGTTCTTGAATGTTGAACCACTTTCTGAATGCTTAAACATCGAGAGAAAGGTGATTATCATAATCGATCAGATTATAATAACATTTGGTCGTATTTTCGTTGACTTTTGTGCATGATACTCATGAATCTGTACCGTGGTTGATTATCTGACACTTGATATAGGTAATACAAACAGGAATGTCGTTATCAGGTTCTTTTCGCTGATCAAGATCGATCAATTTAATGGTCCCGCATAAAGATAAGGAAACATCGATATTCGAATCCGTATCTGGCATCGAGATCAATGACACACAGGGAAAGCAAAACTTCCACGCGTACCGGAAGTCGATACGACGGGGATCAAGTGGCATGCAGTTATGAAACGATCAGAAAATCCCCTCATTTGTTATAATTTAGCCAGGTAACAACTTGGTAGATAGAATCGATTTCGATTAAACGTTTATTTTCAAATTCAACCAAGCGATAATGGCTATTCGTAAGAGCACGAGTGAAATTAAAATTAAAATTCCATTACACCGAACGATCTTCTTGGTCGAGCCACAACCAGTTCGACTTTAGATACGATCAGATACGATCGCCCTGGTCATTTCCTCGCCACCCTATAACGATTAATTGATACATACATCATGGCTGCTCAGCTTTCCTGAGGACGCTTGGTGTTTTAAATTGACCGGGGAAAAGTCGATTTCAACGCGTGAAAATAGCTTGACCGATGAATAGCCTCCAAGAAGAGGAAAAGGGAAAAAAAAGATGGAAGTGGAGATGAGCATCGACGAAAACACCAGGGCCAGAAGCTGCCGAGAGCGGAGATGAATGCGCCGATTATCACGGCCGGTAATGTTCTCGGAAGCATGAAGCGGCGATGCTTCTGGGGCCCGTTCAATGTCGCCTTAGGCGGCCTTCACACCGGACTAATGATCCTTCTCGCCGCTCGAGGATTTGTTAACATCGTCGTCGGTGTCCACCGACCTCTAAAGTGACGATCGATTAATCACCAATGGACGCGGAGGTAGAAAAAAAAAAAATTCAAAGTTCGCCTCTTGAATCCGCTTGACCGTTACTGCCTCGTGTAATTGAGCGATCTCCGATTGAATATGGAGAAGGTGTCACGTGTGCAATCAATTAGAAGGGAATTAGGCACTGTTCGTTGGACGTTGGTTAATTTCTATGTCATCTAAATCAGGCGTTGGAAGATAGGGATATATGAATTTGGGGCCAAAGTTTGAGGTTTATGATAATTATTAAGTTTTCCTAATAAATTATCAGAATTTCGAAGCAAAATACTCGAAAAGTTTGTCCCTTCCAATCATCCTGTTTTCCAAATTCAACATTCTGCTTTAAATATCAGTTCAAATTCTTAATTAATTCTTCAGTTCATTAGCAATTGAATGCAACTTTTCTTCCATTACGATGCAATTTCTCGCCAACCAAGATTCGATCAAGTTCATGGTTGGAATAAAAAAAAAAGTTCGAGCCAGTTATTCGAAGGATCATCGACAATGGTTTTCGGTGTGAAGTCCAGTTAACGGTGTTCAACGTTCGCCGAGTTGGGTTAAGTCCGGTCCAGGTGCCGCCTGCTATGCCAACCGGTGAGATGTTGCTCCTGGTGGACCTGATCGAGCTCGCTCGTGCCATTGACCGCCATTGACTCCCCCACGTACGACACATTGCCCGACGTGTCCGCCATGTCGGCGTGTTCCTCGAGTCACCTCTATCCGTGTGGACTCGACGCGGAAGGTAGCGATTTTCGAGATCTCAGCTGGATCGACGACCTGACTGTAAGATCCAGAAACTTACATAATAGTACAGGGACAAACCTGTTAGACAGTGATCAATTATTTCGGAACGACAGATTTATTTATTGTTTTCTGTTCGTATAGCTAATATAATATTTCCACGAAGCTAAATGTTTGCATCAGTTAAGATTAGGAGTACGTCAGCTTCCTTTAGTCGGCGGATGCTGTGTCTATCGTGACCCTACCTGTCAAATATATTTAGATTTCTAATAGAAATAGCTTATATATTGCGAAAGTAACATTTACCCATAGAAATATTGCGGAGTTTGAAAGATGGAAATGGAAATTTCAGGTTTCGCTATTTCTGTGATCCGCCGTCCAAGGATTAATATTTCTAGTCTGCGTCGTATTAAGAGTACAAAGGAGTATAATACTTCCGCGGAAACGCAGAGGTCATCTGAAAGATCAGAATATTTGGTAACAATTATCGATGTTTAAGTAACTTAGCTAGAGCCACGATGAGTACGAATAACGGAGACGGTAAACGAAATTAATGGATCTGTAAGAAGCGCACATGGACTTATGGACTCTTAATAACTCCGGGAGACTTCATTACGGACATCTTACGATGGATGGATCATTCGTCATTGCTCAATCGTCCGATCGATCCAATTACGATTTGTGTAGCGCCCGATGTGTAGCTTCGATTCGACCCGTTGATCTATGAAGCTCATATATCGTAATCGACTAATCGAGAGCCGCACGATCACGACCATGGATGAGCAGAGATAACAGAGGGAGAGAGAGAGGAAAAAAATAAATAAAAATCAACCTGTATTTTTCTTCACAAACGATCCCGCACAATGCTTAGTCTGAGCGATTGCGTGGCTTCTTTCCATGAAAATGCGATTGAATTAAACCCTCGTTACTCAAATTGTCACCCAACAATGCGTTAACGATCTTAACCGAAAGAATCATTGAATCATTCTCAGACGGAAGTATTTGTCAGATATCGATGAAAACTGGGTCACCTATAATCCATGATGATTTTTCTTTTCACGAATTGGCTTTTGTGTCGACCTTTTCAGAAAGTGTAATTCATTTTTTTTAACGAGGATCACCCGTCCACATATTTAAAATTGATCTTGACATACGAATCAGAAGTAACGAGATTTATTTCAATAGTTGATTAATTATTCGAAAGTTTGCAATTAATGATGAGAATCGCAAGATATGATTGGTGGATTGATAGTGACCGGAAACCGGACGTGTTACGTGCAAAATTTCGGAGATCTCGCGATCGAAACACGACACTTCCGGAAACCGAGACGAGTGTCGACGTCGTCTTTCACGAAGCTGGTTCATGGCGTGGGCGTACCGAAAGTTCAGTACGGCCATATCGCGACTAACGCACAGGGGACGCTTTGAATATATGTTGCCGTATAAACCGTAAACCTGCTTGGTAAGCCGAATCCGCCAAAACAAAGCAGAACCTGCGCTCTTTCTTCGCCTGGAAACCCGCTCCAGCCTCGTGTTGCGTTCGCAGGATCACGATCGGCGCGTGTCGAAAGTGAAACGCGATTTTGATCCTTTGTGAAGTCCCTGAATATGAAACACTTTCATAATCAAACGTCCTATATGGAATTGATAATTTTGTTGTAGGTTTTTAAAACCTAGAAAGTAAAACTGTAATCCGTTAAAGAAGAATATTAACGTAAAAGTTCCTCTCCAAAATTCTCAAAACCCTCGAATAGCGATGCTGGGTTAATAATTATGACTTACGTTTACAATATTTTAAATAATAGGGTTTCAAACGCTGTAAAATAATATTTATAGAAACAGTGCAAAGTTTAGTAACATAGAGTACTGAATTAGATTAACCTTAACGAATCCACAAAAATAATTTTCAATCGTTTCATTACATCGCCTCGCAAAAGACGAAACCTCTTCCGGTATCTCTTAACGCAACGCACGTGGATAATTCAAAGTGACCAAAAGCGGAAGACGATTCAGCCCGAATCGGCCACGGAAGACAGAATCCGCGAAGCATCGTGCACCGATACAGCTTTATTAAAGGAAACAGACTCGTAAAGGCGCTCGCGTTTGCTTCCCGGTTTTCACAAGCGTAAAAGCCAAACCAGCGTTGGCTGTCTCCCAAATTTGGAGGATTTCTAGCGCGGAACGGCCGCCTCCGTCGCTGATTTATCGGTAATTTACCGCGTGCACCGAACGAGGGATACATAAATCCTGTATCAACGGTTTACATCGAGCGGCGCGTGTCGCAACGTGGTTCGAAAGCGTTCGAGCGGAGCAGGTTCTAGGTCGTCGTCGCGATCGACGATGCGATCGAACGATTTCGATGCAATAATATCAAAGTTTTCGACGTTGTTCCGAGGCGAGAACCCGTTAAATTGACTTTCGATAAGAGCGAAAACCGGGTGGCTAATTGGCGGTTTCGTCGAGAAAAAGAAAACGTATGATCTCACGACCTAAACGGGACCACGAAGAAACGGCGGCGTGGATGCTGGTAATGAGATTTTCTAACCGTGGAAACGGTGCTCTAACGATGACTGCCAACGAGGAGGGAAAGGGCGTGTGCACGAGCCTTTATTAAGGTCCCCGTGGTCACGAGGCGACCGTCTCCCCCTTCTTATTAGATCGGATCGACGAGTTTCGGGGCCGATGGTTCGCCGGCACGAGGTGAGCTCATTAATTCAAATAAAATCGCCGTATTGCATCGCCGCGATCTCTCGAAACAACCAAGGGAAAGAAGGCAACACATCCTGACGCTTTTGCCTGACCAAGACGAATGGAATATACCGCTCGCGTGGTTCCTCCTTATCTCCGATGCATTCCTCTCGAACCGTACCCTCACGGTTACGCACGCACCTTTCAGGTTGGACCTCCTCTTACACGCCTCATTCTTTGCTCGTTCAAAGATTATCTGTCCATCGATGAATGAGTAGCGCATCTGCCTTTGAAATGTTTCGATTAGGTTGATTTGAATCGATCGTAAGATTCGGTGCACTCGGCGGAGCAATTAAGACGTGGGTAGGTGTGAGATACCGAAGTTTGACCGTCGAGTTTTATTCGATACGAAATGAGGTATTCGTTCTTCGTGATTTATTTGATAGCAGGAGATAGAGCATAATGTGGGAGATTTATGTAGAAACGGCTGGTATCGTGTACGTAATTGGGAATGTTACATGAAACTGTGCTCTTTGTTGGTGGTCCGGTGATCTTATCTAAAAATCGTGATGCGTGGGTCATTGTTTGGAAGTACTTAACGAGTTCCATGAGATATTTAATAAAAAAAAATATATATATAGTCAAAAACTATTAGAAAGATTCAAGTGTAAAAATAATTCTTCATTAGTCAAAAATTTGTTGTGCTACATCAAACGTTTGTGAGCCATTGACACTACTTCATCGCTAGACTAATATGATTTGAATTAAATTTCTTCAAAAAATTACGAGTTATTCCTAACATTCACACTCCATAGTCGTCCTGACACGTTACTGTCTATCCAATCAAAAGGATCGTTCACAATTGTACAAGGTACATAAATTTTATTAACGATCGTTCGATTCTACTAACGAACGCGAGCGTAATCGAGCGACGACACACGGCTAGTGGGCAATAAAACGAAAATCTTTCGGCTGGCCGAGCGTAAAGTCGGCACGGCAATCTGGCATCTCGAGTTGCGGGGGCGTTTGCGACGCAACCGCAGGAGCGTACGCGCGATACGCATCTTGGCCATCGTTGCGAGACGCGCGAACCCGCTCGAAGCCGCTTCACTTTCGACGAAAACGGTCGGAGATCTACTATTCGATAGACGTAGAAGGGAGGCAGGAGAAGAATCGTGGCTAACTATCGTGTCTCGTTGAAAGGGAAAGAAAATTGGGAGATGAAATTCGCGGAACTTCTCCAGAACCTATTCAATTCGAAAAGAAATTCTTGAGTCGATGTTTAAAATAATTTTAAATGACTTATGTTAATTTTGCACCACATACTTCGGGTCTTTTCAAAAATGTGACTTAATTACTTTTTACATTCGGTAATATATGTAACTTGTCTATAAATTTCTTAACATTTCAATGGATTCCATAGAATGACCATCATTCCCTGTTCAGCAGAATACAATGACAGCTTGAATTGCTATGTTTTTTATTTTTAGGTTAATATTTGAGAGATATTCCTACAATTCAAATCAACGACTAAGGAATTCTTATTCAAAAGAAGTCTCAATGAAATATGTAGATCCATTTTGATATCCTTTTTTCGAGCATGCGTTTAATTGGTGGTAGTATTATTCGATTCACGCTTGCGTCGAGCAAACGTGTACAACAGACACGAACAAGGCTAACAATTGCAATTTTTCAAATACTCTTGTAGCACGCACACAAGGAAGATCAATCGTACATCATCTCGAACGCGTGTAAAGCATATCCGAAACGAGAGTCTCGAATCCACCAATGCGGGTATCAATTAACAAGGATCTCTTTTCGCTTACAATCATTTTTTCTCCGTCCCAGGCTGTAGCAGCCTCATTAAAACCTCCCTACCTTTCTGGCGCGAGGTGCACATAAATCCTCGATTGCCCGTCTCTCTTTTACTCTCCTCCCTTTTCCTTCTCCTTTGGCCGCAGGCGTGCGCTGAACAACCGCCATACAAACCGACTCTATTCCGCAAGGACATCGCTCGCGGGGTGGCTCGCGCGACTTATTTAAATAACATCTCCGTTATGGTAATCGACCATGGTAATAATGGTAATAACCGGGCTGTAACAGCTACGAAAATGGGCCACTGTTGCTGTTCGTCGTCCACGATGTCTATCCTCTTTATCGTGTGGCACCGCCTCTTTGCCGGTACCACGGGACCAGCCTGTAATACGTGCTTCGACCCGCTCGTACACGCTTACGCGGTACACGCATCGTACACCGTTTGTCGGCCCACTATTCATCGATTACGGACGTTGGCCACCTTGTAAAGGTTCTTGGGATTTTGTTACGAACGTTTGTCAACGGAATCACGAGGGTCACGCGCCTAATTGCCGCGCGATGAAATTTTTCGACCGATGTCCGATTAATTCTTACAAATGAAAATTATCGGAGTTGGTGCTGTGTGGATCCTTGGAACTGTTAATTGGGATTTTTTTCATCTGGCGGGGGTTCAGTTGGATAGTGTTGTAGTACAAGCATTATTTATTGTCAATAATACCTAATGCTAGTATTACTTACAAGGAAACTTCGTAGGTTTGTTAAGCAGGAAAAAAATAAGAGACCGCGTACTCTTTTTTAATCGGCTGAGATGCGACTTTAAGGTGTGAAACCACCCTTTAAAAGTTTCGATCCGCTTGTGTTATCTCGAAAACAAATTGCATTTTGCCCAATTTATTAGCATTCTGTTATTATACACAAAAAAAAACTATAAAACTTTCCTATTAGAAATTTTAATGTATCTCGTACGGTTTTCGAGATAGCACAAGTGGATCGAAACTTTAAGGGGTGGTTTCACCTATTACCTGTATTATCTACACCTAATAGTACTCTTCAAAATGATTAACTATTACCCATTACCAGTATTATCTACACCTAATAGTATCTCTTTAAAATGATTAATCAAAAAATCCTAAATTCCATCGGCCGCAACTAGGAATTAAAATTGTTCAGCCGAAGACTTTGATACGATAAAGGAATAATATTCAAATCGTTGGTCAGATATCGATACTGAGAGTTTTCTTTTGTACTTTCCCCTTGTGATTGATCAGAATCTCTGGCGTCTCGTGTTAGCGAAATACACTCGTTGCCCCATTTAACCGTGTTCGCCTGTTCGTTGTTACGTAGAGTTTAATGAATGGAACGTTCTATTCCGATGACTAACGACTGCGGGTATTCGATTACGAGGGATCCTGTGCTAGACACAGTCTAGTAGAAACTTGCGAAACGCAATGCACGTTGACACACGACTCCGCTGTCTACGACCTGCTCACGCCTATGCACTCGCCCGTTGCATATGTAGATGGGACGCATACCTACACACATAGGTTGCGTACACGTTGTTGCCCACTCGTGAACCAACGTTCTCCATATCTCACAATAGCCTCTCCGTTCGATTCTTAAACAAACTCGGTTGCAATCGAGCGAAGCAAAGTGCTTGGAAATGCAAATATCGTCGCTGAAGTTTGTAAATATTTTTCGCTTACAAAACGGGCCGAAAAAAAAAGAAAAAGAGGAAAGAACTGGATTGTGGGGCAACGCGATCGATAAGAATCTTAATTTCGAAGGAACGACACAAATTTTTGTCCCGAGTAATGGTTGTTCCGTTTAACACGATTGTATAACGAAGCTTCTCGATGTTGCATGTAACATTGGCCACAATACGGGACCGTGAAACAACAGGAAACAAAGTGGGCGCATCTTAATGGATTACACTTGTAGGCATCGCCTACCGCGTGTCCGCTTCTCTCCCGTATCGTCGATTATAGTGTATGTTCGACGTATAAACACGACACTTTATTAGCGACTGTGACGCGTGCAGGGGCACCGAATGTTCAATGGCACGAACATCCTTTGACCTTCTTCCAAAAATCCAATCCTGCGAAAGGAAGTAGTTGTTCGTCGATCGAGGCCAGTAAAAATCGAAGAGAAACTACATCGATACTTATCGTTTGTTTCGCTCTTTCTCTCCTTTTGTATTCCATGGATTGTTTAAATAAATTCGAAGTTGCCAGATTGGCCCCAAGGCTATCCAGTTAATACCTTACTGTGGCGTATCGAT
Organism: Stelis phaeoptera; assembly: GCA_943735885.1. Classification (NCBI taxonomy): domain Eukaryota; kingdom Metazoa; phylum Arthropoda; class Insecta; order Hymenoptera; family Megachilidae; genus Stelis; species Stelis phaeoptera. The sequence continues at coordinate 7,864,592 of OX030941.1, read as the reverse complement.
GGGAGAACAGAAGAAAAGACGGGGGAGATCAAACCGGGAGCGGTTTCCAGGCGACTTGGAACGCCTGCACAAACGCTATCGGCGCCCGGCGACGCGCGACTCGTTCTCAATGGTCCATTGTGTCGTCCGATCGGCGGCGAATTTTTCACCGATCCCGACGGACTCGCGTGGCCGCCCTCGATAGGCAGCTACGAGAATAAATTAACGTGGCAGTTAAACGTATCCGCGCGACGGCCGCGCGTATAATCGTGCGCGTGTCGTAACGCGTCCATTGTGAACGGGAACCGGCTTCAAGTGCGTCCCTTACGGTCGTTCGAACACGAGGGAAGCACAACCATCGTGTTTTTGATTGGTATGTCGATGGGCTGTCGTCGATGTCACGATTCTTTCTTTTTTCTTTTCGAACGATAAAGCAAACTCGAATTTGTCCAATATTAAAGATCGGGAGAAAATTAGAACAGTTACAATATTCAGTTGCGTTTTTCCGAATTTTCATCAAAATGTTAGTTGTCAATCGATTCGGACAACTCTTAATCTCCTAAAGTCAGTCGTTTCTCGAGCGGTCAATTAAATAAAGCAGTATCGTATCAATCCGGTGAAAGACACACCTCGAAAACGCGATGGTGCGTACGAATCTCGTATCACAAATCTCGTGAGAAAAGGAGCTGCCAACAACGGCAACCAGAACAATTCAGGTAGAATGGAAGTGGCAAGATAGAAGACGGAAACGGTATCGTTTGGGTGACTAAGGGTGCCCCTGATTCCCCCTTGTGTTCCCAACCAACGATCGTTCGAATCTCGAATCTCGATACGCGGCGCGAGTGTCCCGGCTGTTGGCTGCGCGGTTTCGCGCCCGATAAGTTATTCGCCACGGTTTGCTTGGCCTGTGATAGGCGGGCGCCAAGACCACCGACCGTCTGGGAATGTGTGTCTCCCGTATGAAATCGGTCCTTCCAGACGCGATTTAAATGGCACCGTATTATCGAACAATGCGTTCGAGAGTCTCGACTGACGATAGACCGCGAATTCGATTGTCGCGGATCAAACTGCGAAAGGATCTTTCAGTCGAACGACAAAGCGCTGCTTCGTTTTGTGCGAAGGTTTGATACCTTCGACTTCTCTATAACCAGATAATTAGCGTTAGTGGTGTATTAATAATGCAAGGTAGGAAACTAGAAATTCAACACATTTCTCCAATGCAAAGATAAAATAATATATTTTCGAAAAATTAGCTTCCGTTCCGTTCACGTTGAGTGGCACAGTGAAAACGGACGTACGTAGTCAGACACGATCAAATCTTAATTATTTAGGATACAGTCGATTAATTTTCAAATTTAACCTTTCAATTCGATAGTCAACATTGTTAGCTTAATATTAACGTTATCCGTGGTTTATTCCATAGTTCTTTTTGTCAATTATTTGATTTGTAAAAATGTTCAGGTGTCAGTCACCAGTGATTGACGTGGCGCTTAACGTGTTAATGTATTCTTTATAAATTATGTGCATAATATCGGCAAGTTCGTTCTTCGTTGATGACCGTACAGTCGCTAAAAGCAGGATACTTTTGGCGCGAAAATCCCCGAGCGGAAATTTATCGACCTTTATCAAAATCGTAGGTGATAAAGTGTACGATTTATTGAGACGTTACCCGGGGAACGAGAAAAGTAGCTGACAGAATTGTGAACACTTCTTCAGTACAAGACGCGAGTGCGCGTTTCTACGATCGTTTCTGCGATCGACTTATCGTCATAGAGCACAAATCAGCAGCTAAGCTTAATCTATTAAGCGAGCAACGTTTCCACGTCGCAATAAACCTATCAAAATGAACGCAAATCTCCGACTAATCCTAATCTACCGAGAACGTTACGTTTCTACGTGTCCCGTTTAATTTTACAATGTTTCTAATTGAACCAAAGACGTCGCACAATTTCTCCGTCAGCTGATTGTTCGACTTTCAATCAATGATGAATCCAGGGAGAAGAAACGAGGACAAATCCATTCAAGAGTCTAAAAATTTTCTAAATATTCATATACTTCTACCGATATCTTAATTTTATTAGATTTCAAATCTTTCTGTTTCCAGGATTCTATTAGCAATTATTAACTTACTAAGCATTTATAATTCATAACACCAATCTACTGTTAACTGATATCATACTACAGAACAAATAAGTAACGAACAAATTTCATACGGTGCGAATGATATACCTGACATATTTAGCTCCTCCCAACAAGCAGAGCTTCTGGATCCGCCTCAAATTTTAATTACACGGTGTAACACGAAAGCAACGAAGACGTTGCGATAACAGGCCCCGGTAAAAAGGTCTCGTTGGTGCACGTTGCATTTTTCAACGTGGCGGGCTTACACATCGGGTCAGCGAGAAGTGGCTTTTTAAGGAGCGTTTTATTTTTGTACTGGACACGACCACCGTTAATCCCGACCTTCTTACCTCGCCGATCATCCGTCCGATAAATTCCGCGAGTGTTGCACGCGCGAAACGAGTAACAGTCCCCTCTGACCACTGTACGGCTCCTTCGAGCATTTATTATCGCCGATTGTAACAATATAACGTCGACAACAGGCTTACGGGCGATCAGAAAGTCTGCCGGTTTAAATATAGAAGGTGGAAGCATCTTTTTTTTTTGGCCTCTACATGGACATTCACATTGTGGTTCGAAATTAAAGTACGTCTCGTTTATCTAATTTGTTGCGAAAATAATTTTCCTCGCACGTATAATATGGGTTTGGTATTGAATCGTAAATTTAACCCTCTGGTAAGGAAGATCGTATTTGTCTTGAAAACTAGTATTATAAATTATGCAAAATATATACCATTACTTTGCAACTGGTATACCGTACACACGAAGGGGTTAATAATGGAAATAAGAATTCGAGAAATTATCGTCAGAGAAAAGTACATGGACATAATTATCGTACATTCTTACACCGTTCTAATTTATAGCAATTTGACGTCAAGATTGAGTGCGTCCATAATTGAAAGCCTGTACGATAAATGAGATTGGCAATTAGAAATTTGCGCTAATGTAGCTGTCAATTGAAACGTTTATTGAAAAATAAGACTAGAGCGTTATATAAATAAATTTAAGTTCGAATTAAATGACACTATTTCTGTGCTAATCAAAATTTTAAAGTTAGTAATTTTGCGACTTACAATATATGTAGAAATTCTCCAATACGATCCTTTTACTATTCTCTTTCTAGGCAAAAAAAAAAAAAACAATTTTTAAATTACAATAGCCATTAATTTCATAAAATATGGGGTCATCAAAGTGTTCAAATTTAGCCAAAGATTTCACGAGAGGAACATCGATCGAAAATATTCTATTCAAAGGAATTAGAAAGTGGAATTTAAATGTTTCCCAAGGACCGGTAGTTGGCTCGTGCTCGTTCAGTTAAAAAGGATCAGGATAATCGACACCGTGGCCGGCTCCGTTCAGCTTTATAATCGACGCGGCTTCGTTAAACGGTGCGCGACGTGCATGGTAATTAAGCGTAGTGTCGTAATCCGCTTTAAAATCGCGATAAATTCAGCCCCACCCCCTCGTGTCAACGCCGGGCTGTTAAGAATCGTACAATCACTCGTGCAACAATTATTTTCGTGTCGCTCGAAATTAGCGGCGGACTCGGGTGTCGGTGGCCGGGCTCTGGAACCGTTTGGCCATATTTTCTGCCGAGATAAACGCTTCCAAATCGAATCGCATCGAGAACCGTGTAAATCGCGAGCCCACGGTCGATCGAATCGAGGCAATCGCGCTTCGAGCATGTTTTAATGCATTTCAATACCTTCTATCTCGATCTGTTCGCCGACTAATGTATGTGTTCACACTTCAGAGTTGGTGCTCTTCGCTAAACGGCGTTCAATTCGATTTGATTCGACCAATTCAATTGGTGGGGTTATGCAACGATATTTGTCGCTTTCTGACAGGCAGCGCCGTTACTTGTGTGGTGAGCAACAATTATGTCCCTAGGAATCTAGATTACTCTATGCCACCTTTCGATATTAGTATTCTGAAACTGTAACCTTGAAAGGAGTGTGCAACAGAATTCCAAATTAAAGTCTCCTAGGTTCTGAAATCAGTTTCAAGTAAAATTCAAGCGAGTCCAACCACTACTTATCATTTATTTCCAAATACCGACGTCCCAAAGAAGGATATAATAGTACTATAACCTAACCCAAATTCCCAAAAATACAAAATCTAAAACAAGACGTATCGGTGCTCCAAATTGTCGAATGCATCTTATCCTTCATATTCCTCCTAGTATCACACGGTATAACGGTTCCTATCACGGTGAATTCTATTTTATCTCGCAGCCTGTGTATCGTAGCCGTTCGATCAGTCGCCTCCGGTGCTTCGACAGCGGCGCTAAAGATCGGCCATCGCGATACCTCGGAGTACACACTCTTCATAACCCGACCAGTCGATCGAACAACCAGAAGATCGGGATCCGCGTTCTTGATCCCTCGCAATTCATCAATTAGCCGGTTTCGGTGATTAATCGATAGTTTTCTGTATCCTGGTCGCCGAAGGAAGACGAACAGCCCGGAGCTGGAACAGAAGGACATCGAAAGACAGTTGGACATTCGTTTTTCGAGCCGATCGTCGTGGTCGGATGTTGAGCGACGAACGGATATCTACGATCGGACGTAAGTATGTGCGATGTATGTCCTGTGCTTGGACGTCCGCCACGATGGCTCCAGCTTGAGGAAAAGGAATAACGCGGCGCGATTAAATCTATGGGCCTGCCTACCCACGGACGACTTCCTCTCGAACGTTTCGCGAGAATAGCCGAGGATTTCTTTTCTCGTGATAGGTATCGATCGAGGAAAACGCGGAACGAGGAGGCTAAATGGACCGACTGATGGATGACGCGACGGGCAATCGATGTTTATTTATCATTTCATTGCGGGAACGATATGTTGATGTTCGCTTTTACCGATGTTCGAGTGCGCTTCCTTGGTCGTAAATCGAATTTCAATAGGTGATGGATAATGCATTTATTTTACGTTCATCTGTGGTATAGTCGAATGCTACGTAGGAAGGAGGCACTTGTCTCCAGTTTTGGGATTCCTAGGGATCTAACTTATAGATTCAATCTATTCCTAGGGATCTAACTTAGACTTTTAAGGACCTAATCTAGGTATCTAGGAACCTAACTTAGATTTTTAGGGACCTAACCTAGGTATCTAGGGACCTAACTTAGAAACTTAACCTAGATTCCTAGTGACCCAAGCTAGAAGCTTCATATAGATTCCTCGGGACATAATCTCAGTTGCTAGGAACCCATCTTAGACTTTTAGGGCCGTAACCTAGATTTCTAGGAATGTAACTTTGAAACCTAACTTAGTTTCCTAGAAGTCTAACCTATGATCTTAATTTACAACCTTCTATCCTCACACGTACTTACGCCACTATTCTTCGTCATATTCTTATCCATTCTACCAGATAATAATAAAAATTTGTGAAAATAATGAGTTTCTAACATGTCTATCAAATATGTATAAAATACAATTTCCAATTACAAGGATCAGACAGTTTATGAAACATAAGACTATCAAAGTGTTTAATTGGAATGTTGTCAGATAATCCTGAAAACCAAACAACACGTCGACATGATAGACAGAAAATAGGGGCAATCAATGAAAACGAAGTTCATGCCCGTTTACCGGGCACGTTCCACAGATAGAAAGTATCAGTTTGTTGGTTCTATACAGAGTAAACGTTTGTTAAACGTGTGGACTTTCTCTCGTGGATCTAATGAGACCCATGTGACGAGTTCATTCCGCGTTACACGCTTGTTCCACGGACACACACACGGGCTACGATCTTGATGCGGACAAAAACCTAGAGAGAAATTGAGAAAAGGAGAATGATCAATTTCAAGGACCAGCGAAAACGAATAATGTATCGCTCGTTTAACACGAGATCTGATAGAGGCGGTGTTCGAAGGTGGTATATGAACCTGCCAAGTTAACCTGATATCGAGACTTTCGGATTATGTAAATCGCTTCGCACGTTTCTGGTCTTCGTGCTTGGGAATGGGGCGAGAATTGCTTCGAATTAAACAAATTTCAAACAAATTCAATGACACTGTATTTAATTTTCACGTGCGAACCACTTACTCCGCAAGCTTAGGGTCTTCGTGATTAGGAATAAGATGAAAATCATCTCAGAAATTGAAATTCTGGACTAATAAATGTTTAAAATTGTAGACAATTCTTCCAATCATCGATACGTATTTCCAATAAATTTGATATATTATATTTATAGCGTGGAACTCTTTTTACTCGGACAAACTTTCAAATATAATAAAATAAGTGATACAACCATACGAAAAATCATACATCTCTTACTTTTCGCTAAGAATCGTCGAGCGCTTGTTAAATTTCTTTGAATTCGTCTCGAATTCTCGAGAACACGCGAGCAAAGATGCAGTTTCCCCGTTTCGAAGCGTGTAGCGGATCGTGTGCCGAAGGAACGCGCGTGCCTCGGGCGCGGGTGTGCCCTCTCGACGCGTTAACGCTCGCGCAGACTCTTAGGAGCTACCATGTGTCTGTTAGATCGTATGCGTGCCACGCTCGTGCACGCTCTCGATCACCCACACGTGCACCCAAAGAGGAATCGTGGCGTATTGCCACGTATCGTCCGTGTCGAGATACCATGGTCGTGGTGCTATAATAATTTCAGCCGAGCACGAGCCTTGGGTGCTCTCTAACCAAGCTCACGCACGTGTTCATTTCCGCACGCGCATGCTCCACACCAATTTTTTTTATTAGATTTCACATCCTTTAAAGACAATATCAATTTCTATTTAAACCTTCAGCGCTCATACTTTTGTAATAAGACATTTATCATTGACCGTCGTGTACCCAACATCTTTTTCTTATTTTTATTTAAAGAATAAACCTCTACATTTTATCGAAATTTGAAATAAAAATTGATAAGTATGAGTAGGTATTATATAAATGTTTTTGAACTGATAATATAAGGGTGGTTTGGTGATACATTCGGTTGGTTACTCATTACTCCTACGACAGCTGAACAGTTTTCAAAAAATTACACATGAAATTTTTAGTATCCAGATTTTTTTGATCGATTCGTTTATATATCTTGGCGGATAATTGAACGTTTGGTCCGAGTCGCTTTCTAGTAACCCGCAGCACCTCCTTAACAAGGTCTCTTAAACTGGAACGAGCGTTGTTTTACGAGGCCGCCTCCTCGAGGATTATCGAAGCTTTCTGAAACTGCTCCCCCTGGTTCCCGTAACGTTGTTGCTCGTTCTCGCGAACCCGTACGAGGCCACAATGCTCGCGCGAGCCCGACCGCGTAATTTATACCGTACGATTTCTATGATTTAGTACGGCAGCTCGGGCCTTTCTTAAGTACCTTGTGCCTGACGTGTAACCATTTGTTACGTTTCTAAAAGTGCCTGTACCAACGTTGCGCCGCGTCGTTGCGCGTATTTATTAAAATAGCAGGTAGACGCAGGTAGAGAAGCGTGTGGATGGTGGAACGACCGTGTGCCGGTAGAAAGGGAAACGAAGGGAGAGAGCAGTTGGAAGAAAAGGAGGGAAATACTTGTTAGAAGCACAACTAAGCTAATGTAGTTACGTTTTAGGGGTGAATTTGGTCAAGAAAATAGCAATGCCTCTTGAAAACCATTTTAATTCTTTTAAGGAATGCTTTCACTCCAAGTTTGAATTTCCGAATTGTCAAGCTTCCCTTATCTAAAGTAAAGTATTCTAATTAACAAATTGAAGATGGTGACGTTGAAATATTTGTGTAATGATTGAAAAATTATACCCAGGTTCAGTTTTCATTTCCTAGGGTCATCATTGCTCTATCCGAGAAAGTAACGATGGAAAAAAGGGCACGTTTCATTTTCGTTTTGCCGTATCTGAACAGTTACAACAAGTACACGAATGATAATTTTCTGAGAAAATAGTATTATTGCTTCGGTTTCGCTTCCTCATCGTGAACGAGGAACAGAACAGTCTCGATTCGTCTCTGTTCCGTTTCTACCTCGGTGGTGAGTTTATACTGGTAGTACTAGTCCCATTAGTAGTCAGCCGAGGGATCCGCTCGCGCTCATAAGTTAGCAACGAGCTGCTGCTGTTGACTTGCTCTTTGAGTAAGTACTCGACTACTCCCCCGCTAGATAGCGAGCTTCGACCTATGTTGTCCCTTTTCCCTCGCGATCGTTTCGTCTTCCTTTCACCGTCGATACACGCGTTTTCCTCTCGTTTCCGCCCGAGTAGCCTACCTGTCCTTCGTCTCCTCTCGCGCTTGCAGCAGGCGGTTCTTACCTCTCCGCTCGATTTTTTGACATCTCGTGCTTGCATTAACGTCCTCTGCCAGAAATTTTTCGGATTCTTCGATTCCGGGGTGGTGATTTCTAAATATAACAGCACCGAAGACGACTGATTGTACGATAACTAGTAGTATGATTAATAGTTTAATGTCACATTGTTTTTTATATGAGAATTATTGATACGTTTATTTTCTAAATTTTGAGTTTGTCGAATAGGACTGTATTTCTTTTTTAATTAAATTGCGCATTTTCCAGGGATAAAATTGCATCCTTAGCTCGTGCTTACACGAGACGACTTGTCCTCCGGACTGGACGGTAATTATTATAATTAATTGTGCGCCACGTTCAAGGTATCCAGTCTTGTTCCACCCACCCTCTTTTCCTATGTCGTCGCGTTCCAAGTATTGTTTGTACTAACATAAATACCCATGTGCTACACGGTTCAACGGACAAACAATGAAAAGCACGTTCTCGTGTCGTGATTCATTTTTCTTCATTCTTCAGCTTCGAAAACCAGCATCGAGTGATTATCCTTTGAAACACCAAGCAACATCTTTCCATTCCATTTCACAGGTGTCCTTCGTCCGTTTATTACTTGCAATTCGTTTCTAATTAATTCGTTCGACGTCAAATACACGTTCAACAAATATTGAACACCGTCCATTCAACACCTTCGCGATTGCTGTTGCACGTTGTACTAACAACTCTATTTCATACACGTTGTATCGAAACGTCGTCGTTTTCTTTTTTTTTTTCTTTTGTTCGACCGTTAAATTAAGCATTCATCACGGTGCGACTCGGGGACTATTTCCAATTGGAAATGTTTCATCGACACCTGTAATTATCGCCGGTCAATTACCAGCCGATACGAGTGTTTCTGTTAAATCAGGGGAGGGAACGAGCCAGTACCGATTCTTATCGAGATCTTCGTACGTTATCGCTGGCTCGTTTTCTCGGATACGCCAACACCTAAACATATTTAATTACCGTTCAACGAATCGTGGCTTATTACACGGGAGGAACGAACGTTGGTACGGTGTTACAAACTGAAATCAATCTTGTTCGAGATCGATTAGACGCGATCGGTGGCCGGTGCCAGGTCGAATCGATTTCTTTCACTCGCGAGGAAATTGGCTTGCTCGATGGAATATCAAGTCCCGTATAAAAGTCCTGGAAAATTATCGAGCGCATAAAATACTCGTGATTAGAAACCGGGGAGCCACGCGAGATGAAATCGAGTTCATATCGAAACATCGAGGTCCGGCTAATTAAATCGTTGATTTATCTGTCATTTCGTAATCGTCCGGGCTCGATTATGAATTTGCGATAGGATATCGATTTTGCGGTGATTTTGCGACGAAATGATTCCATTGGAGAATGATTTAAACGTAGATTTAAAACACACGTCTCGCAATTACGTTCTACTAATTACAAGTTGTCCATTGAAAAATTAATAGTTACGCGAGTCAAAATAGCTTCACCCTCGAGTGTACCATTACCATCTCCTAACTCAACGCCTTTAAAATCGTCTCTTTCAATATCAGCCAAGCACACACGGGCTTCTTATGCGTCGACGTTAAAACCCGTCGGTCTATAAAGTCCATTAGAACATCAACAGAATCGCCAATCTAACAGAAAAGAAAAAGGAAAGGGAAAAGCGACGAGGAGCCCGGCTCTATCTGCGTACAACGGTGTACCAAGGAGCAGAGAGAATGTAACATCGGGCGTCATCGCAACCAACCTCAAAGAGGCTCGTGCTATCAATGAGAAGTGTTTTACAATGTAGAACCAGTAATGGCGCGTCGAGCAGGGCCTGTGCACTGCGGGCGATATGCAGCAAAACAATTACTAAATCCGCTTCGTTAGCCAGTCCCAACTCCGGTTGCCTGGCGTTTCTCTCTGTTGCACGCCACCATAAGTTAACCACCGAGCTCTCGTGGCCGACGTTGTTGCGTTGTTACCGGTATCGACGCTGTTCCGAGACTCGCGGGGCTAATAGGCAGCCTGTAATTTTAATTAGATCAACACCCGACACTGTATCCCCTTTCGAACCGTGTACACGACCTTTTTTCCTTTGTATCACGATTGCTTTCTCGTCTCCCGTCGCTGGATCCGCGCGGAATTAACGACACGCTCGATAATCCAACTGTAATTAAATTCCACTGGACGGATTATGATCTTATACCTGTGATTATGACGCGTCGTTATAATTGGGAACGAGAGTTTCTTTCTTTTTTTTTTACGGGTTAATATAGGTTAATTTAAATTCAATTTGCAATCAAATTGCTAGAGTTCGACAAAATTTTGCTATCAGTTGTAACTGGTTCTTATCTTTCATGAATGAACAATTTCATAACAGAAAAGTATCATGAAACACCACTTACGTCGTATCAATTTGAAGCTTAAACTTTGATGAAAACGGCTGTATAATCATTGAATTAATATTCTTAATATAGATTAATTGGCCGTCAATTACAATGCAACTATTTTTCGTCGGATTTCACAAAGACTACTTATAATCCAACACAACGTTTAGCAATAATACTGCTTCGGGTCGTTATCTGTCCTAAGGTTAGATCTTCATCTCATTTAATCGGGATGTCGAATTAGAACGATAGATCGCGGCAGAATCAGAGCATTCCCTGGCGAATATTAGAAAGTTATTGTGTCTTTATCGTTGACGATCGATCAGGGCTGGCTATCAGTGTGCGCCCATGATGGTTCGTGTGTGCATTCGTATGCATGCATGTCGCCGCTGCAGACCCGTTCGACTCGAACGGTGCCGTGGCGCGGCGGCCGCGCGCCACAGAGCTATCGACATTCCCGATTGGACAAAAATCGAAGCCGGGCCCCGTGACTCAGAACTGGAAGCACTTTACGAGACGGTTAGGCCGGCGTCACGTTTCGCGAATAAGGAGCAATAAATTACGCGGTATCGGTAATCGGCGGCCCGCACAAAACCCCATACGCGGCCTCCTTATTTCTTCTCTTTCTCTCTCCCCCGCTTGGTGCGCGATTTTGCTTCCCGTGTCCGCGTGTGCGCACCGCGCCGCTTGATTTCGCGCCAATCAGCCTGAAACCCCGACATTCTATGGAAATAAATCGCGACGGATCGGGTTCGCGCGCGGAAACACGCCGACTGTTCACCCCGATCCACGAAACGTGTCTCTGACGGATAAATTAGAGCAAGGAATGATTTAACGACTTGAGCTGTGGTTCACGTCCGAACCAAAAAATTGGGTAACTAAACGATGAGGCTTTATTTTTTTTTTTTTTTTTTTTGATAAATTATCGTCAAAATTATCCACAAAATTACCAGTTTTCGATTTGAAATTCATGTGCAATCCGAAAATAAAGAAAGCAATTATTATAGTTTGATTTGTTTTAGTAACAAGATATTGGAGTAAAATTTAGAATGTAACGTCTGTCAAATATCGCATTTATATAACGTCGATGAAAGAGGGATACGGAACACGTGAGTGGCAAACGGCATGCAAAATCCCACTTCTGTAGGAGTAGCAGCATCGCGAGAAGGACGGTAGACGATCGGTAGGCATTGCTATTTGTCGAGATAGTATCTGGATGGGTGTAGCAAGTTATTACAGTCAGAAGAGCGGTCTCTGGCCATCGATGGAAGACCCTGAACCACGCGGAACCTTCTTTCCTCTTCGTTGCACCGCATCTTTTCAGCCTCCCTCTGTCTCTTCACCTTTGTCCCGCGCAGGAGAAGCAGGAAACCGGAGAGGTCCGTTATCGATGTTGAAACCTCGACGAAATCCGTCGCGTGGCTATCAATTATCGATTGCACGCACACGATTCTCCGCACCTTGAAGCGTAAATCGCCCATAATGTGTCTTCTAAGGGAAACAAAAAATTTATAACCATAGACGCTGTCGCGTTTATTTCCCGCCATTGTAGTCTTTGCAATCTTTTCACCTCGGTGTTGAAGCAACACGCATGGTTCTTTCGAGCTCTTGCCTTGAAAAGGTGACATAATTTCTCGTTTCTTGGATTATTAACGAGAAGATGTGTTGTCTTTTTCTCGTTCCTTGTCTTGGCGTGGACGTCAAGAATGATCCAGCTCCGGGGTAGTTGAATTATACGTCGCATCGTCCAGACGCACAAATCTCGAGCGCCACGGAAACCTTCCGCTCTCGAGGCGAGTAATTTTAACCAAGTAACCGGTAATTACCGTGGAATTAATCATTTCTGTGCCTCGTTACACGAGCCACTCGACAACGTCACTAAATCAAGCTCGTTGCCTTGTATTCCCTTTAGTTTTCATACAGAGACAGAAATTACGAGAAGAGGCGAAACCGGACGCTAGGTGTCGATGAAATTAAAATTCTCCGGGTTTTTAAAAACTTTCACTTAGAAACAGAAAATTAAATGTCCCTGACACGTTTTGCATCGGAAAATCGTAAATCCACCACACGAGCTTTGGATGAATCAATCGATCATAGAACAGAGGCGTAATTTACCTTCAGCTTGTTAGCAACGACAGCTATCGGCCATTTGTTAACATGAAAATCAAACGGAAGCTTTCCTGTCTCGCGGCAATGTCTCCGTCGACGGTGATGGTTGATAAATCAGCATAAACTCGCTTTCGACACACGGCATTCGCTATCAAACGTCATGGCGCGTTTCTCACTTCGACATCCACTCGTCGTTGTCTTCGATGGCAGCGACGTTTATCGATAACGCGCGTGCTCGAGGATCGTGAAACTGGCCGCTTTACCTTCAGGCCTCGCACAATAGGGCACCACGATATACGAACATTACGATACAATGTTATTGTCTATATTACCATTTGCACGCAATACTAAATTACTGGTTTCGTAGCCGATCGATGGTCAACGTGGCGCCGAGCGGTGACTTCGATGCCCGCTACCCACACGTGGCTGCGTAAACGCACAGGCGCCATTTCCGTCGCCGCTTTCGAACGCGATAACTTACAAAATACTGCCGTTTATTCCCTGTGATTGAACATTCAGATTGAAACGGTTCGAGAGCTTGGCACGGTCGCGCGAAATAATAAGAATTCTTAGCGTATCTCGAGCTGAGAACGATTTAACGCCTTCAACACAATCTTTCTCATTTAGAGACAGTTACCTACTTTATATTCGTTAAAAATGTTTCAATATCGCAATTTTTACGGTTCCAAACTGGTCAGTGAAATTTTGTTGCTTGTTTCGAGTAGCAAAGTGGAAGGAAAATTTCAACATCCCCTAAAAAAGAATTGTAAAAACATTCCAAGTTTAGATAAGCCATGCTGGGTACAGTTGCCTTATTTCTACGATCATACTATCGACCGTAGATAAAGAGAAAGCAGCGTGAAAAATTCTTCCTCGTGTTCGTGTGCAAAGCTTGTTGAAACAAGGAAAATGAGCGAGGAAACCGTAAACTTGGCTAAGTGGGTAGCAGAACGTTGTGGACAAGAGTGGGCAGTTCGAGTATCAGGCGAGTGGGTGCGATTCATCACAAGCTCGCAAACACGGTTAACGCGTTATAAGTCACTCCTCGCGATGACATCCATCACTTGAAGCTACTTTGTCCGTTCATTTTTCTCTTTACCTGCCTCTTCGCTTCGTTACTTATGCAAATAACGCGGAGGAATAATCTCGGAGATACAATCCATGATTTTTAACACCGTTCGACGGAGCAGGTGTTTGTCCGGCGTCGATCAATCGTCGTGAGAGATTTCCACGATCCACGGGGATTTGAAGCAGCATTGTTCATCACGAATGTTGCGAAAATCAAGGATGACCTTTCCCACAAACGCAGAAGTGTGTTTCCCACAGGTGGGCCTGTGAATTGCACCCGTGATTCTTCCTACCCCTCGATGGACCGAAAACATATGTTACCCCCCCGAAGTGCATCCCTCGACATGCTCTACGTGTTTGAAGCTCCTCTGGAAAATTCCCGAATATTTTAAACCGAAATTTCTTCCGTCTGACTCAGGTGTTAAACTATTTCTCCTTGTTCGTACATTTTAAACAATACTACTTAGCTAATTTGTATACATTTGGCAGTGTTCCTTCCATTATTTAAAGTATATCCAAATAAAATTGAGTGAGAAATCAATTTTTCAGATCTTAAATGCTACCTTCAACGTTTCTCACGGCACCGTAAATAATATTCTCATAGTGGATAAATCTCGAACGTTGCTCGTCGACCGGTAGCAGATCGCCGCGCCGCGTCGGGTATCGTTCTCGAAATTTCATCCAATGGAATTGCACCATAGCCCGATGTAATTTTTGCCGGTGTAATGGAACACGTGTAATTTCCCCCGTCCTCGCGGCTGCGTGATGGAGCAATTTGCGCGCAGGTTGTGCCCGCAACGACGTGATCAGATACGAATCTGCACGATACCGTGTCATTACATTTTATTACGACGCTCGGCGTAATAAATAACACGGATTTTATTGAATTCAGAACAATATAATTACGGACCGATTGAACGCGCAGCTGGAACATTGTATTTAGCGGGTTTTAAGCGCGTTTGCGAAATGCACCGCGACGACCAACGCGCCGGGAACGCTTGTATTGTCTTCGGAGATTTATTCAGCGGAAGGGTAAATTCAATGCGGCTTAACGATGAATAGAGCAGGTATCAAAGGAACATATTCTGTTAAATATGATCGAAACGTTCCCGAGATTCTAACACTTCTGAAATCTTTGTGGACCCGTATGGATTATGGATCTCAGGATTCTTTAAGATAGAAAACTTCGATTCATTTCGTTAGGTTGACAACTAAAATCGCAACCTTTACATTCCTTATGACCACAGAATTATTTGTTAACATTCAACAAATAGCAATTTGGAGCAACTAGAATTCGAATAATTTTGACAGAAAATACAGAAGCAGATCGTGAATTTAACACGTTGGTTGCCACGGGGGTCACCGGTGACCGGCATCCGACATTTTTTTTACAATCAAATAACTACCAAAAGAAATGATGAAATAAACCATGGATAGCGTTAACGTTAAGCTAATAGTGCTAGCTATCGAATTGAAAGGTTACATTTGAAAATTATTCGATTGTATTCTTCATAATTTGGATTTCAACGTGTCTGACTACACACGTCCGTTTTCACTGCGGCAGTCAACGTGTTAATTGCCATCCACATAATTACTTCTTGCCCCCGTGCGACCAATTTCACCAAATTTCGTATCAATTAGCCGCCAATTTTGTTGAATCAAATTTATATCGTTAAGTTATCGTTCCAGTTTTCTTTTTTCCGATCTATGCACCTTTCCATCAATTTATTTCGTCGAAGTAACTTCATTCGCGCAAATATATGGTTACTAACTAGAAGGATCCCCTCTAATCAACGACTGCAAGTAGCATGATAGACAATCGCTGGATAGCTCGTCTCACGACGATCGCTGCGATCGGCGCTGATTTGCAGACAATAGTTCTGAAAAAGGGGAATGGCTAGTCTCGTGTCCGGGACAATGGACACGTGGCTATCGCGTGTTGCGGATGACAGTTGACTCCGCGTGACACGTGACAGAACAAACGAGGATCGAGATACACGAAAGGCTCCGCGGACGCAAATTATATCGGCGGAAATGTCAGGAACAACGATGTTTATGAGTCGAAGGTTAAAGAATAAAATTTGAAATGATACAACTTATTTCTTCCAACCATTTCATAATTTTTTTGTTGTACTAAATAGTGTAAGGTATAAAATTGAGAAATACTTGAAAATTAACCGTAGATAATTTACTATTCTTAACTCTTCAACCGATTAATACGTTGATTGCTTATAATTAAAATTATTCAGAATGGGAGTATTTCGTATTAAAAAATTAAATTTTGCACTCGCTAAATAATTTCCAGCATCGTATTCCCGATAAATATCAATAACACAAAATCGGTAATATCCTTAAACGGACCAAGGATTCCGTTCGCATCGGTTGCTTGTACCGTAGATCGTATCTGTCTCGTCGCGACGAGCGTGACTTTCGAATTTTCCCGTAAATAGTCTAATTTGATTTACGACACCGTAAAGATCGTTACTATAAATTATCGGCGAGCAAACGGCGGCGCCGTAACGGTTTCTCGGTTTCCGATGGAAAGGATCTCGAGCCGGCCAGTTTGATCCTCGTACGACTCGCTCGAAAAACAGTGTATATCTTATCGCGAACGAATCGTCGAAAGGAACGAAGAGGAAAGGTTGTCGTTAGGACGTCGTTACATCGTGTACGAACGTTGTAGCACGCTGGCCTGGTCTGTGGCCCCGCGTTTTTAATTAATACAGCTTCATTAGCGGCCGCGATACACGCTGACAGTAGCGACGTACGGTTATCCTGTAACGCATTGCGCCCACTTAACGATATCTAGCCAAGATTTCTCGATTTTCTCCAATAAAATCCGCCATTTTTTAATCTGGATTTACACGTTCATACGGTTTGTACAATTGATAACCAGAGATTCGAATTTATGTGGATAATATCAAACGGCTCACCAATACCTCCAAAAAAGAAAAGAAGTACTTGTATGTAAACTGAAGTTGAGTTTAGATAAGTATTATCGCTTTATTCAGTCGTCACTAACAATAAGATATAGCGAGGTCGTAACTTAAATTCTGAAAAAGCGACACTCAGAGCCGCATATGGCATTCGGTTAAAGACTTACTTATAACTCTAAGGTGATGTCCAGAATACTATACTTAGCTAACAGTATCTGTATCTATTATCATTTCACAAGTTATTCAAATGGAATAAAATAGGAAAATATTGAGGGAGAATGAATCATATTGCAAGGAAAGAGAAGAATATATGGTATAAAAGTTAAACTATTTTTCTCGCACAGATTTAATTAAAAATTACACAAGGAACCTGATAATGTTTACAAACGTTTGCGTACTGATGAGGTAACTTATCGTGCACCAACTTAATTAATAGTTAAGATAATACTTATTATTCCAGGAATTTTATAGACAACTGTGTTGTTTTATATACAATATTTTCTTTGTTAATTAAATAGATCTATTTTCGCGATGAGAATGAGATAGGACGAATTAACATCTTCTAGAGGATTTTATCGATTAAAACAAGAAACTCTGTGGAGGGCACAGACCGTACTTGGGAGAACCATCCGAGGGTGATACCGGCACCCTGGTTGTACACCACGGTACGTTCATCGCTAGATCGCAATTGTGGGTATATTCGTTGTATTTGTGTTCACCGTAACATCTACAACGTTCTTTCCTTCCATTGGAGCAAACGTAATAGTAATTGCAATCGGTCTCGTGTGCCAGTCTTCCTTCACCGGAAATCGGGCACCCATTGTCCACTGGGGGTGGTGGTGGTGTTGGTGTTGGTGTTGGTGTTGGTGTTGGCGTTGGTGTTGGCGTTGGCGTTGGCGTTGGCGTTGGCGTTGGTGTTGGTGTTGGCGTTGGCGTTGGCGTTGGCGTTGGTGTTGGTGTTGGTGTTGGTGTTGGCGTTGGCGTTGGCGTTGGCGTTGGTGTTGGTGTTGGTGTTGGTGTTGGTGTTGGTGTTGGTGTTGGTGTTGGCGTTGGTGTTGGTGTTGGTGTTGGTGTTACTGGTGGACATGTTGATGGTGATGATTCACATGATACCGACGGTACGTTTTCCTCCCAGTCGCAAACTTGTTCGTCCGGATTGAAGACTAAATAACCTTTATCTGTGCATGGACAGTCCTTCTCGTATCCCCATCCACCGAGACACTTGTAGAATTTATGGCAATTTGTCTCATGAGAGATATGGTGGGTGTAGGTTTTGTTACCCTTGTGCCTGCACGCCTCCATCGGTTTGCCGTGTTGTACTGTTAGAACGTTCGTTACTACCAGCACAACGGCAATTAGTAATAAAAGTAAGTCTGAAATTCATAAGAGAAGGAACGTGAATATCTTTGGTATGATAATCGAATTTTTGTATAGTTAACCCTTTCTGGGCAAGCTGTGTCTGACGACGCAAACGAGATTTGATTCTTCCTCAAACTTTTATTTCTGTTATTAGAAGCTTTAAATATTCGACAAACAATTGTTTAATGTAATGTAAACTTTGTTTATTTTTTGAACCCTCAATATAGCAAAATAACATAAATCACTCAGTTTGCCCACGTATAATTAATCCCCGAAATATCAACCCTGTTAGTACTTTTCGTATACTTGAAAATTTGTAATTTTTAAAGTTCTTATAAATAATCAACATCAATTTTCTGTTTAATTTGTCCAGAATACAGAAATATGTTCGAAATATAACATTTCAAAACTTAAATTTAAATCATTATATAAAGTGCATTCCACCTGACTCCCACCCCCTTCCATGACAGTCCACGCAAATGAAAAGGGTTAATATTGCGAGAGTTAATTAACTGACACGTGTAATCTCCGTCTTTTGTATACGAGTCTTTTATATACCCGAAACATTCAAGGCTTCAAGATAACTTACCTTTCATGATGAATGACGAGTAATCAATTTATCAAAGAATTTTTAGATCCACGATATTGTCGCGTGTCGAATGGTTACTGGCTAGTACGCTCCAGGAGAATCGACTTTTATATGCAGTTTACGTCTTATCATTGATTTCTTATCGATCTTATCATGCTTGATATTCATACCGAGTCCAATTTATAATTGGTTGCCGAAATATTTACTCGTCTAATACTAGTCTATCGTTTCTACTCTACCTTTTATTTTGTATCATGATTCATGCTCCCCGATCAACGGAACAGAAGACGAACATAAAATTTGTTTTATATTCTTTAACAAGAATCCGATCATTTATTACTCATACTGAAATTTTCGTCTTCTGTATTGTAGAATTATCGGAACTGAATAAGTGATAAGAAAAATAAAATAAAATAATTATCCTTCGAGAAAGAAAAGACTTGAATCGAAAATAATACAGAAGAAAAATCCAGGATAAACATCAAAACAGCGTGGATGTAATTTGTTTTAATTAACGGAGAAAAATTATTCCGTTTCAAACTATAGAGTTAGTTGGAAGAATTTTATTCGATCGATAAAATTTTCATCCGCTTATCGTTCCAAGCGATGAAATACTTATCGAATTGGTTTACGTTTCAAAATAATAGGTGACGTTTTTCGATAGCTTCGTCACCATTTTCGGTAGATAACCATTAAATTGCTTCCGTGCTTCGGAAATGTTCTCTCATTGACCATATTTAATATTCTTTCGGTGCTTGAACATGATTATTTCAAATAATTTTCATTAATGTTTGAAGCTCGTGTCTTTCCATTTCTTTATGCTGATGAATATACTGCTTGTTAAAGTACCTTTGCATAAACGATATAATTTTTTCTATCCTGTTCTGATTTAGTAATTAATCAGGCTTGATCGACGCTCAAGTGCCACGACCGCATTCTATCGTTGTCTTTTCGATCGGGTATCGTTCCAAAGATCGATCGTAACACACGTAACCTCGGTTAATTAACCCGATAACGTGATCCAGATAGTAATTGGCCCTTTTGCAAGAACGTTAGGCGGCGTCTCAAAGCAACATACTCGGTCGGAAATTTATCATATAATGATATAAACTTTTAAACAAAAAAAAAAAACATTTTAAACGGATAAAAATCAGTTTTCTGTATAAATGGTGACGATGGAAAATTGTTCGTACTAACAATATCTTCTTTGATTACTATTAGCTGTATACAAACGTTTGGCGTAAAAGCGATATCAAATTATATTAAAAAGCTTATCTTGAAATGTTAAGGCACCGCAAATTTTTTTTTTTTAACTACATCTCCTACAAATACGATTAAGATTACATTAGTAATTCGAAATACTACTAAAGCGAGGCATGAAATTTAAAAGTAATATTAACTACCGGCACTTAATTGACAATTCCTTCTCCACAGACCGCTTTTCTTTTGATAAAATAATAATTTGGCAACTAAATTCACGGCCTTTGCTATTTTTCCTATTATTTGTAATTTAAATATTAACCCCTATTGAGAATTCAGTTGCCAACTTAATAAAATAATTTCGGACCATACAGATAGTTTATCGCATTATTAATCAGATTACCCGACACATTTGACTTTCATATATTTCAAAGATTATAAAAATTAAAAATTAGGGTCTCAAATAAGAAATCAATGGTGTCATATATCAACGACACTAGTAACGAACGTATCAACAAAAGGTTGCCTTGGAAAAGATGAAAATCTTTGCATACCCTTAATATATTTCATATTTTCCAACGCGTGCAAATACTTATTTCTTTCACTTTACGACAAGTGTATACGAAGCCCACCTCGTGGTTGCAGTTAGTTTCAACGAAGTCCATCGATGCTGGTGTATATACGCCGTGCATAGAAACTGGCATCGATGCTGGACAGCCACTAACGAGCTGAATTAATTTATGCTCATTGAATTCCGTTCTGGCAGAACTGCTTTTCGAGAAGTCATAATAAGAGCACCGCGGGGCATTTCGATTATTTAGTGTCTGCTTTGACTCCACGTCTCTCCTTCTTCCTCCCGTTCTTGTATGCAAATCGCTGGCTTACCGGATATCCCCGTGACCGTCGCGACGGTTCGGGGAAGTTTCTTTGGAATCGTGACAATGTTCGTTGAGCGATTTACGTGACGGACGAAAATGTGATAAAACATTTGATACCTCACGGCAATGTTTGATAATCGGCGATTACTTATCGATTCTTGTTGTTATACTCGAACAAGTAACAATAAGAGGGGCCACGAAATTCTGTGAACGTTTAACGAAAAAAGGTTACTATATCTCGAGTGATCTGTTGTAATTTCGTAAAGTTAATCGCTGAGCGAACGAGAAATTAATGCTTAGCTTCAGAAATTCACGTTAAAGTGGGTGATCGATTTCGGTTTTCTTATCGTTACAATAATTTACTTCTTAAGTAAATTGACGCGTATGACGAAAGCAATTGCAGCAGTTATATCGAAAAAATTTACTTGACATGTTAAAAGTATACAAAAGTTTCTATTACTTATGAATATCATTGAAATTACATATTGATAATTCAAAATACTAGATTGAAACTTTCGTCACTCAGAACTTTTCTCCCCGTTTCCTTTCTTAATTATTCCGGTATCCTACAAAAATTAATCTCTCACAAAGTTCACCACTAAAAAACAGATATCCATTGTTTCTCACCTACTGCCCTCGATATAAGCTCCAAATTTCCAGCCAGCGTTTTCCCAATGCTGAAGAGCCACTCAATAAAAACACGTGTCAATTCGATTCGTGTCAAGGATCAAGTTGAAGCATCGGGACAGTACGGTTCCCACAGGTCCGTTCCATAAATCGTTGGTTCATGGAACGGCTAGCATATTGCCGGTGTTGACAAAGCCCGTAGGGGGTCCGTCGGGCCCGTATCATCCCCATGCTAAACAGCAACAGAGCACCCACCCCGCCAGCAACGGCAGCATCATCGGTGCATCCCCGTCGTCGTCCACCTTCGCAGGGTGGGAAACCGTGACCACCATCTCATTACCGGTTCCCATGGGTACGCGTGCAACCGTGGGGTCGCGTGTGCCACAGGTCCTCGATGCTCTGGGGTGCATCGAATTATGTAATTGTCAGATAAGGGTGGGGCGAAGTTAGCCGGTGACCGGAGATAAAATGGCTCCTGATCTCGCGTGTGAACGATTTTCGTTGGTTTCTTATTTCAGGGGAGCAATGATAATTGGAATTCGTTGAAAAACCTTGCAACGAGGGACATTTGTCGTCCTGAACGTAAATCGTGACGTCGAAGTCATTAGAATGACAACGAGCTTCTATGAGTCATGGGGTAATTGGTGTTTGACTCGAACTGTTTTTGAGAACATGGTTAATTAATGAATTGGTACGGAGAAGGGTGTAATGCAATGGACTCAGGATTTGCGGATAACTCAGAGCGTGAAGGTACAATTAAGTATCTTTGTGAACGGATTAACTTATTTAGAGTTCAATTGGTTTATTTCCCAATATAGGCTTAATAGACAGAACTTTGTTTAACTGTGTAAGACCTTAATAAACAGTCCCTTAGGATTTAGGTGGAAAAGGGTTATTGACTTGTGCTATCTTCTTCAAGGCGATTCGTTTGGTCGATTGAAATTCCCAAAGGAATTAGTTTTTATCTGAACGGCTTACAAGTGAGTTCACGCTTTATAATTCGTTCCAACCTCGCCGTTGCTCGACGATACTCGGGAATTGATCCACGACTGGCTATACGGCCTCGATGTGTCAAGTACTTGTCGACCTAGCTCGGGATTCGACACAGCAATCACAGTGATCGTGGGAATCTCCTGCAACGTTTTAAATCTTTGTCAGCCATACTCAATCTTTTCTACGACAAACAATTTTCTTTTTCTTTTGTAATCTTCGAAATTCTTTAAATTAAATTCCCCAAATTTTCATTGGTAAAAGGAATAAAACTATTCTTAAATTTTTATTTTCAGAGTTAAAATTTTCCTTCCTTCAAAGAATTCATAGCACGAAGAATTGAACATTATTTTGCATTAGACAATTTAGAATGAATTATACGTTACTCAAGAATTATATGAACTTCTATTCATTTTTATTAAAAAAAATTATTCGTTATTCGTAAATACGCCCATCCGTACTTACACTAATATTTATCATCCCACGAAGAATTTGATCTCTTGTAGATAAAACTTATCTATCACCTTCGAGTTTACCTGTTATCTGCAATCAAAGAATTCGTCTTTATCTCCAAACGTGCATATTGTAAGAAAACTCGAAATAAATAAATGCCCGAAGCAGGCTAAGCGTTTCTTTTCGACGTATTTTTCCCCCTGTTAAAAGAGGTTCGATCAAGAGACATGGTTAAGAACCATGATTTCTTCCAAGAAATAGAATTGTATCAGCACCTATACCTATATCCGCGAAGAGACAGAATAATCCAGATGCAAATCAAATAAACAATCTCTTTCTTCGCAAAAGCATGCAAAATCACGAACGCGCGTCGTACGAGGGGTGTTTCGTTCAACCTTCCAATTTTGGCAAGGGAGTTTCGTTGCCTTATCTTGGTCCCATTGTTTGTTGATAGAGCATAGGTCGGCAGGAAGCACGCGCATGTCGGCACGTGGCCAAAAGTGGCTTGGATTCGGATAATTCAATCCTGACCGCGTATCGCGTCGACTCTGATCGAGAAGCGAGATGAACAGGAGCTAAAAGATTCGAGCCATCCCTCTGAGAACCATATTTCGCCGCCATTGTTCGCTTTTATCGCGCAGGAACGTGTCTGACATGGGGAAGAATCACGGAAACGATACGTACATCCGGTATCACGGACCCGCGTCCAGGCTGCACGTGTACCAGCCGGATGCATCCGGCCATTTTCGCGATCGTTCTGGATCGACGACCAAGAGAAAGCGATTCGAAGATTTATAACGACGGATCTGTACTTCTTGGAGAGATAAATATTTGTCGGAGTGTCTGATACGATAACGTTCGGTTCTTTATTTCTTTCTGGTGGTAGGATATGCGAATAATTACTGCCAGAACAGTTTAAATTGATTAATGATTCATTTTCACAACTTTACACAACTGAATAGTATCATAACCGTAAATATCCTAACTCTTCGCATTCAGAACATTTCTGATACAATCGAATAACAACGAAGCTTTTAAAGACCCGAAGCTCGATTTTGAATAGAAAAAGTTACAAACGTTCCCTTGTTAATTTTCCATATAAAAAAAATTCTCCGTTAAATTATATAAATGTCGATTAAATCCAAAAGGGCTAATTTTGACATCTTACCGCCACCATGCTCGTATATTTATATTTCTTCGCCAGTACCCGTGCGTTCGCACCTAAAATGAATTACCCAGGTGGTTCATCCTCGTGCACTCCGCTCCCTTCGTGAAATTAAAGTTCCAAAACGAATCCCTCGAGTGTATCGGGGGTAAAAAAAAAAAACAGGTTCGCTTGACTCATCCACGAAGTGTGTGCATACAACGCGATGGTATCCCTTCGCGTTTTGCCGAACAGCTAGCCAGTCGTGAGCTGTTTGACGAAGAACCGCCAACAACGAGATACAAACTCGTCTCCCTCGTAACACGAGCTATCTGCCGGCTAATAAAGTTTGACAGTCGGTCAAACCACCACGCCGCACGTAGCCCCACGGGAATACGGTGTATACCTTTCCCACACGCGACCATCGTGCTCATTATTGCTTTTAAGGTTGGCGCACAATGAACGCGACAGGGCGCATATGCCGCGCGACACCGGGCTCTCTGCAAACTGCCCCTGAAATCGAATCCAAAAGCGGGCCCTTGGGGAGGACGCGTTCTTCGAGCCCTTTTAATTTCGAGCCTGCCCGTTACATCGATAACGACCTACATATCCCCTGCGGACCCGGGGGAAAAAAATCGTGTTACCGCGTGGTCCACGTTGGAGCTTTTCCTTACCGCGGCTGGCAATTTGATACTCTGTTGTTGAATTAGTCTTCAGTCTTCGCTCCCTGGGGAAGGGCTAATTGACTTGGAACTCTAGACTCATTACTGACCTGCTTTATGATTTCGTCCTGTCGTTTGATCGGAATGTAGACCCGGAAAATGGATCTGAAGGAGAATAATTAACATGACATTGTGGGAAGAAGAGACTGAGGACTTGTAGGGATTTGACATGCGAAAGGTGCTGGATTAACTTTGCAAATTCAATATTAATACAAGATTCGATCATCGGCTTTCTTCAAACCCATATTAACATCAATGAAGAGGGAAAAAATGGATAACATCATTATACTGTTATGCTAATAACATGGATTAAGGGATTAAAGGGTTAAATTTGAAAATGAGTTATTTGTGTAAATAATTGTTTGTTCAAAATAAAATTTTGAACCTTTCACCAAGATTAATTAACTAATTTTGCTGAAGCTTGCCAGAACATTCGCACGATGCCAATCAAAATTCACAGTTCTTAATTAAAGACATCGAAATCAATCGATTCCGTAACGGAGGCACTTTTTTCATCAGAGAAATTGACTTAGCGACTCGAAAATGACACGAGATAAATTCTGGTAGGAAAAACGCCGAGCCCGTCGTGGAACGGGCACTTAGTTCAATCGTCTAGAAATCCTCCATGACGCACATCCGCCGGGTGAATCAGATGCGCCTCTCGTACGAATTTGCACGAGTTTCAAGGGTGACGGAGAAACAGGAAAACAGAAGGAAGAAGGAGAATCTACCACTCGTGTCAATCGGAAGCTGGTTGTTCTGCTTGCACCCTTGGCTTTCCCTTTTCCCTTCGCTCGATCTGAGCCGCGGGGTAGGCTGATGGATTAACTGCGATTCACTTTGCAACTCGCACGCCGGAAGTCGATATTGCGAGGTCGTTTCATTCAATTCCTTTGACGCGACCGACCTTTCCCGGTAGCCACCCACTGGGCTGCTTAATAAACGTTTCGTTGCCATTACCTTTTGTGCGATACGACCGTCGCTCTCAACTATAAATCATTCGGCAATTGCGCTTATTATATTCTTTTATAAAAAGTTAAGAAGACCTCGTGACAACACTCAAGTACTGAATTAGGTATCTATAATTAAAAAGTTCATAAAATAAATATATATGAAGTATCTTCCCAGTACTTTCGCCAATCGTACAATTAAATACAATCGCAGTCGCGAACAATCAAGCAGAACTAAACGGCAGTCTTCTATTATGTCATCAGCCGAACAAAGCCACGTTAGGAGCAGTCGCGAATAGGGGTGCAATAAATCTCGCAGAAGTAAGGGGTGGCTGGTGGTACAGAAGAGGGTCGCAGCAGCCGGTGGAAAGCGTTTTTCGTAAAATCACACGGACTGGTGCACCATGCAGGTCTCTGAAAGTGGCACGTGACCTCACGAGCGTGGGACTGGTGCATCATCGTTAAGGTTCACCGTGAGAGGGAGTAGACCCGTTAATATTGGCACGAGGCATATTGCACAAGTCCCCCTAGCTCCCCCTTGATGTTTCCACCCTGATGACCACGAGAAGGGCGGTGGTGGAGTTTTCACCCGAGGCCGATCCACAAGCATTATCGAGTCGCGTTTTACCAGCATCCAGCATGGGAAAGATCGTAGGGTCAAATGCTTGTGAATAGTTATTGAAAACACTCGTCTGTCTTCGTGGGACGTGGCATTGATTGTTTAGAGAAACAAACGATGAATGTGATTCGAAAAATATGTCTGCGTTGCTTTTGCGTTATGTTATTCGTTCGAATTCTGGTCCATGATGTATTTCATCTGTTAGCTTCCAAAAAGTCGAAAATATATTATTTTCAAATTATAAGTATTATAGTTTATTCAAACTATGATATCTAATTGTAAGTAATGGTATAGGAATTTTCGGTATCAGTATAGTTAAATAATAATTGAAGAATTAGTACAGTATGTTAATACTGTAATTGTCCAGTTCAAATAAATAAGTAACAAAAAAGTAGTTCGTTCAAAGAATTAATTCTTCAACAGCTTCACGGATTAGGTGTTCTTTGATGTGATATTGAAAAAAAGAATTCTGTAACCCTACCTGCATATTTACCTGTCCCCGTTAACGAAGTAAATTCGTCCCCGCGGCCCAGTCAATGGAACCGGCCCGCATGTGTCCAGGTGTGGTCCACGTACGCGATCGAACTCGACGTCGAACGACAGATTAGGAGATAACGATCGAGGTAGACCCGTATCGTTTGATTGGACGAAATTGACCGAAACGACCCACCTAATAAAGGTGAATGAAATGAGCGCGCAATTATGTGGGAGATAAGGTAGCTTCCAGGAACGTGGCTGGCCATAATTGATATTAATGGCCAATCGAGGAATTTAAAGTTCCTTTTCTCTGACGGCACCGTGACCGTTCAAGATTTCATGGAATTCGAGGGCTAGCCACGTTTTTCTGCCGTTAAAACGTCTCAATGCCACGCACGGAATCCACTGGTCCGATCTTCAAGGATCGATAAAAGAAAACAAGATGAGCTGAGAATGCGTTGATCGAAGCAATTAAACAATCACGTAAGAAAAGTATATGGGCAAAGTTGTGCTATTTTACATGGCTAACTTAATATGGTATATAAATTTTTTATATTTGCAATATTTTGCGAAAAACGTAACCGACTTTGAAGCTTTTTGAGCAGAACTACATGTTTTATTACTTATAATTTTCTTCTTACGACAATAAATATTAGTCAGTAATAACGTACACACCCTATATGTATAAGCTTATGTATATGTATAACATTCATATATATTTCAAATGAAAATTACCCCCTCGAATATATAACATGATCATTGAAGAAGTAATTTTACGCTCTTTTATAACTTTTTGTTATAACTTTCATTCGATCAAGGCGGCAAGTGAAAACAGCAAGTGAACCAATCACTGAATAATCTCCTGCAGAGTTGCAAACAGGTTGAACTAAATCAGAATCATCTGGGGTCGTTTATTTTTCATCGATTCCCATTAATGCTCGGCAACGACGATTCATGTAACCAACGGAAAAGTGTTCTTTGTGCAACGAACTCTCGGTTGACGTGAGTAGAAATGCGCCCGATGACTATCTTGACGTACGACAATTAATTAGAACGAACAGCCGTGGTGCGCTAATGACGCGTGAATGATTCGGACCAATCAGTAGTTCAGATTCGCATCCACGATCGCCGATGATTGATAGTTCGCGATGCGGAAATCATTGCACAAGCGGGTTTGCGAAAGAATCCCGTCTACGAAACATTGTATTTATATACGTCCCGGCGTTTCATCGCTATGTAACAAGGTAATCGAATGAATTATTTAAAATAGATGGATGGTGTAAGATCATCTGGAACTGAAATTAAAAGGGTCGATGTATTCGCTTTGCTTTATTTTTCATCGCCTATATAATGACCCGAGGTATCTTTATGAGACCAGAAAGCTTCCTATTGGAAATTTATTTGCTAATTAGATCATTAATCAGTTGTCATAGATTCTTTCTTAAATTTAATTGCTTCAAACCGAATTCCATATTAAAATCGCAGAGGATTGCTTCCTAGGTTTACTAAAAAAAAAAAAAAAAGTAATTGGAGTTGTTATTCCATATAAATTTCTCTATAATATAATTTAAATTATTTACGAACGCCTTCCGTATCCGTAAAGTTTCGACAACGATAACCGCGAATAACTTCGATCGTCGATAATAGGAAATAAGTAAGGAAAGTAAGGAACCGTGTTTACCGTAATTATTCGCGATTAGATAAGTCCAATTGTTACGTCATCATCGTAAGATACGCCACGAGTGTTAAATTCGATCGGACGCAATCATCTCTACAACAGTTAAAGAATCGAACAATACGAGGAGAGAAGATACTACACGTAACGAGCCACGGAATTAATCCCGTTCCATTCATCACGACACCTTTGACTCACGTTTAAAGTGCCTCCTTTGGTGAATTAACCGGACGATCGAGGAAAAATTAACAGCAATTAGCTCAGCTGTACGAGCGATTGTTGCTGAGCACGGATAATTTAGTGAGCAAATTTAGCCGGGGACCGATGGACGTAATTTATCGACGGCTGTAATTCATTTCGTGCAGAGAATTTCATCCGAGGCAATTGGAGAAAAGGAGCATCCCTCTGTCGAGCGTGGAATTTTCCACCTGACGACGCCACGATGACTGGCGCGTTTTCGCGATCACAATAGGAGAGCGCAACATTCAGGATGCACGAGATACAATTTTCCAATGTAACACTCCCACGCGTGTAACACATGCGTCCCAGAGCGCAGGGTGCGCTCGATTCATCATTGTCGTTGGCAGCCGGAGTGTTTCACATCGGTTCGCTCGAAGCTTCTCTAAACTGGATGATGCCGGCACCAATTGCATTCGTGATGGTTCATTCAGCTTCGTGCTAAACGTTTCGATAGAAGTACCAAGAGTCCATCGTAGGGGGGAGGAGGGGGGGGGGTTGATTTGTGTCCACGAAATTCGATATTACCACTGCAGTTTCGATCGTTTTTAAAAAATTGTGTCGTTTTAAAAAGAATGATCAATTCTTTCGATGTGACAGTGTTCGCGTATGGGAATTTAAACACGGAACTCCATCCTAAATCTATTCTACGTCATATACTTACAATTCTTCCGGCAGCATATTCCAAGCAATGGGAATACTTGTCGGACGAAGGGGTTTCCAGCATAAACGTGGATTTTTTTGTGTCGCAATATTAGCGTTATTAGCTCGGGTGACCCGCATTCGCGATCAGCCGGCCACGTGAACGCGTTCCCCATTGTGTTATCGGTTATGCGCGATGCACAATGGCGTCCGGTGCAGTCTAATAAGTTGGCGACGCGAGTCGTCCAGGCCACCATAATCGCGCGAGTTCTTAATTACGTGTTTCGACACACCGCACCGGCACGGCCTCGTAGCCGGTTTTGATATACGGCCAGGTTCGGTTCGCGACGGCAATATCGGAAGAAAAATATCGTTGGAAGCGGCAGTAAAACACGTCCGTTTCCTTTTAACCTGAGAACCGCTCCGGCATCGCCGATAATCATTGGGTGCGTGGCTGGACGTGTCCGTGAAAAAATATATCATCGAAGCCAGAGGGGACAGGATGAACGCGAAATCCTTTTGTCGTCGGCCTGGACAACGATTATCCCGGTAACGGTACCGCGTGCTGGCTAATAATAATGACGATATTGTCTTTATTATTGCACAGGAAAGGGCGGCGCGACGCAATAAAACGCGGACCACGGTATCAATCACGGTCTGTAATTATTTTTTAATGAAGGGACCGGTATGCGTGGAGAGTTGCATGCAACCGTGTGTCCTCCTTCTCCTCTTCGTCTTGTTCTTTGCCGGAGAAACATAAGGGGTCGATTGTTTCCCGATCAGGCCGGCTCGAGCGCGGTTAAGTCAATTCGAGCGTGTACACGCGTGTACTACGTGGAATAATAAGAACGATTGTTCGAATTTCACGAGGACCCTCGCCGCGTGTGTTCTAAACGAGCGATCGATCGACTTCGAAGTGGGTTGTTATAAAATTGTTGATCGAGTTGCGAAGAATTTCAGGCTTCTTCTGCTGTCATTTTCTGATATTTTCGTTCAAAACCGTCCAATTCTATCGCGAAAAGATTATTAATTCCAATAGTACTTAGATTGTTTGGTTATCTCTGGAATGTTGATAAGTAACTTTGTGGAGAATTTCGCACATCTTACATGATAATATAGTGTCGAAGTGCTCCGGAAAGAATCGAAATATTACGTTAAAAATGAACGAGTAAATTTGTTTTATCTTTCATCTGTTTATTTAAAGAGGTTGTATCTTGCTTCGATTTTATCAGTCTTGTTTTCCATCAAGGGAAAATTAAAAATAGTGAAAGGAAGTTGTTTAAATTAATCGTTACGAGGTGATCTAATGATGCGTTTTGTTTCACGAAGAAATAAAATTAAGCAATTAAATGAAATTGAAATAAATGAAAGAGGTAAGGAAAATACGATTTGCTTATTGTACAATTTTTTGCGTATTACACGAGAGAACTGCGACGATTCTAAATATAGCCAGCCAGATCGGTTACGTTCGAGCTTCGGATAATTAATCAAGATTCATTCGAATGATTTTAATCCATCGTGTAAGTCATTGGCTTACATGACAGCCCTAAGATCATTCTCGTTTATCTAAAGATCTATCTGCGGCTCAAGTTTCCTCTCTACGCGCTTTAATAGATTTCAAACGCGACAGCGAGTGTAATTAATAATCGAGTTACCCGATACTTTTATGAAAACGACAGATTTATATTCGATCCTGGCGGAAGAATGCTTGTTACGAGCGAAAAGAAATCAAAAATCAAACAAATGCGGAACTACAAGCAGATATTTTAACCCTTTGCTAATTAAACGCCGACACAGTGGCGATATATTGAATTTAATCTTGTTACATTCTTTAGATAAAGAATACTGACATTTGTTCCCCTTTTCTTTCAATCGTTAATTATTCAACATATTACTCGAATATAATTTTCCGTTTTCTACAGCTATTTATACTATTTCTGACGACCCATAATTTTCTGATTTTCAAATGACGGTATAGTATTTCAACTCAAGTAAGATGTATCAGTTTCTAAATAATACTTAAAGTATTTGTGTAAAATTTGGGAAATAATATAGAATATAAAATTAAGCTTAAATTATTAGTATCTCAGGGATCCGATAGTTAATTAACTTCACAGTCAGCGAAATGTTATCACAATATAATCAAAATAATATACAGAATATTCTTAATAATTAAGATAATGTCTTCTATATGAAATAAAAAAAAAATATACCACCTATTTTCCTAAAACCTTCAGAAGATTATAGGGCAAAAATGCTAGCAAACGATTCTCGTACGGAAATAATGTTTTAATGGTTCTGGAGGATCGTGGCACAGATCTTGGACGTTTGGTTGTACAAAGAGGATCGAAGGTGTGGAATCGAGAATCAGCGGTACTCGATTTTATATATCAGATAGCGGCTGCAGGTGGATTAGAGAAATAGCAGGCACTCTCTGAAGGAGCCGATGCGATTATACCCTTGCTGGCTATCGATTTCAGACGACTACCGGAGCCGTGGTCCGAGCTAGTCCTCTCCTTTAATAGGATTAACGGTACTCACGGTGTCACTTGTCGGCTCTCCATAAACGAGTCTGCCGTACGTACCGAAGATATACGATGGCTATTCGTTACGAGGGGACTGAACGTCAAAATTAACGATTGGAAAAGTCAAGCTTAGCACCGCTTCGGTTGCAATTCCATAACTCATGATTCGAACGTGTACGTGTGTACGATCGTCAAAAGAACCTTTCAACGTTTATCAGCCGATTCACGATGAATTAATGATGAACATCGACTATTCTTCTTCGAGGAAAGAACATCAGTGAAGTAACGGCAGCAAAAATTGAAAGAACATATAATTTTGTTCAGTTCGTAAATACGAAATACGCGTTTCAAATTAAAATAGTGGGCTAAAGTATGTATTCTATAATTTAAGAGTCTCTCAACCTCGTTCTTTAACTTCTAAGAAATAACAGGAAATTCCTAGCATACGACATGATGGAAAACTAACCCAACCCTAACCGTAAAACATGCGGCTCACCGATGGCTGACTTGCACTACTGAACTGGCGATACCCCTTGAAATTGACCCACGTTCGAACCACCATTGACCTGTTCCCCTTCCATCATTACCCAGCGTGTAATTGAGATTAAGATAGTCCATCGTTTGAATCGTCTTTGGAAGATTACCCCTTCTGATCCAGAATACGGAGATTAAGCGTTCTCCAGGTATAATTACTTACCAAGCTTCTCAGATATTATTTATGAGATAAGGCTATGAAATTTAGAAAAATTTTTATCAACTTCCCCATCACTGTGAATGTTTTTCAATTTATATGACGTACGTTCTACGAAAGTTATATCCATTAATTATCCATCGAAAAGATAGAAATCAGAAATTAAAGAGAATCTATGTTCTTCAAGAAAGAAGCATCAATCTCAATCTGTCACAATAAAAAAATGTATAAAATCCAAGAGTCATCTAAAGAGACTAATGATCCCGTAACACATTGCGTGTTGCTTCTCATCGCTCAAACGCTCGAGCCTTTAATCTAACTACCTGCTAACGAGTACATTTAAACAAACCATCGATCATACGCATTCATCAGGCCGAACGTAATTTCTCACGAAATTGCTAAATTTGATGGCCGTCGTTGTTCGCACAACGAGCCACACCGTGCAACCGTACAAGTAATCATTATTCTTCCTGCGCGAAATCGCTTCGTTACGTCACTATCTGGCCGAGATAAGTGGCCGGCATTTAGCTGGCAACGATCTTTATTATCGGTCCTGTTGGCGAGGCAGGCACGAAATTAGAGGACAGTTCGACAGGCTTGCCGCCGGTGGTACTTAATTAACGCCAGGGTAATCGGTTGTACGGCTTAATTGATTTACAAACGTCGTCGGCGCCGTCACGATCACGATCTCGATCTTCTCGGCGGACGAGATCGTGAGCCGACAATTTGTCTCGCTCCTCTCATGACCGGATTCCCTTAACAACGATAGACGGTCTCGTGTATGGTATAAACAGTGCACAAGTCTCGCCGTGAACGTTGTTGTGATTGTATAATTATTGCCGATAAATGTTTTGTAATTTATCATTTTTTAGTCATTGGAAATGAATATTTAAAAACTGACTTCGCCAACGATCGGCAACTATCGCGTTATATAATTGTCGATGAAACTTTTGTAATTTTTAATTCCTAAACAGTTGGGAAAATGTTAACCTTCCCGTAAGTAGAATTTTCTACGGTTTCGAATAACATTTTATTATTAGTATTTTTAAATTGCAACAAGAAATTTAGTTTAAGTCATAATTATGATAATAAGAAAGCTTTGAAGTTACAATATGATAAAGATAGCACGAAGTCCGGATATAAGACGTAAAAAGATTTTATATGATTATACAGCGTTCATTGATAAAACTCTATCAGAAATTTATCAGTGAACGATGTGTTCTAAAATTTCACCTTTCGAAAGGATATGTCATTATTTAATTGGGTAATAGAGATTATCACTATAAGATCAGTGATCGGACAATTATTTTTAGTTCATGACAAAATGATTATTTCTTTCATTATTGAATGAGCCTTGTATTTCGATATTTCTCACAGTTTCATATCTTTCAGGTAATTCATGAATCTTGATTTTCCTTTTTGTAGAAAAAATTAATTGGACTACAATACCAGCATGAAACTATCCTAATTATTACCAACTTTGATGGGTAAGTCTATCATTTTCAAATAATTTTTATTGCCACGTTGACATGCGTTAATAATCCTATTTCAAAGGATTCGATATAGGAATTAAACAATAAGGGGAGAAAAAGATCCAAAAAGTTAAATGTCACGGCAAATTATAAAATACCAACAGCAACGTGGAGACAGTGTTCAGCAACGTGAAACGGAAGTGTTCGACCGTTTGGCCATGTAACGTGCATGTCGCGTGGAAGGACCGTTCCCGGAAATCGCATCCTGCCGATCAGAACGATTTCGAGAGGGCTCTCGTCGGCAAAGTATGCGCATAAATATAGAAGGTGGCGTATAAGGGGGAACCGGCTAAGTGCACTCTATCGACGCTCATTATTTTCCCAGAGGAGTGTCAGATCGCGGCTAGAGCTCGATAAGCGAGAAATGCGTGTCTTATCCTTCTCTTTTTCTCGCGAATCGTTACGCCGATCTTGCCGACGCACGCACGTTTTCGTTTCGTATCCTCGTCCCTCTCTTTAATCGTCGTCGCTTCTCTTTCTCCTCGTTGCTCTCCTATCGGGGACGTGTAAACGGCGCCACGGTTTAAGGGTCGGTTACACAAGGAGTACTAGAGTTACACTTGGAAATCGAGCGTCTCTTGGCACGCTCTCGCCGCGTACGTGGGAGGATTCCGTGCGATCTTCGCGCTAGAAAGTCGCGTTTCTTACGAAGTGTTCGCGTGCGGAGGTGTAGCTGGTCCATACTGCCAGGGAAACTTTTACTTCGAGAAAAGAAAGAGGAAATGATGGAGGATCTTCTGGTGTTGTTGATCGTTCGAAGTTTCCTTTGATGTTGGAAAAACAGAGTGTACCGTGAAATTAACACGTTCGCAACGAACTATAATTTTGACGACGCGTGTACGACTTATATCCACGTTACACTCAGTAATTTTAATAATGTTGCTATTAGTATTCATCTCATTAATTACAGAAGTATTTTTACGACCGCGGCAAACTATAGACACTTGGTTTAGAAAAGTTTAGAAATGATTAAAGGCAATTACTTGGCTAGAGAATCGATCACATATTTCCTTTTATCGAATAATTAACGAAATAAGGAAAAAATATACTTACAATTTAATATAGAAAGCTGGAAACTCGAGGGATCACTTATGACCGACAAATCGATTTCCACACAACGTGGCTGCACTGTGAAATCAATGAAATTTTCTTAAATATTATTATACTGATACCACGGAATATCAGAATGATCGATCAAACCTTTTCTATCGAGTGATTAACAACGAGAATCATTAGAGAAGAACGAACGAAATAGGTAATGAGTTAATAGCGAGTTTCACGCGGTGTTCCTCGTGGTGAAGGAGAAGGAAATTAGCGGGTCGATTCGAACGAGTCAAAATGACTTATAAGAGACGTTCCACGGAATAGACAACACGTTGTTAACGTTGGACAGGGTTGTACGATAAAGAGGGATAGAAAGAAGGAGAGGCACGAGTGCATCGACGACACGTGGTGGGCGTCGAGAAGATTCAGTGCCGGACGAACGTGCCAAGCCCAAACGGCGTTTCATTCGATTCCTACTGCCGCCGGCACACATTAAACTCAACCTGTTTCAGTTCGGTCTGTAACACGTTACAATCGAGACACTTACTTCTGCGAGCATGGACATTGCGACAAGAAACATCATGGATCTCTCAATTAAAGATGAAGCCTACATAAGTGTAGATATTGATCATCCCTTAAAGTACCATCTTTGGCTAATTCCAGGAATGATAGAGTACATAGGTTTAAAAGAAGTATAGATATTTTTATTGGTATAATTAGGATTTTTATTTGGAGATTGCCAGAAGTATGAAATATTTATTAATTCGAATTCTTCAATAAAGTTTCCACTTTTACTTGCATCGATACCTCGAGGGTGTAATAAATTCCACGAACAGATTTAATTTGCACTCGAACGGGGTAACGAGCAGTTAAACAACACTCGAAACATTACCATATCGTGTGAAACACAAGAACTTTGCAGTTTAACGTCATTGTTTCTTTAAATTTAATACGTTCGAGACTCATTTGTATCTTCCACCGAACGATCTGTGCTTCCACTCCCGTCGTCATTATTTTTCTGGTCTTTGTTCAGCAATAAAATCGGTAACACTACAGTTTCGCTACCGTTTCTTCGTTTCATATACGGTTCTCGAATTTCAGCCGGGCGTAACCATTGAAATAGCAAAGAAACGATCGGGCTCATAGTGGCGTAACAATGGGTAAAGGGCCCCGTGTAAACAGGAAAGCTTTCCTCATAACGCTGGATATCATTAGCCGTATCCGCGAGCGTGGCAATTTATTCGATATCCGATCGACTTTTCAGATAGTCGATACTACCGAGCGAACGTGATTTACACGTGATAGAAGTAACAGTATTCTCCTATACACTCACCCACACGTGAACACGTACGCTGTGTCAATTTGGTATAATCTGTTAACCGGTTCAACCGAACCAATCTGCTTTTGCTTCTCACTTTTTTCATTTCCCAATGAAAAGCTACAGAAAGCAGCTATGTACAATAACTTAACGTTGTGTTTCAAAATTGAAGTAACACCTCGACAGACGTAAGTTTTATGGAATCCGTAATCTTTGTTTGTGACTCTATTTGAATTTTTATATTTTAACAAAACCTACTGATAAGATTATACACAGTACCATATTTTGATCATTTCTTTAAGATCTTCGAGATTGAAGCGTAGTTGACGAGGATAAAAAAATCCTTATCACAGCACTCGGCATCATCGCCCGAACGGATCACCATAAACCACCATATTATCATACCAATGACGCCATTGTTCGTGAAATCGCTGGCAGGTTTCGCGTGAGGAACACTCAGGCGATTCTCGTACCTCGTAGGCGTGTGTAAGTATCTTGATCGACGAACGCATCGATGCGTCTCTGTTGTCGTGGCGACGAGTGAAAAAAGAATCAAAAGAGCACTTCCTGAACGCGATCGATCGATTCAACCAGCCGGATCATCGATCCTCGGGCGAAATCGAGCTTCCACGAATGCAACGACGGGATAAGGCAGATGTAAACAACGATAAAACGAAACGATTTATCGACGGATCGGGGAAAATCGCGAGCGTATGACGCTTAATGGAATCGTGCAGGCACGCGCTCGTGGAATAAATTAATTCCGTGGAAGAATATCGGGGCGAATGTGTAACGGAACTAAAAGTGTTTTATTAGCCTGACTGTACACGTGTTCGTACAGATACACCCGTTACACGTACTTCCATATATCCCTATACACCCTCTCCCTCTTTTCCTCATCGTTGTGTCCTCGATGAAAAATATTATGAAACAATCAAGCCGCGGCGCGATAGTTACGGAGGGAATTGCGACTGATTTATCTTCGCCAGGGGAGAACACAGGGTAATACGTTCCAGAGCCGAGGGCCGAGAGCGGAACACTAATGCCGTGTTTCACGGTAAGTGAATTCGAAAAATGATCGAGCCCCTCGGTTCAGAAACGAACCTTGATCGGTCGAATTAAAAAAGAGCTCCGGCTGGACGGCTCAGCCGTACAATGCACGCGCCACAGGCGTTAAAGTTTTTAACGTTGCTCACGTGTCTACGGTGTACGGGCTCCAATATCCTTCCAGTAAAACGACGACGTTTCTTCTTGCTATTAGATATCGCCGGTCTTTACCTGTGATTTCTTTCATTCTCGCAATTTTTATTTTTTATTTTTTAATCTTTGCTTCGTCTTCCTGCTTCGAACGACGCGAACGATTTGTCCTCTTCTTGTTAACCTGCGTTTCGTTTGAGTTTCAGGGTTCGGTAGACTTTGATACGAAGCTTTTTCAATGACGATGCAGGAAATTTTATAAGATTCTATGTTGGAAGTTTCTTTATGTAATTACTTTTTGTTCCAATGTGTGTTAGCCTTTGCAAGAGCACACACCCTTATCGAGGAATAATTGTATCATGTGCTCATCCAGAAAAAAATGCGAGCACATGCTCGATTGTCCGCGTGCAATCGCGTTCGAGCATCGATACGATATAAATTTAATTACCGGACCCGTTCATGCTCGAGGGAGCAGACCCCGGTGGCCCCAGCCAAACAATCACTTTACGTGAAAGTATGAAAATAATTCCAGGACGAAGGAAGCGGACCAGGTAGGCGGGATCACCATTAAACGCGCATACACGTGTACACGTATAAGGCGATCGTTGGTGCACCCGTTGTTGCCTATTCGAACGATCGGCGATCCTCTTCCAGGCTCAGGTGTCTCTTTTCACCTGCTCCAAATTCCATTCCGTTGCAATTTCACGGCGCTCGTATCCGCTCGTATACGTCATTACATCGTTACGTGTCGCGGCTATCTCTTATTATTATATTAATTAGAAACGTGGCCGGGGGAGTCAAGGATAAAGTGGTTGAACCGCGAACGTGCCAACAACGGAAGAAATTGTAACTGCAATCACACGGGCCGAAAGAATTTTACGAACGTGAGCCTCGTACTGTACATATGTGTGCATGGTATGTCGGGTCAGGAAATAATATCGTTGCTTGGTTACTGACCTGTGCGTACGCATGCTGAAATACGAGATAATATACGAGGTAATACTTGTACGTATCTATGCTGAAACAGGAGATAATTATCCTCGATTACGATCTCGGTGTATTGTCTGAAATTTCTTACTTACAATTAGTGGGAAAATTGTACATTTTTTGATCGCTAACTGGGTCTTGTACGTTTTCAATGACAGGATAATCTATGATAAATTGAAACATATCACGTGTAATGGGTATATACATAATTACTATAGTGTGTAATTGATTTTGATCGGTTCGGTTATATATTAGTCATGTGGAATATTCAACTCGTTGATTTATCAATTTTTTTTTATGTAGACGGTGGATACTCGAGAACATAATAAAATATCCAATATTGCATACTTAAATATTGGGAATTTTTATAATTTTTTAAGGGATGCGGATTGAAATAAAATAGAGGATACTTTACTGTATACACTTAAGAAATTTGGACCTGGCCTATTAATTTAAGGTACCAACAAGATGCGATTAGATCGTATTAACGCTAAAACTTTAACTAAATCAATCTATATTTCCATAAAAGCATCTTAAGAAATTTTGTAAATCTAAATAACAAACCTGTAGCGATTTTAACTTATTTGAAAGTTCTAGTGTTAATAGGAGTATTGAACAAATAGTATCCCAGACACTAAGAATTGATCTACAAAATAGAATACCTAAGCTTTCAGTACTTTCAATAATCAAATTAATTATAAATCTCGTAAATAAAACGCATCCTTAAAATGAAGCAGTAAAACGAGCTCGTAATCTGCCACTGGAACATTCGAAGGAAGAACGCGTCGAGTCGAGCCTAATTTCATCGGGAATAATATTCAAGCGATACACGAATATCGTCAGCTCATTAAGGATCGTCCGTTCGATATCCAGCAATGATTTACCGGCCAGAACGCCGGTAGTATTTCACGCGTTAAATTGATAATCCTCGCACGAGCCGAAGATTACCGGTATCCGCCGGCATACTAATTAATTGCGGCTCGATCATTATATCCAGCACTTAATTTTGCACGTGGCTCCCTCGAATCGAACGCGTTCCACGATAAACACCCACGATCGTAAAACACTTTCCTCGTCGCGCGAAAGAAAGAAAGGAATACTAAAAATAAAAAAAAATAAAAAATAAATAAAAGGAAAGAAATAGTTCGATGCAAAGTTCTCGTTTTTCCGTAGCCAGCGGCGAGTTTAACGCGGTAAATTTGAATTTACACGCAGATATATATACTTCCTGGATTTTCCTGGCGAGAAACTCGATGCGAGGGAGATTCTCGGGTCCGGCCGCTATCTCATTGGTTAATTGCGACTGTCCGGACCGGCTTCGTGATTTACGAGACCGTGAGCAATGATATCGTTTTGTCCTTCTCGGGCAAACGGCATCCTAGATTATCGATTCTTCACGAAGAACCAGTTGGTCAACATGGCCACGAATATACGAGCCGATTCCACGGAGGCTATTTGAAGAACGAACGCGTTATAATGATTCATGCCCGCGACTCCTCGCTGCTACAACCCTTATAATCGTTTAGAGATTTTTTAAATTTTTGTGAAATTTAAAAAAAAATATATGCTTGAAGTTATAATCTTTTTAGGAGAAAATATTATGCATACGATTAAACAAAAATATATCCCGGATGATCATTAACGAATAGCTAAGAATTGCTAAGATTATTGGCTAATGTTTTACGGAAACGATTCAGTGAACCAACGAAACCCGTTCGTCCTGTGTTTCGAGACACCGTATAATATAACAGACATAATATCTCGTGGCGATTGTACGCGTCTGCAGCTCGTGCGTCCGTTAAGATGATCGCGTATTACCGGTGAACCCCCGCGGAGTGAAATGGGTCCATTCAAGGGGCATTCTGGCCCGGCGATACTGCCAGGGACTTTCGTGTATCAAAGAGCAGTGTGTTCTTGCATAGTGTTCCCATCGGGGTGCATAGACGCTGTATAATGGGACCCGTTCAACGAATCGAATCTTGTCCGCCTTTCGACGCGGTTTTCGTTGAACAAATGCAACTCGTTGTAATATTATTGTCCATCGTTCATTGATCGCGTGATTCGTCGATGTGTTGCGAATCGTGTCCGATTTGAATCGAATTACGTTGTAACCGGGATCTGTAAGGTGTGCTCCTCTTCCCTTTGAAATAATACAAATGGCATAGCTGAATTTTGGAAACCCACTACTTCTGGGAGATTCACTTTTCTACCTTGCAATACCTCAAAGATAATTATCTGGAAGATGTATTCACTGATACATGGAGTTATTCGACAGTGTTTTATACAGATTAAAAATTCGTCCACCACTGAAGGCCGCGTTAAACCTCGCACGACGAATCCTTACAAAGTATCCTTGCCCACGTTTCGTAGATTTCGGTCACGATTCGAGGGTCAAATCAAGGAAACAGAGTCACGAAATTCAATCAAAAAGACAAGATAAAGCTGTTGTTCGGTTCGATAACTGGGGCAAGTTCGGTTAGCGCATGGACACGTCATTAAACAGGATAATTGGAGCGTCTATGATTGGTACGTACGAGACACGGGCAAACGTATCGCAGCAGAATTTGCACGTTTCAACGGGGACACTTAAGCCGCGGGTGGGCCCATGTTTCTCATTGTCCGCATGTCGTTCGTAAGAGGCAGAATAATGGGCGCTATCTGCAGCAGCAGTACACCCGCGTTGTAACATAATAAAAAAAAGGAAAGAAAAAAATAAGGTCGTGGGCCAGATACCACACACTGAGCCGCCGTCATTTTTTTCTCTTTTTTTATTTGGGACCCACACCCCTTCTACAACCCCTCTTTCTTTTTTCTTCTTTCCTCAGCATGGCCCTCGTGTAGCGAAGGAACGTATTACCGGATACCGATCGAAGTAAGATATTGCGGGACAATCGCGAATCGCTTCTTTCATTCGTCCACCTCACGGCAATATTTCTCTCGAAATGAAGTTTAATAAAGGACCAGATCTGACCGAACGATCTACTCGCGCTGCGACTTCTTTTGCTCTTCCTTCGTGTTCCTTTGCATTCCGATTCCCTTTAGCTGCCTGGCTTTTGGACGATCCTTGAGATCTACCCGGATACTTCGAACGACAGTCGTTTATAATTTTAAGTCAAGGAAAATCAGTTCGAAGTGGTAAGAAAAGTGTAAAATTATTTTGGAGTGTAGAACCCTCAAGAACTGGTGTTTGGATGCGTAGAAAAATAATTTTTGCACATTCAACTCTGTCTGATCTTATCGAATATTTGTACAAAGTGAAGTAGTAGATAATTCTTGAGGAATATTAAACTTAATGCCCCATTAAAGGGTTAAAGTCAAGTGTTTCCCCACCGACGGTGCTAATCTGCTCAAGATAACTGTATCGATAAATCCCAGACAATAACAATGTCCGGATAAAAGGCACGTTGGTCGGTCGATCCTTTTTTCTTGTCTCTCTGTACATCATCTTTTTCCTCTAATCCTTCTTAGTCACCAAACGTCTTGGAAGCAACGGTTTCACCGCGGCCGACACGTAATCCGCGTGCCGTTTCGTAACGGTTAGAGAATAATGGTCCCTATCTGCCGGCAGCGAGTGTACTTTAATATGACGAGAAAATATAAGGTTGCCGGTCTCGATATGATACCGTACGCTGAGTAAGAGCCTAGCCTTTTTTTCTTTACCTTTCCTCCCTATCTCTGTTCCTCCTTCTCGGCCGTTCTTACTCGCCCGTGCTCCTTCCCGTCCGTTGTATTGTGGCACCGACAACAATTCCTGATTACCCTCTTTTGTAGTACAGGCGAAATTAACAGAGATAAGCTCTCGGGTCTTTATTTATCGTTATTGTATCACTATTTTACTTTCACACTTCGACGGCGAGCCAGTGGAAACCGATTAACCCAGATACCCACATAAGAAAATGTTTCCCCCGCGCGAAGGAGATCCGTGTCTCTTTTATCTATCCCTTGATCAAATGATTTTGCCGCTTGTCAATCGGCGCGCTGAAAAATCCAATTAAATCACCATTTCGACGTTGAACCGATCATTAATCCAACGCTGTTCAAACAATCCTTCATACGTCGACTTGGAAGTTAATAATAATCGGCTGCGTTGAAGGGGAAAAGGAAGTTATGGTCATTTACGAGCATCGGCTGGAAACGTGCACGCTCAGTCGCATTCGGGTGATGTTGAAAGCAAGTATCACCTGGTGAAATTCGAGGGCTCGTTGTACGAGAATCAAATCGAGCCGGTCGCAATACGCTTCTGATTATCCACTTACCGGGTATTGTCGTAAATGCGGACGATAATGTTCAGCACGGGCTGTGTCGCTTGCAGCGACAGTAGCGAGAATATTGGCTTAAGCTCGCAGAATTTCGTTTCTATTCAATCTTGGACCGACCGAGGAACGGTTAACAATGTACACGTACGTATTTGCCCGTAACTGTAATTCGTACGGTTACACACGCACATTTAAATCAAACGAACAATATCGGGGCAACAGACGAAGTAGAGCTTACGCTATTGCAAAGGTGAACAATTTACATGTCATAAATTGACACGCATTCCTTCCGATATCGCATTCTGAAGGAACAAGAGCACAACGTTCATGTACATTTGATAAAAAGTCGAATCAAATCAAATTTATTCTGTAGTTTTCGTTATCTCGATTGAACTTCAATGTCGAGAGTTGATCAGTACTCTTAACGCAAAGACGTCTAAACGTTTCGTGTAATCAGCTATTTACAGACACTGCTAATACCTTAACAACGACCTCGGCACGTAGGTTTTTTTATCATTTCAATGTTAATTGTCGATTATTTTAAACTTTGCTAGGGAAAACAGCACCTTAGAGGAAGGTGCACTCGCTACACACTGTAATACTAGAAATTTATTACTCGTTATGCCTAGGTTAGATCTAAATTCAATTAACAGCAATTGTTTCAAAGCCAGTTGGTCAATTTGTTAATAGTAATTGTTATAAAATAGGTAAGCTGGTGATTTAATTTTTGTTCTCCAGAGATTAACTCCTCGACCTTGCGTTTTTTAATCGACACCTGTTTTGCATATAAGCGACGGATATGTTAAGCTAATGTTATCATCGACCGGCCGCGGTTGGCATTTTAATGCGACCAGAAAATCGTGGATAGACCGTGTCGAGTGTAATCCAATCCTGCGAGCAGTTCCTCTGTTTCTGTCTGGTGTAACTATAAGTCGCAGCAATAGAGACATTAGTCGACCTGGCTTACCGGGATATTGTCCATAGCCGCCATGCCATGTCCATGGTGTTTTTAATCCCACGCCGATATGTTGAACTATCGTATATCATAGGTCTCTGTACTTCAGAAAATGTCAACCAAAAACTTTAGTACCAGGATCCCTCAGTTAAGGGTTGCATGTTCTCTGAGAAGGTTCGCGCAGTCATTTAATTGTAATTATTCTTAGAGAAAATTGTATAGAAAAGGTTCTTGATTTTTATATATTTTATTATCCGATTAAATTGGAAATAATTCCTGCTCAACTTAATTAAGAATCGCAAAGAACATCGAAGGTACGTTTTTCAAGCAAAGTACAGCCAAATGTTCTAATTTACGATCACGATCGATCAATTTTCCAGCAAGTACATTCGTAGCCGTGTTATTACCCCGTTGGCTGACATTTCAACCGTGTTTTTCACCTCTCCCGGTTCTGAAAAGGTCTCTCACGGCACGACCACGCGTCCGTCCCGCGATTCCAGGAATATCCGGGCGTCGATTGGTCCGTTCGAGGGCCGTGTCTCATAAATCGTTTGCGCTCGCGACGCAATGCGTTTACGCAACGAAAGTGCAACGTGCACAACACGCACGCGTTGGCGGTGTAACGCGAGCATTGAAACGACGCGTTCGACAAATCGGCCGATAATACGATTAGACCGATAATTAATCTGATCGTGATTGCGATTGATATCGAAAACCGCCCACGATAGATCTCACACGGAGAGGGTTAGGAATCGAATCGCGTGGCGAAACATCGATGATACGATAATCATTGTAATCCGTTGATGTTATCTTCGTCGTACAGATAATTATAGTGTACGTTCAGCGTTGATATTAACGTGCCTCTTCGATAATTATTCCATTGAATCTTGTTGAACAGATACGGGGGGGAAAAAAGAGAGTGATTACGAGAAGCTTTAAGTAAGATCGATACAGGCGAACTGCCTCGACTTTTACGGTTAATCTGGAAACCTATCGTTAGCACGTAAATGATAG
Source organism: Stelis phaeoptera (assembly GCA_943735885.1). Classification (NCBI taxonomy): domain Eukaryota; kingdom Metazoa; phylum Arthropoda; class Insecta; order Hymenoptera; family Megachilidae; genus Stelis; species Stelis phaeoptera. The sequence continues at coordinate 7,819,700 of OX030941.1, read as the reverse complement.
GTTTGATTATGGTATAGGTTTCCATGACGTTTCTCGATAGGTTGAGAATCGATTATTAAGCCATAATTATATGGCTTGATCTTGTATTAGGGGTTGTCAGTGATCCAAATTGAGAATACAACAATGAACTTCAAAATATCAATCATATCGTTTGACAGAGCAATCCAGTTAAGTTAATGTAAAAATATGTATAAGCTGTATAGTTTAAAATGGTTAACTTGTAATGCCACCTAAATCAGTCTCTGCCACATCTATCGAGATTTGAATAATTTTGATGCAAAGTATATAGAAGGGTAGATAATTTAATTGTCAAACTAATAATTAGCCATCCGTAAACAATCTGGATTATTGACGATACAAAAGAAATTCCAGAAACCTTCTGGATCCCTAAAACAGAGTTAAATAACATGATCGACCCACCTTTTCCCACGAAACGTAGAAAAATATGTTGGCCGACAAAGGGTTACTTTGTCACTTGGCCAATCTTAAAGTTAATTGACGATGGAAAGATCCCGTGGCACGATTTTGTCCGCCATCAGGCATCGCGTATCGGCGCGACATATTCGAAACGCACCATTCTAAACTGCATTCGCTTAGCCAGATCTCATGGTTGGTGGACGTATTATTGGCCGTGTATTTCGCAAAAGATCGATCCGCATGGTGCGTGAGTGTGTGGGTTAATCTGGGGAACCCGTTTCGCCAGAAGGCGATATTTTCCGCCTCCGCATGGCGCCTCCCTCTCTGTCTCTGTCTGTACCCGTTGCTTTTCTATCCCGCGACGCGTTTCGCGGCCTGTCCATGGAAAATCGATCGATACGTCGTTACCGTGATTACAGAAAATTAATTAAACCCGCGCACATAATCGACCGTTCGTTCTGGGTCTGATAATCGATCAACATTCTGAGCAAATCCGCTGGTTTAACATACATGTCGCCCAGCACGCGCTTATCACGCGTCGTTTGCACGGCTTTTTTTCGACCGGTCGTTAGAGAAATTTTCTATGAAAATTCGTATAATGGAGAACGGTTATCAGCCACGGTGACCGGAAATATTAATCACTGGAAATGGTGCAATTAACTCTTAATTGGGTGAACCAGTATTTGGATAATTTTAGAGGAATAGAATATTAGTTCGCAGCAACGTATCGACAGAGTTGATAACATGTTTCACACATACTCTGTTTTCTTGGAACTATGTAACTCTTCGATTTTATTGACTTGGAAATGACGATAATTTTGAGTCAACATTTTCATTTCGTTACAAACGGTAAGAAGAATCAATTAATCGTTTCAATATTTCAGAAAGACAACAGTTAGTTTATAATGGATGTTATTTCTTCAACGATACTCCAAAACTTTCACAGCATTCCTTTTAATCCTTCGCCAAATTTATCAAGTTAAACGACCGATTATATATTCGCCGGAGAGATGATTAATGAACCGAACATTCGTAACAACACCTCTGCAAAAGTCGGACGGTTCACCTGTTTCACAGACCGAACGGCATTCCACCGATCTCCCCCCTCATCACACGATACGTGCCGGTATTCCATTTTTAAATTCCCATGGTAGCCGTGGATGTGGATTAATGCGAACACGGTACCCGACTCTACCTAATTGCGCCTATTCCAGATTCCAACGGGCTCCCCATTATCATTGGCGATTGCAAATACGCCAATTGGTTCGTGATATTACATCCACTTAGCTGTAAATCGATATCGAACCAGTGGGGGTGAAAATTTCTCGTGCGAATTGCAACTGTCGATCATCTGTTCGCGATATATCGCCGTGTCCGATCCGGCATCCTGTTGGGTCGCTACGACTCCGCGAGAACGAATTTCCTTCGAGATGTAGCGCGAACACTTATCGCCCGGAACGGTCGTTATTACGATTATTAGCGATCGCGGTCGCGGCGTGCACCGTTACCGAGCGGTTTTCACGCTGAATAAAAGCGATCGTTGCACGCGCCGCGTGCCTAACGAACAGCTCGACTACCCACCAATGATAAAAGTAATCCTCGATCTAGATTACGAGCACAATGGGGACCTCCGGGCGTCTTTCCACGCTGTACGCGTTCGAGCGTACGCGGTCCGCGGCTTCGTATTGTGTCTGCGGAGAGAAAACGCATGGTGGACGAACTGGATCAGATAGAATCGATGAAAAATGTCGTTTCAAGTATTTTTAGAAAGGTTTCGTAAGTTTTTAGCGGATATTTTAACGGGAGGAACGATTTTTTTCGCGTTTGAACGGAACATCGCACCGGAGACTTCGATACTTCGTTGACCTGCATAAGCGATGTGCTCATAGTATACTATGAAACATGTTTCAGTTTGTTAATGTTTCTGCACCTTCTTATAATCAAATTGTTCAACTTACATTAGTACACAAAATTTACGATAGTTTTACAGCAAACATTTGTATATTTAATTGTCGCTTTACAATTCCTTCTGAATGGCTGTTATTCTGAAATGTGGATACTTTGTCTGTACAAATCGACCCAATTTAGGGTACCTTAGAATCTCCTTGCAATTTAAAAATATAATTACACCTTTCCCCCGATTTACACGGAAGATAAGTTCCTGAGAAATTAAAAAATGACTGCAGAAATTTTTCTTTTTTTAAATCCCATATTTAAAAAACCGTGTAAAAGTGAAATCATGTACATAAAGTACCGTGTAAATCGGGGGATAGATGTATCTGTAAAAATACTTACTCCTCTTTCTTTAAAGACATAGGTAATGTGACTAAACATGTAGGTCTAATTAATGCAGATATCTACAAAAAATTACGCCATCTATCACGTCTGTATAAAATTGAACCAACAAACCCCAATTATTATCAACCAGCAGACCAGCAACAAATCAGAATGCCCCGTTCGCCGTATCGAGCGGATCGATGTTATCACAGGATGCATCGGCCGCGTTGGCTCGCGGATTTCTCGTTATCGTCGGAATCGGCTCACGGATCTAATTGAATCATGCTCGACGATGTCAGACGGCGATGCACGCGCTGCGTTTGCCTCCCGAACGGACGAACGAGGCTTTTCAGTTTCGACATAAATCCAGGACGACGTTATCGTGGTCGCGAATCGATGCGCGCCAACATGTCTGGCCCTTTCGATTCTCGGTTATCGTCGCGGCGTATCTGGTCGCATCCTGGCGATCGTTAGACGAGCTTTTTTGCTCCGGTCCCGTGTCGTCGATTTCCGTGCCACGGTTTGAAGTCCCGCGTGTTTACTTCCTACGTGTCCTGGCTACCTTTTTTCCCCGGTCGCGACAGGATCGTGTACAGGTCGCTCGTGCGGAACAACGGCGAAACACCGTCGGGGAACACGGGGATCATACGAACGTAGGAGTTCCGAACAACGCTCGATCCGACGCGTTGTCGCCGATGCTGGGGAATTAGAAACTCGTTGGATCGGTAGTGATGGGTATTCGAATCTCACTTTCGATGTGATTTGATATTTTTCAAGACTGTCGAAATTCAAATCTTAAAACTCTTAGAAATCTTACAAATTGTATACCTATGCTTTAGAAATTTTGTAGGTGTAAGGGACCATATAATTAGCACTTTTAGCACTGTCGATAATAATTTTCGAAATTTTGTCCCGTTACAGATTCGAAGCGGCTCATAATGTTTCAGTTCCATCGCTATCGATTCGCTCGGTGCACCGTGCTGAATCGATGATGTTTTAATGTCTCGTAATCCGTGCAGTATCGAGGTAGGTTTTTGCAGCGATGGAGAACCGTGAATTTCGTGGACCGACTTGGTCCAGCGGTGATTTCAGGATGCTATTGTATCGCTATTGTTTGTGACGAAAGGTTAAGGTGATTGTTTGATGCTTGGTACAGAGATGTTAGTGGCTTGATGAACCCTGGTGTCAGAGGATCGATATTTTTCGTGTCTTAATTCATTATATATTATAGGGTACTAATATTAAATATATCACACAAAATTGATGTATTTTAGTAATACTTTCAATAACGTGCAATATTTTTTCTTCACGGTAAAACAACGATACGATTGTTTTCCTTCGAAAGGTAACTTCTGATCGAAAGCCTCAGACTCGGGTTAAGCAAACGTTGCACGAGACATAATGGTGAACTAATGACTTGATAAGCACTCCGCGCCAGTAGGTTGCAATAATCCGAGTCGTGATAGAGTAGAGCTTGACGATCCGTTCTGGTGAAGCTGGCTGGAAGAGACACGCCCTAGCTGGAAATTAGATTGCTCCGGGTTACCAATTATCGAGCTCGATAATTAGTTTCACGGTGTCGATTGCGAAACTAACGACGACGATAGAGTAATCGAGCGAAAACGAACTTTACGATCCCGATCTTCCACGTCCACGCCACAGGTGTTTGATTTCAAATATTTAATCGAAGAGAAATATTTAGAATTTAATATAAAATAATATAATATTCTTTTTCATAAAGAATATATTAAAAAAAATTTCGATTTCTTATAGAAAAATTGAAATAATACAACATAATGTATCCTGTTCATTTTTACTGATAAATTTAAAAGATTGCGTGGATTTTACATAAAGAAATCAGTGTGCAAACAGTATTCTAATGCCTTTTACTCTTGCAAGGAAAATTTGAACTGACCTACAAATTGAGACATCGAACGAAAAAGAAAGAAACTAGACAAGACGTGCCAAAATATCGACCGACAGCGAATTACCAGGCATCGCTTGCTTGAAACACGAACCCGTGCCTCTCTGTAATTAACTAATTCAATAAACACCGTGGCAGCGACGGCGTTGCTTGCACGCGGCGAATGCAACCTGTCATTATACGGACGATTATGTCGTTAGTGTTTGAAAGACCTTAAATGTGCAATTAGCGAAAATCGCCTCGACAACGTTTCCACGAGCAGTTTCGAACACCGTAATAAAACCATCCTGGTTGAAAAATTCTGACGCGTAGGTTCGTAATCACTGTAAGGCTATCCATGCAGAATGCGAATTTTTGCACCACCTGTTACTACCACTGTAAAATCTTTCCTAATCCTATGAATTGCATAAACTATCAAAGACCTAATAATTTAATGAAAAAAGATCGATAAGTTTCGGTTTTTAGTTTTCGTTAATTAGAAGGTTGAAGTTCGAAGGTATAATTAATGTTAGAAAGAAGGTGAGAATCGTAAAACGAAGTCCTTACAGATGGTGAGGATGTTTCTGACAGGAGGATTGAGTTGCAACAGTCCAGGCGAAATTACAGGATTGTGAATTGTTTATGTGAACCGATGCCAGGTGAGAAAAATTCAAGGAAATATCTCTGTTTCGTTTCTAACGCTATAAACTGAAGTCGTTAACGAATGACATATTCAGCAAAAACTGTGTAGGATCGAAGAATAAAATTTTGTATAGATTGTGTAGAAATATTGAAATAAGACTCCCGCGACACTAGATAGTATAGCAGCAATAGCTCATTAAATATGGGTTAAAAAATGAGCTGCTTTGAAGTTTCAAGGCGTTCTCCAGTCGCTCAGGAAACAGTTGATAATTCCACGGTACCTGACGTGCTCCATAAATTAAGAAAATAGCTGTAGGCAAGTGAAGTTCCACAACAAGTTTCTATGAAACAGTATCCAGAAAAGGAAGGAACGAGAAGTATTTCTTAGAAACACTTTAAATCCACGTTTATTGGAATCTTCGATACAACCATGAAATTACTAAACAAACCACGCTAGTTTCCAAATAAAATCAATTCACCTTCTTATCAACACCAAGCACAAATCATCCCCCAAAGGCCCTCGTTTCGTAATTCGAACAATCTGTTTCGTTTCACTTTCGACACCCTCGTCGAATCGTCCATCATCGCCGCGGCAAAAGCGGAATCCCCGCGATGATTTATCTGCGCCGAGTGAAATCGCTCCAGCGGGGTTTCGTCACTTTCGCGAGGCGCAAAGTGAAACGGTACCGGTGCAAAACAAATTGAAAGCCGCTAGCAGCAAATAATAATTAATACTTTCGTCGTGCGATAGCCATCGAGAGCCGCGCGTTCCCGGGCCACAATCATCCTCTGATCGACAGCTCGGCCGCGGAACGGATCGTCCGTAGATCCTCCTCGCGGCGCGATCCAATGATTTATCGCGCCACCGCCCGCCATCTATCATATCCGATAGCGGCGATAACCAGCCTCCGGCGAGCCGTGTAAGGCTAGAACTTTTTGCCATCGGCGCCGACTCTCGGGGACTTCGGATCAAAAGCAAATTCGAGGGTCCCGAACGAATTCCTGGAAGAAGATAGAGAGTTCAAAATTTGTACGGGGTGGTTTATGGCAATTCGGATAGCCTGACATTTCCTTTGATATAAAATCATGGAAGATCTTAGGATTGTCGAGATCGCCAATGGGTTGACATCATTCTGCTGTCAGTGTTATAAATCATAAAAGAACAAAACCAAGAACGTATGTATGCTAATTTTCTGGTAACCTTTAACACTTTAACTGCCACGTCAGCCATATGTGGGTGACACTTGAATTTCCATACAAATTTAATAATATCCTTTCAATTACTTAATTAGAAATCGTCGTATTAGGTACTCCAAATTCTGAGTAATAGAAATTATGAAATAAAAGATCAAAATAAATGTTTCGCTTGACCAAGTTTTCAGCGCCTTTAGCGTGGTAGTCAAGGTGTTAATTAAAGATACTTATATACTCAAAAGGTGCCAAGATGCCAAAATTAAGTCGCCAATAAATTGAAATCGTTCATAACATCTAAATGCCGAAGCATGGAGTCCAAAAATCATCACCCTTACACTGTTATATGAACGTTCAAGTCACACTGCAGAATTCTATGCTGAATAGACCGTCTGACTCGTAGACAAGCGAAATTAAGTCAACTCTAGCGGTAAACGACTGGGCAGACCCTAGAATCGACCCACGCTTTCTCTGCGTTGCTCATTGAGACGCGGGTCGTCTACGAGACAGAAAGAGAAGAGTAGGAACAAAAAAAAAAAGGAGGAACGGCGACGAAGCGACGGCGGTATTGTTTTAAAAGGCGTCTGCTGGCGTCTGGGCGGTCAACTTTCGCGTCAGCATATATCATCGTTCGCGAGTTACCTTTCCAAAGCGAGTAGAACTTGTAACCCAGGTGTTTCGGTTTTGCGCTCGACGTCCGACAAGCTGGATATACGTGCGTGAAACGTGCGTGTTCACCGTTTTGCCCGCTCTTTGTATCCGTTGGTCACGTGTACAACGTGGCGCCAGAGAATTGAACTTTTCCACGAGATGCCTATCGATCCGATCGATGACTTTCTCGATCACACCTGCGACCCGAGCTCGGCTTGGGAATGCGGTGCAAAATAAATCTGCGAAACGATCGTCGTTCTGACCTGCCAACAATCCGCGATGATTGGATAATATGATAATTATAATTAATATGAAATTCTGCACGAGTTGCTTGTGATATTTCCATAATAACTAGGAGGACAGCTACGAAAGCTTCTTCCATTAATACTTTGTGTCAGAATTGTGTCTGAAAGTTTTGTTTAACGAACGCTGTTAAATTACTAGCTTTCGAATTTTTTAATATTGACGAATACGAGGAAAATGGTAGCCCACGAAAGACGGACCATGGAGAGAGCTTCTGAGTTTCAAAAGTTAAATTTATAAGCGACAATAAATAATTTCAAAATTTCTATATGGCAGAAGAGTCAGTTTTTCCTCAAATTATACATATAAACAAATCAAAATTATGTCCACGTTCTCAGCGTAAATCCTTTCGAGTTTCAAGTGTTAATTATCACTGATCAGGTGTATAATTGACTTCTATCGGCAACTTTACGGGACAACAGAGGCTGGTTTCGAGTGAACGGTACACGAAGCTCTTTTCTACGCTTCGCCGGCCCGTTTGCCGGTAATTTATACGCGTGGCGTAAAAGGTGAAGCTTTCGAAGCGCGGTTCCACGCCGTGGAACAAAGCGAAATATCAACAGTGTCTCAGGAATCTTCGTTTCGTTGGGGAGGGATGTGAAAGAGCGATTCACTACACGGTGAAACGAACCTGGACGTTCACTTATTAAAGAAAGCAATCGCAAATTTTTACTTTAATATCGCTAAAGGATTGTAATCGTTGCGAAATTGTGGCTGGCCGTCGTTTCCGCTTGTTATTACGGGACAGATAACGGCTGGAACGTTTACGGGAAATTGTGGGAACCAAATACGGTCGCAATCAGACAAGAATTTGACGATTATAGCCGACTGCGAGATCGTTTCTGCGATTGCCGTGTCTGATTACCGTCTGAACATGTGTATCAGATATCGAAGGTTGAGCTGTTTTCGCTTTGAATTGAAATTGAAACCATGTATTTGCGCTGTTCATCGTCGCTTTCTGTGTAACATGTCAGACATCTTCATATGACAAAGAAAAAGAAACAAACATTGAATTACACGCAGAAAAATTTAAATTACTTCTTCAGGACGCACTCAAAAATTCTAAATTTCTTGAATAAAGAAATTAATTCTTAGGATATTTTCAGAGATCGAGACTATATTATTAGGCACCTACTTACTTATAGTACTGTAATTACAATAAACGCAATAAGTAGGTAATACAGAAAAGCAAAAGTTCACAATCTAACTTTGACCATCAATGGATTAGAAAGTCAGCGCCATTCGTGCGAAAATTCAATAAACTTGAAATGCAAAGTGTTCGGAAGATCGCAAGACTGGAGATCTTGAAAATATCAAACGTTAAACCTCGATGGATCTCGTATCGCGTTCTCTGGATCTGAGACCGATCAATTTATCTGGAGCGAGGCAAATCGGCGAGCATCGTCTGATGCGTTCGCCAGAGTCGTCTTATCTGTCGTGGCTCGATAAATCGAGGCGGAAAGCGAGTCTGAATAAACGAGACAACCTCGTAATACACGTTGCAGCCGTGGATACGCGAAATAAACGATCCGCGGGGTTAGGCATCGCCAACATCGGCTGCGTGTAGGCGAGCTTACGTGGATTAAGTTATGGTGGACCTTGCCGTGTGCATGGTGCAACACCCGTGATCTTTCGCGCCATGTGTTGCCAGTCGATAGCTCGGATGCTCGTAGATCGATTGTTTCTGATAACCTGCTTCCTATGTCTCTTTACCCTGTTTCTACTTTCCCTGGGAGTGAGACAAGAATGAAGTTTCGCTGAATGAACGCACCTACCACGTCTTAGACAATGTTCGCTCAAAACATTTTGAAGAATTGAACTTGAATTCATTTTGTACGAATCTTAGGAGCACAGAATGGATAAGATATATTTTAAGGGGCTTGTATTGTTTACTTTAGGCTATGGGAGCTTTTTATTCGTTGGAATATTATAAAAGTGTGTGAAATACAAATTAACTAAGTTTGATAAGATGGGATTTAATTAGAGGGAAGATTCGCAGACTGTCGCTAAACATATAAATTCAAATTTTATCCGAACTCGTTGAAGATTAAATAATTAATAATATTGGTTCAAATATAAACTCAAAACACTCGAGAAGAATAACAAACCCATCTAAAAAGCAGGTTAACAGGCGGCCCATAGGACATTTTAAATGAAAAGGCTAGAATAATAATTCTTATCGATCGAGAAGAAGAATGGGGAACCGGAAGGAAGGCGTCTGTTTCGAAAGGATGGTCACGTGATGTCGTGAGCCCCGTATTGTGCGGCATCACATCGTAGACAGTTGTGTGGCCCACGCGACTAAGCGCCGAGTGTGAGATCCTCCTCTTTGCGGGCATGGTAATAACGTGACATACACGCACGTGACGTGAAGAAACGCGTACGTATGAAAACGCGAACCGAGGGCAAACCGATGTCACCTGTACATTATGCAACATCGTCGGTTGACCCGATCAAGGGGGACGGATTAAATGTCGCTCTGTTAAATCGCATGCCGCGAATAACTGTACGTGGGACGTTCATTTCGTAAGAGGAAATCACCCACATTCGCGTACTCGAAGGAGGAATCGTGATTCACGATTGTTATCGATGGAAGAAAAGTATAACGACGGAGGAATCGACTGCTCGAATCCCTTTAATGAGGTTTACTGTGACTCGAACGTTATGTTGCATGGTACAGGAATGTTTTCGATCCATTAATACCTCTTGTGGTTCTGGTTAATACCATTGGCTTGATTTGTAATAGAAAATACTACCTTCGAAATAACTTATTTCTTGCCATTAGAATTTAATGGTTTAACGAAACAGGGACTTTTTTTTCTAGCATCTTAATTTTGCATTAATGTATCAACTTGCTTTGGTGGCGTTAATTACGATTGAAAAATAAACTGTTTCTTAATGAACTTCTTCATGAATTCCATCGTATTAGACCACCTCCTTCACTTTATCATCATCAAATAACACTGAAAAGTTAGACGAAAATCCACGTGAAATTGTATTCATAGCAGAACCTTAAGCCTCGATCCAATTGTATGGTTGAAAGAACCATGACCGCTTTTTTTTTGGCCATGATACGGGAACGAGATTTCGTACACTGGTGTCCCGTAATGCGGTAGCTGGATTCATGGTGCACCATCGAGGCGTAATTGCGTGTTTGCCGAGAAGCGAGCCGGCGTGCCGGTGTTATTAGTTTCACCTTCGAGGCGCACGCAATCCTTCGGTTCTTTGCGGGTCCCGCAAGCAGGAAGATCCTCCCGTGGAACAATAAGGAAACGAAGGGAAGGTGGAGCCGACAGGGAGCCGAGATACCAATCCTCTTACCGGTAGGTGTAACGGCTCTTTGGCTTTTTATCGATTTCGTACGTGCCGAACGGAACCGCCAGGTTAAACCGTTTGCACGGTAGCCGTGGATAAAATTATGGTCACTTGCCCATGAGAAAAGAAAAGAATCTTCTGATCCCTGAGAATTCTTTCCGAAAGACGAAGTTAATGGACCTTTTCTTCTTTGCGTACACTGTCGAGAAAAATACGTTTTCTGAAGAAAATGGTATTGGAGAGAAAATACTAGAGAATTATCACGCTTTTGCAAATAAATTGTAGGCCTAATGATTATACTTTTCCCTAGGAAAGCTCATGGTACGTTAAGCGTCACGTCAGTCACCGGTGACTGACATCCGAAATTTTGTACATTCAAATAATTGTCAAAAAGAACTACGACATAAACCGCGGATAGCGTTAATATTAAACTAATAATGCTGGCTATCGAATTGAAAGGTTAAATTTGAAAATTGATCGACTGCGTCCTTAATAATTAGGATTTCATCGTGTCTGACTACGTACGTCCGTTTTTACTGTGCCACTCAACGTGTTAACTTCCTTAACAATCCAAATACCGTGGTATACGTTTCCGAAGCCTGGGTCATGCTTGGTCCAACTTCGTCGTCCGCCCCACAACGCAAATTCTCACAATAGCAAATGTAGACAGGAAATAGTTTGAACTTTTACGAGGAGGAAGAGAAAAAAATAAGGAAAGAGAAAGACTGGCGTCATTAATAAGTGCAACACCTTGGCCCGTTCGACCCACGTCTTCATTAGCCGCATGCCGTGGCGAGTCCATTAGTTTTCCGGGTCCGCGACACACGTGCATCATTAGGAGTGATATTTAATTAAGCAACGGAATAATTGGAAAAATATTCCAGGATGTTCGGTCCGGACGACGCGAGGGCTGACGTCCCGGGCCACGTTGGCGTAATTAAAACTGTGGGATCGTTACGCCTGCGTTTTACCTTTCGCCTTTCGGCTACACACGTGCGCTCGCGAGGAGATTTTTCCGCGATGACTCGTCGCCGATGCCTGCCTGCCTCGCTGCGTGGGACTCGCGCAGGTGCATCTTCCATCGGCCATTCTCTGACGGACTTTTATCGTTCTTTGTCGAGCCCGCCATGATTTGCATATTTAATCAAACGAAAGCACGTGAAACGTCTAATTCGTGACGCCTCTTTGTATTCAAATATAAAATTAATAAATCAGACAGTTTCTTATTACGTAGGGTGTTCCGGCGATCATGGCGCAACCGAGAACAGATCGTTATCAACTACTTGATTTTAGGAATCTTCTAGATTCTTCGTAAATTTGTAATAGAAACGTCCGGATTTTTAGAAATTTCAAATGCAGAATAGTGAAAGATTGAACATTTTACTCTCCGTTGAATAGACTCTTCAAACTCGTTCTTCTCAACAGCCGCGTTTTAACCACCTTCAATAATTATCGGTCTCCAATACGGCGTGGTTCTCGCCACAAAACTCGAAAGGGGTTGAGAGAACACCGCGTCCGAGTTATCGGCGCATCTGTCCCGTAAATGGGCCCAGAATTTATGGGCCGAGCCAACACGCGCCTAAAATCATTACCTCGACTCGGGGCAAGATATGTACGACCTTGGCAGCTCTCCGCACCCTGTCATTACCTACGCAAGTTTAAAGACTCCCGAGAAACACGCGTCCGTTTTCTTAAATCCGCCTGAAGCTGGAAATCGTGCTATTTGGAGCAACTAGCCAGCTAAATTTAAACACGATCATGATATTGATGCTACTAGGTTAGCAGTTAAATTAACGATTTTTGTTACTTTTTTTTATTTAAATTACTTTATTAATATTTAAAGGCTGTTATGTAGTAAATTTTGCTTTCAGAAAAGTAGTGAGGTCATTAGCAACCACAGTATTAATTTTGAAAATATGTTAACGTACCTTCGTGGCTTCACCTGAAGACAACAAACTATAACCAATTGCCTCGTATTTGAATAATAAAGAACGCGGTTACGGCAAAAAGCCGTAAAAGGAAAGGTGTAGAAAATTAGCAAAGATCCATAAATCATGATACGAGAAACAAAAAAAGGTCAAATTGACGGGAGGCATTAGAGATTCGTGTCCGTGGCAACCTAAAAACCGATTTCCCATCGCCTTCGGTAATTTGCATCCGAGTAAACAGCCTGTGGCCGCTCGTTCGCGCTCCAGTTGAGCGTTTGCCGGTTAATTATTTCTCCATTCGTGACGGAGGCGAGAAAACGCTCCGAGTAAAGGGTCATCCGCGGCGAGACGATGTATCCGGGTAGACAACCCCTTAGGATGAATAATGGACACGGTAACGCGGCGTGCGATCGTGTACAAAGCGAGGCCAACAAGTGTAACGAGTCGACTGAATGCCCTGAAAGCTGTATCTGTCTCAGTCTGTTTCAGACCCTTTCTAGCCTTCCTAGCGAGAAGCAGCCTCGTACTGACTGTTCAAAAAAAAAAAAAAAAGAAAGAAAGAAAGAAAAAGTAGTCGAAAGAGCTAGCTTATAATGGTCGGTTGATGATCAGCGTTGAATACACATACTCGTGAATCGACGTGTGATCGTCGTCTCGAAACGGAGCAAGAAAGAGGATCGATTTCGTTTTTTGTTTCTTTTCTTAAGTTCTTCGTTGTCTCTCTTCTTCGCCCGGTCTGGACTCGTGTATCATCTTTGTTCGCGTTCTCCAGGCCTCCTACGGTTCTCCAGTTTCTTTCATCTTTACCTGGCCGACGTTCAGCTATGTAACGCGGTCGTCTGCTTTAAAAACCGTGTGATTTATTATCGGGCGCCGGACAGGTGTACCGTTTCTGTATCTGGCCGCGTAACTACGCGGATAATGGACACCACTCAAGGAGGATGGCTTACGGCGCGGCGGCTTTAGCCGACAATCAAAGACCGCCACGGAAGTCCAGTCGAGCGTGCGAATAATCGAGCGTAATCGATGTTCTTTCCACCGGATCATCGTGTAATCGGTTGAAATCGATCGACCGAACAGGGGTGACGAGGGAGGCTTGTTTCGTGAAATTAATAGTGGCTTATTGTACGGACAAATCACCTGGCAGAGTTTGACGTCTTCGAGGTTGGTCTATAGGAGGCTCGTTCTTTTTGGCTACCCATTTGTCATACAGGGTGATTCAATAATTCTTTGTTGAATATTTAAGTTCAGATACCTCGTTATTATGTATTGCACATCGATATAAAAACATTGATACAGTTTTGTTCTGATTTCGTGTCGATATTTTCTGTATTTTCCGCTCCAACATCGCCTGTATTAGATGGCGACGCTAATTCGACGGTAATTCGAAGTTTAGCGGCTCCGTTGTGCTATTAACGAGTTAATTACGAGCACGTGCACGCGTGCTATTTAATGGAACAGAGTAGGCTCGGTGGTTCACCGTAATGAGAGGCATTTCTTACGTGTCGACCACAAGATACCTCTTTGTTCCTGCCGGTCACGACATCATCGTGCTCGACGCAGGTTGTAATTATTACAAAGTCGAAGAAAACGCGCTGGATCGACAGAGAGGAAAGAGGAGGTTCCCTCGAGACGACCTGTTACACTGATTGAGACATCGGTTTCCTCGTCGATCTGTCTATTTCCATTTTAAAAATTGAAGGTTTCTTTCGTCACTTTTCCTAACAACTTCGTTCATTTAAGGTCATCACAAAACTAGTTCGTTACAGTTCGTGAAATGTAAATGTTTAAAAAGTATAGACTGCCAATGGCAAACATTTCAAAAATGATTTTCATCACGCCGAAGGGCGATTTCATTTCGAATCAATCGATTCTCCCCTTATCCCGCGGGGTCATCGATCGACCGTCGTTAATTCACGATTTACGCAATCGGCTTTCGTAACGGTACCCCGTACATCTGCCACCCACACGCCTTGGGACAGGAATTATCCTAATGACGGTCGAGGGCTGTTTATAACAGCGCAAATTGATTCCAGCGCCTTATGGTTTCGGCCTGCTTACACCTTCGAGCAGTCAATCATTCGAAAATTCCACCTCCCGGTTACCGCGAAACACGGACCAGCACCGTAGCCTCCTTGAAACGAAGATCTAGTCTAAATGAGCTACAATTTCAACCACGGCAATTATCTCCAACGACCACCTTTTTTATGCAGTTACCACGCGATGATGTTTGCCATTTAGCGAAGATACGATACGGAAACGGAACTTTCTATTTCTCACAGTTCGTAATATTTTCTTTAAAAATGTATTTAATACACAAGTAGAGTGTTTCTTGTAGCTTCGTTGCTTTCAGATCGCTCGAGATTTGAATTAAAGTGAAATTAGCAAATTCTCAAACAAATTCCTCTCAATATTCTGTTATAGTTTCCTCGATTATAGTCAGAATGGCTATTTATTATATCTCGCTGCATAAATTTCGTACCATAGCCTTTTCGTAGCTAATGGATTTCAATTGAAACTTGAATACTTCAAATATTTCGCATAAATCTTTGCTACGAGAGGGTAAATCGACATGAAGTGTCCAAATAGATTTTGTTCCAAAATAGATCGTCAAACCTAGTACCTAAAGATTCTGATTGTATCATTATCATATCCTTAGTTACAAGAATAAAAATAATTAAGTGATCGTATATACCCTTCTGCTTACGAATGGGATAAATTAAGACGCCAACTAGCAATCTCCAAATCCGTGTAGACCCGCGTTCAAGTTTCGCAACTTGTTTAGCGCACAAGCGAGCTGACTTTCCATGAAACACGATGAAAAAGAAAAGCGGCGAGAACAACGGTGACCTTTTTGGAGGCACGTCGACAACCGAGGCAGGATAATTAAATCGCGTACAGCAATGCGCGAGACGGTATCGGATACCGGTATCTCCAATGCCAATACTGTCCGGTTAAGTGGACCGTTCAGCTTGGTAACAATTGCCGGGAGACACGCGTGTGTTAACCGGCTCTGTGCGTTTCGATCGTGTTCTCGATCGTGGCCTGGGTAGATCCACTGGCGATCGATAGCCAACCAGAGCCTATGACCGATCAACTTCACCGGTTGCGATTGAAAATTCAAACACGGATACACACACACACACACACGGTGAGCCTTTTTGTTAAACAGATCCTCGAATCGATTAACCCCTTACGATATATCTCGAGCTGCGAGTTAACAACGGGTCAGGTACTTTGGGTTAATTTTATGGGCATCGGTGAAGCTTTTCAGGTGACTCCATTAACGCGAAGATTGATTTTTATTATTTACAATTTAGGTGCTAGTAAAGAAGTAATTATCAGGATACCAAAAACGGCATACCTACAAAATATGAATCTTAATAGTAAAACCTTACCGAACATCGAAGATTGCCGTTTAGTTTAGTCATCTGAACGCCTCCGTACGTGTGTTGCTTGTTCTCAAGTGTACTTCTTGAAACGTGATAATTAGAAACGAGAATGCTACCATGACCTCGCTTATCTCCGGGAAAGGCGAGGAAAAATTGGCACGCGCGAGCGCGCATGACCACCAATAAATAGATCCGGGCTAAATGGAGCGTTCAGAGTTGCCTCTCTCGATTCGCTCGATCTCGCCAGGCAGCAAACTCGCGGACCGATATGTCGAATGATCGATCAATTCCATGGCGCCGTACCTGTTTCTGGCGCACAAAGAAAAGCCGGCTTATCGCCTCGACACGACACAATGACCCGGTGACAGCGGCCGATTTTAGCTGAACACTATTTATACGTCCCGCTGCATCTGATACCGTTTCTCTTTCTGACCTGTCTCCATTAGCGCACCAACTATCATGTTTAATCCATTGTAAATCCCACCGAGAAACAACGAGTTGACGATTAAATTCGCAACCACCATGCAATCATTTAAAAAAGCATTATCATATTTATGGTAATTTTCCGATTCTTCGAAAAAGTTAATTACTGCACCCTATAATTGTTTCCGTCACTGATGACTCTCCAGCATTTCAGGTGTTACCATCAATCTAATTTGTAATTTTAACGATAGTTTGTTATTTGTCATATGCGTGCTACTGATTAATTTCCTTTTGCAATCTCATTTGCTGTTCCATAAGCACCAAAGTTTATATCTCCCAATTTCCTTCCAGATACAAAAGAGAAAATCACTCGTGGTCACCTAGTAAATGCTACCGAAACACGAATTAAAGCGTTAAGCACCTAACAGGCAATTCACCGGTTGTGTTCGAGCACCCAGGCCCCCGATTCGATTCGCATAATCGCGAGATAGGGATGGCGTACGAAAAATATCGTGGCACAGTGTCGCCAGCATGACAATATTTCTATCGCGTCGTTTGCTCGCGATACCAGATAGATCGTGGGTTGGCACGTAAATACATAATATAAAACGCTTTGCTTCAGGACCAGGTTGAACTGATACCGGGTCGATGTAGAAAAAGATAGTCGAATATGCGTATGATATATTGCACGGTCGGTTCGACGTTGTACGAGGGCCTTGTATTCAGATAAATAAGACACGTTTAACCGGCCGAGACGAGTTGACTCGTGTTTCGCGCGCCTGACGTTTGTAGTTTGTCCGAGCAACGTATCAAACGTAGCGGTTGTTGATGGGTTCATTTGCAATTCCCGCTCCCCCATTTTGTACTTTTTCGACCTAGATCAGGGTGGTTGAGCGCAGTTTCGCGTACACCGGTAAAAGTTGTACAACTTGTACGCGCCATTTTCTTATTTCGACCCAGCGCCACGGTTCCTTTATCTGGTTTCGGACTGGTGGAGATGTAAACGAGTGTTGTCGCGTACGTGAAAATCGTATCGTAACATTGTGTCGATTGGTCTGTACATTTGTTTGTTAGACTGTAACGATGTCGGTGGGAAAAGAATGGTTTTTATTCGTTTATTAAACCTTTCAATGCTCGCTGCAATATGGGAGCGGTGAAATTTTATATAACTTGTATCGCTAATATTTATTATAAATTATATTTGAAAAAAAGTCAGTATCTTTTCCTATGAGATTTACTTGAAGATAGATTCCTTTTCTAATTAACCCTTCTTCGAATTTCCAGATTTGGATGGCTCTCTGAGAAGATTAATCGACTTTACTTTGTAATACTTAAAAATGGAAGATTACATCAATTTTCAAGTAATCATTGAAGCATGCTTAGTTTAAAGGGCATTGGTTGCCGCTACTCGCAGAATTCAGAGAAAAGTTGTTCTAATCGCCACTTTGGAAGTCATATATCCTATGAATTTGATTACTTTGAATTGAATACAATTTCAACAATGGAGATAGCATTTGATTCGTTTGCCCTGAATCTTCGTTATTATCCGTTGAAGAAAAAAAACGTTTCATAAAAGGCTCTCATAGCGGATTCACCCTGACCTATTTATTACCGTTCTCTTCCGGACCGGAAACTCGTCGCCATCGTAAGGAGTCCCGCTATAAGAAGCACATCCGTCTGGCGAAAAGATCTTTTTAATACTTCGTGTTCGTCGAAACTCGGTCAGATCCGAGGTGCGCCAGTCGAGGGGAAGAAATATTAATAAACCTCGTGTGGGACGAACTTCCTGGGACCTCGAATGCATTATGGGTGGAGATGAACCGTTAACCATCGATGTCGATAATTGACATCGAAGATTTGATCGTCCTTTATGGTATTATATACGCATTCACAAAAGGGTGGCCTTATTTCTTCGAGATTCTCGTCTCCCGTATCCGGTTCAATATCCGTGAATCACCGAACAGATGCTACCTCTACATTTCTCTAATTCCAGCAATAATATTTCAAAATATACCTGGAATTATCACGAGAAAGATAATTAACCCTTTTGTCAACGAAGTAAATTTTTACCTACAAATTATTTCTATAATGGTTTTCCTAGCAATTGTTGGACACTATTTATACAGACTATTGGCATCTACAGTTCGAAAAATTCGTTAATCCTATAGACACCTTTAGACATCCAACTGGTTCTACTAATTTTTTGACACAAATGATGGCTAAATAAAACTTCCATCTTTTCTCTTCGCAAAAATATAATTTCCGTACTATTTACCAAAGAACGTTTATCATTGCTATAAAGTCACTGCCCGCAATATACATTTTCCAAAAGGGTCAAATGGTCAAGCATTCGATGATCTATCGAGCGAGACGTATCGTTTTGGTCGACGAGGTTCCTCGGGCGTACGGTTTTCTCGGTAGCGAGCACTCGCCACACCAGGTCCAGAGCGACACGTTATAAATCGATAAAGTTCAGATCGTTCGAGGTATCTCGACCGGTTCGAGCCATTGGAGCGCCTCGATTGGCCGGCGCGAAATCCCGCAGACCGGACAGCCGTCCGGGGACAGGTTTCACGCGATGGGTGACACACCGGGCTAATTTATCGCACCTGGATAATTATCTCGGCGTCTACCGGCTCCGGTGCACCCTGGCCGACCAATCAGCGATCACCGTCGTAGCCGTTGCTCCTCCCAGCTGACGCGGGTCACCAGAGAGCCGTAGCCGGCAAGAATGCGCACCGACGAAGACTCAACCGTGATTACGACACCTTCCCCGACCCCGTAAATCGTTCGCCCCCGTGCCTTCGGCTGATGTATCGATCCTAACCGGCGGATTAAGCGATTCGTGACGATTAATCGATTCAAAGACGCAATCGCCAACGGATCTGGCATTCGCACGCACACGCTGTCCATCGTACTCCATCCGATGAGCAGGTGTGTCCTATCTGAAGAGCAGTCACCTGGACGATAAGATAATGCAGAGATTCTAAGGAGGAGGTGCCTTGGAATCTTTTCGTAATTTGACTATTTTTACGATTCTTGTGAAGAGATATGCCTTAAAACTAGAATTCCTGTAAATCTGAGGCCATTTGTAAAAATCCAAAAGTTTCTGATTAACTGCGTAAACTAAAAATTGTGCTGTGATTAGTGATCTGGAATAAGGTATCTATAACACTCGATTTGAATTAGCTACGAATAAATTATATGGATCTGTGCGACAGAAATACATTTCAAAGTTGGAATCCTTAGAGAATTGCACCTCATTAGATGACCGTTCACTAAAGACGCTTATCTTGATGGTATCACGAGTTCTATCCGTTAACTGATGGTCGCGACGCTCCTCCTAAACGCGGTTATTATTACACGGATGAAATTAACTCGATTCTCCTGTTAACCAGACGCGCATTGTAATGCAACGAGGGCCTATCTCGCGGCGGACATGGAACGTCGATGGTTTAATGTCACAATAGGAATTTCGAGTCACCGGCTTATGCCTCAGACATCGTCGGCTATGACATAACCCTTACTTTCCTATTAACATCTAAACGAGCTATTCACACGAGCGAACTTCGCGATTCTCGTGACGGTGGAATCGGTTTTGTGCTCGACGAGATTACCGGGAAGAATTCTCGAAGTCAGGGCCGGCTTTACCGGCTTTCACACCGCGCGAGAAACTTTCCAAACACGTTGCTCCCTTTACGAAACAAAATGACCACAAGAGGTACTTAGGAGTTTAAATGATCCTTCGTTTGTCGAAGATCTATGTACCAAGAATAGATTGTCTGAAATACTGACTTCAAAGTTACAATTTGTTCAGTTGCTATAATTAAATTAGGAATTTAACCCGTTGCCTTACGATTTCGCCGACAGGTGCGTCAATCAGAGCTAAATATTACATATACTTCACACTTGACAAACATTAACTGAGAAAAATTGTAATCAGAATTAAACTTATAATTCAATTATAATCAAAGTTTGAACGACAGATGTCACATCTGAACTGTGCGTCGCGTGTGTGACGTGATATTATAACTCAAGGGGTTAATTAAGACACACTGAACTTTACCATGGATCCGACAGTTCTAGTTTCATACAAATAACAAAAGACCCAAAATCTTATAAAACAACTCGTACACGTAAGGGAACATAGACCCTAAATTTGTAATTGAACCAATAATAAATGCGTATGGTATTCAAAAAGAGGATTCTCTAATACTTCCATTGCCTAAAGGGAGCCGAAAGGGCCGTCCCTGCACCCTACTCTGTGCTTGTGCGTCCGATAGCGGATCTAGTATGTAAATATCCGCGAGGCTCGGCTTTTCGCCGGCTCGTGTCGTCCGTTCGAGCAGGCCAATGGTAAATGTTAGGCTACGTGTAAACTCGCCTCGACCCGCGCGCGTACTCGAGCGTTCATACGGCTGCGGATCTATGCAAATAACGACACGTGGGCGGCCGCGCGCGCGTACGAGCTTGAATGAACCCTTGCGCCACGCGGAGTGAATGGATTTGCGTGGCGTTTAACGACCGCGACGAGTTTCGCTCGTATCGTTTGCCGCCACTACCGGAAGTCTTCCGTCTCTATGGTCCACACGTACAGGTGTGGCTGTCGATGGTTAAGTGACGGACGAGGGTGATACGCGAAAACGCTCCGTGAATCTGATCTTTGTTTCCTGTTTGTCGACGATTCGAAACTAATCCTTGTGAAATTGATTCGGCTGAACCAATTCTCGGCGACTGATTACAATTTTGGGTGAGAAAAATACAATTTTGAGGGTAGTTCTGCTAGAAATTAGAATATTTAATCAATTGTCATAAAATGAAGTCTACGTATTTAGCTGGTTATACTACTTCTGTGAGTTTATTGACTCAATTTGATGTTAAAATAATAAATTACTCGCGTATGCAAAGAAGATTCGTTCGTTTAAACACGCGCACTCGGCACTGTACTTTGAGAGCGAGAACAATTGGAAATAATTGTCACCGCGATAAGGTTGATAATATGGTGGAAGTAACTGAAGGGAAGGTGGGACTGAAACTGATACCAGGTACTTATTGCGATATTAATAAGATTCGTTGTGCGTCGAGCGAAGATAAAACAATAATAGACGGACATAGAACAATGCATGAATGAAATATGACAAGAAGGAAGGTACATTGTGAGAAAGCTATGTTTGTCTTTCGTAAATTATGCGTTTATTGATTTGTCTGTTTCATTGTATTTAATACCCAACGAAAACTACAGGGTAATTACAAAGAAATATCGTTTGTTTGTAATTATCTCAAATCGTTTGAAATTGAAAATTTCTGTCGCGGAACGTAGCAACTCAGAAAGCTTCTGCTAGATCGAGTTAGCATCGCACGAATAAACAAGCGTGTTCCCGTCGTTCCTGGTGTCAGATTGGTTAGCGTGGAAGATTAATCCGACGCTAAGGAGACGCGCGCCAGTCAAAATATCCACGTGAAAACAGGTAGCCGATGAAGACCCTTTCAAGCGTCGCGGTGTCCATTCTTCCGCGATACGGCGGCGAGATTAAAGGGAGCTTTAACCGGCCAATTCAACCCGGATTGAAGGGTGCTCGAATCGGTGCTAATCAGTGTCCCTTCACCGGGAAAGAGGTTGAAAATACCTGCTGCCGTGGTATTCAACGATCGTGACGAGGACATTTTTCGGCGCGCATTCTGGCACCTGCCACGAGCGGATTGTGCCCGCGATCGAAAACGAAGGAGGAGCACGGCCAGGATTTGAGCACAATGGCAACGGTGAATCGACGGATCGACGATCGATTGTGTGTGCATCGGAGAAAATAAAAAAAAAAAAAAATGGAAGATGGGGGAAGGAGGCATCGCGACAGAGAACGAAGGGTGAGAGGAGGAAGAAAGTGAGACGCGTGGGCGAGGGCTTTTGTAACGGTAAATTACCGCACGAAAAGGTGGTAAAAAGAGGACGTGGCGGGAGAGAAAGGACAGGGTGGAGGAGGCGCTGATTTGAATATCGACGTTGAAGAACAGTGAAGGATCACGAGGCGTGGGCAAAGCAATGCTCGACGCTGTTACACGGCTGCACCTTACGATCCGTCCGATCCGTCGTCTTCCTTCTCCTACTCCTCCGCTGCGAGCGTGCTCGCGCGCGAGATTTAATGCAGTCGCACGTGCTTTCGTAACGGTAAATTCAACGCCGCTGGAAAACGATACGAGACGGAGAATGTATACGTCGACTGGTTGGAACAAGAAAAATTCTGGATAGTACCGAGCGAGTAATTTACTGGCGAATCCTTGGACAATATTAAACGTTGCCCGGTGAAAAGGGTCGCTCCCTCTCTCTATGTGGTCGTAAACCAGTACCATCCTATGCCTCCGCCGCCACGCTATCGCGGATTAATTAATTGATCAATAATTTTATTATTTATCGACGGCTTTCAGCTTCCATCGTCGAAAGGAATTGCTTCATTCTAAAGGAAAGATTGTAAAATTGGCTTCGTTCGAAGGCTACTCGGCGCTGGGAATGTTTTATTTCACTTCGGCGGGAAACATACGAGCTAATGGCTTTTGGAGAAGATTAACTGCGTTCGAATGGTGTAATTCGAGAGGTAAAGTTTCCATGTTGGAAATCAATTTCAAAGAATATGATATAGTAGACGCACGTTGGAACCAAAGGCAAAAATGCGTTTATTTATTGCTTCAATATTTCTATCTAAAGTTGTTAAGATTGAAATAAATTTTGTCGAAAAGTGTCGGTGAAATTCCACGATTATCTCGTTTCTGGAGTAAAGGAGAATGTTTCCGCAGGGTTAATTTTATAATCAAAGATTGTTCGAGCGGGTAGGAGGCAGGCAGGCTCGGGTCGACGCAATAAATTCGATCGGTGGCTCATTGTCGCTCGGTCAGGTGTTAACAACGCTTACTTATGAGTATGGAATCCACGATATCCGAGCGTTTACACGCGCACGAGAGTGTAGGATTCGCCCGCGACGAAACCAGCCACGCGAGATATTCTGCACGCACCGTGTGCTCGCATCTGAATGCAGGCGAAGCGGTAACCGGCGCATATATTAGCAGCCGCGTTGGTAGGCTAAGATATACGTAAAGAGTGACTAACAACGTCGGGGTTTCAACGACGGTAATCTAATCTGTTGGCGAACGCCATGAATCGACCAGTACGCGTCTCCACCTTCGCTCGAATCGAATAAATTAATCGATACAAAAACGGTACCGGTCGATCTTACCGGTTCCGTAAAGTCTAAATGATCCTCTTCGTGTTGCAGATGCAATAGGGCGGACGCAGGGAATGGTCACCATTGGGAAAAATCGATAGTTTGTGAGACGAAACGTCTGTTCTTTCATTCGAAACATTTCGTGAACTGCTGATGGCGTGTATACACGGTCATAACCTATTTTATAATAATTTTAATAAAACATTTTTTGGATCTTTCCTTTGTCAAAAAGTCTATCTTACATTAAACTCTACCCTATTGACAAAGCTTTAACATTTCAACCGCCATATCACCCATATGTGGGTGACGCTTGAATTTCCGTAGAAATTTGTCGCTTGCATTATTAGTATCCTTTCAATAATTTAATTGGAAATCGTCTTATTAGGTACTCCAAAAGGTAAGAATAATAGGTAACATTTGGGAGAAATAAATGCTTCGCCTAACGAACTTTTCAGTGCTTTTAGTGTCTCAGTCAAAGCGTTAATAGTATATCTTAATACTTTGCTCCATTTAAAGAACGAAAAAATCTTGAACAAGTGGTTAAGGGCACCCTGTTCACTGACAAAAATATGGAAAGTAATACAAGGAATTTATGATTGTGATGTCAATAACTCAAAGTTAATTAACATTAAACAAACGAGAAAATCCCTATGAACGAGTGAATCATAAAAAAAAGCGATGGATCAAAATCCATCCGAAATTCAGCCATTTGGCTAACAACGGGATAAACAATGCGGACCCCTGATCAGCGCATAGATCAGCATAAATTCGAATGATAATGCGTCGTTGCAGCGATACACGATTCAGATAAGGGACGGTGGATACGTGTTAAATGCGCGTCGGCCACGGGTCCAGGTGTCATTCGAGCCGGTTACTCGTCGCTCCGTCCACGACAGAATCCTCCTGCTGTTCTCTCTCTCTTTGGCCAACTTTCGCGGTGTGTTTACAACGGCGACGACACCTCTGGTTCGCGCCTTGGTGCATCGTCTCGGGTTTCGTTCGCGCGTGCTCCAACCCGCGAAATATTCGCGACACGTGCAGATTATCGCCACCTTCTGGCACCGTTTCTGCCCTCCGCACCCCGGCCTTCTCCCCCAAAGCTACGTATCCGACGAGGCATTGAAGATTGGATCGAATGTCCTCGACGAAGCATTCCCGGTACGCGATTCCCCGCTCTATCTTATCTGGAGCTCTACCTGTACAGTCAGGGCTGGACCGGTGCATTTCAGATGCATTTATGCGCGCATGCACCGCTGGTGTCGTTCCTCTGACAGGCTTAGATCGTTATATCGGATCAATTACAATGTACACCGTTCGCGAACACGCATCGCGATTCGTTCCGATGCGTGTACCACCAGCTGCTAGACGGTGTTCAATTATCTTTAAGAGAACGGTAATGGACGTGGGATCTGCGCGGCCTCCGCGGGCCATTGGCTCTAGCGTGAACGTTTAAAGTTCGAGTTTCCTTTAAATTTGCCTGACAGAAGAAATTATCCAAATGTTAACCCTTTTCAATTGAATATGTTAAGTTTTCATCGAAAAACCAAGTACACTTGGTTGGAAAATGCGCCGCCAACGCATTCGACCATCGGCTCTCGGTGTTCTTTTTGACTTTTGGTCAATTCTCTCGTAAGAGTCCAAGTAGAAAGGTGCCTTTTTCAAAGCGTTGGAACTGAAGGATAAATAAGAAGGGAAAATAAACCCATTTCCAACAGAATATTCGTTTTGAATTTCGTTATAATGCTTATCCTTGTTTCCTACAAAAGCTATAAATTTAACTTTCATAGGATCATATTAACTCTAACTCTAAACCTAATCTAATCTCTTAGTTTGAGCAAGATTGAAATGTTTTCTCGCTACCCCGTTTGATTTCGAGATTGAAGCGCGAAGCAATAGTCAACCTTGAAGACGTGTGACCAGCCCTGGCATGCAGTTTGCACGTTTGCATACCGTCGAGACGGCGACGATGACACCGAGGACACAGTTGAAATCGAGAAGGTATCGTCCGGGCACGTACGCATATCAGCAGATTAAATTCTTCAAGAATCTTCGACGTTACTGGACATCGCTTGACCAACTGACGTTCCTAAACCCTGACGAATACTAGATAAACATTTGCTTACGAATAATAACATGATATCGTTTGACATTCACCTGTACTGATACCACCGACCGATAGTACACGATAAACCAAAGTTCTCTAAGTGAACTTATCGAGACTCAATGATTACGTGTATTTTCAACGATCAGATCCAATCGAATTACTATAAAATCATAACGATTTGCATACGTGTACACTCAGCGATAGAAATCGGCACCGATCGATTATGATTTTTCTCAAACAATTTACGACAGTAAGAAATTTCGAAAGTCTTGATTGGGGTCCCACCAACGCACTTAAAATGAAAAAGTGAGAAATACCGGTCAGATTGAATAAATCGCAGTCCTCATTGC
Organism: Stelis phaeoptera; assembly: GCA_943735885.1. NCBI lineage: Eukaryota > Metazoa > Arthropoda > Insecta > Hymenoptera > Megachilidae > Stelis > Stelis phaeoptera. The sequence goes on along the minus strand of OX030941.1, from coordinate 7,793,593 downwards.
GCCCAAGTTTATTAGAAATTCAACAGTGTCTGGTCTCGAATTGGCCGATCGTATGAAACGATCACTCGACACACTGATCGTGCGTTTCAAACGCGTTCCTATAGCTTCTGGAACCACACTCACGCCTATTTCTATGCAACGATCGATAGATAACAAAACGATGTAATAACAGCCATATTGTCGGGACCGTTCGACCGTATCCTTCGCATTCTTTTCACCCGTTGCCAGCGCGTAACTGCGTGGCACGTGGAAAATTATGATCGATATCCTCGAGGCTCGTTTATCGTTACGACGAACAGAATCAAGCGCCTCGTTTCGAACGTCGTTTCTCCCTTTTTAACAGTGTCGTAAAATCGGGTCTGGGTCGACGGAGCTTCGATTCCTTCCTGTTTTTCCCGCCTCGCCGACTGCACCGCCTTCCTTAGCTCGATCGAATCAACTATCTGCTTGGCAACTAAATTTGCGACCTTCTTTTGGACGTTCGTTATCCATTCGGTGTTTTGTTAGATCTGCGGTGATCTGCTATATCCTTTACGGTAGAATCCGGACAATTTTGAAGAAATATTCTCAGAAAAGTGGCAAACTTTCGTTACTGGACTTAGTCAAAATGAAGAAATTATCGCTCTGAGGAATATACCGATGATAGGCATCAAAATTTGACCTTTGGTTTGCTCAGTACGTTGTATTAAAATTAGTTTTGCAAAAGAAAGTATAATAAATAAGTGAAATTAATTGAGTCAAAGTAATATCACAGGGTCTGATAAATCCAAAATACCAAATGAAGGTTAATAGACTCGAATAATGAAATAAAAAGGGAAGAGATAATTTTGGGCCAAATCGTAATTCGTAAAGCAGACATCGTCGATAAGGTGACAAGGTAAAATCGGGTCTGGGTCAACAGTACTCTGATCCCTTCCTGTTTTCGTGCCTTATCGGTTCGAGTCAAGGCTGACACGCTACCCGGAAACCCAAACCCGAATCGGATACGATCGACAAGATATCGCAGTCGTCGTATTTATCCGGCACGACATGTTCGGCTGCGTGCTCTCAGAATCATGTTCCCAAAATTATTTTCACGACTGGTCCGACAATGTTTCTGCACTTTCTTCTAGAAGAATGGGGAAGTTTCCAAAAGAAAGTTTGCCTCGTCATCTTGAAGAGAAGCTCGAATTTCACGTAGGAACGAAGCTTGAAATCAGTTATCCTTCCCCGACAGGAAAGGGGAGTTGATCCTTGACAGAAGGATTTCACGGACGCCTCTCGTCGATCGCGTTTCTAGATCCTCAGGATCTTGGAATAGGAAGGAAGTGAAACTGCACCTAATGGGTGACTAGTCAAAAATTATCAATTTCCAACTTCCGTATTCTTCCATGAAGAAAATCTATTTATATATATTTTTTCTTTTGCAGGATTCAGGTATGATTTTAGTATTGAAACTATAACACAATTTTCAATAATTATAAGGTAATCATATTTCATATGGTATAGTTAAATTTTGGATAATTTTTGTCGGTTCTCCTTTGAAGACTGGTTGAAATAAGAATTTTACTTAGAAAGCATGAACAAAACTGATGAAATTTTAAGTTTCTACTCGTTTTCAGCTGTAATTCTAAATATTTTCGTGGTTGCTTCACACTAATTTGCAAACACTTTCGTCGACCGTAATCTTAAATTATTATTACTTAATATTCTGAGTTGCTATGCGAGAAAAGTACTTTTATATGAAGGTAGACTTTAAGAGGTCAATATTTTGCGTTAACCCTTTGGAAATGGAAGGAAAGACGGAACCTTGCAGCAATTTAGTTACCTCGTCGTGTACGACATAAAACGTACTGTCTCGTGACGATAACACGAAAGATAAAGGTGACTCAGAAACAGAATAAAAATCGAACAAAGCCTCTGCTTACAAGCGTTCGTGGTGTCTGCGAGCCGATGCAACGAGCTGCATCATCGAGCGTATATACCTGCACAAAGTTATATTGTTCTTTTCTTCCTTTTTTTTTTTTCAATGTCAGCTTTATCGAAGCAATAAAAATGAAAATCACAGTTCTTCGGTGACATCATCATCTTGCACAGCCCCTTCCGGTAGCCGAGGAGCGGATAGACGGCCGCTGGCCTCCTTGTATGTAAAATCGGCGTTGTATTCAAGTGAATGAATGCATGATGGCGCGTAATGGGTGAGGCTCGCGTGCTATTGCCATAAACCATGATCGTCCTACACGTCCCCACCTGTCGAGGAGACCCAGTGCCGAGGGTGATCGAAGATCGGTTGCAAAATAGCCGGCCCTGAAGCCTGGCAAAAATTCAGAAACGAAAGGCGATCGTGACAAGGCTTTCTTCTACGAACAACTCACCGACGCAACGTTTCTACGGTTTCCTCGTTGCACCTGAATCATTTACGTACAATATTTTCCGTTTTATCGCACTCCACGCTTACCAACTACTTAGTAAAATAGAAAGTCAGAGAACGCGTTCATTTGATTTACCACGTAAGCGGATCTTTCTAGCTGATAGTAACTTGCTGATATCTTCATTAGAACCTTGATTGCCACGTCGAAGCTCTTCGAAAGTTTCGTTAAGCAATGCTTCTTATTCTTAACAAATTATATTTATCGCTTTGATAATAATTCGTTGTTTCTATTATCCATCATTTTTAATAATATGGGTTACCGAACCATGTGAAAGTGTTAAAATCCTTTACTATTATCGCGTTTGATTTAATATCAAATAAGATGGATAATTTTACAAGGTACTGTTGAATTATAATACACAACGGTTCTCCTGCCTGGATAACTGCAACGATAAGAAACTCGTCGTGACATCCAGAAATCATCAATCATCGATGACCCGATGATACATGCGCCCGATCGAGAAATCGTGTACCATTCTCGTCCCCGACTATGCCCAAGATCCGGCCAGGATCTTGAAATTCTAATGGATCCCTTGAAATCATCGTCAAGCTTCGAAGAAGTCCATTAGTCTTTCAATTATTTTCACTGCCCACCTCCGTGGCCGAGCAACGTTTTGCAATTTAATTCGAGGCTCTCTTGAGCCGCGGTACATACCGATCGACCGGTTAGAGGTTCCATCAACATATTCAATGGTCTATTAGCCGCGCACGAAAGACAGACGAACCGGGAGGTCACGGTTCGAGTATAGAGGCCACGGAAGACCAGAGTAGCAGTCATATACTTCATTATCGATGTATCGATAAGCGTGTAACCGGCAGAGACGACGGGGCGCCGGAGCCAGTCAGCTCGCAAAAACAATAGCCCAGAAAAACCGGTCGCAAAGTCATCTTCCAAAATTGGCAGGTGCCTACAACGTCTTCCCGCTGTTTAACCGTCCCCTCCTCCCCTTCTTATCCTGAAGAAATTCCACCTACCTTGCTCCTAGGTAAAATCAATATTTAATCGGGCTTCCAAGCGGTACATTACCTGTCAGCCAGGTGCGAAAACCGGGATACATTGTTTTACCCCGCATAACGATCGATCGCCACGGGGTATCTGGATGGTTTCTTTTCTTCCCATTTTATCCTTGATTTTCTTCTTGATCAGATAACGATCGTCTCGAAATAACGAGGAAACGGATAATCGACCGTTTGCCTTCCGGGAGATCTTCGGCTTGTTTGGCTTCTTGAGATCTTGACGCCTCCCCCTTTTCGCGCCCTCGAGAATGAGGCTCTGCTGAGATTATAATGAAGCTAGTCCGTGCACGTGGAATTGCAGGATTTTAGATACGAGAATTTATTGCAACACTAATTTTATATTTACTATACTAATCATTTTCAATGGGTGGTGGATGATTTTTAAGTCGAAACGTTGCAAAAAGGGAATGATGGTTAATTTCTTTTTTATACAACTATACAACACTTATTTTTGGTAAATAGTGTGATAGGAATTTGAAATTTAACGGATGGAAAACTTACAAAATATTACGCTGCTAAGAGCGGTAAATGACAGCTAAATATAAATAAAATTTTGCAATATCTGTTTCCGGAACTGAATCCTCTATTCCTAAGAAATCATTCCCTAACCTTTCATTTTACCACCGTCCACGCGTCTCACAAATATGTTAATCGTTTTTAATCAAAAGAGTCCTCCTTTTAATTATTCATCGAAGAGGACCGTTCGCAACCAGAAATCGTCTGGACGAATATTGCCCGGTAGCTGAGAGTGGTTCCAGGTTGGTACCATCGTGTAACGGCACACTTAGCTGTACATTAGTGAAACAATTAAGAGTTTATAATGGCATGTCACATAAATAACACGGTGCGAAAGCGGACGATACGCGTATCTCCCCTTTGACGCAAGGGGCACGTTAATGGAACGCACGCGTTAACCCTTCGTACACATATGTTTATGTATGCAGCGGAGATGTAACGCGCGTAAACGTCACGTGGAACGATTCTGAGGGTGACGGTGTTAATATCGTGTGGGTGGCTTCCATTTTCTACCATCCGACTGTTTTCAATCAACGACCACTGCTTTGACCTGTTGCAATTACCTTGCACTTCCGTTGCTCGGACAAATCGTTGCATTTATGTATAATTCTGATACCATTGTTAAACAACGAAATGACGATTTCCAGGAACAATTGATGCCTTCAAAAGTAGAAACTCTGGATAGATCCTTCGTCTCGTAAAAAGGTTCGTTGACCTACTTCCTTACCCTCCAAAGAAAAAAAACCGGTAATCACGAGCAAAGATTATAGTGTTTCGATCGTGATCGATGAATTACGGTTTTCGACGATTCCTCGTAATCCTTTCTCTTTATTAGAACGATTCACCTTCTCGAAGGATCCTGGTGGTTAGACGGCGTAACGGTGACGATTATCGCGCGTCCATAGATCGATATAAATTGTCAGCGGGAGTAATTAGCGTCGAACCGTTGCGCCCTTGAGTAATTAGCAATTAAGCGGCGCGTAATTGCCTAATTCCTGCCCGTCATCCGACCACGGGCCCCGTCGTCGATAAGATCGCCGGCCAACCTCCTCGGGCAATCGTTAAATGCGTATATGTATATCCACCGGCTCGATTTCTCTGTGGGGGCTCACTTCGTGGGCTTTATTCGTTCAGCAGGTAGCTGAGAGCATTGGTTTTTTTTTTCTTTATGTCTGACCGAGACGCTGGATGAACGCGTTGATTTGTTCCTAGTTGCGTTCCTGTGCTCATCGTGGAAGCGGATACAGTGAATTTTCTGTACAGTGGAGAATTAACCCTTTCGCTCCAGTTGGAAATTTTTAGAAAGTCAGAAATTTCAGAATATTATATTTTTTATGAATTTAGAAACTTTGGTACAGTAAATGATACTGTGAGTAAAGTTAACAGATATAAGGCAGAATACTGAGATTTAGTGTTCCAAGGATTCGTTCATTCGCTCTTCGAAAAGATTCAAAAATAACATAAACGTCTTTTTATAGCCTGAAATATGTATGTTCGTAAATTAACCTTGAGAATTCTCATTTTATATTCTTCGTTTCTCATGACGATGTTACATGGTCCGTTCAACTGTTGCGACATTCATTAACTCACGAGACTAATTCCTGATATTAAGGAAGATTCGTGCAGGTATGCGGTTGTTCCTCGCACGATGACCCTGACCGGTTGTTCGGTGTGAACGAGTCTCGTGAAAAGCATCGATCGTATGGATTTGTCAGATACGAAATGTGATATACACTCGTAAAATAAAATCAAAGTTGCAAATTAATTAGCGTGATATAGCAAGCCTCGTATTAGTTAAACTCCTGTACTTTATTACAAATTAACACAGTATCACAGTCAAACCTCTTATAACACGGTCAACGTGTTCACTTACATTTCATTCTATTATAATCTCAAGTATCCAATACGAGTGTTTCTAATTAAGAAAGTGAAGGAATTCATAATATGGATGATATGTGTCAGCCACACACGAATGAAGTGTTAATTCCTTCCGTGTTGTATCGAAACCGTGTATACATTTCACACTTTCATATCGAAATATGTATTAGTTACAGGTACGAATATTATCAGCACCGTGTAATTAGTGTACAAGAGGCACTCAATATTATTCCCTTCCAATATCGCTTCCACGTATTACTTGAAATTCCAGTTGCTGTTCGAGCATGCCCGTACCGAATCACTCACCGAATACACCTGATAATCCTTGAACCACGCCAATAATGCTATCATTATCATCCAATACTAATAGCAACGAAGGTTATAACACTCCTAATCCTGTCGTTATTATCACCGTGGACGGTGCTAATGTATGACCAGTCGATAACGCTCTAATCGTGACGATTTACCAGGAACTGTTATCGAGAAACGGCCAAGGCGAGAGAGTCAAGTAAACAGGGAACCACGAACGTGAGATACACACCCCCGTGTGTAACCAGTCAGATAATTAGCACGAGATCGTTCGTTACGGTGCGTGACAATGTGCTATGAATCAATTTGGTCGTGTCACATCACGGTTGCTCGACCGCTTGTATATTAGATATCGACCGGTTGGCATTTTACTGCCACGATTACGGGCGCGCAATGATCGAATTGTATTGATTTATAAGTCGGTGCACGTGTTTACAAAATACTGGGCATTTACATTTAATTGATTAACCAGCCATGTGTCAATTTGTTGTCAAAACTTATCTATCGATTGAAGTGGAATATCTGTGTATTTCTAATTAATGCCAAATTCTAGTCAGAGTATCCTTCTATTCAACGTTCAAAAATTGAAGGTATCAAAATGTAATATTACAAATATCAATACTTCGTGAAATATTCTGTGGTTCAGATTGAAAGATGTTAACGCCAAAGATTATGTATGAAAGTCATAAATACTTGGCACCAGCTGCCAAAGTACCAAGGTATACTATTAGAAAAGTCGATAGTCCGTGAGTACATTGCAAATGACATAGATTGATCAACTCAGATAGCAAGAAAGATGCAGAGATAAGGAGCAAATAAAAATTAATCGGTGATCCTTACGGAAACGCCTGCTGAACCTATGCACGTGAACAGCCCAGGACTCAGGATCTCTCGGTTGCGAGTGCGTAGGCACGCTCGAACAGACGCACTCCATTCACTTGGCGCCACATTCATTCATGGCTAGAACGCAACCGCGGATATCGTTCGACGAACTGGACGAGATATTACATCGTCGACGTAATGATCGTCGGCGATCGTCGCGAGTCGATCGCTACCGGAATCGTGGACTTTATTCTTGTCTCTGATACCGGATTGCGTGGCTGTGAGTTGACAATTGGCGCGACACGCCGCGCCGCTTGGGAAATGCAACCAGTTTCACTGTTTAATGTTAAAAGGAAAATTATCTAATCCTGATGGTAATTTCAACAAATATCGTGTATCTATAATCTATGATATTTGATGGCATCTTGGTGTTAGACTGAAACAGACGAAAGTATGCAATTTCAAAGGTGACCTAAACTAGAAATGGAAAAATAAGAGACTGATGTGTAATGACATCTTAAAATTAAAATAATCGTTAATAAAACTGTATCTAGTTTGTAATTAAAAATAATTCTTTGTGATTCTATAATACGCCTTTGATGGCACCCGCAATAAAGGATCTATTTATAATTATAGTAAAGGAAAATTGATCACACACAAGCTATCAGAGATCACAATCGCGGAAAAACGAACGATCGATCCAATCAAGAAAATATTCATCTCGGAATCAAGATAAGAAACGTTACTCGTAGCCGTACCATCATACCGGTAGGAGCATTTAAACCCTCCACGCATCTCCGTTACACTCTTCAATCCCCTTTAACTCATGCATCAAGCTTAGAAACCATTTTAGCGGTCTTATCCGTACACGCCTGTGGTTGGCATTATCAATTAACTGGCCGAGTCCTCGCTCGTTGCTTGAAATGCTTCGCGTATGACCAGTCCAATTCCTTATCATACAGTCCAAGCACCGTTGAACGCCGTTATCCACATTTCTATCCCCTTTCCCTCCTCCCTCGAGCGAATTAAGCAAATTATGTCACCTCGATTTATATGCATCCTTGCTTACCGACGATCCGGTTACGCGTGCGTTATTACACATTTACCCGGGCCACGGTCGCATGAAACACATGTGGGTGTCGCTCGATCTGTCTCTCCTTTTTCCTACTTACGCTCGTTTCGTATCTCCTTCTCCCTTTCCCTCGGCGTCGGTGACATATCCCCCGTTTTCCTCACGGTTCTATCCTCCTTTTCTACTGGATCGGTGCTCGCAGGGGAATTCAGAACGCCGGTGCCCGATCCATGGCGCGGATAACCTCGCGCACCCGGACACTAAGCGGCTATCGACGACCTTTCCTTTCGAGATCCTTATTATTTGAACGCAGGTGCTTTGTTCGCCAGGATGGTACCGCGTCGATAACGATATTCAAACCCGGCACAATGAATCCAACGGAGGGCGGAGGTGGATCGGACAGGGTCCTCCCTAACGAATTAAAGTCGTAAACGGAGGCCAGGGTGGAGATCTCGGTCGATTAACGAACCTTGGAATGCGGACTTTTCAGCAAATTGGCATCCTTACTCTCGAAACGAGATTTTGGTCAACGATTAAACCACGTACTTGGATAATTGATTGCGATTCTGGCTCTCCGGACGTTATGCGAACAATGTGGATCTTGATCCATTCCGGGTGGTCAGTGGTATCGTCTTCGGAAATAATCTGGTATTTCGATGGTGTTCTAATGAGGAAACTCGACCGAATTTATTCATTTTAATAATAAACGAGTCATTTTTGAAACTTCGAAACGTCCCTCGTGCGTTCGCATAGCGTGATACGTAGGATAAAAATCGTATTTCCAATCAAGGAATCCGCCCACTCGCTCCGTATCCGATTCAGTCAGGCTCATTAATTAATTACCGCGAGATGGTCGAGCGTGAATCTTCGGTTATCGCGTTTGGCGCCGCGAGACAAAACGCGTCGAATAAATCGCGACCTCACGCACCGACGGCGTTGCGTGTCACCTACGTGGATACCTATAATTTAGCGTTATAATAACTAGTTGCTGGTCCGTGTCGGGGCGCCGCGTGATGCACGTGCATTGTGCATAGCGAAAGAGTGAAAAGACGGCAACCAGATCGAGCAACAAGATGAAGAAAGAAGGAACAGAGAGAAACTTCTCGGCCGAGTCGGACGATGATTCACGCTGCTGGCAGAGAAGGTGTCACTGGTTGTATGCATAAGAGCGACTCATTACTGGGGGCCCTCACCGACACCGAGGCCCACGTGCCTCTTCGAACGCAGAATGCAAATCGAGAAAGCCTCGAGCTCCTCCACTTTGGCCTGATCGACCTCGAAATCGCTGCGTACGATAACACCGCATGTGGGACGGCTTTGTTGGGGAATGAAACTCGTTGAAGAGGTGCACGGACGGTTCCTGGGTGGTTTCGCGTGTTGCGGTCAACCTCGTGACAGAAGGTTTCCAGGAAGTTTAGTCGAAGATAAGAGAAAAACAAATTTAAGGTCCTTAATCCTTTGTCAAAACACTATTTGTGATAAAATTATCTCGCTAGAATCTAGTTTATTTGCAGTCCACATATTTATAACGTGAGTTAATATAAATGTCTCAGAATAAAATAAAAGGAAATAAAACAATAATTATTGTCAGTGAATAGAGAATAAAAGTTCTACAATTTTTTGGAAATCGCTAAGAGTAAGATTTGCTTCAAATTATATTAGAATGTGTGCATTGATTTTGTGGCTAGAATGCAAGCCGAAGTTATGCTTGGTAAGGTGTTCATGCAGGACTACCACTCTTTAACCTCGGACCACGCCGTCATTTTCATAATGACAATGGCCCAACATCCTACACGGGGTAACCATGATGAGTAGTTTACGGTGCGACTCCCGCCACCTTCGCAAATCTCGAACCAGTCAGACTCGTGGATCTGCACTGTGATCTCCGTCAATAATATTTTGACTTTATAATCATTGTGTCGAATAATATAAAATAATTGACGGGTTTCTTTCTAGTATCCTTTGGTCCAGTTCGTTAATTACCTAGTGCCAATATAACTAAAAACCAATATCTATGTTTAAAGGAAGGTATAGTATCCAAAGGTAACACTTCAATCCCCAACCTTACGTTTTACTCAGAAATGAAGTACCTTCGAACTAACCTATCAACCGAAACTAAAGTTGAGAGTCTAAGCTCGACTAAAATTCTAATCTTAACGCAAGAAGATTAAATGAAATTAACCAACTTCTTCGGATAGGACACGCGAAATTCTTGTTCAACGATGACAAAAAACAGCTTACGATCGTATCGTGTTACGGTGCCTAATGAGAGTGACATTTCGGGATTATCGTCGTAAAGATCATCGAATTACGATCAAGCCGGGGACCACACGTGGGAAATGTCAAACGTCAATGTTAACTCATCAACATTAAATCCTCGCCGATCGTATATATTAAATGGTGGAGTTATGAGCCAGCACAGCGGCGAACACAATTGCGGATCGTGATTCGATACTAGACATATACTTATCACTATTGTTATCCAGGCTGGATGTCATCGGGGTCTATCTGTGGTATCACGATCGGTAGCTATACGTGTATCGCGAATAGGACGATTACGATAACTCGGGATCGATAACGATCTCGTTTATGAGCGACTCCTGGACAGGATCAACGTGAACCGATCGAGCTTACGGTGAATCGAGACAAAAGTCTTTCGGTGGATCCATTTGGAAAATAATATGTATTTCATGATCCTCTACGAACGTCCTTTGTATCGACAAAACAACTCGTTATCTAATCTTTGTACAGAGTACGACCGTGTTCTTCTTTTTAATTGTTTCGAGACACTTGTCGCCAACGACGATCATGAAGATCGGTAATCTTGATAGTACACCCACGTGTGTGTGTGTGTGTACGGAACTGGAGGAAGGTTTCGAGAAATGTGTCCAGAGTGCGTGTCCAATCGATTCGACACGGTACCATCGGATTCCGCTAATTGCAAATTTATGGCAACTTCCACGAAACACGTCGTGGTAAGCAAGACTGACGGTTCGTTGCGATCGGCCACGGTTTATTTAAGTCTCGTACGATACTCGATCACCACCTGGTAAAACCATTGAGATCAAATTTATTATTGCAATTAATAACCTCCCGTTACTTCGTTAATAAAATTATTTTAATTTCGCTCCATTTAGATTGTTCCAAATATTTTCTAAATCTGCCAGAGCTGTTAACCCTTGGGCGGCCGATATTGGGTTACCTTCAACCCTGGCAGTTAAATATAATTTTAATAAAACAAACTAAAAATATCGAGGCTTGATATTTCAGTAAAATTCTACACTTTTGAACTTCAATTGTCAATGATGTTAGGATAGCTTTTAGAACCAGTTTAACAAGTTGAATTATGCCCTGCGTTAAGTAACAAGAACGACGTTAAAAAAATATTAATCAACGATTCAAACGTCATGATATCGGTTCGCCACGAAATTCATGAGACTATGTCGTATGTCGATTGATCGATTAATACCGCATTTCCTCCGCAATCAGCCTCTCGTTTTTCCTCGCGATGGTAGAACGCTGAAAGCGCGACTCGCTTACAATATTGCAAAGCGTGACTCATTCGACGTCTTTTGCTCGACCACGCGTGATTATTTCACGTTTGAAACCACCTCCGCGGTGGTAGGCATACACTACCACACATTGTCGACATTGCCACCTCTCCGGTACCACATTCTATCGATAATGTTACCTGAAGACTACTGAAAATTTCTTTCTTATCCGATAAACCTCCGTCATTCGTTGCTTGCTAAGCAACTTTGTACTATTTCACTCTTTGAAAGCTAAGGATCAAGTACCAGATCTATGATGCTCAAAAATCAAAATAAAGTTAGTCGGTCCAAAATAATGAAGTCAATTAAAAAATTAAACAAATCGACGTTGGAGTAAAATCTAAGAATCTTATTATTACTTCCTGTTGAACAGCAGAAGTTGTTCCTTCGTGTCAAATTACAACGATCAATTAAACCAACTCCCTTCTATGTTTGCCAAGTGTTAAGAAACAATATTTGTAACATCGTTGTCTGTCTGTGCACGTCTGATTTTACGATCTTTAAGAGGCTCGTTTAACGTCGAACGACGGTGTCATTTTCACGGAAATGAATCATTTACGGGAAAAATTCGCAAACGAAGAAAAGGAAGACTGAAAAGTCCTGTTTTACCGCTTCCTGGCGCCTCAGCTGGTCCAGACAATACGTTACACACTCACAGCCGTTGTACAAACGTCGAACAATGGTCCATGCGTTAAGACAATGCGTCGTTAATGCCTCCCCTGTGTGCTCGTGACAAGATTTTTCGCTGGTACACCGGTGGAACCAGGATTCAAACGAAGACGATGGTAAACCTGAATCTCGAGACCGGCACTACTCGATCCTTGACGATTCGACGGGGAAAATATATGCGGAGGAGGAGAAGGAGGACTTCCGTAATTGCGTTGTATAATTAGGGACGTTAATGAGGTACTTGGTTCGTCTTGAACCCGTCTCGAAGGGTTAATAGACATTTACACACAATAAAATCGCAAAATATTCACAATTGTGTCGATGCCCAGAAGTTTGTTAAAAATACGTGCAAAAATATTTTTATCTTTTATCATTATAAATATCAGCAATATAAATAGGAAAGAATTTGATATCAGGTATTTATTAGTTTAGGAGCTAAATTCGCACCGTTATATATTTATGGGAAAAGAATTTTTTGATCAAAACAAATGTCGGATGAACGAATAATCTCGTGCAATTTTTCTGCCGTGAAATTTGGACGATTTTAAAAGAAATACATTGGAAATAGAAATATAATAATAAATGCCAGTAGTATAGATAAAACAAAATTTTACCTCCCTCCTATTTCAGTAAGCGCTCAAAGAGATAGGGAGCAAAGTATCTCATCGAAATCGCAATTATCGCCAAAACATCGTTCGAAAACCAGGAAAATTGAATAAAATCCTCCTACGATACCAAATCGAATGAAAAATCTCGCGAATCGAAGAACATCGACGTTGAAAACCACCCTATTGTTTCAGCATCGCTTGACGCCCACGTGGTAAGATAACAAAAAAAAAAAAAAAGAAAAGGAAAGAAAAATAAAGAAAAACGAACGACGAAGATTCCGCGAGACGATTTTGCATAAAAAATTCGCTCGTACGTTTCCGTCGATCGAGCCAGCGATGCAACACACTGGTCCTGGACGGAGAATTATTCGACGTTCCTGGATACGAGATCTCTCGATATCCCGAAGAAACCACGGAGTTCGATCTTGCCTTCGCGATCCTCTCCTTCCCTTCTTCCACCCTCTTTTTCTCCCTCGCCCCGTTACCAGCCCGCCCCTCTGGATGCCTGTTTGTGGCGTGCCACAATGCACACACAGGGTAACCAGAAGTACGGCCATAAAGCAAACGATAGAGAGACAATATTCTCTTGGTGAGCAAACAATGGCTAACTTACGACGATCGTAAACAATCCCCTTATCCGCAGGTCGTTAACGCTGAATAATAATTTTCGCCAACCCCCGCCGCGTATCACGCGTGTCACGCTATTATTTCCCGAGGGATCGATCGGGAGCAATCGCAATCTGTATCTGGGCAGGATGCTCGTTAGAACCTACTCATCTGGTTCGATTCGTTAATGCTCGCCTTTGAAGGCGTCTCGTAAGCCTATTGTCACTTGTTGCTGCGGAGACAGCCACGAACGGACAATTTTATTTCTGAATTATTGTTCCATAATTATTTATGAAGAATACAGGGGTTAAAAATATCTTTCTGGTTTCTTAATAGTAGCGGCACGATCTTCCGTTTCTTGGATTCTGAAATCAACCCTTTAAATTAACCATCAGACACTGTAGACGTGTTAACGCAATCCTATATTAGATCTTCTCAGAGTAACGCTCGTTATTTGTCTAACGTACGATTCATGAATGGAAACTTTGAAATTTCCAAATATTTATCGTATATTTATCCAAAGTGTTTAGCGTAGAAAGGGTTCAACAAAATTCTTAACGTAATATACATTCACAGTTATCAAAAGTCATCAAAAGATTATCAAATCAGCTGACACGAGTATTCCAATTGACAATGGAAATCAATGTTAGCCTTTTACAATCTTGAATACTGTTCACTGCAACGTATCTATATCAGATTCACTGATTCTTGAAACGATCACGGTAACAAATGACTGTCAATTTTCCAACGGAAGAAATATTTTCCATTTAATAAGTCTCGATCGCACACGATCGGTCACGAACAATTACATCGATCGAATCGTATCAATGCTCGATGCAATTTAATTGGAACGGTTCGGCCGTGTTTCGATACGTCATGGATAACGTCGAGCTCGGCCCATTGAAAGCTATCGGTTCGACCAGCGCCGAATAAGTTAATTAGCCCCTTTATTGGTAAATCGATCACAATGAAACCGTGGATAAAAAAAGAAAATAAAAATGGAAAGAAAAATGTGAAAATAAAACGTGCCACGAGAGAGGGAGTCAAAGAAAATATCTGACAACGTTTTTCACGTGTTATCTATAATGAGATCGATGGCATTGATTCGAAACAAAGTTGAAATTCACTTTGAACAATCGTCTGGATAGGAAAGCGCGCCTACGGGCTAGGAACAGGCGCGAGTGATCTATTTACGATCAGGTGTGATCTATCGACGATCGACGCCCGTGGGTGGCGGACATACGATCCACGGGACCAGATCTCTACACCGGTGAGAGGTCATTCTGACTCATTTGAGACACCAACTTGACGTATACTGTTAGCGACGATGCTCGCTGATATATTTCTTTTCAAAATCGTGGATTAACCCTTTGCACTCGGTTGTCCCGTCTGAGAGGACATATTTAATTTGTCAAAGTATTTTGAAATGTGAAACTGAAGTTTTATTTACATTAGAATATAGAAAATTTAGGAAAGGAATAAAAATAAATAGATTCATAAATATTAGTAACTTTTTTCTTGCAAAACAGTACATTGATTTTTGAAAATTTCGTTGTTGAAATGGACTGGATTCGAACGTATCTAAAAATGCTCCGAGTGCAAAGGGTTAAATTAATATTATCTTACGGTAATTAATATGAAGGTACACCAATCTGATCCACCGATACCGACGAAGTTTCTTCAAATCTTGGATAAGAATAATATTGTCGATTCACACACATTCATCCTAAAACAACCATCTTGAAGATTTATTATTATTTTTGGTCAAAACTTGGGGGGTTGTCATGTGGTATAAGAGTAGATACGGAAGTTTAGCTTTGGGAAGTTTTAGAGGCAAAATTTCGCAAGCGTTAAATAAAACAAACTATATCAATTAACTTTTTTAAGTAACAATATTCTCAAAGATCAGACTTTTTAATAAACGGCGTGAAAGGCAAGATAAGAAAATTTGCACGTTGTACAACGGTGCAGAAATCGCCCCGCGGCTTATAATACAGCCTCGACGTAATATATATCGATCGAGACGCCGATTGCGTAATTGCAATTAAAGCGATCTTGTAATCGTAAGTCGAGTATAATTAATGAACTGAATCGTGCTGACGCTCCGAGTGTTGTCTATCGCGGCGCACGATCGTGCTGCGGGCCGTGAGTAAGCGCAATTTGCCATATTGTCTCTAATAATCCTGGCTAATTAGTTTTGTCTCCCGGTTGATATCGGTCCCGGTTCACGCTCGCACCCGTGACCACACTCTTCTGCCGTGTTCTACAAATGAAAGAGAAAGCATCGCCCACGCGTCACGGCGCGCGATCATCTTGAAAAATTTGGAAGAAAAAGGTCCACTGATATATTCTTTCGAAAGAAGAAGTAGTAACTAATTTTAGAGGTAAATAAAGAAAATTGGACCTCTCCGAATCGAAGACTCCTGAGGCCAATAAAAATTTCTTTAAATATAAATTGCCGTAATATCCAAAATACTTCAAGTGCTTAATAATTATTTACTATATTTCAGTACTTGAACACGAAAATTGATGTGCCTATGTATGTCTATGTAGGTTTGGAAGACTCTAATTGTAGACGTTTAATTTCTATATACCTCAATTTTACGCCCCATCTCTGATTATATCGATCATTCGAGTTCAATTTCATTAATTAATCTACTTTATTTTTTGATATCGTCGGTCCATAAAACGATCAAGGAAACTCGAATGAAATCCCTCAAAGAAGGTAAATTGAAACGTAAAAGGGAACTAGGAAATAATCAAGGGATCTTCCATGCGCTTCTTCTTCTGCAAACAGAGCATAAAACCCAGGTTGCCATAAATCCACAACCTACGACTCGCTTCACCTTTCTTCGCCATCGTCATCGTCTTTCTTACCTTTGCTTTACGTGCAAAGCTAATTTCCTCCTCTAATAGACCGCGCTTCTCCGTTCGTTCCTCCATTTCCCGTCTGCGAACGTTCGCCAGGACACAAAACAGAATCATCCTCTGCTTCTGCCGTCGAATTAGTATTCCTTCCACGTGGACTCTTCTTCGTTTGCAAATTTCGATCTTGATGAAACTATTAAACTACAGATTGAAGAAAGAAAATCGGGAAGGTGTGTTTGGAAAACAGTTGACCCCACTAAAAGAATGTAATCGTTCAAAAATAATTATTTATTAATATGTCAAACAATATAGCAATCTGCGTATTAAAAAGAAATTCGAATTTGACCTCAAACCATAAGTTGAACTATATAAAAATCTTTAATTCTGATTTTGAAAACTTGACAAGTTGAACAACAAGGCGAATATAAAGATAGTTTCCGTTTCCGCGACAACGAGCCAAGGACAGAATCGTTGGGGAAGGAATAGCTCGTCGAGCTCGTAAACTATGACGCCGGTTTAATTACACAGTGTCCTGGTCACCGTTGAACACGTTTCTGTCGCAACGCGAGCCAATAAAGCCCGGGGAAATCTTTGTTAAAAGATCGCCGCGAACCAGATAAATCTCAATACAAAGTCAATTATAGCTGGCAGCTACGGTCGCTAAGGTGGGCGTGAATAGGTCGAACGAAGCGTTTGCATCACGTGCAACGCGACAACTTCTCGATGATTTACAAATTCTGGGTGAAGCCAGATTGAGAAACCGCTTTTGGTTGACTGACAGCTCCATCCAGCCGTGGAACGACGTTGTTTTGTCATCCACTTTAACTACCGCATAAACGGTTGTTTATTAACATTGGACATTTTGTATCTGGCCACGTTGACGATTAAACGAAAATTATGAGAGCCTCGTTGCCGGTATTGATCTTATTCCTTGCTGGCCAAGAGACAAACGGCTATTATCGTTTGGCTACTCTTCTGTTTTGTATGAAGTTCAATTTAACATGTTGATTGCCACGATGAAAGTTGACACACATAATTAGTAATTGGTAAGGATATAATTGATTAATTTTCAAATGTAAATTTTCAGTTTGTTAGCTCGGACTATCAAAAATATTATAAATCGTATGGAATTTAAGAATGTAAGAATAGAGAATGATCGTGTAACAAATTCGTCGCAAATTCGAACGACGAAAGTGCCAAATTTCGAGCTGGCACTTGTTTAGAAGCGTATACAAGCGTAACGCACGAAACACCTTGATAAGATTTATTAACGCGTTAAATGACGCAGTGGCCTGCTATAATTATAATTATTTACAATATGACCAGATTGTCTGACGAAAACTTGCATATGTATATCGAAAATAAAGTAAGGAATCCAAATTTGTTAAATAGCTTTGTGTCGGACAGTTCCTTCTATCGATTCTTATTCGCAAATTTTAATTTTAAAATATGAGATCAAATTTAAATTGTAACCATCTCAGCAATCCACCGTCCAAGGTTTAATGTTACTTAGAATTTTTTATTAACTATCCGAATATCTCCAACCTGTGCTGCCCCTCACTAGTGACCCTCACAGGACTCAACGTGTCAAACCTAACACGGTTGCTAACTGTCGCCACATTCTGTCATTAATTTTACATATTGCGCAACAGGAAATTGCACTTTGTTTCGTGTATAAAGGCATCATGTTCCTAGACAGTGCTAAACACCTGGACAATCAGCAGGACGATAATTAGCACGAAACGAAAAAGGAATGTTCAATTTTCATTTTATACTGGACACGAGGAATCCGTACGATGAAGTAACGGAAAGAAAGGAACTCTTTGAAAGGGCCCTTTACGCAATTACGACGTCGTTTCTTTTTTTCCTTTTTCTTTTTTTTTTTTATTGCTCTCTCTGCTCTCTTCGCCACGTTATAACGAAGCAGGCATAACTCTCCTGAAACAACTTCTGACCAGGTACACGAAGACAATCAGATAACAAGGAACACCCGCACGATCTTACGTAAACGGCAGACACGAATGTAATCGTGCGTGTTGTTCCGATTTTCTTGTCGCTAGTTTCGAGTTTCTCTTTCGTAGGGAACGAAGGACACGCATGGAGTTTGGTGGTAACAAAAAATTGATAAATTATTAAAAAATTGATATTACAAAATGCTATAGAGTCAGATTTGGAAAGTTAAATTTGAGCTCGTCGGTGTCAACCCTCGAACGATGGATCCTGGATCAATCATAACCCAAAGAAAGGAAAAATACAGTGATATTTCAATTGTGGTTAGATACACAGCTTTTGAAATAATACGGTTTCATACATTAGCAAATAATTACTAGAATAACAGCAAATGATTAAATTTAAAGTAACTGTTGTCTCAGTGGTCCGTCGTCCAAGGGTTAAGTCTTGTTTTTCTGCTCAAACGCAAAACAAAATAAGAATGTAAAATAAACTTTGTCAAATAAAAATTATACAAAGAAGGTGCAGCATATTAGAAAGGGACAGCAAAAAGAAGATTGTTAGCACGAGTTTTATAGTTTCCTCAATTTCCGGGTTCAGGATCGTTCTCTGTGACTTACCACGTGACAAAATGTCGTCAGATTAAGAAATTATCAGACAGAGATCAGAAACGCGGAGGTAATTGCTATTCGCTCGTAATACAATGATTATTCTTGATAATAGCATGCCAAGACTTGCTAAACAGTAAACGACAACGCGTGTCTCGATCGGCTTGCGTCACTCATACACGCTGAATAATTAATGATATCCACCATGCGACAGAAATAAATGTCGACTTCGTGGAATCAAACAATCATACCATAAAATTAACTTCAAGAATAATCTGATTAATCAATCTACAAAAGCACACTTCTTGAATTACACTCAAATTATTCAAAAGATACTATTTCGCGTACTGATAAAAATGTTAGATCATTTCTATGAATCATCTACCGTTTGTTCCACTGATAAACACGTTCTAGATACTATTCTGTAAGCTTTAGAGAACCTAACCCAGACCTTCGAGTTTGAAATCTTTGCGTGAAGTTTGCCTTACTTATCTTAGGCTCGAAGTAATTTTCTAACGCACGAATTTATCTCAAAATATTTTGCTGTCAATTTGAGCAAAGTATTAGCAATGTCGTCAACATATTAATTATACGATAAAAACAACTGTACGTGATAAAACATCCAACAATTGCAATTAATCAAATTATAATAATAGTACCTAAAAATAAAATTGCTAGACATTGTATAAGTATAAAATTATATTTGAATTATGTTATATTATCTGTTCTACAAATTTGAAATGTATCGCTGCTTATTAACTATTATAGTAATGACTAACAACGGGGGAGTAATGATGTTTGTACGAAATTGTAATCAGTTGTCATTAAAAACGTGTATAAACAGGATCGAAGAACATCTTATAAAAGAGTTATAGTTTTGTTCCAGTAGAATGGTCATTTAATCGGGTTCAGGGACATTACGAAACGAACGAATAATAATCGAAGGACCATTGTGCAAGAAAACTGTCCACGCTGGACCATTGTAGGATAAAAAGAAAAAGAATCACGGCAGAAATTCCTGCTCCACTTCGATCGAACGGTTTCTGGCAGCTGTGGCAATAGGCATCGATCTCGATCCTCTCCCGAATCGTTTAACATTATAATGACGAGGCCCCCGAGAACACTCGTAACAGGTAGGAAACATACTTGGAGACCTGTTGCGAGAGAACGGACCCCCCGCGGCCTGCGTTCACCGGCGTCCGATGTTATCTTCATCTATCTAGGCCCAGAGAGCCTAGATAGTGGAACCGCTCGGATCGGCTTTTCATCTACTCCCGTTTCTGCAGCGTGAAAATATCGCGGCTACTCATCCCCTTATTGTCGTGAAAATTCTTGCTCGTATCTTGGCTACCTTCCTAAGAACCCGCATGTATACGTTTCTTTCTTTTTTGGGAGAATTAATGGCACCCAGTGAACGTTTTATTGTTTTCAACGCGTTGATTGACACAGTGAAAACGGAGGTATGTAACAAGACACGTTAAAAGTCTAATTATTAATAATGCGTTCGATTAATTTTCAAATTCAACCTTTCAATTTAATTAACTCGCGTTGTTAGCTTAGTATTAACGCCATTTGCAATTTATTTTGTCTCCTCTTTTAGTAATTATTCAATTATACAAAATTTCGAGGTACGATCTCCGCTGATCATCGTGTTAACCCTTTCGGCATTCGGCGAAGACTTGGAGGAACAGAAAGTTAAAAAAGTGTGCATAAATGTTGATAATATAAACTTATAAAGAGTTGAAAATATATACGCAACGATTTTCATATTTTTCGCAATAAATATTGGGTCGTGAAGTAAGATCGTAACGGAAAGGAAACTTGGAAAAGCCACAATTTTAACTTGAAAATAAGTTAAATAGAAATTTAATTAGATTAAGCTAAATAAGATAAGTTAATGCATTTTTAAGTGTCTAATGGGTTTTCATTATGAAGCTAACACACTTTCTGATCATTTTGATGATGATGGTCGCTATCTTACCGATGACTACCTTGAATATCATCATCGTGGCGCAAGCTATCGGAAACCGTGCAAACTAGTGTTACGTTCTTCTTATAATTGAAGCGACTGCTGTTAATTCACGAATCTGTCGATAGTTCAAGCATATAAAAATACAATATATTACGTTACAGTAATAGGTGATACAATATTCCAAGATAATGAGTTTGTTAGGTTCGACATTGATGTATTAACAAAACACTGATACAAATCATGAAAGTTATACAATTATTATAAGATAAAAACATCCTATATAGAAAGTATTTATTGAACAAATATTATATATAAAATTGAATTGGATGTTGAATGGAATGTGTAGGAGACGATACTGCATTGTCACAAGTTTATCAAAAGTTTTACAAATCAGTTGAGAGCTGATTTTCGGAGTCAGACCTAAATTGAACTACCACAGTACTATCTTACTTTTAATAATTTCTTAAGGATACAAAGGACGTTCAATTGCGAATATTGTATACGAATATAGTAGCTCTTAGCTCGATATCGCATTCAAGAGATCCGTAAAGACTATGATTTTTAGAAGATTTCTTGAATACGATATCGATTACCAGATCACACCACGTGGAGGTGGCTACTACAGTGACCCGCCCTAACGCCAAGTCCCAACCACCCTCCGTAAAATACCTCGTTTATCAAGTTGTTGCCAACCGGATAAATGAGTTTTGATTCTAATTTTTCGCGTACAGAAGATAGACATACGGCGCGTCTATCTTCCAACCCCCCATATACACACACAGGCACACATTACAATAAATTACTTAAAACTAATTTCTAAGTAACGCTTCCCTCGTTGGGCATGCCATAACGACGCAAATTAAGTACAAGGGTCTTACTTGCTACTTTCTATTCTAAAATTGCCTTTCTCTTACTTTAAGCAATATTAGCCACTCGGCAAAAACGATCAATAAAGAAAAGAAGGAAACTTAAAATCTAATACGCGAAACTCGACACGGCGCGAGTAAAAAGGCTCTAACGATCGCCCCGGCGCAATATGCATTCTTATTCACATACATACACGAAGAAAATTAAAACTAATGCATTTTACGATGAAACTCTTCGACTCGGATGATGATTATACATTCTAATTAAATTGATAAACGGTGGGGGATCGTATCTCTAAGTGGGGGTGTTGCAAGTTTCGATGATTAGATTCTTAGATTAGAATATACAAGACTAGAATTTAATGAAATGAACAATTTCAATCGAATATAAATCAGTCAATGAAGATATTTGTGTATCTGTAAACGAAATAATTTATCTGAAATAATACAGTAAAAAGATGGAAAACATTGATACTATAATGTAGGAAGGAATAAATGGGTTACTTTATTTGAAATAAAGCTGTAAAGAAACGTGAAACATTAACTTCATAATGCAGGAAGGATTAAACGGGTTAATTTATTTGAAATAAAGCTGTAAAAAAATGTGAAACATTAACATCATAATGCAGGAAGGATTAAATGGAATAATTTATTTCGAATAAAACCCTGAAATAGAAAAGCTAATTGATAATGATAATCGAATAGAAAATGAACGAAATGATAATTCAAATAACAAAATCGTGAAACAGAAAATATAATTAACATTATAATTTCAGAAAAGAAATGAACAAAATAACAATATATATACGCAGTGTAATATTTTAAAATACCTATGAAAATCTTTAAATTAATTCAAATAAAATAAAAAATAAAAAAGCACGAAAGAAAATCGCGGTTCGATGGTCGACGAGCTCGAAAAATGTCGAGCTCGAAATTTCGCGGTATCGTTTCAAAATGAAACGAGACAAAACATGTAAAACAAAGACAAAGAAATACAAATTAGCGAGCATAGTGACATTAATAGTTCCCCTCTTCTGTGGCAAAATTTGCCGGGGCTCTTCGGCATATAGCCTCTTCTTTCTTCGGCTGATTAAGCCTCACAAATATCACTCGCGAAATTTTACGTCTCGCTCAAACATTCTTTACTTTCGTGAAATTAAAGAATAAACAAAGATTCGTGAATCTGTAGTATTAAATTAGCAACTAAATTCGCGAATAAACTTGACCAAAAAATTCAATTTTTTGGAAAAGATATAAAAATCGCAAATTTAATTGCCAATCTAACATTTCAGTTTTCACGAATGTTTGCTCTCTTCATATTGTACAAAAGTAAATGAATGTCCAAGCATAAAATGTATTTGTTTAATTTTACACTTCACTTCACTTCACTTTAATACTTCATTTTTGTAATCGGGTCTAGTACCACGACTACGACTTACAAACTAAGGCTTGGCCTTACGAAAAATCGAGACTAAGAACATTTAAACACAATCAATTTGCATTTGAATATTTTCATTCGATTTTTCGTTTTCTTCAAACCCCAGATACAAGTTTCTTTTGTATTTTTACCAAAATACCGATAGAAAACTTGCTCTGGCCCTGCCTACTTAAAAACTAAGATCAATCACACCAGAAGTAAACTACCTGCCTGCCTGATGCTATATTTAAAAAAATTGGCAAAAATCATGCGCACCAACACAAACGCTCCACGATTCTCACACACACCACCCGGGTGCAAAAAAGCCTAAACCTAGGGAGAACGTCCCGGGACGTCTCCGACACCCGAGTTCAAATTTTCACACACACACAAGCTAATATATTCCTGAAATCGACCAACAATCGATAGTGAACATTGTGCAAAAATCTGAATTTAATGAATTTTCGATCTAAGTTTCTCAAATATAAAATAAGATAAAATGATTCTAAATATAATTAAGCAAATCATTTTGTTACTTTGAAATAAAGAGTTGTTTTAAACCCACACAAGTTCCACAACCTAACCACACACACACACACATGTGAAACTTATGAGATTATTGGTTCACTATCAGATTGTCAGTCGCAAAAATATTTTAAACCGTGTCCACCTGCCCTCGCTCATGCAAGTACATCTAAGTACCAGCATGAGTTTCGGGCATAAAAATGTACACGGCCAACAGAATCTGTACTTACTGTGTTTCTTCATGTTTGCTGAAAATCCTAAGCTAAAATATATGATTAACAACACAGAAATAAAAGACAGTTTCGACATCAAGAGTGATTTCGATATCAAAGTGAATGATCTAAATATAATCAAAGACATTCATACTTGGTACTTTGATATCAAAAATCTACTCATCGCGAAATTCTTGTACACATGGTTTGTTCAATCTTTTGACTCGAAATTTGGAAGTTACAAAATGTACTCTGAAATCGGAGGGTCATCCGACTTCTCTACATTTTTGTATTTAAAATGAATTAAGTGTACAAGAAAACCCTAGCCTGAGCTAACAAAAGAAAAACAATCTGTACAAATATCGTTGTATAATTTTATACAACGATATTCGTGGTCACTATGCTCGCTTCAAATGATAAAATTACAACCAGTCCCCGTGTCGTTTCGGACCATTCGTCCTACGACATGATGGGAACTGGAGGAACCGTAAAGCATGCGACTCACCAATCGCAGAATCTCGTTACAGCTCTCGATTCACCCAAGATTTGACCCAGGATTTGACCCATGGCTGACCAGTCTGGCTTTTGGAAGGTTGTGAGCACCCCTTTCCTTGAATATCGCCTGAAGGACACCCCTCATTGAACTGAACCCCAATCTGAAATTTGAAATCGCACAATTCGAGGTTATTACCTTATCAATTATTGGCAATTAAATTGTAAATTTATAATTGTGTGAGAAAACGTGTGACTAAATATGTTAACACATGCATAATTACATCAAAATCTACACCAGTACACGTATGAGTGCATGCACAATCACATAAGGAATAATTTGTAAAAACGTGTAATTAAATATGTGAGCACATGCACTACCACATAGGGAACCACATAAAAAAACACATGGACAAACATGTGGACACATGCACTATCACATAAGGAACAACACCAGGGAACACATGATCACATATGCTATGTACATGTCCAACCACCTCAGGAGTGACACCAGTAAATGTGCAAATACACACAAAAAATACGATAAAACACACACGGTAAAACACACTAACCACACGTGAGATCGGATGTGTCAATCCTCCAGTTGTCAGCTCGGTTATCGGTACGTGTTCGATATATTAGATGTTCACCCCGACGCGGTTGTAATAGAACTGACAGGTCGTCCTTTTCAAGTTCAACGACAGAAACAAAAAGTAGTCACGGTGTTTGGCGTTGCCTATTGACTCGGTAATGCTCATTACTCTGTGACGCTATTGTATCGAAATCTATTGACATTGCATTCACGCTTACTTTGTTATGTTTTTGTTGACTTTTTGTTGTGCAGTTGTAAATATTCAAATGTTTATGACTTCTATATATAGATATATTGCAATTATTACGAATCGATATGATTAAAGTTTTATTTCGCTTTTATACAATATTCCATATTTTGTTATATAATTTTTAAATATACGCATACAATCGATTATTAATATTTGACATTTGTATAAGATACTTTTAAAATACAGTTGTCATATACATTTACACATTTTTTATTTTTAACTTGTTAAATGTTATCTGTTTTTAGAATTTACAATTTACTTTCGAGTAAAAAATCAATTTATATAAAAATATCAACATAAATTATTACGTTTATGTTACGTTATATTATAAAACCAATTTATGTTTCTAATTTCTTTTCATTTTTAACCGACTTCGAAAAGGAGATTCATCAAAGGAGATGATATCGATGAAACCTAGTATTACATTTTGCTGCCGGGGATGTTTCCACGATGATCCCATTTGCAACATTCCCTTCGCTTCCATGTCCTTCCCTGCACTTCCCTTCACTACCCATCCCTTCCCATCCCTTTGTTGCTAACTACCATTCCCATTGCAAAATTCCTATTCTTTGATGCTACTCTGGAAGGAATGCTCCGATCGCCACTAAAAAATGTGAAATAATAAAAAAAATTTTGGAAAAAAAAATACAACCGACTTACGATACAAACTAAAGAATCGTTAATAATGCGTGTGATAGATATTTATGATAATATTCTATCGTTAGAAGCAATTGAAAGTCAGAAACTATGTTAAAATGCATAAGAAACGCGTATTAAAATTACTAAAAGTTCAAAGGGCTGCCGACAAAGTCCTGTTTCGAATTTCGATATAAAGTTAGGCTTGTAAGAAAGTAGAAACCTTCCCCTTTAATTTGGTTTTTGATTTACGTCGATATCTTTATCCGTTCCTGAGATATCGTCGTGTAAAGACAAACGTAATTTTTACAGAAATTCGCTGCCGCCTCACGCTTGGACCCAGACAGTGAGTGTCTAGCGTAGCGGTCACGTGGTCATTGTTTACGTCTAACCCTTTACTATTCCTGGAAATGCGTATACGAATTTCCTAGAAAAAAGTCTAGGTCGCGTCGCGCCCATTCAGGGTTACCCTCGTGCGCGCCGGCCGCTATACAAACTTTGAAGCCCTATATCTCAGGAACTAATTAAGCTATCGCCTTGCAACAAAGTGCGTTATTATGTACGCACTTTCCTTTATCTTCTGAGCTACCTACTGCGTAAAATTTAGACATTTTTTTTTTATATTTATTGCCAGGAATTTCGCCGCCGTTGAATGTTTCGCGTTGACCTGTGGGATCCTTAATGCTTCAAGTGTTTCCTGTTAATTTAAGATAAATAATAAAATATTATTAGTATTATTTAGTCTAATTTTTATTACTGCCTCCAATATTGACCCACCCTAAGAGTAAAGTTAATTATTATCCAAAATAAGATTGTTCGTGATCGTTAATGATTAATTAGCTACAGATTCAATCTAAAGAAAGAGTACGTGAATTGGGAGTGTAAAGAAGTTTTACAATCACTTTTCTATATAATTTAATTCGAGAAAGCATAATAAATATGTTATCGAATGATAACAGTATCTGTACAAGAACAATATACGCGTAACATTTCATACGTCTTATCATTTGCAACAAATATAAAACTACAACTGTACAATTCATGAATAAATAACATTCGCGATAAACTTTGTTACGATGAAGTTTCATGTAAAGCTATTTAGGAAGGATTGTACTGTTCCGTACACATTATCGTGCACGGATTTACGATTGCCATATTCTATCATTCTTCACATATCGTTCATTTGTGCTGTAACAATAACGTAATTCAACATTTGGAATTTTTGCTAAATTCTCAGTTTGCCAAAATCTTTGGAATACAGATACTATATACATTTTGTCAGATTTTTTCGAAAACTATTACCCATTGAAAGATCCATTGGTCATATAAGACCCACGTTTACACAATAAAGGCTTGAACTGATTTTTGTTTGTACTTTTCATCGATAAAGTCTCGTGAATGAACTTTGAAGAATTAACACGCGGGAGCAAAATTCCTAATTTTTTAATTACGCGATTGTTACAATAAACGAGCGACACGCATTATACAATGCAAAATACCTCGAAAGAAAAGCATTGTTACATCCTCAAAGATAGATGTCCATTTAATTGCATCATTTTTAAATATACCCGACGTAAAAAAAATAAAGAAACGAAAGATTGAAAACAAAATCTACCGCTAAGTACTACGATAAGCGTGTCGTTGAACGACGTGATGTAACATGCAATATGATCGATTTATTTATCTAAATCGCTTCGATAGATATAAAAAACAAAACAAAAAATGGACGTATGATTCAAGGTATTGAATCGTAACATAAGTTCGTAGCAAAAAGAGAACTTAAAGTACCATTCCTATTAACTCGAATAATTTTAACCAAAATCGAACAAATATTGCAATCAAATAAACCAGCTATATTCAGTGATATGTAACATTGAAATAAATCGAATCGAATGTTACTTTGAAAAAAATGGAGAACTCTACGAGTTTGTGTCACGACCCAATATCTCCAGCATGGTTTTATGAATTCGAAGCAAAACTACGAACTGGAATCAAAGTAAGAATTTTAAAATACTTTCTGTCGGTTAATCATCCCCCTCAGTCATCTTTCTGTCACATATAATCATCGCCAAACAATGATAGTTCGAACGTTTACAGAAGGCACAGAGTGTCTGAATTTTAATTGGTCAAACGCTAGGAACATATTCTTTGGATAAGTAAAAAAAAGAAAAAGAAAGAACAAGAAAAAAAAATGCTTTGCTAGAAACATGTATAAACTATGAAAAAACATCCTTACAATAATGAGCAACGAAATGGTAAAAGTATCGAGTTGGATAATAAATACGAAAATAAATAAATCGTCCCGTTAATTAATCAGATACACGCTATCGCAATGGAGCGAAAGAATATCGTTTTCTTTTTGACCATCGGTATTAAAATTCAGGCAACCCGTATTACACAGGTACAAGATTCTCGTGGGACCAATAAGAATCATAGAAATCTTTCAACAATATCTAATGAATTTTGAATTTCTAATGAATTTTTAATCACATCTACTAATCACTGTATTCAATAAATTTCACTTGTCTCTAATTGCTAATGATTATCAGTGAATATCTTTCGCCTCCCGATTGAAAGAATAAACAATTTCATCTCAAGCAACGTGAATATAGAATTTGAATAATATTTGCAAAAACATCAACATTTATAATCACGTTATAAAAGTGGATTGGACACTCTGACATGTATCCCAATTATTAACATACATACATATACGATATAATAAATCTAGAAATCTTTAGTAGCTTATAGAATAGACGTAGAATGTTATTGCACCTGAACAACAGACTAACAACTCTCCTGTCGTCGCGAGCCACGTTTTCTAACTACAAATAAAAATAAATTGCTTTCGGTGATACGAGGCTCGTGGCAAGAGGAGCACCGATACGTAAATAAATATATTTTACAAAAGTAGTCTCGATCAGAGTTTCTTTGATTAATCCTTTCGTTGCCGTAAGCATTTTAAAAATCCGCTTGCGAATGTGTTACAGGCACATTTGGGCATAAAAATAAAAAGTTTCATTAATTATTAGAATAAGGAAAACGTAAATATTGGAAACGTGCCACTCAGAGTTACTTTTGTAACGAATAATCGTATTTGTTTATCAAACGTGTGTCGATTCTGCCGCCTGCAACACACGTTTCGCACAGTGAAAGTTTTAATAAATTAATCGCTAGTTGTGATCATGTATAATTAATAATAACAATAATAACCGTTCTGTTGCATTTCGTTAGGATTCTAGCGAGGATCAAGTGTTACCGAAATTATAACGAGCAAACTGGAAAGCCAGCCGCTTATTCTTTTTCTCTCATTTCTTTTAAATCGCTAAGTGTAGATATTATTACCGTAAAATACGGGTCAAAAAATATATTATATCGTGTATAATAAGTTGGAACTGGAAGGGCGGACTAGTCGTACCCTCTATATCTTCGAACCTTCATCAGCTGTGTTACCTGCGATCTTTGAAACGTGCTTCGAATAAAATTATATTTATGTTTCTATACAAATGTCATGGTTACGTTAACGCTGGTGCTCGTGTAAAAAAATATTGCTCTTGTTTCGTCCTAAAATGCACCAAAACTTTCTCTCGAATTCTACCTGGAAAAAGTCTTCTGGGTTTTCATACTTTTTTCTCTTTTTTTTTTTTTTTGCAAAAATTCTACGTGTCTCGAGAATCAGTGTTAAGAACGTACGGATAGTCATTCAAGAAGTTCTTCGTGAATTATATAAAAGGGCCATTTTAATAAAAGTAATGAATTAAGTATAATAAATGTAGAATCTCGGTTACATGGAATATGTTTGGGATTATTGATTTGGAAGGACAACAAAAATTTTGTATCTAAAAAAGGAAGGAACTGTACTCGCATGGAAATAAACTGTTATACAAAATTATCGTTCAGTGTAATTAAAATGGCCTTTTCATGAGTACAAGCACTCGCGAATGACTGTTTGTGAATGAAAAAAAAAAAATGCTACTTGTGAAACTTTACTCGGAAACAAAGTTGTTTGTCAGTCGAATACATACGATGTACGTAATTGAAGCAGCCTTTTTTTCTTCGTTTCTCTTTGTCGCAGCCTCGATGGAAATTTCTACAGTAAATAGAAAAAAGAAAGAAAAACATTGCATTCGATACACGATTATCCTATAAACCCCTCCATAATTATCTCGTCGGAAAGAAAAAGTAAATGTTTCTTCGCTGCAGAAATATCCCCAGAGATTTCCATCGTAACCGCCATCGACAAATCGACAATTTAATTCCTTTATGTGTATGCGTGTATTGTATCAGTCTCAAAATAGGATTGAGCGAAAATCTACGGAATCAGTTTCTCTCCACGCCATTCTGTAACTCGCACCCGGTATATTTTCGCTTATTGCAACTGACATCGTTTCGTGTTCATCACTGGTACCTTGTACGTAACTCTTTTACAGTTTCGTTTTTAATCCACAGGATATTGATCTTCACGTAAACGAACTGTCTGATCGTGCTTCTGTTAAACGTGGTATACGTTCCTGTTAGATCGTGCTTGGAATCGTTCATCCTCCCCGAGTCGACCAATCTAAACGCTCGCCTTCCTGTACGATCTTCTCGCATATTTTCCAAATATGCCCTCGTCACGTATGCAGAAGTGCACCATCGATTTCTGTCGCGAAATCGTTCGTTGCCATTGCTGTCAAAGAATCGACACGTCCTTCGAATTCCTTTTCTGAGGCAGCATGACGTTCCTCTCGTCCATCTGAATGTTTCCACCGCCCGCGCGTCCATTTGTAGGACGATCGAGGCTCGTCGACAGTCCTGGCTGAATGTTCACGTATCTGTGAGACGGTTTCTCGTTCCGTTCGAAATTCTGCAAACTTATGGGCGGCTCTGAAGATTCGTTCCCGGAATTCATCAACAGAGGTTTGGAACTGTCCAGATCGGAGATCGCGTCGCCCAACAGCGAGTCCTGGTTCTGCTTGTCGTCCTGGCAGTTTATGTCGAGCAGAGGTGGATTGGGCAGTTCCAGGGGACTGGAAGCTGACGTGGATGATCGACTGGTCTGATTCTGAGAGGGCCACGATAAGGAGAACTTCCTGAAGTTCTCCGTTAATTGCATCTCGATCTGACCCGTATGCTCGATCTGCACGCTGGCCAAAGGAACGTCTAAACACGGGGATAGTATTCGAGGATTCATCGCTAGGAAGTCGACGATCTCCGGGGCGGTTGGCCTCTTCGTGTGGTCCACCCTCCAGCAAGAGTACATCAAGTTTTCTCTAAAATATTCAATAAATTGGATATCGCGCTGTTAAAAATTGAGTACGTGGCCTAAAACGGTGATTAAAGCAATTAACTTTGATATTATTTTGTGACACCCCCGGTTCACTGCTAATATTCCTAAACTATCGTTTAATTTTGTCACTCTTGCACCTAGGGATACGATAAAAATAAATTACAATATTCAAATCCCGCAACAAAACCATCCCAATTTTAAACTGCCTCCAAGAGGATAAAACCCAGAAGCCTCAAATAATATAAAATAATTTCTAGCAAAATGATTGCCAAGAAGACGGATTCGGAGGAAAAGGAGGATCGTAAGTTTGACTTACAGTTGTAATTTCACTCCCTTAGGAACAACCAGCGAGTTTCCAGCTTTCACGTGAGAAAGCACCTCGTTATTGCTCATCCCCTGGAATGGGAAACTACCGAAAGTGATAATTTCATAGAGTAGAACACCATAGGACCAAACATCCGAGGCTGGACTGAAGATTCCTAGACCCAGAGATTCTGGTGCCATCCATCTCACTGGCAGCATACCTAAAACAACATTATCATTGAAAATATATGATCTTCATAAATGATGAGACCTATTGGTGGAGATTTGATACCTTTTCGATTGAATTTGTAGTAATCGTTCTCGTACATAGGCCTGGTCATGCCGAAGTCACCAAGCTTCACCACTCTTTGAGCATTCACTAAACAATTTCGAGAGGCGATGTCTCTGAAAGATTAAAAACAAATATATTAATTTATGATGTTACAACGATCGGAATCATCGGTGAAAAGGATATTGTCCGACTTTACCTGTGAACGTATTTCATTTGAGCTAAATAGCTGAGCGCCCTGGCCACGTCCAGCGCCATTGCAGTCAATTTTTTATTAGAAATCTCGTCCGAATCTTCGTAACTCTGATCGTTAACGAGATGTCTTCGAGCGAGAAGATACGTCTTCAAGTCACCGTACAGCATGAATTCCATGACGGTCAACACAGGTTCACCTTTGATACACACGCCCAATAATTTGATGATGTTTTTGTGTTCAAATCTTTTCATAACTTCCACTTCGCTGAGAAAATCTAGTTTCTCGTCGGTCGAGCTTCCGACTTTCAAAGTTTTCACGGCCACGGCGAGCCATCCTTTTTCTGGGAAAAACGCCTCACCACCGTAAACAGTTCCGAATGCACCCTCCCCTAACTTTCGATTGATCACCACCCTGTCTCGTGGTATCTCCCATTTGTCCAAGTCGGAAGTATCGGCGTGAGCGAAATCCAAACCCAGAGATTTGATGTACTTCTCGTGAAGACGCACTTTCTGTTCGTACCTAAATAAAATAAATTTCTCATACATTAATAGGATCAGAAGGTTAATCAGAAGCCTCGTTTCGAAATAATTTGTGTATGAATTTGACGTTGATTCGTCGATGAAGTCAACGGATACTAACTTTCTCTTGATGATGATGAATCCAATAATGAGTATGACACCCAGTAAACCGAAGCCAAGGAAATTGACGATGACGAAGGCAACTTCGCAGGACACGTTCAAGAAATCAGCGAATCCAGCTATCACGCATCGTTGCGGTGGTTCAGAACCATCGTCTGGCATCGTGCGCGACAACCACACCAGAGCAGACGCGTTCAAGTCCAATCTTCCACCAACAACTTCATGTTTCGTCTCGGATACGTTCGGATAAAAATTACCGACCGTTCGGGTTTCATTGTTAATGAACTGGACGATGTTGATCACCGAGTATCTCGAAGGACCACCGAAGAATTTGATTCTGCCTGACACCTGAAATGATCGTTTGAGTTTCCTGTGTACGAGAATAGGTGTCGATAATTCATGATCTTCAGGGTGTGACTTGGTCTTTGGTACATTGACTGCTACAGTAGTGATACCCATAAATAGTCAGACACTAATGGAGCAGTAATATTTTAATTCCGAAGCCTAAGTTTGGTATTCTGAATTACCCATATAATGACTGCCATAGGGGTCACTGGTGACCCGTCAAATTTCGTACAGTCGAGAAAAAAAAAGGACAAAGCTTCCGAAGCGTTGGCATTAATATTAACAAAGTAAAATATCAATTTGGAAACTTAAGTTTGAAAACTAATCGATTCTGTCCTTAACAATTAATGTTCTAATGTGTCTGACTATATACAGGTCATTTCCACTGTGAAACTCAACGCGTTAACAAAAACAGAACACCGCAGATAAATGTATACATTTGAAGTTCAAAGAAAGTAATAATTATAATGCTTCATTTGTTACATACCCCGTAGAAATCCGTTTCACCGATGATGTCCGTCAACCGATTGACCGTCTGATTGCTGTGAAGATCGAAAACGTAGCTCTGATTCTCCCGAAGAAGCCGATCCATGGCGTAAGCGTACGTCCACATGGCATCGTATGCAAAACCAGCGTAATTAGATGGTGGTTGACGTTTTTTCTGACAATCGAGCTCGTAACGATCACGCCATTGTCTGACAGTTATGCCTTCTTGCATAATGTCGTTGTCTGGAGCGAAATACGCGTGCGACAAACCGAGATGACCGTTTATGGCTATGCTCATTTGCATGGTGGTGCAGGGCACCTGTTCCCCTTGTTCGTTGTATCGATCGGTGTCGTACCATTCCGGTCGAAGCCAAAGAGGCAGGAACCAAACGTAACCCTTAAATGGTAACACAAAATATAAGGTACCTAAAATAACTTACCTTAATTTTCGGACATTTTTAGATGCAAAATCAAAATTTGAATGTTACCGCAATGAAAAGTACTTTACTCCCTTTGTATTGTAAATTTTTGGGTAAAGTTTCAATAGTTTTATGATGACAGAATTTTTGGAAATAACAGTAGAATGAGAGTGAAATGTCAGTTTTTTTGTTTTTATCGAAAGCAGTATTAAAATCTTGTCATGTGTACCTGAACAGCCGTCATCTCTAATCTGTAAGCCTCGCACATCACTTGACGGGCAATCTGATCGTACACATCAGCTATGATAATCTTCGCCCTCTTCTGTTTCAAATCTTGCAGGTACTGTAAATTAAAACGTTCCTTCGTTACATCTTTCAAACGTATCTAATCGGGTTATCGCGGTGCGTGTGCATACAAATTTGGCCTTGCATATGCATAAAGATAGTAAGAAAAATTCTCCATACATTTTCACGACACGTGTCAGACACCTGACGTTTGCCTATCGGATATTCATGCAATGTTCTTCGATTATTTTACGCGCGTTTCATTCGATTCGTCGAATGCCACGGGGGTCAGCAGTGACCGATGCCACGAATGTTACGTAATCAAATAGTTAGCTTATGAATAGCACCGATACGTTGATCGCGTCACAAATTAAATTGAAAATTTAAATCAGAAAAATAAGTTCTTGTATTGCATTCAACATTTTCACAATTCCTTTTGAAGAAATTCACAAATAGAAAATTTCAGCACATATATTTAAAAAATTTGAATTTTGAAGCAATAATTAAAGCTACCAAACATAATAACAAATTCTATTGAAACATTTTCTTCGCATTAAATTTGAAACGTAGATCATCGGTGATCACTGGCTAAATAAACAGGAAATGAATCAGTTTTTGCCGGTTCACCAGTAATAGGAAGTGTTCTTCAAAAGTACAAAAGAAAACTAACACAACTTGTACTATAGTTATCCATTATTATAAATAGTAACGCCTAATGAATATGCAGTTATCCGATACGTCTAATGTAAAAAAAAAAAACTGCGCGTACAGTTCATTCGTGCAAATGAATAATTCACAATTACAACGATCACTGACGTTGCACTTCAGCCAACGAGTGCACCACGTGCGAAACGATCTCGAATTCTCTTTCGGGGAACACGAAACGGCCGCAACGTGAACGAAATTGTACCACCGACAGAAGTCATTACCTTGGTCATCACATCGGCCTCTCGTTCTCTCGGGAATTTAGCATTCGCCACAAACACGATCCCATTGTCCCTCAACATGTCTTGCATGTAGGATATGTATTCCGTATATTTCTGTCCGTCCTCCGTCAACGACGCCACGCGTCGCCATCCCAGTCTCTGCAGCAGCTGCAGATAAACATGTTTGTACTGCTTGTTTTCGCCGATCGTACGAAAGAAGTACGGATACTTCGTGCGATCGTTGAAACTAGACCCTTCGGCGCTGTAGCTGATGATCACTGTTTTATAATGTTTCGAAACGCCGACCAAAGGTTCCACGGTTTCCGAGCAAGCCGGTCCCAGAACACCGACCAGTTTCTCGTACTGGTTGTGAACTATATAATCGATGAAGGATCTCATCACCATGTCCGATTTGCACTGGCCATCGTTAACCAACAACGTCAAATTGTAATCCCTGAGGACAATGTTGTTCACGTTTATCGCCTGTTTGGCCATTCTGGCTGCGATCAGGATCGATTTGCCCGAATAAAATGTTTCACTCATAGGAAATATTCCACCCACGTAGAGGATATTCTTGTCCGCGTTGTTTGGCATCCACAGATCCAGGGTGTAGTTCAGATTATCTCTTAACCAATCACACGCGATTTCCTCCTCGTCCATGTTTGCTGAGAATTTGTTGTAACGATTGATGAGATCCTCGTACATCTCGCCCGTGAATGTCGCGTGATTGATCGCCTCGAAAGCGAGCTTCGCGATGTACTCGAGTCTACCCCAGACTAGTTTGGTCAGCCTGTTGGGTTCGTATCTGCATCCGGCTTCGGAAGATTTGCTGCCGCAACGAGGGAACTCGATCGTCGTGAAGTCCCTCTCATTCGGCACCACGTTGCTCGGTGTCCAGTGCAGGATAACCAGGGATCTATGAAACAGTATGTATTAGGGTTTGGGATCCTTTCATAACCCTTGCGTGGACAGTTGGGCCCAACCAGGTGCCCATTTCTGTATTTCTTATTAGCAATTTTTCACGTTCTTGTGAAAGTAATGTAAAATCGCTCTGAACGCCAAATTTCCAATATACCAAATAAAAATGTTCACTAAGAAACTTTGTAAAATTCTGAAAAAGAGCCCACAAAGAGTCGAAACATCAATAAATCCGATACATCTGTCGAAATACAAAATTAGTATACCTGTTAACATATGGCGCCGTCAAATATTCTCTGGTCAAAGTTTCGGTAAGGTACTTCAGGTTCGGCCCTACCCAGACCACTTTCACATACAATTTCATCTGGTCAATGTGGTCTTTTACATAATCGGTCACGTTCGGATAACTGGTCAATAGCAGAGCGCAAGATTGACCCTGACACCATTCGGGAATGTACATTCCTAGCTGACAAAACGATTCCATGCAGTAGTAGGTGCCGTTGGCCGGATTTACAGTGAAATTCTTGATTGTATTCAACGTGATCTCGTCCACGTCAAAACGGGACGCTGTCTCTGGCCTGGCGAAGGTTATCCAACTGTCGCCAAGCCTCGACAAAGATTCGGGTACGAACCAGCCGAAATGACCCGGAGGTGCAATAGAACCGCATTCCTTCACGTCGTTCGTATTCAACAACGGCATCGTGTCCAATTGAGGCGGTATCCAGACCTCCATGTTTACCATCGATACCGGGGGCCTGGTTCATAAAGTTAGCAATTTATTACTGGATAATTTTAGGATAAACCTTTGAGTTTTCTTGCTTTGCAATTTAATGAAAACGACTCTGTTCGTGAAATAGCATGAAAGTGATAGTATTCGGTATGAATATATTTATTCCTCCTGTATTACTTGTTAACTTTCTAAATTATGCAAATACCAACTTAGCAAAGACTAGAACTATCCTAAGATACATAGAAATTTATCCGAATTAACTTACATTCCACTCGAAAAAATGAAATGAAATCAACTTGTACCAACATCTACCGTAATTATCATCATGTTATAAATTACAGAATATACTTTCAAGCATCTAATCTTTCAATCAGACATTTTAAGTTTGCATTTTTTACGTCCAAGAAGTCTCAGATATCCATTATACATCCATTCGTATGCAAATTTATCGAACTCTGACTTACAACAACGAACTTCTTCGACCGCGAGGATCCGATGTGTTACCTCGCAGTTTTATTCATTTTTTCGAGTTGAATCTGATCGTATCGCATGCCATTCCCGTGAAATCGGTATGAGACAGAATTCTGGAAGTTTACATTCTCTGTCCGGTGTAAGACACGCCATCGGTCAGCCTTCTAAAGGTGTCGCTCGCACTGAACTCGTCTTCCACCTCGAAGACAGACACCCCCGTGTAACCGAGTACTTCCGTCAAAAATATCTTCATGATTATCGTGGCTAGCCTCTGTGTCACTCTGTCGGAAACCTCGAAGTTAATGCTCAACGATTGCCCATCCAACTGGACCACCCTCTTTGGATTGACTTCTGTTGAAACGAATCGTGTAACTTTCATTTGATCTTACTCAACGAAGGACAAAGTTTATCTATAATTAAACGAGATGAACCGTTGACAATAATTGATTTACCTTCGAGCTTCGTCAGACAACGATTCGAGACTACGACCTTTGCGATGGCCAGCAGGACCAACATACCAAATATAGATCCGGTTCTCAGCATCTTGATTTTCTTCTCCTGCAAGAAAAAATAAACAATACCATCAGTATTGAAAGAGAGGATCTTTTTCAACAGATATTCGAACGAATTCGTTCAGGTGTCGGTTGTCAAACATTGAGTAACCGAATCATTTAATACTGTTACCGAGTTTGCGCTTAAAAGATACACTCGGATTACAAAAGATTAACTGACGTAATCGACAGAAAGTGTAAAATTCGCTCAGAACCGTCTCATCTTTTTGCATTTCAATAAACCCCCGTTGTAACTATAATAGAAAGAACCTGATGAAATTCAACTTGGAAGTTTTGCATCAGACTACGCTGCCCTTTGACTCGAACGAACCAATGCCATTGCCATTGAGTAGTTTTCAGAAAAGAAAATGAGAGTGGTCTCAAGGAAAGAAGCGACGACGACGTCGATACGCAGTTGTTTCCTGCCTTATTTCGGAGTATTGCTGTATTTCGAGACGTTCTAGTTCTAGCGAAAGACACCATTTCGTGGCGTCTCGTCGTCGCTTCTCTCGTTAGCACATCGGGGAATACAGTGATGCCCTGGAATAATGCGCCGACATAAGACACGTTCCTACTGCTTACGCTCCTTACATCCAGGAATCCTGGTACAACATTTCAAACTTTGCAATGAAATTTCACTTTCAAGTTCAACTGTACAAATTTTAAATTAACGATCATGGATGAGCCCGCGTCACATTAACGGGCAGCTTATGTCTATATATGACTGCATTTGCGCGTTAGCTAACACGATTGTTTACAACGACGAAGAAATGCAGCGCGACGACGAAGGTGGCAAGAAGCAATGATCGCGACAAGCTATTCTTAGCGGACAGGAGGCGACATCGACAGCGGCGCTTTGACTTTTCATCCCGTGTCTTGTGGGCGAATGAACTGCGCCGTTTCCACTGATCACGAGCTGATCTGATTCATCTTGCTCACTTTTATTTTCGACCGAAGGTGTTACAGCTGTGCGCTATCGTACTCGTTTCCTGAGAATCAACCAACTGGACACTTAGTGATTAAGATATCGTTCAAGGAACGCGTGTACCCTGTCGCGAAGAACTACTTTAGATTCATTGTTCGAAGAATTAATTGATCCCCGAAGCTTGTTTTCTGATAACGTTGATCGAACCTTGTGTGGAAGACGAGACACCTATTTCTATATATTTCTGGTCAAGAATCTTATGACGAAATTAGACAGTTTTGCGTCAGTTTCAAAGTTAATTCTAAAAATTACCCACACGAGGATTAATCGAACATCAGAAATTATGGGCGTGTTAGAAGTACTAGAAATACCTTAGTTTGGTATCTCAAATTACTATTGTAACTTCAGTAATAGACGTATAATGAGTGATCTACATTCTGCATATGATTTAACTAGGAAATTCCAATTTGCAAAGATCATCGAGCAATAAAAGTACAGTTTCAAACGGGTCAATGGGCTAACAAGATGAAAGCGAGTGGTGTTGCCATTGAAACGAGCCAGTCATGGTCCGTTTTAGGCATTTGTCGTCGATATCGTGGCACAATCGTCAGCGTGGATGACGCTAGTTCTTCGACTTTGTGCGTCATTTAGCTGTGTACTATCGTTCGGATAATCGAATCGTTTAACGCGTGGCGAATAATTGGTAGCGTGTGGTAGGCGAGTTCATGGCTACGAAGCAGCTACGATCGAGCGGAATTCAATCGAAAATGTTATGTCCGTTCCGAAAATTGCTCGATCACCCGCTAATTATAGAAGCTTAATCTTTTCAGCCGTTTCGTTCGGTGCAAAATGTCAAACGACAGGGAACCGATTGTTCGGGAACATTCGTCGAACGTGTGGCATTTCAATTCTGATCCGACTAATGCGCTGGAAATGAAGTTTCTTGCATAGTTTCGAGATTGATACGCGTCATGCGTGAAGCAAACAAGCGAGCTGTGTAGAAATCTTGAAGCAAATAAATCAAGTTTATGGATGATTCTTCGAGGAATCCTGCTCGTATCGTGTATGACTTTTCTTTGTATTTCAATCCTCTTCTATGTTTGCAAAAACAAACGATACGATATCTATATAGGTTCTTGTACTTCTAAATGACAAATACCCCATTACTGTATAATTTACATATTCAGATACGTATTAATCGCATTAATGGATTTGTATTAAAAATGGCGAAGAACGCAGTTTGGAATTTTATAATTTAAATTTAATATTGAAGAAACCGGATCAATCGTTACCCAATCTACCAAGTATTGGATTACAGCGTAAGTTCGAAGACAAAACAAGCTTAACACTAAAAATTCATCATTTTAATTCGAAACAAAACGAACGATACAGAGGAAGAAAACAACTATCCAATGATATGCGTGACATTAATTAAGCTTTAATTTTGCAAAGAGAAACGCTACCAGCTCAATATACGCAGCGGTGCTTCGACTAAAATTAAATGGAGACGTTAGAATTACTATCATTTTAATATTTTATCACGTCGATAAATCAAGTTTCATTATACCTCTGCTCCCCGTGTTCTACCTTTTATTGCGTAGGTATTAATGAATATTGATTTTACACGTATTAATAAACAAGTCCCTGACGAAGAAGACCAATATTCGATTTTACTTCGGCCAAAGACAGTGGACGTAATTAGTTGGTGACTTAAAAAAAAAATTCGAAAAGAAATTAACCTTCTTCCATATAATTTTTTTCCCTAGGAGCGCTTCAATCAGATATTAAGACAAGTAAAGAAAATATTATATTGATCGAGCCAATTATAATCGGAATTAAACTTAAAATATAAGGTGCATCGCAATATTGTACAGCCAAGGGGTTAAAAACTTCAGAAGTGAAAATTTATTTAACCAATTTGAGATTTTACTTCGCCTTGTGCCGTTACAAATTTGTCTTTTGTTCGTCGCCTGTTTATGCCAAGTACTTAAAACATTTATCATAATTACAGTATTATTATAAATATTTATGTATCTTAACTACCTGCGACATATTTGACCTCTGGGAATTAATAGCTGACATCTCATACGACTTTGCGATTCGCAGGCAAGTCGAACGTTTCAAACATTTTCTTTTTTTTTATGAAAATTCAAATTCAACGATCCGCATTGCTTACGAAACGTTAAATGGTTTTCATCGTGCGTAGACTTTAAAAAAGTGCTCCACATATCAGTACCGAAGTTAAAAAGGCTCGACCACCTACGACCAATAAACTCGGCGGTCAAAATTATAATTTATAATCCCGGGAGATTAAGTGGAAATACAACAGTCATCGTGAACGTTCTTTCGAAATCGTTCAGATCGTGGGACCACGCTCGTGTCGAGCGTGTGACGCGTGCAACCGAACCCGTGCTCGCGTATTCGGCATACGCTTCGATAAATAGGCCTGAACGGTGTACTTGACAGCGATATCGCAATTTATCGGAACTGGCACAGATATTTTCATCGGCGTTGCATCACGCGTAGATCCATTATGAAGGAAAAGAACGCGGAGGAACACCGTAACCTCAAGGTGGGCGACGAGTGACGCATGAAACGGCACTGCGAACGATTTATCCGATTCTCGAAATACAACCTGCCTGACCTGCGACCCGTTGCCTCGTCATTGAATAATACATCATGGAAGACCGATTGATGGAAGACCGATGTTGCTATGGAAGACTCATTTGTGAAGCCCATTGATTTATTCATCTATCATCGTTGAAGTATATACTTGTTCCAGAATTTCCATTGACACATGGAACACTGCCGTCGTGCACGATATGGCGTGCTGTGATTGTAATTATTCGGATTGGAGTCGGTGGATTTTCGAGTTTGATCTCTTCAATTATTATTCAACCTCCGCGAGCCAAGTGGAAAATGCGATAAGTTATATCGGAGCTGTCCAATTCCACGCATTGCTAAAGTTACATGTTATATTATACATGATACCTGATACATGATACATGATAAATAAATGAAAAAAATACTTCTTTAAATAAGTAAGTTTTACGGTAACCATGTGTGATAACATTCTTAAAATAATAGAAATTTAAGCGACACGAAGAGTTGATACTTTGACGGCCTCGCGTGTTGTAGAATTGATGACTTTTGGAATTTTGCATTCCTTATTGTTAAAGTTATCGAATTACGATATAAAAAGAATCTTGAGTATTCTTGAATATCTAGCGTTATTACAGCAAGAATAAAGGGAATAAAATATCGTGTCTTTCGATCTTGAAGACCGAGGCCGCCTCTTGTCCCGGTCTATTTCTAGAACGAAAGCGGATCTTGGAGAAAGATAAAACATTCCGATGCTATTACTTGCGCGAAGACACCCTCCCACGCAGAAGAGTAGGTAAAATACGTGCAATATCATTTTACCACACACATATACGATACGAACATGCCTCAAATTTTTTATAATTAAATAATACTCATTTTACTGCGACGTCCGACGTGTTAACGACCCGAACCAATAAAACGAAAACAAATAAAAGAGTTTCTAAATGTTACTGAATTATTTTCCTCGCATTATCGACGACGGACGGCAGACA
Organism: Stelis phaeoptera; assembly: GCA_943735885.1. NCBI lineage: Eukaryota > Metazoa > Arthropoda > Insecta > Hymenoptera > Megachilidae > Stelis > Stelis phaeoptera. The sequence goes on along the minus strand of OX030941.1, from coordinate 7,751,400 downwards.
AAAGCAAAAAACTGTTTTCCAACACGTGGAATCTCTGTCTTGAAAACAACTTCAATGCAATGGCAGCATTCCGGCCCGGTTATACGCGTGAAAACGGCACAGCGCGCTTCTCCTCCGGCGATTACCAAGAAATTCTGTCTGCGAATAAACGAAGAAAATACTGTTAAAACGTAGCAAATCGCTGGCAAAGTTTGCACCGATAGCGCGAAACTGTACAGGCAGGCTAGAAAAATCACGTGTGTATCGTGGAAGGAATACATCATCGGTGCCATTGGCCTTTTATTCCACGATGGCGCCAACCATCGGTGCCGAGTTACTCGTTTGGCCTTGCCTGCCTCGTTGACAGCGTGGAAAAACACACTCGTGCAAAAACACGCTCGATTGCATACGAATGAATTTACGCACGATTGAATTTGGCACTTTTTCACACTTGGATATCGTCCTCTTGGCTGGTACCGTGTTATCGAGATGAATCGAGGCCTCGTTCATGGACTGGAATCGAACTTAAATCTATTTCCCTCCACCGATATCACAAATTTGCTGTTATCGAATAAAAGAAAAAGGCGGACAAACTTTAAAAGTTTCTTGTATCGGAATGTTTTATTAAAAAATTGTTGCATATTAGTTTTGAATTTTAGATCAGTTTAGAAAATTTTATACGATTATATCCTCGGCAATTCGTATTTCAGTGTGTCTGACTACTCACGGCCACTTCTACTGCGGCTGTTCAACGCGTTGACACGATGAATGCCACAGTGAAACTAGCCATAGGTTGTCAGACACGATATAAGTACAAATTCCTAGGTCCTAGGAGCATAATTCTGAATCCTCTCTTATAAGGTCATATTTGCAATTAACTGCGACACTCTAAAACATCTTTGTTGAAGTCTTGTTTCGTCAGTCAAATTACCAAGCATGCATTGGCAAACAACATTCTACGTTAAATCTACTTTCGAACAGCAGCGTCACTGTTTAAATACTCAGTACGAAATCGTTGACGACAAGATAACGACGAGCAAGGAAAGCAAGCACGAAATGGTCTTCTTATCTATTGTTTTTCCCCACAACACGGAAGCACGATGTTTTTTGCAGTCAATAACCGTGACGAACCCTAGCAAATCTAATGTTAATTCTAACTCCTGTGCCTTCGTACGCTATATTATATAATTTAACATATGCATGCAAGCAAACTGATATTATACATCAATTTATATTTGTAATGTGAAATTTTTGCCTCAGGTATTCTTATATTTAATTTCCCTCAAATCGAGTCTTTTTACCTTCCGAAATATTTGCACTTAATGTTAGATGTAATGAAAGAAAATTTGTTGATAAAGGCATGTTTTTTAATCGTCCGTTTAATATAAACGGACTAGGAGGGAACAATATCGAAAGCGTTCGAGGAATCACCTGGTTGAACACTGTTGACGGACGCCAATATCGAGTTGGACACAATGACACGATAATGGCAATCTCTTCCATGGGAACGAGCAGATTTCTGTTTAATCGTTAATTGAATCAGGGTTCAATCAGGCGTTCTGGAACGACTTGCGTCACCATCAGGGGTTGCGTGTTACTCGAGTGGATAATTTCATATTCTCATCATTGACAATGTTATGTTTTTAAGAACTTAATAGCTTCGAAATATTATATTCTCAGAAATTTGAAAGCTTTGGAATATTATTGTTGAGAATTTGGAAATTTGGAAATATTCTAGTGATTAAACATATCTATATATGCGGTTACACGTTGACAGTAAATTTGATAAGTGAACAAATAAATAATGGAAAATAAATCAGCAAGTATGATAACAATTTGGAATTACTTGATAGTTTCTACTAAATCCTGTGTTTTATCTCTTTATACAATCAATGTTGAATTATATATTCAGTATAATTGTTTCGTTAAAAATGTATCTAGAAACGGAGTGAAATTATCAGGAAAGTGAATTGCAAAATCATTGTTGACGATGAAAGTTGACAGTATTGCATGTTACGGTAATAAGACAATTGGAGGGCAATCAGTGTAAAAAAGGAAGGTAGCACGAACATAAACTGAAAATTAACTTTATCTATACGGTATCACGAACATGTCGACATATGATTTTGTTTACATTAAACGAATTGCGAAACGCCCCATTACTTATCAATTGCGTTTATTTGGATTGGTATAGTTTAATCGATATTAGCAGGAATCAGTACAATCCATACCACCTAAAGTACACACTTGTTCGATATCGAAGTATTGAATCATTACAGATAATAATTGTTTCCAGTGTTCAAAATAATGATTAATCCATCGCTACATATAAAAATCATCGAAACACAAAATTAACCCTTTCAATCCAAAGATACCCTTGAAAAGGAAAGGTTTATGTTAAAGATATAATATTTCGAAGCTTCTAAATTCCCAAAAATACAGTAGTCCCAATTTTTCAAATCCCTAAAAATATAAACGTTGCCAGACTTCTAAACTCCCAAAGACATTTTAAAGCTTCCGAATTCCTAAAAATATAATATCTCAAGTCAAATAACAAAAAACATTTCCAACTAGAGCGAAAGAGTTAACTCGTGAAAAAACAACTTCAACAACCAAAACGAATCCCATACAACCTCATATAACCTCTCGTATTTTTCCAAGGTAAGAAAATCGCAGGATCAAAAGGATAATCTCTAATCAGAAGCGATCGGTCATCTCTAACTACTTACGCTCGGTTCACTTAACAAAGTCAACGAACTGCTGGCCGCCTTGATCGAACAACAATACTCTATGACCAAATGCAACAACAAAATCCATCCTACCGTTCCAACTGTCAGCGTGACGTAACTGAACGAAAATCCTCTGTCGTTACATTAATAAAACGGCATTATCGTGTTTGTGTGCGCGCAGTACCACCTTGAATCGAGTCGGCGATAAAAGTACGCACGAAACGGTTGAACGAGTTGTCGTTCGCTCGCGCCGCTTTGACGTCACGATGACACTTGTTTGCCTCCTCGCGAAATGTGTGCGTGTGTATACACGAATCGATAACGATAAACAGCGGACGGTGTGTCTGCTGAAAATAGACCCAAACAATTTCTCAATGGAGAAGAAAAATGGACACGCCGTTCAATCAACGATCAATCCCCCCTACCACCCCCTGGTCACGTCATCAGGATCGCGGTGTGGATCGTTCTTCCTTTGTTGCAGCTGAAAACTCGCGATCCGTCCACACCAACAGCCGGGGGCGATTTACGTCAATCGATTCGAGTCCCGACGCACGCGCGAATATGCTCGTTCGACTTTTCGAGCTCGAGACGCTGTTAATAATCTCGAACCTCTTGGGATCGCGTGCTACCAACGCCGATTCGAGGTTAACGCGTTGAATGCTGTAAGCTGCAAACATTGGCTCGATGATACCTAAGTAGAAAGTTAAGGGTTGGTCCCGCGGTACTAAGTCAACGTTTGGCGAGGACTGGTAGGTAACGTAGCGTTTAGCTAGGTCCAGTAGTGTTTAGGTACGTCAGTTTGGTATTTAGCTAGGACTATTAGTTGACGTAGCGGTAAGCTAGAATTTTGATTAACTTTCCATTTCGGCGACGAGCAAATACAGAAAATTGTATCTGGGTATAAAGAAAAGTCGGTCCTGTTGGACCAATATCTCTTACACGAAAGTTTATCGTCGATTGCAGGGGACCAACACCATCTAGACGGAAAATTTAGTATTGGTTCCATGGGACCAACGCTATCTAAGGGGAAAGTTTGCTGTCGGTCCCAGTGACCCTCAAACTTTGTATGACTGAATAATTAATGCAAGAAACATAAAAGAAAAATTCCAATTAGCGCTGTTGTTATTGTGATATTAATATAGAGTTGAAATTAAAGTATTTGTCTGACTATACACGTCCCTTTTCACTTGCGCCAATCAATGTGCTTAATTAGATACAAATTGTATGATATTATTAAATATTGCTGCGTTGAGACGTAGTAAGCGTAATTGATTAACAGACACAATCATTGCCAGTGTTTGCAGTATTTGTACATGCAAGATCAACATTTACTTAATAATTTATGATACTACATTTTATAATACAATGAAAGAAACGTCAGCCTTGCAAGATTATTAAAAGCAAACTTTCCATTGTTGTTTTATATTCGATTATATTTACAGTATTATTTATGAACAATAGTTAATTATAAAATGTTTCGCGGAAACATCTACCTTGCACGGTTATCAAAGGGTAAACTTTTTATTTCTCTTCTTCAATCGATACTATCGATCAATAAACATCGATGGATCAAACTTTGACTGTGTCTTGATCCTAAAAAAACTTTGCACACCTTTGCAGAAAGGTATACACATTTGATAAAATAAACTACACACGTTTCTTTCTTCTTTTTTTTTTCCAAGATAGTAGAAGTCATAACAGTATTTATCTGTTTACGCAAGTTCTTACAGGGAGATACCGAAGGAGCAATGCACTTGGAAAGAATTGTGTCATAAATTAATGTAATTAAGAAGATATCTGATTTCGTCAGTAAGGCGAACGCTTCCCCCTTTGCTCACTATACTACCAAAATATCTTTCTTTCTTATCTTGGATAAATAAAATATATGTGGTACTATATAAAATGTTCTTTTAATTATTAGGTAATACCAAATACATGGTGCCAATCATCTGTAAATATGGCGATCAATTTTTTAATAAAGAAAAAGAAATAAAATTGAAATCAATTTGCACCACTGATATGTCAAATTCAAAGCTCGAATTTAGAAATTAGATATTGAAAATGTTATAATTAATTTGGCCAGGTCTGACCACGCATGACTACTTTCACTTACAGTGAGTGAGATTGACATACTTCTTTTTTTTTACATAATTTATTATTTCAAATTGAAAGTGTACTTGTCGCAGCAATGTGCAAGTATCTATAAAGTGAAATAATAAATCTTTATGCTCTACGGATCGACGTAATCGTCTCTGAACTGTTTTTATTATACCGAGTCGATAAACAACAAGTTTCTGTTCCAGCAATCGAAATCGTACGATGTTCAAACACAATTTAACACTTTGGGTACGAATGGTGTTTACGATAAACGTGCGTTTTACCAAGCACAGCAATCGACACGAGTCTAGACGTCGGCTTACGACTTTTGACAAAAAAATCTATTAAACGTGCAGAGAAAGGAAAAAATCTACACTGTCGTGTATAATCTGTCAGGTCGAGTGTCGCTTAATGGTTCCAGATAGAATCGTGATAAAATAAAAGTACGGAAACAGCGATTCAGATTGACAGTGATGTAACTTCCATTATTTCTCTATTTTTTCGAGGAGGACAAACTTTCGTAACGTTCAAAACTGATTGAATTTCATAAAATGTTGAAACCTTTCGCAATCAAAGCATTAATAAAATTATGGACACGCCATTATTATTCTGAGTGACACAAATATTGAACATGTTATCAAAGAATTGAAAATCGAATGTAATCGTAAGATGGATGCTTTTAACACAGTTCAAATATGCAATGCAGCATACTAATTTATTTAAACATTCTTATTCTACGAAGAAACGAATTTCTGTCAATAAGTTTTGACCGGTCTGTTTGCGTTGCCTATTATACTCTTCCTTGAATTTCGGGTTCAATTACCTAAAGTCTTCTTTTTCTGCGATGGCATCATACAATTTTAGCACATTGGCTCGTTCTTAACTGTTCGAACAACGCCTTTCTACAAACTGTCTCTAAAATAAAACGTAACCGAACAAACTTTCAAAACCGAACAACATTTTTAAGCAATCTGATCATCGTTCGAGAATTGGGCAAATTCCCTCTATAACACAGTATTCCTATAATAAAAAATGTATTAACTATCAGTAAAAAATTCTTAGTATCAGTTCCTCGTTTCGGACTACAGGGATTGCTAACGATCGTATTGTACAAGTTTTACCTGTGTATTAAAATTGTGAACAGTGATCAGAGATACTGGCCAAATTGCTAGGTATTCCCCGAAACGGAAGGTAAAGATAATAATTAGGTCCGATAACATCGCGAACGTTGTTGCAAAATCGGTTTACGTCAAATATCAAGAACTGATGAAACATGGTGACACAAGGTTTCACGAAGTGTATTAGATAAGAAGGGGCTTCCCGGTTGGTTTTTCAACGAGAAATTTAAATAATCTATGCGACTACTATCGTGATAAGTAATTCTTGAAGTCGACACGTAGAAAAACCAAACACACGAAGAAACGGTACAACATATGTACATGTCGCGGTATAGTTACGAAAATGTTAATGAAAGGAATAAAGAGTTTGTCTGAAACGTTAACCGTCCGATAAACGACGACCCGTGCACGCGCGTTCTCTATCGCAAGATAACCGTTTGCAGGGGAACACATTTGCGAATGTGTATGTACAGAGTGGACCAAAATTCGTGGTACAAACGAGGCCAGAGTGATATTACGGCTTGAAATGAAAGGAATATGAAAAATAAGAAAATTACGTTGGAGGCTTCGTTTTCGAGGAAAATAGGTTTGAAAATTCTTCAGAATTTTTATGAAGAAATTCGTTCACGACGAGATATATATGAAAATTTAAATAATTTTAATGGACGTTATAAATTACGTTAAAATATACCTGCTATTAATCACTTATTGTACCGCCCACTATATTCGTCACGCTTCACAATATCCTGAAGAATAATAACTTACAGTACATTTTAGTAGTACTAATAATTACCTTCGTTCATTTATAACACCTATTAATTGTTAAATTAACGAAAGAGTTATTTAAAATTGTCTACCTTATCGTGGATCAACTTTCTTAATAACCTTTGAACACGTTGACTGCTACAGTGAAAACTGACGTATGTAGTCAGACACATTGAAATTCTAATTATTAACACTTTGACTGCCACGGTGGTGACCAGTGTCCGGCACTCGAAATTTTATACAATTAAATAATTAGCAAAAGAAGTGATGGAATAAACTGCAGATAGCGTTAATATTAAGCTAATAACGCAAGATAATTAAATTGAAAAGTTAAATTTGAAAATTTAGAATTACAGCGTGTCTGACTACACACGTCCGTTTTCACGGTGGCAATTATCATAACTAGCATTATCAGCTTAATATTAACGTTATCGGTAGTTTATTTCACCGCTTCTTTCGTTAACACGTTTACTGCCAAGGCTTACAAAGTAGTTACACCAGCTACGAATATACATATTTTTCAAAAATCGAGGCTTTCAATGCAATCTTGTTATTCTTGATTTTCATTTTATTTTATCATTTGTACCATGAATTTTAGGCCATCCTGTATATCAGAAGGTCAACGTTTTTGTTCCAATTTATCGATTCATGCCGCCCACGCGGTCTGATAAGACGAACAAAAATGAGACAGAATCAATGTTTCGCCCTTTTACCGACCTTTCGCTGTTCTTTCTTCATAATTCATGATTTTAGATCGCGTCGTTGTGACATCACGATTAAATTCTTTCGTTGAATGTTTTTCTCTTTCTTGTAGTTGGCTACTTGCACATGTGATGTACAGGAACCGTTGGATTGTAATAAATAACGCATCAAAGAATCAAATAACGTTCGGTCGACTTGGCCCGACAGACAGTGAATTGTGTTCGCGGATTTCATCGTGGTACACAATTGAAAAGAAAATTACTTGGTTGTTTAACGAATCGAAAGATGACTGATTGTGAAACCAGTCGATAGGTTTCGAAATATTATATCTCTAGGAATTTAGAAACTTGGAATACTATATTTCTGAAAGGTTAGAAAATTAGAAATAGTATTTTTTTCGGAACTTGGGAATTTGATAATATTGTATTTTCAGAAATTTGGAAACTTGGAAATGTTATATTGTCGGGAATTCAAAAACTTAGAAATATTATATTTTTAACATACGTGTATGATATTCTTTGTATGTTCAGAGTCTGAGGGTTAAATATTGTATTTAATTCGGACGAATAAAGGCTCTTTAACGCTCGTTCCCGTCGTTGTATGAATAAAGAAAGAAATACGAGAAACTGAAACAATAACGAATTCCAATCGCTTTATTGCATTCCATTCAATACATGAGTTTCAAAGAATCACACAGTGCTTAACGTGGTAGCAGAAATATTCTTGTTTAAAACATATGCCTCACGGAACAAGTTGAAATTTCCGCGAAACTTCATAAATAAAACCTTCAACGGTACACGCTAACAAAGTTGTCAGATGATAATTTGGCTAAACCGAAGATGGAGAACTTGTTTTGACATTAAACCAAGATCAAATAAAAAATTTTGTAATTATAAGCCCCTGATTAAATACTTGATCCGAGTAATTTTTGAAATCTCAATTTTTTAAATATAATTCATAAACATTAGACTTTTTGAACATTCACGCAGGTATCATCGGTTTGTGACAAACATGGTATCTGGTGAATCGGCAGGAAGAACGATACAAGAGGAAACTGTCTTTCCGCCAATTATTCCATCAACACTTTGAATATCATGCTGAAATTGTAGAAAATCCTTCAAATTTATAAGAATCCACAAATCCTCCAATTATAAACACCGTAATCAGTATTAACAGTCCAAAGTTGCAACATTTTACTTTATAATTACTAATTTCTTTCCTTTCCCGCTACCAATTTATTTTAAATAAATATATATGTATCAATACAATTAGTATCAAAGAAAATCTTTATTCCCTTTACTACCTATTTGTTTATAACGGAAGGTAGTATCTTGAAAATAATACACTTTCGAGCTCTTGAGAATTAACGGGTTAATTTAGGTGCTCGGAGTCTGCAATCACGACCCTCAGTGACAATGAAATCAAGGCTCTTCATGTAACTGCACCTTATTCAAACGGAATTGCAACGACGACCATGCCGTCTGTCCTGTAAACAAGTTTCATATTCATGCTAGTACCACGTGGTACACATTGTGCACCAACTATATCTACCTTGTGTATCTCGCTCGATTTCTTATACGATTGCCAGGAAAACCGAGAAAATACTATTCTATCCGCATACTGCCACAAAATGACAAAGATACGACGTCTTCGATACGTCATTTTGGAAATTATATCAAGCTCCGAATGTTAATATTTGTGTCAAATTGTGATTACCAATATTACGTCGGCGATACGAAGAAAGTAAAAAATTTCTGTAATTTTTTCTAAATATCACCGATGGCACGTTGACAATAGAACGTAACAAGTTTGCATGTTTAACATGTAGCCATGTGGCGGCACCAGCGACCGTCGAATAATTTATTTAATCAAACAAATATTACGTGTTAAAATTTTCAACGTGTTCGAAAATTAATACGATCGAGTTATTCAGCGAAAAGGAAAAGAAAATATTAATACTCGTCCAATGTAGCATGGCAAGTTGAAAGTTTAAATTAAAAATTTAAATGATCACATTGCTCGTAAATCTTATCGTAATGTGGTTATCTAGACACAGTTATTTTCACCGTGACGGTCAACCAGTCAATAAATTCTTCGAGCGATGCGCCGTGCTAGATACGGTTCTTCTCACTGCAACGTCATGGATCACGATCTTGAAAATCGTTTATCCTGCAAGCGTCATCGTTACACGATAATCGGTACGTAAGTACGTAGCGAAGATATTTCCGATCGTTTACGAAAAACAGCCTTGAGTGCGGCCAACTCACCGTGCTACTAATTCAAAGCGCGCAAATATAATTAGAACCATCGCTTGCGAGATCCGCGCCACGCTTTACACGATTTACAGACCCCTGTGTGTGCACGAGGTTTGATTGTTTTTCCCGGCGAACACGAAGAAAATTTACGACGCGGTTTACGGGTGAGCATTGTTCCTACGGAACAATAGAGATTTACTGAATTGAAATCGTTTAGCTAAGTGATTTCTAGAAGTTTCAATGGAAGAAACATGATTCACTGTACCCTTAAATAATCAACAGGATGAAAGATCATGATCTTCGACAAAAATGCGCGATTAGATTTTAACTTCGAATCAAACTCAATAAGAATTCAAATCTTTAATTTTCTTAGGAACAATGGTAATACTGACAAGTTACTACGCGCTAAACCTACAGATTAGGAGTGGGTTTACCAATTACTTGAAACAGGACTAATTAATTTAATAATAAAATTGAGAAAATGAACACTAAACGTACCGACACTTTACATATTCCTATGCCTACCGCAAGGGGTCGTTCGACCGCTTATGAAATAAACGTTGAATTTTAGAAAGATATTCTTAACTTATTAAAGGAAATCATTCGCGACATAACTTCTGATTTCTAATCAAATAATCAAACATATATTTTTATTTTTATAAATAAAATAATCAATTAATTACACTATTCACATATGACAAAGTGATCATTTGACCCTACTTGGTACTTTTAGTGTTAGTAATTTACTAATGGACTGTGTGCTGCTATAAGTCGATCATCGTACCCAGACATAACCGTTCAGTAACTTTCAAATATAACACTAATCATGGAACTATCTTCCCCTATATCGCCATTTCCCTAAGGCTAGGGGAAGCTCATACACGCTGAACTTGATCCCACCTCTGCATTTCATTCCAGCTCGAATAATCTCGTTGAAAGACGATCGGCTCGACGAGGCTGGTGCGGCTCGCTTCAGGTATTGCGTGCCAACCCAGCCGAGCAGTTGACCGTCCGTTAGGTGTCAAGGCCGAAGCAGGGACTGTAGTTCTCGCGGGGCAGGTGGGTGGGTGGGTGGCTGGTGGAAGTCATCGACCTGCTTTCTGCACGCGTCTGCAATAGCCGGAACGTCTGGCCTGTGTTCGTGTGTTCCTGCGTATTCAAACATGGACAGGTACCATTGATCGAACGAACGAACACGGAACAAAAAGGTAAACGTTCTTTTTGCAACGAAGAACTCGTGTTCGCTGGATCATGGCGAACACCACGCTTCTTGGGAACGGTGCTCGATGACGCAACGGAGCATCGCAGAAATATTTGGCACGCGGCGCGTAAACCTCGACGCTGTTGCTGCTCGTGTAGAAACGACGCGGAATAAGGTAACGGGATAAATAGATGAATAAAGATACGCAATACAACGGCTCGGACTATGGTTGAATACACGTGGCGGGTAAATTATTTGCGTCGATAAGTTGGAGTAACGAAGGCCGTGGACGGTTTCTGCTGAACGAGGAACGGAAGATTTATAGCCGGGAGCGGTAAACGTGCCGGACTCGATAAGACGTCCGAGAAACAAAACCGATATTATCACGGTATTTTGTCGTGGAAACGACAGTTTTTCTTACTTAACTTTATCGCCGACATACACCTTTTCTCCATTTAGTCGTTCGATATTATACTGGATGTTCTAAGGCGAACGGTAGGATCGAAGAATGTAAAAAATATTGAATAAAATTATACTTTTTATACAAGGTTTCATATTTGAAGAAGTTGAATTTGTTTCCATGGTGATTCGTGTAAATGTATAAAAAAGAATAGATTGCTTCGTAATTTGAGTTAGTAGAAATATCCATTTTTCTATGAATTTATCTTCGTTTGTAGGTGCAATGATATTAGGGTACAGTGTTAAACAAATCAACGATTTATAAAATATTTCAAATTTTTATACGAAACATCGTAATCTATATTTTAGTCATGGAAGCTGTAACTTCAAATTATGACCTGTTCCATTTACCCGACCCAACCTGTCCATCGGAAAGGAAATGTTGTAATTTGATTTGACAGGTTTATTATGTTTCTCAAATGATAAACTGTTGAGAACTTCACATTTGTCATTGGAACAACTGTTTTTCTTGTTTAGCTTTATCGCTGACATCGACTGTCTCTGTTATTAGTAGCTCGGAACATACAGTGTGTTTCAATTTACATGCAAAAATTTTACTCTTTGTAAATAACTTCAAAAAATGTTTGTCGATATTACAAACCGCTTACTAAAAACTTAACATAATAGAAATTCGCATGCAAGTGTAACTAAATAATTTCTAAAACGTAATTTTCTCGAAAAACAAAGTCGTATGTTGTTAACTTTATCGTAAAAAGTTTATAGTAAGACGGTGGTTCACTAAAAATGCATTTCGTTCCAATAAAAGGAGAAAAAACGAATAAGCTAAATTCGTCCGAAAAGAACTACCTTTGTTCCCGACTTTGTCGTTAAAGTTGGACGGTTTCCCCATTTGATTTCGTTCACGACAATAACACGAGTCACAACACTTTTCACTCTTTATTTATAGCAACGTGTTTTCCATCCCAAGAATAAAAAAGAACTTGGATCAGCATTACCGTAAGTTTTTATAAATGTCCGCACGCGTCGATATAAAACATTGAAATCTTTCGTGTTAGCAATTGTTTCGTTACATAATTGTTGATATTGAAATAAACAGCGAAACATGTTTGTTGATCGCGTTGCTCCGTAATCGTAATTAAACAACAAAGATTTCAGTATCTTCTCTCGAAGAATTTGTATTTCATTTTCTTTTCGATCCGATCATTCGAACCGATTATCACTGACACTTAAAATTCGGATGATATTCAAAGAAAATTCAATGCAAGGCCTAACACGTCAGCATATAATAAGATTGCCATTTTCTAATAACTTGAAAAAGTTAGAAATGCTGCACGTGTTCGAAGCCAAGTTAAAGTTCAAGTTAACAAAATAACCCTGTGATAATGAAACACGCAAAAAGCGAACGTCAAAGCGGCACAATAATTACGATGGTCGGTACCAATTTAACGATCAGCGTTTTGCGTCCGGCCGCGTCACGTTAATGAACAATTTCTGACGAACGACCGTGCCAAAGCGTAGCAACGACGCGTGGCTATAAAAAGTACGCCTCTTCGGCATCGTAATCAGCCAGCGAAAAGGTGTGTGACGTCCCTGACACGCGAAATCTACCTCGTAGCCTCAGTTAATGATCTACGACGGCGACTAGCTAGCTCGACGTATACGCGGTTATCTACATATGTACACACGTGTTACATTTATATCAATGCACGAATGTATAAATCGGATCTACGACCTGCAAGCCATTTCGAGTTGCACCATTGAGGCACAGCTTGCACTTTCGACGTCTCGAAGCACGCGAACCAGCTGATCCACGATTATACGTCATCGATAGTCACGATGCACTTTTGATACGTGTATATACGATTAAAGGTTGAAAGAACTCACGAAGAATCGTCTAAATTATATAGATCGATATTTCGACTGTTTGTAAATTACTGATGACTAGTGATATGAAATTTAGTTATTGAAACTTGTATCGATGGCATTTTAAAGACTTTTTAATTTATCTAACATTCAACTGGTAGTTCAACATATCATACCGAAACATTAGATATTAACAAATTAATGATGAAGGTGTTGACAATTATGGAAGTCATTAATAACCAAAGTTACGAAGTGTAACTTAGTTATTAAAATTAATAGTGACAGCACTCTTAGAATTGCAGTGAAATAATGAATCGATTCGTCTAGCTTGATTAACAGGTTTGGTTAAAAAAAAAAAGTGAGATCTCGATATCTGTATCAATTAATCTTACCTATATTGATCGATTACAGCAAACATTGTATACGTAACAACGCATGATTGGTATGATTTTCTCCTAGAAAAGTGGATCGAAATCGAAGGGGAACAAGGCCTTTCTCTTGTTTGACCGTTCGGCCACTCTGCGTCTGATCACATCACGCCCCTTTCTACTTTTATCCTCCAGTCTGATCCCGTTTCGCTTGAAACGTTTCGCCGCACACTGTTGAGCATGTTAGGCTAATTGTAAGAAATATGGCAATGTAAGAAAGGTCAAATATTATCAGACATTATGCTTACGGACCACAATTAACTTTGCCCATCATTCATTTTACCTCTTTACTGAATTAACCAATCCACTTCGAGATACTAAACCAAATATTTTACCAACACTCAATTGGATACTGATCCATCCTAAAGTACTTAAAGTCCATCTTAAAGTATATTATGGTCTCGTACGGAAAATCGAAGGTGTTCAAACTTAATCTAGATCTAACGATTTCCTCCCCCTACGGCAAACTTTTTAGTAGAAGAGCCTACGATGCTCGACATTGTACAATTTTCTATCTTATGTTCTACTGTTATTGCATCAGACTGTTTGGCTATGTAATCAAACTTTCAACACGAGTATTGCGATTGGGAAAACTGGCTTCCCGGAAAACAGATCGCTCCGGGAGAAATGACTTGCGCTTTCAAGTTTATTTAACAATCTAGACAAATAACGCGTGGCCGATGATGCGGTGCTTATCTGCAATACGCAAATCGACGAATCGTAGAAGCGTTTATAAATTTCCTTCTCGAACTAAGTTGCACAAGCGTTGCGAGAATGAACGAAACCGTGGCGCTTTTATTAGGTCATTTGAAACGTGCAGCCTCGATATCTCAATCGGCCCAAAAGATTTTTGGACCGATAGTTGAGTAATCGAAAGCATTCACAAAGAAACCATTCTTCGACGAACCTCTTGCGAATCTGACCGAGTTACGATATCTTATTGAATACTATCCACTGGGTGATTCCGACGTTTGATAGTTCGCGCGATGCTAGAAAAGTTGAACAGCTGTCAAACCTACCCCCTTCGTACGTTAAGGGTTCTCAGCTGTCAGATATCAAAGTATAATGCCAAGTTCTGGCTAATACAATCAACATTTCTGTCATGGATAGTAACAGAAATTAGGGAAAGAATATTACAGTTTTGGAAATTTAAAAACCTTGAAGTATCATATTTATACGGGTTTGGAAATTTTTAAATATAAACGTTAGGGGATTTGAAAGGTTGGAACTATAATATTTTTATAAATTTGAAAAGTGTAAACCTGTCAGATGCTAACAAAAATGCAAATTGACTTGACGACGCGTATTTGGCGCATACAAAACGAACCTTCACCAACAAGTACGATTCATTTCCGGCTACCGTGGCTCTCTTCCTGACGGGGAGCTTCTTCATAAAAAAATAACACCGTCACAGTTAGCGTCATCGTCATCGTCGGTTGCGGTGAGTCATTGAACGCCACGAAAGAGGACACGGCTGGTAACTAGCTCTAGAAAGTCTACGGCTAGAAACTAGCTCTAGGTTACAAGAATAGCCACGATCCTTACGGTGACGGACACATCGAGAACCAATGATTCCGATGCAGCTGCTGTCTCATCGATTCTCATGAACTGCATCGGTTTCGTGAATCGAGGCAAAAGTGACGAGCGTCGTGCATCGGAGGGGTTTATGCAAATGTACGTGCGGACATACGAGTTCTTCGGGAAATCCAACCATGATGTAACGAGCAATGGATAAAGCGACTACTAATTCCCTTTCTGCTGAAGCAGAATTCCAACGAGAAATGTTCCGTCTGCCAACAAAATAGATACAACGGCCGATCGTGCCTTGCAACCTAATTCTGTTTTACCGAGTACCTTACGAAAAAATTACAAAACAATAATATAAACAGAATTCTTATGTAACCCCCTCGATATAAACAGTTAGTTGAAACAGTAATACTTTAACGCCTAGAATAACATATAATGTCATAAATCTTTTCAAGTTTTCGCATGATTTCAAGATATTAATTGCAAGAAATTATAATTTTTTTTTCCAGGAAAAATGGTCCGGCATTGAATGGTTCAAAAAGAGTTGAAAATAAGACTTCCTCCTAATCTTCAGGCAATTATCCATTATATTATAAAGCATAATAGCAACGTTTATTCTTTCCTTTTTACACGGAAACTCAACTCATTAGAATTCTGAGCGTAAATTCCGTATTCTGATGAAGAATGTCTCGAACCGTTTGAAAATCCCAAGCATAAACCGCGTTTATTCGAAAAATGATTCACAAGGGATCTAAGAACACGCTGATACTGTAATCGGTAAGCATCGCGCACATTGCAGTTAGTTTTATTGGCAAGTTCGATACGTATCGTAACTAGTGCGAGGAATGAGATTAATTTTCCAAGAAACGGACTATTCCCGTCGAACAGATTCGACGTATTAAAGTATTAACCCTTAACTACCATGGCTTAAATACTGAAACTTGATTGCATACTTTTTCTTAACATATAAATAGCACCACTTTATAATTTTCAGTTTTATTTGTTTACTGGTAGATACTTGTTAAAACGATTTTTATGTAGAGAGAGATAGTAGCATATTCAATAACGTATATTGTTATTTATTTTTTAATAAGAAAGCTATAAATTCGATTTCTACAGGGTCGGTACTGACCCTACCATTTTCTTAAAGATTAATCGCGCGATATTATCCTAGAACAGTGGTTCCCAAATTTCTCTTGATATTTGATCGGATATTTGCCAAATATGCCGCTGCAAAGAACTGTTACCAAAATATCTGTGAACTGATCTTTTAATCCTTTCTCTCCCACTGAAAATATTGTATTCTTGGAAACTTAGAAGATTCGAGATATTATATTTTTCAGATTTTTTAGTAAGAATTTCAGAAAAATTGGAAATATATTTTTGGAAACTTAAAGAATTATAAATATAACTTTAACGCACCTATACTGAATTTAAGCTAATTTTAATTAGATTTCCATGGGAAAATTTTAAATGATGGAAGCTCAGAACCCCACTTCTGGGAAATATTAATACATGGGAACGTCGATGGTTTCGTCCAGGTTCACGAACATCGAAATCGTGCTTCAAGACACGATCGTACCATGGACTTCGGTATTCCCTGTTTGTTTGTAAACATCGCAAATATGTTACATAAGCGTTCGAGTTAAATATCGCGCTAGAACAAACGTTGCCCAATGATATTGGGTTAACTGGTGTCGATAAAGAGGAAGAAAAACGCCGAGCAAACGTTTCTCGGAATAATATCGTAAGAAACACGAAACGAATTTCGATTCGACAAAAACTCGATGATGAGGAAAACAAAAAAGAAAAAGAAGGAAGAATAAAATGAAGACACGAGGCGCCTTTACAGTATCTGTTAAATGTCGCGATGTCAACGACAGACGTGAGAATTCCATGTCAATTACCAACGAGACGAGAACCAATTTAAGACTGGCTCGTGGACAAACAAGTTTTTTTTTCCATTTTTCTTTTTCTTTTTTGCAAACCGGCGACTAAATCGGCTGCAGTTTACTCATGGCCGCAGCAGAGCACCGCGACAATGACTATCGTAGACAAGGTCGACACTATTGGAGTCGAGAAATGAGCAGGAAACGATAGAAAGGAAAGAGGCAAGTTCGTGAGGACAGATAGAACTAAAGAAAAAAATTATAGTCGTTAAATTTTATTCCCTACACGAACTCCCGTTCCCTAGGAGATCGTGATTCGCCGAATCCGACTCGTTTTTACGGTCGGACACAGTCGAGCACCTCGTGAAAGTTTAACCGTAAAACGATCTTGCTTCCAGCTCCACTTTCTCATTTTCTTTTTCGTAATTTCATTCAACCAGTTTATTTGTAACTTTTCGTGTGATTCTTCCCGGCGATCCTATTAAAAAGTTCAATTTTACTCTCGAAACGAGTTCAGAAAACAGGGGACGGTACAGTGTCGAGTACCATCGGCTTTCCTAGGGAAAATAGCGAGAAGAAGAATGTCCTATCATTCGTCTTACACTCGAAAGTCAATTTTACCTCGTTTCTAAATTAACTAACTCTTCAGATTATAGCGAGCAGTGGAGATACATTGACATACGACGTCATTTTCCCTAGGAAAGACTATCCCTAGCCTTCCCTAGCGAATACGATGACGTAAAGCAAGAAAACCATATCGTGGAACATTTGAAAATTCAAAGTGAGTTGGTTAATTACTATAAAAATAGAAAAATTAGTAATCTAGTAAGTAATAATTAATAAAGTAGTAAAACTTCGTAATTTCGTAATAGACGATGGGCTAGATTAATTATCATACCTTAGGCATAATATCTAGCAACTTTGAAATGAGAGACGAATAAAATGCTCCATACTTATACCGCCACTTTTCCCTAGAAAAGCTTTCACATTCTCGACGGTGTACAGGTAGGTGAACGTTGAATACCACGTCCGTTGGTATTTCGCGGAGACGAGCCACGCGTCACGGCTATGGGACGAAAATATTTGTTCGCACGGGATACAGACGACGAAGGCTAACTTTCAAAACAGCTTTGTCTCGTTCGCGAAGCAAATAAGCCGAGCATTGTTCGCGGCCGAGTCAACGCCGCGGAATCTTATCGATCATCTGCAAAACGGAGCAGCGTTTTCGTTCGATAACGATTTTGCTTTCGCAATCAGTCGAGCTTCTGCTTTGCGCTGTTTATGAACCAAAACCGTACACGTTTCATGAAACGATACAATCATCCTCGGGGTACCATTCGCAAGGAGGATGTAACGTCGAATGACAGTGTTTAATGGACCAATCTTTGCGACCATAAATTCTCGTTAACTCGTCTCGCTTGATGATGATAGTTACATAAATATAAAACGATCTCTTCCTTTTTTATCTTTGCTGGAAGTTGTTATCGCGTGTTAGATACTCTTTAATTTTTTTTTTCTGCAACGAAAGTTGAATTTTCTTCGTCGCGAAGGGAATTCGAGCCGAAGGCATCCGGTACTTACTTCATCACGCAGAAATTGAAGCTCGCTACGATTCCCCGCTCGTCGCTCGTCTTGTTTCTAGCACGAGGAAACTCATCAAACAGTTCAGAATACTTGGCGCGGCATAGCGCGTGTTTCTCCTATATATAGTCACGTACACCTTATGGGTTAGCCCGCGTCGAGCAAACTGAAGACATCGTACAACCGAAAGATCGGCAAGCGTCAATGGAACGTTAAATCTCTTCCATCCGGCATTCCATATTTCATACATTTCATATGCACTGAAACACGGTGTTTCAACTTTTTCTTCGCGGTTTATCTAATCGTTCCATCGCCCTGAGTTGTCTACTCCTTTTTCTAGGTCACTGCAAAACGTTACATAAAACCCGTCAGCTTCTTCCCACGAAACCATGAAAAACAGAAAGCGAGGGATGGAGAATCGCGAGTTCCAGCAACCCCCGTTTGACGGGCTAACGTTTGAACGTCGTCGGGTGACCACTTAGTCGCGACGCGAGTTTCTATCGCGGCACGCTCGATTTTGTCCGTGCGGTTAATTGATAAAAAGGCAGAAATCATGTATCGGTCGGGATGTATCAGATCCCACACGCACGTTCACCGCACGACTGTTGGCGCAACACTGAACAACTGCGTATCGGTCATAACTAACGGCGCCTCGGAGCGCGCGATGACTCGCGCAGTCGCGTGATCACCTACACGACAAATCGGCCGCCTGTTTGCCGCCAGAATTAGACAAAAGAATCGAGCTCGGCCGTTCAAAAAAGCTGATTGGGTTAACAGGGAGTTTCAATTTCTGGGGGTCGCAGATCTTCGTGATATAGTTTGTATTTTGTGGAAGACGCGCGTTGACGAACCGCTGGCTACCGGAAACGCGTTGGCGGTCGACAGAAGATTGAAACGAACGATTCCTTTGTCTGATTCCCGCGGAAACGTGGCACGCTACCAGCGGCTCTGAATAATCGTTATAAAAGCCTGTTTGATTCTGACGGTGTCAAGCGTGCCAGGTTTTCCTAGGAAAAATGGCACCCTAAGGAAGGTACCGTCACCACTCGCTTCTATGCTAGAATTATTTTAGTAACGAATAAAATGGACACTGGACCAGGTAAATTATCGTATCAAGGTATAGTCCCTAGCTAGTTTCAAGTATGGGACGAATAGTAACACCTCCTTACCCTATATCGCCATTTTCCTTAGGGAAGTCTATCAGACCCGACAGTGTACATGTTACCACGCGACCAAATAACTAAGAATACTTGACTAAAAATAAATATCTTACATTTAACGCTTTGATTCCATAAAGTATGATTGACTTGTCAAAGTATTTGATAAAAAATTTGAACCAGCCTTTGATAATTCGATCTGGCAACCATAATTTATCTGATTTCGCATACAATCGACGTCCTAAGTGGCTGAAATTTGTAACACACAACCCCATCGAACCAACACGTACAATAACAATTTCAAATCATCGTCGTTCGAACGTTTTATGATATTAACGCTGTCGATACGTGACAGTATTTAGTTAAAAGTAGAATAAAGTTGAAGGGAATAAATTGACTCGACTCCACCCCGTGCATACGAACGTAAATTACATTTCTCCTTGAACAGATCACCTTTGCTGCTCTAGCAAACGAGGCACCCGATACAAATTAAATTGATCTGTTCAGCTGCGTGAACCCCGGCCACGAAAACAAGATATCTTACGACCTACGTAAGTACCGTACGTGCCACGGTGAAAAACAACGCATTCATTGTACGAATAATATGTTCCACGTGACGCACGGTCGGCCCTGAATCGAACAATTACATTACTTTTGCTTGTAATAAAAAAATCTGCCAAAAAAGCATACTCCTTTCTTTCGCGTATATTCGGCTATTGCATTAAATAAAGATTAAAGGCGAAGACAAGTAACGCCCAAGTAACTGTATCTTGCCAACAACGGTACTTTTATATCCAGTTACTGACAATTTTTTGGGCCCCTGTACGCGACGGTTTGACACGAGGAAATTGAAAGACGTGCACGTTCCCAGGGCTAATGTGATCCTTTATCATGGCGTCTTGTTGTCGATGATATTTCAACAGCGATAACAGACGATTCGTCTAAAAATTACGTCGCAATTTCGAATGACGGTCCTCGGCACACGCAAACATTCTGTTCCTCCAGAAATCGACGGCCGATAGTCATCTCTCGAAAAAGTGGTCCGTTGTCGTTAGCTCGATAAATTTAGAACATTTAGATGGAGAAGGCGGTTTATCACAGAACCGGCTATCACTTTTGATGCTCGAGCGTGTTTAAAACACTTTTTATCACGGTGATTACGCGTGAAAATTTTTTGGGACTGAAGACGCTTGCCCGAAAACGGCTATCCTGGCCTCGCGGTAATCGTCACGCAATCGTCAGGCTTGTTTGAATCGTGCTGCTTATCGATCACAATCGCACAGACGCGTTACCGTTTATAAATAACCGAAGAAAGTGCGGCTAAGGACTGTTACGGGTGTTTGCGCATGGACACCACCAGCAGCGCTTCTCGCAAGATTGCTGAACAATCGATAAGAAACATACGCGCCACGCTGAATCACGTAACTTTGAAAATTCCACTCTGTTCAGCCTTCCAAAAACATGCACATCACAGTGTTTAATAAGAACTGGATCAGTATTAGTATGTACATAGCGACACCGCCCACCATCTGCAAAAAGAAAGGATTCTTTCAGTTGGCGGTCGTGCCAGTGGGAGCTAAATATTTATTGCTACAGAATTTGAACTGTCGGGATTAACTCTGTTACAAGTGGGATTTGGGGTGGACTTTAAAAGCCTAACTTTATTCCTGCGATAAGGATATGTAACTTTAATGCTGAAAAATCGATGCTACTGGTCAACACCGTTACCATTTTTGCTTCACCTTGTCGCTAACCTTTCTTCGTTACTCCATTAACGAAACAGAAAATGTCTTAAAACTCTTACCTGCGTAAGAAGGGACGCGTTCATTCGGAACATTCGGACAGAAAACGTGTTGTCGTTGTGCAACAATTGCAATGAAAAAAGGTCTACCTGCAATTTAATAGAATGTATATTCATCTGTAAGAAATTCTATGAATCTTTCGCTATCAAATTCTTACCTCGCGTCTCACCGACGAATCGGTCACCTCGTTGAGGATGCTGTGCATGATGATACGAATTTGTCTCGCTCGATTGGTCGCCGTTTCACAAGACCAAATTATCATGGCGAACTTTGCAAAGTGGTATATCGCAGAAGTAATATAGCGCGCGTACCAGAACTGGTAATTCTCATTACTGTCCCCGCCCTTTCTCCAAAGTATATAGAAATACAGCTCGAAGGTGACGACTGTGAATGTCGTGACTGTTACCATGACGATTTGTAAGAGAAACATTTTGTTCAACAGGTGTTGGACGTTGATGATCCGCAGGTGTTTCTCCTGGAAATTCTTCAGTTTCATCAGCAACGAGGAAGACCTTTGCCCGCGCCGTAGGAATTCTTGGACGATGGGTTTTTTCAGCTGATTAAGATCCTCGTTGATCCGCGTGAAGCATGCTTTCAGGATACACACGCAGTTCATGTACAGCATGTCCATGGCGAAAATGAACAGCATCATGAAAAGGGTGGTGAAGTTTTTTACCGTCATATACACGTCGATTTTGACGCAGTTCAATATGTGGCTGGCGAGGAATAAAAATATACCGATGTCCTTCGAGTGAATTAGTTTCGCCAAATCGTCGAAATCCTTCGACTCCAACATCGAGGACAGATCCGACAGATCCTGGATCAGTGGCAATCTCATCCCGCTTTGAATGTACATTATCAAAATGTTGCTTCCACACACGATGACGTAAAAGTGCAGGTTCATCACTTTGGGAATAGTCGTGAGCGGTAACAAATTGTAATTTATTTCGTACTCGAGGAACAACAGTAGGCTCAAGAACAGAACCATCATGAACTTGGTATAAACGAAACGAGCTTTCGAGAAAGAGTATCCTGCGTAGATCCGTTTATAGGGAAAAGCTCCGAACATACCACAGATGAAGAAACACGGGTACATCAGCGAATCAAAGTCCGTGGCGTGAAATGGCCTCCATTTTTTGGGTTCCTTTAGATTATGCATCTTCTTCGAAGCTTCGCAACTTGCAAAGTTACCGTGGAAAGAGCTCGGCGTTACTAATAAAAATTGTCTTTCCGTTAAAAACCATCCTATCGATTAACGTGGAATAATAAAAGGTCCTCCTGATCCTCCTGATAATCTACATAGTTAGAGATAGAACAAGGAAATGCAATTTGATAATGCACGTCTAATGATTTGAAAATATGTGTTGCGTTAAAGGACTTAAGTAGTATCGACGTTCTTCCATAGTTCGTGGAGTGCTGTTAGCATGATTAAAAGCGGTTACTGTAGGTTTATAATTTATTGCTGAAGATGCAACTTAACGTAATTGTAATAGCTGTTTCGCTAAGAATCATCGTATTAGGGAAGCTTCTTCTTAGCAGGCTTTTATGAGCAAAAATTGTATCAATATTAACACGTACGTAGCAATGGAGCATGCCAGCTGTAGGAAAAAAAATGAAATAATTAAGAAAGTTAAACTCTACTGCTAAATCAAATTAATTTACCTTTGTTAGAAGGGTTGCATCCATCGGGAGACCCAATGCCAAATATGTGTTATTACATTGCAGCACTTGCAAGGAAAACAGCTCCAACTATTTTTATGACAATTGACAAAATCATGGATTAAAATTCATGCAGTTACATTTTTAATTAACGATGAGTGTCTGAGTGTTTTTAACACTGTTGAAAACAATTGGAATTACACTGTCGGACATGATAAGCTTCCCTAGGGAAAATGACTATCACTTACTATTTATAATACTACAAAGCTAATAAAAATATGTTAACCAGTAACGTAGTAATTTAATAATACTTTAGTAATATACCTTGAGTAATAATTACTACAAAACTTAGGCAATCTAGTAATTTAGTAATACGTTAGTAATATACTTCAGTACTTTGATTAACTTGTAATTTAGTAATTCCCTAATGGACGGTGGACTAAATTAATTATTGTTCCTACACTCAGTGGCTAGTAACCTTCGAGTATAAGACAAATAGTAGAATTTCCCTTCCCTACATCACCATTTTCCCTGGTAAAGCCTATCATGCTTCACAGTGTACATCGAATTCTTGAAAATCTTGATAAAACTTTTCATTTGTGAATCAAAACTTGCAAGGGGTAGTTTCGAATATCCATTTACAGCACAACTTACCTCAATCATAATTTGTTCGTCGAAAGTTTTCGCGACAATTCTGTGAATGTTCAGGCCGATATTCTGTTCTTGATCCTTAGTCGTCTCAATCGTCCAGACGGTCAGAATCAGGCACAAGATATAATAAACCAAGAATATAGTGATCTGGATAATATAATTTTCATTAGCCATATCGTGTTCGGCGATCAATGCCACGTAATGGTACACGTTGAACGTGATATCGACGAAGAACAATACAAGGGTTCCCATATTTTGCAAACCGTACGTCTCGTTGATCAACCTGACAACATTGCTCACTCGTAAATGTTGTCTCTTAAGGATCTCCAGTTCCACGAGCAACGAGGAATCATTTCGCGAGTGATACACCCGTCTGAAAAGACGCGGTTCCTCGTTCGTCAACGTTTCGTTCATCTTCGTCAGAGAATCGTTTATCCTCTCGAAACAAGCTTTCAGCACGCATATGTTGTTGACGTAAAAAATATTCGCCGCGATCGCTGTCAGAAACGTGTACCAGCTAACGCAGGTAATCATGATTTCAGTGTCCGACCAACTGATTGGCATAACCACTATAAATGGTATCAATTGTATCGTGTCCTTCGAGTAGATCAATTTGGCCAGTTTACGAAACGTTCGCGGCGGCAGCCGACGAGTCAAATCCTCCACTTTCTGCATCGTTTGCGCGTTCGTGCGATTCGAAGCGTAACCCGAGAGAACGATCAGAGGGCTCAGGATCAAAATCATCCCACAATGTAAGATGAAAGACAAGTCGTAGAGTGTGTTAGAGAAGATGAAGTTGTATGTAGCCACGAACCAGAGGATCCCGTACACGACCACCAGGATCATGGCGAAGGAGAGGCGGGATTTCGATGAAACGACGAATCTCCAAGATTCGATTTTGCATTGTAAGAGACCCAAGCATACGTTGACGAAGATGCAATATCGCATCAACGATTGGTAATTCGTAACGTCGAACCTTTTCCAAAATTTACTTCCATCCTCGGTTTTCTCCGCTTCGATCTTCATTGTCTGTTAGAACGTTTCTTCGGTTACTTAAATCGAAGAACTAAAGAGTTCGTTCTTGTTGAACGCTGTCCGTTTTACTGTTACAAGCTGTATAGAAGTAGAATTGCTTGTCTACGCGAAATGACGTGTCAATCGATTCTGATGCAAATCGAGTCGAGGCATCCATGAAACGAAGGAAAGATATCATCCGCTAATGGAACCATGGATCGATTAAAAGTCTTCTAGGTGACGATGGGTGCAACGTTAAGAAATCGATAGGAATAGAGCGGCTGCATTATCTTGATTAAAATTAATTAGATAAATAACAGTTGATACAGAATAAACTATTTTATCGATTCTCTATCTATCTACTCTTATCCGGTGTTCGTATCAACATTTACCGCGAAATATTATTAGAAATACTTGAGAAAATATTTTCTTCGATGAAATAAAGTTTAACGTTAAGAAAATGCATAATTTATCGTTTACAATATTTATTGGTTGAATCTTGGTTCTTATTTTGATCGTTATTTTGAAGTTAACGATATTTACGGTATTTGTGGATGAATGGATAATGATGAAAAATTCGGGTGAGAAATATTGTGATAGTATTGAAAAGTTTCTACTCAAATATAACTGCGCAGCTATCGCTATTTTCTCAATTAAGAGCGTACCATTTGACGTCAATGACTACTATGCGTGGTTTATTTTATCAACTTCCTGTGCTTACTGTTGTTAGTAGATATGACGTTTTTTTTCAGCCTCGATATCGCGGTTCGTCATTGAAATTCCTTTTTTTTTTTCGTTTCTCAATGAAACATTTCAAAAGGGTTAGCATGTCAGTAGCATAAACGTCGCAATAAGATGGTACTCGTTACTGCTGCAAATTAGTAGCAAAAGAATATAAATTCTAGTATTTATAATGATTTCATAACTTCACGCATATGTAAAATTTATCGTATGATTATTAGTGCGGTTAAATACAGTATCAATGTAGAATATAATTATATTAGCTTTAGTTTTTTATGTAATTTATTTATTTATTTGTTCTTTTCCTTATGATACCGAATAACCATACAATATGGGCCCTGTGATTTTTCAAACTCATCATCTTTGAGAATAAACCTCTTCCCCACCTGGCTAACGGCACCTGTACTGACGTTTATCAGAATCATTCAACCACCTTTAACACTTATTCTTTGTATTTTTATTATTTTTACCTGACTAGATGAATCTTTTGAGATTTTATGTACAACATAATATCGATACAATATGACAATACGTAAATAAATTCAATTTTTGCGGGAGCGTTATATAAAATTTAATCCCATAACTTCAGGGGTATCGCGGCTAGGTTTTTCAATTTTGCAAATTAATAACTTCTAGGCGACCTAATCACATTATTCTGATAGATGTCTGATCGTGGAATTCGACGCACTTGCTGGAAAATGCCGAAAAGTGGCTTATTTTTCGAGAAAATACGATTTTCTATTTCGCTAGTTCCGCTGCTCGCCGTTAAATGTCGCCGCCTGTACCGTTTTCGGGGCGCGCCTACTATAAAATTAAAGAAAAGATAGAAATAAAGCTTGCACTGGAATCAATCGATTATTTTGTAATAATATAATGTTTAACTATGCTAATAAATTGAAACAAATGTCTTACTGTATTAAAACTACTGTAATAACATGTAAAATTATAGATCTGGGTTTCCTTAATTCGTTTGATCTGGTGTAAAAAACAAATTTATATGTGTAGTATTTGCAATACATATAATTTATCAATTAATTGGTTTAATTTACAAATTGAAATTTGCACATAAGTAAAGAATATGTGCAAAATATACAGATTTGAGCCATAAAACCTGAGTAGCAGTGTCTGTAGTCAGAGGGCGAGGTGGTTTATTCCCAAAGATGGCGAATTTCAAAACTTTTACGGCCGGCTATTGCACTGATGTGCATCTATAAATGCATATATTCGTGGCTATAACAAACAGTATCATCCTCGAGTAGGTTAGGTGTAACATTCATGCCGCCAATAAGCGCTACTATATCCGACGGTATGCGTGGCTGACTGGTGAAGCTGTTTGAATTGGTATTATTTAAATGCACTAACTTCATAATTTCGTGTGACATCGCCTGAAAACAATGTATAGTGATTACTTAAATGTTTATTTATTATTAATGAAGTATAATTGTATTTAAAAGAACATACAAAACTGGCATCATGAGTAATAGTTGTATCAGTAAAGGAATAATCTCTTATATGTACTTGGAAAATTTTGTGTAAGTAGTATTCCAAGATCTCCAATTTATACGTGTAAATTAAATAATTATTTGAGTATTTATAACATACTTATTTTGTTATAGAACTTACAATAGCGTATCAATAAAACCTGGCAGAAATTTGAATGTTATTATCGGCCCTAATGGCACCGGTAAATCTACAATTGTATGTGCCATTGTTCTTGGATTAGGCGGCAAACTTACCACCATTGGACGGGCAACGCACATTGCAGATTATGTGAAAGCAGGCTGTGAACAAGCAAAGATTGAAATACATCTTACAAATGGAGAGAAGAATGATGTTGTCATTTGTAGAATATTTAATATAGAAGGGAAATCTTCATGGTTACTGAATAGACATGCTTCAACTATTAAAGAAATACAAGAGCTAACAAAGCGTTTGAATATTCAGGTATTTCATTTATATTGATTTTATATTAATGTGGTTCGATATATTTCATTATCTGTTTTATATTTAGGTGGATAATCTTTGCCAATTTTTGCCACAAGACAAGGTTCAGGATTTTTCAAAAATGAATGCACAAGAATTGTTAGAAAACACAGAAAGATCAGTGGCTGATCCCATAATATTGGAGCACCATACAAACTTGATTAAATTTAGATCAGAGCATAAAGATTTAGAGTTACAGATTGCAAATAAGAAACGTTTATTAGAATCAAAGTCACAGATATACGAAGGGCTGAAGGAAAGTGTTGGCAGTATAAAAGAAAGGAAATTAATAAAGAAAAAAATTATTAATTTGAAACAGAAAAAGGCATGGTTATTGTACGATCAAAAACGTAGAGAACTACTCAAGGTAAAATAAAAATAAAATATATAGTAAAACAAATTTGAAAAATCATACATATTAAAGTCCTTTACACTTACACATTCTTGCAGTTAAAAAATAAAAAGGAAACTGCACAGAAAGAGGTAGTATCTTTAGATGCAGAAATTAAACCTATTAATGATTTAATAGAAAAGATGAAATCAAAAATTCACTCGCTTCAAAGCAATGTGAATGATCTTGTAAGTTCTCATGTTTTAAATTCTGATATGGTGATATTTATATTTTGAGCACCCTATAATTTTCCTATATTTTAGAATAACAAGGTCAAAATTAAGACCTCAAAGGTTAAAGGAATGCTGGATGAGGTTACGGAATGTGAAAATCGCATTAAGGAATATGAAAACACGTGCAAACAAAGGATCCAAACGGAAGAAGCTCGAGACCATGATATCGACCTGGCAAGGCAGCAAAAAAGCAAACTTGACAATGATTTGACCTTAATATTGAAAGATATTGGATCCGGTTAGCTAAGGTTTTGGTTTTGCCAATATTACGTAAGGAATATGTCGTTAAAAATATATTCTGTTTTATAGAGGAAACCTTAATGAAGCAGCAGAAAGAAATATTGTCCAATATAGACAAGCAAAGGAATACCATCGCAATGTTAACGAGTAAGCATTCCGCATTGAAACAGCAAGAGGAACACTTAAACCTAGACATCAGAGGTGAATCTACTGCTTTTATTTGTCGTACAATTAACGTAAGAAAATAATAAGGTAAAACAAAATAAAATTCGCAGCCCAGGAAACGGAGTTGCAACTTCTAAATATAGAAACAAAACGATTGCAATTGCTAAGAGAGAGGTCGTTGGATACATACAAAGCGGTACATTGGTTGAGAGAAAACCGCAACAAGTTTTCTGGTATAATACACGAACCGATATTGCTCAATATAAACGTAAAAGATGTGTCATACGCGAAGTATTTGGAAAATCTTATCGCGAATCGCGATTTGATTGCGTTTGTTTGCGAAAACAAAAAAGACATGAATTTATTGTTATATCACTTGCGAGACGAACAGAAGCTACAAGTGAATGCCGTACATTCTGATCCTATGAAACGCGTTTCCATGGAGCCAATTATCCCTTTGGAACATATTAAAAAGTTCGGTTTCGATCACTATTTGGTGTCGTTGATCGAAACACCGAGTACCATCATGAAATATTTAGTAACCATGTATAGTTTAAACAATATACCTGTGGGAACAAATCTTGTTGACGACAATATCGATTCTATACCGTACAATATACGTTGCTACTTCAGCAGTAAGTAACATTTCTACCAACTGCAGTTTTTTTTCATTAATCGATTAATTAGTTAAATTAATAATGTGCCTTTTTCTCTTAGAAAACAATGTGTATTCTGTCAGTAAATCTAAATATACGGGGGCGAAATCTGTTACAATGCAACCAGTTTCCAGTTCAGGGATGTTATCAATTATATCAGATAAATCAAAGTTATCGTCCATCGAACAAAAGTTTGTTTATTGATCAGTTAATACATCAGAAATCAATATAATCTTACACAGTTTATGATTGATTCTTTTTTTTTTTCTAGGTTGAAAACGTTACAAGAGAATAAAATTAAAACGTTCAACAAGATAAAAGAGATCGAGGAACAGATGTGCGAGGAAAACAAAGAGTTGGACAAACATAGAGCTAGTAGAAACAAAAATCAGCAGGATCACCAACAAGTACAAGCATTGAAATCTAGGATATCTATGGTGGAGAAAAAAATTGAGAATCTACAAAATGAACGTACCAGTATTGATAAAATAAAAGAGACTTACACTAATAATATAAAGGTTTCTTTATTATCTATTTCATATTACTATTATAGATATTATATGCATTGCATCAAACAATATCTTTTCAGACGGTTTTGAACAAACAACTAAAACTATACAGAATATACAATAAAGAACTGGAGGACTGCTTTAAGTTCATCACAGACAACGAGCAAACCGAATTAGTACTAAAACTACAAAACCGGTCACTGAGAATGAAACTAAACGATTCTCAAGACTTGAGGGACAAATTGAAAGTAGCAGAGGACAGAGTGCGACAGATTAGCTCGGAAATGCAACCAATGAAAAATGAAGTGCAAAGGATGTACAGCGAAGCGTTGGAATCTACCAACGGCATCAGTCCATCTGACGAAGCGTTCGTGCCTATTAATAAAATTTTCAACAAACTACCGCCAACCGTCGAAGAAATTAACAATGAACTAAACATTGCCCAAGCGAAAGTTTTTTGTATGGGAAATAATATAGACGGCGAAAATGTTAGCATTCTAAACAAAGCGATAAATTAAAATTCGTTTATCGACCGGCATCTAATTGTTTCAATTGTAGATATTGCGCGAGTACGAGGAGGTTGAGAAGAACATTGAGAGCTTAAAGGAATTCATTCAGGAGAAGACACAAAAGTTGGAAACGCTTGAGCAGAGGATGAACATGCTGCGTGGAGAATGGCAAAAGCCTTTGTCGGCGATCATTGACAAGATCAATACAAATTTCAGCTCATATTTTTCTGCCATGAATTGTGCTGGTGAAGTTACATTAGACCAACCAGAAAACAATGTGAGTTATTATAAGATAGAGGTAGATTTTGCATTTACAGTTTAAGTCTTGACTAGAGTAATTTGTATTTATAGATGGACTTTAATCAGTATGGTCTAAAAATCAAAGTGAAGTTCAGAGATACTGATCAGTTACATGAATTAACAAGGCATCATCAAAGTGGTGGAGAAAGAGCCGTAACCACCGCTATTTATATGATTTCCCTTCAAGAGCTTACTAGAGTACCTTTCCGATGCGTCGATGAGATTAATCAGGTATTTTCAACGTGTAATTAAATCTGGTTACTTCATATTTAATAATCGTTTCATTTCAGGGTATGGATGCGGTGAACGAAAGACGGGTATTTAATCTACTTGTACAAATGACTGGAAGACCAAATAGTTCTCAGTATTTTTTACTTACACCAAAAGTAAGTATTTGCCTTCTTCTTTATTTAGATACAACGATGATTAGTTTAATTAATAACACTGGATTTATTTATTTATTTTTTTTTTTTAGCTACTGCCTAACTTACAGTATTCTGAAACGGTGACTGTGCATTGTGTATTTAATGGGCCATATATGATCAGCCATACAGATTTTGATACTGAAAAGTACTGTAAACACGTTGTTAAAATGCTGGAAAAAGAGAATATTATTGATGATTAATTACTAATGTTTCCGTTGCGTCTGATATATTTATAATGTTGCATAGTTCCAGGATATGTAAATCAAAGTTATCCAACATAGTTCACATATTTTTACATAATGTTTAAAATATATCTAATTATATAAATAAAAATATATATATTTTATAAATACTTTGGCATAGAAGCGTCTGAATTTTACTTCTTCTTTCCCTTCTTCTTCTTCTTTTTTTGAGCTTCAGGCCAAGGAAATCCTCTGCATTTTAACACATCCATGATATTGTGACAAGTGTAGTAAGCATTCTCCATGGCTTCTTCATTGAAGATGTCCATGGTGAATTTTGCCCTTCCGCCACTTTTTCTTGATTTCTTGGTACCTTTACCTTTGCCGCCATTATTGTTTTTACCATTTTTCCCATTTCTGCCGTTATTTTTCATCGGTTTCTTTTTATTCTTGCCCCTCATTTTTAAATTATGACAGGAAGAACTACCAGTACTTGCATGTAAGTCGTTACTATGTGTTCCGTTATTTCAATAATGGTTGCCACGACTTCGGTTACATCGATAATTCTGTTTTCACGATTCAAAACTTTAAGAATTCAAAAATAATGACTAAAATCTAGGTACACGATTATTTTTGTTTTGCAAGGTTACGCGATACTTTTGTCAAAATTAAATTAAGGTTCATTATCGATTGAAATAATCAATCTCTGCTGAGTTTTCTAAAAACGCTTCACACATTACGAACGAATAAAACCCTTATGATACACTGACACACGATTAAACGAACCAAAATAAAGTTTTCCCCCGTTTACGATTAAAAAGCGCAAATAATTACGATCGGCACGCACACCGCGACATCAAAAGCCGCGCAACAATCGAGTGTTCAAACGTCGAGCCGGAAATTATATCGATCACTTTCGAAGTGTATCGATCAGGTGAATAAATCGAACGACCTTGACCTTAACCGCGTCTCAAGTATTCTCGTAAGGTCTTCGAGTGAAATTGAGAGGTCAGTGACATGTAGACGCAATATTTCGTGATGTTTTTTCATAAAGCGTCTAAAGTACGAACATGCTTCGATTTTAGAACACGGGTATCTGAAAACGTGGAAGTATTTCACTGTTAAAGTACCGTTCGTGTCAAACAGAACATAAGGAAAGCACTGGCGATAAAATTTTTCGTTGCGATGCAGTATTTTACGCGGCCGTAACTGGCAAGTGAAAGAAGGGAAAAAAGTTGGAGGCACACACATACATCTTGTACTATAATACCAGCAGATTCTGACTACCAGTAAGTGCGTGTACCGGCCTCGCGGTTGTCTCATTGCCTGCATTTGAGTTGTGACTCTCCCTGAGTTTATAGTACAGCCGGAATCGTTGAACTGTGTGCTTTACTGATCGTGTTTCAATTCATATCGGAGTTTCGAGCGGCACGGACAGATGGAGGTTTCACGAACTTAACTATTGATAGGCACGCGCGAATCGACCGTCAAGAAGTGCCGGTAAAACAAACGCGAAATAGTCGCGTACAATCGTTTGCCAGCCGAGTAGCACGTTCACGAGCGCAATATCAGCAGTTCCGAGCTTACGGGAGTCTTGTTACAATCCTCGAGCGTGTGTATCGTACGTTTTTCACTTCGCGTGCCTCAACGCGAACGGACGATCGAACATTTTCATTTCTTCGAGCGTCGATACATCCCCGATATCGACGTGAATTTTTTGTGACATAACGCATATAAGCAAAGGGCAAAAATGTCCACAGCACTGTTGGCCGTGTTCGCCGTGATCCTGTGCATCCTGTTCAGGATACTGAACGTAAACAGTTCACCACGGAAGCCATTGATTATCTGTCAAAATCAATCATTTCTCTCGACGGTTCTTAAAATCGCACCCGTCATCGCAGAACCGTAAGTTTTCATCAATTTTCTCGTACTACCGAGCATTCTACTCTGTTTCGTATTGTATGGTGTCCAGAGAAACCGAAAATGTATAAAAGAAAGTGAGGTTAGGTCTAATCCAAGACGCCGGATATTTCTTCGTACACGCAGGCATATCCTCTTTCGTAGGATACGAAACGTGGCTCACTTCATTTGCTGAACAAAGATTTGCACACGTTGTAACGACTATATGAGATGACATAACGTTTCGAGAATGTTTTAGCTGATCTATGGTATCGAAAATTCGCGAAGGGTGCCCAGAAATGATCGAAAGGTAAAAGTCGTTATTCTTGATGAACGTGGGGCACGGGTGTGATCTAGTTTTCACTAATAGACAATGACCCTATCAATTTCTTTAATCGTGTCACTCGAAACGTATCGCGGACGATTGAACATCAACGTATTTTAACGTATTTTAAATTATTGCACCGTTGTGCAACATTTACGTATTATAATTTTTATTAAACCAATGCTACTATGTTTATCTTATTTCACGAATTAAAAACCCAACCCTCTATATTATTATTAATGGCAAAAAGAGATGCTAAGAATACCTAAGTACTTTAGTATTTGAATAATATTTAACGGATATTAGTCGGAAGATGAAATCTTTACCGCTTTTAACGCTGTACTTTGTAATTAATATGTGTCTCAAAGCATTTAATTTTAATTGCCTTGTTTCAGTATCAAATCTGTCGCTTGAGTTCAAATTATTTCAATGTACACAGCTAATATAATTTTCACAAATGGTTCTGTAGATTGGATTGTTGGTAACAGTGTTTGCAGTATGATTCTTGCCAAAAAAAAAAATATTTTGAGGTGTGAAGGATTTTTCGGAAAAATTAAATCTATCAAATACATCTTTGTTGGCATAAATAAGACTGTTAAAAAATATGATCTGTATTAATGTATCTGTTTTGATACATTTCAGTTATTTCTGAAAGAAATACATCTTAAAAATAGACGTATAGGGTTTCTTAATTAGTCAGAGGCTACTTACGTATCGCGTTAATCGCAGGTTTAAAATTACGAGTAGATACCGGTGGCGAAGTTTCTCGGAGGATCGTCTCTTTTGCGAGCTGAATATTGCATTCTCATTTCCATTAGATTTCCTTCGAAGCCCTCTTAAATAAACATCACAGTTTGCGTTCATTTTGTTTCTCATTTTATTTTTAGAATCATTAAAAGGAATCCACTGGAACCCCCAAGAGGACCAGTAAAACTTCTCATAAAAATGACCGATTGATTTTATTTTTTAAGTTCAAGATAATCGTTCGTATGAATGGATAAAAAAGAATAAGAATTTTATCAATGGAAATAGTAAATCTGCTATTAAATATCACGAGAAGAAATAATCTGAAAAATTATACAGTCAACGTAATCGATAACATTGTTTTTCCATTTCGAGAATTGCATAATGAGTTTGGTTCTGATCTTGGCTATGACCTCATTGGAACAAATGCTTCAGCCTGTTCTCTGCATTACACTTATCGGTAGATTGTGAATTGTGACTAACATAACGTTATGTTGCAACGTGGCAAAAATTGTTATCTTGAACTTCGATGAGGCATTTCGGCTCGTTTATTATTGAACAAAATTGTTCATATGCAAAAGAGTCCCACCGAATCGGACAATTTGAGTAAAAGCTACGCCGTTGAACGGTTCAGAAATCTGTGTCATATTTGTTTCTCTTTTATAACGAAGAAGGAACATTCTAGTATCTTTAATTAAGATAACTTCGAAGTATCAGACAGCTTATCGAATGATAAAATTGAACGAGTGATCCTTCGATTATTTCGTGTTAAAAAAAAACAAAAAATACAATTTCAAAGTGGCAAAAGCGTGTATAGGAAACGACATACGGTATTGCAAAATAAAAAATAAAAACACTCAGAAGTAGATTGACTTGTAATAACTTTTATAATGTACAAAGTTACTTTGTAATATTTAATTATTTCTGAAGTTAATTTGTAATTAGATAAACATTGTCGTATAATGATTTTTATATGAAATTTTAATCAATGAGAGCACCCTCATCTCTGGATGCTTTAACTTTTTTTTTTAAGCGAGATCATTGGTGCGCAAACACACGAGATAGATAGTCACAAGAGTGAAGTGCTGTTTTATCAAACTATACATGTATATTCCAATGTCCCCAAAGGAAAAAGAAAATTATTAATGATTAACGAGGCGTTTTGCGTGTTACCCCGGTTCACCGGCGAACGTGTTGTATCAGAATGCATACATTTTGTTATACAGGTTTGGAATTCCTTACTGATCACATCCAAAAGAAATACCATTACTCAGATAATCGCGTGTCCACTGATTCGAGGAATTATGACAGAAAGAAGAAAGAAAAAAATCGATTCGTGCATTGGATATTCATATGAATAATTAATAATACATTCGTTTGCTTTTTCTTCCTCGTGATGACAGTACTTACTATATTTCATACGCATAACGTTAATACAAGTTAATAATGATTTATGTCGATTAAACACGGATGATTTTCGTAGTTATGTTTAATGCCGGACAAATCGATATCAAGGAATAGCCTGGCTATTCAACCAATGTATCTCCATGGAAAAGACTTCCTGCACTTTATCGAGTGATCGCGTTTCCTAGCAATCTTGTTTGCTTTCGCTTTTACTTCCTCGACAAGAACGAAGTTCCTATTTTTTTTTTCGCAACAACACGCATCACCGCCGTGAAATCGAGGTATCATCCTTATCAAAACACACCGTTTAACGCTTTGAATGTCGTAGCAATCATACAAATTTTTCCATTTAGTCATTTCATTTCCAATGAATTTAATGTATCGCCCTTTCAATTAGACGAACTTTCAAGTATTTAATCCTTGAACTAACTTTAATCCAATCACCGTATTTCTCCTAGGTCTGGGTTACAATTATATTGTCCTAGGCTCAGTCGTTCATGGATTAATAAAATTGGTTTCAAGTGACTAAGATCGTTTCCATTGAAGATAACAAGTTCGTATAAAAATGGATGCGTCACCCAAATATGGCACTCCAAAGTGTTAAGGTACACTCGTACAAGGTATGCAAGGTGATTTCGAGCCATATACGAGCTTTTCTTTTTGCATGTACTCCGCATATTAGACGACGATAGCGAAAGGGTTAAGGCAATCATATGTTACCGATTCATCCTGTGGAACGTAGTTTATCCATTCATAAGGAACGGCAACAATTTCACCTTCTTCCTCAGGAAACCGACGTACAACAGTGGATTTCACTTTATGCGTCACTTAATAAACTTCATTTATCTCGGATCACTGCTTAGAACTAGGCAATTTCGTGGCTGACGGCGTTCTAAGTTGCCTGTAAAAAGTGCAAGGATTATTAGCTGTTTAACGAAATCGATATAAATTTATAAAATAATCTTCACGAATATAGATGACAAAGAAACTTCATGTTATTTATTTATTTATATAAAGTAGTAATGATACATAAATCATTTGCAAAATTAATTTGGCTTTAACCAGGTATCGGATACATCAGCTAGTCTTCTGTATGGTCTTCAGGATCAGGGTCGCGTCAAGGCCTCGTCGTGATTCATTGCTAAACTCGTCCATTCTCAAGAAACAACGCGCACGTTGGTCACTTAACACATTGAATCGTATACAGATCGTTAACGAGCCACGATACACACGTATGTATATGCGCGAATTGGAAACAGAAACTTTCATCAAAACGAAGAAGAGTGATTCGCAAATAACGGTTCTCAAAGTAACGGTCGAACGAAAATACATACGTTATCAAGAATTTAGGACGATTAGCCACTTTCAGTCGAATATTATAATGTTACTTTTTGACCCACTTTCCTGGCTATGCCCTAGAGACTTGAATTTCATGGTTGACGTGTTTGCGCGACCAGATTGCAACAAGTTCAAGGATGTATGGATATTTTCGTTGTTTTAAGATGCAGGAAGCAATACAATTTTACATAGTATTAGAGGAAAATTTCGGGTACATTTATAGTTAAGAATACCTGTGTACGACTGTAGATTTTTATCTAAACAAGCAAATCTCGAGGCTGAAAAGATTGCTTAGACGTCATTGATTGAGCTCGGTATCGTAATGTTATCGCCGAAAAAACGAGTCGATTGTGTATCATTTTCTTTTTCATAATCATGATAGACGGTTAAAAAGATTCTATTGAATATTTATCATTTCTTTTCCTTCGCATTGCATTTCACGAAGGAACTTTATTTTTAACGAAACCTTAAGAGCAGCGAAAACTTCTCATAATACGTATTCGTAACCTGATTCATTCAATAATCGTCGTATACAACCAATGAACTACATTTTTAATAAGGTTCTTGAAGCCAGTAAAATCTTTTGCTCGAAAAGAATTTGTGCACTGAATGCATGCACTTCATATTGCACCCTCGTAACCTAATTTATTAAAGTCGCGGTGCTCGTAAAAGTGGAAAGTAAAGTTGTCAGTATGCTGGATGAAAAACGCTGATGACCCGTGCAAAACCGATTTACAGGTAGAAATGATGCGATTTTGTACCTGGTCTACTTTACTTTCTTGCTGAAGCACCATAGTTCTTCTTAAAGATTCCTCGTCCTCTTTATCATAGCCTCTAATTTGTATTGTATTATATTTCTTTATGGTAATTTAGCCCATTGCAAATGGCACGTCTTAAGTATTGCCTTTACACTTTTCTTGACTTATACCTAATTGTAATTTACTCCGTATCCATAATTTTTCTGTTTACTTATGCCTCGGAGTTTAAATAACACAACATCTAGAAATATTTCCAAGGAAACATTCAGAGCAACACAGTTTGCTACCCTCGTGCCACAAATACCGGACATTTTACGAGGGCCTCGTCAATTTAACGTTGCCCGTTTTTACAACTTCGTGTGTTCCATTGATCCACTCAGAATCTTTGCACACTTCCATAATCTATTCTCTCGTTTACCTGGTACTTAACGGGACAAAAATCGCAAAATTCTTCTTACGAAGAAAGAAAACAACACACTTTCACGTAGTAAACAGTTGTTCTCTCGACGTACAATGGGCCCATGAACTTCGATGTAGAACTAACCCAACAACTGAAAAAGAAAATTATAGTTAATAACCAAGGTGTACAATGTTACTTTGAGAAAGAAATTTTACTGCTCTCTGTTGAACAGTACCTAATACGATGATACTACTAGCGAGCTTGAAATTAACTTACGACGGGTTTCTTCAGGTATGTGGGTTACCTGGTACCCCTTTTCTTCTTCCGGAACCAATACAGAGTATTTGCCTATTTTAATATGCGATTATAATTTCATAGATTGATATCGAGTAATCTTTAAAGCTGCATAATGATTCGATGAATTATGAATGAAAAGTAGTGATAAAAAAAAAAAACTTACAATTACTATCAGTAATCTATTATTAATTTTGTTAATCTATTGTTAGCTTTTGATTTTATCCTAACTGATTTAAAGGCACCTTTCGCGAATTCGAATAATTCGCTTATCGATTTAAGTACGTCCTCAAACACCAGAAGAGCAATGTTGAGTCGTCGGCAAAAATTTCCTTCTATTCTTTAAATATTCGATTATTAAAATTTTCAAGGATGTAACAATGCTTGTTCACGCATTTCAGGTACAAACCAACAAGGTTATGGGGTTTTAGTGGCCACGTACAAACCATTATTCACAGTATTATTGGGCGCGTCCGTTGCCCTTGGCCAATTGGTGAACGGGTATACATCGGACTTCCGGATGATACCACTCTCACCTATGATCTCTATCAACCTTTGAGCAACGATTACGAAGGTTTGCTGTTTTTTCTTTCGATTTGCTGATTTCGTCATTTTTACATTAATCCATGTTCGTTCTATACTGGAAAATAAAAATCAGTTTTGGATTCATCGGGTGAGAGGCGATTATTTGTTTTAGAGTGCTTCGATAAAAGTTTAAAAATATTTTTTAAAAAACCCAGTATATGATCAATAATATTAATTAGTGTCATTTGATAAAAAAGATATCTACTATTTATGATCTAATCATGACAACTGATAATCCAACGAGAATTTAACGCAGCCTGCTATAAATAATGTTTATAGTAATTTATAAAATAAATGAATGCCACATGACACGGAGGCTTGATAAAACAAACATGTATATCGTACAGAAGAAATAACGAAATTGAAGAACGATTATGAAACGGTACATTTTTCAATAACAGAGCTTCCAATTATATCGTACAGTTTTCTTATCAATATTTCAAGCGTAGAATGCTTCGTACTTGTTCGTTGCAATGTGTCAAATCGATATCGATGAATAATTTATACGCCGCTATACACACGGATTATTTTCAGAAGCGTAGTACGTGTTATCGTAATAATAGGCTGGCTAATTCGTCGAAAGATTCTACAAAGACTCACAAGAGGTCCAAGCATCTAACATTTCTTTCTTCAACTCCGTTTGTAAAGATTCCACGATTCATAAACAAGAACATGCAAAAAAGATTACATCGTATTTATTCGTCGCGTAGATACTCGACGAGCTTTTAACGCGTTAAGAAGGTCGCATAATATATCGTTTTTTTTTTTCTTCTTCTTTTTTCTTATTTATATTTCATTTCGTTGCAGATGATGTGACGATTGCCATCTGTCCTGGGATATGCAACAGTTCTGAAAGCGTTTACATAAGAACCTTCGTACATTTTGTCCAATGCCATGGGTATCGATGTGCAGTTCTTAATCACGTCGGAGTTCTGTCCAGCGTAAAGGTCACTGCGCCACGAATTTTCACATATGGTATGTGCAAAAGCGTGTTTAATACACAATATTGTTGATAAGAAAACGTTCTTTCGTAATCCTGGAAATTGTTGTAACCGCTAAGTTCATAGTTCAGTTTCAGTTCACGCTTCTTCGTGGAAAATTCATGGCTTTCGAGCGTAACCTATGTACTTTTAAGCATCGTCCTCTGTCAATTGATTGCACTATAATTTGAGTTCATCAAAGGTTCAAGAATGCGAATATTCAATTGCCTGATTGATTGACCTCGTTCACCACGATATGGGACGTATAGATCCTTGGACATTTTTAAGTTTTTAATGAAAAGTTACTATGGAGACAGGAACAATAGAAACTTTCTTATTACCCCATTTAATTGGGAGCATTTTCGTGTAGCGAAAGAACCACTTTCCCAATTCTAAATTAGGAAAAATTGCATCTATTTAATTGCATCTATTAATATAAGTAAGATTGTATAATAAAAAATGTTACTTTTGAAAGAAAAGATAACGCCATGTACTTGTGTTACAACCCAGTTTCTTCTGGGAAATTATTCATTGAATATATTTGGGATACTGCCAAATAGGAAAGTCCTCAAAAAATGCAATCGCAGTGAAAGTAAAAAAAAAAAAAAGGACGAATACTATAACCGTGAAGGAAGGCACCCTGTCATTTTGTAGAATCGTTATTTTTATAATCGTGTGTGAAACTTAGACCAAATCAGTGTCCTTAGTCTTCAGGTCTTCTGTGCGTTTCTTATAAAAATATCATAACGTTGACCCAGCTTTCAGTGATTTCTAAAAAGGACACCGTTTACGCACGAAAGCCTTGAATAATATTTAACTTCAAGAATCTAGGGCCTAGGTCATGACACTCTCAAGGATCTCGGTATTGCCGTTCGATCGGCGAGGCGTTAATTGAATTTTTCATTGAACGTTGGCTCGGCGTAAACTTTTACAGGGCACACCGACGATTACCACACGATGATACAGAGTTTAGTGGAAAAGCATCCGAACACAAAAATTATCTGCATTGGGTTTAGCTTGGGCGGTAACCTGGTGACTAAGTATTTAGGAGAACGAGGCTCGAATAAATTGTCCAACATTATCGGCGGAATATCTATTTGCCAAGGATACAATGCCCTCGAGTAAGTAAACGTCATTCGTATGGCATAATAAAATATTTTATTACGACACCTGCGACCTATACGTTTTTCAATTCTTCTGTACAGAGGCACAAAATTTCTGCTTAACTGGCAAAACTTCAGACGTTTCTACCTGTACATAATGTCGGAATCGGTGAAGAGTATCATCTTGAAGCACAAGAACACGCTGTTGTCGGATGAAGTTAAACAGAAGCACAATCTCAACGAACGGGACATCGTTTCTGCTGCTACGTTACCGGAACTTGACGAAGCTTACACGAGAAAGGTAATGTTCAACGACTCGAATATTTGATGTCATATTAACGGTTAGATTGCATAGTAATCTGTTAAAACTTAAAATTATGCGAACAAATACGTCCATCGTTGTATATTTTCTTAAATGCACACGCGAAGATTGAATGTTATTTTTGAATACCATTATACAGGTACACAACTTTAGATCCGTGAAGGAGATGTATAAATGGAGTAGCTCCCTGTTCTACCTGGAGAACATCACTACACCTATGGTATTTATCAACGCGTTGGATGACCCCATTGTACCTGAAATGTTGCTGGGGCCTATAAGGGAACATGCTAGTACGTATAAATATATTGTTTTAAATACAGAATATCAAGGTGTAAACTTGATAATTTAACACGTTGAGTGGCACAGTGAAAACGGACGTACGTAGTCAGACACGATAAAATCCTAATTAATAAGGATACAGTCGATTA
Organism: Stelis phaeoptera; assembly: GCA_943735885.1. Taxonomy (NCBI): domain Eukaryota; kingdom Metazoa; phylum Arthropoda; class Insecta; order Hymenoptera; family Megachilidae; genus Stelis; species Stelis phaeoptera. Next base: position 7,709,649 of record OX030941.1, on the reverse strand, counting down.
ATTTTCAAATTTAACCTTTCAATTCGATAGCCAGCATTATTAGCTTAATATTAACGCTATCCGCGATTTATTTCATAGTTCCTTTTTGTCAATTATTTGATTGTACTTTCGGGTGTCAGTCACCGGTGACTGACGTGGCGCTTAACGTGTTAACCAGCAACAAAGAACTTCTATAAGAATGTTAGATAAAATCCTAAAAGTTACTAAGCGTTTTATGTTCTTTCTTCGTTTTAGAAAATCACCCGAATACGTTGTACATAGAACTTGCGCACGGTGGACATCTAGGATTCTATGAAGGTGGTCTCCTCTATCCGAATCCCATAACATGGTTGGACCGTACATTGGTGTCCCTCGTTGGGTCTCTCACGTTAGCACACGCAGACAAATCACTGAAAGCCTCCTAACCTGATTCCATTTCATTGTCGTTTCATTGCTTCATAAGTAAAACGTTCAACCGCCAATCGGCGTAGATATTTTACGAACTTGTCGAAAGATCTTAGACTTTTGGATCGAATTCCAAAAGGCGACAAATGACTGCACGATAAACGTGAGGATTCGCGAGACAGTTTGCATTTTAATCGCGGATTTAAACGAAGGGAGGTGGATTGAACGGTGTATAAGATTTTTTAATGCTGTATCGATAAAATTCATAGTTTCATCATCTACGAACTTTTTAAGAAAAATGGCGGTAGCACAACGGAAACACTTCGACGACGATTTATTTTTCTTCGATGTCCTGATCATTGACGCTTTTCACTCAGGGATCTTTGATAGAGCGATTTGGTAAGGGAACGATACTGAAATCGTACGCTAAAACGTAGATGTTATAGAAAGATCGTAGGAAAAAAGAAAACTGAACGCGATGATCGTCGCGTTAAAAAAATTACTAAATATTTGATTTAAAAAACAATAGGAATCCCCGCTTTTTTTTTTTACTAACTGAGAAAAATTGAAAGTTTTACTAAAGGTAATTAACCTTTTAACGATGACACTTATTAAATGAAACACTATACTTACAGCATTTTTATTACTGTCAATAACGCAAAATGATTTCATAGTTCGTGAAGGCAAAGTTATAATTAGAAAAATTATTACGTAATATTTTCTTAGTTATAACATTTATCTTTTGAAATTAAACTGCTACTTTGTGAAACATATTCTGTGTTATTAATGGCAATGAAAATTGTAGGTAACTAAAAACTACTATAATTATACGTCAATAAAATATTTACAATTAGTTCATATGTAAGAAAAAAAGAGTGACTTTTGAGAATGATAACAAGCGGGAAACATGGAATTCGTTCTCTCCAGTAAAGATGTATTTACATATCCTGTGTTCAGTGATATAGGACAGACATTGATTTATATTTAATTTATCACGAGGGTTGCGAACGTTAACTTTGTTAACACGGAAAGCATATACATAAAGAGTATATTTTTTCTACGATTATACTTACGTAGTGTTTGTAATTTTTCATCTTTTTTTCGAATCAAACATTAATTGATTCGATATGCGTAGGTTTCCTCGTTAACAAAGTTATACCCTACAGAATGTACAACAATATTAAAGTTGAAATGCAATTAATTATATTATTTATTTTGTTTCGAACTGACTCAAGCGACACTATAATGAGTTATTTATACAAACAAACGATTAATACTGTATTTATTTATATGACGTTGATAAAACATTGATACTTTCCATCAAGATTTCGGTTTCGTTCGAATTTTCGTGACAAAAGATACAAAAAATTATGGTCCAATTGTAATATTATTCAACGAACGATTAATTCATTAAGCGGTTTGCATACAATCGATGTGACTTAACTGTAATTATAAGATAAATCATCGAAATATCATCACGAGTACTTCGAAACGATTCAACGTAGTCTAGCTTTCTATAAATATCGTTTCTTGATCCCCTATGAAAATGCGTATAAGACAATAAATAACGCGGATGTAAGGTTCTTTTCTGCATTTCTTCTTTTTTTTTTCTCTCTTTTTTTCTTTTTGCAACGAACAGTTACTTAACAGGTCGAATGTTAGTTATCGAATTTTTAAGTTATTTATTCGTAGCGTAAACTCTGCGTAGGTGCAACTAAATAATCGTTAGATTCCTGATAACGATAGTTTCGTTATCACCGGCATATTTTCAGACTGTTGTATATTTAGTATTGTATATACAGTTACGTAAACTGATGTGTATGATAAGTTACGAACATTTATATGATATACAATGTAAGAGGAAAACGTAATTAAACGAACGGTTTGCAAACAACAGCAAAGTTTACTACACGTGCACACTGTATTTAGACAACTTATAATAATTTTCTTTGCAATACTGTTGTCGTTTCAGTTCATACGCTTGAACTATCAATATAGATCGACACAACACCTTCGAACGATAAAAATTAATTGAATAAGTATAGTAAGTCTATACTTAAGCATATCCTAAATGTGCATTTTCGTAAACATGAGGTGCTTACGGCAGACAGTGCCTTAGATTCGGTTCTGCTATCGCAATTCATCAAAAATGTCAAACAACAGTTGTGAAATTATTTTTTCATTAATCATACGCGATGTAAAACTCGATAGATTTAGTGATAGATTGTTGTTTTAAGGTATTGTTTTGTACTCTGTCCGAAGAAGCGTTTGTTACTTCCAATCGATTGTATTTTGTAACAAATAAGTTGTCTGCACTGAAAATAAATCTTCTCTATGGATGGGTACATGCGTAACAATTTTTATATATTCAACTGTTCTCAATGCGAGCATATTTAAAGATTAATTAAATCCTTTGTCTACTGTATTTTCGGCTGTTGACACAGATGAGGTCATCGACATCGCGCAATTCAAGGATATGCAACGTTCGAGGAACATGTGGCAGCGTCGAACACAAACAGGACAAAAATAGTCGAAATTTATCGTCATTTACACCAGAAGGCACAAGAAGATTATTAAAACTCTCGATAAAAATCATCCACGATTATAAAACAAATTTACAGCCAAGATAAATTATTCATCAACTTCGTCTGCACGCGACTGCGAATAAAGATTGCCCGCATATCCTGTTGAAGGAACGACCGTATCAATTCTTAGAAATTAAATACGCGCGAATTGTTCATGAATTCAGAGTAGCGATGAAAAAAGAAGAAGAAACAGAAAAAACATGTACATACGCGAAGCGTTGAGACAGTGTCGGGTCGAACGAGTATCAGCCTTATGCGACCATGGTATGAAGGTATCACGATAGTCTTAACAGAAACGATCAGCCAGTAGAGTGCAAACACTCGAAGTGACTGGATCGAATAGGCGAGCCTGTAACCTAGTGTACGAACGTCAACGCTGTTCGAATTATTCGTCAGGACACACGTGGATCGTCGTCATCGATCATGAAGGAGCTTGTTTTTTCATTGATAGCGTTGCTCGTCTCGGCGAACGTGAACTCGTTACCTCTAGGAAATTACACGACCCTCCGGCAGGAGATAATAGAGTACGAACTACAGATGATGATAGGGTCCAAGTTGGATTTGAACGAGATGGAAGAAATGGCCAACAAGATCTTAATGAAAGCGAAGTGGCGAGAACTAGATGCTGGTTCGTTCAACGCATAATTAATTCATGTTTACATTCGTTCGACTGCGGTGTGCAATAAGGAAATAGAAAACCAGTTTAATAAGTAGCACGTGCTCTGATGTATTCGCTGTCGCGTTCTGTTGCAAGATCGTAACGGGACGATAACTAGAGATGGGATCGAGTTTCATGTGTACTCACCAATTTGAATCGTTATCCAAAACGAAGATTTCGTGAGCGATGATGTTTTTTCATTTTATGTATTTGCGAATGGAAGTGGTTTTTCCAATCGGTACAGTGTACTTCGTCAGTTGTATTGAAAGTAGTACTTGAATTCTGAAAGACAAGAAGATACAGATATGTAAATTAATTGCATAGAATTTCAAATTCGTTGCTACACGAATCGCTTCGACGCGCTGACTAATTAGTAAAAGAAAAGAGAAGCAAAATATTGGAATGGCGAATGGTGTGGTAATAATATGAAGCAGCAAGTTCAAAGTTTAAATTTGAAAATTAACACGTTAGCTGCCATGGTGAAAATGGACGTGTTAAGCAAAACACATTAGGACCCCGATTATTAAGGATAGGTTCGATTAATTTTCAAATATAACTTTACAGTTTGGTACCTTACATTGTTGGTATATTTCTTCTATTTCGAAATGCCCATAAACCGTTCGAAACAATTTAGTCGAAGTAGAATTCACTTATAATAACACTCTCAAGATAACAGGTCCGATACCAATATCATTATACCGATGTCCGTGCTTATCGGCTCGATCCATTACCTTTTCTCCGTACAAAACTTTTTCCTTTCGAACGAAAAACTTATCGTATGTAATAATGATTCATATATTTTTTTTTTTTTTTTTTTTTTTATCTTTCATTAATATGTTCGTACTTGAGCTAAGAATTGGCCGTTTCTTTCTTCTCTTCGATTTGCACTCCCTTTTTCTCACGAATTCTTGCAGCCTTCAAGAATCCACAGTATTTCGCCCCCGCACGTAACTTCCTCTCGTCGAGGAAGGACATCGAACAGTCGGAAGTCTTCCGGTTGCTTCATCGGATGCCGAAGGGTGCTGTGTTACACGCTCACGACACCTCGATCGTCACCGCCGAGTACATTTATCATAATATCACTTTTCGCGACGATCTGTATGTTTGCGGCAATGACAGCAAAATCCGGCTGAGATTCTTCCGGGAACCGGATCAAACATGCGACTGGGAGTTGTTGAAAAAGGTGCGTCAAGATCCGGCCAGAAGCTCGGTCGTTAACCAGATGATCATGACGAAGTTATCGATGATCGTCGACGAACCCGAAAAAAATTACCCGAACGTGGACAAAGCGTGGGCGAAGTTCCTAGATATCTTTTCTTTCGTGGATCCTCTGTTGACCTACAAACCCATCTACGAGGATCATTTCCTCGAAGCTCTTAAAGAGTTTCACGAAGACAACGTGATGTATCTCGAATTAAGATCCACTCTGCCTACCCTATACGATTTCGATGGTACTGAATATACGCCTGAAGATCTGGTTGGCATTTATGAAAATCTTACGCAAAGGTTGGTATCCTTCTTTCTGTTCAATTTATAAACGAATAAATTTGACACCCTTTCGCAGAATCTTTTTTCCAATTAAATAGTCTGCTAGTAATGGAAACACAAACTTTGAATTCAAGCTCTTAACTTTCTCCAAAACAAATATAGCTGTCTATACAATTTGGCAAACAATCTGTATTGTTTTCTTGTACTGAAAGCATAAGAAATCAAAACTTCGTCGCTGAAGAGATAATCAAGGTTTGTCCTGTGTCCAGATTCAAGAAGGAACATCCTGATTTTGTTGGAACGAAATTGATTTACGCGCCCAGAAGATCCGGCGATTTGGAAGCTGCGAAGAAATACATGAAAATCATGACCAGGCTGCGGCAATTGTATCCCAATTTCGTGGCTGGATTCGATCTAGTCGGCCCGGAGGAGAAAGGCCATACTCTTCAGTATTTCGCGGATATAATAAGGAGCGCTGAACCGGATATCAATTTCTTCTTTCACGCAGGAGAAACGAATTGGCTGGGCACTCCGACCGACGAAAATCTAGTTGATGCTATTTTATTAAATTCTCAACGCATAGGTCATGGGTAAGCATTATTTATTTCAATTCCGTTCATTGTTCGATCATCCCATCATCTTAGTTCAATCTTAGATATCAGTTTATTCTTCCTTACAAATTGCAACCTATATTCCACGAATTTGTAATCATTCTGTGATCAAGACCAGGTCAAATAAAATTTTTCAACGATTCTTCTTAACCAGAAGAAAAAGAACATGAACGTATGGCTTATGGCCAAGCTTATGTTCATATAACTGCAAAGAAGGCTCTTTTGCGTCTTCGTTTCATCCAATTTTCGTACAGGTACGCGTTGACCTATCATCCCTTCCTGTTGGAGATGATTAAGCGCTTGGATATTGCCGTAGAGGTGAATCCTATCTCGAATCAGGTTCTCAAGCTCGTGGACGATATGAGGAACCATCCTGCTAAGCTGCTGTTCGCCAAAGGATATCCGGTAGTGATTTCGAACGACGATCCTGGATTTTGGGGCGCGAAGGGACTCTCTTACGACTTCTACGAAGCTTTCATGGCACTGATGTCCGCTCATTCCGACCTCAGAGGTTTGAAACAGTTGGCCATCAACTCCCTTACTTACAGCAGCTTGACCAACACCGAGAAAAAGGATGCGTTTGCTATTTGGCAAAAAAAATGGGATGCCTTTGTGGAAGAGGTGGTCGGTAACAAGCTTTAGAATCGCACGGATAGACAATCTTTTACTCCTACGCGAAGAAATTATAAATAATTCGTGTTACACTGACTGCAGAGAACTCAAACGACTTCCCAATGTTTTGGAGAAGTTAAATATCAATTATTCTCCAATGTTTTGGAGAAATTAGCCGAGATGCGATGAAGGTGTAATATTTTTGAAAATATTGTGTAATAATACCTATTCGCATAAATATCCATGATTCGAGTGTAACGACTGTTCCTCCTAGCTTCTGATGCCTCTGATGTTTCAATTCACGCGCATTGGCGTAACTAGAATTTATGTCGGTTGGGGACAGACCAACCTTGATTTCTACCTAGTCACGCCAATGTCTACGCATTTAAATTGCTAAACGAGCATTACTTAAATCCAGAAGCATCGAGGAATGGTTACAACAAGAAAGCAAAAACCAGACTGTGAAAGCCTCGGAGATAAATCAAAATGTTGCATTATAGGAAATAGATATTGTTTTCCTCGGTGTTGAAATGAGCATCGAATAGTATCCACAATACGACGTACCGATACCTTTGAAATTATTTTTACACGTACTTATACAATGTATTATATGTACATGTCACATTTATATCCTTCTACTGACCACTTCGAGCATTATACTTAATAATCGACGATAATGATAATAAAACCGGTTCCCGGTATAATTCCTTTCAATCAAGGATGCAACGTGATTTATCTTGCACGAGTTTTCGCGAGCTTGCCTTATTTTCCCGATTTAATTTCGTTTAAAATCCTTTTTCTTCTGCTCACGCGACCGTATAATTAAATCGTCGTTCGTTGGCCGCGCATTGAAAGCCGTGCAACACCGAGCTTTTTGTTGTCTCCTAAAAAAGAGAAAATAATGAATAGAATTACCGCTTAATGACACGGTGCGAGCGCGCATGGAAATTAACCGGCTACAAAAGGGCGCGATACTCGTTATAACTATATCGAAGGTAGTCTGAACAAAAAGAACGATCGTATTATCTTCAAACCATTTAAAAATGATGCCATCAGTACCATCTAGCGGTACGTTATAAAGAAACTGAGGTACCTTGATTGCACGAGTAAAGCTTTATAACATGCTAAATGTATTTTAAGGCTATTGCTTGATATACAAAACGTTGTATAATGTATAATGTCTAATAAGTTTAGCAAGTAAAATATTGTAGGAAATACAGATGATTTTAATTTCGCTAATATGGACAATCTGCCGCTAGATGGTTTTAAGATTTATCGTTTCAGAGTTGAGGCGGTCTTTTTTAAAATGATCGTTTTGTAATGTAACAAAAATAAATACTTGCTTAATATTTTCACTGCATTAAATTAATTACTTTCCGATAATTTGACGTCTTATTGTATACGTATCATTGTTAAGACCTTAACTGCGGTGGTAACTCTGAAAAAAGACATAATAAAATGTGTTTCTTTTGCTTATTCGAAAAGTAAATGTACAAACGTTCGATTTCTACAAATCAGATCTTAATTAAAGAAATGTTTTATTCTTAGAAGACTGATTTAGAGTTGATGCTTTGTTGCAAGCTTTTGATGTTTCTATAAGCATATCAGAATATGAAGAATTGAATACCTGTCACGTACATTCCTCGTTCTTCCTCAAAGAAAAAGAATAATCGCAAAATATTAATGTATAATTAAAAGAAGTTATATAACAACAACGAAACGTGTAAATTTTTGAAATACGAGCGGACGCTAAACTGATTTTCGGATCTCTTCGCCATCTTCCAACAATGGTGCAGCCAATGCCATCTGACGAGTTAGCCGGCGAATGGCTGAAAGGGTGTAAAAATGAGACTGGAGAGTGTCTTTCTATCTTCCTTCATTTTCAATCCTCGAGCGTACTGTCGAGTGTCGAGCCGACCGCCGCGAGTCTATGTGATGTCGACAAGAATGTTGACGTTTAATTCGGCCCGTCGGAAGCAACGAATACGCGCTGCACGAGTCTCGTGAATAATGTCAACGGGTTCCTCGTAACTAGCCGCGCTCGGTCGTGATAATGTTACGCGTCACAGGGTTCACATAAACTTGTAGACTTGATGAACGAACGATCTTTGTACGCGCGAGGGCTTTGGCTCGAACTGTGACGCGCCATATTGGTTTTAAGAGAATTGTTCATGTTAGTGGGCTTTCGGTGAATCGGTTATACATTTGCAAATGCAAGTAGAATAATAAGGGTATTCGATAATGGAAGAGACTAAGATCATTTATCACATCGACGACGAGGAGACCCCTTACCTGGTGAAGCTTACTATCTCACCGGAAAGGGTCACTCTTGCCGACTTTAAAAATGTCTTGAATCGGCCGAATTATAAGTATTTCTTCAAATCGATGGACGATGATTTTGGGTAAGCATCGTATCGATACGCATGCACTTTACAGTTCTGCATTTTGTGCTCATTTTCGAGCACGATCGGCTACTGTTACCGTTCCGAGGCACATTATCTTTCATCTTCGAGCCGAGTCAATGCCCTACGATTTAAACAGTATCCGCTTTCGCGATAGACTTATTATTTCGTTATTATTTCTTATCCGGCACGCATTTTTGACAGTTCATTTGAATTAGCTTCTTTCAAAAATTCTGAAGACTCTAATGCTACCGCTGTAACACATTTTTCCTGTAAAACTGGAACTCGTCCTCTTATAAACAATTTTTAATTATGTTAGTTATAAGTTTGTTTTTTATTTTTTTATTTTTTTATAACTACATTCGGATTTATGATACGTTACGTTTATAGAAATGCTTTTCGAGTTATTTAAAATCTTGACATTTGTTTATGGAAAGCTATAAATTGAATCTAATAAGTAAAAATTATTTTTCTGCTTTCTTGACAGCGTGGTAAAGGAGGAAATTGTAGATGATGATGCCCACCTTCCCTGCTTCAATGGACGGGTTGTCTCTTGGGTAAAATTTTTAGACCAATTCTAATTCACAAATACCAATGTATTTTATATTATAGTTGTTAGAAGATAAGCATGAATGTATCATAACACAAATAGTTATTGAAATAGTAAAATATGAACATCAATAGCAATGCTTTTTTTTTATAAATTACATGTAATTAATAGATGATTTATACAAGTTTTGTGATTATTTGTGTATCCACAAAACTTACAAAGCAAATATATTCTTAGGTTGAAAGCATGTATAAAGCAATTAATTCGATATATGATGGAGGTAGAAATAAATTTGAGATTTATTTTAATGGGATTTCAACACTGTATTTTACTCGCATAAGAAAAATTTTGCTGGTTCATCATCCGCTTTACAGGAATATATATTGAAAAATTATAAATTAAATATAAAATAAAAATCCTATTAAAGAAATTCATTTATTTACCAATAGCTGGTGTCTGCCGAAGGCAGCAATGTGTCGGATGGTGCATCACAATGCACAGATTCAGTTGCACACAGTGAAGCAAAACACGATCGTGTTGATCATGTGACACCAGGTCACGCAAACCGTGGTCCACCGCCGCTTTCGCATGATGACACTTTGACTGAAACCGAAAGTATGATAAGCAGTCAGCAAGGGCATCATTTGCATAAAAGTTCAAGACATCATTCAGATAAATATGAAAAATATAACAAATATAATGGTATGTTGGTTAATTGAATTAGCCTGTTTTTCATCATTAAAAGACTCTATTATTATCTTAATAGTAGCTGTACGAGAAATAATAACCGAAGGAAACTATTATTACCTAAATATTACTCTTGTTTATTGATTTAGGGCTTCGTATAAATGGTCACTCAAAACATAGATCAGGCCACGGTTATGAGACTGCTTCTATTTTAAGTTCAGATTTAGAGACCACAACATTTTTAGAATCAGACGACGATGCAAGTAGCCGTATAACATCGACAACAGGCAGACACACCAACATGAGTAGCACAGTTGATAGGGCCACCTTAGGTAAATATTTTTTTACGAAGAACCCCAAGAATTTAGATAGAAAATTCAAGTTTCTGTATTCGAACGTTAGATCGACGTCGACCACAAAGAAGAAGGCGTCATAGATTACCGCCTATGTCTCGAACGTCATCCTTCAGCAGTATCACAGACAGTACAATGTCTTTGAACATCATAACAGTTTCATTAAATATGGATACTGTTAACTTTCTCGGAATTAGTATTGTTGGTCAGAGTAACAAGGGTGGAGATGGGGGGATCTATGTTGGTTCCATAATGAAAGGGTATGTGTCAGAATTCAGCATGAATAACCACACAAATTGCTCTGTACAATGAACTGTTAGAACGGAGTATTAAAAAAAAATACATTCATATAAATATATCATTAACACTTTAACTGCCACGTCAGCCATATGTGGGTGACACTTGAATTTCCATAGAAATTTGTCGCTTGCGTTATTAATATCCTTTCAATTATTTAATTAGAAATCGTCGTATTAGGTATTCCAAATTCTGAATAATAGATATTACAAAGAATTGTAATAATAATAGGTAAAATTTGATGAATTTGAAACTGACCAAGTTTTCAGCGTCTTTAGCGTGGCAGTCAAGGTGTTAAGAGTAGTCACTTCGTATAACAAGTTTTAATTGTGTATAGAGGAGCGGTTGCTATAGATGGTCGAATAGAGCCTGGTGACATGATTCTTCAAGTGAATGATATTAACTTCGAGAATATGTCTAACGATGAAGCAGTTAAAGTATTACGTGAAGTAGTTCAGAAACCAGGGTATGTTTAAAATAGTAATGTTTTAACACGTTCGACGCTGGGCCTGGAAACCGAATTGGCCGGTGCGTGCCATACCATCTAAGTATGGGGCAGCGAACGTGTTAAATTTGTTATAAACTGTTAAAAAATTAACAAAGTGTATTATTCTGTCTGTAAACGTATCTTTTAGGCCAATCAAATTAGTCGTTGCAAAGTGTTGGGATCCTAATCCAAAAGGTTATTTCACAATACCACGTACGGAACCTGTACGGCCTATAGATCCTGGTGCTTGGGTGGCGCACACGGCTGCTATAAGAGGCGAAGGGTTTCCTCCGCGTCCACCAAGCGCCACAACATTAACATCAACATCGAGCAGTCTTGCCAGTACATTACCAGACACAGAACGTGAGTTTTTATGTTCTGTAATCGTGGATCGCATAAGTTAACAACCACGAAAAAAAGTAATATTTTCATTAGGACCATTAGAAGAACTTCATCTGACGGTGAACACCGACATGCCGACAGTGGTACGAGCCATGGCACGGCCTGACTCAGGGTTGGAAATTCGTGATCGTATGTGGCTTAAAATAACAATACCAAATGCATTTATCGGTGCAGATGTTGTGGACTGGCTTCATACTCACGTGGAAGGATTCATTGATCGTCGCGACGCAAGGAAATACGCTTCCCTTATGCTGAAAGCCGGTTTCATTAGGCATACAGTGAATAAAATAACATTCTCTGAACAATGTTACTACATATTCGGTGACTTATGTTCAGCCATGAGTAGCATGAAACTAGATTGCGATACTGTCGGGCCGTTACCTCCGCCAAATGCCTGGGACATGCCTTATTCAGGAACATACGCACCTCATTCTGCAACTGGTTACAGTCCGATGCCGTTTAACTTCACTAACGAACCGACTGTGTATGGTTATCATCGCGAAGAAAGTGTTCACAGTGGTTCAGGTGAGCTTTGTAATTACGTTACGCGATTAACTTAATAAATGTTGAATACAATTTTTATTTTTATTTGTCTTTTCAAAATTATATGTTTTATCAGGAGGCAGTAGCGCAGGTAGTGAACACATTTGCAAAGAACCTATTCACGATTTGAAATCCTGTTCTTCAGCGTCTGAATCCGAATTACATATTCCATCAGTGCCAACGATGCCAAGTAAGAATTCCGGCAATGGGAATGGCTCAAACGGAAAGAGATCGAACGGTAGTCGCAGTCGTTCCAGTGGTTCTGAACAGTCTGTGCAGACAGGAACTGGTTCAGGAAATCAACAAAATCAACAAGACTTATCTGGTAGTAGACAGTCATTTCGCATTGCGATGGGAAATCCTTGTGAATTCTTTGTTGATGTTATGTAGTTGTAAATAGATTGAGTTATAAATTTGAACAAAAGAAAAAGAGCAAACATACAGATTCAACGCTTGAATGAATACTTTGAAACATTTTTTTGTATCACAATTTGTACAAGATCTTACGAATTCACGTGACTATTAGATATCCTCTTTATTCTATCCTTGATTATTACTGTCACAATTTTTCTTTCCATTAACACGAACATCAGATTTTTGATAATGCATGTCTTCTCTATCATTCCAGATCGACAATGTTTCAAAGTATTTATTCACTTTCCTATTCAATTTACGTTCCAGGTTTATGTAATTCATAATAGAGATTTTTAACAATTTGTTTATACATGTCGATTCAACTTTGCATTCCACTTCGTACAACAATAACGTCTTAAATGGTCATCTTTTTATTCAATGTAACTCGTATTCATGAAAAATATTTGCATGTAACGTGTACATGTATATACTAATACAGTTCAAAGAGGTTGCATCGGTATAATAAAGAATTTAAATGCAACAAAAAAATGAAAAGGTATCTTGATGTTATAACGTTAACGTATAATGTTATTTAAATCTATTAGTACTTTGTAGCAGTTCGCTTTGTTATTTTTATCGGTACGACATCGAAAAGAAAAGAGTCGTTTACTTTTTAACTTCACAGCAACCGTGTACATTATGAAAGCCGTGATCCGATATAATTAAATCACTTATGCAAAGTCGTACGTTTAAACAAATTTAAAACGGAATCGTATATTTACACTTTTATACAAAATAAATGAAGCCACCACTTTTTTTGCATGAGATGTGCAACTGCTATGTTGAAATTTTAGCATACGATTCGATAAATCGAGACTGGGTACAATTTTATTCCATTGTACGGGAAAGTCAGTATTTAATATTAATAATAATGATGATAATGATGAATAATACATTATTATATATATACACGATAATGCACGCTTTATGATAAATATATTACGTTGTAATTGTTTATGTAAAGCACGATCGCACAAGAAAGTAGAGCACAAGCATGGTCATGTAAATAACACGGTTTATGTCGACGAATTTAAGTAATAAACCATTGCAACAATTCGCTATGTAATGCATGTAAATTATACTTATTTTATACGAAAGGTACGTATTTTTATTAATATTTTTCCATTGCTTGCGTTCTAGGATTGTCTACGACAATGGGGCAGCTATTTCTTTAAAAATCGAGAGGATATTGTGTCGAAAATATTAAACGATTCACTAATTATTGCTTTTTAGTAACGCACCTTCTAAGGGTAATGTGCTATATACGAGACAAAAATATTATATATATATATATACATATATATATGAATGTACAAAGAAAATATGCAATAAAAATGTTATTGTATATTTGGGCAATTATTGGTGAATCATTTAAAAATGACGTGGTCCATGCGTAACGGACGAATTTTTAATTGTATTCCTACTAATTCAAGTTATTATTTGGTAATGAAAGAGATTGTTTACAATTATGTTATGTGGTATTGCATCACAGGTTCGACAATATGTAAATAGAACGAATTATGCTCATATTAAATGTGCCATTTTATCAGTGTTAGAAAGTATTGAAAAAACAAAAAAAAAAAAAAATAAACTGCGACATAATTTATAATACGTACAAGGTATCTCAACAGAGTTGAACACTGTGGAAATTGCAGATTTTTCATACTGAAACGTATCGAAAAATCCTTTAACCATTTTGCAATCTGTCGTTTCATTTTTAAGATATAATAACCGATTAAAAATTGACGACTTCAGAATAAAACGACAGATTTCAGAATGATAAAAAGATCTTTTAATTGGTTCTTGACTTGAGGAAACTACATTTTTTGTTTCGTACAACCCTTTTGAGCCACCCTTGTATATACATATGTACGTGCTTTTCAGATGTATGCATTTCTTTATCGTTTATGTTTCATTGATGTCATCTTATCTACAATACTGAATTAACTTCTGCATCTCACATACACATGCTTATTTAATTTCAACAAATTTTGTAACATTTAATTGCGTCTTGCCGTTGCGTTATCATTATAATACGTTTTTATTTAGGTAACATATTCTTGTATGGAAAGAACGCGCTCTTCTTTTCTTTCTTCCCCTTTTTGTTTCTTTGAAATGTCGCTAAAAATAGATTCGCGTCGTTAAAAATGTAAGATTATTTCAAATATGGTCTAATGTTTCTTCCGCGTTTCTCCTTTTATATCGGTTTTACTATTTTTCTATATTCACACGAACGTTTCCATTAATTTTATAAATATTTATCGAAGCGTATAGAAGATATTATCGATAACATTCTTACCTGTACATTGTACAGGTGTACAGTGTACAACATGGAACCATGTTTGAAACCTTCGTGCAATTTTCCAAAATGAAAAATCAGTTCTCTTCGGCATCTTGTAACTATCAATTTGACAGACAAACGTTCCTGTATTTCTTAGAAGGAAAAGTAATCGTAGAAAGTTTCATTGGAAAATTGCGCACTGGCATTTTAACTTATTCATTACGACGAGTGTTTTTTCGCTTCACCACCGATTATGTAATTCGATATTTAAGAGGATAGTTAACGCAAAATTGATTTATCGATATCACTACGATACCAACTATTATATATAATTATTCTGTAAAATATATACATATTTTATGTTGCAGACAGGCTGTACAGTATGTCTGAGAAACGCAAAATTGTCAGAACGACGATGAATGTTTCGTTAAACGTTAGGCGGTGTAAGAAGACAAGTGAATGGAGGATGTGAATATATGCGTTTCAAAATTTTGTGGCTCGCAGACATACTAACGAATTTGGTTCATTTTATTTTTCTATTTATTGTGCCGCTCTAAAAAGGATCTGCTGCTTTCTGTCATAACAATACAAAACGACTCAAAATCCCTTTTGCAACTTAAATAGTTGCGCGTTATGCGGATCGCACCAATGTCAGAGACGTAATCGGGTGATTTTTGTGCCTTGTGCTGCGCTGACGGCCGACGCAGAACGGCGTATGCACGAGGAATACTTGTACTAGCGATTTGGACAACAATAAGCAGAGGCAATATGTGTGAGTGTATTTTATTTAGTCACCGCGATTGACTCATTCCTTTTCTTTTGTCTTTCGTATCTTTCTTTCGATCCGAAACACTAGAAAGTATTCTTTGTATTTGATTAACATCCATCTATCAGCCTAGACTAAATACTACGACAATTCCAATTTATTTCAAACGATCGTTAATTTTTTTGTTTTCTTTTCTTCATCTTTAGATCCATAATGCTAAACTAATGCCCATCGTTATAAGGAGAGCTGCCACAGCGAGGTGCTTAAATTTTAATGAATTTCATGCTGTCATAAACAACCGATATCCTTTGTCTTTTCTACTGTGAGCGATAGTCTTCAGTGTTATCCAAAATCACGTGTGAAGAGATTTATAATAATATGAACTGTCAACGTGCAAATGGTTCATTATAATTTGAGGGTATCACTTTAGGAGCTCTCCTTGTTAGATTAACCCCTCAGGGACAATGCAAAATTCTTTGACGCCTCCAGTGTAGGGTCGTTTACTTGAGTATCACGCTAAAGTCATAGAAGATCCTTCAAATCTAATAAAATTATTTCCAATTACTTAAGAAATTAGTTGACAAGCTAAAACGTTTCAACGTCGACATGATTGCATCGATAGTGGTTTCAAGGGTGGACGTCGAAGTCCTTCAGGGGTTAAAAGCTATTAAAACTATCATACAATTTTTATTTCAATCATGTTTCCATTCGAAACGTTAGAAAGTAATTACCTATATTTAATTAATATCCATTATCAACGTAGATAATCACACTACAGACCTGTTCGTTCAATCGATAACTTCTTGCTTCATGTTTGGAGAAGTACATACTCTTTCGATTTGGTCTCAAGTAACAACATTCGTCTACGTATTCTCAAGATCAAGTTGACGAGATGCATCCTTCATTTTGTCTTGTAATTTCTTTTTTTCTTTCTCTCTCTCTCTCTCTCTATCTCTTTCTCTTTATGCCACTGTAGTGCTTGTATTTGAGTAACTGCAGCATCGTACCAGCATCTGAGTATGTTTAAACATCTGCGAATGCGTGTACACGAATCTATATATATCAGTAGTAGAGAACACCTGTCTCATGTGTATTGTCGATAGAGTTTGCAATTTATTGCTGTTGCATAAATCTTATACGAGGCAAACACGTAGTTTCGTTACTTGTATCACACTGTAAATCCTCTTTGTATCTTGGCAATTTTTTCTTAGCCATTTTGAGACCATTCCCATAAATGTATATATGTAGTGACAGGAAGATAGGTTGGCAAACTTTTTATCATACATTCTATTTACTTCAAGCGTCCAACTTGGGAGTAAAACTTTTGTGAGAAGCAGTCGATAGAAACTTTCGTAAATGGATGCTGCATTGACTGTTAGTCTGTTAGAATTACATTTAATATACTGACACATACCACTTGCAAGAATTGCTATTAATGGCTCCACAAACAAGATTACTCTCAAGTGGACTTTAAGCTTAAGAATGGAAGACAGTAATGTAAATGTAAGTCCAGAATGTTTCTGTAGTGGTGCATTTCCAGACTTACATTTATACAACCCTTCTTTCATGATTAGGAGAATACATTAAATGTTTGGAAACTTATTCTAATTCTTCCAAGGTCACTCTATGTACATGTGCAATATAGTATGCCCTTTTAGCGCAGCCAACAAACAAGAGCCCACGTTTGAAAACTAAAACATAAAACGCTCCGTTTCCCTTTTTTTTTTCAGACGAAGAGGACATTTTGGAGTACCAGTTTCTGCACAAGTGAAGACGCTCGTTAGCGCAATACGTATACGTAAATAGAGGAGTTGAGAACAAGATATTAAGGTATCATTTCTACTTGACCTTAATTAGATGGACGGAAGTAGCACTGGCGAAACATATACATAATTATACATATATATATAAATGCATATATTTATATATATATATATTTAATAGGCCAATTTTGATAAAGCGTCATAGAGGATTAAACAAAAAAGGAAAAAAAAAAGATCCAACTTCTCGTATAATTTGTAACGGTTATACATAAATAGAATTTAAGGTCATCGAATTTCTATGGTGTGGTATTACAAATACCACATACACGAAAATATTATATGCGTTTATAAACGCGGATCCGTAAGAAATTTCGAATAACGATGGCGGATGAAGCGTGGTTTCTTTCACGCGAAGTGCATGCAAGATCGAGGGTAATTTTTAACTCGATACGTGAATTGTTTTCCTTTATGAAATAACAAATTACTCTTGTTCGATCTTTCTTTCATCTTCTTATACAGGGTGTTAAAGAATTACCTGAACAGCTCTACACTGTTGGCCAGATAACGGAAAATTAAAGCGGATCCTTTTATAGCGTTTTTCGATGAGATCAGTAGTTTTAATTTTCCGTGATCTATTCAACCGTGTAAGAGCTCTTCAGGTAATTTTTTAACGCCTTGTATACTATATATATTTTTCATACGTTGTTCGTCGAAAATGAAATAATCTAAACGGTTTTACTTTTTGGTTCGCTGGTAACGTTAATAAAAATTCTGTTAACGAACGTGTGTCACTATATTGTGCACTTATACTTTTTAATTATACGGGTATATGAGCATCAAATAATGTAAAGTTGAAACTAACGATTTTGCGTATACCAGTTAAAAAAAAAAAAAAAGAAACAAGATCAAAGATGATATTCGCAAGAAGAAAAATTCCTGATTTGTTAGTACAACTTACTCGACTGCAAATATGTATCTTGTAATCGAACGTTTGAACCCTTGCTACTAAAGAAAGAATTAATTAGTACGAAACATACTTGTATACAGTAATTATCACAAAGGTTATCGTTTTCGCTCGAATTGTACGCTTTTGAACGACAAGGAAATTGTAACTTTTGTAAAATCGCGAACGGAAACTCAAGATATTTTAATATTATAATCAAACAATAATTTCACGATGGTTCTCGTATTCGAACACAGTTTCACCGACTTCGTTCAATTTACCTTGTATCAAGTGATTGAATCGATGTACGTACTATTTTTATTTTTATTTTTTTTTTCCATGCTACTTCAATCAATTAACCGATACAACAAAAGGAAAGGCAATACGTAAATAAACTGTAAAGATAGGATTGTATAAATTCGTAAAAACCTTTTCGACCCGATACTCTGTGAGCGTGCGTGACCCCGAAGAATCGTATTTATCGTATGTGCAAGTCTCCTCGTTGAAGAAGAAACGAAAAAAGAAAAACGATCGAAACGTCGACGATTCAATAAGAATAGAAAAGTTTGATCGTCGGGATGCGCTCGAAAGTTGTTTCTTCCGACTGAAATACCATATTTTAATGTCATTTAATGGTATTATAGTACAACGCGGCAAAATAGTCAATCGATATCGCATTTACAAACGGACAATTCATTCCTTCTATTTGTTACCCTTCCGAGAAACGTTTGCGAACACCTTTCCTACCTTTTTTTTTCTTATCAAAGACACCGATCTTATACGATTTTGTAAACGATGTTCGAGATATTCAACGATTATATTGTAATTGCGTGACTAAAGGTTTGTAAGGGAAGAAGAAAATAACGTGGAAAAACTATGGGACGGTTATTTATATTCGAACGATTTCTTCGCGCGCGTATGTATGTGTGTGTTCGTTCCGTGGGGAATACCGCGGGACAATCGTGTGCGAGACATTGAATGTTAACGAATCTCTTCCTCCGTTTCTTATTTCGAACATTTTGCGAATTTAACGTGAACGTTTATATCCATAGTATGTGGTAACGATTACACGTGGACCGTACGAGGCTCGGTTATAATACCGCGAGGAATCGGGTAAAGATACACGAAGCGTAAACTAATAGAAACGACGAAAGAATTCAATACATGTAGTAGTGTGTGGATATACAGGGAAATAGATTGTAAAGATTTTTATCACTGTCTGAAATTATTATTTGTCTTTTGATTTTTTTTTTACAATCTCAACGGATAAACAGCGCAGCTGTTTCAACATCTACGAGGCTCTTTATAGTAACGCAAATTTTACTTTATCGCTACGTAGCGTATTCTTTTTGTTAGCGCAAATTGTACGTCTAATTACGATGGCGTTGCATGCCTGTTAATCGTCGAATCCACGATTATTATTTCGTGTTTTTTTTGTCAGTTCGTCATTTTCTAATCGATTAACCCTCGGGCGACAAACTCATGGAGAGTTAAGAATTTTAATTGAACATTGAAATATTTTTCTATCCAATGTGCAAACGTCTTGCTTTAAAAAATGTTATCGGTTAACCTCTTTTTGGATTATGAGGAGCTACAACAACCCACCTCGAAATCTTTAAGCCAGGAATACTTCTGCGCATACTGGTATGATTATTTCTAGGACTGGGTCATGATTGGTTCTACTTTGTCGTTCGAGGGTTAAAACGTAAACTCGTAGCAAAGATCAAGCCCAAAGCTCGATGCTCTACAACAATGAACTACGATTACAAGCATAAGATTATAGTCTGATGACAGTTTTGTAAAGATTGATCTCGATCGTTGCATCTTCCACCGTGGGCCAACAAGATACCAAATTTCCTTGTCATCCCGTTGGCCGGATTCATCACCAGAATTCACTCGATTCACGATTCGATAAGCAGTGTTCACGACTCGTCACCAAACCGAGCATTTGTTTACTGGATTCATAGGCGCACCGAGCGGACAATTAAATACTTCCGCAAAGTCCTCGGAATTCGACAGTGTACCGATCACGCGAAACTTGCCGGGCGAATGCACCGCGGTTTTCAATTTGTTTCTGGTGGCTTCCGGTCTCATCGAGCCGCACCACACCTGGGCGAAGTTCAAAAAGAATAATTGCTTTCCTGTTGCGTTCATGCCAGGCAGAGTCTCGTCCACGTCTCCGTTTACGCTCAACCATCTTTCGTAAGCCTGAAACACGATTAAAATTGCAGGTTTTTTTTTTTACAGATATATTTATTTTTGTGACTGTTGTTGTAAGGACGATCGCAGCTATTTAATACTTTGACTGCCATGTCACCCATATTAGGGGTGACACTTGAATTTCCATAGAAATTCATATCATTGGAAACTTTTTCACTTACCTAAGTAGAAATCCTCGTTTTAAGGTACTGGAAATTATGGACGATATATTATAAAGATATTAAGTAATATTCGTTTGAAACAGAAGTATCGACTAATAAATTTCTCAACAGATTCAAAGACAGTCAACGTGTTAAGGAGTCAACGAAAGAAAGATCCTTACTCTGAAAGCTTGTTTGATGCCACCGTTGTCGGCAATATTTTCGCCCTGCGTGTTGATTCCATCTATCTGCATTCCGACCTCGCTCACCGTATAATGACTGTACTGGTCTGGAAGATTAAACACAGTTGCTAAGCATCCAGTGTTAAGGGGCACAGGGGCGAAGGGGTCTATTACCGATAAGACACTGTGCCCGCTCGTGAAAGCCATAAATAGCCTCGTCTTTCCACCATCTGTGTAGATTACCATCCTTATCGAACAGTCGTCCCTTATCGTCGAAGCCGTGAGTGATCTCGTGGCCGATCACAACACCGATCCCGCCGAAATTCAAGCTCCGTGGAAAGTATCTGTGATAAAATGGCGGCTGTAGTATGCCGGCTGGGAACACTGAGGGTGGAAAGTAATTTGACGATTAGTAATAGCTCGAAAATTATACGATCTGTCGTGAAAAAGAATAGAAAGATCATGGCGCGTTCGATTCACAAATCAGTCTCTTTCCTTTTTCGTTCGTGCGAAGAAAATGTACACTGACTTATCCTGTTTTTGCTGCGACTGTAATAAGCGTTGACGACTGCCGGCGCGGTGTTCCAAAGGGTCTTGTTAACAGGACTACCCAGTCGATCCTGTTCGACCCTGGTCAAATGCTGCAGGATGTTCAACGTGTTCTCGAAATATTTATCCGGACGGATAATGACCTGGAAGATCGACGCCAATTAGACGCGTTTACCGATGAATTATCTAATCTCTAAGAACGTCGACTCTGAAACCTTACATCCTTATAACGTTCGTTCAATGACTCAGACTGTAGAATGAAGTCAGGATAGCCGATTCTCAATAGCATCGCGTTTACTTTCTCGGTGGCCAATTCTTTCGTCTCATCGTCGATCCAAGAAGTTTGATTCAGAAGCTCTCTGAATGATCGCTGGATCTCCCGAGTCATAGACAGTGTCTGTATTGAAAAAGGAATACTACCTTAAGCATTACAAATTTGTGAATATTTACTGAATGATTTGATAAAGGATTCTTACGTCGTTTTTGCTTTTTTCGTCGAAGTACTTCCGCACAAACATGGAGCCCACAGCCATACCCATGTTAGAGTTCACCTGTGCCACGCAGTTCTTCCATCTTGGGGGCGCTTGCTCTCTTCCAAAGAGGATGTAATAAAATTTCTGTTTAGCTTCTTGAAAACGATCGTCCAGATTGTTCACTCTGTGCCTCACGAATCGCCAGAGAAGATAGTTCGCGATAGTTCTGCGAAGAGGGTCATTTACTTGGATATTAACACGTTGGCTGCCACGGGGGTCATCGGTGACCGGTACTCGAAATTTTTTATAATCAAATAATTAACAAAAGAAATGAAGAAACAAACCGCGGATAGCGTAGACATCAAGCTAATAATGCCGGCTATCAAACGGAAAGGTTAAATTTGAAAATTAATTGACTGTATCCTTAACACGTTTACTGCCTAGGCTTACGAAGTATAATTACACCAGCTACGAGTGTATTCGTAGCTGGCAGTCAACGTGTTAAATATTTTCTAAGAAATATTATTAGATATTATTTTCCAAAGTATATATTGGATTCTTTCGTTTATAAAAATTTATATGTATAATTTTAGTCGAAGCAGCTTGTATTCTTTGATGTAGGTTTCGATGTTAAACGTTAAATAACGTACCGTGGACTGGTCTTTGACAATAGATTCACCAAATCCTGAATATACTGCAAGGCATAGACAACCACCGGTTCGGTAACGTTTGTCGGACGCGCTAAAACGATTGTCAGGTATCGATGCCAATTAATCTGAGGCACCAGAGTTCTCAGTTCTCCGATGCTCATCCTTTGATACAGCTCTGAAACGTTTCTTCTCTCGTCAGGAGTGGAGGTGATCTACGAAACGTGAGTTTAAATCATCAAACAACCATATAGAGACAAGAATCGTGGAACGCGAAACGCGTACCTTGGCCAGTTTCGTTTCGAACTCGATTAATTCGTCGGCGTCAATGGTGGCGTTCCTCAAGGACGCACCCAACAGCGTCGCGATTTTGATTAAATAATTCTTGTAAGCTTTTAGGTAGATTGTGTTCGACGGCTGAAGAAAATAATCCCTCGTAGGAAGGCCCAGGGACGTTTGATCAAACTGTAATCATTTAATGACTCTAGAAGAACTATTTTTAAACCAAACGATCAAGAAGAGACGGAACAAAGTAACCAAGAGAAACTGGCTAAAGAATAACTGAATCAAATTGAACTTGTAATGTTAGCACAACTTTTAGAATAACATATATAGATCCTTGATAATCATGGAATTAAAGTTGCTATAGTTTGTCAAGAATTCAAAATGTTACCTGTATGACGTATTGATCGCTGTTCTTGATATCCGGTGCAACCCACTCAGAAATAAGAATATCGTTGTTATACAACCGTAGCTGCGCGACCAACAATAACCAGTCGAATTTTTCTGGATCCCAATTCGGTCTCAAGATAGGCCATCCTCCGAGCTCATCCAAGAGCTGTACAAGCGGACGTTCCATGCGTTGCTCCAAGATCTCTAGCCACATTTCACGCGTTAAAACCCAGCACCGTAAATCAACGACACAGACCAAGAATGATTTTTAATATCAAGAAAGAATTTACCGTAATTCATGCAACTCTGAAAGAGATATTTAGCCTTCACCGTCGCGTCGTCCGTGTTCGATTCTAACCCCCTGGGTATAGGGTCCTCGAGTAGTTCCTTCAGCACGGAGTCCAAGGATTCACGGATCATCTCGAACGTATCGTAGGCGGCCTTGTCCTTTGGTATAGGATTATGCCTCGCCCAATTTCCGCAGGCGTACTGATAGAAATCCTCGCACGGCTCGGCGCTCTTGTCCATGTATTTGAGCATGATTTTTGCTGCGGCGAACATCTGTTTCTTAAAAAGCGTATGAGCGGAAATTACGCAGAGCTACTTAGCGGGACACAACGCGGCAAGTGTACCTTGAGCCTTCCTGATGGCCCACGCGTTCCCCTCTCCTTTCCAGAATGCGTGAAAATCGGTACTGCCGTCGTCGTCCCGTTGATCGTCGGCAATCGGGAAATCGGTATCAGAATCTTCGATGGAAATCGAGTGTCTGCCGCCTTGCTCGCCCTCGTCAGACTCGTCCTGTGAATGCTCCTCGGTATCGTCGTACTTTCCATGAAATTTTGACCGCTGTTCTTCTTTCTTACGGGTATCGTACGTGTGTTCACTGTACCTGAAAAAGAATCGAAAAAGTTTATGTTCAGAATGCTTCTTCGGGTCTTTCGCCAGTACGAAGAAGACGTTACGAACTCTTGATAATCGTTGCTTTGTATCTCAGAATTTTTTTTTATCTCGTCGACGTCCACCTCGGAGTAATAATCGTCCAGGAAATTGTCCAAATCTTCGTCGGGGCTTTGCTCGTCCGTCTTCTCGGTGTTGTAATCTGTCGATTGTATCTGCACGAGATACTTCAAATGAGACTTCCACTGTTTAATTGAAATTCTTTTGATTGGCACAGAAATTTAGCGGATATCATTTCCTTCGATTTAAGACTGCATCGTCCCAATCATGGAAACAGAAGTGAAATTTAATTGACCTTGCACGAAACGAGAGGACTGGCAGTGAGGCGATCGATATTTGTACGGTACCACTAGTAACACTAATTTAATGTTGATTAACGGTAATTAACGGTGCTGCGCACGATACTTCGTTGACCGTGAGATAGCTTTAAAATCGAACCACTGGAGAACACGTTTTCAATAAATAAAAAAATTTCAAAATCCTTGACATCAGCTTCTAGCAGCGATATAAAAATGTCTAATATAAATTAATAAACCGTGACTTGATAACACCGAACATATGATCATCAATTTTTACCCCAAATAAACTTTTCAAATCATTACAGACTTTATACACGCACCCCTAATTAATATATCTAAAACAAAATTAAACAGTAATAAAAAAAAACTCCAATCGCCGTTCACAGGTGTTCGTTCCCACTTTTCCTGCGACAACCCCTAGCGATCCTCATTATCGAGGAGATCGTTCACCATTTTCCGGTCTTCGGAATTGCTGCCGCGTCGATTCGGATATAAAATCCTGGAAGATGCTCGGCTCTCCTGAAATCGATTGTGTTCGTTCGCTGTTCAGGACTGTTTTTCGGCGCCGATTCACGCGCTACTGGTTCAAAGCTAGTAATCTCGTGTGGAGCTCGAGAAGGCGGACGTACAGGGATAAGTATTTCGATGAGTACGAGAAAGGAGACGAACGAGAATAAAAATAACGAATCGGAGACGGTATTCGGTTAGCTAGAGCCCGATCGAACGTGGAATCGGTTTGAATTTGCTTGTGGATAATGTACCCCGTCCAGTTCCCTCTTGCGTCGCTGCAGCTGCCGTGGCGGAAGTTGCGTTTCCACCGGCACGTAACTCGTTTTCATTCCAGGTACCAGAATTCGGTCTTCTTCCTCTTCTTCACCGGCTCGCTCTGCCTCGTTGCTGTTGGTCGCTGTTGACACGATTCGTGCAAATAACACTCTACCCTCTTATTCGATGAAGCATTACAAATAAGTAGACAACGCTGAAAGTTCTGAGAATCATAGTCGAAATTATTATTAGAGGATTCTCAACACTTGCAGCGTTATCCGTACAATACCATCTTTTAAAAGGATAGCACAAAGTTCTAGGAATTCTGCTCTTTCTTGTGATAATCGATAAATCAAGCTATAACAGCTTGGTACTCCATTCTGCCATTCAGATATTCACGAGCAGCCAACGAACCGGACGTCGTTAATATCAAGTTCGTTTAACGAACGAGTCGTTGAATAAAATCTTGCCAATAGACTTACACGGAAAGGTTTCCTCGGTCCTCTCGTCCTGTCTTCTGGTCGCGTGGATCAAATACGTACGGTGGTAAGGAGTCTTGCCGATCACTTGTGATCGCGACAAAGCGATGAAGATTATAGTGATCGGTAGCAACACAGCAGGGATCAGGAGCATCAGCTTGACACGAAAACGGCAAGTGTCGTTCCCGCCCATGCACCACCTGCGGTTTACAACCAATATTCCAGTTTCATCGTATCGTCGACTACAATATTCACGTTGTATCGGTATCATTCTGTGAAACGTCTTACGAACTTGAGTCGACCGGTCTCTTTGTTGATGGCCAATCGACAAGAAGGGCAAGGGCCGCCGCTGAAGAGGTCGTCGTCGTTATACTGATCCAACGTGTTGGCACCCCTCATCTTTTCTGAAAAGCAAGTCCCACCCCTTCGGTCAGTCCAGTCTCGCTGTTCGTTTGCTACTTCATCGTAAAACAGACAGACGATAGGATCACGAATCGTACGAGAATAATTCGTATGAAAACAAGCGAGAAAGATCGAACCTCACTGATCGCGTGTGTGCTGGCGAGTTCGGTGCCGGAATTTACATCGCTCGTCTCCGGTTCGAACCGAGAGCACTCGAGTCGAGAGGATCGGAGAAGATCACAAGACGCGATCGATGGGAGAACGAGCTGCGATTTGTTTGGAACGGTATCGGTACACCGGTTACAAGCGACGACACTGCGCGCCCGTGAAGAAGAGAACAGACTAAAGCTATTGTACACGGCTCCGTTCTCCGCGCGAATGTTAATGTAACATTGCGCGTACGGTCAAATTAGTCACAGCGAGACATTTGTACGGCAGTAATTTCCATATGTAACGTCGACGATGGTCAACGCCAATGGCGATGCCAACAACAATCGAGGCGGAGCTCTCGTACGTGCACACACACCGCGAGACTCATTTTACGCGCTCCTTACGTCCAGTTACTCGTCAATCGACCCTAATAACTTGCAGTTATCGTTCAATAACGCGTCGCGCTGTTTTACATTCTACACGTGACCCGGCCGTTATTAAGTCTTTTCTCATCGCCAGCACCAATTGCCGTTCCAAGACGGACGTATGAACTTCAAAAAGCGACAGAGCAATCGTCCTCGCGATACTTCCGATCTGTCCATCGTCGTCCACGATAGCCCAATTGCTAAGTTTCTAATTCGACGCGTTTCAGAGATCCACTTCCGCGAGGATGTTCAACGTATCGTAGAAGAATACGTTTGCCCTGATGATGATACCAGATGTTCCACTGTGTGTGTGTGTTCAATGCCATACGATGAAACATATGACGCATCGTATGCGTCATATAAAAAAATTATCAATCAGTACTGATAGAACTAAAACAAGATAAGAGTATGTAAACATTAAAGCTTACACCGATTTGAAGATCAAATAAAAAATTAGCAACATATATATTACCATTTTCATTCGAATGAGTTACGATTTTTGTTAGATTGAAATTGGACTAAAAATTCAATTACGACAAAGTAACCAATATGTTAAATTTTCCAATGCAGTCCTATTTTAATTTTATGAGTAATTCGTGCGACACTTAGCAAACAAGCGTTTATGGTTTATACTGATTGTTTATTGTAATTTTTGTGTGCTCCAATTTGTGGACCAACTCACTGTTAACCTGAGGTTTTCTTCTGTTAATGCAATCTTCGTGATTTGATAAAAAATTCCAATATACTATGTTGCAGCCATAAATTTCGTTCTCCTCGGGGGTCATCATCGTTGCGCGCAGACTTTAATACGACGAAGGGAAATCTCAACGTTGGAGTAATTGAAGTAATCGAATCTATAATTAAATTGCTAAAATGATTATTTTTTCATAGTTCTTAATATTCGAGCGATCTAACCAAAGAGTCTGCAAGAACGGTAAATGTGGTTGTACAGCTAATTTCAGATTATTTTTGTACCCGACCGTTTTTTTGTTTCTTAACTAGCTTTAGAAAATATTACGTAAAATCTATAATTAATTATCCAAATAAATAAATTCTAATAAATACAGAGAAAGGAAAATGAATAAAACAAAAATTATTTTTTAGTAAAGAATAGTTTATTCCTTGTTCATAAAATTATCAACAAACTGTAGAGCGCGATATGTCAATATCAAATATTATGCACTGCATACCTGCTGCGCTTTCATGTTTTCGTCGTAGTTGTACCAATGTTCCTTCTTTACTTCTTCGTTCATCGAATGATACGATGGACCCGGGAATGCAATTACAGCACTACCTAAACATTCCTCTCCATTATACAGAACGGCAAACTAAAAAACAAAAATCGCAATAAATGTTATTTACTACCAAGAATTATTGTACAATTAATTGAAAAAGAAAATTTATACAAAATACTATACCTGTCCGTCTGTAATTGCTCTTAAAGGCTGACTAAGTTGAATTATCAATCGATTATCTAAGGTTTTATGAACTGTACAAGGTATCACAGCATTTCTATGTTGAAAACGAAAATCGCAATCCAATATTCGAGAAAAA
Organism: Stelis phaeoptera; assembly: GCA_943735885.1. NCBI lineage: Eukaryota > Metazoa > Arthropoda > Insecta > Hymenoptera > Megachilidae > Stelis > Stelis phaeoptera. Next base: position 7,681,509 of record OX030941.1, on the reverse strand, counting down.
CTATTAAGTTCCGCTGGTTCTGTCGATATCCAATGAGGAGTTTCTGTTACCAACATATCTGAATACAATGCTGGGTGATTTGTTCCTGGTACCTAATAATATAATAGATCAAAATAATTGATTCTAGCAAAATAAGTAGGCTGCATTACAGTTTATATACATACAACAAGTATATTATTTGTTGTAGTATCCTTTTTATATATATGGTATGTGAGCGGGAAACCTCCAAGCTTGACTCTTTGGCCTATAGTCCAGTGGTGGTAACCTGTATGCTTCCCTACAATCTGACCACTGTCTAAGTCTATAAAGTCTCCAGGTTTATCAGGTATATACTGTAAATACCATGCAATAATTAACACGTGACCAGGCTTATAGTATTCGCTAAAAATGATTATACTACACCTCGGATATGAATTCTTGAAACTTTCGTTTTCCTATAAAACATATCCCCATACTCTCCTTCTTTTGAGCTACTAAATTCAATTCAGCCTCTTCAGCAATTTTTTTAACGTTACTCTTCAAATATCCACCAAGAGGAAACATACTGTATCGTAACGCTTCTTGAGGTACTTGACACATGAAGAATGTTTGATCTTTTCCCTCATCTTGCGCTTTAAGTAGCCGAACATCTGAAAAGCAGTTAAAACTATATTACATATTACATACAAAGTGTACATCGATGTAATTTATGTACAAGCAAAAAGTTTTGCTTACTTGTATTTGGTTGAAAATGTTCAAGATAAGGACCAAAGCTTGTTTTAACATAATGTCCGGTTGCAATGGCATCTGCTTGAAGCTCGGTACGAGCAAAATGAAAAAATTGATCAAATTTAATATGTTTGTTACACAAAATATCAGGGTTTGGAGTATGTCCATTTTCATATTGCTCTATCATATAGCTGTAAATGTTAAAAAAAATGAAGTTTTATGTCTAAAGAAAAAAATGTATAGATATAGTACATACCTAAAAACATTATTCCAATATTGCTTTACAAAATTGGCTTCAATTAAAGGAATTTGTAGTTTCTTACACACCCATTGTGCATGTTCATAATCTTCTTCAACTGTACATACACCTTTTTCATCAGGTATATCCCAGTTTTTCATAAACACTCCAGTAACATTAAATCCTTCAATAAATAAAGAAAACATTAATGATTAATTACATAGAAGGCTATCAGCTAGATTTACATACATTTACCTTTATTTTTTAATAGAAATGCTGCTACAGCACTATCAACTCCTCCAGACACACCTACAATTACTTTTTTAAACATTATAAATTTGATCCTTTATCACATTAAATAATCATAAATTCTTACTGTTTAAAATATGCTTTTCTCTTTTCCTTGACTTTATCCTGAATCATTTTGACCTGTATAAAATATTTTAATGCCAATATTATTTGATATTATTATTCAATAATAAATATTATTAAATATAAAAACATTTTTCTGTTAATTCTTTTTATCTATTTATTAAGACATTAACAGCAAAAAAAAATTGGTTTAATATTCATTTATTAATATAAAATTTATTAAAACATTCTTATTTGATTCTTTTAATTTCTTTTATTTGTACATACATTATTAGAAAATAATTTCATAAAAATATCTGAATAGAATTCTTATTAATCGGCTCGACATACTACAGATCAGTTATCGGAAACATTAATTTCTAAAATTTGTACTACGTTCGAATTTATTGCTCCGAAAACATCTGTTCAGCCTTAATTACGCATGTATTGATTACCATATGTGCAGAACAACGATAGTAATATTCTCAAAAGAACTTACAAATTTACAAATATTAAAGGTTAAAGAAGTAGCGAATCGATCACGTGGTACCGTATACGTATTCAATAGATTCCGATTACGTTTTACATGCGCATCGGATGGCCGACCGTGTACGCAACTGCTCTTACACATTTAACCAGCAATAAATGATACAATAAAAGAACATTTGCGGGATCGAATCTTAATAAAATATATTTCAATAATATTCCATGTGCACGTGGTGTATTTTGAGGAAATAACGTTACTCGTTTCCTGTGATTAGCACGTTTCGAGGCTCGCGCGTAGGTCGATGTCCGAAAAACGTCGGCCAATCGACGCACGGCTCTCTCGTCGGGAACCAGTCAAGCACGTTGACAGATATGCAACGGCTGGTCGCAGTAGCTTGCATATTTCGAATGGCATTTTACAGTGTGGACAGAAAAATATCGCGTGCTAGTTCAGTCAATCGGATTAGACGAAATTCTCGAGGCGATCCACCGGTTTTTGAAGAAATGCGCGATTTCGGTGCAAGTGCAACCCATTTTGCGCAGTTTCCATGACCCAGATTACGATGGGGAGTTCGCTCGCCTTTCGGAACAGCTGGTGGCCGCGCGAAGATGTCGGCCGCGGGGAAACGCTTGGATATTTCGTGGGCTGCGCGCGCCTCTTGGCGGCTTCGCCGCCACAATTTTCAGGGCTGTATCCACTCCCGACACATTAGGCGGCACCTTGCAATTCTTCAATTTCATCAAGACGCGATGCAACTTTTTACGAAGAAACTTCGTAATAGGTTTTTTGTGTAACTCGTTATGATGTTCGAACTTGAAAAAAGTATTTTAACCGGAAACCAAAGGAATGAAATTATTATGAAAACGTCTCGTTAAAAAATATAAATAGTGTTGTATGTGATTTTGTATACATCACGCTATCTGGCCCTTACGTATCTTTTTTTTTTGACGTAGTCTAGAATTCATGTAAAATGTTTCGCGCTTATTATCCTAATTTATACAAAATTATGCGTATCTCGTCGATTTGTGTTAAATTATCGTGTTGTATGGCGTAATTAAAATTCCATATGTTGTAAGAACTATAATAGTGTTCGAAAAAAATAGAACTTATAAAGTGTAATGTTTTATGGTTATTAATATCTCAGTTAGTTATTAATGTGACTTACGAGTAGTTCATTATTGTGCTGATGTACTCAAATGAAACTTTGGCGGTATGTTGTTCGAGACTATTCGTGTGCTCTTTTTTTTTTTCAATGTATTTATATCTATAGATATTAGCTGTTTTGTAAGAAACACTTTTTATCTGAAATATTAACCTACTACGCGTACAACATATGAGTTATTACGACAATATTTATTTAAAAATGTGTCGATAATGTAACAGATAAAAGAAAAAGCACAAGCAAAAATTAACTGAACTATCGTGTTCACCGAAATTTTGTGAAACAAAAATTGTCAGGGATCGACTAGAAAGCGTGGTCAAACAATAATCGTATAAAAATACGATAATAAAAAAAAAAACATGTCATGTAATATTGTCATGTTATTACGTTCAGAGACAATTTTTCGTAGCAATTACATTCCAAGTGATTCCGGACGTGTGAAAGTAGTTGAAATTAAGTCGAATATGTTCGTTTAATAGAAGTGGAAAAAGTACCGAAGAGTAATCGATGCACGATTAATGAAAGTTCGAAGAAAAGTCTCGTGAGGCTTGTAACTCGTACGCTTTGCAGGAGGTACCCGAGTGGTTGGTAACAGAGACGCTTAGCGGATGAATACGGTCCTGCGCGATCCCCTCCACCTTCCTCATCCCGCTATACGACCAGTCAGTTCCTTGTTTGCCATACAAAATCCAATAGTTTGCCTTGTACCTCGAGAGTGCAAGTATGCCTTTTGCATTTGCCTTTTTTTTTAAAAAGTGCGGTAATCCATTGAAGTACTCGCGAAAATGTGCATTTTACTAAGTTTGTTTACTCATACAACAAGATTTCGATGGTTCTGAGAGGGAGATCCAAGAAAGCATAGTGAATTCCTGTCGAGACCAGACCGACCGGCCCGTTAAGGCTTCGTCGATTTTTTGGTCGTGAAAAAACAACAGAGCCGAAGCTTTTGTGCAGAAAGTCAGTTACACAAGTTGAAAAGGACCGATACGACGAAGAAAAAAAGGTGTGAAGAAGTGCGTAGAGTACTCGAGGTGGCTCCTTTGTAAAAGGAGTACCGCAGGACGAATATTTTCACTGGAGCTCTCGGGAAAATGTGTTATGTATTTACGTGGAATATTGCGTAACGTCGAGGGCCGGGAAGTGTTTGGAAACGTGCAACACTGACAAACCTCGCTTCGACGACTTCACAGGACGGCCTGTACGCGTCCGTGCAGCTGGCTTTACCGGCTCTATTTCGTCTCTCTGTCCCAGCGAAATTCCGCTCGCTAGCCTGATACTGCGATTGAAATTTTTCCGAAGAAAGAAATTCCACCGACGCTCGTATTTCCTCGTGGAACAGCACAACTTTTGTTCCGATCAACTTCATTCCACCTCGACCACTTGCTTCTGGATACCTATTCTCGAAATTTTCTGGTGCAAGAACATTCAACTTCTTTTCAGATGGAAATTGGTACGTGTATCGTTTATGTCTTCGTTAGATTTTTTTTTTATTCATCTAAGTCACTGACATTTCTATATCCATGCAAGGTCATTATGAACTACTATGTGGATGTAGCTTATGTCCTATAGAAGCACTAGGTTATAATTATTTTTATAACACACTTTTGTGTTTCAGCACAACTTTCCTTGAGCTATGAGATTCGTATCCCCTGTTGTAATTAAATATCATTTAGGTTAAAGGAATATCATATTTTTACTCTACGTCGGACACAAGTAATTTGCGATAATGAGGTTTTTAATTTATTACTACGGTCAATGAATATTAAAACTTTCTTTGTGTATTATTTATTAATATGCTCCTTCTTCCTTTTTATTTTATATAAGTTAAATATGCCAAGAAGATTGAATTTTTTAATGGTGGTTATACTCAATAGTATACGAAGAATCGTAGTTGCGCTTCTGGACATTCAAGCGTAAAAGTCAATGTAAATGAAGTACATTTCCCTCACACTTGAATTTGGTTGCTTATAAAAAAACTAATTAATACGTTTATAGACTCAAATACTGTATAGTAGCGATGAGAAATAATTCTATATATTTATTAGTAACCTTATAAAAATATATTGTGTGTATCAACAGAATCAAATATTATGCACATTAGTATATTAAAAGAATGATATTAATCATTTGATTTGATTTACAGGAATAATGGGTCTTTTATTTTATCTTTTAATAATTTTCAATTATTCAACGAAAAGATGATTATAAAATATAGCGTATAAAGGAATACTTACGACTGCGTTATGGCTCAGAACATATAAGTATGTTAACTGTGAAAGCCAAAAGTATTATATTTAAATTTGTATTTATCAATAATAATTATCAGCATCTCCTAAAAAAAATGACAATTTACTTGTGTCCCAAGTGCATGTGCAACATTAAATCTAGATTTATGGCACTAGTGTGAGGTTATAATACCTAAATAGATCTAAGAGTTAGTGTTCTAACAAGTATTTTCACATTTAACTTCTAATTTATTTTTTATTGTTCCCTTAAATTACATGTACACTGACATACAACCACGTGCGTTTTTATTCTTTTATATTATGCAATATATATATGTATACATACATATATATATAATGGTTACAAGTATGAGTAACTCGTTTATTTTTAACTTCAAAATCGAGTGAAAAATGAAGTCACAATCGGCCCAAATTCATCAAAATCGAATTATATTTTTAACAAGTTATTGTGCATCGAAATATACACAAATATTTTTAAACGCGGTCAAACCGAAACATCGCTCAAAAAGCGGAAGATGAACCTGTCGAATTTTTCGCGATTTATCGCGTAAGAGTTTTCCTTTCCACTGAGATAACAATAAATTTTCACTGTTTACTCCATTTTCACAATTTTTTTGTCGATGAAAAACTTGGATCTCGTTCGAAGTTACGGGAAAGTGCTCGCGCTACTTCCGATATACTTCGCAGGTTCTGTCACACGAGGCTCGAGCGCGGTGCTTTCAAAAATTCCAAACTGCTCGGTTGTAAATTAAAATCGGCGCACAGTAGCGTATCAAATTCACTTGCCACGTTTTTCCTTCCCGTTGTACACGCCACGAGTCTATTTGCGTACGCGTTTTACCAACGTAGTGCGGATGCATCGTCGATCGCGTCACTTTATCACCTTAAACGAAACAATACCCGCCGCGCCGCGCCGAACGCTTTCGTCAGTAGCCTACACCTTTTTCCGTCTGCTCGTGGCGCGCCAAACGCTCGTACAACTATAACCGCGAAACAAGTGCAACGTTTTACGACGGCCAACATACGATGACCGTTTACCATGAATCTAATGTTGTACGGTCTACAAATATCCACGTGAAACACAAGTATGAATGTTACTATCACCATTTTCTTGATCCACAGCGTGTCCAATGTGATCTGCGATGAAACGTGTTCGCGGGCTGGACGAGGTAGCATCACCTGCAGCAGCAACATTAAAGCACTCGTCGGTGAGTGCAGGAAGTGGCTTAGGTGGCGGAGGAGGTGGTTTAGAGTACCATTCAAGCAGTGGAATAGGCGTTGTTGTACCTGGCCAAGCAGTTCGATCAGTTGCCTCGAAAGAAATGCCGGGAAGCATACAATTCGGAACTGCCCAAGCTCAACAGCAATACACTGGAGCAATTGTAGTGCCGACCGCGGCTCCGTCCCCCATTAAGGTGCGTGTTATCTGCCGTGTAATAACACAACAGTAATGAGTTGGAAAACTACCGCAATATATTTTTCCACTATTTTTCCACGATATAGGTAATTTTTCAATTATTTTCGTTTCATGTACAATGATTTATTTTCTTTTTTTTTCCCGCCAGAGTTATCATTCGTAATCGTGTTTCATGATGTATAGATACATACATGATATAGCTGATACCAGAGTGAATGAAATTAATCCTCTTAAAAGCGGATTGTCGAATTAAACGTTCTTCAATTACATTTTTTTTTATTTGATCTCGTGTAACACCTCTAATTTTATGAACAAATTATTATAAAATAAATGTTCAGTATTATTGTTGTTATGTAAAGATGGAATATTTTACCGATGTATTTTGATGAAAACAGAGTGAGAAATTTTGTAGAATTTTTGTAAATAAAGTGCTTCCTTATCTCCTTGTTGTAAGATATAGGTACACTAATTGTAGGTGTACGTACACTGATGTACAGTTGGATATTTCTGATCACGTTTGGATGTTGTGCAATTACTTTTTCTTACAGGGAAGTGGGTCTGCAGGACTTAGTTCTACATGTAGCGGTAGCAGTGTAAATACTGGTGGAGGGTTGCACAGTGGGATAGGTGGTGAGACTAATCATACTATGGGTTCCCAACAACCTGCACCAGGAACACAAAGTCAAGTTCATACTCAGCAGCAACCAACAATAAGGCATAAGGTTCATATTACATAATGTACACATATAATTAGTTGTAAATATAGTCACTATAAAGAGTGTATAGTATCTTTGTAATCGTGTAAAGGTATGAATACTAGGACAGTTTATTGGGAAAAATTGTGATCAAATTAAAAATTAAGTTTTCATTGAAACTTTGCGCTTTTAACCACTTTGGTACTGTGCTCACCGGCCTCGAAACCTTGCCCACAATCGGCACTCACGATCTGCACGATATTTTGTGCCCTGCATCGACAGCATCTGTGGCTGTCGACTAATAGTCGACGCTCGGCTATGCGAACTCATCTGTGGCTGTCGATTATAGTCGACGCTCGTACCGAAGTGGTTAATTATTGAAAACGATTTAGTATTCAAATTTTGTTTCACTTTTAGGTCCATTCTGGTAGCGTAACACCGTTAGCTTCTACCCCACCAGGCACCAGTTTAGGTGGTGGAAGTGGATCTCAACAGTTTCAGAGATTAAAGGTGGAAGATGCATTGTCTTATTTAGATCAAGTAAAGTACAAATTTAGTGATCAGCCACAGGTATGTACTGTCGTGTGGTGTAAGGATAACTTTTGTACTTGTTTGATCGAAGAAACTTTGGTAATAACGACAATGAATCCTTAACTTTTTAGGTGTACAATGACTTTTTAGACATTATGAAAGAATTTAAATCACAAAGCATAGACACACCGGGAGTTATCACGCGAGTAAGTCGCTTATTCCAAGGACACCCAGAACTTATTGTTGGTTTCAATACGTTTCTTCCACCTGGATACAAAATAGAAGTACAAGCGAACGAACGAGGATACGCGTTTCAAGTATCTGTTAGTATGCCGAGCCCAACGGCAACGCATACAGCTACGTTGTCGCAACATCATTGTACAGTAAATGTCGGATCACCTCCTGTCGCAAGTCCTCCGACCCAACCAGCAAAGGCACCTCCAGTTTTGCAAATAATGCAAGGGTAGGATTCCGTGGACACAACAAATTGTACGCGTTTTTTAATCAGTTCATTACATAATTTATTTTTATTTGCTACCAGATCTGGGAACATACATCACTCTTTGCCAAACAATATTTCCAATAACAGTTTAACTGTCCACGCGCCATCACCACCGCCGGTGCAGACATACAACAATTCGCATGTTACGGCAGCACAAGCTCAGGCTGTGAGTCAAGCATTGAGTCAAGCACAAGATGGTATACCACCTAGCGGGCAGACTCAACAGAGTCAACCGGTTGAATTTAATCACGCAATTAATTATGTTAATAAAATTAAGGTTTGTGCTCGGTTAAGAAGAGTATGTGGTAATAAAATGAAAGACACCGGAGATAATCGTCTTAACTTTTGTGATTGTAGAATCGATTCCAAGGTCAGCCGGACAAATATAAAAGATTTTTAGAAATTTTGCATACTTATCAAAAAGAGCAACGGAATTTAAAAGAATCTGGTCATATGGGTGGTACAAGCGGATCTGGCGCGTCCGGGGGTATAAAGCACTTAACGGAAGCGGAAGTTTATAGTCAAGTTGCTAAGTTATTTGAAAATCAAGAAGACTTGCTCGCTGAGTTTGGACAGTTTTTACCGGACGCTACCAATCAACAGAGTTCATTGGTGAGTGGCGCGCGTTTAACATGAACTGCTGGAACAACTTGAAGCGAACTTTGAATAATTGATGTATCGCGTTTCAGAGCAACAAGACTGCTACGGTTAACGATCATACAACAATCGTTAAGAAACCACTGGGACCTAAAGCTCCTTATAATAATTCGGGAAATATTTCGAGAGATCTCCGAGAGTCGACTGGTGTCGGTACAATAGAACGAGAGAGTCGCGAGCATAGGGATCGTGAACGGGAACGTGACAGATCTGGTATACGAGATATTAACAGTGTGCAGAAATTTAGCCACAGTACAGGACAATTGAAAAGAAGTCCATCCTTCCCGCCATCGGTAACAGCGGGAAACTCTCATCATGTTCAGCACGGTCCACCTCCTTTGAAAAAGCATAAAGTGTCTTCTATGCGTGAATGCGTCACTATAGCGGAAGCGGGAAAATACGGCAGTTTGAATGACTATGCTTTCTTCGATAAGGTAAGTATTTTCGATCCTGAGCGAAAAAACTAATGAAAATAATAAGAAAATCAGATATTTAGACATAAAATATTGATTTATGTTAGGTTCGTAAGGCGTTGAGGTCCCAAGAAGTTTATGAAAATTTCCTCAGATGTTTGGTTCTATTTAATCAAGAAATTGTCTCGAAATCTGAGTTGGTTCAATTGGTAACACCGTTTCTCGGTCGCTTTCCCGAGCTTTTACGTTGGTTCAAAGATTTCCTGGGTCATTTACCCGAATCTTCTAACACCAACACGACAAATACGGGGAGTAACTTAAATGTCGAGGCGCTACCAAATAATGTAGTGCGAAGTCATCAAGAGCGACCGCAAGGTGATTTGGCAATGGAAATTGACTATACGGCGTGCAAACGACTGGGTGCATCGTATTGCGCGTTACCAAAGTCATACGTTCAACCAAAGTGTACAGGAAGAACGCAGTTGTGTAAAGAGGTCCTTAACGATACATGGGTTTCGTTTCCAACTTGGTCCGAAGACAGTACATTCGTAACATCGAGGTTCATATATATATTTTTTCTTAATTTTTTAATATGGTGCTTATGGTTAGTTACAGGCATAGAAAACTATCGATGAATTCAAATGTTTTAGGAAAACTCAGTATGAGGAGTTCATTTATCGCTGTGAGGATGAACGATTCGAGTTGGACGGTGTGATAGAAACCAACGCGTCAACGATCCGAGTGCTCGAGGGTGTTCACAAGAAAATGAGCAGAATGAGTCAAGAAGAACTTCAGAAATTCAAGCTCGACGATTGTCTCGGTGGTTGTTCGCCAACGATTCATCAGAGAGCCTTGAAGAGGATATACGGTGATAAGGCTGCGGACATAATAGACGGTCTTAAGAAAAATCCTGTAGTAGCGGTACCGGTTGTTCTTCGACGATTGAAAAGTAAAGAGGAAGAATGGCGGGAGGCTCAGAAGGGTTTCAATAAAATTTGGAGGGAGCAAAATGAAAAATATTACTTGAAATCCTTGGATCATCAGGGTATCAATTTCAAACAGAACGACGTGAAGGCTCTGAGATCCAAAAGTTTATTCAACGAGATCGAAACATTGTACGACGAGGTTTGTAATATTTTGTTTTCCTGTAAGGTAACAAATGTTTGATTTTGTTATTTGAGAACAATCGGTTTTACAGAGACACGAACAAGTGGACGATGGTAGCGGAGACGGTCAAAACAACAGCGGGCCACACCTCGTATTACCGTACAAAGATAAATCAGTTTTAGATGATGCAGCTAACCTTCTTATTCATCATGTAAAACGCCAAACGGCTATCCACAAAGAAGACAAGCAACGAATAAAGCTTTTATTAAAGCATTTTATACCTGATCTTTTCTTTCATCCGCGCCAAGAATTGAGCGACGACGAAAGGGACGAGGACGGTAAATAGCGAACAAAATCTGACAATTGTGCGAATCAAGGTTTTTCAGAATAACATATTCGATTCGTTTCATGATTACAGACGAGAAAGAGGATTTGAATGCAGCAGCATGTAGTAATTCTCAATCGGTAACGATGAATACCTCTTCTATGGGTGGTGGTCTTCAAGCGAGTAGGAATAAACCACCGGCTTCTCCAATTCCGTCTTCCGCGTCGATTAAAACCGAACCCGACGTCAAAGTACCGATCCATGCCTTGTCGAACGATCCAGAAGAAGCGTACACGCTTTTTATGGGCAGCAACAATTGGTATCTGTTCCTGAGGTTACATCACATTCTTTGCGAAAGATTAACGAAAATGTACGACAGGGCTGTCGCCCTTGCAGAAGAGGAATCGCGGTATAAACAACAGCGGAAAGAGAGTACAGCCGTTGCTTTAAGATTAAAACCCAAAAGTAAATAATACCTTACAATTATTTATTTTGCTCGAATAAAATATATTTCGGCCATAATTTAATATTTATTGTGTGTTTTATGCAGATGAAATTGAAATCGAGGACTATTATCCTGCATTTCTTGATATGATTAAGAACGTTTTAGACGGTAACATGGAAAGCACCGCATACGAGGACACCTTACGAGAAATGTTCGGTATTCATGCGTATATTGCCTTTACGTTAGATAAAGTCGTAACGTACGGAGTGAGACAAGTAAGTGAATTGCTTTATCTGTAAATTTATCGAAAACTGAATCTAAAACTTTATTTCGTTTATAGCGTAACGAAAGTTCCGATAAAATAAAATGTATAAACAAAAACATGAAATTTCCAGTTACAACATTTGGTTTCGGATCCTATATGTCAGCAGTGTATGGAGTTGTTCCAACGAGAACAACGTCAGCCAAAAGAAAGTAGTGGTGCAGGTGGTTTGTGTGCTACAGCTTACATGAGACTCGGTGCCGAAATGTCGTATCAACGTAAAGCCGAGAAAGCAATGGCGGATGAAAATTGTTTTAAAATATACATTGTAAGTGTCCAGTAATACGTTTCATAATGAAGCTTCAGCGTAACTTACCGTAACTAATTGCAATATTATGCATTTACAAGTATATCCTAACCTCGTATCGATATCACGTCAATATAAAATATGTGCTAAAAAACAAAAATATATATATATATATATATAGAACTTATTGGTATAAGGATAATTGTTTGTTGTTACAGTACAAAAAGGACTGTAAGATGACAATGGAATTGTTGGATACGGAGGGCGATGAGGCGGTGGACAACAGTTGTAGGGAAAGAGAAAGGGAAGGAGTAACAGTATCTGAAAAATGGTCTACGTATGTTGAGAGGTTTTCTGCTCCAGCTGGTCAGACTAGTCCGAAAGACACCCCTACCTTAACAGACAATGAGCCAACAACCAATCATCCTGTGAGTAACGACCAGGCAGCAAGGGGGGGGAGGGGCAGAAAGCGCAAGAACACTGACATTAGCAAGAAGGTATAGGATCCACATCCCTTTTCATAATCATTGCCAACGTTGAAGTTTACATTCATTTGTATTTGATGTCTGTGATTGGAGTTGTACCGTTGTCATTCAGTGTACAACCAAGTGTCCCAAAGAATGAAAGTTTTTTTTTCTCCTTTTTCAATTACAAAAAAAGAAAAAACTTTCTTCTATTATTTTCGTGTGATCGTACTAAATATGCCAGTGGTACTCGTGCGTTTGATCTCGTAGTCAGGCACTATTCCGGAAATCAGTCTTCAAGTGAATCTTTGTTGACTTCCTTTGAAAAGAAGTAGAGAAAAACTTTTAGAAATAAACGTTGCAGCATAATAATATCGGTTGTTTGCTAACACGAGGAAGCTACGTAGTACATATACGATCTGCCATCACCAATGCTTTATCATGCGAATGGGGTCAGAGCACTAGTTCATACTTGTCGTTATATAGAAGTCACAGAACTTTTGTATAATAAGCAGAACGAACTAATATTCTTTTAGATGCAAAAAGAAAGGGAAAAAGGACAGAAAGTCATATATTTATTTTCATAATGTTTAAAGAGATAAGAGAGATATGATTTTCATCTCCGTGCGTCCAACGTGGTGCTGTAAATTAAGTAAAAGAAAAAAAAAGGGTTATAGCGCACTACAAAATCCCCATTCTTTATTCTATACATTTGCACATACTACGAGTGCGTTGTAATTACACCGTTAGATTTTACGCGACAAACTATAAATTATATTTCTATATTTTAAATATCGATTTTATAGTGAAACAACGATGTCCGAACAGTAATTTTTCCAAATTTTCAAATGCAAATGGCACTCAAAAATCATACTGTTCCAAAGTTCACTGGTTTGCTTCCTCGCTTTTACATTGTACATAATCTTTTGGGGGTTGATTCGTTTGATCGCGCAACTTATTGCTCAGGGTTTATTTTTCAAGTGTATATCTTTTATTCGTGGTCGTAAGATACGATATACGATTTCATGATTCGCAGGAAAGTGTGCGATGTCTGAACGCACGTTAAAAAAAAAATGCATTCTGAGTTTCGGTGTTTGTTTTTATTCAATGTTGATTTTACGTTTTTGTTTATTCTTCTTATGGTTGTCTAACAAATTCTTTTTGTTTGTTCTTTGTTTTTCTTTTTATTTTATTTTATTTTTTTTTTTGTTTTCGATCAAATTGGATAATATTGAAAATGGTTGTTTATAAAAGTGCAGAAAAGCTTCGAAAGCTTCGAAAGATGAGAGTATTTACCCAAGCTCGTTAAAAGTAACTTATTTACATGTTACAAACATGATTTCTCTTGTGAACCTGTCGTCTGATGTTAAGATAATCGGGTCAACGAAATGAACAAGGAAAACTTTTATGTATACAATTAGAGTATTACGCGTTACCTTACTGTCTCCGTAACTATTGCCTATTTCGCGTTTCTTCAGAAGAAATGAAAAAAGCAAAAAAAAAAAAGAGTTAACTAACCTGTAGCAAAGAGTAGATGAAAGATGAGAATCTAAATACATTTCCAAATGTACAAAAGTAAGAAAACAAGAAATCAAAGGGGACACGGCATATACAAATGAAGTCATCCGAACAGTGCCATAAATGGATGTAAAAGAACGTTAGCTTAAACTTAACATTTTAATATCGGTCAATTCTTAATTCTAAACGTTTCGTTCATTTTTTTCATCACACTATTATTAATTAACTAGATAAGATCCACTAATTTCTAGAATTTATTAACGCGATAGAATTTCAATGGAATGTAAATATTTGATATAAATTTGTACATATGTTTTGATACGCAACCTAGGTCAACTGGTAGTGTGCATCCGCTAACTTGTAAAAAAATTTCCACCATTTGCTGTTATATTGACAAAAAAAAAGAAAAGAAAAGAATCGTGAAGCCTTTGGAAAGGAAATATGGATATTGACTCGTGAACACATTACTTCCACGCCACATCACGTGTATCATGGCATTTTCTCCTTTCGACTTGACAAATTCGTTGCTACAATAACAAACCAAAAACAAACAAAAAATAGAAAAACAGATCCGTTTGATACGTCGAAAAAAATATATTGAAAAAATAACTAAAAATTAACGAATGCGAAGAGAAGAAGCAGAACACATTCAAAAACAGTATTTCGGAATGCTTCTCGAATACTTTGGAAAGGATGTATTAAGATTTCTTGTGGAAATTAAATGAAAGAAGCTGGGAATGTTTCTCGTCCCTACCTTTGAATTAGGGTATGTTAACAAAACATTGAATTTATATACATATACATAAATATACATCTATGTATACACATATATAGATGTATATGTATTTTACGTCTAGTTTAGAAATTAGAGATTATTTAGGCGCTAGGATTGAATTTTAAATTTGTAAAAATCATCTGTTGGTGCAAGATATTATGTTACACTCTTCGAATCAGTTTCGTTGACTCGACGGGTGTAGTATGGTATTAATAAGATGCAATTTGTGCATTGGTTCTAAACTCGTACTTAAAAAAAAAAAAAACAAAAAAAGGAAAATATATTGAAAATGGCGTATCATGGCGTGGACTAAGTGTGTTCCTGACTTTGACTGTTGCGCCACTGTGAAGTACACACGTGTATTATATTAATTTAATAATAATGATTACGATAACGATGATTCTTTGCTGTGTATATATTAATCTATAAGTAGTGGAGGCAAAGATTATACGGTTGTAGCGTGTAAATAGAGATTCACTGGTATCTTTTTCTCGGCTAATTCGTATTTTGTTCTAATCGACAAAACGTAACAGCACGAGACGTCGATATCCCACGATGTTCTTAAACATTTGCCAAAGGTTTCACAGTTTCAGCACTCTTGGTTCGCTGGTTGTCGCTTCTTGCATAAAGCAGGGCCCTTCTGGCATTCGGTCAATTCTCATTCGTACACGATTATATATATTCTTCGCTTCTATTATTTCGTCAAAATTATACA
Source organism: Stelis phaeoptera (assembly GCA_943735885.1). Taxonomy (NCBI): domain Eukaryota; kingdom Metazoa; phylum Arthropoda; class Insecta; order Hymenoptera; family Megachilidae; genus Stelis; species Stelis phaeoptera. Next base: position 7,666,184 of record OX030941.1, on the reverse strand, counting down.
ATTCCGTCGAAGGGTGTTAATCAAATTTTCCATTGCAGTGAGAAGAATCCAAGTGTTTTTTTGTTTTTTTTAAGTGTTCGGCAGCATTCGATTTTATACGTTCGATGAGCAACAATTATTGTTCTTTTATTTTTTTTAAATTTCACCAAATCTTCGTTCTATTTTTTCTGGCTTTGAAAAATGTTTCTCTGACTCCACAATTAATGTGCTTTTAATTATGTCGCGTTAGGGCCTTTTTTTTTATTTTTTAATCGAGACATTAATAACGCCACATTAGTTTTTATCGTTTCCACGTCGACGAAAACGTATATTTTTGTACATTTTATGGGCAACAGGTGATTGTTTCTTGTTCTGCTCTACCGTAGTATTTTTTTTTCTCTTGTTCTTTTTTTTTCTTCTTCTTTCTGTACAGTATATTATACACGTACGTTTGTGACGAAGAGCGGAATTTTCAGATGCGACGCTCGCAATTGTTCGTTTCCTCGTTGAAACTGTCTTCGTATTTTGTACAAATTGTAAAACAGTGCATTTCCTGACACAAGGCTCTGCATCATGGAATTTTATGCGCTATACATAATATATATATACATATATATAAAATATATATAGGGAGAGAGGAAGATTATACACAACACGTATATTTACACGTACGTGTGTGTTTATAGAATTTTCTTTCATTTATTCAAAAGAGAAACAAAAAGCAGTTTAATACGTTTTGATTAGATGAACGTGGCACAAAAAGATTTTCATTGATCCTTAAAACTAAACATACACATGCCACACATATTGTCGTACTATATGTGTTTAACGGTTGCCACAGATGATCTGATTTAAACGTTTACTGTGACAATTTGTAATATAGTTTCATTGAGACTATGAGGGTCATATGTGCAGACAGATTTTATGTGATTGTTATAAGCTCATATCTCCGTTTTCACTTTACGCAGTGAATTTTAAACTATATATATATAAGACATATATATATATTTTGTAACTGTAATCTGTATATGAAAATGAATATACATATAATTAATAGATAAACAATAATATTGTATAGAAGAGAGATATTGAAATACATGAACAATGCTTTTAAACATTATTGTCTAACATCATTTTGTACCACTAAATTTATTACTTTGATTCTCTCCGATGATATTAATTTTTTCTAACAAACAAACAAAAAATACACATGAAATGAAAAGTTTTTTGCCTGTGCTTCTATGAACGAAACAAAGCAAAAATATTTTGTTTAACGCTGTATTCAAGTATATAGTCTGACGTTTCATGCGAAACATTTTATACTTGAAATGTTGAAGTTTCTTTTCATTTGTTTGTCCTCCGATTTTTATTTCTCGATGATTTTCTCCCTTGTTTTAGCTTCAAATTTTATTCTGCTTATTATTTTATCGTTACATCTTGTGCGCCGAGTATTATTGTACCGGTGATCGAAATACCATATTATCGAGAGTTATATATCTCTTTTCTAACACATTTGCACGTTAAAAAAAATACTAGTCGACTTTCTTATGGCCGTAAGATTGTTATTGAACTGTTTAATCGAAGTTATGTTAATATTTTGCCTCTTTTGTTGTGCGCATAGATTGAAAATTGAACTGGAATTGTTACACCAGAAACATATTTTACTTTTTGTTTCTGTATCATGATCAACGACAATTTATTCTTTTATTATCGCCAAAGTATTATTGGTACTGAGAGCAAATCAAACTTGAACTCGTAATTTTGTAAATTCTATTCTGCAAAATTGATACGTTTAATTTTTGAACGATTAGAGTTTCGTACGTGATTAATTATGTACACAGTACCGATAATATGTTCTACAGTAGTAAAACAACGAGTGTTCTGTTCTCTGTGGCAAGATCTCATTTCAAACCCTGATTTTTGATTGCTGCTTCTTTTCTCTGTCTTTTTTTTTTTTTCTTTTCATGCATACAATTTCCCACACGAATGTTCACATTCTCTTATGTTCTTCTGTGAATCATATCCCTTTGCCTATCCAATTTAATCCGAGTTTATTAACTGATAATTCTTATTTATAGAGTACAACTTTCTTGATACGTATGTGATTAATTATGTGTCAGTGTATAATGACAATCACATAATTGCAAACAAACTGGTTAAGAATGGATAAAAGAGAAAGATAGACTAAATCATAGAACGAAATGTTTTATTCAATGTATATTTTTAATCGTTGTTTTTGTAGAAAAGTAGAACATTGTTGTTTAAAATTCCTTCTGTTCAATTATTTATCTACACATATATTTTGTTGTAGTTTATTATTTTTATGTTGAAATTCGTTTATTAAAATGCTGTTACTTCAAGAAAGGCGTGAAACCGTGCGAAATTGATTGTTTGTAATTAAGCATAATGTGTAAGATGACAAAGATTGTTTTATAATTGTGCTGTAATAAGAACACTTAACTTAAGTATATTGAATATAGTAATAACTATTTTGTGATGGTGTAACGAGCGTTAGCGTTGATAGTTTATATCTACACCATCTAAATTCGTATCATTTAGAGAAAAATTAACGTTAAACGATTGTTGTAGATGGATGGAAATGGGTGGAGTTCTTTAGGCAGAATCTTGGCAGGACGTAAGCCTGTATTTCTTTACCGTAATGTTAGACAATGGAGGAAAAGGACTGCAAGAATGATGTCAGCATCCATGCCTAACGCTAATCATCCTGAGAAGGGCACAGAGTAAGCATTTCTTTAAATAATAACGAATACCGGGTATAATAATCATTTCTAAAGTACATTATCTTAATAATTTATTTAATTGTTATTGTTTTTATTTTTAGATCGACAGACAAAGAAAAATCAATGGATTCTGTGGACGCTCTCCTAAAACAGCCTCCCGGTTTGAGATTAGCAGAGTCTGGCGATACATCTGACATTATCAATTCCGACGAAACACAATGCAGATTTAATCCTAACAATTACCAAATGTTGTACGTTGCTAGTAAGGAAGCATTCCTGTATAAAAAGAATTCGTTTAGCCGTGCCAGAGAGGTATGTCCTCGTAATTATACATCTTCGTCAGCTGTCAATGGTATGGCACGTTACTAATTATTTACTTCTTTCTCTTTCAAAAGTGTCATCCAACCGTGACGAAACATTTGAACTCAAAGTTTCACCAGTGGCTAGCGTCATGGGCGTCGAAAAATGTGGCGGATGTGCAACATCGATTATGCCAGGACTGGTTAATGGGTCGTTACGAAAACCTGATCCCTCATAAGACACGGGTGATTACGGACAACGATCAAACGAGATCACCTTACCGACAATACAATCGTTATCGAGTGGAACGTTTGCAACCCGATCTTTTAACGGAATCATGTGTATAATCTTACGCCTCTTATAATTTCTTTACCATTCTTTGAGAATATATTGATTACTACTTTTGAGAGCTCGTTTCGATAATCTCACAATTCACGGATACTTTCTGTTAAGAATAAGTAGTTAGGAGTTCATATCACGGATCGGCGGGCAAAATTAAGACCAATTCTTGCGGCATATTACGCGCACAGACTATGGAGAAGAAGCGTCTTATTTTTGTCGACAAAGCAAAGACAGAAAGTGTAGAAGTGGTCGTTAAAAAGAAAAAAAAAACATACAAACGGTATCGAGGACTATAACCGAAATGTCTGTACATTAATAATGTACTTTATACTTTTACCGCATTCTCACTTTGACGAGAATTTCATTTCTTTAACTGTACAGGTATAAATAATTTTTCATGCAGATGAAAATATCGCTGATCCGTTAAATTGCTGATTATTCAGTGATATCGCGAAGTTGCTTCACTTCGAATCACTAGACTTAAATATTATATAAAGTTTGATACAAAAAGACACACAACGAGCGATATTTTCAATTGTGTGGGATCATAGGCTTGTGATCAGGTAATGTAAGATATTTAAAAGCGTAACGTTTCATTTCTAAATCGATTACTCTTATTCGATAACGTTAGATACAGATCTGCCAGGTAAGGTTTTCTAATAAGGGAGTACAGTTAAGATAAAACTTTTGATACCATATGTAATATCTCGAAATAATATTCTACCGTCGGTGTATTGCCGGATTCAGCCATTTTATTTTGTTCCGATTATTACTAAAATATTAGAGTACCGTTAATAATCTAGAGTTGTTGGAAGTTAAATCGGCAATCGAAATTTAAAATTTCTTCAAAGTAAATTGGCTCGTGTTTTTTTTTTTTTTTTTTTAATAATAAATTTTATTGTTTTTCTTTCCATTCGTACGGACGTTCGAAATGCTTTGTAAGCGTACATGTAAGATATTTCTAATTAGAAGTTTTTAATAACTTGCTCTTCTTATTCTTTCGTACGGACGACACGATTGAATATCCCGCAGTCTCTCGAACTCGGCATACATATGATTGTATGTAATAAATATTACATGTTTGTACATATGTATATGCATCCGTGTGTGAACTATGCGAGAATCGAGTGCATATGTACGTTTATATATACACATGCACACAGACACGGAACGAAACAAACACTAGGCCTTATTTTTTACCTGATCTTTAGGCTACTCGATAGAAACTGTAAGATAATGAAAATATAGCGGTGTTCCTGTACAGTGCAAAGCTGTTGACATCAGAGTGCGGTGTTCACTTTGTTGAAAAAAAAAAAAAAGAAAACAAAAATAGGCATCGATTCATCATGATTTGTTGTTTTACATTATTCATCATCTTGTATTAAATATGTATCTTTTTATTGATTTAATTTTATTTTGTATATCGATACAAACATCACATACGTACGAACTTAAAAGATCTTCAAACATTGTTTATGTCGTCAAGGATTTTCTTTTTTTAGTATTAAATTTATGATTCTTGACGTTGTACCGTAGAAACGAAAAGTACAACCACACATGTTCGTGCGTGATAATAAGAAAATAATTCCTTTGTAACATTCAGACTGTAAGTAGTCGCATAAACAAAACAAAAAATAGGACGAATTAGTTTCGTTCAAGCGAATTTATTATAAAATATATTGACGGATCACTATGTAAGCGTAAACACGATTGAATATATTTTTATTCTAATTACACAGATTTTTGTTGAAGCTGTGACGTCTCTGTTTCTACCGATAATATTGAGAGTGTAAACACAAACTCACACACACACACCGTGCTCTTCAGTTATGCAATATATCTGCAGTTGTACATTAAAAGCTGTGTATCTTATCAAAGGTGAACAAAGGAAAAGAGAGACGCGGTCTTCCGATACTCGACTACTTGTGACCATTGATAGTGTATTTTATCGAGAAATTGCTAATTTTAAAAGTGTATGTCCATGTATCAAAAGTGAATGTACAGGCAATTTTATTACTCAAGATAATAATTTAATGTTGATATATTTTGCACAAACTATTATTAATATTAATAAACCATTAATATTACGATTTGTTTATTTCATTTATTTGCAATAAGGGTGTTTATTAATATAAGTTTTCTTGTAAACGGGTATAACAGTATTGTGAATAAGAAAAGAAAATACATATACATATATTTGATACGATTGAAGGTAAGTGGTGACGAGGAGGAGAGATCGGGCAATAAGGGGAAAAATATAAGAACCCAATGTTTCCTACAACATTATTTATTTTTATTAAAAATGATAACATTCATAATCGTTGTACAATTACAGATAATTAATTTACCTTTTCTGTGTATTAAATATTACTAAATGAAATACTGAATACGAATACATTGCCTGTACTATTTTCTATATGCTTGCTAAAAACATTTCGAATAATTTCGTAGATATTGTACGCATTTAAAGACTATAATTTGCTAAAATTAATTGAATCATCACCGTGTAACAATTTTCTCTAAAAGCTCAGAATAGAAATTTCAAGTATTCTGTAGGTATTTAGGTATAATTAATTTTTCCATTTTTCTTGTTTTATATTGAATCTATTAAAATGGAAACAAGACAATAAAATGGTTTAACTTTGTAAAGCGTACAATGCTCAATCGAGAAATATTTCCAAAGCAAAAACCTTTTTGGTCTTTGAATAAAAATAAAATTTGAGTATGATGTTTCGTAATGAATGAATGATATGGTTACGTTTATTGTTTTTAGCACATTATAAATAGTCGATTATGATATACAAAAAGGTTTGAAACAATTTTCCCCGTTAAGTACAAAATTGTGGATCGTACCTTATTCAAATACTGTAATATAACTATCATTGCTACTTTTACACCACTTTTGAGTAATTCCAAGGTGTACGTTGGCTTAAGAATAATTGTTAGTCGCTGATGAACTTGGACAAATATTCGCGCATTCTTAAAGGATACATTTTAAGATTAAACTTCGAATATAAATCAATGCGTTCTAATCGAGCGTCGAAGTTCATTCACCATATAGATTTTGACAATCTACATATATCCTTGATTCGTATTTGAAAAACTCAAGATAGCTTTGATGATTCATGGCTGTCCTTTTCTTTTTCTCTTTAAAAATAATAGCGCTCCGTTCGTACGATAACCATGAATTGAAAATTGCGCGACGTACTATTTTTCTAATAAACAGAAAGTGATATGTGGTTTGCGGATCTTCTTACATTTTAAAATCGCGGATTTCTTGTCTTGAGTATCAGTGGATCATAGGAATAGATTTGCAAATACGAATTTTGAATATCTTATCAGAAAATTTATATTAATTTCAATCTTCAGACCTGACTTTATTTATATTTCAAATTATTTATTCGCGCAACCTATTTAGAAGGAACGATTGAGATTAGTCGTCGAAATAAAATTAGAAGTACTATTTATTAAAATCAGGTCGGAAAAGATTCATGTATTTACGAATTATAACTTATTTTCAAATAATCAAGAAAATATAATAAAACTTACCATTATAAATTGTAAAACATTAATACGTGTTAGTTGCCGCTCGTGATTAACTAATGATGAATTTTCTATACGAATAATTTGTTGCAAAATTGCGATTAAACTTACGGTTTCATTCCGTGCGTCTAGTTTATTTCGAACGATAGTGAATTAGCATGGGAATTGTATATTTTCATGTCGATTTTTAGCGAAGTGAAACAAAGGAATAGTGTCTTACCGAGTTGAACGCGTTTGAAAGTCGCGCCATCACGGGAAATAATTGTTACCACGGCAACGCGGGATGCGCGCGCACAGTTACCCGGGTACTTTCGTAGGGGACGAGTCGTTTGAAGATTTTTCCAGTGTAATTCAGGTAAAATCAATAATCTTTACCGAATTTTCTCGCTAGAACTATACAAAAACTGTAAATAATACGTTCGCGCGTGCTTTTGAATAAAAATATACTCGAAACAGCTACATCTCTTAATAATAATTCGGTTGAAACATGTTATGCGTACGATTCGAACTTCGGCTACCCATTGTCGAATCAATTTCGATCAATTTTTATTCTATCGATCCGTAATACTAACGATCCGTTAACAATCCTCAAATATCATCGATCGAATGCCGATTCACCGTCGATGAACGATATTATTCAAGAAAAGAACGTTTCTTGCATGTACGATTTTATTCCATAAAAATTTTGATGATCGATCAGCGGCCATGTTTGAATATTGATATATCGAACCGGCATTCGGTCACAGCTGCGCGACACACGTCAATAATTGTACGTGCACCGCGTCGGTCGGACCGCGAAATTTTCGAAGTTTATCGCGTTCGAATCGTCGAAAGATGTGTAAATAAAATAAAAATCACGTGACCTGTTCTGTTGCGTAGGCTATGTGAACGGTTGTTTGTTAGTGGTGCTAAAATAATCCTCGGCTGATGTGACAAGGGGAGAATCGCTTCGTTCGACGGTGACACGGGCGACGAGGATGGCGGTGATGATCATGGATGCTGGAGTAGGTGTTTAAATCAGGTATGTTGGCGTGTTTTGGCAATATTTATGGACACGTCTTAACTGAGGTAGTCCATGTCGTCGGGTGATTCGTCATCGATATCATCCGCCGTCGTGTTTTGACGACAATGATACACATACGCGCTCATCGATACGTTCTCACCAGTGCGTACGCATTTGTAAGTCTCGTCGGGACATTTGCATCTGAAACAAAAAAAATATAGAAAATGAAACACGGTATTGTCTTTGTAAAACATGGTGATTGTAGTTTCATTTAATAGTATGCCAATAGTCCCGCCATTTATTTGAAATCATTATTTGTCGATTACTAATCGACGATCGATAAATCGGTCAGCCGGTAACGCGAAAATATAAAAAATATGTCTCACTCTGCGAAAAGGGAACATCTTGGCTTTAATTGTTATTATAGTAAAAGTAATTGAAAAACACTAACTAGTGCAGCCTACGATGTCAATATTTTTATTATATAACTATGACAACATAGAATACTGATATGTCTCACTTTTAATCAGATTTTTTTCTACCCTTTCTGTATTCATCGTATCGGTGTGAATTATAATTAGAGTTCAGTTTAAAGTGCATAACGTGTATGAAACAAGAAAATGTTTTAATCCAAAACGATGAAGTATTTGTTTATTAATATCGAACGCTAATCGCTCGAACGTAATCAATTCACTTGTATTTGTATAATACGATAAGAAAACTATAAATTATTGTATAGTGTAATAAAAAAAATGCTCAGTATTAGATATAGTGCTATGATTATAGTCCAAGTATTTGAAATTTAAATTCTACTTTCATACCATAACATATTTAATTATTTCAATATGGTGACTTACGTATTTGGCATGAAAATTGTGCTTCGACGAGTGACAGGATTGTACGTGTTCCATCCGCAAGGTGTATCGTAGCAATTCCGTTTAGGTCGGCCATCGTTTTCGCTCTCGGTGGCCCTTTGAGTTCTTGAACTATCCGGATGCATATCGTGAACGATACGTCGCAATTGTTCCGCGAATTCCTGCAAAAAAACACGTTTAAATTTTTATTAAAATTCACATTCTCTTCGTGTTCAAAAATCAATGCCACGCATCACGAATTTTGTGTCGGAACTAATTAATTTGCTTCGAGAAAAAGTGAAATCCTTCACTCTGATTTTTCAAATCTATTTAAAATTGTCATGTTCATTTCATTTTTGGAGTATTTGAACAAAAATAAAAAAGACATATATATCTTCATCAAAAAGGAAGCAGTTGCTATTAAAGGATCACTTAAATGGAAATTATTGTTTGTATTACGCGTACGAAATCGTTCGACGATAATATTATGCGATATCAATGTTTTGCTTGTTTTTCAGAAAATTATCCAGTATCGCGATCATCTAACCCGCTTTGAGTCGTGTATAAATATATAAATACGTGGAAAGACGTTACGTACGAAATCGTTGACGTAGTTTAAGGTCATTGCTATCGATTTTGCATTTCGAGAAAAAAGGCAAAACGGAGTTTGATTCTTGAACGAATCGCGTTATCGCCATGCATGAAATTATAACCAATCTCGCAATTGCATTTGAATCGCGTGTAACATCAGAAAAATTCGTATCTTGTGTTAACAACGATCGTTCAATTCGTATTTTTAGAAACTGTCTAACATTTGTAAAATAGTACAAAATTGTATAAAAATATCTTCTCCTTTGCCTCCGTATCTTGATTCGCGTTTCAAAATCGTACCAAATTAACAAAATTTTAATTGAAAGTTTCGTCGAATATTTGCATCATATCGAAGCAAGCTCGAATTTTAAGAATTGTTATTTCATTTGACGTTTAAATTGGCGTAGCGATATTCTATAATTCATGGCAATATTTGACAAATAACAGAATTGTTTCTTCGAGCTATAGCCATTACGATTATAACATCCTACGAGTATCAATTCAAAAAAGTTCATCTTTAACACTTTAACTGCTACGACACCCATATGTGGGTGACACTTGAATTTCGATAGTGCATTATTAATATCCTTTCAACTATTTAACTAGAAATCGTCGTATTAGGCATTCCAAATTCTGAATAATAGAAATTACGAATAATTGTAATAATAATAAGTAAAATTCGATAAAAATAAATGCTTTGCCTGACCAAGTTTTCAGCGCTTTTATCATGGCAGTGAAGGTGTTAATAGTTTAATTGCAATACTCCACCCGATTTATTGCATAATTTCGTAAGCTCCAAATCATCAGTGTATATACTTTTTATTTTTCCAAGCTTTAGTTTTCGCGTTCCGATTGCAAGGAATGCTATAACATATTTAACACAAAATTTCAATCGAAATACTTGTACTACCGATACAACCCTCAATCCGATTCGAATCAATTGCACGCGAGATCGTTTCGCGATCCTTCGAGATCCTCAAGATACACGATTGTCTGGACGCAGCAAGAAACATAAGTAGTTAACACGCGAATCTCAGAATCCGTCCATGTTGTCCCTCACAGAAAACGATTCCCCGAACGCGTAATCTCAGGACGTAACCAGGATACCCTTACCTCTGATCTCACAGCCGCGCTGTTCGACAAGTCCACGACGTAGAAGACAGCTAATAACGTCACTAACAGTATCAGTTTCATCTCGTCGTCGATTTTCTTCGATTCCCCGAATCTGAGACCGCTCGTGTCCAATTTCAAAACGGTGATCCCGTCGAAAAGTAGGTATAAGAACGAGTAATCGATCGATAGTCTCGTTCGAAGATCCGTTGATCGTCCTTGAGTCAGGTAAGATCGTTCGTCGAGGATGATCCTCGGTAGAACCTTCAAAAGGTTAGGATAAAGTCTCGAGGCGGGATAGACCCGCGCACCGAGTCTGACCAGAACCGAGAGCTGCAAGGATGGTGGTGGTTCCGTCGAGAGGAACGTTAGATCCTGGCGTTGATCCTGTGGACAGTTGTCAAGGGTTGTTCCTCGATTTCAAACGATACGTTCACGCGTGCCCGTTGTTTGAAGGTGTGGGTGGGTGATACCGCGATGCTGTTCCGACTTTATACATAGACTGACGCCTCGTATAGAATGAGGAGACTTTCGAGATGCCGGGAGTTTATATAGGCTGAGTTAGCTGGCCGTGGACTGGTGGGGCGTCGGGGCGGGGGTCGTTGTAAGAAAGAAGAAGAAACGTCCGGTGATAGACCGGGATGGTAGTATGACCGAGCGGATTCGAGAAGGGAGAAGTTGCAATAATAAGAACAACAGTATTAATAATAATGAACTTAAGTATCCTCTGACATCTGCGTTTCTTCTCGGTATCGGTTCGTCGGTCGATCGCGTTCGAACGATGCCGTGTCCGTTCGATGCGCTCGACAGGGGGTAGAACCGAAGCCGTGGAATCGTAGAATTTAAACCCTCGAATTGGCAATTATTCCCCTGACAAAAATTCATAGAGCAGGGGGTAATTAATTTAGACAAACTCGTCGAATCTCGTAGTGATTTCTTTGTAATAAGGAAATTATGAAAGAACGAAACCGAGGACTGGTACGAGTAATTAGTAATCAGGCCTCTGATCTTTATAGCCAGGTGGTCATTTATTTACACGAATTCGGCTGGTTTCGCAATGAGTTTTAAGAACTGATAAAAAAAAAAAAAATGAAAAAGGTAGTAGAAATGAGAAAGTGCAATAGTTAAGAAATTGTCAGGGAAAGTGTTGCTAAATTATAAAAATTTTCACGAACGTTTCTCTAAGTAATTCTGTTTGTTATTTCGAAATGATTAAAAAAGAGAAAAATTTATTTGTTTGGGAATTCGAACGAGGTTACTCGTGTAACGAGATGGTAGTTTTCATTCGATGATGCTCTTCGCTTGTTATCGAATAAAACAGCTTTTCGCGTCAAAACTTTCGTGACAATTTTATAATACAGTCCAAGCTCGTCGGTTTGTTACGTCTGTATTAATATCGACTTATTTACCGCAAGGCTGAATGTTATGGTATAAAAATATTTTGATTGTGGAAACGACCTTCCCGTTTGAACGATAGATTATTTGAATATCGATTGTATGCTTCATAGTTAACACAAAAACATTATCGTAATGCTTTAGAAATTCCAATTTTCAGTACAAGTTGATGAGTTCATTTTTAATTATACCTTCCGGTATAAGCCTCGACAAATCATTGATTGTTGAATTGCTTGTTGATCGAGCTTGAAAAATCATGACGTTGCCGGAGCATCTGCGGTGTTTGATGGAGAAACATTAAAGCGTATCGTGCTTGATTCGTTAAATGGAATAATTTGGAGAAACGAAATGCCCTGACACGCGAATCATCTTGTCGAAATTGCAATTTAAATCGTACAACTGTTACGCCTGCTTCAAATCATCCGAAAGGAATTTTGTATTACTCGATTCTATATCCTTACTTTTGTATTTCAATTGCAGAGAATTCAAAATTTAAAGATATTTCCTCTAATTCGAAGAGACCAGCAAAATACTACACCGTCTTCATTTAAACTTAATAGTTATTTAAATTTGATAAATTTTTTATTCTATCGAAAAGACAGTGGCACGCGTTAATTTTTGCAACAAAAAAAAAACAAAATTAAGCGCTTTATCTTGAACGTGTTGCGCCACAATTGTGTTCGAAACCGGACGGATTCGTAATCGAATCAGATCCATCACACGAGCAGGTCTGTCGATCGGCAGAGATCGAAACGGATCGATCGATGACGTTGCTCAGTGGGTTAGTAGAGGATCGCCCACGGGCATTTTAGTTCGACAACAGATAAACGCACGTGAGTCAGAATGCAGGCAGGGGCTTGACGGGGGCCCGTCAGCATCTCGACCAATGGCACACGGCTTTCAACGTGACGTCTGGTGGTCGCCTCATATGCGGAGGACACGATCTATCGAGTCTCATTGACTTGCCCCGATCGTACCGTCGATTTCGCATCGGCAGAGAGAAAGAGACGCGCAAAATGTTGATGTAGACGTGCAGAACAAGCCTGTCCATCAGAGATGTCTTGGTAGATTTAGATTTGCCATGAAATAGGCCTATAGACAGCGATGATAAGAGTGGTAGTAACATAAGCGGAGACTATCTAATTTAGGTCTTATAATTTAATATCTGATATGCGTAGTCTAGTTCATTCGTTTCATTTTGTTTCCTTTTTTTTCGGATATTCTGTTGTACGACATCGCCAGGAGGGTAAACTCCTGGATAGTACTGGTACAGAGAATCTTTGTGGGATGTAATGGATCAGGGATGGGTATCAGGGCAAGAAGCTGATATTTTGGTGCAATAATAAACACCTTGTAGACATAGCAAATTATTAGAGTGACATGAACAAATTTTTAAGTCCAGTACCATCGTTAGCGCTAGGCAACCGGAGAAGTTGACCTGGGTCCTGTATTTAAGGCCTTAAACATAATCCACTTTATAAAAGATATATTCATTTTATTATTGTGAGCTATGGATAGAAGGTGTATGGCAGTAGTTGCATAGGTATTACCTTTGGAAGTTGAGAGAGTTCGTTGAATTCTATTTGTAGACAACTGTTGAATCTTTTTAAGATAGAAAAATGTATAGCGTGTACCGCGACTGATTTACTATATTAATAAATCTGGTATAAAATTCTTTGATTCTTGTCTTTCGTCCCAGGTATCCATCTTATTCCTCGCTGATTCCACGAATTGTTTGATTAGCTGCATACACGCCGGGATAAATCGCGAGGCTCGCGATAAAACGTTCGCGACATTCGTTGCATCCACGTGAGCGTGTACGCTCCACTGTCTGTTGTCGTTTTTGTATGTCCGTCTCTGTTTTACGTTTTTCCATCGTTTCACTCTCAGCTCTGTGTCAAATCAAATTGCATCATCGCGGGTTAAAACGTAAGAAGCCGTGAAATTCGTGAGCGCATATTTTTACACGCCCACGAAACTGCATTTCGTGTAAGTACCACCGGCGTATCGAGTTTCCTGATCGCGCAGTTGATTATCTGATTTCGACGAAAAAGAAAAGCGTGGCTTCCTGTTCATGGCTCTAATAACGAAACGGATTGGCGAGCTTTGCGATATTCCGGTTTGGGGCGAATTGGGGCAGAATGTCGTTTAAAGGAGCAGGGATAGTTGATTTCTGACCCTTTCGCATCTACATTTGATGTAAACAGAAACCGATTAAAATGATACTCTTTAAACCTGAAATGGCACATTGCTTCGTTACATTATCATACATCACGCTAGACATTCATGTGGGTTCGATTTTCCCACATATTGTCTGGATAAATTATTTTACAAAAATTCACCGAAATATTTTCAAGTATGTAGTTTAAATTCGAATGTTAAGCCAAAGTTATAAAATCTTTTCATCTGTATATGCCAAGATTAATAATAGTAAAATAATAAAATAATAATAATTAGCCGTCATAATTTTAATAACGTAAGTCAGGTGACTGCTTATCGGCTGTTATCGGTGGCTGCGAACCGATCGGATTCTGAAATTGAAAAATCGACAAGGTTACCGATGCGCGTGTTAATGATTTATATTTGATTCGTAATCGATTTCGCCGACCTTGGTAATATTACCGTGTAAGAGCGTGCCGATTGCTAATTCGGCTATTTAGTTACGTGCTCATCTTTTGGATTCCATGTGCTCGCTTCGATCTGCAAAACTTTCCATGGTACACCGTAATAAGACACACGAGGAGGGACCGGGGCGGGCGCCGAAATACTTTCTGTCTCGAATATCGTCGCGTCATCGTGTCGAAGTTAATTAATACCATTTTGTCGTTTTCCGCACCCCCGTATACTGTTTGCAACCATCAAATCTCACTGGAGCACCTTTGTATTCTTATAAGTTATCTTCGGGATTTATTCGAATCCCCGAAAGGGATTTTCTTTATCGGGTGGAGATTGAAATTATTTGTAAGTAAGAATCAACGAAAGAGATCTTACGACACATACTTAAGAAATTTGGAGCCAGTATAATATTAATTTGAACTCTGAATATTGGGATACCAACAAATCCCAATTAGGCTGCATTAGGCACAGTTACCTTTGTTAACGTAAAATAACTTTTCGGTATTAATGTGTTTATAGTATTTTGGAAGGTACGTGGATCTAGATTACACGAATTCTTTCGATAAGTTTGCAAATTTCTTTTGGAATCCTCGTTGAGCCCACGATCGTTTGTTGATCGTGACCAATACGCGTGTATCGTTTCGATTTTGCAGTTGGACAATATGAGAGGTTGCGTATTCCAAGAAGCAAATCAGACGAGTTTATACGAGTGGTCACGTAATCGGGCCGTGTGATTCCTTTTGGAATTTTTATGGCTTGAATTAGATATAATTGCTCGGAAGGAGTTACGTGTGATCACCGTGCGTACAATCTATTAAACTTGTGTGGTCTCGAACGCCCCAGTTCTTTCCTGTATCGCAGTCTGTCCTCTTTCACGAACATCTCTTTATTATTTCAATTTTCTAATGACACCGGGTCGTGGAAAATTTCATCCTA
Organism: Stelis phaeoptera; assembly: GCA_943735885.1. NCBI lineage: Eukaryota > Metazoa > Arthropoda > Insecta > Hymenoptera > Megachilidae > Stelis > Stelis phaeoptera. The sequence continues at coordinate 7,650,774 of OX030941.1, read as the reverse complement.
ACCGTGTGAACTCCAAAGAAGAACTTATAGATTATCGGACACTGACTAGAGTCGAAACCGGGGAACTTGGTTGAATTGGTCACATTCAATTTGTATAGTTTTTATTTATACGTATGTTTGGGAATGGGATTTTACTTCTTAACGTCCAAGCATTTCTACGATCCTTTTATGAATCCTACACAATTTTTTAAATATTTTACTTGAATATAAATTTCTACTTCATCATCTAATTAAAGTTTGGAAATTATGGATTATATACATTGCATTATTGCTTACAAATATGTCTCTGTCCATTTTTCCCGCCAATTTTCACGGTCCGGACGTGTCGAGCACATGTGTATCAAGGGTCGTGGTCACCTAAAAGAGACTTCATGACGGTGATCACGTACCGAACCCGGCTACTAGGAATCCCAAGGTTCGTTTCGTCTGTTGGCTATCGTAGGTCCCTGATGACGTCAACGTCATCCACGAAGATCGGAGGAATTCCTCGAAAAAGACTAGCGATCTGTTGATGATTAAAGAGAACTCTTCAACGTTTAGCCTGATGGTCGGTTAGGTCAAGGGAGGAAATGTTTTAACATTGTTTCGAAATTACGCCTGATCATGCAATCCGCTTATAATTTCTTTTAAATTGCTTGCGAGCAATTAGAATGATTCGCCTCTAAAGATAGTATGGGGACCGACCAACTGTGGAACAGAATAATAAAATTTTATCTTACCGATAAGGATTGTTTGATTATGCAGACAAATCTTGGACTCGTTTCGTGTAAATTCAATTTTTCTGTTTCACAATCTATTTTTATACAATATCAAGGATAAGAAAATATAGAAATCTGCTGGGTAATGATTTTCAGGAGAGTAAGATTAATTATCGAAAGAAACATTTTTGATTGGCTTCGAACTGTCTCATGAGGTTTACAGTACACTTTTATAACAATTAGTTTAATTATTACACCATCTGTTCAGAAATATTAGCATTGTATTCTCACGATACCAGCTATACTCTTCATTACTCCAATCGTGAAGGTTACAAAATTATAAATCAACATTAATATTCTATTTTCAACGGACAAACAAACTTTCTTTCCTCGAAATATATTTCATCAACTTAGGTCTCATATTCCTATGAACAAACCAAAGAAATATCACTTTCGTTGAATGAACATTTTTTGCCTCTCCTTTCATCACTTCCGGGAAACCAACCGCGTAAGCCCTTTACGATTTCATTTCTTTAAAGCTAATATCAGGGTTATCGGTCAGCTTTTCTTTGACAAATACTCACGTTACACGTTCAACCCCCCTCTTCTCCTTTTTTTTTTTCAAGAAAAGCGTAAGCTTTGAAAATTTTCCGAACCGTTCGACTGATTGTAACCAGCCGGTATGACGCACGAAGAAAAAAAAGAAAGAAATAAAGAAAGAAGAAGAAGAAGCATGGGGGTAGAAGTCGGATGGATAACTACGCACAAGATGGTTCGTATCTATTAGATAACAAGTGATTAATTTCGACACGCGGACATTAATTAAACGTCGGAACAGTGCGTATGCCATGTTCTTGAAAAAGCGCACCGCTTTAGGCTTGATAAATTGCCGATAAACAGGCACGCGGATAACACGAGTTAAAAAGATTCACTGACGCGCATCGTTTTACAAGCTGGAACAAAGATTTGTGTCAATGAATTCGTGTGCTGAATCATTAAACGTACAGGGTGTTTCATAACCGAACGAAAGATCTTCGTTAGTATGTTTAGAATATTGTTCCAACTAATCAATGTTATATTATACGTATCATGGGTCTGTTAGAGCTACTTAATTTGTGCTGAATTATTTATTCAAAATTATGTAAAATTATATTTGATACAAATACTGTTAACCTAATGATAGCAACAAGTTCATGGATGCTCATTATCAACTGCTCATACGTACATTTTACATATACGTCGCTTTTGGATTTTATTTCCTTTTCACACTTTTCTTTCGATTTATGTTATGCAATAGTTTTTTATACATAATAATTCTCGTACGTATAATGAAAAAAATACTTTGCCTATCGCGCGCGCAAAAAAAAAAATGAGTACACATAGAATGCATCATCCATGATATCCGATACGTGAGTAGTTCGGAATAATAGTGATGTAACTCTCATTATTAATTTTCCAAGAAAACTAAACTTTTATGGAATTTAAAATTGTTTTGAACACGTGTGTGTCTCGTGGTTTGTGTTTTTAATCAAATTGGAGATACGATATTATTGTGGGCGACACACAAAGTACAGTATAGGAGGCAGAAGGTGAAAAAAGATCGGTTTTCGTGGAAAACAAATGCAACAAGATCGTATGCGGACCGATTACGTAATCACCAGCTGTGCTAATTACTCGAGGGCGTATCAGGAATTTGGTGGATGTCGATGCAACGTGGAAAAGGAGCATCGGTCGGGGTCGCCTTTGGCCATTCGGTCGAGTTTAAGTGTCGGCTGAGCGGCAGACGGCGCGACGCCGTTTATTTGCGTCCGTGATGGGACGTCGGGTCGCCGCACAGGTGCGTCTCACGATTCTTGGCGTTCGATTGTGTCTTATTCGCGACGTTTGCCACCGATCCGTCGGTCATCGGGCCCCGACGCACCCGTCACGTCTGCATAATGTCTCTGACGAATCTATTCGCGGTGGACAGAGAAGCTGGCAAGCCTAAACACTTATTTTATGCTTCACGTGACGCGTTGTGTAACAATGGCCGTCGCGCGAGACGCGTCTGGACGCTGAATTTCTCGAAACATCGGAAACAGGGTAATTAAGGATGTTTGAAATACGAAGGGTTGTATGAATCTTCCCAGAAACACCAGAAATCCCAGGTGTGATGTCCTTCATCATTTTTGTTTCGTCGAACGGCCGACGTTGGATCAATCGTGACCTTAATGAGAAAAGTAGCAGTCTAAAATTAAAGTTTTTTCTTTTATTTTGGTTTTCCTATTTGGGTTTCCCGCCAGTAGATTAAGCACCCATAGCATAATGAAATTCGTCAATTTAAATCTTTAGTTTTTCTACTTAAAAGTACATAGCAGTACGGGTTGTCCAAAGACTTCTTATTGCATAATACATTTATTTGTGCAATATTATGGGAAATTTGTTTCCACTAAAAATATTCTTCCTTGATTGTTGAACGAACGCATAAATCAAATCTCACTTAATTGGAATCGTTAGAGCCACGAGGAAAGCGAATGATTTTCCTGCTCTCGCAATTCGCCTTAATTATTCCTTCGCATTATGAACGTGCATTTACGTGAAATTATATGCGACGATATGATAGGAGATGGGCAAACTTTACGAGTATCGTAAACTTGTTTCCTGCGACGTCAGGGTTTTAATAGACGATCGCATCTGTCGCGAATGGTGGTGTAGCTTCGCTGTTTTATGGGATATTAAATTCACTTCTGTCCCTCGTTGAAGGATCATCAACGACATTAGAAGGCACTTGATCTGCCAATTATTTTCCTAGACGAATAGTCGTAGTCCTATCTGCTGACGTGGACACACTTCAGATAAATCTCCAAATAGGGGTTGGAAGCATTAAATCCTCGCGGGTTAGTCCATTACGTTTTACGTGCACCGTGTTCAGGATCTTAGGATCCTCTTGCGAAAACACGAACGGTTTTCGTGCAGCATTTCACATTTTATCGAAGATACCGACGAGCAAACTCGAAAAGGAGAGAGCATCTCGTTTTTCAGGTATGGGCCAACGCTATTTTGGCGCTAGCTCCCGTCGAAAGCTCCCCTTTGCATCTCAACACGAAACCGTTCGTCCTATACTCACTTCTGTTTGTCTTTCTCGTTTCTCGCGACTCGTGCCAAAGCAATAATTACCATTAAGCTTCGCGATCGGCTTCTCGATTCTCGTGAACGTAAGAAGGGATGTTATACTACAGGCGAGTGGAACGGTCACGCGCGAAACGGAAACTCTAGCAAAATCTACACCACTTATCGTCCAAAAGTATCCGACTCGCTGAAATATCGTTCATAATGCTTTTCATAGAGAGTGAAATTTAGAAAGTAGGAATCGAAGCAAATATAAAATTAAACGGATCGGTAAAGATTTGGATCAGTCATCGGAGACTTAACAATTCTAATAAAATTGCGAAAGTAATAATATTAAACAAATTGAAGAATGAAAGGATCATTTTCTTAATAATGACTAAAACGTGCCTGTACTCACATACGGGTCTTACGCATTGAAGCTTAATAAAAAGATGAGTTACGAAGTTCAATAATAATACGATTACATATCATGGATAAGAGGTCGAACCTATGACAACTTTGTTTACTGTTTACATTCGATTACAGAGTATCACTGAGTTGCGTTAATGTTTGATTTACGCATTACTGAAGAATCTTATTAATGAAATCGTCGAAAATAGCAACATGAATCTTGAGTCTCGAAGCATCTTCAGTTAGTAAGGTTTAGATCAACAGTGTTATATTGTTTCATACTTTGATTGTTACATTACCCATAGGTGGGTGATATTTGAATTCCTATTTACATTCTTTATTTACATAATAAGAAATACTCGTATTAGGTACTTGAAACGATGGACATAAAAAATTCAAAGTACCAACTAATGAAATTCCCAACATCTTCAACTGGTTAAAAAACAGTTAAATTATTACAAGATTAATCAGCTATTTATCCGAATGTGGTACGTGTTGGGATACTTGTGTACAGCAGTGTAAGATGTTACGTTCGCACACACGAGTATTTGCGTACGCACGCGGTAGCAACATATTAAAAGGCGAAACGCCGCATCCGAAAAGTAATCGTGGTTGAATTTACGCATATTTACCTAGCCAGATGAAGACGCCGGCGCCTCAGTGACTCAAGACTCAAGACGAACGAAGGAAAAGACAACGACGACGACGACGACGACGACAAAGTAGTCGAGAAGATATCGGCAAGCGAGCCGACACCTTTTCACGCATCCGCCAATCCTAAAGCTGTCGACGTGAGTTGTTGCGGCGCCATAAGATTCTCCTTTCCTTCGGTTGTTGCTGGTCTTTTTTTATAAACGACACACGACGCTGGAAATAATACGATCGTGTCCCGCGCACTTTTTCTTCTACCAACGCCACGACCGTCGCGGCGCCAGTTTGATTGTCGCAACACCTTCTTTATTTATTTATTCTTTTCTTTTCCCTTGCCTTGGTTAACTGGTTCCTCGATCGCTCGCCTTTTCGATCACTTTTTAACGCATTGGTCGCTGCGAAAGACACCGATGGACGGCGCCTTAAACGTAATTAAAGAAGCAAAAACAATTTTTGAATAGCAATAATGTCATATGAATTATGTAGAAGGTAACATAGTCAAAGCTTATGTTGCAAAATTTGGAATTTTCATCATTTCTTTTAAGGGTAGGGGGTGGGAAACGATGAAATAATCTTCACGACACGTACTTAAAGAATTCTGGGTACCAGATTTTACTGGATTCTGGACTACTATATTGGTTACAGTCATCTTAATTAGAGTTTCAGCATGTCTGACTATACATGTCCATTTTCACTGCAGTAGTAAATGCGTGAACACGTTCTTCTTTAATTTCATCTCTGATATTTGTGTTTGATTCACTCCATTGATTAATATAAGATACTTTACCTGTCTTTTTAATGCTCATGTATTTGACAGTTCGTAAACAAATTATTAACAAACTAAGATCTTAACCTTCGTAAGATACAATATTGTCTTAAGCTCATTTTCGCTCTTACGAAACCCCTTGCCTTATAAATCTGTTCACCGCCCCAGTTGGAAATATATTTTTTAATAAAAATTAAAGAAAGAAATATTATTTGATTAGGATATTGGAAATTTCTAAATATAATATATTTCTGGAACCTGGGAACTCCGAAGGCTTAAAAACTTCGAAAAATTATGACGTAGATGTACCTTCCTCGACACGTAAGGGTTAAGGGTTAACGTCGGGACTACGAGAGACTCCGCTGTCGGGTGGGTTAACTGGTTGGTTTCGAGGAACAGGAACAAGGGGGAAGGAAGTTTGGTTACCGTCATCGAACGACTTCCTTTCAGTAAACAGAGTCATCATACGATCTACGTTCCCCGTGTCCTTTGCCGTGTGCCGACACACGGTGTGAGTTCCCATCTCGTCCCTCTGGGGCTTGTTTCGTCTGTCCGTGAAATTTATGCGTATCGGCGGGCGAGAAGACTGGATAAGTGTGTCCATCGCGTGGGTTAGGCTAAATCGGTTACGCTGAATCAACACATCAGAAGAGAGAGGTTCGAGGTAGCGTCGCGACGCGCGTACGGGGACGCGTCTAGACGCACAAATCGCCTGGCAGCCAGACCAGATTGTTGCAAGACCACCCTCCTTTGGCTGTTATCATTCAATCGTTTGAATTATCACCCCTTGTTCAAAGACGTTGCGTCGCGATCTGTTGAGTAACGATATCCCAACTTTCTGTACGCGGTTCATACGCCACCACCTGTCAAAATCGTCTAAAACGAACCAACGATCCTTCTCTCCTTACGTTCAATAAACTACGCCGGTTCTTTTGCTTGCGACTTTCATATCGGTGTATGCCGTCTCTGTGTCCGACACTGTTTTTTAAATTCAACTTCACACGCGTGCAATATCTTTGTAAAGTTTCATTGGTCAGATTTTTATATTATTTTATGGGTAGTTTGTGTGCAGTTTAGTAAAATTTCAAGGTTTTTGATGTTTATTTCTTTAATTTATTGGGAGGATAGTGATTTAATGTCTTCAGATATTGTTAGTTGGAATATCACCATTTGAAAATCAAAATTTCACAACAAAGGAGTTATTTGAATTAGTATTATGGATGTATTAAGTTAGAATTTTTAAATATTCTTCGAACTTACGACCCCTTTGGGGCTGCAACCGATGGTTTGATAATTCGGTGATCTCAACTATGTTGAATAGTTGCAGTACTTGAAATCATAAGGATTTGCATTCTATGACTACCTTCAGGGTTCCTACTCATAAATTGAGAATTCAGCATTTAACGTCTAATAGTTTTAGAGATATCAGATTACTAATACCACCGTATCATTCGTGCAACGGGTAAAATCGTATACGACAACAGAAAAGACGAATGTAACGCCATTACAAGCAATTACTTCGACAGTGGCGACGATTTCTGATGAATCAAGGATGCACACACGTCCGGGTAATGCAGCAACTAAATTATTGCCTGTAAAACGGCGAACGATGAACCACGTCGGTTGGCCGACAGCCTGAAAAACTATCCGTGTTTCGAAGCCAAACAGCATGCCGTTTGTCGGCGACGCTGCAGTATCCGGTCTTTCCGAACCGTACAATTAGATAGATTTTAGCGAAAACTGGCCACTGTACGAACCAGGTCCGCTGTATTGGAAACCAAGCTTGTCGTGTGGCTGATGTAATTCGCCTTCGAAGTGTGCTGATACAGTATATGCAGCTCATTCCAAATGTACAGTCGATTTCGCCGACCATGCACTTTCATTCTCATTCCGTTCACTTTTCGAACGCCAAATGCACATGCACAGGCGTTCCGAGCGCTGCCAATGAAACGAATAATAATTTTATAATCGAACGAACTTGGAAAGTTGGCACAAAGGACGTAGAGATTTGCGATCGACGCGAGAGGAAAGATTGCAAAATTTATTTGTAAAATTTTGTTAGATTTATTTGATGTTGCGACGACTACTGGGGATTTCCAATGATTTAATCGAATCATTCGAGGCGGCGGCAGGCGGAAATCAATCGTAGTCTGAATAATTGCAATTGTAGCGTGTCTGACTACGCGCGACTGTTTTCACTTGAGTCAGCGTAGCATAGCCGGCTATAATTGTAATTATTCAGAATTCAATCGTTTCATTTTCCAATTCAAACTTTCCATTTGCTAACGCACTTAATTAATTGATATTACTTTGAATTTTCTATTGCTTCTTTCGTGATTACTCGATTGTGTTAAATATCAGCCGCTGGTCGACGTTTCCGATTATAAACAAAGTCAAATAAAACTTGTTAAAATATTTCCCACGTTAGCGCTTTTTATATTTCAAACAACAATTATAGAGTGCAAACGAAAGGATATATTAATTGGTGAATGTAACTGTTCAACGTTCGCCATTCGATTCATTGAAAACTTTATGGTTCGTGTCTCATTGAAGGTGTTAAGTCGTTCGATTGGGAATTTGATTTTCATTCATACTTTCTCGATCGTGCCGAACGATTCTATTTATAGGCCCGTTGGATCCCACTACCGTAACCGGACGTTTTCTTTTCTTCTTTTCCCCACTGGCGCACCGGTATATTTGATGTCACAATTACGTGACGTCGTTGCAATTAAACGTCAATCGTCTGAACGAGCGTGGAATTTGTTTACCGTACCGATGATACCATGATACAATCGGGCGCGTAGCTGCGCATCAGAAGCCGAAAACGTCATGCTGACCCAATCAATTGTTCGCCATCAATAGGCTACCAATAATATCGTATTATCATTTTATTTTTCTCGCTAGTTGTACACGAACGAAGTCCTTCGTCACGCTTCGTTTGTTTTTTTCCACGAATTCACGGCGGGCACGTTCTCTCGAGCGTGCGTACACGTACATCCGTCATAATTATGAATGGCCACAATAATTGTGTCATGCACAGTTTGTTATTGACTTAGCTGGAAGCATGTAATCTAATTTTGCGCCGGCAATGCAGAATATTCTTGACACATTGTCTAGGTCAGAAATCGTCCGGTTCATCTCAAGTATTGACCTATTTGCGTGTACGTAAGCCGCGTTATCACGTCGCATTAACAGCGATGGAGTTACATATATGCGTAATCGATGATTTCGCGAATTCCATTATCTCGCGAGGTTCAGTGAACCCTCGATGATGCAGTTCGATCTTATTTCGATTTCTTCCACGTACTTGCGCGTTCTCGCGTCGAGGATTACGATCGTCGTGAAATACATAAAGACCTAATCGAACAATCTATCATCACGTTAATCCTTAAATTTGCTATTACATTTTCGACCTAGAAATATTATATCTGAAAGTTAATAATTGTACATCTAATTGAACGCAAAAATGTATATAGGAACAACGCCACGTATATTGAATGTTGTTAAACCCTTTTGTTGGACAATCATCCAGTAAATTGATACCGCACAAACATTATCGCGCAATAAATCGTTCTAGAAAGCATTATCAAGATTTCCCACGCTGGTCGCTTCTGATCAACCGAATTGCGGTTATAAACGCGCAGTAAAGCCATGTATTGGATATCGATCGATCGTTAGAAATTGGAGCGAAACCGCAGGACAGGTGCGCGCGATGATCCATCAATCTTGCGATATCATTTTTCCCCAGTATCGGAAAAGAAAATGATGTAACGCGAGGGCTCGCAACAGGTGTACCCGCTTCTGATACGAGTGCGAATCAAAGACGCATTTTACCGTTAAAAGGAGACAATTTACTACGCCGATGATCATTATCCAATGAAAGTACGCGTCAGGTGTGTGATTCCTGCCATCGTTCTCGTTTCGTCGTAATCATTTGGCTCGAATACACGCGCAACAACGAGAACAGGATTTATGTACACGTTCATTGTGAACGAACGCAATTTGATGACAGAGGATTATCGAGCAGGAAAGATTTATTTTACGGTACGAAATACGAGGGATTATTTTTGTAACGTTCAGGTTGTTAAATCGATTTATTTCTATAAAAAAAGAAAAGCAATACTTATAAGAAAGAAAATTTTATATATCAAAAATTGGGGGAAAGGTTAACGGATTTTTTTATTTTACACTATCGCATACAGAAAATTATTTTCGTAACTCTTTCATTTCTACGTTAACCGTATTTAAAGCTTGAGAATTTTTATCTCCACCCTTTACTTGGACAGTAAATTGTTAAAATAGCACTAGTTGAGTTTTATTTTAGAATCCTTTGGTTTTCTTTTTTTTTTAACTTTAAAATATTTCTGCAGAAATTAAATAATTAGTAAATATATTGTTTTGTATTTCTATAGTCCTACTGTAATCTTCGTAAGATACAGTAACGATATAATAAAAATTCAATGAAAGAGCAACGACCTCGACAACGAGGTGAACACACGCGAACGCGATCCTTGTATAGTGAAATGCATCTGCAGTATATTAGACTAATTTCTTTCATATAAATTGATTTACTGCCCGATGAACGGCTTCGTATTAACGCGTGACGTACGGTCGACATCGAACAGATTGGCAACAGATGTTCACACGTGGAATGCTCTTAGGTTAATGTCTTGACAGCGCGAAATTGCTAGATCAAATCTGTCCTTGTTAGCGATCATACGAATCGCAAGCATGAACTATGAAAAGTTGCTTTTATTAAAATCAGATAATTTTCAATTAAAGGAATATCACATTTGATCGTATTTAAATTTTAATGTATTGCTTTGAGGTAATACTTTATAGACTTAAATTTTAAAGAAAATGAGGAAAAAGAAATTTTTGAAGCCATCAGGATAGTGTACCACCTTAACCCCTTGTGTCTATGTTATAGGGGGCTCCAAAAGAGATACCAATTGGTCGAAGGTTGATCTAAAATAAGTGTACACCAATATTGTGTACGTTCATAGGTGTGAATCTAATTTGATTGGTCAATGAAAGGGATTTAATCACAGGTGGATCGAACGCGGTCATCAGCGTGGGTGGTATCGTTATCACTGTCGCACGTTTCGTTCCTCCGATTTCTCAGAAACCTGGCCTAAATTCGAGAGGCCCTAAAAACGCCTAAAAATAGTTTCATAAGACGGTTGCGTCCGGGGATTCTGGATGTTGTAAATCTGTTCGCTTCTTCCCTTTCTCCTTGCTTTTCTCTTTCGTGTCGCTTCTAACGAGAATCGAATTTATAGACGGGGAAACATCGAACGTCGTACCCCTGTTTGCGTTCGAGCACCCGGTTTTCTTTTCATCTTCGTTAGTGTAGCGATCGTACCGATGCGATGGATTGACCAAAATCATCAATGCTGAAGAAACAACACGTGAAATCTCAGTTTGAGATGGGATCAAGTTTAATACCCACTTTCAATCAATAACAGAAACGGAAGTTTCATTTCATGGGATTCGAATACTATTAAGAGGGCAGGTTTCAGTATTTGTGAAGTATTTGTCAAAGAAATTGCAATATCTATAAAACGTGAGATTTCCAGATTTGTATATTCCCAAGTAACTTGCAAATCTGAACATTGTGTCAAGCTCAGAAATGCTCTGAGTGGAAGGTTCAGTGTTCAATTTGGCCCATTTTATCCATAATTCCCATCATCCATTTCCCAATTTTTAAAGTAATGTTCCGAGATTGTAGGGATCTAGAAACAGTTTAACCCTTTGCACTTGGCTGTCCCTTCTGAGGGGACATATTTAATTTGCCGGAGTATTTTGAAACGTGACATTTAAGTATTTATATCGGAACGCAAAAAATTAAAACATGGCGTATGGTTTTCGAAAGGTTTGCTGGAAAAATAGACTAGATTCGATCGTATCCAAAAATGCACCGAGTGCAGAGGGTTAATTAATTCATCTGAGCTGCTTCGATGTTCTTCGAATGGTTTGAAATGTTAGTTAAAACAATGGATCCAAAGAGGGTGGAAGCATACTTGAAAGCCACCACCTACGTTTCTCAAAGTACTCACAAAGGATTCGAACGAATCTCAATCGAGGTTCCAGCATCTTTGCTCGAAGTACTCGTAAACAACTCGAAACTATCCAGTCAGATTCGAATCTGGTCGCAGTATACACACTTGGATCCCATCGCTGGTCTTCGGTTCATACGAGAAACCTAGAATTTTCGTAAGCCAAGGCAGAGACAGTGTGTGATTAGTAGGGTGAGTAAGAGATACTAATTTCGTCGATCGACCAGACGTCGGACTTCACGGTTCATTCTAATCTTCTACGCAGCCGTTCCATTCGGCAAACGAATCTACGCACTTGGCGTTATATCGAGAACGCAGTGTCCACGTATATAAATATACATATATATTTTGACGCCCACATTCATGATCTTTTCGTTCCTCCGAGATTCGTCGAAACGGTAGGTGAACGTCGATCAACACGGGCGCGGATCGTGATCCCCTTCTAAGCTAGATCGATCGTTGATCCCTTCGATTGGTATGCCAGTCAGCTCTGTTCGCACCGCTAATTAAAGAATCGATTATTACAAGCGTTTCATCATTCGATGATCTATCAATCGATGGCACGTGGGTCAAGCATGGTCTCGTTTCTTGGATCGTATCTGTATGGATGTTCAGTACCATATCGTGTAGCAAGAATTTTTCACACGCAGAGTATGGTGGGACTCACAGCATCCCATAGATAATTAAGAGATATAGCAAAGATAGTACTTACGTAGGTTATTCTTATAAATAATTATAATTAGTTTATTATTATTGCTTTAATATTACTTTATGTAAAAGCTGGTTAAGCCATATTTTTACCTTACATTTCCTACCTTGCATTGATATTATTACAATAATTCTTCTATATCGCTTTAATCGCCATTTAATGCCTCGACAAAAGAAAATAATAACCACTACTATTTAGGGAACTATTAAATGAAACAAATCGTATATGGAGGGTTTTTATGGACGGATTTACCACCGCGGTTCTCACGCACGAACAAGGATCATTTCGCTTTTTATTACCGGTTTCGGTCTGCTAGGAAGCCAAAACTTATAGCGAAATAAAAAGGAGGGAAAAGGAATTCGTTCGTGGTCCACGGCATATCCCACGTTGTGGTCACGCTAAAACTTTTTCCATTTGTTTTTTCTTTTCTTGTTCAACAGACCTGATTTACGAGGCAACGTCAAGTCGAAAAGGCCTTATCAACGCTATAATTCATGCTTACGTTCGGTGTCGTAAAAAATAAATTGCTCCACCGGATCATTTTACGAAGGGGTTCAATCACAAAGAGTACTCCTGAAATCACGCCACAGCAATTATTATCAATACGACTCCTTCTTTGTTCTATGCATCCTTTTTCTCTATAATCGCTTATGCAAAACATGTTCTGAGAGAAAGGCTTTTTAGTACTGTTCGCGGTCGAGGCTACAACATTGATTTTCAACGTGTAATTACACGGTTTTACGTATGTTATTTTAGTCTGAGACTACTCTTGGTCTGAACAAGCGTTCGTAAAGATTAAAGTTAAGGGAATCTGATCATTTTGGTGCGAAATCTTATACAAAAATAATATTTCAGAGCTTAAAATTCGATCGTTAAAATTCATCGTTTTGCATTTTTTGCCGATATTCTCTTATCTCAAGTTTCTCTTTGAAAAAAAGGATGGTTTGTTAAAAATCCAATTTAGATTTCTAAACAACCTCCTCTCAAGATTATTTGTTTTTGTTTTTTGTTTTTTATTAATGACTTCTTTGTTTTTGATGGGGAAACTTTAAAATAGAGATGGCAAGGCGGGTGTGAATGTTTTTACTATTTTTTCGATCAATATTTATGCAAAACGTGATCTGTGGTGGTATTAGAAATCGAGTCGTTGTTCGTTCATATCCGTCAGTAGAATTGGTGCAGCTGGCTGCGCGTCGAATGTTACATGCAATCTCGAGAGGCCGTAATCGTTCGAAATAGGAGCTGTTCTAGGCATCGTAGACTGCCTGCCGCCATAGTTGCAGATAGATGGAATCAAACACTATAAGCAAGCTCTGTGTAAGAGAAACGGACCGTGAATTCGCGTACGAACGCACCACCTTACACTCTCATTTTCTCCTCAATGAACATTTTTCAGTTGTATACAACCGTCGTGAAAATTTATTTAACACGCGAGTCACCGTCAGAACATACTTCACAGAAAAAATATAAGTAATTTTCTCTAATTACATAAGCATCAGAGTTTAATTTTTTGACCTGTTTGTTAAATATTGCGGTAAACCTTAAATGTCATCTATCAGGGTACAAATGAACACCGAAACGATATAAATAATAAAAATACGATCGGTCAATTTACAAACTTAAGCTTCCAATCAGTATAATATTAATTATACTCGAAGTTGATCTTTTTCTTCGCCTAATTATTCCATTACGCAGAAGTGTCGATCATCGGTGACCTCTCATGAATGTCATGAATCGATATTTAATGTCAATATAATTGAATTTTGAGTGATTAAAGAATATATATATAGAAATTTCGTGAACAAGAAACTGAGTCAGGTAATTCATTATAGGGTGATCAATACACAAGATTGAAATTATTACGAAATCTGTTCCAAACAAGCAGTTTGCTATTGCACGTGGACGGTTTGCGGAAACAACTAACCGCATTGTCAATGCATGTTGCAACAACGAGCAAAATATGATGGAATGAAAGAAATGCATCAATGGCGACGAAAGATTAATGCATTAGCTGTACCAACGCAAATGATCGACATACCAGCAAACAATGTGCTTATCAGTGAAAGAGAAGGACACACTTTCAACCAATGGAACGGTGTTTATCATTATCATTGTTATCATCATCGAACCAATCCACGATCGGTGATCGGCATCCATCGAATTTTTTCACATTTTCAAGCCAATCAATTGTCGCAAAATTACCAGGCTACGACCACAAATTCCTCTATATGTTCAAAACGGAGTTTTACTGATTAATTGCCAATAGATTACCACACTGTGGAGTCTGAAGCACGTGAATGTAACCACGAATAATCGTTCTTTTGACACCATTCAAAGACAGATTAATCGTCGACTATAATTCATTTGGAGCCCCTAGGAATGTGAAACGTTACTCGTCAACAGGGTCGCAATAAATATTTTGCCATTCGAAGCATTAGATTATCAAAATTATACGAATCCTATCTTGGGTAATTTGTATTCTCTGATACTACAAAATTAGAATTTAGTAATTTGAATGTATGACAGATTGGAATGAAACTTTATCCCCTGCGAAGATTAAAATTTCGGAGTTATTTTTGAAATTTACAAATTTACAAATTTGGAATTCAAGTCAAAAAATTTACCAATTTAGAATCTAAATATATACAAAGCTAGGATTAAAAAATTTTTAATATACGGAAGAATTATATTCAGACTTTACGCAGCTTCTCATGCAAATTACTTGATCTACGGTATAAACAAACGTAACGGAGGCAAATAGAAGCGTTCACACGAAAGACGGAAAAACTCATGGTTTTGTTCGTACATTTCTACGCACACATATGTAAACACTGATAAACTATACAACGATAGGGTATTGACCCGTTTGGATTAATTTACGCAATCTAACGGGAGAGCAACGCGTAAATTGTGCGTACGCGGATGCATACATATATGCTGGTTTCGTTAGATAAATCACGATTTATCGATCTGTACTTCATAAATTGCGTCGTATTTCAATTATTTCCACGCAACCAACAAATTGTTGCGCAAAATGCCTCGTCCAATCTTTCCTTTCTGCCTCTATTGATTTCAACAAAAAAAATGTTTAAATCCACTATCGCGATATCAACATTTCGACCCGCGGTCATTAATCAAACTGTCGTTTTTGATTAAAATAAACAATAACTTCGTACAACACCATGTTTATTTATTAACATACGAGATGTAATATTGCAAATAAATATGAGAAAATGTGATATAGTAAATAAAGCGTGAAATCTATCAAATTTCCATGTAAAGTTAATTAATTCTATGGCAATAAAATGAAAATTCGTTTCAGAGATAAAACTACGTTAAAATATAAGAATTTTTTAAATATATCTTAAATTAATATTGAAAGTAATACTTTCGCAAGACATACAATTCGTTTTCCATCCCTACAGAATAATATATTAGATTATAAAATTTAAAAAATCCTAATCAAATAGGTATGTTATCGCACAAAGTTGTTGTTCGTTGTGTACGAAGACTCCCATGAATGACTGTAGCTGTACGGACCGTTTATGATATCAATACTCCACTTCTTTTTCTTTTGTGTATCTGTAGTACACATTCAAGGATAAATGGGATATTGAAAGAACACAGATGTATTTGCATAATCGCTGCTTTTATGACGTAAACTTTGTGTACAGTATGATACATTAATTAGATTGTTTACAGCTTTTTCTTAGTTGCAATCGCGCGTAACAGTGAGACGATACTATTTATTCAACTTTGTCTGTATAGACGCACATATTATGTATATGGAATCATCGTAACAACATCTCACAGTTAGGCAGTAACTGGCAATGATTTTCTGTAACGAATCGATCGAAACGTAACAACGTGGAAAACATTGTAATCAACAACAATCGAATATAAATCATTTTACACGTAAGCAAATTCTAAACGATACATGAAAATTTCTGAGTTTCACAAAAACGAAGTTCACCGTTCTTTGGAAGACGTGCGTGTATACTTTCTTGGTCTCGATTTTCTCGTCAATTATACGTATAAAACATATTCTATTAAAAAAATATAAGTACAAAATACAAGTACTAGACATCAATATCTCGATCGAACGGAAGTTTCAAATATACTCGCTAAGAAGAACAAAGTTTCGGAAACAACAAGAGACAAACTGTTCAAAGTTACTTTACACCGTATAAATTGTTCGAGTATAAACAAAAGTAACATTACCGCGTAAACGCGTAAAATTAAAATAAATCGAGGACGTGTTTCGCCGCTAATAATCACTTATGCAACAATGAGTATCTAATTTTACTACTAGTTATGCTTTACGTCATCGTCGTTGTGCTGCTTAATTAAAGAGGATCCTCAATAAGACAGAAAAGGAAAAGAAAATCGAATACCAGATTCGAAGGACAAATTATGGCATGTAAATCGAATAAAAAAATATATGTGTATACATATACGTATCAAATTCGACAAAACATACCGTAATCTGTTTCTTGTAGAAATCTCGTTGGAATAAAGTTCTATAGAAGGGTCAATTAGACACGATTTTGTACCTTAAATTGCAACTATCGGTAAAGCCTCTCTACCATATAAACAATGAAAAATATTCTTAACAATGATTAATACGTCTTTTCATCGAGTGGACTAAAAGGAGAAAATAAAATCATGCATTACGCCTAGAATATTTCACAAAATACTGTTTTCGTAACACAGTTAACACGACTCTAAAGTATTTCGCGATAGGTAGCATATTATATATTTATTCGTTGTATGGATTGCAAAAAGAAGGCTAAATGCATAAAATACAAGCGAAGAAGAAAAAGAAAAGATCGAATTCGTTGATTAAAAAATTTCACGTACATCAAGATCATTGTATAATTATGTACTATAAATTCTAAACGATCCCTGGAAATAAAACATTTTGTTCAGGAATCAACATCGAATAGTATTCTGATTTATACGTATATGCTTTTAGGTACAAACGGTTTCAGTTTTTTTGGCAACCAAAAAGGAATCATATTCCCTTTTCCTTCCGTTAGTTTCGTTCGATAATTATGATAGGTGTAGTTGATAGCTATCTATACGTGTAACTTCCTCTAGACAGAACTACATAATTATTATGTACGCAACTATAACGTCCTAGTTGGATCGATTTAATACTAATTACATAGCATCGGGCTACTATGGTTAATAATAATAATAAAAAAAAAAAAAAAAAAACAACAAAAGAAAATAAAAATAGTTATCTTAGTGCCAGCTGTATATACACTACTGGTAATGTTAAGTATATAAAAAACAGATACATGTATAAAATTGTTGCTTCGAAGACATACTAGACCGTGTTAGGTCAAAAACGTGTCGGTTGTTGGAAAAACCTTTTTCGTACAACGGAAATAAAACTACTTTGTCACGCTTGCAATATCACACAAAACGATATACAAATATCCGACGATACAAATCTATACTTTGCTACGCGTGTTCGTAAAACGATTTTTCAAATTCCATGTTACATTTATGCTATGCAATATGCGAGTTAATCGTACGAAGATTAGTTATTTTCTTTGATCGTCACTTTATCTTCGTTTCGAGAGGAAAAACCAGGGGGAAAACATATGAAAACTCGATATCATTTATGTTTTATCGTCGCAAACAGCGTAATTTCGTGTAAGCATAATATAACGATTTTTCTTCTTTTTCTCTTTCCTTCTTTTTTTTCGGTGAAACATACGAAAATTCCTTAGCATGTTCTTTTTTTTATACAAATACAAAACGCATAATAAAATTTCATAGATCAAAGCATAGAAAGATGCAACTTTCGTTAATAACAATTGTTTCTCCGTTTAATAATCGCATGGTAAAGCTTTAAGCTTGATTCCTTTCGTACTTACCCGGTTATTCATAATCAACTCTATTACCCTGCAAGGAACTGAAAGACATATTCGATGTGCCATCCCTAATCTTTTCTTTACGTTGTAGCCTGCTTCTGAGATTTTGCAAATAAGTTTTGCACCCCTTCAAACCTCATTCAGGCGGTTGTGACGCGTTGTTACTTTCATTTCGTCGTTGTAAGCGTTCTGGATGAGAGCACGCCAGTTGGCTAAAATCGCGTACAACGTCGTTGAAAGTCTCGTCGCCGCTGATTCCAATCTCAGAATCCTTCATTTCCTCGTTCAGGAGACCGAGTCGTAATCTGAAACAAACATTAATGGGACATGTTTGAGAGCACCTTAAATCTGCAATATCTGACCTAAAACTAGAAAAAAATACAATGGTATTTCAATTAAACTTCGGAGTACAGATTTTGGAACAAGATGCTTTCATACTTGGGGAAATAATAAATATTATTTCTTCGAAGTGACGATAGGAAATCTGGGGAAAGAATGAAATTCAAATTGTCGCTATCCTAGTTATTTAAATGATTAAATGTTATTAAAATGATAAAAGCTTGTTTCTTTCAGTTAGGAGTATATATAAAGTCGATATACATGAAAAATTCTAAGTCCAGGCGGCAAACGTTAAAGGATCAATAACACATGTCCATTTAATACTTACAACGTAACAATATCCGCGTTAGCTTCCTTCACGGCTATCGACAAAGGTTTTATCCCGCTTTCATCCTGAATGTGCTGATCAGCGCGATGTTTCAAAAGTAAACACACTTGGGCAGTATGACCTGTAATTTACAAAAGAAGTTGTTAATGTACAAAACAATGCTATTTATTGCACAACACAATGCATACCTAATTCCGTAGCCAAATACAAAGGTGTCTTCCCATCGGCATCCTGGCAATTGATACGCGCTCCATTTAGAATGAGATACTCGCAAGACATCACTGAACCCTGTGAACAAATGAAAATAAAGTTATTCGAGGAAAAAAAAAAGATGGACAGGAAGTATCAATAAATCCTGATATTTACGCTAATAATCGCTTGGTGGAGCGCATTACGACCCCTGTCATTAATATTCGTCCATGATTTATCAGCACCGGCTGCCAAAGCTGTGCACATCACGGGTAAATTGTGCGCGGCGGCAGCTTTATAAAGCAACATCTCAGGATGCAAATTCTCGATGTCCTCCTCGTCCGTGAACTCCTCGTCCTCGCCGGCAGTTGAATCTTGATCAGAACTTAATTCTAAGCTATTATCGATCGTTGGCTTTGGTAAATCGCATCCGAACATCAACACGTCGGATTCCATCTTCTCTGTACACTGTTTATCCGTGCCGACGTTTTTACTCTCAGACGTATCCTTCGTGTCGGAGATGTCTGGGCTTAAGGACACTTCGCTTTTCATCGACAAATTATTCTCCGAGTCGCTGCTGGCTATTGTATTGTCTTGCGGTTCAGGAATCTGAAGCTTGTGATCGTTGTCGATATCAGATTCCGTATTGCTGGCGGTTACTTTAGAATCTGCGTTGCCTTCGTTCAATTCGCTCAAAGGTCGTACCAGTATCTTCCCGTACAGGGTCGAGTCATTCTTCAGATCTATGTTTGTACTATCGTCCGAGCTCAAGGAACTTCTTTCGATTTTCTTCGCCTTATCGACTGAACTTAAACTCTCAATCGACGTATGCTTACTGTCGTCCGAACTGGTCGAATGATGACCTTCTTTCACGGAAGACAGCGTCGTTGTCTTGTTACAATTAGTACTATCAATCTTGTCGCAACTTCGTGGTCGACGACGCAATTTACGCACGCTCCATTTACGAAAGTGCATTTTGGCACGACTCGCGTGTTGTCCGCATAAAATCATGTTGCTTAAAGGTTTCACGAACTTTCGGTCCACGTATTTCAATCTTATCCAAGCTTCGCGTATGTTACTGTGAATTCCAAAGAAATTGATTATCTTCAGGTCGTAGTTAACTCCTTGATGATACCTACCCGTTGCATTTTGGTGTAGCCCTAATGATATTTGAAGGAATCGGCAGAGCTTCGTAAACGTTATTCACCACAGTGTTACCAAGCTCTGCCATCACCTTTAATATCTCTGGCTCCCAATCGTCCAACGTGAGAGATCGAACTTTGCTATAGTGGACACCTAAGCTTCTGTGCACCCCAGAACATTCTGTACAAAAGCAAATTTTAAAAACTCCCAACAATACCGCACAAACCTCAACTTGTAATGCCACAAAAGAACTAATTTACCTATGCAGAGTGTAATTCCAAGGTTAATACTAGCCCACCGTGGATTAGCACCGCCACAATCACAGCAAGTATCATTTCCAGGGATCTTCAAGATTTGTTCCCACACTCTATAACAAAGGATCTATGTTTTATTGTAATCTCTTCAAGATTAGGTTGAAAATTAGTTTTTATACCTTGATTTAGGTTTTGACTGAGGTCTGTTCGATCCCCTAATATTATGTGATTGTGAATCTCGTATACTAATTATAGTACCAGCACCCATGCCTCTTTGAATGGCAGCACCGATTGCTTGTTGCATGGCAGTTATCCATGCTAAATATGTTTCTTCGCTATCAGCTTGTAAAATGTGACTTCTGCAAATTGAATAATGTGCGTATCAAAATACTGCACATATTGAACTCCACTGTTTCACATTGATTATCACTTACTTGGTAGGACTTAATACTTCGAAACAATTCCTTCTATCACAGTCAACCACTGGTTTCACAGTGCAAAGACGAAGATCTTCCTCCATAATTGTATAATCATTATCACCAGTTCTTTTCCTGTATACTAATTGGTGGTCTCTTAAGCAGAACCACCGTCTGTTCCATGTTTTAAACGCGTTAGTGGTGCGCTTGAAGAGATATCCCTCCATTCTAGGATTGCCAGGTATCAGGTCTCTGTTTGTAACATAAATATGCCGATTTTCCATTTCCTTTTCAAGTTTAATAGAGTCAGTTCTCATTTTGATTAAATTCTCTCCAAGATCTTTTAAAAATGGATCCAGATCTTGGGCTAGATCACTGCCTTGGTGATAATAAGTAATACACGCGTTCATGTAATTAAGTAGTGTACCCAAAATCTCGTGTCGTTTTCGCGCTTGTATCATTGTTAACGAATGAATATAGTCTAAAGCGGTGTGTCGAAAACAAGATCGCGTAGCCGACAGAATATTAGACGTTTCCTCATACTCTGCAGGTCTAGATTTCGGTACTTGTGAATTTCGATTCAACGCTATATCCAAATCTGCAGAGATTTTTTCGAAGTAATGACGAGATTCCTTTACCCTCCTGATATCACTGTTAAAATAATGCGAACGTTACACGTATACATAAACCTTTAAGTGAAATACGAATACAATTACATACGATATTAATGTGGATACAAATTTTAATTATTCCTACCTTTTGATGAATTGATTAAGATCTTTAATTACAGTTCTGGATGCTTGATCTAATAAAATAGTATGAAATTTGTTCATTTCTTGTAAAGCATGTATCAACTTGTTCAATAAGGCCATTATCTCTGAATCATCATTGAAGTACAGAGATAACTCCCAAAGACTATTGGCAAATTGGCTATAAAGAAAAGAATGTGCTTAATTTTTATACACCTGTATATTAGATAAAAAAACAATTACACATCATATTTTTTATTATATCATATCTAAAAGCGAATTTCATAAATTGAATATTTATTGGAAAAAATGTTTTGTGAAATAATTTATTACATACATTTGAGAGTACAATAAATGCAATAATACTGCTTATTTTTTTTTTTTTTTTTAAACACTTTATTGAGACATAATATAGGGGATTAATGTGAAATTAATAATCTTTGAACATTAAGAGTTTCAAGTGTATCATTCTTCATTGTGCCAAGCTATGCAAGTACCATATGCATGAGTCATTCTCAACAGAGCTGTAATTCATGTGTTTCCTGACTCTTCACTATTGCTTGGAATCTCCCTCTTCCTTCTTTCATTATTAAATACAATTCATTTAAACTGATCAACGCCTTTTCAATTATATCACTGTATTCAAACAAACCAAGTATTTATGATAGTATCTATTTAAACTTTTATCTTTCCCTCCATTATGACATAACTCCAACTTGTTATAGCAGCTTCTATTGTTCTAGAAATTACACATAATCTATTACATATGTAATAACATACCTTTGCTGTCCTATAAAAAGCTTCCCAGTATCAATCATTTGGCTACAGTTTTTTAATACCTGCAAATCATTTTCTTTTAAAATGTGTTAACATACAAAACTCATACCAGTTCTTTTTTTCATAAATATAATAAATTATTCATACAATTTAATTGTCATACGATATAATTGAAAACATACAAAATTAAGAATTCAAATTTTTATAATACAATATTTTTAACTATCTTGTTCTATGTCCAGCAATTAACTGAAGCATAACAGTGTGCAATAAAAACCTTGCATTGGAGCAATATCATGCATTTAGAAAATGTTGCGTTTTTTTGCGAAGCAGTGATACCTTGTCTAATTTTTGCTCGAGCAGATCAACGTTTGCCTCCGCTTCCTCGATACAGGATCTACAAGAAGGAAACGAGTATTTTTAATTCACCTATTCATTCTTTTTTTTTAATAATCAATTTATCGTCCACGCAGTGCAACGAACAGCACATTCATTGTTCCGTGCATTGTGAAACGTAATCGTGCAACGAGAGCCTGAACAAGCAATGTCAGAATCAGAAAGTTTAACCAATTCTCACCGGAATTTTGGGGTGTCTCGCAAACATTCCTCGAACTCGATTAAAGGCTTCATTTTTGTACTATCCGTTGTCGGTGATATTCAAGCGCAGTATCGTCCGACGATCTGCAATCTTGAAATATTTCCGTTCACTATTTCCCATCAAACGGCACGATCATTTGGACACGCTATTTAACATAAACCGTTCGCATTCGCGTAGAATAACACACATTCCCCTCTCTTCTGTCAAACGGATACGATGCTTTGAAGTTAAATTCGTCTCAGCCAGTGTTTGACAGTACCGCCAACCTTTATATTCAACGTCGAACGAACGTAAACTTCAGAAAGAACCTAATATTGATTCTTGAAAAATATATTTCTTGAATAGTTTTCATTTTAACGATACATTTGTACGATATATCATCGTTTTGCCTTACTTTATTCATCTTTTATGACAAGTTGCAATATCTTGCTCTTATGGTGGTTCTGGTTCCTTCTCGTGGCAGGACTTGCACTATCGCACATATTTCCTTGCATTTGAAGGCATATTCAGTAGAAAAAATTGTCTGATATTTGTAAACATCGAACATAGTAAGTAATACTCGTGTAATAAAGGTATACTTCAAATTACAGATATTCTTCAGTAAATCTTTCTTACACCTTCTTTTATAAAGATCAAGTAAAGAGTACACCGAGTGTATTTCCTAACCTATCACACAATTATTACAGTTCTTCCTACATAAATTTAGATAAATTGTATTTGGTTGAGTTTGCTACTTTGTTCCTATAATAAATTTTGTTAAATTTAGAATTTATTTAGTTGTTGTTCACACGGGCAGCGTAGCTTTTCCTGTCAATCAATATTTATTCAACAGGTTCGATATGACTGGCGGAACTACCACAGAAAAATCAGCCAATAATCCTTTAGAACAGTTTGTTCTACTAGCCAAAACTGCTAAGGGTGCAGCTGCGTTAGAACTTATAAGACAAGCCGTAGAAACACCAGGTGTTCATGTATTCGGAGAATTATTAGACATGCCCAACATTAAAGAGTTGGAAAACGGACCTTATGTTCAATATTGGAATACTCTGAATCTGTTTGCTTACGGCACGTACAAAGAGTACTTGGAAAATAAAGACAAGGTTCTAGAATTAACTCCTGTTCAAAAGAAAAAATTACAACACCTAACGATTGTAACATTAGCCACAAAGTCTAGATGCATACCATATTCTATATTATTAGAGGAGTTGGATATAAAAAATGTTAGAGATTTAGAGGATTTAATAATTGAAGCTATTTATGCCGACATAATACATGGTAAATTAGATCAGAAAAACTCACAGTTAGAGGTCGATTATGCTGGCTTAGGTCGCGATGTTAGACCAGGTGATACTGGTGTGGTAGCTGAAACATTAGCTGCGTGGGGTCAAGCATGTGGTTCTGTGTTGGCATGTATCGAGGAGCAAGTTACGATAGCGAATGTTGAAAAACAGGCAGCTATTTATCATAAGGAAACAGTACAAAGAGATGTAAGTCTTTTTATTGTTAGAAATATTGGAAGAAAATAAAATTTAGGCTTCAAGTTTACAATGGACAGTAATTTATATAAAAATATTTATACTAATGTCTTTAATCATTTTTTCAGATCGCTAACATAAAGAAGTCTCTTGCTGCACAAGCTGGAGGTGGTGGTGTACAGGAGGCAGACATGGCAGGTGGTAGTTCGGGTGCAGGAGGAAGTGAATCCGGTAGGGAAGCACTGTCGGTTCCACCAGATCCGAAGAAGAAGCAACAAAAGGTCAAAGGTATTAAAGGCAGTGGTAAGTTCTGGAAGACATAAATTACAGTAATATTTTATCACGTGGATTGTATCTCATCGATGACAGGATTGTAGTATATTACTTGTAATTTGCATTCAACAATTCTCAAAAATCTTACAATCCGAAATTAATGTAAATTGCGATAAACGATGACCCACGCAATCAAGAAACATTGCGGGCAAAGAGAGGTTCATCGCCACGGTTTGACGTGTCGTACAGATTCTAAAAAGATTAAGTTTTAATATGAACAAAGAGAGTTCTGTAAATACAAGTAAACGCTCATAGAATTATAAATTATTGTTATGTTTGTTTAAATGATAGTATATGTTTACACGGATATTTTGTTACATTCGATTTATCAACTTTTTCCAAAATTATTGCCTGTGTTGTATGTTATAACAAAACAACAGAGACAAAAAATTGGGTGGGGAAAGGGTAACATACGAACAAATTTATTCCATTAAATTGTATCCAAGATCTAACAAAAGTTAAGTGCATGAAAATATTAAAGGTAGTATAGATTTATAGGCAAACGAAAATGAAAATTTATAAATTGGTCTTACGTTTCGAATCGGTATTATTATCATATTAGATTGAATATTTCATCAAATGAGGTATATGTACTTCTAGCTGAAGATTTTATATAAAAAAATTGCCGTTCGTTATTGTCAAACAATGTACGAACATCCAAACGTAGAGTAGATTCTTTTATCATTGCACTTTTAAGATTAGTTGAGCTTACAAAGATAACGAAGAAAAAAAAAAAGGAAGAATTCATTCAAGTTGATGGAGTAAATCGTTATAAACACGAACTCATCCTCAACTTGAGTGACAATTAATTGCTTAATTGTCAGCGGTTCAAAGTAGTTAATAAAAAAAAAAAAAGTGCAAGAAGCTGTACTACGATGATGGTAAACATATTGTGATCGTCTTCACATCGAGTATTCAATGAAACCCAGATTTTTTTAACCAAAAAAACAGTACTTTTTATAACGAATAAGCTTCCGAATTTTGTAAGCGTATCGTGTACAAGAGTTTCTTAATTAGACCAAAGATTTTATACTTTGCGTTGTAAGAGGTGTGAATGATACCGAAGCCGGGTTCGTCAGCTAATATACATATACACGTATATAGGCAAGTCTGATTGATTAGTTGTTGCAATGAATTAAATATTTATTATCATTGTATTCGTGTCTATTACATTGACCATCAGTGCACGGTGGGTCCAGTGTGATGAATTTGCTTACACGTGTCTCAGTATTAATTCGTTTCATTGTTTGCGTTAATTGCTCCAACGATGGTCTGTTTTTTTATTTTTCTTTTCTTCTTCTTTCTCTTTTTTTTCGGTTTTATTCTTAAAGAACGATACGTAGGTGAGACGAAGCGTGACTAGTCGAATCGACCATTGTTAAAAAAAAAAAAGAAAAGGAAATTTATCGATGCGCTTAGGTGGATGTAGTGGTATATGAACGATACACGTTGCTCAGTGAACTAGAAAATGTCAGTCGAATTTCAAAGCGTTGTAATTGCTACTGGAATAAAAGGATAATTTATTTTAGCCAGGCTTTTCTATTTCTCTGCACCCTTTAACGCCTTTGTCCTTCACGTCTGCGGTTCACCATGGTAGCTTATGTTAGATCGCGTTAGGTTTACGTAGTCATCCCTTTGTAGATAATCACGTTCCATCGTTAGGATATAGCGAGACTTTCAAGTAGAATTATTTTATTTTCTATCGAACAAAAATCCTTTCCACGGTTGTAAAAAAGTTTCTTGCGGAAGGTGATATTCAGCTTGGGGAAGTAAGTGCCGACAGAACTCACCGTTTCCCGTTGTTTCTAATCTAATTATATCGTGTTTAGTCAAAATGTAATTGAATGTTTATTGAGGTATCAGTCACAAATGACACGCCTAATCGGGATTTTCAGGATCCACTAATCCGGTAAGGCACCACGAACTGAAAGATGAGCCGAATTGAGAAGTTCAGCTTAGGTGAAACCTCGTGGCGTATCACCAACTCGATCGGATTCTATCTGTCTGTCTGTATCTGTCCGTATCTATCTGTCTGTCTACATCGATAACGAGCTGCGCATCGTTTCTCCTCTGTAAAGCTTTTTTTTGTACCTTTTTGAGAAATAAAACAGATTTTACAAACACCATACGCTTATTGTGAGATGCACCTGTCGGCAGGCGTCGAATGATGTTTAACAAAATACGGAGGATGGAGCTTTGATTTAAGAATCGTAAGTAGATAAGGATAAGATTTGGAAGTGCACGGGTGTTTCGATTTAGTCATCTTAACACTTCACCTACTAGAGACTGTTAGCAACAATTTATTTATAATTCGATTGAAATTATGAAAGTTAGGTATGTTACATGTTTCAATTTTTAGTTATAGAGTGATAGCACTTATTTTTATCATTTTTAAGCGGTTAGTAAAGTGTTAAGTTCACAATAAATTGGAAAATTATTATATAGTCAGATTCGAGAACGTTCAAGTTTGGATAGAAATAACATTGATAAGTGATTTCAGGATTGATTTTATTTTTACTTAATTTTTCTTCTTTTTTTTTTCTTTGGTTTAATTCTTTTCGTTCACTTTAATGGATACATCGTAAACACGTGTCTTCCTAAACTTAGCGTTTGTACGTATTTAAAATATGCTTAGATCGTAACGGTTCGCGTTAATTACATTTTAAACGGTTCTCTTAACGTTGCCATTGCGTTGTGTCTGTCGCGTTGCGTTTCATTTTTTCATCGAACGATTTACGTCTAAATTGGTTCCGTATTAACTAACGTGTTCGTTTCATGTCTTAACACGATATCGTTTTAATTTATGTACAATATTAAATATTTACACGCGACTCGAACGTGTTCCAGTTCGAAAAACAACCGAATACATTCTCCTGGTCGCTATCAATCATTTTAACACGTTGATTCTCTTCAAATTTTGTGCATTGGAATAATTAGTCAAGGAAAAAGGGACAAATCGTGGCTAGCGTTAATATGAAGCTAATAATACAAGATACAAACTTAATAATTGGGATTTTACCGTGTCTTGATGGCAGTCAACGTGTAAAACTTATTTTATTCGTTCTTAGACTCGTTTCACTCGACCATGTAAAATGAAATTTATCGGTTTTCGTTCACTGAAGTTATTATGATTATCTCTTCGGTTCTAATGGAAAATCGCGAAGAAACGGAGCCAAACGATGGATACCGGGCTCATGTGTATCCAAAGTCAGGCAGAAACTATTATTTTTCCTTCTATAAAAATTCAACAAATTTTACAAATTCTTTACTCTATAAAATCGTGACTTACGAACGAAGTAATCGGTAATTCGGTGTTATCATCTTTATCAAGAAATCGGCTGCGCGTACGGGTCAGAGTGGATATGTTTATCGCGTTTTTCTACGAAACGAATGTACAACTCTTATCATACGTATTTAGGTACAATGCTGAGCAAGATGGTCTTTCTTAGGGAAAAATGGCAATGTAGCAGTATTAACTACTAACTTAGCGATTCACTAATTTAGTAATTTAGAAATTTGGTAACTTAGTAATTTAATAATTTAATAATTAATTACCACGACTAGACATCATACCGCCACATTGCCGTTTTCCCTAAGAGAGGCTACCTTCCTTGACATCGTGCCTCACTTCCTACAGAATAATTTCGTCATTTTACTTTTTATTTATTTCGTACAAAGACCGAGCCGTAACAAGAAAATTCGGGTGACTAGACACGCGTTCGTCGCGTTTCAATTCTACTTGTAGCAATTCCTATAGTCTGCAGGAAGGATCCGAAAAGAAGAGAAGAGGTGTCTAAAGATCAACGTTGGTACATTTCAAGCGAATCGTAAATAGTTTCGAACGTGTGTAACATTTCGTTTGGCTAACTTACGTTTGTTGTATTTACACGATGAAATTTATTTACAGAAAATTCGGTACACGATAAGTGTTTGCTTCGTATCGTTTTCTTGCGTTTCTCTTTTTAATCTTTACAAAAATTCTGATCATTTGTAGAAGATCGTCTCGTTTGGACGCAAATTCTTACATTTGGCAACGATCTGACTACTGAAATCCTTTTTTCTTTTTCTTTTTTTTTTTCATATTTAACCGGATGAACAAGTTTCGTGCGCACAGATTACCAAACACGGTATCATCATGGTGTATGTACAAAAGAGAAGTATGCAATTTCTCGTGATTATTATACGAATTATGCTATGATCACAGAAGAAATCAGAGCAGTATTTCAAACGCGACTTAACAATTAATTATAATCGGTGATCACTCATCACACTCAGCGTGTAATTTTGTTTATCACACGCTTTCATGGTTTCGTTTAATTACAGTATGAATTTCCATAAATTGTGTTTTTCCATAAATTACTTTGAAATTTATTTTAGAATCGAATTTAGTAATTTTAATCAAACTGACTCTTGCAAATCATTTTGTAGCAGAATTTATTTCGTAAGATTTATTTGATATTACCTTTCAAACTTTATACTCGACGTTTGTAATCTCACACTCGTTTCAGAGCCTTGACCCATCCAACCCAAATTTCCACGCAATCGACAGAAATTTCATTACATATAATTAACAATTTTCGATCATAGTTACCTCGATCGCAGCCAGAATAATTATCTATCAGATCTAAACGCTTAAGATGATTTTATAAGCCAAAGTTTTTATAATGTATGAAAATTTTAGTGTTGACGTTGGGTCAGAAGGGTCAAATATCGTTCGAAGCGGACGATCAACGTGCATCGCGATATTCAACAGCTCGAATTAGTCGTATTAGTTCAGTCGTATTTACAAAATGTTATCGAGATCCGTACGACAGCCCTTCAAACGATTACGGGCTTCTTCGAGATTTGCTTCAGATTCGTGGACAAAATGTCCGCTTCCCCTGTAGCTGTCTGCTATAAAGGAACGTCGCTCTGATTCACTGGACCGTTTCCTATTCTAGCGTTGTTGTTCAATTGTTTCGTTGTTGCTGTATTTTCGTTCGAATCCTTGGTCGAGACGATCGCGTTCGAGTCCACCTCGTTGCCGGAAGTCTGGGTCGAACGTGACACTACCGTCGGGGATGGTTTTCCGTTCTTTCGATCCTTCAATTCCAGCTCGTAGTCTGTGAAACGAACATAATTTTATCGATTATTATAGTTGTTCGCTACCAACTGTTTATATTAGGAAATAATTAGTTTATCTATTATATTTTAATCGTAGGTATGTAAATTAAAAATTGGCTGCATATTTTGCAAAAATTTGAAAAATACAATATGGACCGTGAGAGAAATTTTTTCTTCGCATCGTGGTAGCATGGAAAGGTTTAGATGACAATTAAATATAAAAATAAAACTATTATTTTATGTACCTGTATCTAATGTTCTAATTTAGACGATCTAACATAGAAACGTAAGGAAATATTTTCCAGCACAGAATGCTATAAGGATAGGGTTAAACGAAAACGTTTGATGCTCGTTTGTTGTTATAATAATGTCTGATGGAAATCCTTACAAAGGGGTTCTGCATTATGTAGAAGTATTTCTTTTTTGCGGCATCAACTTCACCAGAGAACTGTTTTGAGCAGATGTTTGCCCGCGGCACCTCTCCTTGTATTAGGAGACGTGAAATTGTCAGTTTTTGTCGGGACGTTTAATTAAAAGCCCCGAATTGACGCGAGAAACATGTCGGTAAGAACACGAGCTCGAAATCAAGTTCAATTAAAAAGTGTCTCGAACAGGTTTCGTTCTGTGCGTCACAGGTAAACATTTTTAAATTAAAATATCCTACTTTGAAAGCAAAATATTACTTTGCCTTTGGGGATTCTCGATTTCGCTAATTATAATTAAGGTTTTTTTTTTACAATTGAACTATTACATGAGGTAAAGGATAAAATTATACCAAATAAAAGTAGAAAAATTGTATCGGGCACTTACATTCACTTTGAGTCGAACAATCGATGGTAGTGATAATGTGTTTCTTAACAGCTTTATTCTGATCGCAAGTAGCTGCTGTTAATGTTATGGGCGCTATCATGCTGGAAGCATTGGTAGCAGTAACGGCCGAGCTCTTCGTGGTGCTGTATCTGGCTGGCATCATACTTTGACGCACGTTCCTCTCAGGTCGAATTAGAATGATGTACAACTATTGATAAAAAAAAAACAAGGAAATATTGAAGATCGAAATTCTTCTCATTGGAATTTTCTTTCCAACGAATTACCTTCGGACTGAATAGACAGGCTATAGTCACCGATGCTGAGAGACTTATAGTCACTGACATCGAGGTGATTCTTAGAGCAACGTTGTTTCCGGTACCAAAATACAGTGGCACAAAGGCTAGCCAAATGACGCACGTGGTGTACATTGTGAAACCTAAATGAAAATCAATAATTCGTTATTATATAGGTACTTCGTGAATTAACAAATATTTCATGGATTAGATTCGTGTACTTTTGGAAGATTTATTACTCGTGTATTCAACCATCGATTCTGCTATTTTTGTATTCATAGATTCATATTCTTTACTCGCGCAATTAGTTAAAGCAGTAACAACTTTATGTTTAAAATTTCCAAGCATAAATCGCATCCCCACACCCAAACGAAATTAGTAACTACATTAATTATCATTATATGACGAAGTTGAAAATTTCCTAAATCGAAGATTCGTCCTACTATCTTGAAAACGAATACACAGAATTCAATCACTCCAACCTCTGAGTCTCGATATTTGCAATTGTACGAAATCCCTCGTGGTACCGATAAAATCCTCCGCTGGGAAATATCGTGCATGTTCTCGAATTCTACGAACGTCTGACGTAACTTAATTCGCCGGTATAAAGGACGAAGCTTAAAAAGATGGTTTCGTGCAGGATCGAGGATGCCTCGAGCACGATGGAATATCGATGGTCGCGGGGACGGGGGTAAGGTTTGAAAATTTCGACAAAAGTCGACGTCGGTACGCTCACCGATATGTTTGCTCTCGTTGAATGCCTCTGGGATTTTTCTCGTGAGCACTGCGTACACGGTGCACACCACGATCAACATGATCGGATAGGCGAACGCGATCATGTAACTGGCGTCCACGTAGCTGTTGCAGACGAGCAAATTGTCCTCCCTGGTTGGATAATGGTGCATCGCTCTAGCGGGATCGATTATCATCCATACACCGTTAATTAAAATTTGCACGAACATCAGGCCCGAGCAAATGATCAGCTGAGATCGCGGTGATATAAAGGACGGTCTCTTCGCGCTGTGCTTGCTGGCGTTGAAGATTCTCGATATCCGATTAGTCTTCGTTAAAAGAGCCGCGTACACAACGGTGAAACAGAAACCTGCGGTGAATCTGTCGAACATAAATTTTCGGTAGAAAATGAAGCTAAACAGAATAGCTTCAAAATTTTAGTTATACTTGGCTTATAATTAAGCCCTGATTAATAAATACAATTTATATTGTAGTGTTTGAACAGACGCGAAGTAGAATTGTATGAGTGTAAATTTTTCTTATCTAGTATACAGGATTTTTCTACGCTTGGAGTCAATTTATATTTGAAACAAAAATCCTTGACAGATTCATTCATATTTATCAACAACGTATTTCCTAGATTTAACTGGTAGCATACAGTTGCATAGTTCATGACTTTGCACTAAAGATTACGATTTATTTTTGAAACAAGAAACGCGCATACTCATTCATATTTATCAGAAGCTTATTTTTGTAGATTCGTAGAATACACTTGCATATTTCGCTATGCTCCTTTCGAATCAGTCCGTAACGGAATAACAGAAGTGCAGTGGCATAGAATATGGCACAACGTTTAAGAGACTGGAGACAGGTGCAACGTTTCGTCTAATGGATTCGTCGTTCCGCTTTATATTCTTCTTTTGATTCCCTGTAATCGAATCGACCGTAATTTACTTCCCGATGAAATTTCGTTCCCTTCTCTGCACCCCCCTCTAGCTTCAACGACTTTATCAGCTTTGCGTCGATCGATCATGCAACTGTGTGTTACCACTTAATGTCCTCGCAGTCGGGGGTTGTCTCGTTTCGCAGGGAAATTGGATTTTCCTGGACTACCTCCTGACAACTCTGTCTCCAATTCTTGCCAAAGAAAAATGAGAACGGAGGAAGTATGGTTGGACATCACCGTGTTGCATGCCTTTCATCTCTTACCTTTGAATACCGCAAACGATGTCCGTTGGTCTCAGCACAAGGGCAAACGTAACGAGATAACAAAGTAGAATCCCGGACAGCAGGACGTAGGACAATTCACGACCGGATGCACGTACCACCGGGGTGTCGTTGTGCTTCAGGAACACTCCGCCAACGAACAGGGTTATCTGTTTGCGTTTAAACAGTTTTTCTATCGTTAGTGCTCGTCGTCGATGTTGTTTCATTCGCTCGTCAACCCTCGAACCGTGGATTGAAGATTTAATTTAAAACATTAAATTGAAATTGTCGCTGTCCTAACGATCCGTCGTTCGAGGGTTAACACCTCCACTTGATTAAATTTTCTATTTTCTTCGTATATTTTTAATGCTTTGATAAAGGACATTGGGGCGTTTCGCTTTCATTTTGGTTTCAGATTTACTTTGACATTTAATTAACTGCATTTTTCTGTATCAAAGAATTTTGAAGCGTTCAGGGGAAAACAGAAAATGTTTCTTTCGGGTTTTTTACGACTCTCTGCAAACAGCGAAACATTCAGATCGATAACACAGGTGCTTTTTTTGTAATAGTTGCAAGCAATTTTCCCTGCTGTCGAAGGTGATTTTATGTTTCACGATCGGAATTATTATGTAATTACATCGTAAATATTTCATGGCACGTACAGGGTACTTATTACAGGTTATAATGTGTCTGTTTTTCAGAGAAAAGCTGTGTTTAGATTGCTATCATTTCAATATACGTTTTTTGTCCTTCCAAATACATTTACAACTCCTTGTTTGTTTCAAATAAAATTTTTTTATCAATACAATGATTTATAAGTCGTACACGTACTAATAAATTATGGAATATTTAAGTACTTGAGAAAATATCTTTCATAAAACTCATATAATATAGAAGTTTTCAAAATTTTTCAACTGTTCTTTTCAGATAAAAAAGAAATTATACATATTGAAAGTAGACAAAAATCTTCTCCAGCTTCCTGTTTTCCTGTTTTCGTATCTCAAGGGAGACATTTACCATGATTCCTGTGGCAGAAAAGGACATTGCCCCTATTGCCCAACCACTTTCCGGCCGTAGGAATTCCTCAGGGATATCACGGCAAGTAGAATGCGTTTCATCTGGTACGGTGCCTTGACGACAGGGAATGCATTGAGTCTCGTCTTTCGGATGTCGTATCTGTATGAAATACGTTGGAAATTCAGAAGAAAAAAATTTGCCGGAGGTGTCGCGTTTGTTTCAATGGGATTGCACAGGGAGGAATATTCAAAAGAAAAATTTGTTTCGCGCAATTCAGTAAACCACCCCTCGGGCATCGTCTCAAAGTTACTTTTCATGTTGCGTTATATTCGATGAAAAACGTTTTTAGGTAACCGTGGGGGAAAAAAAGTACGAAAAATACGAAGAAAAATAATCGTAGAAATGAAAAATTTGTTATTTTATCATTTTAGCGACATTATTTATTTAAAAGGAGGCATACTCCTTCAAATCTCCATATCATTAAATTTTAACATTCTAAAGGTTTTCAAGTGGTTTCGATGAAAATTGAAGGTAACATGACACAGGTAGCCTTCTAAATTCTTCTCAAGCTTAGGAAATTTTCTTCGGGGCGCGTGCTGTAGATCACAATTTACACCGAATTCTTTTATTTTGAAAATAATTTAGAAATTTATTGCTAATTTCAAAGTTACCCGAACAGAAAGTGTCGCAAAGTCGTAATTTTATATCTGGAATTTTTCTCCCCAGTGCAGGTGCTCTAATAACGAGCAGTATTTCTATAGGAATTTGATTGCGCGCTATCCAGTGTTGTTTCATAAAATATTATCGAGTCGGTCGTGATAAAAGAAAACCAACAAAACCCGTCTTCTGGCGATGGATTTCATCGTTGAAAAATATTTCCAATCGTACGAGCTGGACGATTGCTATTCAAACGCGATCACAAACCTGATATTGAGTGCAGTTGAAGCAGTGCCAACAGCATCTCTCGCCTTCCACGTATTTCTTTGCTTGGCCGACTTCGCAGGGCAGTGAGCACACACTTTCGGGCGGCTGAGGATGTCCAAGTTTAAATTGGATTTCTGCAAAGAATATGCGAGTGGGTAGGTAGCGCCGGTTCACGTCCAATTTTTACGAAAAACGCTCGATTTATTGCAAAACGGTTCCATCTCTTACCGGACATATTCAACCGTAATTCACCCTCCAGATATTTACCGACCCGTATCCACTTATACTTGCCGGGCTCTGTTTGCTTGAAGTGAATAATATTGTATCTGGCAGGTCCGTCCCCGTTTTTGTCGAATTTGAACTTGTCACCGCTCAGACCTTAAAAATTTTCATTCGAATCAACGGAAACTCGGCGGTTATACATTATTCGATCGAACTATAAGTGTCGCTTACGGGGCGATCCGATAAAGTAACTTTTCAATTTTTCGGAAGTAGTTCGATTTACCTTCGAAATCCACTTTTCTCAGGTACTTTAAAAGTTCTGTGCCTCTGGTTGGTTTCATCGAGTCGCAAAGTCCCGGTTTCCCGTAGCATAAATCTCTGTGCATGTCTCTGAGTGATAGAATGTACAGAAAATATATTGTAACATAATACCGAATTCAACTTTTGACGATCGGTGTCGAGTAGTCATGATTTTGGTATCTAAAGTATCACACCACTATTTCTTATCTATTCTTTCGAGATTCAGTGATGCTGTAATGCACGTAAATTCTTGAATATTAACACGTTAAACGCCGCGTCAGTCACCGGTGACTGACACCCGAAGTTTGTTACAATCAAATAATTGACAAAAAGAACTATGAAATAAACCTCAGACAGTGTTAATATTTAAGCTAACAATGCTGGCTATCAAATTGAAAGGTTAAATTTGAAAATTAATCGACTGCATTCTTAATAATTAGGATTTTATCGTGTCTGACTACGTACGTCCGTTTTCACTGTGTCCCTCAACGTGTTAAAGTTTCCACGAAATGCTCAATCGTCAAAGCGTTGCAAGTATAAAAATGGTTTCTCCAGAATATAGTAAACAGAAGCGACGATTTTATGAAAGTTACTCAATGAACGTAAATACCTTATACCTTACCGAAAAGCATACGCGAACGCCATAACTGCATCGGAAACGAATTGCAGTTGGTCCTCGAATGCAGTGTTCTGTTTGGTTAAACGTTCCTTCGTTGTGCACGGTTTCGTATACTTTTGGTTGTACGGGGTTTTGGACGCGTTTGGATATCGACACTGAAAGTGATCTTCCCAAAATTCTGAAAAAAATTCGGTTCGATTTGATCAAAACCAGCAAGAATGATTTCATCGACTCTGAAATTATCTTTATAACGAATTTCGAATGATACGAGTACCTTTAGATTAGATATCTAAACGACTATTTCCACATTTACATTGCAAGATTTATTAGGTTCTTTTTGGGATATTGCAAAATTTCCGTTCTGTGAATTTTTTATTATAGTTTTAAGTCAGAACACTTATGACGTTTCTAGATTAGCCATCTGTCACAAAATCCTACTCTCGATACGGTTCTTATTTCGATTTCAATAGATGTTTCAATGAAATCTGAGGGTAAGCTGACCTCGCAACAGCCGATGTTCGTGGCTTCCAAAGTTTCGGATTAACAAAGTTCAACAGGGGCTTGCGTGTTCCAGTCATTCACTTACCAACGAACCATGGATTCCTTCGGTTGTTCTCGACGGTCAGATTCAGAAAGTACTCTTCGAAACCCTTGACAGGATTGGCTTGGGGTTGAACCGATAGTGTACCCTCCACTTCCGGCTCGTTACCGTTAGACACTAAACCCCTCGCACTCCAGCCGTCGCTACCGATCCATGAAAACATATCGGTTGCATTACGTCGTCTAACTGCTCTCATAACACCGGCAACTTCCTGATCCGAGCCGAATATGATGCATCCTGAACAAACGAACAAATGCATTTTATTT
Organism: Stelis phaeoptera; assembly: GCA_943735885.1. NCBI lineage: Eukaryota > Metazoa > Arthropoda > Insecta > Hymenoptera > Megachilidae > Stelis > Stelis phaeoptera. Next base: position 7,613,814 of record OX030941.1, on the reverse strand, counting down.
TGGTTGCAAATTTTAAATGCCACTGAAATCACATCGATAATTGGAATTATATTTAAATACATGGCTCTGTACTGTATAAGAGGGGTGGGTCCTTAGTATTAGGTGATATGGTATTTAAAGCGTTAATACTCCTGTAACCATTTCTAGCGCGTTAATTAATTAGTTAAGTGATATTAAATTACGCGACGAACTAGAACAGCGGTGCTGGGCCAACTGTGGACCTAGGATCTACTAATAACGACGTAAAATTTCGAAATTAGGCACTTACATTTCTAAACGAAAGAAATTCATATGTATATTGGAAATATAATCCTTCAAATAATAATAGAAAATTGGGAAATAATAATTATAATATGTATAGTATGTTTTTTTCTAAACATTCACCCAGATAACCTATTATTCCAGAATATAAATTGTTTTGTTTAATCTTCGAACGTTGTTTTGCATCTTAACACGTTCTGTAAAAGCTCATTCCATTTTCTCTGCAAGGAAATAACCTGTTAACTCGTGCGATTACTTTTCTTCGTTTAATTTCCGACTGGTAAAAAATTACATCGGGCACAAAGCGATCTGCCATTTCGTTTGCTTCATGGATGATCGTAAGCTTGTTGTTTCGAAGTGTTTGAAGCTTTAAAAATGATCCTAGGGATCAAGTTCGACGGTAGTGTTCGGTTCACAAAAGAAACTTCATTGTTGCCTGAAATTTAAAGGCACACAAAGAGCAGAGAGGAATTTTTGCCGAAGAAGTGGGATTTAATTTAATGCAATTGTTATGCACTTTCTTTTTGACGTCTTCAATATTATCTCTCGTCGAGTCGTGAGCTGTTTTAATTAATTTCTGTCGGAAAATGAATTCATCGTTCAATTCCGACGCTGTAATGAAAGGCCACTTGTGTGCAGCGGCGCAAAATCTCAAAGATGGGATGAAAAATAATAATTACACGAGGAAATTTGATAAAAGTATCTTGAATTTTGAATTTACACTTAACTTTTATAGTCTTTCCTCTCTGAAAATAGCAGAAGGTAGTTAAAAATTCCGCTTGATTTCACTTTGTTCAGGGAATATTTATATTTGATGTTTCTTGAAGTTTAATCTTTTCCTCTTGTTTCCTCGTTCCTCTATCATTTTAAATACATCATGATTTGACTCATGGGAGATAAAGGCTTGCTGTCACAGTCTTTATTCCCGAGAAAAAGTTCCGTCGTTATGTTCCCGTAGAATTATTTGACGTCAGATCGTCCAACTTTTGTGTTTGATAAGGAGGAATTCTTTCCGCACGTATAGTTTTCTTTTTCATGCAAATTAAGTCGTGTTCCACGTTCGTCCAACCATTCTTTATCTTCCGTATCCTCGACCGTACGTTCCATTTTATACGGTGCATCGGTTCTGGATGAAGTCCCGAGTAATCTAGCTTCCCGCAGGAATAACCGAGGAACGAACAATGAGTCGTTTTAAGCGTACTTCGTCGTTTTAAATTGACATTGTCTAACCGATGTCGTTGCATCTTCGAGATATCACGATGAACAATCGTCATGACAATTGCGTCTTCAACGTGTCAGTTTAAACAACCGGCCTCTAATAAAAATTAATTTCGATCATTAATCCATTAATTCCCAGGAGTCGAAAATATATTATTTTCTGTACTGACAATATAAACAATATTAATAAATATTATTAGTATTTACTTAACTTAAACAGATAACATTACTGAATAGCTATTTTCTGTCGCTGAGTGTTGCAATATTCTAAGTTAAAATCACAATTTTTGTAATTAAACAAAATGGAATTCTAGATTTCTTTCTCGCTACGAATTTACTTTAGAACATAAATAATTGAAAGCACAAAGGGTTAAATTGTTAAATTTCGACGTTTTCTTCATGGAACACGAGACTTCGAGAGAGGGGTTACTCTTTCTTTCACCTCGTCTCGTTTATGTTCGTGGAACGAGTAATTTCGAGTGGCTGCTAGGGCAATCTTTCTTATCGGTTTGATGCTTTATTTTTAAAGCTCAACCGTCTTAGAGCGTACGTTCCCGTTTCCTGAAATGGATGCTTCCTGCTCGGGAATGGAAACCAGAGATTCTCTGGACGCTAGTTTCGTCGGTAGTAACGGAGGAGTTGGAAGGCAGCTCGTTGAAATATCGTAGTTTCTGTCTCTATCCGGCGTACGCTTCACCCCGGTTCCTTCTGTTCTGATAATGAGGACACCAGGGTATCGGTCCAAATAAAAAGTTTTCAGCAGAAAAAAGGAACCGAGAGATTCTACTCCCTTCGTTCGAATTATCTTCGACTGGGGGAACATTCTTCCTTTTATTTTTAGATGTAATTCGCATTTTAAATTTGTATACTCAACGACTACATTTTTCTTGGGCAAATTTTCATTTTCATGAAAATTTAATTCGGAAGGGTGCATTTTGTAGCACAAACCCGATTAAAATTATAAAACCAATGAAGCACATTTTGCGTGGGAAAATAACGTTGAAGTTTACTTCGAATTTACGTTAGGAAAGAATATCCTCAAAATTTATAACGTTATAAAATGCACTCACCTCGCGCCCTGGGTTTGGTTAACAATTTCAGAACGATATTATCGTAAGCAGTTTCCTCAGCTACCCCAGAATCTTTCACCAATTTCTCCTTGTTCGCGATGCATATGTTGTGCTTCCCCAATAATTCTTCCAGTTCCTCGAACGCCTGCACAGAGGAGAAAAGAAAAATTTTTAAATCCCTTCGAATTCGCATCGCCCTTTTTCTGTTTTATTCAATTTTTCTCATCGGTTTTGTATCACGTTCGTGCTAAGCGAAGTTCGAAATAAGAGGACGAGGGAGAAAAGAAAGTGTTCGCATCACGGAGCACAATGCGAAGCTTGGCAGTAACTGAACGAGGGACCTTTAATGGAAAGATACGCGTTTAAACGCGACATCAAGGGTAGCCCTCTTCGTACAGCGCCGAACAGAACAGAGAAATCGAAGAACGTGGAATCGACTCAGTCTTTTATATCGGAATCCGTTTCTCGGACGAAGCCTTCGATTTCCCCGCGAAACCAGACGACAGAGAACGGATAGTCTTCTAATAAAAAAAGGGGGAAAGGAAGGATCTCTTCTCGTCGATTTTGAATCGCAAATCAACCAGGGAAATATTTTAATCCCCTTCCCGAAGACACGTGACTCTACTATCGATTTCCGTTTACGATGAGAACTTGTACGCTGTGTTCAGGTAAAATAAAAGATAAAAGGTGAACGATGAAATTAACATTATCATGGTTCGAAAGAATTTTCAGTGTTTAGTAACGAAACAAGGTCAGCTATCGTTCAATATTACTCTTTTTTTATAATTTTTGCTTCGTGCAACTGATTTTGATTGGCAATCGAATTTTACGTTCATGGATTTTATATAAGTTTTATATAAAATGTTTAGTGGATTGCAATTATTACGCGTAGTAATGTAAGTTAATTGTAAATTGTAGTGCTATATTTTTACATTTTAACATACCATTAAAAGGTCGCGCATTTGATTTTCAAAAATATATCTGAATAATATTCAAAATAAAGGATTGAAATCTTGGTAAAAAAGATCTCCGTGTCCATTTAAAATCGTCGATACAGTAGTGAATTTGAAATTCTGTGCAATTTAAATTTGTTAATGTATTAAAGTTACACGTGAAAATGACAATACTCATGAGATAACTTGATAAAGTGTGTATGTAGATACGAGTGGCGGAATAAAAAAAATGCTTATTTCCATGAAATTCAGCGTGAAAATCGAGGCTGACTATTTCAGAAGGGAGTCAAAGCGACAAGACGGAAATCACCTGAGGGCATCGTTAAAGATTCAAGGGAATTATTAGGCCAACTCTCGTCGCTCGCTATTCCACCTATATCGTCTCACATTTTTCCTCCACTGAATTTCACTCCCTTCCGTTCCTTTTCTTTTATTTTATTCCTTTCTTTTACGAGCCCGGCAATTTTCGTAAATTATGGCTCGCAAAAGTAAAAGAAAGGGAACCAAGGGTTCGAATCGACAGGTGCATTCGATTCGCTTCCACCCGAAAAAGAAAAATCAGGGAACGTCGAGCAAAAGATTAATGAGAAATAACACTGTTTATTGTAGAAACGTGACTCGTTAAAAGGTTCTCCCTCGTAATCGTCGCTACGACATCTTAACGACAAACGGTATAATTTCCCTAGGCGAGGGTCGTTTCGCGTTTTTCATTTGTTTTCCACGACAGAGCCGCGGCGTTAATTAGAAGAGTGAACGCAACTTGTTTTCTTTTGCCAGACTATCCGCGAAAATGTTGCGCCCTTAATGAACCCAGTTCACACAGAACTACCGTCGATTCAATTTACACGAAACTTGCCAGGTGGCTCGCAAGGGTCGCATTAAAAATTATACACGCGATAAAAAAGACCGATGTTGGTGTTTCGTGCAATTAGTCGCGGATTTTTTTCTGTATCCGGTTTAATTTTCTTCTTTGCGTAGGATTAGTTCATAGTTTTGTTTACATTTTTAAAGATAGAACCATATTTTATCGGACAAAAGAGGGCAAGACCTTCTTTCTTTTCAAATTATACATATAATATAAAAGGGAGAAACTGAAGGTGTTAATTGTCGTGTGTTCATTTCACGTAGGGGTGTGTCATTCTATGTTGAACGTTTAATGGCTTTTATCTTTCAGCTTGGAAGCTGCAAATACTTAAGCAATGCTTAAACGTATGGATGTAGATGATTCGTTTCTGAATTTCAGTTTTAGACTTCTTAGATGCCATTACGTGTTAATGCATCTGCGGTTGTTGGCTAGAAATGCATTCAAAATGATACTTCTTAACAAGTCATTTTCTGCTTCACGTTCGCCGATGAAACCATTGTGTACATTTATCAGCGACGCGCAATCATTTTATTATAAAAATGCAAATATTATATTGTATTTGTTATATGTTATAAATTTGCGAATTTGGTCACAATTTATAACATAAAATGGGCTCCAAAATTGCTGATTCGAATAATTGTTATTGGTTAAATTGGAATAAATAACATCTTGGGAAAAGAAATTGTGAAAGTATCGAATTTAGTTGTCAACTTAATACAATTTTTACAAATAAAATTTGGCGTGTCAATACATTTTTGCTTCATTACCGCCTTCTTCCCTACGTTTGCAATCCCTAGTGATTGATACGTGTTAATTTGATATTCAGATTGAATTTCACAGGATATCTGTTAATTTTCAAGGGATTGACGCTAATAAAAAAATCCGGTGACAAGAGATTGACATGAGGTTAATCAAGCTTTCTCTGTCGAGTTCGCCCTTCGTTGTTGGCTTGTTTATAGCGTTTTTGGGATTGGTCAAACTTCGATTCACCCCCTATTTTTCTTCCCTTATTGAAGGAGCGAAAATCAAATCGCTCTATTCTTTTGTTTGCAACAACACAAATAAAAACATTTGACTTCGTTAAAAATCGAACTGAAATAAAATTTCTACAAAAATAGCATTTCAATAACTGGAGTGTTTCAGTCTCGTTAGGATAGGGAAGTCTAAGTGAAACAAATTGGATACAAACGAAGTCTCGTGTAGAAATCTAAAAACCCCGTTATTGTGCTCGAGTGAAAAAAGAAAAAAGAAGAAAATATTCGAGTTTCAACGAGGAAATGTACAGTGTTTGGTTAGTGTGTGTCCGTAAAATAGAAACAGAAAGGGCGCTTATGAGTCAATGCTGAACTAATATCTGGGTCAATGGCGCTTGTTGCTCGTGTACCTGTCCACTGTTCCATACGTGGTGGTAAAGCACGTGACAAGTTGCAATAAATTACGAGTCACGTCGACAGTGTGCAGTACACCTTGACCTGTACATGTGTACACGTATTTATTTTTTTTATTAACGATATCTATCTCAGTAATACATCTGAATCTTTATAAATTAGAAATTTTACACGTTTGAAACTTTTTAAAAATAAGAAATTTCTTAAATTTGAAATTTGAAATAATGCTTTTTCTGTCATAAATCTATTTTCTTTATTACCTATTTAAGCACGCACTTATGGCATTAATTTTTATATTAATCAGAAGGAAATACTTACTTCAGTTTATAATAAAAGATACTACTTTTAGAAATAATACCCTGTATTCTCGACTTTATGGAATTAATGAGTCAAATTCAACCATGTACCTGAACGACAATTTTATGTCATTATCAACATTTAAATGTTACATCATTTCACGAAGGGAAACAGATGAAAGATGAAAGCTGTGGGGAAACGTTAAAATAAGGGTAGATATCCCTTGAGACTTGCTTGGTGAATATTTATCAGACTCATGAAATTTGAAATTTCAAGATCGAGGTTCCTCTTCTTTCGACCTTCTCTTATCTCCTCTTACTAATGTTCAATTTTTAGAGTCGATACCTCCTCAGTATTTTAAGTCAAAATTTTGTAAAATTATATCTCAAGTTTTCAGCAGTCGAAGTGGAAGTTTATTAACTTTCAGTTACGTCGAAGTTAGAATTAATAATTTTAAAGTCACAGTTTTTGAAATTCAAGCCAATCCATAACATTTTTATCATGTTAGACTTTAAAAATTCATTTTCAATTTTAAATAATATTTTTTCTTCTTTGTATCGATATACATAAGAAACAAGACAGAAGGAAGGCAACGATTATCCAGCTGGGTTTAAACTTGTTGAATATGTATCAGAAGATAAATCTTTGTGTACTTCAATTTTCTCCTATTATTGTTGCCAAAGGTATATATTTTCTTTATCGCATACTGTACGATACCGTGTCGATTTACCCATTGAAATTGTAATTGTAATTCAAATTGCAGTATACAAACTATAATTGATACCACAGTAATTTTAGCTATTGAAGTTATATCGAGGATAAGAGTAGTCACTGGTGACCCATACAAGTACAACTTTTATCATTTCAAAAGGACAATATTTATGGCGCAGAATTTCAAACGTATTATTTTACCAATTCTTTCAAATCTGTAATGGGTAGTTTGTAATAGAATTAACCACTATTGATTTTATTTCATTTTTATATAAAATTATCTACCAATAACTGATAAGGGTTAATAGAACGTTTTATATAATAAGAAATGTGTTCGATTGTCTTCGTTTAGGAACGGATTTATCGGTGGAATTAACAATTAAGCTACTGTCAGAAAGTGGCGTAAAGTTATCATCTGTTTCGCGAAATTTCGCATGTGTATAGAATCACGTTCATTCTGTGGTTGACGTGCGGCTAATTTCGACCGTGCAAGGTTGCTTGTTATGCAGCCTCGTGTTTCCAGAAAGTATCTAATTAACCGCCTCCTTTTCTTCTTTTATTTTTCTCTCACCTTTCATAAATACACGATTTAACATGCTTCGAACTTCGAATTAAACATGCCCTCTGCTCAATTTCTTTATTTATTTATTTTTATTCATAATCGAAAATACCATATAGAAGATAACATATTTGTGACACTTGGAAATTAATATTAACCATCTATCTATAGAGCAAATTGCGGCATATTAAATTATAAAAAATAAAATATCGACTGTGAATGTTCCACCGACCGAATGATTCGGCATTTGTAATCGCACGACCAAATACGCGTAGAAAGATTCACGGTTGACCATCAATCGCAAGTACGATCCAGCATTGAGTAATTGATTGAATTACAACGTTTCGACCCATGAAAATTTGAGTGCACGCGGTCGAATTCCACGCACGTCGTAATTAATCCATTCACAATTGATTTCACGGTGACGTTCATGAGTGGAACGTGTGCGATTCAGCATCTTTTTGCGAGGGACGGAAAATTTCATCGCAAGTGGATGTTGTTTCGAGAAGATTCTTTGTACGGGAAGACGAAAGAAATTCCAAGATACACAAAGGGGGGAATTTCTATAAGATCCGGTTGAGCCGATCTTCCGTGGGATGGTATCGTGGGAAAACAATAACCCATGGCACGCTTTATGTATTATGCGTGTCGCGTATGCATCCAATGTTATTTCACCGAGGATACTTTTGCGCATTTTTCATCGACGTATACAATCGGATAGGACAACAACGACGACGTAAAAATCTGATCTTTAGTCAGCCTCGTTGTCGTGGAAGAACTTTTTTGAACACTTCTTTCCAAATCTCAGGTCTTTTCGTGTAACTCTTCGAATTTTATTTATCGATCGTCGTTAACCCTTTCATAGGAAATTGGCTGTAAGGCGTTCGACAAATGGGGATTTGTAATGGTTTTGTTATAAAATAACATTCGTAATATTCATCGTGGCGATAATTTATATCCATCACAGTTCGAGAATTCTTATTAAAACAAGTAAGATACTTCCTTCGGGATTTTTATAAGTTTCCTTTGAAAAAGGTGAAAATGAAAGTTTGCATTTTGGAATGCACTTAAGAAATTTCAAGTTGACTTAATTATTTAAGGTTCGCGAAAATTCCAACCAAGCCATATGGATAACTAGGTTACATGAGGTACTCGGAGAGTTTTCATTTTCAAAGTTTATGAAAGGTTCAAAGCTCACACCCGTTAGTGGGTTATCTCGTATGCTTAGCTGATAATTTAAAGTGGTAATTGGTAATTTAAGATCTCTGTTGGATGAAAATGGAGCTCAGACAGAATTCACAATTAACAGGCGGGCAGAGGGAAGCCCAAGGTAAATATTTCATCGTGAATTAAATGGGAATCTACACACTTGGTAGAATGTTTCAAATACGCATACCAAGATGTGATTAAACACGTGATACTGTGTTGTACTTCTAAACATAAAATAATAAATAGAACAATGTTAATAATAGGATTGAATTAATCATACGAGTCCACACAGATGTTTAATTAATATTTTGAAGAATTTATTAACTCAATTTTCTCGGACATTTTATTGTATATTTTATATTTATTTTCTTTGTGCAAGAATGTCATTAAAATTTGAAAATTATTAATAATCGTTCTCGGTTTTTAAAGCACAGTCTGCTAGAAAAAAACGAACAAAAGCAATAAATAAATGCAATTTCCAATTGATTACAAAGGACACGTTAAATTTACCGGTGCGGATATTACGCACATTTATTATATCTGTACACGTAAATAAAGTCAATTTACATCGTGAATTCATAGGTCGGCAATAATTTACACAAACAGAATATCGAGGTTTTTGTTTTACGTTCAACGTTTTGACGTTAAATCGAATCGACGACATATTCGATGCAATTTATTGCACGTCGGGTCGGATCCGAATGTTTTGTGGCGATTTGTTGCAAAGATATTGCCGGATAAATGCATTTTTTGAAAGCCCCGTGTGGTCGAATCGACCAATTATCTATTTCAACCTTTCATACGAACAGAATTAGATTTTTCGACGTAAAGGGTGTTCCGTTGGTTTTTGTTTAGTCACACAATTCAATTATTTTAATTATTGGCAAATCCCGTATTGGTATATCAAAACTTTGATGGGTGGTTTTATCCTTCTCAAACGTTGACAAACAAAATTTTTTATTATTTCATAAACGTACAAAATTGGATCGTTTGTAGCCTTTCTTATAATTACGTAACATTTGTTTCTCACGAAATAAACTAAGTTTCATCCGAAATATTTATTTCAATAAATATATGTACGATCGTATTTTGATTTATGACCCATGAGATCTACGTTTCTTGATATTTTATAACAGTAATAACTTTTAGCGCTCTAACTTATACCTTTTCGGATTTATGTCAATTATTCAGGAACAAATTAGTACTTAAGTATGGTACATAACTTTAATATAGATTGAAATGCAACATCCAGTATATTGTTCCTTCTGTACGGTACTCGTGCATTCCTATTATCTGCCAGGGAATAATCCGTTGCTTTTTTCGTTAATAATTACGAATAAATCCGGTAATCACCCCGGGTCGTGATTCATTCGTCCATCGATAGCTATTGAAATGATAGGTATACCTCTCCCTCTGCACGCCAGGTTTCACGATCAAATGATATCGTGAAAATATAACGAATATCGGGACAAAAGCGGAAATTTGAACCCCCGAAATAAATGGAAACATGGTTTAACCCCTTCGCTATTTATTAAACTGGTTCGGTACACAAGACGAAAGAACTCTTATTGAAACTGTAACGTTGAATCGTATAAAGACTTTTAATTATTTGAAACATATATTGTAGATATCCTTTTCTTTTTCCGATAAACAACACAGACAACGACTGACGCAAAAGCTGACTAAATCAAACACGATTTGTTTAAGCAATCAAACTAATATTTCGATTCAACAGGGCTTTGGTGTTAATATTAAATTATCTTCAGTATTCAAACCTGATTGGTTCACGCACCGAATCATCAGCAATGTATAAAAATATGCAAAACATCAAGGAGTCCGATTTTAGCAAAAATTGGACTTGCCTTGTTTTTGCAGCAGAATTTTCAAATCGTCTTCCGTGCGTGGCAATTACATCATCGCGTTCCAGAAAGGCTACCGACGGCGCGTAAATATTTACGGTTCGGAATAACACGACTGAAATTTTGCCTGCATTGTTTTGCGTAGAAGACACCTGGCTCAGTTTGGCATCAGATTTACGAGAAGGTCGTGTGCCGTGTCTTCGAGTTTGCGTTCGCGTCGCGCGTTCTCGTTCTGCCACGTTCGAAATTGTCAGAAATTGCCGTCAGATATTAATTTCATCCTCGGTAAATCAAACCTATTCCTTCTCCACGATGGTCGTGATAAAATTGTGCAAAAATGAAACAATAGATAGAAATTGGTTCCGAGTTAGAACGAGGATGATTTATGCCAATAAAATTCCCGACATCCGATAGCAATCATTCGAAATACCATCGCGTCAGTTTTTAATCTAACACGATTGTTCCGAGTTTACAGTTAAAATCTTCTTTAATTTTTTAAAAGTGTTCTGTAAAGTGTTGGCATCTAATTTCGGGATTGTTTCATTCCGTCGGTGGTTTTAAAGCGACATACGAGGAAATAATTGATAATAGTGATACAAAGCTCTTGGGAATCGTTTTCAAATAAAATCTCGAATGGTGTAAAAGTGTCATTAAATTTTCATCGTATCGTCGTGAGTCTTTGATTCGGCAAAGTTCCGCGGGATAATTAATGCGAGATCTTCGTGCATTGGTCGTTTAAAGGAGTGGGTTTTAAGAATTCATCGGAAACGTGTCAAGAAACGTATCTTCCGGCGTAACGAGCCGTAACGTCGTGTCCTAAAATGCGACTCACCTTTATCCCGTAATTGCTCTCCTCGTATATGATGGACACGTAACTCCAGCCCATTTTTAATACAATGTCTACCATTGCTTTCACTTGGTAATGGTCGCTGGGTATAGTGCGAGTGAAGTATTCGAAGCGTTGCTTGTTGGAGAGTTCTGGACTCGTCGAGAAAAACGAGACCTGAAATCAGAGGAGTGAGAAATTTTCGACTGCATCATTCTGAGTGAGTTTATTACAGTTATTACATTAATTATTATTATACTTGAGATCTTCAGATATTAAATGAAGTATATTGGTATTTTTAAGAAACGTTAGGGTGATTTTTGTTAAATTAATATCGCTAAAAATAATTGAAATTAATTGAAAAATTGTAATTAGTATCAGATAGGTCGCGAAAAACTCGAAAACTGTCGAAGGTTTTGAAACGAGAGAGTCACAATTAAAAGTACAGGACCTTTATTTTATTAATATATTAAAATAATATTGTTACAAAGAAGCAAATAATAAGCGAAATAAAAATTTAATATATCAAATTGCAAACAGCGTATAATACCGTCAGCGTCATTACGAGCTTGACAAGGCTCGAGAAATTCGATCCTCAAGTAAAACAACGCATCGTAACTCGACGATATAATCGAACTGGTCGACTTTGTTTCGCGCAAATTTTCTAAACTATCCTGGCGTAAAAACGAACGAGCATTTTCCATCGACGACTTCGAAACAACGTTTCCATGGTTTCGGCAACGTTGATCGATGAAAAGCTATCGTTGCGGAAAATCACGGATAATATCGAGTTTTAGGTGTACGCTCTTATCGTGAATTACTTGAGCGATATTTCTCGCGAAACGATCCTGAATCGATGATACGTAATGTCGTCCATCGGTTATCGTGCATTATCAACCCACTTATAAACGTTTACCGAGCTGTGATTACATTTACATATTTCGTACGTGGTTTTCTTCATCGGTAACGATTTGCATAAAATGCTAATGAATACCATGAAAATACGCTCGAATTAACAGATAATCTTAAATCTCCTCTCTTTCGCAACGGCTGTTTCGCTGCTTCGGTACAGATATTAAACGATTTCTCATCTGAATGAGATTCTCTGATTTTCGAATTTCTCCTTTATTGTTGCTTCGCTTTCTTCCTACTGCATAAGATCATTGCAGGTTATAATTAAATTTCATCACTGAAGGCGTCTGAATTTTATGACAAACGGATGGAAAACTTAATATAAGAATCTCTATTGCTACAAATGTTGCTTATTTAGGGTAAAAATTATCATTTGTTAAATTTCAATTCGTTCACAAACTGAGGACTAATATACTACGAATTTTATGCCCACAAAATAGATAATGATTTACTGAAGTTTTATATTTCAAATACATGTGGTGTGCAGGATCTGAATTAACGTGTTCCATTGAAATTAAATAGATTTGTTTGTAAATAGGTGAAAATTGGGAATTGTCAAGTACTTCTGTTGGAATCCTCAGGAGAGTAATATCATTAATAATTAGTCCATAGTACAGTAAGATATAATTTCGGTATAGAGAACTACGAAAATTTTAGTATAGATCACTGGCATCACTGTTAAACGATTGGTTGTACAAAAGTTAAGAAACGAAAGTAGTATAAACTGACTATAGACATCCAGAGTGTACAGTCATTATTTCATGGCGCGTCCTTAACAACTCAATGATTAATAAACAATTTTGTAAGAAAAGAAACGCGACGATCGTGAATTTAATCGTCAGTGTAATTAAAGATTGTCAGACAGAGATACTTTCAATGTTCCTCAGCCATCGATCCAAGGTTCGACATTTATAAATTTGTCCCCATAGTTCCTCGTAAAACGGCGATTTATCGCGGTTGAACAGTTTCCGATGATCACCCGACATTTTTCGCGGCCAGTAACGAAGAAACTCGTTCGAGCGAGGCTCCAACTAGTTTTCTCCGATGGAAGACGAAGGATTTTGGTTCGGTAACGTACACTTGTGTTCGGTCGACGAGCTGTGCTCTTGGAAGATGAGTTTATGTAGCGAGAAACGAGTCCCGCGTTATCTCAAGCCACGGTAAGGGCAGCTTCGGCTTCCCTACGGCACACTGCACGTTATTTTATCCATGCCTTGCGTTTTACCATCTGGCAAATTCGTATAGGATGACGCGAACATATTTATCGAGCTTCCTCAGACGTGGTATTCCCTTTGAAACGTGTCAATTTTTATTTCAATGCGATCGAAGAGGCCTGTCAATTCGAGGGGCACACTTTTATCATATATGTATATATTCATTGCTCTCAGTTTCATTGATCGTTTAGTTATCATTTAAGGTTATGATCGATTAATCAATTATTAAGGATATGATCGAGTAATTTTCAAATTTAACCTCCTTTGTTACTTATATTGTTAACGTAACAGCAATTTTATTCAAAGCTTGTGGGCTCTTTTGTTTGACTGATTTTTCAGTTATACAAACCTCAAGGTGTTAGTCACCTGACATAGTAGCCAAAGTGTTGATTGAATTGATTTAAGAAAGGAGCACTAGGTGTCAAGCATGGTAACAGTTCACTGTAAGTAGTATAGCTCAGTGTGTGGTCAGACACGCGGGGTAGGTCTAAACGAAACACATTGTAATCGATCATTTCAGTGATATCTCACCTCTGAATAACACTTTGAGTACTTATTTCATGGTGGACGATTTTACATATCCAACAGTAAATAATTTTCTTAAAGATCTTAAAGTATTAACTATAAATTAGACTTAATGAGAAATAAAGTTATTCTTTAGACTAATTATTGCTACAGCAGCATTTAAACAATTTTATTTTCGTTCCACGTTGCCGCTTGAATCGTATCTCGTTAATTAAATCCTAAATTCGGGCGACGTTTAAAGAGGAACCAACAAGAACACCGATCCGCTTTTCTATTCTCAAACTTATCGTTCGGGTAATCGTGAAACGGGGTCTTCTTAGGTCGGGACGTTTGCATTTTTACCGACAGCCTCATCTGGAGGTCGTTGCGAAATTGCGAATTCCTTTGTGCACCGGTTTAAACGACGTTATCGTTAATTGAAATGGACCGGCTGCGCTCAAACCGCGCGAAATTGCAGGCCCGCTCGTACCGAGCTTGTTAAAGGTGAAATAAAGGAACGCAGACGATCGCTTCCGAATCCTTCAGATATCTCAAAATAAAGGTTTTCGACAGTCCACTTCAAGAACAAGATACTATTAATTTTATTCTGTCAGATCGTTGCATATTATTAAATTAAGAATTGTAGATTTGTTGTACCATTGAAAATTTGTAGTTTTTCGGCTATATCATTCAAAGCCTTGTATATAGAAGAATATAGTAGATAGCAAATTAATCGATAAATTGTAATACAAGGAGACAGCCAACTTATATTACGGGTATCCATAAATATTCAATCAGGGTACCCCTAATATTAAAAATATTGATAGGAATCTTTATGCAGTGATTTTCATTAAATTTCAAGCTTTAAATTTATGAAGAGTATATGTATACGTACTACAGGTATTATTTTGCAATAATTTTAGAACTTTATTTAACTTTATTAACTGAAACAATTTGTCGACAACTGGTATCAGGAATGCAATAATTTAAGCAAATAATTGAAAGAAAATAGAAGGAACGTTTGGATATTGATTAAAGAAGGTACACTGGTGATTACTTATTAATTGCATTGATAATCAATTTCGTTTGAACACGAAGACAATTTTAATTGGTTAGTTCTGATGTGGGTATAATAATTCGAAATTTAATAACACGTTATTGTTGCTGCTTTATATTATATGATGATATTCGAGCAATAAATGATGTTTCTCGTGAGAAATTCGAGAAAATTTCGACCCCTGCTGTTCCGTCGAGTACGTTTCATATCTTACGGCGGTCTTTATTAAATTTTTTTTTCCATTTCATCGAGACCGACATTTATTTATCCTTAATTTTTTTCGATGCTGTAATCTATCATGGTGTCGTTTCTCTCCGTTTCTCTCGTTTCAATCGTCCTTTTCATAATTGTGAGAAGGATAGAATTAAATACGGGCGGCAGTAAAAATTTACGAGTAAAATTGAAATTCAAATCCGCTTAAATTTATTTATACCATCGATCAGTATAAAATATATGGCAAGAAGTCAATGATTTTTCATTGCCTTCACATTTGCCATGCCAGTAAAATTGATGTTCATAATATTTCTCAATATCAATTTTATTTGATCTACGCTTTAGTTTTGTTACTTACTTACACCCTTTTCTTGAGAGATATTCTTTATTACACATTTTACATATCGCCTTGTTTTTTACCTTTCTTTATTTATTATATATTTTGTTATATTTTTTCTTTCATCTACACATAACATATTACTTTATTTATATTTATAATCTTCGCAATTTTTCCATTTCTTATTTTATGAAATATGAATAATCAGATTTCTCGAAATTTCAATTGCCACTTAAATTAATTTCCAAATATGTAATAGATGTTAGTTGAATTCAATGATAGGATTATTTGTATTGTTAATAAGAAAGGTATTTTCAATTATTCCAATTATTATTTTGAGAAGCGGTATTGTGCTATTAAATCGACAATACAATGCCCGTGAAATCCTCTTATTGTTTGATGAATTTCCGGCTTGATGAGACGAATCAGTATACAGGTTGGACGTCATTCGTACGTGTTCCGTAGAACTAATCGATCGACCAGTCGGTATGCAGCCAAACTTTTGACTGACATGACTTATTACCATGTCTTTTGCAGGTGTTCCCTTTCACCATCCTTGACATACGCGTCAACGATGTACCAATAAATTGATCGATATCTGCCCACGGTCAAATTATCACGTTGTCGTGCACCGGATGACGGGTTGAACAACCTTGGTGAGCGATAAAAGTAATATAATTCACAATTTGTAGTTCGACATTTGAAATCATTATAATTAAGTAGAATACCCAAGCATTAGTCAGACAGCGTCAGTTGCTTACCGTAATTTATTTCGCTTTACAAATGCAACGTTTTCGTTTCCTTATTTGATCATGCAAATATGGCAATTAATTGTAACAAGTTCACCGTGAAATTACCAATTGCCACACTTTCATACGGCATGTATCCATTTATCTGAATACCACTTTGAATTGTATATTACAATTAATCGCATTTAGGGATATCACGATTCACTGATTTAATACCGTTGATATTTGATTATCTGCAATACCGAAATGCATAATAACAGTTTCGTGATATCTATTGCACGTAGGAGAACATTTTCTGCTGGATTTGATCGCGTATCTTTAATTAAAAATCATCGTAAATTTCTAAAAAAAAAAAAAACGTATGACGTTAATAATTTTAAAATTGCTGGTCAGAACAACGAGCTTGATAGTTTCAATGTCGAATAAGTCATTCGTTAATTAATGTCTGATCAAACTAGGCACATTCTACTTAACTTTTCTACCCACGTTCGAACTTTCCCTTTTCATTTACCATCGATCGTAATATTGAATAAAACGCATGTCGAAAAAGTTAATTCATTAACTATGTTAATTAAAATGTCTCCAATTCATGAAATAACTTTGGAAGGGTTTTAAAACGTTCGCGGCCAATGTAATTGCGTTACGAAGATGGTTGCGTCCGTTTTCTCTCTGTGTGCGTTGGCAGTAGGCCAAGTTTGTTAGAGAGTTGAACCTCGACAGTGGGTCAAATATGTAAGTTTAATAACAAACTTAAATTCATCAAAGGTGGAACTTTGCGCTACCTTTGAAACCGACCTTTCGCATTACTCGGAAAAGTGGTTTGCGTCAAATGCAAATTTTTCTTTATGCAAATTCGATATTTTTCGGAATCCGGTTCTTCGTTACTGCCAAAGTAACGCGAATCATCAATATTAAAAACTGTAGAACAAAGATTTTTTAACTCCGGGTTGGAAAGGTTACAAGTTTATTCATTTAACATTTAGCTGTATTTAAAAGTAAGCTAGTTTTAAATTTTATTTGAAGTTAAACCACTGCATTCGTTGTCAATTATTCAGCGCGGTTCTGAAGCGAAAATCGTGCAAGATACGTGCGAATTTCATCGTGATAGGATTAAAACATCATAAAGTAGCGTGCATCGTTATTTTCTGTCTCCCAATGTACGAATAACGATGTAATAAAGCAACGGGATTGGGGAACGTGGTCGTACAGCTGTTTCCCGCGACAAAATCGATAACAGAATTAATCGAACGTGAATAGGAAACACGGGAAACGGACGAGTTACAGGCGAAGAAAATCCGTGACAATCGAAGCGTGGAGGAGCAACCGTTTCTATCCTGTGCGATTGCTTTTGTTCCACGTAAAATTGTGGTCAGTGCAGCGAATACGGCTGAAAGATAGGACCTAATCGCGCATGCGTTAACGTTCCATCGTCCATCGATGCATGTACTTGTGTCTTTTCGAAACTAGCCGATCGGAACATTAGCATGATATCGGTGATATTTCAGTATTACGTACAATGAGCTGGAAAATCAACCTGTCCCAAAAAAGAAAGAGTAACCCGGAAAAAAGGTGCTGTCTTGAGATGTTAGGTTGGTGTCGTTTTTCGAAAGAGTGAACTTGGTAGAATGCTTTCATGATAGTCAACGTTATACGATAACTAATTGTTAAGGATAAAAATACGAAAAACAGAAGAAAAGTTAAATTATTGTATCTTTCCTTTCACTAAATAACGAGTTTGTAATTCAATACTTACATAATCTAATCCTGTCATTCATCCAAAATTTCATAAAATTCATAAAAAGAATAATCTTAATTAAATCGTACGTCCGAGAATTAATTATTAATACTTCGGTCGAATACCAAACGAATTACTAACGAATTAATTTTTTACCACAATTGAAGTTTCAAAAGTGACCAAAGTAATATTCGTTAAATATTAATGCACTTTCATGGCGATTTTTCTATTACAAAAAAACGTCCATTCTTTTTCGTGAGCGGGAAACGTTGAAAAAGAACGCGCCAAGGAGGTCACGGAAGAAGAAGTCATGTTGGATTGATTAATATGACTCGTGTGTGAAATTCCAAATCGCGTACAGATGATGAAGAGTAATACAGGACTTTTCAACTCGACGGTTCGCACTTTGAATCTGCTGGTATCACCTTTAAACCCTGGTGATTGATGACGCGAACCCGGTTCTTACCACTGTTGAATTTCCATATCATTTTGTATAGAATTCGGTTATGCGAATATTGCGCGCTTCTTTTTTTTTTTTTTTTCATTCTACATTCGTGCAGTTCGCGTGAAAACTCTGGTAGACTTCGTGCTTTTTCCTTGAATATATCATCATAAAAATTTCAATGTATGACGACTTCATATTTCATGGAATCTATGCCTTTTGTAATTTTACGGTCCTTTTTATGTCGAAAAGGAGGTTATTCCTAGAATCGTAACGCGTAATATAATAGATAGAATTAAGGTTGGCAACAACGAAATTTGAAACGTTTTTTCCTACTGAATTATATGTTCATTTTGTTGCAAAATTAGTAACAAGTTAAGGTGTTGACAGGAACTATTTTCTATTATTAGTTTGAAAAAATTAATGATAATTTGGAGATTAGCGTGGATATCTTACTAATTTCAGAATAATAGATAGTATTTTATTTGCCGTTTCATTTAATAATATCTTTGACTGGAATAGTACTAAATGAAGTGTAAAATCCTCGATATTGCAAATAATGTTTGACTTACTCAGCACGATTGTTCGGCTGCGGTATTGAATATTCTTCTGGCTGGCAGCCAACACGTTCGTTACCTACAGCTCGACGTTATTGGAATATAAAAATCAAACGAGACGGAGGCTGACAGAAATATCTCCTTGTTCGCGCGATTTTCTACCTTCACAAATTATTCATGATCGATAAATTTCATCAAAAATCAGAGCAAAATTGTTCAAACTTATGTCTTTCCACGATAAATGAATAAATTACAAAATATCATAATAAAGGGTTGGCGATGAGTACCTATTTATAGGATCAAATATTTATTACCATTTGTCAATTTAAAGTAAGGTATGCGATATGATCGAAATTATTGGACCAGCTTCAAATTTTTATTCCAACCGTTTTTTTTTTGGAAAAAAAAAAGGTACGAAAATTTCCAAAGTTTAGGCAAGCTACAATGGGTGCACTATCATCGTAAACTGTCGCAATACGCTGACAGATAGCACTTTCTGTCGACGGAATTTTCGATTTTCACCGCTATTCTGTGCAGGAAAATTGGTTTTTCAACACTAGAACTACCGGTGCTCGATGGAGGCTATTTTTGTATGACAAATATACTAGAAAAATAACTGTAGGAAAAACCTAAAATATCGGATACAATGATTCTTTATTTCGTAGCAAGTTAGATTAACTTCTTTGGTAGTTCTGGTGTTAATAAGGTTTGTAATTAGAAATAAGTAATAAGAAATCCGAAGCCAATTATTTCGACTGGTTTGACAGTTTTTTTTTTTATTACGAAGCTAGGTGATCTTCTAAAGTACATTTCATTGTTTTATACGAATTTTCTACCTAAACGATTCTCGTATATATCATTCGAGATTATCAGGTTACCGGTACATCAAATTTTCAATGAATCGATAAACGTTCTTGAGAATTGAACATCGATCGTTCGATTTATGAGGTTTCGAAGAGGTGTTTGCAAGCGGCGACCAGGCAAGATGTACAATTGGGGAAAAACGAATGAGATCGTTAACTTGTTTCATGCACCGAATCCACTTCCTGAAGGCAACGAATGTAAATGTAGTTTCGCTTTTCCTCTGCTATTTCTAGAACATTTTCACGGGTTAACCGTTCGATTTGACGCTTTCGTCCCAATGTAATTTTAGTCTCGATTTAAATTTCATGAAACTGGTCGTAGCACGTGTCGATTTGTATTCCTCTGCTGCTGGTAAATTTGACTCGTTAAGTGTTAATTAAACGTCGAACAGCGAATGCTGGATCATGCAAGACCCCCGCTTGAAATCGACCTCATTACCGAGATGTTGTAATAACTGTGCAGTAATTTTAAATAAAAAGGATGACAACTTTGCCGTACGGGTCGTACAGAAGTTACACATTCCGTTCGATTATTTTAATACTAATATAAAGATATAAAATGGAATTAAAAAATCTAGTATGAAAATTTGTTTGTTAATATTTACGGGGAGCAGCAAGTTACTAAAACTTAAAATTTCTAAATTTAAAGAAATTCGTTGCAAATATATTCTTAGAAAATGAGGAAATTTCAACCAAGTACTTATTTCAACGAGAATTCTCGAAGTATTAATACGATGGGTATAAAGTACTATTCCGTTAATATTACGAGGGATACACGGAAACAGAAGCATATCTTTGCAGCCGTAATTCCTCTCCACAATCTCTTCATCAAATAATGCAAAATTTTCGAACGTTTCTCTTGAAATTTCCTTCTCAGAAGCTATCTGGTTATATTCGAATCAAAGTGCTAGTAAATTTCAGCAATTTCGACGAAATTTGCTCCGCTCGTAACAACGATCTGCGAATTTTACATAATTCTACATCAAAGAGCCGGTCCTTTCTTGTCACGTAGCGCGCAACGAAGCACAGAATTATCGTGTACGAGGTAACAACAAATGTGCACACGAAGAATGTCCTCAGATGCGTCCTCGTGCCCTCGTGAATCTTCATTTCGCAAAACGGACGGTGTTCTTTGACTCGACCAGCAATCGGGATTTCACGTCCGCTCTAGTTCACCTGCACCTCGAACGAAAGGGAAACAGGCAGAATAACGTAGCCGTGAGGAAAGCCCGATTTGATCAGCGAAACGTTCACAGTGTTTTCAGGGTTATTAACTTTTAGCCCCGTTCTGTGCGCGAACGAGAAACCCTGCCAAACTACACTGGCTGTCAAAAGTTTAGCACATGTCATGTAGGTTTTGATTATGATCAGAGTATATTTTATACAAATATTAATCGGTGCTCAATTTTTACGTTTCAATACAAGTTCTCTAAAATAATATTGTATAGCAGTCGTTCTGTCCAAAGCCTTGAAACATATTTGCAAAATATTTTGACATATTAATCGGCACGGGAGTTATTGATGATCGACTCCTCAAATTTGATATAATTGAACATAATTCATAAAAGAAAAAAAGGTATCAAATTGCAAACTTAAATTTGAAAACTCATTCCAAATTTTAACACTTTGAGTGCCACAGTGAAAATGGACGTATGTAGTCAGACACGCTAAAACTCTAATTATTTACGATGCAGACAATTAATTTTAGCCAGCAGTATTAGCTTGATATCAACACTATCCGCGGTTTATTTCATAGTTCTTTTTGTCAATCATTTGTCAGTCACGTGACTGACGTGGCGCTTAACGTGTTAATTCCAACGTTCAAACCATGAAAAAAGCGATAAAAGTTTCCAAAGCCCAACAAAACCTTGTTCAGTACCGTTACTCGCTTTGTTCAGAAAAACCAAAAACAGAATGTGCTCTAAATTTTTGAGAACCAGTATACGTTCGGTTCGTGCTCGTAATCCTCACGGTAGATGGGTCAAAGAACGAAAGAGGAGCAGCAAAAAAAAAAAAAAAAGAAGCGAATATAGCTAAACAGAGGAAGCATCGTTTGTCATTTGCCAGTGGGATAGAGCGAGCAAAGTTATGTACTCATACGCATCGTATTGTTACCTGTCGGCAATAGATACAAAAAGCTGCCAGTCGGAAGTTCCGCTTTCGTTAGAAGGAAACTACATGGAAAACGATTGGAGTGTATACGTTCTCCCTTTTTGTTTTGTTGATCTTTCATTAATGTGGAATTTTTGTTCGGTTGGCTATCTTTTCTATACGTTTCCCGTACCTCGAGCGTTTATTTGAATTTTCATTGTTATCGGTTCTATTTTCTCATTCTGATTATGAAACCTGTATGCATATGGTAAGAAGTAACGAAATACGTATGTCGGCATTTTCCTTTGTTACCTAAACGGAAGATATGTCTGTTCTTTACTGTTATTTCGTAACGGAGGTATAATACATGGCATCATACGTTGGGACTGTCGGAATCTTTGCTTACTGAATTTTTCACGGAATTCATCTCGTTTCCTTAACTTCAGACTTTGAAACTTTCATCGTGGAACGCCGTGTCTTTAAATCAAACATTAACCAAAGGCTCTCGAGTTTAAATTTTGATTAAAAAATTTTGAAATTTAAATTTTACTGCAACTTTCGTCACGTAATGTTGTACCGAAAAGTTGGACGTTGATTGGTTTCCTTATAAAAGTTGTCGAAGAATTAGTTTTACAAGTTTTTATCGAGCTTGTAAAACATTGGCAAAAATAATATTAAAGGTGGGATATGTCGTTGGGGTCGTATTAGACGTGACATAGTTCGTTAATGAGCTTTCGTTGGACGTTTCGAAGATATTATCAATACAAATTACCCAGGTAACTTGCTCGAGAAATTTCAAAGCAATCTACAAACGTTTCCGGTGCAACGAGATCGCGCCATATTCGCATCAAGCTTAATTGCACGGTATATTAACGTTCTCCCCGTTCGCGAAAGATACGAACACTAATTTAACGGCGGATATTACGTGCGTTTCGAAAGGTCGAATCATTTTATAAATATGTCCTCTGATCGTATCTTTTAATTCGCGTTCGAACGAATTTTCAGTTTCTACAAATTTCAACGATTGTACCTTCTTTTAAAACACGGGGAGTAATGAATGACTCGAGCACGAGTAGAATTTTTATTTGAACAATCAAATGAATTCTGTTTTATTCGAACGATGACCAATTCGGCGCAATAGTATGTGTAATCGTCTTACTGGATCCCGAGAGCACGGTTGGCAGAGCAATTTCGGATTTCCGTGAAAAATTAAAAATTCCATCAGGTCGGTTTGATATATCGTCCACCAAGGTGGATGATTTTACGCTAGAACGATTTCAGGTCGCTGTTTCCCTGAAGTTTCACGCTGGGTAGATGTGTTTACAGTTCGCTGCCACTTTAGTATTTTCATTCTTTTGAAAAAAGATACTCGGTAACTTTCTTATTCTGCACAGTATAGAGACTGTCTTTTACATCCAACTTTTTAATTAAATCCTGTCCTGATCAACTGACGAAAAGAAAAAGAAATTTGCAACGATATCTGACGGCATCGGTTTCGATTATTAATTCATTTCTCATCCAACTTCATAGATTAGTATATTGTCATTTTTACCCTGGAAAATTATTTTTTTTGTCGTACGAGAACCAATCTCTATCGATCAAATATTGTGCCATTATTTCGATAACACGCGTTTACATTAACGTTGCAACCCAATTTGTATAATTTGTACCTAACGAAATAATATTTAATCGAATGAAGTGAGGGGGCGTGCGGATCGATAGAGTGGGTTTCGGATACAGAGACGACTGAATATGGAATTTGTAAGCCTGTCAGGTTAGTATAGGAAGCTAATTTAAAAACACACCTAACATTCCTTGCGATTCGTGACACGTACCTGTGGTATTCGGAAAAGTCGAAGCAGGTTTGCTACCTGTATAGATGTGACCGAACTTGCAGCTCCAACGACCCCGCTGATGACTTTTCGCACTGTAGTTTTGTTACAGTGATATTCGGCACCGTCTATATTGCTTATCGAACCTGAAAAGTAACAATACAAAGGGTATTAATTTAATATAGGTGTACGTACATATTGTGTTTATTATCCGTCGTTAAAATCAATTTCCTCTGCTAACGAACAAACGCGCGATTATCAGGAAATAATTTCCCGCTCGAAATATTCATCATTTTTGACAAACAGAATCGTCGGCTTTCTGTTCTGTTAGTGATGTTTTAATTTTCTGTGTCAAAGAGCTCATTTTTGTTCATCCATGAATGTTTAAGCACGATAAAAACAACAATTTCAGCTTTCATTTTGCCGCTCGATAAGCTATTACTACAGCGGAGTTTAATGAGAATTATTATATCGAATGTATGTAATATATGGAACCAAAATTATTTCTCGTAATATATTATACATACGTCATTGTTAATCAAGTATTGATGCATTACGAATTGTACTCAGCTCATATCGGTGTAACGTTAACTTTGAACGTGACATAGATAAATGATAAGTATCGCCAGCAATATTAGAAAGCATGCTTTAAAATATGCATTTTGTTTCCCGATACCTTATTAACTCGTGCCCAAGATATCGGGGTTTCAAAGTATAAAACGCGTTCAAGGTGTATAAAATTATGAATATATTCCCATCTACGGTGACCCACTTTTATTCCAGGTAATGCGTATTATAATACACGTCGGATATACGTAAATACATTTACTGAAAATTTATGAAGGTACCATTAAATTTGAACTCAACTCACTCTCAAGATAATAACCATAACATATCGTTAAGTACGGTCAGTGATAGTAGAATGTACGCTCTTTAATATGCATCTTGTTTAAATTCAATGTGCCGACTCGTTTCCAAGATATTGGGGTTTAAAGTGTATGCACAAGGTGTATTCATGACGTACGAAATTATGAATGTATCCTCATGTACGGTCGCATATTTTTATTCTCGGAAATGTGCACCTAATGCTTGTACCATATATGCAAACATGTTTTCCTAGTATTTGTTAACTCAACATTAACTTCGAGCTCAATTCACTACCAACGTAGTTATATAGCAGAGTAACGATATATGATATGTAGTCAGTAATAGTAGAAAGTATGCTGAATAAGATGCACTTTGTTTCATGTCGAAATTATGAATGGATACCGTCAGTGACCTACTTTTGTTCCAGAATATTCGTAACATAGGAAATAATAGTAATAGTAAAAAATCATGTGACCTGAGTTTAGGGTAACTCATTGATAGAAGTGGGAGCGAGAGGTCCGAAAAATTAAGGTTCTCTTCAACCTATGATGTTTCAGGAACGAGAAGTTACATTGGCATGCAATGGAAAGTATGTTAAACAGGAAGGTTTTCCAGTTCTAAGGACATCCAATTCGTTTAACAAATATCAATATTAATTAAAATTATAACAACATAAAGTTTTAACGTTTTTAATAGACGTTTTCTTTTGGTTTAGAGGAACTTATAAATATAAATGAAATGATTTTAAAAAATTCACGTGCACAGAGTTTTAATAATAATTACAATAGGAGTTATTTGTACGTTTAGACAAAATTATAATAAACACGAGTAGGTTTGAGATAATATTATTTATAATGTCATGAAATACTATCGCATTTGATAACGATATCGAATTAATTCGTCATAGTTTGAAACATTTTAGTCCGTACAGGTTGTTGCCTGAATATCTATCACTTGGAACCGAACAAAAAGTTAGAACATGTTCTCCACACGTGGATGATTAAGTTCTTCGTTCTTCAAACTCGTCCGTTCGATGAAATCCAATTTCGGGTTGTGTGTATCTTTTGGAAGTTGCAGGAAACGAGGGTGTGGTTTGCGGGTTAAGAATCGCGTGACGGTATTCCAGATAACTCTCTTCTCTTGCCCTGGCCAGATTTTGGGTAGAACCGGATCACAATTTCACGCTTCGTTTGTTTCTCACCCGGACTCGATACGTGATCTTATATTTTACGTGCTTCTTTTTACTTTTCCTTGAATCCCGCGTCGATGTTTCGTCGCGCTAACATAATTTTTCTTATAAAATCATCGATACATTTCCTCGCTTCCGTTTCGTTCTCTGTCTATCTGTCAGCGATACCCATTCAAACGTGAATCGTTAACGTTTCAAACGAACCGTAATTTCATTTGCGCGCGAATACCTTCTGTCAAACGCATTCTTTTTGCCCGGCGGATCACTTTACCCGCAAAGCAGTCGCGAATTACTTCCAGGTTCCTTCATTCTTTGACATTAAAGCGATCTCCGTTTAATTTCACGATACGTTTAACAGAATTCGTCATTTCGTGTCGCACTTTTCTATAGAGGAATCGCGCGAACAACGGAACACGTGTGAAATAAAAGTTCACTAACATCTGTTTCAATAAGAACATCGTTCAACTGACACACACCAACATTTCCTGCTCGTTTTAAACACTTTTTCACGTATCTTTCAAGAATACAGTGAAATTTTAAAGGACACAATTTACATTAAAAATTTTTTGTCACACTTACCCTCTTTTACATTAAATTTCAAATATAGCAATTATTAACAAAGAATACCTGTTTGACGGATATTTCAATAATATAATTAATTTTTGAAATTCTTTTATCGACCGTGTAATGATTGGATAACAGAACAGTTGGCACGGTGAACGTATTATTTGATTAATTTTCTAAATGGAACGTCAATATTGTTACGTTTCACAAATACAATCATTCCATGTTGAGCATTGATGTTTAGTTTGCGTGATTGTTTAATGCAACGTTTCAACATTGAGCAAAGTTGTCTCGCAGCGGCTGGCTCTGTTAACGAGAGAAAGCCATTAAGTAGAGCTATTCCAAGTTTCTAATTCGTTACTAACGACTACTTCCTTCTGCATCGATGCTCGCGTATCAGAACGATGCCTGAACTGTCACGCAAAGTTGAGAAATCTTGTTCTACTTCGAAAAGCCGTTTACGTTACACGAAACGCCGATCGATCAGTGTTTGATACAGAAACACCACTTTCAACTCTAAATGCCTTTGACTCCTATCTTCTTGGAATTTTATTAATAATTAACGCGTTGGATTGCCCCGAAGTAACCGCTCAGTAATATACACCGTGAATTGAATACAATTTAATAACCGAAAGAGAAAGGATTGAAATTAAATTTAAAATGAGATCAATATTATGGTATTCACGTAAAAAGTAATATATTAAAAACGAATATGTTCCGATGAAAAATGAAATGGTTGTATTTTTTAACTTTTTTATTGCGCCATTAAATATGTTAAATATTCGAGAATGTAATAAATATTTCAATTGGGTCTAAAACATTGTTCAACGTCGTTCAAATTAATCGTTCAACGAAAAGGAAAAGCCGTTTTGAATAACAACCAGTCAGTCGATTATAATTACAGTTATCGATCGTTAAACGTTGTACGCCTATCATCGAGCGACGAAGATTAATCGTTGTCGTTCATTAAACGTAATTACAAGGCATTGCATAGATAATATTATCTACGAGTGATTGATCGAGAACCATTACAAAGCTATTCGTCAAAACTTTGCTTGGAACAATATTCCAGACAACAACACGTTCAATCAAACAATCTTGAACTGATTTCTGATTTGCTGAATAATTTGATTATTGAAACTGAAGGGTATCGACGCGGAAAATATATATTAAATTCGCGAAGGATTTGCAACAGAAATTAATTAATTAAGGATATTGAAAATTCATGATGCCAGTCGGTTCACTCCTACGATCCTCATTGATTGTCGCGTTTCGGTTTGTATTTAGAATTAATATGGTAATCAAACTGATTTACGGGCCGCGATACAAATTGCTTCGTTATAACGTCGGTTATTACGGAGCGATTATTCAATAATTTATGGTACTGACGGGCTCGTTTCGGCCAAACAACTTCAAATAAACAAGCAGACGATAAATTGATAAACTTCAAAATGGGAATAAAGGAACTCGTAAAAGTTGCAGGAATTTATTTTGAAAGCTAGAAATTCCAAGGTTTGAAATTTCAAAGCTACAAACTCCAAGGCTCGAAATTTCGAAGTTGGAAATTCTGAAACTAAAAATTTCAAATTTGGAAATTCAGAAATTAAAAATTTAAAAGCTGGAAATTCTGAAACTAAAAATCCTAAGGCTTGAAATTTCAAAGCCGGAAATTCCAGAATAAAAAACTCTAAGGTTGAAAATTTCAACGCTGAAAATCTCGCAATCAGTATAGGAAATCCCAGGGTTTAAGATTTCTAATTCACAATAGCAACCTAACAAGAGTCTTTATAACGCTTCGTAAATCATCGAGCAACAGTGTTTCACCTGACGAGGTAATTAAGTATCATCCTGCCAAGTGATTACCCTTGCAATTTAATTTTCCAACAGTGCCTGTCCTCTTTTAAAATCCGATACCCCTTTCGCCGCGGATATCCATTTAAATTACAAATCATGTCTTTAGTCGACGTTGTCCCGACAAGAAGGAACTTTCTTCTCGCCTGTTAATTTCTTTCGAAACGCTCGTTCAACGGCATCGTTTTTCAAACACCAACTTCGTTCATTTTGCTTCTCACTATCTTTCCACGTACTTTCACATGTTACTGTAACACCTGTTGAATCGTACGAGCTTATATATATATAAATGTGCACGTATATATCCAACCGAACTATCCGAAGCTGTAACGGATCGCGGAGCTGAGGTTCCTCCGTAATTTGCGGATTTATGGGAAACTTTCGAGCACGACGGACCGTGGCAGGTTCGGTTCGTTCCGCGAGATTCGTTCACAATTCTACAATTGAGCTGTGAAATTACCGATCGACTGGTTGCAAGCCGCTTATTCCGACGCGAAATTCACTGTATCGTGTCACGTTCTCATTAAAACTCCACGAATTGGAAAATTCAACGAGCTTATCGCCCGGTTCTGCTCCTCTTTGTGCAGGATTAATTAATTAATCGACAGTCGATGGGCACCGTGAAAGTGACTGGAATGGAAACGTTTTTTTCATCGATTAGTTTCGAGTTCATTGTTATTTCCTTTGACCTAAATTTCGACACGTTACATCGACGCTAGTTGACGAAATTGTTCCGAAATTCTATACAAATAATTTTGTTCGATAGTTATTAAAAAAAATGGATTATTAATAGAAATTTCATAGTATCATATCGTGAATTTTAGATTTTAATACATAATACAAGTTTAAAGAAATAAATAAACGAAATCACTGCTTACGTGTTTAATTTAGAATAAAATTATTCCCTTGTATTTTTATTCGTTTAGAAACAATTTCATTTGTGAAATTTTCAAGGTTTTTTATCTGAAGTCTGAAGGGTTAATTCCATAACACCAGTAAAACACGTTTTGCTCTCAATTGAATTGAGAATCGTCTTGGAAGTCCTTCGTTCCCGTTAACACCTTGTAACAATTGTTACCAAGGATTTCTTGGCCGCTTTAGTTTCGGTATCCTCAGGGATTCTCGAGGATCACACGACCCGGATTCTTGTAGCTGAAACTGGTACAAGTCATCACGTGAAAGCCGTGGAAAATAATTTGAACGTTTCCACGGAATTGCAATTAGGTTTCGCGAGTCGTCCTCAGACTTTCAATGAAACTAATTACTCACCGCGTATCTGTACGGACTTTTAATGAAGCCAATTTTCCTTCGTATCGTTGTTAGGATCGAGAGTGCTAGCCGCCATTCCAAATGAAAAATCGCTAAGCATCTCTCACGAGGATCGCTATTCTTCTTTTTCCTTTCATTAATTCAGAAAGGGAAGTACGACTTAGGCATACTCTACTTTTTTCAAACGTTTCTGTATTTTGCGCATTATTTTTCAAATTAGAATACAATATGAAAATAACACAGTGTCAAAAGCCTTTCAAATTTTGACATAATTTTCAAGTTCAGGAATTTTTAAATATTTGCATTATGCTCCTCGGATTGTAAATAAATAATAATGTGATTTTATTTCCTTTTTGCAGTACATTTGCGAACGCTTTTTCGTTGAAATTAAATCCCGTGTTGTTGTTTCATATGTCACAATTTTATAAAATATTTTGTATATTATTATAAATGTCACTTGGTACGAAACAAATATGAGCATTTGTGTGCCACGTGTGTAGGGACGTCGTGTTTCAAATTCTTTGCATTTTAGACAGAGAAGTTGCAAGGATTCCTGAGTCTATGTAGGTAAATTAACGAACCTTGCGGAGGTATTAAAGCTAGACGAAACTTTTGTACCCACCTTCTAATAATCCAACCCTGTGAAGTCTCTTGTGAACTCAGAATTAATTCATCGCCGCGAACGCTTGATCTTCGGTGCTTCGCAGTTTAGGGTTTCGTCATCTTGGCGTTTCGGGGTTAATCCTTATCAGAGTACTCGGTTCAACACTTAGAACTATGGATTTTTGTAACAACCTCTCACTTTCTTATTTGATATTTCACATTTTGAGATTTTAAAACTCGCAATAATAACGTTTGAAATTTCAACGCTTTAAACTTTAAAAATTGAATTCCCGAAGCTAACAATCATAAATTTTTAGATTTCCAAAACTTCAAATTTCATAATTCGAGCTTTCCAAGCTGGCAATCTTAAATTTTTAGATTTCAAAATTCTAAATCTCGAGGTTTGGGATTTCAAAGCTTTAAATTCTAAGGTTAGAATTTTTACAGCTTAACGATCTTAAATTGAAAAATTTCAAAGCCCGAAATTCTAAAGTTTGAAATTTTAAAGCTTGCAATCTTAAATTCTATGATACCAACTCTCTAAATCGTTAAATTTCATTCCTTAAAGATCGCAGTCTTAAAATTTGAGATATTAAAATCCTATATCCCAAAATTTAACATACATTCAAAGTTATCTTCTTTAAAAGAGCGTTTAAACGTTATAGCATCCCTCTACCGATAAATTCCTTGGAGATTTATGCATACGCCGATACGTTGTGCGTGATTTATAAAAACAAAAAATGAGCGCCAAATTTGATACGACTATCAGATTATGGATCGAAGTTTAGTAAAATTGGTGCCTTTAATTTTACATTATGAAAGGAAATACGGCGTGTCGTAAAGCTTCCAGATATTCGGAGAACGACCAAATGGTAATTCTCCTTTTTTCCTTTTTTAAAAGGAATTATGAGGCAGGACGAGTCGCAGTTTGTCGGCTAAAATCGATATCGAGTCCTTCTAATCATCATTAAAGTTTCAAATCTCGATTATTCGATCCTCTTTCATACATGGTCATTTGAGCGAGAACGAAAATTAGCTGATCTGGTTAGTTCCTCCATAAAATATCCTTTCAGGGAGGTAGACTCCCTATCATTTTCTATTCGTATTCACGTATATAGACGCGAACACAAACACTGGAATGACGACACGGATTAAAGGGATATTTGTACAAGAAATTAGCTGTCGTTTCTCCTGCATAGACAGTGCAAATATTTGCCAAAGGCTTAACATGCGGGCGGTAAGAGGGATCCCTGTTGGGCTATGAATCTACCTCCAAGTTCACATTTAGCTGTCTACGTTTCCAGCGTAGTTTCTTTTTCTTCGTTGGTACGTAACCAAAAATCGTACTCGGAAGAAAAATCAAGGAAATTTCCCAATGGGCAGCTTTCGCTCGATGAGAGCGAATTTGTTTGTGCTAGCTGATGCATTGCTTTGTTCAGTTTGGTCCTTGGTTGTTTCTTTTTACCACGCGATTTTAAAGTTGCTATTTTTAAAAATGCAAATTTCTTGTTTGAAGATTTCAAAGCTTGAAGTTTCAAATATTGAAATTTTCCAAATCCCAAATTTTACTATTCCGAAGTCCTAAATCTCAAAGTTTGATATTTCAATCTGGAAGTCTCAAAGCTGGGTTTTCCATATTTCGAAATTTCAGAGTTTCAATTCTCCACGTTTCATATACCAAATTTTACGATTCCAAAGTTCCATACCTCGTAAATTCTGAGATTTGAAAGCCCGCTATTTGAAACTAGAAACCTCCAAAATTTGAGTCTTCAAACTCAAAAACCCACCGGATCCGACCGTTTCGAATTCCAAAGCCGCAGTTCCTAAAATTCCAAACTTTTCAAAGCCTTTCAAATCCTCTATCCACCGATCCTATAATCTGAGGTTTCAAAGGCTAGCGCCGAATTCAGCCACGTTCCATCCATCGTGTCGGTAACAAGTATTCCGGCCCGTGCCGACGTTTAAGTCCGTCGATTGAATTGGATTTACGATCTTCACGATTTCATTTCGTCAAACTGCGATGCGTTCCAACAGACGGGATGAATTCCCGAAAAAGCAATCGACATTCTTGCCGCGGGCAAACCTGGAAAATTGTGTATCCCGATCGTTGTGGAATCGATATAACTTCTGGTTCATTTACAACAGCCCCGTGTCTGGCGGGGGAATGATGGGAGGGGATTAGATGTAGGTGTAAGTGTGCAACAATAGAAATACCGTTGCCTCCTATCGGAAAGACGAAAGATAGATCGGCTCGCATTCGATCAGGCTTTCGTAGCCAGAACTATCCCCGTTCGTGGTCGCTCAAACTCCCTTGTCTTGTTTCGCGTTGAAGACGAGACTTTATTTTCACGGATTTTCGGGCACGATAACGCGCGTTTCTGTGGCTGCCGCGCTTCGACGCTCGACGAATAAATAAAGAAACGGGTCGAGAAAATGAAAGAAACGGACGTCTCTGAGGAACTGATTTGTGTGAAATAAATGAGACTGGGGGGATAGTTGGTTCGGCTGAAACGAGCTAGTTATTTAAAATACTTCATGAATTAATTATTTGATTTTTCTAAATCTATATTCTCTTCATCTTATACGTACGAATTTTGGGAATTTTGGAAAATTGATACATTGATTTCCTACTTATAAGTTATCGGTTGTTAACCAATATTAATTTAGAGATATATTATGTTAGAATCAAAGACACCTTAGATCAAGCTAACTCCTTAGCACAAAATTAAAACGAAAGCTTATGGCTTGTACTATTTATTGTAACCTATTTTCTCCGCAGGTCGAGTACGACGAAAAGTATAGTTTCTGTGCAATTATTTGCGGTACAGATAAATGAAAAAATTTTCAAACCCCAGTTATCCCTATTTACGACATATTACATGTGATAATGTGACTAATACGGTACTCTGTATAAAATGTCGAATTCCATCGGATCGACGAGCTCGTTCCATAATCAGAAATCGTGTAAACAAAAGAATCGGTGGGTCCGTATCGATTTGTAAGTTCGCGTGAATTAAGGACAATGGTTATCACAGCCTGAGTAACTTTTTCGACAGAACGACCCAGAAGTTCATTGTTAAGCCCGGCTAATTAGCGCGTAAAGGAGCCCCTATCCCATTGTACTCGGTAACGTGATTTCCTAGGAAACTTCCAGGATGAAGCGAAGCGACGACGAGACGAGATGTTGATACTGGGGAGTAACTCGGTTTCAGTCGGCTATCTTTTCGCGGCAACTGACGAAACGGGATAAAAATTACAAGGTAAATGTTTTAATTAAACCGGACGAACAAAGGAAGAACAGAAAACACAACATCAAGCTCAATGCGAAAGAGAAGCGGAACGAAGAATTAATTATGTAACATTTAAAAATCAGAGGATCTTTTCTTTTCCTGCCGGCGTCGAGAACAAAGAGACGGAGATCCGTGATTCGTTTAAATATTTTATCAGTCATCTTTGATTATTCAACAGTGAAGTATATTTATATCGACGTGGTAATGAAAATTTCCTTGGATGGAATTAATTTGAATGGAAATTTCATTATCTCAATCGACACGTTAAAGGTTGCGGTAGATACAACCATGTTTGATGTTGTAATTACGTAGATTATGATTGTTTCATTCGGAGAATTGAAATTTTGTATCTAGTACTTTATGAAATTGATGAAATATTAATTATTATATTAAATTTATAATGTCATATTAATTAACAAGTTACTATCGTTCCACTTTTCAAATTTATCTTTCCAGTTGGAATCTTACGAAATTAATGTAATATTAACGTCTCTTAGAAATTTTAAAAATACTCCGAAGAAATTATGATTCTATAAAAATGTTAATTCCATTTCTAATTCTCACATTCCGCATCTAATTACTTCTTCTCCCAGCACGCTGCAGTTTCTTAGAAAAAGCTTACGAAAAGGTTGAGAGTTGGCAGAAGAGAAACCGCTAAATAATTCAATGTCGGTTTTCTAATACAAAGTTTCTTTGCCAGTAAAATCCTTGGGCTCGCAGGCTTTCTACAGATAAGAAGGCAAGCGAAAAATGCCGGTGGTACAAAGTTGTTTCCGCTGTTGGAAGTTTTTACGTGATTCTGTTAATTGGGTGGTCAGCGTATAACAATAGGTCAGATAATTTTGTGTATTTTGCAAAATTATATCGGGGTGTTCTAACGGACTAAGTATACAACCGATTATAACCAAACGTTATGTTAAATATTTGACCGACTTCTATAGACATCCGCTATTGATCTCATTTGTAAATTGATCACGTAATAGGGCTTGAACCGATGTTGTTCATAATTTATTGATGTTGACACGAGATCTCAACGAGTATTTGTAGTTCTATTAGTACAGCAAACAAATCGTTAACTAGAATCGTTCGAGTCGATTTCATTTGTAATCATTAGCGCAACTGATACCGTGCTCGTTGGAAACGAAGATGAATATTGTAACGGTGTAACGGGAGAACTAGAAACTTCACGATGATATTTCATATGCGAATTAGTTTGGATATCGTTTTGCGGTGGAGTTTGGGGAATTTAAATTAGCCTTCTCTTCCAGGTGTAATCAAGTTACAAAATTTTTCGAAAACTTATTTGTGAGAATGGAACTCTTAACGATAGAAAATTTGTTAATTTTCTAAATTTAGAAATTTAGATGTTTGGGATTATGAAATTTAGAGATTTGGAAATTTGTGGATTTAGAAATTTAGGGATTTAGGAATTTAAGAAATTTAGAAATTTAAGGACTTGGGGATTTAGAAATTCATAAATTTGTACAATTCCACAATTTTAAATTTGAAAACTTAGAAATCCTGAAATTTTGAAACTTAAAAACCTGAAGAAAGGTGTAATTTTAATACTAATGCTGCTTCTTTTGACATTTTCTGGCATTCTTGCATCTTTGATGCCACTTCCTTCGGTTTTAAGTTATCCGGCTTTCAGATTTCTGAAAAGCGAAGAAAGGAAAATTGGCCATCGAAGAAGTGTTAAACAAGTGGCAAGGCTTCTTGAACTCACTCCTGAAATAAGACCACTTAACCGACATTTCTCGTACTCTTCGAGAGCTCTTCAGGTTGACTTTGCGCGATCTCTCTCTGCCAAGGTAACCGCAAATTGCATCGTAAGTGAAACAACGGGAACATTGTCGGTCAGAGGTGTACTTACAAGTTTATCCGTCGCTGAAATAATATAAAAATAACATCGTCGAGCGTTTCGTTTCACGGCCGAGAAACTGTACGCCACTTGTTAAAGTAACATCACGAAAGTCGTGTCTCCGGTTTAATGCAACTTAGCACGAGGAACAATTGAATTTCTGTGTACACAGTCGCTGCATCGCAACACTGTAATGTTTTCAACACGACCAAAGTAACGTTGGCTTATTAAAACTCGACGAGTTGTTTCTCAAAATTTAATTGAAACAGTTCTTTTTTCATTTTTTATTCATTATTCTCCATTGAAGTTGGTTTGCATTGTGAATTCAACACGATTTGCCGTTTCAGTTTCAAACAGAGAGAATCGAAATTCAAACTCAATTTCCTTTTTACATTTATTGGATTTTTTCCAATTACTTTTGCACGATTTTTTCGCGATTGGTTTGCGAGGTTATAGCAAAGGTTTTTAATTACTTTTGAAACTCAAAAATATTACAATCGATCAGTGGTGCTG
The DNA here is from genome assembly GCA_943735885.1 of Stelis phaeoptera. Lineage (NCBI taxonomy): Eukaryota > Metazoa > Arthropoda > Insecta > Hymenoptera > Megachilidae > Stelis > Stelis phaeoptera. The sequence continues at coordinate 7,578,085 of OX030941.1, read as the reverse complement.
ATACGACAAATTTCTAATACCCTGAATTGGAGTTGAATATTTGAAACATAGAAATAGTATAAATTTTATTGATCATGCTTAGTAATGAATTTTCAATGCACAGAAATTCTTCGTAATTTAATTGGAATTTAAAAGTTTTCCAATTACTTGGAATGATTAATCCTCGAAAGATAGATACAGGATCATTTGGATACACAACTAGTACATATGTGCATATTTGAATAATTTTGTTGCAAAATACATGCAAATGTCGTGAATCTAGTTGTCAGTCTAATATTAAATTCATGGGATCAGTCATTAGAGCATTTTAACAATAATGAGGTTTAAGGTAAAGGAAAAGAAAGATTCGGGTACTCTTATTAGTTCCAAGGTTTCTTTTTTCAGTCACTAGAATAAGACACTCAATTTTCAAAAATTCTTCATTATGAGAAGAGGATTTAAAAAATGGTTCTTCAATCTATTTGTTCTCGAAGGAATTGTCGGATTCCATCAAGTTCCGTATCTTTATGGAAATCCAAAGCGTTTCATCTCGTCCAACCACTGCGTCCACAACGTAATCTCAAGTTGGTAGGCTTTCTCGAATCGTTTTCACTCCCGTATATTATGTAGCCCGGTTCCTATATATCTCAGTGTCTTCTTAACTTTCGCAGCTATCCCTGGGAGAAGAGATTTCCAACTAGTTATCACATAAGACGGATGAAAAGTAGATTATGTTAATCCCGCGCTGCCGGATAACTCGATTACCTTTCGCTGCTAACCGTCGCTTTGAGCTTGAATATTATTATTATCTTGGGCTGCGATTACTCAGCTTGATAAGATTCAGTCACTTTGGGACGAGACTCGACATCTTGACCCCTCCCTGAGCAATTTTGTAATAAGACTGACGGCCAATGAAATTGCCATTTCCCTCGACGAATTCTAGGCACGCGGAATTTTTATTAATCACTTTTTGCAATTAAGATAAATTGAAACGTAATTTTTTATTCAATACGTTGAACCTTGCATTCTGGAACTTAAATGTAATTTTAAATTCGACTTTAATTCCAATCTCTAAATTTCATATTACGGCACTGTGTTAATAATACAAGACAGCGAATTAAAAACTTAAATTTCAAAATTAACCGATCGTATCGTTAACCATTTGCGTTCCGAAGTGTACCAGTCACAGTGTTAATGGAAGTAAAATAGAAATGTAAATTTCCAATTTCGCCGAACGCAAAATAATCTCGAGACACAGACGGAAACAATTCCCGCGGTTTTGCAACGTTTGAAATGTATTCTATGAATAGCAAAGCAGCGTGTGCTTCGTTTTCGCGTTGTCTGAAATTGTTTCTATCAAGAAAAAGACGGGAAAAAAAACGGGAGCAGGAATACGGTCGGTAAGTGTGTCGCAATTTACGCGTGAAAGGTTGCCGATTGTTCCTGAATTCCGCGTAATTTCAATGGTGAAATCACGGTGGCCAGATTTTTAAACGAGCCGAGGCGTTGGCATTCACGGTTGTCTTTCACACTTTTCAACGGCGCGCGATTATACGAATCCACGATCCTGTGAAGAGCAAGCTTTCTCGTCGACAAGAGGCAAGAAGCGTGAACTGTAAAGCCGCTCCTTGGACCTCTCTCCACAGAGCGGGGGAAAAACGAGAGCCCAGCCTTGGGTACGCATTGAATTCGCTTTTCACACGCGCGATTTTCGTCGCTACGCGAGCATAAAAAGCTCAGGCACGGATGAAACCTAGTTTCACTCGTTAGCGACGCGACACCTTAAAAGCTGACGTAACTCGACGTTCGTTACTAATTACACGTTAGAATACTCTTAAAAGTGTCCTGTTATCGGCCCTTGCACGATGGGTGCTGGGTCATTCGAGAATCAGCCTTAAATCGTTGAAAATTGAGAAACCTTCTTGTGATTACTTTAGTGGCAATAAAACACTTGAATATCGACGTGATACATTTTGCAGAGTAGTTAGAAGAAGAGACTAACAAAATTTCGTTAAAATTGTAGAAAATTTGAGAAAACTAAAGGGTTGAACTGATAGTATCACTGATTTTTTTTTTTTTTTTTTTTTTTAAGAAAAAGAGATTTCAGTCAAGAATTCTTAATTCATCAAAGCACGAAGCTCTATCTAAATAATTCCGCAGAGCAGATCCTGCGTGCTTTGTCGTCTTTCTCTTTAATCCAGGTCTTGACAATCGTAAATGACTAGAAATACGATATAAGCCGGCTACAGGAGGCAGTACATAATGCCAAAGAGGTTGTTGCTTGCTCTGGCGTTCAATGAATCATAGTTGTACACAGGGATCCCGTATAACGCGCACAGGGGAATTACCATTTGGATTGATGATTGATAAATCATGGTGGAATACGCTGGAATACGAATAGAATCAGGTCACAGAGGTTGAAGTTAATTATTCTCGTGTGATTTTGAAGTTAAACGTGACACGATAAGTTCGGCGTGGTTAATGTTGACAAAGTTTATTTTGCCGCCACGAGTGTTCTCTTTTTATAGGATCTTATCGTTGTTACACGATCGGTGTCACGCTTTGGAAGGTAATCAATCGGTGGGGACTGTTACGTTTACTCATCGAAAAACTTGGAGCGACGATTAATTAATTAGCTGGAACGAGCGATAGGACAAAGTAAAGTGGCTGCCCCCTTACGAGCTTATTCCACTTGGATGATGGTCTACGCAGCGTAATCGCCTTGTCTGTCCACGATCTATTCCACTTGTCTAGCCACGTACGGGCGTATTCTGCTTGTCTGATTATATACTCTTCTTGTCTGGCCATCTACGAGCCTATTCTACTTATCCTACTATCTACACATCATATTTCACTTGTCTGGTCACACGCGGGCATATTCTACTTGTCTGATCGGTTGCGTACACAAGGTGTAATTTGTCTCTTATTTTCGAATTCTTGCTATTCAGTTTTGATCGAACCGAGATTGATTATACGCGATTCAGTTGTTAGAAACTGAAGCTTCACTTTTAAGTCTCTACAAATGGGTGTAAAGTATAAAAAATACCTAACTGTAATTAAGGGGGACATTAAGGATACTATTTTAGTAACAGAATTAAGTAACAGAAATTTCTTGAGACACTTGATATTGGCTAGTTCATTCAAGAAAATTAGTTTGAACAACTCTCAGAATTTATTGTTATAGCGGGGGAAAAGTACAACTGCCATTTTCCACCAAACATAGTGTTACGTTTGCCACCTTTAATCATTTCACCGTTTCCGGATTCCTCTTAACCGCAAATGTTTAGTTCGAACTATAGGCTAGATTATCGATCGCTGTAACATTACACTAGGCGTGATCTGATAGAAACGGCACACATCCGAATAATTTGCCAATATCTGATTGCAATCGCTTTAATGGAGATTCAGTGGCTTTAACGTCGGTGATCATTACTCGGATTTCTGATTAGCTTCGTAAATGGATCGGCAGATCTGTAGGCTACGTGGAATTTAATTAATATGATTCCGTTGAATTTAACGCGTCTCCTGTTACATTGAACGTCGCTGATCACCACAAGTCAGATTCAATCGTCAAATAAAATGCAATGACAATCGACACTATCGCATCCCTATATTTTTTTGTCGATAGTGCGACGCCTTTCAGACATTGTTGATTAGGTTATCCTTTGATTAAAACATACTAGGGATTTTTCGGTTTTTACTTTACGCGATGAAGTTAGCAGCGGCTCTACTTTCGTCGAATATTCCAACTTTGTGTTCGAGCTGTAAATTGTTTTCTGAAAACGTCGCCTCTCTGCAAACACGAACTTTTAATTGCCGCAGGATAATTGCGATCCTACGCGAAACGTTTAGTTTTTATTTTGACAAATAATTCGGTGAGCATATATCTCTGTTTCTTTTTCATAAATTTTTAATAAAACTCATATACTACGCACAAGTTCTACCTAATTATTTTTACTCTTGTACCAAAGATACAGCAAAGGTACAATTGAAACATTTAATTGATGGAATTAACCCTTGAACAGTGGGTACATCGAACAGTGATAATTCAAAATTAATTTTTCACTCCATTTCATTTCCAGTTTGCAATTTTTCCGGTATCTTAAACATTATTTTACAACTTTTTATTTAAAAATTCATTTCACTTAATTTTATTCAAAATACCGTCGTCGTATTTTTCGCGGGTCTCGGTCGCGATTCATCCGCGTCGTGATATTCTATCAACGCGACAAGTTGGAACGAGTGTGCAGCGATATATATCGATGAAAATAACACAAATGACCTTGTGTTTCTCGTACTTGGCTCATTAAACGAGTATCGCCGTGAAATGCGTGACTCGAAGTTCAACGATGTACCATTATGTACACGTGCACGCGTACACGTTTCACGTTAATGGAATTTATCGTACCATTATGATAACACGATCAACTGGATCTTCGAATAGTCAAGGTGAAAATGATTAATTATCGGCTTCTGTTCATACGTTTTCCATTATGCAACCGTTCATTCACGCTTCGTGTAACGAGGAATTTAATTAATCCAATCGCAATGACTCTGCGTTAGGCCGTAGAAAAGGGCGATCGTATCATCGAGGTTCTTTAGGGTTACGAGTGAAAGGATCACCACGAGGGGCTACGCAATGCAGCCAATCTTCAAATAAAGAACTCAATAGAAAAATAAAGGAGAACTTGTTCATTCACGCAAACAGTTTGCTTTCATTAAGGATCGCCGTGATAAACGAGCGAACATGGAAATTATCGGGAAGCACCCGTTCGATTTTCAGGATAATTATGATGGCTGCTATGAAAACACAGCGGAACGTATCGAATTCCAGGATTAAAAGAAAACTATGGGACTCTACGTTTAATAAAGTAATTAAATGACGCAGCGTCGGGTAACAACCTTGATAACTTTGTGGATTAACAACTGACCAACTTTTTAATTACTAACTAGATTCTGCTCGCAATGAACTTTTAATGTAATAAAAGCGTGCATCCTAACATGGATTGAATGATATCGTATTATTTTTCTATGTTCTGTGTTGGTAATAAAGAAGAATTATTTGTCGAGATAAATGAAAGCTATAATGCAAAGTAAGTATTTATTATTAAATCCACAAACGCTTGTCAAATGCACGCTATCGCGCCAAGTCAAAATAAAATAATTATTTTCGTAACATTTACTTTCCAACAATATTGATATTTTTTACCACAGTAGTTTCCACAATTTTTAAATTTCCATCGTACATAATAAAACCAGCACGATTACGATATTTTATTAGCGATTATTAGAAAATCTTGCTCTTGTGTTTTGCTCGGCACAATATCGAACTTGCCACCAAGTTTTCAACGAACCAGAAAAAAAGTGGCGTACGCTTGGGTAGAAGTCGTGATAACACTTGGCCGATTCATGGATAATCCCTTAATAACACGCGTTTCGCAAGCAAGCTCGATGTCACGTTGTAGTCGTAAAATTTGATATCGTCAGTGACGAACAGCTAAGTCGAAGGTGTATTAAAAAAGAAATCTGTACGACATCTTGGAACTGGTATTACGTCGGTGTTTTCGCATTCAGATGCATTGTTTCTTCCCTCTGCTTTTTCGCTGTACCTTTCGAGCTAAGAAGATTATGTTGAATACCTGGACATCTGTTAGGGAAACAGATTTCCTTAATGCGGGATTTTCATGTTAGCCAAAGGGTTTTCTTCTTCGAAACGTATAGAAATTGTTCGAGTGGAATAAGCAAATATACGCAAGTGCTTGAAGAAGTAAGCTTCACGAGGAAATTCTCCTTTTAGTAGAAACAGAATTCTTAGAATAAACTTTATTCGTCTCGATTTGGTTTGATTTGTATTCTTTTGCAAGTGATAAGTGTTCGGTGTTTACTTTAATTGATATTATCCGATAAATGATGTCCGGAGATCAGATCTACCGTGTTTCCTTCGTAATGTCGGGATAGATAATAACCGGAAGAAAACGTGGACGATTGAAAACTGATGAAAAAAGAAAACGTTCGTTCGCTCGGAGCTTAACAAAAGAGGAGACAAAAGGTGTCCAGCTTTTGCTAGCAATTAGTAGGGCAGCTGAATCGGTTCGCTTCGTGTCGGGAACAAAGTTTCTGTTCCATGTCAGACTTTGTTCAACTTGTCCTCGATCCTTCAACTATCAGTTACATTCGGATCGAACTCGGCCAGATGTTTTGTTCGGAAGATTGATGGTATCTTTGTTGCAACGCGTGCTACAGATACGATTCTTTCTTGTTTGTCGGTCGTGTGACGAAACATTTGCCCGGAAACACGATTTATTACACTCTGCAGCCGTTGTTTCGATATTGGCCACAAAATGATTCACACTGATCGGTTTCTTCGTGTTCGACAGCAATATTTTTTCTCTGCATCCGCTGGGATAAAAGTAATATAATGTTTTGCAAAAATTTTAAATATTTTTTCGACGCTGAAATGGCAATTATCCCAATTCGTTTCGGCTAGATATACTGTGGCTGTAAATAGAAATTGAGGGGAGTAGTGTAATATTTTTAGGAATTTTGGAATCTTTGAATATTATATTTTTAGAATGTTAAAAATATGAAAATATTGTACTTTTAGGAGTTGGAAATTTTGAAATGTGTGCCTGGGAAGCGTAGGAAATTATAGTGGTGAAAGGGAAGGTCATAAAATTCCAAATCCCCATTTTTGAGTTAGGAGTTTGAGACATTTACAGGGAAGCACAATGCTGAAGAAAGAATTGACAAACAGAAAGATTTCTCTATCCCTGCTTTCATCCCACCGAATCATTAATCATCCCACTAATCCCTAATCAAGTTGTAATCACTTTTTATCACAAAAGAACCATTATCCATTACTTTACGGTAGTTAAAAAATTCAAATGAAAGCCATTGGATCTGTATTAAATTTCATTCATTGGTCTGATTTTCGCGCTGTCCTGTTCTTTTCGTGAAAAGTTGGCTAACAGTGCTTAAGCGAGCAAAGTTAATTACTGCCATCAACGTCAGTCAAACGTCATCGAATGGAATCGAACGTTGAAATTTCTCATGCAAAATTCAAGCGTTCCCGTTTCCATCAAGGCTCGTTTGTGATTCGATACCATTGCACGCCGCTGGCACGTCGAATCCTCGTACCATGATTCTCTTCAAAATCTTTGCCAAAGAAAAACAACCACGACCCACGATTCGCTAATGGCAGTTTAGCTTTCAGATATAATCGTTGACATCTTCCACATCTTGCACTCGACCTACATGCCTCGCGTCTAATCGACTCTACTGTTAATTAATCGTCGGGTTACGTATCGTTATTTTCCTTGGATGTTTTTTTCATCTTTTTTTCTCCGCTCCGGAGCTACGGTTATCGATTAATCTGCTAATTAGGGAAGACTAATGATGCATTTTCTGCAGGTATCTTCTTTTTAATAGTTTCAGTACACTTTAGCCGAGACGAAAGTGCGTTGGGTTAAAATCTGTCACGTGTAAGATTAATTCCCCTGCAGTTAAGCAACTTTTTAATGAATTAACCCTTTTAAAAGACCGTTATCTCTTCTACGAACGAAAATATAGAAGAATATAATTGCTATTAGATCGAGTTGATAATCATTTGATAATTGTGTAAATTTAATGTTAAATATGAGACTATTTCGATAGATATTATTTCTCAATGTACGAGAATCTTTGGTCTAAGGATTGGAGTATCCAATTTTAATCGAAGTACTGTCGTATCAGTTTCATAAGTCTGGGTCACTATTAACCCAAACGACGTCCTTTCTTTCATGCTTGGTAACCCAAAAAATCCCTATACTTTATTAAACAATATCATCCTGTTGTGCAAAAACAGCTTACTAAAACTTTCACAGAACTTTCTGTTTCTCTTCTTATTTAATGATAAATCAGAACAGTTAACGGATTAAATTTGATGAAATATCGAAAGGAGTATCAGCCTTTCGCCTCGGGCAATTACCGAAAAATCCACGCTGGAAATGAAGAATCTGGGAAACTGGTGCCGTTCAGACAAATGGATCGCAATTGATCCGGTGGTACCGCGGGGTACAGGGGTTAGGGGGTTGGCGTTTTATGCCGTTAGCACAGGTGAGACCGAGTGTTCATTGAGAAGGAAGCGGGTCAGGAACGAGCCAAACACGGCGAGCAGAGTGGAAATTGTTGTATTCGCTGGAAAATACCGTTCCTTTTATCCAGCGGCCTTGCAGGATGAATGACTGCACGTATGGATTGTGTGGGACCACTTTCAATAGAAGCATTGTCGTTGGAAACACCCTTAGGAACCTTTTGCGATTGTGTTTCCCTTGGCGACCGTCGTATCTGTTGCTTATCTTTGAAGTTTGCACCCCGTTTCTCGTCTTTATGGTGCTTCTACGCCAAAGGGACATTGTAAGGTAGTTACGGGTGACATGTACTAGTTATGGGTGTATTTTAAACCTTCAATGATATGACGTAATCCTAGAGAGTCCAATAGGATCAAGTAACAGATGGGTTCTGTGTGTGCTGTGGAAATGGTTCTGTGCACAATCTAAAAATTTAGAAAATAATAGGGATCGTTGCTTTTATATTAATAGACGTAGGCAGATTTAACTTTTCTTCAGATAAACCTAATCCAACGTAGGTTTATCTCTGGGCAAACCTAACCCTAAATACATCAAGATCTAGGCGAAATTAACCCTAGGCAGACCTAATCTTATATAAGTCTAATCCCTGGCAAATCTAACCTTAGATAGATCTAATTCTAAGCAGCCCTAATCCTAGATAAAGCTATACTTGACACGTTGAGTGGCACAGTGAAAACGGACGTACGTAGTCAGACACGATAAAATCCTATTATTATTAAGGATGCGGTCGATTCATTTTCACATTTAACCTTTCAATTCGATAGCCAGCATTGTTAGCGGTTTATTTTATAGTTCTTTTGGTCAATTATTTGATTGTAACAAATTTTGGGTGTCAGTCACCGGTGACTAACGTGGCTAACAATAAGTAGACCTAACCCTAGGTAAAGTCAGCCTAAATTCTCATGTTGGAAGAATTTCTTTGTATTATTTCGCTAAAATACGACATGGATCTGGTACCCTTTAACACGTACGTTGCGTACGTGCCGAAAACAAGTTTCGAACTTGTATTAGGGAAAAAATTGGATTACCCTTTGACGAAATAGAAACTTTTACGCGACGCTAGAATTTCTGGCTCGAGAAGAGCTTCGGGGATGCGCGGTTGGTGGTCGTGGACTTGGTTAGTTACGATCAGAGTTTCAGCCACAAGACCGTGGGTTTCGCTTACCCTTTAAGGGATCATGTAAACTATAATGTGGTATTGTTGTCTACCAGATGGTGTTTCTCAGAACAATGTCGTAGTTGTACTCTGGGAATAATTACCCTACTGCTCGTCGCCAGGCATCAGTTAGCGACGTTTTGACTGTTGTTATAATCATAAATTCCCACTCTCAGTCGTTTCTATTAACGCGGTTTAAAAGATTGCACTCCATAACGTGGGTATAAAACATTATTTCAACGTCGAACAAATTTTAGAGCAAGAATTAACGTTTCACAGTCAGACATGCTATTAAAATTAGAATATTATAATGCATTAATAATAATATTTTAACATTATGGTATCATGTAATATTCATGCCATAATGTTATAACATTATTCACGATGTTTTCTCATATAATACGGGATAGACGGTGGAAGCGATTTTCCCACACGAATTTCAGTTTTATCTATTTATTTATTTCCTTTTTTAATTTCAATGAAAATATTTGGACAACTAGGAGAAGATTGAAAGGCAGTTCAGTAAATTTCATTAGTTAAACGTCCATTTATCATGATTGCTAGATTAACTTCGTACAAGCGATTTTTCGTCATATTTTTTACTTCCCAAAAATAACGTGGAAGCTTGTCGAAACGAACGACGGTAGCTTCGGTCGATGTGCAGGGTAATTCATTAACTATTCATCGATTACGCTTGCGCTTATTGCGTTGATTTATTTAATGGACGGCAACCGTGGTAGCTTTATTCGTCATAAACATTCGTTGTCACTGGAACGTAATAATTCTGCCATTATGGCTGAAACGAACCATTTATACCGCTATACATTTATAACACAGGTGCATTGATTGTGACTGTAACTCGAGTACCAGGGGTTTCGATCCAATTTCACGCTGCGGGTATCATTCATTTAATATCTTATTTTACTGTGCATGTTCATTGCATTTTTTAAATAACAGTGGCATACGTTAGTTTCGATTTAATATCAAAAGAAGCTTTTATTTTTAATATAAGATGAATTAATCCATGTATCAATTAATCCAAAAAATTAAATTCTTCGATTTAAAAGCTTTGGGAAAATATGATTATTAGAAAATGTTGTTAAGTGGTATGGTAAGATTCGGCTAAGTAAGGTGTAGCACGAGAAATCAGGTTTTACCTGGAATTCGCTTCACGACCTAATCGAACCTCGGTACAACGAGATACAGCTTATCACGATTTATCACCCTTAAACTCCAACGACTCGTAAAAGAAATTGGAATTAATCCAACTCAATGGAGCTGCTTCCATTTGTTTTATCGTCGCCGATGAAGCGACGATAAATTCTTAACGATACCTTTACTTTCTTCGTGGTAGTATCCTCGCTCTAAAGGAAATACACCATTTTCGTACTTTATTGGTCATTAAGTTAGAATAACAATGAAGCGATACACACAGCAATCGATAATTAACTCTTGCGAATGAATAATTATTGGTGGAAAGTATTAAAAGAAAAAAATTTCTGTCGCAAACTAATTTATTTTAGACAAAACATTCAGATACAACGTTTCGTTAAAAAAAAATCACTATGAATTTGCGACGAATCATCGAAACGAGCTGAAAAGAAATCACACACGTGTATTATAGAATGCCATTGTATTATGTTGAGTCTCACTTCCGAATTTCAGTTGGTTTTCGAGAAAAAGAATATATTTTCCATAATCGTGTTTCATTATACAGTGGTTTGCTGTTTTACCGCGGATGTTTGTTTATCGTTGATACCTCTCGTTATTAAATTCTCCAACGTCGGTTTCGTGGCAATAACTTTTGTTGAATGTTTATCATCATTCCATGCATCGCGGGTTCGTTGCATATTTCGAACAAGCCGTACAAGCGAATTTTTTCAATTGCCCCAGCGTTGCGTGCATCGAATGGCCTCGTTCTTCCGGAAGATTTGTCTTACTTCATGGAAGCTGTGCTAGGTACTTACCGAAGGAAACTTGGTCTTCGTGGCCTTAAGTGTGTTCCGCTATTGTTTGGATGTCTTTTGCCTCGATTGCGCGGGAAAACGGACTACATAGAGAGTGGAAGTTGTACGGAATCGCATTGTTGCTCCGCAGTTCTGCGAAAACATACGTGTGCCTTGCAATCTTATCTAAAGGCATGCCGCATTTGGTTTTTTTCGTTTCCTCGATTTTTCATCAAAACTTATCCTTCCTTTCATTTTCCAGCAACGTTAACGGCAAGAAATTCGATTTTGAACCGTTTCGCAACAACACCGACACAACTGTATCCACGGCGTGAAGTTCCATCTGAAAATTAATTTTGTGCAACGTATACGGCATAGTATTTTCTTTTTTTTTTAGAAGTTAATAAGCCAAATTTAATAACTGGCAATGAACGTTGCTCGAATAATTCCTTTTTAATTATATAAGCGGTACGAGGACGAAATTCGATGAATATTCATGGACGGTGAACTTGTTAACTGCCGCGAAAGTTGTTGGAATATTTGGTGAACTGCCAACGATTTTACGTTTATATTCAATTTTAGTTTACGTGTCACGTTATGATCGATAATATAATCAACCGATAATGTAATTGGCGAAAGTTCGCCCGGTCTCATTAGTCGCCATCAGGTGTTATTGACGCGCATCGCGATAAACATTTATACAAACGGATGCTTATTATCCACTGCGGACGAAATAACACGGGTGGTACAAATCAGTGGTTCAACGTGTAAATGATTAACCAACACTATGATCGGGTAACATTCGTTTTTACAATACGTGATATTAATTAGCGGAAATTGGAATTAATTGTTCATGAATCTCACGAATAGATACCGGTCTTACTCTACTCATCGTAACGAAGTAATTTGACCATTTATGATCCTGTGCCATTTGCCTGATCAGACGTGATCCCATTCCACTTGACCGGTAACATACGGTCGGTTCTATTTCATACGTCTGATGACTGATCCTGTCCTATTTACCTGGTCACTCACAGTCCAATCAATTTGTCTAGTCACCTGTGGCTCTATTCTACTCGTCTGACCAGATACGATCCTTCTCCAGCCAGAAGAGGTTTGATCACCTAGAGTCCTTTTCCACGTGTCTGACTGTTTATAGCGCTGTTCTACTTATTTCACGGTTTTGTTACTGCCATTTCTTTTTTCGCCAAACGCTCCAGCACGATTCTATCTTTATAAGTCCGTTAACTTCAATTATCAAGAATGCCATCGATTGATTTTCAAATTTAGCAATTTTAATTCGATATAGAATTGGTATAATAGTTGGATCTTTTTCTTTATTAGTTGTTCTTTTTACATAATCTTATACCACCTGGTTGACTGTATACGGTTCATATCTACTTTTTTTAGAACGCACGGTTTTATACCTCTTGGCTGGCTACACACCGACCTATTCTACATTTCTGGCCACTTAATCCGGGCTCTTTTTCATTTCCCTAACTCCCTGCAAATTGGAATTCATTTTCCACTGAGATATCGCGGTATTAATCTCTTTATTTTACATATTTTATAAGGAGGTATATTATACTTTCGTTAAAGAACATTAGTTGTTTGAATTTTCGCAGATTTACGTAACGTACCGTAAACCAATTTAATCGTGCATCTTTATTCGATGGTATTATTTTATTTCACGAAGTTTGCAGCTGTTTGCTTTTATTCTCAATTCAAGCTGGTTCTCACGAACAATTAGCATTTCTTTTCGCTTAATTAACGAACTTATTCGACCGAACTCGTTAAAGATTTGATGAATTCAAATCGGAAAGAAAGTTGAGAAGTTTCGAATAATCGATGCAACTTCTGGAGAATATTAAATGAAGATATGGGGATGATACTGTGATGAACTAATTAGCTAATTTGTAAAACAGTTAATTTGTAAAAAAGTTCTTGAATTATTTCCACGTGTTATAAATTTAAATAAAAAATTTCTCCAATTGAAAATGACCCAAGTCCTAATTATAAATTCGATTCAGAATCCTATTACTTCAGGCCACAAGAATGGCATAAGTTTTTTTCTTATCGGTTGGCATTATTTCTCCAAGAATCGTTCAATGGTTGGACTATTTTATTATCGAAACATCTTTTTCGCATTTCAAGACGATGAGAAAGCTTAGATGCATCTATCTCGGCTGACAATTCCACCGATAAATCGTCGGAATGCTTATATTCAGGTTTGCGAACGATATCGTAAGTTCTGTCAGCAGTCAAAGGGTCGCCGTGGTCAATGTCCAGATGGCCGTTTCATTTTTCAACGGCGACGTTTTCATAGCAGCATGGATATCCATTGATAAGGGTAGGCTCGATATTAATGGTGACGATAAAAAGAGGGTAAGAGAATGAGAACGTGCTAGAGGGAATCGTAGATAACACCGAGAAGCGACGATTTTTTTCGTTTGCTTATCAAACAACGCGTTTATTCTCAATTTACGTTTGATTTCTGTGACCGAATGATTTGTATTCTCTCTCAAGTTTTCTGGTACACATTTGGTACTCCTTAATAACTAGTGCAAATAAATAAAAGGTGGTTTATTGAAGCACCAAACATTCCTGCTTCTCTCAGATCGGAATTTGGATCGTTAAGAAATTTTGATATTTTGAAAGGACGAAGCTGTTAAAGTTAAACGATGGTATTACAGTTCTACATGGGTGTTCACGTTTACCCGAAATATATTCTCATCGATTGTAGAGCTTCGACGTACAGGCATTTCGAGTACCAGGTGTGCACTGAGAAGAACACGCGGCTTTAGCTTAATGCGAAAAGGCGGAGATCCTTTGAGAACTCTCCGGTTGCATTATACAAGTTGCTTCCGAAATAGGCGATTGAACTTTACGATCTGATGCAAGCCGCTTGCAGACCGTCGAAACTTCTCGCATAAGATCAAGAAACTTTTACCTCATGGATTATAAACAATTTTTTGTGATACGAACCTTTGACACAGTACTATGCAAGTCTACAGTTACTGTAGATGCTTTCAGAAATTTATATCTATTTAACTTGCCATTTCGGTGTTTTATTCTCGTTTAAAGAAAGCAACAGATAAAAGGAAATTGTAATTAAATTTTTAAAATGTTGCTACTAAAACTTTTATTCATCCACGGACGAGATATCTCGCGATTCGACGTTGTTTATTCGAGTCCGAAAATTTTTCCTTTCATAAAGATCGAATGGGTGAAAATTAATTCGCGAAATATCTCGTCCATGAATGCAAGAGGGTGAAGAAAAATAATATGGATTACATGTTGTTACCGAATCCGACTGTATTTGAAAAATCGTAAATTCTGTAGACAGAATTTGAAAAAGGGGCGACACTCGCGTGTCGTGGTATCTTACAACAAATTCAAATTGTGGCGGGGAAACGACCAGCCGTGATCGAACCTGTTCCTCGGTGAAGATGGAAGGCGCATTGGAAACGGCTGATTCGATATTCAGTTACCATAGAAAGGCGTGAACGCGTATTCGATGCGTTACGAATCGGAGACGATGCTGTTGGTCAGATTGATGCATTCTACACGGCTCCTGCTGCGTTTCCGTTGGAAAATCCAAAGCCGATTACGCAGACCGCATTTTATCTTTCTCTCACTCCGATCTCGTTCGTTTTGCATAAAAATCCTATTACCACTTTTCAATTCAGGCGGTATACCGTGCGAGCAACTGTTTTCGTTTGACAAACTCGACTTCGTGTCGGATAATATTTTATTTAACGTTCTGAAATTCTACGACATCGCAAAATCTTGTCGTTTTAATCCGTTTGCATCATTTAAAGGCGGTGAATCCGATGTCTGTTATTTGATTAAAATCAAATGCATAAATCGAGCAAAAACTATGTTCGTGTTGCAGGTAAATTGGAACAGGGATCGGTGTATTTTGACAATACGGTATCATGTAATCTAATTTCGTAAGTAACCACGTATTACGTGATATTAACCCCTTTCGGTTCAGCTCACTTCTGCTGTTACGTTTGTCGTTTACCAACTTGAAATTCCACCTTCGTAATATTACGTTCGACGGAACCAGCATTCCCTGTTGCACGATTCACGTATTATTATTAGGTATTGCTACGGAGGCTATTAGTGGAACCAATTATAACTAGGATATCTAGAATTGGCTTGTTTGTGAATTGACCGTTCTCCGAAATTTATCGGCTCCTTTCAGAATTAAAAGATTTCAAAGTAGAAATAAAGAAGCTAACTCGTCGTCAATAATAATATTATTTTTATCATAATTATACTGTCTCAATATTTTTCTATAGCTTCAAATATTCTTAAATATTTATGTTTCAGTTGTAGTTAAAATTGGCACGAGAAGAATTTGTTAAATTTTGATTTTGAAATAACTGAGAACCATTTAAACACAAACTTCCAATTAACCACGAGTGTCAGAAACTTATGGTGAGACAAGTAGAATATACCAGTGTACGGTGAAACGAGTAGTACAACGCAGCGCGTAGTCAGACATAGTAGAATAAATCATCGAAACAACTGGACGTGAATTTTCCACAAATAAGATGTTTTTACCTCGATACCACGAAAAGGAAAAAGACGTACACTGTAATGATGATGATAACATTTTCCATGGGTCGCTGTGTAAATGGGAGGGAACTTGTTTATCCTCTCGTCCATCAAGGTCAAGGATTAGTATCCTCAGGGAGCAGGAAAGGCGTATTTAATGAAACGGGACGGTTTTTGTGGCAGACAGGGTGAAATTTTGAGCGTTCGGGTTCATTCTCTGGACGACAAATCACGTTAGTGGTTGCCCCATCAGATACACCAGACATGAGAGGTGCTTCACTCTTTTTGCCCCCGTTTCTTTCATCTTACCCAGTCTGTTGGTATTTAATCATTTCGTTGAACTTTCACCCCATCGAACCGATGGTTTTTTTATCATTATGTGAAGTGTTTTGTTGGATAATCAAATGACACGTGGAAATTGTATTACTTTGGCATTTAAAGGATAGTATTTTTTTTTTTATCTTGTCTCAACATTACTATCCTAAATTTAGTGAAAGTTTCTTAGTACCTACTACAACTTCGATTTTTAACATAAGTTGGTGTTAGAGTTGTCTAACAATAAGTCTGAATTGAAATAACATTCTTTACGGCATATTTCATTTTTAATTAAAATTAGTACCAGAAGCAAATATGGATTAGTATATTCTACAGAAAGGAGTTTTCCATTCATATATGACCAACATTTCGGCCTTTGAAGGAACGATAGTATCGTGAGCTACATTACTAGTTAATCAATTTTTGTGAATTCTAATACGTTTGTTACTAAAGAATAGGAAATTTGTTAAAAGGAAATACATCGCGTTTATGTTTCGTATTTCGTGGCATTCAGGAGTATCGGGAATAATAAAAGCATCGGAGTCGCGCAGAATACATACAGACGAGAATGTTTTATGTTTCAATGCATAAAGTGGATACAAATCGTGAGTAACGTACGAACGGAGGGATATGAACGTAAACGTATCATGATCGGTAACCGGGAAAGATTTGCGACCGAACGGGAACTAGAAATTCACAGGATGCAGCAGACAAAGTTCACATTCGAGAAATAACGGTTTCCGAGATTGCCGTCGTATTTCGAATTATATCTATCGAAATGTATATCACGAACCAGCTTGTGCAGCATGAGAAAAACGTGACAAACACGAGGCGTTATCGTTCCGAGACAAAATGTGGTAATATATCTTCAATTCCTTCCGCTTTTCCCTTTTTTCCCTTGATCGACGATATCCGGGGTCAACAATTGGGTTGCTGCAGGACGACGATGGTCTTTTATCTCTGTATCTGTCGAACGTTTGAATTGTACTTTCTAGCTGCCAATTTGCTTGCCCTCGCTGAGCCATCCCAGCTTTTATGCTCGTCGATGTTTGAGTGTATAATTTAGGAGCTTTCTCGTTCGTTAAACAGCTTACTCGGTACTAATTGACGGTTCTGTAATAGTAATGGGTTTGCTTTTATCCTCGGTTTTCGCGATGAATCGTTTTATTTATAATTCCACCTTTGGGATTTTTTCCTCGATTCGAAGTAAAAGAACATCAATATTATTGGACTCAATTACGAGGGCGTTACAAACGAGTTTGAAAAATTAATAATTTCTATTATTAGATAAAATCATATTCTATAGAATAGTTTAGAAAAAGATTGAGAGGCTGTGTCTGATCAGCCGTAGCAACTCGTAACTCGGTTTAAGACTTTATTCGTACTGTATTGGACGATCGGTTGAAATTAAGTTAGTGCAGGTTTAGAAAATCTTAAATAGGGATGGGAGGAGTTAAGATGCCTAAGGCTTATCACGTACTTTCGAACCATTGTGCTGATTTCTCGTTCAATTGTTGGGCCGTGTTGCGATCGACGTGTAATCTGGTGCAAAGATCGTGCTGCGAATATGCAAGCCGATTGTAATAGAGAAACCGTTGCGAATTTGTGGATCGTCGATAATTACGTTATCGTTGGGAGTAGCCGCAACGGTGTTCATAGATACAAAACGGAATGGTACCGATGTTAGCTGGCTGGCGATAATTCAAAACCGTTTCTGGCCGCGAGAAACGTCAACGAACGACTCTGATAAATTTTCGCGCGCCATCGTGAAAAGTGACCGTCTCCCTATAGAAGAAATATCTCCTCTGGCTAATTGAATCGATGGCATTGAATCTTTGGTATCGAGCCATAATGTGGTAGGTGATTTATAGGCCGTATATATGCCTGCGACTCGGGAAACGCTATCGTTCCAGTTTTATTATTATAACACCGTTCAACCCTTGTCCTCGGTTTTGCCCACCTATTCACACGGAGTCGTGTTCTTTGTTACACGATTTAACGAGCGAATTCCGTTTATTGGATTTCATGTATACGCTTGTTAAATTATGAGGGTGATTGAAATCGACGATAAAAATGATACACTGGCTCGTAAATCTGCACGCCGTCCATCATTCGAATGATTTCTTGCTTCAGAACATTCTTGAATTCATGATTGAATTGCTGACCATTCTGATACCAAAAGCAAAGAATTGTATTTATAGTACTTTGTGAAACAAATAGAATTAGCTTGATCGTTAGACAAGTAATATAGATCAGCGTTTGGTCAGACAAATTGGAATATGAGCAGACAAGTAGAATAAGATCGTTGATTGTCAGTCAACTGACATAGAATTGTGTGTGGTTGAATGTGATGAGTAAGTGGTCAGACAAGTAGTATAGGATGGCAGGTGGTCAAACAAGTAGCATGGGATAATAAGTGGTCAGGCAAGTAGTATATGACCGTAGAAGATTAAACAAATAGTATGAGACGTGTAGGTAGTCATACAAGTAAAATGGGGCGTGTTAGACGATTATAGAAATAGTATATGATCGCGTGTTATTCAATAGGGGAAGTAATCAGACAAGTAGTATTGGATGATATGTAGCCAGACAAGTAGTATAGGAAGACGAGGTGGTCTGACAGACCAGGAGGGATAACTAGGTAGTAAGACGAGCGAAATGAATTTATTACACAGTGAAATGATTAGTAAAACACAGTAAAATTTTAGTTTATTAGTTAATTTGTATATTTCTATAATGTAGACATATAATATAAATAATCATTAATGTTAAGGTAACATGGGAAAACTGGAAATAAGAATACGAAATTATTAATCCATGCGTACATTTTTATAATTATTTGTTGATTAACTTTTAACGGACGTCAAATTGTTGATCACCGTCTGTATAATTAGAAGCTATAATAACTGTTCCGGTGGTATTCGTGTTCGAGTCGATACGATGCAGTCAATTTTCGAGTTAGAAGTTCGCGTGTGGAGGTAGTATCCGGCTTGGCACGAAAGATGGTGGCATGCAACGAGCAATTCGGAGATCCAATTCGATTTCCCGATACTCCTAGCCAATTGGCGATGATTCTTACGAAACATATATCGCAATCGAATCCATTTCTATCTCGTGATTTAACAATTTCGAACAGTCTACGAGAATCATCGATAGCTAACAATTTACAGAAACTGTTTCGATTCGACCAAATCGAATTAGCCTTTCCAAGTATTTTGTTTTCTTTCTCTTGGTGAAGCAACATCAAGAATCATTCGATCGATCCGTGTCACTTCAAATGTCACTTCATCCGTGACATTTGATTTACATTAAAGCACGTCCCCCCCACCCCCCCCCCCCCCCCCCACCCAGGGCTGTTTGTCTTCTAGCGAGTTGCTTCTCAGCAAACGGTCAAGCGTATGATCCGAGTCAAAGAAAACAAATTTTCTGGAAGGAAGATTGAAAAGTCGAAGCAGAAAATGTTGCGAGGCAATTTATTTTTAATTCAAAATATTTGGTACTTCCGACGAAATGAATCTTTTGTTTGAACATCTAGATCTACAAACCGGGAGATAAATTTTCTTTCGAATCCTCTCATTCCTAACTATCAGAAGAACCGACGCGACGGTTGAACATGAAATATTGGTTTCATAAAACGAAAAATTTCAAGCACGAAACTCTCGAGCCACTTCTTTTTCTCTCTTCATAAGACGGAACGGAGGCTAAAAATTAAATACCTGTCTTGCCATCGGGGCTTAAAAGGAGAACTTCTTCGATGCTGTTAAACTCTATAGCTGTTTAATAGGTCGTGGCATTGCGAAGAATCGCTCGAAGCTCTCGAACCGGTGCGGTGTCCCGAGAAATGAGTTCCAACCTCTTCTCAGGAAACTCTTCTTCGACTCTCCCATCGTTAGAAATTAAGAATTTTCCATCGATAACCGTCACGCAAAGTTCCATTTAAGCTCATCTTTTTCATGTTCTCGAACGGTAGGTACTCTGTGAAATTGTGCCGCACGAAAGAAAGGAAATAGCGAATTTTCATTCGACGAGTGATACGATCCGAGACCAAAGGCGATTACCCGGAAAAAAGGATGCCATTATCGAAATAAGAATCTGAACTTTTATTCCGTCATTCCCCTTGGCCACAGTTATTCTCAATCCCAAATCGCCTTTCGTCGTTGTTTTCCTTTTTTTTTTGCACGGACGAATGTCGATATTCGTCCGCCCTGAAGGAGTTTGATCGTGAAAATTCGTTCCCTGGGTCAATGGAAAACACCAGGCCCTGTAATCAGCGCAAGTGGCTACGAATTACACGGAATTCGGCCGGATTCGCACCCTTTGAAGCTGTTATTCGCGCTTCGAGCGTTTCAGCTCGGGCACCGTTTTGTTGATCGAAAAGCTCCGTATGAATTTCGAGCAACATCGAGGATTGAATCGCAGGTTCGATCTTCTTTTTATTTATTTTTTATTCTTTTTCGAACCCCGCAATCGATATCGATGCAAATCGACGATGAATATTTCCCCACCTCGAAGGGATAAGTGCTGGAAGTTCGGGAACTCGAATCACACGAACGTTCGTGTAAATCCTTGGGATATGAAATCCAATAAAATCCGAAGATGTTCATATCATCGTGAAGCACTCTACGGAGATAGAGAATCGATGAACATTGGATAAAATCTTTGTGACACCTATTACTGACTTTCTTTTGTAACGACAAAGGTGAAATTGTTAGGCTGGTAATTAAATTCACGACCTCTTTGTTAGTCTTCTACTAGGCTTATCTTACCACAGAGGGATCAAAAAATCGTTGTAAATATAACTTTCTTGCGTTGAACGAAGATCGTCAAATTATTGAATTTTAAGAAATAATTTTGTAGGAAAAAGGAACGCGAATATCGCCAATATAGTTTCCAACCTAATATTTAAAAAAATAAGAGTACTTATTCTTTTTTTCTCATTATTAACCTCTGAATAGTGAATCGCTAGAATGACGTTAATGTAAATTCAATTTTTTTGATTTTCTATTATTACATTTGAGGTTTAATTACAAGATTTGCAGAAGTTTGTAACGTGAATATTATTTTACCGTACTTTCGTGTTATCAACTGGTGTTAGAATTTGGATCTTTCGAAATCGGTTATTTGATACGCAACACGATATCCAGAAATATTTACAGTGAAGCTTTGGATGTCAGAAAGTGTAGGATATCATTTTGTAAACGTAACTGTAATATTCTAGAATATTGTAATGCCTGTGGCTGCGATGCAGGTGTCAGCTGCTGAGATATCTCAGTATTTACATGTCTGCGTGTGACGTTACACAGTTTCCACGTTAATACCGTGAATTGTATCGAGCTACTAATTGCTCCGTCGAATCTGCGTCTTCGTTAGTGGAAATTAACATGATTAAGATAATACGTGTTCCATAATTTTCACCGAAATTACCGGAGAAACCTTTCGAAAAATCACAAATACAGATCAAAGTTATTAGCGTCTACTTAGGTAAAAATTTTGATACTTCAATCTTAAAATTTTAACAATGAAATATAAAAATAAAATTTAATAGACGAGTTTGAAAGTCAGGAATATTTCGTTGTTTCTCATTTTCGCCTATGATTTAATTTGGATAAAATTTGATCGATAGCAAACAACCTTAAATTGATAAGAAAAAAAAATCAGTAACAATTTCTTGAGATAATATTTGATAGTGCAAATCAATAGAATTCACTTTTTGTGTTTTCGTATCTATCCGTATAAACATTCCGTTTCCAATATCGTCCAGGATAAATATTGAACAGAAGGAAACGATTTTCTGTTTCTCGTTCTTTTTCTTCTCGCTGACGACGGTGTTTCATATTAAAAAAATAATAGGACAGTTTTGATACAAATCCGGCACATTCAGCGATCTGCTGCAAACGTCAATATTCGTTATCGAACACGTGGACAGTAAAATCCCTTTTTACATAAACGGGGTGATAGGAGGTGGGGTGGGGTGTCTCGAAATTCAAGCGTCGAACGCGAAATTGCAATATTGTACATCATCGATACGGAAAGCCTCCGCGCAATATTAACAAGATGGCTGACCGATTCGATCACGTGCAGGATACCTCCTGTAATTTACATCGTAACAGTTATCCGTGTATGTTTGTAGCTTTGCCGAATTTGCATCTTTAGGATTGTTGGCTCGCTTATGGCAATTATTCAAATCACTCGATTACCCGAATTGTTATTCAGGAAACCATATCACATGTGCTGGGAATAATTCCGAAAAATACAAGTAATTGACAATGATTTTATAAATTAGCGGTGTGTTATTCACGTTTACCTATGAAGGGTGGAAAACATACAAAAACGTACGAAGGTTTTAGGTTGGCAATTAATTCCACGACTTTTACATCCTTCTATAGAATTATGTCATTAAATTTAAGTATAATAATTTTCAATGAAAGTACGTGGTACTAGAAGAAAATAGGAATCCATAATCTTTTAATATACATATTTCTGATAATTGTATTTTCCATCCACGGTGGATTTTAGGCGATTTTGGGAAACAAATTTATTAACGTTCAACGAAGAAATATCCATCGTAATAATAATTATAATAGAAGAATCAGAATTGGAAATTGGTATACCTGCAACTCGAGAAAGGGTCGTTGTTCGTTTTTTTCTATTCATATCGTTGCTGCAGTCTGTGTTGATATTTTCGTTTCATCGAGCAAGGAACATTGTCCTCATAAACATTGTACCGATCGTACGAAGTATCGTAAAGGACATGGTCGGGCAATTGAAAACAGAGAACGACCTTTTCAGGTAGTTGATGTCGAACGGTCGGATCGTTCGCACGTGTTTCGTGCCCCGTTTGAAATTCACCATTGAAACGAGTTGAATTTGCGAATTGTGAACGACGTGCGGTCGCGGATGTCCTAGTAACTCGTAAAATTGCACGGCACGCATGTCGCGTTTAATTAATCGTGTGCGTCGGTATTAAATGTAAAAGGTGCCGTTATATCAGAGGGCGAACAAAGTTCGTGAAAGCGGTCATTTAGAGAATCGTGTTCGCTATTAACGAGGTGAGTTTAATATAATTTATTAACGCTTTAGCGGTTGGCACGCGTGTACCAGCATACCAGTCACGTTTATAGAATTAGTGAAATAAATCTATCGTAACGGGAATTTTGTGATCGTGATAAAGTTATATACCTCGAAGTTAGAATATTCAGAGGTAATCAATTTTTGGGAATTTATCTCATACGTTTGACAATGGGCTATTAATTTTGAATACTTTTCGGGAGAAAATTAATTATTTGTATTCTGATTATCGTGGTGGGAATTTCAATAATTCGAGTAATTGAAATTATGAAAATTTTATTTGTTTGATTTCGAAATCAGGGAAATAGTAATTCCTCCCTGAGAATTATTAGAATCCTATTAATTAAAATTATAAAACTTTCATATGTCTTATTTTGAACTTAGGAATAATATTAATCTTTGCCTTGAAAATATTACAATTTTAATAATCGAAATTATAAAACTGAAAAGTTGTGTATGTCTGATTTTGAAATTAGTGCAAATACTAATTCTCCCATGTCGGTTAGAAATTTTCACCATTCGAGATTTCAATTAGGTTGAAAAATCGTAAGATAAATATATTTTTTCGTTCTGATATAATTCAATGATCACCACTTAAGCATCTAATATTTCGAGTAAACTTTATTTCTTCCGTTTTAACTGTGCAGGAAGTTTACAAATGATTGCTATTTGTTTAAGGATAAACTGCATTTAAACGTTGCAAAACTTTAACGATCAGACGAGAACCGCGTTTTCTGTGTAGCTCTGTTGTTGACGAATAGTTGTTTGACTATTTCAAAGTAGAGTTTGCAAGTTACAGACACCCTAACCATGACAGTTCCGTTTCGAAATTCGTGAAACGGTAAAAACTTAGTAAAGTAAAATCATTTATGGTTGTAGACTTTATCGTACATTAAAAAATATGAACATTTTGAACGAGAAAAGTTTAAGAAGTTTAGTTGTCCTTTTAATATTCTTGTGAATTTCATGAACATTGTCGTTTTTAGATTTGGTAATATTATTATACGTCTGAAAATATCGAATTTCTTTTCGAATTGGTTATATTCAGTCCCTTATAAAATGGAGAACATCAAATTCCCCTAGATATATTGAATTTTCTTTCAACTTGCACCTACTGCATCCATCGTAGAATTCGGAGTGTCGAATCCTCTTTGAAGCTGAAAATATCAATTCACTCTCAAAATCGAAGACATTAGATCCTCTTTGAAATTGAAAGCACCAACTCCACCAAAAAGGGGTTAGAAACTCTCAATTCAAAATTTTGAAATCTATCAAAATATGTAACGCCACGTTAACGAAGCAATTTCAAAAGTTCTAAAAAACAATAAAAGATGTATTTTCTAACGCTGTGTCTCGAATTAGCTATCGTTTGCAATTGCAATGAAACGACCGATTAAAAATTCAAACGAGAGAGGTTAAAAGGTTTCCAATGGGAAATTCTGGAACCCACTAAAATAGCAGGCACGTCAACGGGCACAAGCCGTATTACTTAACGAGCGCGGAATACGAGTAGACTGAATATGCAACAGTTTCCATGTAGCCGACGTGGGTGGGTTTCGTTGTTGGAAATTATTCTAACGGTGCCTGAGGAACCGTCGTGACACCAAGGCGTATAACGATTTTGGACAGGGTTAACATGGATGTGTACACACGGTTGTTGCCATGATGTTGGGCCGAATTATTCGCAAATTGTCCACTGAAGTTGGATTATTGTCTTCTCTCGTTGTGAAACGATCCTGATCCCGGTCTTTGTCTGATTCGACGCGTCTGCATCTCATGATTTAAGTTTACCGTGTAAACACGTGCAACACTTACGAATGACCAGGATGCAAATTTTCGATGAGCGCACAGCTGTCGGATAGTTTATTCCGTTCGTAATCGCGCTCAAACGTTTGTTTGCTAAATCTTATCGAGCTTAGATACATATAACATTGCTGGCGAACTAGGTATCTGGATATTTAATAGGTTGGCAATTGAAATTTTGTTTGTATTCACAGAGATATTTATTTCCAATTTAACTTTCTGCGGTTGTATTTGTTTGAAGTATTGGCGTTGCACTCGAGATTACGTTGCATTGGATGCAATTGATTATAAACTTGGAAAATGTTAATTTAGAATTTTATTAATAAAATTTTAAGTTTCATTCATTAACAAGAACATTCCTAATTAATTATTAAGTTCTGTTTGCGTTGACATAGCATTACCGTAGAAACATCGGTAACCTAATTATCCTTTAATAATATTATAAATTCTTTCGTTTCCAGAACACTGTGCATTTGATTCGCAGAAATGGGAACTTTTGAGAATCAACTCCATCGATCTTTGCAAAGTTTCAACCCACCCCTGCTACCCGGTAAGTTTCAACAACTTTATTCGTACCAACAGAACATTACCAGTTGGCTAAACCGAAGAATTTCGAACTCGTGATTCCCATCTTTCCCTCTGTTTATTTAACCTGTTCGACGATCGTTGATCTTTCGAAGTATCGCGTGCAATGCACGTCTATCCCGAACTAATTAACGAGGAAACAACGCGGGGAACGATGTCAAAGCGTTGACTGATGCGTGAATCGGAATTCATCCCTGCCTTGAAGTTGTTGATAGCAGCAACCCGTACTTTGATCGAGATTTCGAGCTGGCAGGAACGTGCGTGTCCTATTAACACTTGCATAATGGTCGGTAAAGTTTCCAAATAGCTGATGAAAGGTATTGAAAGGAAAAGAATTCGTGCTTAACATTTTGACTGCCTTAAAGGGTTAATATTTCTACCTATTTCTTTTTAAATTCAGTGCTTTGGTATTTTGAATTTTTAACGTAATTTTAATAATACTCATACACAATGGAAGAGTTTTCTCATACAAATTAAATTTATTTTTCTTACCATTTTACCACGACACTCAAAATTAAAAAATTTCAATTAATTCTTTCACGCACGACCCCTTAAAATTTTTCACATAAATTTTTATATTGAAAAATAACACAATGCAAGTTGTGCAAGTACTTTTAAAAATACCGACGATCGATTGCATAGTGTTTCGATAATAATTTTTCTTCGAGGAAGAAATTTACTGTAAGTGGAAGTTGAGACACGGGTCTCGACGATTATCGCGAAGTTCCAGTCGACGAAGTTTTTGAAAAAATCAATTTGCTGATTTCGTTAGAGGAAACTTACCATGATGAAATTCTCCTCGGCGAATGTTAACGACGTTCCCGATAAGTTCGCGATTTTTATTAACCTTCATGAGCTCGAGGTTGACTTTCGATGAAGTGGAATGGAACTTATCTCACGGGAACTTAATAATTATGCACGGTTTTCCATCAAGTTCGAAAATTCATTCTGTTGCTACGACGACGCTATCACAGCTTTGTTTACAAATTTAAATAATCGTTGTAGGGTGCAATCAATTTCGATTACTTTAATTACATATTATGTATGTGAAATTTTTACAACTGCTATTTTATCCATTTTTTTTTTAAATTAGCAAAATATAGCATTCTATACAATTAATACTAAAAACTGTTAATTCTAAATACATTGTCAGTTGTTGTTTTCATTGAAAAATAATCTCCAGACATTTACACTAACAAACAACCGTTTACTTTAAACCGTACCGTTTATTTACAACGCAAAACGGGTGGCAGTTGTTCGCAAACTCGTACATTTCATACGGCACATCTTACACGGGCGTTTACAAAATTTCACGAATCTAATCCTCACCGATAAGATAACTAGCTGGTCGAGGCGTGTTTATCTACATCTATAACCGGACTCTCATTAATTTACTTCCGGCTATTTCCGGGTGTTTTTACACGGGTCAAAGCACGTAATCTTTGTATCATTGTCTTATCGTCGCGGAACGGTCATTGCCTTGTGTAATTGTCCAGCGAATCGATTTTAATAGATAGAACAAGGGTCAAATAGTCGAGAATAACGTAATCGCGACATGCGATGGAAACATTATTCAGTATACAGTATGCGTGATTCACAGGTAGAATTTCGGTAAAAACGATATTAATTTTAGTCTACAGGAGACATTATTTTAGTACAAATGGATATTTATAGGAGCCATAAGAGATTCATTGACAAAGTCAGTTAATTCTCAAAATATTTCCAAAGCTCTATCATTTCGTAATGAACAAGTTAATCCTTGGGAATGGATATCTTTCTACGAAGCATTGTGAAAATATTAGATATCCTAAGCAATGCAATTTCATTCTATTTACATATTCTTCCATTTTCTTTTATTTACCCTTGTGCTGGTAATATTCGATAAAATTATACCCCTATCACTTAATAAAGTATAGTAGTACATAAAGTATAAATAATATATTTATACTTATATTTATACTTTTCCATTTCTTTCTATTTGCCCTAATTCCGTGCTCGATCAAATTAAATCCCTATCGCGCCATTAGAAAAATTCCCCCAGATAATACATATTCTTCCATAAAAATACCGTCGAAATATTATTCGAAGCAACGCATATTGTTTATATCTTGCGATTCCCCTTCATTCGCCCTGCCCACGGTAATAATTCCATATTATTCGACAAAATTAAATCCGTATCGCATATATATATATATATAAAAAAAAAGGTTACCCCCGGGGAACAAATATTCACGCATAAAAACGCCATGAAAGGATCACCCGAAGCAATATGCTTTGGGAATCGTCTCGATAAGCTTGTATATATTCATCCAGCGTTTTCAGCGCGTAAGTTATTCTCCCGTTGATACGCGTGCGTTCGTCGCCGCGTACGTGATGTTGACCCTGATGGAAATTTCATGGTTACCGGAACGAAGCCTCCTCGAGAATGGCCTTTAAGGGTGGCAGTTACCCTCGATCGATTCGATGGGGACGAGGTGGGATTCGTTCGATTCTCGATATTCCACGAGCTCGTAAAAAAAAAAGATGCTAGAAGGGGTTTTCAAGCTTTCGTCGACCAAATATAAGAGACACGATGTTTCTCGAGCGAAAGGATCCACTTTCGGACGGACACAGAAACTCGAACGTAACTAACGGTCACAGAGTTTCTCATCCCTTTCAAATGTTCTTTTTTTTTTGTTCAACGACGTGAATCGTAATTGTTTCGATTTTATAACGTGTTCGCCGCAACGGCTAACGATGAATGATTGAGAACTGCGTTTGAAGTTTTAAATGGATTGCTGTTGGACAATTTGAGACAACAATTTTGATGGAACGCCCGTTTGTTCCCTTTATTTAGAGTCGACGATCGATGCGCCTGTTGTTTTTATTTTCGTTTCGCAGATTGAACGATGTTTCGTGTGTTATAATCGTAATGCACGCGGTTGCTTTGTGCAGTGTTTATTAAACATTGCGCTTCGTAATTCGTATCCAAGTTTCCGGCAACCGAGTTTCTAACTGATGTTATAGGATAATTTGAACATTAAACTAGTATTGCTGCTGCAGTTCCTCGTAGGATTCAAACGGGAAAAGGATGACTACAGGAGATCTGTAGTAATGCTAATGTGAAAATTATCATATGGCTCTGTTTACTCCTGATTTTTTTTCTTTTATTTAGTCAACTTGCAACTTCGTATAAAACTAACTACATTTTCACTCATTTCTCATTCAGACACTTAACCGGTAGAAGTTTTTTTTTTTCAAAAATATGTAATTTATTTATGCAGTGACCCAAAATTTCGAGAAAATTTGTTTAACTAGTTTACGGTCATTTCAAAACACGAAGTGACGAACATAAGGTCCAGAAGTTAAATTCTACTGGAAACATTTAAAAAGGCGTGATTTATTAAAATTTTACCTTGGTACAACATTCAATTATAAATTTATTAAAAGATGCCTTCTTTTAGTCTGTTAATTAACATAGCAATTATCTGCGTTCGTTTTTATAAATTTTTGTAGAGAATCACGAGAGCCCCTAATATAAATATAATGAGCAATCAGAAATGAGGTTTAACTTCGTTATCGTTTCATAATAATGTAAACTATGTGATATTACCGCGAAATAAAATAAAATATAGTTATTTATCGTGATTCCACACCAGTACCTGTAATCTGAGAAAAAGTATGTAACATTAACGAAGCAACCCGGAACAATGTAGTTTTCGTGATTCACGAATGTTCGCGTGCGGGCTTTTAATTCTCGGGAAGAGGATCACTGTTCTTTATTGCCTCTCTTGCATTTCACCTTCTTCCTCCTCTTGGTGTGTCTGTTATTTCATCTAGCCGCTGCGCTAGTGGTTTTCTCGTTATCAACGCGGCCAACGAACAGGCACGAACTTTCACAACGAGAGATCCCTGGAGATCACGGATTGAAAATATTTGCCGGACTATCTTGGATAAATTTTTGTCAAATTTCGATTAAAACGTAAAATCTCTTAGACACTCTGTTCGATGTTTATCCTGGCGTTTTATCAGAGAAGTATTGTTTAAGTAATGCAATGTAACAGGTCAACCGTATTATTTTGTAACGAGAGGAATTTCTGGATAGCAGAATAGTTTCGATTTGGAAAGCGCCTAATTTTACTTCAATATGTTATTAATAGTTTAATTAATGGGTGGCACTCGTGGGAACGAGGAAGTTGGAGGATTGGGGAATTGGGAAATTTTGAAATGAAGAAATTAGGGAATGGAGAAATTAGGAAATTAAGAAATTAACGAATTGTAAAAATAGGAATTTCGGAAATTGAGTAATTGGGGAATTACGAAATTAAGAAACTATGGAATTAGGAAATTGGGAAGTTAAGAAATTAGTTGATTAGGAAATTGAGTAATTTGGAAATTAGAAAATTAGGAAATTAGGAATTGAGAAAGTAGGGAAGTTAATTCGAGCTTTTGATCTCTTGAACAGACACAAATTATCTGTATATAAAATAGAAAGATATGGGTGGCAATATTTTAAACTGTTTTCTTCCCCAATGTAGAACAAGAATCGTTTGTTTAAACGTGGCAATGTTTAACGTTCGAGTTATCTCTTCTACGTTCTACCATTTTTCAAAGGAGTACAGTTTAACGTTCGTTGGAATATACTACAGCGATGTCGGTTTCCAGCAGGAGTAAAAAGTGTTCACCAAGCACGAATTGTCAAGATAAACTGAAATACACACTAACAGGTTGAGAAATTCATCGAAATCAGCGGGATAAGATATTTTGACGCTGATTTCGCAAATGACCCTTTATATCCTGGTTAAACATTCCTTCGTTATCGAAGGAAATTCCTCTGTGTTGATCGCGAGGAATTCATTAACCATCGATACTTGTTGCTTTCGTTCTACTGCTTGTCACGTTGTTCAGCAGTTGCTTCGCAAGTTACCGTCTTTAATAATGAAACTCGATAGGGTCATTAATATGTCTCGAGCGACCGGGCGGTAAATGGAACTTCCGTTGATAGTTTACGGGAACGAATTTCACGGTTGTTTATCCCTGAGGGCTTCCGGTTCCCTAGAAGAGCTTCATATTCAATAATACACACATAAGTATGTGATTAAGGCACCTGTCTGTTTCTTACGGTTGTTCAAGATCTTTAAATTTATTAATCTTTGCATTAACGGTCAACATAGAACTCTTAAATAAATATGAGATTTATTATCGCAATATTTTTTCGTCGACTACCTCTTACGAGAACGGTACTTATCGACGTTGTGTTAAAAAGTCGATAAAGTTTCATGAAGCTTTGAATTGCGTTCTAGGCGTTGTCCGACCATTACGGGGAAATTCTACTTAAACGTTATTAACCACTTCGGAGATCGCAGTTATGAACTTTACAAGCCTCGGGCGGTGTTTCATCAATTAACACATTGATTACCACACCGAGAATGAATATCTGTAATATTAAAATTCTAAGGTTAATTTTTAAATTTAAGTTTCCAGTATGATACTTTACATCGGTAGTAATTTTATTCAAAGTTTCTTTTCTTTCATTTTACTTTTAATAAATCGATTTTATAAAATTGGACAAATTGGCCATTTTATATTTAATATTTTAAAATATAAAGTATAAAATTTGACAAAATTTATCAAAATTGTATACCTTGTAGGTTTTTGAAACGTACATACCAAACATAATCGGTGATTAAATAATGCTACAAAATAAAATTTTATGGTAAAAATTCTAATTTACTAAATTCTCAACGAGGTCTGACTAATAAGCGAGTAATCTACTCACACGTTTCACCAACCGATGGTCCCGTGAAAAAGTGATAATTAAATTGTTCAAACTTCCGTCATGCAAACCTAACCAGAATACTCTTCGTCCATGGATGTTATTCTCTAAAGTTTTGCTCTCTGAACGTGGCGTATAAATTACTCTTCTTCTCCTCCCCCTGTCCTTCTCGTTCTCTCACTTTAATCAAATCAAAGCGATTGAACGTGTAGTCATTGAATGAAACTGCCCTTCTCGTCGAATTGTCGGAAGAGATACATTCACATACGATGTAATTACAAACGATTGTCACCCGTACATTATCAGATTACGCAGCTTACTATCGATAGCCTGGTCAGATAGCTAATAATCCGTTCGTCATGGTTAGCGCATTAATGTGCACCGTCGTAATTAACAGTCAGTCGTTTCTGTCGATATCACTTTTGCGTTTCCTTTATATACTCTCTACCGTGTTAACGCCTCATCAACCGAGAGCCTGTTCGTTAACGACTGACTGGGTTATCTCGTTCCTTTTTACATTCGAGCAATTCAATTTCATTTTCGTAGCAATTACGTAATTAAGGTTGCTGCTATTCTTTTATTTACATTTATTAATATCGAGGCAGTGTATGTGAGGAAATATTTTATCTTCCATATGCTTCCACTCGGAAAGAAGGTTTGTAGGAAACTGTTTCTATTTAGAGATATTTTATATTTAAGAATACGTGGCGAGAAAATTTGCTACGTAGTTTTGAATTTAGAGGTAATAAATAAGGATCGACAAGATACCAGAGTTAATACAAATTTTGTTTTCAAGTATTTTGTGCCATAACCCTTTCCTGCGCTGTGTACGGGGTCGTCGGCACAGTGAGCCTGAATTATATATATATATTTTTTTTTTCTCAGATATATTACATCGCCGACTGAATTCAATATCTTTCCACATAATCTCCTCAAAGGCGTTCACATTTTACTGTAAGAAAAGGCTCGTAACTCGATCGATAATTATTTGTCAAACGCCAATGTCACGAATTCAGTTGGTAACGTAATATCGGAACAGTTTGAAACGAGCTATGTCGAATTTCTTAATTACCAGTCATTTGTAAAGCGATAGCGTTTGCTCGTTCCCGTAGTAAACCGGTCTCGAAGGTGTAACTGTGGTTTGTGATTAATTACGACAAAGTTCGCGAAAGCTTAGGGCGTGTAATCCCCGACAAATGACCAGACACACGGCCGAAACATTTCTCGACCACTGACAAATGCTAGTTATTCATACGTAACGGGGCTATCCTTGGGAATTGGCGTGTGCTTGTATACCGTATTCGAGTCTAACGGACGAAAATGGTCGGGGGTCGAGAATGTACCGGGAGGATCCACGGTGGTTGCGCATTACGATGCAACACGACATGGTAATGTACAAGTTTATTATGGAATAAATTCCTAGATCCTGTTTACGATACACCCTGGTAAACTTGACGACAATTTCAGTCACGAAACGAATTGATTTCAATGCTATCGAACGTATCGGATTTGTTCTTGCGACACGTTCGGGGAAATCTTAATCCTTAAACGTATAGAATTACCGATTTGGTAATGTATACCTACATATATTTGCTGACAGAATGGAAGTATAAATACTGTTGCATGCTTCTGAGTTCAAATTTAAAAATATTCTAAGTTCATCATTTGAAAATTATCTTATACGTCAAAGTTAACTTAGGATGCGAAAATTGTTGTAACTGATTTTAGTTGTCTTGATTACATATCAATGTTAAACGAGCACGGATATAAGAAAATTGTACCGATTTAATGTCTCTACGGATGATGTATAAATGTTTAGAAAATACACGATCGCAAGTCTAAGATCGTACGAACAATGGTTAAGAGTTGATGCCTTTTATTCAAGCTGGACGACAGTCTTGCAACGGGGACAGGCATTATCTCGAATCAGGATCAGTGTTTTAGTGTATCGTTCTTCCGTGTTTCTCGAATACTGTTCGCCTCATGACACTTTGAAGCATGCAACGGTGATTGTAGCTTCACGATTCTGCTACGACGACGAAGTATGAAACGGCTGTGACAGCATCGAAAAGAATCATTTGTTGAAGGAATACAAAAGCCCGTAAGAAAACGGGAACAACGTGTTAATTTCGAATGCCATTTATAGAAGCGCTTTCAGAATAATTGAAAGAAACAAAAAACAAGAAAACGGACGAATTAGGTTATCTTTCTATTTCGTGTCTTTACAAAGCAACGGTTGTAATTAAATGCGAAACGAGTTTTAATAATAACGAATTAAGGAGCGTTCTTTTTGCGATTAACAGAAAATGAAAGCGATCGTTTGCCTCGAGCATGTTAAAGCCATTAAGAAAATGAAAAATGTGTTATAATATCCGGAAACAGCCTTTGAAAACATATCGTAGAAGTTGTCGGTAATTAAACATCGGTTTAAACACAGGGAACCCTTTGATCGTTGAGGTAATTATATTTTTACAATTTTTTGAAAGGGACTGCGCTTGCTTTCACTCTGTGGATTATAAACAGTTGTAGAATTTGAAGCTGACATGCCTTTAAATTAGTTTCATGCCCATCGTTGCTGATAATAATATTATATATTTAATGCACGTGAAATAGATTAGCGAATTATTGTTATTCGGTTTGAGATAAAATTAGGCTAAAGATAAAAATTTATCAAGCATCACAAATTCACCATAGATGAATGACTTAAAGGATAAAAAAGTTCAAAAAAATTGTAGATTTTATCAAGTACAATATTCTAGGTACAGAAAAATGTAATATCTGGGAATAGGAAAACATAGTATTCCAAATATTGAAAATTCTAATTGCAAGTATATTAGTAATAATGACTGAATTTGAAATTATTAATATCATAAGGTGAGTGGAATTAATTATAAGTAAATAGTAAAAAAAGGCTGCCAACAGTTTTATAAATTTTTCTCCTAAAACGTTGTGTATTGTACCGGATAAGAAAGAAAGGAATCGAGGTTATTATTTCAATTGTACAAAGTTTGTTCTTTAGCTTGTTAATCACATTTTTCCTCGACAAGAATAACAGGGAATGGCGGTCGGTTCCCATTGACAAACCTGGAGGGTTCGATTGATCAAATAGCTTGAAAGTTCTTATCGGGAACCTTTTGAAGTGTCCGACGTCGCTTCGGGTCATGTTTCAAGAGCTGTTTTGAAACCGCATTTTCTATAAAGGATTTCCGGAGCTTCTCTGTTGGTTCATGAAGGAACGTTGTCTTCCGTTGAACGATGAACCCAGTGAAGTTACAACAGCCTATGCTTTGTTCGAATGATGCTTATCGGACTTTCTGCGATGGGGTATCTTGGGAGGGCTTTCAATTTATGAAGCGAATTTTTCTATGGATTTCAATGATATCGCGTCTGGTGGCTCGATATTTACCACCCTCTCACCGACAATCTGATTTTCGTCCCAGTTTTCGATTTCTCTTTATTGCTGCACAATCTCGTTACCTTTTATGCGTATTATTCGTATCAAAATTCTTTTGCAATTTCGTGAATAAGTCGTATTCTAATTTTTAGATCTTGTGCATGATTCATTTTTTGTTGATCCTCCGAAATATTTATACTCTGCGATTCAATTCACATTAAATAGTTGCTTTTTTTCTTCACGATATTTATTTTTCATTTTATTAGTTAAAATTATGAATTTCCAAGTCGAAAGAATTTTTTTTGTCTCTGTAAATTTATGTTTTAATCCAAGATTATATTTTCAAATACATATTTACTTTTTAATACGATAATAATTGTAACATGGTGTATTCTATTAATATTATTTGAATTTTTTTGTGGACAAGGATTGAAATTTGATAAAATTTCAGATAAATTTGACGTTCATTGATGCAACCATATGAATATTTTGACGTACGTATAATATATTCGAGCAGTAAAAAATATCACCTAAAACGATGCTTTTTTTCCCCTCACGGTGTGATAAAACTTTACAGTGCCCATCCACAGAACTTACTAAAGGCAAAGTAAAAATGTTTATACGTTGAAAGCATCTCCATCTACGAAGAAATCATTACGATCATGAAACAGTCGTCTCCCTAATGGCTTATCGTGTAACTTCCATTAAACGACTTCTTTCTTTTTTCCCCACCCTCTCTCGGCCTTTCCTATTCTTTGAAAGTTTTAAAACGTTCTGATAATAATACAGCTAACAGAAGTTCCTTCCTCGATCTTTTTATTCTTAATTTGCCGTCACACTTTGAAAGTTCATTTAATGTCGATCTACCTTAACTTTGGAAACTTTTATAATTCTTCTTTGAAAAAGGAAATGGTTGAAAATGAGTAGTTAATTGTTATAACGAAAATGGAAACTCGTAGGAGGACGTATCGACATTAATTAATAAAGAAATGGATAATTTTCAAAATTAAGACCAAGTTTCAAATTTTCAAATTTATTTTATTCGATAACTTACTTTTTAATTTTTAAATTTCAGATTGTTTGATTTTCATTTTTGAGAGAAAATAGGTTTGATTTCTAACGGCATCGTTCTCCACAAGTGGACGAGTTCTGTGTCAAAGGAGCGTTATTAAATATTTCATAGCGGTTTCGGAAGTAGATCGTTATTCTTTAAGGGATGTCGCGAAATGATCGTCGAAGACAGGAGGGTTCTATTCAAACGGGCAGGTTGATAATGGATCGCGTGTGAAATACATTCACACAGGGGATTACGTTCCCTTTCAATGTGTGAAAATACGTGGGTACACGAAATCTCCATGGAACGATTCGATCCTCCTTTCTTTGGTTCGTTTTAAAGGTAAAGAGATAACACTTGGTTTACCACCTCTGATTCTTCTTTTTCCCCCCCTTTGGCTGGTGATTTTATGTGATTCGAAATCCTCTTGGTGCTGAGACTGATTTTTATTGCTTTTTTTTTTACCTTTAGAATGGTGCTTCCATCTGTTGCTGGAAAATTTTATAACAGCAATAAGAAATATTTTATCATAATATTTGTACCTTTCTAATTTATTTGATTTTATGTCGAGCCACGTCTGGCATAAATCAAGTTAGAATTATTAGAAGAATTTATTTAATTTAAATTGTTGCGTATAAAATAAAAAACGAAGAAAATATGGTAGAATAAAGATTACAGATTGAATTATAGAAAGTGTACCAAGTAAAAGTTAATCAGTTGAACGTCTGAGAACATAATTTAAAAAAGAAGACAGTGTCTTTGGTGTGGCAAGTTTTATCGTGCAGAAGGGAATATTCAGCAAGTACCAGATAAAATATCTCGGGGAAAGGTAATCGCGTTAAATTTCACTGAATTTCGGTCAAATTTACGACGATACTTCTTCGCGGGGATGGGACGTGTTGAAACATCGGGCAGTCGAGGTTTCTTCAGGAATTCCGAGGGGTTAACGCGACCGGCTCGTTTTATCTTTTCACGAACCGCTTAAGACACCGAACGATTCGCCTTGCTGGTTTCTGTAATATCCATATTGGGATCTTTGGCGTCATATAAACCAAATTTCAATTAAAAAAGATCAAAATTGCCCAACCATATTTCTTCGTACGATCTATCGTTCGACGATAATTATGATTAATCTTTTCATAAGTTTGAAAAATTGTTCAAAATCAATACCTTTCTTACCATGAAGATGTCATGGACTTAATTCGATCGATTAGCATTGTTCGTATTGAAAAGTTAGGTTTATTGAATTTCCACTGAAAATTTATTTATGGATAAAAAGTGACTCGTTGCTATTTCCAGTATTCCAACAACGGATAACAACAGAATCCGAGATAACAAGTGGAAGCATAAAATTTAAAAAATTGTGACTACTCGTATCCCTTTAATCTATTTTTATTTTTGAACAACGTTTCGCTGTTTTCACCGTCAACGCGTTAACAATTTTTTAACAGGACAATTAAATGTTTTAAATCAAACTGAAACCAGGTATGGATCCTTGTTAGCTTCCACAAGCTATTACAGCTCGGAAAAAAAGAAAAAAAAAAAAATACTTAGAACCGACGGCAAAGGTTCAACGAAAAGGTCGGAAATATCAACGATCATTAAACTTTTTTATTTCAAGTTTTTGTGAACTATGCCGTTGAAGGAAAAATAAATAATTTCCAGGTGTCGCTCACGATTCCTGGACGAATTGTAGCAATTTAATGAGGTACTCTGGGAAAATTTTGAATGCAAACTTTTTCGCAAATTTCACGATGCAAAATACGAGGAATTCGTTAGACTTTCTGTAACTTTGTTGTAATGTTTCTTTTCCACCGTTCTTTCCTTTCTTTTGTTTGTTTTTAGATGCAATGCAACGATTCAAGTTGTTCATTTGATACCGTTTCGGTGTAATTTAAATGTGGGTCAGAAAGTACACTTCCGGCCTGAAGTATGACACTGTTTTTATACGCGTTACAGATAATTTCTAATATAAATATAAATGTTAAACTTGATTGGCTAAAATCCATTTGTATACAGCAACTCTACTATATTTTACAACAATTTGCAAAAGCAATTAACTGCTTCAGCAATTTTTTTATATTTCTTTTGGGAGTTGGAGTTAAAGTAAAAATTTGGAATCAAGAATTATTGAAAAACATTCCTAAAATCATTATAAAAGGAGGAGCTCCAGTTATTCCTTTAAATATTTAAAGAATTACAGGATGCATTTTTAGGGATAAATTGTTTCATAGTTTCAGCCAATACAGGAAAGATATCGTAATTCTTGATCATCTTTTTTCCATCTATTTTCAGCGACAAATTGCGTTTTCAACCGTTTTCATTCGCAAATGTATGTACTCGTATATCGCATTACATTTTACCCCACGTTCGTTTCACGGCTTCCATTTCATGGATTACAGAATTCGAAAATTGATTTAACGGTTTACACAAGTGGCAGAATGGTCGCCGACGTGTAAAACTCATCGATTACCAGGCACGATTCAACGGCGAGAGAAAATTTTTTTATTTTCACACTCATATTGATGAATTGTGATCCGTGTACGTCTCGTCGATCATTGTGTCAATAACAAAAATTGATATCCCCATTGTATTTAAGGGAAATATTTAAAAATTTAGAAAATTGTAAGAAAGTAACGTATTTTATAGGGGTCATTTCGAAGCAAAATACATATGTAATTGCCAATTAAATAAAAGGCACTGAAACACTGGAATGTTTAATATAATACTCGACGTCACATTTTTGCGCTAGTTAACACGTACACGAAACCTCATATGTGATGGTGTTAGTTCGAAGACATCGTGAGAAGGCTCGGCTCCGAATAAAAGTTGGCCGTGTTGCACTTTATCGTGGGGCCGTTAAGCACATTTGCACTCGCTTTACCACCGGTCAGATAAGAAAGCCAGCGGACAATGAAATATTAAAGACCGCTGAAAGTATTCTGCGGTATTTATAACTGCCAAGCTAACTCGAACACGGTTTATACTTCTCGATCTGGTCGTAATTGCCGGTCGGTATGATAATTTCGTTCGGTTTGCGTCGATCGTCGATGTAATCGTCCTCGCGGATGTTGGAAGTTGTCGCTATCTTTGAACGATGGAAAACTTTGACGCGAGTTCGAGACGTTCAAGCGTCGAACGGTGTCTGGCGAAACGTGTGCAAGCGGATACGCAATCGGACGCGAAACTCGAAAACTTTTGGCGACAGTTTGCGCACGAGTTCCCCTCACTGTCACCTCCAATGAATTACGTCAGACCACGGGAATCGCTCGAATTTTCCAGCCTCGACGCTATAGAAATTCGAATCGAACCCGTGCGACTGGTGGTTTCCGAGTTTCTGATGCAGTTGGATGCGTTTATCGGGACAGGGGGAAAAAATTATTTCCTCCGTTTTCAGTTCTTTGTGATTTTCCGCATTCCATTTCAAAGTTCGTAAACAGCGAACGGAGCGGATACTGGATTAAGTGATCAAATAAAATCAATCGGTCTGACCATACACTATCTTATTCCACTTGATCAATGACTCACCTTATGATTTATTTATCTGTCGTAATGTCGTGATAATCTACTTGTCTGATTGCTCGCTATCTACGATTATACGTGTCTGATCACATATAGCAATTATCTACTTGTTAGAACATTCGACATCCACAATTTCATATGATTGATCACCTATATGCTTATTCTACTTGTTCGACCGTACATTTCCATAATCCACTTGTCTGACCACCCACCATCGACAATTCCACGAGTCCGACTACCAAGTCATCTTATTCTACTTACGTATCGGCCATAATCTACTTGTCTGACCACGCACGATCGATAATTTTACCACCTACTCGCTCCATTCTATTTATCTGGTCACATAGTGGTATGATCTATTTGTTTGATCATATATCACCATAATTTACTTATCTGGCCACCTACAATCGATAATTCCATATATCGTACCATGTGCTTGCCTCATTCTACTTGTCTGACCATATATTGATATGCTCTACTTGTGTGGTTATTCACCGATAACCTCATGTATTTGACCACGCATGTGCTTCATTCTACTTGTCTGACCATATATCGTTATGATCTCCTTGTTTAGTCGCATATGACCATAATCTACTTGTGTCATCAGCCACGACGAATAACTCCGCATATCTGAACTCGTACCAGCTTCATTCTACTGCTTTGACCATATATCGTTTTAATCTACTTGGTCATATATTGCTATAATCTACTTGTCTGGTTACTCTCAACCGATAACTTCGTATTATCTGATCACAAGCCGGTTTTATTCTACTTGCCTGATCACTAGCCGACACAATCTACTTGTCTGACAATTCTCCATGATTATTTTACATGTTTCATCATCTACTTTCATTTCTCCGGTCATATATGATTATGTTCTACTGGCTTGATCAATTGCAATCGACTCGGCTGACTATTTATTTACCTATTCCACTTATATAATTGATTTTTCTTTGAAACATCTGTATTTACTGCTGTGTTTGTTTGCTTCCGTGAATTTTCATGGAAGTAATTTAATTTAAAGTAACTATTTCATTCAATTACTTAATTGCAAGTAACTTCAAAAGCAACGAATAGAAACTGGTGGGAAGGGTGTACCACGGAACAAGGTGCTTTACCTTCGCTAGCGTTTTTCTTCCTTTGTCAATTCTTAGTCCACGGTACTGCAACTAAAAGGATACACCGACGTATGAGTACCGTAAACGTTTCCCACGTATTTATTAAATTTTGTTTTTACTCTATGAAACGCCCCTGAAGATTTTCTCTGACTCGATAAACAGCACGGCCAACGTTATTGTTTTGCTATTTAAGAGCGGCTTTGTATTTTAATTAAATGTAAATGTTATCACTTTCATTCTGTGTGAAAACATTTTCTCTTTGTTTATGTAGTCAATATATGTTTAACGAATATGAGAAACGTGTTACCGGTACTCATGAATATTCTGCATTGAAATCAATCGGGAATTCGATTCCTAAACTATTTCAATAACGGCTATTCTGAAACGACACAGTAAAAAGTATATTTGTTTTGATTTTATTCGTAAAATAAATTCTGTGGGAGCATCGATAAAAGATGGAAAATATGGAATTTCTTTCTGCGAATAATCGAAAGTTTTCTCGGATCAGTCGTCGATGATTATTAGACGGAATATTGGTTCAGTAATTGAATTCTTTCTGCGTAATAATCGAACGATCGAGTTGACTTCGTTCCTGTTTGTATCAATATTAAAGTTCATCGGTAGCTTGTAGGTTTCTTACAAAAATATCTCGTATCCACAATCAGAGTGCTCTGATCAAAGGAGCCGTCGATGTCCTCAGAAAGAAGAAACGAGGGAGATTCTTGTCGAGGAGTCTCCAGTTACCGTGTATCCTTGCTTCGATACGAAGTTATTAAGTTTCTTTGTCTGCGAACCGACGTCGTATCAAAGCATCGAGGAGATTCCGATCGATAGAATATCGAGTGATATTTCATTTGTCTCGAGTACCTTGCTTGATACAGTGTCGCTCTAGTGTTTCATCCGTTTCCACATTTTCTTCTTCTTTATTGTTCGTTGTTTCGCGTCAAGGATTCTTTGCGAAAGACTGAGAAGCGAAATATCTCGGAAAGTTGATACGATTTTTAATAAAAACCGACACAGGCGTTTAGAACTGATTAATTTCTATGGTATCAGATTTCTTGTACAAGGAAAGAATCCTTGTTTTCGTTACCATTTACTTGTATAGACTTTTAGAGCAAGTTTGGAACACTTTTAAATATATAAAATTGATAAATTTAAAACGTGATATTAAATTTTATTCTTTGCTTTGAAATATTTCCCTCGAGTTATTGGAACCAGGTGGAGAATGGTGCTATTCGTTTTTCCCTGGATTGGTTGGATATTAAAGAAGCGCAGATCAATAAGTGAATGAGAGCTTTTGGCGTTATAATAGCATGAGTTTCTTTTTTTCGGTTCAATAATTTGATGGAATCACCAGGGAAATTGCTCTTGGTATCGTTAATAAGCGCCATTCGAGTGAATGGCGTTCTATGCGACAAAATTATTCTATATTCGTTGGACGAATACGGGGGGGATGAAGATTTTGTTCGATTATCAGACGAACGTTAGAAAACGTCAGGTAATTGAGTTTAGAATTTTAATGGGCCCCGGGTTATGAAACGGTGATTAATCTCTATCCATCATAGCTGTAGAGAGATTTTCCGGATGCAAAGCTTGGCATCATTCCATATAATTATTCTTCATTCTTTTATCGATATCCATTTAATATGACGAATATTTTCATAAAGACATCACCGACGATAAAATACGTTTGCCTCAAAGAACCGGTCCGAAAGTCTTGGCGATATTAAATCGACGAATTGCTTCTAAATCAAGTGAACCATAATTTTGAAATTAATACAAAAAAAATCGTACAGAAACTAATACAATTTTTGTCCTTTGCAGCCTTTTTTCACGATAGTGTGATTTATTAGTTTTATGGGATTCGTATCTTGTTATATAGGGTTTAATTGAATGCTCGGAATTTTGATTCAAGTTTTATTGTCTAATTTTCATTTTAGTAGATTTTTATGGGATTTGGACGTTTCGTGCAGCTTATAAGCTTCTTAACTATCGGCTAATATTGATAAGAACCTCTTGACGAGAAAGCTGTTTCAATTTCGCTGCAATCAGTTCTCGATAAAAGTGGTATATAAAAGCATTTTCTTGTCGCAGCTCTCGCAGTCATTTAAATACGAATCTCAATGTGAATCGTGTAAATTATTTGTCGAGACTTTTCTTTTCGCCTTCGCGACAGCTCGAAAAATCTTTTATTTCTTAGCAATATCGTTTCGTTAAATATTATATGTCGGAAAATGTTCGAACACGTTCTTGTTTCTAGTTTGATTATATCCCAGGTTTCTGTTAGGAGATATTCGAATAAAATTTTATCTCGAATTAAAGCCTATTCGGAGAAAATGTACGTCTCCGTTTCATCCTTCAAAATTATTCGAACGAAGTCGGAACTCCTACGGAAATTCGTATAATAGGGAATTGTCAGCGTCGCGTTTCCGGCGAATCTTCATTTATGTCCGTCCGGATAAAGAATTTCAGAAGAGCCGGATGCAACCTGACGCTATAAAAGACTTTTTAAATATTCAACATCTGCGGTTAAGTAATTTGGCCGGTTCGCCAAGACTGACGTTTACGAGCTAATGGAATATTCATATGACGAACCACGTACATCTTTACGACACGACAGTCAGCCAGGGCGGATAATTCTACTGTTGAAACGCATCGAGGATTCTCTGACTGCTTCAATTTCGAAGACGCCAAGTTTCCTTTTGAAGCACGACGCAACGCGACGTTTCGTGTGATTCGGTTCGAAACGAGATTCTGATTCGGGAATTGGATAACGCGGAAATAATCAGAGAAGTATCGTTTTTCTTTCGAATATCCGACAGAAAGTGAATATAATCGTGAATAACTGAATAGTTAAAATTTAATTTTAAAATGTGATCGTATAAACTCAGAAATTGGAATTTTCCTACTTTTGGAAAATCAAATATTGCCAAGAAAGTAGGGGCATTTTGTAGCCATTAAACAAGTCAATATTTGAGAATAAAGGTTTTCATATAAAACATTTCCAAGGAATCACCGAAATAGTAAAATAGTCGGGATAATGTGATCCCCACCCCTCTTCCATATACCCTTCCCTTTTGGTACTGCGATGATTATAGTTTGACACCGAGAAAATGTATCTTCAAAGTTTCAGTTTGTTTCGAATTTGAATTTTTGAACAATGGGGCGTATGAAATTAGTCATACCAGTTATGGTTTTTGCCGTATTCTTTTGTAAATCATTCTACTGTTTCAAATAAATATTCCCAGTGTCGTTCTTTTTACGATTTTTCGGTTTCTACATAGTTGAACATATTCTCTGATAATAATTAACACGTACGAATTGTCACGATTGTTATACAGGCAGAATTTGGGCCATGAAACTCGATGCGGTCCGCGGCATGCATGCATTGGAACGAGAGTTATGTATGTTACTCTACATTTGGAAACTTAGTTAACTGTTAGTCGTCAGGGTTGACAGTTGAAGGGTTAATTGTTCATTAGACGTTGGAGTTTGCCGTTGGAAATTAAACCCCAGATGCTGTTGCATGATTCGGTAATGTTATACTTCCAATTAGTTTGAAAATTTTTCCAGAACTTTGTAATCGAATAATTGGAGTAATTTAATCCATGCTTCGTTCATGACACGTTAATTAGATCCGTGGAATGAACATGAGCGAACCTAATAAAACAGTCACCGAAGAAATTATTTTTCTTTACAAAATATCGATTTAATAATATTTAATAATATGGTTGAAAAATAATTTAATTAATACGTTGGCAGTCATATTGAAATTCTCTTGCATAAAATTTTACTTGTTATAAAATTATTTCTTCCAATCACCGTTTTATAATCGATAGTTTGCACAACAAGTGAACAAATAATTACTCATTGTTTCACGTTTGATACCGTTGTTGTTCGTCGTTTTAGTCGATAATGGAATGGAATATGCAAATAATTAACGTTGCATAATGTTGTGCCCAGACGAATCTGAGTCGCGTTAACACAAGTGATATTCACGTCACTGTCAGACTATTCTTTGTGCCCGTTAATCGAATTTCCAATGTTCATTCAGCACCGCTTTTAATCGCGTCGACCCGTATAATTGGCGAACGTCTATTTCACGGCTTGCGTTGAATTCGAACTCTCGTCGCCTCGAAAGATCCTATTTTTCACGAAGTAAGCAGACTTTGGCTTTGTGTTCGTTCTTCTTAACGACATTAAGCCGTTAACGAGGGCTACTGCAGTCGCGAAACTGTACCCTCGAGTCTGGTGTTAATTCACCTCTTCACGGGGAAAGAAGTATGCTTCGCGAAGAATTGTAGCTTTCTTTCTGTTTTCACCATGCTGGTTTACTCATGAATCAAAAGATAATTGAAAGCTACTAGACTAAATTCGAATTATACCGAAGCTTTCTTTAAATCAGTCCAAGGTACTTTGAAAAAAAGAAAAAAAAAATCTTGCTCGTGTTGATCAAAAAGCGAATAAGAATTTAAAGATAAATATGAAGCGTAAAAAGTATATAAACTAAAAGTTACCAGGCTAAATAAAAAATATCATTGCAGCAGCACGAAATATTCGG
Source organism: Stelis phaeoptera (assembly GCA_943735885.1). Classification (NCBI taxonomy): domain Eukaryota; kingdom Metazoa; phylum Arthropoda; class Insecta; order Hymenoptera; family Megachilidae; genus Stelis; species Stelis phaeoptera. The sequence continues at coordinate 7,533,134 of OX030941.1, read as the reverse complement.
CAAAATAGATTTGAAAATCTTTGAAGGCTGTTTCCATCCCTTTTACACAGATGTTTGCCAATCAAACAGGAAAGCACATATGAAATATTTCTCTGAGTTTTGATATCGAAGTTGATATTTATCAATGATATCCTTTGCAACCTAACCCTTTGACGTCCAAAGGGTTCTTTTGATTTTATATTGAAAAAAAGAATTCCTCAGATAACGATCAGTTTCCAAATTGAAATTACTGCATAACACAGTTTGTAGAAATAAATCAAAGAATACTTATGCGAACAGTTACACATTAAAAATCTCAAACACGTGTCATCAGCTTCGAAAGTGGTGAGGTATAGCTATCTTACATTGTATCGTACTTCTATCTTCCCCGTTAGAGACGATCGTTTCTCTCCAACCCATTGTATCCATTTTGCTTCATTTTTTATCCATATTGCAACCCATGCATTATCTGAATAGACCTCCACGGCCAATAGCGGTACGTATTTTCCTCTTGAAGTACACGCTTCCGCATTATGTTTCCATTCATACGTGGTCGAACCTCGAACACAAAGTGGAAAATCGATCGTTTCTCGATTAATCGTCGATAAATAATACTCCTACGTTGCAGGATTTATAGATTTTGGACTTGAGAAACAATAATGGCCACGATAATTATCCCAGAAGTTTTATGAATACATTTGCGATGCAAGAGACAGCCAGAGATTTATCTCGCGTGTCGGTGGTTTATCGTCGCGGCGCTTACGATTCCGGGAAATCATTATGCCGTTTAATAATATTACGGCTCTGTTGTGCATCCTTTCCAATTAAGGGGCACGAGGGTGTGCGATCACGATTATATGCGAATCTATTGAATTTAATTGAAGAAACGCGGGCATCTGCGACCGAAGAACGTTTAAACAGCGATATAATTTTTGTGCATGGAAACGAAGTTGTATTTGGTTGGTGGAAAATGTCGGTCAAATTTTAACGAAGACACATCTGAATATTCTTTTGTTGTTAGTTGGATATTTTTCTCGTGGTCGAGCCTTTTGTTCTGAGTTCTGAACGATCGATGAGCATCGTGGTATTGTTTGAAAATGACAGTGTACATAGCGGAGGATAAATTTGATTGATCAGTTTTTACTATGCTCCGATCTGTGTAATGGTCTCTTTACGAGGTAATAATTAGTGGCGCTTTCTCACCAAAGAATTGCATTTTCTTTTTCTGTTTATTTAGACAAATAAATGAAGTAGTTCGAAATCATAGCAAATGTCGATACAAATTATTTCGTATAAAAATTGCAAACAATTGCTCGGCATATTTGTAGACGATTCCAGCTGTTTCCTTAGTCATTACGTTGTGGAATACCGTATACGGGAAGTTTCGCCACTTCCGGTAGTGGGATTAGTTAAATTTTCCTCTCTCAATCGTTGAATATATGCACGTGTTCCTTTCATTAATTAAAATGCTTGTACACGAGTTAATTAGCATCGCCAGACGACTGAAAAATTAATTTAACCCGGAGCTTGATTGGGGTAACGGTCGGAATCTTGAAAATATTCATTCATATCATTATTTTTAGCTGCTATTAATATTGACATTGAATTTTTTTAACACGGAAGAAAACTATTCGGTATCAATATTTTGTTCCGTTTACATTCTGTAGAATGTATTTGATAACTTGTGTTTTATTGTGCTAATTTGCAACGATCTCTGAGTACTGTTCTCGTGGAATAATTAATTAAATCTAATTTAGAAATTAGGGGATTACTATTTTCCAAATGTCTATTTAACTATCCATCTTTTCAATTAATACCCGATATATTTCACAATTTTCCAAAAATTTCTCGTAAACGAACAATTCATGGACAAAAAGAAACTTTCATTCACCGCGTACACAAACATTCGATTCTCTGCATTTCACCAATCTTATTAAGATAAATCATTCTCCATTAACTGTGACCCGCATATTCCGTTGCATCGATTTATATTCACGCCAGAATTTGCATTTAAATTAAAAACTGAAAACGTAAACGTACATAGGTGTCTCAAGTCAATCGATCATCAATCACCGTGAACATATCTAAACCAACACGATCGTGCTGTTCCGCGATGTTGTATCGTTTCTTTTCCTTTTCGTTTTTCAATCGTTACTCACCCTTTATGAAGTCCACCGCCATCTCCAATCCGTACGTGTCCTTATCGCAGTCGTCGAGGATGTGCGCTCCAATTTTCACGCCTGGTACAATGCCGTCCCTCTCGTTCAATTTATCCAAGGTATACAGCATGGCCTCCAACGCCTGTACACCTCCCTGTGGCATGACGGGGCCGCAAGTCACCGTGTCCTCCCTTTCGTGCACCATCATTAAACCGCCCAGCACGAGATCGCCCTCGACCACTGCCTCTTTCTTCACGGGCCAAGTGACTTGAACGTGCGTGTTCAGATCCATGGATCGAAACTGTCGTCGACCGTGTCGAATCGGATGATGAGTTTGCGGATTCTCTAACCGGAAGCGGTTCGTGCGCGCTCGTAAACGAACACGATCGACCCCGATGGCTGTCCCTTCGTCGCCGAAATAATTGATATCCGTCGATCGCACGTTAACCGAACGTTCGACGCGATCGTTCGTAGCATTTTGAAAGTTTTCAACGTGGTTGGCCGAGCAACACACGCAACTGAACAGCGCGAACAACAGAAGATTCATGACTTCATAGTCGTGCACGGTCACGCTGCGGTTAACCGGTGACACTGTCCGATCGTTTTGCGGCGTGTTATGGGTGCTGGTAGCGTTTCAAACGAGGGAGGATTGTTAATGCCGGCCGGATAATGGCGATCTCGATTTAGATTTCATGGATCCGTCGCATTGCAGTCTCGATCGTTAGCTGTTAACGCCATGCCGAACCACTGTCAGGGGAATTCAAGGTAGGGGTGGATTAACCCTCAAGTATCTTATTAAAAAATCACGTTAAACAAACGGTATCATATCAAATGTGTGAAAATAAAAATTAAAAAACAATTCTAAGAAGTTATACGATCAAGTTTTAGTTTCCAGCCTATGGTGGTTTAAAGGGTTGAATATTATATTTTTGTCATTGGCACGAAGATGCGATCGTACTGGTGAATTTCGTGACTGTCAAGATTGCTTCGTGGAATCGAAAATTGGCAAAGTTTCGACGTGAAAAACAGGTTGGCAACTGCCGGGTATCCCTTGAAGGTATTCAAAGATTAGAAGTTCCAAGGGTTAAAAGAAATGTAATCTCCAAATCCATCTCTTGTTCCAAAAAAACTTACTCGATCGGCGTCCGTTCGCCAAACAATTCGACAACGTGTCGGTTGATAACAGAGGGTAGATTACAAAGGGCACGCAAACGGCCGCGAAACTATCGGAATTCTTTGATTGGATAATCTTGGCCAGCCCTCGTCGAACCTGGCTAACCTCCCCCCAGGTTGAGTGGCTGGTACCGAGACGCGTCGCAACTTTAAATTACTCGCGATTCAGCAGGATTCTCGCATCGATAACGACTCGGTTCTTTTCCCTGGAACTAATTAAAAACTTGGGCGTGCCGACTCTTGCTCGAAACATTTTGTCAGGGTTCGATTTTCCTCGTGTTTTCAGAGTTGCGCCCCTGTCGGTTGCTGTACGTGTCGTAACTCGTTACGGAAAGGTACCTGTTGCGTGAGCCCCTGTTCGATCTGGCTTTCTCGATGAAATCCGCCGTTGTCACGCTATTTTTGCCCGTGGCGCATTTTTGGACGTCGGTCGTATTTTCTTTTTTTGTCGGTAGTCGACAAGCGTGACCCCGCTATCGTAAGCGAATCCACCTGGACCCGTTTACCTGTTGCTTCTGTTCGATCGTTCTCAAGAGAATCGCGTTGTCGATGAACTTACCGAATGTCGATCGACGCTCGAACAGATACGACTTGAATCTGTTCGTGGTCGATATCTGATTGTTGGACGATTTCGCGACATCTTAGTCAATCATTTAACTGTGACGTACGTGTATACACGTCTGAATATTGAAATACTTCAAGCACCGTATTCGTATCGATATAGATACTAAAGTAGATTTTTGAAACTCAGTTGTTCATCGTTCGATTCGTGAATGAAAACGTTTTAACTCTCATACAGAATAATAAACATCGTTTGTCGAAAGTATTTAACACTGAAAGGATTAATTGACAATTCGAAGTTATCAACCTAATGATTTTGAATTCTAGAAGGGCGATTCATTTTCCAACACTTCCTTTTACGGATACCTAAGTATTTCTTGTCTGTACATTTTTCCAACGAAGGAAGAAAATCTGATCAACTAAACGTATTCACGGAACAAAGATTTCTGAAACAACATTGCGGGTAATCAGTCACGATACGAAGAAAGATTTCTTTATTGATGCTTGTCCTTTGTAGCCGAACTTTTCGAAGACGTATGAGGCAGATAATATGAGAATGAAGAATGACGAGGATCGAGAAGCTAATCAGTCATATAGAAAACCATGACTCTGACGTGTTATAAGATATGCGGTGTTAATATACAGGTTCTACTCATTCAACTTTTTTGTAAGTGAAACTGGTAGGCGTACGGTCAGACCCGTTCTATTCTTCGTTACACAAGATTGCTTTCTTTCGTGTGGGAGTGCAAGTTTGAAGATAAAAAAGGGGACACGATTCACTTAACGTCATATCTTCAGGTAAATCGATAAAAGTTAAGGGAAACTGTGAGGATTTTTATTATTAACTCTTTACGAACAGTAAATTTATTTATAAGGCATTTGCTTCAATCTTAAGTTAAAAACAACTTCCAATCTCATGTAGAAATTTCTTAACGGCAATTGTAATAATCCTTTATTTTTTATTTGAACAAGATTGACGAGAAACGAAATCGTAACGATTATTCCAGAAATACAATTACTGGATTTCTTGTTTTATATCATTCGAGGAAGCATCGCGAAAATTAATATTTTCTGACAAGCGATTTGGTAACAACAGACCACGAATATAATTTAGAAATATGAATCACTGTAACTTTACCTTCCGTCGGTTCTCTAATGAGTAATGATAACACAACGCGATGCCGTCGTGCGTGAAATATTCGGTACTGGATGAAAGCAACACGAGACCTTCGTATCAAAATTATTTAACAACAGACACACAACGAGTAGCACGATCGAATCAACGTAACCATTTCTCCACAAATTTTAATTAATAAAAGAACAGAAAATATAATTTTTGAATAACAGTACTTTTGTTTAATTCGTTGCAACAAATTTAGAAATTAACAATCGTTAACTATTTAATTTTTGTGAAACTGAGATAATTGTAATATTATCTATAGGTGGAGATTTATTGTTATTATGTATATGAATAATAATTTTCTGGAACAATTGCTGTGTAAATTATTTTCTATAAAATATTTAAGGGACATCTGTGTTCTAACGCGTCTGACATTTAAGAAATATTTGAAAAGTGAGACCAGATGTTTAAGAAAGTCGAGATAGAAAAGTTCAAATTGGAAAAGTTTAATCTCTTATCTGTTAATTCAATAAAACAGGATTCAATGAATCAAACTGGTTGGAGCGTGGTATCGAGGTATCGTAGATAAACTTCCTTCAAATTACGTTCAATAAGCTTAATGAACTCAGGATAAAAAGGTTCGATCACATTAATTAAAGGTTCGGTTCTTTGGCAAATTTGTTACTCCATCGAAAGGCGGTCCTTTGGAAAGTTTATCTAGATACAAAAATAAAGATTACTTTACATTCACACTTAATAAGTGAATTGAAATAAAATTGGAAGATTTTTGAATCGTGTATGCATCAGAATCAAAATTCCACGAGTTAAAAAAACTAGTTTTAGTTGCAAATTGAGCGCGATGGATTTGTAATATATCGTAGCCAATTAAAGAAAAGTAATCGATCACAGAAATATAAATGAAATGTGAAAGATTGACTGAGCAACATTGGTTTCCGTTTTGAGGTAGCCGAATATCACCCGACGTTATTGCACTGTTTCGACAGTTCATTGAACAAAAAAAGAAAGAACGAAAATGGCGTACAGCACTCTTTCAGGATGTGCACCAGTTTCGTTTTTTCATCCATTCGTTTGGTTTCGTCGTTTCATACAAAAAAAAAAAACATTTTTGGCACATCTGCCAAAACACTACTGTTTGCACATCTGTCCACACAAGCTTTATATGATCTATGAAATTGTTTTGACGGCCAAACGCGAAACGGAATCGAAAATGAACGGGGGGAATAAAAGGGAAATATCGTTCATACAAAATCGAATTCAATTAATTTTCGAAATGCTTTTATCCGAATTAATTTTCCGTCGGCGTACTGTTTCTTTAATCTGGTTCTTCAAACCTGACCAGGTTTCATGAAATTTTGATAATTTCTTGTCTGAGCGAATTATTAACCCATCAACGACAGAGCTGCGCTTTTATTAACTCAACGTATGTTTATATTTCATTCTCAATTCAATTTTCTTTTTTTATTTTCTATGTTTTACTTATTGCTTTAGGTAATATTTGACCAATATGTGGTCTTTTATTCACAAATAAGGTTCAGTTCAATTTCTTTTAAAACAAGTGCGAGAAAAATGGTCCCTGTTATAAATATCTAAAGATTAAAAATACATATGTACATTTATGAAATAGAAAAGTAACAAAAATGTGTAGGAAACCGTTAAAGTATTCTTGCGTAATTACGATCAAGAAAGGAGTTAATAAGTTTTCAGTAGTGTTTCATAATTATTTTCGGACAGGATCGTATTTAGGTTCAATTTGCAACGCTCCGGACTTTTAAGCTTGTTTCTTTAAAGGGTAACGGAAAGACATTAATTACTACCGGCACCGAGATAATAATGATGTTACAGCTATTTTCTACTCGACACATTCTTTCGATAATTAAATTTTTCATCGACGAAGCTGGTGCTCGAGATTCTGGGATCACCAGCCTCGAATTACTTTCGCAAAGGAATCTTTTATTCATCCCGTGGCATTTTGCTTCGACAGAATTATTTTACAATAGTTTTCACGTTATCTCGAAACGATGTTTACTTAATCCTTTAACACCGTTACTATATTTGATGATTCTTTACCTTTTCTTGGAAAGAAATTAGAATAATCAGCTTCATAAACATTTGTAATATTTTTGTCCCAAAATAGAAATGTTTCATTTTCAAACGCAGATATTTGAAAGTGCGCTGAGCACCATGGTACGAAAAATATTTGAGACGGAGGGGATTAATAAAAAATAGAAGGGGTTATTTTTCATTATTTTCCACGTCAGAAAAAATATGCTTGCCACGTTTCGTCCTTTGTATTTCTAAGCTTCGATGCACGCAAAAGAATATTTTAAATTTTGAACGCGATTCGTTTTAGTCGTGAATCAAAATGACGTCGTCGTTCACACGCTGTCCTCCCTTATTTCGCGAGGAATCGTCTTCACGACAAACCACGCACGATTTCGCGTAAATTACGATAAAACCGAGCAGGTGTTACTTAACAAAGGCGATATTTTTCCGAATCCTCGTCCGTTTAACGCCTCAGACATCCCAGCTCCAGAAGCAATCTTCCAGAGTGGTTTCCATATTGTGTCACCGTCCCGTAATCTTACGGAAATTAGCGTGTTCCTTTTTTGTTTCCTCGCAATTGAAACAAATTCTTTCTCTACCTCGATCCGTTGCAACACTTTCGAACGATCGCACCTTCGAGCGTGTGTATCTCGATGAATAAATGCATCGCACAAAAAGAAAAAAATAAATAAATATAATTTTACAATCAGTCGCCAGAACAACCCCCTTACGATAACGTGAATTTCATCGAATCTTATCAGAAGTTTGCAAAGAAGGTGCTACTTCGTTTTTCGTCCACCTGTTTGATTCTTCTTCTGCGTTTCTTCGAGGGTCGTTATACAGAACAGACTCGATTCGAACGAACTCCCGGCTCGAACACCAGAGTTTCGAAGAGTTCCTCGAGTCGTTTTATTACCCGTTCGTTACGCGTTCACCGACAGCAGGCCCGGTGTTCGGGACGTTTCCGGATTATTTTTGACCGTGAAAATCACAACGAAATCGAGGCGCAAACACGCGGATCGATAGAAGAACGCCACGAGCGACGATGATTGAAATGGCGACGGGATCAGAGATACTTTTCTGTCATGCTTTCACCGATTTCGCGAACATCGCGATCCACGATTCCGTCGAAGAGCGCGCGCACGCCGCTCCGTGCCATACCAGCCACTGACTGGCTCTGCGACTGCATCAACACTACCCTCCTGAAACGTATCAACCCTCCTCCACCCTCGACACCGTCGTCTTTCCCTACTACCCTACCTATTTCGTGCTCTCTCCCTTTTTCTCTCCGGTCAGTCGTCTCACACCTGCTGTCTCTGCCGTTCGAAGGTTGTTGCTTTTATTTTGTTCCCATGAGCGACCGTTTAACTCGTCCATCATAATTCTCTCGGGAGGTACAGCGTGAACGTCGTATGAGAATGAAAGAAAAAAGAAAAGAAAGAGAAAGAATAGAAGAGAAAATAGGAAATGGAGGACAGAATCCAATGGATTTTCTTTATTGTTCCATCGTGGTGGCCGCGAAGTCGTTGAAGCTATGAAGGTCGTTTAATCTTCCAGCAGGTACATTGATAAATTATCGTTAGCGTCGGTTGAAAGTTAATCTCGCGATGAGCAGCGTTGCGTGTGGGGATAAAGGGACTGAAACAAGGTGACAATGAGGAAGTAGATTTGTGGCAGTGCCAAGAAATCGTGGAAATGATATTTTTGTCTTGTCGTTGCTTATAATCTCTTTTGCGATTACGGCACTGGTTTTGTTCGAAAGTGTTCGGTCATCTGTCGGATGGAATATACATATGCTTCTGTTAACGCTTTGTCCTTGCAGTTTTATATTTCTTCGTTCACTGACAGGAATATTATCGGAAGACCTGTATTTCGGAGTTTTTATAACGTACTCTATAAAATTGTCACGTGTGGAGTTTCCTTTTTAATGGCAAGTTTTATTAAATACTCAAAAATCTGTAGAATAGACAGAGGTAAATTTCGTAAAAATAATATACTATAGTTTTTGGAAGGATCCTTTACTGCTTTACTTGAAATTAATGGTAGAAATTATATACATGATTACCAGCTGTCAAACTGTTCATCTACGAAACTTGTGCAATAATGTTTTGTGGTTTCGATTGAAGTTAAACATTACAATTTTATCTTCGCACTAATCTCGTCTAACATTAGATTGTTGAATATTCAATCGAACTAAATTTCTCAGCATATTAGTCAACATTTTTCTCAACCTTCCTGTAATAAGTTCCACAAAGATTTTGTGTAGAATTTATTAGGGGCTATTAGGCGGACTTAAACACGGAATCCTCTGAATTTTCTCGAGCGAACGAAATAAATGGCCTGGACGTTATTTTCTTTTTAAAGCTCCCTTTCTGTCTTTTTTTTTTGTATTGTTTCGCGAATCAAAGAAACGTTTAACAGCTGCGAATTTCGATTGCGTCTGTGTCGATTCAACGAGGCAAATCTTATTTCATAAATTACTTAATAACCCTCCATCCTCTGCCAAGTTGAACCAATTGAAATAATTAGAGAATTGTAATTTTCTCTGACATTCTTATCTCCTTGTAAAATCATCTCAGTTTCTTCTCTCAATTATCTTGAGTATTCTTGAGATAGCAAATATAGCCTTCTTTCATAATTTCGATTATCTTTCATCGAAATGAAAATTTATTTATTCTTCTTATGTCCCTCGTTTAACAAGTATCATCTATCGTTGCTACTAAATTTAACTCTCGAGCACCATGGCACAATCAAAGGCACAACGTTAACATTGGTCCTAACTAAAAATTTCTAATTCCGAGCCACGATACTTAAGGGTTAACGTACCAACGCAAATAAAATCATTTTGTGCGTCAGAATTTGTTCCTGACGTGTATTCATAATTTATTAAGGACTTTCAGAGCGATGAAATTTGATATTTCCTATTCTTTCTTTATAAGTTGTCAAAATTCATTAGCGACTATAATAGCGAAGGGGGTGAAAGAATACCAGAGGGTCGGCCATTTCGCGTAATGGAAAACGGGAATGTTATGGCCGTCTTTTTTATTCAGGGCACCGAATAAATAAAAATAGCGGTACACATGACCCGATGATTATTTCATAAGCGAGATAAGGGTGCAATTAGGGTGACCTGAGGTACTAAACGATCTGCTGAAAGGCAATCGCGTTCACGGTCTCATAAATTCACGAGAGTTAGCGGCCGTATCACGAAACGGTCGACAATTTTTGCGTTTCTCGTGTATACGAAACCAATTAAACATTACCCGAGGATTTATCGACGCCGCGAGCAAATATCAGCTCGAATCTAAAATTCGGATACCGAAGGATTCAAATGAGATTCAAGTTTCTCGAAGGTGGTTTCGTGCAAATTACCGCGTTTCTGGGTACAGCGAGAAAGATTATGCTAACCGCAACGGATCGCGATAAAAATTGTTAATCTTACGAATAAAATATCGTGAGCCCGGAATGAGCAGGTTTTTATTCAGAAAGTAAGCTTTTAAGTAAGCACAAGGGAATAAAAGGGGAAAAAAATATTTATTCAAGCCAGATGTTGGATCGAATAAACGTTCTTGCGCTCTCGTACCTTTGTAAGATGCTGTGATTGTTTGTTGAAAAATATACGGATAATCAAGGAAATTCATTTTAAATGTGTTTGCCATGTTTGGATGTACGCGAACTATACTTTGGCGGTACGAATTCAAATCAAAGAAAGTTTGTGCCTTTGAACGATCGTTATCAGACTGCTCATTTATGCAAATGTAGATTTTTATAGAACGAAGGTGCAGAAATGGATGTTGGACGAAAATTCTTCTTGTCCATAATGATTCCAAACGCGTAACATTTTATTTTGAATATTTCATATTCACCGAATTTTTTAATCAATTTGTTACAAATGAAATCAAAATTTTTCTTGACTACTTTTAAACACTTAATCATTGCATATCTTAAATTTGTTTTGCTTTTTTTCTTATATGTGTTTCTTTATATTTCGTGTTCACATGTGCTGTTCACGTATTTTAATATATTTTAAAGGGATAACATGCATTCTGATCGTCGTAAATAAAATTCTACTCCGAATTATTCAACAAACGATAAGTTGCAAGGAATTAAGATGTAACAAGAGTTTGTTTTCACCGCGAAGCTAATTGTTTCCCAACACCCTCGGTTAGGAACGTAAATCTTCCCCGGGAACGGGAAATAATTTAAAGTAGCAAATTTAAAGAACGCTTTTCTCTGTTTCTTGGAAGAAAAAAAAGGAAACTCCACCACATTCCCGGTAAATTGCGCGGGCCAATTAGCTTTCAGTCTTAACTGAAATGCTGTGCAAATAAGCGTTTACCTTCCTCAGAATCAATTTAACGAACTCTGAACTTTCGAAATTTCGTCGATTCCGGGGGATATTCTTATTCGGTGGGGTCGTTTCTGGCCGATTTTCGGAAGCTAAGATCAGTGGATCAAGGAACATGGAATTTGTAATTATGTGAAATAAAATTAAACACGTGTGTATGCGAGATAATTCCCAGAAATTATTTATTACGCTATTGGATAGAAATACAAAGTATAGTTTATGTAATTTATGAAATTTAGAAAGTTTATTCTGTCCTTTGTTAAAATTAACGAGATTCAAAATTATCCATAATGGAGGGATACAAAAATAATTGCCGCTTGTTATTATTTGAAATTTTTGTTTATTTCATTTTACTTTAGCAACTAAATTCTGTAATTTAGTAATAGTCTCGTACAGAAAATGCCGCGATTTAATTTCGAGGCAACGTTTAGAGCAAAAAATTAATGAACGAACTCGAAGTTTGACAATTTAAGAAGTAGCAATGAATTTTTTGTCAACCCGATGAAATATCGTGCAAACGAACGTTTTTCTTTTTACGAATCAATTGAACTAGAAGTCTCCTAAACTTTGGTGGAATTAAAGGGTACAGATTGAAAGTTGGACAGAGGTATGCAATTACTGTTGAAAATCGTTTGGCTTTGGCGAAGAGTGGCCAGGATAGTTTGAAATTTAATAGCGGCTCGGTACTTTCAATCGATTCGGAACAAACCGAAATTGATCTAACGAAGTTTGTTCTTTTAAACGTTTCTACTTCCTCCTTTGGTATTGGGTATCCTTTCTGTTTCTTTTATTCAACTTCGACTTTCATCAATGTTTCTCTTCTTTCCCCCTGTTTTTGCTCGAAACAGTCTGCAAACTTGTACTTCACCTGGAAATCTGAACGCTTATTCGAGCGGGAAAGAGAAAGAAAGAGACTTCATTGGTCGTGACGCGTTTCGATTTTCAGTTATCCTGTGCCGTATTTCACCTGTCAAACTAATTTTCTTCCCGGTAAGTCGAAGTTTCGAAAACGACCGGATGTCTGGCCAATTTTCATGTTCATATGGCAACCCGTATTTTCCTACAATGGTCACTTGGATAGAAGGAAATTCGAAAATTTCCACGGCTAAAGAAATTCGGAAAAGTGTAATTTGCGTTTTATTTAGCATTTTCTTAAATATCAAATTTCTAAAGCCCCGCTGTTTGTATCGTTTAACACGTTGGTTGCCACAGTGAAAACGGACGTATGTAGTCAGTCACGATAAAACTCTGATTATTAAGGACGCAATTAATTAATTTTGAAATTTAACTTTTCAATTCGACAGCCAGTACTGTCAGCTAAATATTAACGCTGCCCACTGTTCATTTCATGGTTTCTTTTGTTAATTATTTGATTGTAAAAGATTTTGGGTGGCGGTCAAAGTGGTAAAATAAGAAATCTCGAATTTGTTATTCTGAAATTTAGGAACGACCGTCTTGGGCGTAAGAAGGTATTGGGTATAATTGAGATCAGGCGATTTTTACGGATGAAAGTTTTTTCTTGGTACAAATTCCCGTATCTCAAGGCTGATCTGCCATCACCGATAGATTTCTCCAGAGAATCGTTAGACACGCAGCAAAGGTTTATGTATGAGGCTGTTTGTTTCTCCCGAAAAAGCTATTGGCCCTTTGCGTGCGTTCTCCGACAATCTTAATATGGGAAAAAAGATGTCAAAATTTATAAGAAATTCTTGATTGTATTTCTACAACGAACTGCTGCGAACTACAGAAGGAAAATTGAATTTCATCGGAGGACAACGATCTCAAATATGGAAGTCGTTGGGCATAATATCATTTATATTTTAAGACGACCCCCGTAATCTGCAGATGCCAATACAACCGAGAATGTTTGGTTCCATATAAAGACGAAAATTCATAAAAATAAACTAAATACAATACAGTAATTTATTGGAAAAACAAGCTGAATATTTTTAGCCTTAAAATTGGAATTTGTAGAAGATTTATACTGAAAGTGTAACTTTTGAAGGGTTCCCTTAACGTGTAGTTTAGAAATTAAAAGGCTTTATGGATCTGAAAACCATCCGTGCTTCCAGTTTTCCAGGATTTTTTATTTTCCATGAATCTCTACGATACACTCTAAATATACATTTTTTCAACTCTTTGGAATTTTAGAAATTCTGTACCATACAATGATAATTCACGACTTCGTTTTGAAAGTTCTTCTATTAAAAACTACTGCAATCAGTTATTCATTCATATATAAAAGATCCATTCCTCGCTAAGAATGTTGATCGTTCAATGGGTAAAGTTTGAAACAATCAACCAAAGATGTTCAAAGTAAAGAAACGAGAAGTTTCTCGAATCTTGGTAGCATCGAAAATTCTTCAATTCACGTAACAAGATGGTCGGAGAGAAAGAACCTTTCATGAGCTGTTTCAATCAGCGATTCGTTGATTAACCCTGCACTCACATACAGCTCGGTTCGCTCGAAGGTATGATGCTTTCGTGATCAGCCGAAAGTGTAAAGTATTCGAGAGGGAAAGTTTAAAGCAATCAAACCGGAGAAGTTTAGAGCAAAGAATCGAAAAGCTTCTGGGATCCTAGGAGCTCTTAGAAATTCTTCGCTTCAGGTAACAAGGTGGTCGGAGGATTTGTTTTCGAAAACCTTCTTCGAAAACCCTAAAAAGCTAACCTTGATTACACCCACCTTCCCCCACGTGTAATTTAGATTCTTGGAGAGCTGAACACCTTCGTAGTCAATGGAGAGTGTCAAGCATTGGAACGAATGGGAAAACTTTTCGATTCTGTGGTATTATAGAAGTTTTTCTACTTATGTATCGTAGGTTTTGTTTTGGAAAAGTTTTCTCAGAAAAGTGTTGCATTTATTGGTTTGCTCTTCAAAAATCTTCAAAAGGTTAGAAGGCGAAATCAGTGGATAGTATCAAGCATTTGTCAGGCAAGACTTAATTCTTGGATGATGGGTCACCGAAATAACGAAAATTTAAATATAATTCTAGGCTGTTTTATATTTTTTAAATTTAACAATATTTCTATGGATAATGTTCTTGAAATATACAAAATACTTTGTTTAAAAATCTGAGTGCCTAATTTTAGCCGAAACGTCCTTATATGAATTTAGTGGAAATTTCAGATAACAAGATAGTCGAAAGCCATATTTTATGAAACCTTCCTTAAGAAATTAAAACGATACCTTCGTAATCAGAGGAAAGTGTCAAGTAACAATTAATCGAAGTTCCACAAACCTACGCAAATAATATAACTCTCGACACGTGATATCTTCATAAAAATATCATCGAAGATTCGATGCGTTTTAGTAGACTGCACTGGCTGGCCGCCAATTCGGCAATTAATTCCATCAGGGACACGCGGTAATTCCCTAGCATTGCATGGCAACTGTTTCGAACGAAATTACATATATTGAGCAACTAGCTGGGTAACTTCCCACATTGAACAGCTTGCAATTACTTGATACCACGCGTGTACACGTGACCGCGTGAACCGTATACGAGCCACGATATGATATTGTTGCTGGCCACGGGATCGATTTGTTCCCGATTCAACGACTGGCTACCGGTCACGATTCGCATCCGTTCCACGAGCGTTGGTTGGTCGTTGCGTGTTTCATTCTGTCGGCATGATTGTTCTCGCCTTTCGCCTTGCGCCATGGAAGCGTTCCCATACAACAACTTGAATAACGGGTTCGGTTGAAGCCCTTTGAAAAGGCAGTTTCTCGTTAACCCTTTCGTTACGATCGTTCCAATCGGAGAACGATTTTGTCCGTTTATGTACAGTCCATGGCTATCGAATTACGATTGCTAACAATGGTCCCCAGCCTGGGGGCTGCTACCCTCAAGGAGGTCGCAAAGTAATTTATACCCCTTATTCGTCATTGTACGGCTATACTGCTATATTCTATTAAGTATAGGAACAGAAATGTATTTAACGGCAAATTTTGAAGCTGTACCGTCTGTCGAATTTTATTCTAAAATCCCTCAAATTCTATCATGCTGGAAGGAAAAATGATCACGACTATGGTAAAAAAGCGAGTGATCGGTCACTAATTAATGATGCTCGAAAATTCTTGGGAAATAGATCTTATTTCAACTGTTTAATAATAAATGAATATAATTTTAAATTTGACATAGAAAATTGTAAACAAAATTTTAAGTACCCACTTCATTGCAAGTATACGTATTTTAAAACTAATAAGAAAATTCATTTCAATCGAAGCATCAAGAACGAAATTTCAAGAAAATGGACCATTTTGTTTGTGAAATGTCTGAAGAGATTTTCAAGCAATTGCTACCAAGTTCTTGGAAACTGCAGGAGCAGGATACAATACAGTAGGTAAAGAAATTCTTAATCGCAGTTCATGGTTGGATCGTAGCTAAGAAATATTTCTTAACAATGTTGGCCATTGTGTACGGACAGGGGATTGAGTCGTGAAAGGATGCTTGATACTATTTCGAAGATTTTAGGGCAGAGTTTTTTTTTTTTAGTAGGCACGTTCCATTTTGCGTAGGTCACCGGTGATCCGAGCTATTCATCACAGACTCAGTTTTAATTAAGATAAAAATGAGACTTTTCGATTCAAGTTTGCGGAAAATTAGAGGGAAACGTAAGAGAAGCCTGAAAGATGTAACATAATCATGGTTTTATACTGTCGAGAATTAAAGTCAAATTTATTTTGAAGAAATCTTTGAACTTTGACAACGTCGAATTCACAGCAAAATATGGTTATTTATTTTATCAATTGAAGCTTTCTGGCACTAGTAGAACTTATGTTATAAAATGCAAAGCTAAGTATTAAGTTTCATACAAATACAATATTGTATTAAGAAATTCGATATTAAATCTTCCGTTCTGATCAATATCATTCGTATCCAGTGATTAATTTGTCTAAAATTAATTTGATTAAAATTATTCTGTTCTTTCAATATTTGAGCATGTTAAATTTATGATATGAGTCGCCAGTGAGCCTCGAAACAATCAACATAGTAATGTTAAGAGCGTCTGAGCTTGGAGTCATCTCACGTCTGACAATTGCTTGATCTGTTCTACTTAATTTGTTTACTCATTGCTCCGTACAAGTACCATAATGTTTTTATAATTACTTCTTCTGGCATTCCGAGGCAAATTGTTGCAACTTTTTGTCACTCAAAAGTTTCAACTTCATTGTTCTGGAAGTTCTTAGTACTTTGGAGTTTAAATTCCTTCCAGCTATGTACTTCAGAAACGAACGTCGAAGGCTAAACCTATTTTCTTGCAACTCTTGCTCCTCTTCGGTTTCAAATTTTTTAATCTTGTTTCAAAGAACTTGATATGAACTTCACAAACAAAGGATTAATCCAAAGATCTCAGGATTTTTTCATGTTCACTTCCCAAATGTTTTTCAATATTAATTTTCCAATATGTATAAAAGTTCATTGTTAAAAGATTTTAGCGGTTAATGTTGCCTGCTTTGGATGAACAAATAAATTTATGTTTTAAAGCGAAAGAGGACTAAAATACGGGGGCAAAACAAAAACTAGCAATTTTAGAATCAGAAATTTGTTTCAGACGCGTTGAAAATTAGTGTAGATTCTTTCTGGCAGGATACGGGATCGGAAATTCGGTTTTTACCTAGTCGAAGATCAGCGGTGAGCCAGGTCGAGCTTCCTTCGGAAATTCCTGCCGGAAGCTCCGTGGTGTGCCAATATATCACAACACATCTCGTAGATAAGAACGTTCTTAACGAAACGGACGGCATTGTGTAATCGTACGTGATTCCTCTAGAAAATCTCGACTATTTTTACCAAACTCCGTCTCGCTCGTACTCACGCTTGAAATCTAAAAACGGACTATGTTTTTTTTTTGCAAAGACGATTCAACTGCAAAATGAAATAAATCAACTTGATAAAATTCGTAGCCTCTTATTTCCTTGAAATTTCAACTATTTTTCTTGTAAAGTTTACAAATTAGTTTCGGTACAATAATTTAATTTAGGACAACAGAATTTAGTTAGGCTTCATTGCATTCTGGGTCATAGTTTTTCCAGTTACCTCAACAGTTTGGGTCCCAAATTAAAATAATAAAATATTAGTATTCTCAGGTAGAGGAAGTTTCAAGTATATGGCAAGGTTACATGTAATTGGCTAATTAATATCGCCGTGTATCAGAGATGGAATTCAGAGTGTTAATAGTGAATAAAAATCGCGTTGGAGAAAATTAAGAGTTTCCTGTGATATGATTGAAAATTTTATTGAGGAATTTCACGTGATGCTGCCTCGTTTGCTTGATGGAATCGCGCGTTCGAGATTTCTCTAATACCCTCGACAGATAGCTATAGTGGTTGAGCTGTCATGCATGAACACCTAGTAATCGAATTTCATTCAAACAGCTTCCTGACGGTTTTCGACACCTTCTCGTAGCTGTTGGCAACCCCGCTGGTGATTATCCTTTACCCATGGAAACGAAGTGTCGACCGTTGCAAACCATCAGGTTGCTCCGTGTCGAACGATTGATTTTAGGATATATTCAGCCTGATATGATTCGATGATGAACAAGTATCACGAAATAACATTTATTCTATGTCGGTTAAAAATTTTACATTTGATGAAAATGACTGCATAAATCCTCATCCAATAATTCTATTTTTCATGAAAAGTAATGTTATCAAACAAACTATTTGAAAAGACACTTGTTTTGTGAATACTTTGAAGAATTCATTATGAAAGGTTTTATATATATTAGCAAGTGAACAGACGACTGTTCAAAATGTAGTAACATTCCAGTTTTACTGGTCTTGACAACAGTTAAAATTAAGTAGAGCAAGATATTGCTTCATCTTGAAAGTAGGTTTATTGAAACTTCAATAAGTTGCCTTATCGATTAGGAGGTTCGGAAGGACAGGTTTTAAGAATGAAGACAGATTAAAATTGATGAAAAGAAATGGCTACCTTGTCGTCAGTGTGAATTAATTTTTTACAATCGTGTCTATTATGAAAACTATTGATCATCACATTAGAAGTAGTTATATCTACTATGACACGCTATGAATATTCGAGAAATCTGGTAACCTTACATCGAGCATCACCAGCTGCTTTCGTAACAACCGAACTGTATCTGCAAAGAATGCAGAAGTTAAATTACAAAGTTCTACTTCGTCCTGGTTGCAATTTATCGGGAGAAGTGGTGAACAACTTTTCGCGATTAAAGCGGACTGGTTAGTTAACGAACACCTCGCAAACGATACTAATCGATGCATTTCACTCGATAACGTAACTGAAGATCCTTAAAAATTGATAAAGATTCATCATTACCGAAGGCGACTATAAATTGCTCGACGCAAAGTATGCAGATTTCGATAAGAAAACTTAAAAATCACGTTGTAAAAATTCATAGATATAGTAATATACATGTTAGTTTATGCAAAGCTTAAATACAACTGAAATTACATTAACAATTTAAAATATCAAGCTGAGTCATTAGATCACCTAATAAGAAATAAAATCACTCTTTGATATCTTGAACACGTTACAAAGTAGAAATATTAATAAATATGTATGTGATAAAACTTGCTCTCAAATTATCCAACGCATTCAAATATTTCCTTCTGAATAAAATTAAAATATTGATGCACGTAGGAAGAAACCAATTTCGAATAAATTTCGTGCAAATATTTGATTAGAAGGTAACGAAACAAAAGGTTTTTGTTCCTAAACGTAGGATGTCATGTTTGACCCGGTTCGGGGGAACAGTCAACCCATTGTCCCATGCCAATATCCTAGCGATAGTTCCGGATATTTCGTGACCAGTTTCCGTAAAAGGTTTTCCGTTTTTTTCTTTCTCTTCGTGGTATCAGATTTGCGACGGGATTCGAGAGGGTGAAACTAGAGCGCCAGCAGATCTACGCTTTTAAAATTTGAAAACCTAATTTCATCGCTGAGCCAGGATTTTGACCGCCACGATATCAGGCTCTCTTCCAATATTCTTTCATACTTCCGGGTATTTGCATGGCCACGGATCAACCAGAATAAAAGTTGGATACCTTGTGACGAGGTAAAACTTTTTGCAAAGTACTGTTTCGAAAGAGAGACACCCTTGGATTCGGACTACCTTTCCATTCTCGTTCTGAACTTCTGTTACTTCTTATAGAATTTCCACTTGTTGTCGACCCTTTCTTCTACGCTTCCTTCATCGAAGAAAGCTCTTTTAGCACGTCTTTTATGATGTTGCTCCTTAACTTTGTACTTCTGCCAACGAATAGTTTCGGCGCGTTTGGTTGCTAAGTCGGCGTCGGTAATGTTATAATCTATGAAACCTTTTTTGAAGGAAACGTTTAGAACTGACGTCATACAAAGCATCGTGAGCAATTCACGAACCGTATGTGAATCATGAACTTCAGGGCTGAAATTGCCCTGGAACACATGTGGAGTTTGGAACGTCGAGTTGGAAGTTTCAAGGCACACATGTGGATCATGAACTCTTCTAGCAGAATAATTCAATACGTACATTGTTGGTAACGAATAGTAGAGACTTTGAAGTCGAAGAAAATTCGTGCTCAGATTGATGACATTTTCCTTTTCAATTAATAATTTCTATCTGGCGTTCCATATTTAAGATTCCACATTTCTTTGTCTATGATTTGCATCGAAAATTTTGTGTCTTAAATTCGACATGTTTTATTCGTTCTGCATTCTACCTTCTACGTTCTATGCCTTTGGTTGTGCTCTACGTTTCACACTCAACATTCGATGTTCTACGTTCTTCATCTTCTGCTCTATCTTTTACGCTCTGAGATTTATTCTGCGTGCTATATTCTCTAAATTCCACGGTTTACGTCTCAACATTTGTTTTTTTACATTCTACGTTCTACATTCTGTGTCTGGGGGTCTGCATTTCATGCTCGGCATCCTTTGTCGTACATTATACCTTTGACATTTTATTTTCTATTTCACACATTTCATAACCTGCATTTCATATTTTATACTTTGAGGTCTACATTACGAATTGTATACTCTATATTCTAAATTCGGTTTTATACTTCACTGTTCCTCTAGTGATTTACAATACTTTATCAGCTTAAGAAACACGCTCTTTAACACAGGTACTTGAACGGAGCACATTAAAGTCACTCGAAATTAATGACCCTTTCGTTTTATTCTGTTTAACGATCCAACACTACACTTGTATCGTTATTAAGAAGTTCTTCTTTTGTCATCAGGGCAAAAGACACAAGAAACGTTAAGCGATCGTAATAAGAGATAGATCGCGGCTTCTATAATTGATGGTTTCAAGAAGTTGGTTCTTGTTGAAAGAAAAAAAAAACACACACACACACACACACATGATAAAAGAGCTCGTTGAACGAGAGCTTATTAACGAAAGCGTTCAGGTCGCGTCTGCGATATCGTAAGTGAATATTATCCTTTAGAACGACGAGAGGCTCTATATTTATACGATAAGAAGAGTTTACGGGGGCAATTTTGTTCCAGGGAACGGGCCACAAACTCGTCGGTAATTGCACCTTTCGCTACTTTCTTCTTTATCTTCGACCCGTTGATCCTTGACGCGAAAGAGAGAAACAAAAACGTCTCTCGGTTTATGAAAACTTACGCAACGAGCGGACGTTGAAAAGTTTCTCGGACGAACGAGACACGCGGTGTTCGAATGTTGGCCGTCGATTTAATTTTACGCCGCGTTGAAAATAATTAATCGTCGACGACGATCTCGTTCGACGAACGAACGCGACGATTCCTATCTCTAACGGGTGCAATTATAATAGAGAACTTTCGACCGGGGCCATCGACGATTAGATCGTTCACCGTTGGAAATTAATTTCGACCCGTTAGCGAGCCACTCGACCGTTGAAAAAGTTATTTCGATGCAACCCAGAGAATGCGATAGCTTCGAATTGCATTATTCATGAAGTCGAGTATCGTGGAAAGCGAATCGAAGCTTTTGCTCGCCACTAGGGGGACATCAGCAATCCCTGTTTCTACCATCTCGCTAGTTCTTGCCAATATGTCTAGGGTTAAACATTCTTCCTTTTCATCTTTGTTTCTTTTCATTTTTCTTCTGCGATATTAAAGGAAAACAGAAAACAACGAGTAGGTAGTGTGGAAATTCTGTGTATGACAAAAAGACTTAATTTTGGTAATTTGCTAACAAGGGAAGGCACGGAAGTGTTCCCCTCCGATTTTAATGAAACTTCGTAGATTTGTTAAGCAGGAAAAAATAAGAGACACGTATTTTTTTTTTATCGGCTGCGACGCGACTTTAAGGGATGAAACCCACCCTTAAAGTTTCAATCCACTTATGCTATCTCGAAAACCATACGAGATACATTAAAACTTCTAATAAGAAAGTTTTATGGTTTTTTTTTGTGTATAATAACAGGATGTTAATAAATTGGGCAAAATGCAATTTGTTTACAAAGTTTCATCAAAATCGTAGGGGGACACTTTCGTGCCTTACCTTGTAAGAAAAATCAAGACGAAAGTGTGGAATAAAATATTTTCATACATGATTTTGTTTTTGAACAAAATAATTTTTATTATTCGTTCAATATTTATTCACCTAATTGCAATTAAAATTAATAAATTATTGTTGCAAAATGATATGGAAATGAAAGAAAATTATCAAGCCCGATTCATGAACAAAATGAACAGTCTTTCGACAATTCGTATTTTTTAGTATAAAACCTGTTCACTAAAATTTAAGTGCATTCGAATGTCCGATACCGTTAGTATAGAAAACCGATACTGGTAAAGGGATCGCCTCAAATTTAATTAAATCCACGAAAGCATCGGGAAAGTGTAAAAATTCCATGAATGCTTCTGTTTTTTCTCTTGTGTCGGTAAATCGGTTGTTTATCATGGTCTCGATGCGTATCGTTGATTTTGTCGGATACTAAGGGATCATGGTTATGTACGTCGTTTCGCTACGTTGACTGGCACCAGGTTTAGATATTTTATCACCGAAGAATCGATTGTATCCTCGACCATTCAGGTATCGTTAAACGGGAAATTTACAACAAATCGAACTCTTTATACCGCTTTTCACGCCTTATGCATAATTTATACCTTCGGATCAAGTCTATCGTGATAAAAATTTGTTGCATACACACATACTTGATTATCGACGCCAGATCCTCTCGAACCTGGTCACTTTCTCGTTGGTTATGCATACAAACGAGCCCTTTCTTGCCACGAGGCTGTAGAAAATTGACTATACTCGAAAGTTTTTCATCAGCTTTCGCTTCATAAACGGAGAATATGGAAGATGACCCTCGTTTCTTTTGCACGACAGGGTGTTTGGTCCGATTCAGGTGTCGACAATTTGATGGAAAATGTTATGGGAAGAAAGGGTCTCGTTTGTGATACGTTTGAACCATCGTTTGCCAACTAACCTGGATCATCTTCTGACATTGCGAACGATCGTATAACGTAACAGAGACTCTGACGAGTGTCTCAAAATTTGTTCAAAATTATTGGAAATCTAAAATATTAACGACGGGGTTTTCTCAAAACTTGCAAAATTAAAAGAAAATTGAAGATTGCTTCCATTTTATTAAATACATCACGTATTTAATGATATTCGAAAGTTATTCGATTGTATTAAATTTGATGCAGCAGCGAGTCAAGCGTCGTTAATCTGTTAATTGAAGATCGTTTCGTGGATCCAGTGTTTCCTGAAGAATTTCCGCCTTCGTTACGACAAAGCTTTCCTCCGGATGGCAAACCACGGAAACGGAGAAAATCTTCTTAAGCGATGTTGTTAAATAATCTCCGTTGTATAGGCTTTGCCGAAGTCTTCGTAGACTGGGACGAGGATAATGGGTACCTATCAAGTTTCTGTCGTTTGAAAGCTTCGCTTTTTAGTAGTGCCAAGATTTTCTTGCATTGTTATAAATACTATAAAGGGCGTAACAATAATCGTAAATTCCTAACAATGTATTCGTGGGTTTAGTTCAATTGTATGAAATTTATCGATCCAGTGATTTTGTTTTATAGAAAATTATCACAGCTTAGTCGTATTACACCGCGTTATTTATGGGATTTTATCTTTATGTTAACTCAAGATTCGGAGCTTAATTGTTGACAAAGTTCCTGATAGTTGAGATTCTTTCCGCCTACCTTCGGAACGAGAATTGAAGACAATACCGAGTTTCTTGCATGGTTTTACCCTCCGTCGATTACGAAGCGAATTCTTCCGAACAAGCGAAAATGTTTGAGAAACTTTGGCTATTAATTATTTATTCCCCGTGAAACTGGCGGAAAGGGAGAGCGGGTAAAAAAGTATATCTGTCGGAAACATGGAAGCACTCCGCGATCTGTCCACGGAAGAATACTTGTTGGAGTCGTGGCGTGGACAGGAAATCTGTTTTCCTTGCGTCTCTTTCGTTTTTTATTCAACGAAAGTTACGATAGTCTGGCGTGGGCATCCGTTGTGTTGTATTATCGAAAAAAATCCTAACTTTTTCTATAATATTCTAATTGTTCAGAAATTGCTCGTCGCGAATGCGAGGATTATAAAAATTCATAAAAATGTGATGTTTTGAAGAAATTTCAATTCTTATAAGCTTATTTGTGTTATTACGTCTTTATAAGGTATCATCGAAAATTTCTGTTTTGAAATTTCATTCAAGCAACGCAACAATTTCTAATATTCCGCGTGATCTGCTCGACTATTGATAGTGGCCCAAATTTTTCAGAGGCTGCTTAGAATACAGCGACTCTACGAGCTCCTTTATTTCCGGTGCACTATGCTGCACTTCCTGAATATTTTGGATAAGGATATTTTCCGTGGAATTGAGGCTTCGGGCAAAGTAGTTTATAATCGGATTTAGATCTGGGGTGTTATGGGGCCACTCTGTGTATAGAATACAAAATATTTGCTTCATGTGAACAATATTTCTAATAATATAATAACATTACAAATTTGCCTTAATTTCAATACCTTTTTTTAGACAATACAACGTGTTGTGATAAAAATAGGGGTTAAAAATGAAAAAATATCACTTCATAATATATCAGAACAGAAATAATTACGTATTGGTTAATTTGGAAATAATAAGTTTTAAATTCGTAAAGTATATTACTTAAAAAATAATAAAATAATATTGATAATTCCTTTGTATATTAATTTCACCATAGAAGTTGATAACAAATTTAATGATAAAAGTAAAAATAAATTCCACTCAACAGCAACCCACGTATTAATTAAAGTCATGTAACCTTTCAATTTTTTATTTCCAGTTCGTAAGTTTTATTTTTCAATGTTCTTTTAATTATCTGATAAAACTGAACTTACGAAACTGGTCGTCAATGTGCTTCGATGTGGTAATCACTTTCGTACAGCAAATTAAAAACTGATTAGGTGTATGATACGTTGAACACGTTCAATCTTCGCTAGAATCTCGAAACTGGGTCAAGAAGTTACATTGCGATATTCGATTGCAGCGAGGCTGCCACGGTACTAAATTTTTTATAGTTTCATATTCGTTTGCTCCTTTTATTTTGCCTCGATAGTGTTGCTTGGGTAGCGATGAAATTTTTAACCGATTGCCGGTATGAAATAACTAAGAGTTCTTCTTCGTGCGCCTTCTTCTTTTATCTAAATATTTCTAATTCATTAACAGAAGTATTACAGTTTTATCGATTGGATACGTATCATGGATTCTGTATTTTAATAATACTATTATAATCACCGTTTGCTTCTTGAATTTATATTATTTTATTGTATTTCTAATTTCAATAGTGTTCCCGCCGAGCCCTGACGAGCCATAAGAGGTTTCCCATGTCGTAGTAGAAATTTGAATATTTTTAACGGGAGTTCAGAAAAATCGCTAAAATCTACGAAACTTTTAATGATAAAAGTTGGTTCCTCCAGTCAGACTGCACCTTTACTTCCGTTTAGCCCGTAGATACCAATTCCAAAGTTGAAACATTACAGTTAAGAAAAAGTAGTTACAATGATACAAGTGCGAGGTCTAAAAGTACCAAAGAACAGTTCGAATAACTTTTTTCTAGTCACCCTTTGGTTCTTCGTTCTAAAATTTAATAATTGTGTCGTAATCGCCCTTTGATATTTCAGTGTTTTTAGTAATAATATTACAGACACCTCCTAAAATTCTTAATTTTAGTAATAATATTTTGATTATCCTTTTCTTTTTCATTCTGAATTTTAATAACTCCTAATATTAACCATGAAGGCGCGAAGTTTCAAGGAAAGGGAAACATGTAATATTTCTACAGTCAGGTTATCAACGAAACGTATCATACAGTTTGCATGGAATATATTTCATCTTTATCCCGTTTTCTGTATTTCTTGCCTCGGTTAGTTTAGACACGTATTCTTTTGAATACTTCTTTTTTCACCGTGATATTACAGCCGCAGTAAGGTGTCAGGAAATTGCCGTTACGTTCCTGCTATAAAAATTGTTCGCCTGTGTATCTTTAACTCGCCGTAACAGTGTATAATTTTGTAATTAACCACTCGTAGTTTTGTATCTTTTTAACGTTATTTTCATTACTTTCAACCATGCGTATTGTTACGACTCCAAAAGCAGTATGTAATATTTCCATCAGGCGTCCTATTTTCAACCCCTCGTTGTCGTTACTTCTCGCATCCAAGTATTTTAACGTATTTTTATGGACGTTGAAGAAATTTTGATATAGGGCGGATAGAACTGGGTCAATCGCGAACCAATTCTGCGAAACACGCACTACGCATGCTGTACAATTTACAAAATAAAAATTTAATAAGGTTCGATCCGACGTCCAAGGGTTAATCTCGAATGCAAGCTTTCTCGTAATTTTCCATACGTAATAAAGGAAAACCAAATTCCAAATACAGTCTCGTATCTCGTGCCGTATTTCTGCATTACAAATTATCCTCTTTTAAATAATAAAACACATTTTCACGCCAGTCTGATTCATATTCCACGGTCACTGTTTACTACGTCAATAAAATAAAACAGAAATTGCATTACAAAAGGCCAACAGAAGAACCTTTAAAGAAAAAAAAAAATAAATAAATAAAAAAAAAAATAAAAAAAAAAGAAATATAAAAAAGGGATCAGTCGGTAGGTAGTGGAATAATAATGCCTTCACGATACGAATGGTATCTCCACGTGTACGTGTTTTAAGTGTGGGGTATAAAAGTATTAATAAAATCCTGTTATCATCCTGAATACCAACGAGATCGTATCGGAAAATACGATTTTGGTTGGATGTAAAAATATAACGTGCACCGGGTTAGACTGTTACATCTTGCAGCGAGATTAAACGTGGAAGATGAATAGTTAATTGTACGCAACAGTAGGGAGACACGGTATTGCTCGGGCAATACGCGTCTGCTATATAACGTTCTATTTTACTTGCACGGTTTGTTAAGCTTTTTCGCGTGCACCGGTAAACCGTTTCGCTTTATCTCTACAGTGAAATTAATGTCCACTGGAACTTTATTGGTTTTGTAATTGTTTTGTCGAGTCCTTTCTAACGCTTCCACGTGTTTTATACTGAAATAATGGTTTTTGTAATTTTACCGTTCCCAATTGTATCAGAAATTTGGTACCGAAGAAATGATCATTGGGAGCTTTTAGGATGTATGCTTATACGTAGAATACTAAAGATGCAGTCGAAGTGTTAAGTTTTTTAACATTTAACCAGTATTCAGTTTAAAGTTCTGTTTTATATTCTGTCGATTTTGCAGTTGGATTCATTAGGAGTTGTAAATTTTATATTTCTTGATGTGGTTTATTGAAATTTTCGAAGTATTTTTAATTTTAGATTTACGGTCATTTCGCAATGCTTGACTGACGAAGGAATCACGCAGTTAAACTTTCGTTCCATCGTTAGACGTCGAATTATTGCAATTTGATATTGGAGACATTGTGCTTATCGATGTACCTATTATCAGTGGAAGCTGCTCCACTTCCGTTCAAATACTCGGCGCTGAAAACTTATCGGCCCCAGTTCCTGGAACGTCGCGACTTTACCGACAGGTGATACCCGAGTTTTCGAGATATCGTGGAAAGCTGGTGGAAAGCTCGCGTATCGACACCGTTTCTCTTATCTGCACGAAGCATTCCGAGGAAGGGGATGGAAATTTCTTTACCGATAAGGGATGAAATTATAATACCACCGAAATGATCCAAGTACTTCGACGAAATAACAATGATTTTTCATGCTTCTTCATCGAGTTAGAATTTTTTATCAGATTTCGAGGGGAATACAATGAATTTTTCGATCTTTCAAAGGAAACGAACTTCTCAAACGGCGAATAGAAATGAAGTGCTTTTCCGTTGAAACTCGAAGGACAAATATTTGAGATTGCATAGTCAAGTGTCTATTTGAAATACGCGATTGCTTTCACGTGGAACGTGTGTTTAAACGAATTCGCGGTACGAATGCAATGTTCCTCGTTGTGTTTGTACGCACGGCGTCGTATGAGCTATTTGTGTGACATAATTTGAATAGTGCGTTTCAGTTTCAAAAGGGTTAGTAGGTTAGTCAATGATAGGTACATGGTAAATTAGCACAATAGAAGCTTTGAAGGCGTAGAACAAACAACAAATATCAATAAGTCGAGGACAATGGGTGTTTCCAATGTAATTTAAATGTTAATACAGTAGTAGCACAGAGTACAGTAGTGAAAGCTCGTTTATCTTATAATTTAAGTTTTGCGTCATATTCTCGATCAGAGTCATTGCAGAAATTTCAGTAAATTGTAGTTAGAATAACAATTGTTGTGGGAAGTGTTGGTAGTAGCAATATTAGTTGTACTAAAATATTAATAATAGCAATACTAGCTATATTAAAATATTAACAATAGCCACAGCAAAAAAATATTAACAAACCAAATAACAATTTTTTCCTAACTTATCAATTTCGTATTCAATTATGGACAGTAAGCTATTTCATGCCTCGATTTCATTCCATGCAAGAAAAAGCGCGGCGAAACGTGATCAAAGAAACCTTGGTCTTTGAGTAAACATTATTCAGGTATTGATACGGGATCACGTAGTGAGCGCCCGGTGAAAAGTTCAGCGAGATCGACGGGTACAGTGTTCCCCTTGAACATTATACGATCGACCAGACAATGATTTCGATATAGACACCGACAGTCGTATCGTGATACGAATACAAAATCGGACGTGCTCGAGTATGGTCCTCGAAGCAGTGACCTTTTCTTTTTGATTTCACAGGGAATAAAAAAGAACCGAGGAGATTCTGGTCTTAATTTGACCCGATGGGAATACGAGGTGACATTTGGAAATGGTCAGTGTACACATTTCAACCGAACTGAAATGATAAATGTTTTATTGACTCTTTCGATGTTGAAATTTCACATCCAAAACGTACTATTTGATTTGTTCCCTTTTTGTTCTTCTTTTGAAAAATTATTACAAACTATATAATGTATTTATTTTGTAATAGAATAAACAAGAAATAATCATTCTGTGAAGCCACGGAATTTTATAACATAATGAGCCTGTATTGTATAGTTTGATTCTTACAAAATATGACAGAATGAGTTGATTTTAATTAGTCGGAATGGGAAATTACACAAAATGAGCGATAGAAAAAACAAATGAGCGATAAGCAATTTTGATTTTAAAATACATAAACTTAGCAAACAAAAAAAGGTATGCAAGACAGGGCGAAATATCTTTTGTTCTGTCTGATCTTTTTTCGACCCTCCATATATTAAATTTTCCATATATTTTCTCGATTCAACGCCTCCCACGGGGCTCATTCATTCATATGGACCAATATATGGAAACCGCATGTTTTCCACCGTCCATTCATGATTATTTCTTTTCTTTATTCTTTCGAAACGTCCAACTTCAATTTTAACTTACAGTTTCGTGAAATCCGTTCATAAATATTCATGGAATATCGAATCAACTCGATCGACCATTGCGGTGGCAAAACATTTGCAAGTTATCGTTATACAGTCGGGATGAAAATTCATTTCGGCTATTAATTTCATTATTATCCTTTTACTACCGCGATTCTTGGAATTTGAAACTTCGTACTCGAAAAGTTATCGATTTTTATTAAAGATTTCTTATTCGTTAGATTGCCAATTAAATTTGCGACCTTAAAATTTCAGCAAGTAACAATTTTAACTTGATTAAAGCACTATTTTAGTTGGCAGTCATTTTTCTATTTTTCTATGATAGGATTTTTGAGCAACTGTAATGTAAAATATTTAAAATTTGTCGCGAATTCTAGTTTTATGAAAATTTGAACCTATTTTCTACGCAACTGAGTCGGTTTTTTCTCAAGATTGCAAAGCTCGGGAGTTGTAACGCAAGTTTCTAATTGGACGGAACAATTGAAAGGCTTAATTATGTATTTACGGGTTCGTGAAACAGGAGTCCTTGCAGTAAATCGACGCAATGGCGATTGCGCGTTAACAAACACGTCGTAATTGGTAATCTTAGAAATCTGAAATTACGCAGAACTAGAATGAAAACCACGACCAATGGTTTGTTAAAATGATAACAAATCGTGGAATTGGAAATCGTTATCATTTCAATTATTTTTGACACTTTGGTTGTTGCGTCAACCATATGTGGGTGACAGTTAAATTTCTATAGAAATTCATCACCAATAATAAGAATTTTTCCATTTACCTAATTAGAAGTACCTGTGTTGAATACTTGAAATCGTGAATAATAGAAATAACGAAATATTGTAAAAATAACAGATATCATTTCTTATCAAAACAGATAATAATTCAGTAAATAACGTTTACCACTATCCAATGTATCTTCGAGTAAGAAAATTAAGAGCTCAACTTTGGAAGGGTTAAATCTGATCCTGTCGTGGTACTTAAGGTTAGCAATGGGCAAAATAAATGTGAAATTTATCGCATTCGATCGAAGACCAAATGGATTAAGATCCTTTCGTTCGTATACCCGAATCCCTACGTTCGTTCGTTTTCTTGTTGACTGATTGATTGATTCTGACACCCTCGAAATGGTAACACGAGCCCCTGTTATTGGCGATTTTTTTGCACATCCCAGTTGCAGACGATTGGCGAAAGTACGCTTCTGTTAGGTGTGCCTACCGAATGCTCCTTTCTTTTTCTTTCGTCTAAGAAAAACTTTCACCGTCCCTTCGGATATTGTCTTGGGAACCATCTAAGTTAGCCTGGGAAGGTTAATGGTACGAATGACCTTTGATCAACAGCTGACAAATGTGGCCAGCAATCGTCCCAAGGAGCTTGACTTATAATGTTATCTTCATCCACAAACTTAGTTTACTTATGTCTGTATAAAATTGGAATCCCACCCTTTTTTCCCCTGATAATACTATCTTTATAACAAATTTCTGTACGCTGTATATCGAATTGCCTCCAAGGTCATTGTATGAAACATAAATATTAAAAACTACAAGTCAACATTGTGAGTATTTTCAAAATCATGACAATTTCTATTTGGGTTGTTGTTTAACGCGCGAAACATCGGATCAAAAGGATTTATTGTATGTTCAAATCATTAGATGAAAATTTGATGGTTTCAATATGTCACTTAAAATGGTAAGCATAATTTTATTGGTTCATATTTAACCAACCTGGCGAGGAACGTGTTAATACGGATAATTGGAATGGAACGGACACAAGATTTCTTCTCTGCAATGTTTGGACGGCGAATTTTAGATTTATTACTCTCTTTAGGTATATTTTTAATTATTACTTCGTTCAATTAATATTAATTTATTAAATTTTCTTGGTGTACGCATTGATTGAACATAGATATTTATTGAAGTATGAAGTTGGTAATTACATTTGTGATCTTTCTATCTATTTTTTTTTCTAAATTTCTCAAATTTCGTCGCAGAAGTATTTAAAAATTGCTACAAATATAATATACAATTATTCGGTTTAAAAATTTGAATAAATAATTTCGTGAAATGAATATACGAGGGTAGTCAATTTAGCTGCCAACTTGATCTATATTTTAGGTTTGCCTGCGACGGTGTTAATTATAATTAGTATCAAAACGCTACTATCGTGGTAATTTCGCATCGAAAGTAAAATATTTAAATTACGAAAAAATGTAATTGCAACGCATCCACGTTCTCTGCAGTAACGCAAATATTGGATATTCAATTACATTTACCCATTCCAGGTGAAATTCATCCGCGAACCACCACATTGTGTGCTGGTAATTTCTCGGGAAATAGAATTGAACCATGTAACAAATTGTTAACCCGGAAGCTCGCAATTAACCTGTCAGGTATGCAGGGAGATAAATTTTGAGTTAGCTAATTGTAACATAATTGCTTTTCGAAACCATGATTATTTCCTTTTGCATCTTAATGAACCTGAATTGATTAATATTATTTGTTAATTTTACAAAGTCTATATCTAAAAAATGGGTATTTAAAAAAAAAAGAAATGCACAAGAAATCCTATTTTATCGGTGAGGAAATATATTTACATACAGGATCGTTAGTTTTGCCAGAGATAGTATAATAAATCATTGAAATTAATTAATGTTTACTATGAGTAATTTTCGATAAAGGAATATTACAATTAATGTATATTTTATCTTGTTTATTGTAACTTATATGTACCAATTGGTTTCCAACGGATGCCAATTGATTTAATTACTCAGTACACTTTTATCCCGAAAACAATAGACTTCGACGATGATAGGAAATAAAAGAATTGTTGATTTATTGTATCGTTATTTCAATTCGATTGAACAATAAAAAAAAACCGGGCGCCATAGATGTCCGAATTTTCCGATTCTTTTTGTTCGCTGCATTTTCATTTTCAGCGACTCATTTGCGGATTGTTCGCTACAGGGGCTGAAATATTACTTGGTTTTTCATTATGATGCTTCTGCGTCAACGAAAAAGCGACGCATCGTTTCATCATCGTGATAAATCAGAAAAAGAAAAAGGAGGTCGAAATTGTCGTTGCTGGGTCGAGCCATTTGTTTTAATTACTTTTCTTTCGATAACAAATGTACACCTAAAATTATATCGTTATTGATTATTATTACTTTTTGAAATTGATACTGTAAGTATTT
Source organism: Stelis phaeoptera (assembly GCA_943735885.1). Lineage (NCBI taxonomy): Eukaryota > Metazoa > Arthropoda > Insecta > Hymenoptera > Megachilidae > Stelis > Stelis phaeoptera. The sequence continues at coordinate 7,500,690 of OX030941.1, read as the reverse complement.
TATTTCATTAAAGTCATTAACAAAGTTTATCAATCGTATGAAATTTAAATTTTATTACTTAATCGGCCTTAATAAATGAATATTGGGTAATTATATAGAGATAACATATTTGAACAAAACTAAACAGAGTTTCATTCCAGCTTAACCAAGGTTTGAGTGCGATATAATTGATAAACGACTAAATCAATTAAAATTTAATAGACGCCGGACAATTATGAATATTGATGAAGTCCGTAACGTTGTACGATCGCGAATTATCAATTCTGGTTGAAAATTGAGATTGAACGATTGGTTTATTCAATCGTTGTACCTTGGGCATATGAAAAAAGTCTGCGAAGTTTTTTCTTTCCCCCCCGATCATCAATTTCTATCATGCCGTTCGTATTTACGAGAGCAAAGAAAGATTAAGGTACACGTATTCCGTTCCACCCTTGTAAAGTTTCACCCTGTTGGATGTTATCTTGAAAACTATTAGAGGCAGACGAAAAATGAGGAGTCTCTTGATAAATGATTTGTATGTGGATCTTATTTATAACGCGATGATAAAAGATCCTCACCGATATCGTTTTTATCGTAAACGTTTCAATAAATTGATTTATTCGTTCTGCACGGAATGATATCTTCTGTCAGATACAAATTTATCGTTCAATTTAGTAAATAACAGTTTTAAAAGTTTCACAAGGGTCCTGT